>OY728126.1:954934343-959934343 GCA_963277665.1 Viscum album
ATTAAGATGAATATTTAGATTCTTTTGAACTAAAATCACTTAGTGTATGTCATGCATGTTTACAAGAAAAAAATGTTCAAACCCTCATTTAGTGGGAAAGGTGAAAGAATTAAAGAGCTTCTTGAATTAGTTCACATCAATGTGTGTGGACCATTTCCTGTCGAAGCAAGGGGTGGGTACTCATACTTCATAACTTTTACCGATGATTTTAGTAGATATAGATGTCTATTTAATGAGGTATAAATCGGATTCTTTTGATAAATTCAAGGAATACAAGAATGAAGTTGAGAACGAGCCTGGTACGAAAATTAAGAAACTCCACTTAGACCGTGGTGGATAATATTTTAATTAAGACTTCATTGATTATTTACGGGAGTTTGGGATACTATCTCAACTCACTCACTTCAGTGGAATGGTGTAAGTGAAAGGAGGATCCGTACCTTGTTGGACATGGTGAGATCAATGATTAGACATGCGAGTCTTCCATTATCCTTTTAGGGATACACGTTACAAATAACATCATACGTACTAAACCGAGTGCCAATTAAAGGGACAAATGGTATACCATACCAATTATGAAATGGAAAGAAAACAACGTTGTCTTACTTACATGTGTTGAGTTGCAGAACATTTGTTAAGATCTCTTCAGGTAACAAGCTGCATCCTGAGGCACAATGTATCTTTATAGGATATCCCAAACAAACAAAGGGATATTACCTATATAATCTTTTCAGATAAAATGGTTGTGGTTGACAGACGTCCCACATTTCTTGAGGAGGATCCTATCTTTAAAAGAGATAGTGAGAGTGAGATAGACTTCGATGAAGTCCAACCTCAAGATACACAAGAGTTACTCAAGAACAAATTCCACGAAGCCCCGTGGAAGAAGAAGTTGTTCCAGAGACACAAGTACTGCGTAGGAGTACCAGAACGGTATGATTTTCTAATCACTGAAGATGGTGACTCATTATTAGTTGATAATAATGATCTTTTAACTTACAAGAAAGCAATAAGTGACGCATTTTTGCTAGTCATGAATCCTGAAATGAGATTCCATGTACCAAAACCAAGTTTGGATTTTGGCAGATCCTACAGTGGATCTAAAGGCTGTTGGTTGCAAATGAGTATTCATGAAGAAATTGGGCATGGAAGGACAAATTAATACCTATAACGTGCAACTGGTTGAAAAAGAGTTTAAACAACGTCAAGACATAGAATACGACGAAACCTTTTCACCAGTTGCAATACTGAAATCCATCAGGATTCTACTTGCCATTGCGGCTTACCATGACTATGAGTTTTGACAAATGGATGTCAAAACAGTCTTCCTTTACAGGAACTTTCAGGAAGTTGTCTATATGACACAATCCGAAGGGTTTGTGACTTCAAAGGATGCCAACAAGATATGCAAATTGCAAAAATCCATTTATGGATTAAAGGAAACATCTTGGTTATGAAACATTCGTTTTGATGAAGCCATAACAGAATTTGGTTTCATAAAGAATGATTGTGAACCTTGTGTCTACAAATGGTTTAGTGGAAGTGCAATTGTTTTCTTAATAATATATGTTGATGACATATTAATCATTGGAATTGAAATACCAGTCTTACACTCTGTTGAGCCGTGGATGAATAAATGCTTCTCTATGAAGGACTTGGGCGAGGTGGCATATATTCTTGTGATTAAGATCCATCGTGATAGATCCAAGAGGTTGTTTCCAAGTCAAAGTACATATATTGACAAGATATTGAAGAAATTCAGTATGAAACAATTCAAGAAGGGATTGTTGTCAGCGTCACATGACATTCATCTTTTCAGGAAAATGTGTCCTTAGACACATGACATTCATGCTTTACACGATATCTTTTCATTCTTTCCAATGCTTTTCGAAATTCTTCATTCTTAAGCTAATTCTGGTATGCATTAGTTCGCATCTATAGTCTGTCCTCTCCGGTATGCATGTTGTGATTAATCAAAAACTAAATAATGACCCGACATACAGCACCTATCATTTACGATAAACAGTTTGATAAAATAAAATAAGTGGCGTTTTCTCTGTTTTTGAAAAAACACCCGCACTTACATTACAGAAGAAAAACACGTAAATAAGTGGTAGAAAAACACCTGATCAATAATCAATCTGGAAACACTCAACACCGAAACAGTTTTCGTAAGTGATGAGCAGTTTTCAATAAATGCTGTCTAACAGATCCTTAGTTTTGTAGTATTGGTTTTGTTGGACTGATTATGCGTTACAACTATGTGGTGTGCTTTGTACAAGTATTCACGATGCACATCTATTAATTGAATTTATTTCATCATTTATTATTGTGTGTATTTTTCATGCAGTGCTTTTGAAAAATCACTAAGCAGTAGATTAATCAAGGTAAATCCTCTGCCTGAGCATTTTCTGTATTATTTACCAGTGTATTTAGCTGTAATTATTATTATTCTTGTTTTTTAAGATAAATCCAGACACTGATTATGAATGCTTAAGAGCATTTGGTTCTTACTTCAAACAAGATATCCCACTCCCTCAGGTAAAAACTTATTCGAGTTTCATTCATGGCATTGAAAAACTCTAGTTGATCTATGCAACCAAACAGGCCTTTAATTGGAATTCTGCAGGGTACGACGGTTGATTTTCGACGAACTACAGACGGGCAACTGATCACTGAAAGTGAGAAATATATTATTGCAACAGATTTTAATTTGAATTTATGAAATGAGGAGTTGATGCATTTTGCAGTCGAGGGGAAGCAGATTGGAGCAGTTCATAGCAAGGAGTTGTGCAGTAAGTGAATTAGTTGATTAATGGAACAAACATAATGGTAAAACAATATTTAGTACTTACTTTGGCCGGGCAGGGGCCTTTTTTGACATGTACATCGGAGATTCTCCGGTGTCAGAGCAAACGAAGGAGGAGATAGGCAGAAATGCGGGGAGGATGATGAGGGGGTGCGGCGGAGATGGATAGCGTCCCGGTCAACGGAAATCCATGCAGGCTGGGAATTTTAATGCCGGCCATGATGAATGGAGTGTGGATAAGGGAATTCCGTGTCCGATCGGATACCCCTGGACTTCTTGGTTGGATCCGTGCCTTCCAAAGAAAAAATAAATAAATAAAATGAATTTGAATTTGAATTTGAATTTGAATATTTTTAATTTTAAAAATTTGAAAAAATAACACCTTTGTTTTATCCTTTGAGAATGACCAACGATTCTTCATCTTTATATAATGACTTCTTTAAATGGAGAATTCCCACAGCAGCAGCTCTCTTTTGGATAAGTTCTTTGCCTCTTTTTTGTTGTGTTTTCCCACCCTTCGTCTTCAATTTCTCTATTAAAAGTGATCACAATGTCTTGATTTTAGCATATTCATTCCACATGAGAATGTGGTCAAATCTCCTTTACATTTGTAATTAAATATTGACTGCAATGATCTAATAAAATCTTCAATCCTTCCATATTTGAGTGAAATCTTCATGATTTTTTTATTATCACTCACCTTGGGCATGATCTATTTTACCATGGTTTTTTGGTTTCATTTATTGAATTGAGTTGCTCTAGGTAGAAGACTTTCATCACGACGTTTTATCCAGTGAGATCATAAAACACTACATCAAAAGGGCTTACCACCATGGTGTGGTGATTTTACTTTTTCCATTTCAGACAATGACTTGTAAAACATCTTTCCCCACCATGGTCTTCTCTATGTTGCTGTATCTTTGCTCAACCTATTTCAAAGACTTTCCTTCAAAATACCTTCTACCAATACATGGTTACTTCAGCAAGTTGTGGCATCCTTCCCTTCAAAATGGCTTTGACCCCATGTCTCTTTGGATGCAGTGTAAACGGTACTGACCGTCACGATCGTGAATTTGATTCCACCACCAAAGCTCTCCTTCCAAACTCCATATTCAATCGTAATGTTCAATCGTAATGTGAGTTGTTTCTTCATCAATTTTTCCAATAACCAAAACTCAATATTCAAAATTCATATCGGGCACAACATTACTTCTTGATAACTGCGGGGCATGAAGGAGGTGCTTCTTTCCATTCAACCCATGACAATAAGAGAGACGGACACTACTTTGAGGCCTATTCGATGCAGGTGATTTGTGATACACTATCAAATTAATACCCTGAACACCTTAGGATCTAATGGTATGTCTACTCCTTTTCCCCAAAAATACTAGCCTGCTGTGGGTTCAAATGTATTTAAAATTTCACTTAGATTTTTAAATCGTGGGTGTTATTTTTCAAGATAAATTTCATGAATATTGTCTTGATACAAAAATCTAAAAAATTCCCACGAGGGTCTCAAACTTTGAGTCTGTTAGTATTTGTAATGTAAACTATAAAATTTGTGTGAAAGTGATTGTAATTAGGTTTAGAATGGTTCTCACTTATATCATTTTCCAAGGGGGGGCTATGTCGTGGAGGCCCAGTATTGGGTGCACCATGGCGTAGCTCAAGGGACTACACTATGGAGGCTTGAGAGTTAGTGCCTCGGCCTCTGCCTCCTAGAGGTGTGTCGCAATGCAACCCCAGGGCTACACTGCAGGGGTGTCTAGGGGAGGGACACCATGCCGTAGCCCCCTGGGCTGCGCCGTGGTATACCCTGTTGGAGTTGATATTCTAAAACCAACTGTTTATACTTTGGATTACATGTATATTTAAATAAATGAATTTAATTAAACATCTTATTACATACTGTTCAATTTTTTTTGCATGACTTTAATGCAATAATGTCTTATAGTATTTGTTGTATTGAAAAGGTCATAACAACTCTCTATTATGATGAGAACCTTGAAATACCATAGCGATATTCTCAAACCTAGTTTTACGGTCAGATAACTTTATAGAATGTGACATATAGAATGTTGACTGTCAGGTGCAAGTACTCGTAAGCAAATGAGATTCATCTCATAAAGTTCACACTTGGTAATCTCTAAGACAAGAGATTATGAGAACATACCCGCCACTAAGAATTCTGCATGATTTTGTGTCATCAGATATTCTTATTTTTGAGTATGTAATGGTTCATAGACCGTAAGAATATTATTAACGCATGTCACGACTCGCGCACTTAGATTTACTGTCCAAATCCGTGACATCATATGTTTGCGGGAAATATGGTTGGTTGGGTGTGTCACAAATGACATGTTATTAATGAACAAGTCAAATAAGGATTTATCCCTTCCATATTTATGAAAGTTGATATCTCGGTCCTTTGATTGAAATAGAACTGTCACATTAAATTCCATAGCCATAGTGTAATGACGATTTTGTTTCAGATAGTCAAAGAAAGACATATCAAACATATAGGTTGATGACACAAATGTGCAACCTATTTGATGAGATATTGTGATAGGGAGATCATATTACATAACGAGCACTTGTATGTGGTTATCGACATTGCAACATTAACTTCTTTCTCTTGGGTGTTTTGACCCGTTACTAGATAGTAATCTTGAATTTTAAACAAGCCCGCCTAATACCATGAGAAAGGAGCCCGAATGGTCACACACTACCTATTTTCGTTGATCTCAATTAAATTTTATTAAATTTAATTATTTGAATAAATATTATTATCAAGACCAGAGAATAATTTTATTCAGGATTAAATGATCACATAAATTAAATAAATATTTATTCATAAGGTAATTGTTACATTTCACAGATATATAACATTTATTTATTGAATGAATGAATACATATTTAATTTATTCAGGTATTCAATAAATGATGAGGAGGACTAGTGGACCATGATTGGGTCCAGTGATAAATATTAACCTACAAGCTGGTAAAATAATATTTATCGTTGCTCTAGTTAGCGCACATCGTGAAATAAAAATAAAAATATTATTTTAATACATGACATGAGCTCTGACATGGGTTTAACATTTTATTAAGGGCACTTGTGCAATTAATTAAATTATAAACACCGGTCCTAGGCCTATAAATAGATCACTAATACATTCTATGCAAAGACTATGATTCTAGTAGCTCTCAGTGATTACTTTATTACATTAGCACTAGATAAAATTAATTGCATCCCAAAGGACCAAATAATTTAATAGTCTTGAAAAATCAGATACATACTTGAATTTCAAATCATATATGAAAACATGAAATAAAACATTGTGTTTTCTTTGAGGACACCATTATTTCTTATAGTATAACCCTGCATATCAATCATAATATATTTTTTAGCATCTCAGAACAAAGAAACATAAGAAAGGGGTGCGCTCAGATTCTCAGTAAGAGTATGCATACAATTGAAACTAAATAACGCATGAATAATATGATAAGAATAAATGATGATCAAATAATGTCATATAAGTAATTATATAAGATGAAAACTTATCCATAGGTATCATAACTAATCAAATAATCACATGGACATCAATAACTGATTTCATAATAATGAAATGCATAATGCCAGACATCTGAAACACATCGTCAAGGTCATGACCAAGACATCTGAAAATAACGTCAAAGCCTTGTGCCATGACATTTGGATAAATGGGTAAGGCCCCAGCAAAAACTCAAGCTAGTTTGTCTCATTAGACCTATCGATGCATTGAGGGGCTACATTGGGCCCCGTCCATCACTTACTAAGTCCAATGCATTCCTCATATGAAAGGGGTGAAATCGAATCAACATAAACATTCGTATTGAAACTAACATACAAAATGTTAATAATTTCCCCAATCAATAAACATAATCATAAACTATCCAGAGTAATATGACAAATGATATCAAAATAGTACATCCCCAGTCAAATTGATCATAAACCATCTGGAGATATAATAAGGATGATATCATTACAATATATTCTCATAGGATTATAATTAGAATAA
The DNA here is from genome assembly GCA_963277665.1 of Viscum album. Lineage (NCBI taxonomy): Eukaryota > Viridiplantae > Streptophyta > Magnoliopsida > Santalales > Viscaceae > Viscum > Viscum album. Next base: position 954,941,214 of record OY728126.1, read on the forward strand.
GGGTTGTTAATGTTGATGAATAGAATTTTCATAAGGAGATCATTAAAAACGTTATTGAGGAAAATAACCTTTTCACTTTGAAAAACCACTTTTTAAAATCTAAAAACTGTGCATGTAATAAAGAAATCATTTTCTTTGAAAAGAACCTTGTAAACTTGTAAAGGAATCTTCAAAGCAATGAGGAACCATGACTGTGGGAAATTCCATTCATGTCGTATAAGTTAAAAAAAAACATTCCCTTCTCACAGTTGTAAAAAATGTTAAAAAGTACCTCATTTGGAAACTGATATGAAGATTCCTTTTAAACCATTTTGTAATAGTCAAACATGGTTGAAAATGAATTTTAACATTATTAGGATAATATTAAAAACATTTTTGAAAACATTTTTAGAAAACATGGATATGGAATATAAATATTCCCTGGCGAAGACTTAAATATAAACAATCCCAAATATTGACGAGGTTGTGAAATAAACCCTTACCACTTGGGTATCTTTTGAATTGTAAGCCCCATGAAAGAAATAACTTCAAATAAAACTTTAAATACCATAAAGACAAAGAGATTCATGATATAATATATCAAATGGGAAGTATATACACCACAAAAAAGAAATAAGTGATGAATATGACATATGTTTCACAGATGTACAAGTGAGACGGGAAACCCTTATCTCAGGTCCGACTTCCTTTGTATGTGTACAAACCTCAACTTCTATGGAAGAACTACTTTGGATCTCCTCTTAAGGATTCTAGGTTTGGTTTTTGGGATGACCAATACCTCTAGAATGTGGCTAAGGAAGTTGATAAGAGAAATGTGTTGTTCCCAAGTAGGATCAAGACCACTGGGAGGGGGGGGGGGGGTGAATCAGTGGTTCCTTTTTCTTTTATAATAAAGTTTCTTAACTCCTTAACAGAAACTTCCTTAACCTCTAAAAATTTTTAGAGTTAAGACCCACTCAAATATAACTCACAAACTCACCTTTCGTATGCAACAAATATAAAGATAAGGCAACACACGTTTTTTACAAGATTCGGTACAAAGACCCACTCCTTGCCATGTTAGATAGTCCCACCAACATGGATTCTTTTACTATCTTCTTTCCAGAATACAAAGGCACCATAAAAGAGAAATTATAAAATACCAATATCAACTTTCTTTCTATAGTTGGTTATACCCCCAACTATCCTTTTCCAATATCCACTTTCCACAAACAATCCTTTTTAGCAACTGGTAAGTATCCACAGTCATAAGCTTCAATTTCCTTTTTCTTTTCTAATCCACTTCAGAAAGTATTCACTTCCTCCACAAGTAAGCTAAATCAAACTTTACCTTCGTACAACCTTCAATAACTTCAACAATTATCTAAGTAACTTGTTGGTATGACATCTCGCCTTTTTATTACATAACTTTACATGACATTTTACAAACATAGGATCGTTTAAAGTTTAGTGTCTTGGAAATAAGGTACATAATAAATGAAAACCATTATTCTATTCCACATGAAAGGATTCTTCAAGGTTCATCATAAGTACACTTATTGCATCTCATAACCTGAGGACATACATCAAAGAAAAGGGCGAGCAGGAGGCCCAGTAAGGGAAACAAGTGAAATAGTTTACATGTGAACTTGAGCATTATCAATAAGAACATAAGGAATATCATAAAGGCATGATAAAAAGACATATCATAAAAATATATTGAATCATAACTTGAAAATTTGGATACATAATTTAATTTAGAAATTCATAAGTATATCACCAAGGTCTATCCCCAAGGTGTCATAAAAAAATTACCAAGGTTATTCACCAAGGTATCGTAAAACTTGTCATCTCTAGAGATTAATTTCTTTACTCAATGCATTGGAACACTATCAGGGCACACCCTTAATACATATTTATTTTCATGTGACCCACATAAATCATAATAAAAAATTTCATAAATAACCCATAGGGAATAAAAGAAATGGGTTTCATATCAAAATCATAGCGTTTTAAAAAGTGCTTAAAAACATCGTCATTATGTCATTTATAACCCACAGAAAGGGAATGAGAGTTTTATGTATGTCAATTATAGAATCAAATAAATAATTTTTATGTCTTTATGAATAGATATGGAAATTAAAGAGGTTTGGGTGTTCACATAAAGAAAATAAAAGAATTTCCTGAGAAGAAAAAGGTGATATTTTGAGATGAAAATTCTGCAGCATAACGGGTATGAAACATAGTTTTATAAAACATTAAAAAGAGATGGGACATGGGTCACCCATTCATAAAAGACCCATAACATAGTAGAGTGATATAATAAAATAGAAATAAGAACATGGTATGGAAATTTTAAAAACATACCACATAAAAGAGAACTTGAAAGGAAAAGAGAAGTTGAGAACTCCCTTACCTTGAAGAGTAACTTCTAAAACTCTAAGATCGGGACCTTGAGGGCTTGAGGACACATTAGGAGGACTCCTTGGGAGGTATAACTAGTAGAAATTCATGGAGGATGAATTTGTAATGAAGATAAACAAATGAATGGGTGGGTATTTATAGTAAAAGAGAGGGAATTTTTTATTAATTTCAAAGGACACCTCATTAGTGGTATTTGAAAAACCATGGGCTTTCCCATGGTATTTGCCCATGGTATTGGCCACTTGGAACACCTCATATCACATTTTAATCCAGAAGAGTCTACCAACATCTTATCTTACTCATTATATCATTATGACATAGTTATGATGTCATTAAGCATACTGAAAGCTCAAAACTGTATTTTTACTATTCATCGAAAATTTAACTATTTCAGAAAAATACCCAAAAAAATCACTCTAACCATTTTTCAATGTATAGAATTCAAAAATTAACTCCATTTTATAAAAATAAATTTAATTTTAAATTAAATTAAATAAATAAAATACTAATACTTAACTAATAATTTCTAAAACATTTATTTACTTATACTATGATATAATTATATCACATTACCATTTAAGATAACTAAAATATATTTATACTTCCTTAGGTGAAGTTACTATTCCATTGGTCAAATTACTATTCATAAGGGTAAAATTACTATTCCAAAGGTTCAAGTTACTATTCACCAAAAAAATTAAGTTGATCATATTAGACTTTAAATATCTTACTGATCGCAACTGTGTATGTCCGTTTTTCAAAAATCATTTCACAGAAACAATTATTTAAATATTTCTTTTAAAAAATATTTTTTTACTATTCATAAAAAATAAAACTATTCATAAAATACTATCCATTAAAATACTATTCATAAAAAATACTATTCATCAAAAAATTGAAACTTCTTAGAAAACTACTAAAAATTCACCCTAGATTAATTTTGACATTTGAAATTCAAAAATGATGTTAATTTTACCATAATAATTCTCTATGTATGAGAAATATATGCAAAGTATAATTTTTTTACTTCTAAAATCAATTTATCAAATTTGTCTCAATTAAACATATATTTTATTAAGCAAATCTATTCTTAAAACGAAAATGATTAAATAAAAAATTTATTAAAACAAAGGGATTACATTTTAAGTATCTAGGGCCTTGAAACATAACCCCTTAAAATGCCTGCATACAAACTAAGGGTAAGGTTTGCGATGGTGATGGACTCTTGGGGCAGCTCAGATAGCATCGCTCGAGTGGTAATCTCCACTAACTTGAACTTCTCATATAGGCGATTTCGTTCAAGTTTAACATGTTGAAGCTCATCTTGAGCTTGGCCTAGAGAAAAGCCTAGTGATGCTACCTCCTTCCTAAGATCCAAAAAATGGGCTTCATACAGACCGAGTCTACTGTATGAGGTCATCGAATATTCTTTATGCATTAATTATCCATTATCATTTCTATTTATAAACAATAATTATAACGTAAAAAAATTATTATTGTTTCCAAAGGTCATATTAACCAATGGTCATGTAACGGTCAAAGCCTGATGGTCACATTTCATTTATACTTTTTATTGATTATGACATAGTAAAACATAAACTTTCAAAAAATAACATATTATTCAAAAGTTCAAGTCATTACATTCTTCCCCCCTTAAGAAATTTTGTCCCCAAAATTTCAACTCGTACCCTCAGAAGAGAAAAGGTGCGGGTACTTTTGTCTCATAGTCTCTTCTAGTTCCCACATGGCTTCTTCATATTTTTGGTTCCTACACAACACTTTAACAAGGTGGGTAGTCTTGTTGCATAGAACCTTGCATCTACAATTCAAGATCTCCATCGAATGCTCCTCATAAGAGAGGTCATGTTCCAATTGTACCACCTCTGAATTCAATACATGTGAAGGGCCAGGTATGTACTTCCTCAATATGGATACATGGAATACACCATGAACTTGAGCTAGATTTGGAGGAAGTTCAAGCCGATAGGCTACTGCACCTACGCGATCAAGGATTTCATACAGGCCAATGTACCTGGGGACGAGCTTCCCTTTCTCCCCAAACCTCATGGCTCTCTTCCATGGAGAAATTTAAAGAAAGACCTTATCACCGACATAAAACTCCAAGTCCCTTCGACGGTTGTTGACATAGCTCTTCTACCGACTCTGAGAAGCCTTAATGTGTTTTTGGATGAAATGAACCCTTTCTGTCATCTCTTGCACAAGATTAGGCCCATGAAGCTTTCTATCACTAGCTTCATCCTAACAAGTAGAATCTCTACATCAATTCCCACATAGAGCTTCATAGGGTTCCATTTGAATACTCGAGTAGAAGTTGTTGTTGTAAGAGAACTCAACTAATGGGAGATGTTGATCCCATCAACCTTTAAAATCCATTGAACATGTTCTCAACATGTCCTCGAGTGTTTGAATAGTCCTTTCAGATTGGACATCAGTTTGAGGGTGATAAGCCATACTAAAATTCAATTCGGCACATAGAGTATGTTGAAGACTTATCCAGAATTTTGATGTGAACCTTAGGTCACAATCAGATATGATAGAAAGTGTAACTCCATGCAGCTTTACCACTTCCTTCATGTAAATCCTAGTAAGTTTATCAAGAGATAAATCTTCCTTAATAGAGATAAAATGGGTAGTCTTGGTGAGACGGTCCACTATAACCCATATCACATTGTTTCCTTTGGAAGTTCTTAGGAGACCAGTGACAAATTCTATAGTGATATTGTCCCACTTCCATGCTGGTATAGGTAGTGGTTGTAATACCCCTTTAGGAAGTTGTCACTCTGCCTTCACTTGTTGAAACACTAGGCACCTTTTAGTGTATTCGACAATCTACCTTTTCATGTTATCCCACCAATAATGATCACAAAGGTCCCTATAAATTTTCATGTTTCCAAGATGTATAGAGAATGTAGAGCTATAAGATTAATCCATTAGCTCCTTCTTTATTTTCAGAATAGATGGAACACATAGTCTTGTATGAAATTTCAGTACACCTTCTTGACCAATATTGAACTCAGGAAACTTCCCATCCTTCACAACCTCAAACTTCTTCTGTAACAAAGGATCTTATTTTTGAGCTTTCTTGATCTTCTCTAGTAATGATGGTTGATAAATAATTTGGTATAGGTTTGATGATGTCCCTTCCCTTAGGATTCCCATGTATAGTTTCACTAGGTCTTTGATCAAGGGATATTTTTGAATCCTCATCATTTCCAAAACAACAAGGTCCTTCCTACTTAATTCATCAATGACTTTGTTTACTCTTATGGGATGATAATGAATTGAATATTCATAGTATTTAATAAGTTCTAACCATCCCCTCTAACTCATGTTCAATTCATTCTGTGTGAAAATATACTTCAAACTTTTATGGTTTGTGTATATATTAAATTTATCCCTATAAAGATAGTGCCTCCATATCTTCAGAGTAAAAACAACCGTAACTAGCTCAAGATCATGAATAGGATAATTCTTCTCATTATGCTTCAACTATTGAGATATATAAGAAATCACCTTGTCATTTTTCATGAGGATTCACCCAATACCTTTCAGAGATACATCACTAAAAATAATGAATCCTTGTCTGATTGATGGTAGAGTTAACATGGGTGCAGTAACCAATCTCTTCTTTATCTATTGGAAACTTTCTTCACACTCCTTTTTCCATATGAACTTGACCCATTTTCGAGTTAACTTGGTTAATGGATTATAAAGTTGTGAAAAGTTTACCGCAAACCTCCTATAATATCCTACTAAACCAAGGAAACTATGAATCTCAATTACTGTTGTAGGATGAGGCCACTCCTCTACAACCTTGTTCTTTATAGGGTCAATTGAGATTCCTTCACTAGTAACAATGTGCCCCAAGAAAGAAACCTCCTATAACCAAAACTCACACTTTCTAAACTTTCCAAATAACCTATCCTTCCTCAGAGTTTTCAATATTTCCCTTAGATGATCTTCATGCTCCTCCCTAATTTTGGAATATATTATAATATCATTAAAAAAAACTACCACAAAGTTATCAAGGTATTCTTTAAAGACTCTATTCATCAAATCCATAAAAATAGTAGGTGAATTAGTCAATCCAAATGGCATAACAACAAACTCATAATGACCATATCTTGATCGGATGGTGGTTTTTGGAATATCTTCTTTCTTTACCCTCAATTGATTATAACTAGATCGAAGATCAATCTTCGAGAAGAACTAATCCCCACGAATTTGGTCAAATAAATCATCAATTCTTAGAAGAGGGTACTTTTTATTTACTGTGATCCCATTCAGTTCTCTATAATCAATGCACAACCACATTGATCCATCCTTATTCTTCATAAAGAGAACATGTGTTCCCTAAGGAGACACACTTGTCTAGATAAACCCCTTCTCCAAAAGATCTTAGAGTTTCTTCTTTAATTCCTCCAACTTTACATTCTCCATTCTATACAGGATTTTTGAAATAGGCTTGGAACCAGGAATGAGTTGGATGGATAACTCTACCTCTCTTTACAGGGTAGGTACAAGCAAATCCTCAGGAAATACATCAATGTATGCCTGAATGATGGGGACATTCTATATCCTTATACTCCCATTTCCCTCTTCCTCTTCACCAATAAACTCTATAAAGAAGGCTATAAGAGGTGATTCTAGACAAATATTAGGTCAAGATATCTCTCCTTAGAAGATAAATGTAGATTTTCCATTCAATACTACTGATATTTCCTTGATTCTACATTTGATCTTAGTATTATACTTTGAGAGACAGTCCGTCCCTAGTATAATGTCGAATTTCAGCATGGGAATGACTACTAAATTTGTGATAAGATTGTGTTCGCTAAAGTAAATACTAGAGTTTCTAAACATTTTTTTATACTTTTATAATCCCTACAGAAGTCTTGATTGATAATTTTACTCTTAGAAGTTCATAAATTGATTCTATATTCTTTGAAAACTTAGAGGAAATAAAGGAATGCATAGAATCAGAATCAAACAAAGTACTTGCTAGCTTTGAGAGAACAACAAGAGTACCTGTCACCACATCATTTAGAGCTTCAACTTCATTCGTCATGATAGAAAAATCACGACCTTTCTACCTTGTCCTATGCTGAGGTTGACGGTGATTCCCCTCCACTGCCCTCAGATTCAGATAGTGATTAGAAAAGTGCCCAAGCTGTCTACACTTGAAGCATTGGACTTCAGGTAGGGTCTGGACCAACTTCCCTTTTTTCGTTAGTGTTTGGAATTTGAGGCTTCACCTCACTACGGAAATTCCGAGTGATATGGCCATCTCTTCCACACTTGTAACACTTCCTGCTCCTGAGTATGCAGTTTCATGAATGCTTCTTCCCACATTTATTACACATGGGAAGTTTCACTTGCTTTCCACCTCTTCCTTGATCAAAGATCCTCCCCAATATTGTCTCTATTTATCTCTTCTTTTCATTGGACTTATGGGACCATTGCATCTCACTGAACTCCAGTTCAAATTTCACAACACTTCATACGATCTCCTCATAGCTGTCATAGTCTCGGTTGGATAGATTCTTTTATAGATGAGGTCTTAGTCCACCAAAGAATCTATCAACCTTACCATTAGGATCCATGATAAAGATAAAGGTGTAACATGAAATCCTTGTGAAGTTCATCTCATAGATTCCCACAGATTCATTATCCTTCTTCTTCAGCTTGAGAAATTCCTTCTCCATCTTCATTCTAATCGAACGAGGGAAATACTTATTGAAGAAGATCCCTCTAAAATCTTTCCACTCTATAGATTCAATATCCCCTCTTTGCCTCATGTTTTTAATCAGTTCCCACCACTGATCAAATTCTACCTCTAAGAGGTAAACAACCATGGTGACTTTCTCTTGTTCAAAAATACAAAGTACAAAAAATAACTTTTTATACAGAGCTTATCCACTGTTTCGAAATCAATGTGTTGGTATATCCACTAAACATTAGTGGTCATTGACACATAAAGGAATTAATGAAATGTTGTTCCCTTCTTGGTGAAATAATTATCTTAGCTTGATTCAAGTTATTTACCATAACTTGAGTCATTTGATTCATCATTCTCATGAAATCTTCCATTCTAGCTTCCATCAGAGGGCCGTCAACACATGGTCCATTGCAATCACCATTTTCACGGTTCCTTCTATTTACCGCCACTTTCTAAAAGAAGAAAATCTTAGTGAGAAACTTGTTTCATTTAAGAATATTATAACTCTAAATGATTTTTATGTTTTAAAACATCATTCTTAAACACAATATTCATTATCAATAATTACATTTTCTATAAATCCTTCATAATGGTTCATAAAAAGCTTGTGATTAACCAAACATATTCCACGGGAGTGTCAAAACAGGAGTGTAGTAAGGCCCATTATCATGAACTAGTTCCCATTTGAGTCTAACTCAAAGTGATGTTTTTGGGTTTTATCCCTAGATACATCTGTGCCAGAGCCACATCCACTTGTTCATATCCAGACAGAGATTTATTTGTTTGGAAACCACTTACTTAATATTTCACCAAAATACAAGGAAGTTTTCCTATACTTAAACTTTTCTATAGGGTTATTCATAAAGTTTTCATATCCTAATTTCTACAAATAACTAAACTATCATTTTATACCAACTATGGCATCCCACCTTTTTATTACATAACTTTTCATGACATTTTACAAATAGAGGATCTTTTAAAGTTTAGTGTCTTAGAAATAAGGTACATAATACATGAAAACTTAAAACATTATTCTATTACACATGAAAGGATTATTCAAGGTTCATCCTAAGTACACTTATTGAATCTCATAACCTGTGGACATACATCAAAGTAAAGGGTGATCATGAGGCCCAGTAAGGGAAAACAATTGAAATACTTTACATGTGAACTTGAGAAATATCAAAAAGAACACGAGGAATATCATAAAGTCATGATAAAGAGGCATATAATAATAATATCTTGAATCATAACTTGAAAATTTGGCTACAAAATTTAATTTATACATTCATAATAATATCACCAAGGTCCATCCCCAAGGTGTCATAAAAAAATTACCAAGGTTATTCACCAAGGTATCATAAAACTTGTCATCTCTAGAGATTAATTTATTTACCCAATAAATTGGGGTGATATCAGGGTGAAACATTAATATGTATTTATTTTCATGTGATCAACGTAGATCATAATAAAAAATTTCATAAATAACCCATAGATAATAAAATAAATTGGTTTTATATCAAAATCATAGCATTTTAAAAAGTGCTTAAAAACATGGTCATTATGTCATTTATAACCCACAGAAAGGGAATGAGGGTTTTATGTATGTCAATTAAAAAATAAAATAAATAATTTTTATGTCATGATAAATACCTCTGGAAATTAAAGAGTTTTGGGTATTCACATAAAGAAAATAAAAGAATTTCTTGAGAAAAAAGTGAGATTTTGAGACGAAAATTATACAACATAACAGGTATGAAACATAGTTTTATAAAACATTAAAAAGAGAGGGTAAAAGGGTCACCCATTCATAAAAGACTAATAATATAGTATAGGGATAGAATAAAATGTAAATAAGAACATGTTATAGAAATTTTAAAGACATACCACATAAAAGAGAACTTGAAAGGAAAAGAGAAGTTAGGAATTCCCTTACCTCGAAGAGTAACTTCTAAAACTCTAAGATTAGGACCTTGAGGGATTGAGGAAACCTTGGGAGTAATCTTTTGTAGGTATAACTATCATAAATTCATGGAGGATGAATTTGGAATTAATAGAAATTAAGTAATGGGTGGGTATTTATAGTAAAAGAGAGGGAGTTTTTTTATTAATTTCAAAGGACACCTCATTAGTGGTATTTTCAAAACATGGGATTTCCCATGGTATTGGCCAGTTGGGACAACTCATATAATATTTTAATACACAAGAGTCTACCACCATCTTATCTTACTCATTAAATCATTATGACATAGTTATGATGTCATTAATCATACAAAAAACTCAAAACTCTATTTTTACTATTCATTGAAAATTCAACTATTTTAGAAAAATACCAAAAAAAATCACCCTAACCATTTTTTGAAATTTAGAATTCAAAAATGAATCCATTTTATAAAAATAAATTTCATTTTAAAGTAAAAAATAAAATAAAATACTAATACTTAACTAATAATTTATAAAACCTCTATTTACTTATACTATGATATAATTATATCACATTACCATTTAAGATGTCTAAAATATATTTATACTTCCTTAGGTGAGGTTACTATTTCATTGGTAAAATTACTATTTATAAGGGTAACATTACTATTCCAAAGGGTCAACTTACTATTCACCAAAAAATTAAGTTGATCATATTAGACTCTAAATATATTATTGATCACACCGTGTATGTCCGTTTTTCTAAAATCATTTCATAGAATCAATTATTTAAATATTTATTTTTAATTTTTTTACTATTCATAAAAAATAATACTATTCATAAAAAACTATTCATAAAATACTATTCATAAAAAAACTATGCATTAAAAAATTGAAACTTATTAGAAAACTACTAAAAATCCACTCTAGATTAATTTTGACATGTGAAATTCAAAAATGATGTTTATTTTACCATAATAATTCTATATGTATGAGAAATCTCTTAAAAATAAATTTTTTTACTTCTAAAATCAATATATCAATTTTTTCTCAATTAAACATACATTTTATTAAGCAAAGCTATTCTTAAAACAAAAATGATGAAATAAAATTTTTATTAAAACAAAGGGATTACATTTTAAGTATCTAGGGACTTGAAACATAACCCCTTAAAATACCCATATATTAACTAAGGGTAAGGTTTGCGATGGTGATAGACTCTTGGGGCATCTCAGATAACATCACCCGAGTGGTAATCTCTACTAACTTGAAATTCTCCCGTAGGCAATTTCGTTCAAGATTAACATGTTGAAACTAGGATTGGGCTTGGTCTAGAGTGAAGCCTAGTGACGCTACCACCTTCCCAAGCTCCGACTGTCACGAACCAGCCTGAGTCAACCCTGAACCGGTCACTCGGGCCGCTCCGTGACAAGTCCCGAAATGCATTCTCGATCCTCTCGGGATGGTGACAAGCACTGAGGGCATAAATAGAGTAAAAAAGGGAACAATTTCACCCAAATATAAATAATAAGGCAACCAATAGAAAGAATGGACAACCTAATACATATTTATATAAAAATTGAACTGACATCATTTATATGAAAAAACTGAAAGTACAATTGAACAATACAACTAAACCAACCAGACCTGATGAACAACTAACTCCATGTGACCTCTCTGGTCACTCTCCAAAACAATGATCCCATGTCGCTCAAGGCAACCAAACTCAAGTTGAAACCTCCACAAGGGCTAAAAGACAGAAGAAAACTATAGGTGTGAGTATTACAACTCAGTAGGTTAGCTCGATATTCTATTCCCAATGCACTTCAACTTAAAATAAAAGAAACATCAATTTCATGTTTGAAATAAAATATATAAAAGTATATTTTCTAAACAAGGTTCCATGCTATGGAAGTTATCATACAAAATATTTCAAGTTTTATACACAAGAATGCTAGAACTATTTCCAAATATATACAAATTCAAAATGAAAACAATTTTCAAGAGGGTTGCTTTAAAGAAAGTACACTTTTAAATAAAACAAACACACTGCTAAATTTATGAACCAAACACACCATATGCCAATGGTGAGTACAAAATATCCAATGAGCACAAGTCACAGGAACACCCCTAGGCACTAGTTCGTTGTGGGCCCCAGGCACCTCGTATCTCAGTGTAAAAGTAACCATAACAAAATATCCATTCTCATGCACGAGACACTAGTAGGTAAAAAATACCCATAAAATAGTTGTCCCAAACATCATCATCATAGTTTAGATAGCGTTTTCATTGTCAAACTTGCTACGTGAAACAAGGATGAAACCACTCTAGATCACTAGCATACTAGTACACGTTCACCCACCTAGATACCTGGGTTTCCCTTTAGTGATCAATCAAGTTCTACATATTATCAAATACACTTTTCACATGAAAATTTCATTCCCAAATCAGACACAAAAAAATATCCCACAAACATGCTTCATATTTCTTTCACGGATCAATAAACCACTTAAAATTTTTATAAAACAATTTCAAGAAGTATAAAGAGTCTTTGCACATAAAATCCATTAAAAATGATATTTTAAGGAAAAAAACCACCATTACCATATAAAACTATATTTTTCATCCCTAACACCATTTAATAAATCAATTTCATGGACCATAAAATGGATCCAAATATACAACATGAGGTAAACATGGAAACCATTTTTACAAGAAAAATACCAAACAAGCCATTAAGCATTCTTCACAAAAACAACATTTATCAAAAGAACCAATTACACTATTCATAAATAGATGTAAAAAAACCATTTTAAGAAATATAAAATTAACTTAAACCCCTTAAAAAACCCATGTTACACATTCAAAACCCATCTATTTCTATAAAGGTTCCAAACATGCTATTTACCGAGAACACATGCCAAAACACCCTAAAAACCGATACTCACTTAATTATAAAGCCCAAAACCAGATTGGAAACCACATAAGGAACCCAAAAACATTTATTCACATGCTTCCAAAATTTTTCATAAGCCAAACCAATCATTTTATAACACCTTGAACACACAAGATCCAACAAGGCACTTTCCCAAAAATGAGGCATGCAAAATTTAATAAAACAAACTCCATTTAACATTAAAAAGGGTATAAATCCAAATTTTCACGCCAAAAACTTATTAAAGTATTTAAACCAGGTCATAAACATCACAAAACATATGATAAAACCAACAGAACATTTATTTAAACAAGCGGTGTGCATGTTTATACGAAACAACTCCATTTTACACAAAACAAGAAATAAATAACCATTTTCACACCAAAAAGATTATTAAAAGGTTTTAAAGAAACAATAAACATGTATATAAGGTTATAAAATCAATAAAAAGATGAAACTTAAATAACATGGGAAAGTTCTTGGGATAACCTACCTTAAAACCAAGACGGAATGGAAACACACACCTGATAACACCTTTCAAGGGTTTACAAACCCTAAACCTATGAATACCAGCCAAAAACGAGCAAAAACCCCATAAAAAATCATGGTATAACATATCCATAGGTCGTTCATGACTAGGGGAGAATACAAGAAAAATTGGAAGGAAGAGGAGGAAGGAGGAGAAAGGAGAAGAAAACTCACCTTGATAACTAGATAACTATTCATTTTCCCTTATATACACACCTTTAGAGGAGATGGAATGGCTTAGAACTCAATAAATAGGCTCATTATTTCTAGAAGAACCATGGAAGGAAGACTTGGGGAAAAAATAGTAAAAAATAATTATTTATGAAAGAAAAAAATTACCTCTTCAAATCTGGATGATTTGAGAAACCTTGAGGATGTTCGACCTAATCCCTGATGAAGATGAGGTCCAAAGAGGGAAAATGGAACATGGGGGTGATCCTAGGGTTTATGGGCTCGAGTGAGAGGTTTAATGACAAAAAAATATTAAAAAAATAATAATATTTAAAAGAAAAAAAATATTTTTTTATAATCTAGAAATGAGCTCATGGTTTGGCCCAAATCTTGAAGTAACCACCCTTTTCTCCAAAACCCCCAAACAAGATATGGGGAAAACATGGTAGAATGATTATAAATATATGTAACTTCAAAGATAAACATTTATCTCACCCAAAACCCAAGAAAAGGATCAGTATTTCTAATGAACCAGATCAAAACCAAAGCATGAAAAACCCAGTGTGACACCGACAAATGGGCTTCGTATGGCATGAGTCTACTAGATGAGGCCATCGAATCTTATTTCTGCATTAATTATCCATTATCATTTCTATTTATAAACAATAATTATAACATAAAAAAATTATTATTATTTCCAACAGTCATATTAACCAACAGTCATATAACGGTCAAAACCCGATGATCACATTTCATTTATACTTTTTATTGATTATGACATAGTAAAACCTAGATATTTAAGAAACAACATATTATTCAAAAGTTTGAGTCATTATAGTTGGTCTTGAAACTTTAGATAGAACCTTAGTTCAGAAATATTCCTCAGTAAGGTCAGTCCAATCTTCCCAATACGATAACCCCAATACGATGGTCTCTATTCGATGGTCAGTCCGGTCCAATTCTCCTTTTGCACTTCCTTCTTCAATTGAGTAGAAACTCAATCGACAGCTCACAATTCTGCATCCAATGAAATTCGGTCCAATGAACCTGGATATGATGGATATCGCTCTAATGGCCTCACCCCGATGGACTTGTTCTGATGAAACTTCATTAGATTGATCTTGATCAGATGATCGTATTGAACGTTAATCCAATGATCTTTCTCAGCTTCAACATGAAACATAAATTTTGGTTGGAAAATCAATACCTATTCCAAAAATTACAGAGCTCAACCACTTGAATAGTTTGGAGTGGTTTTTACAAATGAACTCAGCTATCCTTTTATAGGGACCCCAACAGTAGTTTAGACAGAGTTCTAAAAACCTTTCCCACTTAACCAAATTTCCCAAATCTTCAATTCTCCTCAAATCTAGGATCTCTATTTAACTCATTAAATTCCTTTTCTAATCTTCAAATCTACTTGATTTTAAAATATCTATTTGAATTATTCAATTCCATTTCTAATCTTAAAATCTTCTTGATTTTTGGATCTCTTTTTGACTTCTTTAATGCTTCATACTTCTTCAAAATTTAGTCCAATTCTGATTCTCTCATTACGATCTGCCACTTTACGATGAAGACTATTGTGAAACAATAGATTTCTCATTATGTTGCTCGAAATCAATTGAAATAAAAATCTTCTCATTCTTATTTCTTCATTACAATTCTTCAGTACGATTCCCAGTATGATTTTCTCAATACGATAATATGACTTTGTTAGAATACGATTGAGACAATTATAAACCACCTCTATTCTGATTTTGGAAATCCCAATATGATTCCTAGCTAAATATGATTCCCATATGAATACGATTCCCAACTGAATAACTCCTTTTCTACAAATATAATGCTTAATATGATTGTCATCACTTTTTCTCCACATTTCTTTCATCAAGATTTCATCATAAGTTTCTCAGACAACTTATGCCTTTTTTAAATTAGAAAATAAAAAATCATCGTTAGATTTAACATTGAGGTGAGGCAAAATTTGATTAGATTGTCATTATGATCAAAACTTTCATTCTAGACTCAATACGATTTCTAGTATCTTTCAATAGAAATCCCAATATGATAAATTATATTCATTGACTCATGCTGATGGGATGAGTTTGATTCCTCAATACAATTTCCTAGGTTCAGAAACCAAAAACTTATCCTTTTTTTAACTTAAAACATATATCAACTATTGACAAAAAATACAACCAAAACACACCTTGGGTCCAACAATATCCCCCTCTGTGTTTGTTGTCAATACACACTTAATATATTCTCTACCTGGTTTCTTTTCTCTCCCCCTTAATATATTGTCTCCCCCTTATTGAAAATCAAATTAAAAGAGTTCACCATGACAAGTTTTCTTCATTATTAACAAATTGTCTCATTTTAGAAGGTTGGAACTTTTATTTAAAAATCATGAAACTCATCTTCAGAAGAAAATAAATATCACATGAGTTTCTTAACAAAGAGCCTTTAACTAAAAAACTCTAAGTCTAAGTGGGAAAACCTGGTGTATAAAAAAAGAGTGTATAATCAAGTTTATCAATATTTTCCATCAAAAAACTTTCATGTAATACATTTTCACATTTTTTTCAACATTATCATGATCGGGGAAATTATTGAAAGGATTTTTTCTTAGAAAAAGTAACCTACACCCATCTCAAAAAATTTCAAAAAGTTAATATGTAAAAACATAGCATTCAAAAACACATATTTTTTAACCTCATTACTTTATTTTGCAAGAATAGTAAGAGACACACTATCATCTTCATTACTTCAACTCCTTCAATTCCCTGCAAGTTAGTACAAATACAAAAATGTTTTAGGAATAAAGAGGAATCTCATAGCTTCTCAAAAACAAATTTTATAAATAGATTCTTCTCTCAGTCTTGACTTTTTCTTCTACTTCTTGGATTTTGTATTGGATGTATTTTATTTCTTTTGTTTATCCTTATCAGATTTTGTAACAAGTTTCTTTTCATCTGTGGACTCTTCTGATAAGGATGTCAACTTCTTTTCCCCTTTTGGAACCTTTTTGTTGTAGTGAGTTTGTAACAAATCTTTCATGCCTTCCTCTTGTTCCAAAAGGATAGTCAAAAAACTTTTAATAACATTTCCTTCTTTCTCAAATCTCTTGCATCTTTTCTAATTTTTCAAACCAAAATCTATTGATATATTTTTATCAAAATTTCTCATATATTCAGAAATTGTTTTCTTTCCCTTTGATTCAATTGATTTTTTTCTTCTTATAACTTCCTATCCTTGTCAATTTTTTCTGGCCAAATAACTAAGCACTTCTTCTTTTTAGACTCATCATGAATAATTTTTTCAACTTTCTTAACATACTCAGCTTTCTTCATCTTCTAAATTTTTTTAGGAACATTTGATATTATTTTCCCATCATAGTGTCCCCTTGATTTATACTTGTTTCTTGGTAGAGACATGTTATACTAGTATGAATAGGCTCTGTGTCTGAAAAATCCACAACACCAACAGTGACCTTTGAATCTTGATTTTTCATATTAATAGTAAAATTTTTCAGAACTTTTGTTTTTGTTGTTTCTTCAAAAATCATGAACTTATTTCCTTAGGAGGATACTTTCTTTAAGAATTCATATATTTCTTGGTGAAAGATGTTTTCTTACAAAAATACCTTTGTAAACATTTCTTTTCACCTTCTTTATAAGTTTTACCTTTAACATCAACTACCATGGTGAAGTTTTCTATCATCTTTCTTCTCTCACTTTGTACTAAAAAAATAATTGATTGTGTTTCTAACAACTCTTATTCTTTCTCATCTAACTTAATTTTCAGAGAATCTATGAAATTTTCAGATTCATTTACCTTCAACTTGTTCTGTTTACTATCTTAAACAAGTGTAGATTCTATCTTATTGAGATTCTCATTTCCAGCTAACTTTTATTTATAACTTTTCAATCTTATTTCAAGTTCTCCATTCTCAAAATTTATTCCTTCAACATCTTTCTTCAACTTCCTTATTTCTTTCTTGAGTTAAGTATTTTGTTCATGTGCATTCTTAAAATTATTTTTAAAAATCCATTCCATTTTTGTCATCTATTCATCATTATCACCACTAATTGAAGAATCAATTCCATTTCTAACTTGACAAACAAAGTTGAGTTGATGATCAAATTCATCATCAGATGAGGAATCATTCTTCTTTCTTATGCTCAGATAAAATTTCTTCTTTTTTTCATAAGGAAATCATTCCTTATGTTTATTCTACTTTTGTTTCTAAGGTTTCTCATCATCATATTCAGACTTATATTCTTCAATTTTCTTTCTAGGACTATTTTGTGTGAAATTTCCTTTACCTTTACAATTCCAACATTTGAGAGTTTTACTTTTCCATTTTCCCTTACTGTATTTCTTTTAAAGAAGGGAAACAATTTTATTATAATCTTAAGATTCTTATTATGCTTATGAATCACACTACTGGAAATTTAAGATATAGCCACAGACCTATAGCCATAGTTTTATAGGTCTGTGGCTATAGGTTATTTATATCCATGATTCATTTACATGGTCATGGCTAAAAATACGCGTTGTGTTTTTTTTCCAAAACGCATCAGGATCCTCTTCTACATTCTCCCCTTATCTAAGACCCTAAAAACCCTTGAAACCTCGACATCTCTAATGGAAGAGTCCTCCTCCCCGATACTCTATGCGCACAACCCTCCTTCCCTGACCCATCGCGACCTCTCCTATCCCCGATCCTCCTCCACCGATGGTTCCCCTCGCTGCCACTGAACAAGGTAACCCCACCACGAGCCACTGCCACCGAACATGGAAAACCTCACCTCCCCCTCAATAACGCTACTCCTAGGTGGCCTCCCCACCTCCTCTGATGTTCCTCTAATGCGGCCAACCCCCTCCAGGTGACCCTCCTCCTCCTTGTTACGAACAATTATGTCTTCATTATTTTGTTATCAGTGTGTGTAGAAGTAGACAGGAATAGTTTCACATGTTTGAGTATGGTAAAGTGGTTTTTTAATTAGATACATTATTCTAATTATAATTGATATGCATGGAGTGAGGGACAAGTAGTTTTCAGTGAAGATCTAATTAGTATATATTGGGAATCTTCATAGTGGAGTTGTAAACAGTTGGAATTGATAAAAAGTGATGGTATCAAATTTTCATGGTTAAATTGGGAATCAGGGGATCATCCTGGATGCTTATCAATGATTTTATTTCTTATGTTTGGGAGTTTTTAATGACCCACACAATTACAGGGTCGGTAATTTCAAAGGAATTTTGATTTTTTTCCTGAAGTAAGGAGATTTTTGAGAATTGGGATATGAATTGGAATTTCAAGAGTTAGTACATATATGGGATGTGTTTTCACTTGAGGATAATGGTTATTTATAGGTTTGGGTGCCAAATATTAGGGTGGTGGCTAACTGCAAAAAATTGAAGTAGTCATTGGGTATTCGATTGGGAGGCACTAGGTGCCTCTTAATGGGTTTATAAAAAACTACATCCTTTATAAGGTACTTGATGGAGGGGTACTAGGTACTCGGTGGGATGGTAAGTGTAGTGAACCTTTTATAAGGGCCATCAAGTACATAGTGGAGGTGGATTGGTTACCTAGTAGGGATGGGTGTTGTTTTTTAAGGATAACAGAATAGTTATTCTGGATTCCACCTTTAAAAATTCCTTATGGGGATCTTCTCATTTAAATGTATAGAACCAAGGGAGGGGATCTCCCTTCTTCTATCCTTTTTTATTTTCCTTTATGAGAGTGTGAATACTCGATATTGTTTCATCATGAAATATAGAGGTAAATATTCCTCCTCTACCTCTATTATTTTTTCTTATTCATATCATTTAATATTTAGTTTTTTAGGGTATGGTTTATGTCAGATTTCACCAAGACTTGGTGAAATTGGACCATTATTATAGAGCTTCATAGAGTGGTGGAATAAGTGTTATTTTTTAACATTCTCCACCAAAACACAACAACTAAGTAATTCCTAGATCAGAGGATTAGTCACTGTGACCTCAGATGGTCCTCATATTCCAAAGGCCATCCATCACAAAATAGGGCAATGTTTCTAAGAATTATTTATCTATTGACATGTGATAAATATTGTGGCACATGGAAACATTGTTTTCTTTTTATCATTATGTTATATAATCAAATTATTTATTATTTATTAAAGCTATCCTTTATGAAATAATTACATTGTCACCGTTCCCTCATAGAATGTGGTGCAATGCCATTAATCTTCAACATTCTCATCTTTAACCAAGATTTCATGTGATCTTATTCTTTCTTATCTTTTGATATCTTTACCCAAAAAAACTTACAAATTGATATAGTATATGTTTACTATCATGATTATTATTCATCATGGTTGATTCCCATCATAAATATTCCCACAACAGTGTTTCTTACAGATTATATGTTAATACTATTCTAATATTTCTTGGATTCAGGTATGAGAAAACATGACCAAGATGTATCATGATCAGATTTTCTTGTTATATTTAAAAATATAGATGTTCCATAATCACCCCCAAGATAAAGGAAAGCTCATAGAATCTATAGATATATCTTATAGTGATAAAATTGATTATTTAACCATTAATTATTCTTTGGTGGTTCATCATTATTAGATTTAAAATTCTCAATAGTGATAATGAAGTTACCATCATTGAAGCTACTGTATGAGTGTTGTACAAGAATTTAAACTAATTATATAATTTTTGAAAATTAAAAATAAATTTATATCATGAAAATAATTTAATTAATATCAATATATACATTTATGTTTGTTCATATCTTTCTTTTTTCCCTATGTGGACATATAATAGATATTAAAAACAAAAAGAGTGACATTTTGTAACTTCCTTTGATTTAAATAATATATAAGTAATTTTCATGGACAAGTGTCAATTAAACAACTTAATTTCAAGACTAAGGTGTTAAAGGTTGAATTAAATTCATCCAATTAGAATTAGGATGAAAATTTATGGTATTATCATTTAGTTTTAACCTAGATTAACCCGATTTACCCTTTATCGAGGTGATAAGTTTTACCGCGATTATTATTTATAATGCCTAAAAATAAAAGAGAGATATTTACTAAATCCAAGCCTCCTAATTCAAAATAAGGAATAAATTTTTTAAAATTAAATTACTATAAATTATAGAAATTAATTTTCAAATAAGTGTGCAAAATGTGATGAAAACTGCTTTTTAGAAAAATATAGTTTTTCTTAAAAATGCCTATTTATATAAAAATGTTTTTATATCAAATTCAATAATAAAATTGATCCAATGAACCTAATTGGATTATTAATAATATAATATAACTAAATTTACTTTTAAAATATTTTAAAATAGAATGTAACTTTGAAAATGGTTGAAATAAAAATACAGTTTTCTATAAAAATCGGCATTTTCACTATTCACTGGAAAATAAATCTCTTCAGAAAAATTTGAAAATTTCATCCTAATGTAATTTTGATACGATGATTTAAAAAATAATATTATTTTTATAAAATAAAATTTATATAAATTTCAAAAATTAATTATAATATTTGTTAAGAAAAAGAAATAAAAAACATTTTTAATGAAAGCGTATTTATGAATCATTTTTTTTAAAATTCAGTACTTATTTCATAAGAATTAATCAATGAATTTTTATTGAGCAGGTACTTTGTATATATATTTCATAATTCAATTAATACTATTTATACCTATCAATTTAACAGCTAGGTTATAACATTCATATTTAAATAATTATATTTTGTGGTTCGTTTAAGCTCGGTGTTACGTGTTGTATACACTATCAAACATACTGTTTTTTTAAATATTAGGGTTTTAAATTCACCCCCTAAATAAATTATGCACTCAGAATTTGAACTTTTTTTTGGTAATCAAGGGTTTTATATTTGAAAATTATTTTATGGAAAATTCAGATTGTAAAAAGGGTTAATAAAAGTTCCTTTAAAAAGAGGGAAAGTGAAATTCAAAGGTTATTACAAAACTAGGTTTCCGAATAGGAAAAAATTATTGGTAAGTGAAAATATGGACATGAAAGAAAAAACAACACCCAAGGATTAATAGAGAGTTATAGAGAACATGGTTATGAGAAAGTTAACCATCATAAAACCGTAAATTTGTGATGGGTTAAAAGACTATTGATTTCTTGATAAGAAAATTAAATGGATAAATTTTTTATTTCAAGTTCCTTTTTGTAAATTTGTGGGATTGTTTTACTATTCATATAAATCACTTGAGAAAATAAACTTACTTGATTTGTTTCCATGAAATAAGCATAACCCCATCCTTTGGTTATTCTTTAACTGATTTTCACTTCATCTCTTATTCCTGGAGATGGACATTTGAGATGATTTTTTTATACCTAAATTACTTTTAACAAATCATAAAATCCATAAGTCATTCCTTCAGCCTCTAAATATTAACCAAAACCAAAATGGTTATAGGTTATCCAATAATATAAATCATACTTTAACCTCAAATAATAATATCCAAAGTTTAACTTAATCCATTCCATACATAGTTGAACTTAAGGATCCTCCAAAATATTACCAAAAATATTCAAAACCTAAAAATTTGATTAAACATTTATCCCTAGAAAACATAAAGAAGTTCATAATGTCACATTAAAAATATGTGAATACCTTAATTAGATATACTAATAACTGGAATCACTATTAACTTTATCATTATTCTATATATCCCATATAACTCTAAAAACCTAAATATTAATGTGTTTTTAACCTTAAAGGTTATCTCATACTCTTTAAATTTCACTTCCATAAATATAATAAAATTCATCCCAAATAATCCTTTATATTAAACCTAAAGGTTACACTAACCCAATGGAGTATCTCCCAAAATTTCATTAATCACATTAAAATACCATTTTTTAAAAAGATTTGATCCTATAATATGCTTCCCAAAATCAACTTATTATTTATCTATCAATTTTTTTAAGAAAAAAAATTTCATACTAACCAGGACATGATTTAGGCTAGTGGTAGTCATCACACCCTTATCGCCCTTCGGTTTTGGGTTTAATACCTACAGCCTTTCCGAATGTGATGAGTTGTCACCCGACATGCAGGTTGTCCTTTTTTTAAAACTATAACATTCCTAAGAATATGATGAACATCCTCAAAAAATAAAATTACCCATCAAATCACTTTTTTATAACCACTAAGGGTTTCTATATCATATATTACCAAAATGTACCATCTCTTTTGTCCCAATAATCCATAAATAAATCAACCTCAAAATCATATTAACCTTAAAGGTTATAAATAAATTTAGACTTATGTACAAAAAATATAGAATCATTATTCCCCAAATAATATTTTTAGTAAAACATAAACTAAACCAAAGGCCTACATTTCCATAAATGTCTCCCAAAATATCATGTTAAAATCCCATCAAATAAAACTTCAAAAGGGGTATATATTCCATTAAAATTATGATCAACCATAGAATTATCATCCCAACATCAAACACATATTAAGGGTTTTTAGTCCCTCAATCATGTGCTTCCATAAAATATCAACTTATCACTAAAATAATTTTCTTGGTTATTTGTACCATTCAATATATAAATTAAAATATTTAAAGAAAAAATAATAAGAAGAAAAACTTAGATGTTTCATGATTCCTTTAACTAGAATAATATCAATAAAAATACCACCACAACATAAAAAAATCAATCCTTTCACTTCAATAATTTTAATAGTATGGTCCTTCTTTGGTTTAGGGAGTAACCATTAGTTTAGGGAATTGACTCAGATAATTCCTAAGTTCACCACATATAAGACATTGAATTCCTTAGCAATTTGTTACTCTATTCCCCTTATATCTACATAGAAAATGTCTTACCCTTTATTTGATATATTTTTCTAGGTTCTTCTTTCCACATTCTTGATAAAATAAAATTGAACATTCTTACCTATATGATCATTGCCTCTTGAACTTCCATAAAATACAAATTTTTTTCTTATTTGTTGCATTAGGAGTATCCCAACATCAAACACATATTAGTCATAATCACAATATATTTCTATCCAATCATTAACCAATTTGGTTGCTCATAATCACCTAATTTTCCATCATGTTCAGTGTTAACATGATTCCTCCTGGTTCTATCCAAGCATAAAACTATAATAATTAGAGTGAGCTATTATATAATCATGAATATTATTCAAATTATGTCTAAATCAAGACACATAATTCTCAATTTATGATTCCTTAGGTTTAACCTAGGTTTTCCACAGTCATTACCAAATCTATAAGATGTTATCATATACTTAGACTTATCTCCAAATTCATTTATAGGTTTATATTCCCTAATCCACATTTTCCTAAATCAAGTTCCTATTTTTTTTACTAAAATTCCTAGATACCAACTGTAAAGACCTCAACTCTAATAACCTAGATCTATTGGTTACTTTATTACATTGGTACTAGATACAAGAAATTGTATCCCAAAGTATTAAATAGTTTATTAGTATTGTAAAACCAGATACATACTTGAATTTCAAAATACATTTGAAAACATGAAATACAACATTGTGTTTTTTTGAGGACATTATATTTCTTCTAGTATAACCCTACATATAAATCATAATATATTTCTTATCATCATGGGGAAAAGAAATATAATAAAGAGGTGAACTCATATGCTTAGTAAGGGTAAGAATATAGTGGAAGCTAAATAAGGTATGAATAATATGTCAAGAATAAATAATGATTAAATAATGTCATATAAGTAATCACATAAGTTAGAAACTTATCTATGGACATCACAACTAATCAAATAATCACATGTACATAAATAAATAATTTCATAATGATGGAATGTATAATGTCGGACATCTGAAACATACCATCAAGGCCTTGAACAAGACAATTGAAAATACCATCAAGGCCTTGTTCCATGACGTCTAAATAAATGGGTAAGGCCTTAACCAAAACCCAAGCTAATTTGACTCATGAAACCTATCGATGCATCAAGGGGATATAGAGGGCTCTGCCGATCACTTACTAATTCCAATGCATTCCTCATATGAAAGGTGTGAAACATAATCAATATAAACATTCATATTAAAACTAGCATACAAAATGTTAATAATTTATCCAATCAATAAAAGTAATCATAAAACATCCTAAGTAATTTGGTTAATGGTATAAAATTAGTACATCCCCAGTCAAATTGATCATAAACCATCTAGAGATATAATAAGGATGGTATCGTTACAACATATTCTCAGAGGATTATAAGTATAATAAGGGTTGTTGACATTGATGAATAGAATTTTCATAAGGATATCATTAAAACATTCTTGAGTAAAATAAAATTTTCACTTTAAAAAATCAATTTTTAAAATAAAAAAACTTCTCATGTAATAAATAAATCATTTTATTTGAAAATAACATTGTAAACTTGTAAATAAAGTTTTAAAGCATTGAGGTGTCGTGGAAGTAAGAAATTATTTTCATGTCGTATAAGTTAAAAAAACACACATTTCACACTGTTTTAAAAAATGGTTAAAAAGTATCTCATTCTAAAAATGAATTAAAAATCCCTTTTAAACCATTTTGTAAAATTTAAACATGGTTGAAAATTAATTTTAACAATATTAAGAGAATATTAATTTTTTTTTATTTTTTTAGAAAATATAGATATAGAAGAGAAATATTCCCCAGTGGAGACTTAAATATAAAATTTTTTGAATATTGATGAGATTGTGAAATAAACCCTTACCACCTGGGTATCTTTTGAATTATAAGATCCATAAAAGAAATAACTTAAAATGAAACTTTAAATACCATGAAGACAAATAGATTCATGATATAATATATCAAAGGGACAATATATACACCAAACAATATAAATAAGTGGTTAATATGACATATGTCTCACAGAAGTAAAAATGATATGAGAAACCCTTACCTTAGATATGACTTTCTTTATATGTCTATGAACCTCCTCTTCTTTAGAATAACTCATTTGGATATCCTCTTAAGGTTCCTAGGTTTGGTCTTTTGGGACAAAAAACCCTCTAGAATGTAGCTAAGTAAGTTGAGAATAGAAATGGGTAGATTTTGGTTGAGCTAGATGGGTCAAAGTGGTGTAAATAAGTGAGGTAGGAGGTTCCCTTTTATAATTGATGTGAGGAACACTTTTGTAATTTACTAAAAAAATTAAAATATAATATGACTATTCTAGATCCAAATGATTCAAAATGGTCATTAATTTGAAGAAAAAGTGGCTAGGTTTGAAATAACATTAACTAATGAAATTTTGAAAAGTTTTTTTTATCATTTTAATCCTTATCTTTTTTATTAACCCCTTGGTTAACTTATTTTAACATTAACCATGGTAACATCTTTTTCAGTCTTAAAGGGTTATAATTTTACATACAAGGTAATTATTGACCCACAAATAGAAAATAGATGAAATTTTCAAATATATATTATCCTAATTTTACACTTTTAATATTTTATAATTTTTAAATAATTTAATAAAATATTATTTTGATAAAGTATGATTAATGTCAATTTTGACACTATTCATTTAATTTGACTTCAAATACATCAAGAAATTAAATCTAATTAATTTACACATAACTAATATGTCACATAGATCTATAAAATTCTTGGGTCACACTATATTATTCAAATTATATCACTTTTAATATTTTAAAAATAATTTATTTTATTTTTATATTAATTAAATAAATATTGTATTAGCGTTGTACAAACATTTAAGGTAATTATAATTTTTTTAAAAATTAGAAATAAATTTATATCATGAAAATAATTTCATAAATATTAAAATATAAATTCAGGTTCATTCATATCTTTATTTTTTCTCTATATGGACACATAAGAGATATTAAAAACAAAGTGAGTGACATTTTGAAACTTCCTTTGATTTAAATAATATATAATTCATTTTCATGGAAAAGTTTCCATTAAACAACTCAATTTTGAGCCTAAGGTGTTAAGGGTCGAATTAAATTCATCTAATAAGAATTATGATGAAAAATTATGGCCTTATAATTTATTTTTAACCTAGATTAAACTAATTTACCCTTTATCGAGGTGATAAATTTTACCATAGTTACTATTCATAATGCCTAAAAATGAAAGGGATTTATTTATTAAATTCAAGACTCATAATTAAAAATATGTAATCCCTTTTATCAAATTCAATATCTATAAATTTTATAAATTAATTTTAAAATAATTTCACAAAACGTGATGAAAATCTCTTTTTAGAAAAATACAGTTTTTCTTAAAAATGCCTTTTTTTGTATAAAAATATTTTTATAAAAAATTCAATAATAAAATTGATTCCAATAAACCTAATTATATAATTCATAATATAATATAACTAATTTTACTTTTAATCCATTTTAAAATAAAATAGAACTTTGAAAATGGTTGAAATAAAATTATAGTTTTTAATAAAAATTAGTATTTTCACTATTCACTAGAAAATAAATATTTCCAGAAAAATCTGAAAGTTGCACCCTAATATAATTTTGATATACTGATATAAAAATGCTATTATTTTTATAAAATAAAATTTATATAAGTTCTATAAATTAATTATAATATTTTCTCACAAAAATCAATGAAAACCATTTTTGAAGAAAACATATTTCTGAAGCATAAAATAACTTTATTAAAAATTGAGTACCTATTTCATAAAAATTAATCAATTAATTTGTGTTAATTAGGTACTTTATATATATATTTAATAATTTGGTTAATACTATTCATAGCTTTCAATTTATCAAACAGGTTATAACATTCATATTTAAATAATAATATTTTGGGTTTTGTTTAAGCTCAATGTTGCATGTTTTATATGCTATAAAAAATAATTTAATTTTAGAAAGTTAGAGTGTTACATTATAAGAGTGTTTAATTGATAATATTTATGCACAATATATTTCTCTCTAGAATTATTCTCTTCCTTATCACATCCTATCAAGAATGATAAGATCAAAAGAATTTCTTCAAGAACAAAGAAATGTGTAGTGATTAAGATGAAAAAAAGATGATGAATCAACCAAACCTGCTCTCAGTGATTCATCGGTGTCATTCGGAGATCATAGGATCACATGTACATCACTGCTAGAGTGATTTTAGACTTGGATCCTACAAACTCTATAAAAGATTATAAAAAAAGGGTTTTAGATGATCAATATATACTATAAAGAAAGATCTCAAGAACAATGTAATATTTATTTCAATTTAATTAAATTAGTTATAAATTTAACATGAATAGTTATCCACTTCATTCTGGAATTTTTTATTATCAATATTATTTGGAAAAATTTCATTGGTCATGACATTCACATCTTTTACAATATAAAAATGATCTATTGAATCCAATATTTACTGAGTTGGGATCAGCCTTGATAAACGCTTCTGCTGCGCTCAGAACCATCAAGTGGTATCCGAGCGATTACATTCAAATTTATGATTATTTATTTGATTATTTATCATTGTGAATTTAAAAATTAAATTTCATTTTAATTTTTAATTGATTATTGATCCATTGTTGAGATATCTTCTCCCTCTTATTTATTTATCACTCATATTACCAATATCGTTAATAATTAAATGAAGATCACATCTAAATAACCCACCTAGAGGTGCTGAGAATTTTGGCTGGATAATAGAAAAATACATGGCATATACTCATTTATTACACACCATGTATCCTTTTTCATTACACAAGTATTTCCATGTGGATTCCAAGTCATCATGTAATTAATATACATCACATGAAATAAATACACCACATGTTGAACATCTAGGGCGACACATGGATTTTCCTAAGTACACACCATATAAATTGACCACACACCATGTTGTCCACATGTTTTCAAGGTGTAAAACATAGGGTAAAACCACATCATGTAATTAATAAAATACGTGTATTTAATACATGATACATACAGACTGGAAGACGCGTAACTTAAATTATACATCACGCATCCTTTATACAAGAAGTGTACTTTATAAATGTTTATGAGAAGTACATGCCGAGTCCTTAGGCATGTACATCAGATATATAGTGTAGATAAGTACACGCAGTGTGATTGGATTTCACACACCGTGCACATTATCCATTTATATGGAAATATTAAATTTAATTAATTATTCTATTAAACCTCATTGACTTGAGTTTTTTGGGTCATTAAGTTGACAGTACATGCCGAACATTATATTTTATATTATATTAAATGTTTAATTAATTTCATGTAATGTTTTAAACTATGAATAATGTATGTTTATTATATACTAAATACTTAACACATTAAATTTTATAGGATTCATAATTTTCATGTGTTTTGTGTGGCCTTAAATTGAAAATACACACTATGAAATTATGACACATGCCATGTACAAAATATTCCATATGAGTGAATTGTTTAAAATTAAAACCATACAGGATAGTTTAGACAGGTAATCACCAAGTTGCTTCCAAGTACAAATTTGTGTACTATTTTATAGATTTTTAAGTAAAATAAAATAATTTATTTTATTTAAAATCACAATGGATTATAATTTTAGGATTATTGTATGAAATAAGATAAAATGAATGAATTGATTAATAATATAATCAATGAGATTAATTCATGAAAATTTTATCTTATTAAATAATGAATTGAAATGAATGCTTGCTATTTTTTTAAATGCATAATCATTTCATGTGTATGATCGATCCCAAGATTGACTGGACCTATGTATATGTTGTCTTAATTTAATTTAATTTTATTTCATGGTTTTGTGATTAATTATTATTAAATTAAAAATAATGGCTTGCGGGTTATCCCTCCCTCTTTTATTATGCAGGACCTGAGTTTCCAAGGATTTTAATGCAATTCCCCTTAACCAATCATTTGGTTCCCCTCACATGCGTGTGAGTTATAAAAAATATGTAATAAAAGGAGTTTTTGAAGATTCATGGAATTGGTTTAAGATGGAGTCAAGGCAGAGGAAATTCAAGATGGAACTGAGATAAAACCAACATGGGAGATACATACATGGAGAGGTATGATTTTGCAACTCATTTTAAGACTGACACAAGGAGTTTATCCCTAGGTTCATAGGTTTATTTATTATTTTCACAATAAATCAACCATTAAACAAAGCTCATGACCATTTCATTTATTTATTTATTTTATTTCTATATTATGCATGATATATTTTACGGATGAAATAATGTGATCATATAAATAAATGTACTAATATGAACATATGGAATTAAAATAAATAGTTTTGCTCATAAATGCTTTATTATAATATGGTTAACCCCTAAAGTAAAATTCACTTTATATTAATAAGACATGTAAAGGATAAAACAAGAAAGATTTTATGTGTAATAAATAAAATCCACCAACTTAATATTAAGTCATAATAATCCTTCCATTACTCGATTATAAATGGAAACAATAAAAATAAGTGTTTGATCAACCCACATTGGGAACATTACTTTTATCGTGGAGTTCTTATGAATTTTTTGGGTTGGCTTAACCAATTTACATCAGGAGAAGTATCCCATGCTAGAATTGATGTAACTTGGAGGCAAGTGTTAAGGAAATATGAGCAAGGGTTTATGGATTGGGGAGTCTAATAAATGGATCAAGGATCTACAAGCCTATGGTTAGAAAAGACCTACCTACCTAAAAACCTTCGAGTAATTGATCGAGCCCATGCTTGGGTTAAGAGAAAGGGAATATGGATCCTTGACACTAGAATATCTGACCAACTAGAAATTCTGAGTCCAATGGTGAGGGATATTGGAACATAATAAAATATAGAGACTTAATAAAATTAAATTTATTATTTTGTCTCATATTAACTGTAATTAAGTTAACTAATAATAATCTACTCTTTTAATATTGTAGAATAATTAAAAGATAACCAACCACCCTATCCATTCGATCAATTTTGGAGAAATACTATATCAGTAATTTCCAGGGATGGTTTAGATATATACTAGTAGTATATTCCATGAACGGGAGTATTACTTTATAGAATCCTCAATGCTTGATCTACCTGTAAAGGAGGTGAGTGATGGGGAGTTTTCTATCTATGATAAACATTTGAGCGACACGGTCAACGTTCAATGTTTAATGCTTTCATCTATATATAATTAATTTATAGAGTCACATGAAGACATGGATTCTTATAGAATGATCCAACATCTTAGTGGTCTATATCAGGTGTTATATCCCAAGATTTTATAAGAACACTATGTTTGATAGTGTATACAACACACAACACTGAGCTTAAATGAACCATGAAATATTACTATTTAAATGTTATAGTTATAACCTAATTGTTAAATCGGTGGGTATGAATAGTATTAACCAAATTATGAAATATATATAACAAACCCGATCAATATAAATTTATTGAATAATTCTTAGTAAATAATCACTAAATTTTTCAGTAAAGTTATTTTATGCTTCAAAAATATGTTTTCTTCAAAAATAGGTTTTATTTATTTTTGTGAGTGCATATTCTAATTAATTTATGGAAATTTTATAAAATTTATTTGATAAAAATTATATAATTATTTAATTTAGTAATTTCAAAATTATCTTAGGATGAATTTTTGAGAATTTTATGAAAAGTTTGATTTTTCAATGAATAGTGAAAAATGCTATTTTTATTGAAAACTATCTTTTCTTTTCAAGTACCTACAAATTAATATTATATTTTGGATTAGTTTTAAAATTTCATTAACAAATTTTAATTAAATATAATCCTATAAATTTTATTTTAATCAACATTATACTTGAATTTGGTATAAAAACATTTTTATACTAAAAAATACATTTTTTAGAAAATCGCTTCACATCGCATTTTGCGTGTTTAGTTTTAAATTAAATTATGAAACTTATATGAATTGAATTTTTAAAGACCCGAAAATTTCAAGGAATTTTTAAAAAAAATACTTTGTAATTTTACAAGTCTGTGGCTTTTGACGGCACTTGATTCTGAGGCTCGGTGTGCCCGAAATCAATTTCTGAAGTTTAGCTCAGGTACGTTCAGGGAACGAACGAGCGAGTTTTTATATCTTTTGAACCGGTGCTCGGGATTAAAATCTGAGGGCACCGATGAACTCGCAACGCCGATAATTTCTTAATGCGATCCTTACCATAGTTGCATTCGCAATGGAGGAGAAGATAATTTTGGGGGTTTATTTAAGAAGTAAATAAAAATTGTCAGAACATTTTTTATTTTATCAGGAGGTTATTCCCTGCCATGGGTAGTTAAGGGTGGGGCCCACAACCACCTAACTACCCAAGTGTGGATGTTAGATATGTGGGTCCCACACGAGCCCCACCATTTAATTTCATCTAATCTCATTAATAACCCCTCATTAAATTGGCAAACCCCCATTAAATGCCAATCTCTCCACCTCAATCCATTAAATTATGTCAACCCATAATTTAATGAGGATCCTTCCTCTTTGTCCCCTTTTTTTAATTATTTTCCAACGCGTTTAATAAGTGGGGACCTTCCCTCTCCCTTACTTAATTGATTTTCAACACATTTTATTTAATTTGGTGAATTAATTATGGGAGAGTTGCTTTGCGTGTATAATTAAATAATAGGAGGAACCTATTATTTTATTAAGGAGGAGAGCTTCGTTGTGCGATGAAGAACGGGATAACTCTAGAGGTTTTGGAATAACGCCAACCTCCGACGAAGAACGAAGAAGAATGCCGGTTCCTCGAAGAACAACGACGCGCCACCAATCCTCTTCTCCGCGACAAGAGAGGAAACACCGCTTCCTCCTCAGCGCACTCTGACGACGCCTACAAACCATTTCCCCGCGACGCCGTCTACCACGACGCCGTCTATCGTGACGCCGACGTTCATCTTCATTTGTTTAGGTAGGTGATTTTGTATATTTCATGATGTGATTTATACCCTTGGCATGGCGTGTAATTTTTGGGTGATGTTTTAAACCTCTAACATAGTGGGTACGGGTTAACGAACAAGACCGGACCCGCTACTAATTTGTTATTGATGCGCGGGGTGATTGGCATGGACGAAACGGAACCACAACGGCAATTCAGAGCCTTATTAGTGGAGCTCGGGTCCCGAGATGACCGCAAGCGCAGACGAGAGCAAAATCGGACCACCGGAATGACTCCGGTGGCCCGCGGAAGCCCTCAGCGACGCGGGCCGCCGGCGCGGCGCCGCCGGCGGCCGGCAGAAGCCTGCCGCGGCTGAAGCCACGATGGCAAGGGCGAATCCCACGGCTACGTGGGATCCAGGGGAGCCCATGGAACCACCCTGGCACCGCGTTCATGGAAAGCGGGGGCCTCATCCTCCGCTCGGCTCGCTGGCCGAGCCAGCGCACCCTCCCCGGCCGGGCCAGGGCGGGTCGCGCGGACCGGGTCGCGCCGGCCGGGCCGTGCCACACCTAGCCGGGCCGGGCCACGCCCTACCAGGCCGGAACCGAACTCGGGTTGGGTCTACCCGATTCGGGCCGACCCAGGGGGGATTGGGCCGGGTCGGGTCGGGCCCAGACCCCCCCACTTCAGATCATTTTCGGTCTTTTTCTCATAACTTGAGCTACGGACCTCAGATCAATGCACCGTTAGTTGTGTAGGAATCCTTGGATCGAGACGATCGTTTTTTTATATTACAATAAAGTTTTCGGCAAAGTTTGGGTACGTCCGGGTTGGTCCGAACCCGAAACCAACTGGGCCCTTGGAGCGGAAACGCTTATATCTTAAGGACCAGATGTCCGATTGACATGCCATCAATTGCGTTGGAATAATTTTGTTGAGACGGTTATTTTGGATTACTCCAATTGAGGTTTGGAATTAGTTGGAGTACGGTCGGGTTGGTTTTAGCTTAAAAACCAACCGATCCCCTGGGACGGAAAAACCAATAACTCTCAGACCAGGCGTCCGTTTGACGCACCATCTGTCGCGTTGAGTTTCTTTTGACAAGACAGAACTTTGGGATACATCAAATCTGGACTTCTTAACAATTTATGTATCAAATCTCTTGCTCGAGTAGCAGACCCTCTCGGAATCGAGCATGCTGTGTGCGGGAACCCTAGAGCTGGCTGCAACTGCGACGATGACGATTGCACTTGGATCCTCTGTGGGTTCGGCAGTGAGGACGACTGTACTTGGATCCTCCATGGGTTCGGTAGTGACAACGACCGTACTGGGATCCTATGTGGGTTCGACAACGATGACTACTGTTCTTGTATCCAATGTGGGCCTGACAGTATGACCTCTGTACTTGTATCCTAAGTGGGTCCGGCAGAGTAGCTGGTCTTGTATCCTTTGTGGGTCCGACAACTTAGCTGGTCTTGTATCCTATGTGGGTCCGACGGCTTAGATGAATCAGTGGCTTTATCTGATCATCTCTATCGCCTTACGAAGTGTATACCTGTGTGAGCTGAGTCTTGATTTCAATCATTATCATCGGTGTGATTGTCTTGCCTTCCTGTGTGGACTGGGTTGTATTTTCTTGTGTGGACTGAATTGTGCTTAGGCTCGAGAGTTGGGGACGAACTGTAACAGATGACTTAGGTATATGTATGGGAATATACCTAAGTATAGTTTTTTGATACTTCGTGATTGTATCTTTCCTTTGTGATTTATCCTTCGTGGATTCTGAGAGACCTTCGGGGGTCTCGGGGTCCCTACTGAGTATCGTATACTCACCCCTGCACGGGCTATGCCCGCACTACGTTGTGTTGGATGCAGACGATGGACAACACTGATCGAGGTAGAGGCTTGTAGAGCTGGACGATACTCAGAGGTGGACCACTTGGTGGGACGTACACGGAGTGGACGGCCGGACCCGAGGAGCTGAGGAGACTATCTGTACCCACCCTTCAGGTGGGATTTCCAGAGGACGACTCAGTGTTGCTGTTTTACTTACTACTATTGTACTTTCCTTTCAGTTGTACTGTACTTTCAGTTGGGTTTGTATACTGGCCCATTTACTTTTCATCACTTACCTTGTACCCAGTTTTACGTAGTGCTTACTTCATTTGCGTACTCTGTTGTGTTTTTGTTTACTTTATAAAAGGCAATTCCTTCCCCTTTTATTGGGATTTACGCCTTTGGTGCTAGTCGCCAGCCCCTGGCCTATAGAAGGCGGGCTTGGGGTAGTCACGGCACGGGCCCCGAGGACGAGTCATGACAGAATTTGATAAAAATGGATTCCTTATTTGGAATCATCATAATTAAAATCAGGTAAAAAAGTCAACTTAATTTTTGGTCAATATGAATAGTAACCATAATAAATTTTTGTTACTACAATAAATGTTAAATGAATTAAGTAGGGTTAAAAATAATATGATAAGCCTTCAAATTCATTCAAAATCTTGAATTAATTTCATTATATGAGTACATTTCATCCATAATCATACAAAATTAAAAAATATGACATATTTTTTCCATTTATCTTTGATTTTTTACCTTAATAATATTTAAGTAAAAGATAAAGTAAATAATGTCACTTTCTTGATTTTAATATCTATAATATTTTATGACATGGTTAAAAATAACTTATGTTTAGTTATAAATGATTATTTTTGATATGAAATAATTTTTTTATCATGGTAATCTATTTTTAATTTTTAGCGATGAAATAATTACTTTAAATGCTTACACAATGCTAACATAGTGCATGTGCAAGAAGTAGAAAAATTAAGTAAATAATTTTTAAAACTCTAAAAGTAATATTTTTTTGGCTGAGATACAGTTTAACATAAATTTTATTGATAAATATAACATATTAGATATGCGTGAATGGTTTATATTCAAA
Source organism: Viscum album (assembly GCA_963277665.1). NCBI lineage: Eukaryota > Viridiplantae > Streptophyta > Magnoliopsida > Santalales > Viscaceae > Viscum > Viscum album. The sequence continues at coordinate 954,976,779 of OY728126.1, forward strand.
TTCCATTACAATCATTTTGTTTTCAAATTCAAATTATGTAAATAGTGTCAAAAATGACATTAATGATATTTTATGTTAAATAATATTTTATTAAATTATTTGAAAATAACAATAAAACTTTTAATAGGAAAATTAGTATGATAAATGGTCTAAAATTTTACCCCATTTCCATTTATGATCCGATTTTCACCATATAAGTAAAATTATAACCCTTTAATATTAAAAAATCCATTACCCTGATTAAGTTTAAAATTAGTTAACCAAGGGGTCAAACTAAAAGATAATGTTTAAAATAATATATAAACCTATAAAATTTGATTGGATAATTATATTAAGACCATATATTACATACATTTTAATCCATGTCATTTTGGAATCATTTTACATGAGTTAGACACATATTATATTATAACATTTCATGTATTTCCAAAAAATGACATTAATGATATTTTATAATAAATAATATTTTATTAAATGATTTTAAATTCATAAAAATATCTTCTTATACCAAGTGAATGGGATATGATTGAAAATATAACCATGGTACATTTATTAGTGACTTTTCCTTTTATAGTAACTTTCTTGACCCCTTAATATTAAAAAACATTAATATCATGATAATTGTCAAATGGGTTAATAGGGTTTAAAACAAAGAGATAATGGTGAAAATATCACCTAAACTTATCCAAATTTTATTATATGAGATAATTTAGACACATAATCATCCCATATTCAAATTATTTCAATTTGGAGATATTTTTCCATGAAAATTAATTTATATTAATTTAATACTTTAAAAAATTCCAAGAATGCCCTCCTCTTACTTATAAAAGGGAACCCACTCCTCTCATCTCCACACTTCAATATCCTTTTGGTTTGGATAATACCTACCCAAATACCTTACTAAAATCTATTAAAACATTATAGAGGTATTATTTTGGGTATAAAATCAACATTATAGGGATTAAGGTGTAAAACAAAAGAGGTTGTTTGAAGAAGAGGAGTTAAAAGACATACATGGCAAGTTTGGACTCGAGGTAAGGGAGTTTATCTCAATTTTCCTTATTAAGAAATATTTTAATGTTTTGCACCTGTTTTATTTTATGATGTATATATAATAACCCTTTGATATGTTATATCATTAATTTACTTACATTCATGATATTTAAAGTTTCATTTGATGTTATTCCTTCACGGGGCTTTTGATTCAAAAGTTACCAAAGCGGTAAGAGATTTATGTTTCAATCCCATTTTAATCAATACTGTTTATACTTAAATTTACATTGAGAAATTATATGATCATTATTTAATAAAATAATTTCATTTTTCTTATCCACTGGTTATTTATATAATTTAGAATTTTTAGTACCATTTTCCTCTCTTTAGTACTCTAAATGGTTTGGAATTTTTTTTAAGAACAAACAATCATATTTCTCCCCTTTTGGTAAGAAAATATTTTTCTTCCATGTCCATGTTTTCTATTTTTTTTAGTTTTTTTAATATCTTTAAATCATTTTTAAATTCATTTTTACCAATGTTTGAATTTTTACAAAAAGCTACTGAAATAATCTTCTTGTAATTTTCTGAACATGGTACTTTTTATAGAAGGTATGAATAAAATATTTATTTTAACGATTATGTAATGAATGAAATTTCACTCCTTTATGAAAAATCAATGCTTTAAAGCTTCATTTATAAGTTTAAATAATACTTTTCAAATATTTTATTTCTAATTATTCTATACATTTTTAGTTTTTAAAAGTGATTTTCAAAGTTGAAAGAGTATTTTCCTCAAGAATGTTTTAATGATATTTTTGTGTTATTTCTATTCATGAATGAAAAAAATAAATTTATTTTAATTATGATAAATTGGGGATATGTTTTAATGAAACTATAATTATTCTTTATTTGGATGTATTATGATAGTTTCAAGGATATTATCATCAAACTTATTTATTTTCTATGGGTAAATCAAGTTATAAAGGATCATGAGTTGTTATTAAAAGATTGATGATGAAAATAAAAAATTACAAATGTTTTATTCTTGAATGTTAATAGGAAATTATTGATGAAGAAGGGTGATCCTGTAACACTCTGAGATTTTTATAAAATATTTCTCTTTAAATAATTTGATTTATTTGATAGCTTGTGTTAAATATAACACCAAGTTTAAACAAACCACGTAACATTATTAAAATATTATGTATCCATTATCACCTAGCCATTAGATTGGAGGTCATGAATAGTAATAATTAAATTATTAAAAATATACAAACTAAACATTAATAAAATTAATTAATTAGTTATCAAATGATTATAATTAAAATAAAAAATTATTTGAAAGTAAAAGTGATGTTTTTTTTTGAAAAATGTTTTTCAAGAGCGCAATATATTTTCATATTAATAAATTAAATTAATAACTATTGGTGAATGATTTTAATAAAATATATATATTATTAAATTTATCAAATATTTTAAACATTCAAAAAATATTTTCCTAATCATAGGATAAGAATAAATCTAGTTTTATTCTTAAAATGCATTTTTTCTAAAAAAAAGTTTTTATCGCATTTTGCGCACTTACTTTAAAATTAATTTATACAATTTATAGGTATTAAATTATATTAAATTAACTAATTTTTTAAATATAGGAGTTTTAAATTTGGTAAATAATCCCCTTTTATTTTTGGTCAATATAAATAGTAACTATGGTAAAATTTATCACCTCCGTAAAAGGTAAATCAGGTAAATATAAGTTAAAAATAAGTAATAAGGCCATAATTTTTCATCATAATTCTTATTGGATGAATTTAATTCAAAAATTATCACCTTATACTCTAAATTTAGTTGTTTAATAGACACTTTTCCATGGAAATGACTTATATATTATTTAAATCAATGAAAGTCACAAAATGTCACGACCTGTCCCCCGGGGCCCGTGCCATGACTACCCCAAGCCCGCCTTCCATAGGCCAGGGGCTGGCTACTAGCACCGAAAGGCATATTCCCTAAAACCGGGAATCCATTGCCTTTATAACCAGTAAACACACGCAACCAAGCACACAACGAGATACGAACACAAGTAAAACTGTATAGCAAAAAGAGTGCTGAAAGTATGAGGGGCTGGAATACAAGCCCAACTGTAAAGGTACAAGTACAACTGAAATATAGTACAAATGAAGAAAGAGAGAGATAGCTACTGGGTCATCCTCCAAAGTTCCTACCTAAAGGGTAGGTATAGATCACCTCCTCAACACTCCACATCCGCCCATATCCTCTGCGTATCGACACACCGTATGGTCCACCTCCAGGCACCATCCAGTCCTGGTACCCTCAACCTCGATCAACACTATCCTTCATCTGCACCAAACACAATAAGGTGCGGGCATAGCCCGTTTAGGGGTGAGTATAACGATACTCAGTATGGACCCTGAGACCCTCAAGGTCTCACAAATTCCACAAAGGATAACCATAAATCATGAAATCAACTGACAACCTTACTTAGGTATATGACCATACACATACCTAAGTTATCAAGTATACCCATCTCAATCATGAGGAAACACAGAGTCCAACACAAAATCCCAAATCTCAACTGTTCCACAAAGGAAGGAATACCACGTAGGTAAGTACCACACAGGTACGACACATAAAAGAATACCACCAAGTTATTACCACAAAGGAAAGTACCACATAGGTACGGACTCAGCTCACACCCAGTATAACTTAAGTACAGAAGTAAATATGATTAGTTGAAGGCTAGATCATCTTATTCTGTTAAGAGGCTCTACTACTGACCTACACAGGATCACTCGGTGCTGACCCATAGAGGATCGCTAGGTGCCGACCCACACAGGATCGCTTGGTGTTGACCCACACAATATCGCTCGGTGCTGACCCACATAGGATCCCTCGGTGCTGACCCACACATGATCACTCTTCATTCTTCACGTCACAGCCATCTACAATGTTCCTACACTAGGATTGCTCATCTCTGGGAGGGTTCTCTCCTCAAGACACTGGTCGATACTCCAACTACCACGAAGTACCATGAAGAAGTATTCCAAAGGCTCGCCACGTCATAGGGATCTCAATGCAACAGATGGTGCGTCAATCAGACGCCCGATCTGTAAGTTATTAGACTTTTAGTCCCGAGGGCCCGGTTAGATTCGTGCTCGATCCAACCCGACCGTGTACCAACTTTATCTAAAACTCAAGTGGGTTATACCAATGGGACCTTCTCGCTCCAGGGTTTCTGGTGCCGCAAACTATTCGTCAAACGGACATCTGGTTCCAAAGTTATGGCCAAAAGAGCGTAAATGGGTTGAAGTGGGTCTGGGTCCGATCCGACCCGGTCGGATCGACCTAGCCTGACCCGGCCTGATTCGACCTGGTTTGGGTCGACCCGGCCCAACCCGTTGGGTCTAGCCCGGCCCGCGGTGCAGCTCGGCCTGCTGGGCAGCCCGGCCTGCTGGGTCCAACCCGACCTGCGCTGGGCGGCCCGAACCGCGTTGGGCGGTTCGGCCCACGCTGGGCGGCCTGTCCTGGCGGCCCGACCTGGGCGATGTGGGGCGGTGCGGAGGCCGTGGGGACTGCGAAGTCCACGGGACGACAAGGCCACGGGGTGGCGCGGAGGGTCGCGAGGGCGGAGCGAGGCCGCGGGGGGCTGCGAGGGCCGCTGGGCGACGAGGCCGTGGGGCGACACAGAGGTCCACGTGGTGGAGGAGGCCACGTGTGGCATGAGGTTGTGGGCGGTGCAGAGACCACAGGGCGTCAGAGACCACAAGGAAGCTGGCGGCACGAGACCGAGGGGCGGTGGAGGCTGCGGACGGCGCGAGGCCGTGTGCAGGGTGAGGCCAAGGGCGGCGGAGGCCGTTGGCAGCGCGGTGGCTGCGGGGTGGAGCCGTTGTGCTGTCACCTTCATCGCGACCAGTGGTGGTGCCGACCGCCATTCTCATGCCCCATCGAGGTTGGTTTCCGTCCTCCTTCATCGCGAAGAACACAACAATTAAACACAAGATTTTCGGAGAGGTCAGGTCATGTTTGTTTGGCCCGCACTCTCTGTGTTAGAGCGGTAGCAAGTGACTATAATATCTTCCTGATTTTATGATGATTTATCAAGAACAGGTAAGGGGAAGAAATTCAAACAACCACCCTACAACCTCCAACAATGATTATTCCCAAACCCGCAAAAAATAAATCATCCGCGGACCAACTAGTTAGAGAGTTGATCCACGTTCTTTGTTTAGAAGGGAAGAACATGGGATTCCATAATCACACATAATTAAACCCCTACCTTAAAGGTTTTTTGATGGAGATTTTGAGATGAAAATGACGAAGGAGAAGAGGATGCCCACGATCACTACTTCCGCAATCATGCTTCCGAAGTCGGTTCGAACATCGTCCTCGTTCCTCAATTCCGTAGTGTGTTCTTATTTGAATAAGTTATTTTTTGGAGAAGCGTAATGTTTCTACAAGTGTTGGGTGTTGCGGAAATTTACCAGCACTTCGTTGATTGGTGAAGACATCCCAAATCCTCCTCCCAATCTCCATATAAATAGGAGAGGGGGGAGGTAAGTAACGATCATGGAATTTATGACGGTTCATTTATTAAGAACCTTCCTAAATTCCAACAATGCTATTACTTAGTATTTAAAAAGGGTCAAGACAATTAATTTACATTGGCGTAATTAATTGGGAGGATTCCAAGGGATTTCCCCACATTTAAGAGGGGTTCGGGTGGTCCCCACCACAATGAATTCACAAAAAGGGGGTTTTAGTTCAGGTGGTCCCCACCTCTTTAACATTCAGTTGGGAGGATAAAAATAAAAGTTTATTTTATTTTTATTCCCACGAAAAAGCACAAAACTAACTTTCACCCTCAACCAACTACCGTCTAGGTGAAAGTATCTTTAAGTGAATATCGGTGCTGTGAGTTCAATGGTGTCCTCAGATTTCAATTCTGAGCACCAGGTCAAAAGTTACAAAATGCTGCATGCGTGTTTACTGAACGTACCCGAAAAAAAGTTCAGAAAATTATTGACAGTAACCCTCAACCTGCGCCGGTCGAGGTTAGGCTCTACCCAAGTGAAACACGCCCCAAAAAACCCGACGACACTCTCATATTTCCAATCTAAGTTACCGTTTAAAAGTTATGGATTCTACAATAAAATAATTGTCACTTAATTATTTTATTTACGGCCAAAAACTAAATTTCACTGGTGGCCCGCACCGACCAAAGTTAGTATTTTCTTAAATAAAGCATTCCCTCACGAGTTCAGCAGTGGTCTCATATTTTCAATTCGAGCTACTGTTTGTGAGTTATAAGCATTTGAAAAATAAAATAATTTATTTAATTATTTTATTTACGCTTATGCCATTTTTGGTTTTTCTCACAGGAGGCCCGCACCAACTAAACTTAAGTCCCGCCTAGGGTAAACCTTCCATATTGAATGCAACGGTGCCATCCGATTTCTAATATGAGTAACCGTTTACGAGTTATTACACTTTTTTAGGAAAACTGCTTATGCACGCTATTTAAAGTTTTAACAAAACTTCGACGGACCATTCTGGGCACTCCGGGCCTTGGAATCACGCGCTGTCAGATTTTGCGGTCTTGAAATAATTCCATATAATTAAAAAAAATTATATGGAATTTCTAGGACATTAAATTCTCCCCACCTTATGGATTTACGTCCTCAAAATCCTAAACAAAGGCAAAACAACCAAAAGAGGTTACTGAGCATGAATCTGAGCCTCCTGCTCCCATGTGCTCTTTTGGAGGTTTCCATGCTGCTATCATACGCGCACCAGAGGTATTGACCACCCAAAAATGACCCACTCCTATCGATCCTCAATCTCTACTAGAACCTCCGTAAACGACGCCCCATCGTCTAAGTCCAGTTCGACGTGGTTGATGATGTGGGATGGGTCGTGCACGTATCTCCTTAGTTGGGATACGTGGAAGACTTTGTGCACTCAGTGCAACTGAGGGGGAAGATATAAGGGGTAATCCACCTCGCCAACTCTACCGAGGACCTGAAAGGGTCCGATGAACCTCATAGATAACTTGCCGCCTCAACCAAATCTCCGTAAACCTCATCGGGGTGAGACCCGTAGAAAGACGTGGTCACCATCCTCAAACTCTAGAGGTCTCCATCTCCTGTCGGCATAAGACTTCTGTCTACTCTGTGCAGTCTTCATCTTCTTATAGATGATCTGTAATTTCTCTGTGGTAGCCCATACCATCTCTGGTCCTACTAGTGCTGACTCCCCTGGGTCTGTTCAGCATAAAGGTGATCTGCAAGGTCACCCATACAATGCCTCAAAAGGTTCTATCCCAATGGTGGAGTGATAACTGTTGTTGTATGAAAACTACACCAAAGGCAAGTGATCCTCCCAGCTGAGACTGAAGTCGAGGACGCAAGCACACAACATGTCCTTGAGGGTCTGAATGGTCTGCTCAGTCTGACCATCCGTCTGTGTATGGAAGGTGGTGCTCAAACGAAGCTGCATCCTAAAAGCCTCCTGCAACCCCTTCCATAGCTGGGAAGTAAAACATGCATCATGATTGGAGACAATCATCAAGGGTAATCTATGTAGCCGCACAATCTCCTGCACATAGAGGCGTCCCAAGCTCTCTACTGAACCCTGCTCTCTGATCGGTAGGAAGTGGGACGACTTGGTGAGTCAGTCGACGATCACCTAGATAGAATCATGAACTCTAGATATATGTGTAAGTCATGTCATGAAGTCCATGGATATCCCATCCCACTTCCACTCTGGGACTTCTAAAGGCTGAACCAAGCCTGCTGGTACCTGATGCTCTGGCTTCACTTGCTAACAAGTGAGGTACCGAGAGACAAACTCTACAACTGCTTTCTTCATTCCTAGCTACTAGTGATATTTTTGGAGATCCTGGTACATCTTCACTACTCCTAGATATACCGCTATAGAGGATGTGTGGAACTCCCTCAACAATTTTTCCCGAAGTGACACTGGTACCATGGTACGTCCTCTGAAGAAGATGATGTGATCCCCACCTTCAGAAAATCCATCAGGTACCTATCCTGTGGATATCTGAGCATGTCGAGTCTCGCTGTCAGTGTCCCCACACTGAGCCTCCCTAACTCACTGAATAAGTGGGGGAGCGACTATAAAAGACTGAAGAAAAACTGATCTATCCCGATCCACAAAGGATATCTACAAAGCAGCCAGCTGCTCCGTCGCCTCACCTAGTAGCTGTATATCATACCTCCTGCTAAGTGAATTTGCTATAACGTTCCCCTTCCTAAGAGTATAGACTATCTCGAAGTCATATTCCTGGAGGAACTCAATCCAACATCGCTGTCTCAGGTTCAGGTCTTTCTGAGAGAAGATATACCTAAGACTCTTGTGATCAGAGTACACTGTAAAACACTCGCCTATCAAGTAATGTCGCCACATATTCAAGGAGAAGACCACTGCTACTAACTCTAGGTCATGGGTAGAGTAGTTATTCTCATGTTGTCTCACCAAGAAATACTGTGTGGGTCAACACCGAGTGATCCTGTGTGGGTCAGCACCGAGTGATCCTGTGTGGGTCAGCACTGAGCGATCCTGTGTGGGTCAACACCGAGTGATCCTATGTGGGTCAGCACCGAGCGATTCTGTGTGGGTCAGCACCTAGCGATCCTATATGGGTCAGCACCGAGTGATCCTGTATAGGTCAGTAGTAAAGCCTTTTAATAGAATAAGATGATCTAGCCTTCAACTAATCATCTGTACTTCTGTACTTAAGTTATACCGGGTGTGATCTGAGTTCGTACCTGTGTGGTACTTTCCTTTCTGGTAATACCTTGGTGGTATTCTTCTATGTGGAATACCTATGAGATACTTACCTACATGGTATTCCTTCATTTGTGGAACAATTGAGCTTTGGGATTTTGAGTTGGACTCAGTGTTTCCTCATGATTGAGATGGGTATACTTGATAACTTAGGTATGTGTATGGGAATATACCTAAGTAGGGTTGTCAGTTTATTTCATGCTTTGGGTTGTGTGTGTTTACAGGTTATAAAGGCAATGCCTTCCTGGTTTTAGGGAATACGCCTTCGGTGCTAGTCGCCAGCCCCTGGACTATGGAAGACAAGCTTGAGGTAGTCACGACACGGGCCCTAGGGGATGGGTCGTGACAAATTGGTATCAGAGGAGGTTTCAAGAATAAAAAATAAAATGTTAAATAATTTTATTTTTATTTTCCCATGAAAAAGAACAAAACTAACTATCACCCTTGACTAACTGTCATCAAGGTGAAAGTCTCTTTAAGTAAATACTGGCACTGCGAGTTCAACAATGTCCTCAGATTTCAATTCTGATCACCGGGTCAAAAGTTACAAAATGCCACTTGCGCGTTTACTGAACGTACCCAAAAAAGTTCAAAAAATTATTAACAGTCACCCTCGACCCACGACGGTCGTAGTTAGGCTCTGTCCAAGTGAAACATTCCCCAAAAAACCCAATGGTACTCTCGTATTTCCAATCCAAGTTACCATTTAAAAGTTATGGATTTTACAATAAAATAATTCTCACTTAATTATTTTATTTACGGCCAAAAACTAATTTCACTGGTGGCCTACACTGGACAAAGTTAGTATCTTCTTAAATATAGCACACCCTCATGAGTTCAGCAATGGTCTCAGATTTTCAATCTGAGCTACCGTTTGTGAGTTATAAGCATTTGAAAAATAAAATAATTTATTTAATTATTTTATTTATGGTTATGCCTTTTTTGGGTTTTCTCATAGGAGGCCCGCACCGACTAAACTTAAGTCATGCCTAGGGTAAACCCACCATCCTGAACTCAACGGTGCCCTCATATTTCTAATCTGAGTAACTATTTAAGATTTATTCCACTTTTTCAGGAAAACTGCTTACTCGTGCTATTTAAAGTTTTAACAAAACTTCGACGGACCATTCCGGGCACTCCAGGCCTCGGAATCATGCGCCGTTAGATTTCATGGTCTTAAAATAATTCAATATAATTAAAAAAAAATATACATAATTTCTGATACATTACACAAAATGTCACTCTCTTGGGTTTTAATATCTCTTATGTGTCCACATAGGGACAAAAGTAAGTTATGAATGAATATATGTGTCTATTTTGAGATAAATAAAATTATTTTCCTGATAGGAATTTATTTTTAATTTTTAGTAATTATATAATGACCTTAATTTCTTATGAAACACTGATGCAATATTTCTCCATTTAATAAAAAATATAATAAATGATTTCAAAAATATTAAAAGTGATATAAATTGAATGAGTTAATGTCACCCACGAATTTTATATATTTATAGGACATATTAGGGAGGTTTAAAATCATTATATTATAATTATCAATTTATCTTGATGTATTTAAAGTTAAATTAAATGTATGGTGTCCAAATTGACAATAATGATATTTTATCAAAATAATATTTTATTAAATTATTTAAAAATTATATTAATCTTGAAATAAGACAAGTTGTATATAATATTGTCTAAAATGTCATAAATTGAAAAATTATGGTCCAATGTTTACCTTATAAGTAAAAAATATAACCCTTTAATATCAAAAATTTGTCACCATAGTTAAAATTAAAATTTGTTAACTAAGGGTTAATCAAAATGATAAGGTTTAAAATTACACTAAAAATTATCTAAATTATATTTTTTATGGTATTACCACCCTATAATATCTTATATTTGAACCCCTGGACATTTGATTAATTTTTCTTGAGAATGAATTTATTATAATTTAATCTTTTGAGAAATTTTAAAGTGCCCCTCACCTCAATTATAAAAGGGAACCTCCTCTATCACTTATTTACACAAATTTGAGAATTTTAGCTTGAAAATATTAAAATTTATCTTCTAAACTTTCCTATACACATTCTAGAGGTTCTGGTATTCCAAAAATACTAACCCTATATAGATCCCTTTAGAGGATATCAAAAGGAGTCACTTCAAAGAAGAGGTAATCACCTCGATCAATTACTTTCTTTTCTAATCATATTTAACTAATTTAAATATTTGGTATTTATAATAATATAATAACTTAATTATAATAAATATTATGAAATTTTATTATTATTATGAAAACACCATTATACACCCTCTTTCCCATTAAATAATAAGTGAAATTATAAATCATGCGTATGTATGACTTACCGTCTCCACGCAGTGATACGATTAATTTTTCATCACCATATTTTATGGATGTGTACTATTATGGGTTTAAATATATATTATATTTATGAAATAATTATACTTCTATAATTATATTATCTCATTTACCTACTTACCTTCCAATCCATCAGAAAACGATAATGTCGTTTGTGTGTATGTGTGGATTACCACCTCCATGAAGTGATGTGATTCATTTTCATTTTCATTTTAATTTGATGGTAAAAATGAGAGATTTAATGAATATATATGATATATATAAAAATATAATTATTCTATAAATATTAATTATTATTTACCTCTTTTTCATTCCATCTATCAAAAAATGAAAACAACGTTCATGCGTACGTACACCCTACCATCTCCATGAACAATGTAATTCTTTTTTATATCTCTAAATTTTATGGATGAATATAAATATGTGTATAATGAATATATATTATATTTATATCATTATTAATATTTTGAATATTATTTTACTGAGATAAATTCACAAGGACTGGAACTATCGAACTAAAATACTCATGATTAACAAAATAGTTAACACCCGAAAATGATGATTTTAATAATGAATTATTAATAAAAGAGGGTGTTTAAATGTTATAAATGAATCATATATGACATTATAAGTATCAAAATTACTCTTGTATAGAAGTATAATATATTTAAATTTATTATATAGAAAGTTATAATTCTTTTTAAGAAAAGCGAACTCAAGGTAAAAGGTTTTTTATTTTACAATCTCATTGTTTATTGGGATTGTTTATGATTAAGTTATAATGATTAAATATTATGATCTACCACTAAATAAAACTCATGAATTTTATTATCCTATAGTTATTATTTAAAATACATTTTTTCCTTTCATTTTCCTCATCTTAAGTATTTAAAGAGTAAAAATATGTTTTTAAGGAAAATCAACTTTATTTATCTCTTTGGTCGAAAAAACTTTTTCTTAAATATCCATATCTTCTAAAAATGTTTTAAATAAGGTGTTTACTATTATCCTATGAATTTTTAAAGTCATATTTACCCATTTTTTAATTTTTAAAAAACATTTTTAAAGGAATATATTTTTCATTTTCCAAATGAGGCACTTCGTGACATTTCCAAAAAAATATGGAAGAAATGTTTTTTAACTTATAAGGTATAATTTTTTTTACCACCATAATGAATAATATTTTATTTTCAGATCAATTACAAGTTTACAAGGTTATTTTAAAAGAAAATTTTTCCCTTATAAGCACGCTGTTTTTAAGCAAGTGATTTCAAAAATGGAAAGGACATTTTCCTCAAGAATGTTTAATTATATTTTAATATAATTTCTATTCATCAAAGAAAACAACCATTGATTTCACTTATTATTTATTGGGGATATGATACAAGGATACCATCCTTATTATTTCTCCGTATTGTTTATGTTTATGATGAAAATATGTGTATGAAATCTATTCCTTTTTCACAATTTATGCTATGATGCTATGATGAAATGTTTATGAAACCCATTTATTTTCATGGGTTTTGATATGATAAATGTTTTATGATATTATGAAAAAAATATGTATTATTTTAATTATGTGATGGGTGAGACCTATATGTCTCTCTAATTCATTAGGTATATATTGATATCTTATAAGATAAATAGTACTAGAATGGGGAGTGAACCTAGTACAACAAGAGACTATGTCCACTATGATAGTATTGGGAGTAAAACTTTACTACTAATATGGTTTGGGGAGTGAACACATTCCACTATTATTTCCTTGGAAATGATACCTGACTACTAAAAAAAATATTTTCTATAATTATGTGTATGCCACAAATCAATGTCTTATGCTTATGTTAAGCTTTAATGATTAATGTTTTTAATACCTTTTTGACTCATGTATTATGAACTTCCAAGATTTATTCCATGAATTAATAGTATGATCATTGATATGCATGAAATGGTTTTCAAATGTTAAGATCATGGTCATATACCATTATGCTCACATTATTTTTTGTGATCTTTGATATCTCCTTTATTTACCCTTACTGAGAATCTGAGCTCACCCTTTTTTTATGTTTCCTTTCCCCAGGTTATGAAGAAAGGTATTAAGCATGATATTTATAAGAAGGGTTATAGTTATGAAGAAATAAGTGGGAGATGATGTAGATATTTTATGAACTAATTTTTTATGTTTCCAAGTTTCCAAATATACTCATCCTAAATTATTCCAGCATAAATTGAAATGTTATGTAATGAATATTCATCCATTAAGATGTAATATATATGTATAAAAATTATGGGTTACTATATTTGGTATCAGATAAAGGTTTAGTTAACCTTTTGGAAATAGGGATGAGAAAACTTTAGTAATAACCCTAGGTACAAGTCTAAGTATATGATAAAATCCTAAAGTTTTCATAACAATCATGAATGAACTAGGTAAAATCTAAAGTTTCATATAAGAAGGTGTAATAATTTAGAAACCCTATGAATGATTTTTCATGATTATTTTGTTTTATAAGATGATTATTATTCCTCAAACTATGCATTTTGGTTTTATTTAATGGGTGGAACACAGAGGAATCATGTTAATTCTTAATGCGATAGAAAATGAAATGATTCTCCTCTTGAGTAACCAAATGTCATCAGAGATGGAATGAAAAATCTTATTTCTATAATCACACAACTTTATCAAGCTATTAATCATACTAATATTCAAAACGATCTAATTAAGAAATAATGTCCTATTGAGTCCTTCATAAGGCAACATCCACATTATTTTAGTGGGTCCATTGATCCACTAGTCGCTGAGAAATAGATTTATACCATTGAAAATATATTTTCCATTCTTTAGTGTTCATAACATGAGAAATTTATTCTAGATGTTTATCATTTGTAAGGCAAAGCATATTAGTGGTAGACTCTTATAAAAAACACATGAGAAAAAAAATAAATTGAATCTATGGAGTTGGATAAATTTAAAAGATTATTTTTCAATAAGTAATTTCTTTGTATTCATCATATAAAAATGAAGAAATAATTCCTTGAGTTAATAAATAAGGATGATGAATCTATTTGTGATTATGAGGAAAATTTCAGAAGATTTGTAAGGTATGCTTCTGGTATTATCATCCAACTTAAAAGTAAGGTTGACCAATTCTTTAATGGCTTAAAACCAGGTCTCTAAAGGGTGTTATCCATATGGGACTTCAATATCTATGAATAAATTATTCAATGTGCTATCAAGGTGGAGATGGAGAATTAAGTTACCCACCAATATCATGGTTTTGTTAAGAAAAGAAAAATGGAATTCAAAGAAAATTAAAAAAATCATAGAGATAAGAAGATGGGCCTTTATTTATGATTTAAGTGTGGAAGGAAACATGATGGAAATTATCTTAAGGGAACTGGTAAATATTTCACATTTGGAAAGGAAGGTCATCAGGAAATCAAATGCTGAAGTGATGGGAAAAATTTATCTAATGATTCGAATAGATTGAAAGATCCAAAAAACACACCACCCATAATTCAGTATTTTAAATACAAGGAGTCTGGAAATTATACTAACCAATGCCCAAATACAAAGGTTAATGACAATGATCGACATAAAAAACCATTTAATTCCAGATATAAAGATAAATATCATGTGATCACTATTTCCAACGATGGGTACAATAACGATGTGGTAAAAGGTACACTAACCATTCACTATAGAACTGATAATATCTTATTTGATTTTCAATCTAACCACTATTTTATAACTAAAGACTTTATAAGGACATAACAATACCGACTCAGAAATTAGAGTTGTGTTAGTATTAAAAAACTCTAATGGTATGATGATCACATCCCCAGTTTATGATTCTTCACCATTTGAAGTTTGTGGGAATGCGTTTCCTGCAATTATTTTCATTTTTCCTCTAGTTTAATTCTATGTTATTTTTGGCATGAATTGAATTTATTTACATAAATTTCACATAAATTTCATAGGAAGGGAAGTTATTTTTGATATTATTAACCGAACTATGATTTCCTATCAGTGTGATGATAAAAATGATCTTTTTATGGAAATCACTTCCATGATATGGGTTATAATTCCTATTCAAAAGGGGAATTTATATCATATGGTTATGAAAAAACTCAACATCGAATATATTCCAATTTTTCATGAGTTTATTAACATATTTCCAAAAAAAGTTTCCTAGTCTCCCATAGAATCATGAATTTTAATTTTCAATAGAACTCATACTTGGTACTACAACTATTTATAAGACCCCATATCGAACGACTTTGATTAAGTTACAAGAATTAAAGAAAAAAATAGAGGAGAATATTAACAAGGGATTTATTCATCCAAGTGTGTCACCTTAGGGTGAACCTATTTTGTTTGTTAAGAATAAATATAGATAAATTTGACTCTACATTTATTATCACGAACTTAACAAGATCACTATTAAGAAAAATTATCCTCTTTCTTGTATTTATGACTTGTTTGACTAACTATGCGAAGCTAAATACTTTTCCAAGATCGATATTAATTCTAGATATCATCAATTAAGGGTCAATAAAAAGGATATACCCTAGAAAAAATTCTATATAATGTATGGAAACTATGAATTTATAGTGATTCCATTTGGTCTTACTAATTGCACCGCTTTATTCATAGATTTAATGAATAGAGTTTTATTGATTACCTTGATCGGTTTGTGGTAGTATTTATAGACAATATTATTATTTATTCAAAGTGAAAGGAAAATCATTAAGATCATTTTATAATTGAACTGAATACCCTAAGGATAGATAATCTTTATAAAAAATTTATCAAGTGAGAATTTTGTCTTTAGAAAGTTTCATTCTTGGGTCATATAATCTCAAGTGAGGGTATATTAGTAGATTATTCAAAGATAAAAGTTATTGAACATTGGAAAAAACCAAACATTATGCTTGATATCCGCAGTTTTCTTGGTTTATATGGATATTATCGTTGCTTTATGGAAAAGTTTTCATAGCTGTCGAATCCAATCAATAAAATAATCTAGAAAGGAGACAAGTTCCATTGGATGGATGCATGTGAGGAGTGCTTTAAGGAACTAAAGAGAAGGATAGTTAGTACACCTATGCTTATACTACCCCATAGTGGATAAGGGTTTGTAATCTATAACAATGCATCAAAAAAAGGGTTTGTGATTCTTAATCATGAAAAGCGATATGGTTATAGCTTATGCCTCATGAAAATTTAAGGTCCATGAAAAAAATTACCCAACTCATGACTTGGAGTTAGATATAGTAATTTTTTTCATTAAAGATATAGAGGAATTATCTCTGTTGAGAAAGGTGTGAAATATATACCACTCAAAAAAGTTTAACGAATATTTTCACTCAAAAAGAGATCAACATGCAACACAAAATATGGTTGGAGATGATTAAATATTATGACTACACAATAAATTACAACCCTGGGAAAGTGAAAAGGGTGGAAAATTATCTAAGTTGAAAGGATATTTCTAGCCTATCTTTGATAAGGATAAAAAAAGATCCAATATTTATGGATTTTTAAAGGATAGGTATAAAATTCTTAAAGGGGAGAAATATTATCTGGATCAAATGAGTGGTCAACCATTTATTAAATTAAAGATTGAAGAGGCATAGAAGGAAGATGTAGAGTTGCAAAAGAAGGTGATAAATGTTCCTAATTTAAAACTTTATTGTGATTGAATGATAAGATTGAGAAACCATGTATGTGTTCCATCCATACCATATTTGAAGAAGGATCTATTAAAGTAGGATCATTGTTCTTCATTATCTATTCATCTTGAAAGTATGAAGTTTTATAGAGATTTGAAATAGTATTTTTGGTGGGATGGAATAAAGAGAGATATTATAGAGTATGTTTCTAGATGCTTGGTATGTTCGTATGTTAAGGATGAGATACATAAGTCTTAATAGATTTTACAACTATTAACCATACCATAATGGAAATGAAAAAACATCACCATTAATTTTGTCATTAGACTCCCCAGAAAATCTAAAGGGAATAATTCTATATCGGTTTTAGTTGAATGAATTACAAATTCAAAACACTTCATTTCAATTAGATAAGATTTATCTCTTAGTCAACTTACTTGGTTATACATTAAAGAAGTGGTAATATTTCATGGTGTACCACTATCAATTGTATATGATCAGGATTAGAGGTTTACCTTGAAGTTTTGGAGAAGTCTTCAGCAGGATTTGGATATAGAATTAATTTTTAGTTTTTATTATCATCCTCAGATATATGGTCAGTCTGATAGGATCATTAAAACTCTAGAAGAAATTTTGATATCTTTATATATGTATTTCAAAGGTTTTTTTGGATTAATACCTTCATTTAGTGTAATTTTCTAACAACAATATCTTTCACTCCAAAATTTATATGTCTCCTTATGAATCCCTCTTTAGTAGAAAGAATATAAATCAAATATGTTGGAATGAAGTTGGAGAAAGAAATCTATTGGTACCTAATCTAGATAAGTAAATGGCATAGAAGTTTAGATCTATTCAATATCACATAAGAGTAGTTGAGAGTCGAAAAAAAGTTATACCGACAATCATTGTAAAGATCTAGATTTTAAAGTTGGTGAAAATGAATTCTTATAAATATATCCCTTAAATAAGGTGATGAGATTTAAAAAGAAGGGAAAGATAAGTATATCAATCCTTTTAAAATTATTGATCATATTGGGATAATATCTTATCGATTGGTGCTTCAACCAAATCTCTCTCAAGCTCTTGATGTGTTCCATGTATCTCTCATAAGGAAATAAACACCTGATCCTTCACATGTACTAAACTCAAAGGTTGTACCACCATAAAGATATATTTCTTATAAATAATAAATATTAGATATTCTAGTTTATAAATAGAAAGTGCTATGAAACAAGACCACTCACTTGGTCAAAGTTTTGTGGTGAAACAACCAATTTGAGGAAACTACATGGGAAACCAAGGGATGTGATAAGGCATAAATATCCTAATATATTTGTATTATAGTAATGAATTTCAAGGGATAAATACATTTTAATAGGGGTATAATGTAACACCCCGATATTTTCATGACATATTTCTCTTTAAATAATTTTATTTATTTGATAGCTTTCATTACACGCAACCCTAAGTTTAAGTGAACCACATAACATTATTAAAATATTATGTATCCGTTATTGCCTATCCATTTAATAGGAGGGTATGAATATCAATACTTAAATTATGAAAAATATATGGTCTAGACATTTATAAAATAAATTCATTAGTTATCAAATTATTATAATTAAAAACAAAAATTATTTGAAAAAATGATATTTTTTTCCTGAAAAATTGTTTTTATGCGAGCAATGTATTTTTATATTAATTAATTAAATTAATTACTATTGGTGAATAATTTTAATGAAATTTATATATTATTTAATTTATTAAATGTTTTGAAAATTCAAAAAATATTTTTATAATCATAGTATAAGAATAAATTTAGTTTTATTCTTAAAAATGTATTTTTTTTTCTAAAAAGCAGTTTTTGTCACATTTTGTGTACTTTCTTTAAAATTAGTTTTTAAAATTTATAGGTATTAAATTATATTAAATGAATTAAATATTTATAATTATGAGGTTTAAAATTTTAAAATATACCCCTTTTATTTTTTGTCAATATGAATAATAGCCGTGGTAAAAGTTATCACCTCAATAAAGGATAAATCAGGTTAATATAGGTTAAAAGTAAGTAATAGGGCCATAAATTTTCATCACAATACTTATTTAATGAATTTAATTCAACCCTTATCACCTTATTATTGAAAATTAGTTGTTTAATGGACACTTTTCCATGAAAATTACTTATATATTATTTAAATCAATGAAAGTTACAAAATTTCACTATTTTTGCTTTTAATATCTATTATATGTCCACATAGGGAAAAAAGTAAGTTATGAACAAATATAAGTGTCTATTTTGATATTAATAAAATTATTTTCATGATAGTTTTTTTAATTTTGAGTAATTATATAATGACTTTAATTTCTTATGAAAAACTGATGCGACATTTCTTCATTTAATAAAAGATTTAAAAATATTAAAAGTTAAATAAATTTAATGGGTTAATGTGATCCATGAATTTTATAGATTGATAGGACATATTAGGGATGTTTTAAATAAATATATTCAAATTCCCCCATTTTCTTGATGTATTTAAAGTTAAATTAAATGAATAGTGTCAAAATTGACAATAATGATATTTTATCAAAATAATATTTTATTAAATTATTTAAAAATAATATTTTTTTTGAAATAAGACAAGGTGTGTCATGACCAGTCCCAGTGGGGCCTGTTCCATGACTCCCCTAGCCCACCTTCAATAGTCCAGAGGCTAGTGACTTGCACCGAGTAGGCATATCATTAACATGGGAGGCATTGCCTAAGTACCTACACACACACACACATCTCCAATCCCACAAAATGATGAAATGTAAAAGAAACTAAACAACCAATGCATGCATACATCTATATTCCATAAAGAGAGTATGATAGGAAGTAGATAAAAGTAAACAGGTCCAAACATAATCCCACCACAAAGTCTGTAACATAAGTCCAACCTGAAAGTAAAGGTATTGGGACAGTTTTTTGAAAGCTATAAGAACACACCTCGATCTGTCCGGTCTCACTAAGTACCATCTGGTCTAGATCTTCCTAGGAATCTGTCAAAAGTTCTATTTCCTACACAAGTCATGACATGTGTGGAAAAAGACCATGTAGGGGTGAGTATAATAATACTCAGTAGGACACCCTGAAACCACAAAGCATACAACAAAAGAAAGTATAATCATCTCTACACAGATATATGTCTATATCACATATAACAAGAATATATAGATATAATCTATAAAGACACACAATCTAGAGGTAATCCACAACTATATTATACCCAGCCTATGATTTTAGCTCGAAGATCCATGAATCACTCACTCGGGAGAACACACTCCTGATTCTGATAGCACTAATGATGTCCATTTGAGAGGTACTTCTCATCGGGTCGCATCGTGAGAAAGAATGAAATGATAGTCTGAAGAGTATATGATAGATAGATGAGGATCACTACTAAAGACATGGAGTGATACCAACAAAGTCGATATATATTAACTCACTAAGTATAGCATCGACAAATGAGTAGTGTTAGTCACGTCGATACTAAGAACTCCACCTAGAGAATGAAGATTAATAAAGGATCTCACTTCGAGCCTCTCAGTGGGATTCCAAAAACTCTATCTAGGAAGTCCTACTAAAGGGATCATAGTCCTAGGAGTAGGAAACAATTCTATACCAACCTTTAGGGAAAGGATAAGGGAAACAAACCCTAACAAACTTATCTAAGTAACTAAGGAAAAGGGATCTAAGCCATGTAGAAAAGAGTACATGGAATGTAGAAGGGTTACACACCATGTACCTTGACCCCAAGTCCTACCTCTGTAAATTAATAATGTCTCTAACCATGTCCATGTAGTACTACATGGCGTGTAGGCTGCCTATGTAGTCTACCTATGTATCAGTACATAGCTCCAACCAATGTACATCTTCCCGTGTACTAGTACATAACTTAGCCCATGTACCTAGTCTAGGCCAAGTCATATAGGGGAGTACATGTCATGTAGGAAACCCATGTACACGACCCTATGTCTGTGTACTTTCTGAAGTACACACCGAGTATCCGAGGAGGGTCCACATGCCATGTGACAGGTTCCACACGCCGTGTGATACTTAAATTCCTCCAAAAATCCTAGCCACTACCAAGGGGGACCCACATAGTGTGTATATCTGGTTTACATGCTATTTTATGTAAGATTTTCTAGAAATTTATATCCATGATCTGGTCATCTACTCTATTGATCTGAACACCATTCTGGCTGTGCCTTTTTGGGAAACTCAAGGGGATGCCTCACCCAAGTCTCTCCATCACCGATCAATAAATTTTGATCCCTCGATCCACTTGAAAACGAGATAATTATTTATTCTTCGTTGCGAGCCTAAGATCACAAAAATCGAGTATCAACCATCATCTAATTCATCACCACTTCTATCATCGCACCGCCTTCATGTTGTGCTGATACCAGATCTACGATTTCAGATTATTGTGCCAAGAAATGGGTGTGAAATGATAGATTTATCTGAATTTGTCGAGTCGTGGGCCAAATGAAGAACTCCCATGATGAACAATGAATGGGGGGAGAAAATAATAAGAATATATTTTTGGAACAAACCTCGATATATGTTTGTGTCGATCTCGATCCATTACCATTAGAACGAAAAATGAATAAATCAAATCAAAAAGGAATTCTCCCATCAAAACCCTGTAAAATAAATTCCATGCCGTACGATGATCAAACCAAGGTTCAATATATTCATTTATTGATTCATTTTAATCATAAAATTCAAGAATAGGGAATAAAAAAATCAAAACACATGACCTACCTCAATTTGGATCAGTCGCTAATTAAGAACAAAGTTGTGTCACGCTCATTGGAGAGATCCTTCAAAATTTATGCGTGTTGATCGTCAATACCTGATCCATCGCCATTTTACTATGAGATAATCCTCAAAGATCTCTATAATGGTTCTCTAATGTCTCCAGGGTTATGTGTCTAACCCTGGGATTTTACCATAATCTTCTATTTAAAGACATGTCAACCGCTGTATCAACAATTTAAAATAAAATAATTTTATTTAATAATTTTATTCATTTCCATGCCTGTGATGAATTTTCCAAAAAACAAACCGTTTCGACTAATGTTAAGTCACACCTAGGGTAAACCTCATGTTTTGAACTCAATGGTACCCTTAGATTTTTGATCTAGGAACCCTTTTAGAAGTTATTCCACTTTTTCAGGAAACATGCGTGTTTGTGATATTTAATATATTTAATATATTTCAAACATTTATTCTGGGCATACTAGGCCTCAGAATCACACATTTTATCAGTTCTTGGTCTTAAAAGTAATCCATATAATATTTAAAAATAATTCATGGAAAATACGAGATATTAAATTCTCCCCACCTTGGGGCTTTACGACCCAAAAATCTAAAATAGGGGAGACTCAAAAAGATGAGGGTAATGAGCATGAATTTGAGCCTCCCAGTCCCATGTGCTCTTCTATAGATTCTTATGCTACCACCGAACACACAACAAAAGAATTGATCGCCTATGAAGGATCCTCTTCTACTGATCCTTGATCTCCACCGGGTACTTAACAAAGGTTTCTCTTTCCTCGATGCCCATCTCACCCCTATCAATAACGTCTGATGGGTAATGTACATAACTCCTTAGATATGACACATGGAAGATGTCATGTACCTGGTCTAACTTTGGAGGTAGAGATAAGCAGTATTCCACCTCACCAACTCTATGTAGTATCTGGAAAGGGCCGATGAACCTTAGAGATAACTTACCACCCTGGCCAAATTTCCACAATCCACATCGATCTAAAACCTATAGGAACTCATGGAATCCTTACTCAAACTCCAAAGGCCTCTATCCCCTATCATTATAAGATTTATGATGACTATGTGTAGTTTTAATTCACTCCTGGATGATCTTCACCTTCTCTGTTGTAGTTTACACCAACTCCACGCCCATGAGTGCTGACTCTCCCGGGTCAGTCCAACAAAGTGGTGACCTACAATGCTACCCATAAAAATCCTCAAATGATTCCATACCGATGGTGGAATGATAACTATTGTTGTGGATAAACTCAATAATTGGTAGTTGATCCTCCTAAATAAGACCAAATTCCAACATCCAAGCTCACAACATTTCCTCCAGAACCTGAATGGTCTGCTCAGTCTGGTCGTTAGTTTGGGGGTGAAACTCTATGATCAAGCGTAACTGAGTCCCAAACACCTCTTGTAATCCCTTCCACAACTGGGATGTAAAGTGAGCATCATTATTGTAAACAATCATAGATGGAAATCCATGGAGTCTAACTATCTTATGAATTTATAGGATTTCTAATCTCTCTACCGAACTCTTTTCTCGTATAGCTAGTAAGTGGGATGACTTGGTGAGATAGTATATGATCACCTAGATAGAATCAAGTCCCCTGGACTTATGTGGTAAACCCATAAAAATTCTATAAATATCCCATCCCACTTCCATTATGGAACCTCAATGGGTTGAGATAAACCCATTGGAACTTTATGCTCAGCCTTCACTTGCTGACATGTAAGGCATCAAGAGACAAACTCTACAATTACTTTCTTCATATATGGCCACAAAAACTGAAATCGGAGGCCCTAGTACATCTAATCTTATTACATCACTAGTACCATTTCTCATACACTAAAAATAATAATGTTCTCCCACCTTTAGAATATCCATCAGGAGCATGCCCTACAGATATCTGAGCACGTAGGGTCTCACAGTTAGTATCCCTAAGATGTGCCTCCCTGAATCACTATAAGATCGGAGGGGTAACAACCATCTAATAGAGGTAAGCTACTCCATATCCATACAAAAACGATAACTGTAATGAATCCAACTGCTTCTATGCCTCACTCAGCAACTACTAACACGATCTTATGCTGAGAGCATCTGCTACCATGTTCCCCTTCCTAGGAGTATAGACTATATTGAAGTAATAATCCTAGGGGAACTCTAACCTTCTTCTATGTATCAAGTTGATATCCTTATTAGAGAAGTTTTACTTGAGAATCTTATGATCATAATAGATGATAAACCACTCTCCCATCAGGTAGTTTTGTCACATCTTAAAGCGAAGACTACTACTGCTAACTCAAGATCGTGGGTCATGTAGTTCGGTTCATCTGGTCTCAACTAATGTGAACCATAGGCAATCACCACTTTCCTCTAAATTAGGACACAACAAAGCCTGGTCCCTGATGCATCACAGAACACTACGTAATCAATACCCTCCTCCAATAATCTCAAGATGAGATAATTCATCAAAATCTACTCCAACTGCTGAAAAGCCCGCTGACACTTCTCTTTCCACATGAAAGGATATCCCTTTTGATTCAATGTTGTCATGGGTGATGATATACTAGAGAAATAAGGTATGAATATTTGGTAATAACCTACCAACCCAAGGAATCTACACACCTCCATCACACTCTTGGGTGTCTCCTAAGCTAATACTGCCTCAAACTTGGTTGGGACCACTACCATTCCATCCACTGAGATAACATGTCCCAAAAAGTGGACTGCCTGTATCCAGAAATAACACTTCGAGAGATTTCCATAAATCTAGTGCTATCAGAGTACGCCCAAAAATATACTTAAGTGCCTCACATGCTCTTCCTTAGACACTGAGTACACAAGGACATCATCGATAAACAACACCATGAATGATTACAAGAAAGGATAAAAGATCCAATTTATGAGTCCCATGAACACCACTGGGGAATTCACCATGCCAAAGGGAATCACTAAGTACTCATAGTGACCATAACAATATCCTCATCCCATACTTGTATATGGTGATAGCCTGATCTGAGGTCAATCTTTGAGAACCATCGTTCCCCTCTCAACTAATCAAAGAGGTCATCAATCCCCAGTAGTGGATACTTGTTGTTCACAGTCACCTAGTTTAAGTGTCAGTAGTCCACACACAACCTTAATCCCCCATCCGCCTTCTTTGTGAACAAAAATGGGGCTGCCCAGGGTGAAACACAGGGTCTAATAAATTCCTTCCTATATGAGTCCTCCAAGTGCACCCTTAGCTCAGGAAGCTCTACATGAGCCATCTGATATGATGGCATAGATATAGGTGCCATCCCGAGGTGTAGATCAATATAGAAGTCTATCTGTTAGTGGGGAGGTAAACCTAGAACATCTTCATTGAATAATTTCTCATAATACACCACCACTGTAGGAAACTGGAAACTCATAACATCCAATGCACCAAGGGTCATGCTAGCCAACTAATGAGTAATCAGCTGCATGCTTCTGTGTATGAGTCTATCCTACACTACTTGGGTTTCCTTTTCACCAACAAAAGAAAACTTGGTTCTGTCACCATGGAAATACCACACCCTTTTCCTAAAATAGTCAATCTGGGCATGGACTATAGATAACCAATCCATTCCAAGAATGACATTGTAAGGACTCAATGCTTCAACCAAGAGATCCAAATCAAAACTCCCACCTCCAAGAGTCAGGTCACACTATCGACATAAGTGCATGATCACCGAGTCTTCTCTAGTAGGAGTCTCCAAGCGTAAGGGTCGATTAAATGGTTCAACTAGAATATCTAAGTCTCTAATAAGATATGGGGTGAGAAATTAATGACTAGAACCTATATCTATCAGTACTGTAACTAAAGTAGAAAATTTATAGATCATACATCAAATCATTCCTGGATCCCTTGGGTCATAATCTTTGACCACTTGCAGCTATCCCCACCCCTATCCTCCAACTCTATGTGCCTGGCGTGGACCACCTAGGGATGGTGGTAGTACATGTCAAAATGTCAACCACCTCCTATTACTCTTCCATATCCTCTTCCATGTCTGCAGTCTTACAGACCTACCTACTCCTACTACTATCTCTACCTCGATGTACCATCCATGGTTACTCTATTAGCTATATGGTAGGTCATAAAATCTCAAGAGAGATGTCCCCTACCATCATATGAGTAGCACCACCTATCTCTGTCCTGACTGGACCCACCTTATGATCCCTGAACTATAGATCCTATATCATGGGACCCCCCCCTGAAGCATCTCCCACATCGAGGCCTCTGAGATTGATGTAGCCTCCCTACTGCCAGGGTTTCTACTCCTTCTTTCCTACTCATGACAACCACCAACTGTATCTACTTAGCTAAGAAACTATCAACCACTGAAGCTTGATCTATCACCCAAACATAGGTAGGAATGTATAGAGGAATAATTCTAGCTCAGATGTCTCTAAATTGACCTCACTCGAAGGTCCAATCCCTAAAAAACTAATAACAAACTATATCCATAGAGTACTTAGAGAGGTTGTTAAACCTCAATGAATACTTAAACACTACCATGTTGACCTATTGTAGTTTCAGAAGCTCCTCGATGAATACTTATCCATAAAGGAGGCTCACTGCTAGGACCACCAACTGCTCTGCTAGTGTCCTGACCAGATGGAAAACTCGGGTCACTACCTCAAGCCAGTCCTTAGTCACCTGTGATTCGGGCTCGCCTATAAACATGATGGTTAATTATCTCTAAAACTCATGAATCATTCTTAACCTAGACACCTCATCTGCTGGTACTATGGGTACCACATGCTTCTCTATAGGTGTCTTTATGGATGGTGCACTACCTGGAGGTAACATATCGAGAACTAGTCCCTGTATCAATGCATCATCACTGAGGGGATCATACTCATGATCATCATGCTAAATCCTAGCTGATATATGTCATGGAGGTATCATAAAATAAACAAGATTTACCACGGTCAATTAGTATATTTAGAGAGATGACTCAAGAAGGACATGGAAACCATAAACCATTCCTATATGATGCTTGTACCATTGTTTTCCCTACAACTAGTGTTATCATGTACCAAGTTTAAAAGTAGGTGATCAGAGCCTTGGTGTATGGATACATCAGCCACCAAAATAACATTGGAGTCCTTGAACTAAAAGCCAAACTCAAAACACTTAACACTATTTACCCAAACCAATCTCACAGACTCTAGGTCCTAAGGTAGAACTGACCACCTCTAATACCACTCTGTCAAAACCCATCCCGATGGGGACCATGTCGTGACTCCACAAGACCACCTCCAATAGGATAGGGGCTGGTGACTAGCACCGAGTAGGCATATCTGTAACATCCCAAGGTTTTCTAAAAATAAATTGAAAATTCTTGAAATTTTGTTTAAGGTATATATTTATAAGTATCCTTTAAACATAATTTTATTTCTTCTATGTTTTGAATTTCAAGAAACTGTCATCTACAATTGTGTTCAGTATGTTATTTCGAGTCTGATGGAACAAACTTGTTTTTTTGGTGAATAGTAACATGCCCTTATGAATAGTAATATGAATAGTAATATGAATAGTAATATGACCTCATTAATAGTAAATAATATTATTATTTTATTTTCCCATGGCAATAGGATAATGGGATCTTAATTAATTTTCCAATGTCACATAAAACTAATAGCACTTCAATATTGTTATTTTTCGAATTAACTGTGACCTTATTTAAAAATTAAATTAATAATATTTAGAAAATTATTTTTGAAAAATGGAGTTCATTTTTGAATTCTACACATCGAAAAATGGTTGGGGTAAATTTTTGGTATTTTTCTGAAACTCTTGAATTTTCGGTGAATAGTGAAATACGGTAAAATACCGTATAATCAATTTATCAGTAAAAATGCACTATTTATGACATCATAAGTGATGCAAGGCCACTTGCTTCGAAATCACATGATATTATCACTATTTAGGGCCACTTTATTTGAGATTATTCATAGTCTTGATAAAAATATTATAATAATGATTAAAATAATCTAAAATACCTCCCCTCCTCCACTATAAATACCACCCTCACTCCCCTCTTCCTCCCACACCTCTCAAGCCTTGAGAATTGTCTAATTTCTGCCAAATTCCCTCCTCAATATTCTTCCCCACGTCCTAGAGCTGCTGGTCTCAGCAAAATACCAAAATCAAAGCCCTTAATAAGGATCTCAAGGAGAAGAGATCAAGAGGTAAACATCCTCTTTCATTTTCATTCTTTCCTTCCATTTTATGTTATTCTCTTCCTTTCCCTTTGTATTTTGTTGGGATATTTCATTAAATATTTCCCCTTACTGTCCAAATTTTGTATTATTGATGAGATATTCCATTCCTCTCATCAATCTTGTTTTTATGAAATTTTTAGAGGCACCGTTAGGCTGCCGAATTTTTTGTAAGAAATTTCTCATGTTTTCTTTATTTCATGATTACTTACACTTCTTTCTTCACCCCCTCTTATCCAAGAGGCATGAAATCTACAGAATCATGTATATTCTGGATGTTTTCATGTTTATTGAAAATTACAAATCATTATTCCTCTCCTCTCTCACTTATTTAAAGAATCAAAAAACATTGTCCATTTGTGTCGAATTACCAATATCGTGGACGATGTATTTTCAATTTCCATTAATTATTTAAAGTCTGGTCATGAAACAATTTATATGGTTGAACCAGGTTATAATATATGTTTTATGACACATATAAGGTTCTGGAATTCTTTTGTACTCATGATTCAAATTTATTAGACCAAATGAGGTTGTAATTATCAAGGAACCACTTAAATGATCTAAACGAACATAATTAATGTTTTAACTTATAAATCATCATCATATAAAGCATCAAAGTGATAAATGGTATCATTTATGGTACTTTAAATATGTAAATACTACTCCATTCCAATTCTGGAGTTTCACTTCCAATCAACAAGAACGATTCATCATGAACCGATTGTGAAAATCACAAAAGAACTCACCCAAAATAATGCAAGGAACCAAATACTAACAAATAAGGGATGAAATGAGGTTATGAAATGAACATATAAGATGTTATAAACATGAAAATGTTTCTGTAAAATACTAATAACACCCTTTTGACCATTATACAGGAGGTTTAAACAATTTTGAAGTAAGACAAGCCCAAGGTAAGGGAATTCTTAACCCGATTTCCATTCTTTGGGTTAACCTTCTACTTTTTAATTTATGTGATATTTAAATTGATTGTGTGATGGGTTCTGTTTATATTATGTTTCATTATGTGTATTTACAGAGTATATAAATATTCCATCCACTCAATTAAGTCTCACTTCAAGTATATGATGTTTATAAGGGACTTTTCTTCTAAAATCCTCTTTTAAAATTCTGTTTTATAAGATTCAAAGGCAATGTTTTTATGCTATTATTTATGTTTTATGATTATGTTTTTGTTATTGGGAATTGTTTATGATGAAGGGTGGGACCTATATTTCCCTCCAATGCATTGGTTATGAGTAAGTTGGAGGTCGGCCGTATGGTTACTCCAAGTGTAACTGTGATGGTTACACAAAGTAAGGTAGCCGTGAGGGTTACAAATTTTAAGGTAGCCAAGATGGTTACAAGATTATGTAAGTAATGCCCCAATATACCTCTATGATTATAATTATTTTTGTGTGGATATTGTGTAAATCTCATGTTACGCTAAGTAAGATTTTATGGGTGGAAAGCATGTCTTTTGAAAATGTTTTCATACGTCATGCGTATTCATGGACTAATGTGATTTTTCCTTCTTTTTCATACCTTACTGAGCTTTTGTGCTCATCCCAAGTTTTTAAATGATTTTTCACAGGTTAATGATGAGTAATACAAGGAAGGAAGACATGTTAAATGTTGAAGAATTGTCAAGGAGTCTTGTTTTGTGTTTTAATGTTTTATATTCTGAGGAAAATGGAAACTGATTTTATGGTATCCACTATGTAACAATGTGTAATGTTATGAATGTTTTGTCTTAATTCTCTAAAGCTCTAAACTTGAAAAGATCCTCAATGTATAATGAAGTGTTTTCTTAAATAAATTCAATATTATGTATGAAATAAGTGCGGGTCCTTATAATATCACTAACATGGGAGGAATTACCTAAGTACCCCCCCACACATCTCCAAGCCCACAAAATGCTAAAATGTAAAAGCAACCAAATAACCAATGCATGCATACATCTATATCCCACAACCAATATATAACAAGAATTAACTAAAAGTAAATAGGGCCAAACACAATCCCACCACAAAGAGTCTATAACACAAGGACAACCTAAAAGTAAAGGTACTGGGACTGCTATATGAAATCCACAAGAACACACCTCGGTTTGCCTGGTCTCACTAAGCACTGTATGGTCTTGGTCCACCTAGGACTCTATCAAAAGGTCAATTGTTTTCACAAGACATGACACGTGTGGGAAAAGACCATGTAGGGGTGAGTATAATAATACTTATTAAGAAACCTCAAAACCACAAATCATACAACAAAGGAAAGTATAGTCAAATCTATACAGGTATATGTCTACAACACATATAACAAGAATATCCAGATATACTCTAAAAAGATACACAGTCTAGAGGTAATTCACAACCATAGCATACTCAGCCTATAATTCTAGATCGAAGATCCAATAAGCACTCATATTAGAGAAAACACTCCCAAGTCTGATAGTACTGATGAAATCCATTTGAGAGGTACTTCTCATTAGGTCTCGTCATGAGAAAGAACACATTGATAGTTTTAAGAGAACATGATACACATATGAGGATCATTTCCAGGGCCATGGGGTGAAATGAACAAAATCAATATGGATTAAACCTCTAAGTAGAGGATCGATGCTTGAGTAGTGTTGGTCACATCAATATCAAGAGCCTAACCTAGGGCACAAATATGAATAGAGAATCCCACTTCGGGCCTCTCATAGGGATTACAACAACTCTATCCATGAAGTCCTACTAAAAAGATCATAGTACTAGGAGTAGGAAACGATTCCATAACAAACTTTTGGGAAAGTATAAGGGGAATTAATCCTAACAAAACTTGTCCAATTCACTGAGGAAAAGGGATCTAATCCATGTAGAAAAGAGTAAACAACATGTAGAAGGGTTACACGTCATGTCCCTTGACCCGGGGTTTTTCCCATGTAAACGAACCTTTTCTGAAACCATGTCTGTGTAGCACTACATGACATGTAGGATGCCTGTGTAGTATACCAGTGTATAAGTACATGGATCCAACCCATGTACGTATGCAAGTGTACCAGTACACGACTTAGATCATGTACCTAGTCCAACACGTGTTGTGTGGGGGATTACACGCCGTGTAGGCAACCCGTGTACTCCACCCCATGTGCATGTAATTTAATAATTACATGAAAAGTATATAAGGAGGTCTATATTCCATGTGACATGTTCCACACGCCTTGTGATACTTAAATTCTCCCTAAACTCTAGCCACTGCCTAGGGGGCCCATACGGTGTGTCGATCCAGTTTAAACGCTGTGTTCTGTGGGATTTTATAGAAACACAGATCCATACTCTGGTCATCTTATCCATCACTCCAGCCACCATTCCGATTACACCTTTATAGAAAACTCAAGGGGAAGCCTCACCTAATCCTCAACATCACCAATCTATAACTTTTGGGTCCTTGATCCGATTGGAAATGGGATTGCTCTTCGTTCTTCACTACATGCAGAATAACATACAGATTAGGTATCAACTGTCATCTAAATTATCATTTCTTATATTGTATCACCACCATTGTGTCATTCCAGTTTCATATCTATGATTTTGGATCATTGCACTAAGAAAGAGGTGTGCAACGATCAATTGATCGGAATTTGTTGAGTCGTAGGTCAAACAAAGAACGCCCGCGATGAATGATGAATGGTGGGAGAAAATCACAAGAACATATTTGAGGAATGAACATTGATCGATGTTTGTGTTAATATTGATCCATTTCCATTAAAACAATTTAAGAAATTAAATTAAAGAGGAATTATCCTATCAAAACCCTATAAAATAAATCCCATCCCTTAAGAAGATCAAATCACATATCAATCTGTTCATTGATTGATTTAGGTTCATTGTAGAATTCAAGAATAGGGAATAAAAAAATCAAAACCCACACCCTACCTTGATTTAGATAGATCTATGATTAATAATGAATCCACTCCTGGTTTTTTTGTGAGATCCTTCAAAATTGATATGTGTCGATCATTGATCTATGATCCGTCACCATTCTCCTGAGAGAGAATCATCAAAACTCTCTCCAATGGTTATCCAATGTTTCCAAGGTCATGAAGATAACCCTGGGATTTAACCATAATAATATATTTAAATATGTGTCAACCGATGCATCAATAATTTAAATAAAATAATTTTATTGAATAATTTTATTTGTTTCCACGCCCGCGATTACTTTTCCACAAATGACATGCGCCAATTAATGTTAAGTCATGCATAGGGTAAACCTCATGTTTTGAACTCAATGGTGCCCTCAGATTTCTTATTTAAGAACCTTTTTATATTTTATTACACTTTTTCAAGAAAACTATGTGCATATTCTATTTAATATATTTAATATATTTCAAACATTTATTCCGGGCACATTGGTCCTCAAAATTGCACACCGTCTCAGTGATTGGTCTAAAAATAATCCAAATAATATTTAAATTTAATACCCAAAAAAATACAATAAATTACAAGGTGGATATTATATGGTCTAAAATTTCATAAATTTTCCATTTATTGGCCAATTTTTACCTCATAAGTAAGAATTACAACCCTTTAATATTGAAAAATCTGTCACCATAGCTAAAATTAAAAGTGGTTAACTAATAGTTAATCAAAATGATAAGATTTAAAATCACACAAAAACTTGTCTAAATTATATTTGATTAGGGTATTACAACCTTATACTACCTTATATTATAATAAATTACCATTTAGATTCATTTTATTGAGAATGAATTTATTTTAATTTAATCTTTTGAGAAATTCAAGAAGTGACCCTCACCACAATTATAAAAGAGAACCTCTTCTATAAATTAATTACACAAATTTGAGAATTATATAGAAATAAAAATATACAAATTTATTTTCTAAACCTCCCTATACACATTCTATAGGTTCTTTTATTCCCAAAAGACAAACCCTAGAGCCCTTTAGAGGAGATCTAATGGGGTCATTTCAAAGAAGAGGTAATCGCCTTAACTGACCACTTTATTTTCTAATACTATTTAACTCCTTTAAATATATGATATTTATCATAAAATAATACATTAAGTATCCTAAATATGATTAAATTTTATTATGATTATGAAAACACCATTATACACCCTCTTTCCTATCAAATGAGAAGTGAAAATATGGTTCATGTGTATGTATGTCTTACCATCTCCACATAGCGATACAATTATTTTTTCATCACCATATTTTATGGATGGATATTATGATGGGATTAATGTTTATATATGATATTTATTATATAAATATACTTTTATAATTATAATATCACATCTACCCACTTACCTCCCAATTTTTTGGAAAATGATAACATCGCTTGTGCATATGTGTGGACTACCACCTCCATGAAGTGATGTGATTCATTTTTCACTTCCATTTTACTTGGATTAAGATAAGGTTAGATTTAATAAATATATATTATATATATAAAATTATAATTATTATTTAAAGGTTAATTATTATTTATCTTTCTTTCATTACATTCGTCGAAAAATGAAAACAACATTCATGTGTACGTACAACATACCATCTCCATGAATGATGTAATTAATTTTTCTATATATAACTTTTATGGATGAATATAAATATATAATGAATATATATTATATTTAAATCATGATTGATATTTTGGATATTATGGAACAAAGATAAATGCACAAATATTATAACTAATTAACAAAAAAAATCATGATAAAAAAAAAACAGTTAACACCCAGCAATGGCGATTTTAATAAGGGATTATTAATAAAATGGGGTATTAAAATGTTACAAAGGGATCTTATATGATATTAAAAGTATGAAAATGAATATTTTATAGAAGTAAAATAAATTTAAATTTATTATATAGGTGGTTAGAGTGCTTTCAATGCAAGGTGAACTCAAGGTAAGGGGTTTATGTTACAATCTCATTATTTATTAGGATTGTTTATAATTAAGTACTAATAATTAAATATTATGATATTAAACACAAGAAAACTCATAAATTTTCTTATCAATTGGATATTATTTAAATTACATGTTATTCTTTAATTTTACTCATCTTAAGTACTCAATAGACTGAAAATATGTTTTTAAGGAAAATCAAATTTATTTCTCTCTTTGGTCGAAAAAACCATTTATTCCATATATATATTTTATAAAAAAAATTTAAATAATATTTTTAATATTATAATATTATTTTTCAAAGTCATTTTTACCCATGTTTGAATTTTTAAAAAAATATTTGAAATGAATCTTTTTTTTTATTTTCTAAATGAGGTACTTTATGAATTTTCCAACAAAAATATAGAAGGAATGAATTTTTAAATTATATAGAATGAATATATTTTACCACAATCATAAATTATAATTTCTTTGAAGATTAATTTAAAATTTTACAATGTTCTTTTCAAATAAATTTTTTTCCTTTATAAGTGCATAGTTTTTTATTAAAGTGATCTCAAAATAGAAATTATATTTTCCTCAAGAATGTGAGAGGATATTTTAATTTTATTTCTATTCATCAAAGATAAAAAACCTTGTTTTAACTTATTTTTTACTAGGAATATGATCCAAGGATACAATCCTTATTATTTCTCTATATGGTTTCTGTTTATGAGTAAAATATGTTTATGAAATCCATTCCTTTTTCACGGGTTATACTATGATGAAATAATGAAATGTTTATGAAACCCATTTCTTTTCACGTGTTATGATACGATGAATGTTTTATTATATTATGGAACACATATATATGATTTTAATTATGTGATATATGGGACCTATATCGACCTCAAATTCATTGGGTAAATATTGATATCTGATGAGATAAATAGGACTAGAATGGAGAGTTAACCCAGTTAAGTAAGATACTATGTCTACTATAATAGTCTTGGTAGTTAACCTTAAATACTATGATGGTTTAGATATTTAACCCATTATATCATTATAGGCTTGTAAATGAGCCTTGAATATTAAAAAAATGATTTTCTAAGATTACGTGTATGCCAAAAATCAATGTCTTATACCTATGTTAAGCTTTCATGGTTCATGTTCTTTGATACCCTTTTGATAAATGTCTTATGAACAACCAAAATTTATGATATGAATTAATATTATTATATTTGATATATATGGTATGGTTTTAAAACATTAATATCATGTTCTTATACCCTTATACTCATGTTATGATTATGTGATCAGTGATATCTCCCTTTTTTACCCTTGCTAATCATCTGAGCTCACCCTTTTCTTATATTTATTTTCCCAAGGTTATGAAGAAAGGTATTAAGTGTCATATGTATAATAAGGGTGATTTTTATGAAGAAACTAGTGGGATATGATGTATATATTTTATAAACTAGTTTTTTATTTTTCCATGTTTCCAAATATACTAGACCTAAATGGTTATGGTGTGGATCAAAATGTTATGTAATAAATATTCATCTATTAAGATGTAATATATATGTATGAAAAGTATGGGTCGCTATATAGCCCAATACAGATTATATGACTGGGTGATCATGATACAAATTATTTTAATTGTGATCCCGATATAGCTTACAGAAATGGGTTATCCCAATACATCTTATATGAACTGGTGACCCTGATACAACTTATATGATGCGTGAGATTGATATAGCTTATACAAATAGTTGAGCCTAATATAGTTCTCTAATGAATTAGGTAATGTTCCTTGTATTTAAAGTAAATAACGAGGGAGTTAATCAGGGAGGTTTATCTAATGGATTTAACTAATCCCTAGTTATTTATGACATGGGTTATGAAGATAATACTCCAATATACCAACACATTTTCTTTATGATTGATATAGGTATTTGATATTTCTTTTGATCAAGATTGAAATCACATGTCTCATGATTATTGATTACAATTAATATTGCCTTTTTTAAATCTTTATGACATGTTTTAGTATTGATGATCCAAGTATTGATGGGTGTGAATTATCTTACGATATTCTCAAGAACTTTGATTATGTCATCATACCCTTATGATCATCTTATTTTCAATAATGAAATTAAATTGTTAATGGTTATGTTTACCCATACTAAGTGTTTGAGCTCAACCTTCTTATGTTTCATTTTATCATGTTTTTAAGAACTATGTTAAATGATTTGGGTCTATAAATATTTCATGTGTGTAGAATTTTATGGGAGATATTGAATACTTGTGAAATAAGAAAATCTAGGTATAGTTGGACAATTATCACTTGAGAACATATGTATTATTATGTTCGAGTTATTCCTAATTATATAAAACTCTAAACCTAAAATTTCCTTAGGTATGTAAGTGATCAATATTCAAGTTTGATGTTATATGTTTTGGATGATTAAAACTAGTCCATGCTTATCGAATCTAGAAATGCAAAGATCACGTTTTAGCACTAGATCTAGAAGTGTAGGTCTGAGGTTATTATATTTGGTATTAGAGTAGGGTTTATATAACTTTTGAGATTATAATATTTTTGTGTGATATTAAATTAATAGTTTTGGATACTATCACGGGTTTATAATTTAAAGGTTGGAAAGAATTTCAAAGGAATATAAACCCTATTTTAGGTTTTAAGTGATTTTATTTTAAGGTGATTAATGATATCCTGTGTGGTTTTTTATTAGGTAGAGGTATATGTAACCCTTAGGTTTAACATAAAGGATTATTTCATAAGAATGCTATTACATTTTTGGGGATTTATACTGAAAGGCATGAGATAAAATTTTAGGTTAAAACTTTATTTAATGTTTATGTTATTGAGGTTATTTGGGAAATAAGGTCACTTAATTATGGAATGATCTATGTTTAACCTTTTGTATTATTACTTAATTTTGGAGTGTAATGTATTATTTCTTCATATGAATGTTTATTCACCACAAACCTTTTTTTTTGAAATTTTAAAAAATCCACTTTTTGTTTAAGTGGGAACCATACAAAGGATCCACATCATCATGAATGTACCACTTTGAAAACCACAACATTACACACTCAAAATTAAAAATTCAACATTCAAAATTAAAAAAAATTCAAATTAACTGCCATCATCAACCTTGAGCCACAAACCATGAATCGCATACCCACTGTGATCCAAAAACCATAATATATCACACACTAACCTCAAACCAAGAGCATCCACATCAATCAGTCACATCACTGCCATCTGACATCATCAGTCAAAACATCATCACCGTCATCACTACCAAATCTTCCACATAGACATCCTCTTGAATCATCAACCACGTCGCTAGAAGGATGTTGCTGAAAACCACCAGGGAGACCGCGAACCAAGGATAAGAAAGAAAGAAATGAACATCAAACCTCAAACCTAAGATCAAGCCTCCTTTGCGCATAATCTGTTGCAACCATCACCATCAGATCGAGCCACAAAATTGATGAAAAAACCACTAGAACCCTCCAAAAAACCACGAGACGAGAACTCTAAGGAATGATCCATGAAACTAGTGTGCCATCAAAGACCTGAACAAGGTTAAAGAAACCTAAGGCCATCCTACCATCGCAACCCTTCATCACAGAAATCCAAGGATCAAAACCGACACTGACCGGAGCCATCATTGCAATGCCCACATCAAAATGACACATATGACTCACTGACCAAATCCACAACCATCGCCATTGACCAAAAATACAACAAAAAATACGTCCCATCCATTGAACACCCGAAGATAATCTCTCGAACTCACTTCCCAAAGAACTGAGAAGACCACCGCACTAATTCACCTTAAAGAGAATGGTGGTTTCTTAGAACAAGAGTAGAGAAACAAGAAGACAGAGGCTGTTCGAATCACCAATGACACGTCAACTCCTCAACAACGTGATTCCAAACCAGCCAACACAATGACATTCCATCACCATACGCATCATAATGCCAACTCCAATCCACCACCACTATTGTCATCACCGTTCAAACATCCTTACATGACCACCAAACCAAAAGGTACAAACCCCTATGAATCCATTTCCCCCACTCCAATTTAGAGAGGAGCAGTGGAACACTAGGTTAGAGTAAGGTTAGGAGACTGAGGATGAAGAAGAAATTCCAACTCCAGAAGCTACTGGAGACCCATTAAATATGATGGTTTATTAATTTTTGGTATTATATTATATTTTAATAAACATTTTATTTTAATAAAGATAGGAAGAATAGTTTTTATCCTTTTTCAGATCATGTGATCCATTATAAG
Organism: Viscum album; assembly: GCA_963277665.1. Classification (NCBI taxonomy): domain Eukaryota; kingdom Viridiplantae; phylum Streptophyta; class Magnoliopsida; order Santalales; family Viscaceae; genus Viscum; species Viscum album. Next base: position 955,014,970 of record OY728126.1, read on the forward strand.
TTGATTTTAGTGCTTCAGGCATGAAAAATTCATCTTGAATAATCATCGTTTGAAAAAAAAGATGATATTATGGATGAAATTGACTAAAGGATGAAATTATACTTGTAAAGTAAGTATATTTCCTCATGTTCTTAGTACAGATAGTAAAGGAATCCATAAAATATTGGGAAAGGATATTGAAACAAAAATATTATCCTATTACTTTTATTTCCATTTAATCAATGGTCTTTTTCACACCTCATTGGTTTATGGTTTTGTGGTCACTAAATTTCTCATGATCATTCAATTTCATATGATCAATGTTTTCTATCACTCTTAATCATTATTTGGACATTACATTTTTCCTCCATGTCCATATTCTCACTTACCATTAATTTTCTCCTATTTGGAAACCTAATTATGTGTTATTTCATATGACCTTCATATTTCTATTTCCCTCTTTTTAATAGGGAGTTTTATTAACCATTTTTATGATGTGGATTTAAAAAAAATATATTTTTAAATGTAAAGCCCTTGATTACCGAGATCAAGGTAAAATTTTGAGGAATTTTTTTATTAAAGGGGACAAAATTTAATATCCCAGTATTTTAAAATAACACTATGCACGATAGCATATACAACACATAACACCAAGATTAAATAAACCATAAAATATTAATGTTTAAATGTTATAGTTATAACCTAGACATTTAATTGGTGGGTATAAATAGTATTAAATACATTATGAAATATATATAAGTGCATTAATCAATAAAATTTTATTTATTAACTCTAATAAAATAAGAACTCAATTTTTTAGTAAAGTTATTTTTTTGCTTTAAAAATATGTTTTCTTCAAGAATGGTTTTTATTTATTTTTGTGAGTGAATATTATAATTAATTTTTAAATTTTTTAGAGAATATAATTTATAAAAAGGATATAATTTTTGAATATATCATGTCAAAATTATCTCAAGATTAATTTTTGATAATTTTCTGAAATGTTTGATTTTTCAATGAATAATGAAAAATACTAATTTTTTATTGAAAACTATATTTTATTTTCAAGTACTTACAAATTAACATTATATTTTGGATTAGTTTTAAATTTAATCAGTTCATTTTTATTAAACATAATTCAATAAATGTTATTTAAATCAACCTTATACTTTAATTTGGTATAAAAACATTTTTATACTTAAAAAGATTTTTTTTGGAAAATCGGTTTTCATCGTATTTTTCAGGTTTAATTTTAAAATTAATTATTCCAATTTTATGAATTGAATTTGATAAAATAAATTCCATATTTTAAATCAAAATAATTAATATTATGTAATAAGGTCAACTTAATTTTTGGTTAATATGAATAGAAACCATAATAATTTTTTTGTTACCACGGTAAAGGTAAAATGAGTTAATTTGGGTTAAAATTAATGTGAAAAGGCTTAAAATTAATGTGAAAAGGCTTAAAATTCATTAAAAACCTGACTTAAATTAATTTTATGATTTTATTTAACACATAATAATAACATATTACAAAATATGACATTTTTACATTTAAATTTTATTTTGACCTTTATAAAATTTAAGTAAAAGACAAAGTCAAAATTTTCACTTTCTTACTTTTAATATCTTTAATATTTTGTGAAAGTAATAAAAAAACTTATGTTAAGTTTTAAATGGTTATTTTAGATATTAATTATTTTTTTATCATGGTATTTTATTTTTAATTTCTATTGATAAAATAATTACCTTAAATGCTTAAGAAACGTTGACACAGTGCTTGTGCAAGCATTAGAAAAATCAAGTAAATGATTTTAAAAACTCTAAAAGTAATATTTTTTTGGTTATTTATAGTTTCCCATAAATTTTATATATAAATATAACATATTTGAGATGTATTAAAAGTTTATATTTGAATTATATTGCTATCATGTTGTTTTTAAAGTCCAATTATATAAATTGTGTCAAAAATGGAATTAACGATATTTTTTGATAAATAATATTTTATTAAATTATTTAAAAATAATATAAATATTTAAATTGGATAATTAGTATGATAAATGGTCAAAAATGTCAACCCTTTTCCATTTATTAGTCAATTTTTATGTCATATATAAAATTATAATGCTTTAATATTAAAAAAGTCATTACTGCAGTTAAGGTTAAAATTGGTTAACCAAGGGGTCAAACAAAAAGATAAGATTTAAAATGATATCTAAACCCATAAAAATTTGATTGGATGATTATATTAAAACCATATATTCCATATATTCTAATCTGTTTCATTTTGGAACCATCTTACATGAGTTAGACACATATTATATTATAATACTTCATGTATTTTCAAAAACGTCATTAATGATATTTTATAATAAAGAATATATTATTAAATGATTTTAAACTCCTAAAAACACCATATTAATCATAGTTAATGGTATATGGATAAAAATATTAAAAATAGTCTATTTATTGGTCACTATACTTTTATAGTAACTTTCATTACCCTTAAGAGTAAAAAACTTTGATATCACAGTTATTGTCAAAAGGGTTAACGGGGGTTAAAGCAAAGAGATAAGGGTGAAGACATTACCTAATCTTGTAAAAAATTTATTGTATGATTTAATTGAAACACACAATCATTCCATATTAAAATTATTTTAATTTGGATATATTTTTCCATGAAAATTAATTTATATTAATTTATCACTTTAAGAAATTCCAAGATTTCCCTCCCCTTACAAAAGGGCACCCCTCTCCTCTTTTCTCCACACTTCAAGAACCTTTTGGTTTAGCTAATACCTACCAAAATACATTATTAACATATCTTAACACATTATATATTTCTTTTTTTGGTTATAAAAACAACCTTATAAGGATTAAGGTTTAAATAAAAGAAGGTTGTCTGAAGAAGAGGAGTTAAAGGACATACAAGGAAAGTCTTAACACGAGGTAAGGGATTTATTATAAATTTACCTTATTGATGAATATTTTAATATTATGCACCTATTTTAACTTATTAGGTGTATATTATTCCTCTTTTATATGTTATATCATGAATCTCATTATGTTCATGATATTTAAAGTTTCATTTGATGTTATTCCTTCAGGGGGCCTATGATTCAAAAGTTAGCAAAGAAGTAAGGGATTTATGTTTCAATACCATTTTAATCAGGATTGTTTATAATTAAATATAAATTCATAAATTATATAATTATTATTTTATAATATAATTTCATTTTTCTTCTCCTCTGGTTATTTATATAATTTTTAAGTTTTAGTACCATTTTCTCTCTTTGTCACTCTAAATGGTTCATAAAATGTTTTTAAGAAAGGATGATATTATTTATCACATTTCAATCAGAATTTTTTTATTCCACATATATTTTTTCTAAAAATTTTTCAAAAATATTTTTGACTATTCTTTAATGAATTTTTAAATTCATTTGTAATCATTTTTGAATTAAAAAAGGTTTAAAAATAACCTTCTTATCATTTTCTGAACAAGGTAATTTTTACTAAAGGTGTAAACAAAATCTTTATTTTAATGATTATAGAATTAGAAAAATTTCCCACTATCATGAAAAAAATTATTTGAATCTTATTTTAAAAGTTTCCATGGTTATTTCTAATAATTTTCCCCTAAAATTATGGATTTTTTAGTTTTTAAAAGTGATTTTAAAATTAGAAAGGGTATTATCCTCAAGAATGTTTTTATTGATATTTTTTTGGTATTTATATTAATCATCAGAAAAAACCTTTTATCTTACTTATGATCCACTATGGATATTTTTAAATGTCACTATCCTTATTATTTATTTGGATGGATTATGATTGTTTCAATGATACTGTCATGAAACCAATTTCCTTTCCATAGGTAAATCAAGTTATAAAATATCACAAGATATTATTAAAATATTGATGAAGAAAATGAAAGTTTTCAAATGTTTTATTTATGAATGTTAATTGGAAATTGTTTATGGTGGTATTTGATCCTGATAAATCTTATACAAATGGGTGAGACCAATACATCTTATACAAATAGTGAGCTTGATACAACTTTTATGTACAAGTTAACTTGATATAGCTTATATGAATAGGTGAGCTTGATACAAATTATATGATGGGTGATCTCAATATAGATTATATGAATAGGTGAGATTGATATAGCTCTCCAATGCATTGGGTAATGTCACATGTATTTGAAGGAAATAAGGAGGGAGTTAACTAGGAAGGTTTCTCTTAGGATTTAACTAGGTTCTAATTATTTATGAAACAAGTTATGAAGATAATGTTCCAAGATACCAATATGTTTTATTTATGATTATTATGGGTATTAATTTGATATTTACTTTGATCAATATTTAGATCACATGGATCATTATTATTGATTCTTATGACTCATTCCTTTGTTAATTATTTATTCCATGTTTCATGATTTATGATACAAGTGTTTATGGGTATGAATTATCTTATAAAATTCTCATGAACTTTGATTATGTCATCATACCCTTATTCTCATCATATTATCACTGATGACATTCAATTTTTAATGCCTATGTTTACCCAAATTAAGAAGTTGAGATAAGATCACCCTTTTTATGTTTCCTTTTCCCTAGTTTATGAAGAATGATGTTAAATGATTTGTGTCTATAAAGGTTTCATGTGTATAAAATTTTATAGGAGATGTTAAAGAATTATTGAGAAATAAGAAAAGTTGGGTACAATTGAAAAAATGCTTAATTGAGGACATGGGTATTATTATTTAAGAGTTATTCTTAATTATATAAAACTCTAAACCTAAAAGTTCCATGGGTATGTAAGTGATATAGTATTTCATTTTGATATTATATGTTTTGGATGATTAAAATTGGGCCACATTTATCAAATATAGAAATGTAAAGATGATGTTTTAGCACCATATATAGGAGTGTGGGTACAATATTATTATATTAGGAGAGAGATAAAAAAGAATGGTTTGAGATATCCAAGGTTCTATTTTAGAGAAAAATTAGATAAGGTGATCTAGATGGGCCTTATATAGTCAAACTCATTGGATGCATTGAGTTAATAGAGGTTATATTGTTTAAACTATCCAATGATCCACACACTGATATCATTATTTCATCACTCCCTTAGTGCTTCTCTAGATTTTTTTTTAATTTCAATATTAACAAAATTTATAAGTCTCTCCCAGATCTCCTCACTCTACTTCACCAAGTTGAAAAATATATAATGTATAAAAATCCTTCCATCCTTATGGTGAATAAAATGAAAGGTCAAGTAAATAGATCTAAGTCCAAAGATTGTTTGAAACACCCTTCCAAGAAGATAGAGATTAAAAGATAATAAAGGGAACATGATGCTATCTATTCCTCATATGAAAAGAAGGGCCACTAAAAGAAAAACTGCACCTAGGAAAATAAGTAAGGGGAAGCTTCTAGTGAATTTTTTATTGAGTGTAATTTATATGTTTCTAAAAATTGGGAATTAGATACACAATGTGGTGATCACATATTCATTAAAATATAGATTCCAATTAATTTTTGAATATTGGTTAGGGCGATGTAGATCTAAAAACATCCAATGGAGCTATAATTGATACTATGGTTATTAGGGATTACCAACTCACATTTCTAGTGAGAATGATCTTGGTATTTAAAGATTATTATTATGTGCCTTTAGTCACAAAAACATTATATCAATATAAAAACTTAATAAATATGGATTTATTTTCAAAATTGGGAATACATTTTATTAATTTATAAAGAAATAATATGTTATGGTAAGGTGCATTTAAATAATGGTCTTTATAAGTTGGATCACATGAAACAAGTAATGGAAATAAATAAAAAAACTAGTTCATGTGAATCATACCAAACCCAAATATGGAATCATCGGCTAAGTCATGTAAATGAAAAGCATTTGACCAAATTAAACCAACATGGATATTTGGATTCATTTTAACTAAATACATTTGGTATATATCATGCATGATTATAAGGAAAAATGACTACATACCTATTTATTAGAAAAGGATAATGGGCCAAAGAGATTATTTAATTAGTTAAAACCAATATGTGTTGACCATTTCTAGTTGAATTAAGGGGTGGGTACTCATACTTCATAACTTTTAATGATGTTTTTAATATATATATACATTTCTACTTGATGAAGTATAAGTCACATTATTTTGAAAAATTAAAATAATATAATAATGAAGTTGAAAACTAAATTGTTAATAAGATTAAGAAATCCTACTCATACCATTGTGGATAATATCTTAATCAAGACTTTATTGATTATTTATGGGAGTTTGGGATCCTTATACACCATAATGGAATAATGCAAGTAAAATAAAGAACCACAATATATTAAACATGGTGATATAAATAATGAGTCATATATGTCTTTTATTATCCTTTTGGGGATATACATTGTAGAAAATAGTATACATACTATAGTGAGTTCCAACTAAAGTTGCAGACAGTTTTCCATACCAATTGTGGAGCGGAAAGAAACCCATATTGTGGGGATGTGGAGTTTTTATTAAGGCCTCTCTAAGAAACAAACTTTCACCCCAAGGAACATTGTGTATCTTTATAGGATACCCAAATGAAATAAGGTAATATTAACTATATGACACCTTTAATAAAAAGGTAATTATGAAAAGACATGACATATTTTTTTAAAGGAAGCACATCTCTAAAATTGATAGTGGGAGTGAGATATACTTTGAAGAAATATAGGATCAAGGTACATAAGAATTGGAATAATAAAAAATTTCCCAAATCCCCATGGAAGAATAAGTTTTGGAGACACATATACTATATAGGAGTACAAGAGAGGATAGATAGCCTAATGAAATGCCATATTAGTTGATAATAATGATCCTGCAACCTATAATAAAGAATCAATTGGCACATATGTTTCCAAGTGACAAAAAGCTATAAATTAAGAAATAGATTCCATGTATTAAAACCAAGTCTATATTTTGGTAGATTCTGAAATGGATGTAAATACCATTGGTTACAAATGGTTATTCAAGAAGAGACTAAACATGGAAGGACAGGTCAGTACTTATAAGGAATGAATGGTTGAAAAAGGGTTCAAACAACATCGATTCATAGACTATGACAAAACATTTTCACCAATTTCAATGATGAAATCCATTAGAATCCTACTTTCTATAGTGGATTACCATGACTATGATATTTGTAAAATTAATTTCAAAATAGAATTCCTTAACATAAACCTCCAGAAATATGTTAATATAACACAACCTGAAGGTTTTGTAACTCTAAAGGATTACAACATGGTGTGAAAATTTCATAGATCCATTTATGGATTAAAGCAAGCATCCAGGTCATAAAACATTTAGTTTGATGAAGCCATAATAAAATTTGGTTTCATAAATAATGAACGTGTCCCTGTATCTATAAGAGATTTAGTGGGAGTGTGGTCATTTTGTTATTAGTTTTTTATGACATAATACTTATTGGAAATGACATTATAGTCTTACAGTTAGTTAAATATTAGTTAAATAAATTATTCTCCATGAAGGAATTAGGTGAATCATTATATATTCTTGGGATAAAGATCCATCATGATGGATCCAAGAGGCTATCTGGTCTAAGTCAAAGTATATACATTAACAAGATACTAAAGCAACTCAGTATGAAACACTACAAGTGGGGATTGTTTCTAGTGTCACATGACATTCATCTTTGCAAGAAAATTTTTCCAATAACACACGAAGAAATAAAAATGATGGTAAGGATTTCATATACATTGATGATTGGGTTAGTCATGTATACTGTGTTATTTATTAGTCTATATGTCACCTATGCATTAAATGTGGTAGGTTGATTTCAAGATGACCCAGGTGACCGCCATTGGGTGGTTGTTAAAATTATCCTTAAGTATATGAGATAAACTAAGGATATGTTATTGGTCTATGGAGGAGATGAAAATTATGGAATAAGAGGATATGAATATGATAATTTATAAATAGATCAAGATGATCTGAAATCATAGTTGGGATACATCTTCACCCTTAATGGAGGTGTTGTGACCTTGAAGAACTCAAAGAAATCCATGGTCATAGAATATATAGTAGAGTCTGAGTATATTATGGATTTTGAGGTAGCTAAAGAAGTAGTCTTGATACAAAACTTCATCCAAGATTTTGAAGTGGTACTTATTAGTAAATACCCTATCAAACTCTATTGTGATAATACTACAATGGTGGATCTTGTAAAGGATTCAAGGTCACATCAGTAGACAGAGCACATATTTTAGAAGTATCACCTCTTGTAGAGAGAAGAGTCTCCGTAAAAGACAACATTAAAAACCCATGACTAAAGCCTTAACTTAGTAGAAACATGATCTTCATGTGAGGTTTAGAAGAATAAAAGTCATTTGCAGCTCTCTCTAGTTCAATTTGGAGTTTGTTGGAGTTGTTTTTCTAGAACCATCTGTTTTTACTTTGGATTACATGTATATTCAAAGAAGTGAATATTAATTAAACATCATATTAAATACTATTCATTGTTCTTCATGAATTTAATATAACAATTTCCTAGATATCTATCACATTGAAATGGGAATAGTAGTTCCCTACTATGATGAGAACCTTTAAATTCCATGGAGATATTCTTAAACCTAGTTCTATAGTTAGATAAAATTGTATAATGGTTTATACAGTATGTTGACTATTAGGTATGAGTACTCATAAGTGGATGCCAACGAGCCCGTACCCGAGTGGTAAGGGCTCCTGCTTGGCATCCAAGAGACCCAGGTTCAAAACCGAGTGGAGGAGAATTTCCAGGCACTGTAGCAGTACTGTAACAGTACTGTAGCAGTTACTGTTTGGTACTATAGCAGCCAGAACTATTCACCTGATTTGGGCCTTTGGGCCACCGGTTTGGGCCTATGGGTCTCCAGGGCCTTCGAGTCATCAAAGGCCTTCGGGCCACAGGGCCTTAGGGTCACGTAGACCATGGAGTAGCCCAGTTAACATAGAACTTACCCCAGAAGAGGGTCAGAGCAACAGAAGTAGCAGCCACCAAATGAAGAGCTAACCAGATTGGAAGAATGAGAGGGTATGGCAGCTGCCATCGGGACCAGGCACCATGCAGCTTTGTATGGGGCAATGCTAGCCGATCAGCAATGCAAGGTGGGGAGCTAAGGATATCAATGATTCAAGATGCTAGGGAGGGGCAGTTCTAGTGGGCTGGGCCTACAGGTCATGTATTGGGCATGGTATGCCTCTGGGAATTCGGGTCATGTATTGCGGGTCATGTTGGGCCTTGTGTGTTGGGCCTACGGGTCATGTATGGGTTCCCCTTCAACCCTTAAAAGGGGGATTATCTGTAATAAAAATAAAAAGAAGGCCTTCAGGCCATTAAGACAATACTCATAAGTGGATGAGACTTCATATTATTAAGTTCTCAATTGGTATTCTCTAATATGAGATATTATGATAACATACATGCCAATAATAATTCCTCACGTTTTTATGTCATCAGATATTACTGTTTGCGAGTGTGTGTAATAATACTTAGACTTTAAGATTATTATTAATGCATGTCATGAATCATATAATTAGATTTAATGACCAAAACCATGATCCTATATGTTCAGGAGAAGTAAGGTATATTAGTCATTTCATTAATGACATGTTATTAATGAATAATATGAGGAAGGACTTGTCCCTTCCATATTTATATAAGTTGATATCTTGGAACATTGTTTGAAAGAGAACCACTACATTAAATTATATGGCCATGGTGTAATGATGAGTTTATTTCAGATAGTAAAAGAAATACATATAAATTATATAGGTTGATGACATGGGTGTGCAACCTACTTTATTAGATATTGTAAAAAAGGGATTATATTACACAGTGAGAGCTCGTATGTGGTTTTCGACGCTATGGAAATAATTTATTTGTCTTGGGTACCTTGACCTATTGTTAGATAGTAATCTTGAATTTTAGGTAAGCCTACCTAATTCCAACGAGAAATAAGACTAGAGGGTCACACACTAAGCGTTTCCATTGATCTCAATGAAATTATATTTGAATTTAATTATTGGAATAAATATTATTCTCAATACTGAGGAATAATTTTATTCAGGATTAAATGTTCGCATAAATTAAATAAATATTTATTCAAAAGTTAATTATTAAATTTTGTGGATATATAATATTTATTTATTTATTGAATGAATAAATATTTAATTTATTCAGGAATTAAATAAATTCCAAGGAGGACTAGAAGACCAAGATTGATCCTGTTGATTAATATCAATTTACAAGATGGTAAAATAATATTTATCATTGTTCCAATTAGTGTACACCATGAAGTACAAACAATAATATTATTTTAATACATGGAATGGGGTCTAAAATGGGTTTAATATTTTATTAAGGGAACTTGTGCAATTAATTAAATTAAAAACCCTAAAACTAGGTCTATAAATAGACCATTAATATGTTTTAAGAGAGGTTAATTGAGAATCATTGTGCACAATGAATTTATCTCTATAATTCTCCTCTTCATTCTCACATCCTCTCAAGAACGAGAAGATAAATATAATTTCTTCAATATTGAAGAAATGTGTAGTGATCAAGTTGAACAACACAAGACTATCAATTGACCATACTGGAACTTGGTGATTCATTAGTATCATTCATAGATCACAAGAGAATGTGTGGATCATCACTAGAGGGATTCTATACTTGGATCTTACAAGCATAATAAAGGATGACTGAAAAGTGTTTTAAATCATCAAAATCAACTATAAAGAAATATCTCAATAATGAAATAATAATTATTCCAATTTAATTAAATTAATTATAAATTTAATGTGAAAAATACCCTCTTAGTTATGGATATTTTCATTTTCAATATTAATTATAAAAACTTCATTGGTCATGACATTGATATCTTGTACAATATGCAAATGATCTAATGAATCTGGAATTTTCAAAGTTTGGATTAGCCTTGATAATCACTTTCTACACCCAGAACCATTATAAACGTTTAAATTTTTTTAAAAAAAATGAAAAACCTATAATTACTATTGAACCCTTTTCAAATTAAAGCCCCTAACCTTAATTTCTCTCCCACTCTTGACATCCAGCTCCCCCTATGCATGATTCACTTTACCCTATCCCTCTTGGTTTTATTTTTGGGTTTATGTCACCTATTTTATTATAATAATCACCAACTAAGTGCCTCCTTTTCTTTTCAACTTGTTCTTCCTACATTGTTACATTTCTCTCTTCTATAAGGTCTTCGTGATTTTGAAATTGTTCCAAACAAATTTCTTGGTGTAGGTTTTATATTTTAGGGTATATTTTTACCTCTATAAGATCATTATTTCCATTATATATGTATTTTCATTGTAGGTGAGTGATTTCTATTGGTTTTTAAGGGTTTTATTGGGTAAATATAGGTGATTTAATGTAGAACTATTGTTTTAAGAAATATTTATGCTTGCTATGTTTTATAAAGGGTGTTGAAAATTAATACACACTATCCATGATTGTTTTAATATATGATATATATGGTATGAGTGTTTTAAATTACCACTAATTTGAGAAGAAAAGTGACTCTAAAGGTATGCTTTCATAATTATAATTGAAATTTCTTGGGTTTGGTTGATGAAAGGCCCCCTTCAATGGAATGTAACATGTTTGAAATGGGTAAAGCACATGGAAACCCGAGTTTTTAAAGGGTTGATTCTAGTGTTAAGTATCCCTTTTATATCACACCACACTAAATAAACATATTAGACTTGGATGAAGGATGTGGTACCATGGATGGGTGTCACTAGTCCACTAGGCCAAGGCATGCACTCCTTAGCGGTTGGTTGGATATGGTGTCATGAGATGGGTAACCCCATGATACTAGGACAATGCATGACCTACTTAGTGTTTTTTTATCACACATGTATAGAATATTAGTTCACAATTTGATACAAGGAACTGGGGTTCCAAACCTTAGATGACCTAGGTATCTCCTATGTTTCATGTTTATGAAATTTTTATTTTCATGGAATTTTATTTTATTTTAAAATTGCTAAGGCATGTTATTTGGTTTCAATCCCATAAAATTTAAAGTATAATTTCTTATAATTTATTTCAAACTTTCATACTTGTGTTTATCTAACAAGTGTTAATCATGAAACACTTGGCGGGATCCTACTCGGTTAGTGTTTTTCAAACCCTATATAAACCTAATAAGTGTATATAGACTTTGTTTTAATAGGTTTAGGTAAAGGAAAGGCTCCATATGAAGGTGATGCATACTCTTATCAGCGAAACTATATTTGGTGGTGGTGACATAGTGAGAACTTGACCCTCATGTTACATTGAGACGGGAAACCATATTTTTTGTTTACTTTTGGCTGGTTTAAAAAAGTTATGTATTACCTGATCAACATTCATTCTATTTTTCTTTTGTACTTGTATATATGTGACTCCATTATTTTTATCACATTTTCATTTTTATGTTTATATTATGGTTATGTGGTTTGGAGTTTTATTTATATTTCTTTTTTTTATATTGACCATGAATAATTTTATTTTATAATATGAATTTCTAATTTATGGAAAGTCCATACCGGGTTTATGGTGCAGACTCACTTATCGATCCCATTTGGAAATACATTCCAAAAGGAGTTCCATGATTCCTAGTTACTAGTTTCTAGACTATGGGGATTAGGTATTCCCTTTGATCCTTATCACGAGTTGGGTTGAGTGCCTAGTTCAGGGGTGACCTGGGTTAGTTCATTACATAATCAATATGAGTATCCATTTTTAAGGAAATTATGGATAGATTGATATTTTTTTTGAAGAGTTTAAAATTAAATCATCTTTTAAGTGATATATTTCATGGTTTCATACATACCATAACTTATTGTGTACATGTGTAATACCTTGGATTGTGTTGAGGTATGAACCAATTTAATTTTTTTCCTACCCTTATGCATTTAATCATTTAAAAATGTATGAGTTGTTATTGGGGAACTCAAGAGTTGTTTCTAGGAGTTTTCTTGGGTTTGGGATTGAGAATTTTCTACAAGTGGTTGGAAATTGTTGCATAGGGGTTTTCACACCATGAAAAGTAGTGGTCAAACTGTTATGGGTTCCTGTGTGATTGAATTATTTTATTAAGTCAGGAGGAGTCACATTGTGGCCTGGGGAATAATAGATATTGAGAATACCACACAAACTTGACACACTAGAAGCTCATATTTAGAATATTATAGTGGTCGTAATAGATAATAGAATGGAATTCTCACAATGTCAATGTACTATAACTAGGAAAAACACTTTCAACCTAATCAACACACTAAGTTGAAATTACTCAATAATATCTACTCCAAATTCACTCAAACATTCAAAAAAAAAAAATGAAATAGAAATGAATGTAAGAAAATGAAACAAAAAGGTTTTGTATTTTTTGAAATTTCATCCTATGTCCACTGGGAGAAGCATTACAATCATTTTTTATATCATAAGTAAAAAAGTTACAATCATTGGGACTAGGAATACACATAGATCAATAACTCATACAATTTCTTGACACCTCAACAAGTGGTCCCACACCCTATTATAGAGGGTATAATTTAGTTTATAGTTGTACAAACCTCCTATAATCATGAGGGTCCATCAATTGTATTGTGAAACTACTAATATACTGATAATTTCCTTGGTTCGAATTATAATCACTAGTAGACAAACAATGCTTTATATGAATCACGATTTCTTATAAAACCCATGAAAAGAGTGATCTAAACATAGAAATAGACGATCTTATAGTGATCTCATCATCATATGAACTTCTAGTTAGCTGACCACTAGCTAAGCATCTATAAAAAATTCTCATCTTTTGATCAAAACATTTCCATCCCCTGAATTCTTATCTCACTTCTCTAAAAAAACCAAAATGTCCACTAGATTTTATAATTCTGATAAACTTAATCCAGAACTTTAAGAGGATTCACATAATCCTAACAATCTCCCACTTGAATACTACTTCAAGGACTCTATTAAATCCTACAACACATTATCAAACACCAAAATTTGAACTTATGCTACATGAAGTGCTACTCATTTTATTTTTGAAACTTGTATTAATTATTCTAAACCTATTATCATGAAAGATGAAGATTTTAAGACTATTACTGAACAAGAATGGATAAAGAAATGTGACAAGAAACCTACCACCATAATTATGATGGATAAGAAAAGGATTATGGAATTCGGTTTCCCACAAAGAGAAAAAAAAGTAATGAAGATGATCCAACAACCTTATATAGAAGATATAAGGAGATCAATGTTTGTTGGTCATTTTTGGTGATGAAAAATATTTGGGAATTGTTCATTGGATTGTTGGTAAAATCATATATATGAAAAACCAAAAAGAATCAAATTTCAAGTGTGAGAAAGCTAGATAAGAAGAATCAAAATCCATAGGTCCAGAAGAATATGTATACTACAAACAGATTTGGTAAGATTGATACCATCTATGATGTATGAAATGGAAGTGGTCACAGAGATGGTACATGATTATTTAAACATTCATTCATTATTTATAAGAAAATAAGACCACAAAAGTTGTCTAAGTATTAAGAATCTAACTTATAAATAATTTATAAGAATTTTGGGAAAACAAATTCTCCCAAGAAGATATCAAGTAAGGAAGCTGAAAAGACCCTAAATTATAAATCCAAGATGTTGAAGTGTAGTGCATCAAAAATAAATACTAAGAGGAATAAAGCTCAGAAGAACCCATGTGGAAGATCCAAACTTCCTGCAACCATTCCTAATGAAATGTTAGTTATTTTTCCAGAAGATTTGGAAAGAATGAGAAAACTTGAAGATGCACAAGATAAGTTTGGTGAAAAAGGAAAAGAAAATATTCTATATGAAGAAGACAATGTGAATGAGTGTTCTCAAACAAAAGGTTTCTATTATGTTTAAGAAATTATGTGTGAGAGATGAAAGAAATATGGTCAAATTTCAAAAGGTTGTTTAACCTTAATAAAATAACTAGAAGTAGTCTTTAAGTGGAGTAATAATGTATCATTCATGAAGGCTGTTAAGAAGAAAAATTATCCATAGAAAGAAGAAGATAATTTGAAGGTATCCATACCACCACAACAAAAATTAGAACATATGTTCAAATGTGAAATCACGAATACTAGAGAAAATAAAGAAACTTGGTTGAGAAGATCATCTCAACCGTACAGTTCATGTTGATGAAACAAGGAGGATCCACCTAATTCCCTTAAACTTTGGTTATTATATTTGTGATTATAATGTGGGGAATTAAAAGGTGAAGCATGTTATTAGGTGGATAAACTGAGAAGCAGTGAGGGTTGTCATTTTTCCTTTGATAGTCAATCTGAAGAAGTCACCATATTTTAATGATTCATCAATTTGGTATTCAAATACAAACATGATCGAGGATCATTTTTGGGTGAAGTTTAAGATGTTCTATGATAGAAAACTAGGATAAATAAGGTACCATTTTGGATTAATATTATTTCTAATATCTTGAAGAACAAGTGTTCAAGAAGATTATGCTTGGTGAAGTTGTGAAAGTTATCTAATGTGGAAGGTCACAATATGAAGAACCATTCTGGTGCTTTCTCTATACTGAAATTTCTTGAAATCCATTCTTGATGAGATCCACCATTATAAATATGCTGAGATGTTTTTCCTTTGAGGGGGAGACAAATGAAAAATGATGAAGAACTTGCCAGAATCATTATTTCAATTGTTATCTTACCTGATTATTCTAGAAATTTCTTGAAGATTATGTCATTGGAAAAGGAGTTTAGGGTATCATGATCAATGGTCAAAGTATAGATTCAGATTCTAAAATAGTGGATAGTTTGTAAAATATTCTGGACTGACACAAATAATATGATTCAGAATAAGAATCAGAAGGAGAAATGATTGTTGAAGAAAATTCTTCTAAGACTCATAGGAGAAACCTAAGAGAAGAAATTGATCAAACCAATATCATTGGGGATTAGACTAAACCAACACATACATAGAAAAATGGAAATATGATCAGAAACAAGGCACATCTAGTGTGTAAAGGCTATGCACAGATTGAAGGAATTGATGTCGAAGAAATATTTTTCTAGTGGTGAGACTAGATTCGATTAGGCTTTTCCTAGATATGGACATTCAAAGAGGATATAAAGTTTATCATATGGATGTGAAAATAAAATTCCTAAATGGTGTTCTTGAAAAAGAAGTATACATAGAATAACTAATGGGTTTTCTATTTTTTAATGATGAAGTGAAGGTTTTTAGATTGAAAAAGGAACTCTATGGTCTAAAGTAGGCACCATGAGCATGGTATTCTTGTCTAGATTCTTATTTGGAGAAGTTCGAATTTAAAAGAGGAGGTTTCAACAATAATCTAGATGTGAATAATTCAAAGGAGGATCAATTTTTGGTGCTGGTGTATGTGGATGATATTATATTTGGTGGAAGCAGGCAGAGATCAGTGCAAGAATTTTCCAATCACATGAAGTCAGAATTTTAAATGTCTATGATTGGTGATCTCACATACTTCTTAGGGCTATAGGTGATTCATAAGAGGGATTACAATTTCATCTCCCAGTAAAATTATGCAATATATTTACTAAATAAATTCAATATGCATGACTCCAAACCAATTTGGACTCTAATTATGGTTGGAAAAAAACTTGGAAAGTATGAGGATGGGACTTCTGTAGATCTTAAAATGTACAAGAGAATCATTATAAGCCTATTGTACTCGATTGAAACATGACCGTATATCATCTTTGAAACATGCTTAGTAGCCCACTTTAAAAAGTAATTCTAAGGAATAATATATAGAAGTAATTAAAAGAATCATGAGTTACATTCAAGGTACTCACAATTATGGCTTATATTTTGCTGTAGGATGAGATAATAAACTATCATCATTTTAAGATGCTGACTAGGCTAGATATATGGTGGATAGAAAGTCCACAAGTGTTAGATCATTCTTTATTGGTAAGAAATGTGTGTGTTGGCTGAGTAAGAAACAAGAAACTGCTTCTCTCAATATTACTGAAGTAGAGTATATATCCTCTACAAAGTATTACACTCAGCTACTTTGGATAAAGAAACAACTAAATGATATTTGTGATGAGGTGAAACAACCAATAGTGATCCATTGTGATAACAAAAGCACAATAAATCTTATAAAGAATCCAGTTCAACATTATCATACGAAATATATTGAAATCATATATCACTTCATCATATAAAAAGTTGATCAATGTGTGATTAAAATGGATCATGTTGGAACTGATTACTTGGTGGATGAAATTCTGACCAAGCCATTTCCAACACATGTGTTTAAGAAAAATTTGTTGAACCTAGATGTTCAACCACCACCTGGTATATGAGGAGGTTCCAGTTGTTTCCCTTTCCCTAGTTGTGTTAACTATTTTAATATGTTTATGGATGTGATGTAGGTTTATGGGGGATATACGATCCAAGGGAGTGTTTTTGAGCTCTACACATACAACTACAGGTTCTTTGGGTTTATTAACAATGAGGGAGAATGGATAAATTCAAATTTTTAGGTTGTAGGAGAAGGGATAATGGATAAATTATGGAGATATTCAATGTTTTAATGTGTTTTTTTGTGCATTTTTGACAAAACATGTAATGATTATATGACATGATGAGAATTAGGTGTTATGAGGAGACAATTCAGGGTATGCAATGCTTCTCTGACATGATCAGTTATTATCTTGGACATATTTAAGAATTCCAAAACACAAGAACCCAATTCATTCTTCCCATATTTTTTTTCTACATTGAGATTTTCTCACGTAGACTTAGAGTGTTGGATGATTTTTTTTCTCGTGTACCAGCTTTTGATTGCAGTTGATGCTTCAATGAATTTATCTGTAGATTACCAAAAAACCCAATGGGGGAGATTATTGGAACTAAGGTTGTTATTTTTTATAAATAGAGTTTATTTTTTTTGTTAATCATTATCAAGGATTTTTCAAGGAAAGATATATTACAGTACAATATGGCTACAATATTGAAGGTGGAATCATTTCCTAGTGTTTGCCAAATTTTGGGGGTCAAAATCCGTAGGAAGAGGAAAATATCGTGAAAGGTTCTTTTATGGGAATGAAAATTCATAAAAATGGAAAAGGAATATGTTTTGTGAAGACTTGTATGATATTCATGAAGATTCGGAACCGTGAATGGTGATGGTGTTCTCCACAATTATGAGAATTGGAGCATCACGGGTGCATTATGGTTTAATAGGATGCTTCGCAACAACGTCAAATCTCAATAGTGATTTGCAAATGGAGGATCACCATGAAGTTGTTTTTGAATGATATGAAAATGTTATGGAGGTGGTGGAGCATTGAAAATGGATGATCCTTTAATTATGAGGATACCCCCACTTCATTCACATGAAATTATTCAGGTAGAATACAGAATTTCTTTGATTTTTCAAAGGTAGGGGAGCTTCCCAAATCTGGTTTTCTATGCGATATTGAGCATTGTGAAAAGTCTAATCAAGTCTTGACTGATTCCAATGATTCTAAGTAATGTGTCATTTATGATGATGGGGTATTTCGTGTTGGATGAGTGTGCTTTGTGAAGGAGGTTGTTCCATGAAAGTAGGGTGATTCTCGAAGAAGTGAGCTTTGCAAAGGAGCTTCACGAAAGGTCGTTCTAAATATCAGGTTTTAATGAACAGTTCTTTCAGAGTGCATCAAATTAGGTCTATGGTGCAAGCAGAGTCTTGTTCTAGACAAGAGAAAAGACTTTAATGCCAATCCACTTAAGTGACCTTCAAGTTGATAATCCGAGTAAGAATTCACCCAAGGTAATGAGCTAGGGGGAGTTGATAGAAGTATTCTAAGGGATGCAATTATCTATCCCTGAAATCTTATGAAGGTAGTGTTCCTAGCATAGAGTGGCTATGTATGAACTTCTTTATTCTACAACTAGTGAAGAATAGTAGATTTAGGTACAACTGAAACACTATCGATGCATGATCCTTAGATCAACCCTTAGTGGTGAACTAAGTAAAACTGCTATGTTTTCTCTTTTCATGTGAATGTTTAATTACTGCACTATTCCAATAGATAGGTTTAACAAGTTCCTACTAATGTAGGAACATGATCCATTGCATTAAAATAAAAATTTGACACCCTGATTCACCCCTCCCCTCTCAGGGTGCTCTGGGGTCCTACATAAGCTTCTCATGAAGGGAATATATACTGATCTTCATTCAAAAGGAGTTATACACCCTAGGTGAGCACCATTGATCCTGTGGAGGCTCCCCATGACAAGATTACTTTAGTCTCATTAAGGACCCTAGAAAATTCATCTTTGATCATAAAAAATCCTTTCCATGGGTTTATTGATCTCACAAGAACTCCTAGACATGTTGGACTAACCTTTTGAAGTCTCTTTGACATGTCCACATGGCTATGAAAAATCTATTTGATCAGCTAGGGTCTAATAAACATGGAGATTATATAATGTTCCCATGATAATTGATAATCATGAGACACTAAAGATGACTATGATAGGATCTTATTAAGATCATGATAAAATAATTCTTACACCAACCCGAGATCATATTTTTTAGATATTATTAATGAAAGGTGGTGTATAATTGAGGAGGTGAGGCCTATAAATCCCAAAACCCCTTAGCACAAAAAATGAGCCACACAAACTACTAACAAGAGACCATGGGTGACTGATATACAAGATTGATAAACCAGACTTATCAGAGTGTCCATTCATGTGATAAAAAAGTTCTTATTCTAGGTAAAATCCAAGGAGTGACCTAAGGGATCACTCAACATGAGTATGTGCTTCAAATGATCACTCTATAGATCACACAAATAACTTATGATGTGTCAGTCTGATTATGCAAATGGGGTATTGCATGTTGACTAGGTCACTTGAAACCTAAAATAATATAACACTGACAAAACATGAGGCTAATATGAAATAAGGATAGAATAAATACCGATAAAGGTGGGAGGCTTATGCGAATATGGACACACTAATCCTCATGCGCTTTGCATGGCCTACACAAATAATGAGACAACACTAGGACCTATCACCCAAGTCATGAGACACTCCCTCGACATTCCATTAAGATCATGCAATGTCCCTTGGACATGTCAAGCAAGTTGTGCAGCGCCCTTTGGGAATACCACCTGAGTCTTACGTAGACCTCAGGGCTCACCAGCCAAAATCTTGTGATGTCCTCTAGAAATTTCACCCAAGTTCTGCAGCAGCACTGAGACATGTTATCCAGGTCTTGAAATGTTCTCTAAATAAGTCATCTAGATCATGCGATGTCCTCCAGAAATGTCTACTAGGATATGTGACACCCTTCAGAAAATTCAACTAGATCATTCAAAATCCTCTAGAAAAGTTAACCAGATCATGCGATGTCTTCCAAACATGTTATACAAGTCATGAGACACCCTCTAGACATGTCATCCTTGATCACGAGACACCCTCTAGACATGTCAGCTATGTCACTCCACACCCTCCAAACATGTTATACTTGATCATAAAATTTCCTCAATACATTTCATTCATATTATGAAATTTCCTTCAGATATGTCAATTGGATCATGATATTTTCTTTGGAAATTTCCTCTAGGAAACCTGAACATGTCCAAAAACCCTCAGACATTTCATATAGACACCTCATACATGTTAGGTAGATAATCGGGACATGTTAAGCAAACAATTAAGACATGTTATGCATACATATCCGGAGATTATAACCTTGTATAATGGATATATTTGGTCATAACCACAACTTAACTATGATAAATATGATTCCTTCCATATCTAAGATACATAGGATGCATTCATAAGTCCTGATCTCAAATGAGAATCTACTTCAGTGTAAGTCCCTCCATGTATCCAAAATTCTAACCATCGAGACCCAATCTCTCCCATGGGTTTATCATTCTTCTTCATCCAAAAAAAGATTGATAAGGTTACTAAACTATGAGAACTTTGATTCCTAATATATCCAGGATATGTAGGATGACTTCCTAAGGCCCGAGCTAAAATGGGAATCTACTTTAGTGCAATTCCCTACATGTATCTTACATTCTAACCATTGGGACCCAATCTCTCCCAAGGGTTTATCATTATTTATCTTCCACCAGCAGATTGAGAATATAAATGAACTATGAGAACTCTAATTCCTTATATATCCAAGATACATTGGATTCCTTCTTAAGGATGGAGCTAAAATGGGAATCTGGTTTGGTGCAAGTCCGTCCATGTCTTTGGCATTCTAACTATCATGACCCAGTTTCTCCCATGGGTTTATCATTCTTCCTTATCCACCAGTGGATTGAGAAGGTAACTAAACTATGATGAATATGATTCCTTCCATAGCTGAGATACATATGACACCTTCCTAAGGCTTGATCTACATATCAAACATCCAATAGGGATGCCCTATTGCATAATTTCCACATTTATATATGATGAGATTGACCATTTTTTATACCTTATTTCTCACACTGAGCATGACTTATATATTCTTAGGTATTTTCAATGATCATATCATTTTCATTATGAATATCCCCATCCAAGGAAACCTTATAGTGTAATCTCCATCCATCATCATGGTATAACTCCCCCCATATAAGGGCATCCACCTTGGGGTATGTCTAGGGGACATGATAAAACTATTATGACTTTGATTCCTTCCATAACTAGGATACTTAGGATGCCTATCTAAGTCTCTAGCTCAATACCCAATGCCTAAGTGACCTCATATATGTCCTTTACACATGATGTTAAACTACACAGGTTCAAATAATTATGTTGTTTTTATTATTATTATAAATAGGATATGAAGGATGCCTTATAAAGGTTCGATCCCATCCTCAATATATTAATCACCACCTGATATGGTAGTAAATTCCAGAGTTCCTGGATATATGGATTTAAAATATAAGTAGCTAACCATTAATGGGAAACAAATGAAGAATATCAGATACATATAGATGGACACATTAGTAGACCCCTCTTTACACATGGAAGGATTCAAAACTTGATCGTTTAGTTTGGGTGACCAGTACCATATCCGAATTAGGAAGATATTAACAAATATATCTTAAATCCATAATAGAGTCCCATAGTAGGTAATAATTCCCCCCAAAAGGGTGTGATGAGCCCAAAATCCCATTCTATAAACCAATGTGAGTTACTAAGATCCGTTGGGTATGAAATCCCAATTGACCACCTACCTTTGGAAATTAGGTCTGTACCTAGTTATGGATATGGGAAAAATTGGGAGTTTACATTAAGAGAAATAATGGTGGACCTTATGTAAATGATTGTACAAGACATAGACCCCCCCACAATCAACTTTTAGGTGAAACCGAATGTTGTTATATCATTTTAAATGAAAAAATGGTGAACCTGACAAGAATATATAAAATAATAAAATGATAAATTGAACAAATTTAATTGGGTATCTCATGAAATAAGTCTATTCTCAATGTGACAAATTCAATTGAGAAGAATGGATGAATCAAGAATAAGAAAATAAAATTATGTTACTCGTGCATTCCTAATTGAGCACGTATCATGCATGCGATGGTGCACTAATCAACAACCTTGTTCCTTATTGTCTTCATGATTTTAAATACCACTCTTAAAAGAAAAACCTCAATCTGAGATCATGTATTCATCCAGTGACTGTTCTAGAAAATCCGCTATAAATGCAACCCTTATGAGTCGCAGAATGAACTCAATGACCCAACATCTTCATCATTAGGTAGTGAATGAAATGGTCCAGGAATACCACTGACAAAATATAATACCTATCCTTGAGGATTTACACAGGTGTATCTAGACACTAAAACCAATTAATCCACATCGTTTAAAGAAAGTTGCTATGAAACTAGTGGTGATCGTTTCCACCACCAATCACTTTAGAAGATTATCCCCGAAGTTCAAAAATCACCACCTTCAATATATAATGAAGGTGAATCAAGGATTAAACTATGGATACCTTCTAGTTTAGGTGATTTTAAAGAGGGATCCTACCAAATTCCCTTACCAATGTCATCCCGCATGTGCCCCTTAGTCTCCGGGTGAGGAAACCACCCAACACATTTTCACCTCTGACGCTCATGAATGGGAACCAAGGAAGAAACATCAACTAAAAAAAGATTTGGATAGCTGGGAGTGGGATCATATCCTTTATTCTTCTGATAAATCCTACCAAAATATTCTAGTGGTATCCAATGTGTAGGCTCGTATCCCTACGCACTTAGAGTAAGTTTGTGGGAATATTTTTACAGCAAGCATGGGGGAGGCACATATCCCTACCCCCATGCATGAAGAACACCAACATATTCTAATGGAATAAGGAGGATAGAAGTGGGATCATATCCCTAATTCAATAAAATATATCTGCTAGTATATTTTGGAGATAGAAAATATGTAGGATTACATTCCTTCACACACTTTTCTAAAATGTCACTACATTCTGAAAACAGCTAAAGAAATCTTCCAGAATATTCTAAAACTGGTAAAAATATAGGTATAGGTGCATATTCCTATCCCTATAGGTATAATATCACAAAAATCTGATAATAATGAAAAAGTTATTTCTCTGGAGAAAGCGCACATTCTTACTCCCATCCAGGAGTATTATCAACATATCCCAATAAAGGATGAGGCATCGTACCTAGATCATATTCCCATTCCAACTAGGGCTCACCAATTGAGAGTGGAACATGCCTTAGGATAGATTCACATTACTATTGAAAAAAACCATTGGAATACTCCAAATGCACAAGACCAAGCTCATATCCTCTTTCCAACTAGGTCTCACCAAGTGAGAGCAGAACATGCCTAAGGACATGCTCATATCCCTATCTAAAAATATTGGAGACATATTAAAAATTCACAGGAATGGGATCATATCCCCACTCCAAATGGGTTCCACCAGGTGAGAGTATAACATACCTTAGGACATTATTATATTCCTCTCAGTGAAGTTACTTGGAACATTATAGTAGCTCACAAAATCCAGGCTTATATCTCTACTTTCGTCGACGAACGACTGCACTAACATCCTTTAGAGGCTATACCAGAGGAGGTTCATATCCCTTCTATAATTCCAGAGGTCCATCAAAATATTCCATTATGGAATTAATATTTTAACTAGGATCATATCCCTTATTCATCCAAGGTTGATCAGTATATTTCAACAACCACCCATAGGGAGGCTCGTATTCTTTCTAACAATGAAGAAGCTCACCAACATATTCAAGAAACTTCTTAGTAGTTGGATCATGTTACTATAACACTATATGATTACCATAATATTCTAGTATATATCATAAAATAGACTCATATCCCTACAAAACCCTAAAAGGTAGATTGATATATTCTGACCATGACTCAGAATGAGGCTTATATCTATGACCTGCTCAATTCCAGTGTCCTTGAGGCTATTCGATGCATATCTGCAACACATAAAGGGACCATAAACTCTTAAAACTAAGTATAATGGAATCATTACCATGATATTCATCCTCTTGGTAGTGTGGATATGAATTTCAGGGACTCTAATATTGAAATTCGCTATGATAAACCTCCCCATGTTGATATCTCCCTCAGAAAAGGAAATCATCCCCTTTCCTAGACACTTCTATATAGAGAGGTTCTCAAAACTCATATTACCTCATAAATAGAGGTTCTAGAAACACCATATTAAACTATATATAGTTCCACATTAACTAACAGAAACCCTTCACCACAGTCAACATGAGACCCTATGAAGCGACTTCTATGGTCTGATCAAGTAGAGGTATATTAGTATGATGAATAGGATACTAACATTGACATATAGAGAGAGTTAATAGAAAAAACCTCCCAACCATGTTATACCCCCTCACCACATATTAATATGAGATCCTAGATGATATAGAGAAGGATTGAATACCTTACCTATGCCAAAATATGTGGGAAACTCATTAGTGTTTAAATTCTTGACACCTCTATTATTTAGGATACAAGGTTTACCATTATACCATCAATATAATCTGTTTTTATCTAGACCTATTAGATATCTCCATGACATGGGACCAAAAAATAGAAAAGAAAAACACAAATCTACAACACAGTTACCACTATTTCATCACAACTCTTCGACAGCTGATCACCAGAGCCTCATCATGCATCCATATCTAAGGGTGGGGAAATTATGGATAGTTACACTTCACCAAACACCTAGAATAGAATATCCCATCAGATATGGAATCCTATAATTTCATAGCCTCTGAAGAAATTAGGGGGCCGAGTTATGCATGAGCCAGTTGGTCACTATAACAGAATGCCCTTGTTTTAATGATACTAATATATCATTAATGGAGGAAGAGATCCTACAAAATATATTTGAACTGGCCCCCTCAAAATAATGGGAACACTTTACAAAAATAGAATCCAAAGTTGCGGTTAACCCAACAACATCCCATAGAAAATGAATCCCTTCATGGGATGCCATTACACCCATCTCATAAATGATCATAGCTATTCCAAATCAAATAGGTATCAATAGAAGCTTCCATAGTAGTCATCCAGAAGCGAACCCATCCCCTTGGGCTGAGAGAATATCTACCATCGCCTCCACCCCTCAGATTTTCAGTGCCTAAGAGGATTCAAGATATATAAGAAGAAATTAAAAATCAACCCCATTCCACTAGGATAAGGGGTTTTTTATCTCAATCACCATCACCAGGTTCATCACACCCCGAGGAGGTCTTAGGGGAATCAACAATGGTTCTAGATTAACCCCATACCATAGGGTTGGGGGGATTTATATCACAATTTCCATCTCAAGAGTCATAAAATCATCGTTCAGAATCATCAAATACTCAAAAAAAGGATCAATAAGCACTAATGTCGTCTCTGAATATCCCCCAACCCATAGGGTTGGAGGAATTTTTATCATAATTATCACCATGGTGGGAATCAGTCTTCTCTATGTTGGGAGGTAAATATCAATGGTTGATATCCCATCCATTCCTCCCACCACAAGATAAACCTTTTATATTTATGGCCTATTTGGTAATCATGACCGGAAAATACTTCAAGGTCACTACTCACAGGTCAATACAGGAGGAACATATGATGAAGTCAATCAAGACCCACATATGTTATAAGAAAAAATGGTCCCATGTGACCAAGGGTCTAAGCAATGACCTTGATGCAAGTAGTAAAAAATTTACCTATTGCATTGAGAGTAATGGGATAACTACCATTTCCCAATATACCTCTATGAATTTCATTTTCATCAAAAAAACATATAATATAGATCAATACACAAATGAAGAGGGATGAAATATGGAAAATATACCCCAATAGGAAGGTGATATGGATTCAACAACTAAGCTGAATGAACGTAGAACCAGTGGAGAATCCAAAACCTAGAACCTCTGAATATTTATTTTACACCTCTATAGAGGAACACTTATAAGAATAAAGGGAAAGAAGTGGTTATATCCCACTCATCACCCAAAAGATCCAAAATTCCTTCCATTGAGGAGAGGTTGAAACAATATGAGAATGAGATAAAAAATCTTAGAAAAATCAATGAGGAGCTACTTAGGGGAAACATTACCACTGGGTATCGTCTTTAAAATGAGGTGAATATTCCTCATACTATACAAAATTAAATATCCAATCCACCTAAAAGAGTAGCATTTGAAAATTAGACTAACTCCAGATCTAGGAAGCTAGTCAACATAAATGAGAAAGTCAAAGTTGATCAAGAATTCCATCCATTAAGGTGAAAATATATCCCTAAAAAGGGTGATAATTCAATCTTATCATGGATAGATATTTAGAGGGAGATAAAGTCATGGACACCTCATCAAGCCCTGTAACACCCCGAGCTTCCACAATACGCTTCTCTTTCAATAATGCAATAGCTTGCATTGTACGTAAGTTCGAGATTCTAACACACCGCGACCAATAAAAATGGCCATTATGAATAGTAATACCCAATTTTTGAAATTATATATATTTTATATTTCAAAATGGACTTCATTTTTGGATTCAGAATATCTAAATTAGCCTATGTTGAATTTTTGGTATTTTTCTGAGAACTTCCAATTTTTTATGAATAGTGAAAAATACTTAAAAAAACTTTTTTAATCAAAATAATTTATAGTGATAAATTATAATATTGAGTGGTTTTAAAGTGTAATTATAATATATTTTTACCATTTTATCCAATGGTGGTCATTATAATTAATTTCACTTTGAAATTGGACATAAACAATTGTCAATCTTTTGATATATATTGTTTCTTAAAAACACGCTATTTATTGTGACAGCGATAATTAATTATAAAATTAATTAATGAAACTTATATGTTTGGAATTTTGTAAAATAGAAATCATTTTTTAATTCGGAATATCAATTATAGCTTAGGGTGAAATTTTGGCATTGTTATGAAAAACTTCAATTTTTGATGAATAGTGAAACCACTAAGTGGTAGTTAAAAAACTGATTTTTCGTTTAAATGAAACATTACCACTTCTGTGATTTGATTTTCAAAAATCTGACATAAATTATTGTATTTAGGAATTAAAATGTTGTTCAATGGGATTAAAATAATTTTTTGGTGAATAGTAAATTTTAAGTTTAATTAAACGCGATTAAAGGTAATTAGTGTAATTTAAGGTAAAGATAATGTTATCATAATATTAAATGACCTTTACACTTGTCCTACACCTATTGGACGAGTCATGGCCGACCAATACAATCCATGGGTCAACTTGGGGATCCCATGGAACCACTTTGGTGGGAAAATTACATTAAAAACTTTTTATTTAATGTTAAAATAAAAATGTCACAAACATGAGTTGTTTTACTAATTTTTTTTTAAATGGGGTTATACAAGTCATATTTTTGACTATAAATATTCATTAGAAAGATAAAAAGATTTCCTACATCATGATATTTTTTTAGGCATTAAATAAATTAAATTATTTATGACACCATGATGATGCAGCGATTACCTCATTAATTAACGATTTTAATAAAATAGAAGGATAATGTAAAATCTAAGAATTACACTTGTCCAAAACCTATTGGATGGTTGTATTTAGAACTATTATCAACTTATCCTCTAAATATATAATTTTGGGAACTTTTAAATCCGAAAATCACTTTATAATAAAGTAAACTTTTATAACTTTCCAAGAGTGCCCCTCCTCTCCTCTTATAAAAGGCCCCCACATCTACCACCTTACCCACACATCTCATGCCTTTGGCTTGGAAAAAACCTGCCCATTTTGTCTCTACACATCCCACTCTTACTCCTAGAAGACTCACTTTTGGCAGAAGTCTTCCCAAGGAAGCCTTTGAGCTCAAATCAAAAAGAGTTACCCGTTTTAAAGGTAGTGTTTTCTCTTGTGTTCTTATGTTTTATTTTGCTTCTCCAACCCCCTAAATTCTTTTTATTCATTTCTTTTGTAACAACACCAGTATCCTCAATATACTAGTATGTTTTTATAAGAAGGATTCGAGATACACTTACACACACCTATATCTAATGGTTAAAGAACATACTGTTTCTGTGGATGGCGAATTTCTACCTCACGAAATGATGATTGTTCAACACTCATATAACACCTTCAAAGGTGGCCATTAAGATGTCAATATATTTATATATGATATATAATATATTTATGTTTTACTTAAGCATCTGTATTTTTCATTTATGGCATACCTTTATGGTTTCCATTATGGGTAAACGCAATAATTTCATTTTAGGAAGTGCGGACTACCGCCCCCTCAAAGTGATTTGAATCGTTAATGCCATATGTGGGATGTATAAAGGATGGGGTAAATGATATTATATATGATATTATACTGGAATTATAATTTACCTTTATATCATTATGATTTAATTCCATTAAATATGAAATAGAAATGAAAGTAGTGTTCATGCGTACGTACGGCTTACTGTCTCCATGAACGGTGCATTTCATTTATTACATCTAAATGTTACGTAATATTATGAATGAATGTATATACTGGATATATATGATATATATGATATCTACATCATGAATATAATTCGGGATATAATAGATATTTCACCACATGAACAACTTGTAATTATAAGAAGTTTATTTTTGACTTAAGTACCAAAGATCGACAAAATGACCGTTATTAACTTAATAATTAAATAATGTTCATAACATGGTAATAAGTGATATAAAAGGATTAATGAACATGAAAAAGGATCTTAAGAAAATATAAATTAACTCTAGTTTATTATTGAGGAGATTAAAGAACGATCGAGTCAAGTCGGACACGAGGTAAGAGAACTTCTTAACCCAATTTCCATTATTTGGGTTAATCTCCTACATTCAAATTATGTCATGATATTATTTTGTCCTATCTTGTATTTTTACTTTCTTTATGTGTACTTATAGTGAATACACCTAATAGATCCATTTTATTTTAAAAAATGATCTTTGTAAGGGACTTCGTCTCAATCTCCTTTCATTGAGGCATACTTTGTTTTATACACAACTTAATTTTATATGGTGTATAAACCCCTTTGACTTTTACGTTTATTAAAAAGGTATATTTTTATACGAAGCATTTTCAATAAATGAAAAAAGGAATGTTTTGTCTTATGTATGCGGCGACAACGACTTCTCCGCCGCTGTGACCATTATTTGAGTTTTGGCATCCTCTACAAGCCATAGTTTTTTTAAATGAAAAATAAATACCATGTTTTACTATTCTTTTATTTTGGTATTAAAAATGGTTTTGAAAGTGTTTTTATTATATCAATGTGTTGTATTGATATCTTGTGATTGAAATGTGGAAATGTTATGTTTTTTATGCATGTTTTATGTGATACGATTATGTTATAGTTTATGATAATTTTAAAACTTTTCATATAAGGAATGCATTGGACTTAATAAGTGATGGGTGGAGCCTGCTATAGCTCCTCGATGCATCAGCAGGTCTCATGAGACAAACTAGTGTCTTGACATGAGGCCTTGAAAAAATCTTATTTGTAGTCTTGGAACGAGGCCTTGTCTATGTGGTTATGATAGTCTGGCATTATGCATTCCATCATTATGAAAGTGGTTATTGATATTGCATGTGATTATTCGACCAGTAGAATATCCATGTGAATAAGTAAATAGAATTATTTCATTTTACTTTTTCCATATTATGTTGAAGTTCATGTTTAAAAGGATTTTGTTTAGTTATACATTGCCTTAAATGTTTATGTTTATTTATGAAAGCTTCCGCTATATTGTTATCCTTACTAAGCATCTGAGCTCACCCATTTCAATGTTTTAATTTTTCCAGGATGTGAAGAAGTATGTTAGGAATGACCTGTTGGGATAGTCTGAAGGGGATATGAGTGTGGAAAATGGAGACTATGTTATTGTAGTTTTTCACTTTATGATGTAATGTAACATTTATGAATGTATCTAGTGTTTCCAAGTCTACTAAACTAATCAGTCTTTCGAGACTTGATCTTTTGTGATCATGCCAATGTTACACAATAATGCACCGACTCTGGGTAACTGGGGTCGGGGCATTTACAGTTGGTATCAGAGACATTTTAGTACTAACCTTGGAAGCTAGATTTAGATAAAATCTGATTTGAGCACATATCCCAAAGATAGACTTTGAGGATTAGTATAGAAGAACTTCCTAGAATTTTGGTATTATAGAGATTTTGTGAGTTTTCCGAGAAGTACATCCCTGTCTGGATACGAGCAGGTAGAGGCGGCTCTGGCACAGATGTACCTAGGGGTAAAACCCGAAAACACCACTTTGAGCTAGAATCAAACGGGAACTGGTGCACGACAACGGGCCTTGCTGCACTCTTGGTTACGAGACTCCCGAGGGATATGCTTAGGATAATTCTCATTTTCTTTACAAAAAACTATGAAGGATTATGAGTATATACTTCCTCAAAGAAAATATTTTTATGATTATGGATTATATCCATAAATAGTTCAATTTATGTTAAGTATTTTACAAGTATGAAATTATGTATTTTGATTCATAAACTAATCTAGTTTATGTCATTGTTTAGAAATGGCGCCTAGTGGGAGGAATGGAAACTGTATCAATGCACGCACTCCGTGTAGGGATTTCCCTCCTACTCAAGATAATTATTGTGGAGATAAAGATACAACTGGTGCTAATCAACTTATTACCATACTGGGACAACTCACTCAGGTTATGAATAATAACCTTACTCGTATGGAGCACCCTGATCCGCAACTTGGAGGATAAATGTTAGACCACTTCATGAGGCAAAAAACGCCAACATTTAATGGGGGTAAAAATCCATTAGTAGCTGCGCAATGGATAAACTTCTTAGAGAAAACATTCCACGCCTTGGGGAGTAGCGAAAGGGATAAAGTTGTCATGATAGTTTACCACCTCACTAGAGATGCCGATCAATGGTGGTCGCTGATTCAAAACACAAAGGAATATGAAGAAGTATCAAGTATGGAATGGAGGGAGTTTAAGGAAATTTTCTTAGAAAAATACTTTCCTCATAACCATCGAGCAGATATGGAAAGGCAATTTCTGAGTCTGAGGTAGAAGGAGGATGAGAATGTCGCAAAGTATGAGGCTAACTTTACATGGTTAGCGAGGCATGATGCAAATTATATACGTAACCCAAGAAGTGAGATCGATCGTTTATTTTATGGGTTAAAACCATTTCTCCATTGATCATTAGTATCACAATCTTTCTTAACATACGAAGATATAGTCTCGTGTGCTATCAAGACAGAAAAGGAATTCTCTAAATCTTTTGACAATAAAGTAAAGCAAGAGAAGAAGAGAACGGTGGAAAAAGAGACAGATAAAGGGAAAAAGGGAAAGAAGGATTTTCCATTATGCGATAATTGTAGGAAGAATCACCCTGGTACTTGCCTAAAAGGAATGAGAGTTTGTTATAAATGTGGAGAAAAAGGTCACCAGGCTCGTGATTGCAAGGGAAAGAAAGAGGCTATCAATGTTGAATGCTACAATTTTTGGGAAATGGGGCATTATGAAAATGAATGTCCTAAGCATCAAGGAAACTTACCTTAGAAAAGGCCAAGGGATCAAGGACAATCTTATGGTGTTACTACAGTTGAAGTGGAATAATTAATGTATTGGTGCTTTTGGACTCAAGGATTATATTCTGGTTATAAGGATAATGTGATATATATAAGTATTGTACTGCAGTACATGTTATTTCATTAAGGTTTTAATATGATTAAGGTAATCATATTTTTAGTATGTGACAATAAGAGAAAATTTACTTTGTTTGGGGAATCTGATGTTACAGTTTATTTTGGAATTTAGAGACCTTTTATAGAAAGTCTGGGTAGAGGTATTTTGGATAACTATAAAGGTTGGAATGGATTAAGTTGAACTTTGGATAGTATTGTTTAAGGTTAAAACATTTCTTAAGATTACTTTTGGAATATTATAATACTATAGTTTTAGGAAAAGGACAACCTGTAGGTCAGGGGATAACCCATCGCGTCGAACAAAGCTGTAGGAATCGAACCCACAACCATAGTGCGACAGACCTTTATTAACTACCACTAGCCTACAGGAAGTCCCTGGTTATTACAAAATAGTATGTGTTAATATTTTGAACCTTGTACGATTAGGATAAATATAATATTTTTGAGTTCTATTATCTTTTTGAGTGAAAGATGAGTTTGTGGTAGAAATTAGTTGAAGTTTGAAACTCTACTTGTCAAGCATAAATATATATATATACCTATCTCTTATGCTATGAATAAATTAATTCTTAAACTTTAGTAAATGGATATTAAAACAAAAAAATGTGTTATCCTAATACCTTATGTCTTGTTGAACTGATAATATTTTAAATCAACATAGATTGAAGGCATTGAGGCCCTCAATTTTACACTTGTTTTTGATTGATGACATTAATCACTCCCTACAAATATTTACGTTTTCCTCCAATTATATGTCTCTAATTTCCACCAATGTTCTCCTTATCGAGATCATAATTTGGTGGTGACTTTTTCATTTCCCTTTCCCTCTTATTAAGACTAAATTATATTAACCTTATTTCCGATGTGGGTTTTCCACAAAGGTATTTTCTATCTTCAAACTTTTATTTTCAAAGAAAAATTTAAAATTGCGAGGATGAAATTTATTGAAGGAGGGGAGAATGTAACACCCCGAGCTTCCACGATATGCTTCTCTTTCAATAATGCAATAGCTTTCATTGTATGCAAGTTCGAGATTCTAACACACCACGACCAATCAAAATGGCCATTATGAATACTAATACCCACTTTTTGAAATTATATATATTTTATATTTGAAAATGGACTTCATTTTTGGATTCGTAATATCGAAATTAGCCTATGTTGAATTTTTGGTATTTTTCTGAGAACTTCCAATTTTTTATGAATAGTGAAAAATACTTAAATACAAATTTTTTAATCAAAATAATTTATAGTGATAAATTATACTATTGAGTGGTTTTAAAGTGTAATTAGAATATATTTTTACCATTTTATCCAATGGTGGTCATTAGAATTAATTTTACTTTGAAATTGGACATAAACAATTGTCAATCTTTTGATATATATTGTTTCTTAAAAACACGCTATTTGTTGTGACAATGAGAATTAATTATAAAATTAATTAATGAAACTTATATTTTTTGAATTTTGTAAAATAGACATAATTTTTGAATTTGGAATATCAATTATAGCTTAGGGTGAAATTTTGGCATTGTTCTGAAAAACTTCAATTTTTGATGAATAGTGAAACCACTAAGTGGTAGTTAAAAAACTGATTTTTCGTTTAAATGAAACATTACCACTTCTGTGATTTGATTGTCAAAAATCCTACATACATGGTTTTCATTAGGAAGTAAAATTTGGTTAAATGGGATTAAAATATTTTTTTGGTGAATAATAACGTTTAAGTTTAATTAATCGCGATTAAAGGTAATTAGTGTAATTTAAGGTAAAGATAATGTTATAATAATATGAAATGACCTTTACACTTGTCCTAACCCTATTGGATGAGTCATGGCCGACCAAGAAAATCCATGGGTCAACTTGGGGACCCCATGGAGCCACTTTGGTGGGAAAATGAAATTAAAAACTTTTTATTTAATGTTAAAATAAAAATGTCACAAACCTGAGTTGTTTTACTAATTTTTTTTAAATGGGGTTATAAAAGTCATATTTTTGACTATAAATATTAATTATAAAGATAAAAATATTTCCTAAATCATTATAGTTTTTTAGACATTAAATAAATTAAATTATTTATGACACCATGATGATGCAACGATTACCTCATTAATTAACGATTTTAATAAAATGGAAGGATAATGAAAAATTTAAGAATTACACTTGTCCAAAACCAATTTAATGGGTGTATTTATAACTCTTATAACCTTATCCTTTAAATATATAATTTTGGGACCTTTTAAATCCGAAAAGCACTTTATAATAAAGTAACCTTTTATAAATTTCCAAGAGTACCCCTCCTCTCCTCTTATAAAAGGCCCCCACCTCTACTACCTTACCCACACCTCTCAAGCCTTTGGCTCGGCCAACCCCTGCCCATTTTGTCTCTCCACATCCCACTATTACTCCTAGGAGTCTCACTTTGTGTAGAAGTCTTCCCAAGGAAGCCTTTGAGCTCAAATCAAAAAGAGTTACCTGTTTTAAAGGTAGTGTTTTATCTTGTGTTATTATGTTTTATTTTGATTCTCCAACCCCCTAAACTCTTTTTATTGATTTATTTTGTAACAAAAACAGTATCCTAAATATACTAGGATGTTTTTATAAGAAGTATTAGAGATAAAATTACACACACCTACATATAATGGTTAAAGAACATACTATTTCTGTGGATGGCGAATTTCTGCCTCACGAAACGATGATTGTTCAACACTCATATAACACCTTTAAAGGTGGCCATTAAGATGTCACTATATTTATATATGATATATAATATGTTTATGTTTTACTTAAGATTCTGTATTTTTCATTTATGGCATACCTTTATGGTTTCTATTATGGGTAAACACGATAATTTCATTTTAGGAAGTGCGGACTACCGCCCCCTCAAAGTGATTTGAATCGTTAATGCCATATGTGGGATGTATAAAGGATGGAGTAAATGATATTATATATTATATTATACTAGAATTATAATGTAACTTTATATCATTATGATTTCATTCCATTAAATATGAAATAGAAATGAAAGTAGCGTTCATGCGTACGTACGACTTACCGTCTTCATGAACGGTGCATTTCATTTCTTACCTCTAAATGTTACGTAATATTATGAATGAATGTATATACTGGATATATATGATATATATGATATCTACATAATGAATATAATTTGGGATATAATGGATATTTTACCACATGAACAACTTGTAATTATAAGAAGTTTATTTTTGACTCAAGTACCAAAGATCGACAAAATGACCGTTATTTACTTAATAATTACATAATGTTCATAACATGGTAATAAGTGATATAAAAGGATTAATGAACATGAAAAATTTTCTTAAGAAAATAGAAATTAACTCTAGTTTATTATTCAGGAGATTAAAGAACGATCGAGTCAAGCCGGACACGAGGTAAGGGAACTTCTTAACCCAATTTCCATTCTTTGGGTTAATCTACTACATTCAAATTATGTCATGATATTATTTTGTACTATCTTTTATTTGTACTTTCTTTATGTGTACTTATAGTGAATACACCTAATAGATCTATTTTATTTTAAAAAATGATCTTTGTAAGGGACTTCTTCTCAATCTCCTTTCATTGAGGCATACTTTGTTTTATACACAACTTACTTTTATACGGTGTATAAACCCCTTTGACTTTTAGTTTATTCAAAAGGTATATTTTTATACGAAGCATTTTCACTAAACGACAAAAGGAATGTTTTGTCTTACGTATGCGGCGACAATGACTCTCCGCCGCTGTGACCATTATTTGAGTTTCAGCTTCCTCTACAAGCCATAGTTTTTTAAATGAAAAATAAATACCATGTTTTACTATTCTTTTATTTTGGTATTAAAAATGGTTTTGAAAGTGTTTTTATTATATCAATGTGTTGTATTGATATCTTGTGATTGAAATGTGGAAATGTTATGTTTTTTTATGCATGTTTTATGTGATACGATTATGTTATGGTTTATGATAATTTTAAACCTTTTCATATAAGGAATGCATTGGACTTAATAAGTGACGGGTGGAGCCCGCTATAGCTCCTCGATGCATCGGCAGGTCTCATGAGACAAACTAGTGTCTTGGAACGAGGCCTTGACAAAATCTTATTTGTAGTCTTGGCACGAGGCCTTGGATACGTGGTTATGATAGTCTGGCATTATGCATTCCATCATTATGAAAGTGGTTATTGATATTGCATGTGATTATTCGACCAGTAGAATATCCATGTGAATAAGTAAATGGAATTATTTCATTTTACTTTTTCCATATTATGTTGAAGTTCATGTTTAAAAGGATTTTGTTTAGTTATAAATTGTCTTAAATGTTTATGTTTATTTATGAAAGCTTCTGCTATATTGTTATCCTTACTGAGAATCTGAGCTCACCCCTTTCAATGTTTTAATTTTTCTAGGATGTGAAGAAGTATGTTAGGAATGACCTGAAGGGATAGTCTGAAGGGGATATGAGTGTGGAAAATGGAGACTATGTTATTTTAGTTTTTCACTTTATGATGTAATGTAACATTTATGAATGTATCTAGTGTTTCTAAGTCTACTAAAATAATCGGTCTTTCGAGACTTGATCTTTTGTGATCATGCCAATGTTACGCAATAATGCACCGACTCTGGGTAACTGGGGTCGGGGCATTTACAAGCCCCACCCTCTCCCTATAGGGAGGAGATGATCTAAACGACAGTACCTGTAGAAATTCTCAATGCCTCTGAGTCCCTGGCTTCTCAAATGGATTCCATGGAAGGGTGATGCACACCTGTGCAGCCCGGAAAGAATCCATATCCTGAATGTGTGGATGACACTTTCCCCCCATCCAATTTCATAAATCCTACATTCTTCACCTTTGATAGAATAAGATACCTAGAACATCATCTCATTCACTTCATGTCCTGATGTGGTTCAATGATGTGCCCTCAAGATTAGAATGAGGTGACCAAGTTGAGGTATTTTTTATAAAATCTGATGGGGACATCCTTTGTTTGGTAAAAAAGTATTCTAGTAGGACCCGTTTCCAGATGGGAAGACCTTATTCATCAATTTCTTTATCAGTACAACTCTACACAAAGGTAAATGATAGTTTTCAACCAAAAATACTGAAAGAAATTTGAAAAATGAGAGGGTGTATAACTTCATAGATAGATGAAAAGGTCTAACATATTAACTTATAATATCTCTATCATAGCATCAAATGATAGAACTATATTATGAAAATCTTCAAGATGAGATGCATACACCTATAATCCTGATTAAGTATCTAAGAGGATTCCATGAATTTTAAGAAACAACACAACATTTAGAGGGTTTAATTTAGTGGACCTGAGATAAATCTCATCCCATTCCCTCATCATAAGGGAAAATTTTCAGAAAGGTCAAGACTATCACTGTTACCCTCAAACTAGTAGTATTGACCATTAAAGCACCTAAACATGTATGGAACCACCCATTGCCTCCTATCAAGTGGAATAAAAAAAAATCACCCTCGTCCAGAATAAAAAAGAGATCAAGGTCTCCCAAGATTTGAGGAATGGATGAATAAATCATAATCTTTTCTAAATGAGAAATTCACCAATTATTTTCTTATAGAAATGGAAAATTACCTACTCCAGATTCCATAAATCAATAAAACTAATGAATTCAACCTCATCGATCATCCTGACTACTGCCCTTTCTATATAAGGCTAGGTTACAATATCTAGAATTTCTTTGACTTCAAATACATCCTCCAAAGTATGGTCGATTTTGGAAAGGCGATGTTATAAAACTCTCTAATGTAGGTGACTTATGTAACCATTAACTAGTCAGAAGAAAAAGGATATTGGAAAAAATTTGTGTCTAGGCGTGGGTAGAAATTCAACAATTGGATGACTTGAAAAAAATTTGACTATTCTCATGAAACTTTGAGAGAAACACTTCACAAAACCATAATAGTTCCATTTCATAGGGAGGTGATATAAAATACACTTCTTAGAGATGGATGTAATCATTGGACATAGGAAGAGACATAAGATGAAGAGTTATATTCAGCTCCTATGCATGCTCTGATTTTTGCATAATTCTTTCTTGTAATTTCCTAAGTATGGGAACCACCCCAAAAAATGGAACCCTCACATGATGAAGAACACATATTTTGGTTTTTAACATAATAAACTTGGAGGAACCCTTCTACTATGATGAATATTCCTTCAAGTATGAGTTCCTGATACCTGGCTGGGAAGCCGGAGGCTGAAGGCATAGGAGTTGGGGATATAAGGGACAATGTGGGAATGGTCGAACCCAGTATCCATGTGACATCCCAATAGAGGACATATATACAACTAATACCCATGGGAAAGAACACAAACAATCCCAATAAATACATGGTGGTGTCCCATAACTCTTCAAAGGTTGTCTATGCCCAGGCATCTTACATGACCATCTAGTAGGGGTGTGATCGTCTTATCATCCTAAATGAAGGGGAAGATCGATATGACCTATGACACTAGAATTAAATGCTTCCTCGACCACTGAACAATCACCAAGACCATCTACCTAAATTTCCTTATCTCTTGAACCACACAACAAGGATAAACCCAAAAAGCGCTAACCTCAAGTACAAAAGTACAACATTTTCAAATAGTTGGTGGTTGTCCACGCCAAGATCTCAATATTGGTTTCACTCCATCTATCAACATAACTTATAGAGGCACTCATCGAAGCCCTCTAGAGCCCACAAGATTTTGAGATAAAAGTCACCACATCTGATTTTTATCAATTAGAGACTATTCCATTAGAATTACATGTCGCCATATTGTTCACAGTGCAAGATCAGGAGGAGGTCATCCATGGACACATCGAACCCTTATATGTTTTAGGAATACTCAATAGTGTCTAAATTTGAAGGGATCTGATTGAAAATGGTTCTGGGATCAACCTCATCCCAATTCAAACCCTTTGAAATTTGGGATATAATAAAGGGTATTTATCTCCCACAAAGAGTACAATTCAAGGTTATGATAAGAGAAATAAAATACTTATTAGGAATATCAAGCTCAAGGCTTAGTTTGGGGATATCACATCTTATGATGAGTTCACAGTTATCCAAAACTACACTAAATATAATTTCCTACTTGGAATACCTTGGATTCACAAGCATGTGGTGGTACTTTCAACATTCTATAAATGCTTGAAATACCCCATCGATGGGAAGGTTGAAATAATACATGGTGAAAACACCCCCTTTGATTTTTATTAAGCCAAATATGTTGAGGAATTTTTCTATAAAAGGTAGGGAAAAAAACCAATGGTGGATGACAATATGTAGGTTGCATCCCCCAGTGGCTTGGGGCCCATCCTTAAGAATCAATAGAGTTTTCTCGATAGTGATTATGTGCTACCCATAATTATAATTGAGTAAGAAGACCTAATACTAGAAGTATAATTTCCTTCTTTACCTAGTGATAGTGTAAAAGAAAATCATCTCCAGAATCTATCTATAATTACTCCATTAGTAGAATATGAAAATGTCTCTTCCCATGGATTCTCTCATACCAAAAGTGATAGAGATTCCCTTAGGTTACCCACAATGTCTGGAGATGCCTCCATAGGCTTATATGTGTAAGAAGAAGAGGATGACCTCCAGAATTCACTTATTTTATTTTTGGAAGTCATATCCACCACCATCTAAGATTTGAGGCAAGTAAATATAGGAATATAAGAAGACACATAACCTACATTGATTAGTGCTTCCATGACTTTAAAGGAGAAATATATGTACATTTTATTTCTAAAGAAAAAAAGATACATGCTTACTTGGAATAATACATAAATGCCCAAACTAAACCTTGAGGTGGCTATTCACCATTTAGGATTACCCGATGACTATTTCGGTTTCAAGCAAGAAATCAGAAGGTTGAAACCCTCTCATGCTACTAACATAGAGTCATAAGTTGGAAAATTGATCAAATATAATTTTTTAGGGAAGAGAAATAACCAAGATGGATCCCCAATATATTCCCTATAAAGAAAAAGAATGGGAAGATTAGGGTCTGAATCGATTTCAGAGACCTTAATCAACCATGCCTAAAGGAAAAATTCCCATTTCCAATCATAGAACTCTTGATTAATGCAACTATTAGATTCCAATACCTTTAATTCATGGATAAATATTGATGGTACAACCAAATAAAAATGGCCCCTAATTATGAGGAAGACACTACCTTCAGAGCACCCCATGGGATCTTCTACTATTAGGTCATGAATTTTGGATTAAAGAACACTGATGCTACTTATCAATGCACCATGAATCATATATTTTATCTCTTTTTGAGACGAATAAAATAATGTTATGTATATGACCTGGTGGTAAAATATTTATAGTTGTGTGATCACTTGATGGATCTTCAAATATTCTTTGACAAGTTGCAATAGAATATTTTGAAGATGAATCTGCTAAAATTATCTTTTAGGGTAATGTCAGGGAAATTACTTGGATTTGTGGTATTCCACCACAAAATTGAGGCCAAACTTGAAATTACTAGTGAAATCCTATCAATTTCACCCCTCATAATCTTAAATAACCAAGGGGGATCTAAGGTAATCTTGCCTATATTCTACGTTTCATAGCCAAACTATCAAGAAAATACCTCTCCTTCACTAATCTAATAAATAAGGGAGTCATCTACTGATGGGATGACGACTAAAGAGAATCCTTTGAGAGTCTCAAGTAGTATCTATTGAACCCACAAATCCTAATATCACTAGTGGAAGAAAATCCACTTATCTTATATATGAACACTATGGAACAATAACTCAAAGCTCTCCTGGCATAGAAAAATGATTTAGGGAATGAGAACAGTCTCTACTAACCCATCCAAATGATGCTAGGAACTGAGACCTGATATTATGATGCCGAGAAAAACTACCTCACAATCATCTTTATAGTGAAAAATATAAGGCATTACTTACAGCACCACAAAGTGCCCTTGGTCTCTCGTATTGACCCACTGAAATACATACTTGGACACCCTATGTTGATTGGGATTTTGGTATGATGGGTGATTATTATTCAACAATATTATATCCAATTCGAGTCACTAAAGGTAGTGAAAGGGAAGGCCCTAGCTGATTTCCTTGCAGTATATCCCACCCCATAAAGTACACCAGTGAACACTAAACTTCTAGATGAGGAGATTTTATATTCCCTTGACACTCAAAAAACATGGGAGATGTATTTTGATAGTGCCTCCTAAATTCTTATCAGAAAAGGTTGTAAAATACAAATCTCAATCGGGTTGGCCTAGGGATTGTATTTGTTTCTCCAGACAATAAAAATTATCCCTAATATTTCTCACTATCCAAAGGCTGCATTAATCATGATTCCAAATACCAAGCCCTCATCGTTGGCTTATAACTATCCCTATAACTATAAATAGCCTACCTGAACATAAAATGGGATTCCAAGATGGTGATAAATAATATCAATAGATAATATTCCATCAAAAAGGAAGAATTTTACCCTATCACTAGATATGTTAAAGTATTAATGTTAAAGTTTCCTTTTGAACCCACATCACATCATATCCCTCGATCAATGAACACTTGTGCTGACATGCTGGCTAATGCATCTACATTTTTGGCTGACCCTAATCAGGATGAGGTGGTATTTTGAATCACACATTGAAGGATGGTCTCATCAATCACCATTAGTGACATGGAAGAAATAAATCAGATTAACACCATCATAGAGTGTGATGAACCAGTATCT
Organism: Viscum album; assembly: GCA_963277665.1. Classification (NCBI taxonomy): domain Eukaryota; kingdom Viridiplantae; phylum Streptophyta; class Magnoliopsida; order Santalales; family Viscaceae; genus Viscum; species Viscum album. Next base: position 955,057,065 of record OY728126.1, read on the forward strand.
ACCCATGTATGGATGGATCTTATTATTAATTTTCTCTAAAATGTGACTCTCCTGACAGACCAAGATGAAAGGGAACAAATTTGATGTCGATCAACAAAATTTACCCTTCAGGATTGTATAAATGAGAAAAAATTCCTCTATAAGAGAGGATTCTATGGAATACTCCTTAGATGCATAGTAGAAATAGAGATTCTTGCTGTAATGGAAGAAGTCCATGTAGGCTCATGCAATGCTCATCCATCCAAAACCAGGCTATCCCACCAAATTAGGAGGCTAGGTTACTACATGAAAATGATGATACATGACTATGTGAAATTCAAAAGGAAATTTCATGCATTCCAGATTCATGAAAAATTTATCCATAAACCCCTAGAATTGCTACATACAGCTAAATATTTCTATCCATTTTTTTATGGGGAATAAATGTTGCAGGGCCATATCCCCCCATCCATAGCTAAGTAGTTTAAATAAAACCTTACTACTACCGACTTCTTACAAATGTGCTGAGATAATAGCCCTCATGGATGTTGGGATGAATAATATCATCAAATTCATAAATTCTAATATCATCACCTGATTCAGAGTCCCTCACACGATACTAATGGACAACAACACAAAATTCTATTCTATAGAGTTGAAGAAATTATACCAGGAGTACAACATCGAGCCCAACCATTCATCCTACTATCATGTAGAAAAAATGAAAAAATAGTGGCTTCAATAATACTATATCAAATATACTCTAGAAGATGGTGAATAAGGAAAATAAGTCATGACCTAACAAGATCCTACATGATTTATGGGCCTACCGTACTACCATGAGCACTACTATACAAGATATTCTGTATTCATTGGTGCATAGAACTGATGTAGTGTTTCCCATGGAATTCTAATTTCCATTTCTTATAGATATCCATGGACAAATCTCAAATGATGATAAATCTCAAAAGTTTCTAGATGAATCAGAATAGCTCAATGAGAAAAGGTTTTATGCATTAAAGAAACTTGAAATTCATCAAAATCAAATTTCATGAGTCATCAAGAAAAAGGTTAACCTCTATTCATTCCTTCAAGGAGAATTGGTATTGGATCTCAAAACACCAATGATACCAGAAAAGAAACCTCAAAAGATAGAACCCAAATGGGAAGGGCCTTATATCATACACAAGTTCTATCACAATGGATATTACTCATTGACCATTATGGTTGGGGAATGTGTCACGACCCCCACTAATGTGAGGTTTCTTAAGAAATACTTTTCATAGATTCCATCAAGCACTATTAACTTCTTAGTCACATGAAGTTAAAATTAAAAAAGTCATATTGGTTGCATGAAATTCAAATGCAAAAATACCTCATGGTTGTATGAATTTAAATTGAACAAATACATCCTAGTCTCATTACATTAAACTGTACAAATTAATCCTAGCCACATAATGTTAAACTATACAAATACATCCTGACCACATGACGTTAAACTTTATAGAGCACATCCTGACCACATGAAATTAAACTGTATAGAAGTATTCCTTACCACATGATGTTAAAATCCATGGGAATCATCTTCTCACCGATGATTTATTACACATGAGTTAGATCTATGAAAAAGATAAATGAAGTGCCCCCATCCCTGTGTGTGAGGTAGACCCACATAGGGAATTACCAATCCAGGAACTATGCATGTCTTGATTTTGGCCATCAAAGGATACATAGTGACAACCAGATCCCAAATCTTGGGTCTATCCACAATATATATTTTGTAGACACAAGACATGAGACTGCATGACAATGTTCAAGCCTTATTTTTCACATTGGGTAACCTTTTCCCTTACCTTATGATGTTAAAATACATGGATGAAGTCTATTCAATAACTACATGTGGCTTGATTCCTATCATTACAAGATAGGTAGTGACTCCCATATATCCATTCTTGGGTCTAGATGAAATATTTCTTCACATTGAGTCACCTTTGTACTAACCACATGATGTTAAACTACACGAATGATGTCCTATCCACATGAAACTAAACTAAATGATTTTTTAGAACTACATATGACTTAATTCTTATTCCAATGAGATATGTAGGGATTACTATATTCTATATCTTGTCCTATCCACCACATGATACAAAATTCCCATGCCATTTCCTTTAATTTCCTTTATGTGATGAGACAAACCCTTTCCATTCTTTGTTTATCACACCGAGTATAGATCATGTGAGCTTAGCAATTTTGGTAGGGGATTCTCTACATGATAAAGAAATATTAGTTAAGGAAATGGTTAACATGGTCTTGGATGCAAGAACTTGAAAGGAACACCATGATCCCTCACCGCATGACATTAAACTACAGGGTTTATGACTGTTGCATGAAATAAAACTATGCATTACCATGGACCTCATTGAGAGTACAACTATCCTTAGTGTTGATATCCTACAAAAAATTCATTCAAGAACTACTTTTGTCTTGATTCCTACCATTGTAGGATACATATTTACACCTAGATCTCCAATCTTAGGTCCAACTGCAATATTCCCTTTTTACATTGAGGATCCTATGTCCTTGTCGCATGATGTTAAATTGCATAGTTTATCAAGAAATAAGTACAAATTTATTTATTTTATTATAGGATATGTGGTGACACTTAGATCTATAATCCTGGGTCCAGCTATAACAATCAATAGGAACAATTCCCCTTTTTGTATGAGTTATACCTACATAGAGAGTTTACCATTCAAGAACTACATGTGGCTTGATTCCTTCCATTTTAGGATATGTAGTGACACCCATATATCTAGTCTTGGGTCAAGCCACAATATTTCCTTTTCACATTAGGGAGTCTATTTCCTTTATATATAACATTAAATTGCATGGTTTTTCAAGAACTATGTGTGGATTGATTCTTTTCATACCAGGATAGGTAGTGATGCCTGGATCTCCAATCCCGGATCTAGCTACAAAAATCAATGGGAAAAATTCCACCTCTACGTATGAATTAGACATGCATGGAGAGTTTCCCATTCAAGAACTACATATGACTTGATTCATGACAACACAAGATATTTAGCAATTCCTAGATCTCCAATCCTAGGTTCATCTACAACAATCAATGAGAACAATGCCTCCCTCTACATATGGTTCATACTGTCATGGAGATATTACCATTCAAGAACTATGCGTGGTTTTATTCCTATTACCATATGATACATAGTGATGCTTGAATATTCGATTCTTGGCTCCATCCTTAATTAAAAAAAATTTCCCCATCCCTATGTATGGGACATACCATCACATGAAACTTTTATGTAAGAACTACATATGGATTGATTCCTATCATTACAGGATATGTAGCGATGCCCAAATCCCCATTCTTGGGTTCAAACATAATGCATAAATGTCTTTTCTACATGAAGTTAAACTATAAAACAAAAGTTATTCACATTTAATGGACTATAAAAGAAGCATATACCTATTTTTAAAGAGGTTTAATTCATAAAAGATCATTCTTCCTATGCAAGAGTTAGATCTATATAAATATTTCTTACACACATGATAAATCTATGCAATAAGGGATCAATCATATGGTCACCTACCAATAATCTTGTGTATGGATAAAAAAAATTCTCCCTACATCTAAGTGCTTCGATCAGTGAAAAGTGTCCCCAAGGCCATCCTGTACAATTTTGATCTCGGTTCCCACACCCTTTCCCCATGATGTTAAATTGTAGGGAAATGAAAGCATCCTCACCACATGATGTTAAAATACAAGGTAAATGTATTGGTCGCATGGAATTAAAACTGCATGATATATACATCCCCATTATATAACATTAAAATGAATAGTACATCACCCATCATCATTCCTTATCAAAAGATCAAAAGAGTCTAACCATGGTCAACTAGAGTATGGGGTGCTTCCATCATCTTTTAATCCCCTCATCCCATAAATCACACTTCATGTATTGAGTGCCTTAGGTTTCCAAAAACCTTCCATGTATCTTATAAAAGTATACTTGAATTCAAGATACCCTTTATTGACTATGCATATATTCCTATGGAAATTCCATATGAGCTCTTGGACATCAACCAAATACATAGTTACCTTGCAAAAAGTTATTTTCGATCCTTTTGAGCCCTAACACCACCAAGACAGAACTCATAACCTTAGGGTGTTCTAGGAAATCCTCAGTATGATTGTACCATATCATTATTCATGATATGAGAACCTTGATCCATGATTTACAAAATTTTCATTTCCTACTCAGAAGGATGTTGGAGTACCCTTGACCCTGGATATCCTAATTAGGCCATTGTGCAACATTCCCCTCAACTAGGTTCATGTACATCATGACTTTAAACTACATGCACTAAGGTTAGAGCTATATGACCTTAAACTTTAGCCTTTGATGGTCCAAATCACAAGATGTTAAACTAATAAAAAAAAGACACAAAACTTGTCTGGTTGAAAACCCATAAAGAGCATCCTGTTGGGACCACTTTGTGTATGAGGTTCTATTTGTTGTCAAGAGTTGTCAATAAAGATAAAAATAAAGAAGGAGATGAATAATAACTCCAAAGTTATCAAGAGACATTTATTATTTCATGAGGGATCATATGAAGATTTGAATATTTAAGAATGATCATATAAAGGTGAGAAGATGATACAACGATCATATAAAGGTGAGAAGATGATGCTAGCCATATTCAATGTTGACTAGAAAGACTAATGTTTCTAGAAGACAGGAAAGTTGGTAAGCTACAGTACATTCCCTGGAGAATCTGACGATGCTGGAACTGATCATTCAAAGAGTATATATCACAGTGGAAGGAGTTCTTGATGAAAGACACTGACTGTTGAAGAAGAAAGTTGATAGGAAATTAGCATGGGTGTTCTTGCTGAAGCAGATATTTAAGGTGGTTCCATTTCCCAGTGTTTCCCAAATTGTTGGACCTCAAAATCAGTATTTTGTTTTTGGGAATGGAAGGTTTTATGCATATGAGTGAATGAGATGCGGAACAAAGAAGGAAATTAGAAAAGGAAACAAACCATGTACCTTGGAACATGGACCGTGTACCATGTTATGGGAATGGTTCACGACCACGTACCTAGCAGCGAAAAAGATATGCAGAGTGGTGCGCAGAACCAAAAATGGTTTGTAGAGATGGTACGTGGTGAAGGAATGCGATAAGTGGGAATGGTATAGAGAACAGTTCTCGGAACGGGTCACGGTACCAAAAATGGTTCGCCGTGGAAGAAGTTGCGGTACGCGGAATGGCTCATCGTTGGCGGAAGAGATGCAGTACGCAGACTAAAAGACACATGGTACGTGATGAAGGTTCGTAGTTTTCCAGAGGGTCATAATAAGAAGTGGAGGCTCCCTGTACATATAAAGAGTTCAATATGCAGTGAAGTTTGTCCCACATTGAAAATTTGGGTAAAACATATTAGATAAATTTGCAGAGTTATTTGCCTATATAAGGACTTCTAATCTCATCATTAAGAAGATCTTGAATTCGATAAGAAAATATCATTTCTATGGAAGATCTTGGATAAGTATTAAAGTGGTACGTAGGAGATATTTTGTGCAGGATGAAGTGGTACGCAAAAGAAAAAATAGTTTCAGAAATTGGAAGGAGTAGTCCGTAGAAGATATTTTACATAAGAAAAAATGGTATGCGGGAGATGAAATAATTCACAGAATTTAAAGAAGAAGTCTGTAGAAGGAAGAAATGGTATTCCAAGGTGGTATGTAGAGGTGGTACGTGAAGGTGGTATGCGAAGGCGGTACTCAGAGGTGGTATGCATAACCCATATGCAGAGGCCATATGCAGAGGCAATGCACAGAGCAGGCGCGATGTGCAGAGCAGGCATGGTGTGCAGATCAGGTGCAGTGCACGGAGCAGGCATGGTGTGAAGAGCACGCGTGGTATGTAGAGTAGGCGTGGTATGAGGAGTATAGGCGGTACGCAGAGCAGTGGCGGTTCGAGGAGTAGGTGCAGTACATCGAGAAAGGATGGTACGCGAAATAGGTTTGGTACATAGACCAATTGTGGTACATAGAGCAGAAATGGTACGTAAATCAGTGATAGTTCACAGAATTAGGGACAATTCACGGAAATGAAAACATCATAAAGGGAATTTGTGATTCTAGAGAATAAAAAGGGAATAAGTTCTTGTGCATTTAGTAATTGCACTAAAGGGTAAAATTGAATATAAAAGAGAATCTATTCGGGACTTTGATGCAAGAAGTGTCTCGTACTGAATAGAGACAAAGAATTTTCATGCCAATCTATTGAAGTAACCTTCAAGTCGATAAACTGAGTGAGACCTCTCCCAAGGTAGTGAGCCAGGGAGAGTCAACATAAGTGATCTGAGAGAAGTAGTGGGATATCCCTGAACCTTTGTAAAGGCAGTGTTCTTGGGATAGAGTGAATGTACTAAACTCTTATAACCCACAACTTGTGAAGATTAGTGGAATTTGGTAAGATCAAAAACCTGTTGGTGTATACTCCTTGAATGTAGCCCTTAGTGGTGAACCAAGTAAAAAGTGTTGTGTTGTCCTTATGCATGTGAATGTTTTAATTACTGCATATATCCATCATATTGGTTTAAAAAAGTTCCTACCAATGTGGGAACAAGATCCAGTAAAGAAGAGAAAAAGGTGACACCCTGATTCACCCCCTCTTAGGGTGGTCTAGGGTCCTTCTATTGGTATCAGATCTAGGTTCATGTATGTTTGATACTCTATAGTAATTCTATTCAGAAGAGAATTTGAGTTTCTTTCCTAAATTCAACAATGAAGTGTAGTATTGATGAAGATTCAGTCATTTCTGAGCAGAAGTCTACATCTAGAAAGACTATGAAAAACAGAAAAAAGAAAGAGAAGAAGTAGTTGAAGAAGTACCACATGTCCAAATAAGATGAAGTGTCTGGTTCTCTATGCCCTTCCAATAATTAAGAAGTATTAGTCTTGGAAAGTAAAGAGTAGGTGGCTCAAGTTTTCCACCATAGTAAAGTAAGACACTTCTATCTCAAGTGATCAGGATAAATTAAGAACCTATCTGTGTGATATTCTTAAAGAAAGAGTTTCTTATATTTGTATAATATTTCAATGTATGTAGGTTGAGATCACCTGATTGGAAAGAGAAGCTGATAATGTGGAAAAGGGTTTGGAATAAAAAATTCCAGAATATTTAAAGATCACTAAACAGATTAAATATTTTGAAGAAAAAGAAGGAGTCAATAAGACTCTAGAAGTAAAGATCCATGCACTTGAAGTTGAGTTGAGGAAGATAACTAAAGTTAGGAGTTTATATTTGGAAGAAACTTCCAAGAAGATCAAGGATCTTGACTCTTTTATTCAGAATAAAATGATGCTGCATGAGGAAGAATTTTTTAGAATAAATAAGGCTTTTGAAGAGAGTATGACTATGATTGAAGATCAGAAGGTCATTCTCAATAGGAAATGTCTAGAATTGGATGCTTAGTTGACCAATCTTGAGAATAAACATATTGATACTTCAAAAAATAATGAATCAGTTGCTACTAGTACTCAATGCTCACTAGAGGATTATACTGTCAAAATACCACCAACATGTGATAATAAGATCATGAATTCACTCAATGATCTATAAAAAGAAACTGAGAAAGTGAAGGTACCATATATACCAAATTGTTCTATTGTTTCTAAATATGTTTCTACAAAAATTGTAGGTTGAAAGAAAAATTATAAACAAGTATGGATGAGGAAAGGTGAGGAGAAGAAACCTACCACCATGGATAGGGTGGATAGGAAGAAAAAGATGTAAAATGGTTCCCCAGATAGAGCACAACACATTAAGAAGAAGGTCTGAAAAACCTTATAAAAAATATATAAAGAAGACAAGATTTTTGGGTCAATGTTGGTGCTGAAAAATATTTATTCATTATGCACTGGATTGTTTTTACAATCCCTTAAATGAAAAAGCATAGAGAAAGCCTATATCAAAGGGAAGAAATCCAGATAAGAAGAAGCAACATCTACAGATCCAGAAGCATCTGTTTACCACAAATAGATTTGGAATGCTTGATAACATATGTGATGTATCCAAAGGTAGTGGTCACAAGGTATGTTCATGCCCATCTCAACATGAATTCACTGTTGATAAGAAAAGAAGACCTCTGATGCTGGATATGTATAAAGTAGCTACCTTGGGACGAAATCAGAGGAATATTGTGAACACACACTCCCCCAAGAATATCTCAGGTAGAAAAGACGAGAAGATCCTAGATTTTAGATCCATGAAATTGAATGACAATTCATCTCAAAGAGAAATGAAGAGGGATGATAATCAGATGAACCCGTGTGGAAGATCCAACCCTACTATAACAGTTCAAAATGACATGTTGGTATTCTGGCCAGAATATTTGAAAAGAATAAGGAAACTTGAAGATGAAAAGTCCAAGTCTAGTGATAAAGGAAAAGGAAAAATTTCACATGATGAATATAAAGTACATGAGAGAATGAAAACCAAAATAAAAACATGTGTTAAAGAAGTTCTGTGTGAGAGATGTATGAAATCTGGTCACATTGCAAAAGGTTGTCTAAACTTAATACCAGAGAAAGAAGCACTCCTTAAGAGGAGTAAGAATGTATCATTCATGATGGATGTTAATAAGAATAAATCTCCACACAAAACAGAAGATAATGTGAAGAGAAACATGCCACATCAACACAGATCATAAAATATTTTCATATGTGTAAGCATGAAGACTAGAGAAAATGAATCATATTTGTTGAGAAAACCATCTTAGCCTTCCTGCTAACATTGAAGAATAAAGGATGAACCATCTTATTCCCTAAATCATTTGTGTATTGTATTTGTGATGATAATACAAATAATTGAAGGTGAATCATACCCATAGGGGGAGGACCTTAGAAGTAGGGAATGCTATCAACTCTTGATAGTTAAGCTAAATAATTTACCATCCTCGAAAGATTCTTCAATTGATATTCAAAGATTAAAATGATAAAGGATCACCCTTGATGAAGATGATAAGAAGTGTTTCCCTTGGGAGGGAGGAAAATCAATAAGATTCCATAATTATTGTTTCAATCAGTATCAACTTCAGTTGGCAAATAAAATTACTCTGGAAATTTCTTGAAGAACATGTCATTAGAAAAGGTATGTCATTTCTCAATCTCTCATCCTTGGCTACTTATAATGAAGATCGTTTTACAAAGGGGGAGTAACTGAATTAATCAGTGGTATAATAATAAAGGAAGTGCCCCAATGCCACCTATCCTACCAATTTCACTTGAATGTTTTTGATCTATTTATTAAAGTGAGTGTAGGAGTTTCAGGTTGATTATTCCCTATCACATTCAATTTCTTCAGCCTAGAATGAAATTTGAAAACCCTTGAAGATAAAGTACATGAGTACTCATCTCATGTGGTATCATGATCAGTGAATAATGAACAACCTTATTATATAAATAAAATCCTCTTGTTTTCTACATCGAGCATTGCTCAAGTAGATTTAAAGTGAAATGATTTATGGCACATTGATTAAGTATGGATTGATACCCTTTTCCCATGAACTTTGTATTTCTTGTCAATAAGGGGGAGAGAAGTGAAATGAAAGTAAGGGGTGAGAGAATATTCCCATTTTGATATTGAAAAATTCATTTGAGGTGAAATTTAAGGTATTGACAACAAAATACAAAGGGGGAGATTATTAGGACTACTTTGTGTATAAGTTTGTATTTGTTGTCATTAGTTCTCAACAATTGTCAATGAAGATCAAAACAAAGGAGATGAAGAAGAACTCCAAAGTTATTAAGGTACATTCATTATTTCATGAGGTATCGTGTGAAGATTTTAAGATTTAATAATGATCATACAATGTTGAGATAATGATGCCAGTCATATTCAGTGTTGACTAGAAAGACTAATGTTTCTAGAAGACATGGAAGTTGGTAAGTTTCAGTACTTTCCCTAGAGAATTTGACAATGCTGGAACTGATCGCTCAAAGAGTATATATCATGGTGGAAGGATTTCATGATGAAAGCCACTGAATGTTGAAGAAGAAAGATAATAGTGAATTAGCATGAGTGTTATTACTGAATAATATATTTAAGGTGGTGACATTTCCCAGTGTTTCCCAAATTGTTGGACCTCAAAATTGGGTTTTTGTTTTTGGAAATGGAAGGATTTCTACATAGGAGTGAATGAGATGTGGAATGGTGAAAGAAATCAACAAAGAAAGAAAACCACGTACCTCAGAACATGGACTGCGTACCATGCTCTGGGAATGGTTCGCAGCCACGTACCTAGTAGCGAAAATGGTATGCGGAGCGGTGCGCAGAACTGAAGATGGTTTGCAACAATGGTACGCGGTGAAGGCATTTAGTAAGAGGGAAAGTTACGTGGAATGGTTTTCAGAATGGGTTGCGGTACCAAAAATGGTTCACTGTGGAAGTAGTTTCGGTACACGAAATTGCTCATCGTTGGCGGAAGAGATGCAGTACATGGACCGACAAACACACAGTACGCGGTGAAGGTTTTCAGTTTTCCGGAGGGTCACAATATGCAGTGAAGGTTCACTGTACGTGGATGGAGTTCATTATGTGGTGAAGTTTGTCCCATATTGAAAATTTGATTAAAAAGGATTAACGAAATTTGAAGATTTATTTTCCTATATAAGGAGTGCTAATATCATCATTAATAAGAGAGTGAATTCGATAAGAAAATGTCATCGCTGTGGAAGATCTTAGCTAAGTTCGAAAGTGGTATGCATGAGAGATTCTGCCTAGGAAGAATTCATATGTGAAAGACAAAAAAGTTCATAAAATTGGAAGGAGTAGTCCGAAGAAGAGATTTTTCATAATAAAAAATGGTACGTAGAAGATGAAATAATTCACTGAATTTGAATAAAAATTCCACAAAAGGAGGAAATGGTATGCTAAGGTAGTATGCATAGGCGGAACATGAAGGAGGTACGTAGAGGCGGTACATGAAGGTGGTACGTGAAGGCGATACGTGAAGGCGGTATGTAGAGGTGGTACGTAGAGGCCATACATAGAGGCCATATGTAGAGGCAGTGCATAGAGAAGGTATAGTGTGCGGAGCATGCACAATGTAAGGATCAGGTGTGGTGCAAGGATCAGGAGAAATGCAGGCATAGTACATGGATCAGGCACGATACACAGAGTAGAGGTGGTATGCGGAGCAGAGGCAGTACACGGAGCAGATGCTGTATGCGGAGCAGGCACGATACACCAAGCAGGGGCAATACATAGAATAGGTGCAGTACACGGACCAAGTGCAATGCGAAGAGCAGGTGTGGTACGTAGATCAGAGATAGTTTGTAGAATTAGGGATAGTTCACGGAAATGGAAAATCATAAAGGGAGTTTGTGATTCTAGTGAATAAAAAGGGAAGAAGCTCTAGTGAATTCAGTAATTTCACTAAAGGAGAAAATTTAATATAAAAGTGTATCAATTTGGGACATTGATGCAAGCAGTGTCTCATGTTGAATAGAGATAAATACTTTTCATTCTAATTTGTTGAAGTGACATTCAAGTTGGTAAACTGATTGATGCATCTCCCAAGGTAGTGAACTAGGGGGAGTCAATAGAAGTGATTCGAGGGAAGAAGTGTCCTATTATTGAACCTTTGTAAAGGCAGTGTGCTTGGGACAAAGTGACTATGCTAAACTCTTGTAACCCATAACTTGTGAATATTAGTGGAATTTGGTACGATCGAAAAACTGTCGGTGTATTCTTCTTGGATGTAGCCCTTAGTGGTGAACCAAGTAAAAATTGTTGTGTTTTCCTTATACATGTGAATGTTCTAATTACTACACATATCCATCATATAGGTTTAAACAAGTTCCTACCAACATGGGAATAATATCCAGTAAAGAAGAGAAAAAGGTGATACCCTGATTCACCCCTCTTAGGGTGGTCTATGGTCCTTCATGTCCTAAGTAAAATTCAAGTATTTAATCACAAAATTCTTCATCCCCAAAGTTTAGGAAAAAATTACAGTGTAAATAAATGAGGCATAAATCTTATAGTGCCCACTTTGTGGCCCTATTAAAAGTCGATCCATGATCGCTGGACCCCTTGTTCCAGGAAAAAGTTAGAGTAATGATTTTTTACATCTCTTCTCCATGATAACATTTTCACTAGGTGGTGAAATTTTTTTAGGGTGCTCAAAAACTTCTTGAATATTACATTTTCCACAAATCACACATCATGATTTGAGCACCTCAGGTCGCCACAATCCTTCCACATCCCTTAGAAGAGGATACCTAGATTTTTGAGACCCTTTGTTTGACTATGCATGCATTCTTATGGCTCTTGTATATAAGCTCCCATCCAAAAACCAATTGAATTATTACCTTTCAAAAAGGTATTTTCGATCCTTATGATCCCTGATATCACTGTGGTGGAACATAGAACCTTAGGGTGTTTTGAGTCATCCCCAAAATGATTTTCCCATGTCATCCCCATAATCTGAGAACTTTGGACCATGATTTAAAATCCACATAACTAGACTATTCATGTAGATTTGACACCCTCAACATTGTTTCACTATGTTTTGTACCCTTTCTCAAAGAAGTAACGTGACACTCCATTCCTGAACCTTTTGATAGCCTACACCCTGTGACTTGAAACCATGTGGTTTAGGGCCCAAGCTTCTCAACTAAGATCTAAACTGCCCTAGGGTTCCATAACCCTTACTAGATAGATTTAAACCCTCTTCCCACTTCATCTTCCAGACATTTGAGTCTTCAAAAATATTTCATGGCCCTTGAAAAAGAGTGAGGATACCTCTGTTTGACCACGCTAGTGATGCATAATGGATTTGACCTACCAACCAGAGGCATCCCCTCCTTTAAGGGAAGGAAATATAATCCTTGTGTTCCCTGGTAATACCATGGCAGAACTCGACACCTTAGGGTGTTATGGTTCATCCTCATAATTTCTTCCCCATTCCATATTCACTGACTCAAACTTCTGGGTTATGACTTATGCAACCCATATTCCGACTATCCAAGTGGACTAGTCTTCCTTAATATTCTATAATCCACCAATACCATCTCCAAATTATTTCACAACCCTTTGAAAAGAGTGAGGAAACCTCTATTTTTCCATGCTGGCGATGCATAAGGGCTTTTTCCTACCAACCAGAGGCATCTCCTCCTTACAAGAAAGGAACTCCATTCCTCGCGAGACTTAGAAACACCGTGGAGGAACTAAGCACCTCAAGATGTTTTGGGTCATATTTGGAATATTTTCACCATTCCATATTCATCAATCAAGTATAGGAATAAAGACTTTAAACTATACAGTAAGTCCTGAAAGCAATACTTAAAACTACACAGTAAGCCCTAGCAGCAATACGTTAAACTACATAGTAATTCCTAGAAGTAGGAATTTAAATTTCACTATATTTGAAGTCTTGTAAACAAGACATTAAAATTCATAGTATTTTATGTCCTAGAAGAAAGTCTTTAAACTTCATAGCATATTTATATCCTTAATGAATGATGTTAAACTTCACAATAGATATACTTACCGCATGATGTCAAACTGCATGGAAGATGTCCTTATTTCATGATGTCAAAATGCACAAAATATTTCCTCACCACATGATGTTAAATTGCATGGAATATTTCCTTATTGTATGATGTTAAACTACTTACAATATGTCCTTACTGTAAGATGTTAAAATGCACAGAGATCATCACTTCACAAATGATATATCACCAGCAGTATAAAGTCCAAGATTGAAGATTCTAAACTACCAAAAATAGAAGGTCTGAGATAGAAGATCCTAAAATACATCACAATGATTGTATAGTTTGTAGTAGCTTAAAATAGTCAACTAAAAGATAAAAAATTCTCTCTTGGTTAAAAACTCGAAAAGGGAAACTTGGGAAAAATTCTAGTCATTGCTCGCTGGATATACACTTTATGTGGTCCAAAAAATATTGAGTATTAATAAAATGGAAAAGGCATAAAACTTTTCATTTTGAAAACCTATAAGAGGAAATTCTAAGTAAAATACAATTCCATTCCTACTAAGCCTTCCACTATATAAATATTAGGAAAAAATTAGGGTAATATATGAATAAAAAAAATAAATCTTATAGGGAACATCATTTTTACCTAGAAAAAATCAAGCTACGATCACTAAGTACACTGTATTCATAAAATAATTAGAGAAATATCTCTTCATGACATACATTTTACCCAAATTATCCATTTGTGAATCATATAATCTCAAGATAACTGGAATAAATAAATCAATACGGAATCTAATGTTGGTGGTAATTCATGACCATTTATTCAGAAAATACTTTTTTAATTTCAACATTCAAATCTAGGTGTTCAAGTTTACTTGATATTATGAAAAGGATGGGTATTATTGATGATTTAATGCAACATCATATCAATGAAATGTAATTCACATCAATAATGAAAAAAAATTAGACAACGACATATAAATTTTGGAATATATGTTCATTGATAGCATACAATAAGGAGGAATCCACACATTTCAAAGTCTCTCTAAGGATTTTTTCATAAAAATATAAAATACTTGTTTATACATATGATATGGATCTATATAATGAAATTCATCATAGAGTTATTAATCTATGAACCTATGTTCCCAATGCATAATCTAGATCCACATAAAAGTCTTTTATCTTAGAACTATATTTGGCATTGATTACATTTTCCTTGGGATGTGTAGCAATGACTAGGACTCTTATCTTGGATCCATCCAAAAATACCTTTTCAAACCAATTCTCTTTCCATCTTATAATGTGTACATACTATACAATTTATAGTATCCATGCCTCATGCTGAGTTCATTCATGTGGGAAACTCTAATGCCTTGAAAATATCACCCATCACAGAAATATAGAGGATATCCATTATAGAAACTTAGACACCTTGAGTCGAGAATCTACCTTTGGTGGTTCATATAATCTCATCAGATGTTTAAGAACAAGGAAAACTGATCTATGTTTACCTTAGAATCATATTATTTTCCTCTACCTATCCCAGGGAACCAGCGTGGATGACTAGAACAAGTGGTATATATGGGTTCACCATGACCACGTGAAATAGGATTAGAGATGCACTATAGGGAAATAATATATTAGAAGAGTAGGTTAGCATGATTCATTATCAGTGACAGTCAGGAGCAGACCCTAGTACTCACTCTGGGTGACCAGTAGATTCGTGACAAGTTATCAAGTGCTCTCTATATAAGAAAAAAATAGATGTGGGATGCCTTATGACACACACATTGTTACTCCATAAAAATATGGAAAGAAGCTCAACTACCTGATCAAATTGATCAGATCTATCCAATCACACCCCCATTTCATCTTCAACCTCCGCTCTTCCTTCACACATGACAACACCACTAGATCAAGCTCGAGACACCCAACATTAGCTCTATCTTTTAATGTCCTACATGATAGACATCTATGACGATCAAGACAAGAAACCAAGGTGAAATCGGCCATAAAAATCCATGCATGAAATATTTCATTCATGGGTATAGTTCTAAGGAAAGACCAAGCCTTCGTATGAAGATCTTGCATGAAGATTTTTGGATAATGCGAATGATACACCACCATAACATTGAGAAGACTAGCTTTATTGCACCGAAACTCTCCATACCAATACTTCCATATGAAATTCCATATTAAAAAAATAACCCATGCTTTATATGCTATCATGGGAAGATAATAAGAAAATATTTATATTATTATGTGAAGAGAAATAGAATCATTATACAATAGAACCTTGAGAGCCTGAGATGGCATGCATTAAAATATAACCTTGAGAGCCTGAGATGGCATGCATCACAACTTATGGATTCAACCAAAGAACCTCTATTATATTGTGATATAATGTGAATTATGCTGGAATCTCACAATACAGAATATGAAAACATCATAATATATAGGTTATGCAATTTTGTGAAGCCTCCACGCAAATCATAAGAAAATATGATGCCACAAAGATGGATCATAGATGGAGTCAGGGTGTGACACACTTAGTTCACAATGATTAGTCTAGAAATATAGTTTGTGTATGAAATTTATTATAGTGGGACTTCTCATGCCAATACTGCAATAGAAAACCTACTATCATAAGAATATTGAGCCACATGATGGACCTTGTACACCGATATGATCGACCTTGAGGGGCTCATGAACTGATTCAATACCATTTGATCAATGCATGAATATGGATATAATGAAACTGTCGAGGAGGAATAATTTCATGATGAGGATAATATTTCATGTAAATTATGGGTGTGTGGGATGTTCTGCATAAAAAACAGAGGTGTTTCAAATACTGGTTTGAAGATATGAACACTGGAGGAACCATTTGGTTTATGTGAATTCATGACGCCATGATATTTGGTAACACATTACAAAGATGGGTACATGATTTCCATCACATAAGAAAAAGGATGATTAACAGTCATTAAAATGATACCATCCTCAACCTATGAATAATTTGAAAATTCTAATAATTTCAGTACTTTGAAGATGTATCTTGCTATAGTAGAATCCTCAGATTGATGGCTAAGTAAGTTAGTGTGATGAATAGTGGAATATGTTTATTGGATGCACCACCTTTCTTAGATGCGTGGGGGTAGTGTGATACATTGTCTATAAATACATAAGGGATATTGATTTTTGGAGGCCAATTCCATTTAGGAGAAGAGATAACTCATTTCCTCTCAAAATAGAGTATAGTGAGCCCATATAAGGGTTACATGAATAAGAATATGTGATAAAACCATCAAATTATCATTCATATGAAGTGGTGAGATCCCAATATCTTCCTTTACTTAATCATTCATGTGAAAGGGTGAGGTATTTCATAACTAGTCTTGTGAAGGGTTGAGGCATCATATAACCAGTCATGCGAAGGGACGTGATACTATAAGGGATTTATGCTCTCACAAAGATAAAGCTAAGATCTTGAAAATACACAATTTCAGGTGAATATAAAATCCAATTCATATCACAGGCCTTTATTTTTAATGAAGTAGATAAAATTACTATATGACCTGTTATGTAGAGAATTGTGAATACCAACTCAACATATGTCTAGGATCAATCCCTTAAGAATTTATTTGATGCTCCATGAAATACTATCATGAATAACATTCAATACTCAATGCATCATACCAATTCGATGAAATTACACACCGCACACATGAAATAATCATGTGTGCATGAGAATCTCCATGTCACACTTGATATCATCATGTCAAGAAAATAAATATTCCATGTATGGGTGTCATGAGAATGATATGTGAAGTTAGTATGAAACTACAATGCATGACACCCTTTAATAAATCTAATGAATATTTTAATGTCATGCGATGCCCTCATAGGAACCATCTATTATGAAACACCTTCAAGCAGCTTGGGTGTCATGTGATGACTTGCAATAGGAAGATTTTCACCCTTGGTCATGCATAACCTTTGATCATGTGAGACCATTAGCATGATTCCTTCATGAAAACTAGGGTGTTAGCATATTCATATGTCTTAGATATGCACCTATGGTCATGAGACTCATATCCAGTCATGCGGGACATTGACCTTGGCATGCAAACACTAAGACATGTGGCCTTGACAAGAATATCAGACATGCAACTTGAACCCTTGGTTTAGTGACATCTTCACGAGGCTTGGGATGTAAGCTACATACCCTTAGCTTGTATGGCTTTCATACACCCCCTTGATTACGAGATAGCCTCATTTTACTTTGACCTAGTGATTCCCATTATGTGATTTCCTAACACTTTGAACATCATGCAATGCCCCTTTTGATCCACATACAAGTGGGGAGACTATACATGATAATGATCGCATGCCATTGCGCGATCCAAAAATGATCATGAAATGCACCATATACAATAAGGGAAAATGTCCATGAAAATTCTCATACACCATCATGAGATCCATCACTAATCATAACACATTCCACTGATAAGTGGGGAAAATGTCCATGACAATTATCACAAACCATTTTGAGATTCGTCACTGATCATGAGATGCACCACTAACAAGAAGGATGACTATCTATGATAGTTCTTTCATGATGTCACACAATCCATCACTGGTCACGCGACATGCCATGGAAAAACAAAGTGACACCCATGATGATTCTTGTGCGCTA
Source organism: Viscum album (assembly GCA_963277665.1). NCBI lineage: Eukaryota > Viridiplantae > Streptophyta > Magnoliopsida > Santalales > Viscaceae > Viscum > Viscum album. The sequence goes on from OY728126.1 coordinate 955,075,287, forward strand.
TCTCATGATCTATCACTAATAATGTGATGCATGATATACAAGCAGTTGGATTTTCCATGGAAATTCCAATGCATTATTGTGAGACCCATCATTGATCATGTGATGCATCATAGGAAAGAAGAGTGGTGTCCATGTCAACTCTCACATGACATCATAATATCCCCTATCCTTGTAAAACAAAGAAGGAAATAAAATAAGAAAATGTATAAGATTATCATAAATGGAAGATACATTGATCTTCATTCGAAAGGAGTTATACACCCTGGGTGATCACCATTGATCCATTGGAGGCCCCCCTAAAAAGACACCTTAGTATCATTAGGGAACCTAGAAAATTCATCAGTGATCACGTGAACGCCTTCCCATGAGTGTCCTAATCTCATGAAGACTCCTAGACATATCAGATTGACCTTGTGAAGGATCTTTTACATTTCCACATGGTTATATGAAATCCTTTTTATTATCCAGGGACCAATAAACATGGATATGGAAGAACATTCCCACAGTCACTGATCATCATGCGTCTCCATGGATGACCCATGGTAGGATCATGCATAGTGCATGATACAAGAATCCCTCCATGAATCTAGCTCATATTTTAAAGATAATCACCATGGAAGGTGAAATATAATAGGGGTGGTGAGGTGTATACCCCCCCACCACCACAAAAAATGAAACACACAAACCATAGATGAGATACTATGAGATAATAATACATAGGAGCATAAAAGTAGACTTATTGGAACCATTCATGTGATAAAAAATATATTCTTGTAGGTAAAATCTGGGGAGTGACTGAAGGTATCAATTAACATGAGTATGTTCTTCTCATGATCAATATATAGATCAAAAAAAGGATTTATGGCGTGTCAGTCAGATTTTGAGAATGAGGCCCTGCATGTCAACTAGGTCACATGAAACCTAAAATAAGATAACATTGGAAGAAACCTAAGGCACATATGCAATAAATGGTGGAATAAATACTAATAAATATGGGAGAATTATGTGAAGATGAATATGCTGATCCTCATGCAATTTTCATGACCTACCCAGATCATGAAACAACACTAGGACATGTCACCTAAGTCATGATACAATCCCTCAACATGCCATTTAGATCATGTGATTTCACTTGTACATTTCAATAAAGTCATGAAATTACCTTTGGGCATGCCACCTGAGTCTTATGAAGACCTCATGGATCTCTAGACACAATATTGAAACATCATTCAAAAATGTCTTCCAAGTTATGAGGAGGCACTAGGACATGTCAGTTAGGTCTCATGATGTCTTCTAAAAAATTCATCCAGATCATGCGATGTCCTCTGGACATTTTAAATAGTTCATGAGACACCCTCTAGAAAAGCCAGCCAGATCATGCGACACCCTCCAGAAAAGTCATCCAGATCATGTGATGTCTTATGGACATGTCGTTCGGGTCATGAGACACCCTCTAGACATGTCATACTTGATCACATGACACCCTCTAGACATTCCATCTAGGTTATGCAACACTCTCTAGACATGTCATCCTTGATCATGTGATGTCATCCAGACATGCCATTTAGATTATGAAATATCTTTCAGACAAGTCTACCAGATCATGAGATTGTCTTTGGACATGTCCTCTAGGTAACTAGGACATGTCCGGACATACTCATACATGTCATAAAGACACCCCAGACATGTCAAAAAGATATTTAGGAAATGTCAGGCATATAATCAAGACATGTTAGGAAAACATCCCAGGACATGATAACCTTTTCCAGTGGATATATCTAGGAATACCCCCAATTGAAATATAAGAAATATTATTATTTTCATATCTAAGATACGTAGGAAACCTTACTAAGGCCTGATATCTAATGGGAATATGATTCAATGTAATTTTTTCCCTGTATTTGATGTTTTAAGCATCAAGACCCAATCTCTCCCATGGGTTTATCATTCTTCCTCATCCATCAGAAAATTGAGAAGGTAACTGAACTATAATAACTCTGATTCCTGCTATATCTAGGATATGTAAGAAATCTTACTATGTATCAAGCTCAAATTTGAATTAATTCAGTGTAATTCTATCCATGTCTCTGACATTCTAACCATTGGGACCCATTCTATCCCATGGGTTTATCATTCTTCTTCATCCACTAGTGGATTAAGAATGTAACTAAACGATGATAAATCTAATTCCTACCATATTAAAGATATGTAAAATTCCTACCTAAGGCTTGAGATCAAATAGGCATCAACTTCAATGTATGTCCCTCCATGTATCCATCATTATAACCATCGAGACATAATCTCTCCCATAGGTTTATCATTCTTCCTCATCCACCAGTGGATTGAGAAGGAAACTAAACTACAATGACTCTAATTCCTTATATGAATAGGATACATAAGACACCTTCTTAAGGCTCAAGATCTATATTAAATATCCCACAAGGCTTCCATAGTATGTAAGTCCTATATCCATATGTGATGAGACTGATCGCTTGTTATCCCTTATTTCTAACATCGAGCATAGCTCACATGGGCTTAGGGATTTGAAATGATCATATAATTTTCATTATGAATATCTAAATCCAAGGAAACATTAGAGTGAAATCCCTATTCAACAACATGGTATGACTTCCCTCATACAAGGGAATCCACCTCAGGGTAATTCTCGGGGGGCATGATCAAACTACTATGACTCTGATTCCTGCCACAACTAGGATGCATGGGATTCCTATCTAAGGCTCGAGCTCAATACTCGGTGCCTAAGTGACCTCATATATATCCTTTCTTCATGACATTAAACTACATGGGTTCAATAAAATATGTAGGTTTTGATTCCTATTATAAATAGAATATGTAGGATTACTCATAAAGGTTCAATCCCATCCTCGAGCTATTAATCACCTCCCTAGATGATAGTAAATTCCAGATTGCCTAGCTATATGGATTCAAAATATACTCATATAGACATCAATATGAAACAAATGAATAAACTTAGATTCATATAGAATGAATTATTAATAGACCCATCATTATATATATAAAGATTTAAAACTTGATCATTTTAGGGTAATTAGTCCCGTATTAGTATTAGGAAGAGATTCATGAATATATCATAAATCTATAAGAGAGTCATGGAGTAAGAAATAAACCTCCCCAAATGGATGTGATGATCCCAATATTCCATCCTATTAACTAATGAAAGTTACTAAGTGCCGTTGGGTTTGAAACCCCAATTGACTTCCAGACTTTGGAAAGTAGGTATGTACTTAGTTATGGATGTGGGAACCATTGGGAGTTTCCATTAAGAGAAATAATGGCAGACCCTATGTAAATGATTATATAAGAAATTGAACCCCCACAATCAACCATTATGAGAAACTACATGTTGTTGTATCCTTTCCAATGAAACACCTCTTTCTCTCTATTTACTTTAAGTTCCTCCTCACACATCATGAGATTTACTATAAGATCCTTAATAGGAAACTTAATCACATCACATGACTCTTATATTGTGACTGAGGATCCTATCCATCTATCTAGTAAACACCTCAACTTTAGCATCACTTTATCTTTGAAATGAATTTTTTCCCAGTGAATTCATTATATTTATCATATCATTGAATCTGAGATACATATTAGAAATAGGTTCATCAAGTTTCATCTTAAAAGTATAATATTTAACAATATAAGTATTTATAATCATTTATTTGACATTATATGTTCCTTCATGAGAAACAACTAAAGTATCCCAAATTACAAATGCAGTAGTACATGAAGAAATTATATTAAATTATTCATAACCAAAAGTGTAATATAAGGCATTCACAGCTTTACAATTATTATCATATGTAGTTTTAGTTTCTTCACTCTAAGTAGCTCTAGCAGTTTGAGGTTTCTCACACTTATCCTCAATTACTATCCAAATATAAAAACCCATACTATTTTAATGAATCTTTATATTTATCTTACATTGAGAATAGTTAGTTCCATTAAAATAAGGAGGTTTGTTTGCAGCAGATCCAAATTGTCTATTATTATCCATAAATAATTAAATTTATAAACAAAATAAATTTAATATATTTAAAATATAACTAAATCATAGTTTAAAGAATATTTTAAAAACACCACTGATACCAAATGTTGGTCGGAGTGAGTAACTCAAGAGGAGGGTGAATTGATTACCCAATAAAAATTTCTATTAAAATACATTAAAAATTAATCCACCAAGGTAATTAAATATGCCCAATTAATCAAAATAGTAGAATTATATAAGTTAGATCCTTCCTAAAATTTCTCAAAGTGGGATTAAAGATTATTTGAAACAATATTTAAAATTACATTAACTTTTGAAACTAAATTAATTAATCAAAAACTTTATATAAAAACAGGTTAAGAATAATTATCATAGTAAGGTTTTATTTATAGATTTAAATAATAAATTTAGTTTTAGCTTTGAAATGAAAAAACAAATCCAATATATCACACAGTGGAATAAAATAATGTGTTTAGTCTCAAGTTGAGACTTAATCCCCTCTACCAGGAAATTATCTATTGGAAAGTATATTATTATAAAAATAATCATATTCCTAAATTTGATAGGGTATTAAAAACAATAACACATAGGTTATCTAGGATCAAAGAATCTTCCAAAATTATATATAGTAATAAAAACAATACGCTGGTCACACACAACCTCTTCCATTGTTTTGTGGGTATAAAAATAAATAAAGTTGAGAGAGTGTGTCTAGAACACTCTAGTTTAAGTGAATGAGATAGTGTGTAAAAATAAATAGAGTAATACAACACACTGCTCAAAAGTAAAGCATAAAGAGAGAGAGATAAAGTAAGTAAAGATGGGAAAAGATAATGTTACTTGATCTGTGAAGATTCAGTTGTTCAGAGGTCCTAAGATATTTCTTAGAAAGGATATTGAACAAGTTATTCAAAAAGTGTAGGAAAATAGAGTATCATAGAGTCTAGAAAAATCTTTTATTTTTGGTTTATTGATGTTCTGGAAAACTAACGCACAATTATCTTGATTTAGCGTATGAAGGTTATTCATTTTCTACATATTCCAAACTACTATTTACTTTCTTTTCATGAATTCACCACACTATAATTCATGAGGGAGATTTCTAGAATAAATATCTCTATAGATAAAAATACCCATTTAATAATAATATTAAATATATCATGGATCCTCATTTAGAGCACTAAATCAAGAAACCTTTGACTTCGTATTCAATGAATTCATGGAGTGGTATAGGAAAAATGATTAATAAATCCACATGAGGTTGTCTACATTTAATTCCTTAGAATACCCATTAAAGGATTTAAATTCAAATGAAATAAAAAACAAAAAATGTATCATACTGGTAGTAGATCATCTCTAAAGGTAGAATAGACAAATGGTAGATTAGACTAATAGTATCATAGTTTAGTGGTAGATCATCTGAACTAATGGTAGATCTGATCAATGGTAGATTTGTCTGGTGGTAGATCTGGCTAACACTAGATTCTCCAGTTATAGATTAACTTTGTCTATAGCACAACTCTGACGGTAGAGTCTGTTAGTAGATCAGTTAGTGGTAGATATAATTCACCAATAGATCTGGTCTTAACTAATGGTAGATCTATTAAACTAATAGTGAATCTATTGAACTAATAGTGAATCTACTAAATAGTAAATCCATCATCGGTATAGTCTGGTGGTAGATTTAATCCATCAGTAGATCTTATTAAACTAATGGTAGATCATTACAACCAACGGTAGATCTTCATAACTAATAATAGATCTGTACTTGGCCAAATTTCTTCCTAAAATTATATACTATCATAAAAAATTAATCTAATTAGAAACATAATAATCATGATTTGTTGTCATTAAAATAAGAAGGTACCAACATAAATAGAATTATCTTCTATTTCTTTGAGGTACTAAATAATCCACTTTATAGATTCCCAATGACCTTTCTTGGACTGTCCATTTATCGAATGACTACTCCCATTACATGAGCTATGTATAGCTATGTGAAAACTATGGAATACATGATATTTCCCACCAATAATGAATATAGAACTCTATCCATGTGATTTACCTATTCTTATATTCATGCACTTGTTCTTTAAAAAGGTTAAAGTGATTGAAAAGAGGAGTTGAGACATATTTGCATCCGGTCATCTAAAATATCTCAATGATCTTCCAAATATAATATCTGTGAGATAGAACCAAACTTCTATTCATCACATACCATTCAATCCCCATTCCAAATATATTCTTAACTACACCAATATATTTCATTTCAAAATTTCCTAAAAAGTCCTTCTTCAACCCCTAAATCCATTGAATTGACATACCCACTAGAAGCATGTCAACCACATAACACAAAAAAATGATAATGTCCCCATTATTATAATCCTTATAATAATAAAAATGGTCTTAGTTTATTCACTTGAAAACTTTATCCTCAATTAATGAGTTGAATTTCTAGTTCCACTATCTTGGAACCTATTTAAAACCATATAGACTTATCTTGAGTTTTCACACCAATCCTTGATTTTATTGATCCATAAAACCAACAAGTTACTTAATATATATTTCTTCCTCTGGATACCCATTAAGAAAATCCATATTCACATTTATTTTCTCTAGATGTAAACCTCTAGAAGTAACTATTTTGAACACAGTTCAAATTGTATCATTCTTTTATACCTGAGAAAAAATCTCAGAGAAGTTGATTCCCTACTTATTCTAAAACTCTTTGACCACTAACCTTGATCTATACCTTTTAAATTCATTATATTATTTTTTTAATTATAATAATTAATTATTTTTAAGTGACCTCTTTTTGATTGGTAGTTCCATCAACTCCAATGTGTTTTTACATGAAGTTAATCCAACTCATCCTTCATAAAACACTCCAACTTATTAAAATCTCTGAGGTTAACTGATTATTTTAGATTTTTTGGTTCTTCCACATCCAATAAAAGAAATAATTTTAGTTTATCTACATACCTATGTATTTCCTATCTGACCCTTTTTGGTCTCCAAAATTCAGTCTATGACACTAATCTCTCAAGAACTAAAACCTCTAGAATTTCATCCTCCAAAACTTTAGATTAAGCTTCACCAGTTCTAGAGATTTTATGTATATCTTCAACTAATTTCATTACCAAACATTTTTTTCTCCCTTTAAACTTTCCTTTATAATTTTACAAATTCTAGTGGACTCAATTCTATCTAAACTCTTAAGATTTTGAGAAGGATTGAAGTTGACCCTTTTCCTTCAACTTCTTTTTCCTTCAAATTATAGTCCTTACACATGACCTACTCATTAAAGTGAAAATTTATAATTCTGATAAATTTCCTTTTTCCACTATCCTAAAGTAAAAATACAATCTCTTAATATCCATATCCAATGAAGAAACTTGTGTGAGACTTAGATTTAATATTTTCCCTTTCTTTGGCATCTACATGTGTATAATCTAAAATTATAAAGACTTTGAGGTGATCTAAATCTAGTGATTTTCCTATACAAAGGGATTATAGTAGTTCCTGCCCCATTGGTGTTGATGGGATCTGATTGATTAAGTAATATATGGTATTAATTGCTTTCACATAAAATTAATTGGGTATTCGAAAATTTAAATTCATTCTATATGCCTTTACATTATTGTTTGATTCATCTGTTCATCTATGCTATTTTTCTTAGGTGTCCCAAGTGTCGTTTTCTCATGACTAATGTCTCAGTGTATGAAAAATTTATAGAATATTATTTTGATGCACTTACCTCTATTTTATAATCTCATGAATTTTAACTTGTATCCTTTCTTCCTTTCATCCATTGATTTCCTTTGAAAAAAGACTCCAAAAACTTCTGATTTATGTTTTAAAAATCATACCCATAATTTATTTATGGATTCATCAATTAAAGTCACAAAATATTGGGAACCTCTATGATAGTTTATAGGGCTAGGTCCTGAGATATATACAAGCTATAAATTCTTGAATTTTGGTGTTTATCCTCTCAAGTTAAATATCAACTTATGTAGATTATTGAGTATAAAAATCTCACAACTTTTGAAGTCTGAATGATCCATCTTTATTATGCCTTTTCAACTAAAAATTTCACACCTTTATAACTGAGGTTCCCAAGGTGATAGTTCCATAAATTTAAACTTCTAGAATTTAAAGTTTTAGAAAGTGTATCTTCCACCATACTTCCAATAAAAAAATGTGTTCCATCCTTTACACCTCTAGCCACGACTTAGGAATCTCAAGTGATTTTCTATACTCTATTTGTAAAGTTCATTCCATAAACAGCTTCATCCAACTATCTTGTTGAAATCAAATTCTTCCAGATACCTAGAATATATCTGACTCCTTTCAGTTCAAAATCAATTTCATTATTCAACTAGATTTTAAAATCCCCCTTCCCAATGATTTCAAGATATTTATCATCTAATAAATCCACAATTCCAATTTTTTTAGAAACATAATTTTTTATGAATACCTTTTCACCAGTGGAGTGGAAAGATAAACTAGAATATATGATAAACAATTTTATTAGTGTATTCACACTCAAGAGTGTAAGAGTTTCTATCCTAGAACCAACTGTTTTTACATTGATTACATGAGTATTTAATATATTTAAATATTAAACATCTTATTGCATTTTGTTCATTGTTCTTCATGACTATAGTATAATAATGTCCTGGAGTATTTGTCGCATTGACAAGGTCATAATAGTTCCCCGCTATGATGAGAACCTTGAAATGTGCTATGAAAATATTATTAAATATAGTTCTGCGGTTGGATGACATACTATGATGGGACACATAGTATATAGACTGTTAGGTGTGAGTAATCATAAGAAGATGAGACTTATTCTCATGAAGTTCGCTCTTGGTAATCTCCAAGATGAGAGATTATGAGAATAGAGCCTCCAGTAGGAATTATGCATGTTTTGGTGTCATTGGATATTCCTATCTGTGAGTGTGTGTAATGGTCCTTAAACTTTAATATTATCATTAATACATATCATGACTCACACACTTTTGATTTACTGACAAAAACTGTCATGCAGAAAGTTGGAGGGAAGTATGATATATTGGGTGCATCATGAATGACATGTTATTAATGGATAAGTCAAGGAAGGGTTTATACCTTCCATTTATGGAAGTTGATATCTTAGACCTTTGATTGAAATAGAACCATCACACGAAATTCCATGGACATGGTGTAACAACGAGTTTATTTCAGGTAGTCAAAGAATGACATATCAAACATAAAGGTTGATGAAACTATCATGAAACCAGCTTGATGAGATATTAAGGTAAAGGGACTATATTACATAGTGATCATTCATATGTGAATTTTTTTGTTGCAACTTCAATTTCTTTCACTTGGTTTCCTTACCCGTTTCTAGACAGTACTATTATATTTTAGGCAATCCCATCTAATGACAATGATAAAGAATCCTAGAGGGTCACACACTAAGTGTTTCTGATGGTATGGATTAAATTATATTTGAATTTAATTAATGTAATAAATATTATTCTCAAGATTGTGGAATAATTTTATTCAATTTATAATGATCGCATAAATTAAATAAATATTTATTCACCAGATTGTGAATAAAAATATATTTATCTATTTTATTGAAAATTTAATAAATATTTTTTTACTAGTTTGTAAATAAAATATTTATTTAAGAGAATAAATTATTTATTTATTTATTCAGGTGTTAAACAAATGGAAGTGGAGTTTGAGCAGACTAAGGATGGTCTGATAGTAAAATAATTATTTTTAAGATGGTAAATAATTATTTAACTAGTTGGTACAAAAAAAATAATAATAGAACAATTATAATTATGAAGCATGAGATTTCATTTATGATTCCATTTTGCGCAAGTTGGTGTGCCACAAATAATAATGCGATTATTGTTATCGTGTATCATGGGTTTTCTCTAAGGTTATGAATGTATTTAATTTCTATTATGAAATTAAATATTATAACCAAATCCCCATGCTGATAAATAGACAGGTACCTCTATTATTCCATTTATGGGAAACCAGTGATGCAAGAGAAATTCCAAGTGAGGAATTTTCTCTCAACTCCTCTCCCCTCTCCCTCTCAAGAATGAGAGACATTCTTCAAGATTAAATAATAGGCGATCAAGATCGATCGATGCAAGAAATTCAATTCGCCGCACTAACACCCTGGAAGCAAGTGGCATCAATCAGAGACCATTAGAACACATGTGAATCATCTCTAGAGGGATTCTATTTTGTATCCTCGCAAGCACAATGAGACAATCTAAAAGGGTCATCCTGGACGATCAACATCATCAAAAAAGAAAGTACCGAAGAACCAAGTATTTTATTTCTTTAGAAATTAAATTTAAATTAATTATAAACATGATGTGAAAGATCCTCTCTAATGGTTTCGGGCCTCTTCCTTATTTATCTAAATCTTTGATTATATTCCATTGAGACTGGTGTTCATCTTTGTATTGATCTCGAAAAAATCATTGGTCATGGTAAAAATTAAAGTTGGTCTCCAGCCTAACCGTACTTCTACTGCACCCGGAACCTTCAAGTGGTATCAGAGTGAGGTCATCATAGTTTATAATTATTTAAATAACTCATTTATGATTTATAGTTTAATAATTTAGTTTTTCAATTCAAGTTTAATCGTTCTTGTAATCATGATTTTGAGATATGTTATCACTCTTTTTGTTTCTTACAGATTTAAATAGAAATAAATGATTTTTTGATTAAAATTAAAATGGAGAACTCATCAGGAGGCACCGATGATTCTACCTAGGTGACATGAAAGTACACACTATGTGTTCAGAATTAAACGTTGTGTTATCTACCATACATTCCATGTAATCCGGACTACATGTCGTGTAGTCATGTTCAACACATCAAGAGTAATTCAGAAATTACTCAAGTTGTGTGCATTTATTGCACACAGTGTAGTTAATTATACACCGTGTGTTAACCAGGATTGATAGGAACACACTTACTAGATTACACACCATGTGTCCCATTTCACATGACATATAGTACCTTCAGATCAGGGGCCAAACCATGTATACCATACATGGATAAGCTGGCCGATAACTATGTAATGTGGAGACAACATGACGTGAATCCCACTGTACACGCCGTGTACTCCAAATTTTTTGAAGTATGCTTCACACGCCGAGTCCCTAGGAATGTACTTCGGGATATACAGTGATGGTATTACATACTGTGTAGTTATAACTACATGTCGTGTAATTTAGAAAATTACACAAAGTTAAAACATTAATGTTTGTGTAATGTTCAGAAATACATATCATGTATAAATCATACTACAAGTTGTTACTCTATGAATTGAAACATATTGTATGAAATATGACATAAGAGTAAAACAATATATGAATATAATACATGTTGGGTAGATTCAAATGAGTATTCACCAGGATGCCTCCAAGGTGAATTTATGTACTAGGATGATAATCTCAAGGAAATTCAGAAAATGATTCAGATAAAAGGATTGATTAATTAAAGATAATAATAAATTGATTCGAGCACAATTTATCTTAATAATAATTATTAATAAATTTAATGCAAGTTTTATTAAATGTGTAACTTGTTTCATGTATGTGGGTGATCATGAGCTAGAACAAGACCTTTGTATGTGATTGGTTTACTTTTAATTAATTTATTAAATTAATTGTTGGCCTGTGAGCCATCTATCCTCATTAATATATAGGGCCTATGTGCCCATGGTTTCTTTTATGTAAACCCCTTTTTACCCCTCACCCATGTGCGAGTTTAAAAAGAATATGTAATGGATAGAGCTCCCAAGCTGGTGGATGCGGTCCAAGTTAGGAGCCAAGGTAAAACCAATCTAATGAGATACAAAGGTGGACAGATGGAAAGCTATAAACACAAAGGTGTTTATACCCTAGTTCAGGGTTAGTTTATCAACTTCTAGATAAACTAATCATTATAAAAAAATCTCATGATTATTCTCTTTACTTTTTTTTCAGTTGCATGGTTTTTCATTATGGATGTGTTGTCGCGATCACATAATTAATGAACTAACATGAATAAAAGATGAAACTAAAATAAATGAAGCTTTTGTGTAAATATTATCAATGCATGGTTAATCACTTAAGTAAGTTCCACTTAATATTAACGATCATGTGATAAATATAATAAGGAAATTTACGCATAAGAGATAAAAATCCCTCAAAAAAATAATAAGTCATACTAAGCCTTCTGTTACTTGATTAAGGGAAAGACTCAATAAAACTATGTGTTTGACCAACCCTTGTTGGAAAACTTACTTTAATATAGGAATACATTATGAAAGGTTTTTGGTTGACTTAACCATATTACATCAATATGAGTATCCCTTGCTAGACTTGGTGTAATATTGGGGGCAAGTGTTGAGGAAATCCAAGTCAGGATTTTAGGATTGGGGAGTCCACTCAATGGATCAAGGAGATGCAAGCCATTAGTTGTCAAAGACCTACCTACCTAAATACCTTCAAATAGTTTTACCAACCCATTTTGGGGTTATTCAAAGGGGAATATGAATCCTTTCCACTAGAATGTCATAACAACTGGACATTATGAGTTCAATGGTGAGGGACATTAGGAATTGATAAAATAGTAGGAGACTTAATAAAATTAATTTATTATTTCTCATAAAATGCAATCAAGAAAGTACTAATCATTTTAACTTTTAATTGTAGAATAAAATTAAAATCTCTTCAACCATACTATCCCTACGATCAATTATGGATAAAGAAAACATCCTCACTGGTAGTAACTTCCATGAATTGTTTAGACTCATTCGGGTTATTCTATGCTATGAACATAAGTCTTACGTGCTGGAGTCAGCATTAACTGATCAGCCTACCCAAGAGGAGAGTTAAGAAGAGTTCCTAGTCTAAGAGAAACATATGAATGACATGATCAATGTTTAATGTTTGATGCTATCATCAATGTATAGTGAGCTCATGAAGTCTCAAGACAACATGGATGCCTATAGTATGCTCGATTACCTCTGTGGTCTTTACCAGGAGAGAAAAATATAATAAAGGTTTGAGATCTCCAAGTCATTCTTTTAGAGTAAGCTTGTAGAGGGTTCCCCAACTAGCCCTCACTTAGTCAAGGTCATTGGATACATTGATTTCCTAGATGTTCTAGGGTTTAAAATCCCAAAATAATTGGGTACCGATCTCATTCTTGCATCACTCCCTCACAACTTCTCCAGCTTTGTTATTAATTTAAATATGAAAAACATTGAGAAGTCTCTATCTAATCTTATTATCCCCATTCACCAAGTGGACAAAGATATAAAGCGCGAAAATCCTTATGTCCTTATGGTGAATAAGAGGAAAGGGAAGGCGAAGAGATTTAAGCCCAAAGCTTCTTCACACCCTTCCAAGAAAAGGAACATCAAAGGGGATGCAAGAGAACATGAGGATATTTGTTTTTCATGTGGCAAGAAAGGCCATTGGAAGAAGAACTTCACCCAACCTAAGAAGCAAGGGGAATCTTTAGGTGAATTTTTTATCGAATGCAATCTATTTGTTTCTACAAATTGGGTATTAGATATAACTTTTGGTGTTCACATATGTATCCCAATACAAGAACCAAGTAGATTCAGAAAGATTGATCGAGGGGAGGTAGATCTATGAGCATTCAATGAAGCCAGACTTGCTGTTGTAGTTGTCGGGGACTACCACGTCACGTTTCCAAATGAGATGATCTTGGTATCGAAGGATTGTTATTATGTACTTTCTGTTACTAAAAACTTTATTTCTATATCCAGATTATATAAATATGGATTTTTTTTCAAATTTTGAAATGAATTTTTATTCTTTTACAAATATAGAATTTTTTTGGTAAGACACATTTATACAATGGTCCTTTCATGTTGGATTACACAAACTAAGTAATGGTAATCGATAACAAAGATACTTCGCATGATTCATACCACACCCAACTTTAGCATCACCAGCTAGGTCATGTAAATGATAAATGCTTGACAAAGTTACATCAAGATGGATATTTATATTTTTTTGAACTAAAACCACTTGGCTTATGTCATGCATGTTTACAAGGAAAAATGAAAAAAACCCCATTTAGTGGAAAATGTGAAAGGGATAAATAGATTCTTGAATTGGTTCATACCAATGCATGTCGACCATTTCCAATTGAATAAAGGGGTGAGTACTCATACTTCATAACTTTCACTGATGATTTTAGTAGATATGGATATATCTACTTAATGAGGTATAAGTCTAATTCTTTTGATAAGTTCAAAGAATACAAGAATGAAGTTGAGAACTAGCTTGGTAAGAATATTAAGAAACTCTGCTCAGAATGAGGTAGAGAATATCTGTAACACCCCAGGTAAATAAAGAATATGAAATTTTCATATTTATCCATATTTGTGAATAAAATATTGATATGACTTTAAAGGGGACGCTATGCTCGATGGCGTACCCAACACGCAACAACGAGTTTCTTGGGAATCTTACGTTTCACTCTAATAATAAAATAATATTATTTTAAATGGTAGTTAACATGTAGCCGTTGTAATGGTGGGAATGGATAGAAATAACTAAAATATGATTATATATGTTTTTAAATGTTTTTACATTTATCCAATAAAAGATAAAGGCTTAAAATACGGAAAGAATTCAATTTTAGGCGTATATGCCCTAGTTTTCACTGAAGGTTCACTTATCACCTTTTGATGTTGAACCATCATTAAATATAGTTTTGTTCACTCTTAAACATTCTTTTGGACCAAATAAAACTCTTATTAAGAATCGGGACATCAAAATTTACTTTGTGTAAATTTTTGGTATCTTTCCGATAAAGTTCATTTTTTTAATAAATAGTGTAAAATGTTGTATTTTAATTCAAAACCTCTTTTTAATCTAATTTATTTATATGATTAGATTATCTTTTTAATTTGTTTGAAAGTGAAATTAGAATATATTTGTACCATTAAATCCGATAGTGGTTGTTGGAATTAATTTCACTTTGAAATTAGACTTAAACCAGTGTCAATCTTTTGATACTTATTGGATGGTTGGATTTCGAACCCTTATCACCTTATCCACGAATTATATCAATTTGGGACCTTTTAAAACCGAAACACATTTTCAAATAAAGTAATATTTCTTACTTTCCAAAAGTGCCCCTCCTCTCCTCTTATAAAAGGCCCCCACCTCTACCTCATTTCACACACTCCTCAAGCCTTTGGCTCAGCCAAACCCTGCCCATTTACTCTCTCCACATCCCTCTACTCATCCTAGAGGATTCCCTTTGGGAAGAATCCTTTCAAAGGATTCCTTTAGGATCAAATCAAAAGGAGTTACACTTTTAAAGGTAATTCATTCTCTCATGTTCATTTGTTTTATTTTGATTCTACAACCCCCTAAACTCTTTTTATTTACTTCTTTTGTAACAAAACCAGTATCTTAAATATACTAGGATGTTTTTATAAGATTTATTCGAGCTACACTCTCACACAACTACATGAAATGGTTAAAGAACATACGATTTCCGTGGATGGCGAAATTCTGCCTCCCGAAACGATGATTGTTCAATACTCATTTAACACCTTCAAAGGTGGCCATTATGATGTCACTATTTTTATATATGATATATAATATGTTTATGTTTTACTTATGCTTCTGTATTTTTAATTTGTGTCTTACCTTTATGGCTTCCATTATGGGTATACGCGATATCTTCATTTTAGGAAGTGCGGACTACCGCCCCCTCAAAGTGATTTGATTCGTTAAATACCATATGTGGGACGTATAAAGGATGGAACTATGATATTATATATGATATTATAATGGAATTATAATATACCTTTATATCATTATTATTCCATTCTATAAAATACGAAATAGAAATGAAAGTAGCGTTCATGCGTACGTACGGCTTACCGTGTCCATGAAGGGTGCATTTCATTTCTTACCTCTAAATGATTATGTAATGTTATAAATGCATGAATGTACTGGATATATATGACATATATGATATCTAAATCATGAATACAATTCTGGATATAATAAAAATTTGGCCACATGAACAACATGTAATTGTAAGAAGTCCACTTTCGACTTAAGAACCAAATATCAGCAAAACAAATATTATTAACTTAAATGATTACATAATGTTTATGACATGATAATAAGTGATATAAAAGGAATAATGAACTTGAAAAAGGTTCTTAAGGAAGTATAAATTAACTCAAGTTTATTATTCAGGAGATTAAAGAACGATCGAGTCAAGTTGGACCCGAGGTAAGGGATCCTACTCCTCTCTTTCTTTTTAAGTATACACTTTTATGTCATTCCTTTTAAAGCTCATATTTCTTGTTATTGGGATGATCTTATATATTAAACTTACTGTAATTTTTATGTTCATGTGATGAGAGACCCTATTCTCTCTCATCAATCCATTTTGGATGTTTTGAGTGACACCGTTAGGCTGCCGAACTTTCGTAAGAGATCTAACCTCTCTCTTTCTTTTTAAGTACTCTCCTTTATGTCGCTTCTTTTAAGCTCCTCTTTGTAATGTTGGGGGATGTTCTTTTATATTCCTCTTGCTGTACATTTTATTTTAATTTTATGAGATACCCTATTTTATCTCATCAATCCATATTCGGAAGTTTTATGTGGCGCCGTTAGGCTGCCGAGTTTTCGTAAGGGATTTTTCATCTCACTTTTATTCCCGTGAGATTTATGCTACATTTGCCACAAATTACATTGAGTGGTGTATGTGCTGCCCATTATTCTACTCTTTGTGTAATATAATTTGGTTTATGAGTATTTACATCAATTATCTATTGTCCTTCTTTCATGGGGTGTATGTTTTGAAAGATACCCAAGTCGGTAAGGGAACCATTCACCATCCTCTTTTTAAAAGACTTCTTTTGTTGGGTCTTTTAATTTACATATTGTTATGCTGGGATATGTTCTCATATATCCTTATTTATGTAAATTTTATTTCCAAGTGATGAGATACTCTTTTTATCTCTCATCAACTCATTTTGATGTGATGCCGTTAGGCTGTCAAGGGAACTTTTTAACCCAATTCCGATTTCTTTGGGTTCAACATGTAGTCATTGAATATGTCATCCATTGAATATGTGTGAATGACCTTTTATTGTTGTACACTTAATATACACTTATATTGGGTGTATTTATATTTTTCACACATATTTTTGAGATTGATTTGTCCCTAATTTAAGGATACCTTCTTTATAAGGGATTTCATCACATTTGACGTTTCTATTGAGGGTTCATTGTTGTTATGCACCAATTCACTCTTATATGGTGTATATACTGTCCTTTGGAGTATTATATCATCAATCCATTTATTCTCATGATATTATAATGTTCTGAATAAATGTTATTCCTCAATTATTGTATTCAAGTGTCTCTAATTTTGGTAAAACCCCTTTAACCAAAATATCGTTTTAAATGTTTTAATTATTTTTTCTTATTAATATCCATGTTTTCAAAATGGTTTTAAGGATTTATTTATATAGATATTAATGGTTTAAAATTTTAAGCTTCAAGGTGGTATGGTACACTTTGATTCAAAAATCTCTTTATTAAATGTTTTAAATGGTTTTGGAAATGGTTTCTTTTTGAGTGGATTCATTATTTCAATATACTAAAATGTTATATTGTGATTGAAATGTGGAAATGTTATGTTTCCTTTATGCATGTTTTATGTGACACATTTATGTTATGGTTCTTGGGCATTGTTATGAAAACGGGTGGTTCCGTGATAATCTAAGGGCGGGTGAGCCCGATATAGCTCTCCAATGCATTGGGTAACGCGAAGGAGTGAAACGTTAAGGTTTCTCCGAAGAGATTTAGGGAATATACTGTGATGGGTATTCCAAACGTAACCAAGAGGGTTACTCCCTACATAAGAATGTTATGAATGCCTTAAGTTACCTTTATGTCTTATGATTTCTATGATTTGTTCATGATTATATGAGGTATGATAAAGTGCCTATGTTTTATGGGTAAAGTATGATTTCATTCTTATGTATATATGAACTCATGTTTCCTTTCCATATTTTTATAACTCTTACTGATCTTTTTATTCTCATCCCAAGTTTTTTGAAATGTTTTTCACAGGTCAAGGGAAAGGTATATGATGTGATGATAGTGTCAAGGATGTGTCAAGAAAGAATCCGTGTTATATTTTAATTATGTTTCCGTTGATGGGAAGAATGAATACTGTCTTTTATGTAACCACTTTGTTTATATGTGGAATGTAATGCAAGTTTCATGATCTAATTCTCTAAAACTCTAAACCTGAAAATATCCTCAATGTGTAATCTTATAATAACCCAAGATTAAGTAAGGTTTAAGGCTGGGGACTTATAGTTGGTATCAAAGGGAGGTTTAGATAACTTTAGAGGTTAGGGTATTCTCTAAGCATAAGTGACATTACCATAATGGTTATGATTTCAGAAAGAGACCTAGTTTTAGATAAAGTGAATGAGTAAGTATATCTTAGTGTTTACCTTCCTCATTAGTACATGATGGTTTTGTCACTGACATTTATGTTTTTAGTTAATGGATGAATCTAGCAGGCACCAAAGAGACAATTGGTTTGAAGGAAACTGTGGTGGTTCTTTGATTAAGAGACTGGACAAAATGGGGTATTCAATGAGGAAACTCGTGGTTGTTATAAACCAACTATCAAGGAGTCATGATCGACCACTTGAACCTTGGTATGTTCTGTAATGCATCATGTACAAGATGACCAATCGATATGGAAGTTCAGGTAATAATTATAAAGATAACCATTAGAGTTTATATGATCCTTAATTTTTAGGTAATTATGGGTTATTATATGTTATGATGGAAAATTAAAGGCATGAGATAAACTTGAGGTTAAAATATGATATGATCATCTTTTAAGATTTTATATCATTTTGGGGAATGTTTTAAGAATTATATAGTTTTGGAAAAAGGACAACACACAGACCGTGTGACTACCCGTCGCGTCGGACAAAGCTGCGGGAATCGAACCCACAACCAAAGTGTGACTGGTATTTATCACCTACCACTGGACTACGTGAAGTCCCTGGTTAGTTTGAATGATTCTTTTTAGTTATATGATTTTATTAATTAAGAGTAAGTTGATTTTGGGTTATTTATGAAAACGATTAACCTATCATGGAGGATATGTGATTAGGTTAATTACTTTTCAATACGAGACTTTAGGAGCAACTGATGTTGTTTGGAGATAAATGTTACGATTTAACTTGGTAGACTATGTGACTAAATCCTTCAAATATTTGGGTTTCTATCTTATATTTGTTTACTTTGAAGAATTTTATGGACAAATTGTTTATCGGATGGTCCTCGTTGAACTTTGGGTTTTTTTGGACAAATTTTGGAGATTAATCATAGATTTTTTTTAATGGGTTATCCTTTTCTGTATTATCTGACCTTGTACTAACCTTTTTGGTTTTGGTTTTGGTTAAAACCTAAAGACATGGGATGTATAAAGTTCTCTTTGGTGGATTAGGTGATTCTATAGAAGTTGTTTATAGTACTCTTAATGCGAACAAGTCTTCCTAAATACTCGTCTTTTGGAAAAAATATGAGTTTGATTAAGGAATCTAGTAAAGTTGAAAGTCAACATGATAAGTGATTATGTTTCCTTATGAATAAATTCCTCAATAAAAAGTAACTTAAAACAAAAATGTTTTCTATTAACTTTTCCTACTGGGGAACCCAACACCGTTTAAACGATCACAAGTTTGTGATTTTCTTATTGTTAACTTTCTCCTAAACATGTTTTCTATCACTCTCCATCAGAACATGACCCTATGTTTTCTCCTCCATGTCCATATTTTCATACTTGTAATCCTAGTATGGGTTAACTCGGGTGACCTCTGTGCTTATATTTCTTTATTTTAAAGTGATTGTTTTACCGACTCTTGTTCCGATGTGGGACTTTCAAGGATGTTTCCAAGCTCAATTTTAAAAATTGCGAGGACGCAATTCCCAAAAGGGGGGAAGGATGTAACACCCCAGGTAAATAAAGAATATGAAATTTTCATATTTATCCATATTTGTGAATAAAATATTGATATTACTTTAAAGGGGACCCTATGCTCGATGGCGTACCCAACACGCAACAACGAGTTTCTTGGGAATCTTACGTTTCACTCTAATAATAAAATAATATTATTTTAAATGGTAGTTAACATGTAGCCGTTGTAATGGCGGGAATGGATAGAAATAACTAAAATATGATTATATATGTTTTTAAATGTTTTTACATTTATCCAATAAAAGATAAAGGCTTAAAATACGGAAAGAATTCAATTTTAGGCGTATATGCCCTAGTTTTCACTAAAGGTTCACTTATCACCTTTTGATGTTGAACCATCATTAAATATAGTTTTGTTCACTCTTAAACATTATTTTGGACCAAATAAAACTCTTATTAAGAATCGGGACATCAAAATTTACTTTGTGTAAATTTTTGGTATCTTTCCGATAAAGTTCATTTTTTTTAATGAATAGTGTAAAATGTTGTATTTTAATTCAAAACCTCTTTTTAATCTAATTTATTTATATGATTAGATTATATTTTTAATTTGTTTTAAAGTGAAATTAGAATATATTTTTACCATTAAATCCGATAGTGGTCGTTGGAATTAATTTCACTTTGAAATCAGACTTAAACCAGTGTCAATCTTTTGATACTTATTGTTTCATAAAAACACGCTATTTGCTCTGACAACGGGAATTAATTATTAAATTAATTAATGTGAATTATATGTTTTGAATTTTGTAAAAAAGACTTCATTTTTGAATTCAGAATATCAAATATATCTTAGGGTGAATTTTTGGGATTTTTCTGAAAAACATCAATTTTTGATGAATAGTGACACCACTAAGTGGTACTTAAAAAAACTGATTTTTCCGTTTAAATGAAATTTTGACATCTTTGTGTTTTGAATTTCAAAAAATCTGACATACATGGTTGTCATTAAGAAGTAAAATGTGGTTCAATGGGATAAAAATAATTTTTTGTTGAATAGTAACTTATTAAGTTTTAATCGCGATAAATGGTAATTAGTGTAGTTTAAGGTAAAAATAATGCTTTAATAAAATAAGATGAGCTTGAAACATGTCCTAACCTCATTTTTTGTGTCATGGCCGACCAAGAAAAGCCATGGGTAAACTTGGGGACCCCATGGAGTCACTTTGGTTGGGAAATGACTTAAATAACTTTTTATTTAATGTAAAAGTAAAAATGACACAAACATGATATGTTTTACTAAAACAATTTTTAAGTGGGGTTATACAAGTCAGATTTTTTATTATAAATAGTCATTGGAAAGATAAAAATATATCCTATATCATAGTATTTTTTTTATAATTTTTAGATATTAAATAAATTAAATTATGTATGACATAATAATGATGCAGCGATGACATCATTATTTGACGATTTAAATAAAATGGAAAGATAATGTAACATCTATGAACTAAACATGTCAAAAACTTATTGGATGGTTTTATTTCGAACCCTTATCACCTTATCCACGAATTATATCAATTTGGGACCTTTTAAAACCGATACACATTTTCAAATAAAGTAATATTTCTTACTTTCCAAAAGTGCCCCTCCTCTCCTCTTATAAAAGGCCCCCACCTCTACCTCATTTCACACACTCCTCAAGCCTTTGGCTCGGCCAACCCCTGACCATTTACTCTCTCCACATCCCTCTACTCATCCTAGAGGATTTCCTTTGGGAATAATCCTTTCAAAGGATGCCTTTAGGATCAAATCAAAAGGAGTTACACTTTTAAAGGTAATTCATTCTCTCATGTTCATTTGTTTTATTTTGCTTCTCCAACCCCCTAAACTCTTTTTATTTACTTCTTTTGTAACAAAAACAGTATCTTCAATATAATAGGATGTTTTTATAAGATTTATTCGAGCTAAAATCTCACACAACTACATCAAATGGTTAAAGAACATACGGTTTCTGTGGATGGCGAAATTCTGCCTCCCGAAACGATGATTGTTCAATACTCATTTAACACCTTCAAAGGTGGACATTATGATGTCAATATTTTTATATATGATATATAATATGTTTATGTTTTACTTATGCTTCTGTATTTTTAATTTGTGTCTTACCTTTATGGCTTCCATTATGGGTATACGCGATATCTTCATTTTAGGAAGTGCGGACTACCGCCCCCTCAAAGTGATTTGATTCGTTAAATACCATATGTGGGACGTATAAAGGATGGAACTATGATATTATATATGATATTATAATGGAATTATAATATACCTTTATATAATTATTATTCCATTCTATAAAATACAAAATAGAAATGAAAGTAGCGTTCATGCGTACGTACGGCTTACCGTCTCCATGAACGGTGTATTTCATTTCTTACCTATAAATGATTATGTAATGTTATAAATGCATGAATGTACTGGATATATATGACATATATGATATCTACATCATTAATACAATTCTGGATATAATAAACATTTGGCCACACGAACAACATGTAATTGTAAGAAGTCCACTTTCGACTTAAGAACCAAATATCAGCAAAACAAATATTATTAACTTAAATGATTAAATAATGTTTATGACATGGTAATAAGTGATATAAAAGGAATAATGAACTTGAAAAAGGTTCTTAAGGAAGTAGAAATTAACTCAAGTTTATTATTCAGGAGATTAAAGAACGATCGAGTCAAGTCAGACCCGAGGTAAGGGATCCAACTCCTCTCTTTCTTTTTAAGTATACACTTTTATGTCATTCCTTTTAAAGCTCATATTTCTTGTTATTGGGATGATCTTATATATTAAACTTACTGTAATTTTTATGTTCATGTGATGAGAGACCCTATTCTCTCTCATCAATCCATTTTGGATGTTTTGAGTGACACCGTTAGGCTGCCGAACTTTCGTAAGAGATCTAACCTCTCTCTTTCTTTTTAAGTACTCTCCTTTATGTAGCTTCTTTTAAGCTCCTCTTTGTAATGTTGGGGGATGTTCTTTTATATTCCTCTTGCTGTAAATTTTATTTTAATTTTATGAGATACCCTATTTTATCTCATCAATCCATATTTAGAAGTTTTATGTGGC
Organism: Viscum album; assembly: GCA_963277665.1. NCBI lineage: Eukaryota > Viridiplantae > Streptophyta > Magnoliopsida > Santalales > Viscaceae > Viscum > Viscum album. The sequence goes on from OY728126.1 coordinate 955,098,503, forward strand.
GCCGTTAGGCTGCCGAGTTTTCGTAAGGGATTTTTCATCTCACTTTTATTCCCGTGAGATTTATGCTACATTTGCCAAAAATTACATTGAGTGGTGTATGTGCTGCCCATTATTCTACTCTTTGTGTAATATAATTTGGTTTATGAGTATTTACATCAATGATCTATTGTCCTTCTTTCATGGGGTGTATGTTTTGAAAGATACCCAAGTCGGTAAGGGAACCATTCACCATCCTCTTTTTAAAAGACTTCTTTTGTTGGGTCTTTTAATTTACATATTGTTATGCTGGGATATGTTCTCATATATCCTTATTTATGTAAATTTTATTTCCAAGTGATTAGATACTCTTTTTATCTCTCATCAACTCATTTTGATGTGATGCCGTTAGGCTGTCAAGGGAATTTTTTAACCCAATTCCGATTTCTTTGGGTTCAACATGTAGTCATTGAATATGTCATCCATTGAATATGTGTGAATGACCTTTTATTGTTGTACACTTAATATACACTTATATTAGGTGTATTTATATTTGTCACACATATTTTTGAGATTGATTTGTCCCTAATTTAAGGATACCTTCTTTATAAGGGATTTCATCACATTTGACGTTCCTATTGAGGGTTCATTGTTGTTATGCACCAATTCACTCTTATATGGTGTATATACTGTACTTTGGAGTATTATATCATGAATCCATTTATTCTCATGATATTATAAAGTTCTGACTAAATGTTATTCCTCAATTATTGTATTCAAGTGTCTCTAATTTTGGTAAAACCCCTTTAACCAAAATATCGTTTTAAATGTTTTAATTATTTGTTATTATTAATATCCATGTTTTCAAAATGGTTTTAAGGATTTATTTATATGGATATTAATGGTTTAAAATTTTAAGCTTCAAGGTGGTATGTGACACTTTGTTTAAAAAATCTCTTTATTAAATGTTTTAAATGGTTTTGGAAATGGTTTCTTTTTGAATGGATTCATTATTTCAATATACTAAAATGTTATATTGTGATTGAAATGTGGAAATGTTATGTTTCCTTTATGCATGTTTTATGTGACACATTTATGTTATGGTTCTTGGGCATTGTTATGAAAACGGGTGGTTCCGTGATAATCTAAGGGCGGGTGAGCCCGATATAGCTCTCCAATGCATTGGGTAACGCGAAGGAGTGAAACGTTAAGGTTTCTCCGAAGAGATTTAGGGAATATACTGTTATGGGTATTCCAAACGTAACCAAGAGGGTTACTCCCTACGTAATAATGTTATGAATGCCTCAAGTTACCTTTATGTCTTATGATTTCTATGATTTGTTCATGATTTTATGAGGTATGATAAAGTGCCTATGTTTTATGGGTAAAGTATGATTTCATTCTTATGTATATATGAACTCATGTTTCCTTTCCATATTTTTATAACTCTTACTGAGATTTTTATGCTCATCCCAAGTTTTTTGAAATGTTTTTCACAGGTCAAGGGAAAGGTACATGATGTGATGATAGTGTCAAGGATGTGTCAAGAAAAAATCCGTGTTATATTTTAATTATGTTTCCATTGATGGGAAGAATGAATACTGTCTTTTATGTAACCACTTTGTTTATATGTGGAATGTAATGCAAGTTTCATGATCTAATTCTCTAAAACTCTAAACCTGAAAAGATCCTCAATGTGTAATCTTGTAATAACCCAAGATTAAGTAAGGTTTAAGGCTGGGGCCTTATAATATCTTAATCAAGACTTCATTGATTACTTACAGGAGTTTGGGATCCTATCCCAAATCAATCCTCCTTACACACCCTAGTGGGATGGTGTGAGAAAAAGGTGGAACCACACCTTATTGGGCATGGTGAGATCAATGATGTGTCATGAAAGTCTTCCATTATCCTTTTGGGGATATACATTACAAAAAACAACACACATACTAAACCAAGTATCAACAAAATTGATAAATGGTATTCCATATGAGTTATAGAGGGGAAAGAAAGCCATGTTATCAAATTTACATGTGTGGGGAAGTGAAGTGTTTGTTAAGGCCTCTTCAGGTAACAAACTTACACCCCGAGGAACAAACTGTACCTTTACAGGATACCCCAAGGAAACAATGGGATATTACCTATAAAACCCATAAAAAAGTTTATAGTGGAAAGACATTCCATATTACTTGATAGGGTACACATCTTCAAAAGAGATATTGGGAGTGAGATAGACTTTGATAAAGTCGAGGCTCAAGGTACACAATAGTTGGTACAAGAACAGATTCCACAAAGCCCAATGGAAGAAGGAACTGTTACAAAGATATAAGAACTACGTAGGAGTGAAAGAGAGGTTAGAGAACCAAAATGCTACAGTTTTCTAGTTACTGAGGATGGTGACTCATTATTAGTTGATAACAATGATCCTCTAACATACAAGGAAGAAATAAGTGGCACAGATGTTACCAAGTAGAAAGAATCCATGAATTCTGAAATGGATTCCATGTACCAAAACCAAGTATGGATTTTGGTAGATCCTCTAGTTGATGTAAATCCTATTGGTTGAAAATGGGTAATCAAGAAGAAACTGGACATGGAAGGAAATGTCAGTACCTATAAGGCATGACTAGTTGCAAAGGGTTCAAGTAGCATCAAGGAATTTACTACAATGAAACCTTTCCACCATTTTCAATGCTGAAATCCATCAAAATTCTATTAGACATTGCCTCTTACCATGAATATGAGAGTTGGAAAATGGATGTCAAAACAAACTTCCTTAATGGGAACCTTTAGGAGGATGTCTACATGACACAAACTGAATAATTTATGACTCCAACGGATTCCAATAAGGCATACAAGTTGCAGAAATCCATTTATGGATTAAAGTAAAAATCCAGGTCATAGAACATTCATTTTGATGAATCCATATTAGAATTTGGTTTTATCAAGAATGAATTTGAGAATTGTTTCTAAAAATGGTTTAGTGGGATTGAAATTGTTTTCTTAATAATATATGTTGATAATATATTACTTATTGGAAACGAGATACCAATCTTACAGTCTGTTAAGGCATGGTTGAATCAATGATTCTCCATGAGGGACTTGGGTGTGGTGACATATATTGTTGGGATAAATATCCATCATGATAGATCCAAGAGATTTCTAGGCCTAAGTCAAAGTACATTCATTTACAAGATATTGAAGAGATTCAATATAGAATAATATAAAAGGGGATTGTTTCTAGTGTCACATGGAATTCATATTTCCAAGAAAATGTTTCCTCAGACACATGAGGAAAGAAAGAGAATGGAAAAGACTCCATAATCATCAATGATTGGGTCAGTCATGTATGCCATGATATGTACAAGGATGGATGTATCCTATGCATTGAGTGCAGTAGGCGGATATCAAGATGACCCAGGTGAACACAATTAGATGGAAGTCAAGAATATCCTAAAGTATCTGAAGCATACTAAGGATATGTTACTGATTTATGGAGGAGATGGAGAACTATTCATCAGAGGATATGAGGATGCTAGTTTCCAGACTGATCAAGATGACATGAGGTTACAAACAGGATATATATTCACTTTTAATAGTGGTGTAGTGAGCTAGAAGAGCTCAAAGTAGAGTGTGGTTGGAGATTCTATAGCAGAGTCTGAGTATATCAAAGCTTATGAGGTAGCTAATGAAGTAGTTTGGATGTGAATATTTTTCCAGGAGCTGGATGTGATACCTAGAAGTAAAGATCCCATCACACTATACTATGATAATACAAAAGTGGTGGATCTCGCAAAAGAGCCAATGTCACATCAGTAGACGAAGAACATACTTTGGAAGTATCATCTCTTGAGGTATTTTTCTCATATAGGTGAAGTTTTAGTGAGAATTATTTCCATAGAAGACAATGTGGTGAACCCATTGACTAAATCCTTGACTTAGTATAAAAATGAACATCATGTGAGGTCTAGCAGACTGAAAGTCATAGGCAGTTGGATCTATTCCAAGTGGGAGTTTGTAAGAGTTGGTGTCCTAGAACCAACAGTTTGTACTTTTATTACATGAATATTTAATATATTTAAATATTAAACATCTTATTACATATTTTTCATTTTTTTTCATGACTATAGTGTAATAATGTCCTAGAGTATTTGTTGTATTGACATGGTCATAGTAGTTCCCTGCTATAATGAGAACCCTGAAGTTATATGAAAATATTCTTAAATATAGTTATGTAGTTGGATGACATACTATGATGGGACACATAGTATACATACCATCAGGTGCAAGTACTCATAAGCATATGAGACTTCTTTTCATGAAGCTCACACTTAGTAATCTCCAAGATGAGAGATTATAAGAATAAACCAACTAATATGAATTCTGCATGTTTTGGTGTCATCGGATATTCCTATATACAAGCATGTATAATGTTCCTTAGACTTTAATATTATCATTAATATGTGTCAAGACCCGGGAACATTTATTTAATGAAGAAAACTGTCACATAGATAGTTGGAGGGAAGTAGGGTACATTAGGTGTGTCACGAATGATATGTTATTAATGGATAATTCGAGGAAGGATTTGTCCCTTCCATTTATGGAAGTTAATATCTCATCCCTTTGATTGAAATAGAACCGTCACACATAATTCCATAGACATGGCGCAACAACAATTTTATTTCAAGTAGTCAAAGAAAAACATATCAAGCATAAAGGTTGATGACACTTTCATGAAACCAGCCTGATGAGATATTGAGATAAATGTACTATATTACACAGTGAGCATTCTTATATAAATTTCATTGTTGAGACTTCAAGTTATTTCTCTTAGGTTCCTTTACCCGTTACTAGATAGTACTCTTGTAATTTAGGCAAGCTCTCCTAATGCCAATGGGAAATAATCCTAGAGGGACACACAATAAGTATTTTTGGTGGTCTTGATTAAATTTTATTTTAATTTAATTAATGGAATAAATATTATTCTCAAGACCATGGAATAATTTTATTCAAGATATAATGATCGCATAAATTAAATAAATATTTATTCACTGAATTGTGAATAAAAAAATATATATTTATTTTATTTGACATTAAATAAATATTTATTTACTAGTTTTTAAATAAAATATTTATTTATGAGAATAATTTATTTATTTATTTATTTGGGTGTTCAAAAAATTAAAGTGGAGTTTGAGTGGACTAAGGATAGTTCGGTAGTAAAATAATTATTTGCAAGATGGTAAATAATTATTTAACTAGTTGGCACAAAACAAAATAATAATAACATGGTTATAATTATGCGGCATGGGATTTCATTTATGATTCCATTTTGCACAAGTTGGCACACCAAAAATAATGACGTGATTATTGTTATTATGTATCATGGGTTTTATCTAAGGGTATGAATGTATTTAATTACTGTTACACAATTAAATATTATAACTGATTCCCCATGTCGATAAATAGATAGGTACATATATTGTGCCTTGTATGGGAAACCAGTGATACTAGAGCAATTACAAGTTAGGAATTTTCTCTCGACTCCTCTCCTCTCTCCCTCTCAAGAATGATATAAGTTTTTCAAGATTGAAGAACAAGCGATCAAGATCAATCGACGGAAGATATTCACTTCGCTGTGCTAGCACCCAAAAAGTGAGTGGTGTCAATCAGAGACCATTAGAGCATGTGTGGATCACCACTAGAGTGATTCTGATTTGTATCTTTGAAAGCACAACCAGAAAAGCTAAAAGGGTCATCTCAAATGATCAACATCATCAATGAAGAAAGTACTGAAGAACTAGGTATTTTATTTCTTTAGAAATTAAATTTAAATTAATTATAAACATGATGTGCAAGATCTTATCTAAATGTTTCAGGCCTCTTTCTTATTTATCCAAATCTTTGATTCTATTATATGGAGACTGACATTAATCATCATATTGATCCTAGAATAATCATTGATCATGGTAAAAATTAAAGTTGGGCTCCAGTCCAACCACACTACCTCTACACCCAAAACCTTCAAAGAGTAGGTTTGAACTAACTTAGCTATTAGGTTCATGGAATTAAATACTCTGGAATTTTATCTTCTATAATTTCCTTTTATCTCATGAAAATACTTCTTGAGATGACCTCTTTTTCTACAGTGCTAACAGGATGGTCTGGGTCTGGTAGATTTACCTCTAATATAGTCAGTTTCCTTTCCTTCTAATTACCATTGAATTTTTTGATGAGGTGAGCACACTCTTCCATTTATATTTAATGTATCACTTATGGGTGAACAAATATTACTCATTCATATATCTTTATTCATAATCAAGTTCTGTATATTCTTGAAGATCAAGTTGGTTTTTCTACAAGAGTTTCTCACTACTGTCACTATTTTATCCCAAGATTCTAGTAAAAAGATAACAAAAATATGTGATAGAAATCATTTTTTAATTCACATTAATTAAATCGATCTATATTTTGATCATGTTGAAATCATTCACATGATCGGAAGGATGCCTCTCTTCCAATAACCTTATATTGAATAATCATCCCATTAAGCACACCTTGTTGAGTGTTGTAGGATTATTGTACATATCTACCAGTGATACTATCAACTCTTCCTTAGTCTTCATATCCTAGATGTTGAAGGCCACATTACTTTCCAAAACTATCCTAACCACACCTAATGCTTTTTATATATATCTTTTACCATTCTTCTTTCTCCATTACCTCTAGTTTAACACCTTTTTATGGAACTTCAAGATCTTTCTAGATGAGATAGTCCTATATCTTAATTTTCTAGAAATTTAAATACATTACATTAAATATATTGACTCAGACCTTTATATACTCTAACTCCATCACATTATCAAAAAATTAATCCCAATGAATCAACAAAAATTTGATCAAGAAAGAATGCTACATGAACTATTGACAAGTAAACTACTAAGCCTTTAAGAACTGGGAATACAAAATTTCACCATAATCATCACACCGAGTTTCACTTACTCAATATTGTTTAATAAAAATTTACAAAAAATTCAAAAAGATCATGAAAGGAAAATAAAAACAATAAAAATACACAATAAGGTTTTATATGGTTTAGAATTTCATCCTATTCCCATGGGGAGAAGCATAAAAATCTTTCATTATATCATAAGTACCAAATTGATAATCACTATGACTATATATCCTCATAGATCACTAAATAGTATGATTTATTATCATTACAACAAGTGTTACACACCATTTTATATAGGTTTCTACTTAGTTTTTTGGTTTCTTAGACCTCCTATAATCGCATAGGTCTATTCATTTCATTGGAATGATTGATATCCTAGAACCTTCCTTATCTCGACTACTAATCATTGGTATAAAAAAAATTCTTACCACAACTCACTCTTTCCTATAAAACCCATAACAAGAGTAATAAAAATTTAGAAACAACCTAAATTTTAGTTATCTTGTCATTGACTGATTTTCTAGTCAACTGAATACTAGTTGAGCATCTATCAGAAATTATCATCTTTTGATCAACACATTATCATCTACTAAAGTTTATAACCACTTATCTAATAATATAAAAAGGTTTACTATATTTTCTCCTTCTAGTAGACTTAATATAACACTTTAAGAGGCTCCAAATAATCCAAAAAATGACATGGTGGGGTTTCTTATTTGAAAAACTAAGTACTGTTTGAGGACTACACATGACTAATGGATTCATGATGTGGCGGGTGATGCATAAGAGTAAGATCCTCAAATGTAAAGGTAAATTTCATTGGTCATGATAATGATGACATTATTGAGGGTGTCATGTTGTATTAAAAACTTACACATAGAGATAGAACCATGATTTAGGGAGTCACTTCATGATAATGATCATTTCATATTAAACCCGTAGGTTTTACCTTTGTGAAATTTGGTGAGGGTGGCTAGTCATGCAACACCCTTCCCATTATTGAGGTACAAACCCAATTAAATTTTTGGGAAGGCTTGTGTGCATTTTGGTTATAGGTATTTTTTTTATTTTTCTATTTAATATAAAATTTTAGCTTTAAGTGGCATATTTAAATGTTTTGGGGGATTCCATGTGTGATCGGGTGGTTGGGGAGAAATTTTGGGGAAAAATAGGATTTTCTTATACAAAATGGGGCCCAATAGAAGTGTTGGATGTGTTAGGATAGGTAAGAGTTTAATTTTGGTGTTGGTTAGGATTTGACTGGGTGTTGAGGATGTTATTTTTAGCTATAGATAGAGGTGTTGGTTTGGTCCATAGGTGTGTGATAGGCGAGTCTTCTGGTGTTGGACATGGTTTTGGGTGTCCCTCATATGGATGGACTTTATAAAGAATTTAGAGAAGTATATACACTAGGAAGACCCCTACGTGGTTAACCCTACTTGGGTGTCTCGTATATGGTCGACCCTACATGGGTGACACATATATTCTAATGACTATGTGGGTGACCCGTACATAGTTCACCCCTATTCTAGTGACCCATATATGGTCATCCCTATGTGGGTGACCTGTAAATATCCATCCCTATATGGGTGAACCATACATGGTCACCCCTATGTGGGTGACACGTATGTGGGTCACCCTTACATGGGTGACAATTACATGAGTCACCCATACATGGGTGACTTGTATGTGAGTCATCCTTATGTGGATGACCTTCACATGTAAGACCCTTACATATTTACATGACTGTATATTTCCAAATAATTGATAAAGTCCCAACACTATATTAAGGGAGTCTGGAAGACCCATACATGGTTTTTGAGGCTAGGTTTTATTGGTCTTAATGAAGGAATAAATAAATTAATTGAATATGTTAAAAAATGAAATAATAAAATAGAGAATAAAATGAGTGAGTATTTAAAATATGAAAAGAAGGCTTTCCCTATATGTTATTACTAGAATCATGACCAACCATTGATCTCTACTCTTTTACATGAGATATCTCCCAAATCTTGTTAGTTTCAGGTTCTGTTCAATCTAGTGAGCATCTAGAGATAAATCTAACACTTTATAACCTTTATTTTTTGTTTTCTCTTGTTATTTCATGGTCTTATGATGATTAAGGCCAATTTTACCCTATTTAAGGTTTTGTTTAGAATATTTGATTTCTCCCATTTGATCTTGGATTATTAGCTGATATTATATTGTAATACTCCTACAATAATAAGGTAGGTGGTCTTTAAACTATACCTTAAATTCTTACACCTTTTCTTGGAGTGTGTGATGTGTGTGCATGCCGACTCAACCTATGTTAACCTAAAACTATAATAATTATTTTTAAAGGATTGATTCATGTGATAAGTTTATTCATGGGTCATGAATGGCCGATTGATGAGTGTTGAGACTAGACCTTCAACCACCACATGAGGTGATCTCGATTATGACTAATTATGAAGATTAAATAAGTGACCTAAAGGGTGTTCTAAATGAAGTAGTAACCCAATAAAAGAACATAGATTCCTATGATTTTCCTTGGATCTAGTATTAGTACCTATCATGTGTGGAAGGTGAATTAAATAATGATGTAAGGATTCCTTGGATATTATTCTTTGATCCATAATTTTTCCTATGGATACATGATTCCATGGATGTTCTCTTTGGATATGGTTTTATGGATATGGATATGGTATTCCTTGGATGTTCTCCGTGGATATGTCTTTATGTCTTTGGACCCAAGATTCCATGGATGTATTCCTTAGATCTAGATTTATTCTTATATACATGGGATGCCTTGGATTCTCTCATTAGATATGGATTTATGCCTATGGGTATAAGATTATTTGAATGTTCTCCTTGGATACAGATTTATTCCTATAGATATGGGATGCCTCAGATGTTCTACCAAGATCCAGATTTATACATATAGAAATGGGATTCTATGGATATATTACTCAGATCCATATTTATACCTATTAACATGGGATTCTTAAGATTACATCCTAGGATCTGGTGTGACACTGAATGAATTACTGTGTTCAGAGACATCCAACATTGGTTGAATTTGGTATAATCAATATCGAGTCTCAGCTTATAAATTGAGGAATTATTTTGATTTATTTATTATGATCCCTTTATTTTATTATACACATCATCATTCACCTATTACTTAGACTAGATATGTTTATAGATGTATTTGGTTGTGAATTACTAAGTTATACTCACATACTACTCAGAATTTTGTTATTATCCAAGTAGACTTCATGGGTTCATTAAAGAAAGAGGGAAAACACTTTATAACAGATGAATAATCTGGTTTAACTAGGGTAGATCTTAATATATGGGACCGACCTTGGTTTCAGGAACTGTTTTTCAATTTTTCAAGTTTTTCCATTTTTTCATTTTTTACTTTGAGGTATATCACCCACCCACATATGATCCATTTATATGTATGAATTTATTAACACTCATAATATTTCATGGGTTGTATTTATTTATTAGAACTTTTTGCAATGTATATTTCCATAGGCTATATGAGGTATGAGATATTATATTATTTTTTATATTATTTTAATTTGATATGAGGGTATAATCTCTACATAGTACCACCATAGACCCTCAATACTATTCAGATACCTTTGACATATGGGAATGTGTGAATGAGGTAATGTGACACTGCTAGATTGAACACTAATGAGTTGACATGGGAGGCTATTATAGAAAGTGGTATAATGGCATTATTTTCTTTTGACTTATTATTTGGGAAGGTATACATGAGATATGACATTGTCAAAACTTTTTATGGAACTTGTGCCTAGAAGTAGATGACCCATGTATGTGGAAATTCAAAGTTACCAAGGATGATATTTCTATTCTTGGTTTTCTATTTTATCATTAATCTATTTTACCTAGTGTGATGAATGTGATTTTGGGTTTAGGATTTATGGGATTTTCACTCTTGGAACAAATTGGAAACATGTAATGTGTTCATGCATCATATTAGGAATGTAGTATTCAAATTTCATTAACATGCTTGGTTGTGATTTATTACATGGATAAAATTATTGGGTTACATATTTAAAGTGTATTTATTAACTTATATGGTGTTTTCCCATATAAATGGGGGTTCAAAAACCATTGGGCATAGGGCACTATAGCAGTACAGTAGCAATACTGTAGCAGTGGCGACACTGTAGAAACGATGGGAACTATAGTGGCAGCAGGTCACTGTAGCAACGGCAGGGCACTATAGTGGCGATGGGTACTATGTGGCACTGTAGTAGGCGGGTACTGTAGCAGTACTATTCACAGAATGGGCCTTGAGCCAAAAATTTGGGCCTACGGGCCATGTAATGGGATAATTTCCCACTGGGCCTTTGGGCTATGTAACGGGTCTCCCTCTACCGAGTTAAAGAGGTCTTTGCTTTGATTTAATAATAAATGAGGCTTCGGCCCCAACCTTTAAAAAAAATATAAATTTTTGGTGGAATATTTTCTAACTAATTATTTAAATGGTTGATTTTTTTCGTGAATATTTATTCTAGTTACTCAATGATGTCAGTTAAATAAAATTCCAAAATGAAAATCATATAGTGTTTTCTTATATAACTTGTAGTTTTCATTTCATTTTACTAATACTCAATTATAAAAATTATGAGTAAATTGGAATAAATGAAAAAAATATATGATATGGATCCTATATAAACATGGAATTGACCATGAGTATGGGTAATTAAGTCTATAGATAGATCATGGGTTATGAATTTCTTATAATTTGGGGTTTAGAGAAGAGTGGGATGGTCTGTATGTTACTTTTTTTACTAGAATATGATATTAAAGTTGTTATGGTGACATTTTCTCATTTTAATCTTTGGTATTATAATGAAATTCCACCATAAAGACCACATATGGAGCTCTAGGAGGGAAGAGAAAAGAATACCCCACTAATGTTTGGACTAGATCCTCTTATGGAATCAGTGTAATTAATGTATTTTCAGCTCTAAGAGAACTTGTTTTGAGTTATACATTCCATGGAGAGAGAGGAATATTGAGCTATGCCTATAATATCAGATCTGAAAAAAGAGTTTTAAATACAACATCATTTATTATTCAATGGGAGGGATTTCCCCAAGTAGAAGAGTTCTTAATAAAGTCAATTAAGATGATCATTGAGCATCTAGATACACTCCCTAAGAGGAATATGAATATAAATATCTATATTCTTTGTGGACCAATGAAGCACTGGTGGGATATGTTGATCTAGGTAGGGTATTAAGTGGGATTGTTTAGGAAGACTTTTTAGACCAATTTTCTTAATAATTTCTTATTGGATACCATGAGATTAGTCATGACAAGGAAGTTCATATACCTTACATAGGGAGGTATATTAGTGGTTGATTACACTAATCAATTCATAGATCTACAACATGTTCACCTACACTAACATGGGATTAGGTAGCTACACCTAGACATTTTGAGGATGGGTTGAGGTCTAAGGTATGACCACCCATATCTTCCACACACTTTATTTCACGATTTATTGCATAAAGATACACTTAATAGAACTCTAGAAGACCATGGGATATAGTTTATTTGGGTAATTAGGAATATATCCTAACAAATAGAAATACAAATACAAATACATAAACTAAAACTCTATAACATGCCCTTAAATTTACTTGATATTCTAAAACTACATGGGATAACCTAAGGATGTACATAAGAATGGGGTGAGATATACAACCTAGTAAGGGAATAATCTAATAATAACATGATGAAAGTAATACATGTGAGTCAATAGGCATATAAAAGTAAAAAAGTGAGGTTATAATCATAAACTTGAACATCGAATCATAATATAAGATGATACATAAAGGCAACATGGGAATGTGGAAACAACATAAAAAATGGAATCTTACACATATGTCCAAGCTAACTATAGAGAAATTATAACATAATGTTCTTAGGATAACCTCATGTGCACTATAAATTGAATATCATGATATAAAAATATTACCCAATGCATTGGAGGGCTATATAATTCCAGACCCACCCATCCCATTCATATTACGTACATGCATAAGTGTTCCACATATATCATACAACATAAGGATGTATTTAATCACTATTAATACCATGATCAAGGAGTGTGGGTTATATAAATGAAAATCCCTAATCAACTATGTATAGGTAAATCTAGGTGAATAACCTTTATTGGAAATGGGGATGGGTATTCACTACATAAATGTCTGGCATAGAAAATCATAGGTTAATTTAAACAACATAATGGGGGTACATAAAGATTTATGGGAGGGATTAATGAGATTGAAAGGGGTCTATCATAAATTGTAAATATTTAGGAAAGTAAGAGAGATATTTAAAAAAATATTCCAATATGAACAATTGGAAATAAAAAAGGAATAATGTAAAGAAGGTTCTTGAATAAAGAGATGGGGGGAGAGGATCCCTTACCTTGAGAGGGTGCTTCTAAAATCTTGGAAAGAGATTATTAAGAAATTGGAAACACCTTGGGAGGGATCTATAGAGTAATGTTAAGAGTAAATTATTTATTCGAGGGGTTTTAGTGAAGAGTAATGGTATATTTGGTGGGTTATTGTAGCAAAAGAGAGGAGAATTATTTATTAATTTTTAAACGTAGTTTTTGGAATCTATATGATAAATTAATCCAAACCACAATCCATAACTTGGTTTTTGTATATAGTTTCTACCAAATAAGAGTATATTTAATTATTTTATAATTATAATAACTGAAATTATTAAAATAATACCTTTGGGGATTTGTAATTTTGTTATGTTTATAAAGAAATGATTTTAAAACCTTAAAATATAATATAGGTTTTGGATGATTAATTAAGGGTTTATAAAATTAATAAAATAAATTAAAAAATGTATTATTTTAAATATGAAACATATTTTTGTCCATGGATACCCCTTATAGTACTTATTACATCACTTTTGGACTTTTATGATGTCATAATACACACCGTATTTAATTTTTACCCAAAAATTAGATAATCTCAGAAAATTATAAAAAAATCACCTTTGGATAATGTACATATTATGATTTAAAAAATAATATTTATTTTATCAAAATAATTCTATAAATATGAGAATTTAAACTTTTAAATAAAAAATCTCTATTTATTGAAAAAATACTAGTTTTTTGAAAATAATAGTTTTCAAACCCCTAAAACAATTACATTTGACTTAATAAAATTATAATATCATTTTTATTTAATAAATATTATTTAATAATAATATTTTATTAAAACTTCATTTATTTAAAAAAATATTTAATTCATCAAAAAGAGTGTCTGGATTGAAAATATATATTTTCTAAAAATATAATTTGCATTTCATCATATCAAAATATTATTTTTTTCAAAATTTATTATTTAATAATTATAAAATAATAATGTATAAATATAATCACGGTTTTATTAAAAATAAAAATATTAAAATTCATACTTTTAGGGTCTAGATACATATCCCGTTTTACACCTGTGAATTCCTTAAGGGTAAGGTGTGTGATGGTGAGATTTTATTGGGGTGGTTCGGTGAACATGGTTTGGGCCATGATCTCGATGAATATGAACCTATCTCATAAATAGTTTAATCATTATTTATTTTTTGGATCTCATCATGGGATTGGTCAAGGGAAAATACCAATGATGTTATCTCCCTTTAAAGCTTCAATAAATGGGATTTATAGGGTATGGTCCTATTGGTTGTGGTCATTACTTCCTTTGTCTATATCAATTAGGTTTATTATAACCCTATATAAATACTAATAATATGATCACTATTTAATGACTATACTATCAATGGTTATGATGCTTAACAGTCTTTTTAATCTAATAGGATTTAACTTATAACGGTCAAAAGTATCCAAAGTAGTGCATTTGTTTTCTATAATTTCATTTCTTAATAAGGAATTTACTCATTTAAGAATGGAATTTAATTTATAAATGTTCAGGTAATTATATTATTCACCCCTTTAAAAATTTCACCATTGAAAATTCATTCGTACACTAAAACAACTTAGGGTACTTCTGTTTCATTACCTCTTCTAGTTCCCAAGTCACTTCCTCAAACTTGTGGTTCTTCCATAGTACTTTTACTAGGTGAGTTATCTTGTTTTGTAAAACATTTTATCTAAGATATAAGGTTTTAATTAACTTCTCCTCATATAATAGATCATTATCTAATGGTACCACCTCTAGATTCAGTACATGTAAGGGGTGAAGTATGTACTTTCACAAGGGGGATGCATGGAACACATCATGTACCTAAAATTGTTTAGGTGGGAGTGATATTAAATAGGACACCACTTTGATGAAATCAAGGATCTCAAAGGGGATGATTTATCTTATAATAATATTTCCCTTCTTACAAAATCTCATGACTTTCTTCCACAATGATATAAAAAAGAACAATTTATCTCTGACTTTAAACTCTAGGTCTCATCTATGATTGTATATATAGATTTTATGTCAAATTTTTGTGGATATCATATTATAATGAATGGTTTAAGCCTTACCTATAATATATTGAATAATATCATGTCCCATCTTCATCTTCTCTCCAACTTCTTCCTAGAATATTGGAGTCTAACACATCTTCCTATACCAAGTCTCATAAGGTGCCACTTGAATGCTATAATGGAAACTATTACTATATGATAAATCCATTAGGGGAAAGTGTTGATCCAAATATCCTTGTAAATCCATTGAACATGATCTCAAAATATCCTCTATAGTTTGAATGGTTCTCTCATTCTAACCATCCTTTTGAGGGTAATAATTAGTACTAAAACATGACTCCATATCCAATGCTTACTAAAGAATTTTCCAAACCCTCAGATATCAATATGATACAATGAAAAGTGGAACTCCATGTAGTCTTACCACTTATCTTATGTATATGTTATAAAGTTTTTCAAGAGAGAAATATTCCTTGATATAAATGAAAAGATCTAACTTTGTAAGGTGATCAATATCTACCTAGATGGAATTATTTCCTTTAGAGGTTAAGGGGGTCCTATGACAAAATCCATGGTTATTTTTTCCCATTTCCATACTGGTATGGGTAATAGATTCATCTTACCCTAATAATTATATATCTTATCCTTGACTTGATACTAAGCATCATGATACAAATTCTACAATATCCATCTTCATGTTATCCCTCCAGATGTTTTAATTCAAATATCTAAACATCTTGGTACTTCCTAGAAAAATAGAGAAGAATAACCTATTCACATCATCCAGAAGTTCCCCCATAAATTATGATTTTTATTGGACACATATTCGAGTTCTAAACCTTATAACTTCATCTTTAGAAAAGTCAAACATTGAAATATTCACTATATTTTTATGTAGCACCTCATCATCCTTCTAGGCCTCCTTGATCCTCTCAAGAATATATGTATGAGAAGTCGTTTGAGAAAGGTAGAATAAAGATACTTTTATTATTCTCATGTCTATCCTATGTATGTCCAACAATATTGGATCCCTTACAATACTTATCATGGATAGGGTTACAATATCCTTTCTACTAAGAGCATCTGCCACTTTGTTTATCTTCCCAGGATGGTAATGGATTGAACAATCACAATCCTTGATCAACACTAACCAACTTCATTGGTGAATATTGAGATCCTTTTGTGTGAATATATAATTTAGAATTTTATGATCCATATATATTTCATAATTCTCCACATAGAGATATTGTCTCCAAATATTAAGTGTGAAGATCACTGCAACTAATTCTTGATTATGTGTTGGTTAGTTCTGCTCATATATCTTTAATTAGTGGGAGGCATATGATATCAATTTTTTTATCTTTCATGAGTACACAACCTAATAATTTTTTTTATTCATCATTGTAGATCAAAAATCCTTACCACTGATGGGTAATGTGAGAACAGGTGCAGTGATTAGTATCTTCTTTAGTTGTTTAAGGATTTTCCACATTCATCCTTCTAGAAAAAATTCACCTCCTTATGAGTTATCTTGGTTAGTGGGATTGAGAATAGTGAGAAGTTTCTAAATAATCTATGATAGTTCCTATCCAATATAAGGAAACTATAAATTTATGTCACATAGGTTGTTCTAGGATATTTTCAATTTCCTTAGTTTTTGAAGGATCCACAAATATCCCTTTGCTTGTGATAACAATCCCCAACAATGTTACTTACTCCTAGTATAAGTTCATTTGAGAACTCAACCTCTAGTTTAAGAGGAAGACTAGGACATTCTTTAAGGAACATATTCTCTCACAATGGGCATGTAATCAAGGATGATATTTTACTTAGTCACAATCATTTTATCTAGACATGCTTTCTTATAAGGCAATAATTTCCAAGATTGAGATGATAATTCCAAAAGATATTCATCTACATTATTACATTTTTATAGAATTAGTGGGTAATTCATGGTATAGAGGGTTAATTACTTCTCCTAAAAATATATTTTGTTTATATACAAGGAAAACCAATCCATAACTAGGATAACATAAAAATCCACTAAAAGGATAATGATAATATTTTCAATAAGAAAATTCTAACAAACTTCAACTTGTGATACAATAATCATAGAATTTTTTCCCAATGATATTAAATCATTTCAGTTGGTGAATTGATGTTCATATAAAACTTTCAAGATAATCTAGTGTGGCATAAATTGAAATATAGGAAGACATACACAACACTGGAATATAAGTTATGTGTACTTAAATCATCATGATCCATCTAAGAATATGACCTACCTTTTTCACTTTAAATTAGATATTATTGGTGCTCATCATCCTTGTTATCCCTTGGAATAGATAATTTTTCTAGATAATTCCCAAGTTCCCCACATTTATGATATAAAAATGTTAATGGTACCTTTTATTGAAAATTATTTTCTTCCATAATGTTTTATAAATTCTTCATTTTCCATTAAAATTAGCTACTTTGTGCCTTATTTTCCACACCCAAAACATCTTACAGTCCCATTATGACATTTCCCTTGGTACATATTTCCACATTTTTGACACATAGGAAATTTAATCATATTTACTTTATCACCTTTATCACTGGAAATTCTATGAGATATTTTCCTCCTTTTCTTTGACACATTTTTAGAATCAACTATGTGCCAGTTGTTGATAATAATTTTTGATATCTCATTTGGAAAAAACAAAATATGTCTTACTTTACCCCTATAATGTTAGGTATATCATTTGGAAAATCATTACATCTACCATAACATTGGTTGTTGAATCAGTTCATCCTCTTCCTAGCCATTGACTAAAATAAATAGAATATTAGGGATAAATTTTTTTAAACTATTAAAAACATAAATAGGAAACCATGAACATTAAATTTATAACTTATAAATATGATATATTCCTTAACTTATGAATTTATAAGTTTAAATATAAGTTATCCATGATCTATTTCCTAATATAAATTATTATGGGAATTTTCCCCTTAATAATTGTTTGTAATAAGTTAGAGAATTTACCAAAGAATATCCCATGGGATTTTCAAACTAGGTGTGTAGTAAGGCCTATTTTTTATGCACCAAGTGATGAATGAGTCCAACTAAATATACCCTTTTCGAGGATATTATCCCTAGATAAAACTGTTCCAGATCCACATTCACTTATAGTATCCATAAAGAGATGTATTGTCTTATAAACCACTAAATCTATACTTTACAAAAATATAGGGATGTTTTACTATGTTTAGTCTTATCTCTAAGTATTTTACTATATTTTTTTAATCCTAATCCCAAAAAATTACTAGGATTTCCTCTGATACCAACTATGAAAACTCATATCTTTCATACACTTTATTTCATGATTTATTTCATAATGATACACTTAATACAACCTAAGAATATCATTATTATAAGTTTATTTGAGTAATTAGGTACATAGAATAACAAATTGTAACAAAAATAAAAATACCTAAACTAAAACTCCATAACATGACCTTAAATTCTCTTTTATCTTCTAAAATTTCATGGGATAACCTAGGGATTTACATAATAAAGGGGTGATATATAAGTCCCATTAAGGGAATAATAAAAGAAAAACATGATGAAATTAATAAATGTTAGTAAATAGGCATATCAAGGTTAAATACGATGGTTTAGAATAATAAAATTGGACATTTAATCATGATATAAGATGATACATAAAGGAAACATGAGAATGTGGAAAGAACATAAAACATGACATCAAAAGAATAAGTCATGGATAACCATCAAGAAATCATAACATAGTGTTCTTATGATAACATCCCATGAACCATACATGTAATATCACGAGATAAAGAAATTACCCAATGCATTGGAGGGATATATAATTCTAGGCCCACCCGGCACATTCATATTATGTACATTTATAAGTGTGCCACATAAATCATACAACATAAGGATGCATTTTATCACTTTTAATCCCATTAACTATGAGCATGTATTATATACATATAATTCCCTAATAAATTAAGGATAGGTACATCTAGGTGAATACCCTTGAGTTGAAATGGGTATGGGTATTCACTACACAAATGTTTGGCATAGAAAATTGCAGGATAATTTTGATAGCATAACAGGGGTACATAAAGATTTATGGGATGGTTTAATGAGAGTGAAAGGGGTATCTAATCAATTTTAAATATTAAGTAAAATAATAGGGATATGTAAAAACATATTCTAATAATAACAATTGGAAATCAAAGTCATAATATAAACAAGGTTCTTGAATAATGATGGTATATGATCCATTACCTTGAGAGGGAGCTTCAAAAAATTAGGGAAGAGCTTCTTAAGAGGCTAATAATACCTTGGGAGGGTTCTAGAGAGATAAGTGTAGATTAAATTTGTGCTCTAAGGGTTTTTAGTGAATATGAATGGGAGGTTGGATGGGTTTTTATAGAAAAAGAGAGGATAATTCTTTATTAATTTCTAAACATAGGTTTTGGACTATATATGATAAAATAATCCAAACCATAAAACATCCCATGGTTTTTACCCATGGTTTATACCAAAGAGGAGTGGGTTTAATTATTTTATGAGGCTAAGGATCGAACTCCTTAAAATAATACCTTTAGTATGTTGAAGTGAGTCATGTTTAAAAAGAATTTATTTTAAAACCTAAAATATATTATAGGTTTTAGAGGATTCATTAAGGGTTTATAAAATTAATCAAACAAGTTAAAAATCAAATTATTTTAAAGTGGAAACATAATTTGGGCCATAAATACTCTTTATAGTATTTATTACACCATTTTTGGCTTTTATGATGTCTTAATACACACTGTATTTAATATTTGTCCAAAAATTTAACTCTCTCATAAAATTATGAAAAATTAACCATTGGATAATTTTATGTGATGATTTCAAAAATAATATTTATTTTATCAAAATATTTCTCTAAATTTTATATTTTATACTTTTAAATAAAAAATTCTCATTTATTGAAAAATACGGTTTTTTTTACAATAACAATTTTCTGACCCTTATAAAAAATATATCTAACTTCAGAAAATTTTATTATAATTTATATTTAATAACTATTATTTAATAATAATAATAATTTATTAAAATATAATTTAAAAAATTCTTGAATTCATCGAAAAAAGTGTCTTGATTGACACTATATATTTACCAAAAATACAACTTGTGTTTCATCATATCGAAATCTAATTTTTGTCGAAATTTATTATTTAATAATTATAAAGTAATAAAAAATACATATAATCATTATTTTATTAAAAATAAAAATATAAAAATTCACATTTTTTTGGTCTAGATATATATCACTTTATTATAGTAGTGAATTCCCTAAGAGTAAGGTATGCGATGATGAGATTTTATTGGGGTGGTTTGGTGAACATGGTTTAGGCTATGATCTCAACGATTTTGAAATTATCCCATTAATGGTTTCTATCATGCTTTAGTTATTGAATCTCTACTTGTGATTGGTTAAGGGAAAAGACTAGGGATGTTATTTACCTTAGAAGCCTTGATAAATGGGCTTCATAGGGAAATATACTACTTATAACCATTCATGTCCCCCCGATCTATTACTTTTACATTTTTTTGGTGTTTGTGGTGCTTAGAGGTGGTCAAGATAATTTCTGGAGGCATTGGATATTAAAAAGATAGAGGAAGGGGGAATACACGTCATATAAATTTTACATGATGTGAAAGGAAGGTTTGCAGCTTGTGTAGGATGGTTCATGGGGTGTTACATGATGTGTAATTAATTCCTGATTTAATGGTTGAGGCGATATGTTTTTAGTGGGGCTTAAAACCGAAAATTTACATAGCATGTAAAGGGTACATTCTATGAAAATCTTTTATGGAACGTGACTATAAAGGTTGGAGCACCCCAAGTTTTTCTTCAATGCCTATTGTCCACTCGTTTCTAGAAAACCCAACGAATCATCCTCTAGCCTCCTTGGGACTCCTTAGTCATAGATCGATCCTTAGATCCCTGCATTCAATATGTGCTGAGTTATTATCTCTTTATCATGCGTTTCCATCCATTCTTATTCATGGATTCAATACGGTGATGTTATTTTTGTTTTGGGTGTAAGTTAGGATGTGGTTTTATGATATTTGAGTATGGTGTAGGTTGATTCGTGAATTCCTTATGTGATGGTGGTTTCTGGGTATTTTGTTCTCCCCTCTACAGTGCACAAAAAGATTGAAAATATTCTTTGATGTTGGGGATACTTGTTCTCATTCTTTTACATGCTATGTGTGTGATATGCATGCTTTTTATTACCTTTGGATAGATAGTAAGGGTTGTAATAATCATTTGATTAATTGGAATTTATGAAATTGATGGGTGTGGGGAGTTATCACATGATTTATTACTTTGATATACGTTTTTTATGTTATTATGTATTCATGTTTGAAATTCTAAAAATAACAGTTGTTGGGAGACATTATTGCACTGTGGTTATTATGACATGATGACCCTTGTTGTTTTGTCGTGTGATCTCACCCGAATAAAATATTAATGAATGTATATTTGGATAATAAATGGTTTCCCCTAGAATTTTTGTTTCGTGTGGTAATACCCATGATAAAAATAAAATATATGTGATAATTACCTTGAATAAATATGGAATATGGAGTATGTGTTATGATGTGTGATTGTTCTTGTTGTGTTTCCCTATGTGGTTTGGGCCATTATGAGATGATATATGTGACCACTTAGTTTGTGCAGTGTGTGGGGAAGTGATGTGGTGGTTGTTTGGAATGGATGCGATGTGGGAATTTGTGCGATTTGGCATAGAGATTGTGGTGCTATGGTTGTGGCATAGTGGTTGTGGCATAGAGGTTATGGTGTATTAGTTTTGGCATAATGGTTGTGGTGTAGTGGTTGTGGTGTAATGGATGTGGTGTTGTGGTTGTGACATAGTGGTTTTGGCATAGTGGTTGTGGTGTAGAGGTTTTTGAATAGTGGTTGTGGTGAAGTGGTTGCGGTGCAGTGGTTGTGGCACAAAGGTTGTAGCATAGTGGTTGTGGTGTAGTGGTTTTGGCATAGTGGTTGTGGTGCAATGGTTGTGGAACATGGTGGTTGTTGTGAAATAAATGATATGTGTGGTTTTTGTGTTGTGAGATGGCTTGGGTGATGTGACATGATGATGATGGTGGATGTGTGGTTCCATAATAGTGGTTATGTGAGTTAGGCCAGTTGTTTCATGGCGTGGTTGAGTTAGTTTTCTAGTTATCCATGGAATAAATAATGATTCTTAATGAATATGAATAGGTGAAATTGATATGTGATAAATAGATTAAATTTAATTAAATTAATGAATGATTGTTTTAATGTGAAATGAAAAGGCTAAAAAATAAATGTGGTGAAAACTATAAATGAAAGTGGGAAATGTTATGTGGCTTGTGTGGTGGTTGCGTGGTGTTTCATATAGTGCTGGAAGTAGTTGTGACAGTTGATGTGTGGTATGATGGTGGTGATGTGGTGTGTGCTAATGTTTCTGATGTGAACCCTTAGTTTATGTATGGTGTTATATCTCTATATCATGTATGTTTATATTATTTTATTTATGCCCCACCTAAGTTGGATACCTTAACAACACCTAGAGGTTATGAGATCTGGGTGTTTTCCCCAAAATTTGAGATGGTAGTGATACAGATGGCTGGCTACCCCTCTCCCATAATCTTCCTTTAGGAGTGATGTGCTGGACTAGGTGTCTGTGATTGAGATGTGATGTGATGATGTGTGGCCCAGGTGTCTACGAGTGAGATGATATATGATATGATGTGTGGCCCAAGTGTCTATGGAGAGCTATAATGTGTTGGATGAGGTGTATATGGGATATATATGATGTGATGTGATGTGATGTGATATGTGTGGAAGTGATGAGAGCATTGGATGTGCGACGTTGGGGATTAGGAGAGGACAATCAGCGAGGAAGAGGTGGTGGGGCACCTTGCTATGTTGTGATCTCATAGTTATATTATTATATTGGATGTTTGATTTGGTGAGTGATCCATGGTGAGGCTAGGTTTGGGTAGATGACCTGCATAGGTGCTTGTTGCTTCAACAATTTATTCATTGGTGTGTTAGCATGTTATTTTCACATATGCACTTGAGGACATGGTTATGTCCCTACTGAGTATACCTGTTATTCTCACCCTACATATATAAACTATTTTTAGGTTTCCAAGAGGACTTTGGGGATTGATATGAACATTAATAGCTGAGTTGGAGTTTCTGTTGAGTTACAGTTATAGAATTTTATTTTTGGTATTTAATTTTGATACTTTTATATGTATCATTATTAATTTATTCATGAATTGTGGGATGATTTTTTTCTTACCTTTGTATTTTATTCTAGATTTGTTTGGTGATTAATTATCCTATATCCCAATCATGTTTCATTTATAGAGGGTAATGCCTCTAAAACTGTGATATTTTTATACCCTTAGTGCTATTTTCCAACCAAGGGCCTATTGGAGGCGGGACTCGGGGGTCATTATGTATCTCCCTTCATTGTAGTGTCTTTAGTGGGAAGGGGTCATGATAGAGTGGTATCAAATGTGATTTTTGAGATATAGGATGAATTTTGGATTTAAGAACAATGAGTATTGCATGGGTTGGTATGGGAGTAGTTCCAGTTGACCTTGGTGCATGACATAGGCCAGGGAGACTAGCTAAGACACAAGATTTTAGGCCCCTCCATGATCCAGTGCATGAATTTTGATCTTATTTAATGACTAATTGAGGTGAACCTATTTGTAGGGTAGATACCTAGGAGAGGTACATGCATCATGATGACTTTGTTCGTATTTTAATTGGGTGTTTTGGGAAAATAAAATGAATAATTAAATAATATTTGATAAAATTCCATGCTATCGGGCTTAAGATATTCTCCTTGTTTGCAGGAATTCCTCTTATTAATCATTATAAAGTTTCTCATGAAGTTTAGGTTTAGTAGTCTAATCCAGTTGATCATTGGAGGGTTGTAATGACAGAGGATCATAAGGCATGGCAACATGATTTGTGTGCCCTTCAGTGGAAGAGTTTGGGTAAGTATAAGGGGAGTGTCTCAGATCTAGAGATGGAATGTTGGATAGAGGATCTTGAGATCACTTTTTGTATGATCCAATCATGGGATGAGTTTTGGGGACCATTGGAAATTAGTCAGATGCAAGGAGATGTACACCAGTGGTGGATGTTGTTTCTTGGTGATCACATGGGGGAAAATGTGTTGTGTCCTAAATTTCAAAGGGAGTTTCTATCATCGATGATGAGGTTATCCAAGAGGTAGAATCTTATATCCTTTCAGTAGGAGAGTCTGAGCATGCAGGAGCCTGGGATCAGGTTCAAGGACCTTCTACAATTTTATTCAGATGTTTTCCCAGATGTGGATTCTAGAGCATGGTGTTTGTAAGAGGATTTGAATCCAATGATAAGGTATACAATCACTCCCTTTATTCTCTTGACATATCTGGAAGTGTAGAAAAAGGATGAGGTTATCAGGTTGATGATTTCCTTGGGAGTTTATGTAATGAAAAAAAAGTTTTATCAATGGAAATTCCATTCTCATAATTATGTTATATAGTATAAACCAAATAAAATCACATTTTGAACACAATAAAAAAATTTAGAAAAGAATAATGAATGAAATGAAAGGTATTTCTAGAAGTTAAGAAACCTACACCAATGAAATAGTAACTTGAACTTTGAAATAGTAATGTGACCCTTATGAATAGTAAACCAAGAAATTGAATAGTAACCTCACCAATGAAATTATAAATAAAATTTATCTATTTTATAAATAAAAATATGATATAATTATATCATAGTATAGGTAAATAATTATTTTAAAAATTATTAAATAAGTGTTGGTATTTTTGTAAGTCATAAATATTTAATTAAAATTTTATAATTAATTTAATAATTTAAATGAAAATTTATTTTCATAAAATGTATTTATAAATTAATATTTTTTTATCTTATGAATCTAATATAATTTTATGAGACCTTAGCTAATTTTTTAAAGTGTTATAAAATTAGTTATAATTTTAAAATCTGTATTTTTCGAGTAAATTATGATTTTAATTAAAAATTAAATTTTACATATTTATAAAATTATTTTTAAAAAATGGAGTTTATTTTTAAATTCTACACATATAAAAATGGTTAGGGTGAATTTTTTAGATTTTTCTAAAATACTTAAATTTTTTGGTGAATAGTGAAATACAGTAATTTATGGTATTTATACATTACAAGTTAAATACACCATTAATTGAGTAATAGATGATGTAAGAACCATAATCTATAAATAAACTTAATTATTTTAATATATTTTGTGATAATGATCAAAATATTCATAGTCTTGATCTAAAATAATAAATTAATGAATAAAATAATGAGAAAACACTCCTCTTCTCCACTATAAACACCACCCCTCACCACCTCTTCTCCTCACACCTCTAAAACATTTAACCTTATTCAAATTATACTAAAATATCCTCCTAAGACCCTCCCCCAAATCTAGGAGATTTTTTTCTTAACAAAAGACCAAAACCAATCTCTTAAGGAGGTTCTCAAGTACAAGGAATCAAGAGGTAAAACCCTATTTCTTTTCTTTTCTTTTTAATTTCTTTTCAAGTTCCTTTACTTATTTTTATTTCCTCACATCCCCTCATAAAAATGGTATGATAAATATATTAACTTACATCTAATGTAATTTTATTAATCTAATATAACAATTAATCACCATCTCTCTTTCCCCTTCCTTTTATACTAAGAATGAAAACATCGTCTGTGATGTGTTAATTTATCGCATTCAAGGATGATGAAGTTTTCAATTTCCTTTACCATCTTCAATGCTGGTCATGAAACCATTTTTATGACTATACCAGATTATAATATATATATTATATCTTATTTAAATTTTTGTAATCATTATATACACATGATATTAATTTATAAAATAAAACGAGTTCATTGTGATAAAAAACTTCCAAAACAAACTCAAACGATTATCATTAACTATTTATCTAATTATTCATCCTAATGCCATAAAAAAATGATATATAAGACCAATTTAACCTTTTTAATATTATTAATAACATATAAGTTCAATTTTGGATAATTACCCTCACTTTACATGATCTTTTGAGCATGTATACAAGTAAACCGATCATGAAAACCAAAGAAACCAATGCTCCCAAACGATGATATTAAATCTATTAACTCATAAAAAAGGCCATAAATAAACTTAATAAACTTATAATAAATAAAATACATGTATAAAATTTTATTTAATTATTAATTAATGAATCTAATTTGATTATCCAGGACATTAAGATCAATTGAAGAACACCTTCAGACTTAAGGTAAGGGATTCTACCCGAACCTCCATTATTCCTTCATATTGATTTTTCTCTCTTTTTAACCAAATTAAATTAACTTTTATTTTTATTTAAATGTTATAAATGATATGTATATGTTCCAAAATTAATTATTAAGATATTTTCATCCTTATTTTTTAGGTATATACACATTTTTAAAAGGTTCCCTACCCAATTCTTCCCGATAAGTAAGCCCGATTTAAGGGAACTTTCCAAATTCTTACCAATTTCAAGTGCAATCCATAATATATTTTAAGACAAAATTATTTTTATAAAATAAATAATTTCATTATGAAAAATATCTTGGTTCACTTTTGGTTTTATATAAAATATTATGCCTTTTTTTTAAATTCTCTTTAATATTTTCCTTAAACCGCACTAAAATATTTTAATCCTAAAGTTTCTTAAATACTCTTTTTACATGTTATCACTTCCGGTTGAAATAAATTATAATTATATATGCCTATTTTCCTTTATTAATTTCCATTTATGATTTAATTCCTTTCTTTCATGGACACTATTTTGATATACCCATTTATTATGCTTTATGATATGATTATGATACCCATTTCTTTCCATGGGTAACCCTTATATTCATTTTTCATGTGGAAAACATATTCATGAACATGTTATGATGGGTGAAACCAGATATCACTCCAACTAATTGGGTAATGTTTAGTCTCACGAGACTTCACATGCAATAGTCTTGGTAGTTAGCCTTGACTTGTGCTCCATGTGCAACGGTCTTAGGGGTTAACCTTGACTCGTGCTCCTTCATGTGAAATGAGCCTTGAATCATGCTTATGTAATGTTATATGTTGTTGAAACATCTTCAATGATACCATGATTACAAATGTTATGAATTTTTATGCATATCCATGCATTTTATGTCATCTTATTAGGCCTTCTAACCCATGTTTTATGCTTTATTCTTATGTTTATTCCCTTACTGGGTTTTTTAGCTCATCCCTTTATTCATGTTATCCCCAGGTTATCCTATGAAGATGTAAGGGATCAAAGGAAGGTAGGATATCATAATGGATTATAAATAAGGAAATGTTTTATTTAGCCCCATGTTTTTAGTTTTATGTACCTAGTCTTCTAGAGATAATAGAATTTAGGATAATTGGATTATTTTTATAGTTAGTTATGTTTAAAATCATGTATTAAATGTGATAAAGGATAGGGTCTCTATAGTTGGTATTAGAGGAAGGTATAATTAATTTTGGATATTAAGAATAGACCACTTTAGTAAGAACCTTAGGGATAAGACTAATTCTAAGAAAATATTACTAAATTCTGGTAAGTATATAGTAAGTGGTTTATCAAGAAAATACATCCCTATATAGATACTACAAGTGGATGTGGTTATGGAATAGATTCACCTAGGAGTAACAACTCTGACAAGGTGTTCTAGGACTGACTTGGGGTAACCTGGTACATGAAAATGAGGCTTAATGTGCACCTGGTTTGACACTCCTAGGGGATATGATTTGATAAATTCATAAGCACATTATAAACCATTATTAAGGGAACAAAAAATATCTCATAAGAGTATATGTTATGAAATAAACCTTGGATAACCTATATTGAAAAATAAGAATCGAAAGTTAGGATATTATTTTCCTTTAAAAGTTTATCCTTTTTATGTTTAGAGTTTCTTTTACATGGTTATTATATTAGTATTAAATCCCCATAATTTCACTTTATTTTTCTTAGTTAATGGTTGGTAATAGAAAAACCCATTCCAACAATCAATATGAGGAAATGTAACTTTTTCCATAATGATATTCCAAATATGATGAGAATGAGTGCTAAAAAATTCATGACAATACTTTCTTAATTGGATTGAGTTATGAATAATAACTTGAATAATGTGGAATTCCCTCCTTCTCCAAAGAGAGATCAAGTTTTCATTGAATCCCTCATGTATAAAAGGTATCCCATGTTTAGTGGATTTTATGATCCCCTCCTTGTAAAACAATTGATTAAATCCATTGAAAAGATATTATCTATCCTCCAATGCTTATAAGAAGATAAAGTTGTGATAACAGTCTACCATTTTGACATGGAATCTGATTAGTGGTGGACACTGATAAAAAATACAAATTCCAAGGAGGAAATTGATTCCATGGATTGGGAGGAATTCAAGAAAATGTTTTTCAATAAATATTTTTCTTGAACCCTCCATCTCAAGATGGAAAGAGAGTTACTCAGACTTAATTAGAAGGAAGATGAGCCTATCAGGGCATATGAATCAAACTTTAAAAGGCTTGGAAGATACACCTATGAATTTTTCATGAACACTGAAATAAAGGTGGATCACTTCTTTCGCAAACTAAATCCAAGTTTAGGAAATGTGTTGGTGATTCAAGAATTTGACAGTTATGAGGAGATTGTCCGTTGTTACTTAAAGGTTGAAATGGAGATTGGAGACTCTTAGTGGTCTTATGGGACCAATGAAAAAAAATCATAAAATGGAGTATAATATGGGTAGATCAGTAAATAAGTCCCATGATGGAAAGAAGACTGAATATACCACGTATCAAAATTATGGGAAGAAGCATCCTGAGAATTGTCTAACAAGAACTAGGAAATGCATTAAATGTGGAAGAATGGGGAATCTGGATAAGAATTTCTGAAGGGATTTGAATAATTCCACAA
Organism: Viscum album; assembly: GCA_963277665.1. NCBI lineage: Eukaryota > Viridiplantae > Streptophyta > Magnoliopsida > Santalales > Viscaceae > Viscum > Viscum album. The sequence continues at coordinate 955,128,011 of OY728126.1, forward strand.
ATGTGGAAGAAGAAAGGAAGGTTCATATCAACACTCAGACTGTAGTGCAGTGTTTCAACTACAAGGCACATGAGAATTTATAAAACCAATTCCCTAAGACTAGGGTTGTAAGAGGCAATCGACAACAACCTGAAAGTAAATAAGAAATGGAATATGCGATCACTACTATTGAGGTAGAGCTATAAAATGATGTGGTTAAAGGTACACTGGTTATTCAATCAATAATAGTAAACTTACTATTTGATAATGGTTCTATGCATTATTTCATATCTTACAATTTTAGTAGAACTATTAAAACACCACCTAAAAATATGGAGGTTGAGTTATCTGTGAGAACAAAAAATGGGTAAATTATTTCATCCAAAGTATATAAATTTTCCATAGTTAATGTTTGTGGATTAGACCTTTCAAAAAATCTCATATTACTCCCTCTTATAGAGTTTGATGCTATATTGGGCATGGGTTGGATATATTTATATAAATCTAACATGAAATATCGAGAAAATGAGATTACTCTTCACATCCCAACGAATCCTCTAATTTTATACATGTGTAAGAAGTAGGATGATTCTACTTTAGAATCATTGTCTCAAGTGTGGATATTACTACCTTATAAGCAAGAATATCTTGATCAAATGATTGATACAAAGGATATAATCATGCTCTAAGACATTCCCATTGTAAGGGAATACACTAATGTGTTCCTCAAAGAGTTTCCTGGTCTTCCTCCTAATTGAGAGGTCGATTTCTCAATTGAACTTATTCTTGGATATCTGCCTATATAAAAGAAACCTTATAGAATGGACACCACTGAGCTAGAATAACTGAACCAGGAGTTACAAGAGACTATGGACCGGGGTTATACACTCAAGTGCTTCACCGTGGGGTGAAACAGTCCTCTTTATCAAGAATAAGGATAGATAAATGCACCTATACATCAATTATCATGAACACAACAAAATCACGATAAATAAAAATTTTCCCCTACCAAAAATAGATAAATTGTTTGATCATCTAAGTGGGTCCATTTACTTCTCAAAGGTGGACCTTCAGTCGGGATACCACCAATTAAAGGTAAAGAAGGAAGATATCCCTAAGACTACCATTTTAAGGAGGTATGGACACTATAAGTTCATCGTGATGCCTTTAAGACTCAATAATTCTCCATAAATTTTCATGAATTTAATTAATAGAGTCTTTAGATATTAAATTGACCAATTTATAGCAGTATTTATTGATAATATTATGATATACTCCAAGAGAAATGAGGAACATGAGGAGCATTTGAATACTATTCTAAAGACTTTAAGACGGGAGAAACTATATACAAAGTACATTAAATTTGAGTTCTGGATGGAGGAAGTATCATTCTTGGGGAATGTAATCACCAAAAAAGAAATATCTATGGACCTTTCTAATATAAAGAAAATAGAATAGTAGCCCAGGACAACAAATGTAATGAAGATACATAGTTTCCTTGAACTAACTAGGTATTACTGAAAATTTGTGAAGAACTTATCATGATTTTAAAACACAATAACCAAGTAGACATAAAAGGGAGTGAAGTTTGTTTGGACTCAAGAATGTGAGGAAATCTTTAAGGAGCTCAAAAAGAGGCTTATCACTATGCTAGTACTCACACTCCTGAAAAGTGGAGAACTATTTGTAGTATACAATAATTCTCTAAAGAATGACCTAGGATGTGTACTAATTAAAAATAATAAAGTGATAACACACACCTTAAGGAAGTTGAAAATACATGAGAAAAACTATCCTACACATGATCTGGTGTTAGAAACTGTGATCTTTATGTTGAAAATATGATGATATTATATCTATGGGGAGAAGTTTGAGATATTTACTGATCACAAGAGTCTCAAATATATATTCACACAAAAATATATTAATATGCACCAATGAAGATGGTTGGAGATCATAAAAGATTACAAATTCTCAATCCACTACCATCCTTGTAAATAAAATAAGGTGGCAGATACTCTAAGTAGAAAAGGTCCTACATCTTTATCAATGATGAGAATAGATAAGGATCCAATATTCTTAGAATTATAAAGGATGGACGTGGGATTCATTAAGGGAGGAAAATAATCAATCCTTTCTAAAATGATTTTTTAACCATCCCTCATGGAGAAAATAAATGATTCTCAAAGAAATGATGTAGAAATTCAGAAAAGGGTGGAAGTTATCAAAAATGGTAAATCCTCAGAGTTAAAAATAGATGAGGAAGGAGTTGTGATATTTGGGTCATGACTATGTTTACCATCTGATCCATAGATGAATAATTATATTCTGAATGACACACATAGATCAACCTTTTCTATTCACCTAGGGAGAACAAAGATGTATTGAGATCTTCAAGAGAACTATTGGTGGGACAATATGAAAAAGAAGATTGCTGAATATACATCAAAGTGCATGGTATGTCAGTAAGTGAAGGATGAAATAAAAAAGTCTAAAGGGTTGATGCAACCATTATCCATACCAACATGGAAGTGGGAGAACATTACCATGGACATTTTCACTAGACTTCCAAAGGCATCCATAGGAAACAATGCTATATGGGTGGTATGGATCGTCTTATAAAGACAACTAAATTTATCAAATTTTAAGAGGATTTATCACTGGATAAAATTGAATGGATATATATTAGATAAGTGGTAAGGTTTCATGGAGTAACACTATCAATTATATCTGATTGAAATTTTAGATTCACCTAAAAGTTTTAGAAAAGTATCCAACATGCTCTAAGCACTGAGCTGAACTTCAGTACATACTAAAACTAATAGCCAATCTAAGTGAACTTTTCAGACACTGGAAGACATGTTGAGAGCATGTTATATGGACTTAAAAGGAGGATGGGACTAACATCTACTTCTGGTTGACTTCTCTTACAAAAATAGTTTCCACTCGAGCATCTAAATGGCTCTATATGAATCACTTTATGGGAAATGTATAAAACACTGACATGATGGGATGAAGTCAGTGAGAGTAAGCTACTAGGACCTGAAATGGTTGAAGAAATATTAGAAAAGGTGAAAACCATCCAAAAACACATCAAGAAATCCCAAAGTGGTTAGAATAGTTATGCAAACAATCATTGAAGAGACCTTGACTTTATAGCCAGAGACATGATATTCCTCCACATATCTCTATGGAAGAGGATCATGAGATTTGGGAAGAAAGGGAAGCTAAGTCTTAGGTACATCAGCCCCTTAGAGATTCTCAATTGTGTTGGAGTTGTGGACTATCGACTAGCACTTACACCTTTCATGTCTCAAGAATATTATGTATTCCATGTATCCCTCTTAAAGAAGTACATACCAGATCCCTCACATGTACCAAATTTAGAGGTGGTACAGTTGGAAAATGACCTCTCTTACAAGGAGCATCCAACGAAGATATTTGGTCATAGAGATAAATTTATATGAAACAATGCTACTAATTTGATAAAAGTACTACGGCAGAACCATAAGTACGAAGAGGTAACATGGGAATTAAAGGAAGAAATGAAGGAAAGTACCCACACCAGTTTTCAACTTAGAATGTAAAACAAAATTCTGAGGTAAAAATTTCATAAGGGGGAATAATATAATGACCTAAAGTTTTATAAATAGAAATTACCTTATTATAATTATTTTATGAAGTTCCCAGTCAGAATCTAAGTATCAATGAGAGGGGGGAGGGGGTGAATCAGTGATATCAATTTTCTTTTTTATGTTTCCTTTTTTTAAACAACCTTTGCCTCCTATTAAAGAGTTTCTTCCCCACTGAACACACACAACCACAAGAACATAATATTTACAAGGTTTACTACTCAACAAGAGTAGCTACGTCCTTGGTATGGTACAAAAACAATCCAGTACCACACAATCCACTAGAAAACAAGCCTTTGATATGGAATACAACGAGTAGGATATGCCCTTACACTCATGTAGCACTTTGAAAACAACCCAATAGTGAGTGTGCTCCCTCTTAGCACAAATAGGGTAATGTTATGTTTTTGGGCTTCTTAATGAACTTTCACAAATCAAATATTTCAAAAACATTCTTGAATTTCCTACCCAGAAGCTGGTAAGAACCTCCTGGTGAAAACAACTTGCACGCCACACCCTGATTGCGTGCCTCCCTGCTTGCGCGCAACCTGCTTGCACGCCACTCAGCTTGCGCTCCTACTTGCTTTCATTCCACTAACTAATTTCACACCAATATTGTGAACAACTCACAACTTTCATTCCACCTTTGGCTTATACAAAACACACTTCTTGAACACAACTCCCTGCTTGCACGCCTCTTATAACTTGCGCACCACTTCTACTTGAACACCACTCTGCTCGCATGCCATGCTGCTTGCGCACCTCTCTACTTGTGCGCCTTATAAATAACTCTTGACTTACGCAACACTTCATATTGTGCACCACTTTATACTACTTGCGTGATCATATCTCAAATTTTCTCTTAAGTATTGAGCATTAAAAAAATGAGGAGGGTAGCCATCTATTTATAGGCATTTTGGTGACTTGTGAGCCACATACACTTGCACGCCAATCCTACTTACACTCCGCTCCATCAATTTCGTGCCGCTCCATTACTTGTGCACCGCTCCATAACTAGTTCACCAATTTCTTTCCTTTGTTATATTTTGATAAGATGATAGTGAAATATGACTTACACGCAATATACACTTGCACACCGCTTATACTTGCATGCCAATTTTTGACTTGCATGACCATATTTAACTTGCACGCCACTTTATTTCCTTTGTCATATTTTGATTTTATGATCTTGAAATATAACTTGCGTGCAACATACACTTGCGAACCACTTATACTTGCGCACCACACTTGCACGCCACTTTCTCTCCTTTGCCAAAAAACACTTCTTTACTCCCCCTATCCTTTATAAGGCATGCACCACAAGTTCTCCAAAATTGTGATATTTGTGAAATAAAAATCAGAAAATAATATTCATAGTTTTCCAAGTCTTTTACAAAGTGAATTGATTTATCCTCTTTGACAACAAAAGACAACACTCTGAAAAAGAAAACTCTTCAAACTTATTTCTCCATCCAACTTGCTCTCAACAATACCCCCCTTTAGATTTATTTTTTCAACCAAGATTCATAAATCATTGAACTTTGTAACCTCAAGAAATGGATTAATTATAAAAAATTCTAAGCCTACGTGATCTAACTCATTGTAGGAAATAAGAATTATTAACAGCCAAAACCATGCTGTCTAAAAGCAGTGACTATGAAATTTCATGATCATATCTCCTCAGCCTTCTTCAGAACATATTCCATGTTCTACCTCAGAATTCTTCACTTCTTAAATTTTCACTAAATACAAAAAACATTGTTTCCTACAACCACTCCAACAAACAGTTAAAATAGTTCACACACATACATGCTGGACTCGCAGCTTATCCACAACCCCCCTTTATGCATGCTTCCATAAGGATAAATTTATGAAATAATTATCCCCCTTGAAAACACTATCCAAAGGTACGATGAGAGTGGTGACAAACATACATACCTCAACCTTTATGGGAAGGAGGTTGGACACCCATGTTCAACCTCAATTTTGCAAATGGTTCCTTCGGTATAGGTTTTGTGAATATGTCAGCAACTTGTTCCATTGCTGTAACGTACTCTAGCTTCAATTCATTCTTATCCACCTTCTCTTTCATGAAGTGGTACTTTATTTCAATGCATTTTGAATGATAATGTTGTAATAGATTCCTTGTAAGATTGTTTGCACTCTGATTATCACATCCTAAGAGTAAGGGTAGCTTCAATTCAACAAGTAGATCTTCCAACTGAGTCTTCATCCACATAATTTGGGTAGAATCTTGAGTGGCCTCAACATACTCAGATTCAACCATGCTAAGAGTTACTGAATTTCATTTCTTTGTATGCTAACTAACAAAACTTTTCCCCAGAAAGAAAACTTCACCAGATGTGGATATTCTATAATCAGTATTTCCTGCCCAATCATCATCTGAATACCCGAACAAATCAATATTTTTTGCACCATCATAATTGATTCCAAATTTTTTTGTCTTTTATATATATGAGAATCCTATTTCCAAAAAATTAAATGTGATTATTTAGGACCACTCTGAAACCTTTCACATAAGGTAACATCATAGACAATGTCGGGTCTTAAGGTAGTCAAATATAATAAACTTCTAATCAGCTTTCGAAACTCTTTCTAATCAACTTCCTTAACTTCTCTATCTTTAGACAACTTGGTTACCACTGAAATTGGTGTGAAAAATAGTTTTGAATTTTCCATTCCAAACTTCTTCAGAATTTCCTTATAATACTTCTCTTAAGAAAGAAAAATGTGGTTCTTATTATATACGATTTTTAACCCAAGAAAGTATTTAATTTCTCCCAGTATGGACATCTCAAACAACTTATTTATCTCTTCAGCAAATCTTTTACAAGATATTTCATCATTTATAACAAAGATAATGTCATCAAAATAAACAATTACAATGAGAGAAGACTCCTGACATTCCTTGATGTAAGGATTTTTGTCAACTCTTCCTTTCTTGAAACTCATCTTCCTTAAGCAAGTATTCAATTTGGAATACCACGCCCTTGGAGCTTGTTTTATCCCATACAAGTCTTTATTTAGCTTACACACATAACTTTCATCTTTCCCAACAACAAAGACACAAGGTTGTTCAATGTAAACTTCTTCATCAATATTTCCATTAAGAAATGCGGACTTCACATCCATTTGAAAAATATTGCAACCTCATTGTGCAGTAATAGCAAGAAATATTCTGATTGTTTCCAATCTAGACACTGGAGAAAAGGTCTCATCAAAATCAAAAATTTCAATTTGTGAGTAACCTTTGCACACTAAATTTCCTTGTTACTGATCACTTCTCCTTATTCATTCATCTTATTCCAAAAAACCCATTTTATACCAATAACATTTTTGTCATTCGGATTGGTTACAAGTTCCCAAGTATCATTATTTTCTATCTGATCAAGCTCTTCATTCATAGCTTGAATCTATTATGGATGCTCAAAAGCTTCATTAACATCATTTGGATCCAATTTTGAATACAAAGAAGTATGTGTAACATAATTTGTTGTTCTTCTTGTTTGAACCCTCTGATGTTGATCACCAATAATTTTATGAGCCTCCACTTGCTTCCTCAGCCTAGGATGAGCTGTTCGAATTTCATCCTCATCACTTGAAATTGCTGAGTCTGATTCTTATTCTTGAGAAGGATTACCACTATTGGTAGAATGATTAAAATTGTTAACAAGACTTTCCTTATCCTGCTCAACTTCTATATTAGCAAAAGTTTGGTTTTCTTTCTCAACATTTTCAACAACTTTCACATCAGCAGAATCGATGATTCTTCCCATTTCTTTGTTGAAACATCTGTATCCTCTTCCTTCTAGAGAATAGATAAGAAAAATTACACCATATCCTCTTTGTTCAAACATTCCAAGGTTTCCATCCTTTTTCTTTATGGTGCATGGACTCCCAAAAACTCTTAAGTGTTTCAAACTTGGAGTTTTTTCATAAAACATTTCATATGGAGTCATATCTGAATGTGGCCTATAGAAACATTGGTTCTAAATATACACTGTTGTTCTCATGGTTTGCCTCCAATAATAAGGAGAGAGACCATGTTCAAGTAGCATAGTTCTCCCCATTACAAACAGACTTCTATTCTTCCTTTCAGCAACCCCATTTTGTTGAGGTGTGTATGGTGAACTGAACTCATGTAGAATTCCATGTTTCTTGAGGTAACTTTAAAACTCTTCATTATTATACTATCCACTATTATCAATTCTTAGATTCTTCCCTGAATACTCATATTCCTTCTCTGATTTCCTCCTGAAACTCTTAAACATTTTTAGAGCATCTGACTTATGTCTCATGTACATAACACAAGTAATTTGAGTAAAGTCATCAATGAAAGCAATGAAGTAATTATCTCTATTTTTTGATTGATTTCTCATTGGTCCACATATATCAGAATGTATAAGTTCCAAGGGTTGTTTTTAAAGAATTTCAACTCTCTTATGCATATATTTTTTAATCTTTCCTTTCTCATAAATAGTACAACACCAATATATTCTTCTTGATAAATCAGGCATATCTCAAACACTGTCTCACATTTATAAATTGCACATGTTTTTATGACACATATGTCCTTGCCTTTTATTCCATAACTAATTTTCATCCACTATACCCATGTAACAAGAGTTCTGTACTTCACCAACTTGGAATAAGTTCCCTTTTGCACATTGGCCTCTTATAACTACCTTTCCATCATTTTCATTTTACACAAAAAACCCATATTTATAGAAGATAACTTTGTTTTCCTCATCACAGAGTTGTGAAACACTCAACAAATTGTGTTTCATCCCATCAACATATAATGTTTTCCTAGATTTCATTTTTTCTTTCCTGATGATGGTTGATCCAACACCTTTGATCCTAAGAGATTCATCATTTAAAAATGTAACTGTTACTTCTTTTAAGTCTTTCACATTATTCAGCAACTTTAAATCTCCTATCATATGAGAAGAAAACCCACTATCAAGAATCCATGGATGTTCTCCTTTTGTAGATTTCAATGTGGTTTCAACTATAAGAACTTTATGTTCTTATTTTTCATTCTTCTCCTATAGCTTCTGATATTTGTTAAGAACCTTTTATTGTGATGGAAACAAAACAATACACACCTTTGTAAGATTTCCAGGCTATTCAAATCTTTCAAAATTATTTTCCAATGGTTGGAACCTATTTTCAACTTTCACACCATCCTTTTGAGATTTCTTCTAAACTTCCTTCTCGTACTTCCCTTTTGAGAGGATTGACTCCCCCTCAAACCTTGTATTCCATAACTTGTGAAATAGTAGTAATGTTATTGATTGAACCAAAAAATGTTTTCAGTGTGTCTGAATCCACCACAATACCAGAAGTAACCATAGAATGGATATTTCAATTTGAAACTTCTATACTGACTAGAGTTGTGAACATGATTCTCAAAAAACTTCTTAATAGAACTCTGCTGACCATCAACCTTCTTGTTTTCAATCGTAACTTTCTTCTTGAGCTTAGATTTTTGTTCAGACTTATCAGTACCAGAAGTAGTAAAATTTTTTCTGGACTCAGGATTTTTATGTACTTTTGATTTTTCAGCATTGCTAACTTTGGTCACATACACAGACTTTCTTGATTTGTTCTTATCAGAACTAGTTCTATCTTTCCTCTCAACCTTTGAAGGTAAATTTTGTGGATATTTCTTTGGTTCATTCTTACTTGAACTTTCACCAACTTCTAAGATAGATTGTTTGAAATTGATATTCATTTCTGTATCTTTAAAAAGTTTTTTTGGACAAGTTCCAACTCTTCTTCTTTAGCCTTCAGCTTTACTTCAAGATGATCATTACGATTCTTTGCATTCTCAAGAAAATTATTCAGACCATAAATCTAATTTTACATCATGATTTTATCATTAGGAAAACTTTCTTGATTGTTTAATGTGGTATTTTCATTTATAAACTTCTTGTTTTCCTTCTCCATCCTTCTGATCTTCCTCAAACATTCTTTCAACTCTTCTTTCAGATGATATTCAAGTTGAGTTTCTTCTTCTTCAGAACTATTACTCCCATAATCTTCATTATTCATTACTGCAATAAAGGTATTATCTCTAGCTTTCTCAAAAAATGATTTCTCGGATTCAGCTTCGCTATCTTCTTCTTCTTCATCTTCAGATAGAAAGCTTATTATTTTTGATTTAAAGAAATTTTTATCCTTTCCCTTTGAAAAATATTTATCTTTGTCAGATTGTTTCTTACACGACCTTCTTGTCCTTCTGTCATCATCATCACTATCTTCTGCTTTATTATTTTGAGGATAGTTAGCCACAAAGTGACCAATAGCTCCACACTCAAAAACATTTCAAGTGAAGTTTCCCCTTGTATTTCCCTATACATATTTTCACATTCTAAGAAAACAAGGATAAAATTTCATAAAAATTTTCACATAATCATCTTCAGAATCAGATTCACCAGCATCATATTCAATAAGAGTATTCTTTTACTTCTATCTCTTTGCATCCTTGAATGACATTTCTCTATCATCCTTTTTTTTTCTCTTCATAGTATTCTCCCTTCTCATTTCATAAGTAATGAGAGTGCTATGAAAATCATCCAGAGATAATGTTTCAAGGTCTCTTTCTTCTAATTAAGATATCTTAACATCAAAATTTTTGGGCAGAATTCTCAAGATCTTTTCAAAAACTGTATAATCTTCCAACTTTTCACCAAGAAATCTGATTATACTGACAATTTCATTTACCCTAGCAAAGAAGTCCCCAACAGATTCATATTTTCCCATTTTTAATTCTTCATACTTCAGCCTCCAGATTTTTAGTTTTTCCTTCTTCACTTTTTTATTTACTTCATAGATTTTATTCAACTAATCCCAGATGCCTTTTTCTATTACAACACCTTTAAATCTTAAAAAATCACTCTCAGAAAGAGATAAAAGTAATGAATTTTTATCTCTTCCATCATTCTCAATATTCTTCTTATCGGTAGGTGTAAGTGGGACCTTGTCATCAATAGGAGGAAATCCATCAGTTGTAGTTTCAATAATTTCATACCGAAGAGACATAAGATAAGGCATCATTCTATCTTTATATATATGATAATTATTTCCATCAAATATCATAATCCACTTATTGTTCACACAATTCAGATTCTCCATCACAACTTCACTTTAAAACATCAGCAAAGAACAAATGAAGGTAACATGCCTCTGATACCAATTAAAGTTCCTAGTCAGGATTCAATATCACTGAGAGGGGGAGGGGGTGAATCAGTGATATCAATTTTCTTTTTTATGTTTCCTTATTTTTGAAACAACCTTCGCCTCCTATTAAAGAGTTTCTTCCCTGATGAATACATACAACCACATGAACATTAGATTTTCAAGGTTCACTACTCAATAAGAGTATCTCATCTTTGGTATGGTACGAAAACAATCCAGTACCACACAATACACTATAAAAAAATATTTTTATGTGGAATACAATGAGTAGGATATTCCCTTACACTCGTGTAGTAGTTTGAAAACAATCCAATAGTGCCTGTGCTTAATCTTAGCACAAATAGAGTAATTTAAAGTTTCTATTCATCTAAATGAACTTTCACAAATCAAATATTTCAAAAAAATTCTTCACTTTCCTACCCAGAAGATGATAAGAACCTCCTGGTGCAAATAGCTTGTGCGCCACACCCTGCTTGCACGCCTCCCTGCTTGCATGCCACCTGCTTGCGCGTCACTCAGCTTGCGTGCCTATCTGCTTGCATGCCTACCTACTTGCATGCCACTAACTACTTGTGAACCACTAACTACTTGTACAACACTATTGTGAACAACTCACAACTTTCGTTCCACCTTTTTCTTATACACAACACACTTCTTGAACACAACTCACTACTTGAATGCCTCTTATAACTTGCACACCACTTCTGCTTGCATGCCACTCTGCTTACGCGCCATGCTAATTATGTGCCTCCCTACTTGCATGCCTTATAAATAACTCTCAACTTGTGTGACACTTCAGCTTGTGCACCACTTTCTACATCTTGCGCGATCCGAGCTCAAATTTTCTCTTAAGTATTGAGAATTAAAAAAAATGAGGAGGGTAACCATCTATTTAAAGGCATTTTGGTGACTTGTGCTCCGCATACACTTGCACGCCATTCCTATTTGCGTGCTACTCCATTACTTGCATGCCGCTCCATTACTTGCACGCCGCTCCATCACTAGCGCACCACTTTCTTTCCTTTGTCATATTTTGATAAGATGATGTTGAAATATGACTTGCGTAAAATATACACTTGCATTACACTTATACTTGCGTACCACTTTTTGACTTGTGTTCCCATCTTTAACTTGAATGCCACTTTATTTCATTTTTCATATTTTGATGCAGTGATCTTGAAATATGACCTATGTGCAACATACACTTGCGCGCCACTTATACTTGCGTGCCACATATACTTGCGCGCAACTTTCTCTCCTTTAACAAAAACACTTCTTTAATCCCCCTATCCTTCATAAGGCTTGCATAAAAAGTTCTCCAAACTTATTATATTTGTGAAATACAAATCAAAAAATCATCGTCATAGTTTTCCAAGACTTTATAAAGTGAATTGATTTATCCTCTTTGACAACAAAAGAAAACACTCTGAAAAAGAAAACTCTTCAAACTTCCTTCTCCATCCAACATGTTCCCAACATGTAATATAGTATAAACCACATAAAATCACATTTTTAACACAATAAAAACTTTATAAATGAATAATAAATGAAATTAAAGGTATTTATAGAAGTTAAGGAACCTATACCGATGAAATAATAACTTGAACTTTGGAATAGTAATGTTACCCTTATGAATAGTAAATCTAACAATTGAATAGTAACCTCACCGATGAAAGTATAAATAAAATTTATCCATATTATAAGTGAAAATATGATATAATTATCTCATAGTATAAGTAAATAAATATTTTAAAAAATTATTAATTAAGTGTTGTTATTTTTGTAAGTAAAAAATATTTAATTACAATTTTATGATTAATTTAATAATTTAAATGAAAATTTATTTTCATAAAATGTATTCATAAATTAATATTTTTATGTCTTATTATTATAAGATAATTTTATTAGACCTTAGTTAATTTTTCAAAGTGTTATAAAATCAGTTATAATTTTAAAATCGATATTTTTCGAGTAAATTATGATTTTAATTAAAAATTAAAATTCCCATATTTAGATTTTTTTTTATAAAATGGAGTTCATTTTTTAATTCTACACATATAAAAATGGTTAGGGTTAATTTTTGGTATTTTTCTAAAATACTTGAATTTTTGGTGAATAGTTAAATACGGTAATTTACAGTATTTATACATTACTAGTTAAATATATGATTCCTTGAGTCATCACTGATGAAAGAACCATAATATCAAACTAACCTTAATTAGTTTAATATATTTTTTGATTATACTCAAATTATTCATAGTCTTTATTCAAAATAATAAACTAATGAATAAAATAATGAGAAAACACCTCTCTCCTCCACTATAAATACCACCCTCACTACCTCTTCTCCTCACACCTCTGAAGACTTGAAAATTTTAAAAATTATACTCGAATATCCTACCAATACCCTCCCCCACATCCAAGAACTTTTTTTTCTTAACAAAATCCCAAAATCAATCCCCTAAGGAGGTTCTCAAGAAGAAGGAATCAAGAGGTAAAACCCTCTTCCTTTTCTTTTAATTTATTTTCAAGTCCCTTTCTTTTATTTTTCTTTCCCCACCACCATAATCAAAATTGTATGATAACTAAAATAACTTAAATATAATATAGTTTTATTATTCTAATGGAACAATTAATTATCATCTTTCTTTCCCCTCCTTTTATAATAAGAATGAAGATATCGTCCGTGATGTGTTAATTTATCGCATTCAAGGAGGATGAAGTTTTCAATTTCTATTACCATCTTCAAGGATGGTCATGAAACCATTTTTATGGTTCAAAAAGATTATAATATATGTATTATGTCTTATTTAATGTTCTGTAATCATTACATACACATGATATTAATTTATAAAACAAAACGAGTTCGTTGTGATTGAAAACCACCAAAATAAACCCAAACAATTATCATTAACTATTTATCTAATTTTTTATCCTCATGAAATAAAACCAAATGATATATAAGACCAATTTAACCAATGAAATATCATTAATAACATATAAGTTCAATTCTAGATAATTACCCCCACTTTACACGATCTTTCGTACATGTATACAAGTAAACCGATCATGAAAACTAAGGAAACCAATGCTCCCAAACGATGATATTGAATGTTTTAACCCATAAAAAAGACCATAAATGAACTTAATAAAGTTATACTAAATAAAATAAAAGTATAAAAGGTTTTTGGATTATTAATAAATAAATATAATTTTATTATCCAGGATATTAAGATCAAGTGAAGAACAACTTCAGACTTAGGGTAAGGGATTCTACCCAAACCTCCGTTATTTATTATGGTTACTCTTTCTCTATTTTTACCCAAATGAAGTTGTATTTTATTTTTTATGAACATATTATAAATTATATTTATATGTTCCAAAATCATGTATCAAGATCCATTCATCCTTATTTTTTTAGGATATACATGTTTTTAAAAGGTTTCATACTCAATTCTTCCTGATAAGCAAGTCCGATTTAATGGAACCTCCCAAATTCTTAGCCATTTTCAAGTGCTCTAAATAATATTTTTTAAGACACCATTATTTTTTCTAAAATAACTCATTTTATTATGAACATTTTCTTAGTTCACTTTTGGTTTTATATAAAATATTATGCCCTCTTCTGCTTTAAATTCTCTTTAATATTTTCCTTAAACTGCACTAAAATGTTTTAATTCTAAAGTTTATTAAATACTCTATTTACATGTTATAACTTAATTTTGACATCAATTATCATGATATATTACTATTTTAATTTATTAATGTCCATGTATGATTTAATTCCTTTATTTCATGGTCACTTTTATGATACTCCCATTTATTATGCTTTATGACATGATTATGATACCCATTCTTTACATGGGTAAACCTTATGTTTATTTTTCATGTGGAACACATATTCATGAAAACTTTATGATGAGTGCACCTATATATCACTCCAATGAATTGGGTAATGTTTAGTCTCATGAGATGTCATGTTCAACGATCTTGGTGGTTAGCCTTAACCCGTGCTTCATGTCCAACGGTCTTGGTGGTTAACCTTGAATCGTGCTCCTTCATGTGAAATGAGCCTTGAATAATGCTTATGTCATGTTTTATATTGTTTCCACATCTCCCATGATACCATGATTACATATGTTATGCTTACTTATGTATATACACACCTTTTATGTCATCTTATTAGGCCTTCTAACACATGTGATTTGATTTATTCTTATGTTTATTCGTTACTTGGCCTTTTAGCTCATCCTTTGTTCATGTTATCCCCATGTTATCCTATAAAGATTCAAGGGGTCAAAGGAATTTAGGAGCTCATAATGGATTCTAAATAAATAAATATTTTAGAGTATATGTTAGAAAATAAACCTTGGATAACCTATATTGAAACCTAGCAATCAAAAATTAGGATATCCTTTTCCTTTAAAAGTTTATGCTTTTTATGTTTAAATTTTATTTTTCACACTTATTATCTTAGTAGTGCCATAATTGTACTTTATTTTTCTTATTTAATGGATATAAATAGAAGAAAACCTGCTAAAAATCAATGTGATAGGAAATGTGATGATTTCCCTAATGATATTAAAAATATGATGGGAATGTGTGCTTAAAACTTCATGACAATACTTGCTCAATTGGATAAAGTTATGAATAATAACTTCAATCACATAGAACTCCCTCCCTATCCAAAGAGAGAGAATTTTTCCATCAAATACTTTATATGGAAAATTTCTTCCATGTTTAGAGGATCTTTCAATCCCCTCCTCATGGAACAACGGATTAAATCTATTGAAAAGATATTCTCTATCCTCTATTGCTTGGAAGAAGCGGTTTATCATTTTGATTGGGAAGCTCATCAGTGGTGGACACTAATAAAAAATATTAAGTCTAAGGAGGAAATTGATTCCATGGATTGGGAGGAATGAAAGAAACTATTTTTTAATAAATATTTTTCCCAAACCCTCCATATAAATATAGAAAGGGAGTTCCTTGGACTTAAGCAGACATAAGATGATTCTATCGGGACGTATGAATAAAACTTTATAAGGCTTGGAAGATACGCTTATGGATTTTTCATAAATAATGAAAAAAGGTGGATCACTTATTTAGCAGACTAAATCTAATTTTATGAAAAGTGATGATGATTAGAGACTTCCTTAGTTATGAGGAGATTGTTCGTTGTGCCTTACAAGTTGAAATGGAGAATGGAAACTCTCAGTTATCTTATGGGACTCATGAAAAAAGTAGAAAATAGAGTCTAATATAGTTGGATCAGTAGATAAATCCCATGATGGAAAGAAGACCGAATATCCTATATCTCAAAATTATGGGAAGATGTATCTTGGGAACTATATAATGGGAATCGAGAAATGCTTTAAATGTAGAAGAATGAGGCATCTGGATAAGAACTGCTGAAGGGATATAAATAATTCCACTAATGTTGAAGAATAAAGAAATATTCAGATCAAAATTTAGCCTATAGTGTAGTGTTTCAAATGAAAGGAACATGGGAATTTTTCAAACCAATTCCCTAATACTAGGGTTTTCGGAGACAATCAACAACAACCTTCAATGCAACAAGGAAGGGAATATTATATCACTACTTCTGAGGTGGATCCACACAATGATGTGTAGCAGGTACGTTGGTTATTCTTTCAAGAATAGAGAATATACTATTTGATTATAGTTCTGCACATTCTTTCAATTATTTTAAGTTTTGTATAACTATTAAAACACCACCTCACAATCTGTAGGTTGATTTATCTGTGAGAATATAAAATGGGGAAATTATTACATCCAAAGTATATAACTCCTCCCCAGTTAATGTTTGTGTAAAGACCCAGAAATTTCAAGGGATTTTTTTTTTCTAAATTTTCTTTGGGATTTTACAAGAACGCAGTTTCTGACGGCGCCTGATTCCGAGCCCCGGTGTGCCCGGAATCAATTTCTGAAGTTTAGCTCGGGTACGTTCAGTGAACGAACGAGCGGGTTTTTCTAACTTCTGAACCGGTGCTCGGAATCGAATTCTGAGGGCACCGATGGAATCACAACGCCGGTATTTGATTAGAAACGCCTTTTTCGGAGTTGCGTTTTCTCGGGTGTGGTTTTTAATTTTTGGGGGTTAAGTGAAGAAAATAAAATAAAGTGGTGCGACAACTTTATTTTATTTCACTTAAAGTCACTTAAATCCACTTAAAGCTACTTAAGCTGAGTTGAAGCGGACAGGGTGCAATCCAAAAATATCCTACCCTCTTGGTAGGATATTTGTGAGGTGGGGCCCATACGAGCCTCACCGTTTCTTTTCCTCTAAGTAACGCACTCGCGAAAACTCCTCATTAATGAAAGTCAACCGTGCATTTTTCTGGTTAAGAATCTCCCCAATTAATTGGGCAGTTAAATCGTTACAATTAATTCAACGAATTAATTTTTCGTTTCTTATCTTTTGAATTTCAAAAGCTTAGGTCAATAATAAAATAAGGGTTGAACTTATTTTGTTTAGTTGGACTTGTGGCGTGGAGAGAATTTGGGAGGAAAGCATTCTTCTTCGACGAAGAACGCGAAGAACGCGAAAAACGTGAAGAACGCTCCGACCTCCGACGAAGAATGCCAAACCCTCAGAGATCGACGACGCGAAGCTGTGCACCGCGACGTCAACGACGCTTCTTCCGCGATTCTCCCTCCGCGACACTTCTTCCACGACGATCCAACCCCGCGACAACCTTCGATCGACAACGACAAGTTCGTCGTCGCGACACCGAGTACCGCACGACCGCGACGCCCTTCCGCGACGCGGCGACCCTTTCTTCCGTGACGGTCGATCTCGCGTACGACAACAAAGTTAAGGTAGGGGTTTTGTTTGTGAAATGAATTTATTTCCGTGGTTGTTTCCTCCTAAAAACAAAGAACCTAAATCAAGTACAATTTTAATTTATTAAAATTGTATATTTTTTTGTTTTCCATGTGTGGATTATTTTTTTTCTTCCCGATTGTTATCACCTAACGCGGAGGGTGCGGGCCAAAAAAACACGGCCCGACAACCCTCCACAGTTCTTCATTGATGCGCGGATTGGCGGACGACGACAAAACATGCCGCAGGGGTGATTCGTTGATTCCGCGGTGAAGAACGGGACCCGGGAGGAGCTACGGCGCAGACGAGAGTGGAATCGGACCACCGGAGAAACTCTGGTGGCCCGCGGCCGCGTGGGTCCGGCGCACACGGGACGCGGCAATGCCGCGTCCGCTGACCAAGGGCAGCCCCCGCGGGGGGGGGGGGGGGGTGTTCACAAGCGGGGGCAGCGCGCCCCCGCCCCCGGACTCCGCTCGCTCGGCCGCTCGGCCGAGCCGAGCCGGGCCGACCCGACCCGCTGGCCGGTCGCGCCCAACCGGGTCAGACCCGGACTTGGGTCGGGTCGACCCGGTTCGGGCCGACCCAGGGGGGTTGGGCCGGGCCCAGACCCCCCGTCTTTGGACCATTTTCGGTATTTTGCCTGTATCTTGAGCTACGAGACTCCGAACAACGCACCGTCAGCGGCAATACGATCCTTGGATCAAGACGGTCGTTTCGGTTTATAACACTCAAGGTTTCGGAACACTTTGGGTTCGGCCGGGTTGGTTCGTACACGAAACCAACTGGGCCCTCGGAGCGGAAACACTCATATCTTGAGCTCTGGACGTCCGATTGACGTGCCGTCAACTTTGTTGGATTCCTATAAGTGAGAAGGATCTTTTGGCTTACTCCGCTCGAGGTTTGGATGCCATCGGAGTGCGGTCTGGTTGGTTCTCTCACGAAACCAACCGGGCCCCTTGAACGAAAAAGCCAATAACTCACAGACCGGGCGTCCGATTGACGCGCCGTCTGTCTCGTTGAATTCCTCTTGATGAGAAGGAACTTTTGGCATACTTAGCCCGAGTTTTGGATGCTGTTGGATAGTGTCCGGGTTGGATTGTACCCGAAATCCAACCGGGCCCCTGGAACGGAAAAACTGATATCTTTCAGACCAGACGTCCTTTTGACGAACCGTCAGCGGTGTTGGTGATCACGTTGAGAAACAGTCCCTACGAGTATACCCTATGAGATTTCGGGGTACAGTTGAGATACGACCAGGTTGGTTCGCTCACGAAACCAACCGGGCCCCTGGGACGAAAAGGCTAGTAACTCACAGACCGGGCGTCCGATTGACGCGCTGTCTGTTGCGTTGAGACCCCTGTGACGAGGCGGTCCTTTGAGATACTTCTTCATGGAACTTTGTGATACTTGGGGTATCGACCAGTAGCTCATGGAGTGGACCCTCCTGGAGACGAGCGTGCAGAGTACGGAGACCGTGTAGCCGGCTGAGACCTGACGACTACTTGACCGATCGATTCGATGTGTTTCAGATAGCCCAGTGGGGAGCGCTTGGTTGTAGCGGAATACCCATGGCGGATGAGCGCTTGGTTATAGCGGCAGACCCACGGTACTCGACAAAAGGAGTACCTCTTGAGGCTATTAGGGGGAGCGCTTGGTTGTAGCGACAGACCCATGACGGATGAGCGCTTGGTTGTAGCGGCAGACCCGCGATACTCAACAGAAGGAGTACCTCTTGAGGTTATGAGGGGGAGCGCTTGGTTGTAGCGGCAGACCCATGGTGGGAAGCACTTGGTTGTAGCAGCAGGCCCACAGTACTCGACAGGAGGAGTACCTCCACAGTCTTAGGTTAGTGATCAGTACCTCGGAGTCGTGACAGGACCACTATCCACTCCAGAGATGGGGCTCTTCAGCAGTTATGGTTTCGATAATGAAAATCCTGGTTTGAGCTGAGTCTATGACCCTTGTGTTTCCTCATGATTGAGATGGGTTACTTGATAACTTAGGTATATGTATGGGCATATACCTGGGTAGTGGTTATCCGTTGGTTTCATAACCCTTGTGTTTCCTCGTGATTGAGAAGGGTTACTTAATAACTTAGGTATATGTATGGGAATATACCTAAGTAGAGGTTATCTGTTGAGATCTTCTTTGTGGTTATCCTTGTTGGTTTTAGTGATACCTTGAGGGTCTCGGGGTCCCTACTGAGTATCGTTATACTCACCCCTGCACGGGCTATGCCCGCACCTCGTTGTGTTGGTTGCAGACGACGGGCAGTGCTGAAGGAGGCCGAGTGTTCGAGGACTACACGGTACCCAGAGGTGGAATACACGACGAGTCAGTACCCAAAGGTGGAATACACGACGATTCAGTATCCGGAGGTGGACTTCACGACGAGATGACACTCGGAGGAGGTTGACGGGTGAGAGCGTTGTGGAGGCTATCTGTACCTACCCTTCAGGTAGGATCCGTGGTGGATGATCCAGGAGCTGCGCCATCTGTACCTACCCTTTAGGTAGGATCCGAGGAGGACGACCCAGGAGCCGCTTCCGTCCTTCCAGCTTTTGTCTTTTTCTATTGTACTTTGTTCATTTGTAGTTGTACTTTCTTTTTGGGTTTGTATTCTGGACCATTTACCTTTCAGCACTTCTCTTTGTACTTTGTGTTTATTTCCGCTTGTACTCTGTGGTGTTTTGTTTACTTTTATAAAGGCAATGCCTTCCCAGTTATCCCCATTTACGCCTTTGGTGCTAGTCGCCAGCCCCTGGCCTATGGAAGGCGGGCTTGGGGTAGTCACGGCATGGGCCCTGAGGAAGGGTCATGACAGTTTGTGGATTGAACTTTCTATAAAATCTTGTCATACTCCCTTTGGTAGAGTTTTATGCTATATTGGGCATGGATTGGATATCTTTATACAAAGATAACATTAACTGTTAGGAAAGGGAGATCACTCTTTACATCCCGAATCATCCTCAAATTCTATATAAGTGTAAGGAGGAGGATGAATATCCTTTAGAATCATTATCTCAAGTGTGGATATTACTGCCTTATGGGCAATCATATCTAGCTCAAATGATTAAGACAAAGGATATAATCTTTCTCGAAGACATTCCTATTGTAAGGGAATACATTGATGTGTTCCCTGAAGAGTTTTTTGGTCTTCCTCCTGACTGAGAGGTTGAGTTCTAAATTGAACTTATTCTTGGATATTTGCCTATATCAAATACACCTTATAGAATGTCCACTATTGAGATAGAATAACTGAAGAATCAGTTATAAGAGAATCTAGACAAGGGTTTTATACGCCCAAGTGCTTCACTGTGGGGTAAACCAGTCATCTTTTTCAAGAATAAGGATGTATCAATGTGAATCTATATAGATTATCATGAAATTAATAAAATCAAAATAAAGAACAAGTATCCCCTGCCACAGATAAATGACTTGTCCGATCAGCTAAGCGGGCCTAGTTATTTATCAAAGGTGGACCTTTGGTCGGAATATCACCAATTAAAGGTAAGGAAGGAAGATATTCCCAATAATTTCTTTTGAATAATGTATGGACACTATGAGTTCATAGTGGTGCCTTTAAGACTCACTAATTCTCTATAAATTTTCATATATTTAATGAATAGATTCTTTAGAGATTACCTTGACCAATTTGTGATAGTCTTTATTGATGATATTCTGATATTCTCTAAGAGAAAGGAGGTACATGAGGAGAATTTGAATATTATGCTAATGAATTTTCTAAGGGAGAAAATATATGTAAAGTATAGTAAATTGGAGTTTTAGATAGAGGAAGTATCATTATTGGGGCATCTAATCACCAGGAAAATAATATATATGGACCCTTCCAAGACAAAGGCAATCAAAGAGAGGCCCAGTAAAACATCTGTAATAGAGATCCTTATTTTCCTTAGCCTAGATGGGTATTTCCAATGATTTTTGAAGAATTTATTGCAATTTTAAATCCTAATAACCAAGTTTACATGGAAGGGAGTGAAATTTTTCTAGACTCAAGAATGTGAGGAAATCTTTAAGGAGCTCAAAAAGTGGCCTATAACTATGTCAGTACTCATACTCTCAACAAGTGGAGAACTCTTTTTTTGTATCCAACGATGCTTAAAATAAGGTCCTAGGATGTGTACTAATGTAAAATTATAAAGTGATAGAATACGCCTCAAGGAATTTGAAAATCCATGAGCAAAACTACCCTACACATGATCTGAAGTTAGCAGCTGTGATCTTTTCATTGAAAATATAGCGGCATTATCTCTCTGGGAATAAGTGTGAGATATATACTGATCAAAAGAGTCGAAAATATATATTCACATAAAAGGATATTAATATTTTACATAAAATATGGCTAGATCTTATCAAATATTATGACTGATCAATCCAATACCATCCTAGTAAAACAAATAAGGTGGTAGATGATCTAAGTAGAAAAGATCCTATATATTTATTAATGATGATAATAGAGAAGGATCCAATCTTCTTAGGCGTGTAAAGGATGGACATAGGAATCATTAAGGGAGGAACATCATCAATACTTTTTAAAATGACTACTTAACCATCCCTCATGAAGAAAATAAAGGATGATCAAATAAATTATGTGGAAATTCAGAAAAGTATGGAAGCTATTTGAAATGTGAAATCCTCAAAGTAAAAAATGGATGAGGAAAGAGTCATGAGATTTGGGTCACGACTATGTGTACCATCCAATCCAGAGATAAAGAAGGATATTCTAAATGATTCACATAGATCAACCTTATCTATTCACCCAGAGTAAATAAGAATGTATCTAGATCTCTGAGAAAACTATTAGTGGGATAATATGAAAAACGAGATCGCTGAATATACATCATAGTGTCGAGTATGTATGCAAGTGAAGGTTGAAAGACAAAAGTCTAAAGGGTTAATGAAACCATTATCCTTACCAACATGGAAGTGGGATAACATTACAATGTACCTTTTCACTGGATTTCCAAAGACATCTAGAGAAAACACTGCTATATGGGTATTCATGGATCATCTTAAAAAGACAACTCACTTTATTGTAATTCCAGAGGATTTCTCACCGGACCAACTTTCATGGATATATATGAGATAATTGGAAAGGCTATATGGATTAATACTATTTATTGTATTCAATTGAGATCCAAGATTCACCTTGAAGTTTTTGAAAATTATCTTACATGCTCTAAGCACTGAGATAAACTTTAGTATAACCTATCATCCTCAAACTAATGGCCAATCCGAGCAAACCATTTAGACACTGGAAGACATGTTCCCCTGGTTGATTTATATTACAATAATAGTTTCCACTAAAGCATCCAAATGGATCCATATAAAGCCTTTTATGGGAAAAGGTGTAGAACACCATAATGTTGGGATAAAGTTGGTGAGAGTAAGCTATAAGGACCTGAAATGGTAGAAGAAATAGTGGAAAAGGTGAAAACCATTAAATAACACATCAAGGTAGCCCAAAGTATATAGAATAATTATGTAGAAAATCATCAATGGGACCTCAAGTTTAAGGTCGGAGACATGTTATTACTCCTCATATCTCCATGGAATAAGGTCATGAGATTTGGGATGAAAGGAAAACTATGTCTGAGGTATATCACCCCCTTCAAGATTCTTGATCGTGTCAGAGCCGTGTTCTATCAACTAGCACTTCCGCCTACCATGTATCAAGTATACGATGTATTCCATGTATCCATATTAAGGAAGTACATACCAGATCCATCACATGTACTGAATTCAAAGGTGGTACAGTTGGAAAATGATCTCTCATATGAGGATCAACCAGTTAAGATCTTGAATCATCAAGATAAAGTTCTACGTAACAAGACTACTCACCTGGATAAAGTACTATGGTGGAACCATATGTATGAAGAGGAAACATGGAAACTAGAGGAAATGATGAAGGAAAAGTACACACACATGTATCAAACTTATAATTCAAAACTAAATTTCAAGGGAAAAATTTCATAAGGGGGAAGAATGTAACAACCCAAAGTTTTATCAATGGAAATTCACTTCTCATAATTATTTCAGATAGTATAAACCATATAAAATCACATTTTGAACACAATAAAAACTTTAAAAATGAAGAATGAATGAAATTAAAGGTATTTATAGAAGTTAAGGAACCTATATCGATGTAATAGTAACTTGACCTTTGAAATAGTAATGTGAACCTTACGAATAATAAACTGGAAAATTGAATAGTAACCTCACCAGTGCAAGTATAAATAAAATTTATCCATCTTATAAGTGAAAATATGATATAATTATATCATAGTATAAGTAAATAAATATTTTAAAAATTATCAATTAAGTGTTGGTATTTTTGTAATTCATAAATATTTAATTAAAATTTTATGATTAATTTAATAATTTAAATGAATATTTATTTTCATAAAATGTATTCATAAATTAATATTTTGTTGTCTTATTATTACAGGATAATTTTATGAGACCTTAGTTAATTTTTCATAGTGTTATAAAATCAGTTATAATTTTAAAATATGTATTTTTTAAGAAAATTATGATTTTAATTAAAAATTAAATTTCCAATATTTAGTTTTTTTTTCCAAAAATAGAGTTTATTTTTGAATTATAAACATAGAAAAATGGTCAGGGTGATTTTTTGGTATTTTTCTTAAATACTTGAATTTGTGGGGAATAGTGAAATATGATAATTTATGGTATTTATACATTACAAGTTAAATACATTATTCCTTGATTCATCGCTGATGTAAGAACCATAATCTAAAAAACCCCTTAATTATTTTCATATATTTGGTGATAAATATCTAAATATTCATAGTTGTGAGCCAAAATAATAAACTAATGAATAAAATAATGAGAAAGCACCCCTCTCCTCCACTATAAATACCACCCCTCACCACCTCTTCTACTCACACCTTTAAAGCCTTTATCGTTGTCCAAATTCTGCTCAAATATCCTCCCAAGACCCTCCCCCATGTCTAGGAGCTTTTGGTCTTAACCAAAGACCAAAAAAAAATCCACTAAGGAGGTTCTCAAGAATAAATAATCAAGAGGTAGAATCCTCTTCCTTTTCTTATAATTTCTTTTCAAGTTTCTTTCTTTTATTTTTTCTTCACCTCCACTCATAAAAATGGTATGATAACTCTAGTACATTACATATACTGCAATTTTATTATTCTAATTTAAAAATTAATCATCATCTCACTTTCCAACTCATTTTATACTAAGAATGAAAACATCATTTGTGATGTGTTAATTTATCGCATTCATGGATGACGAAGTTTTCAATTTCAATTACCGTATTAAAGGCTAGTCAGGAAACCATTTTTATAATTAAACCAAATTATAATATATTTATTATATCTTATTTAATTTTCTATAATCATTATATACACATGATATTAATTTATAAAACAAAATGAGTTTTTTATGATTGAAAACCGCCAAAATAAACTCAAACGATTATCATTAACTATTTATCTAATGATTAGACCTCATTCCATAAAATAAAATGATATATAAGATCAATTTAACCTCTATAGGATCATTAATAACATATTTTTTCAATTCTATATAATTAATTTCACTTTACATGATCTTTTGTACATGTATACAAGTAAATAGATCATGAAAACCAAGGAAACCAACGACCCCAAACGAGGATATTAAATCTATTAACCCATCAAAAAGGCCATAAATGAACATAAAAAAGTTATAGTAAATATAATACATATATAAATTTTTCTATAATTGTTAATTAATGAATATAATTTTATTATTCAGGACATTAAGATCAATTGAAGAACACCTTCAGAATTAAGGTAAGAGATTCTACCCGAACATCCATTATTCCTTAAAGTTACTCTTTATCTATTTTTACCCAAATGAAATTCTCTTTTATTTTTATGTACATATTCTAATTTCTATTTATATTTTCCAAAAATCACATATCAAAAAATTCACCATAACCATTTTTTTATGTGTATAATTCAAAAAATGAACTCTTTTTTTGAAAATAATTTTCTAAATATTATTAATTTAATTTTTAAATAAAATCATAATTTATTTGAAAAACAACAACTTTAAAACTATAATTCGTTTCCATATCACCTTGAAAAATTAATCAAGATCTCATTAACTTATAACCTTAAGTCAATAAATTAATAATATAATTTACCATTTATAAGGGTCATATTAGTATTCATATTAATATTCATAAGGGTATGTTACTATTCACCAAAAATTAAGTCTGCCTTATTAGACTCTAAATATCTTAATGAACGAAACCGTGTATGTCGGTTTTTCGAAATTCAAATCACAGAGGTGGAAAAATTATGTTTACTGGATAGGTTATAATAAAGTGGTGTTTTATAGAGACTTAGTGTTTCATGTATTTATTTATAAATCCTTGGGGTGTTACAAAAAACCTCTAGGCATGTGATCAAAGGGTATTCAGAGGTATCGGTGGGTGGGGGTGGGGGTGGGGGGGTTCATAGTGATTGGAAGTTATAGATTCCTTTTGGATTTATTTATGTTAGCGATGGGAAGTTTTTAAGGATTTTTTTGGGATGGATTGGCTGTCTCACTATCAAGACTATATCAACTTTTATCATAGATGAGTATAATTTATATATATTGAGGGTAATGTTTATGTTTATATTTTAGAGAGGGATAAACATAAATGTCATATGGAACATTACCTGTAACATTTGGGTGTGATCATGAACCTATTTTCTTATATTATTCTGTATGATGGGGAGATACTCCAGGAATTTTTTCCTCTAATAGTTGACTAGTTTCAGGATAACTTTCTCAAGGACTTCTTGAGGTTACCATATGGGAGAGATATTGAGTTTATGATTGATTTTTTTCCAAGAATAGAGCCT
The DNA here is from genome assembly GCA_963277665.1 of Viscum album. NCBI lineage: Eukaryota > Viridiplantae > Streptophyta > Magnoliopsida > Santalales > Viscaceae > Viscum > Viscum album. The sequence continues at coordinate 955,154,596 of OY728126.1, forward strand.
ATATATATTAATTTATACAGGATACCTTATGTAGAACTTTTATCATTTAAGGCTCAACTGGAGTATTTGGAGGTGAATGTATAATAACCCAGAATTTTATCAATGGAATTTCTACTCTAATTATATAACTATGTAATAATTAATAATGCAGTATTATATAAAGCACTTTCACCACATGATAAAACCAAAAAAATTTATTATAATTATTTGAACATTACATTTAGATAACAAAAAATGACATATGAATTGAAAATATTACAATGGGATAAAAAATAGAAAAAATGATAACTAAAATATGCAAATTTGGATATGCTTAATCCACCCAAATAACCACACTCACGAACAAAACTATATAAATGAAAAAATATTAATAATAAAATATTCATCTTGGAAAAGAAAATATATATAACCTTGATAGTAAATATAAGTTATTGAATAATGAGTGAAATATAAGGTATTTATAGGAAGTAAAAAACCCATATGACCATTACAAACATGACTATTGTAATTGTAATATGAGAATTTGAATTTGACCATTTGAATGGTAATATGATTATTATAAATAGTCACCTAAACATAATCACTCATTAAAGTGTAAAATAATATCTATGTATCTTATAAAATAAAAATATGACATATTTATATGATGTTTCTAGTAAATAATTTTTTAAAAATTGATAAAATACATGTTCGTATTTTTGAAAATTATACATGTTTAATTTTCATTTTTATAACAAATATAAAAATCTAAAAGAATGTTTATTTTCATAAAATGGGTTTATAAATTAATATTAAGATTTATTATAATTATAATATAATTTTATGAGACCATTAGTAAATTTTCAAAGGGTTTTAAAAGTGATCATAATACTAACACTTATATATTTTTTCAAATAAATAAGAATCTAATTTTTTTTTTATATTTAGAAAATTATTTTTAAAAAATATATTTTATTTCTAGAATCTAAATTTTAAAAACTACTTAGGGTGGTTTTTTAGTATTTTTATAAAATAGTTGAATTTTTTGTGAATTGAAAAATATTATAAAATACAGAATTTAACATTATAAGTTAAATATATGATTAATTTCATAAGGGATGAGGTATGTACCCATTAATTCAAAATTACATGAACCATTTATTTTATATAGTCATAAGAATAAACACTATTGGTAGTCTTGATCTAAAATAATATACTAATAAATATAATATTAAAAAAACACCTATCCTCCCCTTATAAATACCACATCTCACCTTCCCTTATCTTAAAATATTCTAAGACTTAAAACTTGCAAAATTTCTTCCAAATTCTCTTTCTAATCATTTCCCCTACTTTCTATTGCTTATGGTCTCACGAAAAATACCAATTCCAAGTGTGTTAAGGAGTTTTTCATGGAGATGACATTCAGGAGGTAATATTCTCAATTTACCTATTTAAATTATTTTTTTATTCTACCTTCTACTCACCCCCTCATCCAAAATAGAATAATAACTCAAGTATCATATATATACTATGATTTTATAATTATAATAGAATATCTAACATCTATCCTCTTCTCTTATCCTCTTATTTTAAAAACAAACCATTGTTTATATTACATCAGTTCATCGCCTCTGTGGATGATGAGTTTTTTTTTCAATTACTAGCTTCATGGTAGGTTTATTTAATTTATAATGGTTTAAAATGACCAAATTATTAATATTATATTTTTTTCACATTCTTTAATGAAGATATGTCCATAATATTAAATAAAATGAAACTAGTCTGTGATGGTTGGTAAAAACGCCAAAATAATTAACCATATAACTTTAACATTTTTACTAAATCAATCATCCATTTGGGTATTTGGGAAAAATTAAATATCTATAAGGACCTCAATATCCTTTTATTTCACTTATAGATTTGTAGTCCATTTTGAAAAGAATCTCCATAATTATCCTCAAATGACCCGAACTTGGAACCATGAAACAAACACCCACAAAACAGGGAAATTAAACCTTATATCTCATTAAAATGGTCATAAATGAAAAAAATATAATCATAGTAAATAAACTATAGATGTAAAAATTTCTTAATTAAGTAATTAATAAAATTAATTTGATTATTCAGGACATTGAGTTCAAGTGCATCACGATTTTGGAACATAAGGTAAGGGATATCTCCAAACCATACTATATTCATTGGGTTACACTTTCTCTCTTTTTAGCTCAATTTATCTCTTGATTTTTATTATTAACTTATTATATATTATTTATATATTCCCCCATATATTTTATTTAATGTGTATATTCATGTTTTATAGGTTACCTTCTCAACTTCATTTGTTAAGAAAAAATTTATTAAAGGTAATTTCTCTATATCTTACACCATTTCAAGTACCACTCTATAAAATGTTTTAAAACATCCTTGGTTTCTAAAATTTCCCATTGTATTATGGAATTTTTTTAGTTCATTTATTAATTTATTTAAATTAATATGTTCTTTCATTTTCTAAAGACTCTTAAACCTTTTCCCTAAAACCACGCTTAAGAGGTATATTTCAAAATTTACATATCCACTATATTTCACATATTCAATTCAATTAGAAATAATTTTTCATGAACCATGCTTATTTTTCATCTATGAAATTCTAAGAATGTTTTAATTCTTAATTTAATGGAAACCATTTTGACATGACATCTGGTTATGCTATAAGTTTTGATTATGAAACCCATTTATTTTTATGCACAATCTTTATGATTATTCCTTATGTTTGATTCATTATGTGGCACAAATATGAATGTATATGTTTTGATGGGATCACCCAGATAGTTCCCTAATGGATTGGGTAACATTAATGTCTCATGAGATGATATATATGAGATCATGGAGTAAAGATAATCCATGATGGGACTCTATCCACCATGTGATGTTCTCTTGATAGTTACACTACTTGAAACTCGGGCTATAACCACAGTTTAAAACCGTGACTATAGGTCATCAAATTGTGGCTATAGGTAATATCCATAGATTTAGGAACCATGGAAAAGTTTTTCATGGCTATAGGACTATAACTATATCCATAGTTTGGAACTGTGGCTATAGGTCTAGATCGATGGTTTGAACTATGGCTATAGGTATATAGTTGTGGTTCAAACCATATCTATATCACTATATCCACGGTTCAGAACCATGGGTATACAAGAGGACAAACATACTTTATTACCATGATTTCTAATTGTGGAATTAGACCTATACCCACGATTAAAAACCATAGAAATATACCTATAGAAACTGTGGCTATATAGTCTAAAAATATATAAAAAATATCCCCCACTCCCATTGTAGTAACCAACCTCCAACAAACCCCTCCCCCTACAAAGACACCCTAGACATCCACCCAAACTCCCCTTGTAGTAGCCACACCCCCACAACCATCCCACTGCAAATCCCCCGAGACAGCCCCCCAACAAAGCCCCCTGGATAACCCCCTCCCCCTACAAAGCCTTCCCTAGATATCCCACTCCCCCCTAAAAAGACCCCTGGACAACCCCCTCCCCCTTACACACCCATCATTTAATGATATTTTAATCATATTATGCCAACATGGGAGATTTATGAGTGGTTTTAAAATGTTCAAGTCATAATGATATTAAAGTTACAATAGAGATCAATAGAACTATGGTTCCCAAAACTTATGATGTATTGATTGATGTTAAATGAAGATATATATGATGTCATTCAAACATAATTTTACAATAATCAATATGTGTAGTTAAGAATTTATTTTGAATAGAATTAATAAATCATCTAATGTGGTAGCCCCGCCCCCCATAGCCCCCCCTCCTGGACACCCCCCACTCCCCTTACAGTAGACCACCCCCCCTGCAACCCCCTTTCCCCTGGACAACCCCCCCTTCCTAGACATCACCTCCCTCCTGGACACCCCTCCCCCTATAAACTGGACACCCACCATTCCAGGATAGCACCCCCCTCCTGGACACCCCTCCCACTAGACACCGGACACCCCCAACCTCCCTCCTGGACACCCCTCCCCCTAGACACTGGACACACCCACCCTCCTTCTTGGACACCCCACCCCCTTTCAGTATCCCCCTTGTAAATCCCCCTCCCCCTGGACATCCCCCCTCCTAGACAACCCCCCTCCTACAGACCCCTCCCTCCTAGACACCCCCTCCCCCTGGACACCCCCTTCTTGGAAAACACCCCTCCCCATGGACACCCCCCTTGGACACTGCACACCCCCACCCTCCCTCATGGACACCCCTCCCCATAGACCCCCCCTCCTGGACACCCCCACCCTCCCTCCTAGACACCCCCAACCCTTGTAGTAGACCCCTACAAAGCCCCCCCTCCACTCCCCCTGGACAACCCCCCCACCCTCAGACACCCTCCCCCCTGTACACCCCCCTATTGGACAATATATCCATTCACACCCCCTCCTCCCTGGACACTGGAAACCCCCACCCTCCCTTCTGGACACCCCCACCCTCCCTCCCGGACACCCCACCCCCTTGTAGCAGCCCCCTGAAAATCCCCCCCTCTACTCCCCCTGGAAAACCCCCCTCCTGGAAAACCCCCTAGACACCCCCACCCTTATACACCCCCACCCCTTACAGTATCCCCCTCCACTTCCCCTTAGATAGCCCCTCAAACAACCCCCTCCCCTGGACACCCCTCCTTGCCAATGTATCCATTCACACCCCCCTGACCTCTTCCCCTAGAACCCCCTTTCCCCCACCTTCACACCCCTCCCCCTCCCCCAACAAACCCCCTACCCCTTCCCCCCCACCTGTACGCCCCTCCCCTTCCCCCAGCACACCCCCTACCCCCCAGCACACCCCCTCCCCCTACCCCCAACAAACCCCCTACCCCCACCCCTACCCCCAATACACCCCTTGCCCCCTTCCCCCCACCTGAACACTCAGTCCCTATATTGTGATATGTTCACACCATTCCTTATGCAATATTTCAAGAGGAATATTATGGGTGAGTACCATGATACTAGAGAATATGTCAGGAATCTTGGTATTGGAACTAATAGATTTGTAAAATTAAGTAGTGGTCATTTATAATGAATTTTATAGGAAGTTGATTGAGATCATGAATGTCTCTAAGGATGATAAATGTATGGTTTCTAGATCTCTTGTTCTAGAAATTACTAGAATTTGTTAACCTCTTTGAAAAAGGTCTATAAATAAGTTCCGGGGATATATTCATATTCTTCCTTGACAAAGCTATTGGTTATTATAAAACCATTTTTAAAACAATAAAGCAATTTTGGAAACAAGTTTTTAAAACAATCAGACAATTATAGAATTAAAATTAAAGGTTTAGTCAGAGGAAACCTATCTCAACCTCAAGGGGCATTGATTTTGACGATGACAACTCGAATCTTCCTTTTTTCTGCTTGCACGCATATGAAACTTGACACATATATAAGGAAACCTAGCCCCTATTTACATATTTTCATGGCCAAATATGCACAAGGGGGTCCTTATATTTATATTTATACTTTGATATATCCCTTTACACTTACACATGTATTCATTTTTCATATCTATATATAATCACACCTAGCCCCAATATATATATTCATACTTCCATGAGTGAATATATATAAAGGGGTAACTTATAAATGTATATTCCTACCTATGCATACACATGTAAGACTTCATTAATGGTGACTCGAATCCACCTCAATGAAATCCAAAACGCACTACAAAAATATAAGAAACCCAAAAATCACAATTGCCCTAATTAAAATTGGGCCAAAGAATAAAAACAGAGTAAACCTTACAAAAATACAATGTTGAAATCACTATCATCGATGGTGTTGGATAGAACCAACCTCATCATAAGAAACCACCTATAAGAAAATACTGTGAAAAAATGAGATATAACGACTTCTTATATATATGTGATCAGTGTGTCAACTACACATGATAAATGATACATGAATCTATAAACAACAATGAACAAATAATATTTAGATTGATATGTACATACCAATACTAAATAACATGATTATTAATAAACCTCTTTATTTTCAAACATCACCTTCAATTTCCTATTAAAAAATCAAAAATCACCAAAATATGGTAATAAAGTAAACTTCCATCAAAACTTAATAAAACTCTTTGTTTTACAAAACCATGACTTATTTATCAAATGAAACATTTATCTTAACTAACACGTATTCAAGAATTTAAATTTAGTATAAACAAGCATAATTAAGAAGGCATATAAATTTAATTTAAAACATTATTGAATTAAAGAGGTTGAGAGAGGGACCTTACCTCAAAGGCGCCAAGCCACACTCGATGCTTGATACTTTTACCAGCGGCAACTCTAAGCTATTCCATCTGTACTCTAAAAATATGAACCTTTTCATATACATAAGGACACCATAACCACTATGTACATGTTCACAAGTCCTTGAACACACACAAGAGGATCCTTATATATATGATCACATGCATAAGCCCATTATCACCCACCCACATATGCATTTTCCTTATATATACATAAGCACACCTAGCCCCTTCAATGTAATCGCGCTGCCATGGGAAGACATACATATAATGGGAGAAATTATTATATATAGGCTCACCTATTCATACACAGTGAGTCTCCTTTTAAAAGAGGCTTGAATCCACCTCAACGATATCCAAAACACACTACAAAAATATAGGAAACCCAAAAATCACAAAAACCCTAATTAAAATTAGGCCAAAGAATAAAAACGTAAGAAACCTTACCCAAATCCGATGTTGAACTCACTACCTTTGATGGCAGTGGATAGAACCAACCTCATCATAAGAAACCAACTATAAGGAAATAATGGGAAAAGAAGTGAGATATAAAGACTTCTTAAATATATGTGATCGATGTGTCAACTGTACATGATAAATGATACATAACTCCAATACCAACCTCACAGACCATTGTATGCCTTTAATAGTTATCTCAAAATCACTAACAATCTTCTCATAACCTCATTGATTTTTATTAATATCCATCCAACAAATCATCAAATATATAATTTTCTTCCATAAAAAATCAGTAACAAAAAAATATTCAATATTTAATCAACTTCATTACTTTTTGAAAAAATTCTCTTCAATTTTATATATTAACCATTTATCATCACAATATACTTCAGTGTTACCTTTTGAAAGTAGATTCAGACTTTGATTGTGTCATAATGATATCTTTTGAAACATTTGGATTATATTTTATACTAACTTATTATCATCATCCAAGTAGCACTTCTAATCTATGAATATTTATTTAAGGAAATAACCATAAGGATGAACTTATTCCTTTATTAGTTTTCTATTCTTCATTCATCACCTTCACTTCTGAATATATTAAATTTACTTATAATTAATAAACAATAAAATAATGATCATTACAATTCATTTATCTACTTCATTCCCCCATGTTGTATTTTTTTTTCAAATCCAATTTTGGTTCTAAAGTCAATACTATTCTCATTTCTCTCCCCAATTTTCAAAATAAGTATAAAGTCACTTTTATCTTCTTTGTTTAAGGTTCTTAGATAATGGAAAGTGACACTCACCTTATTCTATAATCATTATTTGAAATTTCATATTATCCCCTTTATCTTCTATATTATTAAGAGTAAAACCCATTTCTATTGACAGGAGGATGACATAACATATCATATGTTAATGTGCCATAAATTAAACTAATCTATGTATGTGTGAGAAAATATATATATAGAAAACAAGAAAGATTATTCTAGACATTAATGTTATACATAATAAATGCAACATGTGATACCAACTCAGAAATAGGCATTCAATCATTTTTCAAAAGATATTCAAATTATCTCATCCTTAATAACGCCTTAGACTGTCAAAAATTTTAACACATGAAATCTCATCACCTAGAAGTACAACATGAAGAACATAAACTCTCTAATTTTCTATAATCTCAGTTTATTCACCTCTTCTTAATAAATATTTATAATCAAAAATTATATCATGTGCTAAAACATTAGATTTACATGACGTGTTGATATTTGTTAGTTGTTCAGTATCTCCCTGCCCCTTACACCCCACATGCACCCTCCCCCTCCCCCTTCCCCCCACCTGCACCCTCCCTATGCCCCTTGAACCCTCCCATCTTCCCATTGCACCCCACCTACACCCTCCCCCTTGCACCCCACCTCCACCCTCCCCCTTACACCCCACCTGCACCCTCCCCTTCACCTTGCACCCCACCTGCACCCTCCCCCTACACACCTCCACCAACACCCTCCCCCTGCACACCCCACCTGCACCCTCCCCCTGCACACCCCAACCTACACCCTCCCCCTACCCCTTGCACCCCACCTGCACCCTCCCCCTTGCACCCACCTACACCCTCTTCCCTATCCCTTGCACCCCACCTACACCCTCTTCCCTGCACCTTGCACCCCACCTTCACCCTCCCCCTGTACCTTTCACCCCACCTGCACACTCCCCCTTCCCCTTACACCCCACCTGCACCCTCCCCCTACCCCTTGCACCCCACTTGAACCCTCCCCCTACACCTTGAACCCCACCCGCACCCTCCCCCTGCACCCCCACCTGCACCCCACCTTGCCCCCCCACTTACACCCTCCCCCTACCCCTTGCACTCCACCCCCCTTGCAACCCACCTGCACCCTCCCCCTACAACTTTTACCCCACCTACACCCTCCCCCATTTACACCACCACTTGCACCCTAAACCCTACCCCTTGCACCACACATACACCCTCCCCCTTTCCCCCATTCCCCCTCCCCCTTTCCCCAACCTTAACCCTCCCCCTGCACACCCCCACCTATACCCTCCCCCTAACCCTTATAACCCACCTGCACACCCCCGCATGCACACTCCCACTAACCTCCTATAGACCCCTACATTCCCCACTGCACCCCCACCAAAATAGGTCATGTCGACACCCTCCTGAACCTACACCCCCCACACCTACACCATCCCCCCTGCACCTACCCCCTACACACAACCCCCTATGCACTAAACCCCCACATGTTTAGCTGGTATATAGGTTTCAATTCATGAACTCATCTACCATATCCTACAATACTCACATATATAATATACAATAATACCACTACTCTATATGTCTAATCATGAAATAACTATCATTAATATTTTATGGTATCCTATAATCACGGAATAACTAGAAATAAAAATATGTGACAACATGTAACATGATATAACAACCCAAGAAGGACATGAAATGGGTTAAAATACCCATTCACATCAAATTTATTAAAAATAATGTGGAGATACAATAAATAGAATTTAGAGATATGTGTAGACATAACCCTTTATATTAGAGTTATAAAGGTGAAGAAATTCATCATTGAGATAAAAAACCAAAATGAAGTCCCATTCTCTAAAAAATTATTATACAGTGCATCAAACACTATATTAGCATCCCTATATATGTGAAATTCCATGAAGTGTATCTTCTCTTAATAACAATAATAATCCATCAATTCTCTATAGAGTTGTAGTGGGAACAATGTAGATTTACACCTGAGTATGTTGACCACCAACAAGAAGTCAATTTCAATCCATAACTTATTCCATCCATAATGATTACATATTTAACTGCATGAATTACCACCCAAAATTCAACTTCAAGAGTAATAAAGCTACCAACCAATTGTTAGAATCATCCCTTGATGAAGCCTCTACTAGTTTTGAAAATTCCACCACAACTTGAGGGACTAGGTTCTCTTAATGCATCAATATCAACATCGACTTTCATTCATGATGGTATTAGAGGAATTAATTTCATGAATTTAGGTTAGAAGGATTTATAATCATACTAATGAAACCAAGAAGTTATTTAATGATAAGGTCTCTATAGTGTTATTTATGTATCCCACTTTCAATTTAGATTTCATTTTTTATGTCAATCATAATACCTGAAATAATGTTTTTAATGGGAAGCATATTCCCTTTAAATTTGATACTATTTATTAATTATTATATATAGTGAAAACCAACAACAATAAAATAACATATAAATTTCTTTATCTTAACACTCATATCCAAACTTATCAGGAATCTCATGAATGAATCCAAAATTTTATTAGTTTTTAACTTAGAATGAAATAGAGACTCAAAGTGATTCCATATCTTTTTATTAGCCACACATTCCAATAAAATATAATGACAAATATCACAACTATTAAGATAGTGAAAGGTGTAGGATCCCACCTATAATTAAACCATTTTAATCTTATCATCTATTATAATCATGTTGATCTACATATTCCAAATAAATAGTTTCCTAGTGGTAGGGACAACGGATTTCCTGAAGAACTACATCCAACTGGGTGGGCCATCATAAACACCACACTGATAATTATAGTGTAGATTTAGGTTGAGAGTTCCTATTATATATGGGCTCTATAAGGCCTTATCATACTCCTAAAAAAATAGAATAATAAATTTCCTATTTGATACCATTAGGGAGGAGATAATTCATCTACTTAAGATGTCCAGGTTCCTCATAAATGGAGATTCTATTTAGGATAGAGGGAAAATAAAATTATTTAAACATAGGATAACTATTCCTATTGGAGTTCCAAAAATTTATAGAACATATACTTCCAAAGTATGTGCATCATTATCTTAGTATACTCATCTCTTATGGGTGGCCAAACAGAGAATCCCAAGTAAAATTGTTTACCCCTATGAAAACAATATATAAGTATTTTCCTAATGAATTTAGTTGAAGCTTGGTTTGAATTTAACAAATTCTGGATATAGATATCCACAAGGGACTTGTTAAAGAATTTTATATTTTTTATACCAATACCTCCCATATCAATAGGCTACAAAAATTTCCTCAAATCCATTGATATAATATTTCTTTCATGGATATTACTCGACCACAAAAATTATTGATTTGAGTGCCCACTCTTTAAGTAGGTACCTTTTCCATTTATAGAGATAAAAGGAATATAAAAACATATATGTAATGAGATAATTTATAAGGAATATCCTTCTATCTTGATATAAGGTCTTACATTCCCTAGAAGTGAGTTGTGATTATATTTTATTGGAAATTCCTTTATTATATATTACTCTAACTCTTCTATAAAAGAGTAGTACTCCAAGATAGTTTAATTTTGGATCCCCTTTCTTGAACTTCAAGATATTGATGATGGATCCTTTTCAATGGTTTAAATTACCTTCCCAAAAATAACCATTTAATTGTTCCTTGAAATAGATTAACCACATACCTATTCATAATAGGAAAATATTTCTCTAATGAAGTTTGTACATACATTTTTAAACTCACAGAAGTAGAGAATATCATTGGCATAAAGGATGTGTGTTGGAACTCTGAGGTTTTTAGAAAACATAATATGTAAAATTTTCCCTTGATCAATAACTTGTAGTAAACATCTACCGAGTTAATACTCAATTAAAACAAAGAGGATGGTATAAAGGGTATCCCCTTACCTTAACTCCCTAGGGTAATTGATGTAGAATTTTAGGGAACCATTAAGAAAGACAAAGGGTTGATCTCAAGAGAATGAAATAACCTATCATTTTTAACGGATTTAATCCTATTGATAGTGTTATAAAACAAATTAAACTCATCTTCTAATAGTCTTATATCATTCAAAAAGCATTGATCAATTAATATTTGGAAATATATAGAGGCTACTCTAATAAGGTTTTCTCTAATATTTTCATTTGTATTTAAAACATAGTTAAATTCCTCTATGAACACTTTGTTCACATTGATATGAGTTGATATTTAATAAAATTACTCCCATAGTCCTCTTATTTTGATATAGCGGTTAAAGGAATATATAAAAGAGACTAGAAAAGAGGAGTTACCTATGTCAAGACTGATTATAATAAGCTGCTTCCCAATTTAGAAAATATTATATTGAATATCCTTAAATTTAATCACCCCAAGGGTTTACACATTTTCCATATTAATATTATTTATCATCTAAACATATTCAGTTTAATTCTGGTCAAACATTTTTAAAACAATAAAAATTCACCATGTTTTCTATGATACCAATCAACCTAGGCTGATACTGTGAAATGTAGTTCCTAATAAAAAGAGAAGTGTTTGTATTTTTGAGGCATTGTAATTTTCAGAACAAGATACTCATTTTGAGAATGATCTTCCCCTGTTTGGGAGAAATATTTTCTTATCCACCTCCAATAATAGATTCTTTCTCTTTTTCTTAACCATTTTCCTTCTGGTCGGTGCTCCCAATTTGGTTTTCCTTCTTTTAGAAATTTTCTAATTAATGAATTTCATTTGCCCAACTTTTTCAACAAATGAGACTAAATTTATTAGAAGATATTTACAAAACAAAGGGGGATTCCTTAGATGGATTATTTATAGAAGCCTTTTTATAGGAAACCATAGTGAAGGATCCATCAACTAAATCAAGATACAATTTACCTTATGAGACCTCTAGCATGACTTTCATCTGACCAATACTTTAACATATTTTCTAGGTGACACTTACCTGGTCCATGGTAGTTCTTTCGGGTTTAAAGGTGTCTGGAACCAAAACCATCCCTTTTAAACCCTCATCAACAATGTTGGAGGCTAAACCATAAATATATCCATATGTTTACCAGGAAGTTATTGAAAATCATAGAAATATAGAATTTGGAAATATATATTAAATGAAGGTATAATGACATACATACCTTCCATATTTTTTTTGGGAAAAGAGCATGAAAGAGGAAGGTGGATATAGTTTATGGGATCCATGAGGGAGGCGATGTGCAATCCATGAGGGAGGGGATATGTGATGGAGCTTGATAGAAATGATCTATGAGGTGGAGCCAAAATTTGAGCTAAGAAGGGCAGGGAGAACCGATGGATCCGAGGAGGCGGGGAGGCAAGGAGGCGGGGGGGAGAGGAGGTGGTGAGGCAGAGACAAAGATACTGGAAACAGGGGGTGGGGATGTGAAGATGAAGATGCAAGAAGGGGGAGGCAGGGAGGTCGAAAGTTGGAGGTGGATGCAGTGACCTGGTGAGGTGAGGAGGATGCAGGGATGCAGATGTGGGAAGGGGAGGCTTGGAGGAGGCCAGAAGGTGGAGGAAGTAGAGAGGAGGAGTGGGGAACTGACAAGAATAATCGTGATGGAGGGAATTAGAATATGGATTATGGGAGGGAATAATTGTGATTGCGGGTGGGGGATGGGGAGTAAGCTCGAGGGGGTAGGGTAAAACCACGACCATCGTGGATTTAAGTTTGATATAGCCACAATTTTTATAAACTATGGCTATAAATCTGTGACTATATCCCAAAATTCTAGTAGTGTTAGCCTTGACTTATAATCATATCATTTAATATATAGTTTCCACATTCCTATATTTACGTGATATTATGATCCAATTTTCTTTATTTTATGATCCAATATGATTATTCATGATACTTTACTTTTATGATACCATGTTGTGCCTTTTGACTCATATGCTATGTTTTATTATCATGTTTATCCCCACACTAAGATTTGAAGCTCACCCCATTTGTTTATGTATTCCCCAGGTTATATTATTAAATTTTAGGATATCTAAGGGATTTATGAGCTCATTATGGAGATTAAAATTGTGGATTTTTATTTTTGTTTCATGTTGTTATTTACGTAACTATTCTCCCAAAGACTCTAGGCCAATAGATCATTGGCTTGTATTTATTAGATATTTACATTAAAAATAATGTCCTAATTTGTGTAAAAATATTTGGTCTCTATAGTTTGAATCAGAGAAAGGTCTATTTGTTTTTGACGATTAAGACTAGAATACATTAGTGAGAACCTTAGGGATAAGACTAAGTATTGGAGAATACCCTAAAATTTTGGTAAAGTATAGAGTGGGTGGTTTTCATGAAATTATATCCCTTCCTGGATACTATAAGTGGACGTGGCTCAAGAATAATTTTACCTAGGGGCGATAAAATTGAAAAGATAGGATTTAGTATTAACTATATCATTAACTAGTGCATGAAAAAGGCCTTTCTATACACCTGGTTTGACACTCCTGAGGGATATGCCTTTGAAAACTCCCAAACTCTTTAGGAAATGTTACAAAGGACATGAATAGATTTTTAGGTTAGAAAACTTAATAGGGAAATTAACATGGATAACCTATATTGAAACCTATATAACCATAAGTTAGGATTTATGTGTCATATATAAGTTATTCCTTATATGTTCATAGTTTTCCTTTTAATATTTTTTTAGTTTCATTATTATCATCCATAACTTTTATTTTCTTTATTTTAAATAATAGGGGGAAATAAGTGGAACCATGTCAACATTAAATATGACAGGAGATGTACCCTAATGATATAACTAAACTGATAGGAGTAGGACCTGATAACTTCATGTTATTACTAGATAAACTAACTCAAGTTATGAATAATAATTTGAATCAAGTGGAACAACCTCATTCTACAACGAAAGAGAAAGTAACCGTCAATTCCTTTATATGAAAAAGGTCTCCTATATTTAGTGGATATTCTAATCCCGTCATCATGGAACAATGGATTAACTCCATTTAGAATATATTCTCTATCCTACAATTCTTAAAATAATAGAAATTCATACTTTGCATTTATTACCAAAATGGGGAATCTGATCAATGGTGGAAACTGATCAAGAAAACAAAGTCCAAAGAGGTAATTGATTCCATGGAATAAGAGTTATTTAATAAAAATATTATCCAATAAATATTTTCCTTGAACTCTAAATCTTAAAATGGGAAGGTAATTACTTAGAATGAAGAAAAAGGAAGACAAGTTTATCGGGTTGTATAAGGAAAAATTCACAAGGCTTGCATGGTATGGTTATGGATTTTTCATCAACACCAAAAGTAAGGTGGACATTTTATTTAATAGATTAAAGATGATTCTAAAAAAATATTTTTTTATTCAAAAATTTGATAGCTATGTAGAGGTTATACACTATTTCTTTATGATCGATATGGATATCAGTGACTCTTAGGGGTCTCATGGGGCTGGGATAAAAAGCATAAAATGGAGTTTAATTTGGGAGGATCAATAGATAAATCCCACATAGGAAAGAAAATCCAACCAACCATTTGTAAAAAATGTGGGAAGAAGCATCCCGGAAACTATCTCATGGGAACCAAAAGTTATTTTAAATGTGGGAAATATTGGAATTAGGCTAATCAATAATGAATAGATATGAATAAGACCATTAATGTGATTGAATAAAACAAGGTTAAAATTAACACTCATCCTATGGTAGAGTGTTTCAACTACAAGGAACACAAGAATTATGAAATCCAATTCCCTAAGATAAGGGTTGTCAGATACAATCAATTATAATAACCTCCAATACCTAGAGAGAAAGGGAACATGTTATCACTACTATAAAGTTGAATCCAAAAAAATGATGCTGTGATAGTTAAACTGTTTATTCATTCAATAATAGTTAATTTACTTTTTTATTATAGTTCTACACATTCTTTAATTTCTTGAAAGTTTAATAGAACTATTCAAATACCACCTAAAAATATGAGGGTTGAGCTATCTGTAAGAATAGAAAATAGAGAAATTATTGCATCCTAAGAATATAACTCCTCCCCAGTCAATATTTATGGACCGAACCTACTAAAAAAATCCTATTATACTTCCTTTAGTGGAATTTGATTCTATATTAATAATGGATTGTATATCCTTATATAAAACCAACATCAACTATCGAGAGAGGGAGACCATCCTTCATATCTTGAGTTATCCTCCAATTATGTACAAGTTTAATGAGGTGGATTAATCTACTTTGGAATCTTTATCTAAAGTGTGGATATTATTTTCATATTAGTAAGTATATCTATATAAAATTATTGAGATAAACAAGAGAATCATTATTGAATACATTCCCATTTTGAGGGGCTATTCTGATGTATTTTTTGAAGAGTTTCATGGTCTTTATCCTAGCGGAGAGGTGGAGTTCTCAATTTGAACTTATACCTAGATATATTCCCAAATCAAATAATCCTTATAGAATGGCCACTATTGAGTTAGAATAACTAAAGAAACAATTAAAAGAGAATATAAAAATGGGTTTTATATTCCCAAGTTCTTAACTGTGGGGTGTTCCAGTCCTCTTCATCAAGAAGAAAAATGGTTCAATATGTCGCTATATTTATTATTGTGAACTCAAAAAAATCATGATAAAGAACAAGTATCCCCTTACATAGATTGATGAATTTTCCAATCAAATACATGAGGCCTAATACTTTTCTAAGGTGGACCTTCAATCGAGATATCACTAATTAAAGGTGAAAAAAATATTTCCAAGAATACCTTTTGAATGAGGTATGAATACTATGAGTTCATAAAGATATCCTATATAATTACTAATGATACAATAATCTTCATATAATTAATTTTTATGTATTTTGAGATTACACTAATTTTTTGGTAGTTATGATAGATGGTATTATGATATTATCTAAAAGAAAATAGGAGCTTTAAAAGCATTTGAATAATGTGATAAATACTTTTTTAAATAAGATATATGAAAAGTATAGTAAATGTGTGTTTTTATGGAGAATGTATCATTCTTGGGGATTTTTATCACTAGAAAATGGATATATTTAGACCCTTCTAAGATAAATAAAATTGAGAAGTGTCCCAAACAAGTATCTATAATAAATATTCGTAGTTTCCTTAGACTAACTAGGTATTATTGAAGAATTTTTAGAAAATTATCATGACTATCAAACTAACTTACCAAGATAACTCAAAATGGGGTAAATGTTTTATAGAATAATGATAGTGATGAGAGATTCATGGAATTAAAAAATATTATTATCACTGCACCAATACATACACTACCCACAAGTAGAGAACTCTTGATAGTATATAATGAATATTTAAAGAGATACTTATGATGTAAACTAATTAATAATGATAAGATGATAGACTATAACTCAAGGAAATTAAAATTTTATGAGTATAATTATCTAATCAATTATCTGGAGTTAGCTACAGTAACTATTGCATTGAATATTTGGAAGCATTATCTCTATGGGGAGAAGTGTGAAACATATACACATCATAAGAGCCTCAAATATATATTCAAATAGAAAGAGATTAATATATACCAATTAATATGGTTACAGATGATCAAAGACTATGACTGCTTAATCCACTACCATCCTATTAGAGAAAATAAAGTTACAGATGCTCTAAGTTGGAAGGATCCCATGAAATTATCAATAATGAGAATTGAGAGGGATCTAATCATCATAAACATGAAAAGGATTGAAATGAAAATTGTAAAGGAAAAAACATCACCATTATTTTCTCAAATTATTACTCAACCATCATTTTTGGAGAAGATAAAGGATTCTCAAAGAGATGACGTGGAAATTTAAAATAAGGTGGAAGCTATAAGAAAAGGGAAATCCTTTGAGTTCAAAATTGATGAATAAGGAGTTGTAGGATTTGGGACACAACTATTTATACCATCGAATCCGGAGATAAAGAATGAGTTACTGAATGATTCACATGGATCTACCATCTCTATCCACCCAGGGAGCATGAAGATGTATTGAGATCTCATACAGAACTATTTGTGGGAAAATATTTAGAAGGAGTTTGAATAATATAACACAAAGTGCCTAGTATGTCAGTACGTGGAGTCTTAAAGGAAAAATACAAAGGGTATAATGAAACCATTACCCATATACACATGTAAATGAGATAATATCACTATATATTTTGTCATAGGTCTTCCAAATATATACAAAGGAAATAATTCTATATGGGCTGTGGTGGATCTTCTTACAAACACTTCTCACTTCATTTGAATTTTCGAGGAGTTCTAACTTGATCTAATTGTAAGGATATACATTATAGAAGTGGTGAGTCTTCATGGGACATCACTATAGATCATATCCTATTGAGATATTAAATTTAACACTATGTTTTGGAAAGATATCCAATATTATCTAAACACTGAGTTAAAATTCAGTATGACTTATCACCAAAAAACTAATGGCCAATCAGATCAAACTCTCCGGACACTAGAATACATGTTGAGAGAATTCTTGATGGAAATTAAAGGAATATAAGACCAAAATATTCCTCTAGTGAAGTTATTATATAATAATATATTTTAATCAATCATCCAAATGGATCCATATGAATCCCTTTATCAGAAGGATATTTAGAACAACTTCATGATTGGATGAAGTTTAAAAACATAAGACGATGAGACATAAAATGGCGCAAGAAATAGTATAAAAGGTCAAGAATATTTAGAAGAAAATAAAGGATTCTCAGAGTGATAGAAGATCTATACTGAAAATCATTTATGAGACTTGGAGTTCGATGTTGGAGACAAAAATTTTCCACAACATATCTCCATGTAAAAGGGTCATAATATTTGGGAATAAGGGAAAGCTGTATCCCAATTACATCAACCCCTTTGATATTCTTGTCATGTTATAGTAATAGATTATTTATTAACACTCCCACCAACCCTATATCATGTATATGATGTATTACATACATCCCTCTTTAGTAAGAACATACCAGATCCCTCACATGTAATAAATTCATAGGTGGTAAAACTAGAAAATGATATATCTTATAAGAAAAAATTGGTGAAGATATTGGAACATATAGTTAAAATTCTACAAAACAAGACAACTCACCTAATGAGAGTACTATGGTGAAACCATAAGTATGAGGAGGTGACATGGAATCCAAAGGAATCCATGAATTAGAAGTAACCCCATATTTTCTAACCTTATTATGTTTAATTAAACTTTGAGGGTGAAATTTCATACGGGGGAATGATGTAATGACATGGAATTTTACCAATGGAATTTACCCTTGGATTAAATATTTATGTCATAATTAGTAATATAGTATTATATAAATCACTTTCACCACATGATAAAACCAAATTTTTTTATTATAATAATTTTAACCTTACATCTATAGAATAAACATGGGAATAATAATTTATAATATTATAATGGGGTAAAAAATAAAAAATAAGATTTAAAATATAAAAATTTGAACCTTATTGATCCACCAGAATAACTAAACACATGAACAACACTCTAAAAATGAAACAAAATATTAATAATACATTATTAATTATGTAACCGAGAATATATATAAACTTGAGATAAAATTGAATTGAAAAAATAATGGATGAAATATGAGGTAGTTATAAGAAGTAGGACACCCACATGACCATTGAAAAATTGACTATTGTAATAGTAATATGAATGTTGGAATAGTAATTTGACCATTAGAAATAGTAACCTAACCATTATAATAGTATACTCACTTATGTAAGTGAAAATAACATTTAGGTATCATATAAAATGAAAATATGACATATTTATATCATGATACTAGTAAATATATGATTTAAAATTGATAAAACAAGTGTTTGTATTGTTGAAAACCATATATGTTTTATTTTAATTTTTTTGTAAAAATATAATAATTTATAAGAAATTTTATTTTCATAAAATTGGTTTATAAATTTATATTATGAAGTATTATAATGATATCATAATTTTATGACATCACATATAATTTTTCAAAGAGTTTGAAAATTATTCATAATATTAAAATTGGTAATTTTTCAAATAAATAAGGATTTAATTTAAAAATTAAAATTTTCATATGTAAAAAATTATTTTCATAAAATGGATTTCATTTCTAGAATCTATACATAAAAAAGGTTAGGGTGATTTTTTGGTATTTTTCTAGAATAGTTGAATTTTAGTGAATAGCGAAATACAGTAAAATATGGTATTTAACATTATAAGTTAAATACATGATTAATTGCATAATGGATGTTGTAATAACCCATTAGTTTAAAATAACATGAAAACTTTGCTATATATAATCAAAATAATCAACAATATTTGTAGTTTTGAGACAAAATAATAAACTAATGAACATAATATTCAAAAAACCCATCTTTTCTCCCCTTATAAATACCACCCCTCACCCCATTTATTCTCACTTATTATAATCCTTATATAATTCCAAATTTATTCCAAATTATCTTCAAAATACTCTCCCTATGTAAAAGTGTTTCTAATATCACCCAAAGACCAATTCCAAGTTCTTTAAGGTGTTTTTCAAGGAGACGACATTTAAGAAGTAATATTCTCAAACTACCTCTTTTATATTATTTTCTTCTTCTACATTATCCCCATATCCATCATCCAATAAGGAATAATACTCCATTATCATATATATACTATAAATTTAAAGTGATAAGATAACATCTACCATCCATCATCTTCTATTCTCCTCTTATTCTAAAAATGAAACCATTATCCATGTTATGTTAGTTCACTGCATTCATAGATGATTAGTTTTTATTTTCCATTAACAAATTAATGTAAAGTTTAAATTTAATTATAATAGTTTAAAATTACTTAATATGTATATTATATATATTTTAAATACTTTAATGAATATATGACCATAATATTAAATAAAACGTAACTAGTTCATGATGGTTGGTAAACTACCAAAATAAACTAATTGTATAACATTAATATTTTTAATAAATGAATCATCCATATGTTGTAAAAAATATGGGTATTTGGGACTATTTTTTTAAGTTAATTAATATCATTTCATTTTAATTTTTGAGTTTTAGTCCCATTTTACAAGAAATTCCATAATTATCCTCAAGTGATCCGACCCTAGAACCATGAAATGAATGCCCTTAGAACAGTGAAATTAAACATTATATCTCATTAAAATGGTTGTAAATGAAAAAAATATAATTATATAAAATCAAATATATATGGAAATTATTTTTAATTTATTAATTAATGAAGTTAATTTTATTATTTAGGATGTTAACTTTAAGTTCAGAACGATTCTAGAACATAAGGTAAGGGATCTCTCTAAACCACCCTATTTTCTTTGGGTTTGCATTATATATATTTACCATAATTTAAATATCTATTTTTATTATTTAATTATTATGTTATATTATATATATATATATCCATAAAACACATAAATTATTTAATTCACCTTTCTTTTATGGGTATATACATGTTTTAATTTTTTTCCTTATCAATTTCATTTGTTATGAAACCCAATTAAAGGAAACTTCTATGTCTCTTAAAACATTTCAAGTACCACTCATTTAAATGTTTTAAGCGTTCATTAGTTTTTAAAATTTTCCATTTGATTATTTAAAACCATTTTTAGTTAATTTATGGTTTTATGGAAATTAATATGTTCTTTCCCTTTTTAAATTCTCTTTACCATTTTCCATAAAAACCTACTTAAGAGGTAAAATTTCAAAGTTATAAATCCACAATTTTTGACATGTTCACTTAAATTGGCCATCATTTTTCATGAACCATGATTATTTTTCATATATGAACGTCTAATAATGTTTTAATCTATGGTTTCCTAGAGACCATTATGATTTGACATCTGGTTTTCTGTAAGACATGATTATACAACCCATTTCTTTCCCTAGGTAATCATTATTATTATTCCTTATGTTTGATTCCTTATATAGCACACATATTCATGAATATATTATGATGGGTACACCCACATATATGTATAATGAATTGGGTAATGTTTATCTATCTCGTGATGGTATGTATATGATTAGAAAGTAAACATAATCCATGATGGGAATCTATCCACCATGTGATGTTGTCTTGGTTGTTAGCCTTGACCTATGATTATGTCATGTTTTTTTGTTATTTCCACATTCCTTTTTTACATGAAATTATGATTCAATTTTCTTTACGTTATGCTTACATATTATTATTCATGAGATGTATCTTTCAAGATATCATGTTATTTATTTTGAATCATATGTTGTTCTTCATTGTCATGTTTATTTCCTTAATGGGATATTTATCTCACCCATTTTTAATGTATTACCTAGGTTTTATAATGTAGTTTTAAGAGATAAAATGGATTTATGATCTCATTATAGAGATTAAAAAAATTAATTTTTATTTTAGTTCAATTTTTATTTGTTTTATATACCTAGTCTCCCCAAGACACTAGAACTCATGGTCCTTGGTTTGTATTTATTAGATATTTATGTTAAAAATAACATATAACATGTGTAAAAGGATTGATTCAGTATAAAAGGGGTTTATACTAGAGGGTATATCCCTTTGAGGTGATCTAGTTTTATTCTCTAAGAAGGAATATGGTTCATTGAGTTTGTTTTTTGACTATTGAATGCTGAACCTAGTGTTTATTTAGAACCGGTATCCATTTTTATGCATTTATGATCAATTTGACCAGATGAGAGGGAATAATGTATTATCTAAGTTTTATTTGAGATAAATCTATCATCATCTGAGTGTGATACCTTCTAACATAACTCTTATTTAATTCATGAGAATGGATGAACAATATGGGTATATTTTGATTCTATTATATTTAACTAACACAATGAAAGTGTTTATGGACTTGATGATTTGGGTTTTTAATCCTTATTTAGAATTTTTTATTGTTGTTTTTGTTGAAGATATTCTTGTACACTCTAGGTTAAGGGATAATAATGCTTAAAGTATAGTTATAGTTTTGAGTACACTTAGAGAGAATCACTTATATGAAAATATCTCAAAGTTTCCATTTTGTATTGATCAGGTATGATTCTAGGGAATGTGATATTGGAGTCTAGTGTATCAACAGACCTTGATAAAGTCAAGAACTTTGTTTCTTAGTATCAACCTAATAATGTTTTTGAGATTGGATGTTTTTTTGGGAATAATCTATTACTATCAGAGGTTTATACATGACTTATCTCAATTGATAGTGCTGATGAAGACCCTGACCAAGAATTTGGTGAAGAAAATTTTGTCAAATTCTTTTGAGAGAGACTTTTTAGTGCTAAATGGGGGTTAATGATAGTGTCAATCCTAACCTCACATGATCAAGGTATGGAGTATAAATTGTATAATAATACATTAGGAGTTAATATTAGAATGGTTCTAATACATGAAGGTTTTTTGGTCACTTATGGGTCCAATCATTTGAGGCTACATGAACACAACAACCCAACACATGATCTTGAGTTGGTAGTGGTGGTGCATATACTAATTTGTTTTTAGTACTCTCACTCATTAAATAGGTTTATGGTATAATCTGATCATGAGTGCTTGTGGTTTATTTTCTTACATATATACTTGAACTTTCAATAGTGAAGGAGGGTTGAGTATCTATAATCCTTGAATTTTGTTGTGGAATATACCCCCAAGAAGGGGAACTCCATTGCTGATGTACCGAGTAGAATGACTCAAGAATAAGTGGTGTAGGAGTTGAGTAGTGTGTGGAAGATGATGGCCCTTTTTATCGGGATTCACCTTGATGTTCCAGATTATTAGTGCCGAATTACCCTTATGTAATTGTTTATCACCTCCTAAATTCTAGAGAGGGTGAAGGACAACCAAACATTAGATTCATACTATCTGGTGATAATGGGAAATATATA
This sequence comes from Viscum album, assembly GCA_963277665.1. Lineage (NCBI taxonomy): Eukaryota > Viridiplantae > Streptophyta > Magnoliopsida > Santalales > Viscaceae > Viscum > Viscum album. The sequence continues at coordinate 955,178,127 of OY728126.1, forward strand.
TAATAGGGATCCACCACATGTTTGGTCTCTTAATACTGATGGAATATTTTATGTTCGAGGATGTATTGTGGACCCTATGAGCATACATAGATATTTGAAGAGGGACTCTCACACCTCAAGATGGTTTATTCACCTAGGACCTACCAATATTTACCATGATATTTGTTGACAATATTGGTGGATTGGGATAAATAATTACATAACTGGTTTCATCACATAATGCTCTACCTATCTTTGGGTTAAGGTTAAGAAACATTGGCCTACTTGAATTAATAATTACCCATTTTGAGTGGAATTTTGATGACGTGACTAAGGATTTTATGATGGATTTTCTGAGGATTCCCTAATAAAATGATTCTATTTAAGTTGTTATAGGAATATTAACTAAAGTATCCCATTTTCTCTCAATATGAGAAGATTTTTCTATTGATGATATGAGTAATCACTACGCATAAGAGATAATATGTCTACATGAGGTACTTTAGAGTATCCTTTTAAGCTGAAATTCCCATTTTACATCATGATTTTAGCGAGGGTTATAGAAGTTTCCTGACATAAAAGTGCATTTGAACACTTCTCATCATCCTTAGATAGAAATTTTGAGTATACCATCCAAATATTAGAGGACATGTTATAGGTGCACATCCTAGATTTTGGGGGTTCCTAGGAGAACTATTTGGTGCCTTTGAAGTTTTCTTAAAACAAAATATATCATGAATCGATTTAGATAGATCCCTATAAGGATTTTTATAATAGACCATATCGATTTCTATTATGTTGGTTAGAGGTCTAAAGTCAATGGTTATCAGAACAAGTCTCATTTAGGATATCATAAAGAATATTTTACAAATCATGATGTAGTTGGTGACCAATCGAAACAAGAATAGGTCATATGTAAATTTACTACACCATACTAAAGAGTTTGAGGTTGGAAATCATGTATTTATATGAGTGTTTTATAAATTAGGACATTTTTGTATTCAATGGTGGGGGGAAATTGGCACCCATATTCATGGGACCATTTGATATTGTGGATAGGATCGGTACAATAAAATTTCAATTGGATCTACCTTAGTGTTATAGTTATATTGATGTCATATTTCATTTATCAATGATTTAACAATATCATCCCAACCATTCCAATTTTATCAATACCAATAATATTGAGCTTAAAAAAAACAAGTAATTTAAGGATTATAAAATTTTATTGTGGATTGGAGTGATAAATACCTATACAGAAATATGATTGCTATGATATGAGTGTAGTGCCAATATAGGTGTGTCTAAGAGGAAACATGGTAGAGGGAATCTGGCATGTGGGAATAGTGGCTGTATTTGTTTAACAATGAGACCTAGTGACACTTAGGAGTATAGCTTGAGGATGAGCATGTGCAGAGGTTGTAATAACTCAGACCATGTTAAGGTACAAAGCTATTTAAATTTTCTCCAAACCTTGTGTATGGTTATCTTTTAAAAATGTTATAGGGGTTGTAGGGGAATCCAAGAATTGTTTCCAATAATTAGACCAGGTTTGGGGTGAGAATTTTCTCTATATTTCTTTAAATTTTTGAAAATGGTTTTTTATATAGTGATGGGTGGAGTTCATGTCATGATTAGTACCCATGTGATTGAATTATTTTACTAATCCAGGAGGAGTGTCTATATTTACCAGGGAATCAAGACATGATAGGGGTTTAAATGTGAAGGATTAAGGGCTATTCTAGGACCACATTACATACAAAGGCTTCACAACATGGAAGGTGATGCGTAGGTGTAGACTCATCTAATGTAAGGGTGAATTCTATGGGGCATGAGGATCACACTGTGGAAGAGGGTGTCACTCCATGTGAATCCCTTATGTATAGGGATCAAACCATGGTAGTGAGAGTCACACTATGATAATGACCATTACTTATTAAACTAATATGTTTTTCCTTTGTGAAATTTGGCGAGGGAGGATGGTCTTGGCATGAAAGTGGATGTCACACTACGATGATGACCCTTGACTATTATTTTGAAAACCCTTATGTAACTACTTTATGATTTTTTGAGGGGCATAATATTAGGTTATGGCGGGAGTGCCACATCAGGATGATAAATCTTACATATAAATCTGGTAGTTCTTACATGTTTAACCATTATTTATATCCTTGGAAAAAAATTCAATGAGGAGTAATGGTCACTCTATGACCTTTGGGTTACACCATCAAGGTTTAAGAGGAAGATTTCCATAGCAGGCATGTTGAACCATATAGCCAAGCTATTAGGCTCTTCATTCCATGAAGGAGGAGGGCCATTTCATGATGAAATGAAGTGTGGGATTCTTGATTTATCATGGGAGAGGTGTTCTATGTCGTGACTAGAGGAGGCCACACTACAGGGAAGGCCCTGAAGGCTCATCATGCTATAACCAGTGCAGTCACACCTTGATGCATGAACTAGGTAGTAAAAATAGAATTAAATAATAAATGGTTTAAATATTAAACTTTAATTAGTGAGGGTTCCTCATTCTTATAGTAATGTGCCTTATCCCTCTACTTTCTTATTCGACCACTTCTCTTCTGAGGTGGGTTATCTTATATTATTCACCTAATATCAGTGTCATTTAATCCAAGAGATATATAGAGGTAAATATATCATTCCACCTTGATTCTTCCTCAATTTCTATCACTATATCATAGTCTTATTCTATTTATTTATGTTTATTATCTAGTTTAGGTTTTTTATATTTTTAAATTTATTTTATTTGAGCATGATTCAACTTTTGATATTCAATGGATAGGTTCTAATGAGAATGAGGTAGGTGGTCTCTAAGTTATCCTTAAAGTATAATTTTTTCCTATGTCTATGTCATGTTTGGTCACATTGACCTAATATGTTCTTGAACTAATACTTAAATAAATGGTTTAGTTTTTTTCCATGTGGGAACTAAATTATTTGGGCTAATAGGGTCTGTTAAAATAAATTAATTCAAAACCATTGACCACCAACTGGATGTACCTTGAACTTATGAAATTATAATTTTTGGAGGCAACCTAAGGGGATTAATAAATGAAATAGTGTCCTATAAATATGAACAAATATGCTCTAGGATGATTTCTTGGATGAGACCAAGTGGTAAAATTGAGTTTTCAAGGTGTTATCCCAATGAGAATATAGATGTGGAACCTTGGTTGAGAGAGTATAAACCTCTTGAAATTAATATTAAGTTGTTAAGTTGGGATCATAAATTTGTGAATTGTTTAGGAATTTATTATATTAACTTATGAAATGTGATTTAGAACTTATTTTAATTTTTGATAACTGGTTATATACTTATATTTGAACTATATGTTGGGTTCATATCCACTAAGTTCCTAGGTGGGGAAATATCCCCCCTTAGGTGATGAGATGATGACATGTTGATATGTTTTTGGGGAGGGGTTCTATTCCCCCTGGGTGATGACATTTGATATGGTTATAAGGTGGGAGATAATTTTCCCTTGGGTGATAACATTTGAGTTGGTTCTGGGTATGGGATGCTTCTTCATTCATGGGTGATGATATTTGAGATGGTTTTAAGGTGTATTTATCTTCCCCATGTGTGATGATATTGTGGAGATAGTTTTGGACTCAGGAACTATTCCTTTTAGTGATGATGTATTACATTCAAAGATATTTGGTATAGTATGAAGCACGTATTATTAACTCTAGGTGTCACCATGTAACCTAAGGATCAATATTGGTTTGTTTATTTATTACACTTCTAACCATTTATCATAACACTTAAACATGAACTTAGTTTGACTAGTTATTTTATTACACCATTGATGATGGCTTATTATGTTGTACTCACTCAATTTTTGGGATATTGTAGATACTAAAATAGATTTCATAATTACATTATAGGGTAAGATAAATCTCCACATTTATTTAATGGTTTATCTAGTTATCTTGGATGGGGTACAAGAGATGAGACTGGAGAAGGAATCAAGACTAGTTTTGTAGTTTTTCCAGTTTTGTTTACTTTTTATTATTTTGGATCTTGATGTATATGATCCAGAAAAAAAGGCCATGATTGTGATTATATACCAATATGACATGAAAATTTACTTGTATTGATAATACATGGGTAAATATATTTCTGTACTATCTTTTAGCGATGATGGTAATTAATTTTGGATTATCATGATAACTATTATTATTATTACTTATGCTCTTATTTATGGTTAGTTTATTTAGGGGGTATAATCTTCCCATAATATTATTAGGCACCCACTAATAGTCAGTGGTATATGGAATATCGAGAGGAACACCTGATGTATGTGGTAACCCAATATGGTCACAATAGAGATGAACCAAGATAGGAAAGACCTTATTTGAAGAGTATTCTTGAATATAAAAGTATTTTTGATGCCTTTATATGTTAAGAGGACCAAATCATGTCTATTAATATGTTTATAGGAAAAACATAACAAGTGAACATGGTTTCTATCTTTGATTTTTAAAGCATTATTAAAAGTATTGATTATACCTTTATTTAATGTCATGAAGTTAATAAAATCATGGTCTTATTGAGTTACGAGTTTTACAAGGAAAATTCACATATAAGTATCCATAGTTATCATTTTTATTTCCTAGTGAAAAGTATGAGGTTAATAATTAATATTAACTATATGTTGTCTATGATTCCATGATATTATTTGAAAGAAATTACAAGGAAAATCCTATGGTTTATAGATCATGGTTTTAAAGAGATTTATAAAAATTATATTTTTCTAGAGAAGAGGAATAATTTTATGGTTATTAGATTCAAATTGTGATTTTAAATGTATATATATGGATATCCGTAATATTTTTAAAGATAGTAATTTTATTCATGGTTTCATGGATGTTTAATAAAAAACAATTTCTATTGTTCATTACCACATTGTGGTAGTGTGTTTTACTCATTAAAATGTGTTTTTATTTATATTAATGATATAAAATGTTTTTTTTGATTTAATTAGAACATTTAGTTCAAATTTAATGGATTATTTTGAATATATACTAGGTAGAATATTTGATAAGAGGCACAAAATCATCTCAAGTGGATATATATTGATTTCTCTCTATATATACATGGTGTTAATAAAATATTAAAGACATGGGAACATTATTGAATACCAAAAGAATGAGGAAGAATAAAAAGGGAAGATAATATTTTTTTGTTTCACTTGAATGAAGTTTTATTCATAAATAATAAATTGTGAGGGGTTATTAGAAGATCATTGGATCTAAGATATATTAATAGATTATTTTGAAGGTATTTTTTAGGGTAAAAATATGTTATTCTTGATTTAAAAAATAATAAAATTATCATAGGATTTTATATAATATCATATAGGTATCACTCATAAATGATAATATGAATAATATAACTCAAAAATAAATCTACTTCAATATATATCTTTCTTCAAAAATAGTGGATGAAATTATTATTGTATGATTTTATTCTAGAACCAACCTGAGAGTGGTGACTCCAAGGTTGTCCATGAGAATATGGATATCACACTAAGGATGAATTTTAGCCTATCTTGGTAATACTAATAACATAGTGGAAGGAGTTAATTCATTTTATGAGACAATGAAAGGTATAGTGTGAGAACATGTTTTTAATATGGAATCACTAAAATCTATCAGATGAATTACCAACTAATACAACCATTAATAGACCTCATAAAGTAACACTAAGAACTCTATATTTAAATAGGTTCTAATATATAGAAGGTAAATCATTTATCCATTATTTAAATGAGATATTTTCACTTATTTTGACTAACTCAAAATAAAATATCTCTAAAAAATATCTATGTTTCCACATTATGTTTAAATTGTTCAAATATATGGAATTTCATAAGAATATTTCTATATAAAAATTATGGTTTCATTGAAAAAAAATTATCCTATAGTATTTATTTGAATCATATAAATAAATAAATAAAATTATTTAATATAATTATTTAAATCAAATTTACATAATATAATTATTAAAATTTTCATATATAATTATATATTCTCATATGAAATTGAATTAATTAATATATAGATTTAATAAATTAATCCAATTTTATTCAATCACATTAAATAATAAATTATATATTCATCTATCATTGTGTGACCCCTTGAACCATTTATTGAAATTTATAGTAATTTATGAATACTATAGGTAAGAATTTACGTATAGTAACATGTAATATCTACCCAAACTATAAGGTAGTTTGTTTTAATCTAATTAACTACTGTGTACACATACATTGATCACATGTTCCCTTATTCTCAAAGTTTAGTATGATCACAACACTTGAGAGAACCATTATATTAAATTTTAACTCATAATATATCAATTACCTTGAGTAGACTAATAAAATTAATATTTTCACATATCATGTAAAAATATAGCTATGTTCAGACACTTAATTAATCATAATAATGTTTACTTATTATATAAGCTAACAATTACATCATAATTTTTACATAATCATCACAAGATTAGTTTTTTAACTAACAACCATATATTGAGTCTAACTCAAGAATGACATAACATGGATGGCAATGTACATACACTTTTTATTGGATATCTATCTTGACTTAGATCTAATGAAAAATAATAAATATACACTATAATGATGTTCAAGAACTAGTATACTATTATAGATATTCCTTCAAGTCATATATCATATTGAATGATTTACTAGTAGTTATATTATATGACACATAGAAGCTATATATATATATATATATCATACTATATGGTGTTTAAATGGCTGGGTTTTCATTGGTACATCTTTATTCTTACACTTTATTGGCATCTAATTGGTTGCAACATAATATGATAATGTATTAAATGAGTTTAAAATTATGATACATTGATTTTGGAAGAGTTAAATGATTTAAAAGACTTGAATTAATATAGAGGTATACTTTATAAGGTTTATTACATATAACCAAAATTAAAAGATCATTTGAGAAGTGATCTGATCCTTTGGGGTCACATTTATTTAATGAAGTTATGCTCTATATAGGGACCAAAGATCAATAACATGATCACCAAACTATGAAGTAAATCTCATGTCAATGGATTTAATTAGTTGATCTGTAATTACTTGGTTGATGGATTACATGAGGATATATAGTTTCTTTAGTGGATGTTTAGAAGTGTCCTTTCAACATATTTAAAGTAAATTTTTAATAACTAACTTATATGATCATGTTATAATTTTTTCATTTATTATTTATCTAAAACCTCTCAAAATCGATCTTGGAATGTGTTTTTTGATTATTATGTTATATTTAAGACATATGAGATTCATAAATAACACGTAAATGTCATCAGATCCAATTCAGTGATGTTTTGTATAATTTTGAAATTCTATAAATATTGAAAAAATATCAATAAAAATTATATCGTATTATACAATATGGTTTTTTAATCATAGATATGCTGATATTATATGATATAACATTAAATTTTAGTTTCTGATATGTTTGATTCATCAACCAACTGATACAATAGTAAATTTCATAGGAGAAAACATGTAAATTTTTCAAGTTCTTCAAAGATTCATGTAATATGACACATTATATTATAAGGTACAATATATATATAATGAATTTTTTCAAAATAGAGTGTTTTTATGACCCTACCTTACTGAAACCCCTATCGATTCAATAGTGATGCCGAGTGTGACCCCCAAAACCTACTAATAGAACACATGTTAGTTACTCGTGCCGAGGGTATATTACATAGAATATGGGTAGAATCACCCTCATAATTTCTATAAAAATAATGGAAACCACTAATCAGTTCCAAAAAATACAATAATAAACCAAAAATACCCTCTCTAATATAAATATGAATGTATTTTCATAATAAGAAAAAAGAACATTTACAAAAACAAATGCTAAGAATAAAAGAGAACCTAAGATAAAAAATATAACAGTAATCAATATCCATGTCACAAGGTAGAAATGTATAACCTGATCACTAATAGAAACATAAAAATATGTAAAAAATATATAAAAGTAGGGGTTAATATACAAGTATAATCATTTGGTTTTTTCCTAGAAAATACCATGCTAATTTGGAAAAAACATACTAAAGCCTTAGTGAAGAAATTGAAAAACTAAATCATGTCCCATCCCAAGTTAACTAAAACCCATCTAATAAATTTTCACTCACTAAATTAATATTCAATATATATAGGTATTAAATAATATAAAAATATATAAAAATAGGTACCTGACACCCACTTTTCCACTAATATAGTCACCCTCATATCCCAATAGAAAATATTTTGGAACTCTGATCCCTTCCTATATACACATGATACTACCACAAAATTACATTAATATCCTACAACTATATACCATATCTATATATCATATTCACATACCACATCCATATACCACAACCAAGTCCATAATAAACCACCAATACTACCACATAACCACATTATGACTAAAAGAAATATTTGGATGGGGGGGGGGGGTAGTCAACTATTTTTATCACCAATATTCTGGATATTAGGGGTTCACTTGGGATCTATAACCTCAAATAATCATTATTTAAGATATATGATTTGGGTGGTCGATTGAAATAAATAAAAAAAATTAAAATAATATATTGATACACCCAATCTCAACCTAGGTCTCTCTTCTTATCAAACTACCTCTATCAAGAATCTTGTCGTTATTATATCACTGCCATACAAAAACAACCACTGCCACCTTTAAACAAAAAACCCACCAACACTATAACCAAACAATAAACAACTTCTACATCTTTATTCCCACTCATAATTAAATACTAGTTACATATTATTTAACTTTATTTATCTATATTTCACATTAATTACAATAATTATAATTTCATGCAACTATCTACCACTTTCCCATTATTCAATTAGTTAAATTAAATTATAATCCAATCTTGATCAATGGATTATTAATTCAATTTAACTCTTGATTTATTCTAAAAAGCCCATTACCATTAAATTTTACTCAATTTATTCAATCATTTTAATGTACTTTAGTATCTAGGTAAAATACCACACCCAAATCAAAGAAACCCAACTATATCCCCTACCAACAAAACCTCACAAAGAATCCTCCTCTACCACAACCATGTACAACTATCAAGCTGTCAAATTCTCAACAAAACATCAAAATAATCACAAAAAACACTATATTTTCTTATATTAAACAATAATTACATATTAATATTATAATAATCATGGGAAAATAAAAAAAATAAATCATGTAAATCACTAACATTACTAATCAATTAATATTTAACATTTTCCTAATCTTTTAAATCTAACATCACCACTTCATTCCATCTTAAATTATCAATTTCATGTTAACACCATTAATTCAACCAATTTAAAATCGTACCATAAAATTAATAATATAATTTATTCATAAAAACAATTCATATCACAATAATAAAGAAGAAACCGAAATAATAATAATAAATTGCATAAACTACTTACGACTTGCATACATCCTTGTTTAATTTAATCGTAGTTTTTGATTGGAAAAATTAAATCTAATTGTACAAAGAAAAACTAAAGTATTCTTAAATTAAATCAACATATTAAATCAATAATTAATACTTACTTTTGGTGGGTAATGTAATTTTTTGACATGTACATCAGAGATTCTCAAATATTGGAGCAGGTGAGGGAGTAGATTAGTAGAAATATGGAGAAGGTGATGTGGTAGTGTATCATATATTGATAGTATTCCTGTCACTATAAATATAATAAGGCTTATAATTTTAATGTCATCCAAAATTAATGTACCTAAATATTTGTCATATATAAGGTAATTGTAACACCCCAGGTAAATAAAGAATATGAAATTTTCATATTTATCCATATTTGTGAATAAAATATTGATATTACTTTAAAGGGGATGCTATGCTCGATGGCGTACCCAACACGCAACAACGAGTTTCTTGGGAATCTTAGGTTGCACTCTAATAATAAAATAATATTATTTTAAATGGTTGTTAACATGTAGCTGTTGTAATGGCAGGAATGGATAGAAATAACTAAAATATGATTATATATGTTTTAAATGTTTTTACATTTATCTAATAAAGGATAGAGGCTTAAAATACGGAAAGAATTCAATTTTAGGCGTATATGCCCTAGTTTTCACTAAAGGTTCACTTATCACCTTTTGATGTTGAACCATCATTAAATATAGATTTGTTCACTCTTAAACATTCTTTTGGACCAAATAAAACTCTTATTAATAATCGGGACATCAAAATTTACTTTGTGTAAATTTTTGGTATCTTTCCGATAAAGTTCATTTTTTTAATGAATAGTGTAAAATGTTGTATTTTAATTCAAAACCTCTTTTTAATCTAATGTATTTATATGATTAGATTATCTTTTGAATTGGTTTTAAAGTGAAATTACAATATATTTTTACCATTAAATCCAATAGTGGTCGTTGTAATTAATTTCACTTTGAAATCAGACTTAAACTAGTGTCAATCTTTCGATACTTATTGTTTTATAAAAACACGCTATTTGCTCTGACAGCGGGAATTAATTATTAAATTAATTAATCTGACTTATATGTTTTTAATTTTTTAAAATGGACTTCATTTTTGAATTCGGAATATCAAATATAGCTTAGGGTGAATTTTTGGGATTTTTCTGAAAAACTTCAATTTTTGATGAATAGTGAAACCACTAAGTGGTACTTATAAAAACCAATTTTTCCGTTTAAATGAAATTTTGACATCTTTGTATTTTGAATTTCAAAAATCCGACATACATGGTTGTCATTAAGAAGTAAAATGTGGTTCAATGGGATAAAAATAATTTTTTGGTGAATAGTAACTTATTAAGTTTTTAATCGCGATTAGAGGTAATTAGTGTAGTTTAAGGTAAAAATAATGTTTTAATAATATGAAATGAACTTGACACATGTCCTAACCTCATTGGATGTGTAATGGCCGACCAAGAAAAGCCATGGGTCAACTTGGGGACCCCATGGAGCCACTTTGGTTGGGAAATGACATAAATAACTTTTTATTTAATGTAAAAGTAAAAATGACACAAACATGATATGTTTTACTAAAACAATTTTTAAGTGGGGTTATAAAAGTCATAGTTTTTATTATAAATAGTAATTGGAAAGATAAAAATATTTCCTACATCATAGTAATTTTTTTATAATTTTTATACATTAAATAAATTAAATTATTTATGACATCATAATGATGCAACGATGACATCATTATCTGACGATTTAAATAAAATGAGAAGATAATGTAAACTCTATGACCTACACATGTCCAAAAATTATTGTATGGGTGGATTTCGAACTCTTATCACCTTATCCACGAATTATATCAATGTGGGACATTTTAAAACCGAAACACATTTTCAAATAAAGTAATATTTCTTACTTTCCAAAAGTGCCCCTCCTCTCCTTTTATAAAAGGCCCCCACCTCTACCTCATTTCACACACTCCTCAAGCCTTTTTCTCGGCCAAACCATGACCATTTACTCTCTCCACATCCCTCTCCTCATCCTAGAGTATTCCCTTTGGTCATAATCTTTTCAAAGGAAGCCTTTAGGCTCAAATCAAAAGGAGTTACACTTTTAAAGGTAATTCATTCTCTCATGTTCATTTGTATTATTTTGCTTCTCCAACCCCCTAAAATCTTTTTATTTACTTCTTTTGTAACAACACCAGTATCTTAAATATACTAGGATGTTGTTATAAGATTTATTCGAGCTACACTCTCACACAACTACATCAAATGGTTAAAGAACATACGGTTTCCGTGGATGGCGAAATTCTGCCTCCTGAAACGATGATTGTTCAATACTCATTTAACACCTTCAAAGGTGGCCATTATGATGTCACTATTTTTATATATGATATAAAATATGTTTATGTTTTACTTATGCTTCTGTATTTTTCATTTGTGTCTTACCTTTATGGCTTCCATTATGGGTATACGCGATATCTTCATTTTAGGAAGTGCGGACTACCGCCCCCTCAAAGTGATGTGATTCGTTAATGCCATATGTGGGACGTATAAAGGATGGATTTAATGTTATTATATATGATTTTATACTGAAAATATTATATACCTCTATATAATTATTATTTATTTCCATTAAAGTATGAGATAGAAATGAAAGTAGCGTTCATGCATACGTACGGCTTACCGTCTCCATGAACGGTGCATTTCATTTCTTATCCCCAAATGTAAGTACTATTATAAGTACATGTATATAATGGATATATATGATTAATTATACATTTAAATGATGAATATAATTCTGTAATTAAAATACACATACCTCTCATTTAGTTTTAATTCCATTAATATGACAAAGAAATGAAAGTAGCGTTCCTGCGTACGTACGGCTTACCGTCTCCATGAACGGTGCATTTCATTTATTACCTATAAATGATTATGTAATATTATAAATACATGTATATGATGGATATATATGATATATATGATATCCAAATCAGGAATTTTATTCTGGATATAAAGAACCTTTGACCACACGAACAACATGTAATTGTAAGAAGTCCACTTTCGACTTAAGAACCAAATATCGACAAAACAAACATTATTAACTTAAATGATTACATAATGTTTATAACATGGAAATAAGTGATATAAAAGGAATAATGAACTTGAAAAAGGTTCTTAAGCAAATAGAAATTAACTCAAGTTAATTATTCAGGATGTTAAAGAACGATCGAGTCAAGTCGGACCCGAGGTAAGGGATCCTACTCCTCTCTTTCTTTTTAAGTACACACTTTTATGTCATTCCTTTTAAAGCTCATATTTCTTGTTATTGGGATGATATTTTATATTACACTTACTGTAATTTTTATTTTCATGTGATGAGAGACCCTATTCTCTCTCATCAATTCATTTTGGAAGTTTTGAGTGGCGCCGTTAGGCTGCCGAACTTTCGTAAGGGATCCTACTCCTCTCTTTCTTTTTAAGTACACACTTTTATGTCATTCCTTTTAAAGCTCATATTTATTGTTATTGGGATGATCTTTTATATTACACTTACTGTAATTTTTATGTTCATGTGATGAGAGACCCTATTCTCTCTCATCAATCCATTTTGGAAGTTTTGAGTGGCGCCGTTAGGCTGCCGAACTTTCGTAAGGGATCCTACTCCTCTCTTTCTTTTTAAGTACTCTCCTTTATGTCACTACTTTTAAGCTCCTCTTTGTAATGTTGGGGGATGTTCTTTTATATTCCTATTTCTATAAATTTTATTGTAATGTGATGAGATACCCTATTTGATCTCATCAATCCATATTCGGAAGTTTTATGTGGCGCCGTTAGGCTGCCGAGTTTTCGTAAGGGATTTTTCATCTCACTTTTATTCCCGTGAGATTTATGCTACATTTGCCACAAATTCCATTGAGTGGTGTATGTACTGCCCATTATTCTACTATTTGTGTAATATAATTTCATTTATGATTATTTACATCAATGATCTATTGTCCTTCTTTCATGGGGTGTATGTTTTGAAAGATACCCAAGTCGGTAAGGGAACCTTTCACCCTTCTCTTTTTTAAAAGACTTATTTTGTTGGGTCTTTTAATTTACATATTGTTATGTTGGGATATGTTCTCATATATCCTTATTGATGTAAATTTTATGTCCAAGTGATGAGATACACTTTTTATCTCTCATCAACTCATTTTGATGTGATGCCGTTAGGCTGTCAAGGGAACTTTTTAACCCAATTTCGATTTCTTTGGGTTCAACATGTAGTCATTGAATATGTCATCCATTGAATATGTGTGAATGACCTTTTATTGTTTTACACTTAATATCCACTTATATTGGGTGTATTTATATTTGTCACACATATTTTTGAGATTGATTTGTCCTTAATTTAAGGATACCTTCTTTATAAGGGATTTCATCACCTTTGACATTTCTATTGAGAGTTCATTGTTGTTATGCACCAATTCACTATTATATGGTGTATATACTGTCCTTTGGAGTATTATATCATGAATCCATTTATTCTCATGATATTATAAAGTTATGGCTACATGTTATTCCCCAATTATTGTATTCAAGTGTCTCTAATTTTGGTAAAACCCCTTTAACCAAAATATTGTTTTAAATGTTTTAATTATTTGTTCTTATTAATATCCATGTTTTCAAAATGGTTTTAAGGATTTATTTATATGGATATTAATGGTTTAAAATTTTAAGCTTCAAGGTGGTATGGGACACTTTGATTCAAATATCTCTTTATTAAATGTTTTAAATGGTTTTGGAAATGGTTTCTTTTTGAATGGATTCATTATTTCAATATACTAAAATGTTATATTGTGATTGAAATGTGGAAATGTTATGTTTCCTTTATGCATGTTTTATGTGATAAATTCATGTTATGGTTCTTGGTCATTGTTATGAAAACGGGTGGTTCCGTGATAAACTAAGGGCGGGTGAGCCCGATATAGCTCTCCAATGCATTGGGTAACGCGAAGGAGTGAAACGTTAAGGTTTCTCCGAAGAGATTTAGGGAATATACTGTGATGGGTATTCCAAACGTAACCAAGAGGGTTACTCCCTATGTAAGAATGTTATGAATGCCTCAAGTTACCTTTATGTCTTATGTTTTCTATGATTTATTCATGGTTTGATGAGGTATGTTAAAGTACCTATGTTTTATGGGTAAAGTATGATTTCATTCTTATGTATATATGAACTCATGTTTCCTTTCCATATTTTTATAACCCTTACTGAGCTTTTTATGCTCATCCCAAGTTTTTGAGATGTTTTTCACAGGTTAAGGGAAAGGTACATGATGTGGTGATAGTGTCAAGGATGTGTCAAGAAAGAATCCATGTTTTATTTTCAATATGTTTCTGTTGATGGGAAGAATGAATATTGTCTTTTATGTAACCACTTTGTTTAAATGTGGAATGTAATGCAAGTTTCATGATCTAATTCTCTAAAACTCTAAACCTGAAAAGATCCTCAATGTGTAATCTTGTAATAACTCAATATTAAGTAAGGTTTAAGGATGGGGCCTTATAGTTGGTATCAAAGGTCGGTTTAGATAACTTTAGAGGTTAGGGTATTCTCTAAGCATAAGTGACATTACCATAATGGTTAGGATTTCAAAAAGAGTCCTAGTTTTAGATAAAGTGAATGAGTAAGTGTATCTTAGTGTTTAACTTCCTCATTAGTACATGATGTTTTTGTTGATATAATCACACTGACATTTCTGTTTTAGTGAATGGATGGATCTAGCAGGCACCAAAGAGACAACAGGTTTGAAGGAAACTGTGGTGGTTCTCTAATTAAGATACTAGATAAAATGGAGGATTCAATGAGGAAACTCGTGGTTGTTCTAAACCAAATATCAAGGAGTCATGATCAACCACTTGAACCTTGGTATGTTCTATAATGCATCATGTACGACAATTGATGTGGAAGTTCAGGTAATAATTAAAAAGGTAACCATTAGGGTTTATATGATCCTTACTTTTTAGGTAATTATGGGTTACTCTATGATATGATGGAAAATGAAAGGAATGAGATAAACTTGAGGTTAAAATATGTTATGATTATTTTTGAAGATTTTATCTCATTTTGGGGAATGTTTTAAGAATTATATAGTTTTGGAAAAAGGACAACACGCAGACCGTGTGACATCCCGTCGCGTCAGACAAAGCTGCGGGAATCGAACCCACAACCAAAGTGCGACTGGTATTTATCGCCTACCATTGGACTACATGAAGTCCCTGGTTAGTTTGACCGATTCTTTTTAGTTATATGATTTTATAAATTAAGAGTAAGTTGATTTTGGGTTATTTATGAAAATTATTAACCTATCATGGAGGATATGTGATTAGGTTAATTAATTTTCAATACGAGACTTTAGGAGCAACTGATATTGTTTGGAGATAAATGTTATGATTTAACTCAGAAGACTATGTGACTAAATCCTTAAAATATTTGGGTTTAAATCTTATATTGGTTTACTTTGAAGAATTTTATGGACAAATTGTTTATCGGATGGTCCTCATTGAACTTTGGGTTTTGTTGGAATTTTTTTTTGAGATTAAGAATAGATTTTCTTTTTATAAAGGGTTATCATTTTTTGGATTATCTGACCTTGTACTAGCCTTTTTGGTTTTGGTTTTGGTTAAAGTCTAAAGACATGGGAAGTATATAGTTCTCTTTTGTGGATTAGGTGATTCTCTAGAAGTTGATTATAGTACTCTTAATGCGAACAAGTCTCCCTAAATACTCGTCTTTTGGAAAAAAATATGAGTTTGATTAAGGAATCTAGTAAAAGTTGAAAGTCAACATGATAAGTGATTATGCTTCCTTATGAATAAATTACTCAATATTAAGTAACTTAAAACAAAAATGTTGTCTATTAACTTTTCCTACTGGGGAACCCAACACCGTTTAACCCATCACAAGTTTGTGATTTTCTTATTGTTAACTTTCTCCTAAACATGTTTTCTATCACTCTCCATCAGAACATGACCCTATGTTTTCTCCTCCATGTCCATGTTTTCCTACATGGAGTCCTAGTATGGGTTAACTCGGGTGACCTATGTACTTATCTTTCTTTATTTTAAAGTGATTGTTTAACCGACTCTTGTTCCGATGTGGGACTTTCAAGGATGTTTCCAAGCGTAATTTTAAAATTGTGACGACGCAATTCCCAAAAGGGGGGAAGGATGTAACACCCCAGGTAAATAAAGAATATGAAATTTTCATATTTATCCATATTTGTGAATAAAATGTTGATATGACTTTAAAGGGGACGCTATGCTCGATGGCGTACCCAACACGCAACAACGAGTTTCTTGGGAATCTTAGGTTGCACTCTAATAATAAAATAATATTATTTTAAATGGTAGTTAACATGTAGCCGTTGTAATGGCGGGAATGGATAGAAATAACTAAAATATGATTATATATGTTTTTAAATGTTTTTACATTTATCCAATAAAGGATAGAGGCTTAAAATACGGAAAGAATTCAATTTTAGGCGTATATGCCCTAGTTTTCACTAAAGGTTCACTTATCACCTTTTGATGTTGAACCATCATTAAATATAGTTTTGTTCACTCTTAAACATTATTTTGGACCAAATAAAACTCTTATTAAGAATCGGGACATCAAAATTTACTTTGTGTAAATTTTTGGTATCTTTCCGATAAAGTTCATTTTTTTAATGAATAGTGTAAAATGTTGTATTTTAATTCAAAACCTCTTTTTAATCTAATTTATTTATATGATTATATTATCTTTTGAATTGGTTTTAAAGTGAAATTAAAATATATTCTTACCATTAAATCCAATATTGGTCGTTGTAATTAATTTCACTTTGAAATCAGACTTAAACTAGTGTCAATCTTTCGATACTTATTGTTTTATAAAAACACGCTATTTGCTCTGACAGTGGGAATTAATTATTAAATTAATTAATCTGACTTATATGTTTTTAATTTTTTAAAATGGACTTCATTTTTGAATTCGGAATATCAAATATATCTTAGGGTGAATTTTTGGGATTTTTCTGAAAAACTTCAATTTTTGATGAATAGTGAAACCACTAAGTGGTACTTATAAAAACTGATTTTTCCGTTTAAATGAAATTTTGACATCTTTGTGTTTTTAATTTCAAAAATCCGACATACATGGTTTTCATTAAGAAGTAAAATGTGGTTCAATGGGATAAATTTTTTTTTGGTGAATAGTAACTTATTAAGTTTTTAATCGCGATTAGAGGTAATTAGTGTAGTTTAAGGTAAAAATAATGTTTTAATAATATGAAATGAACTTGAAACATGTACTAACCTAATTGGATGTGTAATGTCCAACCAAGACAAGCCATGGGTCAACTTGGGGACCCCATGGAGCCACTTTGGTTGGGAAATGACATAAATAACTTTTTATTTAATGTAAAAGTAAAAATGACACAAACATGATATGTTTTACTAAAACAATTTTTAAGTGGGGTTATACAAGTCATATTTTTTATTATAAATAGTAATTGGAAAGATAAAAAGATTTCCTACATGATAGTAATTTTTTTATAATTTTTAGACATTAAATAAATTAAATTATTTATGACATCATAATGATGCAGCGATGACATCATTATCGGACGATTTAAATAAAATGAGAAGATAATGTAAAATCTATGACCTAAACATATCCAAAACTTATTGGATGGGTGGATTTCGAACTCTTATCACCTTATCCACGAATTATATCAATGTGGGACCTTTTAAAACCGAAACACATTTTCAAATAAAGTAATATTTCTTACTTTCCAAAAGTGCCCCTCCTCTCCTCTTATAAAAGGCCCCCACCTCTACCTCATTTCACACACTCCTCAAGCCTTTTTCTCGGCCAAACCCTGCCCATATAATATCTACACATCCCTCTCCTCATCCTAGAGGATTCCCTGTGGGCAGAAGCTTTTCAAAAGAAGCCTTTAGGCTCAAATCAAAAGGAGTTACACTTTTAAAGGTAATTCATTCTCTCATGTTCATTTGTTTTATTTTGCTTCTCCAACCCCCTAAACTCTTTTTATTTACTTCTTTTGTAACAAAAACAGTATCTTCAATATACTAGGATGTTGTTATAAGATTTATTTGAGCTACACTCTCACAAAACTACATAAAATGGTTAAATAACATACGGTTTCCGTGGATGGCGAAATTCTGCCTCCCGAAACGATGATTGTTCAATACTCATTTAACACCTTCAAAGGTGGCCATTATGATGTAACTATTTTTATATATGATATATGATATGTTTATGTTTTACTTATGCTTCTGTATTTTTCATTTGTGTCTTACCTTTATGGATTCCATTATGGGTATATGCGATATCTTCATTTTAGGAAGTGCGGACTACCGCCCCCTCAAAGTGATGTGATTCGTTAATGCCATATGTGGGACGTATAAAGGATGGATTTAATGTTATTATATATGATGTTATACTGGAACTATTATATACCTCTATATAATTATTATTTCTTTCCATTAAAGTATGAGATAGAAATGAAAGTAGGGTTCATGCATACGTACGGCTTACCGTCTCCATGAACGGTGCATTTCATTTATTATCCCCAAATGTAAGTACTATTATAAGTACATGTATATAATGGATATATATGATGAATGATACATCTAAATTATGAATATAATTCTGTAATTAAAATATACATACCTCTCATTTAGTTTTAATTCCATTAATATGACAATGAAATGAAAGTAGCGTTCATGCGTACGTACGGCTTACCGTCTCCATGAACGGTGCATTTCATTTATTACCTATAAATGATTATGTAATATTATAAATACATGTATATTCTGGATATATATGATATATATGATATCAAAATCAGGAATTTCATTCTGTATATAAAGAAGCTTTGACCACACGAACAACATGTAATTGTAAGAAGTCCACTTTCGACTTAAGAACCAAATATCGACAAAACAAACATTATTAACTTAAATGATTACATAATGTTTATAACATGGAAATAAGTGATATAAAAGGAATAATTAACTTGAAAAAGTTTCTTAAGCAAATAGAAATTAACTCAAGTTTATTATTCAGGATGCTAAAGAATGATCGAGTCAAGTCGGACCCGAGGTAAGGGATCCTACTCCTCTCTTTCTTTTTAAGTACACACTTTTATGTCATTCCTTTTAAAGCTCATATTTCTTGTTATTGGGATGATCTTTTATATTACACTTACTTTAATTTTTATGTTCATGTGATGAGAGACCCTATTCTCTCTCATCAATCCATTTTGGAAGTTTTGAGTGGCGCCGTTAGGCTGCCGAACTTTCGTAAGGGATCCTACTCCTCTCTTTCTTTTTAAGTACACACTTTTATGTCATTCCTTTTAAAGCTCATATTTCTTGTTATTGGGATGATATTTTATATTACACTTACTGTAATTTTTATGTTCATGTGATGAGTGAACCTATTCTCTCTCATCAATCCATTTTGGAAGTTTTGAGTGGCGCTGTTAGGCTGCCGAACTTTCGTAAGGGATCATACTCCTCTATTTCTTTTTAAGTACTCTCCTTTATGTCACTACTTTTAAGCTCCTCTTTGTAATGTTGGGGGTTGTTATTTTATATTCCTATTTTTTTACATTTTATTTTAATGTGATGAGATACCCTATTTGATCTCATCAATCCATATTCGAAAGTTTTATGTGGCGCCGTTAGGCTGCCAAGTTTTTGTAAGGGATTTTTCATCTCACTTTTATTCCCGTGAGATTTATGCTACATTTTCCACAAATTCCATTGAGTGGTGTATGTACTGCCCATTATTCTACTATTTGTGTAATATAATTTCTTTTATGTGTGTTTACATCAATGATCTATTGTCCTTCTTTCATGGGGTGTATGTTTTGAAAGATACCCAAGTCGGTAAGGGAACCTTTCACCCTCCTCTTTTTTAAAAGACTTATTTTGTTGGGTCTTTTAATTTACATATTTTTATGTTGGGATATGTTCTCATATATCCTTATTGATGTAAATTTTATGTCCAAGTGATGAGATACACTTTTTATCTCTCATCAACTCATTTTGATGTGATGCCGTTAGGCTGTCAATGGAACTTTTTAACCCAATTTCGATTTCTTTGGGTTCAGCATGTAGTCATTGAATATGTCATCCATTGAATATGTGTGAATGACCTTTTATTGTTTTACACTTAATATACACTTATATTGGGTGTATTTATATTTGTCACACATATTTTTGAGATTGATTTGTCCTTAATTTAAGGATACCTTCTTTATAAGGGATTTCATCAAGTTTGACATTTCTATTGAGGGT
Source organism: Viscum album (assembly GCA_963277665.1). Classification (NCBI taxonomy): domain Eukaryota; kingdom Viridiplantae; phylum Streptophyta; class Magnoliopsida; order Santalales; family Viscaceae; genus Viscum; species Viscum album. Next base: position 955,199,029 of record OY728126.1, read on the forward strand.
TCATTGTTGTTATGCACCAATTCACTCTTATATGGTGTATATACTATCCTTTGGAGTATTATATCATGAATCCATTTATTCTCATGATATTATAAAGTTCTGGCTAAATGTTATTCCCCAATTATTGTATTCAAGTGTCTCTAATTTTGGTAAAACCCCTTTAACCAAAATATCGTTTTAAATGTTTTAATTATTTGGTCTTATTAATATCCATGTTTTCAAAATGGTTTTAAGGATTTATTTATATGGATATTAATGGTTTAAAATTTTAAGCTTCAAGGTGGTATGGGACACTTTTATTCAAATATATCTTTATTAAATGTTTTAAATGGTTTTGGAAATGGTTTCTTTTTGAATGGATTCATTATTTCAATATACTAAAATGTTATATTGTGATTGAAATGTTGAAATGTTATGTTTCCTTTATGCATGTTTTATGTGATACATTCATGTTATGGTTCTTGGGCATTGTTATGAAAACGGGTGGTTCCGTGATAAACTAAGGGCGGGTGAGCCCGATATAGCTCTCCAATGCATTGGGTAACGCGAAGGAGTGAAACGTTAAGGTTTCTACGAAGAGATTTAGGGAATATACTGTGATGGGTATTCCAAACGTAACCAAGAGGGTTACTCCCTACGTAAGAATGTTATGAATGCCTCAAGTTACCTTTATGTCTTATGTTTTCTATGATTTATTCATGGTTTGATGAGGTATGTTAAAGTACCTATGTTTTATGGGTAAAGTATGATTTCATTCTTATGTATATATGAACTCATGTTTCCTTTCCATATTTTTATAACCCTTACTGAGCTTTTTATTCTCATCCCAAGTTTTTGAAATGTTTTTCACAGGTTAAGGGAAAGGTACATGATGTGGTGATAGTGTCAAGGATGTGTCAAGAAAGAATCCATGTTTTATTTTCAATATGTTTCTGTTGATGGGAAGAATGAATATTGTCTTTTATGTAACCACTTTGTTTAAATGTGGAATGTAATGCAAGTTTCATGATCTAATTCTCTAAAAATCTAAACCTGAAAAGATCCTCAATGTGTAATCTTGTAATAACTCAAGATTAAGTAAGGTTTAAGGCTGGGGCCTTATAGTAATTGCATGTCATATTGGATACCCCTGAATTTCTTGGTTGTATTTGTGTTTTTTTAACTTAGGGATTTAAAAATATTAATTTTTTATAGTTTTAATTTTAAAAAGTGAAAACCTTTTTTATGATTAAAACCATTTATATTTATATTTTTTATTTGATAATGATATTCTTTTTTAATTTTTTATATAATGACTTCATTTTTAAAAGAGAAATCCCATAGAAACAGCTTTCTTGGGTCACCCTCTCTTCACTTCATGTGTTCTATCTCCCTTAAATATCTCTAAAATATATCTATTAAAATAGATCACACTATCTCCCTTGATTTTATCATATTTATTTCATATTTGAATATAGTAAAAAATCCTTTATATTTGTTATTAAATCTTGAGTGAAATAATTTTATGAAATATTTTATTGTTATATATTTTAGTGAGATATAAATCTTTGTGATTTTTGATAATCACATTATAACGACCCATACTTTACATACATTGTTAATACTTCAAAATTGAAGCACACTTATTACAACATATGACAAAACCACAAAGGACCGTATAGGTATAGTGTCTTTAGAAACTGGGAAACATAAACAACTGGTTCATAAATCTTCTACAGTGTCTCCCATTTATTTCATCATATCTAGGGTCCCTTTTAGCATATTCTACTTAATATCCATCTTCCTGACCTGGGGAAAAGAAAACATAAAAGGGTGAGCTCAAATGCTCAGCAAGGGAAAATAAAGGAAATAAAAATCATATCATATCTTTTTGAAAATCAAAACCTGCAAAAGAGATCATAATATCTTATCATGGAATAAATCATAGAAGTGAAAATGAGATCCCCATAATCATAACATAAAACTTGAAACTTTGTGGCATGCACACATAATCATGGAAAATCATTTCTTGTTAGTCATGACTCATTGCCAAGACTATCTTAGTGGACAAAGTCCCTTTCTAAACCGAGTCACCCTCGTTCCAGTCCTGTTTCACTGAACCGGTATAACCTACCGTTCCATCCATGTCTATCTCATGAGATATAAAATCTTTACCCAATGCATTGGAGGGAGATATAGGTCCCACCCATCTTATAATGAATCCTTTCTTATGTGTGCCACATAATCATACATCATCGCATAACACATGTAACAAAAATGGGATTCTTGAAACATCATGACATCATAAATCAATTCATATAAGATAAAGGAATTCATAAAAATAATTCCATCACAACATGATCAAATCAATGTAATAATAGGGATAAAAACAGAACCCTTTATTATCTTAGATGGAAAATAATTTTGATAAAACACTTGAACTCCATTCTTGAGGAAAATATCTTTTCTTCTTCAAAAACATTTTTCCTTTCATAACATGTCATACAACTTTAAAATAAAAGAATTTGATTAAAAATAAACTTGAAAACTTGTAAAGGAAGCTTCTTGGAAATAATGTTTTAAAAATCCATTCATGCCGTATAAGTTAAAAAAAACATTCTTCGTACTTTTGTCGGAAAAGTCAAAAAGTACCTCGTATGACAAAAGATTCCTTTCATAGATATTACTAAAAACTCACCGAAGGGTAAAAAAAAATGGATTTAAAAAATTGTAGGTGGATGGAAATAATATTACATATTGATGAAACATGGATGTGGATGATAAAATACACCCCAGTAAATACTAACGAATAAACAATCTCAGATAAAAATGAGATTGTGATATTTCCTTTACCTTAGGTCCAATTTGCTTTGTACGTGTCCGAATCTCCTGTATAATGGTTTAAATAATGTTATTGACTTATTCCAGAATCATACATATTGATATGATATTATATATGGTCATATTCTTAGCTTCTTGATAGTAATATTTCATTGTTACTTGTTACTCGGGTCTTTATTGCCTTTTGTTCTTATGCGTGTTTTGCCGAATACATTCTTATTCTTCTTTTAAGGTTATAGATACCTTATATCCAGAATGGTATTAGTGTAACATATATCATATTTATTCATTCAATTTATATAATTACTATGTAATGATGATCATGTAGAACGAGTCGCATCACATCGTGGAGACGGTATTCCGTACGTACGCACGAGTGATGATATCATTCCTATGACCATGGAACTGTATTGGAGTATATATATATTATTTCAGTATCAATATTACTTTATAATAATCATAAATAGTTACTCATTACACCATTATACCCATCCTTGTAAAAGTGATGGTGGAAAAATAGATTACACCACGGCGTGGAGACGGTATTCCGTACGTACGCACGCGCGGTGATTTCATTTTTCCGTAGGATGGATAGAAGGTGAATTATAGTTGTTTCATAATTATAATAACATATCAGTATGTAAGTAATACTGATGTTATTACTTTATCATGAAACAACTAAAGAAGAAGAAGTTGAAGAAGAAAGAAATTGAAAAGATCGGTAATGGATATTACCTCTTCTTTGGAACGCTTCTTTGAATCCTCCACTTAGGGAACTAATATTGGTCTTTGAAGAAGACCAGGACCTCTAGGATTATTCTAGGGAAGTGGAGAGGAGAAAATGGCAGAGGTTGGCCGAGCTTGAGTGCTCAATTTGGTGTGAGGAGGAGGGGGAGGAGGTGCCCTTTTATAAGGGAGGAGAGGGGCACCTTAGGAATATCTCAAAATATTATTTTATATTAAAGTCAAAATCGGTTTATAATGGTTCCAAAGGGTCTTATTTCGAAGCTAAAGTGGGGATGGGTCGAAATAATATCAACCAATAGGATTTAGACAAGTTTAGGGTATTATTTTAACCTTATCAATTAGATTTAACTCTAAGTTAATTAATTTAACTTTTACCGTGTCTTTTTGTTTTCTTTCACTATATGGTTAATACAATTACTATAACATGCCAAACGAACCCCAAATTGTTTATTATTAATATATATATCCTTATCTAAGTTATTTGGCCGAACCTTAGATTTTTAGGAATAAGATAACAATTAATAATATAATATTTGATTTAAAAACTATTTTGTGTCAATTTTGACACTATTTGATATATGATTTTTGTGAAAGTCATAATAGAATTATATGTTCGAATAAAGTTGATTAAATCAACACTAATATATCATAGAAACCTAGAAAATTAGTGTAATTCATAAAAAGTCTCAAATTACATTTATTTTGGTGTTTTAACATCAATTATGTCAATATTTCATTAATAAGATAATTACTGCATCATCATTGTGTCATAAATAAATTAAATTATTTAATGTCTAAAAATTACAAATAAAATACCATTATATAGGAAATCTTTTTATCTTTCTAATTAATATTTATAGTTGAATTTATCTTATATATAACCCCATATTAAAAATGATTTACTTATTAACCTTTGATTTTAACTATTTTAACCCTTCTTTAAATAAATTAATAATAAATGTCCTAATCTAATCCAAGTGGGCCTAAATGGTCATATTTTATTCCTAAGTTTGTTTTTGGTCGAATTACACTTGTCCAATAGAATTAGGACATGTTTTAGGGTAATAGTAATATCATATTTACCCTTAGTTACCCTATTTACTATTAACCGCGGTAAAAGAAGTAAAAAGTTACTATTCAGCAAAAAATTATTTTTATCTCATTGAACCACATTTTACTTACTGATATCAACCGTGTCTGTCGTATTTTCTAAATTCCATTCACATAAGTGGTAAAATTAAGTTTTATGCAAAATTCAGTTTTTAACCTACCACTTAGTGGTTTCACTATTCATCAAAAATTGAAAGTTTTCAGAAAAATACCAAAATTTCACCCTAGGCTAATTTAGATATTCTGAGTCCAAAAATGAAGTCCATTTTGAAAAATAAAATTTATAAAATTTCAAAAAGTGGTTATTACTATTCATAACGGCTAGTTTTAATAGCATATTGTTGTTTAGTGAAACTCGGTATTGCGTACGACGCAAGCTATCGAGGAAGGTCGTGATTGCGTGTAAAGCAAGCCAAGCAAGTGTTGTGTAGAAAAAGATTCCTTTGATAACATAAAAGTCTCGGGTGTTACATTCTACCCCCCTTAAAAAGAATTTCGCCCTCAAAATTCGTCACTTTGTAACAAACAGATGAGGATACTTCTCTCTCATCATTTCCTCAAGCTCCCATGTAGCTTCTTCAAGTTGGTGGTTCCTCCATAAAACTTTCACCAATCGAGTGGTCTTATTTCGTAGGACTTTTTCGCTACGATCCAGAATCTCTATCGGCTGTTCTTCATAAGAAAGATCTTGCTCCAGTGGTACAACTTCTGAGCTGAGTACATGTGAAGGATCAGGTATGTACTTTCTCAGGAGAGATACATGGAACACATCATGAACTTGAGAGAGATTCGGTGGAAGCGCCAATCGGTAAGCTACCTTCCCAACATGATCCGGTATTTCGAAAGGACCGATATATCTAGGGCTCAACTTCCCCTTCTTTCCAAACCTCATAACCCTCTTCCAGGGAGATATTCGTAAGAACACTTTATCATCCACTTCAGACTCTAGGTCTTTTCTTTGGTTGTCGGCATAACTTTTCTGTCGACTCTGAGCTGCTCTTATGTGTTGTTGAATAGATCTGACCTTTTCTGCCATTTCATCAACGAGATCAGGTCCTAATAGCTTTCTTTCCCCAACTTCATCCCAGCAAGTTGGAGTCCTGCATTTCTTTCCATAGAGAGCTTCATAAGGAGCCATCTGAATACTGGAGTGAAAGCTATTATTATAAGAAAATTCCACCAAAGGTAGGTGTTGATCCCAACCTCCCTTGAAATCCATAGAGAAAGCTCTCAACATATCTTCTAGGGTTTGAATTGTTCTCTCAGACTGACCGTCTGTCTGGGGATGATAAGCAGTGCTGAAACTCAACTCTGTATCCAGAGTATGCTGAAGACTTCGCCAGAACTTCGAGGTAAATCTCGGATCCCGATCAGATATAATAGAAAGTGGTACTCCATGCAATATTACCACTTCCTTTACATATATCCTGGCAAGGTGATCTAGAGAGAAATCCTCTCTAATAGCAACGAAGTGTGCAGACTTTGTAAGACGATCAACTATGACCCAAATAGCATTATTGCCTTTGGATGTTTTAGGAAGTCCTATGACAAAGTCCATAGTGATGTTTTCCCATTTCCATTCGGGTATGGGTAATGGTTGTAACATCCCCTTAGACTTCTGTCTCTCAACTTTAACTTGTTGACAAACCAAGCATCGAGAGACATATTCAGCAACATCTCTTTTCATGCCATCCCACCAGAAGTACTCTTTCAGGTCCCTATACATCTTCGTGCTTCCAGGATGAATAGAGAATGAAGAACTATGAGCCTCATCCAGCAGCTCCTTCTTTAATTCGGGGATGGGAGGAACACAAACCCGATTCCTGAACTTTATTATCCCATCACAATCAAGGTTGAATTCAGGAACATTTCTCACCTTCTTTTGTAACTCGACATCTTCTTTCTGTGCCTCTTTAATCTTCGCATGTATAGATGGTTGAACATTCATTTGAGAAAGATAAGATTTTTCCCCTTCCATTATAATTACAAGATACATCCTTTGTAAATCCATAAATATTGGATCCTTTGTGATCCTCATCATGGATAAACTAGCATGGTCTTGTCGACTTAATGCATCTGCCACCTTGTTTGCTTTCCCAGGGTGGTAATGGATTGAGCAGTCGTAATCCTTAATCAGCTCCAACCATCTTCTTTGACGCATATTCAACTCCTTTTGTGTGAAAATATACTTTAAACTTTTATGATCAATATAAATATCACACCTTTCACCATAAAGGTAATGCCTCCAAATCTTTAATGCAAAGATTACTGCAGCCAACTCCAAATCATGTGTTGGGTAATTTTGCTCATGGATTTTCAACTGTCGTGAGGCATAAGCTATCACCATATCATTTTGCATAAGAACACACCCCAATCCCTTCTTGGATGCATCACTGTAGATCACAAACCTTTCTCCACTACAAGGCAGTGTGAGCACAGGTGCACTAGATAACCTTCTTTTCAACTCCTTGAAATTCTCTTCACATTCCTCTGTCCAGACAAACTTAACTCCTTTCCGAGTCAACTTGGTGATTGGATTAGATAATCGTGAAAAATCTTTTACAAAACGTCGATAATATCGAGCCAAACCAAGAAAACTTCGAATCTCAGTTACTGTTGTTGGTCTCGACCATCTTTCGATAACCTCTGTTTTTGCTGGATCCACAGATATCCCCTATTTTGAGATTATGTGACCCAAAAATGAAACTTTTTGAAGCCAAAATTCACACTTGGTAAATTTGGCATAAAGCTTCTCCTTTCTCAGGGTCTTCAATATAATTCTCAAGTGATCTTCATGCTCTTCCTTACTATTTGAATAGACAAGAATATCGTCTATAAAGACTACCACAAATTGATCAAGATAGTCTCTAAAGACTCTATTCATTAGATCCATGAAGATAGCAGGGGCATTAGTAAGACCAAATGGCATCACTATAAATTCATAGTGTCCATACCTTGTACGGAAAGCCGTCTTTGGTATATCCTCCCTTTTGACCCTTAATTGATGATACCCTGAACGAAGATCAATCTTGGAAAAGTATTGAGCTCCGTGTAGTTGGTCAAATAAGTCATCAATGAGTGGGAGAGGATATTTGTTCTTGATAGTGATCTTGTTAAGTTCTCGATAATCAATGTAGAGTCTCATTGATCCATCTTTCTTCTTAACAAATAGAACAGGTGCTCCCCAAGGTGACGCACTAGGGCGTATGAATCCCTTATCAAGATTCTCTTGGAGTTGCTTCTTCAATTCCTGCAACTCAATTGGGTCCATTCTATAAGGTGTCTTTGAAATAGGCAAAGCACCCGGTACGAGTTCTATTGAAAACTCAACTTCACGATTTGGTGGAAGACCCGGTAATTCCTCCGGAAAGACATCGTCAAACTCCCTTACAATGGGCATATTCTTAATCGTGAGTTTCTCACCAACCATTTGAGATAAATAACCTTCATTTAGTGGAATCAATACCCATAATATGGAAGAAATTTCCACTGGAAGGTTATGTTCATCCTTGCATTGGTATACGATCGTAGATTGATCTGGAATATGAAATGTGACTTCCCTTCTTTGGCAATTGATATGAGCTCCATGTAGAGAAAGCCAATCCATGCCAAGAATCACATCAAATTCCACTAAAGGAAGGATCACAAGATTTGCAGGAAGAACTTTCCCACAAACTTCGATCGAAGAAGAATTATAAACTTTTGATGCGACTGTTGTGCCATTAGGTGTTGTCACAGCTAACTCAACATCTAATTGTTGAGGTAATACGGTGATACCCTTAGAAAATTCTTTAGAAATAAAAGAGTGGGTGGATCCAGAATCAAATAAAACATTTTCTACTTTAGAGTGGATGGTAAGTGTACCTTTCACCACTTCGTTATCGTACTCCACATCGCTGATAGAAATTTCATGTGACTTTCCTTTGTCTTTAGCCTTAAGATTTTGTTGACGTCGACCATCATCATCAACCCTTGGATTTGGGCATTGATTGGCATAATTCCCCATCTCCTTGCACTTGAAACATTGAAGTGTAGTAGGTTCATTCTGTGTATCCCTTTTTTTGTTTGCGTCATTAGACATCTTCTTCCCATTATCACGGCATTCAAATGCCCGATGACCTTCTTTTCCACATTTAAAACATTTACTTGTCCCTTTAAGACAACTCCCTCCATGTTTCTTTCCACACTTTGAGCATAAGGAAAAGCTCATCTTCTTTTCCGTGTGCTCTTTAGATTTTTCTTTGAATTCCATCTTCCTCTTCTTATCAAACCCATGTGACTGATGGGTTACTCCAATCTCCATCTCGACTTTGAGAGCACATCGAACGATTTCCTCGTAGCTATTGAAGTCCCTTATGGCTAACGCCCTTCGAAGACTTGGTTTTAATCCACTAAAGAATCGATCGATCTTACTCTCAGGTTGGATAATAATACCAGAAGCGTACCTTGCAAGTCTTGTAAAATTTGCTTCATAGGTACTAACAGATTCATCATCCCTTTGCTTCAGTTCAAGGAACTCTTTCTCCATCTTTGTTCGGAGAATACGAGGGAAGTACTTATTGAAAAATAAGTTCTTGAACTCGTCCCATTCCATAGACTCAATTTCATCCCTTTGCCTCGTATTCTTAATAAGATTCCACCATTGATCAACATCTCCTTCTAAACGATACACTGCTAGGATGACTTTATCATGCTCAGAACATTAAAGAACTGAAAATATCTTTTCAGTAGTACTAATCCATTGTTCAGCAACTAATGGATCAATAGACCCACTGAAAGAAGGTGGACGCTGCCTTATAAAGGATTCAACAGAATGTTGCTCCTTCCTTTTCTCGTTTGGAAGTCCTGCATGATTCATAGCTTGAGAAAGTTGTGTGAGCATGGCTACAAGATTTTCCATTCCAGCTCCCATATCGTTTGGTTGCTTAGGGGGACAATCATTGCATTGCCCATCGCATTCCGCATTAACACGGTTCCTTCGGGTTCTAGCCATTGACTAAAACCAAGAAGAATAGTGTGAGCAACACTAATTATAATAGGAAAACCACATAATTCAAGAATAAAATTTTCATGCTTAAGGTCTTATCCTAGGTTATTCAAGGACATTTATAAAACACTAAGATTGTGTTCTATGCTTAGACTTATCCTTAGGGTTCTTACTAAGGCTTTCACATCCTAGTTTCCAAAGGTTGACTATACCTTTCCTCTGATACCAACTATAACGACCCATACTTTACATACATTGTTAATACTTCAAAATTGAAGCACACTTATTACAACATATGACAAAACCACAAAGGACCGTATAGGTATAGTGTCCTTAGAAACTGGGAAACATAAACAACTGGTTCATAAATCTTCTACAGTGTCTCCCATTTATTTCATCATATCTAGGGTCCCTTTTAGCATATTCTACTTAATATCCATCTTCCTGACCTGGGGAAAAGAAAACATAAAAGGATGAGCTCAAATTCTCAGCAAGGGCAAATAAAGGAAATAAAAATCATATCATATCTTTTTGAAAATCAAAACCTGCAAAAGAGATCATAATATCTTATCATGGAATAAATCATAGAAGTGAAAATGAGATCCCCATAATTATAACATAAAACTTGAAACTTTGTGGCATGCACACATAATCATGGAAAATCATTTCTTGTTAGTCATGACTCATTGCCAAGACTATCTTAGTGGACAAAGTCCCTTTATGAACCGAGTCACCCTCGTTCCAGTCCTGTTTCACTGAACCGGTATAACCTACCGTTCCAGCCATGTCTATCTCATGAGATATAAAATCTTTACCCAATGCATTGGAGGGAGATGTAGGTCCCACCGATCTTATAATGAATCCTTTCTTATGTGTGCCACATAATCATACATCATCGCATAACACATGTAACAAAAATGGGATTCTTGAAACATCATGACATCATAAATCAATTCATATAAGATAAAGGAATTCATAAAAATAATTCCATCACAACATGATCAAATCAATGTAATAATAGGGATAAAAACAGAACCCTTTATTATCTTAGATGGAAAATAATTTTGATAAAACACTTGAACTCCATTCTTGAGGAAAATATCCTTTCTTCTTCAAAAACATTTTTCCTTTCATAACATGTCATACAACTTTAAAATAAAAGAAGTTGATTAAAAATAAACTTGAAAACCTGTAAAGGAAGCTTCTTGGAAATAATGTTTTAAAAATCCATTCATGCCATATAAGTTAAAAAAAACATTCTTCGTACTTTTGTCGGAAAAGTCAAAAAGTACCTCGTATGACAAAAGATTCCTTTCATAGATATTACTAAAAACTCACCGAAGGGTAAAAAAAAATGGATTTAAACAATTGTAGGTGGATGGAAATAATATTACATATTGATGAAACATGTATGTGGATGATAAAATACACCCCAGTAAATACTTACGAATAAACAATCTCAGATAAAAATGAGATTGTGATATTTCCATTACCTTAGGTCCAATTTACTTTGTACGTGTCCGAATCTCCTGTATAATGGTTTAAATAATGTTATTGAATTATTCCAGAATCATACATATTGATATGATATCATATATGGTAATATTCTTAGCTTCTTGATAGTAATATTTCATTGTTACTTGTTACTCGGGTCTTTATTGCCTTTTGTTCTTATGCGTGTTTTGCCGAATAAATTCTTATTCTTCTTTTAAGGTTATAGATACCTTATATCCAGAATGGTATTAGTGTAACATATATCATATTTATTCATTAAATTTATATAATTACTATGTAATGATGATCATGTAGAACGAGTCACATCACATCGTGGAGACGGTATTCCGTACGTACACACGAGTGATGATATCGTTCCTATGATCGTGGAACTGTATTGGAGTATATATATATTATTTCAGTATCAATATTACTTTATAATAATCATAAATAGTTACTCATTACACCATTATACCCATCCTTGTAAAAGTGATGGTGGAAAAATAGATTACACCGCGGCGTGGAGACGGTATTCCGTACGTACGCACGCGCGATGATTTCATTTTTCCGTAGGATGGATAGAAGGTGAATTATAGTTGTTTCATAATTATAATAACATATTAGTATGTAAGTAATACTGATGTTATTACTTTATCATGAAACAAATAAATAAGAAGAAGTTGAAGAAGAAAGAAATTGAAAAGATCGGTAATGGATATTACCTCTTCTTTGGAACGCTTCTTTGAATCCTCCACTTAGGGAACTAATATTAGTCTTTGAAGAAGACCAAGACCTCTAGGATTATTATAGGGAAGTGTAGAGGAGAAAATGGCAGAGTTTGGCCGATCTTGAGTGCTCAATTTGGTGTGAGGAGGAGGGGGAGGAGGTGCCCTTTTATAAGGGAGGAGAGGGGCACCTTAGGAATATCTCAAAATATTATTTTATATTAAAGTCAAAATCGGTTTATAATGGTTCCAAAGGGTCTTATTTCGAATCTAAAGTGGGTATGGGTCAAAATCATATCAACCAATATGATTTAGACAAGTTTAGGGTATTATTTTAACCTTATCAATTAGATTTAACTCTAAGTTAATTAATTTAACTTTTACCGTGTCTTTTTGTTTTCTTTCACTATATGGTTAATACACTTACTATAACATGCCAAACGAACCCAAAATTGTTTATTATTAATATATATATCTTTATCTAAGTTATTTGGCCGAACCTTAGATTTTTAGGAATAAAATAACAATTAATAATATAATATTTGATTTAAAAACTATTTTGTGTCAATTTTGACACTATTTGATATATGATTTTTGTGAAAGTCATAACAGAATTATATGTTCAATTAAAGTTGATTAAATCAACACTAATATATCATAGTAACCTATAAAATTAGTGGAATTCATAAAAAGTCTCAAATTACATTTATTTTTGTGTTTTAACATCAATTATGTCAATATTTCATTAATAAGATAATTACTGCATCATCATTGTGTCATAAATAAATTAAATTATTTAATGTCTAAAAATTACAAATAAAATACCATTATGTAGGAAATATTTTTAGCTTTCTAATGAATATTTATAGTCGAATTTATCTTATGTATAACCCCATATTAAAAATTATTTACTTATTAAACTTTGATTTTAACTATTTTAACCCTTCTTTAAATAAATTAATAATAAATGTCCTAATCTAATCCAAGTGGGCCTAAATGGTCATATTTTATTCCTAAGTTTTTTTTTGGTCGAATTACACTTGTCCAATAGAATTAGGAAATGTGTTAGGGTAATAGTAATATCATATTTACCCTTAGTTACCCTATTTACTATTAACCGCGGTAAAAAAAGTAAAAAGTTACTATTCACCAAAAAATTATTTTTATCTCATTGAACCACATTTTACTTACTGATATCAACCGTGTCTGTCGGATTTTCGAAATTCCATTCACAGAAGCGGTAAAATTAAGTTTTATGCAAAATTCAGTTTTTAACCTACCACTTAGTGGTTTCACTATTCATCAAAAATGGAAAGTTTTCAGAAAAATACCAAAATTTCACCCTAGGCTAATTTCGATATTCTGAGTCCAAAAATGAAGTCCATTTTTAAAAATAAAATTTATAAAATTTCAAAAAGTGGTTATTACTATTCATAACGGCTAGTTTTAATAGCATATTGTTGTTTAGTGAAACTCGGTATTGCGTACGACGCAAGCTATCGAGGAAGGTCGCGATTGTGTGTAAAGCAAGCCAAGCAAGTGTTGTGTAGAAAAAGATTCCTTTGATAACATAAAAGTCTCGGGTGTTACACACATAGATCATGAAATGGTTTTTATCATCCCGATCATGGTTCCTTTGATCCATGTGTTTGATCCACAAATTAAAACATGAAGTAAATATCTCTTTAAAGTCTCAATAATTGACATATCATTTGAATTTACTTCATTTTCTCACCACAATCACAATCCACCTTTTGATAAAATGTTTTATTGGTTTAATTTATTGAATATATTTTCACTAAGTAAATAGCTTCCTCCATTGCATTCCTTCCTTAACTCCCCATTTCATCTAGTGAGATAAAAACAATATTAATTAAAACATCTTACCAACATAATGTAATGATTATACATTGAAATTTTATACAATTACTTATAAATAAAATATTTCTCTTCCATATTCTCCTCCACAATGTAATGCCTCTACTCAAGCCATTTCAATTCCTTTCTTCCAAAACACATTCTTCCATGACATGGTTATTTAATCAAGTTGTGTTTTCCTTACATTGAAAATGACTTAGAATACAATGTGATCAATTTTTTACATGGTTTTAATTCATTATCTCAATTTATACCCACAAGGATTAAAATATTTTCCCAAGAACTTTGGCCTATGACATGACATGGTACTAACCACCACGATAGTGGTTTTGGTTTTCACCTCCAAAACTCTCTCCACTTCTTCCAATCTCTATAAAATTACTCCAATGTTTATTAACTAATAATTTGAGTTGTTTCTTCATAATTTTTTAAATAACTATAACTTATTATCCAAAAATCCATCTTGGGAGTAACATTACTTCTTACCAACTATAGGGTATGGAGGAGGTGCTTCTTTCTATTCAACCCATGGTGATAAGAGAGATAAAAAATACTTTGTTAAAGTCTTATTCAAAATTGGACATTCATAAATTTCTTTATCAAATTAATATCATTAAAACATTGGGATCTAATGGTATGTATACTCCATTTCTCCAAAATACTATCATATTATGGGTTCAAATGTATTTAATTTGGTGTTTAAAATTTTAAATTGTGGGTATTTTATTTATAAGATGAATTTTATTAATATTATATTACTATTAAAATCTAAAAAATACACGAGGGATTAAAAATTTGAGCCAATTATTATTTGTAATGTAAACAATAAATTTTGTGTAAAAGTGATTGTAACTAGGCTTAGAAAGTTTCTCACTTAGATCATTTTGATATATATTTTCCCTAAATCCTTATATACATGAGATGTTTTTTTGCTTATATCATAGTGAATGATATTCTTGTATTGTATGGTATGAAATTCATAAACCTAAGGAATATTATATCCCAAGGTTAGGAACATCCTAATGGGTGATGTAGAGATATAACTTTATTTTATTAAGGTATATAATATTGTAAGATATGTATATATCAAAAGTGTTGTGATATATGTTAATCATATTATACAATTAACAAAGGTAGATAAATATTAATAGATAAATTCACATCACTTACACATAAAGGTTACCATTGATTTCTAATATTTTAAATTATAAAACATATGGGATAATTGAATCGAATTCATTTATATAGTAAAATAATGTATCATCCAATGGTTAAAAAATGTTTATAAAAAATGTAATTCACTAACAAATTTTTGAATATTTAAGTAAATGCATGGAAGGATCAATAATGTACTAGAGGCATATATAAAGATGTTAAATGCCATAAAAATGGTATCTATAGTTTCTATGGATTATACAAAGCTAAATATCTATTTCTTATTTTTTCTTTACCATAAGAGATACTAGTATATTGTGGTGTGAAAGAGAATCACACCAAAATGTTGAGTGATTCAATTCATCTCATGTATACATTATGTATGAAAGATTCTATCGGTTTATTCTCATGCATATTCATCAAAATCAAGAATGAAGATAGAATAAATGAAAAAAACCATTAAAATGTACACATATTATTCATTTTATTGTATATATGGTTTTAATTTCATAAAATCTTAATCTTGGGGTTGAGGTTTCTCATTTTTTTCCTTTTCTTGAATAATGTTATTTTATCACAAGGAACCCAACCAATTTTCTTAGGGAAAAGTTTCTTTCAATTAGGTATAAATGTCTTGGATGATATCTTTATTGTTTTTGAATGATTTTATACTTTTAATAAATAAAAGAAGGTTAAGTTTGAATAGATTACTATTAATATTGATATGATGAATGACTATGATTGGTATGAGTAGTTATGTTTTTGAAAACTATAGATATATTGAGGTTTTTGGAAGGTTTTATAAATATTTTTACAGATTAAATCTTTGTTTATAGTGTTTAAGGATTTTTTCACAATTTTATAATAAAATAAAACTTTGTTTTTCAGGAAAAGGTTTGGAGTGATTTTGGACATATTGGTGGATGTTTGAAGATATTTCATAGTTTTATGCATATTTTAACTTATTATGGGCATGATTTCAGGAAGGATAAATCATGTTGTGGTTATTAATAATAGTCTATAGGTTGGTTATGTTTTTATGAACATTAAGGTAAGACCTTTGTGGAAGAGTAATCATGATATAAAACTTTCATTAATTACTTTTCTATTATAAAATAACCAATTTTCAAACATACAAAGGTTTAGAGTAAAATCATATCCATAAAATGTGTTCGAGTCCTTTATTTTTGAATCATTAGTAGAAGTATTGATTATAGGTTGATTTCATGTAATCAAATTAATAACATATTAGACTTGTTGAGTTTTAATATTTATAAGGATTAATCACATATAAGTATCCATAGTTATCATATTGTTTCCTATAGAAGATGCAAAGGATCATAATGAATCTAGACTTTATCTTAGTGATAAATGAAGTTTTTTATTTTGAAGGAATTACATGGATGATACCATGGCGCTGAAAGGATTTGTGAAACCTATATTTTTTAGGAGAAGAGGAATCTTGTTATGGTGGTTAATTTCACTTTATGATTTTTAAGTATGTATATGTAAATCAGTTTTCATGTTTAGGAAGGTTATGGATTATATTTATTATATCATGGGTATTTGGTAAAAATAATCATTACCAAGGTTCATTACCATATTTTGTTCTTTATTTTTACTCATTAGAATGTTTTTTAGTTCTGTTAATGATATAAAATGATTTATGATTTAATTGGAACATTTATTTCAAATTTAATAGATATTTATTAGGAAATATTGGTTGGAATATGTGATAAAAGCTTGAAATTATCTCAAGTGTATCTATAATTAATATTAATAGATAAAAATCATTTATCTCTAAATATAAATGGTGTTAATAAAACATTCAAAGGAATAGGAACATTATTAAATATCAAAATATTGAAGAAGAATGAAAAGGGAAAAGAAGGTTTTTTTGTTTCAGTTGAATAAATATTTATTGACCAAGAATAAATGTCATGTGGTAATTATAAGATCTTTAGATCTCCAATCTATCATGATATTATTTTTGAAGAGAATTTTGGGGGTGAGAATATTTTATTCTTGAGTTGAAAATAATATAATTCTCTCAGGAATCTAGATAATATTAGGTAGGGATCACACATGCATTATAATAAGAAAAATATAACTCTAAATTATACTTACTTCAAGGGATATATTTCTTCATACATGTAGGATGTAATTATTGTTATGTGGTTCCAATATATCACCAACTCTAGAGTGGTTCCTCCAAGGTTATTCATGAGAAGATGGAGATCACACTAAATTTGGATTCAAAATTTTTATCATCATACTAACAACATAGTGTAGAAGTGCATGCATGAAATGAGATGAGGAAGGGTTATATGTGAGTACACGTTCTCAACATGGAATCCCTCAAATATCTAAAATGAATTAGCTGCTCAGCCCACTATGAATTCCCCTTACAAAACAATCCTTATCACCCTATATTCACATTGATTCTAATATATAGGGAATAAATCATTCATCCAAGATTTCAATAAGACATTTTTAATCATTTTATCCAATTTAAAAAAAGATATATCCAAAAAATTACCCAGTGGTGCCACATTATGTTTAACTCAAACCAACACATGGAATTTCATGAGAATATTTCGACATGAGAATTGGGGTTTTTTTGGAAAAATTCTCTCCCATCATATTTATTTAAATCAAATTTAAATAAATATGACTATTTAATATATTTATTTCAATCCCATTTAAACTAATATAGTTATTTAATTTATTATATTTTATTAAATAATCTCATATTAAAGTGAATTAATTAATATATAGCTTGAATAAATTAATATAATTTCATTAAATCTCATTAAATAATAAGTTACATCTTAATTTGACTTTGTGTGACCCCTTAAACGTTTTTATGACATTAAAAATAATTTATAAATACTAAAAATAATAAGTAATGTCTAGTAACATATTATTGGTACTGTTTCACAACTAAAGGGTGATGTGGTTATTCATATGTGGGGAATTACATGCATTATTCCAAAGGTTTCCAATAGAGTTTATTTATAGAACAATAAACACCCAATGGTTCCCACATCTATGAAAGACTGTTAATTTTCTTTCTAAATGTAGGTAATCATTATAGTATTTTTCCAATGATGCTTAGGAACACACATTGGTCAAGAGGATGGGAGGTTGAGCTCATTGTACCCTTTTGGGTTGAATTATTACCTACTTAGTGGCTCTCTTATAGATTTAATTCATGTTCATGAATCCTTTACTAATATTAGTAAGGGATAAGTCACCTCATATTACCAATTATTTATTAACATACATGGAAATTAACATATGTATGCATTAGCGATTCTTCATCAATGACACTATCTGTATTTATTAGAGGTTCCACATAAATGGAACCATTAGTATGTATCATAAGTTCTCCATAAATGAAACCATATGTATATAACATAGGTTCTACATATTTATTTTATTATCTTGTGATTTCTGAATTTAAGTAACTATGATTTAAATCCATGTATAGGGGAACTTTGGAATTTATCATCATCTAGGGAGATGATTATTGTTTTGATGTTAGAATTAGTCCCTTTATGGGGTTTCTTTTGTATCCACATGAAATGAATTAGAACTCATGTACTTTGGTACCAATTAATGGGACAAGTTATGCATTTTAAGAAAATGTGACAAGGAAGATACCATGTATTTTAACATCATGCATATAGGAAATCTAGGAAAATTGTACCCAAAAAGACTAGTGTGGGGTTTATGCATGATATGACCTTTATAGTTGAAGGGACCCACAATTAAGGAATAACTTTGGGTGGGGGAATGATCTTTTTAGAAATATGGACCAATAAGGATGGTTATGTGATGAATGTGTTGGGTTTAAACCTCATAGAGGCATCCTATGTACCCCATCAGAATGAAAATTAAATCCCATGTAGTTTAGTTTAGTTAAGAATTACCCTTAAGAAGGAGTCCCATCAATTATATTTTTTATTATACTAGTTACATGATCGAATTGAGTCCCTAAGACAATGTGAGTATTACTTAGTGTTAGAAACAAGGAACAATAGAAGATTAGTCACATTGCATAGAAATATTCAAATAGTACTTACACTTGAAATGGAATCCCATGGTTTAACTTCCTTCCTCATATGACGATAGAAGAGGGAGGGGAAATGTAAGGTATTAGGGGCATGTAATATTTCAATAAAGTCTAGGGAATTTCTACAGAAGGGATACCCTAACTTATAGAATTATCTCAACACTATGTGATAGTGTGGGTCTTATGTATAGGTTCCTAAATTAGAGTAGATTTAGGAATTACACATAGTAGGAGGCCCATAAATAGTTTACTACCCAACCCCCTGTATACTAATGATAGGATGAGAAAGGTATATTATTAAGGTTATGTATTAAACATAAGGAATAGGACTATAAGGGAAACTTATATAAGTATCTCAACTATAGGTTTATATGGTATGAATTGGTTCCCAATTATAAGACATGGGTAAATTTGTTCTTATCCCTAGAGAAGGCTAGTGAAAATTCTTAGCCCTAGTAAGGGATTAGAGAAGGTATTTTGACCCCAATTTTCCCAATTAGAATGATGGATGAAGGATTTATCTACTGAAGGGACTTGGAAGACTAGTAGAAAAGGTGAAGGGCCCTGGGTGAGCGGTCACCCCTAGAGGAATAGTCACCAAGGTGAGGGGCCATTGGAGACTAGTTGCCTAGGTGAAGGACCCAGGGTGATTGGTTTCCAAGGTGAAGGGACCTGGGTGACTGGTCACCCTAGAAAAGGGATATGGGTTACTTTTCACCTAGGTGAAGAACACTAGGTGATTGGTCTCCCAAGTGGCGGCTTCAGAATAGGTTGTGTGAAGGGAACTCTCATCTTTATTGGATGTTTTTTCCCTATAGATCATTTTCCTCTAAAAATATTAGGTGAGGGGGTATATTTATAGGCCGTGACAAGGACCTGGGATATTAGGAGCTTCACATTATAGAGGGAATGTGTAGGTGACCTAGGTGAGGTAGCCTAGGTGTCCAGAGAAGACTTGGGAAAAGTAGGTTAAGTGATTAGAGGAGACCTATGAAAATGGACCTAGGTAAAGGGAACTTAGATTTCATCCCAACTTTGAACATCCATAACTTTTTATTTGTAAGTCCATTTTGTGTCTATTACTAGTCAAATTAAGGAATTATAAGTGAACTAAACCCTTAAATATAGTGTATACACCCTAAAAGAATGGGTTTTGAGGACAATAAGTGACCAGAAAACCCTAAAAATGTGATTTAAGGAACCAACACCCTTTTTTCTATAATTTGGTGAATTTGGGACCTACTCATAGAGGGAGGTTATCACCACCACTTTATTATTCCAGAAAGTGTTTCTAAGGAATCTCCATCCCTTGGTGTTTGATTTATCCTATGAAACATGGAAACACCTTTTTATTCTCCTTCCAACATGGAGATACTTTTCTGCAAAAAATCAACTTTTGTTTTATGAATGAGGATCACATCATGAATTCTATGGAAAATTTTGTGGAATGAAATATTTTATGTTGGAAGAGGTGTTATACTTATTGTAGGATGGGGAACCCATAGGTACTTTTCAGTCATGATACGTTAGTCTAGTTAGATGGCATTTAGTTTAATCCATTTTGAGGGATACCTTGATATATAAATATATTATGATGTTTTTACCCCTCTAAATTCTCTTAAAGTTATAGTGATGTTGGATGTGGTGTGTTATTTGAATAATTATGGTTTTTTGGGTATAAAGGTTATTGTAATGCTTGGGGTTGGGATTATGTATAATGATCCTCATGTGATATAGTGGGTTAAGTGTGTCGGTATAGACTTGATAATGGTGTGGATAATTTTATGATGAGGAGTATCCTTATAACTGATTCTGAGTGATCTCTATTTCAGGAGAAGGTTATAGATATCATGTTTTTTTAGTTTATGAGATTATCTAGTTAGAGGTTTGATTAAGTTTTTTAGAGATAAAGGTTGGATGAATCATATTAGGTTTTGATATTATACTATATTTGAAAATTCATCTACAAAAGTGGGCATAGTTAGCATGTTTATAAATTTATAAGAATTTTGTTTTATGAAATGAGTTGGGTGGTACTCCTGTG
This sequence comes from Viscum album, assembly GCA_963277665.1. Classification (NCBI taxonomy): domain Eukaryota; kingdom Viridiplantae; phylum Streptophyta; class Magnoliopsida; order Santalales; family Viscaceae; genus Viscum; species Viscum album. Next base: position 955,220,067 of record OY728126.1, read on the forward strand.
TTTCTATAATAATATTCAGAATAACCCATTGGGTTTTAGATCAGTAGTTGATATCATGGTGGGAAAGTTCTATTTTTGTAGAATTAAATATAGGAGGGGTGTGATTAAAAATTTTTAAGTGTAGTTGGGTACATATATATTGTTTTTTTTTGTATTTTTTATTGGGAAATAAATGAAATAGATGGAAGGTCAAACCAAGATTTTTTGATGAAAACCTAGTTTTACTGGATTGAGTGTGGGTATAATGGATCTGTAACTAGTATCAAAATTTGAATGAGTAATGGTAACAGATTCAGTGGTTGAATCATGTATTGGGGAAGTGTACTAGATTCTCATTAGGGATGATAATCCCCTTTATAGAGAGTTTTTAATGACCCATGTTGTTATGGGTTGATTACATCAAAGGGAATTTGAATTTTGAGTCTTGGAGTTGAGGTTGTTTTGAGAATCAGTATTTATATCATAATACCAAGAGTTGGAACATCTCTAAGAGTTGTTTTTACATGTGTTTAGTCATTTTAGTGGAACTCTAGGAGTGTTGGGTGAAGGTTGAAGTGGGTAGAGGAGCCTAATACCATGAAAAAGACTCTACTAAGTACCTGGTTAAGGTACACTAGGTACCTGATGAGGATCCTAGAAGTGAGGTAGCCCTTTGGGGGCCAACAGGTACCCAATGGACACCATCTAGGTACCCATAGGTAGTTTGATGGACATATTTTTAATTTTAATTTAATTTTTTAAATTCTTGAAAATAAAAATATAATACCCACCCCCTTGGAGTGCCACATTACCCATCCCCCTTTTCTCCCCCTCCCACCAATCCCCATTTTATTAGAGTTACCAAAGGTATATCTATCATTAGATCAACATTCCATATAAGTTAATGGATTTCTCTTAGTGAGGATAAGGTGTTACATAGGTTATCTCTCACCATTTCATTCCTTTATTCACTATTATTACTTAAAACTCTTTTTAGGGATTATTTATTATGTTTATCTATTTTATGTGAATGTGGATGAACTAAGTCATGATATCATATGAGTAAACTCTTATAATCTTGAGTTATGTGGTTCCTTTAATATCTCACTATATGTGTAAGTGTGTATTTGATATGCATGTGAATTCTGGGATAATCAAGTTTGTGAATTCTTTGAAGGGTATGGATAAATAATAAACTATGCATTAGGATATGGTGAATCCTTTAATAAGAATCATAGATCTTTAATATAATATTTTTATATTTTATAAATGCCCAGTTGATATGGTTCCAAGGGGTGTGATATTAGATTGTGTGTGTTGGACCCTGAATAGGTATTGGTATATTTAATAAATTTCTAATGACTTAGAATAAGTTTTTTGGGTTTTTTGTAGTACTTTGAGTGGTCATAATCTTGGGTAGTGCTTTTATCAGGTAATATGGAACATGTATGAGAAGGGTCTCGGTATATCATATGAACCTTGAAAACTTCATTGGTAATGGTATATGGTTGTGACATGGGTTCTTGGGATTAAAACCATATTTATAAGAGATATTTATATACTTTAATTCATGAGACTCATTAGGTTATTTATATTGGTTTGTTGGAATAGAATTAGATTGTTTCCTCTAAGTGTTACTATGAGAAGGGAAAGTGAGGATATAGGCTGTCTTAATCTTAGAGCTCAATTTTGGAGTAGGGTTGAGATGTTTTAATAAAGGGATTACTGTATTGGTGGATATAGGGTATAATGAAGTATTGGGATGATATTGGGAATTGTGTGAATCACTATAGGGAGTTTTTGGATATTAAAAATTTGCTAGTGTTGTAATTAGAGGTTGATGGGTTTTCCTTGAACGTCAGGGGTCAGTGTATTGCCTAAGTGGGTCATTATGATTTGGCTATGTCTTTTGTGACTGGTGATTCAATTAATGGTTGGGTTAAGTCCTAATGGATTGGTATCATGATGGTATTGTTAATATCATGTCATGGTTATGATGGATGAATTTAGTGATATTGGTCATGTTAGGTTTTGTTGATATGTTTATGGGATATCCTATAGTGGTATTCTTGGTATGGATTAGTGGATAACTAAGAGATAATATGGCACTTATCTACCATACTTTTTGTTTATATCATAACTGTTATTGTGAAAATATGATGGGGTTGAGGCATGGATATCCGAGGATAGGGGTGTTGAGTTACCCCACCTTAGTGTTCATTCCTTTTGAGTTATGGGAGGATCACTGGTTGAGTGATTTGATCCCTAGTTTATCTACTACATGGGTTTGTATATGTATTTTATTTGATAAGAAATTTTTCTTATATTATTTTATAAGTATGATGAGGAATTTCTAATTTGGGGATGGAATGATACTTCAGGATCGTGGTGTGGAGTCACAACACCTAGATTTTTTTCATTCTAAATGTTGGATGAATATGAGTGGGATGATTCATAGTTTTTATATTAAATGGGATTAAATATATCCCTCCATTCCAATTATGAATTTTTTATATGTTTCTTTAATGATGATGTGTCTAGGATAGATCCATTACTTAAATTGGCCAAAGCACGCAGGTTCAGTGGTAGGGATGGCATGGTTAGCACCTGATGACCTGATATGATTAGTTACAAACTATATATTATTGTTTTATTTACTTTAAATTCATCACTATACTATATATTGTGTTATATACAAGGAATTTAGTAGGTGGTTCCCAATTATGGTGCTTTTATAACACACTACACTTGAACCTTAGTGTACATGTTGACACTATGTTTAAATTTATGGTAGCGATTGTATATAGGTTCTGGTAAAAGTAATTGGATAAGTGTTGGGAGACTATATGGAGGAAGAAATACAGTTTTATAATTATGTATACACTAGTACTTTTCATTTTTTATTCTATATTGGATCGTCACAGTGGGAGATACTTATCTTCTATCTATACTATATGATGAGCATGGGAAAAATTTTGATACAATATATTGATATTTATATGTTATTAAAGGTTATGTGATATTTTTAATTCCTTACACTTAATATAATGTTTAAATAAGATTAAATTATTTATATTTTATTTTATGTGACAATAATGAGATTATAATCTCTCCAAATTGGATTTAGACTATCATTAGTATTCAGTAGACTTTGGTGTATTAAGAGGCATGATTGAGGTCATGTAGTTCCCCATATTGGGTTGATGGATGGTTACCTAGGTTGGGGAATTACACTAACCAGTAAAGATTATACATTGATACTTTATATGTCCTTATCCTCTATAAAAATAACATTTAATACCTAAATACCCATCAAAATTCTGAGAACTATCATCCCTTGAGAAATGAGGGAAATAGGTTAATAAAAACTATATATAGATTGGAACCTAAACTACCCTTTTAAACAAAAACCCTTTCTAAAAATCCACTCTTATAGATTTTCTAATGACTAACTTTATAATAAAAATTTATCCATTCCGTATTCTTATCAATCACCTCAGTATTTATCAGCACCATGATATATATTTTTCTTATTAAAGGGATAACTAATACTGGATCTATAAATGAAAAGGCTCCTCAAAATATTGTTCCCCAAATCATAATTGGGTAAAAGATCAAAATAATTTCTAAGAAGATCCATGAACCTTACTTTTAATTTCCTTTTATAATATCTCCCCTATAAAATGGTGATAGAATCCTCCCATTTTTCTACATCCAACATCAAAGATAATAACTCAACCTATAATGAACACATGAATATCTCCAAAGTCAGTTTAGCTCAATGTAATCACTAAAATTAATATCCACCATTTCCAAGATATAACTCTTATTAAGATAATTTCTATATGAATTCAATGCTCCTTACATGGGTGAATCAAACTAAATATAATATAAATTTCCATTAGACACCTCTCTATATCTTGTTTAGAGATAACCCCCTCACACATCAATATGATTTTCACTAAAACTCTTGAAAATTATTCCTCTATGAATCATTTTCTCTAGGTTAAACCTATCTAACATATGTTGGAAGATTTTATTACACTCCACTAACCTAAAACACACAAGGTCATCATCCACCTTCCATATATACAAATTCAAACAAACTCATAGGCCTTGGATATGGATTCCAATTTATATAATTATAATTAAGTTCTTTTCAATCCCCTAAATATAATCCCCAATGAAAACATAAGTGAAATAAACTATGATAAATATACCACACCTAAGTCTATATTCAACCGTTAGAAAACTTTTTCCAAAGAATTGTTTATGGATTTTCAAGTTCAATGCATCAGATCATAGGGGCCTTTTTACATCTTATCATATCTCCCTGGTCTACATTACATGATAATTTCAAGTAAACTATTACTCCACCAAACCAATTCAATCCCCACTAACCCCTAATGCAAAACTCTATTGTAACCCTTAAAAAAATCTTTGAAACCACTCTATCACAAAATATTCCTACTGGAAATCCTTTTAGTTTAGTAGTAAATCTAATTGTGACCCTATAATACTGATCTAATAAGACATGGGTTGGTGACTAGAACTAATGGAATATCATACACAAGGTAGTGAGGTCCAAATCACTCACCAACATTATCTTGAAATATATAAAAAAGTTATATAAAAGTAGGGGAGATCATACAAGTATACTCAGTATGATCATCTCTAGAAACTCTCATGATAATGTTGAAGTAGTATACAAAAGGCATAATGAATAAAAAATGAATCCAACTTATGTACCATACCAGTTCAACACCAACCAATATGACTAAGGATTACTCATTAAATCTATATATAATATACATAGGTAGTAAAGCAAGAAAATATATAAAGTAGTTTCTTTGCATCCACTTCCCCATTGATTTAGTTTCCCTCATATCCCAAATGAAAATATCTTAGTTCTACCATACCTTCTCATATACATATGCTAATACCACATAATCAAATAACTATACCATAACCATATACCACAACTATAATCCATAGTGACATACCATATCTGTATACCACATAAAATTTCACCATGTATTGTTACCACTAAAACATAACCACACTATATCCATATGTAATAGCCGGATATAGAGAGTATTCGACCATATATATCACCCATATCTTGAACATAGGGGTTCAATTATATACAAAACCAAATATAGGCATCAATATGGTAATCCAACACAAGTGGTGGTGTAAAATAAATGATAAAAATTAAAAAGATATATAAATAGAAAAAATCCCAAACCTAGGACTCAGTTCTTATTAAACCACCTCCATCAAACATCCCATAATCACACCACCACCCCAGATAACAATAACCATTTACACCTCTAAATACACAACAAAACATCACCATGAACACATAATAAAAAAATTCCATATTTTTCTTCCCATTCACAATTCAATCCATTTTATATATTATTTTACTTAATTTTTCCATATTTAATATTAATTCTAGAAATTATAATTTTATATAACCCACTTAAACTTTCACATTATTCAACTTTTCCACTTCGATTACCATATAATCATGATTAAAAAATTATTTGTTAAATTATACTCCTAATTTATTAAATACAATTCATTTCCATACCATGTTACTCAATTTATCAATTTATTTCAACACAATTTCACATACTGGGAAACTATAATAGGCAAATCAGACAAACCCCACTGTATCACTTCTCAAAAAAAACCAAACTGAACCTCTTACTTTAATATAACCATGAAAAACTATTAAACCACGCCATTCTCAACACAAAATTACCATTATTATAAAAAAAAATTATATTTTAATAAGTTAAATGATACTACCATATAAATATTGTTGAGTCAATAAGGTTTTCCTCATGACTTTTCCATTCCTTCATACATGGGTGAGATTGTTAAGTCATTAAGGCTTTCTTTATGACTTTATCATTCCTCTTGTTTTGAAAATCACAAACACCTTATCTCAAGGAAAATATTTTTTTACCCAATGTTTCACTTTTATAAGGAAAATTTCCTTCCTTAAGGAAATTTATCCTTACCTTGCCATTATTATTCATATCATAATTTTTATAAGTGTAAAATTCAGTTTGAAACCAAAACCTTGAAATTCTATAATTACCTAGAGATGAAGCATTCTGTTTTAGGATCTGAATTCTCAGAATTTTGGTTACGAACTCTTCTGCGTTCTGACTCTGAATTCCGAATCATAATTCTGGTTACAAATTCTTCTGAGTTCTGACTCCAAATTATGATTATGAATTCTGATTATGAATTCTGGATATGAAATCTTCTGAGTTCTAACTCTGAATTCCAAATACGAATTCTAGTTATAAACTTATCTGAGTTGTGACTCCAAATTCCGAATACGAATTCTAGTTACGAACTTCTCTAAGTTCTGACTATGAATTATGAATACGAATTTTGGTTACAAACTTCTCTGAGTTCTGACTCTGATTTCTCTGAATACAGACTCTGAACTCCTATGAGTTCCAAATCCAAATTCTCATGAACTCTGACTCCGAACGTTGTAAGTTCTGGTTCCAAATTCTTATGAATCTAGATTCCGAATTTCCTTGAAATTTAGACTCTACAAGTCTATAGATTTCAGGTTTTAAATTCCTAGAAAACAGAATCCGAATATCCTTGTATTATAGACTCTAAATTCAATTATGGTTAGACTCCAAACATTCATTTTATTACATTCTGAATATTGGATTTCTAGTTATGTAACCATATTTTTGCTAACACTTGTTTTGTTATAAAATGATGTCGTGCTTTCAGTTACTAACTAACCATTGCTTGAGTGACACGTGTACAGGTCCCTATGAAATTCAAGGAAAAATATGACCATTGGAGGAGGGAGATGACCGTTGAAGTTGTGCCTATAAATATGATATTATTTGAAATATATCACAACAAGTTGATCAATCTAGAGATTACATTCTACTGAAGTGATTTCTAGAGAGAGAGGATTTATTGCTTAGTGTGTACTGAACTTCTTGTTCATATTTTCTTTGTGCGACTCTGAATGTTTCATATTACATTCGATGGCTTCCGGGGATAGGAAGATAGAGGTGCCAACTGCCTTGAAGTTGAGGGCTTCCTTGCTGAGGAAGATAGAGGTGCCGACTACCTGAAAGTTGAGGGCTTGCAGGGATATCAAGACAGACTCTGATATTCATATCGAGGGCTTACCATGGTGTGGGTAAGACACAATTTCTTGAAATTATAAATCAAGGGACCTTTATCCAAGGTTGTTGGATACCCTTATCTTTGGGTTACAATATTTACTAATGTTACTTGTTTTGTTACAAGTTTTTCTGCTGCATTTGTATTGTTAAGGAAAGTATAACTCTCTTATACTTCCTTATACCTGTACTAAAATTTAGTTAGATTCTATACTCTTTAAGGTAGAATCTTTATCTTTGTAAACTTTCATTATGATTCATTTTCCGGAACCATCTTTCTGGATCCACATTCTCAAAATCATATTTTTGGAATCAAGCAAGTGTGTAGAACTAGAGGTTTTTTTAATTAAGTTGTTTAACCTTGTCAAACATATCTATCCTTAAAAGTTTAAAAGGAATTTTTAAAATCATACAATTCACACCCCTCTTGTGTTTGAGCATCTCATTTTTACATATTTGATCAAATAATTGGTGTCAGAGTAGGTGACCTCTGAATTAATCTCATGATTAGATTCAGAAGAGAATTATTCTTCTTCTTATTTTCTGGAATTAGTTTTTAGGACTCATATAGTTCAGATTCATTTTTTTAGAGATACTACTGTTCTATATTTTCCTTTCTTAAGAATATTCTCCTTGTTTACAAAATTTTTCTATTAACAAGTTTTTGTGGAAAGAATTTTCTTTAAGATGGCAGGAATCAATGTTGGTTCCATAGACAATCTCAATCCAAATAGACCACCTATCTTTGATGGAAATGATTAAAAATATTGGAGAGATCGAATGAAGAATTTCATTATCAATACTGGTGTTGATAATTTTGTTATGATTACTGGAGGATATAAAATCCCGAACAAAGAAGTTATTACCTTTACCAATCAGGAAAAGCATGAATATCAACTAAATTATAAGGTACACAATACTTTGCTTTGTTCCATGACTAGAGACACATATAGCCAAATTTCATCTTGTAAAGCAGAAAATTCTCTATGGAAGAAACTTGAAGTTACTCACTTTGGAACTTCCAAAGTAATTGAAACTATAAGAGCCATGCTCAGAGCTGAATATCATGGTTTTTTTTCCTTATGGAGAACCCATATGTAAGGTGAAACAAAGATTCATGACTATTGTGAATAGTTTACAATGCATGGGTTAGAAAGGATTAGATGATGAATCTCTTGTTGATAAGATCATATACGTCATGCCCAATGAGTGGGGATCCAAGAGAACTGCTATTGATGAGAACAAAAAGGTTACTCAGATTTTATTAGATGCACTATTTGGAACTCTTCTTCAGCATGAGACTAGAATGAAGAGAGGTGATGATAATGTAAAGAAGAAGAATGAAAATGACAGTGTTGATTTTACTACAACTTCTAATCATATTAAATTCAAGACTCCTGAGAGATTTGCTAGAACCAAATCTAAGAAAGTTGTTATCCAATCTGAATCTAGTGGAAGTGAATCCTCAGAGAATGAATTAGAAAATATTGATCGAAGGATGAAAAAGATAGCTGGACAGAGGAACTTTCAATCCAAATATAAGAAAAATGAAAGGAAAGATAAGAAAGATTCAGAAGTCACATGCTATGAATGCAAGAGAGTTGGACATATAAGACCTGGTTGTCCAATGCTTAAGAGAAAAGAAAGAAAGGAAATGAATTCTGAGAGAAAAAGAAAGAAGTATTACAAGGATAAAGCTAAGAAAGTCTTGAAAGATAATGACACCTGGAGTGCCAGTGGTGGAGACTCTTCAGATGAATCTTCAGATTATGAATCTTCTCGACAGAAGAATCTTGGTCTAATAGCCAGACTACCTATTAACAATCATTGTTTAATGGATAAGGTACACAATGCTAAATCATTGACCAATGTTTCTTTAAATGGAAATTATAGCAATGATAAATATTATAACTCTTCGGATGAATAATCTTATTCTGATGAAGATAATACTTTACCTTCTTATGAATAAGTTTCTAGGTTTTCTAAACTTCTTGATATTGATAATTCAAAACTCATGAAAAAACATGATAAGGAAAATTCTAGGAATACTATTCTTACTAAGGAAATATCAGATCTTTCTAAATATCTTGATAAGATAAATTTTGATTTTGAAAGTATTTCAAAAAATCTTGAGGAAGTAATTTCTGAGAAGAATAAACTTTCTAAAGATCTAGAAAACGTAATTTATAAGAAAAGTGTTTTTGATCCTAGATCTAGTTAAAAATCAAATGTTTTTGAAGACAAGAACTTGGTTATAAAACTAAAATCTGAAATATTTTCCTTGAGGAAGTGTTTGTCAAACTTTACCTTAGGTAAAGAAAATTTTGTTAAAATGTATTCTCAAATCTGACCTCTAAGGAATAGTTCTGGTTTTTGTTATACTGGTTCTAAACCAATTTTTAGTAACAATTACTTTGTTACTCAAAGTGCTCCAATCTATACTAAGTGTCAGTGTGGTGAACACTAGGAAAAGAATTTTTCTCTAAACAAAACTCAGTCTTTAGGATTTCATAAAGCCTATTTTTCTAAGAAGATGTGGGTGCCTAAAATTTTTCTTTCTAAAATTTCCAGATCCAAGAAAGTTTGGATTTAGAAAGTCTAACTCTTTTTTTTTTCAGGAAAGCAGAGAGAGTACCAACAACAATACGTGGTACATGGATAGTGGATGTTACTGACATATGACTGGTAACAAAAAATATTTTGAAAAGATTATCAAGATGACAGGAGGAAAAGTAACTTTTAGAGATAATGCTTAGGGATAAATTATTGGTATAAGTAACATTGTTATTCTTGAAAAAACTTTTATTTCAAATGTTTTATTTGTTAAAGGTCTTAAGCACAACATCATTAGCATAATCCAATTATGTGATGAAGGCTACGTTTTGAATTTTAGGAATGACAAGTGCCCAATACACAATTCCAAGGAAGAATTTATTCTTTCTACCCATAGACAAGAGAATGTTTACACACTAAAATTAGAAGACCTTAGGAGTCAAGATCTACCTTCCCCTAGTGCAATGGAGAATCATTCTTGGTTGTGGCATAGAAGGTTAGGACACTGTAACCTAAGGAAATTATGCAAAATTTCTATGAAAAGATTAGTTAAGGATCTACTGGAGATTAGATTTGATTATTCAAAATTTTGAGACCATTGTAAATATGGAAAGAAACATAAATCGAGTTTTAAATCATTTGATGAAGTTTAAACTACTGATGCATTACAACTAGTGCATATGGATCTTTGTGGTCCGACACAAACTGGAAGCATTGGAGGCAAGTACTATGTATTTGTTCTGGTTGATGATTACACTACATTTACGTGGGTCTATTTTCTAGAAAAGAAGTCTGAAGATTTTTATTATTTCAAAAGTTTTAGATCCCAAGTTAAAAATGAGAAAAAACTTCCATTGAAAACTATTCATAGTGATCATGGAGGAGAATTTCCAAATTATGATTTTGAAACTCTTTGTAGTAGAAAAGGTATTACTCACAACTTCTCAGCACCCAGAACACCTCAACAGAATGATGTTGTTAAAAGAAGAAATAGAATTCTTTAAGAGACAACTAGAACCATTTTTAGTGAGTATTTTATAGCCAAAAATTTTTGGGCTGAAGCTGTAAGTACTACTTGTTATACTATAAATAGAGTTTTGATTAGACCTTTTCTTAATAAAACTTTTTATGAGTTATGTAATGGTATAAAACCTAGACTTTCCTACTTTATGGTTTTTGGTTGCAAGGTATTCATTCTAAATACTAAAGATAATTTCATAAATTCGCACCAAAATATGATGAAGGAATTTTCTTAGGAAACTCTACAACTTCTAAGGCATATAGAGTCTTAAATAAAAACACTTGTACTGTTGAAGAGACAGTACATGTCAAATTTGATGAAACTGATCCTTTTGTTTTTAAAAAACCCCAACCTACATCTTCGGATGTGTTTTCAAAAAATTATTATCAACCTTTGATAGAAGATCCTTCTCATAAGGAAAATGTTCAAGAAAATACTTCTGAAAAATTTACCCTAGAAGATTTCCTACCCTATGTTGATGAAAAAGTTTTTAAAAACCCAAATCAGTTGTTTTTAAAGAATCATCCTAGTGATAGCATCATGGATGATGTGAATCAACCTATAAGGACTAGAAGTTCCTTAAGAATTGATGTAGAAAATCTAGCATTCCTTTTCCAATTAGAACCAAAAATCACTGATGAAGCTTTATGTGATGATGATTGGATTAAATCCATGCAAGATGAACTAAATGAAATCGAAAGGAATAAAGTCTTGACCTTGGTTGAAAGACCTAAGGAAACTTATGTTATTGGAGTAAAATGGGTCTTCAAGAATAAGTGTGATGAAAATGAATTCATTGTAAGAAATAAATCTAGATTAGTTGTTAAAGGCTACAATCAAAAATAAGGAATAGACTATGAAGAAACCTATGCTCCAGTATCTAGACGTGAATCTATTCATATTTTACTTGCCTTTTCAGCATTCTTAAATTTCAAACTTTTTCAAATGGATGTGAAATGTGCTTTCATTAATGGTTATGTTCAAGAGAAATTTTTTGTTGAACAACATCTTGGTTTTGAAGATACAAAACATCCCGACCATGTTTTTAGACTTACCAAAGATTTATATGGCCTTAAATAAGCACCTAGAGCTTGGTATGACAGACTTACATAATTTTTGATTCAAAAAAACTATGTTAAGGGAAATGAAGATCCAACCCTTTTTATAAAGAAAGATTAGAAAATGTTTTTATTGTTCAAATTTATGTTGATGAAATTATATTTGGTTCAACTCAGCAATCTTTAATTGATTACTTTGTGGATCTAATGAAATTTGAGTTTGAAATGAGTATGATGGGTGAGTTAACATTTTTCCTTGGTTTTCAAATATCTCAAAAACTAGAAGGAATCCATATATACCAACATAATTATATTAAAGATCTTCTTAAAAAGTATGGATATGAAAACACTAAAAGTATTAGTACTCACATTGGTACCTCAAACTCACTTGATCTTGATGAAGCTGGGAAACCAGTAGATCAAACATCTTTTAGAGGTATGATATAAAGTTTAATTTACTTGACAAATAGTCATCCAAAATTAATGTTTTCAGTATGATTATGTGCAATATATCAATCCAATCCTAAGGAATGTCACTTTAAGGCAGTGAAAATATTTTTTCACTACTTAAAGGGAACCATGGATTTAGGACTCTTTTATACTTCTGGAAATGATTTTGTTTTAAAAAGTTTTTCGGATGCTGACTTTGGTGGATGTAGAATGGATAAAAAGATTACCTTTGGAACTTGTCATTTCTTAAGAGATTCATTAGTTTTTTGGTCATGCAATACGCAACACTTAGTAGCACTTTCCACTACTGAAGCTGAATATATAGCAGCTGGAAGTTGCTGTGCTCAAGTGTTGTGGATGAAACACACACTCACAGATTATAGTATGAGTTTTACCAAAACACAAATTTTGTGTGATAATACAAGTGCCATTGACCTTAGTAAAATCCCTAAACATTACTCTCGTGTAAAGCACATAGATATTAGGAATCACTTTCTTAGGGATCACACACCAAAAGGAGATATCATTCTTCAATTTATCGGAACACAAGATCAAATTGCTGATATTTTCACAAAATCTTTACCCTCCGATAGATTTGAATACATTAAACAGAAGTTAGGAATGATAACTGTATGGTAACTATCCTTGTTAACTTTCTATTGAAACAATATCCTTACATTAATAAACTCCTTTTCATTGGGGGAGTACATTTTCTAGCAAGTTTTTCATATTTTTCGTAATGAAGTTTTTCATATTTTTCATAATGAAGTTTTTCATATTTTTCGTAATGAAGATTTTCTTAATGAAAATTTTCATAATGAAGATCTGTTTTCTCAATTATTTTTTGTACTCAAGTTTGTTTGGAGTCTAAAGTCCTTCAAGAAGAATTTTCCTCAATATGAATAATTCTCTTGACAATATGAAAGGTATGATTCTTCCTTGAGTTTTCGTAATAACCTTTTACTTTATGTTATTTTCTTTTGTTTTTTTTAAATTTATCAGATTCTAGTTTCCTTAAATCTGAATATTTTCCTTTAAAAACCTCAAAAGATTAGATCCTACCAAATTTTCCTTACAACTATCTTTTCAACTGTCAGATCTGATCAGAATAATTCTCAGCCATTGGATTGAAATGGGAAGATGAACCATCGCTTCAACACCTATAAAAGGGGACCCCCAATTGTTGTCCCAAATTGGTTCTCAAGATTTTGCATGTTGAAGCTCTTCCCCACTACAAAATCTCGTTCTGAACTTTTCAGAAGTTTCTCAATTCCAAATTTCCGGTGAAGTTCCTTCTCAAGAGATGTCTACTGTCAAGCTGATTTTGGAGTGGAAAATATACAGGGAGAGGTTGGTGCATATAAACTTCTTCAACAATTATGATTCTATTATTTCAAAGAATATCAAGCTTAATGTATGAGAGAGTGTATCTATATCGAAGCAAGGAGCTTAGGATGTTGTGTATCCAGATTTTCTGATAGAGTTTTATGAGTTAGCTTGTTTTTTAAGGAAGATGGTAAATAAAAGTTTTCCTTCAAGAGTTATGGAAAAAATATAAACTTTCTTGCACCAAGGCTGCTAGCTTGGTAGGGTTGTCTTACGAAGGAGAGGCAGAATTTTGTTCTCACAAGTTACCAGATGTGCAAGGAAGTTTCATAAAGGTGAAGGCTATGTAAAGTCTAGGACTTACAGATGTCAAGACCGCAAATATTTCTCATTTTTCTACCAACAATCGGATCCTAGAGTTATGGGTTCAGGGTCTTATCATACCGAGAAAGGGTGAAAAGGACACTCTTAAGAAAAGTGATATGTATATCTTAAGTTTTTCGGTAAATCTAAGGAAAATAAATATGATGAATCATATTCTCATTATGATAGAGAATACCAAGAATGTGAATCTAAGAGAATAGATAATCATATATCCTTCCCTACTCTCCAAATTGATAGTTCGATTCCTTGAATCTTTTAAGATCCCTTGCAGTTCCAAGATGAGGAATTGCAAAGTAATGCTAATCAGCGATGATACCCTCAAGAGGAAGAAAGTTGGTTTTTCTAGGGAGTCAGGTGAGTTTTATGATCTACTAGAGGATGCGACAGAAGTCATTCTGAAAAATTAATAAGAGGCTGAACCATCAAAGAAAGCTAGAAAGAAGAGGAGACTAAAGGAAGTGTAAGAAACAGAGAAAACCCCTAAGGCCAAAGAAACTGAATCCGCACCTCCAAAGCCCAAGAAACAGAAATCCTATCTGGATGAGGTAGTATCCAAATGGAGGGAGGATAAGAAGAACCAGAAAGAAGGGGAGCCACAGTTTGGCCTAGACCCTGCAGAGGATAAAGCATTGAAAGAGAAATATGCTGATGAGATTGAGAAGTAATCCAAAGAGAAGAATCTTAAGAAAAAGATTTTTGAGGTAGAGATTGTCCAATATCTTTTGAAGGCCACTGAAGTTTCATCCGAGAACATTCCTGTACCGAAAAATTTCTTAGTATAACAATTACCTAAGACTCTAGGAAACAAGTTCATGTCTTTGGAAAAATACAAAGAAAAGGATGTTGAAAAGGAAGCTATGGAAGAAGTACAAGAAGATGAAATCAATGAAGATACAATTGATCTGATAAAGCAAGTAGAATACTTTCATGATAAGGAAAGTGCTTCCAAAAAATTTTCAATCCAGATTTCTCAAGCCGGATCTTCAAAAATTACTACCGCTAGAGTTGATGAGAAGGCTGAAAAGGATGTAAAAAAATTATCTGAGGAAGAGAGTCATAATCATGACTTCATTTTTCCCACAGATATTGAGGCAGAGCTGATAAAGAAAAAATTGATGAAGATAGGATTGTTCAGTTGTCTGAGAGTGAGTAGGAATCCCCAAATGAAGAAGCTATTCCGAAAACCAACAAGGGGAAACAAGTGGTTGTTGATACCCCAACCAAAGAAATTATAAAGAAGAAGGAAGCTGGAGGATCCTCTAAGAGGAAGCTTGTCGGTCTAGAGGAAGGACCACAACCTAGAAGAGTGTCAGATTTGGAGTCATCATCTCTAGGACATGATTTTGTCATTCAGTCCCTGAAGAAGCTAGTGGACACCATTCTGATCTTTCCAACAATTGACTCTAGATGCCAGATGCTCCAGCATAGCATGAATCAGAAATCAGACTCGGTATCCATGGTGATGGATAGGTGTGTATATATTGTGGCCGAACACAAGAATTTCTTTATCAACTATGAAGCCCACAGAAAATCTTGCAAGAAAATGACCAGCTGGTCAAAGAAGACCAATGAAGATTTGAGAGAGCTTGATCAATTTCAAGAAGATTTCAAGGAAGATTTTGATACTGAAGACACCAAAATCAAGGATCTTACAAATATCTTTGAGGAAAAGATAAATCTTTAACAAAATACTCAGATTCAGGATGTCAAAGATCTAAATGGGAAGTTGAATTATGTTGTCCAAAGTTGGAAAACAGAAAGAGATCTTCGGATCGAGATTCAAGAAAAGCTAGTGAAGTAAGATGACTTGTTTAAGGATTAGGCAGAGGCTCTGAAGGCTCAAGAAGATAAGATCAAAGCCTTAGAGGAGAAAGCTGAGGAGGATAAAAAAGATCTAAAAAAGCTGAAAACTATTGTGAAGAAGCTGATACCCAAGGAAAAAGAAACAAAATAGATCCAAATCCGATCTTTTGTTGTATCTGTTTTTCCTTGTACAAATTCTTTCAATCCTAATGAAATTTTGGGTGCTTGTTTTGTTTTTATGTTTGTACTAATATTTTAGGTACTATATTTTTTACATTCCCTAAAAACGCTTTCTGAAAATCACAAAGGGGGAGAAGGAAAAAGAATTTTAAGTAAATAATAAATATCCCTAAGTAAGGGGGATTTTATCTAAGGGGGAGTTTTCCATTACGAAGATTTCTATATTCAAGGTAAATGAAAAATATCATTCCAGAAATCTAGAATACGATCCTTAGAGTTCCAAATCCTAAGGGGGAGTTAGTCGTATTCACCATTGTCTATGTAAAAAGGGAGATAAGTTTTATTTCAAAGTCTAGAAATTTTTTTTCTAAGTATTTATATTCTTTTTTCATAAGGATGTTTGTGCTTTCTAAAAAGGGGGAGATTGTTGAGTTAATAAGGTTTTCCTTATGACTTTTCCATTCCTTAATACATGGGGGAGATTGTTAAGTCATTAAGGCTTTCCTTATGACTTTATCATTCCTCTTGTTTTGAAAATCACAAACACCTTATCTCAAGACAAATTTCTTTTTACCCTATGTTTCACTTTTATAAGGAAAATTTCCTTCCTCAAGGAAATTTATCCTTACATTGTTTTCATTATTCATATCACAATTTTTATACGTGTAAAATTAAATTTGAAACCAAAACCTTGGAATTCTATAATTACCTAGATATGAAGCATTTTGTTTTAGGATCCGAATTCTCAGAATTCTGGTTACGAACTATTCTGAGTTCTGACTTTGAATTCAGAATCAGAAATCTGGTTACAAACTCTTCTGAGTTCTGACTCCGAATTCTAATTACGAATTCTAGATACAAACTCTTATGAGTTCTGACTCCGAATTCTGAATAAAAATTCTAGTTACAGACTTCTCTATGTTCTGACTCCGAATTCCGAATACGAATTCTGGTTATGAACTTATCTGAGTTCTGACTGTGAATTCTGAATGCAAATTCTAGTTATGAACTTCTCTGAGTTCTAACTTCGAGTTCTCTAAATACAGACTCTAAAATCCTATCAGTTCCAACTCCGAATTCTAATTAACTCTGACTCCTAACGTTGTAAGTTCTGGTTCAGAATTCTTGTGAATCTAGATTCTGAATTTCCTTGAAATTCAGACTTCAGAATTCTATAGAGTTTAGGTTCTGAATTCCTAGAAAACACAATCCGAATATCCTTGTATTATAGACTCCGAATTCAATTTTGGTTAGACTCCGAACATTCATTTACTTAAATTCTGAATATTGGATTTCTAGTTATGTAGCCATATTTTTTCTAACACTTGTTTTGTTATAAAATGATGTCATGCTTTCAGTTACTAACTAACCGTTGTTTGAGTGACACATGTATAGGTCCCTCTGAAATTCAAGAAAAAATATGACCATTAGAGGAGGGAGCCGACCGTTGAAGCCGTGCCTATAAATAGGAGCTCATTTGAAAGAGCTCACAACATGTTGATCAATCTAGTGATTACATGCTGCTGAAGTGATTTCTAGAGAGAGAGGCTTTATTGATTAGTGCGTACTAAACTTCTTGTTCAGATTTTCTTTGTGTGAATCCAAATGTTGCTGATTACATTCAAGTGATTATGGGGATAGGAAGATAGAGGTGCTGACTACCTTGAAGTTGAGGGCTTCTTTGCTGAGGAAGACAGAGGTGCTGACTACCTGAAAGTTGAGGGCCTGCGGGGATAGAAAGACATACTCCGATCTTCATATCGAGGGCTTACCCTGGTGTGGGTAAGATATAATTTCTTGAAAGTAT
This sequence comes from Viscum album, assembly GCA_963277665.1. Taxonomy (NCBI): domain Eukaryota; kingdom Viridiplantae; phylum Streptophyta; class Magnoliopsida; order Santalales; family Viscaceae; genus Viscum; species Viscum album. The sequence goes on from OY728126.1 coordinate 955,237,809, forward strand.
AAATCAAGGGACCTTTATCCAAGTTTTTTGGATACCCTTATCTTTGGGTTAAAATATTTACTACTGTTACTTGTTTTGTTACAAGTTTTTCCACTTCATTTGTATTGTTAAGTAAAGTATAACTATCTTATACTTCCTTATACTTGTACTCTGATTTAGTTAGATACTATATGATTTAAGGTAGAATATTTATCATTGTAAAATTTCATTAAGTTTCATTTTCCAGTACCATCTTTCTGGATCCACATTCTTGGAATCATATTTCCAGAATCAAGCAAGTGTGTAGAACTAGAGGTTTTGTGAATTACCTTGTTTAACCTTGTTAAACATGTCTATCCTTAAAAGTTCCAAAGGAATTTTTAAAAGCATACAATTCACCCCCTCTTGTATTTGAGCATCTCATTTTTACATATTTGATCCAACAAATATTATAAGTATCATGAGGAAATAATAATAATGAAATCATATAAACCACCAACATTACTAAGCAATCCATTTCTAGCATATGTTAAATCTTATAAATCTAACACTACATATTGTTTTCATATTAAATTATTAATTTCATATTAACCCCAATAATTCAACTCATTTAAATACTAATATAAAACAATTAAAAATATATTTCAGTTATAAATAGTTTTCATATTAGAATAAGTAGAAAAAATCCGAAATAATAATAAGAAATAATATAAATCACTTATGAATTTCATCCCTCTTTAATTAAATTTTATTTTTATTTTTTATTATGAAAATTCCATCTTATTCCCAAATAGAAACTAAAAAATTACCAAAACACATCATCATAATAAAGTAAAAGGGATAATCTAAATGACATAATAAATAAGAATCTCAAACTGATACATCAATATAAAGGAAGAAACTTAACCATCAAACACCCTCTTTTCCCTAATAATAATTCATAAAGCATATAATTCACCAAAGCATCATTATTAACTCATAATATATATGCTTAAACTATTTTCAAAATTATTAGATATTAATGAAATTGAATAATAGATAAATAATAAGGAATGATATCACCTTAAATCAAGAAGCCTTGATCATACAAATCCATAAAATCAAGGATTCACCAAGGGTGTCCAAAATCACCAAAACTGATTCAATTAGTCATCTAGGGTTTCATGAAGGATATGTGAACCAAAAGTGAGAAATGGAGATTCTAAATTTTTATATAAAATCTAGTGGATATAACTATGAAGTTATGATAAAAATTGTTTTGATTTAGTTCAATCAACATTAATCCAAAAACCATGAAACTTTAAAACACAAAACTCTAAAATCTTCAACAATTATTTACTTTTGTAAAAATCATAATTTAACTAAACCATGGTGTAATAAATAATCTAAGATCATTTTTTATAACATTTGAAATAAATCCATGATATACTTATTAGACACCACACCATTTTTTCTATCCTGAAGAACACCATGAGTGTTTTACTTTTGCCCATGTCAACCAAAAGATACCTCAAAATCTACCACATCTTAATTTAATAACTGTAACATAGCTAGCTCAAAAATGGAACAAACATAATAAAAACATTCCTTTATCATACCATGATCAATACACTATAAGAAACCAATTAACTAGGATAAATTCAAACAATACATGATTTGGTGAGGACCAAACCATGACATGTTTTCTTAGAAGCTCAAAATTCAAATATTCTTCTACTATCTAGATCCAAACTTAATTTTTTCATCTTCAAAACCTTTGAAAGATAATGCAGTGTCCAAATAAAATTTAAGCCTCTATAGTGTCATACCACTTCAATAGTAAAGGCTATATCATAAGCTATGGAATTGTTAAAAACACGGTTTTTAACATATAATAAGATATGATATAATGATATTGTATAGAATGTGGTAGAACGACTAATTTTTTTAGCAATTAATTTCTACTGTATTATATGAATCTATTTATGACATCGTATCTTATGATTTTGAGCATGATACATGATATCTCCTTAGTGAAGGGTTATATAAAAATGACTTTATCTTAATTGCATTATATGATATATTTTTATAGTAATATATTATATAAAAATATAATATATGATATCATTATTATAATCAATTATGAGTATGAATTAAATATTTCATATTATATGACATGAATAATTCGTATAAAATGGTATGAAAGGAAAAATATTATTATTCATTTTATTAATGTAATTTTAATTTATAAATTAATTTTAATTATAAAATATTAAAAATATAAAATGTTTATATTTATGTATAAATTATTCCTAAAAAAACTTGAAATATGAATTCCTCATACCAAAATTTTAATTCTTAGTGACCAATAAGATGTTTGAGAGTGAAGTTACCCCATTTGGTGTGGTTTTTACAAAGAGGAGATTATTGATTGAAGATGAAGTAAAGTGGATTTGAGTTGTGACATTGATATTATATTTTTTTTATCAACACATTTTTACAAACATTATTCACATATAAACACAGAATAATTTTGACGATATCGATATGATGAATATTATTTGGTAGTTTAGAAGTTACTAAAATATATTTGGAGTAGAAATTTGGTTTTCAGAGTCAATTGTATTGAAGGAAGAAATTTTTATACCATGGTGTTATCTATACTATACCACAATTTCTATATCAATTCAAAATGGATTATTGATATTTGAAAGTATGAATTTTTAACATCATGGTTTTTTAAAAATATCAGTTTACCATAGCTAGTGGTCAATATTCTATAGTTGTATTGTGTTTTCTATGGTCTTTGGATGCAGAATAATAAATGGGGAGGCCTTTATGATGTGGTCTGTTTTGGTTGGTTGTCATATAAAAAACTATAAATGACCAAGGCTTGAATATAGGAATATGGAAATAGGAATTGAAATTGAAATCTAGTTGCAGTTCATAGTTGGGAAGAAAAATGGGAAGAACTCTGACGGGGTCCATGTGTCATGGATGTGATTTGTAAACTAAAATTTTGAGATATTATACTCCAAGATTATTGAGATGGGGAAGATATTCATGATCTTTTACAAGTAAGTTAAATATAAATGAATATATAGTGGTAATATTTGACTGGTCATGGTTGAATATCACTTTCCAAATTGTTTAAAGAAGTTATAGATTCAGTATATCTTGTGATTACCTCAACATTTTGTGGTCAGTGTAAAAATATAGATTCAAGTGTTTTTGTTGATGTATATTTATGGATGAATAATATGATACTATAAGACTATGAATTAAGTTATCTAGTAATATCAAGGGTGACTAATAATGTTGGATTAATCTAATGGATCATAATGAAGGAAAAGATGGTATAAGTTGAAGTTGAATTTTGAATTTTGAATTTTAAATTAAAATTTCTAATACAAGTGGGAGAGAAGTATTATGATATATATAATTGATTTTACATGATTTGGAAGAGTGTAATTGGGTAAGAAGAACGGGAAGACACCCATAAAAATAATCAAATTAATTAATTTTATTCCATTCAATTATTTAAGTTGAAACACTTTTAAATTAATGCTTGAAGTTACTATTGGAGATAAAGTGGACTGTAATGTTTCATATAGTGATGTTATATGGTAATTATTATTGATTGAAATTTAAATGTTTTTTATTTTATCTAGAAAAAATAATGAATAATTGATTATGGTGTTGGGTTTTCAAAGATTGTGTCCACTACCTATTAGATTACAAATTCAATGTGTGAATAACATAAGTGATAGTAAATTTCATTTATAACAAACAAAGTTTCATTTATAGGTTGTAGACACAATTTGTTATATATATATATATATATAATAATATATGTTTGATTGTGAAATATAATATTACATCGATCATTCAAGATACATTTGTATATAATATTAGTTTAAGGATAATACCTACTTGTTTGTTTCTGTGATAATTAGTGGATCTTGTGATCTCATGTTTTTTAGATCATGCCAAGGATGTAACCATTTTCTTTGAATAGTGAATCTTTCAAATTCACTAAAATTTATATGATTGTATTTTTGGGTGTGTGGATATTAAATTAAGTTTTTGATAAAATTAAAAATTCAGTAAAGTAAAAGGAAGAAAGTTAAAACTGTAATAAAGTTGATCACTTTATTAGTTGATGATGGTTGTTTAGTGGTGGAATATAAAAAAATTTGTACACTAAATCTCCCATGTCAATGTATTCTTGAGTGTCTAAATACTTACAGTAATATATGTTTCTATAATTAGTATTATATCTATGTTCTAGGTTTCCTATAAAGATAATAAGTTATTTGAATATTATAATGGAAGAGTTCTCTCTATTTTATTCCGGGTTGATTCTATATTTTATTTTCATAATGGATTATATAAATTCAGTGACCAGTAAGGGATTATAATATTTTTTCAAAAGAACTATCACATTTTTAAGGATAAATTTTTTCCATACCTATTATTTATAGGTTTTGATCTTCTAGATGTTGCTATAAATAGGTATTTCTTCATATAGAAGGTGTTATGCTAAATGTGACTGATAGGAAGAATATAGAGAATGATATTCTTGCTCACAATGGGATTATTTCATTAATTTTGGACAAAGAATTTATTAAATTCATTAGTATTAAAGTATAAAATTTATATAGAATATATTGGATAAAGTTTATGAATAAAATGTTAATCTTAAAGAATAAAAGATACAAATTTAGTGTTTGAAATATAAATATATTAGAATATATAATGGTGAATCTATTTATGAATTTTTTACAATATTCAATGATGTTATGAACTATAAAAGGTTTTGGTGAGATTATTGAAGATTATATGTTGGTAAAAAATATACTCTATATCTTATAGAAAAAAATCAATGTAAAGTTATCAACTCCTAAAGATGTCGATCATAATAATATTTTTTTTGAAAAATTCCATAACATATTTATTGATTTTAAATTAAGAAAAGTTGGTACTCATAAAAATAATAGTAAATATAAAAAGTAAATATCCTTTTAATATTTTATGGATCAGAATAATCAAAATGTTTTCAAGGAAGGATAATATAATTCATAGTATAATGATGATATTGAGAAAAAGTTTCATAAGTTGACATCATTAATCTCACGAAGTATTTAGAAAGGAACATTATCATGGAACGATTTAATTTAATTGTTTAAAATTGCGAGATATTGGAAAATTTTATACCAATTGGATTAATTCATCAAATAATATTTCAAGCAATAATAATTTTAAATTCATCAAGAATAATTATCCTTCATTGGGAATAGAAAATAACATCTATAAATTTAAAATGAAGATTAATTATTTTTAATATAGCAGAAGAGTAGTGTAATGATAGTTAAGTTTGTAATATTCATAATTTTGTGATCAAAATGTGAAATTAAAAAGTTTCAAAGTGTATTGAGAAGAGTTATACTATGAATGAGAAGGTGAATTTTTTTTTGAATTTATGATGAAGTATGAGTTAAAGGAATTCATTGCAAAAATATCTAAACTGGATAAAGAGAACAATAATTTTGGTAAGGTACCTCAAATTCTAAGTGAGGTTAAAAAATACTAAGGAGAAAGAGACATGTAGTTGGTAAAATAAGTGTAATATCTAAATGTATCACTTTTTAAGGAGAAGAAGTTAAATGATAAACTGAAGAATAATGGTAAATAAAAATAAAATGGACTTGTTGATTATCAGTAAATGTTATTGGATGATATAGATTAATTGAAAAAGATCAAGATTAATTTCAAAAAATATGTGCCTGAAATGGGTAAAAGTTTGAAAAAAGTGTTAATAATAGTGATACATCCTATAATTTTTGTGAACACTTGAATAATTAATAATATCATTATATGTATTAAAAAATTCATAAAGTTAAGGAGATAAAAGTTTACCCATAAGGTGAATTCTGTAATTTGTAAAAATTTATAAGTGGTGACTTGAAGATTAAATCAAATATAAATAGAAAGGATTTTTTTGAAAAGAATTCCTAAATAAAGGGAAATATTTCTAGAAGAAAATATTTTTTTTTCACAAAAAGGATTCATATAAAATGCCAAAAGGATAATGGATAGAAGGAAAAGTCTAGATAGAATGCTATTTTTGGAAGAAAAATTTAATTTTGTGGCCATTGGTGGTACTATGGTATATTTATACATGTAAAAAGAAGATGATGGTTTAATTAAAGAAATTTTTGTGAACCTATAAAATTTTAAAATAAATAGTTGAGTGCTGATTTAGCCTACTCAAACAAGATAAGTTCAAAAGAAAAAAGAAATTTATGAAGTGATGATGGGAAATAAATTTTTGATATTGAAATAACATTGAAAAGGTGGGAATAAATATGTCATGAATTTGAAAGTTTTCTTACCATACTACCATATTACTAGATCAATTAAGTATGAATTATAATTCTCAAAGGGATCAAATGAAAAATATAAAGTAAATGGGAAAATAATTATAGTGTAAGTCGCATTGAAAACTTCACAAAAGTAACATTCCAAAATTATAGATAGTGGGTGTTTATCTCATATGGATAGGGATATGAAAATTATAAAAAACTTTGAAAAATGTGATTAAGGTTTCTTTTCATTTGGGAATGATAGTTCACTCAAAATTGAAGGTTTTGGATCAATGAATAATGGAGAGAGTATGTAAAAGTTGAATAACACACATGTTATCAATGGGTAAAAGAAAAAAATTCTTATTATTTCTAAAATTTTTGGTAAATTAAATGATGTTATATTTTAAAAGGATCAATGTTGTGACAATATTACAATGAATAATAGGTAACATGTATCATGTGATAGTTGCATGGATTTTTTTAACTTTTTAGCTTGATGCAAGGGAATTACTTATGAAATCAAAGACTTATACCCTTTTCTAAAGGAACATGGTAAATATTAAAAAATGTGACAATGTTAATGATATTTCCAATCTTAATATAGAATGAGATTTTATTTTTTCAACATGATAAAAGGAGAGGATTTCCAACTTCTTACCCAAAAATATGGAAATTACAAATTCTCATCCATTAAGACTTATTCATTAGAATATTTGTGAGCCCATGAGGAATATATAGATAAATGAATATCTATAATTTAAATCTTTTATTGATGAGTTTACTTATATTAAATTTATTATGTTTATGAAGTATAAATCAAAGTATTTGAAGATGTTTAATAGTTTCAAAAAAAATATAGAAAATTATTGTGGTTTATTTATTATGATAATTTTAGAGGATAAAAAATTCGAGTGCACACGAATTTTTTTTGAATCTTATTTGAAAAATAATTTTATTCAAAATAGTTTTAGTGCACTATAAACCCTATAATAAGATAGTTTTGTTTAATAGAAGAATAATAGTTTAGGGAAAATTTCATGATAAATTTTGGTAGAGCATTATAATTCATGATTATTTTAGAGGAAAGTAATCGGGAAATCGATGCATGTTCAAAACCTATATTTATATCACTTAAAATAAAATATGTATCATTTTCTATTATAATACAAAAAATTTATGGTGGGAACTACTTAAGGGTATTTGGAATCCCTTGTATTATCAAAGTGAAAGGGGGAAACTTGGGAATGATTGAGAAAATAAGTGTTTATAGAAATAAGTATATATATGATGGAGTATTATTATTATGAGAAAGGAGTGTGTCTTAGAACAAAATTAAAAAAAGTTTCATTACACCAGTTATAGAGAAAGCAGGTTATGTTGCTATAACTAAAGAAACAACTCAATTAACATGGATGAGAAATCTACATCAAGATATTAGGGTAGAAGTGAAGTTTATCAGACCCAGTTTTGTGTAAGTAACCCTTTATTTATGATTTTTAAGTATGTAAAGTGTTTGGGGGGTTGTTTAGGAGGGTTTAGAGTACTTTTTAAATGTTTTTAGGGATTTTATAAAGGTGCATGGTTTGATAATGGTTAGGGAAACCATAAAACTACTATATGAATATATAGAAGGCAAAACATGGGATTTTGGGTAGGTGCACGATTAGGCGCACAGTTTGGCTAGACTATGCGACCACCCAAGAGAAACTGTGAAAATTGGTACAAAAGAATTTTGCATGGTTGGAGCGTGGTTTGTCTAATTATGCAATCCAATCGTGCGTGTTGATTCTTGAGGTAGAGGCTGGTGCATGGTTAGTGCATGGTTTTCCTAACCATGTGACTAACCATGCATGATTTAAAAGTGAGACCCTAAAAATTTTATCTCACTTTTTTTCACCTCTAAGCCTCTTATTTTTCATTATTTTTGACCATAATTCAAATTTTCTTCCTTAAAAAGTCTATGGAGTCTCTCCCATTTGAACCAAATGTAATCTAAATGCTTTTCTTAGTGCATTGAAGCCTGATTCCCTTGTAAAGTCTTCATTTTTGGTAGTTTTTCTTAGAACTACTTTCTTTCCCTCTCTCAAAATCCTAGATATAGTCTTTTGGGGATAGATCTATAATGGTTTATTCCAATTATAATGAGTTATGGTGATTTTTATATTAGTTAAAGATATCTAAGGCATGTTTTTTGAGACTCAACCTAGTTTTGTTGAATAATTCATGTTGTTCTTTCTTTTCATTATAAATCATGAGGTAGGTGGATCCAATCTTGACTCATATTATTTCAACTTGAAGTATTAGTTTCAAATTGGTTAAATTGATTTAATTTAGTTGTGAATTTGGTGTAAAAAGCATGGTATAAACCTTCTCTAGTTTTGGTTTGGGAATTTGTGGATGTGTGGAAATTGGTTGCGAAAAGTGATTTATTTTCATGATTTTAAAATGTTGATTTTAAAATATGGATTGCTTCAAATTATAAAAATTTTATATTTGAAATGTTTTCAAAAAAAATAATGGTTTTATTGAAATGGATTGAAATGGTTGATTTGAAATGGTTTTGGAACACATGGGTTTTTGTGAGTTCATGCTTTAGACAAGACCCTGAATAAGGGGCGCATACCATTGGGATATAGGGAGATTGGCCACTCAGTGATGACTTAGAAGATGGATGATAAACTGATCATTAGTATAGAACTATCAGTTAATAATGCATGTGTGGGTGTATGTGTGAATCATGGAATGGATATGGCAAAAATAAATGTGAATTGGTTTAATGCATTGATTGTTGTTTCCTTGGAAACTATTTTGGTAAAAAAATATTTTGGCATGAAATTTTTTGGATTTATTATGAATTTTTAAACTTTTTAAAATGATTTTATATAAATGTGATACCTTTTTATATCCTAGTGACATGAGTAAGTAATTCATTTGGGAGAAGTCTCCTGAGTTTCATTACTCACCCCATGATTTAGAACATTGATGATTTTGAGTATGTTGTTTAACGAAACATATGTAAAGGTAAATCATCATGCTTCTTTAGTAGTTCATAGTGATAGTTTAACATGAAGTTGGAGTTGGATATTGGAGTTATGTTTGAAGTCTTGAGTTTTGTTGGCTTTGTCTTCCTCTTTGTAACTTGATATATGTAGTCTTTATCTGTAGTACTCTAATTGTAGTTGGGTTTGGTATTTGGTTGTTATTCCTTGAGTTATATAGATTATTCTGATTCATTATTAATGGTTATTTTGTAATAGTGTGTTTGTTTGAGTTTTTTATGACCCCCTCCCCTCAAAGTTTACCTCTCCTGGGACAACAATGGGAGAAGAGAGATAATGACCCCCAAGTCCCGCCTCTAGTAGGCCTTGAGGTGGAAAATATGACTGAGGGTATAGTAAACACACAAATTAGAGGAATTACCCTTTAAGAGATCACATGAAGAAGAGAGAGATAAAATGGACACCAAAAAACTTTTACTCAGACTACAATATAAAAGAATCCAAAGTGCAGATATGTAATTTCATGTAAGAACTACTAAACTAAAAAGAAAACTGCAAGTACAAGAAATAATGTAAAACCACCGCGACCACAAAGCCCGAATAGCTCCTGCAAAACCTCGAGCTAGTAGTAACCAGTATGATTTAAAAACTTCTACAACAGACCTTAAAAATAGTTTATATAACATAGGGTGAGTATAATAGTATACTCAGTAGGATCCTCCCTGGAGCCTCTCATGAAAAAGTAATGAAAGCATGCTAAAACACAATGAACAATAAGTGAAATTAACTCATCCCCTAAAAAGGTAAACTAAGTTCCCAATATCACCATGGATACTCTCAACAAGTATTGCATAAAAGAGTATATAATATAATAAATAATATCAAGGGTACCCCACTACAACTTCCCCACTAGTTTTCAACATTTTCCCAACATCACACACCCTAAGCATCTCTCTCCAAAAAGGCTAACCCGAAGACACCTGGGCAAAGCACCACAACATGCACCTCATGCAAGTCACCACCACGTCCATATAACCAAAAGTAACTTGGTAGTTTTTGGGAGCCACCAAAACCCGAATAACATATATAACACATCATGTATTATAACTTAAGCCATTACAACCCATACATTATGTAAGGATTCTTAAGCCATCACAACCTATACACATTATACCTATAGTAGTCCGTAGGAAAATATATCTAGAATATATGTGTGTTGTAATGCTACAAAACTAGAAGCTCATGGTCAGTGCCTTATTTTATTACATTGGCATAGATACAAGGAATATGTATCCTGAAGGAAAGATCAGTTTAGTAGTTTTGGAAATAATATACATACAAGAGTAAAAAATTATAACTCAAAACTAAAAACAACATAATAACTTTAACATAAAATCCCATAATCTCTTATATTAACACCACAATTCATTCATAGTATAATCATACTCATAACCTGGAAGAATAAAACATAAGAAAAGGGTGATCTATAATGCTCAGTAATGGTAAATAATACAGTATAAGATATCAAAAACATAAACATTAGTCACGGGGAATAATTAAAAACACATGCCTTTAAAAATGATCTTGAACACATTATGGTAATAATAAGAGATGAATAAATAATGACATATTAAAGCATAAACATGGGTATTATACTAGTTGAATAACCTCATGAACTTTCAATTACTAGTTTCATAATGAGGGAAATGAATATGCTGGAAAATCTAAAACATACCATCAAGGCCTCGACCAAGACATATAAAAATGATTAAGGCCTCAGACAAAACCATATCTATAAATGGAAAATGCCTCCACGAAGTCCATATATATTTGTCTCCTGAGACCTACCGATGCATCGAGGGGCTATAGTAGGCCCCACCTATCACATAATAATACCAATACATTCCTTGTATGAAAAGGGTGATATATATACATCATAAATATTCGTATTAAAAAACAAGCATATAAAAAGTGAATACTTCAACTATAACCCATGAATGGTATCAAATTAGCACATCCATAGTAAAATTGATCATAAATTATTCAACAAAACATGTTTTATGATATAAAAATCGATAAATCTCAATGATGTACAAGATTTAACAAGGATTTTGACACAGATGAAGAGACCATTAAATGATACCATTGAAAAATTCTTATGAAAACAATCCTTAAACATTCCAAAGTGTCTGATACCACCTTGAATCATTCAAATAATAATCCCTTAGATATATCATGAGAATAAAGAGACTCTAGATATGATATAACAAAGGGAAGTACATACACCAAAATAAATAAATAAGTGGTGAACATGACATATATCTCATAAAAGTTAAAGTGAGGTGAGAAAAATCCATTTTACTTTAGAAAGAAGAGTTCTTTTGGAAAATCATTTTTATTTGTCATAAATATGGTTTTAAAGATGTATATCCCAAAAAAGAAGAGTTAAGTACATTGAGAATATATTTTAGGCATAAATTATGCCCACTGGAGTGAAATCATGTAAAAAGTGTTTTTAAAGAATCTTTAGAATTAAAACATTTTAGTGTGTTTTAAGGAATTTGTTAAAGATATTTCAAAGCGCAAAGGAATGTATGATTTCATAAAACCAGAAATGAACCAAAATAGATTTTTCATTTTAAAATGTTTGATTTTAGAAAGATAATTATTTCTTAAAATAGATTATAGAGTGAACTTCAAAATAGGTGAGAATCTGAGAGGTTATTTGAATTGAGCTTGTATTTCGGGAAGAATTTTTGAAAGATCATATTAAAACATATAAATACCCATAAATAAAAGTAAAATTTTGGTTGGTAAAAATATAAAGAACATTTACATAAAATTTATTAGGAGTACATAAGAATAAATAAGAATATCATTTAGGTGAGTAGAGAATAAGATCATCCCGAATGAAAATTGAGTTTTGGGTAGAAAATAATTATAACTTTGTAATCAATTGACTCGTATGACCCAAAATTAATAATAATTAAATGATATATTGAATATCATGAAAATAAAGATATTCATGATATGAAACATCAATGGTCAGTATACATACACCATACACAATTAGTAGTATTGAATATGGAATATCTAAAAAAATGGAAGTGAGCTGAAGAAACCCTTACAAACATTTCGGCATGGTAATGAGTGTTCTTGTGAGAGATTAATGAGAGTTAAAGGGGTATCCTATAATTTATATATCATACGGTTAGTATGGGTAAGGTTAAAAAGAATACCTCATCATTAGCAATTAAAAATAAAAGGATACAACATAGGGGGGATTCTTGAATAAAAGTGTGAGAGAGGATCCCTTACCTTAAATCCAAGGGTGTTCTTCGCTTGACCTGAATAACAAAATTAGGTTCATTAATTAAAGATTCTATAACCCTTTATACATTTATTTTGTTTATTATGAATTCATTAAGTTTATTCATGACCTTTTAGATGGGTTAAGGGATTCAATTTCATTGTTCATGAGGGCTCGTTTTCATAATATTCATGATCAACTTACTTATAAAAGAGTATGGTAGTTCATGTAAGATGAGAGTTGAAGTCCAGAATTGATTTTATATGTTATTAATGAAAATTAATAAGATTAAATGGTTATAAAATTTATTTGGTTATTTTAAGTGAAGGTGAATCATTATATAAAACATTAATGATAAATGCTTGGATTAATTTGGCAATTTTTCTCACAATTACTTTGTTTTGTATTATTATTTTACATCATGAGAGCATAATAATTCCATAAAATTACATAAGATAAAATAAATATATAATAGTCTGTTTTAACCATAAAAATTATTTCATGACTATAGTTAAATAAGGTAAATCTTATTGAAAGCATCGTCTTCCTTGAATGCGATAAATCAACACATCTTGGACAATGTTTCATTTTTTTCATAAATTAGGGGGAAATGAGAGATGAAGGTGAAGTATCCCATTAGAAAAACAAAATTCCATTACATGTATGGTACTGTATTTTTCATAATATTTGTATTAGGAAAGGTTAGGAAAGATAAGAGAACAAAGGAACATGAAAATTAAAGAAATGAAAAGAGGAATTTTACCTCTTGAGTTCACCTTCCTTGAGAGCCTATTAAGGGAAGAGGATTTGGTATTTTTATGATACTAATGAATGATGGTCATGGGGAAGGATATTTGGAGGAGAGTTTGGAATAATTTGGAGAAGGAACAAGGCTTGAGAAGAGTTAAGTGAAGAGGGTGGAAGATGTTGCATTTATAGAGGAGGGATAAGGGTATTCTTAATATTTTAATCATTATTTTATTATTTTTCCATAAGACAAGAAATAATGATGATTATATGACAAAAAATAGTAATAGTTTCATGTGAGTTCTAACCATTAGTGCTTACATTAGCAGAACATCATCAATGACTCAATAAATTAATTATTTATCATTTATTGTAAATTATCGTATTTTACTTTTCATAAAAAATTCAAGTATTTTTGAAAAATCCGAAAAATTAAACCTAACCATTTTTCTATGTATAGAATCAAAAAATGAATTCCATTTTTCAAAAATAATTTTCTAAATATGATTAATTTAATTTTTAATTAAAATCATAATTTACTTGAAAAATACAAATTTTAAATCATTTATTTACTTATTCCAAAACATAGATACATCATACTTTCACTTAAATATGATATATATACTATCATAGGCGAGGTTACTATTCATAAGGGTATGTCACTATTCATAAGGGTAACATTACTATTCATAAGGGTATGTTACTATTTACCAAAAATTAAGTTTCTCATATCAGACTCTAAATAAATTACTGATCGCAACCGTGTATGTCATATTTCTGAAATTAAAATCATTGGGGTGGTAAAATTATTTTTACCAGCTAGGTTGTAAAAAAGTTGTGCTTTGTAGAGGCTTAGTGTTTCATGAATTAAATAATATATTTATTTTCAAAATCTTGGGGTGTTAAATTATCCCCTCCTTACAAAAATTTCTTCCTCAAAATTTGATTTTTCACTTTGAAATTTATTGGTTGTTACTTGAAAATTTCCTTGTGAAAAACCCATATCAGAATTAGGGTTAAAAGAATATACTCTTCAAAAACGTTAAGGGAAAAGAGGTGGTAAAAAATAATAAAAATAATAATAGTAATAATAAATAAATATATAAATAAATGAATAAATTATCCTTTTGAATGGAGTGACATTGATTAGAATTGAAAACTGATTATAGAAGAAAAACCGAACTATGAATTTATTGTGATATAAATCAATTTTAGATGAAAGTAGATTAACAAAAGACCATAAACTATAGTTATGAAAAATTTCATTAACGTTATCAAATATTATGATAACAGAATAACATTTAAGACTCTTTTCGTAGAGTAGAGGGATTATTCCACTCTATAAGTGTATAAATATATGTTTATATTTCATAAAAATGATCTTATCCTTTGACTATTCCTTGAACTACCTATACTTAATATCTTAGCATAAGTTTTATCATATGTTGTCATTAACATCTAAAACCTCAAACAATGATCATTTTAAGCCATTTCATAAATGGTTTAACATTCCAAACCATCAGGATACGAAACTGTAGAATCATTCCCATGGTAGTTAGTACTATCCAATTTAATTTTTCCATATATATCATATCTCTATTTTGAAATTGACATCTTAGTATTATGAACATAAAAAAGGTTTTCTATCCCTCGACCCTATGTTTTCCAGAAGTTTAACCTTATACTGAGTCAATTTTTCTTAGTACCATTAATCATACAACCTCAAATCCTTAAAGAAAATGTATTGCATTATAATTATCATATATTACATAATTCTTATAACCAGTGCATTGCTGATAGAATATTTAAAAGAAATGTTTCTTAACTAATATTAATCATTCCACTATATCTGTGGTAGTATCATAACTGATCTTTATCCAGTAACATCATTTAGGGTATATTCCCTTGACGCTTGGGGAATTGATTCACATAGTGTACCATCTCCTTGCAGTTATAGCCTTGTATATTGGAAACCTTTTTCTTAGACGTGAAATCAAAAACTTGGTGTCCTTTTTCTCCACACTTAAAACAGACTCCCATTCCCTTCAATCATTTACCAGTGTGATTCTTTCCACAATTATCACATGTGAGAAAACACTTATTTACCTTATTCTATTTATCCTTGGTTTTCACTACCATCCCCTTCTTCATTTTCTTCCCTTAAAATCCATAGGACTCATATAATTCCTTATATACCTTGTTAACACATGATAATATTTCTTTATATGATGAGGATACTTAGGAGACTGTATTCCTTTGAAACGATGTCTTAAGCCCATTAGAGATATGATCCTGATTACTCTTTTCATCTTGTGCATTAGTGAAGTTATCATTAATTTTTCTAGGCCCCATTTCTAGTAAATTCCATATAATATATTAGCTCATAAAATTATGAACTCTCCATAGCTCTAAACATGGTATAACACATAACATAAATTTATGCATCGTAAATCCTAGAACCATATACATTGGTTATTTTGGGGGCATAAATCCTTAATAATGGTTGTAAATAAGCTTATAAATTTACTAAAGCATATCCATCGAGAGTGTCGAACGAATAGTGAAGCAATAACCATTATTGTGAACTAGTTCCCACTTGAGTCTAGCTTAAAGCAGTGTTTTCAGGATTTACCCCTAGATACATTTGTGCAAGAGCCACCTCTACTTGTTCATATCCATAGAAGGATGTATTTTATTGATAAACCACATAATATATTCCTTAGAAAAATTCTAGGATGTCATTTTATTCTTATACCCAAAGTTTATCTTAGTGTTTTGTTAACTAATCTACCTTTTATATATCCAATTTCCATATTTTTTGCAAAACATCCTCTCATACCAACTGTAATGCCCCGGACCCTGAATCTCAGAGTCAGTACCTTATTTTATTACATTTTCATAGATACAAGGAAGATTCACCCTGAAGGACCGATCAATTTTGTTGATTTGGAAACAAGATACATACAAGAGTTCAAAATTATAACTCAAAATTAAAAATAACAGAATAACTTCAACAGAAAATCCCATAATCTCTTAGATTAACCCAATAATTCATTCATAGTATAATCATCCTCATAACCTAGAAAGATAAAATATAAGAAAGGGGTGAGCTCAAATTCTCAATAAGGGTAAACAATACAGTGTAATATATCATAAACAGAAACATTAGGTAAAGTGAATAACTAAAAACACATGCCTCTTAAAAATGAACATGAGCACATTATGGAAGGAATAAGAGATGAATAAATAATTCCATATTAAAGAATAAACATGGGTATTATACTAGTCAAATAGCCTCATGAACTTTCAATTACTATTTTCATAATGAGGTAAATGCATATGCTCGACAATCTAAAACATACCATCAAGGCCTCATCCAAGACATATAAAAATGATTAAGGCCTCAGCCAAAACCATATCTAAAAATAGAAAAGGCATCTGCCAGGTCCATATCTATTTATCTCATAAGACCTACCGATGAATCTAGGAGATATATTGGTCCCCACCCATCACATACTAAGCCCAATACATTCCTCATATGAAAAGAGTGATACATATACATCATAAATATTCATATTGAAAAACTAGCATACAAAAAGTGAATACATCAACTATAACCCATGAATGGTATCAAATTAGCATATCCATAGTCAAAATAATAATCAATTCTTCAACATCACATGTTTTATGATATAAAAATAGATAAATCTCAATGATGTACAATATTCAACAAGAATGTTGACATAGACGAAGAGACCTTTAAATGAGACCATTGAAAAATTCTTTAGGAAATAGTCCTTAAACATTCCAGAGTGTCCCATACCACCTTGAAACATTCAAATCATAATCCCTTATAATATCATGAGAATAAAGAGACTATTTATATGATATACAAAAGGAAATTAAATATACTACAAGAAATAAATAAGTGGAAAACAAGGAATATATCTCATAAAAGTTAAAGTGAGGTGAGAAAAATCCATTTTACTTTGGAAAGAAGAGTTCTTTTGGAAAATCATTTGTATTTATCATAAATATGGTTTTAAAAATGTATATCCTACAAAAGACAAGGAAAGAAATTTATATTAAATTTGAGGTATAAATGATGTCCCACTAAAGAGAAATCATGTAAAAATGTTTTTTAAAGAATCTTTAGAATTAAAATTTTTTAGTGTGTTTTAAGGAATTCATTAAAGATATTTGAAAGCTCAAAGGAATGTTTTATTTAATAAATCCAGAAATGAACCAAAATATATTTTACATTTTAAAATTTGTGATTTTAGAAAGATAAATATGTCTTAAAATATATTATAGAGTGAAATTCAAAATAGGTAAGAATCTAAGAGGTTCTTTGAATCGAGCTTGTATTTCGAGAAGAATTTTTGAAAGATTATTTTAAAACATATAACTCCCCATAAATGAAAGTAGAATTTTGGTTGGTACACATATACAGAACATTAACATAGAATTTATTAGTAGTACATAAGAATAAATAATAATATCATTGAGGTGAGTAAATAATAAGGGCAACCCAAATGAAAATGGTGGTTCGGGTAGAAAATACTTACAACTTTGTAATCAATTGAATTGTATGCCCCAAAATTAATAATAATTAAATGATAAATTTAATATAATTAAAATAATGATATTAATGATATGAAACATCAATGGCATGTATACATACACCATACACAAGTATTAGTATTGAATATGGAATATCTCAAAAAATGGAAGTGAGATGAAGAAACCCTTACAAAGATTTTGACATGGTAACAAGTGTTCTTATAAGGGATTAATGATAGGTAAAGGGATATAATGTAATTTATATATCATAAGCAAAGTATGGGGGAGGTAAAGAAACATACCCCATAATTAGGAATTAAAAATAAAAGGACACAACATAGGAGGGATTCTTGAATAAAAGTGAGAGAGAGGATCCCTTACCTTAAATCCCAGGGTGTTCTTTTCTTGACCTAAATAACAAAATTAGGTTCATTAATTAACAATTCTAGAACCCTTTATACATTTATTTGATTTATTATGAATTCATTAAGTTCACTCATGGCCTTTTATATGGGTTAAGGGATTCAATTTCATTGTTCGTGAGTGATCGTTTTCATAATATTTATGATCGGATCACTTATAAAAGAGTATGGTAGTTCATGTAAGATGGGAGTTGAAGTCCAGAATTGATTTTATATGTTATTAATAAAAATTAAGAAGATTAAATGGTTATAAAATTAATTTGGTTATTTAAAGGGAAGGTGAATCATTATATAAAACATTAATGATAAATGCTTGGATTAATTTGGTGATTTTTCTCACAATTACCTTGTTTTGCATTATTATTTTACATCATGAGTGGATAAGGATTCCGGAACATTAAATAAGATAAAATAAATATATAATATTATATTTTAACCATAAAAATTAATTCCTGACTAGAGTTAAATAAGGAAAATCAAATTGAAAGCATCGCCATCCTTGAATGTGATAAATCAACACATATCAGATAGTGTTTCATTTTTAGCATAAATGAGGGAGAAATGAGAGATGAAGATGAATTATCCAATTAGCACAGAAACATTTCAGTACATTTATGATACTGTATTTTTCATACCATTTTTATGAGGATAGGTTAGGAAAGAAAAGATAACAAAAGAACATGAAAATTAAATTAAAGAAAAGAAGAATTTTACCTCTTGAGTTAACCTTCCTTGAGAGCCTCTTAAGGGAAGAGGATTTGGTATTTTTTTATGAGAACAAGGGTTGATGGTATATTTGGGAATAATTTGGAGAAGGCACAAGGCTTGAGATGTGTGATGATAAGTGGTTATAAGAGGTGGTATTTATAGTGGAGGGAGGAAGGGTTTTCTTAATATTTTAATCATTAGTTTTTTTATTTTTCCATAATACAAGTAATAGTGATGATTCTATGACCAAAAATAGTAATATGTGCATGTGATTTAGAAAAATTAGTTCTTAAATCAGCATAAAATCATCAATGACTCAATAAATCAATTATTTATAATTTATTGTAAATTATAGTATTTTACTATTCACAAAAAATTCAAGTATTTTAGAAAAATCCCAAAAATTCACCCTAACCATTTTTCTATGTATAGAATAAAAAAAAGTCCATTTTTAAAAAATAAGTTTTTAAACATGATTAATTTAATTTTTAATTGAAATCATAATTTACTTGAAAAATATATCTTTTAAAACATTTATTTACTTATTCCAAAACATAAGTACATCATACTTTCACTTAAATTCGATATATATACTATCATAGGTGAGGATACTATTTATAATGGTATTTAACTATTAATAATGTTAACATTAATATTCATAAGGGCATGTTACTATTTACCAAAAATTAAGTTTCTTATATCAGACTCTAAATAACTTACTGATCGCAACCGTGTATGTCAGATTTTTGAAATTGAAATCATTAGGGTGGTAAAATTACGTTTACCAGGTATGTTTTGAAAAAGTGGTGTTTTTTAGAGGCTCAATGTTTCATTCATTCAATATTATATTTATTTGAAAAATATTGGGGTGTTACATTATCCCCTCCTTACAAAACTTTCTTCCTCGAAATTTGATATTTCACTATGAAGGTTATTGGTTTTTATTGAAAGTTTCTTTTAAAAAAACCCATATCATAATTAGGGTTAATAGAATATCCTCCTTAAAAAGGTTAAGGGAAAAGTTCTGGTAAAATAATAATAATAATAATAATAGTAATAATAAATAAATAAACAAATAAATGAATAAATTATCATTTCGAATGGAGTGACATTGATTGTAATTGAAAACCTAGGCATAGAAGAAAAACCAAAATATGAATTTAGAGTGATAGAAAATAGGTTTAGATTAAATTATATTACCACAAAACCATAAACTATAGTTATGAAAATTTTCATTAACGTTATCAAAGATTATGATAACAAAACAACATTTAAGACTCTTTTAATAGAGTAGAGAGATTATTCCACTCTATAAGTGTATAAATATATGTTTATATTTCATAAACATGATATTATCCTTTGAGTGTTCCTTGAACTACCTATACTTCATCTCTTAGCATAAGTTTCATCATGTGGTGTCATTAACCTCTAAAACCTCACACAATGATCAATTTAAACCATTTAATAAATGGTTTAACATTACAAAAGATCAAGATACAATAATTTAGAGTCACTCCCATGGTAGTTAGTACTATCCATTTTACTTTTTCCATATATATCATCTCTATATTTTGAAATTGACATCTCAGTATTATGAACATAATAAGGGTTGTCTATTCGTCAACCATATGGTTTCCAAAAGTTTAACCTGCTATTGAGTCAATTTTACTTATTACCATTAATCATACGACCTCAAATCCTTAAATAAAAATTACTACATTACAATCCTTATATATTCCATAATTCTTATAACTAGTTCATTGTTGAAAAAATATTCAAAATAAATTTTTCTTGACTATACATATTAAACATTTCACTTCATTTGTGGTAGTATCATAATTGATCTTTATCCAATAACATGATTTGGGGTATATTCTATTGATGCTTGGGACATTGATTTGCATAGTGTACCATCTCCTTCCAGTTATAGTATTGTATAATGGAAACATTTTTCTTACCCGTGAAATCACAAAGCTGGTGTTTTTTTCTTCACACTTATAACAAATTCCCATTCCCTTAAATCATTTACCAGTATGATTCTTTCCACAGTTATCACATGTGGGAAAACCCTTATTTCCCTTTTTCCATTTATCCATGTTTTTCTCTACCATATTCTTCTTCATTTTCTTCCCTTCAAATCCATAGGACTCATAGAATTCCTTAAATACCTTGTTAACACATGATATTATTTTTTCATATAATGAGGATACTTGGGAGACTATATTCCTTTGAAATGATGGATTAATCCCATTAGAGATAAGATCCTAATTACTCATTTAATCATGTACATTGGTGAAGTTCTCCTTCTGCTTGGCACTATTTATAGTCAATTCCATATAATATATTAGATCATAAAATTATGAACTCTCCATATCTCTAAACATGGTATAACACATAACATAAATTTATGCATCCTAAATCCTAGAATCATATACCATGGTTATTTTGGAGGCATAAATCCTTTATAATGGTTTGTAATAAGCTTATAAATTTACCAAGGCATATCCCTCGGGAGTATCAAACCAAGAGTGCAACAAGATCCGTTTTTGTGCACTGATTTCCATTCGAGTCTAGCTGAAATTAGTGTTTTTAGGTTTTACCCCTAGATACATTTGTACTAGAGCCGCCTCTACTTGTACATATCTAGACAGGGATGTATTTTTTTGATAAAACACATTATCTATTCCTTACCAAAATTCTAGTATGTCATTTTATTCTGATTGTACAAGTTTATCTTAGGGTTTTGTTCACTAATCTACCTTTTCTATATCTAGTTTCCATATTTTCTACTAAACTTCTTCTAACACCATCTATAATACCCTGACCCCAAAAGCTCGGAGTTAGTACCTTATTTTATTAAATTGGCATAGATACAAGGAAGATGCACCCTGAAGGACCGATCAATTTAATAGTTTTGGAAACACGATACATACAAGAGTTCAAAATTATATCTTGAAACTAAAAACAATAGAATAAATTCAACCAAAAATCCCATAATCTCTTAGATTAACCCAAAAATTCATTCATAGTATAATCATTCTCACAACCTAGAAGGATAAATCATAATAAATGGGTGAGATCAAATGCTCAGTAAGGGTAAACAATACAGCAGAATATATCATAAACAGAAACATTAAGCATGATGAATAACTAAAAACACATGCCTTTTAAAAATTAACTTGAGCACATTTTGGCAGGAATAAGAGATGAATAAATAATTCCATATTAAAGCATATACATGGTTATTCTAATAGTTTAATAATCAAATGAACTTTAAATTTATAGTTTCATAATGATGGAAATGTATATGATGGACAATCTAAAACATACCATCAAGGCCTTGTCCAAGACATATAAAAATTATTAAGTCCTTGGCCAAAACCGTATCTAAAAATAGACAAGGCCTCTTCCAAGTCCATATATATTTGTCCCAATAGACCTAAAAATGTATCAAGGTGATATATAGGGCCCTACCCATCACATAATAATCACAATACATTCATCATATGAAAAGGGTGATACATATACATCATAAATATTTATATTGAAAAACTAGCATACAAAAAGTTAATACTTCAACTATAACCCATGAATGGTATCAAATTAGCTCATCCATAGTCAAAATAATCCTCATTTATTCAAAAAAACATGTTTAATGATATAAAAATAGATAAATATCAATGATTTACAAGATTCAACAAGTATGTTAAAATAGATGAAGAGACCTTTAAATGAGACAATTGAAATTTTTTTAGGGAAATAATCCTTAAACATTCCAAAGTGTCCCATACCACCTTGAAAAATTCAAATCACAATCCATTAGAATATCATTAGAATAAATAGACACTTCATACGATATACCTAAATGAATTACATACACCACAAGAAATAAATAAGTGGTGAAGAAGGCATATATCTCATAAAAGTTAATGTGATGTGAGAAAAATCAATTTTACTTTGGAACGAAGAGTTATTTTGGAAAATTATTTGTATTTTTTGTAAATATGATTTTAAAAATTTATATCCCAAAAATGAAATGGGAAGTACATTGAGATTAACTTTGAGGCATATATTATGTCCCACTGAAGTGAAATCATGTAAAACGTGTTTTTAAATAATCTTTAGAATTAATACATTTTAGTGTGGTCTAAGGAACTCATTAAAGATATTTCAAAGAACAAAGAAATGTTTTATTTCATAAAACCAAAAAATAACCAAAATATATTTTTCATTTTAAAATGTGTGATTTTAGAAATATTAATATGGATTAAAATAGATTATATATTGAACTTCAAAATAGGTAAGAATCTGAGAGGTTTTTTGAATCAAGCCTGTATTTCGGGAAGAATTTTTGAAAGATAATTTTAAAACATATAACTATCCATAAATTAAAGTAGGATTTTTGTTAGTAAAAATATACAAAAAATTAACATTGAATTTATTAAAAGTATACAATAATAAAAAATATCATCATTGAGGTGAGTAGAGAATAAGAGCAACCTGAATGAAAATGGAGGTTTGAGTAGAAAATACTTACAACATTGTAATCAATTAAATCATATGCCCCAAAATTAATAATAATTAAATGATACATTTAATATCATTAAAATAAAGGTATTTATGAAATGAAACATCAATGAGAATTATACATACACCATACACAAGTAGTAGTATTGAATATGGAATATATCAAAAAATGGAAGTAAGATGAAGAAACCCCTACAAACATTTCTACATGGTAATGAGTGTTCTTGTGAGGGATTAATGAGAGGTAAAGTGGTATCCTATCATTTATATATAATAAGGGCAGTTTGGGGTAGGTTAGAAAACATACCCCATCATTAGGAATTAAAAATAAAAGGACACAACATAGGGGGGATTCTTGAATAAAAGTGAGAGAGAGGATCCCTTACCTTAAATCCAAGGGTGTTATTCTCTTAACCTGAATAAAAAAATTAGATTAATTAATTAAAAATTATAGAACATTTTTAATTTATTTGTTTTATTATGAATTCATTAAGTTCATTCATGGCCTTTTATATGGGTTAAGGGATTCAATTTCATTGTTCGTGAGGGCTCGTATTCACAATATTCATGATCAACTCACTTATAAAAGAGTATGGTTGATCATGAAAGATGGGAGTTGAAGTAAAAAATTGATTTTATATGTTATTAATGAACATTTAAAATATTACATGGTTATAAAATTCATTTGGTTATTTGGAGTGAAAGTGAATCATTATAAAAAATATTAATGATAAACGCTTGGATTAATTTGGCGATTTTTCTCACAATTACCTTGTTTTGTATTATTATTTTAAATCATGAGTGCATAAGGATTCCAAAAAATTACATAAGATAAAATAAATATATAAAGTCTATTTTAACTATAAAAATTATTTCATGACTAGAGTAAAAGAAGGTAAATCAAATTGAAAGCATCACCATCCTTGAATGTGATAAATCAACACATCTCAGACAATGTTTCATTTTTAGCATAAATGAAGGAGAAATTAGAGATAAAGATGAAGTATCCCATTATAATAAAAACATTACATTAAATTTATGGTACTAGAGTTGTCATAAAATTTTTATTAGGATAGGTTAGGAAAGAAAAGAGAACAAAGGAACATGAAAATTAAAGAAAAACAGAGGTATTTTACCTCTTGAATTAACCTTCCTTGAGAGCCTCTTAAGGGAAGAGGATTTGGTATTTTTATGAGACCAAGGGCTGATGGTAATGGGAGAGGATATTCGGCCATAATTCAAGGAAGGCACAATTCTTGAGAGGAGTGAATAGAATAGGGTGGAAGAGGTGGTATTTATAGTGAAGGGGAGAAGGGTTTTTTTAATATTTTAATCATTAGTTTATTATTTTTCCATAATACAATAAATAGTGATTATTCTGTGACAAAAAATAGTAATATGTTCTTGTGAGTTCGAACCATTAGTGTTTACATTATCAGAACATCATCAATGACTCAATAAATCAATTATTTATCATTCGTTGTAAATTATTGTATTTTACTATTCACCAAAAAATTCAAGTATTTCAGAAAAATCCTAAAAATTAACCCTAATCATTTTTCTATGTATAGAATCAAAAAATGAAGTCCATTTTTCAATTTTTTTTCTTCTAAATATGATTAATTTAATTTTTAATTAAAATCATAATTTACTTGAAAAATACATCTTTTAAAACATTTATTTACTTATTCCAAAACATAGGTACATCATAATTTCACTTAAATATGATATATATACTATCATAGGTGAGGTTACTATTCATAAGGGTATGTCAATTTTTATAAGGGTAACATTACTATTCATAAGGGTATGTTACTATTCATCATAAATTAAGTTTCTCATATCAGACTCTAAATAATTTACTAATCACAACCGTGTATGTCATATTTTTGCAATTAAAATCATTGGGGTGGTAAAATTATGTTTTCCGACTAGGTTATGACAAATTGGTGTTTTGTAGAGACTCATTTTTTCATGAATTTAATATTAAATTTATTTGCAAAATCTTGGGGTGTTACATTATCCCCTCCTTACAAAAATTTCTTCCTCGAAATTTTATATTTCACTTTGAAAGTTATTGGTTGTTACTTGAAAAATTCCTTGGGGAAAACCCATATCAGAATTACGGTTAATAGAATATCATCCTTAAAATGGTTAAGGGAAAATAGGTGGTCAAATAATAATAATAATAATAATAATAATAATAATAATAATAAATAAATAAATAAATAAATGAAAAATTATCCTTTCAAATAGAGTGACATTGATTGGAATTGAAAACCTAGGCATACACTAAAAACCAAACTAGGAATTTATAGTGATAGAAAACAGGTTTTGATGAAAGTAGATCACCAAAAAACCATAAACTACAATTATGAAAAATTTCAGTATTGTTATCAAAGATTATGATAAAAAAACAACATTTAAGACTCTTTTCGTAGAGTACAAGGATTATTCCACTCTATAAGTGTATAAATATATGTTTATATTTCATAAACATAATCTTATCCTTTGATTGTTTAATGAATTACATATAATTCATCTCTCAGCATAAGTTTCATCATGTGGTGTCATTAACCTCTAAAACATCATACAATGATCAATTTAAACCATTTCATAAATGGTTTAACATTAAAAAAGATCAAGATACAATAATTTAGAATCATTCCCATGGTAGTAAGTACTATCCAATTTAATTTTTCCATATATATCATCTCTCTATTTTGAAATTGACATCTCATTATTATGAACATAATAAGGGTTGTCTATCCCTCGACCATATGTTTTACAAATGTTTAACCTTCTAGTGAGTCAATTTTCCTTATTACCATTAATCATACAAAAAAAAATCCTTAAAGAAAAAGTAATTCATTAAAATCCTCATATATTACATAATTATTATAACCAATGCATTGCTGATAAAATATTCAAAATAAATATTTCTTGACTAGGCATATTAATCATTCAACTTCATATGTGGTAGTATCATAACTGATATTTATCTAGTAACATAATTTGGGGTATATTCCCTTGATACTCAGGATTCACATAGTGTAAAATCTCTTTGTATTTATAACATTGTATGTTGAAAACAATTTTCTTACTCGTGAAATCACAAACTTGGTGTCCTTTTTCTCCACACTTATAACAAACTCTTATTTCCTTCAAGCATTTACCAGTGTGATTTTTCCACAATTTTCATATGTAGGAAAACCCTTTTTTCCCTTCTTCCATTGATCCATTTTTTTCTCTACCATCATCTTCTTCATTTTCTCGCCTTCAAATCCATAGGACTCATATAATTACTTACATACCTTGTTAACACATGATAACATTTCTTTATATGACGAGGATACTTGGGAGACTATATTCCTTTGAAACGATGGATTAAGACCATTAGAGATATGATCCTGATTAATCTTTTCATCATGTACATTTGTGAAGTTCTCATTACTTCTTCTAGGTTCCATTTGTAGTCAATTCCATATAATATATTAGCTCATAGAATTATGAACTCTCCACATCTCTAAACATGGTATAACACATAACATAAATTTATGCATCGTAAATCCTAGAACCATATACTTTGGTTATTTATGGGGAAAAAATCCTTCATAATGATTTGTAATAAGCTTATAAATTTACCAAAGTAAATACTCTGGGGGTGCTGAACCAAGAGTGCAGCAAGACCTATTTTTTTTCACCAGTTCCCATTTGAGTTTAGCTCAAAGCGGTGTTTTCAGGTTTTACCCCTATATACATTTATGCCAGAGCCACCTCTAATTGTTCATATCCAGACATTGATGTATTTTCTTGATAAACCAAATAATCTATTCCTCACCAAAATTCTAGGATGTCATTTTATTATTATCCCCAAAGTTTATCTTAGGGTTTTGTTTACTAATATACTTTTTCTATATCTAGTTTCCATATTTTCTACAAAATTTCCTCTGATTCCAACTATAACGCTCTAACCCTAGAAACTTGGATTCTATACCTTATTTTATTACATTGAAATAAATACAAGGAATATACACCCCAATACACCAACCAATTTAGTAGTTTTGGAAATAAGATACATACAAGAGTTCAAAATTATAACTCAAAACTAAAAACAACAGAATAACTTCAACAGAAAAGCCCATAATCTCTTAGATTAAACCAAAAATTCATTCATAGTATAATCATTCTCATAACCTGGAAGGATAAAACATAAGAAAGGGGTGATATCAAATGCTCATTAAGGGTAAACAATACAGAAAAATATATCATAAATAGAAACATTAATCAAGGTGAATAACTAAACACACATGCCTTTTACAAATGAACTTGAGCACATTATGGCAGGTATAAGAGATGAATAAATAATTCCATATTAAAGCATAAACATGGGTATTCTAATAGTATAATAACCTCATTAAATTTAAATTACTAGTTTCATAATGTGAGAAATGCATATGTTGGATAATCTAAAACATACCGTCAAGGCCTCAACCAAGACATATTAGAATGATTAAGGCCTCAGCTAAAACCAAATCTAAAAATGTGAAAATACTCTAACAAGTCCATATCTATTTGTATCATGAGACCTAACAATGAATTGAGGGGATATAACGGGCCCCAATCATCATATATTAAGTCCAATACATTCTTCATATGAAAAGGGTGATAAATATACATCATAAATATTTGTATCGAAAAACTAGCATACGAAAAGTGAATACTACAACTATAACCCATGAATGGTGTCAAATTAGCCCATACATAGTCAAAATGATCATAAAACCTTAAAAAAACATGTTTTATTATATAAAAATAGATAAATCTCAATGAGTTACAAGATTCAACAAGGATGTTGATAGAGATTAAGAGACCTTTAAATGAGACCATTGAAAATTCTTGAGGAAATAATCCTTAAACATTCCAAAGTGTCTCATACCCCCTTGAAACATTCAAATCCTAATACCTTAGAATATCATGATAATAAGGATACTCTTTATATGATGTACCAAAGGGTAGTACATACACCACAAGCAAGAAATAAGTGGTGAATAAGGCATATATCTCATAAAAGTTAAAGTGAGGTGAGAAAAATCCATTTTACTTTGGAAAGAAGAGTTCTTTTGGAAATCATTTGTATTTTTCATAAATCTATTTTTAAATATGTATATCCTATAAAATAAAAGGTAAGGACATAGATATTACATTTGTGTTATAAATTATTTTCCACTAAAGTGAAATCATGTAAAAAGTGTTTTTAAATAATATTTAGAATTAAAATATTTTAGTGTAGTTTAAGGAATTCATTAAATAAATTTCAAAGCACAAAGGAATGTTTGCTTTCATAAAACTATAAATGAACGAAAATATATTTTTTATTTTAAAATTTGTGATTTTTTAAAGATAAATATTGCTTAAAACATATTATATAGTGAACTTCAAAATTTTTAAGAATCTGAGATGTTCTTTGAATCGAGCTTGTATTTTGGGAAGAATTTTTGAAAGATCCTTTTAAAACATATAACTCTACATAAATAAAATCAGGAATATAACTGGTACAAATATAAAAAAATTCACACAAAATTTATGAGGATTAAATAAGAATAAATAAGAATATCATTGAGGTTAGTAGATAATAAGAGCAACCTGAATGAAAATGGAAGTTACGGTAGAAAATACTTACAACTTTGTAATCAATTGAATAGTATTCCCCAACATTAAAAATCATTAAATGAAACATTTAATATCTTTAAAATAAAGATATTCATTATATGAAACATTAATGGGAAGTATAAATACACCATACACAAGTAGTAGTATTAAATACAGAATATCTCACAAAAATTGAAGTGAGATGAAGAAACCCTTACAAATATTTCAGCATGGTAACGAGTGTTATTGAGAGGGACTAATGAGAGGTAAAGTGGTATCCCATAATTTATATATCATGATGGAAGTATGGGGTAGGTGAAAATACATACCCTATCACTAGTAATTAAAAATAAAAGGACACAACATAGGGGAGATTCTTGAATAAAAGTGAGAGAGAGGACCCCTTACCTTAAATCCAAGGGTGTTATTCCCTTAACACGAATAACCAAATTAGGTTAATTAAATAATTATTATAGAACCATTTTTAAATTTATTTGGTTTATTATTAATTTATTAATTTCATTCATGGCCTTTTAGATCGGTTAAGGGATTCAATTTTACTGTTCGTGAGTGCTTGTTTTCATAATATTCATGATCAGCTCACTTATAAAAGAGTATGGTAGTTCATGCAAGATGGGATTTGAATTAAAAAATTGATTTTATATTTTATTAATGAAAATTAAGAATATTACATGTTTATAAAATTCATTTGGTTATTTTTAGTGAAGGTGAATCATTATATAAAACATTATTTATAAACGCTTGGATTAATTTGGCGATTTTGCTCACAATTACCTTATTTTGTATTATTATTTTACATCATGAGTGCATAAGGATTCTAAAACATTAAATAAGATAAAATACATATATAATAGTTTGTTTTAACCATAAAAATGGTTTCATGATTGGAGTTTAATAAGGTAAATCAAATTGAAAGCATCGTCATCCTTGAATGTGATAAATGAATACATCTGAGACGATGTTTCATTTTTAGCATAAATGAGGGGGAAATGAGAGATGAAGATGAAGTATCCCATTAGAATAAAAAAATTCCAGGACATGTATGGTACATGAGTTGTCATGCCATTTGGATTAAGAGAGGTTAGTAAATAAAAGAGAACAAAGGAACATGAAAATGATAGAAAAGAAAAGAAGAATTTTACCTCTTGAGTTAACCTTGCTTGAGAGCCTTTTAAGGGAAGAGGATTTGGTCTTTTTATAAGACCAAGGGATGATGTTTGTGGGGGAAGAGATTGGGAGCATATTTGGGAATTATTTATAGAAGGAACAAGTCTTTATAGGAGTTAAGAGAAGAGGGTGGAAGAGGTCGTATTTATAGTGTAGGGAATAAGGGTTTTCTAAATATTTTAATCATTAGTTTGTTATTTTTTCATAAGACAAGAAATAGTGATGATTCCATGACAAAAAATAATAATATGTGCATTTGAGTTCAAACCATTGATGCTTACATCATCATAACATCATCAATGACTCAATAAATTAATTATTTAGCATTTATTATAAATTATCATATTTTACTATTCACCAAAAATTCAAGTATTTCAAAAAAATACCAAAAATTTATCATAACTATTTTTTGATGTATAGAATCCAAAAAATAAAGTCCATTTTTCAAAAATAATTATCTATGTATGATTAATTTAATTTTTAATTAAAATCATAATTTACTTGAAAAATACAGTTTTGAAACATTTATTTACTTATTCCAAAACATAGGTACATCATACATTGACTTAAATCCAATATATTTACTATAATAGGTGATGTTACTATTCATAAGGGTATTCCAATATTCATAAGGGAAACATTACTATTCATAAGGGTATGTTACTATTTACCAAAAATTAAGTTCGTCATATCAGACTCTAAATAACTTACTGATTGCAACCATGTATGTAAGATTTTTGAAATTCAAATCATAGGGGTGGTAAAATTATATTTACTGGCTAGGTTATAAAAAAGTGGTGTTTTGTAGAGGATCAATGTTTCATTCATTGAATATTAAATTTATTTTCAAAATATTGGGGGTGTTACATGTGTGAAATAACCACATGCCATTACAGCCCTCTACACACATATTTTGGGAAAACTAACCACCATTCATACTAGTACAAGTAACTACCAAGTGAAGAGAGTGGGAAAAAAGGAGGTATTCATTCATCCATCATCACAATGAGATGTTGGGTAAAACACCCCCCAGGGATCAGAATACCTGGGGGTGTCAATCTCCCTAACTGATAGGGTGTGGTACTGTATAGAAACACAAAAAATAAATGGTATAATATAGCTCACAACCACACTATGAGAAAACCTAGTCTCAGAATCCACTACAAATAACATATATTGGACTCCTGGCTTCCACTTCTAATACTAGGTATCCTATAAGCACACAACCATTTAAATAGCAACATTAAATTACTTAATTACTTTTTATCTGTTTCACTTTACATTAATTAATAATTTAACTATTAAGTAACCATTAGGATTTTCCACATTCATTTCATTAGCATCACAACAAAGATCTATTCCCTCCAGGCATAACCAAACCAAGTCCATGGTTTTTTAGAAACAATACAACCTTATAATTTCATCCCCACAAGATCCATCCCCATGGGTTAACCATAATTTATTCATTTATTAACAACATTACCACTTTCCATAATTCTTAGTATTCTAAGAAAACATTCTAAGCTACTAAATGCAAGGGGAACAACCCATTGAGAAGTTGAACTACCTGCCAATTATTTCCCAACTATAACAGGAGCGCATACCCATCCATCCTTGATAATCTAAACATGAAAAGCACGTGGCATACCCCATGAACCTTGTCCTTTTTTTAAAGGAGGTTAATCAAGACCATCTACCTTAATTAGTTGGGAAAGTAAAGAAGATAAACAAAAAATAGATTCATCAAGAATCCAAAACTCACATCAATGGGTAATCCCAACTTCAACTCATTTCATCATTTCTGGTGTCCTCTTCGACACCCACATGCATAAATCGATGCATCTCTCCACTCCAAGCATCAACTGCTACAAAAAAACCGGGCCTCCCTACCCCAGACACCACAAAATCCATCTAGGGTTAGCCATCCTAGGCTCATGACACATCCAGGAATCCCTCGTCCCACAACCACAAAAACCATCTAGGCTCAACCATCCTAGGCTCACGTCACATCCAGGCCTCCCTGTCCCCACAACCACGACATCTATCTTGGCTCAACCATCCCAGGCTCACGTCACATCAAAAGCAGTGAGAAACAAACAAAGAAACATAGATATTGGCCCTAAATGTAACACCCCAAATGATAAATAGTTAAATGAATAAATGATATGATTCATGTAAATAAGGTATACCTTCTGCCTACATGATTAGAACTCAATAGTTAAGCGTGCTTGGCTTGGAGTAGTGATCAGGATGGATAACCTTCTAGGAAGTTTCTAAGTGTGTGTGTGAGTGAGGAAAAAGCACACTGGAAAGGACATGTGTTGGCCTATAGGTATAATCATTAGTTAGATGACTCCTTCGAGCATGTGGGTGGGCCCAAGGGTGGGGACCACATGTCTGTGGGTCAACTGGTGGTGCCTACCGAGCCAGGACCCGATGACCATGTTAAGACAGGGTGTCTATGATGTCAGTGAGGCCCAGTTGTTACATTTGGTATCAGATGTGGTATATGGCCTTAAGTGAAACACACTTCCTGGGTTGAGATGTAGGGCCCACCCGATGACCATGTTAAGGTGGGGTGTCTGTGCTGTTAGTGGGGTCTATTTATTACATTTGGTATCAGAGGTGGTACCCAGCCTTAAGTGCAGAACACTTCATGGGTTGAGATGTAGGGCCCACAATGAGGACATTGTGCTCTAGGGGGGAGGGGGTGATTGTAACACCCCCACATGATAAAGGGTTAAATGACTAAGTAACATGATTCATGTCAACAAGGTGAACCTTCCTTTTCGCGAGATTACCTTATTAGAACTCTGCAGTTAAGCATGCTTGGATTAGAGTAGTGTGATCAGGATTTGTGACCTTCTGAGAAGTTTCTCAAGGTGTGTGTGAGTGAGGAAAAATTCCACTGGAAATGACATGTGTTGGCCTATGGGGACAGTCAAAAGTTAGATGACCTGTTTGGGCACATGGGTGGGCCCCAAGGTAGGTACCATATGTTTGTGGGGAAACTGGTGGTACCTGTCAGGCCAGGATCTGACAACCAAGTTAAGGTGGGGTGTCTGCGTTGTCAGTGGGTCGTACTTGTTATTTTTGGTATTAGAGGTGGTACCTAGCCTTAATTGCAGCGCACTGCCTGGGTTGAGGTATAGGTCCCACAATGAGGATATTGTGCTCTAAGGGGGGGGGGGTGATTGTAACACCCCCCACATAATAAAGGGTTAAATGACTAAATGATATGATTCATGTCAATAAGGTGCACCTTCCTTTTCAGAAGCCTACCTAATTAGAACTCCATAGTTAAGTGTGCTTGGCTTAGAGTAGTGTGATTAGGATGGATGGAATTTTGGGAAGTTTCTCAGGGTGTGTGTGAGTGAGGAAAAAGTACACTAGAAAGTATATGTGTTGGCCTGTGGGGAAAATCATTAGTTAGATGGAATGTTCGAGCATGTGGTTGGGCCTTAGGGTGGGGACCATGTTTCTGTGGGGAAACTAGTGGGGACCATGTTAAGGCAGTGAGTCTATACTATCAGCAGGGCCCAATTTTAACATTTGGTATTAGAGGTGGTACCCAACCTTAAGTGCATCACACTGCCTAGGTTGAGATTTAGTGCTCACAATGAGGATGTTGTTCTCTAAAGGGGAGTGATTGTAACACCCTGTAACACCCCCACATGATAAAAGGTTAAATAACTAAATGATATGATTCATGTCAACAAGGTGCACATTCTTTTTCGGGAGCCTACCTGATTAGAACTCCACAGTTAAGTGTTTTTGTCTTGGAGTAGTGATCAGGATGGGTGACCTTCTGGGAAGTTTCTTAGGGTGTGTGTGAGTGAGGAAAAATTAAACTATAAAATACATGTGTTTTCCTATGAGAATAGCCATTAGTTAGATAACCCATTCATGCAGGTGGGTGGACCCAAGGGTAATTAAACTATAAAAGACATGTGTTGGCCTATGGGAATAGTCATTAGTTTGATAACCCGTTCGTTCACATGGGTGGGCCCAAGGGCGGATAGTGTGTCTGTGGGGAAACTGCTAATACCTTCTAGGCGAGGAC
Organism: Viscum album; assembly: GCA_963277665.1. Classification (NCBI taxonomy): domain Eukaryota; kingdom Viridiplantae; phylum Streptophyta; class Magnoliopsida; order Santalales; family Viscaceae; genus Viscum; species Viscum album. Next base: position 955,272,314 of record OY728126.1, read on the forward strand.
CCGATCACCCTTAGGTGGGTCCAAGGGTAATTAAACTATAAAAGACATGTGTTGGCCTATGGGAATAGTAATTAGTTAGATAACCCGTTCGTGCACGTGGGTGGGACCAAGGGTGGAGAGTGTGTCTGTGGGGAAACTGCTAATACCTTCTAGGCGAGGACCCGATCACCCTTGGGTGGGTCCAAGGGTAATTAAACTATAAAAGACACGTGTTGGCCTATGGGAATAGTAATTAGTTAGATAACCCATTTGTGCACGTGGGTGGGACGAAGGGTGGAGAGTGTGTCTGTGGGGAAACTGCTGATACCTTCTAGGTGAGGACCCGATCACCATGTTAAGGTAGGGTGTCTATGCTATCAGCGGGGCCCAATTGTTACTCTAAACATGGAATTCATCCTTTACATAGAACGATCTATCATGGATCTAAAGAATAAGGCACTTGTCCTTTACAAGAAATCAGGTAACCCAATTCCCCCAAATGCATTATATTTTATCACACAACAAATTATTTATTACATCTTGAATTAAACAATTCATTATTCATAGGTTCCAACTATGAGAAACCTAAGTAACAAGATATCAAAAATTAATTAAACAATTAATTTAACATGCCTTTAGTTCCTTTATCAACAAGAATTAACATGATTCAGGTTCATTAAACAATTCAATTAAACATACTTGCATAAATTTTATTATCATCCAATTACAACAACAAAAACTAGATTCATCATTCATGCCTCTTTAATCCTTTATCCAATTAATTATCAATTAATTCCAGCTTTAATTTCTTTAACAATTCCATAAAGAATATTCTAAACAAACAAAGTATAGATATCATACTATCTAGAAAATTAAGAGGCAAACCATTATCATGGTATAAAGTAACAACATCGCCAGGTGATCAATACCAATTTATTTAATCAGGTTCAAGTAATTATTAGGTCAATTTCATTGTGATCTAGGGGCTAAATCATGCTAAATCTATAGTTTCATGAAAATAAATCGAGAAACAACAAATACCCTACCTCAAAAGGTCATCAACATTCTTCACTTGAGAATGAATCAATGCAACGGATCCCAATCACATCTCTTGTAACAACTGCATTTACCCAAGGACGTCGTGACACCACCACACCAACATCAACAAAGAGAAACTCCATTAGAACTATGGAGACCATGTTACATCATATAGAAAATATAAATGGGAGTAAATAGATCGAAGAAACCACAAGAACAAAGGTAGATCTTACCTTATATCGAAGGCATATCAAAAGAGGGAAGCATGGAGATGATTTGGTATGAAGGAATCCTCAAATGTTGAAGAGGGGGGCTGCCGAGTCACCTAGAGTCAAGAGAGAGGAGAGATGCAGCCATAGGGTTTGAAGACCCAACCGAATGAAATGTTTTAAAATATACAATAGTGGGGGATTACATGACGTAAAATCCTCTTTAACATCATGTAATACCTCAGGGTCTAGTTCCGTAAAAAAAACCATCACCCAAATATTTTATTTTATTTTCAAACCTCAAAATGTTACACATTGTGAAACCCTCATTATCTTCATGTAACAGCCTTTCACGATGTGAAAGCTCCCTGCTCCAAGATTCTAGAATTCGAACTCCTCCAAACTTTCTCTGAGCCTCCTTCGAGAACCCCGGTCTTTGGAATCATGTAAAGGGCCGATCTACACGGATCCGAGCCCTTAAATTAGATACCACTCAAAACATTCTCATCCTCGAGAATCCAAATCCAACCTAGAGAGGAAATTGAAAAAGGGGTCATCCGAACAGCCACCCCATGAGATACCTCTCAAGGCTCTTTCCACCACATGATCTCAACCGTTTCATCGAAGGAATAACACAAAACCACACAACAACCACATCCAGCTCCTAAACACTCTCCTGGGGGATATATCTCTCAAAATAGGGAAATACACAATGAGAAATAAGGGAAATACATATCATAATAAGAAAAGGTCTACAACTATCGAACAAACAACATTACAAATAATGATCTAAACATCATATAGATCAGGGTACTGAGTAAGTATCCACAAGTCACATTCCCAAGTACTCTCCTCCATGCCACCATGCCTCCACAAGACACAAATAAAGGGTATATCATGCATGCATAACACCTTCCCATGGTGGTCCTAGATCTCTATAAGCCTCTCCTCAAAGGTTGCATCACCGTCAACATCGATCTCTCCCCAATCGACGATGTGAGAGTCATCATGAAGATAATGATAGAGCTATGACACATGAAAAAAATCATGTATACACATCATCTATGTGGGAAGTGCTATCTGATATTCCATGACTCTAACATAATTCAACACCTCAAAATTCCCAATAAACCAGGGATAAATATTTCTCCCACAACCAAACCTTCGCTGCCCTTGATGGGGATTCACCTTTAGAAATACATTATCTCCAATTCCAAACTCTAGAGGTCTCCTCCTATGATCGATATAAAATTTATGATGATCTTGTACTTCTTTATTCCTCTCACGAATCACTTAAACCATCTCTGTCATGTTCTGTACCAATTCTAGCCTGAGATTTGTTAACTCTCTGTCCCCAGTCTAGCCGAATAGATAATGAAAAGGTCAGCCATATAGGAACTCAAAATTCTCCATACTGATGATAGAGTGAAAACTATTGTTTTAAATGAACTCTACCAAGGGAATGTGCCTCATCCAGGGACCTCCAAAATCTAGGACATAGGATCACAACATGTCTTCAAGATTTTGGATGGTCCGCTTTGTCTGACCATCTGTATGAAGATGGAAAATAGTACTAAGGCATAGTTGTGAACCAAAAGCTTTCTGGAGAACACTCTACACCTTAGAGGTAAAAAAAGGATTCTCAATTGGAAATGATCGTACTTGGGAACCCATGGAGTCTCACCACTTCCTCCAGATACTTACTTGATAAAACCTCCACTAAGATTGGCACCTTGATCCCTATAAACTTTGATAATTCCATAAAATGATCCAATGCCACCCATATTGCGTCATAACCTACCTAAGATAGAGGTAGACCAATAATAAATTCCATCAAGATTTTATACCACTTCCACTAAAGAATTTCTAATGGGTGGAGAAAACCATCGGGAATACGGTGCTCGACCTTCGACTTCTGGAAGACCAAACATCAAGACACAAACTTTGCCACTGCACTCTTAAATCCAGGCCACCAAAACTAACTCCTCAAAGCTCGATACATCTTTGTCAAGATAGGATGTAACACTAAGGTAGAACTATGGAACTCTCTAAGAACCATCTCACGCATCACTAAAGGAATGAAAAGCCTTCCCTGAAACAACACCCGATGTTGTTCATCCTCAAACCAACCATTAAGGGCCTCACCTAAAACAACTTGCTCTCTCCAAACCTCCACCTCAAGATCCCCCAATTGTGTTTCCTCCACCTGCTGCCCCAAATATGTCTGCACTATCTTCTATAAAGGACAACCTCTTCCCCCAACTTCTCCTATATCTAGATATAGGGATGAAAGTTATTCCATAACTCTCTAGGAACCACTAGATTCACACATTACATCACTATGAAACTTCCTAATAAATGCGTCGATTCACCTTTCCAAGTGTATATGAAATATTGAAGTTGTAATCCTATAAGAACTCCATCCACTGACACTAGAAAAAGTTCAATTCATGCTGGGAGAAAATATATCTCAAGATTTTGTGATTGGTGAAGACCAAAAAATTCTCACCAATGAGGTAATGTATCCAAAAATTCCAGGAAAACACTACTGAAAAAAACTCAATATCATGGGTCGAATAGTTATGCTCATGGGGACATAACTACTGAGACCCATAAGAAACAATACATCTCCCCTGTATCAAAACATAGCCCAAACCCAGACATGAAGCATCATATAAAACCTCAAAATAAAATCCTTCTACTAGCTAACAAATAACTAGAGAACTGACAAAAATTCTCCTTTAGATACTCAAAATATGCCTAACATTGATCAGTCAATAGGAATGTATGATCCTTTCTGGTCAATACTGTCAGAGGAGTTGCAACCTGAGAGAAATCGGCTATGAACCTCATGTAATAGCCTGCAAGACCAAAGAAACTTCACACATCTTCCACTAACCTGGGGTATTCCCAAGACACAACTAATTTTATCTTCAACAAATCCATATCTAATACCTATTGGGATATAACATTCCATAAGAAATAGACTTCTTGAGACCAAAAATCACACTTTGAAAGCTTCCCAAAAAGTTGCCGATGACGAAGAACCCCAAAAATGGAATGAAAATGATTTTCATGTTCCTCCTCATACATATAGTACACAAGTATTTCATCGATGAAAACCACCATGAAATTATCCAGGAACTCATGGAAGACAATGTTCATTAACCCCATGAACACAGCTGAAGCATTCGTCACACTGAATGAAATCAAAACAAACTCGTAATGCCCATGACAACAATAGAAAGAAGTCTTCAGAATATTCTCATCCTTTACACACATATAATGAAATCCTAACCAAAAATCGATCCTTGAGAACCAACTCACAAACTTAATTTGATCGAATAAATCATCAGTTAGTGGAAGAGGATATTAGTTTTTCACTATCACTTAGTTCAAGAAATGATAATAGATACACAGCCGCAAACTGCCATCATCCTTCTTCATGAAAAAAGGTGCACCCCACGATGACACACTTGGCTGATCAAAACCGCACCACAACAAACCATAAAGATATATACGTAGCTATCGTAACTCAGAAGGGTCTATCCTATATGGATACACCGAGATAAGAGACACACCTAGCTATAGCTCGATCCCAAACATGATCACTCATTTAGGTGGTAATTTTACGACCTCTTTTGGAATGGAATCAGAGTACTCTTTTATGACCCTAGGAAAAACCAAATTTTGAACCTTTTATGAACTCAGCATCATCTCAGCCATCAAGTATGACAATGGTGAAACACGTCTCTAACCCATCTGAGGGTCTCGATCACCAAAAAACACTACTGGCTCTCCATCAGCATTGAAGAACACAAAATTTCTTCTAAATAAATCCACGATAGCTTGCACTGAATAAAAACCATCCATGACAAGTATGACTTCATATGGTTTTATCCATAAAAATAAGAAATATCCCTAAGAGCGATGCTTCCCTAGCACTTGTTCACAATCTCTACATACTTCAAACAATTCATCTTGACCTCCAACTGGCGTAGTCAACTCTAAGGGCACTGGAAGCCTCTCTACCTCAATTCCCTAATCATATAAAATGGTAGGTATTATGAAGGAGTGTTTCACTCCTGAATCAAACAAGAGATGCACCCAAATATAAAACAATCCAAGGGTACCTCGAATGACTTTTGTCTCACCTGACACTGGCAACAATAAACCATGAAGTTGACCACGAGCTAATCCATGACCTCTCTGACCCTGCTGGTGACCACCTCCATGGCCACAATATTCTCTATGAGGGTGGGGAGAATCCCCGGGCTATCCTATACCTACCCCATATTCTCTCTACTGATCCAAAACTTGTGCAACCTGCTGCTGCTGCCTCGACTAGAATTGCCTCAATGGAGGAACCTGAAATGAGACACCTAACACATGCTGAATTCTCAAAAAGTTCAGGAACTCTCACTACTGATGACCTAATCCTACATAAGAAAAAAAGTTCCTAATCCCTTGGAATAGATCTGAGAGTTGCCTCCCCCAGATAAATGAGATACTAGCGGCTGAGACCTACCCCCGGCTGATCAAAAACTCTTCTACCCTGAAAATATGGAACCCAAGACCATAGATATACTTCATGAGGAATACTAAAGACTCCCATCTCATGATAATTCGGTTTAGAATAAGATATTCTCAATGAAATTTTCCCACACCAACACATAGAGATATGTATTCAACATAAATAAGGTGACCTGACACTGGATATCTAGATGTAAAGCCTCCTCAAAATGCCTCACCCTGGCCTCCTTATCCAAAAATGGGTCCTAAGAAAATTGTACAAGGTTCCTAAAATGGATCCTGAACACTCACACATTGGATCTCCCCTACCAAAGGGTAAGCAGCTCCTAGAAGATATCTGCCTTCGTGATCAAAGAAAGAAACTCATCTCTAAACTTCTCTTAGAACTTCTCCAATGATACTGCCAACTCTTTACGATCCCCAAGGAAAAAGAACCACCACTGCCTCGCTTCCCCATGTAGCATCATAAAAACCAACGATACCCAGTGATTCTTCTGAGAAAATATAGAACTAAAGGCTATATTAACCTCCACCAACCAGTCTTCTATGACTGCATATGAAACGGATCACTCTTACTTCTATAGACTCTGACACTAAAACTCTTGGAATGTCCTCCTCCAAGTGTCATCGTCATTGACCTCTACTATGTGGTGATCTTGTGGCACAACCTGCTAAACATATCCTACGCGAACCTGATGAGGACGCCGACCTAGAGCCATACCTGCAAAAGAATAAATAGTTAGAGCTCCTAAATATGGAATATTGAATACTTTAACATTGATTAATTATTTTATTTTATTCATTTTAGGTTAACCTATCCCAAGGTCTACCTATTCAAACACAGGTGCAAAGAAGAATGATGCATGATCCTTCCCTATGCCTCTACCCTGAAACAAGTATCACCTCATTTAGTAGCCACTATAAACTTAATGGTCCATGCATCAGATCAAAAGGGGCCCTAAATACCTATGTCTCAGCCACTCTCCAACATTCACAGTGCTTGCTGAACATGACTGACACCATTTCCTTACTAACCCTTATAACCTCACCTATGCCTAACTCCAAACGCCATCTTATCCCTATACCTAAATTTGATACCAATCTGTCATGACCCCCTCCCCTCAAATTGCACCCCTCCTAGGTTGAAAATGGGAGAATAGAGATAATGTCCCCCAAGTCCCACCTCCAGTAGGCCCTAGGTTGGTGACTAGAACCGAACGTATAATAAACACACAAATAGGAGGAATTACCCTCTAAGAGAACACATACGGAAGTGAGAGATAAGATAAACACCAACAAACTACTACTCAGAATAAAATATAAAATAAACCAAAGTGAAGATATGTAATGTCATGAAATAACTACTACAACTAAAAGGAAAACTAAAAATACTAAAAAGAAAGTAAAATGGAAGCGAACATGATGCCTGAACAACTCCTGCAAAACCTCAAGCTAGTAGTAACCAACCTGATCTCCAACCTTCTCCAACCAACCTGAAAATTTTTTTATATAATTTTGGGTGAGTATAATAGTATACTCAGTAGGATCCTCCTTGGATCCACTCATGAAAATGTAATGAAATAATGCTAAAGCACAGCGAAAAGCAAGTGAAACTAACTCATCACCTAAATAGGTAAACTAAGTTCCAAACCTCACCATGGATACTCTCATCACGTATTCCATAAATGAGTATACAATATAATAAAGAATATCAAGGGTACTCCCCTACCACTTCCCCACTAGTTTTCCTCTTTTCTCCAATGTCGTACATCCAGAGAATCTCACTCCAAATAGGATAGCCGGAAGACACTTGGGTAAAACACCACAAAATTCACCTCATGCAACTCACCACCACGTCCACATAACTAAAAGTAACCAGGTAGTTTCTTAGACCCACCACAACCCACGTAATGTGTTTCATACATTGGGTATTATACCTTAATCCATAACAACCCATACACTAAGTTAGGATCCTAATTCCATCACATCCAATACATGTTATACCTATAGTAGTCCATAATAAAATATATCCAGAATATATGTGTGTGAAATTTTTGGTCGGAGTGGATACTCAAGAGGGAAGTGAATTGAGTTCCAATTAAAATTTCTATTAAAAATATTTCTCTTAAAATACCCCTATTTAAAAACAAAGTTAAACTGTAGTGAATTTATACAGAGTGTAAATGTTCAATTGGTTTCTCAAAGATTTATTAGGTCTCAGTTAACTTAATCTGAAGATGAAATTAACTTTTGAAACTAACTTACTGGTTTACAATAAGTATACACACTTTCTAATTTAACTATCAAAGTGGCTTCAAAATAGTTTTGTATTTCAAAGTAGTTAGAAGTGGAATATGAAATATATATATATATATATATTATACTTATGATTTAAACTAAAATGCACAGAAGATGTAACCAAGAGGTTCAGTCTCAAGCTGAGACTTAGTCATCACAACAATTTACATAAAATGATCCACACCCTGGATCGGGATAAACAACAGTGAACACACTGTCCAGGTACAAAGACCTCTACCACAGTTCTACATGAAAAAAAAACAACAGCTCACAGCTATCCAGGTCTTACTCGACCTCTACCACTATCCATAGTGGGAAACAAAGAGTTATGGAGTTTGAGTGAGGATTTAAGAACCCTCCAGTTTTGCTCAAGAGACAGTGTGTGTGTAAAATAAACAGGGTACACACACTGCTTGAAATGTAAAGAAAGAATGACTAAAAAAAGGTGAAGGAGTTTAGAAAATATTTAGTGATCGGCAGTGCAGCTCTGGACTAGTTTGATTGGTCATAAAAGCTTCTGAGTCCTTCTCTGGTTTTTATCTAAAAAACAGAGTGTCGTTTTCTTCCTTGTTCCAGGTACAGCTTATCAGCTTGAGTGCATGAAGTTTTTGCTGTAGTTCTTTACTCAAGATGCAGCTTGTGGTTTCCTTCAGAAGGGTGTCTTAAAGTATATACAGGATTCTTGGAGTATGGATGAAGACTTGTGTGAATGCACCATGTTTGAATACTGTTGATCCTTATTAGTTTATTGTTCTCTCTGTATGAAACACCTTCGCTTTCTATCTCTATGTCTTTGTCAGTTACGTCTTTATCTTCCATTTTATAACTTTCAGCTCTGGAAAAAAAGGAATGATTAATTTTTTCATGGGTACTAGGTACGGTTCCATATCATGCAACATATATCATTAAATAACATTAACTTCATTAAAAACATCAAATGTACCTATTAGCTTAATAAATAAATAGTATTGAGAGTATAGAGTTTGACTGGTTGGTCAATCATTAGTAGCTTTCTGTTGGTAGAAGTGTGTGATGGACTGTGTGTAGTAGGACCTTCCATCGGTAGATTTTGATCTTGTATCGGTAGCTATATACATCGGTGACTTCATTCTATCGGTAGCTCTTGTTATCGGTAGCTCTCTTGTTATCGGTAGCTCTTAATCCATCGGTAGCTCTTGGGATATCAGTAGCTCGATGTATCAGTGACTCTGTACTTGTATCGGTAGACTATGTCAGTCGCTTCATATCAGTCGCTAGTCTGTGTATCAGTAGGCCAGTCAGTAGCTCGTATCAGTAGACTTACTCTATCGGCAGACTTCTATCGGTAACTATCTGTGAACAGGTTCTATCGGTAGATTTCTTCATATCGGTAGCTCTGTACATATCAGCGATCAAGTGTATACTATAAGACTTAAGCATACCGGTAGACTTGTTCTATTGGTAGCTCGGTTTCTGTCGGTATCTCTGTACATATCAGTAGCCTTAGATTATCGGTGATTCTATCTATCGGTAGAATAAGTACCGGTAGCTCTGTTATCAGTAGCTATATGCAGATCAGTGACAAACACTTATCTATTTTATGAAAAACATATCCGATTGGGTTAGAATTAATTAATAACTTATATAAACATATATAACCATTGATTAACATATCTCAAGAATTATTTTAACATTATTATCATCTTGATAACATAATATCATATATTGAGAGAATTTGAATATAGATAAACATTAATTGGGATTATCAAAGTATGTGAAGGCATAATTGGGATTATCAAAACAGGTGAGGTCAAAAATCTCCCCCTTTTTGATAATCACAACTTATGATATTATAGGTTTAAAATAATGATTAATTGTATCAGAGGTAAAATTAAATGCAATGATATTAGAGGTAGAATTAAATTTAATAGTATCATAGATAAAATTAAATGCAATTATATCAGAGGGGAAAAGCATGGTAGATTTTCCTTAGATAATATGTCTCCCCCTGGGTGAATATTTCTCCCTCTTTGATACTTAGTAATATTTCTCCCCCTTTATAGAATCTTTGTAGAATATATCTCCCCCTTTGTGATAATCAAAAAGTGAGAAACAAGAAATAGAGAAAGGAACACAATGAAAAAGAAAGGAAATCCACTTGTATTATATGTTGTAAAAAGGTACATAGATAGGAAAAAAAATACAAGGGATTCCTATCAAATATCCAGGCCACGTTTTCAATCCACATCCTCAATGTGAGATTTTCCCTTTGGATCAGAAGAGGATTCATGTGGTGTGGATTCAGGTGAAGGCTTAGGAATTACAAAGATGATCACAGGAGGCTAAGCCACTAACACTGTTCCTGGACTATACTGAGGAGTTCTTTGAGTGATCATAGGTGTGAGGCTTTGAATTACTTGGGTAGGAGTCATCTGAATAGGAGAAGCAGAAGAGGTAGAGGCAGGTAAGGCTGGCGGTATAATCACTGGCCTAGCATCAACATGCAGTAAAGGCAACAACATATTTCTGAAATCCATAATTATTACTCCTCCTCTCTCCATAGTAGATATGAAGTCCTCCTTGTTCTCCATAAACTTTTCCAATGCTGGAGTCAATTCCCTTAGTTTTCTGACTTTCTCTCTGAAGGCTTGATTGACAGGAGGTAACTTCAGATTTTCCAACAGAAGTTTGAAGTGATTATATTGAGTTGATGCTTTGTGTAAATCTTTTGGAAATAGGAGTCCACTTTTTCTTTCACTTCTTTTTGAGAGGCATAAGCTTATCTCATATAGTCTTGGACTATCTTCATTATTTCTCTAGCTGAATCTCTAGTAGAAAGGAAAACTTTGCTCAGTTCAGATGAGTCCACAGAGCCACTAGTTGAAACTGAACCAAGCTCCTCCTTCTTCATAGCTCGAATCTGATTCAAATCCACTGAGGGTTTAGAAGCAACAGAACCAATAGATAAGGTTACTATTTCCTTGAAGTTTTTGGTCAACCCACTGATAAGATTTTGTACTTGAGAATCCTATGTTTTAACATGATCTTTCATGGAGGTTTTAAAACCTTCGAATACTAAAACCATCTGACTTACAACACTCTTGCATAGGCTAAGTCCTTGTCTGTTTGATATTTTGAACTCATGTAAGAGTCCAAAGAGACAACATATTTCTTTAGATCTTCAATATCTGCTTCTAGTCTAGATATTTGAGTTTTGCAATCTTTAACTTCTTCAACTATTTCTGTCATACAGGTTGACAAATTACAACCAAGAGAGAGTTAAAAAGATCTTTCCAACATAATCATCTCTTCAACAAAACAGTGCCTCATCTCAGCAACTAAGGCACTAAAAGATTCTTTCAGCTCATCCTTTAAGGATTCAAGGTCAGCCCTGGTGATCATATCAGTAGGAGCAACTGCAATAGGTACTCTTTCAGATGATAAACTGACCACTAAGTCAGTCATCATCGATTGAATTGATGATACCATAGAAACTTCCATCTTCTTTACCTCTTCCACAAAACTGTCCTTAAGATTTTTCTTCAAAGTATCCAGGTCATGCATTCTGACCACATCTTCAGGTAGCAACTCAGACTCAACATCATAAATTATTTTTGGTATATTTAAAGATGCTTCATTCACAGAATCAGAATAGTGTAAACCACAGACCACAAAACCTGTGTCTTCTACCCATTCCTCAATATCAACATCCACTATAACACTTCCAAACTTCGTTTGATGCTCCCCCTCAACTGGTGCATCCTAAAGTATAACAACAACATTTTCAGCCTCATTTTTAGCAACATTCTCAGTAGGTGTTCCTTTTTCAGGAGAATCTTCTACTATCAATTCTTTCTCTGCAATAGCTTGAGAGTCTTCCAAAATAGGCAAGGGTGTTTTAACTTCATTTGAATCCTTATTAGTCACTAAAGATTGTCCAATCACTGGACTAAGGCTCAAATCAGCTGACAAAGATGCTTCACTTTCATGAACATCTTCTTCATTCTCTACAACATCCACTTCTACATCCTCCTCCTCCTCCTCCAATGGCCCGAAGGCCTTCATTTTTTTATTGATTTTTGATAATCCACCTTTCAAGGGGTGAGGTGGAACCCTTACAAGGCCCATAGGCATAAGCATTACATGGCCCGTAGGCCTTAGAGGAATTCAATGCCCGTAGGCTTCAAATATTACATACAATCCAGACTAACTACTTGGAACTGCTCCTCCCCAGCATCTTTATCGTGAAATAAACTCTCCACCTTCGCATGACTATTAGGCTAGGATTTCCCGTGCATGCATAGGCTTGTCCCGATGGCAGGTGACATACCCTCTCATTCTTGCAATCCATTTTAGCTTCTACTTTGGTGAATGCTCCTTGCTGCTCCTCCTTCTGAAGCTTCTTCCTTGTAGGTTGTCTGGTTTGCATCTGCACTTTTAACGTGGCCCCACTTAAACATCCTCTAAAGCAGCTTCTTCCTTATTTGATTTATGTTTATCTAGATTTTCATGAGCTGAGCTAGGAGGTAATTCAGGGTCTCCTCCTTTATCAGCAGATGACCCTTCCTCTTCTGAATCATCACTGTATTCTGGATCCTCTTCATCAGGTCCCAGACCTGGATCCCTCACATCCTTCGGTCTTGAAGGATGATCCACAAGATTGAACTTATCATAAACCTTCTTGTCATCAGTGACCCATTCTCCTCTCCATGGGTTCCAATTTATTTTCATGTATTTGCAAACTATAATGGTGACATAGAAATTGTTCCTTACTACCACTGTCTCATCTTGAGACTCAGCTATTCCTTTCACTTTGATCATTACTGAGATCAACTTGGCAAAAAACAAGGCATTAGTTTTTGACTTGGGTCTAATCATATCCTCTATTTGAGTCATAAAAAATCTTCATATATTCACCTTGACTCCATGTCTCAAAATATGCAAGAGATAGATATCTTGATATCTTAAATTTTCAAAGTCTCCTCTCCTTGGTATTAAGACATGCTGAACAAACTTGAACAACAATCTGTTCTGTCCATCCATTTCAGCAGCTACTACTTGTCTTTGATTTCCATCGTCGATGAGTTCTTCCAAGGTAGTCTCATAATCAAAGATATCACTAGTAGGTGGTATAGATCTCGAGAAATATCCAGATACACCTTCGTGTGGAACTTTCAGACATTCATCCCACTCAGTCGATGAAAAGGACAACTCCTTTCTATTCACAAACGAAGTTACTCAGTTCTTATCTTCAGATTTCTCAAAACTTACATAGTCATAAAACTGTTTCACTAGCTTAGGATAGTAGGGACCATTGTTGTTCGAAAAACAATCTACCCACTTTTGATCTTTCAACACTTCAAGAACTAACGATTTACTTGCCAGTAGACATTCCACACACATCTCTTTTTTGATCACAATAACTCTATTTTGAAAATGAGGATTTATTAGTCATCTTCCTGATCTAGTTCTACAAGCACTGCCACTTGCTTTTGGCTCAGACTTCTGCTTCTTTGCCTTAGGCTCATCAGCAACATCTCTAACAGAAGGGAGTTTGGTTTTTTCCATCTCGGGTTTGAGGGATTTAGGGTTCTCGAAAGATTCGGGAGTTAAGGTTTGAGGGTAAAGGGTTTGAGGCTCGGTGGATTGAGAAGTAGCTAAAACTTTGTTTCTATCATTTAGTAATCATAAAATAAATAAATAAAATAAGATAAAGTAAAAACGATTCAGATTCTGGAGGCAGACAAAAGTTTAAAACAACGCACTCATCTGTAGGGTTTATCAGTGATAATTTACATCGATGAGTATTTACGTCGGTGATGATTTACATCGGTGAGAATTTACATCGGTGAGAATTTACATCGGTGAGAATTTACATCGGTGAGAATTTACGTTGGTGAGAATTTACATCAGTGAGAATTTACATCGGTGAGAATTTACATTTGTGAGATAGCTACCGATCAAGGTTAATCATTCCCAACTCATGTCTAATGTAAATTAAACTATCCGAACTCAAAGGTTTGGTGAAAATGTTAGCTAATTGATGTTCAGTACCTATAAACTCAAGGATAATATCACCCTTTTGGTAATGATCTCTCAAGAAATGGTGCCTTACATCAATGTGTTTGTTCCTAGAGTGAGACACAGGGTTCTTCGAAATGTTTATTGCACTAGTGTTGTCACAGTTGATAGAGACATGCTTAAAATCATATCCATAGTACAAAAGAGTGTGTTTCATCCACATAATTTGTGAACAACAACTACCAGTAGCTATGTACTCTGCTTCGGTAGTGGACAAAGCTACAAAATTCTGATTCTTACTACACCAAGATACTAAGGATTTTCCCAATAAATGACATGTTCCTGATGTTCTTTTTCTATCCAACTTGCAACCAGCAAAGTCAGCATCTGAATATCTCATTAACTCAAAATATTGTCCTTTTGGGTAAAACAAACCTAAGTTTACAGTGTGTTTCAGATACTTAAAAATTCTTTTAACAGAAAGAAAATTAGATTCTTTTGGATTAACTTGAAATCTTGCACACATACATACACTAAACATAATATCTGGTCAACTAGCAGTAAGGTAAAGTAAGCTTCCAATAATACCTCTATAATTGGTTTGATCCACTGTTTTCCCAGTTTCATCTGCATCCAATTTACAGACTGTACTCATTGGAGTTTCACTTTTCTTAATACTATCTAGACCAAAACGTTTTAAAAGATACTTTGTATATTTACTTTGATTCAAAATAATACTATTTTCATTTTGAAAAACTTGAAATCCAAGAAAATATTTGAGTTCTCCCATTAAACTCATTTCAAATTCATTTTGTGTACTTTTTGAAAAATCAGTACATAAAGAATGTTTAGAATATCCAAAAATAATATCATCAACATATTAAACTATTAAAACATCTTTAGAAATTCTTTTAATAAAAAGAGTTGGATCAACAATCCCTTTAGTAAAACTTTTTTAAATAAGAAAATTACTAAGTCTATCATACCAAGCTCTTGGAGCTTGTTTTAAACCATATAAAGCTTTAGAAAGTTTGAAAAATTGACTTGGAAAATGAGGATTAGTAAATCCAGGTGGGTTTTCAACAAAAACATCTTCAATTATAAAACCATTTAGAAAAGAACTTTTAACATCCATTTGATATAACTTGAAATTCAGATGAGTAGCATAGGCAAGTAGAATTCTAATAACTTCTAATCTAGCTACAGGTGCAAATGTTTCCTCATAGTCTATACCTTCCTTTTGACTATATCCTTGTGCAACTAGCCTAGATTTGTTTCTAACTATGTTTCTTGACTCATCAACTTTGTTTCTAAAAACCCATTTAGTGCCTATTGTCAAAGTGTCCTTGGGTCTGTCAACTAATTAGCAGAATTTTTTTCTTTCAAATTGATTTAACTCTTCTTGCATAGAAAGTACCCAAAATTCATCATTGATTCCATCATTGACATTTTTAGGTTCTAGCTATGAAAGAGAGGCTTGATGTTCAACCTGGTTTCTTAGAGAAGCTCTAGTATGTGTCCCACTATCAAGATTACAAACAACAACATCAAAAGGATGATTCTTTAGAATTCTTGTTGATCTAGTAAATGTTGGACTAGAAATTTCAGGTTCATCTATAGGTTCGGGTTCTATAGTAGAAGATTCTCGAATATGTCCAGAACTGGATGTTTTTACAGCAGGTTCTTTAGTTTTATCATTAAGGTCCACAACAGTCAAATCTACTTCAAGATTTTCAAGAGAGGTTTTAGGCTCATGTGGATCAGTTTCATAAAACTTGATGTGAACAGATTCTTCCACACATTTGGTTCTTTTATTAAATACTCTATAGGATTTTCTAGTTAAATAATAACCAATAAAAATTCCTTCATCACTTTTAGAAGTAAACTTGTCCAGATTATCCTTTGTATTAAGAATAAAAACTTTGCAGCCAAAGACTCTGAAGTAACTAAATTTAGGTTTTCTATTATTCCATAATTCATATGGGGTATTCTTAAGAACAGGTATAATCAAGACTCTATTAATAATATTACAGGTTACATTTATAGCTTCAACCCAAAAATAAATAGGCAGGTCATACTCGTTAAGCATGGTTCTTGCAATTTCTTGAAGGGATCTATTCCTTCTTTCTACTACACCATTCTGCTGAGGTGTCCTAGGAGCAAAAAAGTTGTGACTATAGCCATTTTGTGAGCAATAAGATTCAAACACATGATTTTCAAACTCACGACCATGATCACTTCTCATAGTTTTAATCTTAAGTCCACTACGGTTTTCTACAGATTTGGAGTGTTTGATAAAGTAAGAACAAGCTTCACTTTTGTGAGTTAAGAAGTATACCCAAGTATATCTAGAAAAGTCATCTACTAGGACAAAGACATAATGCTTACCATTTAGACTATAAACTCTAGAAGGTCCAAACAAATCCATGTGAACCAACTCAAGAGGATGAGAAGTTAAAACTTATTTATTTGATTTAAAAGAAACTTTATGTTGCTTTCCCTTTTGACAGGGATTACAAACTTTGTCTGATGGGAATTAAAGTTTAGGTAGGTCTCTAACCAAGTTCTTCCTAGTTAAGTTTCTAAGTGAGTGGATGTAGCAGTGTCCTAATCTTCTGTGCCAAAGCCAAGACTCTTTATGAAAAGCATTTAAACAAGTAACATTTTTCTTAGCTAAATAATTCAGATCCACCGCATAAACATTTTAATTTCTTAAAGCAGAAAATACTAAAACATTTTTAGAGTTAAAAACATTACAAGAATAGTTTTCAAACATAACATTAAATCCATCATCACATAATTGAGAAAAACTTAAAATAATTTATTTAAGACCATAAAAAAATAAAACTTTAGAAATCAAAACTGAATCAGTGTTACCAATCTGGCTTAGGCCGATGATTTTTCCTTTAGAATTATCACCAAAGGTGACGTGGCCTCCATCAACTTTTATTAAGCTTTTGAAGAATGAATAATCTCTATACATGTGCCTTGAACATCCACTATCCAAGTACCATACCTTCTTGTGAGAACTCTTCAAACAGGTCTCCTACAAAACTGATTTAAATAAAAAATGATTTTGGTACCCAAATCTTCTTGGGTCCAGAAAGGTTAGAAATCAAAGCTTTAGGTACCCATATTTGTCTTATGGGTCTCATATAATTTACAGAATCAACAGATTTAAAAGATAAACTTTATTTTATCTATAACCATATGAATAACTAGTTGAAGCATAGGAATTTCTATAACTGGAATAAGCAGAATTCTGTCCAGACTTAGGAATAAATCGAGTTTTAGTGAACTGTCTCTGTACAGGTTGGTATCCCAATACAGTAGTGTACTTTTGTGCAACTTGTTTTCATAACATTTGAGTAAGTGTATCTTTTCCCTTTGTGAACTTTTATAAGTCCTTTCTAAGTTGCTCATTAGACATTTTCAGTTCAGTATTTTCCTTTAACAGTTGAGCATTATTTTCTTGTTCTATATCAAAGGCAGTTTTAACATTGACAGTGAGAGCATGATGTATCTTTAGTGACTTATATTTGTCCTTAATTTTATTACATGTTTCTTCCAGCATATTACAACATTCAAACAATTCAGTTTTAGACATATTTTGATCATTGTCTGAATCACTATTATTTCTAGAATAATAATCATTCAGCATAGGGGAAACAAGTACCTCAGAGGTATTAGTCATGAAGTACATGTTGAAATGATTATTTTCAGAATTAGAAACTTCAGATTCACTTGTGTTGTCCTCCGAAGCACTCCAAGTAGATTTCATGGATTTCTTGTACTTCTTGTCCTTATAATAATGTTTCTTTTTGAATTTTAATTTTAGACAGTCAGCCTTGATGTGTCCTTTCCTCTTGCATTCATAGCAGACTATATCATCTTCCTTATCATATTTCTTCCAATCCTTCTTCCAATGACCCTTGTTGTCATACTTTCCTTTGTAGTTAGATTTTCTGAAGAACTTCTTCTTCTTATAAAACTTCTTGAATCTCCTGTCTATTTGAGCCATTTCATCATCAATGTCTGAATCCAAATTTTCACTGGTTGAACTTTCAGTAGGTGCATGCATTTTCTCCTTGTCTTTTCTCTTTGAAGCAGTAGACTTGAATTCCACATATTTTCTCTTGGGTTCATCATCTTCTTCTTTATTTACCTTATTTTCTTCCTAATACATCATTAATTTACCAATAATCTCTTTTATAGGGAGAGCACCAATGTCACATGATTCTCTGATTGAAACAGAAGTGAACCTCCATCGATCTGGTAGACATCTCAAGATTCTCATGATTTTTTCCTTTGTTGGAACAACCTTTCCAATTGAACTCATAGTATTGACAATCTCATTGAACCTGATATACATTTCAGAAATAGGTTCATCGGTCTTCATTTTAAAATTATCATATTTAATAGTATAATTATTTAATATCATTTCTTTAACATTGGTTGTTCCTTCATGAGAAACACCCAAAGTATCCCATATTTCATAAGAAGTTTTTCAAGTAGATATTCTATTAAATTCTTCATCTCCTAGAGCACAGTACAAGAAATTCATATATTTACAATTATTATTGTAAGCAGTCTTTGTAGGTTCATCCCAAGTTGTTCTTTCAGTTTCTAGAATTTTATATTGCGATTTTATAGAAGTCCAGATATCAAAACCCATACTCTCTAAATGTATTTTCATTTTCAGTTTCCACTGGGCATAATTGGTACCATTTAAGAAAGGTGGCCGGTTAGTAGCAACACCCTCTAGTCTATTGTCCATAACTATATTTTAGAAAATAGTTTTAAAGAGATAAAATTTTTAACTAACAGAAATTTAAGATATTTAAAGATACAACTAAAATCACAGTTGAAAAACAGAATGTTTTGAAAATTTGTATTAATAAAAACACCCTTTGATACCAAATGTTGGTCGGAGTGGATACTCAAGAGGGGGGGGGGGGGGTGAATTGAGTTCCGATTAAAATTTCTATTAAAAATATTTCTCTTAAAATCCCCCTATTTAAAAAAAAGTTAAACTGTAGTGAATTTATACAGAGTGTAAATGTTCAATTGGTTTCTCGAAGATTTATTAGGTCTCAGTTAACTTAATCTGAAGATGAAATTAACTTTTGAAACTAACTTACTGGTATACAATAAGTATAAACACTTGCTAATTTAACTATCAAAGTAGCTTTAAAATAGTTTTGTATTTCAAAGTAGTTAGCAGTGGAATATGAAATATATGTATATATATATTATACTTATGATTAAAAGTAAAATGCACAGAAGATGTAACCAAGAGGTTCAGTCTCAATCTGAGACTTATTCCTCTCAACAATTTACATAAAATGATCCACAACCTGGATCAGGATAAACAACAGTGAACACACTGTCCAGGTACAAAGACCTCTACCACAGTTCTACGTGGGAAAAAAAAACAACAGCTCACAGCTATCCAGGTCTTACTCGACCTCTACCACTATCCACAGTGGGAAACAAAGAGTTATGGAGTTTGAGTGAGGATTTAAGAATCCTCCAGTTTATCTCAGGAGATAGTGTGTGTGTAAAATAAACAGGGTACACAAACTACTATAAATGTAAATAAAGAATCACTAAAAAAGAGTGAATGAGTTTAGAAAAGCTTTAGTGATCGGCAGTGCAGCTCTGGACTAGTTTGATTGGTCATAAACGCTTCTGAGTCCTTCTCTAGTTTTTGTCTAAAAAACAGAGTGTTGTTTTCTTCCTTGTTCTAGGTACAACTTATCAGCTTGAGTTCATGAAGTTTTTGTTGTAGTTCTTCACTCAAGATGCAGCTTGTGGTTTCCTTCAGAAGAGTGGATTCAAGTATATCCAGGATTCTTGGAGTATGGATGGAGCCTTGTGTGAATGCACCACGTTTGAATACTATTGAGACTTCTTAGTTTATTGTGCTCTCTATATGAAAAACCTTCACTTTCTTTCTCCGTGTCTTTGTCGGCTAGGTCTTTATCTTCCCTTTTATAGCTTTCAGCTCCGAAAAAAAGGAATTATTACTTTTTTGCATGGGTACTAGGTACGGTTCCCTGACATGCAACAGATATCATTAAATAACATTAACTGCATTAAAAACATCAAATGTAACTGTTATCTTAATAAATAAATTATATTGAGAGTATAGAGTTTGACTGGTCGGTCAATCATTAGTAGCCTTCTGTTGGTAGACGTGTGAAGTGGACTGTGTGTAGCAGGACCTTCCATCTGTAGCTTTTGAACTTGTATCGGTAGCTATATACATCGGTGACTTCATTCTATCGATAGCTCTTGTTATCGGTATCTCTCTTGTTATCGGTAGCTCTTAATCCATCGGTAGCTCTTGGGATATTGGTAGCTCGATGTATCGGTAAATCTGTACTTGTATCGGTAGACTATGTCAGTCGCTTCATATCAGTCGCTAGTCTGTGTATCAGTAGGCCAATCAGTAGCTCATATCGGTAGGCTTACTTTATCGGCAGACTTCTATCAGTAACTGTCTGTGAACTGGTTCTATTAGTAGACTTCTTCATATCGATAGCTCTGTACATATCAACGATCAAGTGTATACTAGAAGACTTAAGCATACCGGTAGACTTGTTCTATCGGTAGCTCGGTTTCTGTTGGTAGCTCTATACACATCGGTAGCCTTAGCTTATTGGTGACTCTGTCTATCGGTAGGCTAAGTACCGGTAGATCTGTTATCAGTAGCTATATGCAGATCAATGACAAACACTTATCTGTTTTAGGAAAAACATATCTGATTGGGTTATAATTAATTTATAACTTATATAAACATAGATAACCATTTATTAACATATCTCAAGGATTATTTTAACATTATTATCATCTTGATAACATAATATCATATATTGAGAGAATTTGAATATAGATAAACATTGATTGGGATGATCAAAGTATGTGAAGGCATAATTGGGATTACAAAAAAGGTGAGGTCGACATAAATAACTAAAAGACATTATAGACCTCTATACACATGTATGGGAAAAAATAACCACTATGTATACCACCAAAAGTAACTACCGAGAGAAGAGAGTGGGTCCAAAAGGGGTAGTCAGCCATCCATCCCCCCACAAGGATGTTAGAAAAAATACCCCTAGGGTTCAAATTCCCTGGGGTGTCAGTTTCTCTAACTGATAGGGTGGAGTAGCATATAGAAACACAAAAAGTACATGGTATAAAATAGATTACAACCACACTATGGGAAAACCTAGTCTTAGAATCAACTAAAACTAACATCTCTCAGACTCTCATCTTCCACTACTAAGACTAGGTATCTTATAAGCACAAAACCATTTAAAGATCTATATTAAATTTCTTAATTAATTTTTATTAGTTTCACTTTACGTTAATTAATTCTATAACCATTAATTAACCATTATAATTTTCCACATTCATTTAATTAACATCACAACAAATATATATGCCCTCCAGAAATAACGAAATAGATTCCATGGTTTCTTTGAAATAATACAACCTCAACATTTCATCCTAGAAAGATCCAAACCCATGGGTTAACCATCATTTATTCATTTATTAACAACATTACCACTTTCCATGATACCTGGTATTCTAAGAAAACATTATAAGATACCAAACACAAGGGGATCATCATGGTGAGTAGATGAACTACTCATTGAGTCTTTTCCACCTATAGCAGGAGTGTAAACCCATCCATCATTAAGAATCTAAACATGTAATGAACATGGCATACCCTACGCATCTTCATCTCTTTTTGAAGGAGGGTAAGAAATACCATCTACCTCAAGTAGTTGGGAAAGTAAAGTAGATAAATAAACATATTCATCAAGAATATAACATTCACATTAATGGGTAATCCCATCTTTAACATGTTTCATCATCTCTGGTGTCCTCCTCGACACTGACATAATTAAACCAATGCATCTCACCACTCTAGGCGTCAACTGATGCCCCAAAACCTAGGCCACCATGCCCCACATACCACAATATCCATCTCGGATCATCTATCCTATGTTCACATCACATATATGCCTTTATACCCCCACAACCACAATATCCATCCCAGATCATCCATCCCAAACTCACGTTACATCAGAAGAAATAGTAAACAAACAAATAAACTGGGATCTTGGCCCTAAACAAGGCATTCATCCTTCACACGAAACGTTATCTCAAGAATCTAAAGCATAAGGATCTTTACCTTTACAAGAAAGAATGGAACCCATGCCCCATAAAAGAATTATCTTTTTATCACATGACTGGTTCTTTATTACATCTTGAATTAACTAATTCATTATTCACATGTTTCAACTATGGGCAACCTAAGTAACAAGCTATCAAAAGCGATAAAAAAATAATTAAACAATTAATTTCACATGCCTTTAGTTCCTTTATCAACAATTATCAACATGATTCAGGTTCATTAACCAATTAAATTAAACATACTTACTTCCATAAATTTTATTATTATCAAATTAAAACTATAAAAACAACCAGATTCATCATTCATGCCTCTTTAATCCTTTAGCCAATTAATTATTAATTAATTTTGGCTTTATGTTCTTTAAAAATTCCATCAAGAACAACCTAAACAAAGCAATAATAGATATCACACTATGTATAAAATAAAGTGACAAACCGTTATCATGGTACAAAGCAACTACTTCACCATGCAATCGATACAAATTTATTTAATCCGATTTAAGAAATTATTAGGTCAATTTCATTGCAACAAAGGGGGATAAATCATGATAACTCAACAAATTCATGTAAATTAATAGAAAAGTAATTAATCCTCTACCATAAAATGTAATCAATGTGTTTTTCTCAAGAATATATAAACACAATGGATCCTGATCACCTATCCTGCAACAACTTCATCCACCTGAGGATGCCAAAACACCACTGCACCAAAATCAAATGAGAGAAACTCCATTAGAACCAAGAAGATCACATTACATCACTTAGAAATGAGAAATATGAGGAAAATGATCAAATAAACCACCATAAAATAGGTAGATCATACCTTATATCGAAGACAGATTAGAGAAGGGAAGTGGGGAGTCAATCTAGGCTGAAGGAATCCTCAAACATTTAAGAGGGGGGTTGCCGAGTCACCTGGAGTAGAGAGAGAGGTTACTTAAATACATAAGGTTAGAATAAATGAGTGTTTGAAATGTTTTAAAACATTCAATAGTATGGGATTACATGAATTAAAATCCCCTTTCACGTCATGTAACGCCTCGAGGTTGGGTTCTACCGAAAAAACCATTGCCTCAATATTTTATTTTATTTTCAAACCCCAAAATGTTACACTTTGTAAAACTCTGATTCACATCACGTAACAAACTTTCATGATGTGAAAGAACCTTGTTCTATATTCTAGCAACTAAAATCCTCCATACTTCCTCCAAGCCTCCTCTGAGCACCTCGGTGTTCAGAAGAACACAAAGGGTCGATCCACATAGATTCGTTCCCTTACAGGGTTGTTTTCTTATTCGAAGGATAAATTGTACCCCTAATGTATGAATCCCTTTGTATTTATTGATATCCTTTGACATCATGGGGATGTTGCCTAATTCCTAGTAATAATGTTTCCTCAACTAAATCCAATGAGGAGGAGTGGGATGTTACAAGTGGTATCATGTTGTTCGGTCCTTGAATCACAAGTGGAATAAATATTGGTCAATCCTAATATCTTTTGGGACAAATGTTATAAGTTTTCATGTATTGGAGTTAGCAGTCATTCTAGTTAGTCCTTGAGTCGGGATGGTAGAAAGGAGTATGATTGTCGAGACTTGAAATATAGATCATAAAAATACATAGATAACCTGTTTATTCTAAACTTAAAGTTACTTGGGAGTTGGGTAAATAGTGTTTTGGATAAACTTATTGGAATGGTAATCTCAGTATCATGGGTTTATACACTGCGACGAGCATGATAATAATTTTATAAATGAATTCCCATGAGAAGTGAATATTTCATTATGAGTAATGATTAATGATTTTGTACAAAAATGTAGATTTTTTGAAAAGTTCTGAAATTTTTTTCAATTGTGAGATTTTGAAAAAGGCATGATATAGATATTTTGAAAATGGGTTGATTTTCAAAAGCATGGTGAAATTTTACAAAATGTTTGAACTTGGAAATTTTGAAATTGTGAAAGAAATATTATTATATATGATTTAGAAGAATTTGAAATTGTTAAACCTTAAGTTTTTAGAGAGTGGTAGCTATGGAGTTTATTGTGTTTTTAGAAAATGGCACCTAGTAGGCATCATAGGAACCAACCAGAAGAGGTTGCTAAGAATGTGGTTTCACCTAAGGCACATGTGAAAAAAAAAATATTTCAAAGTATTTTAAAAGTGTTTAAATTTGTGGATAGAGGGAACCGAAGGGGTTAAACAAGGAGAGTGGATCATTTAATTTAGTTCTAGAAGAATAATCCACCCATCTTTTAGGGTGATTCAGAACCAAAAAAGGTAGGGGTGTGGATAAATCATATGAATATAATCTTATTTTTCCTTAGCACACCAGTAGACTTGAAATTCAAGTTGGAAATGTATATTCTATATCATCCTTCATGCTAATGGTGTGATTTAGCAGTTCATGTTAAATTAGACTAAGGTATTACATTAGAGGATTTTTAATAATTGTAAAAAAAACAATTCTATCCTCACACATTCATAATTTCAAGAATGACCAACTTATTTAGCTTGAATTAGGAAAACCTCTCAGTGATAGATTATTTGTTTAAATGTATGAATTTAGTCTTACTTTTACCTGAAGTCCCTACAAGTGAATCCGGGAAGGCACACATTTTTTAATTGGGGATGAGGCTAGAGATTCACTCAAAGATTGTTGTTCTTTGTATAACGGATTATATAGATATTCTCAATAGAGAGAAAATATTAGAAAGAGACATATCTGGAGATACTAGTGGAGGAAGTATGTTGATACCAATGGGAAATACTAGGAACTCTAATACTAGGAATAATCCAAAGAGGGACACCTATTTCCAAGGTAGTGGAGTGACTCAGAATCAAATGGAAGTATAAGTAAATCTTCCTCCAAGACCCAAGAGAAATGTTGGATGTTTATAATGTGGTTCATTTGACCACATGAAGTGATAGTGTATGACACCACCTAGAGCTTATCATAATTGAAATCATATGGGGCATCTTCAGAACTATTGTTGTAGTGCTCTGTGGTAGGGTGTTTGGGACACATATCATGTGTGACATAAGTTGTATTCTTTGATGGGATGAGGGAAAAAATACCTATCATCAGAATAATAGAGCTATACATGGGGATTCCAATAATTCCATGACTCTTCATCAAGGGAAATCTCTTCAAGTAAATAAAGAACAAGGCGTAGTGAGTGAGAAATTATATGGAACAGAGAATGTTATTGTGGATGATCAATCTGGACCATCGATAGTGTGAGGTACAATTATTTTGAGTTCTACCCTTATAAAATATTTGTTTTATATAGGTGCATACCATTCCTTTATTTCTTCTCATGTTGTTTATTTTTTGGGTTTACATGTTGATATGATGCCTTCAGTTTTGAAACTTCAAACATCTCTTGGTTAAAGAGAATGTGGATCCTTTATGTATAGAGAATGTTCTATAACTATTGATGGGGATTAGTTGATATGTGATTTATATGTGATTGAAATGGATGTCTATGAAATAATCCTGGGTTTAAATTGTTTGAAAATTTTCAAGGTTCACATCAATTGTTATACCCAAAGGGTCAGTTTCATGGCTAATGATGGCATCGATCATCTCTCTAAAGGATACTAGAATGTAATGGAAGGTGAAATGGGATTGTTAGCACCAAAATTTAGAGTAATATCATACTAGTTTATAGTGTTGACTTAACATCGATGGAAGATATTGGAAATAGTAGTTTCCAGCAGTGGTTGATCAATTTCAGGATGTTTTCCCAAAAATTTCTCTAGTTTGAAACCCAAAAGACTAGTAGAGTTTACAATTGATCTTGTTCTAAGGACATATCCTATTTACCTTCTATATTATCTGATGAAACCAACAAAGTTATGAGAATTTAAAGTCCAATTGGAAGAGATGAAAAAAAGGATTCATCAGGCTGAGCACATGTCTGTGGGCAACACTGGTCATGTTTTTCAAAAAGGAAGACGAAACTCTTTAGTTATGTGTATATTATCACAAGTTTAACTAATTTATGATAAAGAAACTATATCCAATTCCACAAATTTATGATCTGATTGATAAATTGAGGGGTGCTAAATGGTTCTCTAAAATTGACTTGTGATCAGGACATCACCAATTATAGGTTCAGAAGGAGGATATCCAAAAATAGCTTTGAGAAGTTCTTATGGACATTACGAGTATGTGCTTATACATTTCAGTCTAACAAATGCACCAATATTATTTATGGTATTAATGAATCAGATATTTTAAAGGTATATGGATTCTTTTGTAGTGGTGTTTCTAGATGACATATTGGTGTATTCAATAATAAGGGATGATCATGATCAACACTTGGAGATAGTGTTGAGAATCTTGAAAGATCACCAGTTGTTTGAGAAATTATCAAGGTGTGATTTTTTAGATACAATAGGTGCATTTCCATGGCCATGTAATCTATGAAATTGGTGTTTTTATGGATCCAAAAAAGATATTGGTTGTTATATCTTGGAAACCACTAAAGAATTTCTTTCAGAAATGTAGTTTCCTTGAACTAGCTAGTTATTACCAACACCTTATTCATGAATTTTCATGGCTAGCTTCACCTACACCAACATTTAAAAGGAAGAATATTTCATTCCAATGTAATGATGAATGTCATAATTCTTATAAAGAGATTAAAGTTCACCTTACATCAACACCAATATTGATTTTTCAAAAATCAAAACAAGGGTAAATTATATATTGTGATGCTTCGGGATCAGGTTTGGGATGCATTCTCATACAGGGAGACCATGTTGTTGCTTATGGATCATGGCAGTTATCGTTACATGAGAATAACTACCTAACACACGATTTTAAGTTAGATTACATGGTCTATGATTTAAATACTTGGCATCATTACCTCTTTGGTGAGAAATTTATGGTGTTTATGGATCTATTCTCAGATCTCGGCTACCCCGACGATGATTGGTGTTCGTATCTACGACAACGATCCAATTTTTGAATGGTGGAGGCCAGGTGTCTCCTAGTCGAAGACTTTCTAATTTTTACAAGTGAATGGTTCTTTGGTAGTAGTTATTCGGACTTGATCTTGGTTCTTCTCGAGCAACAGCTGGGGGTCATTCGAGAGGTGATGTGTTGGATTCGCTGATGATGATGGAGGACCTGTCTTTTAGTGGAGCATGCATTTGTCTTCACCCGGTGTCATGAATTTCCTACAATTTCTTTGTTCTTCCATCTGGTTCGATAATGGCATGGCTCGATCTAGTTGTAGATCTCAGCCTCCACATCACAGCTCGATGTCTCTCTGGTGACGGCATCCTATGTTGGATGGCCTATTCCTAGCGCCTCACCTGGATGACAGTTTTCGAATTGACTCTTTTTCTTTTTTCCATCTCAATTTCAGTTATTTGATGAGTTGGAGGCATAGATTGAAGATTTTTGATCCTACTCTTATCAAGAAATTGCAAGCGGCAATGGTTCATCCTCTCTTTTGACTACTTATGGTGTTAAGGGATGCAAGTATCAACTCCAAGTTTTTTTGTTTGTGCACCTGAAATTTAAATGATTTTTGCAGGTAATTTTAAGATGATTTGATTATTTCAAAGGAACTTTTGGGGGGCATGAAAGGTGTTTCAAGAATGGTTTTGGAAAGGTTTTATTGATGAGGATCTTCTAAAGGTGGAGTTTGGTGTTGAGGTTTCGGGTGACGACTGAGGGAAGTGCGAAGATTGTTGCGGTGTGATTGATGACTTTGGTTTTTCACTGGTCTTCATATTTCTTCTTACTCATGGTGAGTAGATTTATTTGTGAGATTTGTTCTTCCTTGTCACATTTGGAAGCGGCTCTGCATTTTCAAGTGCTACTGGGTCTGCGAGTTCTTGAAGAGCAGACCTCTTTATGGATACTGGATTTTTTTGTTGCATTTAGTGCAACACTCATTGGTGCCACTGGGTGGGCAGCCTCGAAAGAGGGATGGGTGTCTTGACACCCATCATATAGTCATGCGTCATCACATTGATGGATGGATGGGTGCCTTTTCATGAAATTTTCTCAGTGGTTTCTATCTTTTTTCTACATTGCATCAGGTTGACATTGCTGGAAGTTCCTTTCATGCTTTGTCGGGTGGGAGACTCGAAAGAGAGAAGGGTGTGCTGGAATCCTTCATCCGGCTCTACTCTACGTTCTTTTTTGGTTTGAGAGGTTCTTTTCCGTGTTTTACTACCAACACGGTGCAACTATTGGTGGAAGGGGTGATGCATTTTCTTGACTGATCTCACTATGGCAATGTCTGGCGAGGGGGGCAATGAGGATTTCTAATGCCTGTTTGGAAATTTGCTTCTTTTGTTCTTTTCAGAAATTTTTTTTTGACTTTTGTCTTTAAGGCACTTTTCCCTTCTTGTAAATGGGTTACCTCTTTCCCAATCATAAAAGAGGATCTATCTTTTTAATTTAATTAAGGGGGCTTTGCCATCAAATTTTCTTAAAAAAAAAGTTTGAAAAATATTTTCTCACAAAGGGATTTGAACCTGAGACAAATAAGATGGATGGAGTATCTCCAAATGTTTGACTTTGACTTGATGTATACACCAGGTAAAGAAAATATAGGGGAATATGATTTAAGAATAAAGTCATATACTGAGTTGGTAAAAGAGGCTTTAGATCACTGAATGTTGATATCAGTGATAATAAACGTGAACTTGGGATGTGAAGACCAAGGTGATGTTATAGTTTTCTTTCCAATTTATTTTGTTCCTAATTTGGTTGAAATAGTTAAATAGGCACAAAAATACAATTCATAGTGTGTAACGATAGATTCAAAACATAATGGTGTGGAGACCATTGAGGGATGGAATATTGATAAGGGATCTGTTTTATGGTTTCGTGATCATATGATTGTACCTATGGCTAGTTAGGAAAAAATTATTAATTATTACCACTATTCGAGATGGGATATTCATATTGGGATACATAATATGTATAAGGAATTAAAATAAAAGTTTTGGTGGATCAGTATGAAAAGGAATGTGGATGAGTTTATATTTAGATTCTTAACTTTTAAGTAGTTTAAGGATGGGAATCAGTGACCAGAAGATATGTTGCAGTCTTTACCTATTCCTATTTATAAATGTGAGAAGATTGTTGTCGATTTTGTAATAGGTCTCCCAAGAATGGTTGAAAACATGATGTCAAATTGGTGATAGTGGATCAGATCACAAAGTCATCCCATTTCATCCCTATTCATGAATCTCATATGGTGGAGGACTTGTCAAAATTATATATCTGAGAAGTGGTAAAGAGGTATGGAGTACCATTTTCGATAGTGTCAGACAAAGGCCAGAGGTTTATGTATAATTTATTTAAATCCTTATAGAAATCCCTTGAAACTCAGTTGAATATGAGTACATCATATCATCCCCAGAAGGATGGGAAATCCAAAAGGATTAAACAAATGTTTGAATACATGTTGTGGGTTTGTGAAATGGATTTTGGTGGCTCACGGGAAGAGAACATACCATTGGTGGAGTTATCATATAACAACAGTTATCCGGACTCAATACTTATGGATCCTTTTGAAGCATTTTATGGGTTTCCTTGTCGTTCTCTACTTTGTTAGGTGAAAATTGGTGAGTCTTCAATGGTTGGTCTAAGCCTTGTCCAAGATACCACAACGAAGAATCAGTTGATTAGTAAATGGATGGAGATGACTCAGAGTCATCATAAATCATATGTGAATCATCATCGATGGTCATTGTCATTAAAGGTGAGTGATCATGTGTTCTTGATAATCTCTCCATGTCTTGGACATCATCATTTTAAAAAGTATGGAAAGTTATCTCCTAGATACATATTCCCTTTTGAGACACTAGAATGGGTTGGAGCTATGAAATATTGGTTAGAATTTCCACCATGGTTCATTGATGTTCATAATGTGTTTCTTGTATCTTAGTTGAAAAAGTATCAGCTTGATCCTAAATATGTGATTTTATGGGATCACATTGACCTAGAGTTTAATGCTTCATTGGTACATGTACCGATACAAATTCTAGATATTAAAGAGAAATTCTTTCCTGGAAAAAGCATCAATCTTGCGCAGGTTTTATAGAAACATGGTCATGTTCAGGAATAAGCTTCGGAATAGGATAAATAAATTATTGAGCAATGAACTGAGCTCTTTTAGGGAAATGATGGTTTTCTAATTTACTATTAAAGAAATTCCAATGGTGGGGAGAATGTAGCACCCATGGTTTCAAGTAAGTAATAATTTATTTATGATTTAAAATTATGTAATTTCTTTGGGGGATGTTTAAGAGGGTTTGGGAGATTATTGGAATTTTTTGGGACCTTTCTAATGGTTAATAGTTTGATCATGGTTAGTGGAAACAATTAAACTCCTATATGAAACCGTGAAAGGTGAAACATGGGATTTTGGGCAGGCGCACAGTTTTACCAGACCATTCAACCACCCAAGAGAAACCATGAAAAGTGAGAAAGATGGAATTTTCACTGTTGGTGCACGGTTTATCTAACCACATGGGCCGACCACGCGAGGTGATTATTGAGGCAGAGGTAGGTGCATAGTCAGCTCATGATTTTTCTAACAGTGTAACTAACCATGCATGGTTTAAAAGTGAGATCCTAAAAAAGTTGATCTCACTCATTTTCACTTCCAAGCCTCCCATTTTTCACTATTTATGACCTTAATTCATTTTTTTATTCCTCCCAAAGGCCCTAAAGTCTATCCCTTTCAAATTAAAAGTGATTTGAAGGATTTTCTTAGTGTGTTGAAGCCCTATTCCCTTGGTAAGTCTTCATCTGTGGTAGTTTTATTAGATCTACTTTCCTTCCCTCTCTCAAAATACTAGATATTTTGTGTTTGGGATAGATATATGATGGTTTATTTAAATAATGATGAGTTATGGCTATGTTCATGTTATTGAAATAGATATAAGGTGAGTTTTTTGAGATTCAACCTGGTTTTGTTGAATAATTCACATCGTTCTTCATTTTGATCATAAATCCCAAGGTAGGTTTCTTCACTCTTAAGTCCTCATATAATAAATTGAAGGATTAATTTCAAATAGGTTAAATTGATTGATTTTTTTGTGAATTTTGTATAAAAATAATGGAAGAACCCTTCTTTAGTGTTGGTTTTTGGATTTTTGGATGTGTGGAAATTGGTTGTGCAAAGTGATTTGGTTTCTTGATTTCAAAATATTGATTTTAAAATATGGCTTGGTTGGATTTTAGAAAATGGTTTGTTTGAAATTTTTTCAATAAAATAATGGTTTTATTGAAATATCTTAGAATGGTTTTAAAATGGTTTTGGGATACATGGGTTTGTGTGAGTTCATGCTTTCGACGTGATGCTAAATAAGGGGTGTGTACCATTAGGTTGTGAAGGGATGTGACCCTAAATAAGGGGAATGTGTAACTAATACACAAGGATATTTTCCACTTAGATATGAATTAGTGTATGGATGAGAAATTTCTCATGAGTATGGAAATGTCAGTGAAGCATGAATGTGTGGGTGTATGTGTGAATTATGGAGTGGGCATGCTAAAAAGAAATGTGAAGTGGTTTAATAAATTGATTGTTGTTTTCCTTGGAAAAATTCTTGGTAGTAAAAATGTTTTGGTGTGAATCTATTTGGCTTTATTATGAATAGTTGAACTATTTAAAATGCTTTTTTAATAATTTTTTATATAAATGTGCTAACATGTTCTATCCTAGTGGTGTGAGTAGGAAAGTCATTTGGGGAAAACCTACCGAGTGTCATTACTCACCCCTTATTTTAAATGATGGTTCTTTTAAAGATGTTGTTTATCAAAACATAGGTAAAGTTGAATAATATCACTTGTTTACTGGTGCTTAGTAATACTTGAGTATGGATTTAGAGTTGGAGATTGGAGTTATGTTTCGAGTTTTGAGTTTTTTGGATTCGTCTTCTTCTTTGTAACCAGATGTTAATAGTCTTATATTTTGGTACTCTAATTTTAGTTGTGTTTGATATTTAGTTGTTATAACTTAAGTTGTATACATTGTTCTCATTAATCATTAGTTCTTATTTTTTTTGGTGTGTTTGGTTTGATTGTTTTATTTTTCAATGGAAGAATCATCCCCCAACAGTATGAAACCCTTGGCATTTATTACTAGCCTTTGCTGTTTTAGGGATGTCACCTAAGGCCAAGTAGAAATTCCACCTTGACTCAAGCCAATGAATAATGGAGATATGTTACATGAAGTTTCCATTTCTTTTAGGATTAAATAATCAAAGTTCCATTAATATTTTGGAAACATGGTTCAACATTCTCAATCAATTCATACACATATATCAAGTAATGCTTTATAAAGTAAATAGTTGAGAAAGGAGTGATGAAGTTGGATTTTATTCCTATAAAGGATCAAGTAGAAGATTTATTTACCAATCCATTTATAAAGGATTCATATTAAAATATGAGGTTTATAGTGGGAGTTAAACCTTATTCTTCTCATTGACAAGGTATGATGACTAGTCCACTCTCTCACTTTTTCTTTGGGATTTTTTTAAATGGGGAGAAAGTTGGGAAACATAAATCCATAGATATATATTTTTCTTAATGATTGGAAAATCACTTTTTAAGTGGAGTTAAATATTTAGGGTGAGTTTTTCAAAGGATAAAATTATAAATTCAATATTCTTGAACTATTGTAACTTGTTTTTTGATTATGTGTGTATCAAAGTTTGTCTGATACATGTACAAGAATATTTTTGGGAATATAAATTGAGTAGTGAGGTGGAATATGGCCATTAAAAGTGAATATGAGTTACTATTATAGAAAAATTTGATATTACTATTCATTATTCTTGTTTCATACATTGGATTTAATCACATATGCATGATATATTTGAATGAATATTCCTTTATAACGTTAAGAGATATTTATGTTCAATAGATGGAAAAAATAAAAAGGGGGATTATTGGGACCAATAATATGTTTGAGAGTGAAGGTACACCATGTTCTAATTATTTCAAAAAGGAGGAGATTTTTTATTGAAGATAAAGTAAAATGGATGTGATTTGGGGCATTAATGCTGTATGTTTTGTATTTCTTTTCAATAAATGAACAAAATTCCAACATAGATGAATTTATATGATATAGGTAAGGGGAAGATCATTTGAGAATTTGTAAGTGATTAGAAGAGGGTAAGAGTGTAATTTTTTTGTTTGGAGTAGTTTAGTGTAAAGAAATACATGTTTATGCATTGGTTCTATCTACCCCACTCTATGGTCTCTGTCTCAATTAAAAAAATACTGTTAAAATAAAGAAATGAGTATTTTGGACGTAATTGTTTCATGAAAATCCCTATCAAGCATGAAGAGTGGTCACTATGACATGGTCATATTATGGTCAGCTGTGGTATTTGGCAGGTGAAGACAAATCACATATTCCTCTATAATGTGGTATATTGTGGTTATTAAGGGTTCAATAAATTGAATTAATAAATTCTTTACTTTTGGATGTTGGAAACATGAAGTGAAATGAAAATTTGTTCATGGTGCTTGGTTGGGAAGAAAAATTTAAAGAACTATGAAATGGTACAAGTATCATGATCGTGGTATAATAACTGAAATTTTGAGGGACTATACTCCTAGATAATGAAAAAATATAAGATATTCATGGAAATTGAATGGGAATAAAAATGGGTATGACTTTACCATGGTATTATTTTACTGGTTGCGGAGGAATCTTAATTTCAAAATGGATCAAACAAGTCTATGGTTCATTATACCATTGTGATTTCCTAAATACATCATAGTTAGTGTAAAAATAAATATTCAAGTGTTTTTATTGATTTGGATTTATGTATGAATAATATTCTAATAAAAATTTATTCTTTAAGTACCCTAATAATATCACGGGTGACTAAGAAGGGTCTGATCGATCTAATGAATTAGAATAGAGTAGAAGATCTTGGAAGTTGATATTTTGATTTTGAATTTTAAATTCAAATTTTCAATGAAATTAAGAGAGAAGCATGATGCTATATAGAGAGGGTGTTTCATGAATTATAAGAGTATAATAAGTGAAGAAAAATGAAAATACACCCAAGAAACAAACAAAGTTCCGGAAATATTCATTTACTCAATTCTTGAGGTATAAAATCTTTGAATTTGAAGTTTTAAGTTATTCTTGAAGATAAATTGGACTGTAATGGTTTTTGTAGTGATTTTTAAGATCCTTATTATTGATTGAATTTGATAGTTTTTATCTATTATTAAGATAACTCAATAGATAAGTGAAGATAGTGTTAGGTTATTAATAATTTTTTTTACACATAGTTTGAAATAGATTTAGTGTGTGAAGAAGATTGGTGAAGCTTAACTTCATATATAACTACTTAGAGTCATATTTAGAGGTTTAAGAATAATTTTGTTATATCTCTTTAATAATACCATTTTGATTGTGTTGGAGAACAAGATATCATTTTAGAGACATTTTTATGTAACATGAGTTCAAGGATAGAACCTACTCATTTGTATCCATTATGATTAGTGTATTGTGTGAACATAGGTTTTTTGTATCATGCCAAGTATATAACCATTAATTTTGAATGAAAAACCATTTTAAATAATTGAACATTATATGATTATTTTGTTTGGGTGTGTGGATACTGAATTAATTGTTTAATATCATTAAAATTAAATAAATAATAAGGAAAACGTCAAAAAAAGTAAATCAATCACTTTAATTGGTGATTGAGGTTATCTTGTGGTGGAATATACAAGTATTTGATACACTAATTCATACCCTCTCAGTGTATCATTTAGGATCCTATACCCATTAGAATCTAATTATCTACATTATGGATGGTGAAATATTTTTCTAAAATGAATACATTTCATGGAACTTTATTAAAATATATAATATTTAAATAATGTGAATTATTCACACAATGAGATATGAAGTTTTCATAAGAAATGAGAAATAATATATGATGAGTTATTATTTAACATGAATTATATATTTTTATAAATATGAAGTGTTCATATTTATAATGTTATTTATAAATTTCATGTGGTTATATTTGTGTTCTATATATGAAATATTCAAATTTATTGCATACATATGGAGAGTCTATATATTTTATACACCAACTACAAAAATTGTTTGTTTATTTTCTATTTTTTTTGAAATATTTCTATATTATATTCTTTCTTTATAAAATATTCATAATTCTTATTCTAAATTTATGAAATATTCATTTATTAAATTTCTTATATAAGTATTCATAAATATGAAGAATTTATATTTTTTATATTTGAATGTTATAACTAGAATGTTAAATTGATTCCTTCAAATTCATTATTATTCATTTTAATTGTTTAAATTATATATGATTTAATAAAATTCAATAAATATTAGAGATTTAGTTTGTTATATTTTTAAATTATAGGTTTATTATATATTCTTATATATTTTGGAATTAAAATCATCACTAAAACATCAATTACTCTTTAGTATTAATCTATAGATAGTGGTACTTTGGGTTGGACTACTTATTGGACAATAAGATTAGGCTCTGTCTATAAAAGTGTAGTTCACTTTCTTTCACACCATACTTAGTTAATAATAAGACTTTAGTTTCTTGTTATTTAATTATTTTTGTGGAAGTGATTTGGTGCTTTTTTTAATATTCTATATTTGAGTACATTATTGAATTTGAAAATTTAAGCTTTTATTATATTTTTATATCAAAAATCATTAATTTTATTAATTATATATGTTAATTTGTTTAGAATATCTTAATTTGGTACAGAATGTGTACTATTATTATATTAAATCACTAAAATCTTGCATATATATAGGTACCGCATAATATGTAATGAACTATGAATGAGTTTCATATAGAAATTAAATAGTGGTATAATTAAAATTTCCACTAATATACTAAGGTATTAGATTTTTTTTCCAAATAAATCACTTATAAATATTTGAAAAACCAAATGGGAGGGTAATTATATAGTTGGTAATGAATGGTTTCTCTTTAATGATCCTAATAATAATAGGTTTTTAAAGGAATAAGGTTAGGATGATTCATTAGATGAATTTGAGAATGCTATTGTACAACTAACTTTTAATGAGTCATATATGATAAAATCGGTAAAATATGTCTACTTAAATATACATTCCTTGATAGAAAAGTAAATTTAGACTAAATACAGCTAAATATGTATTTTTATCCATTGAAACTTTATATTTTTTAAGGTTATTGTTTTAGTGGAAGGATATTTAATTAAATATCTTATTGAATAATTTTTTAAACATGATATTCATAAAAAATATATTTTATTTGTAAATTATAATGAAATTAAACATAAACACTAATATGTTACTGAGATAAATCCTTGAGAAAAATAAATTTAATTGAAATAAGTTTATAGATAATTATTAAAACTTGAGATGTGTTTGCAATTAAGATGAGAAGATTTAAGTTTTATATAAAACCATGCCTTATATGCTAACTATTGATATCTCACAAGTGTAAATTCAAAATTATTCAAAGAATCAAGATAACAAAAATGAAATATAATGTATTATGTTATCTTCCATGGGGTTTGATCATAAAAAACTATACAAAAATATGGAATCAATCATTGTGATTGAATAAATTAGGAATAAACTAAAACATCATAATCATAGAAAATATATTGTTAAAAATATAAATTTATCTATTTTTTATTCATTGTCATAAGATACCGGTTGTATATCACATATTTTTGAGAATTTAAAAGGAATAAAAAATATCTTAGTTTTGATAAAGGGATTACTAGATTTACATATTGACAATTGATTAAGGTATGATTCATTATAGGTAAGTATATGTAATCTCTATCTACCATATGCATTGGTTATAGAATAAAATGGTTGGTATTAAATCCCATTAATTAATAATAAATTTATTGATGTTTCTTTTTTGGATAATAAATGGTATTTCTTTATTATTTAAGATTAAGAGTTGAGTTATATATATGAATGGGATGTTTTATGGAAATAAACATGCAATTATTGGTTTATAAATTATAAAAATGTAAAATACAAAAAATTAAATGACAAGTGATATAGTTAATGTTAATGATTCAAATAATATTTACCTTTGGCATTGTTACCATGGACATATAAATTTTAAGCACATTCAAAGACTCCAAAAGTATGAATTATTTGAATTTTTTTATTAAGAGTAATTTGAAATGTATATATAATTTCAATTAGAAAACATTTAAGTTCCATTAGGTTAAATATTTTTTCAATAACATTTTTTATCAAGGATCTTGTAAATATAATTATACAAAGGAAAATTGATGGGAGATGGATTAATTATCTACCTAAAAGAAGTGAAGAAGCTGCCAATAATTTATTAGGAAATTAACTTGATTATCCTGGATACCTAAATGAATAAATTCAAAGGGAAATAATAACATCAGATACTTCATTGAGCTATTCCACAAATTAAAAACATATAATAAATATAAAACTGTTATTTATTATAATTTAAATATCCTTGGAATGCAAGCTATTGGATACAACTTGATGTAGTTTTTATTAAAATGTTCAAAGCTAACCGAATAAAATATTAAAGAGTGGTAGCTATGAAGAAACCGTATATATGTTTATAAGATTTAACAATATTTTAATAAGTGTTAAATACACTTGGATTAAGTTTTTAGTTGATTGATAAAATGAAATGGAAGGTTGAACACTGAAATAGTCTTAAACAATTTGTCATAAAAAAAGGTATAGGTTGGTATAAGTGGAGTATAAACCATCTAAAGGTTCTTGATATTTGAGGCTACTAAGATCTATGTTCAAGAGTTTTTTATGAAGTTATAAAGTGGTTAATATGACATATATTTTATTTAAATAAGTCATAGTTTGATTTGAAATTGTATGGAATTTTTAATCAGATCGTAAGACTTTAATTCTATTTCATATTACATATAATTTCATAAGTATTCATGGATAGTATATAACATTGAGAAAATCATGTAAATTTACATGTATTATGAAATAGATAATCTCATAACACTTCTCGGTATAACGTATGAAATTTCTATCACCATATGACTTGATTTCCAACATCAGGCTTTAATGATGCAACATTTGAATTTTCTATGTATGATTTGCTAAAGCCTTGTATGATTTTTTAGGAACTTTTTATGATTTTCCAGATATAAAAAATTAAAAATATACTACATGTAAGACTATAAAAGGAAGTTGGAAAAACTTTATATGAACCATATATGACTTTATATTTAGATATTTTTTTTTTGAATTCTTTAGAATGAAAATAGGGTTTTCAAAATTAAATATTCTAATATGAAATCATTTTTGGAAATTCAAGAGATCTTAATTCATCTCAAAAACATCATGAATAATTATTAATACATGATATAATTATGATTTTAGGAAAATTAAAGAATAATGAAATTAAGAATATAGAAAATTTATATAAATCTTTGAGTTTCAAATGAGTATATTTGAAACTCAATTTTAGTTATCAAAATGGAAGATAAAATCCATCGACTAAAGAGTTATTATTTAGTGATTTAAATATCATAAAAATTTATTTGATTCATGTAGTGATAGAAGAAATATGTTTTGATTTGTGAGATGATGTTTTCAAACATAAACTGGAGCCCGTATAGAGCTTATGAGAAGCTCTCATGTTGCAATTAGAAAACACCACACCAGAGGTTATACTGCTATGAATTTATAAAAATATAGTGATTGAAGTAAAGATTTTTGGTAGTTTATTTTGGTAATAATAAAACCTGATATAACTATATAAAATTAAATATTTATTTGGATGATAATGAATATTAAAAAATAAAAAAGTTTGGAATTTTTATAAAAATAAATTAGTTGAAAAATTATGAGGCTCACCAACATGATTCCCATTTAATAAGAAGATATGGAGGATCAAGATATAGGATGATACATGTGAGTTGTAAGGGTTGAATGAAACTATATTTATGGAAATGTGAGAAGAAAATAAGTGGTAGAGAACATGAAAAATTATGACATGCATGTTTTTTGAAGACAGGTAGTGTGCTACCCTAAATAAAAATACCACTCAAGATAAAATAGTGTTTCATGTATTATAACTAAAAGAAATAGTTATATTGAGGTATAAGAAGAATGAGTTTCCATAATTGTGATGAAAATGTACATACTACTAGGTTTTGAAGTAAAATCCACTACATACTATAATGAAAAATAATTAGGAAGTTGATTCTATGCCAAATTGAGAATTTACTAGGAATTAAAAGGAAAAATAAGAAAATTAAACTGACTATCAAGCATAGATATTCATTGAGAAAGAACATAGTAGTGGTACCAGGTTTTAATTTCTAGATTTTTTTAGAGATATATATTACATTAGATACTTTCTATGAATGTTTTTATGATATTTTTTTATTGAATAAAAGTTGTGATAGTCCCGCAAATAGATTATGAACAATGTATATAAAGTATAAAAAAGGATGAGTTTTTAGTCCAGTCCTTAAATAATTTATGGTAGTTAAAGAAACCTTGTGTTTGAGGAAACAAATTAGTATTTGATTTAGTGGAATCCTTAAATAGGCTATGATGTAATTCAATAAGTGAATGGAAATCTAAGATCAAATGGTGGAGTATAAGTGTGAAGAAGCATAGTGGGATGATTCAATTCATCACATGTGTAATAGAGTAATCCCAAACCTATATAATATGGAGTAAAAAATATCATGATGATACCTAGATAAACCACAAAAATTGTATGATAATATGTATAGTGTAAGATCTATGACTTGAAAATACAAAGAATATTAAATAATAGGATCCACCAGAGAGGTCAAACCTTGTAAAAATATATGCACCAATGTTATTTATTTATATAAATTATATATAGGTTTATTCTTGGTTGAATAAGAAATATATATTTTTCTTAACCATAAATAAAGGTTCCAAAACTAAATGGGTTAATAAATTAAATAAATATTTGAAATTTGTTAAAAATTTAACCACATCCAATTCACCCATATGAGGTTTGTTTTCACCTATCTATTGAGACTTGCAATTGGTATCAGAGTGTAGGTTCCCACTAAGTGTATTTGATTTATATTTCCCATAAAGTTTTTATACTAAAATATATGTAGTGTATATTTTAAATATAAGAGCCTCATATGAATATTTTAGATTCCATCCTTGTTAATACAAATTTTGAAGTTTCAGTCAATACATCGAAAAATAGGAAGAGTAAATATGTAAAAAGGTAGAGAAAATTGTCAAATAATAAAGTGTAATCACTATTAGATGAGGGTAGTCATAATGGTGAGTGTTGTGTCAGATCCTCTTATGACTATTCCTCTGAAGAATAAAGTAGTTCAAGATGTGAAGAAAATGATATTGATGAGTCGCTTAGTGAATTTTATTCTTAAATTAAAGATCATTTAAAGAAATTTCCACTTAAAGTTATCTCATTCATATTTAATAATATGAAGGGAATATTTTATGAAGACTCATATAAATACAGAGAGAATTATGAAATGGAAGATTAATTGGTAAAAAGGTGAGTAGTAGTAACACCATCACAAGATTTGTGAAGGTCAATGAAGAATCTATCTAAATTTTCAATGAATGAGCTTCCTTGATGGATGAAGAATGAAAAATAGTTTTTCATTGATGAGGTTATTCAGGTATTCGAAAATTTATAGGAAGATTTTATAGATGTGAAAAAATCTCAACTCTAAATCAAGGAAAACATGGAAAAAGGTCATCAAAACTAATTACAAGAGGAAAATAGAATGTATGAGGATAAAAATAAGAAGTTAAATAAATTATTAGAAGAATTATTTAGTTTATTTGATCTGAGAATTATACTCTCAACATGAAGTTGCTTGATTTGGAAGTAAAATTAAAAAATTTAAAAGCTACACAAGCAAGTTCTTTCCAAATAGCAGATAAAATAAGTTCCACCACTAATGTTACTGAGATATATTTTCCTAAAAACTAAATCATTCTCGTGTTAAATATATTTTGAGATCATATGTAGAAAAATCCACCATATTCTCATGGATAATGGTTAACTAATTTTTTTTGAACCAGTTTGTACTCAATTTTTCTCATCTGTTTATGTAGATTTATGTTTAGAAACTGTATAAATGAGTGCGATAAAAAATTATTAAAAATACACTAATGTATCAAGTCTGGATGTGAGTATATCTAAGAATATTTTCCTCCAATTGGAATCTAGAAAGTTGTGGTTCCATCCCAAAAATAGAAAGGAAAAAATCTGTGTAGAATACTCGTATAAGAAATAAAAAGTGTTTTTTGGGTATTGTTGGTTTTTCTAGATGTTTGGACACATTTAGATGTGTTTTTGGAATAACAAGTTAGTATGTGAAATAGAATTAATTATTGAAATTAGGGAGGGTAAAGATAAATATATAGGAATACCCACTGTACTAAATAAGGATTCCTAGAACATAAAGAATCTATTTGTAAGGAATATATTTGAATCATTTGGTAACTTTTGTGTTTTTTTAATAAATTAGGATACTGTTATGAAGATATTTGGCATGTACTATCCCAAAAAAAATCTAATTCTACTATAAGGATAATTCCACTTATGTAGGCCAAGAAACAAAGTAAATAAGCATGTCTTTCTTGTGAAAAAATTGAACGAAGAATGTTTAAAAAAATTCACCCAAGAAGAACATTCAAAAGGGTATCAAATAAAAAAGAAAGAGATATGTATAATATGGAA
Organism: Viscum album; assembly: GCA_963277665.1. Taxonomy (NCBI): domain Eukaryota; kingdom Viridiplantae; phylum Streptophyta; class Magnoliopsida; order Santalales; family Viscaceae; genus Viscum; species Viscum album. Next base: position 955,314,349 of record OY728126.1, read on the forward strand.
GGATAGGCCACATCATGGACCATTTTAAAATGACCATGAAAATAAATAATATTAATGAGATAAATTTCTAATCAAAAAATAATGATTCAATCCTAGAAAAGGATAATAGGATTGTTATGGAGGCTGAAAATACTAAAGATGAACTAGAAATGTTACACAAGATGGGTAATATAAAGAATACTAAAAATGTTTATGGATGGTTCAAGATAGCTGGAAACATAACCATGATGTTTATTAAATGACTTTATGAGAAAGATAAGTTGTTTCCAGATGAAGGAAAAACACTCATGACTCCAAGTACCAAGAAAGATATCATGAAGAAGGTTAGAGAAGGATAACCATACTAAAAAAGAGTGCTTGACAGTATGACCAAACAAGTTGGTAGATTTCAAGAAGATAACAAATTTTGAAAAGAATAAAACTCCTCCATTTATCTAAATAAAGGAGGCTATTCTAGATAAGAAAAGAGTACAAAAAGGAAAGCAGTTCAAGAATCCTAAAGGCAAAAAAACTTGGGAAATAAAGGATCTAAACAAGCATGTAGAAATAAATACATTATGGTGCTTCAAATAAAAGAGTTTTTCAATCGAGAGAACAAGATCCTCCCTTTATATCACATTTATGTGCTGATAAAGATCCACCATCATGGAAGATGGAATTGAAGGTGAAGATTTATGAAGGGAGAAATGGTGAAAGATGTGATGTATATATAGATAAAAAGTAATCCATCATGGATTATCACATTGTAATTCATATCATAATTTATATTAGGATCTAATTTATATTGTACATCATTGGAACCAACCAAAATGTTGTATATAGAGAATCCCCTAATAGATTATATCATGAGAAGTAATGTTTCTATAGATTTATTCATTTATTTTAAATCTATAAATCTTAATAGCCCTTCAAAATATAGAGGTGAGGTATTATTTTCATTATTACACCAAAATTGTTTCTTATTTATAATATATCTAAAGGTAGAGATATTATCTAAAAAAATAATGAAAAAAACAACCTACATTTGAATGTTTCTGATCTATTTTGTGAAGTTGAGTGTAGGTTCATAAAAATTATTATAAACATGTTTGATAGTTCCCTAAGTTGTGAAAGGTTGAGTCAATATCACATTTTGGTTTTTATAAGGATATATTTGTTGTCTAGACTAATCAATATTGTTTTCTATATTGGTTTATCCCATGTAAACATAGATTTTATTGGTTGATGACACATTTATATAAAAAATATGGTACCACCCTTCTCTCAAATAGAAGTTGAAAAAATTTCTCAAGAAAGGGGGAGATAAAAAATAGAGAGATGATATTTTTCTTTAAATTAGAATATTAAATAGGGAGAATAATTTTACCTTTAAGGTGATTATCATATATTCATGGAATCTCAATAAGGGAGAGAAGACACGAAATTGGCTATTTAATTTTTTATCAATTAAGGGAATAAGTAATTACATAGACTCTTAGAGTAAATTTGAAATTTCTAAAAAATTCAAAGGTGGTGATTTCTGTTCCATTAGGATGAAGTTGTTTTTATTCCAAATTTTATTTATTTACACGGATATTGTCAATGTAATTATGTAAAGTTAAAGGGATGGGTGATGTATTGAGTATCTATTTGGACCAAGCTAATGATGAAGGTGATCATATTCAGGTATTGCCTTTTGTTTTCAAGAATGATTTTAAAGAAAGACAAATCACATCACTTTGTATTTATGTAATTTGTATTTACCATTATATTCAGGAGAATTGGACTTAAAATACTTAAAAGGAGCTATCGTATTCCGAATAATATTTTTGGTAGTAAAGGGTCATCAGATTCACTCTAGATTTGGTATGGAAGAAGTGATTATAGTGATGGAGAATCATAGTTTTCATGACTACAATAAATTAAATGTGATGATTCTTTGTGTCTTTGGATTTGTCATAAATCATAATTTAGTGGTAAAACTTATGATGAAATCTTTATGAAGGAAAGGGGAAGTTAAAGAGATAATTTCAATCATATTTAGATTATTTAGATCTGGATAGAAAAGAAAAAGGGGTGCTGTATATCCTATTATACTTAATTGTAATTTGACCAATTGTATCCAGGCCAATCATATTTAGAACGATTTATTCAAGATGAGCTAGAAAAGAAAGATGGTTTCTAGAAAGGATGGGTAGTTAGAATACTTTCCATTACAATTCATATGATACTAAAGATAATTTTCAATATATTCAAAATTATGAAGGAATTCATGATACAAGATTAAGTTTGTGAATGAATAAAAGAGTTTAAAGAGTTAAAGCTATTGAAACTGGTCCATTGTATTTGGAGCACCATCATATTCAGGATAAATTATTTTCAAAAAAATTGATGTAAAATGAATTAAGTTGAAGCCAATGAAAATCATAATGATATTAACCTATAAATAATTTATTCAACCATTTAATATATTTGAATAATTTGTTGAAGGAAGAGTTTTGAATTTGAAGGCTGGGGAGTTTTGTGAGAAATGTGAGAAACCAAATGTACTAGTTTTCAGTCAAACCAAAAGCCAAAAGATATAATACCATGGTGATTAAAGATGATGGGGTAGATAAACTCTGATTTATTTTTAAAAGTTTTTAATAAACTAGATCAAAATAAGAGTTAAAGGTGGTGGCTATATATATTGTCAAAGGGGAGTTAAAAATTTAAAGAATATGTTTTGTTTCTTAAAGTGGGACAAGATCCATCTTATTTGAGTCATTCTTCTAATAATATTCAGTAATCAATCTGAGAAATCATAATCATACTGGTTTTTGAAAATAAATTTTGAATAATCTTTGAAGTCATGAAGAAGATTTAGGAATATTCGAGAAGATTTGAAGAAGTCATAAATGCACTCAAAAGACGCAAAGAATCATCACATTTAAGAAGTCATAAATGTACTAAAAAAGCATCATCACATTTAATTGGTCAAATTATGATCAGGGGTCCTAGATATCACATTTAAGAAGTCATAAATTCACTCAAAAACATTTATCCTGGATATGATGGTGCGCCAAATACAATAGACTAGTTTCAATAGGTCGCTCATCTTCACAAGACATGACACGTGTAGGAAAAGCCCGTGAGAGGGTGAGTTTAACAATACTCAATAGGACACCCCAAAACCACAAATAAATACACAAATTAAAGGTACAATCATGTCTACATAGTATATGTATAGAATATATATAACAAGAACATATCTAGATATACTCAAAACTAGACTCTTATTCTAGAGGTAAGTCAAAATGACCTCATACCCACGCCAGGGATTGAATTCGAAGATTATACAATTCACTCATCCAGGAGAAATTACTTTTGAGTATGATATCACTGATGAAATCCATATGATAAGTAATGTTCATCGAGAATGGCCATGAGATAGAGATACACTGATAGATCTGAAGAGAGAATACGATAAACATATGAGGATCACTACCAGGCCCATGGGGTGATACCACGACTCATCTAGATATTCCTATTAATTAGAGGATGTACGTCTGATAGGATTGGTTGCGTTGATACTTGACTCTAACTAGGGAATAATAATGGATAGAGGATCCTACTCCAGGTCTATCAGAGGGGATTCCTAACTCTATCCAAAAATTCCTGCTAAAGGGATTATAATCCTGTGAATAGAAACCAATACGAAATGAACTTAAAAGGAATGAGAAAGGGAACCAAACCTATCAAAAAATGTCTAAGATATAGTGAATAACAAGATAAAGTAATGTAGAAGAGATTACACAACATGTATAAGGGTCACATGCTGTGTCCCTTGACCCTAGGTACTACCCATGTACAACGACCCATTTCAAAAGAACATTTTGTGAAGAAAAGGTATAAAAATTATATAGAGAGGGTTACATTCCACATCCTACTCTATGAGGATAGATCCATGTTTGCTGGCCATGTGCCTGTACATGGATTCAACCCGTTTTATGCCTGCCCATGTTTCAATACACAGGGTAGCCCGTATAACTGGTCTGGGTCTGGCTGTGTGGTGGAGTATATTATGTGTACTCTACCTTGTGTATGTGTATTTCTCAAGAAACACATCAAGTCTTGGGTAAGGGACCACATGCCATGTGACATATGTCACATGACTTGTGACACTTTATGGCTTCCTAAAACACGATCCTCCACTAGCAGGGCCCACACGCCTTGTATTCTAAAAAACACACTATGCTCATTAGGATTTTCCAAAACGCTTGTTCTTCTTCCGCACACCTTAGTTGATCCTAAAGTGTTTGATTTGCTGATCATTTTCCTCTAAAATAAATATCTAGGGTCACCTTACCATGGAAACACATAATCGGTATGTCTTAGGCCTTCAATGGGCTCTGAAAACCGATTCCGATCATTCGCACGAAAGTCGGTCAAAGAATGGTATCTCACAAAACACCTTGATCCATCTACCACCGTCACCATCACACCTCATATAGGTCATAAAAATGGTGGATATTTTATTTTGGATCTTTTTGAAAAGAAAGAGAATCTCAATGATCATCGGTTCATATCTCATGAAGAATTCAAAGAACACGAAGAACATTGGGGAGAAGAGCACAATTGAAAAACCAAAGGAATGAACCTCAACCATTGTTCATTTTGACCTCGATCCATTCCATAATAATGATCAAGATAACAAAATAATAATCATAATAATCATTCCCTAAATTCCCGTGATCAAAACCCTCCAGCAAGAACAATCAAACTGTAGGTCCACTATTTCAAGGGTTGATCTAGGTTCATCATTAAATCAAAGAACAAGGAAACGAATAATTGAAAAAACACACCCTACCTCAAGGCTGGATCATTCATTGAAGAGGATCGATCATGGTGTCGCTGTAGTTGGTGCGATCCGTCAAAATGAATTATATAGATCTCTAATCCAAGGCTCCGTCTTTGTTCATCATTGAGATAATTCTTCATGTTCTCTATAAAGCCTCTAGAAAGTTATCCATGATTATGAGCCTAATATTGGGATCCTTCTCATTTAAAATAAGAAAAGGCATAACTGCATCATTGTGTAATGTCAAAATAAAATAATTTCTTAATTTATTTTATCCTTTAAAATGTCCATAAATTAACTTTTACAATTGACCCGGGCCGACTGATTTTAGGCCTCACCTTTGGTAAAGTCGCCTCTATGAACAAAATGGTGCCATTAGATTTTTGATTTGGGCACCTGTTTATAAGTTATTCTAATTTTTATGGAAAAAGATCTTGCATACCATTTAATATAATTCAAATATTTATTCTGGGAATACCAGGTCATAGAATCGCTTGCCTCCCTAGTGCCTGGTCATGAATTAATTCCATATATTATTTAAAAATAATACATGGAAAATCCTAGACATTACAGATATTCAAATGATAATCATATTCATTGATCATTGTATTCAGTTGTCTACCATATTCTATTTGTCACCATCTTCAGCTGGTCACCATATTAGGCTGGATAATCGGATTGTGATTTCTGTATTAGGATTTTTGGATTGAGGAAGTAGGTATTTAAAATTGTCTTAATTTTATTATTTTAGAGTTATATCCATCATACTGATAAATTGGATTTGAAGATTGGATATGAAGAATCATATTGGTCAGATCAGACTTGGAAATCAGATTGAATTCTATATCAGAGTCCTTGGAGTTTCTTACCAGCTTCTAGGTAATAAAGTAAATATTTTTTTACAATATAATACAATCTTTGAAGTTAAAAATAAGAACAAGTAACATGTGTTGTTATAAAAACATTGTTTTACCATATTTGTGTTAAGAGGGTGCACACACACTATTAGACTGTCTTCAAGGTGATATGTGTGTGAGAGAGTATATTCTACTCATTGTATTCTACAAAAATGATTGTTTCTAGTAGATTTTTTGGTATTGGATCATTTCCAAACCATACTTACGATGTAAATATTCTTATTGAGTATTGAACCTTATAAATAATTTTGTTCTTGTGGATGTGTATTTGAATTGTTTTTAGCAGGGAAAGAAATATTTAGTAGGATGTGAAGGCTATTTCAATTGAAAATAAACATAAAACAAAAGTATCACTGATTCACCCCTTCCCCTAGTAGTGATAAAATTACACCAATTAGGATCTTTCAAATGGTATCAGAGCTGAAGGTTCCCACCACTTATTATTTACTGAAGTTTTGAAGGAAATATTTTGAATAATATGAATTGTGTAAACAATAAAGGTATTAAAATTTTTGATGATAAGAATGATCATATCTATAAAGAAATAATGTAGCCTTATCTTATGTCTATTGGATATGATGTTCATGAAGCTAAAACAAATGGATTTCCTCTTATAGATGATAAAGACATCTTACATCTGTTGATAAGAAGAATCTTGAGAATTATGGAAGGGATGAGAATTTTATATTATCATCACTTTCTAAAAGTGAATTCCGAAGGGTGAAAAGAGTTTACATAGGCAAAGGTATATGGGATAAATTGAAAAAACATATATGAATCCAATACAAAATTGAATAAGGAAAATTTAAAAATATGGATATTGTAGTATGAAGATTTGAATATTGGTGAGTATGAATCTTTTGAGGACTTATTTAAAAGGTTGAATGATATTTTTAGCACAATCATAAGCCTTGGTGAAAAGTTAGAAGATTCAATAGTTGTTGAAAATATTTTGAGAATCCTTCTCGACAATTTTGATGAAAAATTTTCTTCATTAAAATACAAATATCCTGAAACATTATCTCCATATTATTTGAGTAACACTCTCATTACTTATGAAATGAGAAAGTATAAAGATATGAAAATAAAAGAAAAAGTTGATAGATAAATCTCTTTCAAGGATGATAAGAAAGAGAAGTCGAAGAATATTCTTATTGAAGATGAAACTGGTGAATCTGATTATGAAAATGAGGTATGTAAAATATTTTATGATATCTTATCCTTGTTTTCTAAAAATGTAAAAATAGGTTCAGGGGAATACAAAGAAAAACTTCCCTTGATTCTTTTTTGAATGTGGATCCTTTGGGAATTTTGTAGCTAATTATCTTATAATAAAGAAACAATAAGATAACGATAAAGAAGAAATAAGGAAAAGAAGATCATAGAAGAAACATAGAGATAAAGGAAAATCATATTCCACAGAGAAATACTAAAAATTATTCAAATTTAAAAGAAGAATTTTCTTATCTAGAGATGAAGAAGATGAAGGTAGTGATGCTGAATTCAAAATAACTATTGAATATGGTATTGAAAATAATTCTATTAAAATAGTTAATGATGAAGAGTTTAGAAGAAGTAGTTCTGAATAAGGCTAAACTCAACTTGAATATAATTTGAAAGAAGAGTTGAAAGAGGGTCTGAGAAAGATTAGAAGGATATAAAAGAAAAACAAAAATTTGGAAGATGAATGTTCCTCAACAAACAATCAAGAATGTTTTTTTGATGATAAAGTGAAGCTGCTAAAACAAATTGATGATCTAAAGAAATATCTTGAGTAAGAAAATACTCCTAATGAGAATCTAGAGGTGAAGTTGAAAACAAAATAAGAAGAGTTGGAACTTGTCAAAAAAAAATTCAAAATTGAATAGATAAATACATGTTTCAAAAACACTGTCTTTTATGTTGGTGAATGTTCTCAAAAGGATAAAAATAATAATGGTTAAAAAAATTTACCTTAAAATATTGAAAACAAAGGATAAATTATTTCTGAAAAAAAGAATGTTTGTAAAGTCATGTATGCTGACAAAACCAACAAAGTTGGGAATTCATAAGTTTTAAAGAACCCTGAATCTAGAAAATTTTCCAATACTTCTAGTTCCAATATAGATGAAAAGAAAAGGAAGAATTTTATTGGTAACAAAAAGGTTGCTGGCTCATAAAATAAAGGAAAGAAGGTTGCTGAGAAAGTATTCAAAATTCTAGTCAGTATGAAAGTTTCAATGAAAAATACTCTTTCTATGGATATAGATGGAATTGTGGTGGATTAAAACACCCAAAAAATATATTTTGGTTTAACCAAAAACATTACTATTATTCTATAGGTTATGGAAGGAATAAGCCAAGGGGGATCTTGTCTTCTCAAAGAAATAATTCTGAAAAGGTTGGAGTTAAGATTTAAAATAGATTCAAATCATTGGAAACTATTTGTGAAAGGTTCGAAAAACCTATAAATATTGAAAAAAGATGTCTTGTTTTGTTTCTAGCACAAAAAAGTTTGTTAACAATTCTTAGGTTCCTAAAGTGAAGAGATAAAAAGAAAAAGAAAAATATATTGTTGTTGAAACTACTTTGAAATCTATAAAAGAAGAATGACCTTGGATTATTGATAGTGGTTGTTCTTCTTATATGACAGGAGATTTAAAATTTTTTATGAATGTGAAAGACTTTAAAGAAGGAAAAATGACATTTGGCAATGATTAATCCTTGAAAATCAAATGTGTTGGACTATCCATCATTGTAATGTAAAAGATGAAATCCCAGAAAACATTGTATGTTGACGGGCTAAAACGTAATTTTATAAGTGTTTCAAAATTTTGTGATGATGGAAACAAAGTTATCTTCAGAAAAGATGTTTTTTTTGAAAAGTGATGAAGATGGGAAGATATTTATAAGAGGCCAACGTACAAAATGAAACTTGTTTCATGTTGGTGAAATACAAAACTCTTGTTACTTGAGAATGGGGGAAGAGAATAAATTTTTACATAAAAGCCTAGGAATCATGTGTCAAAGAAACATGAGTAAACTATAAATGATATATAGTGGATGAGACATTCATGATCTTCCAAGAAGGAGATATTGGTTTTTCACTATTTTATAGAAAGGAAAGATTATAAATTCAGTGCATACAAAAGTTGAAATTTTTTCAAAACAACCAATGGAGCTGATTCATTCCTATATTTGTGGGCCGATGGGGAAAAATCAACAAATATATAGAAGTACTTCAACACTTTCATTAATGATTTTACCAGAATTACTTGTGTTCTGTATATGAAACATAGAAAAGATGATTTGAAAATGTTTAAATGTTTCAGAAGGAAAGATAAAAAGGAATGTGAGTATTCAGTGAAGAAGTTGAGAACTGATAATGGTGGTTAATATAGAAGTGATGAATTATAAAGTTATCTTGAAATCACACAATTAGGCATGAGTATAGTTCCCCATATACTCCTAAAAAAATGGTGTCACTTAAATAAAGAATTGAAGTTTTGTGGAAATGGGAAGAACTATATTACTTGAACATAGTCTTTCTCATTACTTTTGGTGGTAAGCCATGAGTAATACATTTTATATTGAAAACTAATGTTTCTATAGGAAAAGATCAGGTATGAATCCATACAAATTGTTTTCTAGAAATACTCTAAGTTTAAAACACTTAAGAGTTTTTGGGATTCCGTGTATTATAAATAAGAAATGTGGAAACTATGGAAATTTTGAACAGAAATTTTAAGATGAAATTTTTCTTGGATATGATTTGAAATGAAGAGGATATAGATGTTTCAACAAAGAAATATGAAGAGTTTTTAATTTAGTTGATGTGAAATTAATTGAAAGATCTGAGGAAGAAAAGTTTATTCTATTAGATAAATAATTTGAGAAGGATAAGTAAATTTTGGTAAACAATTCTGATAAGGACATAGACAATTGTATTCCTACTCAAGAAGAAGAATCAGACATAGCTATTTCCAGTGATAAAAATGATACTAAAAAATATCATCCTAGGACGAGGAAACAAGTGGAAGTTAAACATATTATTGGTGATAAATATCAAATGTTCAAACAAGAAGAAAAAAAATGCTATTGCACATACTTCTTTATATTCAATGGTCAACCCAAATGATGTAGACAAATATTTTAAGTATCTGAAATGGGTTTTTCCCATGAATGAAGAGTTGGATTAAATTGAAAATAATTATACAGGGGAACTCATACCGAAGCTAGATAACAAAAATATTATTGGTATAAAGTGATTTTTCTAGAACAAGTTGAATTAAGAAGGTGAAGTGATAAGAAAAAATAAAGATTAGTTTGTAAAGGGTGTCACAAATTAAAGGTATTGATTTCGATGAAACCTTTTCTCTAGTGGAAAGATTAGAAACAATCAAAATTTTTATTTCTATTACTTCACAATGAAGATATAATATCTTTCAAATTTATATTAAATCCTCATTATTGAATGGTGATCTTGATGAGGAAGTTTACATTGAACAACCTTGTGTCTTTGTTGTTTAGAAATATGGAAGTTATGTCTGTAGATTATAGAAGGATTTTTATGTGCTAAAAAAAGATCCAAGATCATGGTATTCCAAATTAGATACTTTCCTGAGTAAAATGAATTTCAAGAAAGTAAGAGTTGATAGAAATATTTATTTTAGAAAAATTCAAGGGTATTAACTCATCATAATTTTTTATTTTGATGACAATATCTTCATTGGGAATGATGGGAGAAGTTGTGAAAGATTTTTTGAAGAAATGAAAAAGCTATTTGAAATGTCTATGTTGGAGGAAATGAAATACTTTCTTGGGTTAAAAATTTTAAATAAGGGGAAACAAATTTTTTATTTCTTAAGAAATGTTTGCTAAACAAATACTTAAGAGGTTCGACATGGAAATATAAAACCCTTTTTCCACACCTATTTCAATAGGAACAATGTTGAGTAAGTATGGAGAAGGAAAATAAGTTGACTAGAAAGACTTTATGAATATAATTGGAAGTTTTTTGTATTTAACTACCTCAAGAGCTGAAATTATTTATGTTATTACTTTATGTTCCAGATTTTAGAGTGCTCCCAAATAATGTCATTTAATTTATGGAAAAATAATTCTCATATACATCAAAGGCATAATAGATTTTAGAATAAGGTATAGCAGCTAAAAAATTATTGATTTTTTGGGTATTCAGATACTGATTGGGAATGAAATGTTGATGATATAATATCCACATCTGGTGGAGTATTCTTTCTAGGAAAGAATTGTATTATTTGGAATTCAAATAAATAGAATATAGTAACTATCAGTAGGTATGAAGATGAGTATGTTGCTACTTCTCTAGCCGCTACTCAACTTATGTGGATGAAAACTTAGTTTGAAGACATACTTGTTGAAGTAAAGTTACCCTTGCTCTAGGGTTGTGATAATCAAAGCACAATAAATCTCACCCAGAATCTAGTTCAATATTATAATTTAAAAAATATTGATATCAAAGTTTATTTCATCAAAGGGCATGTGGAGAAGAATTAATTGAAGTTGGAGTATGTTCCTAAATCAGAACAAGTTGTTGACATTTTCACAAAACCTTTAATGATGGAATCCTTTTCTAAATTAATGTTGACCATGGGTGTCTAACCTATTTATCATCAAGGTTGAGGTATTTATTTATGTCCCCCATCTCATCTTACCTTTTGATAGTGTTTTCAATGAGGAGAAAGAAGTGTTCCATAAATCTATCCTTAAAAGGGATGTAAAAAAGGGGGAGTTATGGGTAAGATGTGAATTCAACATTGTAAGTGTGTGAAATATTCTAACTGGTTGTTGAAAGAAAAATTTTATTCCATCAAATTTGAATATATGAAGAAAAAATGAGGTTTAAGAGATTAAGAAGGACGAGGAAGAGAATCTAGGAAGGTTTTCATAATCACCACTTTTGGAAAACATGGTTTTGTAGTCAATGATTATTCTTTTCTATAATGTGTTAGCTTATGTTGGCTTAGAATATTTGTTAAGTAATCTATTTCTTGAGTATATAATGTTCATTTAATTATGAAACTGGGTTGACAAAAAAATCTGAAGGGGGATATTGTTAGGTACAAGATGATGATGAAGGTGATTGTATTCTGGTATTGTTTTTTTTGCCAAGAAAGATTTTGAAGAAAGGAAAATCAAATCACTTTATATTTGGTGAAATTTGTATTAATCATCGTATTCAAGAGAACCATACTTATAATGCTTGAAAATTTCCATTGTATTCAGAAGAATATTTCTAGAAGTAAAGATTCATCAAATTCACTATGGATCCAGTATGGAAGAACTGATCATAGTAATGGAGAATTGAGTCTATATGACTAATAAATTAAATGTGAAAATGATTTTTTTTGCTTTAGAATTCTCATAAATCATAAGTTAGTTGTAAAATTTGTGATGCGATCTTGATAAAGGAAAGGGGGAGTGAAAGTTATGTTGTTAATCATATTCAGATTAACCATATCTAGATGGTAAACAAAAATGGGTGATGGATATCGTATTCAGCCTAATCGTAATCTGACCAATTGTATACATGCCACTTGTATTAAGAAAAATCGTATTCTGGATGATTTATAAAAGAAATATAGTTATGGAAATAATGGTAAGTTACAATACTTTACATTTCAATTCAGACGATGCTAAAGTTGGTTTTCAATGTATTCAAAGTCATTAAGGAAGTCATGATACAAGCTTAATTTTGTGAATGATGAAAAGAGTTTCAAGAGTTGATGCTTTTGAAACCAGTACATTGTATTCAGTGTATCATCATATTCTGGAAAATTTGTTTTAGAAAAACTGATTGAAAATGAATTGATTTGAAGCTGATGAAAATATCAATGATAGAGATTTATCAACAATTTAGTCAACCATTTAAGATGGTTGAATTATTTTTTGAAGAAAGATTTTGGAATTTGTGGGAAAGGGAGTTTTCTGAAAAATGAGAGAAACTAAAGGTACTAGTTTTTAGTCAAACCAAAAGCTAAAATATATAAAACATCTGTTATTAAAGATAATGGGTTAGATGAAATCTGGTTTTTTTTCAAAAGTTTTTAATCAACTGGATCAAAAGAAGAGTTGAAGGCCATGGCTGGATATATTGTCAATGGGGAGTTCAAAATTTAAAGAATATGTTTTGTTTCTTAAAGTTGGTCAAGATTCATTATATTTGACTCATCCTGATAATCAAATTTTGGAATAGAGTTGAGAAATCTAAATCATAATGGTGTTTGAAAAGAATTTTTGAAGAGAGTTTAAGTCAAAAATAAGATTTGATAAGATTTGATAAGAGTTGAAGAAGACATAAATGCACATAAAATTCAAGATAAATCTAGATTTTGGGTAATTTGTATAAGCGAGGATGTTTTTGGGATTCTCACCAAAATCAAACTTGGGTCTCCTATAAAAGGGATAAGCACTTTGTACATTCACTGACTACTGATGATGGATGTACTATTCATGGGAAGAGAGAGAGAAGTTTCAACATTATAGGGAGAAAAAGAAGTTTTTGTATTGAACCTTTATTGAAAAACTTTTGATGGACATAAGTGAAAGGATAAGAGACAAGATTTCAACATTATTAAGCTAATCATCATATTCATTTATCATCATATTCAATTTTCGACCTTATTATACTTGTCATCATATTCGTCCAGTCACTGTTTCAAGTTGGATAATCGGATGAGGCTTTCCATATTGGGATTTCTGGACTAAGGAAAAATGTATGATGAATTGTCTCAATTGTATTCTTTCAGAGTTATATCCATCATACTGGGTGATCATATTTGAATATCGGATCTAAATAATCATAGTGGCCAGATCAGACTTGGTAATTAGATTGAATTATATATCAAAGTCATTTTTTAACTCCCTAAACCTAGATTCCACTCAACAGTGCCCCAAGCCTGGTTGGCTACATGGTCTCAAGAGCATTTCCCCAAACTCTAGAGGCTTCCAACTAATAGTGAGGTCCTGGGTGAGTCATTGAGGAGACTATTCCCTCATTACTAGAGTATATCACAGTTGATGTAATTCAAAACTATAACAGAAGTAGATAGAACAAGAAGACAACAGATAAATATATGAGAAAGGCAAGAATATTCAACAAGCCAAAAATGTATCATATATAATTATGTAGATGACACATGTATCTATGAAACAAACAAAATAGAAACATGGTAGAGTAATACAATACAAGTATCCTAAATAAAAAAACAAAAGTGTCTATAGAATCACAATCCCCATCTTGGTCTCATGCTCCCCTACTCCAAAGAAATAGTCAAAAACTTGTTCAAGGGAACTTTTATTTATCAACACCTGCAACCATATAATTTGTTTGGGTCCCAAAGGAGTCCCAAATAGGGTGTGAGATAATCATCCCAGTTGGTAACCACCCAAAAGTCTATACAGTTCTAAATAGCACAAATCAGTATACCAATAAAGTGTAAGTAAAATAGTAACATAAGTCTGAATGCCCATGGATTATGCCTACATTAACTAGCAGTACCAAACAGCCTCTCAAGGCTCCATGTAACAAGTGTCATCTCCTAACAAGATAGCTACAAGTAATATAAGAAAACAACACAAACTCACCATACAACAATCCATATCCTATCCACATGATCTGTCCATATAAAGAAACTATATACCATGATTGTGCCCCATAATTAAGTGCATAACCCACATACATTTCGTATAATAAAGTGTAGACCATGAAGGGACAGATCCAAGATTTATAATACCAAGGCATCCTCATCTAGTCTCATGAGCGTCTTGGTGGAAACTTAGTATAGGCACTGGTTTGAGTCATAGTAGCATGTGTACAAACATGTCATACATGAGTCAAAGCAGTCCAGATACAAGGGGTTACAGGGCCTGAGGCATCCCACTGAATCAATAACCAAGGTGCATACTTAACCAAGGCGTCTAGTATTGTGTTCTGGGTTAATGGAGATTTGTCTATAGAATCTTTACATTCATCAACAATTTCTCAACTGTTCATACAATATGAGTCTACCCACTCATATAAACAATCACATTCAATTCCAAAAAAATGAGTATACCCACTGATGTATTTTACTTCCATTTAAATAAGTCACTTGGGTTTACCCACCCATTTATCACAATTATCCATTTAAGCAATATAAAAACTACTAATGAGTATACCCACTCATTTAATAATAGCCATTTAAGCACTTAAACATGTTAGGCATGGAATAATTATTATAACACAAGTCAAAGAGGAAAAACATATCATAAGCTTGTAAAAAACATCATTTAATCCCAACTAAGCTTCCTTAAACTAGTCAAGCTTGAGAACACTCCCCTTAGGAAGTTAATCAAAGGTCAAAACCAAATAAAAGACTTGTCACACCCCATGGGTAGGCTCCAGTTATGGAAACAACCACCAATACATCTCAAAGAACCTAAGGGAATCCCTAATAGGTTCTGTTGTATCTATTTTAGTTTAACAGTTCAAAATCGGGCCCACGCTGAAAAGTCTGGCAGGCAACAAAAAGGTCGATAACTCTAGAAAGAATCAAAAGTGGAAAGAAAAGTATATATCACCTACCTAATCTTGGTAGTGGAGTATTTTTACAGTATCAATTCCTAATTTGACTCAGTTTAGGAGAAATCTGAAGAATAGAGAAAGAATGAGAAATTAGGGCATATGATTCTAAGTCCAAATTGCACAACCATTTTTCTGAAGAATCAAGAACGAATAAAAAAAGAATAAATTAGTTATCAATGTAGTTTCAATGTGACCAATGATGGAATAATAATTGTTTATATGGGAGCTAGATCTGAAAAACTATCAGTGGGTTTTTAGGCTTCAAAAGATGGAAAAAAGAGATTATTTACAAAAAATAGAGGATACTACCTCTATTTTAAAAAAAACTATTAGGCAATTACATGATGTTTAATTTCCATTCACGATAGGTAATTACCAGCATTCCCTTTATGGGGAAAACATTACATTATGTGAAGGGTCCTGGCCAGAATATTACATGTCATGTAATCAGGTTACACATCGTGTAATCTCATTACACGTTCTGTAGTTGGCATGTAACCAATACACATCCTTCCAGCCTCTTCTCACCCAAGAACTACCCAATTGGCCCATGACCTGACTTATGTTCTAAACCAAAAATAATACTAACAATATTTTAACCCAAAAACAAAAGTTCCATACCTCAAGAAAAATCCAAGATCTTATAATATGCCCCCCTTAAATAAATTCATCCCTGAGTTTCCCTATCAACGGTGGTCATGATTCATCTAAAAGAAACTCCAACCACTAAGTATATTCATTGGCCACCCGCTCCCAAGTATTGTCCAGTAAATAGTAGTGCTTCCATAACACCCATACTAGGGGAACTGACCAGCCTCGGAAAAAATTCATGCTCCTATCAATGAATAGAATCATATTCTCTTAAAAAGGATTCATCAAACTATAACGCAACCTCCTTAGGATGAGAAGCATGATATGGATCCAAATGACAGTGGCATAGTTGAGATATGTGTAATACATCGTGCATGACTTGGTACCTTTGAGGTAACTACAACTGATAAGTAGCCAAACTGAGTTTCTCCAAAATCTAGAACGTCCCAACATATCATGGTAAAATATTACCTTGTCTCACGATCCATATGTTTCCTAACCTCTATAATACATGTAAGAAGATATGATCTCTGACCTCAAACTCTAGAGCTCATCTACAGTGATCGATGTCATATTTCTGATGAGAATGTGTAGTAGCCATCAGATTATGAATCAACTGGACCTGCTCAGTAGTCTCAGGTATGAGAGGTGGTCCTAATAAAGATTCCTCACCTACCTCGAACCAACAAAGGGTTTATCGTAATGACCTACAAAATAAAGTCTTAGAATATGCCATCTATATCATTGCCTGATAACTATTATTGTAGGAGAACTTGTAACGTACCTGTTCCGGAAGCCACATAGAGGCGCCCCGTACCTGGTTAGTCACATGGCCTCAAGCACATTTCCCTGAATTCCAGAGGCTGCTGACTAGCAGGGAGGGCCTTGGGTATGATGGTGTGGAAACTATGCCTATATTGGCAGAGTACATAGCGGAAGTAAACAAAATACAATAGCGGAAGCAGTAAATATCCAACAACAGTAAACAGAAGAAGACTGATAGAGAAACAACTGAAGCATAAATATATATAAATTGTGCATGATACATATATGTCTAGGAAAACATCCAAAAAATTCCAAATGATGAATACAGTACTAAACCCAAGTAAAAAAGAAAAACAGATGAGCAACTCCTCAGCATCGCAAGCCTCGTCTTGGTCCCATGCTCTCCAGCTCCAATGCAATCAAGTACCTGAAGTCGAAGGGCGCTTTCCCTTGTCTATAAATACAGAAATATAATCTATTTGGGACTAAAATAATGGCCCAAAACGGGTGTGAGACTAAATATGAGTAGGTAACCACCCAAAGAATTGTTCCTAACAGTCAGTGAGTATATGATGGGTAAAAGTACAGAAATCAATAAACAAGGAGGCACTAAGCAGTAAACAATACACAATTTAAGAATTCAAAACACCACACAACATGAAACAACAAAACAGTTAACACAACAGGTAACCCTTTGGGAAGTACCCATGGCCTATCCCCTCTGGTCCTACTTATCAAGCACTAGCAACCCTCCGAGTGGTACACACAGTCTCACCCCTCTGGTTCAGTTAATATATAGACTCTCTGAGGTAGTACTCACCGTCAATTCCCCCTATAGTCTCGTATCGTACTAAAGGCGCTCTGGGGAAGAACTCAACGTCAATTCCACCTATGGACCATGTCGAGGAACTACAGACACTCTGGGGAATCACTCAACGTCAATTACCCCAGCAGTCTTGCATTGTATAATTATAAAGACACTATAGAGAATACCTCAACATCAATTCTCCCTATGGTCTATACACCAGGTTCTCATGGCCCTATGTAAGTCAAGAAAGCATAGCATCACGTAACAGCCAAAGTAAACCTCAAGAACTACTTGTCTAGAAGTCTACAACATAACAACATGTCAGAACAAAAGTCACTCCATTCTACAACACTAGGCATGGGAAAGAAAACAGTATCCTATCAGGAAAACAAGACCCAAAGGTCAAAATAGGAAAAATATGCATGGGAAATACATCCAAAGAATAGATAATTACCCTATTCACAAACAATAACCTCTACTCAGGCATACAAGCAAAGAAGGAAAACAATAGGGGCAAAACACTAAACATGCAATACCCCATTCAAGGGTATTGTGCAAATTTTCTCATAAAACTCAAATACTTTCTACAGAAAGGCACAAACCACCTAATTCGGGGTTAGTTTATCAATATAATTGAACCTCAAAGCTTGAATCCCCTTACAACATCATAGATCTATGAAAACACATAAAAAATTCAACCCATGATAACTTGTAAAAGAAGAGGAATTGGAAAACGATGCTCTATAAGAAGAGAGAACTCACAGATACAATTCCAACGCAACTAACGGAGTTCGATTTGGAGGACAGATGGAGGCTAGGGAGTTCGTTGAAGATCCGTAGCCATGTGGGTTCCCCCAGACGAAGAAATCCTAGAAGAAGATGGTTCTGTCCATCAGAAGTGACCCCGATGTGTTTAATGAAAAAAACTAAATACACCATGTGTACTTTTGAAGTACACAACATGTACTTTAGTTTTCTGTACTCTACTTTAAGTGGCCTCCACATCACCCCACACAACCGTGTATGTGTCCATGACACAACCAGTACACAGCCTCCAGCGATAATGATATACATGGCGTGTACTCATAAAGTACACGACATGTACTTCAAAAATTTCCAAAAACTTCACTTTTCTAAAAAATTCCAGAAAAAGGAAAAACATACCTGAAAAGAAGGTCTGGGTTCTTACAAACTCCCCCCCTTAAAGAAATTCATCCCCGAATTTCCCTCGTGTGGTGTAGAAGAAGGAACCCCGAACATCTCCGACCACTATGATCATACATTTTCCTACCTCTCCCAAGTCTCGTCCTATACTCGTCCGTGTTGACATAACACCCATACCAGAGGAACATAACGACCATGGAGAACCTTCATACTGCGATTGACAATCTGAATAGGATGCTCCTCAAAAGATGCATCCACCTCTAACTCATCTTCCTTGAGTTGGAAAGCATGAGATGGGTTTGAAAAGTAACATCAAAGTTGGGAAATTTGGAAGAAGTCGTGCATATCTCGGTACCTTTGAGGTAACTACAACCGATAGGCAACCGGCCCAACTCTCTCCAACACCTCAAAAAGCTCGACGTACCCCGATGAAAGATTACCCTGTCTCCTAATCCTCTTGTGTGTCAACCACAGTGTGAAATGCAGAAAAACCAGATCCCCAACCTCGAATTCTAGAGGTTGTCTCTGCTGATCAGTATAAGACTTCTGTCGAGACTGTGCAGTATCCATCCTCTTCCAAATCAACTCTATCTGATCTGTGGTCTCCAAAACAAGACGAGGTCCCAGCAATGCTTCCTCTCCTGCCTCCTACCAACATAAGGGTGATCGGCATGACCTACCGTATAAAGCCTCATTAGGTTCCATGTTAATAGTTTCTTGAAAACTATTATTGTAGGAAAAATCCACAAGAGTTATATGCTTCTCCCAATAACCTCCAAAATCCAGCATGCATGCTCGAAGCATATCCTCAAGCACCTGAATCATACGCTCAGACTGACCATCTGTTTGAGGATGGTAAGTTGTACTCAAAAGTACCTACGTACCCAAGGCCTTCTGAAGACCCTTCCAGACCCGAGAAGTAAAACGTGCATCCCTGTCTGAAATAATGGATTGTGGAACCCCATGCAGATGTACAATCTCTTAGATGTACAACCGCCCCAGATCATCAACACTGAAGGTCTCCTTTATCGGCAAGAAGTGTGAAACCTTTGTGAGTCTATCAATTAAAAACCAAACTGCATGATTCCCTCGAGGAGACCTTAGAAAAATGGTAACGAAGTCCATCGCGACGTCATTCCACTTCCACTCGAGAATGGGTAACTGCTGCAAAAGCCCTGCTGGTCGCTGATGCTCCACCATCACTTGCTGACAAGTGGAACACCTCATGACGAAACCAACAATGCCCCCCTTCATACCTGGCCACCAATACTGATGGTGTAGATCCCGATACATCTTGGTGAAGCCAAGATGAACTGACCAAACTGAGGAATGAAAGTCCCACATCATCTCCTCGCGTATATATACTGTAACCCATACATATCCCTGGAATCATAGGATCTCATCCTCGCCTCTGGTCCACCCAGCGATAAGGTCCTCTCCTGACATGCTTTCCCGTAGGACTAAGCCTTTAGAATCTGATAGTTTCCTCATTCGTACACGATCAAGAAGGGTATAGGTAACAACTACAGAAGATAGAAAAGTCTGCCCCTATCTATCGTGCAACTCCAAATGCATCTCAGAGAACAGATCCATAAGATACCACTCACTACTAGCCTCCTGAACCACCTGTATTTGAGTCCTCCTGCTCAACGCATCAGCCAATGCATTGCCTTTTCCTGACATATAGGCAAGCGCAATGTCAAAAGACTGAAGGTACTCAACCCACCTTCGCTGTCTCAAATTCAGATCACGCTAAGTGAAGATGTACTTGAGACTATTGTGGTCGGTGAAAACCACAAAGTGCTCTCCCATTAGATAATGTATCCAATAGAATAGGGCATGAACAATAGCTTCCAACTCCAGATCGTGTGTCAGGTAATTCCTCTCATGTGGCCTCAACTACCGAGACCCGTACACAACGACTCCATCTCCCTGCATAAGCACAACTCCCAGCCCGATACCTGATGCATCGTAGTAAACGATATAGCTCTTTCCCGGATTTGGAAAGACTAGTATCGGTGCTGAAGTCAAACTCCCTTTCATCTCTTGAAAGGATGAATCACAAGAGTCTGACCATAAGAAATTTGCACCCTTCTTGGCCAGACCTGTCAGCAGTGCTGCTAAGAGTGAAAAGTCATGTATGAAACATCTATAGTATCCATCCATCCCTAAGAAACTCCACACCTCAAAGAAGTTCTTCGGCTGCTACCAGGAAACTACTGCCCTCACTTTCTCTAGGTCTACTGACACTCCTGTCTTTAAGAAAACATGACCCAAGAAGTGAATCTGGTCCATCCAAAAGTGGCATTTTGAGAGCTTAGTATATAACTGATGCTCCCTCAGTGTACTCAAAATGATCTCAATATGGGTAGCATGGTCGTGTTGAGTGTGTGAGTACACCAAGATATCATCCATGAAAACAACCACGAAGGAATCCAAGTATAAATGGAACACTCAGTTCATCAGTGCCATGAAAATTGTAGGTGCGTTCGTGGGACTGAATGACATAACCATATACCCGTATAGACCATACCTGCTCCGGAAGGCTGTGAGAGGTATATCAGATGGTCTCACGTTCAACTGATGATAACCAAACCTCAAGTCAATCTTCGAGAACACCTGGGCTCCTCAAAGCTGATCAAAGAGATCATCAATCCTAGGAAAGGGATATCGGTTCTTGACCGTCAACTGGTTCGACTTCCGATAATCCACAAAAATCCTAAGGGTACCATCTTCTTTCCTCACAAACAGGATAGGTGAACCCCAATGAGAAGTACTGGGTCGAATGAAACCCTTGGCCTGTAACTCCTCCAACTGTTTCTTGAGCTCCTGCAACTCTAGTGTAGACATACTATAAGGAGGAATGGACATCAGTGCCACCCCTGGAACAAGCTCAATAGAAAATTATACCTCACGCTCCATAGGTAAACCTGAAAAGTACTCTGGAAAGAAATCTCTAAAATGATCCACCACTGGAGGAAATCCTAACTGTGAAGTCCCCTGTTCATCTAGATAAAGACTAGTAATCTGGGATGTGACTGATCCCAACCCATGATGCTCTGGGCCTTCTCTGCTTTCCTAGACATCCCACTCGCCCTTATGAAGAAAGGATCCACCCTACGGTGATATGAAACTCACCCTGTGGAGATAACAGTCGACGACTTCATGGAAGGGAACTATCCAGTCCATTCCAAGAATGAAATCATAGCCTATCATCTCTAGGACATAGAGATCCCAAAGGAAGTGATACCCCCAACCTCAAGAGGGTACTCCTTGAACTGATGTACACAAGATATTCTTGTCCCCAACAGAGTTTCTAGTGTAAAAACATCAGTAGAAGAAAAGATACAGAGCCCTAGTCTCTCCACAACAATGACAGATATAAATCTATGCATAGAACCAGTATCAAAAAGCGTTGAAGAAAAAATCAAGGAAACTAGGATCGTACCTATAACTGTAGAGGGGCCGAGATCCTGCTCCTGATGGGTCTGCTCCACTGCAAAAGTTTGGCCAGCTCCACAACCCTGTGACCCTGCCTGACTACTCTGAGCTGATCCACCCTGCTGTCGCTAGTGGCCTGGTGACTGACCACCGAGGCCGAGACCTCCACCTTGGCCTGAACGGCCGAAAGGACTCCAGTTCCTAGATTGGTGAGAAACTGGTAGAGCTACTCCTGTACAAGGAGTCATATATGAACCCCTGTCACCAGATTCTGGTGAAAAGATCTGACAGAAATGCCAAAGCTCGGTGAAATGAGAGGAGTACTCCATAACCGATAGGTTACCCTGCTTAAGGCTCATAAACTCCCAGGCTTGGTCGGCCCTCAGGGTCTCCGGATAGAAGTGGTCATAGAAGATGCACTAGAACTCCTCCCAAGCCATAAAATGATGATGACCCGCCTGTGATATCACATCCCACAATCTATTGGTGGAATCCCGTAGTATACAGGTAGAGAGCTTGACTCTCCTCTCTGGAGGCGTCTCCAAATGATCAAAGATCATCAGCATGGCTTCGAGCCAAGACTCTGCAGCCTGAGGTCCTCCTTCCCTTGAGAAGGTGGGATGCTGCTGCTGCAGGAAGACCCATGTCAAATTATCCATCGACGGGGCAGGAGGCGGAGCTCCCTGAAAAGTATGAATCATCCTCATGAAGCCTTCATTGAACTGTGAATCAGCACTGGTAACAGGTATAAAGAGGATCAGCAGGTGGTCCCTAATCATCCATGTCCGGTGTTTGATCGCCACCTGGAAACTGGCGTACAACTGGAGGACGTCTAGATGGCATGAATATGCAAGGTCAAGTGCACAACTTAGATCAGAATTATCAAGGACTGAAAACAAGGAGTGTAAGAAGAGAACAAGAGGAAGAAAACATTCATGTTTTACAAAACATGACTACATGGTGTGTACACTACCTACACGGCGTGTTCCTTGAATTCATTCACATGGGCGTTCACTTTTGCCTAAACTGGTCATGTAACACCCCAAACACATAACGTGTTCTCAAAACACATGGCATGTACTTTAATCCTCTTCCCCTGCCTGGGACACGACTCTCCTAATACAAGATTACACGGTGTGTTCCTGATAGACACGGCGTGTACGTGAAAGGATAAAACTGACCCGTGTTGTACGTGACATGGCAGGGTACATGGGTCAGACTACATGGCATGTTCAATGTGGACACGACATGTATAAGAAGAGACTCCACCAAATCGTGTTATTAGCTACACGTCCTAGTTCCTAGGATTATACTACATGGTGTGTTCAACGCGGACATAGGGTGTTTCCACTAGAGTTTTCCCATCCTATGTCTCTGACCACCCAGCCTACGACACGGTCAAAGAGTACATGACGTGTACATAAATTACACGGTGTGTACATAAGAAAAACTGTTTCTTCCTGAACAAAAGAACACATGGTGTGTACTTAATATTACACAGCATGTATTCTGAATTTTCCCAGACAGTAAGCCTCATAAACTACTCTGGAACCCAGAAAACACCTAAACAAGCATTGAAAGTTCCATATTACGATCCGTGAGGGCTCATACTCCCTGCGAATCAAAGTTTGGCATCTTATACAAGTTATAAACAAGAATAAAAGTGCAATGATCCATCAAATTTCAGTCCATGATGTCCCATAACCCCTCAAGAGCTAAAGTTTGGCGTTCATTCAAACAAAACCTTACACAAAATCCCTATCAAACAACACGTATTTCTATCAAGGCATCTATCACAACAACATTCATATTCTACACAACATCTATCACAACAACATACAATTGCTAATGCATCCTAGATGGCATGGAAATAATGCATGGCATGCGATTTATAACAAGTGTCTATATGATGCATGAGATGAAATACCCTAATCTCATCGGGTTGTGATAGAAATAGAACCTCAATAACATCAATGGTAACTGCACAAAACATTTGAATCACCCAATGGTGAAATCAAATAAACTGTAAAATTGAAAACTAGAAAAATTGCAATAATGAGGTAGATTGTATTTTCCCTATACATGGGTTAGCTACTCCCGAGAACAACTTATTACCAAGTACCTATTCCGTCCTATCCCTGGCTATAGTCTCCCAACAGTAAATCAATAGAAAATAACAGCCTCTGATACCACTTTGTAACGTCCTGGTTCTGGAATCCACCTAGAGGCGCCCCGTACCCAGTTGGTCACATGGCCTCAAGAACATTTCCCCGAATGCCATAGGCTTCTGACTAGTAGCAAGGGCCTTGGGTAAGATGGTGGGGAAACTATTCCCTCATTGTCAAAGTACACAGTGGAAGGAAACAACATACAATAGCAGAAGTTTTAAATATCCAACAACAGTAAACAACGGAAGATTGATAAAGAAACAACTGGAGCATAAATATTTATAAATGATGCATGATACATATATGTCTAGGAATATAACAAAACAAGTCCCAATGCTGAATACAATACTAAACCCAAGTACAAAATAAAAGAATATGAGCAACTCCTCAACATCGCAAGCCCCAACTTGGTCCCATGCTCTCCATCTCCAATGCAATCAAGTACCTGAAGTCGAAGGGCACTTGCCCTTCTCTATACCTGTAGTAATATAATCTGTTTGGGCCCAAAAGCATGGACCAAATAGGGTGTGAGACTAAATCCCAGTAGGAAACCACCCAAAGATCTGTTCCTAATAGTCAGTGAGTATATGGAATGTAAAACTAGAGAAAGCAATAAACAAAGAGACACTAAGTAGTAAAAAATCCATAGTTTAAGCATTCAAAACACCACACATCATGAAAAAACAAAACAATTAACACAATAGGTAAACCTCTGGAAAGTACCCACAGCCTATCCCCTCTAGTCCTACCTATCAAGCACTAGAAACCCTCTGGGCAGCACACACAGTCTCACCCCTCTGGTTCAGCTAAAGTATAGACTCTCTGAGGAAGCACTCACAGTCAATTCCCCCTATAGTCTTGTATTGTACTAAAGGCAGTCTGGGGAAGCACTCAATGCCAATTACCCCTGTGGACCATGTCGAGGAACTACATACACTATGGGGAAGCACTCAACATCAATTCCCCCTATGGTCTCCCATCATATAATTATAAAGACACTCCGGAGAAGCCCTCAACGTTAATTCTCCCTATGGTCTATACAATAGGTTCTCACGACCTTGTGTAATTCAAGAAAGCACAAAATCATGTAATGGCCAAAGTAAACTTCTAGATCTAATTGGATAATAGTCTACAACATAACAACATGTCATAACAAAAGTCACTCCATCCTACAATACTAGGCATGGGAAACCAAACAACAACCTATCAAGAAAACAAGACCCAAAGGTCAAAACAGAAAAAACATGCATGGGAAATACATCCAAAGCATAACTAATTACCCTATTCGAAAACAATAACCTCTACTCAGGAATACAAGAAAAGAAGGCAAACAACATGGGCAAAACAATAAACGCGCAATACCCCGTTCAAGGGTATTGGGAAAATTTGCTCATAAAACTCAAATAATTTCTACATAAAGGAACAAACCACCTACCTCGGGGTCAGTAGATCAATATACTTGAACCTAGAAGCTTGAATCTCTTTATAACGTCATAGATCTATGAAAACACATAAAACATTCAACCCACAATAACTTGGAAAAGAGGAGGAATTGGAAAATGATACTCTAGAAGAAGAGAGAACTCACCGATGCAATTCCAACGCAACCGATAGAGTTCGATTCAGAGGATGGAGGTAGGATCGGGAGTTCGTTGAAGATACATGGCAGTACGGGTTCTCTCCGACGAAGAAAGCCTAGAAGAAGATGGTTTTGTCCATCAGATGCGACTCTGGTGTGTTTAATGAAAAAAATAAAATACACGGCATGTACTTTTGAAGTACACAACATGTACTTTCCTTTTCTGTACTCCGCTTTAAGCGGACTCCACGTCACCCCACACGATCGTGTGTGTGGCCATGACACGACCAACACACGGCCTCCCACGAAAATGAAGTACACAATGTGTACTGATAAAGTACACGACGTGTACTTCAAAAATTTCTAGAAACTCTTCTTTTCTCAAAAAATCCAGAAAAAGGAAAAACATACCTGAAAATAAGGTCTGAGTTCTCACAGAACTCAACCAGGGGAATGTGCCTATCCCAGGATCCCCCAAAATCTAGGATGCTTGATTGCAACATGTCTTCTAGAACCTGTATCATATGATCTGACTAGAAATTAGTCTGAGGGTGGTATGCTGTGCTCAGAAGCACCTGTGTACCCATCAAACTATGAAAACTCTACCAGAAACAATATGTAATGAGGGTGTCTTTATATGAAATGATAGTTCATGTGACCCCATGAAGTCGTACTATCTCATGAATATGAAACTTCCCATGATCATCAACACTGAATGTCTCCTTGATCAACAAGAAATGAAAAACCTTCTTGTGCCAATCAAAAACAACCCACACAAGATCGTTACCTCAAGGTGACCTTGGAAAACTAGTCACGAAATCCATCATGGTATCATCCCATTTAGACTTCGAGATAGGTAACTACTATAAATTTCTGACTAGTCGCTGATGTTCTTCCTTCACCTGCTGAAAAGTGAAACACCTTGTAACAAAACCAGCAACCTCTATTTTCATACTCAACCACTAGTACTAACGATGCAAGTCATGGTACATCTTGGTGACTTTGGGCTGAACTACCCAAGATAAAGCATGAAAATCCCACACCAGCTTTTAGAATATATCCACTAGAACCTGAACATGTCTATAGATACACAAGATCTTATCATCACCTACCGTCCAACCAGGAGGAGCATCCTCACCTACCATATTCTCACATAGAACTAGTCCTTTCGAATCCAATAACTACCTCATCTAAACTCTATCCAGTAGGGTAGAGGTCACAACATAGGATGATAGATATGTCTGTCCCTAACTATCGTTTACCTCTAAATGTATCTTAGAGAACAATATCATAAGCTTCCACTCGCTACTGGCTTGCTGCAATTCCTATATCTGATTCCTCTTTCTCAGTGCATCGACCACTGCACTACCTTTACTAGGCATGTAGGAAAGTTCAAAGTCAAAAGACTGTAGGTAATCCACCCACCTTCACTACATCATATTGAGATCACACTGTGTAAAAATATACTTGAGTCTTTTGTGGTCCATGTACACCAAAAAATTCCCTCCCAGTATGTAATGTCTCCAACAACGCAAGGCATGAACAAATGCAGCCAACTCAAGATCATGCATCGGATAATTCCTCTAATGTGGCCTCAGCTGTTGAGACCCATAGTCCATAAATATATCTCCATACATATGCACTATCCCCATCCCGATACCTGATGCATCATAATACATAGTGTATCTCCTACCCTACTCTAGAAGTATTAGGACATGTACTGAGGTTGACCTTCCTTTTAGCTTATGAAAGGATATCTCGCAATAATATGAACATAAAAATTCATTCCCTTCTTATTCCATACCATCAATGGTGCTTCTCAGCATGAGAAGGTCTGTATGAAATGCCTGTAATAACTAGCGGTCCTTAAGAATCTCTGTATGTCAAAAAATTTCTTGGACTGCTCCCATAAAACTACTACTCTCACCTTCTCTGGGTCCATTGATACTCATTTCTCTAAAATGATGTGACCCTGGAAGTGAATTTGATCCATCCAAAAGTGGCTCTTTGTGAGATTATCATATAAATGATTCTCTCTTAGTTTATTAAAAAAAATATTAAGATGGTTGGCATGGCCGTGTTGATTATGATAATACACCAAGATATCATCCATAAAAACTACAAAAAAGAAACCATGTAAGGATGGAACACTCAGTTCATCAAAAACATGAAAAATACTAACATGTTCAGGAGATTGAATGACATAAATAGATACTCATATAGACCATACCTACTATGAAAGGCTATGTAAGGTATGTCTGCAGGTCGAACACGTACCTGGTGATATCCTGACCTCAGGTTAATTTACAAGAACACTCGGGCTCCTTGAAGATGATCAAATAGGTCATCTATCCATGGAAATGAATATTGGTTTTTAACCATTAGCTAGTTCATTTTTTGATATTCCACACATGGGCTAGGAGTTCCATCCTCCCTTTTTGCAAAAAATACCAACAAACCCCACAGAGAAGTACTAGGTCAAATAAACCCCTTCACATCCAAATCCTCTAGCTTCCACTTTAGATCTTGTAACTCTATCGTAGCCATCCTGTAAGGAGGAATGAATATAAATACATCTCCTAATACTAGTTCTATAGAGAACTCCACCTATCTCTCAAGAGGTAAACCAGAAAAGTAGTCGAGAAAGACATCCCTGAAGTGCTCAATGACTGAAGGAAAGTCCTCCTGACTCACTCTCTGGTCATCCAAAAATAAACTAGTAATCTAGGCTATTATCCCACCTAGCCCAGGATTCCCTAATCTAGCTCAGATCTCCTAGAAATCCCATTCACCCTTGTGAGTAAAAACTACACCCTCTGGTGATTTTAAATTTAACCTCTAACAATAGCAGTCAATGTAAGCTTGATAAAATACTTTCTAGTCCATCCCAATTTTTTTTTCAAAACCTGTCATATCTAGGACATAAAGATCCTAGAAAAAGTGAAACCCACCAATCTCAAGGGGGAACTGCCTGCACCAGTGAACATCATATGTTCTAATTCCCAATGGTGTGTCTAGCATCAAAACTCCCTCATAAGACAAAACAACTAGCACAATGATTTTCACCACAGGTGAAGATATAAAACCATGTGACACACCTGTATAAAAAAGATCAGATGAAATAGTAGTGGCTACTAAGATTGTACCTCTCACCACAGATATTTGAACACCCTGCTCCTTGGGGGTAGGCTGTATAGAAAAGATCTGTACAGTACGACAGACTTGTGACACAACCTCACTACCTAGAGTTTTTCCACTCTGATGTCTAGGTGTAACTAGTGTGCGGTTTTCTTCTCCAAAACCACCACTACCTCGACATGATCAGACAACACTACTACATCTTCTTTCCTGGAATGAATATGAGAAACCTTATCCTAAACCCGATGTCATAGATGACCCATACCTCTCACAACTAGAGGGAAAGTACTGTAGAGATAATGCATGTGGCCCATTTTGTCACAAGCTCGACACTCAACTGGGTCACGATCACAATAATTCTTCATGTGTAAATGCATACCAAACTGATGAAAAAACAATAAGAAAACATCACTCACTGCCTAATTGGCACTCATCTCATGGAAAGCCTCAAAATGTCACTTTCTACATAAAGAAGAAGAACCAATGGGTTTAGAAACAACACTTCACTACTCTATGCTCGTATATCCCCTCAGGTTTTTCTCTATAATTAGTGGCTGATTAAAAATCATAGTGATAGAAGTCAATATAAGCATGTTGACTAGAGATTTTATATCATATTATATACCTTACTCAAAGCGTTTCACTATTGATATCTAATCAGCATGGTACAGCAGCCTAAAATAATGAAACTCTATAAAGCATGCTGAGTATTCCATAACCGTTATTGCCCCCTACTCCAAATTCATAAACTCACTAGGACACTCTACCCATAGAGTGTTGGGTCTGAAAATTAGTTCAACCCATATCTCATAACCTTTCAACTTAGTTTAGAACATCCCACATGTGCTTTGATGCCACATGTATCATGTAAGTCATAAGCTCAACCCTCATATCAAGAGGCGTCTCTAGAAGCTAAAAGATAGCTAATGTGTTCTAAACCCATATCTAAATAGCCTGTGGACTTCCATACCATGAAAATTTGGGAGGATGGTGCTGCTGAAACACCTGCATCAACTCATCCATTGCTAAGGTAGGTTGCAATGCTCCCTGGAAAGTATGTATATAGCGAAAGAATCCCTTGCAGAACTATTCCTCAACACCTATGTCTGGAACAACTACTGGTTCCACAACTGGCACTAAGGGAGGATCAACTGGTAGCCCATGGCCCACCGCCTACAGAGTGTGGTCATCGCCACCCTCTTGGAATACCACTGGAGGTCATCATGGTGGCATGCATATAAAATTCCAAACACACGCCTCAGAAAGGAACAATATCAAATTCACATCTCAAAAGTATATGTCAAGTAAAAACCTTCCTAAAACCAAGTTAGAACCCAAAGTTTTCTCTTAAAGCCAAGACTTCATAAGGAACATCCAGAACACAACTAGAAACATTGCCTCTTTCCCACTCAAAATCATGGTCTAGGTCAAGTCTCTATTTACCATTTCATTTTCCATTTAACAGTCATTGGTTTAAATGATTTAACCAATGGTTCACCAAAATCTAGTCCCTGAGGGAACATAACACGCCATGAACTAGAATTTTATGCCCATATAATCCATACACATCAAAATTCTCATTAACAATTGATTGTAAAAGGTGCATCATTTTCTAGTTTATAAGGTCCCATACACCTTATGAATTGAAAGATGATGGTAGTCCTATATCCCCTGCAAAAATTCTATAACAACAGTAAATGAAACTATTAAAACACCTATCAAAACAACATGCATCAAGTAATACATCCTAAATGGCATGGAATAATTCATCGCATGTGATTTCTAACAAGGTGTCTATATGATTAATTAAATGGAATACCCTCATCTCATCAGGTTTCAATAGAAATAGAACCCAATCATATCAATAGTAACAATACAGAAAAAGTGTTTCACCCAACAGTTTAATCAAATCAATAGTAATTTTCAAAAACTTGAAAAATCAATCTACTTGAGGCAATTTGAATTTTCCTTGTACATGGGTTTGCTACACGCAAGCACTTCTCATTACCAAATTCATTTTCCATCCTATAACTATATATTGTCACCAAATAGTAAGTCAACCTGAAAGAAAAACTCCTCTGATACCACTTTGTAACATCCCCAACCTAGATGCAACTCAATAGTACCCTGAGACCTATTGGCTACACGACCTCAAGCACATCTCACCAAGTGTTGGAGGCTGCCGAATAGCAGTGAGGGACTAGGTGAGTCATTGGGGAGACTATACCTTCATTACTTGAGTACATCATAATGAAAGTAAATCACAATAATAGTGGAAGAAGATACAACAAACAGACAATAGATAAATAGGCGAGCAAGATAGGAATATTCAACAAGCCAAAAAATGTATCATATACAATGATTCATATGATACATGTATATAAGAATTTTACAAAATGGGTATTTGGTAGAACAATACAACATAGGTATCCAAAAAAACAAAAAGTGTCTGTAGCATAGAAAGCCTCATATTGGTCTCATGATCCCCTGTGACAAAGCAATAGTCATCAACATATTCTAGGGTGCTTTATATTATCAAAACCTATAACCATATAATCTGTTTGGGTCCCCAAGGAGGCCCAAAAAGGGTGTGAGATAATCATCACAATAGGTAACCAACCAAAATTATATATAGTTCTAAACAACACAAAGTGGTATGCCAAACAAGTGTAAGTTAATAAACAATGTAAGTGTGAATGCCCATGGCATATGTCTACTGTAACTAGAAATACTAAACAACCTCTCAAGGATCCCAATAACAAGTATAGCTCCTAACAAGGAAGTTACAAGAAATATAATCAAACTACATAGTCTCACCATACAACCATCCATATCTTATCCACATATCCTTTTATTATAAAGAAACCATATCCCATGACTGTGCCATATAATGAAGTGCATAGCCCATGGTGGTGTTGTAAAGTAATGTGTGGACCAAAAAGGTTGAAATCCAAGGTGTAGAATACCTAGGCATCCTCATAGAGTCCCAGGAGCATGTCAGTGGAAACATGGTATAGGCACTTGTTGGAGTCATAAGAGCATGTGTTCCAACATGTTCTATGTGAGTCTAAGAAATCCATATCCAATGGGTGGTAAGTCCTGAGGCATCCCCTAGAATTTGGACCCAAGGTGCATACTCAACAAATGCATCCACTACTACATTCCAGATCCATAGAGAGTCTTCCAAGGCATCTTTACATCCATCAAGAATTTCAAAATAGTTCAAACCATATGATTCTACCCACTCATATAAACCAATACCTTCATTTCCAAACCATGAGTATAAACAATCATGTATTCTACTTCCATTTAAAGAAGTCACATGGGTTTACCCACCCATTTATCATAATTATCCATTTAAGGAATCTAAAAACAACCAATGAGTATGAACACTCATTTAACAAAATCCATTTAAGCACTTAAACATGTTAGAAATGTAATATTCATGATAAAATAAGGCAAAGAGGAAAAAAATTACCAAAGCATGTAAAAAAACCTCATTTAATCACAACCGATCTTCCTTAAACTAGGAAAACTCGAGAAAACTCCCCTTGGGTAGTTTATCAAAGGTTGAAACCAAATAAAATACATGGAACACCACATGGGTGGCCTCCGAATGGGAAAAAAACCAATAATTCATCTCAAAGAACCTACTGGCATCCCTAATAGGTCCTACCACATCTATTTTAGTTTAAAAGTTCAAAATTGACCTGCACCAAAACATATGGTGGGTGAAAAAATGTTGATAGCTCTAGAAAACATCAAAATTAGATAGAAACGTATATACCACCTACCTTATCTCAATAATAGAGTTATTGTCTAGTATCAAGTCCTAATTCAATTCAGTTTAGGAGAAATCTAAATAATGGATGAAAAATAAGAAATAAGGGCATATGCGCCTAAATCTAAACAGCATAGTCATTGTTTCAAAGAATCAAGAATGTATAAAAATAAATAAAATACTTACTAATGTGGTACCAACAAGACTTATGGAGGAAGAATCAGAGTTCGGATGGGTGTTAGATCGGAAAATAGTCACAGAGGGATTTTTGGCATCAAAAGTGGAGAAAAAAGAGATTCTATCCAAAAATAGAGGCCACTGTCTCTATTTAAAAAAACAACCAGGAAATTACACGATGTGTAATTTCCATTAACATCGTGTAATTCCCAATCTTTCCTTTTTGGGGAAAAACATAACATGATGTGAAGGGTCCTGACCAGACCATTACAAAAAGTGTAATCCCATTACACATCGTGTAGTTGTCCTACAACCAATACATATCCTTTATCCTCTTCTCTCCCAATAACTACCGAACCTCCCCATGTATCGGCTTAGGTTTTAATCCAAAAAGAAGTTTAAAAAAAATTTAACATAAAAATGAAAGATCCATACCTTAAGAAAAACCCAAGATATTATACCTTTGAGGTTCTTATCTACTTCTGGGTAAGAAAGTCTTTGTTTTTCAAAAGAATACATTTGTGGAAGTTTAAAAGAAGCACAGGTAACACATGTTGTTATACGAACATTGTTTTACCCTATTTTTACTAAGAGGGTGCACACACACTAATGGGTTATCTTCAAAGTGCTACATGAGTGAAAGGGTATATCCTAATCATTTTATTCTTCACAAAGGATTGTTTCTAGTGGATTTTATGGTATTGTATGATTTCCAAATCATACTAAGGATGTAGCTATACTTATCGAATAATGAACCTTGTAAATACTTGTGTTCTTGTGGATGTGTGTTTGAATTGTTTTCAACTGGGAAAGGAATATTTAGCAGAAGGAAAAGGTTGTTTCAATTGAAAAGAAGAATAAAAGAAAAAGTATTACTGATTCACCCTCTCCCCTGTTAGTGATACAATTACACTAACTTGTCACTTTTAGTATCCTCTAAAAGAAAGAAATGGTGTTATCCATACTTTTTTTGTTAATGATTTTATTACCCTTGAATAACTAGTTAGACATAGTCATATGTATTCTCTATCATCAAAATATTGATAGATCTGGTAACCGATTAAAAGAGATATAGTCTGGCTAAAAGTTTTGTCTACTACATCTTGGAAAAACCTAAAGTGCTAGCTATTGGATATAGGTTTCACAATCTATTATTAAAAAGTTTAAAGTTGAATGAATGGAATATTGAAGAGTTTAATATATAAAGAAACCATTGCAATGTATATAATCTTAAATAATACTTAAATAATTGTTAAAAAACTTTGATAAAGTCTATATTTTATTGATAAAATGAAATGGAAGGATGATTTCTAAAATAGTCATGACAATAAGAGAGCACTGTTATATAAATCTATGATTTCAAAGACTTATAAAATAGATAATATCATTAGAATTCTAGGTATATTGAATGAATTTTCTATTTTTGTATGACTTTGAGTTCTAGTATTAGATTTTGAGGGTATGATGTATTAAATTTCTGTATATGACCCACATATGCCATGCACGATTTTGAAGGGGATTTTTAGGACTTTCATGTCATAAAAATGGAAAATATATAGTGTGTAAAACTTTATTATAAATCCTTTAAGACTTCCCATCGACCACATATGACTGTGGATTTAGCAAAATTTTTGAGAATTCTGTAGAATGAAAAAATGTTTATTGAATTGAAAATTAGAAATATGAAATCATTTATGATTATTTATGAGCTATTAATTAATATAGAAACATCACAAATCTTTATAAATCCATGATATAAGCATGTTTTGAGGAAAATTAAATGAGAAGGAAATTAATAATAGAAAACTATTTTATAAATGTAACACTATCCAAATATAATGTCAGGACATTGTATTTGATAGCATGTATGACACATAACACCAAGCATGTAAGGGAATATAATATACCAGGAATTTATAATATATTTACTATTTTAAATAAATTAAATATATTTTATAACATTCAATGTACAAAACACTGAGTTAGCATACGCCCCGCACAATAATGAGTTTCTTCAATGACTTATGTTACACGCAAGACTGAGTTTTACCGAACAATCATATATTATTAAAATATTATTATTTACTATAATAATATATAAACTATCAGATATGAATAATATTAAATAACTTACAAAAATATATAGTTTAAACAACTAATTCATTTTTTAAAATTAATTATAAATGAATAAAAGAAAATAAAGGGAATATTTTAAAGAAAACTATTTTATGGTCACAAAGATATTTTATCATAATAAATTAAATTAATTATAATTAGTGAGTGATATTAATGTAATATATTTATTATATATTAAATAAAGTATTTTTTATTTTCATCCAATATATTCGATAGACATATGATTAGAACAAACCCACTTTTACGCATAAATATAAATGTAAAAATAAACTTAATATTTTATATAGAAACATAAAAAATTAGGTTAGAATTATTTTTTAGTATTTTTCTGTGAAGTTTCAATTTAAAATGAATAATAAAAAATATTGAATTTTAATTCAAAAATGATTTTTTATCTAATTTATTTATAAGGTTAAATTAAATTTTTAATTTTTTTAACTATAATTATATCATATTTTTTATCAATTAATCAAATTTTGGTCATTTTAATCAATTTCACTTTGAAATTGAGTATAACAACATAGAAAACTTTCAGATATTTTTACTTTAAAAACTTGCATTGTCATCCCATATATAGGATTATATTATAATTAATTTATTTAAATTATATAATTGGAATTATAAAAATGGATTATATATTTTTAATTATAATAATTTATAAATTATAATAATATTGACATATTTTTTGACAAAAAATATCAGTGAATGTAATTAAAATTGATTACAATTACTAAAGGAAAAATTAAGCTTAATAAAGGACTAAAGCTTTAACTTAAGGGCTCAAATGACCTCACCACTTGTCCAAAACACATTTTATGGACATAAATAGGCCATTTAATATCCATTATTTATTGTTTTTTATTTTTAATAACTTTTCTCTAGGTAAAAACGTGGGTACACCCAACTTCTTTTCAAAAATACCAACTGAGACATTTTCCTCCATTATAAAAGGCCACCGACTCTCCCCTTCTTGAAACCTCTCAAACCAGTTAATTTCAGAAAATTTCTATCCAAATAGATCCTCAAAATACCTCCCCTTATCCAAGAATCCTCTACTTTTTAAGGAATAAATCCCTGGAATCCTATTGGTTAAAACTAAAAGGAGTTACTCGAATAAGAGACAAGAAACTTTCTCAATAATTTTAGTTTTATTTACATTATCCACTCCTTAAACTCTCATTATTCCATTATCTTATAAAAAAAATTATCATAAATATACTAGTATTTTTTTATGTTAAGGGTCATACATACACTTACACACACTCCCATCTAATGGGCAAAGAACATACTATTTATGTGAACAACAAACTACTGCCTCATGAAATGATGATTGTTCGTTCTTCTTTTACCACCTCTCAGGTTGGTCATTTTGATTGAAAATATTTTTAAATATTTTTAAAGAAGATATTTATTATATATTTATGATTCTTTACTTATTTTATAACTCATTACTCTATACATTCTATTTTTTGTAAATACGATAACACCGTTTCTGGAAGTGTGGACTACCACCTCCTAAAAGCGGCGTGATGCGATCAAATGATACATAAAATGTATAAAGGATTATTATAATTAAACATATGAGACATAAAAAACATATAAAATATATTTATAAAATAATTAACTTTCTATAAATAATATATATATATATATATCTTTTTCTTTATTACACTTTCACACACTTAAAAAGTGATAACGTCGTTCATGAACGTGTGAACTACCTCCTCCTTGACATTATGTGATTTATTTTACATAAAAAAAATTATAAATATAAGTATATATGAATAAATAAAATTTTATTCATGATATAATTATCATTATGGAAATATATGGTGGTACTTACTTTCTTTCCATAATGATCATTGAAAAATGGGAACGTTACTCATGCGTGCGTATAACCAACTGTCTCCATGATTGTAACATTAGTTAATTTTTCATTTCCATAATTAATTATTGGTTTTAAATGTATAATTTTTGTATAAATATGATAATTATTTCATGATTATTATTCTGTATATTTTATCGAATGACCCCTTTTACCATAGTTGACCTACCAAAGTTATTTTTAACACACGAACCAAATTTGGCCAAAACACCCGACGCAAACTTCATTGATTAAGTAGTTGTATAAAACATGTTAATAAGTGAAATAAAATTAATAATAACATGAAAAAGTTATTAAGAAATTATATCATTAACATAATTTTACTGTATAGGAAGTTAAAGGATGTTCACCTAAAAGGAAACAGAAAGTAAGGGATTCTCGTCTCACTTTTTAAATCTCTAAGATAAATGTCATAGTCACCACTTAATTATTTTCTATGGTTTACCCAATACCTATGTTTATTTATTATATAATTAATAATTTTACATTCATGGTATTTAAAACTTTCATTTAACATTATTACTTCATGTGGCTTATGATTCAAATGTTTCAAGGTGGTATGTGACACTTTGGAATGTCTACAGATTATTTTTGTTAAGAGTAATTATAATGATATTTCAATGGTATATCTATTTGAGGAAATTATATGACCATTTTTCAGTAAAATACTTCATTTTTACTATCCTATGGTTTTTCATGACCATTTTATGTAATAGTACCATTTTCCCACTCTTTGGTACTCAAAATGTTTTAGAAAATTCTTTTAAGAAATACCAACTTCATTTATCTCTTTAGTTAGTGAACCTTTTTTCTTATAAAAAAACCCCATTATCTAAAAAGGTTTTCAAAAATATTTTTAACATGATTTATTAAAAAAAATTACCATTTTTTCTTTTACTAATGTTTTTAAAGGAATCTTCTTATATCTTTACAAGAAAGTCATTTTTATAACATTTTTACCATAAAAAAGAAATATTCGTTTCTTCCTCGTATGAAAAGTATGGATTTACTAACCCTAATTTCTTTGAAGTTTCTTTTTCATGTTTTAATGGTTAATTTTTAAAGAAAATGCTTGGAAAAGTTATTTTCAAATAAAATGTTTTTCAAAAGGTCATTCAAAATAAAATTATATATCTTTTAAGAATGTTTTTAAAAGATAATTTTATAGTATTTCTGTTAATCAATGAAATAAAAACTTTATTATTATCCACTCAAGATATATTTTATTGATACAATCCTCATTGTTCCTATAGATTATTTATGATTTATATGTACAAGTATATTATTCACATTAACTTCCTTGATTCATGTGTCTATACCCTTTAAATATTCAATCTCTTATGATCATTGAACATTGAATTTTACCTAAATTATCCATTTAATTTATCATGGATATTACTATTGCCTAAACTGTACACAATTTTACATATGGTGTCTACTTTGATAGCTATTTGATTATTTGGGGAAATATTAATAATGTTTTATAATTTGTTTCATATGGATATTTTATTAGGCATATTGTCTACTGATTAAATTTATTATTCGATATGAGGAATGATATGGACATGAAATGATGAGTGGAGCTTGAACTTTATATAGTTCATCAATGAATCGATAGGTTCTCATGAGAACATCATGGTTAAAAAATTAAGTGGGGTTATACCTTTATTTTTAAACTGTATGAAGGATAGATCTTGATAGTAGAGGTTTTCATGTGTCTAAGCCATGATGTCCAATAATTAACCATTTCCTTTATTTTGATTTATTATTTATTATCCATGATATTTTATCATGAAAAAATATATGGATGTTTTTAATTTTTTATTCATTTATTAAATGAAATATACTTTCGTTTATTACCTAAACATATTTATTTTTCCTTATCTATTTATGGGGATGGCATGTGTTTCCATTTATTATCTTTACATATTGTTTATGCACTAACTTCTCAATTTATTGATTACATGGTATGTGTGTTCAGTTATTTAACATGCCATAATTATTATTCTCATTGATTCATTATTAATTTTGATATACTTTACCCTTACTAAGTATTTGATCTCAAACCTATTTTGTTTCCTTTCCCCTAGGATTCCAATAAGTTTACTAAGAAAGATATGCAAGGATAAGCTAGATGGAATAAAATTTTCGTCAAATTTATTTATAAAAAAATCATGTTTTAATTAGTGTATTAATTTTTAATTAAATAATCATGTATGTGTCTTGTTTACCAAGACTATTAAACTCTCGGTCCATTAGGTTTTGATTCCTTGTAATCATGCTAATGTAATAGTAGTGGACACCGACTCTAGGCTTCTGGGGCCAAGTCTACATAGTTGGCATCAAATAATGTTTAGTAGCATCCTTGGGATCTAGATTTAGGAAAACATATATTATAGAATGTAACCCGAAGGCATAATTTTAGGATAAGTGTAGAATAACACCCTAGAATTTTGGTGAAGTAGATATTATGTGAATATTTTTAGAAATACATACCTATTTGGATACTATAAGTGGATGTGGTTTTAGAAAAAATGTACCTAGGAGTAACAAATATAACAAGGTGTTTCGAGCCTGACTCGATGTAACCTGGTACATGACAATGGGCCTTTCTGCACACCTATTTTGAAACTCCTAGGGTATATGCCTAAAATAATTCACATTTTCTTTACAAAAAATTATGAAGTATTTTGACATTGAATAACCTAGGTTAAACCTAAGGTGTTTTATATTTAAGATAAGGTGTCATGATTTAGATATACTATAAATGATTATATATTTTTCTATGACTATTGTTACTCACACTATGAATTCTAGTTTTAGTCAATGGATGGTAC
The DNA here is from genome assembly GCA_963277665.1 of Viscum album. Lineage (NCBI taxonomy): Eukaryota > Viridiplantae > Streptophyta > Magnoliopsida > Santalales > Viscaceae > Viscum > Viscum album. The sequence goes on from OY728126.1 coordinate 955,354,141, forward strand.
TTGAAGGAGTCAAGTTAACATTGGACATGAAGGAAAAGGTGGTAAAAATGAGCAACCAAATGAGGTGTTGATAAGAGTGAAATATATCATGTTTATTCTTAATAAATTTTACCAAAATATGATTAAAAACACATGCCTTTACCAAATCCCGAATTCACCAAACAAGGGAAGGATGAAGGTTGCTGAGATCTAAAGTGATGGAGACTAGGGAGAGAAGAAGGATTTATTTACCTCATGAATGAAATGTGGAAGGAGACACCATGGATAGATTCTCAATGGAATGGGGAAATGATTTATGTGTGGGAAATAAGGACATAATGAAAAGAATTGCTAAGGAAAAATTAAAAGTGAAATGTAAGGAAATGAAACTCAACCTTAGGAATCAATTATTGTTCATTTAAATATATGTGTGGAACCTGAAAATTACATGAGTCAATTCCATCTTATATAGGATAAATTGTAGACCAAGGAAGGATCTAAGTGAAAATAAGTGGATAAAGTATTTATGTATTAGGGTTGTATTGAAATCCTTTGTTAAAAGGACATTTAGAGATTAAAATTATTTCAAGGAATTCCATCATATTTATTTTTTAAAATTTTATTAACTTGGTTTTAGAAAAGGACAACTTGTATGCCGAGTGACAACCCATTGAATCTGGCAAGACCATAGGACTTGAACCCATGACTGAAGGATAATAAGGGTTTGATGCCAACCACTGACCTATACAATATCCTGGTTAATATGTCCTTTTTTTTGTTGAATTTTTTTTATGAATAGACAATAATGATAATATAGTATTGTTAAATTTTAGTTTTAGAGATTAATTTCCTTACCATATTAGTTTTGGAGAAAGTTAGAGACAAATAGTTGGAATTTTCATTCTTTTATGGTCCTTAAGATCCTATAGAAATGTATTTTAGTGCTTCAGGCATCAAAATTACTTTTTGAATGAATTGAAAAACTGATCAAAGTATAAAGAAAATTTGAAATTTTGTTTATAGAAATATATCAAGTAAGTATACCTAGGCATTAAAATAATTCCTTAACATTAGGAAAAGTATCTTTAAAAAAAATGTTTTCCCAATACCTTATTTTTTTGAACCAATAGCCTTATAAATCATCACATATTTATGTCTTTGAGTCCCTAAAATTTATAATAATCATTAATTTTTTTATTATTTATGACCTCAATCACTCACTATAAATATTTACAATTTTCGTTCAAGTACATATCTCTACTTTCCACTAATGTTATCTTACTTAGAGACTTAGTTATCTGTTATTCCATGTGAGATTTGTACTTTCCATTATCTCTTTTATTGAGGATTTATATGAACCCTTATCATGATGTGGGATTTAAAATATATAAAATATAAAAAATAAATCATCAATATTGAGTTCAAATTTGGAGGATTTAATTTAATTAAGGTGAGAAGAATGTAACACCTTGAAAATCTAAAGTAGGAGCATTATATTCGATAGTGTGTATGAATTGAAAAACCAAGAGAATAAGGGGATATAATATCCAAATAATTTATAATATATTAATATTTTACATAAATTCAATATATTTTATATCTTGAAATTTATGTGACACAGAGTTAGCATATGTTGCATGCAACAATGTGTTTCTTTAATGGCCCACATTACATGTAAGATCATGTTTTACCGAATAATAATATATTATTAATATATTATTATTTAATATAATAAAATATAAACTATACATTATGAATAGTATTAAATAAATTATAAAAATATATGGTTCAAAAAACTAATTCCATAGTTATAAATTAGTTATAAATGAATATAAGGAAGTAATGGGAATATTTTATAAAAAACTATTTTTTATGGCCACAAAAAACATTTATCCAAATAAATTAAATTAATTAGAATTAGGTAGTGATATTAATGTAATATATTTATTATATATTCAATCAATTTTTTTTATATTCATCCAACAGATTCGATATACAAAATATAAGAACAAACCCTATTTACGCATAAAATACTATATTTTTATTAAAGTACTTTTACCGAATTTCAATGGAGTACCTATTTTAAATACACTATTTATAAATTTTTTAAATCTTACATTTAAAACTAAACATAATATTTGAAATAAAAATATAAAAATTAGGTTAGGGTGATTTTTTTGTTTTTTTCTGTAAAGTTTCATTTTTTAATGAATAATGAAAAATGCTGAATTTTAATTTAAGACTACTTTTTCATATAATTTATTTATAATGTTAAATTACATTTTAAATTAGTTTTGGAGTTGAATTAGATCCTATTTTTATAAATTAATCCAATTTAGTTCATCAGAATCAATATCACTTTCAAATTGACTATAAAAACATTGCAAACTTTCAGACGTATTTACTTTAAAAATGTGCATTGTCGTCTCGTCTGTAAGATTAAATTTAAATTAATTTATACCAAGTATATAATTTTAATTTTTAAAAATTGATTCAATATTTATAATCAAAATAATTTATAATTTATAATAATGTAAATTTAGTTTTTGACCAAAAATATTAGTGAAAGTAATTAAAATCAATTACAATTATTAAGGGAAAATTAAGCTCAATAAAATACTAAACCTTTAACTTAAGGGCCCAAATGACCTCTATAATTACCCAAAACCCATTTTATGGAAATATTTCGGCCATTAAACTTACATTATTGAGTGTTTTTTGTTTTTTATGACTATTTTTTTGGTAAAAACGTGGGTACACCCAACTTTTTATAAAAAATACCAAGTGAGTCCTTTTCCCCCCTTATAAAAGGCCACAATCTACCCCCCCTTATTCACACATATGAAGCCACATAATTTTGTAAAATATATAACCAAAATAGCTCATAAACATCCCTACCATCATCTTATAAGCCTACCATTGGGTTGGAAGCAGTCCAAGGAAATTTTTTGGTACAAACCAAAAGGAGTAACCCGAATAAGAGGTAACAAACTTCCTCAAGGTTTTTAATTTTATTTCCATTATCCAGTCCCCCAAATCTCATAATTAATTTATTTTGAAAAACCAACAGAATGATTAATATAATTGGACGTTTTTATGTTAAGGGTTTGACCTAAAATTACAAACACTCCCATCTAATGGGAAACCAACATATTTTCTATGCGAACAACGGACTACCACCACACGAAACGATGATTGTTCATTCTTACTTTACCACATATAATGGTGGTAATTATGATGTAAAATCTATTTATATATGATATATATGATATTTATTATGTATTTAGACTTATTTAATTATTTTATAACACATAACTCTATAATTTCTATTTTTTGTAAATTTGATAACACTATTTGTGGAAGAGTGGACTACTGCCTCCTAAAAGCAACGTGATTTGATCACACAATACATGGAATGTATAAAAAATGATTATAATTAAACATATGAGACATATAAAAAATATATATGATATTCATGAGATAATTAAATTTAAATAATATATATATATATATATATATATATATATCATTTTCTTTATTACCCACTCACACACTTAAAAAGTGATAATGTCATTCGTGGATGTGTAGACTACCACCTCCTCGACACGATGTGATTCATTTTACATCACAATAATTAAATATATATGTATACATGATTAAATAACATGTTATTTATGATATAATTAACATTAAATAATTATAAATTTTTACTTACCTTCTTTTTATAATGATCATTGAAAAATGGGAACGTTACTCATGCGTACGTAGGACCTACCATCTCCATGATTGTAAAATTTGTTAATTTTTCATAAAAATAATTAATGATTAGTTTTAAAGTAAAATTTATGTATAAATATGATAATTATTTAATTATTACTATTTTGGAGATGTTATGTAATAACCCCTTTGACTATAGATGACCTACCAAAATTATTTTTTAACACATGAATCGAATTTGGTCAAACCACCCGATGTAAACATAATTGATAAAGTAGTTGTATAAAACATGGTAATAAGTGAAATAACATTAATAATAAACATGAAAAAGGTTATGAAGAAAGTAGATAATTATCATAAGTTTATTATACATGAAATTAACAGATGTTCACCCAAAATGAAATTTAAGGTAAGAGATTCTCATCTCACTCTTTAAACCTGTGAGATAAATTTCATATTCACCACATACTTATTTTATGTGGTGTAACAACAACCCATTTTATATGTTATATCATTAATCCGCTTACCTTAATGGTATTTAAAACTTTCATTAAATGTTATTCCTTCATGAGTCTTATGATTAAAATATTTCAAGGTGGTATATGACACTTTGTAATGTTTAAGGATTATTTTACTCAAGAGTAATTTTAATGATCTTTCAATGATATTTACATTCAAGGAAATTATATGAAATTTTTTCAATAAAACATTTAATTTTTCTTATCCTCAAGTTATTCATGGATAATTTTAATTAATATTAACATTTTTTTACTCTTTGGTACTCAAAATGTTTTAGTAAGTGTTTTTAAGAAAACCAAGCTTCATTTCTCTCTTTAATCAGAGAACACATTTTCTTATAGAAACCCATGATCTAAAAATGTTTAAAAAATGTTTTTACCATTATTTAGTAAATTTTTTAACCTTTTTTTCTTTTACCATTGTTTTCAAAGGAATATTCTTATCACTTTCCAAACAAGTCATTTTTTTAACCTTTTTACTGTGAAAAAAGAAATGTCATTTTTACATTGTATGAAAAGTACAGATTTACTCACCATTTTTTATTTGATATTTAATTTGCATGTTTAAAAGGTTACTTTTTAAAGAAAATGTTTTGAAAAGTTATTTTCAAAGAAAAGGGTTTTCAAGAGGTCTTTCAAAACAAAAGGATATTTTCCTGAAGAATGTTTTTAAAAGATATTTTTATATTACTTATATTCATTAATGAAACAAACCCTATATTTTACTCCAATAAAGATATATTTGATTGATACCATCCTTATTCTTCATCTAGATGGTTTATGATTTATTTTGCAAAGGATAGTATTAATATTCACTTCTAAGATTCATTTGTTAGTCCCCTTGAAATATTTAATCTCCTATGATCCTCAAAAATTGAATTCCTAAAAAATTATCCATTTCATTTATCATGGATATTAATATATCCTAAACCATATACCATTTTACTTATAGTGTATACTTTTACAGTTATTTGATTATTTAGATAAATATTGATAATTTAGAATTCTTTATTCCATATAGATATTTGATTAGGAATATTGTTTATTGATTAAATTTATTATTATATTTGAGTAATGATTTTAAAATGCAATGATAGGTGGAGCCTGAAATTTATATAGCTCATCGATGCATCGATATGTTCTTATGAGACAAAAAAGTTGTGAAAATTAAATGGGTTTCTACCTATAGTTTTAATCTATCCAAATGATAGATCTTGAAAATAGAGGTTTTCATGTGCCTAAAACATGAATTGAAATAATTAATTATTTCCTTTATTTTGATTCAATATTTACTATCCATGATATTTTCACATGATAAAATCTATGGATACATTTCATTTTTAGTTTATTGATTAAATGGAATGTGTTTTAGTTTCTTACATTGCCATATTTATTTTAGGTTATCTAGTTATTAGGATGTAATATGTTTTTATTTATTACCTTTCCATATTGTTTATGTACTTACTTATTAGTTTATTGATTACATGGTATGTGTGATATGTTTTTACCATTCCATAATAATTATTCTCATTTAATTCATTATTACTTCCACTATAATTTACCCTTACTGAGCAACTGAGCTCACCCCCATTTCGTTTCATATTCCCAAGGATTCCAAGAAGTGTACTAGGAAATATATTCAAGGATATGATATATGGAATAAAGTTATCCTTGAAGTTATTTATAAACAAATTATGTTGTAATTAGTGTATTAATTTTTAATACAATACTCATGTATGTATATAGTTTACCATGAATACTAAACTATTGATCCTTTGGGATTTGATTACTTGTAATCCTGAAAATTTAATCATAGTAGACACTAGATTTGGGATTCTGGGGTTGAGTCTCTATAATAAAGCTATGATTTTTAAATGAGAATATTTAAAAATCAATTTTGGTGATCAAAATGGATGATAAAACTAATCGATGTAAGAGATGTTCTTTACTAATTTAAATACCACAAAATCTTTTTTTACTCAAGATAATATAAAATAAGGAATATCTAAGTTGTATATTTATGTTTTTATATTTTAACTATATCCTATAAAGGGGTTAACATAATGTAACCCCTTGATATTTTATGAATTATTATTTTTGAGATAATTTAATCTTTTAATATTTTTCATTTCATGTAACTACAAATATGTATTTTTATATAAAAAACTAAGTTTGGATTGCATTATATGCAACACCAAGTCAATATTTCACTTCATAAAACACTTAGATTAGCTTGTGGTATAGTAAAATCTATATTTGGATTTTATTACACACAATTCCGAGTCCCTTTTATAGATTGTGTTACACGTACGAATGAGTTTTTACCAAACTACAATATAATATTAATAATATTATTAAAATACTATTATAGCTACCACCTAAACACTAGAATTAAAGTTATGAATATGATAAACTAAATTGTGAAAATATGATTCACACATGTATAGAAAATGAATTATTTGGTTGTTAATTAGTATAAGTGAATAAAATACCTATTTGAAAATAAAGAAATTACTTTTCTAAGAAAACTATTTTTCTATGTACAAACACAATTTTATCTTAATAAATTTAAAAAACAACTTTTGATTAAAGTTTTAAACAATATATATATGTATATAATATTATATTCAATAAATATATTTTATACTCTTCCAATATATTTTATAGGTATAAGATAAAAATAAATCCAATTTTTCAGAAAAAAGATGTATTTCTCTAAAAGGTTATTTTACTGCCTTTTAATGGTGAACCAATTTTAAATATAAATTTTGAAAATATTATATTTTATGAAAAAGTGAACTTCATTTTTTAATAAGAAATATCAGAATTTACATTGGGTGAATTTTTGGTATTTGTTTTGAAAACTTTCGTATTTTGATGAACAATGAATAAAACTGAATTTTAGTTCAAAACTGCATTTTTGTAAAATTTATTTATATAGTTAAATAATGTTTATAATTAGTTTTTAAATATAATTATATCAACTTTATATCATTTAAATAAATTTATGTCATTGGAAACAATTTCACATTAAATTTAGATATAGAAACTTAGAAAGCTTTTGATCATTTTTACTTTAAAAACCCGCTTTGTCGTCCCGTCTGTGGGATTAACTTTAAATTAATTTCTTCCAATAATATGATTAGAATTTTGAAAAATGGATAAAATATTTTGAATAATAATAATTTATATTTTCTAATAATTTCAACTTATTTTTTGACCAAAAACATTAGTAAAATTAATTAAAATTAATTACAACGATTAAGATAAAAATAAGATTACATAATAGATAAAATTTAATATTAAGAGGCCAAATTACCTAGACACATGTATAAAAGAAATTTAAATTATATATTTCTTCCAATTACCATCTTGTATCAAAATTTTAACAATTATTTTAGTAATATTATGTAAGGTAAACCTCTCAATAGTGTATACTTTTTTTATTTACAAGAATGCCACTTCTCCTCAATAAAAGGGAACTCAAACCCCTCACATTCTCACACCTCTCAATGAACTTTGGATCAGACAAAACCTGAGAAAATATCCTCCCATAATCCTTCCTTTAATCATAGATTCCCCAACATGTTCATAAATCTATCCAAGAAATCTCTTTTGTGCAAAACAAGAGGAGTTACCCAAAGAAGAGGTAACATCCTTCCTCTAGATCCTTTGTTTTATTTTCATTCTAAAACACCTCAAATATTCATATTACATGATTATATAATAACATAATATAAAAAATATTCATATTTTATTTTATTATAAGTTTATACCTACACTTACTCACACTTCTATCTAATGGGTAACAAACTTACCGTTCTTGTGTACGGAAAACTACCGCATCACGAAACAATGTTTTTTCCTTTAATGCCTCTCATTATTGGAAATTATGACTAAAATATATTTTTATATGATAAATATATTATATTTATAATTTATTTATGACTATTTAATTATTATATAAAACATACCTTCATGCTTTCCATTTTTTCTTAAATATGATAACTTCGTCCGTGGATGTGTGGACTACCGTCTCCTCAAAGCGATGTGATTCATTCACACTTTACATGGAATGTATTAATAAAGGGTTTAGTGAATTTTTAAGATATATATGACATAATAATGATACTATAATTATATATATATATATAAATATGTCATTTACTTTATTTCATTCATTTCGACAATAAAACGAAAACATCATTTATGCATACGTACGACCTACCATCTCCATTAATGGTGTTTTCTATTTCATAATTTTATATTTTATATTTTATTATAAATATTTACATAATGAAGATATATGACATTTATATCATTTTTTACATTCTGTAAATAAGTAAATCATGATCAAAGTAAGAGTATAAAGCAAAACATGTCAAATCATATACGAAAAACAATGCGAATATTACCCCAAACGTAATATTAACATGAAACTATTTATAAGTGGGTCGTATAAAGTCATAATAAAATCATATATGGTATTAGATATAAGAATATGGGTTTTTTATAGATTTATAATAATCTTATATTTATTATACAAGAGGTTTGTATGAGTATGATGAGAGTCAATACATAAGGTAAGGGAATTTCATCTCACTTTTTATTTCTGTGAGACATAGAGCATATTCACCACTCACTTATTTTTTGTGGTGTATATAATTCCATATTACATGTTATATCATTAATATAATTTATTTAATTATATTAAAAGATTTAATTTATGTTATCCTTTCATGTGGATCACTATTCTAAAGTTACTCAAGAAGTAAGGGTTTTCTCGTCTCACTTTTATTTTCCATGAGACACAATCCATGTTCACCTCTTATTTATTATATGTGGTGTATAAAATACCCATGTATGTTTTATATGATTCTTATACATAAATTTATGGGTATTTACATAATCAATTTATGATATTTCTTTTATAGGATTTATGTTTCAAATGTTACCAAACCAGTAGACTAATTTTGTCTCAATTTAACTTCTTTGAGACACATGTCATATTAGGCACCTATATGTAACATCCCAAACCGAGTTCTACACATCTGTTTCCCAAGACAGTTCACCACATGACCTCAGGTTCACCTCTATGTATAACAGAGGCTTCAAAATAGTAGTTAGTGTCTGATAAGTCAATCATGGAGAGACTATACCCTCTTTTATAAGAGTAAACACCAGTGGAAATAATAAAAAATAATAGAAGCATATATAACCAAAAAAATTAAAATATATCATGATAAAAATTTTAGGAAATAAAATTTCCAACTAAATTAGAAAGTAATCCATTCTAAATTAAGTGACAAGTTTCTAAAATAATAATAAAAAACAAAGACATTGATGACTCCTAAGTGGGTCCTGAGCCACATCTAGTTCCCTCATCCAAGATCCATAACAAATCTACCATCTAACACTAGTACATTGACCTTAACATATCCTATGATAATAAAGTCTATTGAGGTTCATATCAAGCATCCAATGTAGGTTGCGAGTGCAACTCAATAGGCCATTACCAACAATGTATAAAAAAATATGGTCAATAAAAAGTGTATGAAGTTGTATAAAGAAATAATTACAATGCATAAGTAAGTAGTTATCACCTTATTAATTTATCTTTATTAAAACGCATATACCACTGAGTTCCCAAGGAAACCCTTACCTAAATACCTACTCTGAACCATGCTGGGTCTAAACCATGTTACTTATTAAATTTATATTTCATCATAGCACATGGGATTAAATTATTTATCTCACTTAAATTTCATTATTTCTACAACTTGGAACCATAGTTCAATACCAATGTATTGGGTATAGAAATCCCTATCTAGGACCCCATTTACCATCCATGCATTTATATCCTGGGAATATAACGTTAGGTCTAGAACCCCTATTCTTAATCATACATATATTCCATTGGCCTTTATCATTATTTCTAACAACCCATTTTTCAACCATGAATATATTTCATTGGCTTACATTGACATATCTAGAACCACATTTATCAACCATCCATATATATCATTGGCCTAGATCGTCATTTCTAGTACCCCATTTATCAACCATGCATGTATAACATTATCACATGTTTTTATATTATCACATCAATGAAGATTGAAAAAAATTAATCCTCTTATCATAATTCACCCAATCATCTTCCATTAATTAATTAATCAATTAATTAATTAATTAATCCATGTCCATTAATTAATTAAAAAATTAATTAATATTTTACAATATCAACATCCAACAATTAATTCACCAATTAATTATTCAACCACACAATTTCAATGTCTCATAATTAATTCACTGATTAATTATTCAATTGATATCATTAATATCTTATAATTAATTCTAAAATTAATTATCTCAAATCATGATATAAATATTCCATAATTAATTTCCTAATTAATTATCTCAAACCGTAACATCAATATGGAAAAATTAATTACCCAAATTATTATTCCCAAATCCTACAATTTCACAATTCAATACTTTGAAAATTAATTCATAAATTAATTATACCAAATCCACAATCCCATTATTAAATCAAACCCCCAATTCCTCAATTCATACCTTGATAATTACTTCATCAATTAGCTATCCCAATTCTTCAATTTCCAATATTCAATCAAATCCCCAATTCCCCAATTAATTATTTTACCACATTAATTATTTCAAATTAGAATTCTAATCTCCAAAAAACTTTAGAAATTATAAATTTTTTATACATGTATCAAATCATTACTATGAGAATCGAAGATTAGTCCACCTAACTCAATTAGTTGATGAATGATCTCCCAAAAGAAATTCTAAAAATTGAGCAACATAATGACGTAAATCTAGTTCTGAATCTAAAAATCCAAAATCAAGATCAAAAAATATATATATATTTAATTACAAATCTATATACCCAATCATAGATCTAGATTTACCAAATATAGATCCCGATCTATCCAAAATAGAATATTTCTTCCACAAAAAGAATGAGGGATGGAAGAAGGATGAATGAGAAAGCAACATGATAGAATCCACTTACCGAGAGAGGAGAAGATATTCAATAATATCTTTGAATCATGAAAAAAGGAGTTTGGATGAACTTATAATCCCTATGAAAATATCCAAAATCATGAAATACCTAATAGTGTCAAATGAGGATCAAAATGGGTGAGTTTTGGGTGTTCAGGGAATTTTAAAATAAAATTCCAGGACACTTTAAAAATCCCTCATGGTTTCCTTGGTAGGGGTGCATAGTTTTCCCTAACCATGCACAAATTGTGCACCTATTGTTTTAGGGGTGCACAATTTATCTTTTTAGGGTGAACGATTTGACAAATAATGCACTAGCCATGTGAACCTGCACTGTCGAGGGTTGTACGGTTTACTAGGCTAGGCGCACAGTTTACTCTAATCATGCACCAACTCTGCATAGCCCTATTTCCTTCAATATTATCAAAACTTCCTCCCAAACAAACCCCAAGTTATGACCCTAATAAAAAGTATTATAATAAGGACAAAATAGTACCTTAAAATAATCCCAAGTCAAATCCAGAAGAGTTTAGGGATCATATATTCTCCCCACCCTATAAGAGATTATCCTCAAGCTACACTCCCAAACATCTCTAATATTCCAAGCCAAAATGACCAGACCACTAATCTTGAATATTTGATTCCATTTTCCATGTTTCCTCTTACACATGCCCATGTTTCCACAATACATAAAGTATCGGCATGGTCTTTACCTATAACACTTTCTCACTGCGATCCAACACACGTATTAGATGCTCCTCAAAGGACAAATCTACCTAAATCTCAACATCATCCACATTGATGACATGATAAGGTTTATGGTGATACCACCATAGTTTTGATATATGGAAAATTAATTTAATAGAACCATATTTCTATGGAATTTATGATAGGTATGCCAACGACCCGATTCTCTCCACAACCTCAAAGGGTTCAACAAAACTAGGAGAAAACATTCCCTGCCTCTATATCCTATGGTGACCCAACATAGGTGACACCCGAAGGAAACATGAACAGTCTCTGTAAGCTCTAGGGGTTGTTGATTTCTATCAGCATACGTCTTCTATCTAGTCTAAGCCATATCTATATACTTACGAATCATTTATACTTTCTTTAATGTCTCCTATACGAGACTCAGTCAAAAAAATTCTAATTCACCTACCTCTATCTAGCATATCAATGATCTGTATAGCCTACTATAAATATCCTTTTATTGTTACATATGTATAATTTCCTAATAACTTTTATTATAGGCAAACTTCGCTAAAGATAAGTGATTCTCACAATACCCATGGAAGTCAAGGACACACAACCACAACATATTATTAAGAACTTGTATAATACACTCCAACTGGCCATTTGTCTGGGGGTGGAAATCCATACTCCAGAAAACATATCCCTACTAAAAACCTGGCATTTAACAGCGCTAGAAATGGCCCTTATCTGTGATAGAAAAGCACTGACAAGGTGAGAGATGTTAAAAGACCATAACTTTTATCAGTGCTTTTAGAATCACTGATAAATGTGTTTTTAATCAACTCTTTTAAAAGATATGATAATGGTACATACTATAGTATGCTATTACATCACATGACACATCACCCTACAACACCAGAAACACACCGAAAACACATTAGATATCAACAAAAACAAGTCACAATATAGAATTTAAATGAAATGAAATTTACAACAGAAATATTAGAAGAAAACTATATTATATACATTTCAAAAATTGGTTTATACAATTACATAAATGAAAAATTGTTAAATTCATTGAAAAAAAATCCTAACTATCAATGTTACCATGATTTTCATTGACTTTATTTGTTGAAATGCCAGCATTGCATGATTAGTTTTGGACAAACCACCTCAACTTGAAAAAAATAATCCACCTATATAAGAATTTTTTTATGAGTAATACTAAAAAGAAATAAATTAAATATAAATAATAAATAACACTTTAATTCTATTTATAATTATTTTACTATGAAAATATGAAGATTACTTATGTGATTGAGTAGTGGAGAGAGATTGAAAGAAAGTGATAAATTTAAACACTACAGGAGTGAAAGGTTTTGTGAGAGAATAATCATGTGGATGTTTTAGTATAGAAAGGAATGAAATATGGATAGAGTATCTAAACTTGAACAAAAAAAATCCACCTATGTAATAAAATAATTATTATGTGAGTAATACTAAAAATAAACAAATTAAACACACATATAAAATAATACATTAATTATATGGACAATGATTTTATTGTGAAAACATAAATATTACCTCTATAATTGAGAAGATGTAGCGTTGTTTCTATTCCTGGAATGGAAGTGGAGGTAAATTGAATGAAAGTGATAAATTCACCACTTAATGGGTGAAAATGTTTTAAGGGAGAAGGAGCACGAATGTTGGAAAAAGAACCTGACCTTGAATAAAACAATCCACTTGTATAAGAAAACAATTATTAAGTGAGTAATACTAAAAATAAATAAATTAAACATACACATGAAAAAAATATATTAATTCTACGGGCATTGATTTTACTATAAAAACATAAAGATTACCTCTATAATTGAGAATAAGAAGAATGGTTTCTATTCCTAGAAAGGCAATGTAGGTAACTTAAAACAAATTGATAAATGCACCACTATAGGGGTGAAAAGGTTTTATGGGAGAAAGAGCATGAAAGATAGATGGATCACCCTAACTCGAAAAAATAATCCACCTATATAATAAAACAATTATTATATGAGTAATAATAAAAATAAATAAATTAAACATAAATATGAAACAATACATTAATTATATGGATAATTATTTTACTATACAAACATAAATATTACCTCTGTAATTGAGCAGAGATAATGTCATTTCACGTATTGAAAAGGAATGAAACATGTAATGAAATCTTATAAAATAAATGAACTCTATAAGGAATAATTAAAATTAAATCAATGTTCCATTATATATATTTTTTGGTATAATAGAGAAAGTATATCATAACATTACCTTTGAATCTATTCAAATGGTTTCTTTAATTATAGATTATTCTTCCAAGGGATTGGTAACATCATCTTGTGCAGAAGATATTTTCTAAATGAGTAGTCAAACATTTAATTTAGATTAAGTTAATATAGTATAGAATATATAATATTATGAAGAAAAACATAATATATTAACAAAAACTTTTACATTCTCATTGAACTCTCTTTCTTTTAATGTTTTTGAGGATTGGGTTCCTCTTTTGAGAATCAAAATCGCCTCTTTTTGGTCCCCTATAACGTAAAAGACATTGTCTACATTAGGACTGACATGAAATTATTGTGATATCCAAATGAAAGGGTCATCCTTGATTAAATTTTCATCTAACTCAACATTTGTTTTAGTCACCATTAGGACAATAGTCCAATTATTTTTTCTTGGATCAGAGACATAAAATACTTTCACTGCTTGTGATGCCATTATGGACGACCCGTATTTTTCCCCTTATACAATAAAATTCACCTTCACAAAGCCCATTTCTTCAACATTCACTCCATTGATATTGCCAACACATTTTCAATGAAAAATATCCACTTGAAAAGTTGTATAATCCAACTCGTATATCTATTCGATAATGCCAAAATAAAACATATTTTCATAAATTGGATTTCTATTCTTGGAACTAGACATGTGCATCGATTCAGCCACAAGCGTAATTCCATTATTTTTTATCATACCAAAGTCATTATGTTATTTTGTATATAATTTATATCCATTTTTTAAAAACCTAGTGTAAGATATAACATTTTCATTTGGTATTATGGAAATCCATTGAAGTCATTCATAAATTGAATTCGATTTTTCAGGCAACTCATTATAAATTTGATCTCTGAACCATCTTATAAACTATTGATTATTGGTATTTGATATCCATATTTTAACCCTTGATGGACTAAAATATCTATGAATTTATTTGGGGGATTCAATGTATGGATAAATATATTCACTATTATGTAATATGTAAATATATATTTTCTCCCGCTCTGTCATGGTAATTGTAAAAAAATCTCTTTCGAAAATACCTTTACCCATAAGGTGTTCACTGCGATGATACTTTGGGAGACTGATGCTTTCAATATCTAATAGGAATTCAATATATAATTCAATAACTTTTTCAATGATATATCATTCTATAATACAATCTTTTGGATGACATAGATTCTTGAAATACCCTTTTAAAATCATTATATACCATTCAATAGGGTAAATTCATCTATAATGGACAAGACCACATAGTTGAATGTCTCTTCCCAGTGAACCATCAGGTGGACCATTATATCAAATAATGAAGGTGGGAAGAACATTTCTAATTCACATAATATGATTGAAATATCCTTATTCATGATGGGAAACTTCTCTAGGTCTAACACTTTACTGCATATGGATTTGAAAAACAAATAGAGTTTGGTCAATATATGTCATAAATTTTGAGGTAGAATACAACGAAAATAAAAATGAATTAAATCTTTCATAAAAACATGATTGTCATGTGATTTTATTCCTCGTAACATAAAGTTAGTCATTAAAACGACATTCTTTAAATTTTATGAATACCCCTGTGGAACTTTTAAACTTATAAAGAAAAGGAAAAATTGCATTTTTTCCTATCTGGATAGAGTGTAATCTACTAGAGTAAGAAAAGTACACATTTTACCCTTCACTGGTTCCAACTCTTCCCTTATCCCCATTTAAATCATGTCCAACCTAGCCTTGATTCCATTTTCATTTTTCTAGGAACATTTAGTAACATGACAATATAACTATCAATTTTGTTTCTACATGCATGAAATCATGAAAATTTATGACATACAGACAACTCCAATATGATAATTTAAATAAAATTGATCTCTTCTTCCAAACTAAATTTATAAGTTTTTTTGAAAATGGTTTACCAAAAATAGTGTCAATCTTTTTTATTTTTTGGTATAGTTGATCGCCTGTTGCTGGAGATGGTTTTGTACCTTGTTTGATATTCCCATCGAATGATGCCTTCCAAGATCAATATTTATGTTGTCTAGGAAAATTTTTTTGATGTCCTAAAAACAAAGTCTTTGAGGAATTCTTCAACAGAACTGAGTATGTGCATTTTTTACAAATGAGACACCCTAAAATGCATTTAATGTTATGGCTTGATAAGTTTCCATAAGTATGGAAGTAATTTATTATTATTTACAACATTTACCTCAATTTTAATTCTTTACTTCTATGAGAATCATAAATTTTAACACCTGTATGCCACATCAATTTCAAATCACCAATCAATGGACCCAAATAGATATCAATATCATTACTGGGTTGATTTGGTATAGATATTAGCAGAGACAACATAATGTATTTTAACTTATTGTATAACCATTAAAAAAAGTTATAATTTACCAACATGACGGGCCACATACTGTGAGGAATACTTTGTACACCAAAAAGTTTTATTCCATATGTAGATAACGTAAGATGAAAGTTTATCGAATCATCTCAAAATTTTGGAAACTCATAATCAATTTTCTTCCACTGTGAAGAATAACCTAGATGACTTAGGTTCCCATATTTAATTCTTGTATAGACATTCCATGTTAATTATCTTGTGGTTTCATAACATCCACACAGTCTTATAAACCATGGAATTATAGGAAAGTACCATACAAATTTATAAGGACTTGATTCAGTCTTGTAGTAATGATATATGCCTCACTTAGGGAATTCGATGAGTGACTCATGGCCCTTATGAAACAATATGAAATCATTTGGAAAAGAATGTATTTTTTAGAGATCATGAACACGGAACATAACATTCGTTTAATGTTATATGTTTGACATGGTAGTATATTTTCTTCTCGTATTATATCTTTCAGAAGATGGAGTAGTTCTATAAAGTTGGTGTCACTCCATCTGTTTCTATATTTAAAATTATACAACTTCAATAAAACTGACAATGTTATGTATTTAGTATAATCAGTATACAATGGTTTATTGGAACAACTATTTAACTCCTCAAAAAACTTTGGACAATCAAAAAGGTCATCTTCAATTTCCATCACTATTTATTCCATGTGATCTCCATAATCTGTTATAAAGGTATTCATATCAAATGATTCATAAATCATAGTATCATCCCAATTGATGTCCACATTCTGTTTTCCCCATGTTTAGTCCAATAATTATATCTTTAATCTATTCCATGATAAATAAAATGTTCTTTCAACTCTTCTAGACTAATTTGTCTTGAATAAAAACAACATAAACATGAATAGTGGATTTTAGAAGAGTCGTTTGCATGCTCTCTTGAAAACTAGATGAACTCTTTAACTCCATCATCATATTCATTTGTTAAACGATTAGCATGCATCCATTATCAGTTCATATCCATCCTATTGGGTTTATAAAAGATTAATATTATATAATATATAAATAAATACACATAAGATATTCATTATCAAAAGTGAAAGTTATAGGCAATTCAAATAAGGGAAATATGGATCATTTCTAATAGAATATCTGAGCACCTAGATATTCCAAATCCAATAATAAGGGTTGTTGGAATTTAAAAAAATAAAGGGAGATACAGGCCAATAATAAATGATATTATCACTAAACTCTATAGGTGTAAACCAAAATATGGATACTGTAATGACCCTAACATGAATCACCAAAAAAACACCAGGTCATATCATCTTATGACCTCTAACACACAACAAAGTCACTAAAGGATGGTTTAAACAATGGGTGTAAAAAATCATAAATGGGAGGTGGTCCCCCCAAATAGAAACGATTAGTACCAGAGGTTGAACAAAATTATAGCATGACCCTTGGGATCAGTGGATATGCAGACCCAAAATCACCATTACTCAATATAGGCACACCTTTTAGACAAAGAACTATGGAAATAAATAATTCTATAGCTACATAGACACACATACATGTGATTCCATTATAAAAGCACACTCACTTATAGTCTATAAGAAATATAAAATAGATAAAAACCTGAAATTAAAACAAAATGTTAACCAAAGGCACCAAATGATTCAAAAATTGAATGCTTGATGTGATAAAACCTTATGTTATTAACTGTGGATGGCCGTTTTGAATCTGATCCATATGAAAACTAAAGACCATAGTAAATTCAAATAGGAACTAGATCCTATGATATTTATAACTAAGAAAAGAACACACATCACTCCACTAACTTGGTTTCTGAAAAATTGTAACTGAATCTGCATGTCCACAGAGGTGTCCATGAAAGGTGTTAGCATATATATAATAATTAGAGAGGCACCAATGTACCTCAAATTAGTAGTCAATAAACAAGAATATACATGAAAATTTCTACACATTTATATACATATATGAAAAAATTATTTAGTAAGAGGATATAAAACATAGTAGTAAAACAACAATGAATAAATCCAAGGCTCAATGTAAGATGTAAACAACAGATCATACATCGGTAGTCAATACAATCAATTAACCACAAATCATTCCCTAAACAATAGATCACAACAAAATCGTAAGCAACAGATCATAAACAATGGATCATAAACAAATCATAGAAAAATAAATCAAAAATGAAACCAAAAACACACAAATAAAATTGGAATGCCTACCTAACTTGGTTAAAGAAAATAAGAGACCCTCTTAGAATGACGAATGATATGTTCAGAGGCAGTTGAGTGGTTTGATTTTACCTTTGACTCACCAAGGATGAGCGCCATCAGCAGTTGGTTTCCACAGAAAGCTTCTATATCATGATGTGTTCACAAATGGTTAGAGTTTTTAAAATAGGGACACTTTTATCAGTGCTTACCAATAAGCACTGATAAAGATTCTTTTTATTAGCACTTACTACATAAGCACTGATAAAATGACTATTTATCAGCACTAAAAAAGAACTGATAAAGATTCTTTTATAAGAACTTATTACTGAAGCGCTGTTAAAGGATTTATAATTATAATTATAAATAAAAAATTGTAAATATTTTTAAATACTTAATAAAAATATATAAATATAAATATTGTAAATATATTCCTTTTTAAATATACTCATTATAATTTTATAATTAATTATTTATAATTATATAAATATTTTTAAAAAATAGTATAGGTATCATTATATATATGTATATAATTATACATACATACATACATACATACATACATACATACATACATACATACATACATACATACATACATACATACATACATACATACATACATACATACATACATACATAATAAATATTTATAATATAAATATAGTAAATATATTCACTATTTAATTAAATTTAATATGAATTTAATAATTATTTAAATAAAATAAATTTTTTATTCATAATTATATAAATACTTTTAAAAAAATTATTTATTTATAATTATAAATATATATTTGTATAAATATAGTGAATGTACATTTATAAATTTTTTTTACAAATATATTTTAGCATTATTAATGAATATCTAATTTTGAGTGCATGCATATATATACAAAATGAGTGAAATTTAATAAATTAAGAATATAGGTACACTTTAACAATATTGAAAAAATGGATAAGTTCTGTGTGTTTTCATATTGTATATAAAAATGCATCAATTACATATATGTGAAATCAATATAGCACATATTTGATCTATATTAAATTAAAAAATCAAACGACATTCAATTATATGTCGAGTACTATGAAATTATTCAATATTTTTAATTCATATAAATTTTTAATTATATACCATTATTCAGTAAATATATGACAATTTAATGTAAAGCGTACCACTATTTTTTAATATATAAATAATATTTATATACATTAGTATATATCTATATATTTAATATATACAATTTAATAACATTAATTATTATAATTATATAATTAATAAAATGTTTAATATTTAATAATGTATAATTAATCAATTAATTTTAATCAAAAATTATTTAATTAATAAAATTTGTAGTATTTTTTTAATAAAAACATTTTTCATTTATTTATTTATTTAATTATTCATTTTATCAGCGCTAAAAAAGAATTTATGAAAGAATATTTATCAGCGCTAAACATAAAGTGCTGATAAAGCGTACCCTTTATCAATACTAAAAATAAAGCACTAATAAAGGATACCCTTTATCAGTGCTAAAAATAAAATGATGATAAAGGTTTCCTTTGTCCATGCTAAAATAAAAGTGCAGATAAAATGTTAAATTTATTAGCACTTTTTTAGTGTTGATAAAAGCATAAATTTATCAATTTTTTCTTCTAGAAATGACAAATAACATCACTTTCAATGGCCTGTTTTGTAGTAGTGTGTGTACCGAGAACCTTATGCAAGCCCTACCAGAAGCATGAAGTGAATTATGAGTCACGATTTGAAATTATAGTCCATTGAACCCTATGTAGATAGACTATCTCCCACACATATAGTTATCCCAACTAATCCATTGAAAAAGTCTCATGTATAGGAAAGAAATGTGCTACATTTTTCATTTGATCCAAAATAACCCAGATAGCTTCATTCTTCATTTGAATATTTGGAAGACCTACCAAAAAATCCTAGGTAATGTCACCCACTTCTATTCTAGAATGGTCAACAACAACAAGAATCCTTCTAGTCATTGATTCTTTTCCTTCACCTACTGAATGGTGTAGAAACATGTCACAAAACCTGCTATCTCTCTCTTCATTCCTAGCCACCAAAACTATCATCATAGGTCACAATAAATTTTGGTTACACATGGATTTACCACCCACTTTGAGGCATGACATTCCTACATGAGCTCATCTCACATGCTCGTAGGTATAATAACTCGATTCCAGACATAAATGATCTCGTCCTCATCTATGCTCTAATTAAAAAGTGATTCCCCACCTTCTTGGCTTTCCCTCAAGGCCAAGAATTCTAGATCCTCATACTTATTATATTAGATCTAGTTCAAAAGTATGGAATCTACTGCAATTGATACAAGATTCATCTACTCCTGGTTCTCCTGAACCACCACATGCATTTCATCCAGCAATTTCATCATCCTCCACTCAACACTAGACTCATGAACCATTTGAGTTTGAGTTTTCTTGCTCAAAGAGCCAGCCACACTATTTCTCTTCCTAGGAATATATACTAGTTCAAAGTCAAATGACTGCATATAATCAAGCCATATACACTACCAAAGATTAAAATATCAATGTGAGAAGATATACCTTAATCACTTGTGATCAGTTAACACATTAAACTTGTCATCCAATAAATAATTCCACCAACACTTCAAATCATAAACCACTACTACTAGATGGAGGTTGTGCATAAGGTATTTCCATTCATGATGCCTCAACTTCTGAGATCCGTACGCTATGAGTTGATCTCTGTACATCAATACTGCTCCGAGTCCTATTCCAAAAGTGTCATAATACTCCGTACCACACCCCGATATTTTTTTAATTTTTTTTATTAATTATTGGCTTCGGTCTCTCGCACCAAGGTATAGGCTAGGTCCCAGATTAATATTTTTTTCATTTAATATTTTTACTGGGCTTCAGAATCGTGCGCGGTCACTGCCCGGTTGGCGGTAGCCACGCTGTCATCCCAAGAGTTAGGAAATTTCTCATTTTTCTTATTATTATTATTGTTGTATTTACTGTATTATTATTATTATTATAATTATTATAATTATTAGTATTTTTGTTTTTATTAATTTTTATTATTTTCATTTTAATTATTATTATTTTTGTTTTTATTATTATTATTTTAATTATTATTATTTGTATTATTATTATTTTTAATAATATTATCATTAAAATAATGAAAAAAACCTAAAGCTAGTTCTACCTGGTGACGCCCCCCATTTCCCTTCCCCCTGCTTTTGCGCGAGGTGCACCTAGCACACCCCTCCCCTTCTCTTTCAAGATCCGCCACCCCACCCAACCTAAATTTCTCCACCCTCGCCCCTCGCTTCCGCCCTTACCTAGGCCCTCGGCCTCACCCCGACTTCCTTCCTAGCACCAGCATCTGTGCCCAGGCCCTCTACTGTTGGCTTCCTGCTCGCACCCTGCCTCCCTCACCCTCTTCCTGCGACCTCACCTCACCCCTCTCATACCTACAGCCCTAGTCTCACTCCCCTGCGCTAACTCCGCGATCCGGCCTCACCACTCGCCCCGACCACTGTATCTCCTCCCTTTCCACTCCGCGTGATTGGCCAGCAGTGCACCCGCAGTGGCGTGACCTCCCAGCGCCGATGTCCCAATGGCCCAACCATCCCTTGTTGCTCCACCCTACTTCGGCATTCTACACTTCATCTAGGCCGTGCTCTAGTGATCCGTTGCTCTGAACCCCCTGCGTGCCCTATTTTCCAGTGACCCGCTGCTCCGACCCCCCATGCGTATTATTTCCAATGGTCTTATGGTGGGAACTTGAACCTCCTTCACAACACCTTCACCTCCCCTCCGGTGCACAGACTCCTCCCTTCCAGTGTGTTCTTCCTCCAATTTTGCATTCTTCCTTAAAATTTGGAAAACCCACATGTTCGGTTTAAATTCTATTCATTTTTCTCTTTGTTTTATGTGTGTGCTCAGTCCGCATGACGTTGCTCCTCATTCCATTGATGTTCTATCACGTCCGCTCTTACTTTGAGGTAGTCGAAGCCATGTTTTCCTTTCCAATTAAGTCCAATTAATATATGACTCTTTTTAATTAAATTTTCACTTAGTTCTCACTTTCTCAATGCACTTAGTTAATTTTCTATAGTGTTTTCAAGTTAGTCGGTTTTGATTGAAATAGTTCTGAAGTACTTTCTCTTGTTAAATTTATGTGTGCTTATAAAAAATGTGTTCTCTGGATTTAAAATTTTGTTTTTATGATGTTTTAAGAATGAAACTCACCTTCGATATACTTTACAATAGGTTGTGAAATTGTTTCCAGTTTGAATGAATTGTTTAAAATTTATTCGGTCTGTTTATTGAATTGTTTATAAATTGATTATTTTTTTGTAAATGTTTTTAATAAATTATTGGGTTAATTATAAAATTATTTATAAATTATTTGGTATGTTTATTAAATTTTCTATAGATTGTTTCATCTATTTATAATATTTTTAATTAGCTGTTCAACATTGAAAATGAAAAAGTGGTTTTGCGTGATAAATTGGGTAATGTTTTGGCTATGTGAAGCTAAAGGTCCTATTGGAAACACTTGTGTTTTCAAAGAAGTATTTTGATTGTTTAAGTAATGTGATGGCCCATTTGGTTCCTTCAACTCAAATGATAATGTTTGTATGGACTTTTAGAAATGATTGTGTTCAAAAACTATATACTTGCTTGAAAAACTTATTGTTTGTGTTAAATTGTTTTGGAAAGGCTTTGTGATTATAAGGTAATGGTTTTGTGGGTTTACAGTAATGAGTTGTACTTCCAAAATAATGTTTCTTTGATTCATGGTTGTTTTCCTTTAAAATGTGTTTTGAAGTGATTTTGAAAATGGTAAAGTCTTGTTTGGTAGTTGTGAAATGGCTTGGTGTGCGTTTTGGAACTCAAGGGCCCGTTTGGGACTTTTAAACCAAGGGTAATGTTTGTACTAACTTTTAAAGGATAATGTGATTTGGAAAAAGTGTATGCTCTATTGGAAACATTGAACATTTTTTTGAAATGGTTTAAATGTTAAATGGTGTGATGGCCCAGTTGGCAATTTGTTAATGTGAAATGATTGAATGTGTTCTCGAGGATGCTCTTGTCCAAGGTAACCCATTATGGGTGAATATATAGGAAGTGTCCGTGTTTGGGGAAGGCAAGTGAGGTGATATGAGTCATGTATGTGGGGGCCTTCCTACTCACAAAATATTATTATAACCCCCATGGGTTACTGGGAATCTTTTAGATTATTGAGTGACAATTACTGATCAACCCCGATTAGAAGGGTTGGTACCCCCTAGATTGGTTGTTAGGCTAGGCGGGCTTTAGACTAGATTGGTCAGTTACAGTGCCACCAATTGGTTATAGACTTATGAGTTTCACCATATGCAGAAAGGTGGTTTTAAAACTGAGTACATCTAGGGGTATTCGAGGGATGTTTAGGATAACCCATGGTTATTGATCATATTACTTGTTTACTTTATGTTGTACTAGATTCTTAACCTACTTGTTTATATGGTTCTTTTTATCACTACCCTGGTTTTCATTATTTTGGAATTTGGTTATAAAATGGCTTTTGGTTTCTAGAAATGATCGGTGTTGTGTGTTGGATTTTAAAATGGGAAAAATAATGTTGCTTATTTAAAAATGTGAAATACCTACTTTTATTTTTGTATTTCAAACTTGTGTTAGTGTTTTGTTTCGGGAAAGGAGATGTTCGGTTCTATGGCTTATCTTGGATACCCAGCTGATCATTTTAAAGATCACGCCTATCTTTATCATTTTAGTGAAGGTTTCCTTTGCTAATGTTTTCTTCGATAAGTTGCTCATTATTAGAGTAAGGATGACCTTTGGTTGGGAGGTAACCTGGAAGGTCACATGGAGGTATGTTGAGTTGTCCCATTTATTTATTTTCCACTGCTAAAGTTATGTTTTATTATTCTATTTATTATTGGTTATTTATTTATATTTTTGTGCCAAATCATTCCCATCGATTAGGTTTTGGTGTCCAACAGTAGTTGCCAGCCCATAGGAATCATGAACGCTCTTTGAATCCATTTTGTCACAAACCTACCCAGGTCAACCCAGAACCGGTCACCCGGGTTCTTGTCTTGTTTGTTGTTCGATTGGGTGACTTTATGGGGGAAAAAAGTGTCTGTGGTGGGGAGAATTGTCACACCTTGAGTTTTTTTAAATTAAATTTTTTATTAATTCTTTGATCCGAGCTCTCGCACCAAGGTCTAAGATGGGTTCCAGAATTTTTTTTTAATATTTTTATTGGGCTTCGGATCCATGCACGATCACTATGCAGTTGGCGGTAAACACGTAGTCGGCCCAAGATTCGGGATTTTTCTCATTTTTCTTATTATTATTATTATATTTATCATATTATTATTATTATTATTATTATTATTATTTTGTCATTATTTTTATTATTTTTGTCTTTATTTTAGTCAATTTTATTATTATTAATTTTGGTATTATTATTATTATTATTATTATTATTATTTATATTATTATTATTTTTACTACTATTATTATTATTTTAATATTAATATTATTAAAAGAATGAAAAAAACCTAAACCTAGTTCTACCCCCCCATTTCCCTCCCCCCTGCTTCTGCATGGGGCGCACCCAGGGCACCATTCCCTTTCTCTTTCCCGATCCATCACCCCGCCCTCCATACCTTTCTCCACCCTTCCCCTCACTTCTGTCCTCACCCAAGCCCTCATCCTCACCCATTCATCTTTCCCAGTGCTGGTGTCCATGCCCAGGCCCTTCGTCATTGGCCTCCCCCTCGCACCTCACCTCCCTCACCCTCTGCTAGCGACCTCGCCTCACCCCTCCCATGCCTCCAACCCCATCCACCCTCCCCTACGCCAGCTCCGCGATTTAGCCTCTCCACTCATCCCGACCACCGTTTCTCCTCCCATTCCCCTCCGTATGACTAGCCAGTAGCGCACCCACAGCGGCACAAACTCCTAGTGCTAGCATCCCAGTGGCGCAACCTTCCCTCACTGCTCCACCATGCTCCGGTCTTCCACACCTCTGCCCAGGCCGTGCTCCGATGATCCACTAATCCAAACCCCTTGCGTGCCCTATTTGCTGGTGACCCGCTGCTCTGAACCCCCCTATACACACTATTTCTGGCTATCTTCCAACAAAAACTCTAACCTCCTTCGCAAAGACTCCGTCTCCCCTCTAGTGTGAGGACTCATCCCTTCTGAGGTGTTCTTACTTCAGGTTTGCGTTCTTCCTTTAAATTTGGAAAAACCTTGTGTTTGGTTTAAATTCCATTCATTTTCTCTTTGTTTTAGGTGTGTGATCGGTTCGCAAGGCGTTTCTCCTCAATCCATTGAGGTTCTATTGTGTCCTATCTTGCATTGAGGTAGGAGAACCCATGTTTTCCTTTTTGATTAAGTCCACTTAATACATGAGTGTTTTTAATCAAATTTCTACTTAGTTCACACCTTCACAATGCACAAAGTTAATTTTCTATAGCATTTTCAAGTTATTCTATTTTGATATAAATAGTTATAAAGTACTTTCTCTTATTATATTTACGTTTTCTTATGAAAAATGTGTTTGGTGGATTTCAAATGTTGTTTTGATGATGTTTTATGCATGGAACGCACCTTCGATATACTCTCCAATAGGTTGTGAAAGTGTTTCCAGTTTGAATGGATTGTTTAAAATTTATTTGGTATGTTTATTGAATTGTTTATAAATTGATCCGTTTGTTTATAAATGTTTTTAATTAGTTTTTGAGTTCATTATGAAATTGTTTATAAATTATTTGGTACGTTTATTAAATTTTTTATAGATTGTTTCATCATTTTATAAAATTTTTAAGGAACTGTTTGAAATTGAAAATGAAAAAGTGGTTTTCTGTGATATATTGGGTAATGTTTTGGCTATGTTAAGCTAAAGGTCTGATCAGAAAAACTTCTGTTTTCAAATAAGTGTTTTGATTGTTTAAGTAACATGACATCCCGTTTGGTACCATCTACTCAAATGATGATGTTTTTATGAACTTTAAGAAATGATTGTGTTCAAAAACTGTGTACCAACTTGACAAACTTATTTTTTGTGTTAAATTGTTTTGGAAAGGATTTGGGATTATAAGTCAATGGTTTTGTGGTTTTAAAGTAATGAACTGGGCTTCCTAAATAATGTTTCTTTGAAGCATTGTCATTTTCCTTTGAAATGTGTTTTTATGTGAGTTTGAAAATGGTAAAGGCTTCTTTGGTAGTTGTGAAATGATTTGGTGTTAGTTTTGGAACTCGAGGGCCCATTTGGAACTTTTACCCCAAGGTTAATGTTTGTACTAAATTTCAAACGAGATTGTGATTTGGAGAAAGTGTATGCCCGATTGAAAACTTTGAGTATTGTTTTTTGAAATGGTTTGAATGTTAAATGGTGTGACATCAGGGTTGTCACTTTGTTAATGTGAAATGATTGAATGTGTTTTTGGGGGTGCTCCAGTCTAGGGTAACCTTTTATGGGTGAATGAATGAGAAGCATCTATGTTTGGGGAAGACAAGTGAGGTGAGATGAGTCACACGTGTGAGTGCCTTCCTACTTACACAATATTATTATAACCACCATGGGTTCCTAGGCATCTTTAAGGTGATCGAGTGATAGTTGTTGATCAACCCCAATTAGATGAGTTGGTACCACCTAGATTGGCTTTTAAGCCAGGTGGGCTTTGCCACTGGATTGGTTAGTTATAGGGAGACCAGTTGGTTATAGACTTAGGAGCTTCACCATACGCTGGTAGGTGGTTCGGAAACTGAGTACGTCCATGGGTTTTCTAGGGATGTTTAGGATCACCCATGGTTATTGATCATATTTATTGTTTACTTTCTATTGTACAATATTATTCGCCTGCTAGTTTATCTGGTTCTTTGTAGCAATTCCCTGGTTTTCATTATTTTCAAAATTGGTTATAAAATGGATTCTAGTTTTTGGAAATAATCGGTGTTGTGTGTTGGATTTTAAAATGGGAAAATTTATTTTTATTATTTTAAAATGTGAAAGCCCTACTTTTATATTTTTATTTCAAACTTGTGTTAGTGGTTTGTTTTGGGAAAGGAGATGTTGGATTCTATGGTTTATCATGGCTACCCTACTGATAATTTTAATGCTCTTCCTATCTTTATCATTTTTGTGCAGTTTTCCTTTTCTCAGGTTTTCTTGGCTTATTTTTTCATTATTGGAGAAAGGTCAGCCTTTGGTTGGGAGGTGACCTGGAAGGTCGCGTGGAGATATGTTGAGTTTTCCTATTTATTTATTTTCCATTTATAAAGTTCAGTTTTATTATTCTATTTATTCTTGGTTATTTATTTATCTCTTTCGGACAAATCATTCCTAGTGATTAGGTTTTGATACCGACACTAGTTTCCAGCCCATGGGGATCGGGAATGCCCTTCGGGCTATATCATAGACCGACTCGGGTGACCGATTCAGGGTTGGCCATGGTTGGTTTGTGACACACCGTGTAATCCTCACCTTACCCGGGTAAGATCATGATTGGTGTAGATTTCAAAATCTTCTTCAATAGCTAGAAGGAATTCTCACAAGATTCCAACCATTCAGACTTTATCCATTTCTTGTACAAGCTTGAAAGTGGTTCTTTCAAATGGGAAGTCTTTGGTGAATCTGTGATAATATCCTGATTACCCTAGAAAGCTTCAGATATCAAATATATTATTGGGATGCTCCCAATAAACCACTACTTGAACCTTATCTGGATCTACTGACACACCATCCTTAGAGATGATGTTCCTCTAGAATTTTACTTGATCAATCTAAAACTGACACTTATATTGCTTGGCATATAGTATATTCTCTCTCAGTGTACTCAATATTATTTCAAGATGTTGGGAATGATTGTCATGAGTCTTGGAGTACACCAATATGTCATCCATAAACACCACCAAAAAATAATCCAGGTACGGATGGATGATTCTGTTCATTAAGTCCATAAACACTACTAGCACAATTTTCAACCCAAACATAATTATAATGAACTCATAAAGGATATACCATCTTCTAAACTATGTTCTTGGTTTATTAGATGTGGTAACTGTTAGCTGATGTTACCTTGATCTCAATTTTATCTTCGAGAACACACAAGTTCTTCTCAACTAGTCAAAAAGATCATTGATATGTAGAAGATGATAGAATTTATTTATAGTAATCTCATTAAAATTCTTATAATCAACACCTAATTGAAAACTCCCATTAAACTTCTTTACCAACAACACATGTGATCCCCATGGAAACATACTCGGATAAATAAACCCTTTATCCTCCAACTTCTCCAGCTGAGTCTTAAGCTCTTATAGCTCTATCGTTTCCATTCTGTATGGTAGAATATATACTATATCATCCAATATCATGAGATAAAAAGTGAATTCCACATCTCTCTCAGGTGGCATCCCTAAGAATTCTTCAGGAAAAAAATCCTGAAACTTTTCTACTATGGATGGAAAGACATTATGATTTACTCCTTCGTCATCCAACAAAAGTCTAGAAACTTGGGATGTGAGTTCTACTATTTGATGAGTAATTGGATTTACTCACCCCACCAAGATATCCCACTATCCATGGTGAATATTGTTTATTACCTTAAGATATGTAAAGAACACTCTTTTATGGTAACAATCAATGTGGGCTTGGTATACAATTAGACAGTATATACCCATAATTAGGTCAAAGCCTAAAATGTCAAGGATATAGAGATCCCATATAAAAATATACTCATTGATCTCAAAATAAAACTCCTTGAACATATATATGTCTCTAGAAAACACTACCAATGGTGTATTTGTAGTCATCATTTTGTTCATGAATTCCACTGCCAAGATCAAACTATTAACATGTTTTGAAGAAATAAATGAATCAGAGGCACCAATATCAAACAATTCACTAGCTAATGTAGAATCTAAATAAATAATAACACTCACTGTCAATGAACCATATTTTCTATCCACATGTGTAGGCTTCACCACATGTATCTATCCTGACCCTCTTCCTTGTGATGTCGTCTGACTCCCCTGAGTTGCACCACTCTGCTGACATGGGAAGTCTTGCCCAGAAGTATAAAATTCACTTCCTCTACCTCCTTGTCTAGTAGAACTCTAGATACCATACTGATATGATGTAGAAGATCTGAATCCTACACCATGGTTCAGTCTATATCCTCCATCAGTAACTTTCCTTCTCAGGTTCTTACATAGCCTCTATAAGGGTCTAATATTTTTGCAGGCTCTACACTCTACTGGCGGTCGGGGAAAATGTTTATGTAAGTGTCTACTCTTATGACATTGGTTGAAAATCACATGGGTAAGATCCTGAGAAACTATTCCCCCCTAATTGGCCACTCTACTCTCCATTTCTACAACTAAAGTTCTCATAATGATGTTTCCTTGTCTCAGAAGATGTACCTCCATATCGTCTAGAATAAACCACTTGTTCGCCATTGAAAGCCTCTTTTAGGTTCCCCTTAGAGATGATATCCCAATTTAGAACTTTTAAAAACTTTTTCAACCTAAATATATTCACCTGGGACATAATTTCACCCTTAAGTCTACCATAAAACCTCTTTTCTACAGTACCCACATCCCTTTCCAATGCTGGAGAAAAATGATGTAAATATATGAAGAATTCATCATAATCCATCACACACATTTTCCCTTGAGTCAAAATCTTGAACTCAACATAACTATTTAGAATTACCCTAAGAACCTCTCTAAGAAGTCCATATATAACATGTCATCAACCTGTCCAGTCAAATCCTGGACATACCACCAGTGCTTCGTTGATCCTCATTGCATATATGTAGTGATATTGACCCTCCTATCAGTAGGTATATCCAAATGGTCAGGTATCATCTCAATGGACACAAACCAAAAACTCACCACCCTTAGGTCCACCCTATCTAGTAAAATTCAGAGGGTTATACAATTAAAATTACATTTTCAGGTCATACATACTCTTTACAACCCACCCCAGGTCTCTTTCCCTGAATTACATGAAGTGAGTGAAGTTATATTAGAACTAATCCCCTACTTCCTCAATTGGTATAACCAGTGCCTCAGGTTCCATCATAGGAGGATCATCTATAACCATGTCCTTTTGTCTTCCTATCAACAAGCGTCGTCATGGAGGAATATTTTATACAATACTAAAAAAGGACTTAGTAGTCAAAAACAAAACATATTCACATTTACTTTAGAGGAAATAATCACTAAAATTTCACAATAAATATTTTTCCCCAAACCTCTCCACACAGTTAAACCTGTGGCACTATCACTACCCATAACCGTCCTACACCTAGGTATTGGTTAATAAGGGTAAACACATTTCATATCAAGTTTCTCATTTAGACACCCATTTATTCTCATCTTGAATCATTTTACATTGTTCAATTCAAACTAGGAACCATTTTCAGTTCAATTTCACAAAAAAGGAAAAATAGTATATGTTCACAAACATACCCAAAACCAATTTTCCCATGCTTTCCTAAAATGATAAATGTCGCAAAATAATCCCAAGTGCCTAGAATTATGCATGCAGACTCAACTATCATGCCATTCTAGGATATGAGTCAATTATCAGAAAATATCAAAAATAATATTCACATAACACAACAAGTGCATCACCCAATGAGAAATAATATCCAACTGTAACAACAAACAATAATAACAAAAATCCCACCCTGAGTACTTGCGTTTTACCCTGTACATGGTTTTGTAAATCCCATGCAAGATCTCATAACCTATCATGACACTTCCTAGTATCTTATCTTCCTTTCTCAAATAGCAAGACAATGAAAAAGTAAATAAAACTGGAGATATGATACCAATTTGTAACATCTCAGATTTGGTGCAACACATTGGTGCGCCGAGCTAGTTCTCTACCTGACCTTAGGTGCACCTCCCTGTATGATAGAGGCTACTGACTAGTAGAGAGGGTCTGATAAGTCGATCATGGTGATACTATACCATATTTTATTAGAGTAAACACCAGTGGAAATAACAGACAATAGTGAATTCATATGCTGCAATAAAAAATTCCAATATATCATTATAAACAGTGATGAAAATAAAATATCTGACTAAAGTGGAAAACATGCCATGATAAAGTAAGTGTCAATTATCTAAAATAATAACTGAAAATAAATATATTAAGGGCTCACAAGAGGGTCTCAAACCATGTCCTACTCCCTCATCGAAGCTCCATCCCAACTCATCCTTCTAACATAGGTCCCTTTCCATTAACCTTTATTGTAATAATAATGTATATTTAGGTAAAAATCAAGATGCCTGATTAGGGTGTGAGTACAACTTAGTAGGCCACCACCAATGGTGTCTAAAAAAATCCAGTCAATAATAAGTGTATGCAGTTGTATAAATAAATAATTACAATTCATAAGTAAACATTTATCACATTATCAATGAATCATTATTAAACCATGTAGACTTCCGAGTTCCCGAGGACACCCTTACCTCATTACCTACTCTGACCCGTGTTAGGTATGAACCATGGTACTTATTAAATTAATATTTCATTATAGCATATGGGATTACATTATTTATTTCACTTCAATTTCATTATTACTACCACTGGGAACCATAGTCCAAAACCAATGTCTTGGGTGTAGAACACCTTGTCTAAAATACCATTTATCAACCATGCATGTATATCCTAGGCATATAACGTCATGTTTTGCACCCATATTCTCAATCATACATATATATCATTGTCCTAGATCATCATGTCTCTCAGCCTATTCATAAACCATGCATATATATCATTGTACAAGATTATCATATCTAGAACCCCATTTATTAACCATGTATATATATCATTGGCCTAAATCATCATGACTAGCACCCCATTTATCAACCATGCATGTATAACATTATCACATGTTTTCACATTGTCACATAGACCATGATTAAACAACATTAATCCTTCTATCATAATTAATCGACTCAACTTCCATTAATTAATTCATTAATTAATTAATCCAATTATCTTAATTAATTTAAGAATTAATTAATCTTTCACAATATCAACATCCAATAATTACTTCACCAATTAATTATTCAAACAAAAAATTTTAATGTTGCATAATTAATTCACCAATTAGTTACTCAATTCATAACATCAATATCTTATAATTAATTCTCTAATTAATTATCTCAAACCATTATATAAATATCCCATAATTAATTTCCTAATTAATTATTTAAAACCATAACAAAAATATGTAATAATTAATTCCCCAAATTAATTATCCCCAAATCCCACAATTTCAAAATTTAATACTTTGATAATTAACTCATCAATTAATTATCCCAATTCTGCAGTTCCATTATTCAATAAAATCCCCAATTCTTTAATTCACACCTAAATAATTAATTCGTCAATTAATTATCCCTATTCCATAATTCCAAATATTCAATCAAATCCCCAATTAATCAATTAGTTAATTGACCACATTAATTAATTCAATTTGGAATTACAATCCGTAAACAAGCTCTAGAAATTATAAATTTTTTCATACATGTATAAAATCACAACTATTGGAATTGAATATTAGGTCACCTACCTTGATTCATTGATGAACAATCACTCAACAAAAATCCTAAAAATTTAGCATCATAATGACATAGATCTAGTTGCGAATCTCAAACGCCTAAATCAAGATAAAAAAATAAAGATATCTTTAATTATAAATCTAGATCCACACACCAAGATCTAGATTTAAAAAATCTATATCTATATATAGATGAAATAAAATATTTATTCTAAAAAAAGAATAAGAGAAGGAAAGAGGATGAATGAGAATGAAATGGGATAGAATCCAATTTCTATGATAAGAGAAGATATTTAATTTGGGCTTTTAATTACGAAGAACAGTGGTCATATGACCTTGGAATCCCTCAATGAAGCTCCAAAATTATGACAGAAATCCTAGGGTCTAAAAGGGATCAAAATAGGTGTGTTTTGGGGATTTGGTGAATTTTAAAATAAAAATCAGGTATTCTTTAAAAACCACACAGAATTTCTTGGGTAGGGCATAAGGTTTTCCCCTACCGTTCACTAACTGTGTACCTATTGTCTTATTGGGGAATGGTTTCTCTTTTTGAGGTGCACAGTTTGAAAAAATGTTCACCAAGCATGAAAACACCCAATATCTAGGGTTGCACAGTTTTCTAGGATTGGCACACGATTTTCTATAACCTTGTGCTAATCGTACACATCCATCCCTCTTTCCTTTAATTATCTCAAAAATTCCACCCAAACACACCCTAAGTTATAACCCTAACAAAAATTAATCAAATAAGGACAAAAGAGTACCTAAAAATATCTCGATACAACTATATAAAAGGTTGGGATCTTACAATATATCATTCTATAATGTGTATACACTACCCTTCGACATGTTTTCTCATGAATATCCTTCTTTCCATGATATTTTAATCTTGATGTAATTTCATTTTGTTACATGGGGAGTATGATTTATAGTGACAATATGGTAAGAGTTTATTTCAAAAATCACATAATTTATCAGGATTATTTATGATTATTTTTTCATTTATGAACCCTTATGATCTATATTTCAAGAACACTCATGAATTTTATTATCCTAATGTTTGTAATAATATATTTAAGTATTAGTACCATTTTCACACTATTTGGAACTTAATATAAATAAGAAATCAATTTTAAAACTTTATCTCCCTCTTTAGTTGGAAATTTCTGTTCTTTCAAAACCATGTTTTCTAAAAATGTTTTCAAAAACATTTCATGTTTAAAAAGTGTTTTAAATATTTTTGAGCTTATTTTATGAGTTTTCAATGAAAAAGGTTTTAAAACAATATTCAAGTTTATTTTATATGTTTTCAAGGAAATTTTTTTTAAAATGTTTTCAAGATTATTTTCTAGGTTTTCAACAAAAAATGATTTAAAAATGTTTTAAAGGGTTACATTAATATTATTTCTATGAATTGTTTTCATTTTGATGGAATTATTTTTATTAAACATGTTTCTATTAAATAGGTTATACCATGATAAATTCTTATGAAACCCACTTCCTTTCATAGGTTCTTCTAAGATGAAATGACTGTGAAACCAATAAATTTTCTATAGTTTATGATATTATTAAAAGTTTATGATATAAATTTCATTTCATGGGATATGATATGATGAAACCCATATCTATTTATGGGTCATGATAAGAGGGATGTTTTATGGAACACATACATATGATTTCATTATGAGATGGGTGAGACCTATATCTCCCTCTCATGCATTGAGTAAAGATTTATAACTCATGAGATAATGATGGGAAACAAGTTGATGAGATTAATTAATAATGGGAAAAGGTGTGTATTGATCAAAAATAGAAAATAGGCGTGTCCTAATCCAATATCGTAAACCGGTGTGTCCTAATCCAAAAAGGGAAACATGTTCCTCCTAATCCACTATAGAAAACAGGTATGTCCAAATCCACTATGGGAAACAGGTGTGTACTGATCCACTATATTGATGGTATTGGTAGTTAACATTGACACATGAAACATTTTTCTATATATACGATGGTTCCACACTTATATGACATGATCTTATTAGTTATTGATTGATTTATGATGATTTTTCAACCTTATAATTCATGTCCTACAAACTTCCAATCTTTATGCCATGAGTCGTGTATACGATCTTTCATATGTAGGGTATGATCCTAAAATGTTATTCTAATGTTATCATACTCTTTTGTTCATGTTATTATTAGGTATATCCTTTATTTACCCTTACTTATAATATGATCTCACCCTTTCTTATGTTTCTTTTCCCCATGTTATGAAGAAATGTTTTAAGTAGAAGGACTAAAGGGGAAGATCTTTGTGGGAAACAATGAATATATTTCACCAAGTTATAAGATTCTATTCCAAGTTTACAAAGACACTAAACTATTATGGTCCTTGGGGATGTAATTTTTTAATGTGATTAATATTCATAAAAAATGATTTAATATCCATGTATGTCAATCTGGGGTCCCAATAGTTGGTATCAAAGGAATGGTTTTGTAAACCTTTGGAAACTAGGATGAGAACACTTCAATGAGATCCCTAGGGATATTTCTAGGAATATGTCTAAGGATTTATCTAAGGTTACACCTAATTTTTCATAAACTTAAAAGTATGTGTCATTATCTAGACATCCTATAAATATTTTTCATGATTATGTTGTTTTCTTTTATGATAAGTGTCTTTAACCCTATGATTTATGGTTTTATTCAATAGAAGGAATTAGATGGAACATGGTTAACAATGAATGTTTCAGATGTGGAATGTATGGGAATTATGAAAATATATTTCCTAAGTGGAAATATAATAAATAGAACTAGGAAGGTTTTATGGGTGTTGGTTATACTTATGAAGATAAAGGGACCAAAAATGACATGTTAATGGTATAAGATGTTAAAATAATATTTTTTACATTAAACGTAAGATACGTGATTAGATTGAGGATGAGGAGCCTTAAGACATGATTCATATTTTATATTTTAGGAAATGGGTATTAAGGAATAATATTATTAAGCCTGAGTAATGGTTTAAGAAACAAATTGGATTATTGTTGTGTATATAACTTGGAATTAAAATATTATGTTATATGAATCATGAAATATATAATTATTTTCAGTATAAGTTTTTTATTAAAGATTTAAGATGATATGTATAATGGTGTTGAAGACTTAAAAAAGTAATTTAATATAAAGGTGATGTTTTAATTATGGAAATTTAAACCTAAATGTGTTCTTGATATTAATAAAAGTGTGTTTAGCTTGGGTAAAGAGATAATTGATTTGAAACAAGCTAGCTGGATAGTATTGTATACAACAGAACTGATTACAAATTTTTTGAAAAAGTGGTATATTTTATAAATAATAAAGTTTACAATATATTGTATTTAATAAATATATCCAATAAACTTTGGAATAAGTAAATATTCATTATTTCAGGAAGTATTTATGGTAATTCAATTTATTACCATGTTTCAAGAGAATTCACGATAAATGTATTCATATTTTTGGTATGTGAAAAGTAAGAGACACGTTATAATATATGGGGGGATCAATGTTAAGATTATTTTCAGAAATTTAGGGACCTTCTAAATTTATGGAATTTCATCTTCTGGAAGGGTTATAAGGTTAACTATTTACCAAATGGTTTATATTAAAATTTAAATAAGGTTTTAGACATTAAAGTATTGTCTCACAATATAAGGATTTATAAATATTGGATAACATGTGATAATCTTTTTATTGTGAAAAATAAAGAAGGAATGACCTATGATTATATTTATGGATCTCAGGATCTTATAATTCTTTGGGAATGACAAATTCACCTCCATTTCTCAGAATAAGAGATGAAGTGGTAATTGATCAAGGAATAACAAAGGGTGAAGTTTTCCTAAAATCATGAAAGTATATACTTTCATGAAAATTATTCAACTTTTATCATCATTGTTGATGATATCAATGACCCTTTCAAGCGTCTTTGGGTTATGGATTAACGATTGTTAGCTTTCTCCTAACCATTTTCTCTATTAATCTCCATCTGAAATTGATGGTTAGATTTCTCTTCCATTTCCATGTTTTAAATTTCCACAGATGTTCTCCTATATATTAAACTAGTTATGAGTTACTTTCCATTATGTTTCTAAATTTCCCTTTTCTAAGGAAGTTTTAGTATTCATTTTTACGATGTGTGTTTCTATGAAAATAACAGTCAAGTTTTAATCCTGTGATAACCCAGACTAATTTTGAGGGAGAAATTAATTCTAATGGGAGGAGAATGTAACACCATGACATTTTGTGAATTATTGTTTTTCTAATAAATTTAATCTTTTAATATTTTTCATTTCATGCAACTCTGAATATATTTTTATATATAAAAGCACTAAGTTTGTCTCGCGTTATACGCAACACCAAGTCAATATTGAACTACATAAAATACGTAGATTATATTTCATTAAAATGAAATCTATGTTAGTATTGTATGACACAGAATTCCTAGTCCCTACGATAGGTTGAGTTACACGCAAGACCGAGTTTTTACCAAACTGCAATATAATATTAATATTATTATTGAAATACAATTATAGCTACCACCTAGCCGTTGGAATGGAAGTTATGAATAAGATTAAAAAAATTGTGAAAATATGATTCACACATGTATATAAAATGAATCCTTTGGTTATAAATTTATTTAAGTGGATTAAATAACTATTTGAAATTAAAGAAATTACTTTTCTATGAAAACTACTTTTCAATGTACAAATACATTTTTATCTCAATAAATTAAAAAAACAACTATTGATTAATGATTTAAATAAAAAAATATATTATATATTTGATAAATAATTTTGATACTCATCCAATATAGTGTATAGGCATAAGATAAGAATAAATCTAAATTTATGAATAAAAAGTTGTATTTTTCTAAAAGGTAATTTTACCACCATTTAATGGTGGACCCATTTTAGCTATATTTTTTTGAATATTTTTTATTTTTTATTTGAAAAAATGAAATTAATTTTTGAGTTAAAAATATAAAAATTTACTTGGGGTGATTTTTTTTTATTTTTCTGAGAACTTTCATATTTCGTTAAATAGTGAATAATTCTGAAGTTTAGTTAAAAACTGCATTTTTTTTAATTTAGTTATATAGTTAAAAATATTTTAAGTTTGTTTTTAAGTATAATTAGATAAATTTTATTCCATTTAAACTAATTTATATAATTTTAAATAATTTACATTAAATTTAGATTTAAAAACTTAGTAAACTATTGATTATGTTTACTATAAAAACATACTTTGTTGTCCCATTTGTGGGATTAACTTTAAATTAATTTCTGCCACTTATATGATTAGAATTTTGAAAAATGGATTAAATATTTGTAATAATAATAATTTATAATTTATAATAGTTTCAAATTATTTTTTACCAAAACTATTAGTGAAAGTATTTAAAATTAATTACAACAATTAAGGTAAAACATGATTACTTAATGGTTAAAATTTATTCTTGAGAAGAAAAATGACCTAGAAACATGTAAAAATACATTTTATTGAACTATTTAGGACAATTAAACTCTCAGATATAATTTGGACAATTATTGGATGCACATGACATAAGGGACACCTCTCAATAATGTTTACCTTTTTATATTTACAAGAATGCCACTCCTCCTCCTCTATAAAAGGGTACTCACCCCTGCACTTCCTCACACCTATCAATCCACTTTTTCAT
The DNA here is from genome assembly GCA_963277665.1 of Viscum album. Taxonomy (NCBI): domain Eukaryota; kingdom Viridiplantae; phylum Streptophyta; class Magnoliopsida; order Santalales; family Viscaceae; genus Viscum; species Viscum album. The sequence continues at coordinate 955,393,355 of OY728126.1, forward strand.
TGATAAACCAGCCCAAATATTCTCAATGAATCCCTAAATGCATCCTAAAATAATCTATTTGGTCATAAATCCATCCCAGGAAGACCTTTAATGCAAACTAAGAGGAGTTACCCAAAGAATATGTAACATCCTTCCTCAAGATCCTTTGTTTTATTTTCATTCTCTACCACCTAAAATATTCTTATTCCATGATTATATAATAAAATCAGTATACTAAATATTATGATATTTTTTTATTCTAATGGTTTGACCTACAATTACACACTTCTATCTAATCGGTAATGAACTTACCATTCTTGTGTACGGCGAACTACCGCCTTGTGAAATGATGTTGTACTTTTTTCATTTACCACCTCTCATGGTTGATAATTATGATGAAAAATCTATTTTTATATGATATATATTAAATTTATTATTCCTTTATTATTACCTATTATTATATAAAACATACCTTCATGCTTTACATTTTGTGTAAATACAATAACATCATTTATGGACGTGTGGACTACCGCCTCCTCAAAGTGATATGATTCATTCACACTTTACATGGAATGAATTAAGGATGGTTTTAGTGAAATTATATGATATATAAGATATAATAATTCTAATATAATGATATTATATGTATATATATACATATATTTCATTTACGTTTTTGCTTTCAATAAGATAATAAAATGGAAACAACGTTCATTCTTATATACGACCTACCGTCTCCATGAACGGTGTATTCCATTTTATAATTATAACTTTTATAGATTATAATAAATATTTAAATAATTAATATATATTATTTTTATATCATGTTTTATATTATTTAAATAATTAAATAAGGAACTACCTAAGAGTATTAAGAATAACAAGTTAAAACATATATGCAAAACAATGCAGATATTACCCGAAACATAACGTTAACATAAAATTACTAATAAGTGGTAATATAAAGTAATTATAAAATAATATATGTTATTAAATATAAGAATATGGTTATTTAATATTTTTATAGTAAACTTATATTCATTATATAGGAGGTTTGTTTGAGTACAATAAGAGTCAAGACACAAGGTAAGGGAATTTCATCTCACTTTTGATTTCCATGAGATACATTCCATATTAACCAATTAATTATTTTGTGTGGTGTATATACTTCCCCATGACGTGTTATGTAATTAATTTATTTTATCTAATCATATTAAAAGAATTAATTTATGTTATTGTTTCTTGGGTATCATGATTCTAAAGTTACCCAAGTAGTAAGGGTTTTCTCATCTCACTTTTATTTTCCGTGAGACACAAGCCATGTTCACATCCTATTTCTTATATATGCTTTATATAATACCCATGGATGTATCATATTTTTATTGTAATTAAATTTATGGGTATTTACATATCCACTTCATGATATTTCTTTCATAGTTTTTATGTTTCAAATGTTACCAAATCGATAAAGTAATATTGTCTTAATTTGACTTATTTGAGACACATGTCGTGTTATGAACATATATAATTATATGATGTGTATAAAATGGAATTTGAAATTTTATATCATGAATATAATTATTTAAATTATATTTTATGTTTCTTTTAATTTCATTTTCTTACATGGGGAGTATTACTCAAAATTACCAAATAGAAAGAGTTTATTACAACAAACTCACAATTTATTGGGATTGTTTATGATTATCCTTTTATTAATGAAACCACATGATCTATATTTCAAGAACATTCCTTAATTTTAGTATTTTTAATTTATTCCTGATATCTTCAATTATTATTTCAATTTTTTCACTCTTTGGTACTTAAGATAATTAAGAATGCAATTTTAGGAAAATTTGACTGTATCTCCTTCTTTAGAAAAAAATTGTGTTATTTAAAAACCATGGTTTCTATAAAGTTTTTTAAAAAAATTTTATGTTTAAAAAGTGTTTTCATGGTTTTAAATATTATTTTATAAGTTTTAAATAGTAAACCATTCAAAAAAAAAATTAATCTTATTTTATATGTTTCCGAGGAAAAATGTTTTTAAAATATTTTGAAGTTTCTTTTATAAATTTTAAAGGAAAAATATTTTCAAAATGATTTCAATATTATTTTATATTTTTTATAAGAAAATAGTTTTTAAAGTTTTTTCAAATTTATATTATAAGTTTTGAAGTAAAAATATTTCAAAATGTTTTCAATCTTATTTTAAATGTTTTCAAGTTAAAATTTTTTTTAAAATATTTTCAAGATTATTTTATATGATTTGAAGGAAAAATATTTTCTATATTACTTAATATGTTTTCAATTTTATTATCAAAGAAAATGGTTTTAAAAATCTTCTATGTTTCAAAAATAAATTTTCAAATAATAAAGGATATTTTCCCCAATAAATGTTTTTAAAATATATTTCAAAATTATTTTCCATCTTAGTTGAAATCCATTGGTGTAACTCATGAATTTCTGGGGATATGATTCAAGGATTCTATTCATATTATTTTTAAAATTGGTTTATATTTTTATCGAATAATTTATTTGAAACCCATTTCTCTTCTATGGGTTATAATATGATAAATGTTAATGGAACTTTCTTACTTTTATGGGTTATTCTAGGATAAAATAATTATGAAACTTATATATTTTCTATTGGTTATGACCGGATTAAATGTTTAGGAAACCCATTTTATTTCATGGGTGATGATATGATGAAAACCATCTATTTTTACGGGGAATTACAAGATGAATGTTTTATGGAACACATATATATTATTTTAATATGAGATGGGTGGGACAAAAATCTCCATCCAATTCATTTGGGTAAATATTTATATGTCATGAGATAATGATGGAAAAACGTCAACACTCTTTATCCACAATGAAAAAATTATATGTCCTAATCCACCATTGGAAATAGGTGTGTCTTAATTCACTATGGGAAATAGGTGCATCCAGATCCACAATAGGAAATAGGTGCATCCTAATCCACTATGGTAACCAGGTGTGTCATAATCCACTATTGGAAATAGGTGTGTCCTGATCTACTATGTTTATGGTCTTGGTAGTTAACCTTGACACATGAAATGGTTTTCTATATGTATGATGGTTCCACACTTATATGACATGAGATTATGGTTCATGATTAATTTATGATCATTTATCACCCTTATGATTCATGTCTTATTAACTTCCAATCATTATTCCATAAGTCATGTATATGATATTTGATATGTATTGTATGATATTTAAATTTTATTATAATGTTATCACACCCTTATGTTCTTGTGGTTATTATGTATCTTCTCTATTTACCCTTATTGAGCATCTAATCTCACCCTTTCTTATTTTTCCTTTCCCTAGGTTATGATGAAAGGTTTTATGTAGAAGTACTAAAGGGGAAGATATTTGTGGGAAACATTGAATATTTTGGACCAATTTAGAAGAAACCATTATATGTTTCCAAATAAACTAAACCATTATAGTCCTTGAGCATTTAATTTTGTAATGTTCTGAATATTCATAAAAAATGATGTGATTTTAATAGATTCCCAAGGCATGGACTGGTTTTCAGTTCATGTCACTTTCAAAAAAAATAAAAAATAAAAAATGATGGGATATATATGTATATTAAGCTTGGTTTGATATAGAGAATATCACATTCCACAATGATAATGGTATACACCGAAATTTGTAATCTTATAATTTATAAAAATATAAAGATTAAAGTATGGAATTTTTGTAGAGAATTTTGAGAAATAGAAAACCTGAGTTCATTATAAAAATTAAATATTTATTTTATTAAGAATAAATATGATAAAAATAAAAATACAAATATATTTTTTGAAAATAAATAAGTTTAGAAAAGTACAGGACACACCCAAATGATTCCTATTTAAGAAGGAGATATGTGGGGATCAAGATATCGGATGAGGTATGTGACTTGTATGACTTTCTTGAAATTTTATTTATGGAAATGTGAGAATACCCCAAAATAAAGTCATGGAGTGCATGCATAGTTATGAAGAGTAAGTTTCTCAACGAAAAGACTTTGTATTTCCATGAATAAAAATAATAATCTTGGGAATAAATTGATGCAAGTGTACCAAGATATACAGTGCTATAGAGGAAGAATAAAAAGAAGTTATTGATCCTTTAATGAAATATATAACTTAATTGGTTATGAATTTGAATATGCTACACATTTTATCAAAGAATAACTAAGAATATGAACATTTAACAAATTTAGAATTTACAGGGAATTTAAGAACAAAAGAATTTGAAGAAGCTAAACTTTAAAGATCCAAATGTAGTGAGACATAACATACATTCAGTTTTGTACATTAATTTTCATAATTTTTTAGAGCAGTGCATAAAATATTATAATTTCTAGGTAAGTTATTTAAGGATTTTCTCTTGAATAAAATGTTCTGATAGGGCTTTAGAAATATTTTGAACAAGATCTACAATGAATGGAAAAAATATAGGCCAAAATTCATGTTTAGTTCTTGATGAAATTAAGGTACTCAAAGACACACTACGATTGAGGAATTAGATTAGTTTTTTATGTGGTGAAACCCCTATATAGATTGTGATTTACTTCAAATAGTTAAATATAATCAAGATCAACTGGTGGGATAATATTATGAAAATGTTTAGTGGGATGATATAGTTGGTCACTCATGTAATATAGTGATCCCACACTTGTGTAACATGGTTCTATCAGTTTTAGTATGATACATAGATGAAACTCTATAATTTAATGATAATATTAATAAAGAAAAATCTTAAACATGGACATCGCAAAAAAATAAAGGAGTAGGATACTCAAGATGGTCTCATCCTTATGGAAACACATATACAAATTTTAGTACTTTATATACATTTCATATAAGATTATACTATATTGAACAAGAATGTTCTATTTGTATTAACTATAAAAAAGGATCAAAGATCAAAGAAGTTAAAGCTTAAATGATGATTTATTTTACTTTGGTAAATATTTTACCACAACTAATTCACCCTCCTTATCATGTGTATCTATTTTTTCTTGATATGAGAGATGAACGATTGGTCATGTGGGGGTGAATTGATCTGTTTAAAAAATTTAAATACTTATCAGAGTTAATTCAATTTATAGTGGAATGTAAAATATAAATATAATTAATTTTTTAATAGTTCATATAAATGTGATCCTACATCCACTCTTCACACTCTCAATGTGAGAGTTTGAATCCCACACATATAGTGACCTGATTTTTCAAAGGAGTCAGAACCTTTTACTATTGACTATTTAACCCCTAGAGGCATAACCAAAATCATAAATTTTTTACACCAGAGGACAAAACCCATAACCTTTCTTTTAAAGATGAGAAGGAACCAACCTTTACTTTATCTTGATCAAGGAAAAAACAATGCCCCTTAATTTTATCAGACCATGGCATAACTCAGAAACTAACCTTTTCAACCTAAACACATATCCCAAGATCTTCCTTTTATTGGGGTAGTATAAACCATTCACTAAGGTCCTAATTTTGAATTCAAAATCATAAAACAAAAATAATATACACAAAAAATATAGAATAATTAAGAACCATATAAACCAATTAAAACATTAAATCTCTGAATATTGAGGGAGAAATGATTACTCCATAAGTAAAGGTTCCAACATTGAGGTTTGGTTAAGAGTGTTGTAGTGATGACCAAAAAATAATTTCTCGAAAGATAATTTGAAAATATCCTCAAAATACAAGATATTGGAACTAGATATTTCAAACTCTATATATATAGAACCTTTAAGAATAGTAACTTTATAGTTTATAACTGTATTCACATCAATCCAAATAATATAACTGCTACTTTAATTATTTGCCTAAAGTAGAATCCATGCGTGTGAATCTAATGAACTAATTCAAAGTCATTCTTTCTAATTTTACAAATAATACTTCATGTGTATTTTATATTTAATTATCATGTTAAAAAATAATCTCCTTCAACCTTGTTCCATCATTACTATAAATAAAAATAATTTTGAAACATATAGTAAAATATAAACACACTTCAACCCACATGATCCTCATTTAATTTTTATATAATATGTTTCTAAAAAAATTTCATACGATGAAAATAATTAATATTTAATTATAGAAAAATTAAAATAATTTAAAAAATTATCTTGAATATAAAATAGATAAAAATACAGATGTATAAATAAGACAAATCATATTTAGAACATTCTAGGAAAATAATTGAAGTATATATAACCACCATCTTTAACTTTTTTTCATACATTATTTTTTCATAAGAACCATTCTTCATAAGCATGAATGTGAATAAGTATCATTCTGTGTAACCCTAATTTTTTTTGTTACATAAAAATTATCTAACTGTAATGATTCTTTGCATAAGGATCATCTATATTCTATATAAACATCATCTAGTGTACCTGGAACATCATCTAGTGCACCATAATAATTATATATGGAGTATAACCATTATTCTACATTGTGTAACCATGATTATCATACAACCTAAGAAAAATCCTATAATAATAATAATAATAATAATTATTCTTTTCTATGTAATCATTAACCCTTTTTAAAAAAAATACAAACTATATTAATAATTTTATATAGTTTAATATTTTTATAAATGTTTTTTTTTGTAAAAATACAATGATTAATGCTAAAACCGTAATGATGATTTAATAAATAAGTAAATAATGCTATGATAAATTATAACTATTCAATTATAAAATTATCAGTTATAACAAAAAACATGTTAATGTTCTTTTTTCTATAAAATTGGTTTATAATACACATAAAAACATGAATAATAAAATAATAACCAATATTAACAAAAGTATTTTCTTTTATAAGTAGTGCATGATCCAGATCCATTTCTTCACTTAAGTTGGGTGAAATAAAATTAATTTTTTAATTAACAAAACATCTTTAATTTTTTTTATATTTATAATTATTAAAACATGATAATGTGGTATGATCCCCTAAAAACATCATTCTTTTTGATAATTACAAAAATAATAATTTAAAAAAAAATATTAAACATTTTTTAAATTATTAATAAGGTTAATATATTAAAATATATCTCCCATTTTTGAAATGAATGACTTAATAGAAAAACATTTATCCCCTTTTTTGGAACTTAAGATGAATAATAAAATTTTTAGATAAATCAATCATAAATCTTCCAAATTTATCCCCTAATATAAATAATATTTAATTGAGGGTTAAAAATGAAATTTCTATAGATTTAAAGAAATACAAACTTTAAAAATTAAAATATAACTCTTAATCCATACATTCTAATAATAAAAAAACTAGTAATTAATGAAAACATTGTAAATTAAGGAGATATATAATAAAAAAAATGAAACTACCTTTCAATATAAACCTTTATTCCTTCATTAAACATTAAAAAAAATTAAAATTGTGTAAGAGAAGATTTTAAAAATCCCATCCTTTAAAAGCCTTAATTTTTTTGAAGGCACCATGAAAACAATCAAGATATTCAAGGAATCATATGTGATGATGTGTAATAGATTAAATTGTAACTACAGAGAAATCATATTCTAGTGATCAACAGAGTAAAACTTGATTACATGACCATTGACCAAATATGAGAAAACTATTTATGTCCATGTTAGTAAACTATAAAATCTAAATATTTTAATAATTCTCACTGACTAAAACATATCACATAATTATTAATTCCAAACCCATATAGTTCACATGGAGTGGTATTTTTATGGTGAAATGATTTTAGCCCTGAAAAATCATTTTCTATAAAAATAAATATTCTATAAACAGATTCAATTAGATTCGTTTCAAACTTTTATTTAAAACTTTTAATATTGCTAGTTTATATTTTATTCTCAAAAACTTAAATCAAGTGGTTTTGTAATGACATTTGTAAGTTGATCATTAGTCAAAATATATTCTAATTTTTTTCACCATTTTGAAGATAGTCTCTAAAAAAATGATGTTTAAATTCTATATTATTTTTTATTGAATAATTTAAAAGAATAATTTAAAATTGAAATAGAAAATAAACTATCCTATGAAATAGTAATCATTTCAAAAGAAACATCAAAATCATATATTGTTTTCTTAATCTGTAGGTATTGAGCTCAAAAACTAGAAATAAAATTGTATTCTGATTCTATAATAGATTAAGCTACATAATTTTATTTCTTATAACTCTAAGATACTAATAAATTTATAATAAAATGACACATACTACATGTTATTTTTCTATATATATTTCAACAACAAAAATCCGAATTTATATAACTTTTTTACTCAAAATTGGAATTCCCAATATAAAATACATTATGGATTGAAGAGCATTTAAAATATTTTATAATTATTTTTATATATTTTAAGTGACTTTATTTCGGGTTATATTGATATCTTTTATAAATAAAAAATGAAAACATTAAAATAGTACAAGAATTAGTCAAATATAGTACTTATATAAAACTTATTATCAACTAATTTTATATATTCATCAGTATAAAATTTACATGAATTAATCATATAAATTTTTGAACTTTTACAATTTTCTAATCCAAATATTTTACCTACTTATAATTATTTGATTGATTTAAAAATATTCCATTGACTCTTTAAAAAACATGAATTTTAAGGATGAATTTTAATTCTCTCATAAGAATCATATAAAATTCATTAATCATGTATTATAAAAATTAATTACACAAAATATCATTTGAAGATACAAATATAATGTCATCCATATATATTTGAACAATAAAATTTATTTATAATTCTTCTTTATAAAAAAAGTCAGATCTAACATTCCTTATGTAAAAAATTATTTAGAAGCTTATTATTTTCATAAACAGGTTGATGTAAAACATATAATTCCTTTTAAATATAACCATATATAAATGAACTTTTCACGTCTATTTGAAATAATTAAAACCATGTAATGTTGTATAAGACAATAATATTCTTATAGATTCTAACCTAATAACAAGGTAAAAAGATTCATTATAATCTATTCATTTTTATTAAATATATTCTCATCCTACTAATCTAGAACCATTTCAAACAATATTTCCAAATACATCAAGATTATTTCTAAAGATCCATTCAGTACCTATTATTTTAGAAATTTTAGGTTGTTCAATTAAACTCTTAACATTATTTATAGAAAAATTATTTATCTCTTCTAACATATATAATATCTAGTTTTAATCAATTGAATATTTATTAACAAATTTAGGGAAAAAATTATAAATAAAATCATTATAAGAATAAAAAATTTGTTAATAATTTATAGTTAAAATTTGGGAATTCAAATTTCCAATTACATTACTCAAAGTGAGATCTTTATGAGTTTTATATGACTTTACATGAGAGTGAAAATCTCCCTCAACATTTTAATTGTCAATTTGGTGATTAAATTTTCCAAAGTTAAAATATCTAAATTCCTCTTCATGTTCATTTAAATCATCAATATTTTATTTTGTAATATTTAAATCATACTTCACGAGTATAGATTCTTCGACTATCGTGGATATTTTATTGTAAACTCTATTGGTTTTACTAAATTTTGAATAACCTAAAAAATATACCTTCAATAAATTTTTAATCAAATTTATTAAATGTATCTTTAGTGTTTAAAATATAATCTTTACAAAAGAATACTCTAAAATACCAATATTTTGGTTTTCTACCTTTAAAGAGTTCATAAGGTGTTTCATTTGAAACCAATCTTAAGATAATTCTATTTGATATATAGAAATATGTATTTACGTATTCTTCATAGGTGTATCTAGGAGATAAAAATTCCATTAATATGGTTTTGTATTGTTGTTTGAGTGTTCTATATTTCCATCCCAAAACATTATTTTATTTTAGTGCATAGGGGTGGGAAAATCATGAGAATATTCATCATCTTCATATATTTTTTTAAAATTTAAGGTTTAAAAATACTTCTCCTCTATAAATTCTTATAGAAAGAATTAAATATCTTTTTTCATTTTAAACTAGTTTAAAAAACTATAAAATTAGATAGTGTCTCATATTTATGAGCAAGAAAGTTATTTAATACTCGTATGATAAAATCATCAATAATGAAAAAGGCATACATTTACCCACTCATACTTATAGTAGATATTGGTCCAAATAAACTATAATATAAAATATATAAAGGACTTACCATATGAACTTCCTTGGTAGGTCAAAAATATTTTTTTGGTGTTTACCTTTCTTACATGAGTCACATATGTAAGTGTTTTACATATTTAAATATTGATTTTATAAAACATTATTTTTTTTGGATTGATTGTATAATAGTATAAAATTGTATTGACCAATCCAAGTATTAAATAAAAAATTATATAAGAGAAAAAATTTAATTAGTTTGAATTATGGTCATATAATTTATCATGATTTATAGAATAAATGTTATCATTTAGTTTTAATGAAAATAAGATATATTTTTCTTTATAAACAATAAATTATAATTTTATAATTTTATATTCATTTTATCACAATATAATTGGGAACTAATTATCAAATTATGTTTTAAACCTTCAATATATACTACTTAGGAAATAATAAGCGAATTTAAAATTCTATCTTTTTTCAAATCCTTTTACTATAAATTTTGAATTATCAAGAAATGAAACATTACATCATTAAAATTGGTTGAATGATTAAAATTTTATAGAATCATATTCCAAGAAAACCCACTATCCATATACCACATTTACTTTATTAAATTTTTGAGGTGCATATCCTAAAAAGATTGATTTAAGAGAGTTTTGATACCCATGCAAGCATGTGTCCAATTCAGTTAGGGAATTTTTTGGGAACCCACAATTATTTCAATAATTTTTTAATGGGTAATCCAAATTTTATGTACTCATAAAAATAAACATTGGTTCTTCCAAGTGATTGTGGAAATCAAAATTAAAATTCACTTTCATAGTGTCCCTTAATTCCATATTCAAAATAGGAAACTTTTGAAACCATTACCTTGGAAATTTTTACAAAAAATTTATTATTATTTTTATTTAATTGATTTTCATAACCAAGATTCTTCTTAATTTTATTTTAGTTGCTCATTATTACTATTTTATCACTATTATACCTTCCTTGAACAATGTTATAAATATATGATTTTAAGAATTCAATTATAATTTTCAGGTAATCATTTTCATCCAAAATAGTATTGATCTTTATTTATTAAACCTCATTACATTTATAAGTATAATACTTTAGTTTTACATTTTATTTTTGATTATTTTATAAATATTTATAGATATTATCATTAGAATAAGAAGTATAAATTCTGAACTTTTCATTATCTTTCAGAGTGATATTGTTTTCTTCAATAATATTTTTTTACTTAATTTTGAGTTCCTTGAGAATATTTGAAATTATGAAAATATAATCACACGGCCTTCAAATTTCATTATATAATTCAACCCTCATTTATTATTTAAAAATATAATTATAAGATTCATAATTAGATTCAATTACTTGATTTGAAGAAGATAATAAGATCAAATATTCCACTTTATTTACAGAATCATATTCTTCACAATAATCCATGTCTTCAGCACAACTCCATCCAGTTTTAAGTGATATATTCTATTTTTTATCATGTTTTTATTTTTTTTAAACTTATATAATTCAGATATTATATTCCTTTTCCTCCTACATTAATTATTAGTTTCATTTAAAACTCTATTAGAAATAAAATTACCTTTTCATTTTCTTCTACAATATTCTCTCGAATAATATTGTTTACCTTCTTAAATATCCTTTATTTATCCTATAATTTACTTTGGAAACATGATCATCATCATCATTATCATTTAATTTTATAATATTCTTCTGCATCAATCTTTTCAATTCCATTTGATCTTTTATTAAAGAATCACTAAGTTTATCAAAAGTATATTTTTTTTACTTCTATATTTTATTACATTCATAGAATGGAATTTTTTAAACAGATCCCTTAAAACACTTTATAAATATTTTTATATGGATATTATCTTAATATATTAATTCTATTTACAATGATAGTAATGTGATGAAAAATTTGGTTAAACTTTTCGTTTTCTTCCATCTTAAAATCATGATATTTTATACTATACATTTAAAGATTCATTATAATGATTTTATCATAAATATAATGAGTTATTTAAAATATTCCTTACATACCATTAGTAGTTTTATATAGTAAAATTTCACTAAATAAATTTTGATTTATAACATAGAAAGTATGTTCAGGATTTTATAATTAAGGAAATATTTCAAAGAATCAACACCAGGAAGAGTATTAAGATCAAACTCATGGAGTTTATAAGGTCTTACCATAGCTTTATTGTGATCAATAATTATGTGATTATGATATTTTTTTATCCAATTTTTTTGATAAATATAATAATTACCATCAAATAATGGTGGTATTTATAGAGAATAGAAATCATTTGAACTTATTTTTTCAATCTCTAATATATTTTTCCTTTTATGGTTAAGTCTATGATATTGTTAGATATAAATATACAAGACATAACTAATTATCCTTTTAAGTTAAAAGACTTTATACCAATTTTTCAGTCATGAAATGTGATATATTCAATTGGTCAAGAGGTGGTGAATTTACCTCTTGAAAAAATTTAATTACTTATTAAGGCTAATTCAGTTTACATTATAAAATTAAGTATAAAACCAAGTATTTTTATAGTAGTTTGGATCAAAGTAATCCCATGTATACTCTTTACACTCTCAATGTGAGATTATGACACCTAATAATATAGTGACATCACTTTTTAAAGCAGTTAGAATTATTTACAACCATCTTTTTAAACCTGAGAGGCATAAACGAAATTGAAATTTTTGTACACCTAGAATCACAACCTAGAACCTTCATTTTGAAGTGGAGGACGAACCAATATTGCTTTTATCCATACTATGTCAGAACCAAACTACCCTTCCTTTTACTAGACCAAGGAAAAACTAAGAAACTACCTTTTTCAACCATGGTGCACAACCCAATATTCACCTTTTATTAGGGTAATATAACCCATACACTAAGGTCCTGATTTTTAATGAAAAATAATAAACCCCAAATAGAGTACATAAAAAATATATAAATTATTGAGAAATATAAAAACTAGTTGAAATAGAGGATCTCTTAATGTCATGGAAGTAAGGTTTATTATAGCAATTAAGCTTCATAATGATGAGGTTCAACCAAGAGTGTTTAAATGATGACTACAAAATAATGTCCCATAATATTGTTTGAAATTATCCTTAACCTACCTGACACTAGAACTACATTAATATATATATATATATATATATATATATATATATTTAATTCATAGTATCTTCAAAGTTGATATCAACATGTTTAAAAACTCAAATAATCTACTCATTTCATTTCTTATTTTCTTAAAGTAGAAATCACACATGTAAATCCAAAAAACTAATTCAAAGTTTTTTTGGCTTATTTTATTGATAATAATTTACATGTACTATCTATTTAATGAGAATTAAAAACCAAATGAATCCTCTTAAAACTTGATCCTACTTTAATGTAAATAGAAACAACATCATAACATGCAATAAAATATAAATACACTTTAACCTAGGTGATCACCATTTAATTTTTTACAAAATACGTTTCAAAATTAATTTTTATAGGAATGAATTAATTAATGTTTAATTATATATCAATTAAATTAAGTAAAAACATCTATCATTAACATGAATTAAATAAAAATAAAAAATTATAAGTAAAAAAAATATATTTTTAAATTAAAAAAAATAAACTATTGAAGTATTCATCACAGCCATTTTTAAGTTCTGTGTATACATGATTTTTGTGAATGTATTATTCGATATAATCATGAATGTGTGTAAGAATCATTCCAAATAACCATCAATTTTTTGTACATCATAAGAATCATATAACCATATTGATAAGCTGTATAAGAATCATTTATGTTCTATATAAACATAATCTAATGTACTAGATGAAATTTTTAAGGGTTATAAGTGTATTTATTTTCACAAGAAGCATAAATGGATGGGAGAATCAATTTTATAGGTGAAATTATCGACAATGAAATTAACTCTAATGCTTTATATTTAAACAAGTGATCTTGGAGCCCAACCAGTTCTACCCAGACAAAGATATTAATGAATTATATTTAGGGACCATTTATATAAATGCACAAAAAACCCTTAAAAATTTCAATTTATTATTTTACATAATTGATAATATTCTTCACCATATTTAAAACACAATATCACATGAACGTAATTAAGGATACCCTCAAAACACTAATAAATTAATTATTTCGATGTCCATTTTAATGGGAGAAATTGAAGAGTGATCATTCAAAGAAGAAAATTTTGTATCATAATTGTGGTAGATAATATAATATTCCGAGAAGGAGACCATTTAAACCTATTAAAAATAAAATGGGGGAGAGAAAAAAAAGTTTTAATGGTCTAATGGGGTTGATGTTATTGGAGCTGATAGAGCTACTAACACTATCAGAGACGCTGGGGCTATCAAAGCCAAAGGAAAACCAACCTCTGTGATATTAGTGAATGATTGATTAAAAAGGGGGAAAACTTGAAACCACCCCTACCTTCCTAGAAGAGAAATAACCTTCATCATTTTTGGAATCCTTTCGTTATGTTATAAGCATAGTTATAAAAACATTTGAAATATTAAAGGTGTTAGAAAATTAACTGGACAACCAACTTGGTACAAACAATAAGATAATTTAATTAGATAAAGCATTGAAATACTAAATTCAATAGTTTATTTATCATCTAAAAGTGTTTGGGACTGCTTAACACCTCATTCCTCTAATAAAATTATAATGAGATACTATATAGAAGTAGTGGAATCAAAATTTTCTAGATATAATTAAATTAATGTTGAGCTAGTCAAACCTTGCAATTTAGTTTTTGTGGTACGATCTAGAATGTATATGATCCAAAGTAAACCAAACACTATTTAAATTAACTAAAAATACACAATATGAGATATATAATGAAAAACACATCATTTTTCCTTTATTAGGATTTTGGGTTGTGAATAAAAAATATGATTTTTTTAATTTAAAGAAACTTGAACTTAATATAATATATGTCTATTTTTTTAGATATTCCATGGACTGATGAATTATTGAAACGAACATTCCCTAGGATGACTTTGGGAACAAGACTGATATCCTAATCCCATATTTAATATATTAGATATTCATGACCAGTATCTAGGGGTTTTAATACTCAAATAGAATGTATTACCCTATAAAAAATATAAAGTACGACTATAAAATAAAATTTAGACCATGAAACATGGACAATGAAAAAAATTAAATATAAAATTGATCAGTTTGATAAATAAATAAATACTATAAATCACTTTAAAATCCAATAAAATAACCAAAAAAACAACCAGTAATTTTAAAAAATTTAAAAAATCCCATAAAACTAAAATAACTTAATGTTTTTTGAAAATAGTATTTAACTCAAAGCTATAGTGAACATCTCATGAGTTTGAGATAATGCTACCCAGATCTTCTACAACTTGGTTGTGTAACCCTATATATGAAATTTGGGGGGGGGGGGGTGTATCTATATACTTAGTATATCATCCCTAATGATGAAAAAGGTAAATATCATTCATTAATAATAATCAAATATATAAAATCATAATATATAGTCATGATCTACTCTATCAATACCACCTTGAGGTAATCTAGGTAAAAAACCATATAAGAGAAAATATCTTTCCCAATATTTCAAAAGATAATTTATATGAGTATAAATCATTCCAAAAATATATATTTTTTTACTCACGGGTTAAAATCATTATATTATCCTATTATCTAGCTTATACCATGAATCAATCCATATATAAAAATGTATTTTTAATATAACACACACTATTGACATTTAGAGAAAGGCCCTAATAAACCTCCCCCACTAGCTAGTACCTAATTCACTAGCATTTATAGTATTTTCACCAACCCACTATTAGAGCCACACCATACCAATCATAACCTCATCATGTACATATCATGGGATATGAAAAATATTATTTTTTTACTAGTACAACATAGTGGTTGACCAATTTTGTATCACTTGAGGATATTTAATAATCAGTGACACACTACCAATAAAAACTTATTTTTTTTGGTTTTTTATTTTTTATGGAAATAATGAAAAAGAAGTAGGGTTTTATAATTATAATTAAATAATAGAAAATAAAAATTCAATTTAACATGTATATAGAACTAATCAATTTAGAATGAAATGAAATTCTCATGAGAAAATCATACTGAGTGAAATTTCATTACCCCATGGATAGCCTCAAATATAATTAATGAACACAATATATTATATGTGTGACCGTCCTATATTTCATTAACTATGTATATATAGTGAAATGAATGATTTATAAGTACAATTCATATCAATATCCTTTATTGTAAAAAATAGAGTAGTTGAAAAAGAAACACCTAAGATAGCTATAGTGCAACCCCATTATAAATCATCCTCAGTATAACCTAAATAATATAAGAAACATTAAACAATAATTAACAAAGACTTGGGCTTAACCCTAGATTCATCCCCCGAGAGGTCCTTGGGTTAGTTTTTAATGTCTCGAACCAGATGCTACTAATTTTGTGTTCCAAGGTAGTTTGTTATGAGGCCTCAAGTGATCCTCTCCATACTCCAGAGGCTTCTGAACAGTAGCGAGGGACTGGGTTGTATCCATGGGGAGAATATGTACTAACATCAGTGTAAAAACAAAATAAATAACTAGATATCATCCATAATAGTAAAAAAAATAGATCATATAAGAAATAAATAAACTGAAATAAAACATGATGTAATAATATATTAAATACTATAAAAGCCTGAACAACCATGTCATACATACAACATTGGTCACCCATTAAGCCAACCATACAGGAAAGAGTATATAAAGGAATATGAAATAAAAGTTCATAGATCTACTACTACTTTTATCTAGACCAAATACCAAGTATCTAAGACACTACTGAGTTTCATGGGCCTGATCATAAGAATCCACATGACCATCTCCACTCGATCATTCAAAATTGGGCCTCATCACTAACCATCACAAAGATTGTGTCAAACCTAAAAATCAGACACAAGGCCTACATGGACATCGAGGTTCATATACAGGGGTGAGTAATAATATTAGTAGGATACACCAATTGTGATCTTATAAACCTACTTTTATAAGTGAATGCCCATGTAATATAATCTTCCTAGCTAAGACACAACTAAAAAAGATAATAAAAAAATGTGAAACCATAGTTGACCCCTGGGTCTGTGATCCCAGTCAACTAGGAAATGTCATATCTAGTATATTTATATTTATATGTGAATATATATTCCCATATATATATGTACATAAATATTAATATACATTATTAAGTTGAAAAATATCATAAATAGCAGTAATTGATCCTTGGGTCTATAATCCCGATCTTCTGGACATCCTGTGTTGAGGTAATTGAGCTAGATGATTTACAACTCAAGATGTGTATAATTAATTTAATATCTAGGACTATAATCCCAATCGACAATGACTTAATTTTCAAGTACTAGAAATTTGTTTTAGAAAGCTTCATAAGAATATGGGTATACTCTTCCTAACATTGGGTTCACCCGTACACACCTCCAATCACAATAAGGAGGGATTCCATAAACCGATAGACACTCCTATAAATATTCACTAAGTAGTATTCCATACCACTCAATACATTTTAATATAGTATGATGACTAACACCTAGGTCCTAGTCTATAAGAGATCATGATATTGCAACTCAGTCAATCCTTAAGGGCCTGAATAATAGATGACGTATATGAAGGTATCACTGGGGAGACGTCATGACCACCCCTCAAGGTCTCTAATCAAGGAGAGATTAATCATCCCCATAAATATATGTATTTTAGTCATCCATGATTATATATATATATATATATATTAATAATTTATAACTCCATGCCCAACACCGCGATCCATTAATTGACCAAGGAGTGAATAATCATTCCTATCACTCGAGAGAGCATAATCATACATGGATATCATCAATTGTGATTCCTTCTTGGTATATCATAATAATAGGAATTCCATTACCTAATAGTGGAGAGAAGAATCATCCTAAATAGAATCAATAGGGATACAAAGGGAATCCAAACATATATGGATCAAAAGACAGATCCTAAGAAGTAACTATGGGTATCCCAAAGAAATAAATAAAAGGGCTCAGAAGCTAGGTCATAGGGAGAGAATTTGGGAACCCCATTAAATGAATAATATGGATCCAAAGAATCATGTATAGGAATACCAAATATAGATATAATATCATGTATGGTTTATCATTCAAAAACTAGGAAGAACCTATGGAAATCATCACTACATCAGTAGTAAATAGATAAATGTATAGATACAGAGTGAGGGTGGACGAACACCTAAACCCACCACTACAAGCATAATCCTAAGGGGTTAAAAGTTCAGTATTAATTATAAGGTCACACCCACTACCATATCTACCCAAACCCCCAATGCACTAACTCTAGGTTGGTCAAACATCATACGAACAACTAGGCCCTTTAAGTCAACACACAAAAGAGGTATCCTACTCAAGATCCCTGAGGTCTACACATAAGAAAAGGAATCCTACTAGGGATCCTTAATAGTGAAGGTAAAGGGAGAAATTCTACATGGTTTCCTCAAATATTAAGTAGATGAATTATACATGTAAATCCATAGAATAATATATATAAAAAAATTCTACATGGGACCCTCAATAACAGAGTATGTAGGTGGATTCATCCTACAAAACATTCTCAAAACATCAATAGGTTGAACGATCCTACAATGGCTTCCATAGGTCAACATGAAAGAGAAGGAACCCCGCATGGTACACTCAGTAATTTTGACAAGATATATTCATCATACACATGATCCTCTAGGCTAGAATATATGATGGATGCTTGGCCTTAAAGTAAAAGCTACGAAGCATCAGCCAAGAGGGATAGCTCATGAACCATCTTAGATCAAGGTGTCAAATATGATGGTTCGAACACCCAAACTATCATTATAATTTTATGTATCTCTATCTCTATATCTTATTAGGTGATTATATTTTATTATAAGAGTAATAACCTATCTATTTCGATAAAAATCTCAAAACGACTCATAGGAGTACTCAAATCACCTCAAAGGTAGTACGGTCACAATCTACATAGAAATATACTCAATATGGAATACTCATGCATCAATTATAACTGTGATCCATAAGAATATAAAAACCCTAAAAAGGTTATAAATGGAGGATTACATGGTGTGAGTACCCTGGTACACAGCGTGTACCCTCAAAGCTCCACCAGGGCATGTACTTCAGCTAGACATGGATTGTGAAAGCCCTTTCACATGACATGTAAGTCTTGCACAGGGCATGTAACCTACATGGGGAACCTTCACATATACCTCACATCTCCTTCCCATGTATATTTACTATCCATGTACTTCTACACATCATGAAACCAACATGGGATCTGGCCATGTACTCGACATGGCCATGTACCGCTACATAGGCTATCTGGCCATGTACTTAGCTACATGGACAAGTCCCAGTACATGGAATTTATACCCCATACAAAACATGTCATTTCTAAAATATCAAATTCCCCAATAATAAATAACACAAAACATGTGTTCTTGAACAATACATTGTGTGATCTAGATTTCTAAACAGTGAACACCTCAAATCACCCTAAACCCTCCGTTTTCTCTTTAAAAGATATAGATCGACCCACAAGGGTTCCTAAGAAGTCATAATAAGGGATTAAAAATTGAAAAAGGTAAATATATAGAGATTTATTAAAAAAATAAAAAAAAATCTACCTTTGGGTAGAAGTTTCCAAAGCTTCACTCATTTTCAGGGTTCATAGCTACTACACGATGATCCAGCTCCTCCCAATCTCCACGATGATACTTTTATTTCTCCCCCTTTCTTTCTCTATACCCCTCTACCTTTTTCTCTCTTGGTTTCACAAAGGAGAAGCTCCAGGTAAATACATGATAAGATGAGGGATAAAGGAAATAAAAGAGAAAAAAGAAAATAATAAAATGAAAATAAAAATAAATGAAAAAGAAAAGAAAAAGAAAAGAAAAATAAAATAGAAAGAAAAGAAAAAGAAAAAGGGGATCGAGCCCGACCTCGATGCACAACTTGAGTTTATACCCTACCTAGGAAACACTCCCCATTACAAACGCAATGGAGGATACTGAATCTCAATCGGATTCTCTATTTAAAAGATATGTGCAAATGAACTTGTGTTAATAAATTAATATTTAATTAATTAAATATTAAATATTAATTATTTTTATAAAATAAAAATAGTTCAAAATTATACCAAACTCACATCCTAGTGTAAAAATCCTATTCTAGGACCAAATAAGTGGTAAAAAATTTATCTGAGATCATATTCCTGGAAAAAATGACCATTTTACCCCTTATAATCTTCTGAAAGAAAAAATTCAAATTTCTACACAAAATTTATAGTATAGAAAAACACGGGTCCTTACAATCATCCCACCATAAAAATTCTTGTCCCCAATAATATTTGGTGGAAGAATAGAATCCATGCTCTCATATTGAAAATTTACATAACAACACTATCTAACATGTCAAATGATTAGTCTTGTAGCATTAAAAATTGCTCCATCAAGGAAGACGTTTAACTACAACCAATATGGTACTCCCTACTATAGGAATTCCCTTATATTTTTCTCAACAATATAGAATAAAACTCAAGGGCCGATAAAAAATTCTGAATTTAAACTAAAAATGAGGGTCTCTACCCTCAAATGTTCAATGGTGCACTCGCCGCCATCTGCATTACCTTATACCACTCTTAGAGTACAACCTAAAAAGGTTCCATCACCAATATGGATAGACACATAAGATGAAAAGAAGACCAGGATAGAGACAATGATCACTCAGCATACTCAAGACATTTTCAAGATATCACACTATTATCTCTAATAAAGAGTATGCTATGATTCCATTGATATGTGTGTAAAAATCTCTCCGAGCCACACTCAAATCAAATAAGGATAACTTTCATTTAAATAACTCCTAACACCACGTCTTCCAACAATGTATGTCTAGGACTATCCATAAGTAAATTATTTCATAAAAATTGATTCATTTTTAATGTATCCTCTACCATAGAGTTACATTCATAATTTCATCCACAATTCCCTAGAAACCATTCCCACATAAGGTCTTGAAAAAAATAATCCTCATCTCACATACGACCACTCAATGATTTAAGATCTAAATAGTACCATGTGTAACCAGATTGTACCTTTTTCACCCTAATCACACTACCATGAGTGTTATTCTATTAAAACCAAGACGACCATGCTACAAGAAACATCAGTGTCATAAATCTGAAATCTCCCTTCGAACTCCTCTTCAAAATTAATCACCTCACATGTTCCAAAATTTATTCCTTGATCTTCTATAACCCTACATAATTCTAGTCATGAGCATCAACATACCCTCTTAATATCTTATAAATAGTGGAAAGCTGGTAAAAAGGGACAGAAAACTAAGCATTCTTTCCCATCGAAGTTATTTTTAATACTAAAGAACCCTATGCACTTCATCAAAATCAAAAGGCATCAATATTTATATATCTCAAAAGCCAATCACTAAATGTGATTCATTATTAAATGAGAGTATTACCAAGATATCTTACTAAAAATACATCCTTAAACATTGGGAAACTTTGGTCACAAGTTACCCTCAACCAAGATGAAAATTTGAACTACAATGTTCTGACTCAAAATTAAGTCACTCTAGGTCTCCCACCTAGCCCTAATGATAAAATCTCACAGTTGGGTCACAAGGTCTAACTAACTAGACCAAATGATCAAATATATCCAAGGGAGGTAAAGAACAACAACAACCTATGAGGGTCAAACTATCATCATCGGCCTACTAAGGTCCCAATCCTCAATGATCATCCTCATAAAGAAATACTCAATGGAGTTCATAATACCAATGTAGAAGAGATACTAAGATGACACTCACTGGGAATCCATATACAAAAATATCCCAATGAGGTCTAGTTCACCAAAATTGTTCTGGTAACTATTGACATCATACTCAATAGTTTGACTAGATAATTGCAAAAAAGGTCAATTAAGTATATTTTAATTCCAAAAAATGTACAAAAAAGATGTATATATTGTTTCTAACACTTTAAATAACCAAACCTAAGAAAACAAATACCATATAATGGGTATAAAACATTAGTATCATCTTCCCTATAAACCTAACAGGGTCGCTACATGGCCTGCATATGAGGACAGAGACATCAACCACATCAAGAAATGACTTAATGTAGATCCACATCGCTTTCCATCAGAATGAAATATATATAGGTCAAAAAAATAAAGTATAATTCCACTAAAAAATTATACAGTAAAACACCATTTGAATTTTTTTTGACACATTAAATAATTGGCCTCTTCCATTAGTATTAATCACATACTACCGGGCCTATAATATGTGAATCCTATGTGCCAAATATGATGCATGAGTCACCTCTTGACTTTTCTGTACAAGAGTCAAAATTTATCACTAAACTCTGGCCAATGGGCCATGATCTAGATATATATAATAATTCATCACATCCATAATACATCTGTGTCACTCAAGGAAACAATCTTATACAACTGTTACATCATATATCAGAACTGCAATCCTAAAACCCTAAAAACAAGGACTTATTACCATAAAAAGTGTTCTCAATGAACCTGTCCAATATCCATCACATGTTCCCACACATTCCTAATACTCATATCTACCATAACGCAAATATTAATGCAATAGGAAGATAAATAGCTCCAATACCACTTTGTAACATCCTGTCCCGTATGACACTAATCCTATGATCCAATCTAGTTTACTACAAGTCCTAAAGAGTGCCTCTACATATACTAGAGGCTTCTGACCAGTAGTGTGTGCCATGGGTGTGTTTGTGGAGAGGTTAATCTATCATATCATAGTAAACACAATAGAAATAACTAGATATAATCCTTAGTAAATTAATAGTGTGCAGAATCAATAAATAAATTTAAATAGAAAATGATCTAATAATAAATTTAATTAAATAAAGGCCCTAATATCCATGTCATACAAACAACACTGGTCACCCATTGGGTCGACAATACATGTAGAATCACATAAAAGAAACTAAAATAAATGTAACTATCTCAAATACTGCACATATCCATAACACATACCTGGTCTCCATGACACTACCATTCTACACCATCCTGATCAATAAAATCCAATGAGTAGCTCTTCTCGATTATGAAACACTGGGCCTCACCCCTAACCACCATGAAGTGTGTTCTTAACATGAAATTATTACATAAGGCTTGAACACACACTGAGGTGCATGTAAAAGTGTGAGAAATAATATCATTAGGCCACCCCAATAATGAAACTGTTAAACTATTTTTCACAATTTAATGCTCATGCAATATGCTTAGCCTAGCTGAGACAAAACTAAAAATATAATAAAACAAATAACATGAAACCACAGTCAATATTTGGGTCCATGATTCCGATCAATTGGGAAATGTGCTATCATGTATAATCATATATATATATATATACATTAATATGAATATACATGAGTAAGGTAAAAAATAACATAAACAACAACAATTGATCCTTGGTTCTGTAATCCCGATTGTCTGGAAATCCATTCAAGGGAGTAATGAGTTGGATATCATACCACTCAATTTGTGTATAATTAAGTTTATCTATGGGTCTATAATACCAATCAATAATTCCTACTTCATCTAGTTCTGTAAATGTCTCTGATCAATCTAATATAAACAAAGGGGGATACTCATTCTAACCCTAGGTTCACCCATACTTGCCTCAAATCACTATAAATAATGATGTCATAAAATAAAGAACACTCTAATAAATGGTCAATGTGCTGGATTCCATACCACTCAAGCCTTGGTAATCTTGTTCAACGTATGAACCCTAGGTATTGGTCCATAGTAGATCCTGCCACTGTGACTTGGATAATTCATAAGGGTTTTACCCTTAGGTGATTTATAAAGAGATCACACCGATGAGACGTCATGCCCACCCCTCAAGGTCTCTTATCAAGGAGGGAATAATCATCTATATCAATCAAGAGATAATAATCATCCATGAGTATATATATTTAAAATATGTGGAAATCCATGTCCAACACCATGATCCAATAATTGATTAGGGAGTGTGTAATCATCCCTATCACTCATGAGATCACAATTATCCAGGAGTATCATCAGTAGGATGGCATGCCCATATATCATAATCATAGGGACATCATGAACAAATAAAGGAGAGTTTAATCATCCTTCTTAAACCAAAATTCACAGAGACATGAATCATCCTTATTATACAATAAATCTTGGAGAGAAGGATTTTTCTCAACATCATCAACATGGATGTAAAGAATATCTAAACAAATACAGCTCAAAAGCTGGATCCCAAGAAGTACCTTTGGGTATCCCAAATATATAAATAAAAGGATTCAAAATCTAGTTCATAGGTAGCATATCTGGGAACCCTACAAAATTAATAATATGTATCCAAGGAAGTACATATGTGAATCCCAAAGATAGATGTCACAACACATCAGGATCATCAACCATAGATGAGGAATCACCCCTCATAATCATCTCTGAATCAGAAGTAGATAGATGAATGAGTAAATATAGAGTGAGGGAGGCCGAATGCCTAAACCCACCACTAATTCCATATCCCCATGGGGTTACAAGATTAGTACAGGTTCTAAATTGTCACCTGATTGGATTCTCGAGCCAATGAGCGGCTTCTCCCTCTATTCTCTCCCAATATAGGTTTTCCCTTGATGGAAATCCTTTGGGGGGAGGCCTATGTACCACTTATATGGCTACATATCCCCATTCCCTCATTACTTCCTTTCTTCCCTCCATACTCCCCCCATTTTCTTTTTCCTTCCTACTATCCCTTTCTTGTTTTATTTCATTCCTATCATTCTCACTCCATTTCTCTTCCGTATGAAGTCTTGGATCCCTATTAAATCCTGATAGGATCTTCTTATACTCTTTACTTCTGGTTACTGTATTTATGACCCCATTCTCATCGGGAGTGCTGGTTTTCTTGAAGTGGTTAGGGATGTGAAGGTTGGGTCCCATTGATGTTCCTGAAGCTTGACTTGTTTTCGATCTCATTTTTTCTCGGTTTCACCATTCATGGCGGCTGTTTCTTCTTTGGTGTGTTTCTAGTGTTCTCTTTTCTCAGCGGTGTCTTCAACAACCTGGGTTTGTGTTTATGGGAATGGACAAGCATTTATGTGGAGGCCCTACTACTTCAATATAGAGACCCAGGCTTGACTTACACGGATATTACATCATTTTAGATGTATTATTTTTACATTACAAAAAATACATGCCCGGGGACAATACTAGTTTAGTGTCTTTGGAAACTTGGAAAACAAATCTTCAATCATGGTGAAATATCTTTAACATCTCCCATAAAGATCAATAACTTTAGTAATTCTACCTAAAACCTTTCTTCATAGCCTGGGGAAGGAAACATAAATTTGGGTGAGATCAAATCTTCAGTAAGGGTAAACAAGGGATATATGTAAGAATAATTATGATCTTAAGGGTATGTGAACATGATCATTAAAATATAATATCATACCTTTCATATCAAAGATCATATACATGAATCATAAGGAGATAAATATTATAAGCCATGAAATTGTAATAAAGGGATAAGACATAGGATTTGTGGAATACATATAAGAATAGAAAATTTTATGTTAAGGAAACCTACCAATACCTTTATAACATGTTAAACTTGGGCTATGATCCATGTACCTACTCGGGATTGGGCTAACAATCCACGCGCCCTCTTACTTTTAGGTTTGGAATCTAACCCACGTACCTTATTATTTTTGGGGCTAGGCTATAGCCCATTTAACCTATTTATTTTAGGATTGGGATATAACCCTTGTACCTTATTGTTTAAAGTATTGGTCTACAACCTATATAACCTCTTTCTTTTATTCCAGATCTACAACCCATGTACCTTCTTGTTTTCAATCTTGTGCTACATCCCATGTACCCTATTTATTTTTTGCTCGGGCTAAAAAACACGTACCTTATTGTTTTGAGGCATGGGAAACAACCTATGAACCCTCTTGAGATCATATACAACTTTCCATTACCCAATTAAATAGAGAAAGATATAGGTCCCACCGATCTCATAATAAAATCATTAATACATGTGCCACAAGTTAATAAAACTTTCCTCATATCATGAAACATAAAAAAAGATTGATTTTATAAACATAAAATCATAATGTATGAAATTAATTGGGCATCATTAACATTTACTCACATCATAACCTGTGGAAAATAGACAGGTTTCATTTCATCAAATCTTAATCCGTGAAAAAAAGCATGTTTCAAAAGTATATAACATGTGGAGGAGAAACAAATTTAATAAAGACCATGAAATCGCGAATAACCCATTAATATATTGAATATTAATGGAAAATTTTGAGCATCTCATATAAGGGCATGAGTGACATCTATGGATGTCATCTTAGATGGAGAATAATTTTTAAATATCCTTCAAAAACGTTTCTTGAGGAAAATATCTTTTTTATTTAAAAGATGATTTTGATACCATAAAACCTTTTGAAAACATATTTATTTGAATATGGATTTGAAAATGTAATAAGGATGATTTGAAAACAATAAAACATTTTTAAAATAAATTTTAATTGAAAATTATCTTCATGTATATTTTGAATTTTTTTCTTAATAAACAAGGTTTTTAATACAATTGATTTCTAACTGAAGAGAGAGAGATAGTCACATTTTACTTAAAAATATTATCTTTAGTACCAAATAGTGGAACAAATCATACTAAATCAAGATTATATCTTGAATAAATATATTATAAGAAAACTAATGAGTATACTTGAGATAAGGATAATAATATTTCATCAAAGGACACATAAACATAAACAATCTCTAAATACAATGAGATTATCTCAATAAACTCTTATAAAGTGGCGACTTGGGACCATAATCCTCATGTACGAAAAGGAAATAAAATGAAGCATAAAATATCATAAAAATAATAATATTCATGATATAATATTTAAAATGTAAGTATATAACCTAACAAAAATATAATAGGTGCATAACAAAACATGAGTCTCGAAGAAGGAAAATTGAGACTAAACCATTTTACCGATTTGGTATCATTTAAAACTTAAAACCCATGAAAGAGAGTTCATAAATTGGATATGTTAGTACCAATAAATTTAAGTATAATGCACATATAATACAATCCTAGGTGGTACATACACAAAAAAAAGGAAATAATTTATAACATAGCATCTATCACATGAAAATAAAAAGTTAGAATAATCCCCTTACCTCATGTCTTGAATCTATTCATACTCATACAAGCTTCATGTATAATAAATATAAGTTTATTATAAATATTTTAAAGAATAATATTATTATATCTAATACCATATATGTTTTTATTATGACCTTATATTTTATTCTTGTTAACCATTCTATGTTACAGTTTCACTTCAGGTATTTTTTGATTTGTTCTTGACACGTATCTTAATTTGTTATATATTTGGTCCTTATACTTTTATCATGATAACAGAATGTAAAAAATGATAAAAATATCATGTATATATATTATATTTTTATTATAATATTCTATATAATATATATGTAACAAATTTAATAGACCGTTCATGGAGATGGAAAGTCGTACATTCATATGAATGTTGTTTCTATTTTTTTATTGTCGTATTGGAAGATTGAAAGAAAATGACATATAAGTGTATATGTATATATTGTGATTAAAGTAGTATTATAATGTTATATATATCATATAAGTTCACTAAACCCATCCTTAATATAGTCTATGTAGTGTATGAACGAATCATATCATTTTGAGGGGGAGATAGTCCACACTTTCTCAAACGAAATTATAATATTTACATAAGATGGAAAGCATAAAGGTATGTCCTAAATAAAAATTATAGAAGAATAAAGACATAATAAATATAATATATATCATATATAAACATATTTTCCATCATAATGGTCACCATGTTAGGCGTTAATGGAAATATGATCAATCATCGTTTTGTGAGGCAATAGTTTTCCATACATAGAAACAATATGTTTGTTACCCATTAGATGAATGTGTGTGTAAGTTTAGGTAGAAACATTTAAATATAAAACATCTTAGTATAATTAGGATACTGGTGAAGAAATTTATGAATATAATAAAGATTGTTTTAGGGTTTGGAGAAGGAAAATAAAATAAAGGACTTGAGAGACGATGTTACCTCTTAATCAGGTAACTCCTTTTGTTTTTTTTCCAAAAGGTTTCCTTGAGTTGCCTTATGAGAAAGGTAAGGATTATAGGATTAATAGTGGAAAATTTGGAGCTTAATTGAGCATTTTTTGGGAGAGAAAATTGTCTTGAGATGTCTGCGGAAGTGCATAGAGAGGTTTTTTTATAGTGGAGGTGTGACACTCTTATAAATATTTGAAGATAGAATTCCACCCATGTTTTTTAGGAAGAAAGTGGATCCAATAATGGAACAAGGTCGATAAAAGTTATTATAGGGTCTGAATATTTCCATTAAATAGGTTTTGATCATTTTTCTAGGTATTTTTGAGTCTTATATTTAAGGTTGACTTTTTAGTGAAGCATAATTTTACCTTAATTGATATATATAATCTCAATCACTTTCACTAATATTTTTGGTAAAAAAATATAAACATATTAAATTTTTTTTATTTATGGTTATTCTAAATATTAAATCCATTTTTCCAAATTCAAATCATATAAGTGGCATAAATTAATTTAAAATTAATCCTCTTGACATGACGATGCTGTGGGTTTTATAGTAAAAATGACCAAAAGTCTGCTAAGTCATTATATCAAATTTAAATGTGAAATTGGTTCCAATGACCTAAATTTGATTAATTGAAAAAAATATTTTGTCTAATTAAACTTTGATACCAAGTTAAAATATAAATTAACCTTATAAATCAATTAAATTAAAAAGTAGTTTTGAATTAAACTCTGGTATTTTTCACTATTCATACAAAAATTCATTTTCTTTGAAAAATACCAAATATTCAGCCTAAGATAATTTATAAATTAAAAATTAAAAAATTAAGTTTATTTTATCAAATTAAATTTATAAAAGTGTCTAAAATTTATTTTATTATATTTCACAAAAGAACATTAAGAGCAGTTCATTTGAGAAAACAATTTTTTTAAACATAAAAGGACTTTATCAAAAATAATATCCTTTATTTTCAATATGTGTTATTTATATAAAACCATCATAAACAATATTTTAATTTTTTTATTCATATTACTAAGTTTAATGTCTTGGCTATAATTATCTCAATTAAATAATTTTAACAATGAAATGTTGTTTCATAGAAACATCAGTGTTGCGTGCAACATACGCCAAGTTGGTATTGCATGTAATAAAAGACAAGTTGGTATTTCATGTAGCACATACCAAGTTATTATTTAATGCAGCACCAGCCATGTTGGTATTTCATGTAGCACAATCGAAGTCAGTATTGCGTGTAGCACAAGAAAAGTCCATTTCGTGGGAAAGGAAGGTTTGAATTAGTGTTTTAATATATATATATAAGAACTATTTATAGAATCACATGAAATGAAAAATTTAAAAATATTAAATTAATTAGAATAAAATATTTCAAAAAATATGGGGGTGTTGCAATATTCCCCTCTTAAAAAAAATTTCACCCTCAATTTTTTTTGGGTTAAAAAATATTTTAATACTTAAAATTTTAATTCAAAGAAACCCAAATCATAATAATGGATACTAAAAATTCCCTTAAAAAGGGAATGTTTGATCATAACGGTTACCCAAAGTAACATATAACTGAGTTTCCACATAGGATAACATAGGTTGGGAGTAAAGATTTCACATGGAGGAAATGTGTAAATATTTATTGGGAGTGATTGAGGTCATCAATCACAAACAGGTGAATTATCAAAGAAAAATTGAGGGCCTCAAAGTCATAAATCTGTAATGATTTCAAAAGACATCGGTTTAATAGAAATTAAGGGATTAGGACAACACATTTTTTTATCATTATCTTATCATTGAGTAATTCTTTTTATTGTCCAAGAATATAAGGGAATACCCTTGGTGTTATTCCATTTCTTATACCCATACCCAAATTTGGTTATTCTTTTATAGATTTACATTTCATCTCTTACACTAATAAATGAATGTGAATTATTTTTTTATTCCTAAAGTACTAACAAATCATGAGATCCATGATATTCCATCCCATCTATCATCAGTTATCATCAAAACCACATTTTTATTATATGTTAACCAATATGCATAAATACTCATTTGGTAAGATTATACATTATTCTCACAAACTTTATCAATTGTTTAACTTAATATTTCCAAAAATGGTTGACCTTATAACACTTCTGAAATATTAAGATCCAAAAAATTTGAAAGAAGTCATAAAATCAGCTGAACATTGATCCCCCATATATCAGAAAGTAGATATTTGTTGTCACATTCCAAACATGTGAATATCCTCATCATATATTCTCTTTAAATATGGTAATAACCTGAATTACTGTAAATAATTTTTGAAAACAATCCTGCTTCCTTATCCCATAGATTAATGGATATATTCCACAAATCCGAGAAGTTTTAAACTTCATCCTTGACGACATAGGCCACTTTGTCAATAATTAGTTTTAGGGTAATCCATACTATACAACTTAACTATTCATATACAACATATCATTATCCAAAGATCATTATCTCAATCTAAGGAATCAATTAAGGGTTACAGTCCCTTAATCAAAATATCACCTTTCCATGAAATCAATTTTCTAAGTCCTCATCACCATTCAACATGTACTTTTCAATCCTTAATGAACAATTATACCGAAAATACTTATATATTTTGTGATTCATATAACATAGTATTTTAATTCCAAAACACAAATACATCATTCATCCGACATTATTCTTAAACCATTACTCATTCATCATACACTTATTACTTAATACTTCTTTCCTATAATATGAAATATAAATCATTTATTATGTTTCTTCAACCTCAATATAATCAGGCTTCTTATGATCAATGTAAAAAATAATATAAGAACATGACATACCTTCCACATGTCATTTGGGGCATCTGTATCTTTAGAAGTACAACCAACAATTATATAACCTTCCAAATTATCTTTATGATATTTCCAATTGGGAAATTGATTCACATAATTCCCAAAAATTTCACTTCTAAAACAATAATTTTTATCATGCTGCTTCTAGTACTCTCCATTGACTAAACCCAGAAAGCATAGTGTGGGAATTACTTATCATATAAGAAAACCACATAGTCATGAAAATTGTTACTTATATGATGTCTAAATCAAGACACCTTCCTTAATCTATGAAACCCTAGGTTCATCCAAGGTTATTCATATCCAAATTATATTTAAATCCTTCATAGTGGTTTGTGAGGAGTTTTTAAATCCCCAAAGAATATCCACTGAGAGTATAAAACTAGGTGTGCAGAAGGACCATTATCGTGTACCAGATTACCTCAATTCAGGACAAGAACATCTTTTCAGAGTTATTACTTCTAGGTACATCTTCTTCAGATCCACATCCATTTATATTATCTGTATAGAGATGTATTTCTAGGAAACCACTCACTCTATCCTTTACCAAAATTCCAGAAAATTTTCTTAAATGTTGACTCACCCTTAAACTTATCCTTAGAGACATCCCTATACATATCCTTAGAAATATACATAGGGATATCCCTAAATTTTTATCATCCTAGGTTCTAAATTTTTACTTAACCTTTACTTTAATAACAACTATAGAAACCTAGGCTTGGCATACATGGATATTAAATCATTTTAAATGAATATTCTATACCTTACAAAAATACATGCCCAAGGACCATAATTGTTTAGTGTATTTGGAAACATGGAAACAAAATCTTCCATGCTGGTGAAATATCTTCAACATCTCCCATAAAGATTTATACCTTTAGTACTTATACCTAAAAACTTTATTTATAACCTGGGGAAGGAAACATAAACAGGGGTGAGATTAAATCCTTAGTAAGGGTAAATAAGGGAGATATGTAAGCATAATTTTTAGCATATGGGTTTGTGAACATGATCATGAAAATATAAGATCATACCCGGCATATCAAAGACCATATACATGAATCATGTCATAAAGCATGACAGTTCATAAGAAATGAATCATAAATAAATAAATATTATAAGACATGAAATTGTAATGAAGGGATAACACATAGGATTTGTGGAATACATGTAAGAATAGAAACTTTTAGATCAAGGCTACCTACCAAGACCTTTATAACATGTTAGGCTTGGAATACAACTAATGTATCTACTGTGGGTTGGGCTAACAACCCATGTTCCCTCTTAATTTTAGGATTGGACTAAAACCCATGTGACTTATTATTTTTGGGAATGGGATACAACCCTTTTACCCTAATAATCTAGGCTTGGGCTACAACCCATTTACCATCTTGTTTACAGGCATGGGATACAACCCTTTTACCCTCTTTCTTTTAGTCCTGGGCTACTGCCCATTTAAATTCTTGTTTTCGGGCTTGGGCTACAACCTGTGTACCCTATTTATTTTAGTCCTGGGCTACAACCCATGTACCTTACTGTTTTTGGGATTTGAAAACAACCTGTGTACCCTCTTGAGATCATATACAACTTATCATTACCCAATTAATTGGAGGGAGATATAGGTCCCACCCATATCATAATAAAATCATTCATACATCTTCCACAAGATAATAATACTTTTGTCATATCATGAACAATAAAGAGATATAGATTTTATAAACATCAAATCATAATGCATAAAATGAATTGGGCATCGTTAAAATTTTCTCACATCATAACCTTTGTAAAATAGATTGGTTTCATGTTATCAAAGCATAACCTGTGAAAAGAAGCGCGTTTCAAAAAAATATAACCCGTGGTAGAGAAACTATTTTATAAAGACAATGACATTAGAAATAACCCATTCATAGATAGAATATGAATTTATCTTTTTGATAATCACCTAGAATGACTTGAGTAACATAAATGGATTTCATCTTATATGGAGAATAATTTTTAAATATTCTTCAAAAACGTTTCTTGAGGAAAATATCCTTTCTTCTTTGAAATATGATATTTATAACATAAAACCTCTTGGAAACCTATTTATTTGAAAATATATTTGAAAATATAATAAGGAAGATGTGATTTTTTTTAAAATATATTTTCCATGAAAATTATCTTCAAGTATATTTTGAAAACATTTTTGAAAACATTTTTGAAAACATTTTGGAAAACATGGTTTTTTTAATACCATAGATTTCCGACCGAAGAGAGAGAGAATCATATTTTACATAAAAATATTATCTTAAGTACCCAATAGTTTAAAAATAGTAATAAATCATGATTATATCTTGAATAAATATAGGATAAGAAAAATAATGAGTTTTCTTGAGATATGCATCATAATATTTCATCAAAGGATGCATAAAAAGAAAACAATCTTGGAAAAATGATGAGATTGTCTCAATAAACTCTTATAACTTGGTGACTTAGGATCATACTCCTAATGTAAGAATAGAAAATTAAAATGAATCTTAAAATATCATGAAAATAAGTATATTCATGAAATTACATGTAAAATTTAAGTATATACACTTAAAAAAAATAGTTTATGTGCATAACAAAACATGAGTCTCAGAGAAAGAGAATTGAGGAAAAACTGTTTTACCTATTTAGTAACTTTTGAAACATAAAACCCTTAAAAGGGAGTTCATAAAATTTATATTTTAATTCCAATAAATTTCAGTACATGGTACATATAATAAAGTCATGGGAATTACATACACCACACAAAAGTAAAGATTGGCGAACATAGAATCTATATCATGAAAATAAAAAGTGGGAAGAATCACCTTACCTTGTGTCTTGAATCTCTTCATACTTGTACATTATTCCTGTATAATAAATATAAGTGTATCATAAATATTTTACATAAGAATATTCTTATATCTAATACCATATATGGTTTGATTACGACCATATGTTACCTACTCATTAACCATACTATGTTATAGTTTCACTTCAAGTAATATTCTCATTGTTCTTCCCATGTGTCATAATTTGTTATATCTTTGGTCCTTACACTTATATCTTGACTAAAAAATGTAAAAAATAATTTAAATATATTTATATCCATTATATTGATATTAAAATAATCTTAATAATAATAATTACTAAATGGAATTCACCGTTCATGGAGATAGTAAGTCATACATACACATGATTGCAATTTCCGTTTTTTTATTGTTGTATTGAAAGAAAGAAATAAAATGACATATAAGTGTATATGTATGAAATAACATATTATAATAATTATAATTATATATATATATATATATAATATTTTCTCTAAACCCATCTTTAATACATTCCATGTTTTGTGTGAATGAATCATATCGCTTTGAGGGGGCAGTAGTCTACACTTCCTCAAACGAAATTATCATATTTACATAAGATGGAAAGCATAATGGTATGTTATAAATAAAAATTATAGAAGAATAAAGAAATTATAAATGTAATATATATAATATAAAAATATATTTTACATAATAATGGCCCCCATTTTAGGTGATAATGGAAATATGAACAATCATCATTTCATGAGGCAGTAGTTTATCGTACACAAAAACAATATGTTCATTACCCATTAGATGGAGGTGTGTGTAATTGTTGGTCAGAATATTTATATAAAAAATAATAGTATATTTATGATACTATTTATTTTAGGTAATAATATAATAAATATATTTTTAGGGGTTGGAGAATGAAAATAAAATAAAGGACTTGAGAGAAGACGTTACCTTTTAATCGGGTAACTCCTTTTAGTTTGTGAAAAAAAGATTCCTTGAGCAACCTTATTACCAAGGAAAGGATTATATGAGGAATATAGGGAAGGTGGTAGAATATTTTATCAGATTTTGTATGATCCAAGGGGCTTGATTGGTGTGGGGAAGTGGGTAGAGAGGGGGGCTTTTACAATGGAGGAGGAGTGACACTCTTGCAAATATTTAAAGAGAGAATTCCACAAATGTTTTTTCATGTTGAAAGTGGAAACAATAATATACCATGTTTGATAAAATATATGAAAGGGTATATATATGTCCATAAAATAGGTTTTTGACATGTTTTTAGGCCTTTTTTGTCTTATATTTAAGGTTTAGTCCTTAGTTAAGCATAATTTTACCTTAATCGATGTAATTAATTTTAATCACTTTCACAAATATTTTTGGTCAAAAAAATTGATCTTATTATACATTATAAATTATTATGATTCTAAATATGAAATAATTTTTTCCAAATTATAATCAAATAAGTGGTATAAATTAATTTAAAATTAATCCTGTTGAAGGGACGACACTGCGAGTTTTTAAAGTAAAAATGATCAAAAGATTTCTAATTCTCTATATCAAATTTCAATGTGAAATTGGTCCCAATGAACTAAATTGGATTAATTGATAAAAATTTTATATAATTAAAATTTTAAACCAAGTTAAAATATAATTTAACCTTATACATAAATTAAATTAAAAAGAAGCGTTGAATTAAAATCGGGTTCTTTCACTATTCATCCAAAAATGAAGTTTCTCGAAAAAATCCCAAAAATTCACCCTATGATAATTTTGAAATTATAAATTAAAAAATTAAGTTTATTATATCAAATTAAATTTATAATTGTGTCTAAAATTAATTTTATTAATTTTCACAAAAGGAAATTAAAAGTAGTTCAATTGAGAAAACAATATTTTTAAACATAAAAGGACTCTGCCAAATATCATATCCTTCATTACCAACATGTCTTATTCATATGAAACCATCATAAAACATATTTAAATGTTGTTATTACTATTAATATTACTAAATTTTAATTACTAGGCCATAATTATCTCGATTAAATAATTTTATCAATAAAATTATGTTTCTTAGAAACATCGGTGTTGCGTGAAACATACGCCAAATAGGTATTGTATGTAATACAAGAAAAGTCAGTATTACATGTAGTGTAATCCAAGTCAGTGTTTCATGTATCATAAGACATTTTGGTATTGCATTTAGCACAATCCAAGTTGGTATTGCATGTAGCACAATCCAAGTTTGTATCGTGCGAAGGGAAGGTTTGAATTAGTGTTTTAATATATATATATAGAAGTATTTATCAGGTCATGTGAAATGAAAAGTATAAAAATAATAAATTAATTGGAAAAAAATATTTCTAAAAAACTCAGGGTGTTGCATTCAATCTCTACTCTGGCTTCATGGTCATTCTATGCTCTCCCAATGGGTCTGCTGTGATGGTTTCAAGGAGGCTTTAGGATTTTATTTTTTTTAGTCGAAAGTGATCTAAGAGGCACATACAAAATCAAATTTGATTCTACACATGGTGGTTCCCATCATAGGAAAGCTATTTCATATGATTTTTACAAATATGTTGGCTTTATCATGTTGATTTCTGTATGCTGGTAGTTTGGGTCCCCTAAGGCAAGGATGAAGTTTTTTTTAAAGTGTGGACCTCCCCCGAGACTTCATCCTCTCAAACTATACTATGAAAGCCTAGTAAAATTACACTTTCCTAGTTGGTATGGTGAATCTCTCTATGAGGGGCTTTTGGGATTTTCTGTTGGGTGGCCATCAGTTTCCAGGAGATGTGATCAGTGTGTTTCCTTCTAGGGTGGATATTGGTGTGTATATTTTAGATCTCTTTATTGCCATTAGTTTCTCACCAGTGATACATGATGACACTGATTCCATTAAAAGGTAATGTTTTCATAAATTTCTCTTAAGGGTTGTGGATTTCTCTCATGTGTTGGCTATTGATTTTATGCCTTGATGACGATGACGATATTGGGTGTTGAAGTTTTAGTGATGTTACTATAGCCAATGGGTTATATATGGTGAGTGAAAATGATGAATGAGCTCGAGTGTCAGGATGTATGGATCAAGGTGGCTCAATTTTATAGATCTTGTGGCCTAATGCAGTTAGGTGATGCTGGGATCAGTTCTTGGACGTGAGTGATTTTCTATGTTGGAATTCATAGTCTTTGTTGTTATCTATTTTTATTTTTGAATTTTTATTTTGAAATATGGTGTGGGTGAATTTGAATTTTTGAATGTGGGGTTACCAATAATCCATAAAGAGACATTTAGGAAATAGAAAAAATTGTATTTGAAGGTAATAAAGTGAAACTTTATACCATCTCTACCCAAACCCACAACACACTAACTCAGGTTCGGTCAAATATTGGGGCACCCACAAGGTCCCTTAAGTCAACACATAGAAGAGGAATCCTACTCAGGATTCTTGAGGTCTACACATAAGTGGAGGAATACAGATTGGGATTCTTAGTAGTGAAGGTAAAGTAAGGAATCCTACATGTGATCCTCAAAAGGTATGTAAATGGGGGCATTCCACATAGAAATCCATAGAATGGTACATTAGAAAAGGGGTCCTACATGGGACCCTCAATAATAGAGTATGTAGAAAGATACATCCTCCATTGGATCCTTAGAACATTAACTGGTAGAGGGATCCTATAAGGTATTCCCTAGGTTATAATTAAAGAGAAAGAATCACACATGAGATCCTCCGAAATAATGATAAGACAGAGGCATACTACATGAGATCCTATAGGCCAAAATATATGAAGACCACTTATCTAAAAAGGAAATTATATGAAAGAATCAGTTAATAGAGATATATCATATCCCATCTTAGAACAAGATCTCAACTAGGTTGGTCTAAACACCCAATCTATCATTATAATTTTATGCCTCTATCTTAAGAGATGACTTGATTCGACTTAGAAATGAAGAACATCTCAATTTTGATAAAAATTATGAAATGCCTCCTAAGAGTCATCAAATCACCTCAAATGTAGCACCATCATGATAGACATGGAAAAATACACAATATGGACTACTCATTCTTCCAATTCTGACTCTAGGGTGTAAGGATATGAAAAAATCTCAAAAGGGTAGTAAGGTAGTGGTACACGGTGTGCGTGCCCTCATACTTGGAGTGTGTACCCTGGTACATGGTGTGTACCCTCTATGCTCCACCTAGGCATGTACTTCAACTATACATGTCATGTGAAAGCCCATGTACTTGGTGTGTAAGGAATAAACACGACATTTACCCGACATGGGGCACCTGACCATGTACCTCACATGGATTGTCCATGTATATCATAGGGATGTGTACTTCTACATAGTGTGTAACCCACAAGGGGTCTGGCTGTTTACTCTAAATAGCTATGTGCGTCTACACGGGCTATCTGGACGGGTAATCAGCTACATGTATGAGTCCCAATACATGATGTGTAGACCCCATACATGGTGCGTAATTCCAAAAAGATTATATTATATGAATGTAAATAATACATGACATGTGTTCCTAAACTACATGATGAGTGATCGGGATTTCCAAATAGAAAACACTTCAAATCGCACGAAACCCCCGTGTTCTCTTCAAAATTTATAGATCGACCCACATGGGGCCCTAAGAAGTCATAATCCAGGATCAAAACTTTGAAACTATAAATATATGGTGATTTATAGTAAAACATAATATTTTCATACATTTGAGATGAATTAGATAAATCTTATCCTTTCTTCATGGTCCACAACTATCGCAAGATGATCTAACTCCTCCCGAGCTCCGTGGTGGTACACCTATTTATCCATCTTTATTTCTCTCTCCCCACATACCTTTTTTTTATTTAGTCATTTGAATGGTATGCCCTAATGGTTTTATAAAGAAACAAGGGGACAAATAAAAGAAAATGGGAAAAATAAAATAAGAAAAAGAAAAGAAAAAGAAGAAGGGCCCCGACCCTGGACCCAGTTCCCTACTTGATTTTATGAGCCACCTAGGAAACACTCCACATTTTAGACTCAATGAAAGAGACTGAATCTCAATCTGATGCTCCATTCTAATGATATGGACAAACAAACTTGTGTGAATAAATTAACATTTAATAAATGAAATATTAAATATTAATTATTCCACTAAAATCTAAATAGTTTATAATTATACCAATATATTTTTCTATGGTAAAAACCCCATTCCAAGACCAATAGAGAGGTCATAAAACTTATTCAAGATCATATTATCAGATAAAATGACCACTTTACCCCATAAAATCACCAACGTGATAAAATTAAATTTTTTTATCAAAATTTCTAGTCCCGAAAAACATGGGTCCTTACATAGTTACTCATGACCATGAGTATAGGATATTATAGTAAAGAAAAAACAAGTATAGAAAATGAGAGAGAAGAAAGACCATATAAGATAGGAAGAAGATTTTTATAAAAATATATAAGTTAAATAAAACATGAATGAAAATAAATATCAGAAAAACAAATATAACTTTTTTAAAAGTCTATAATTTAGAAACTCAATTATACAACGTTGAATGATATAAATGTATATAGTGGAGTGGAGGGTTGGGTTATAAATTATTTTAAAGTGAATTTTGAAAATCGACCAAGAATAAAGTCTTCTTTTTGTGAAATTTATTTTAACATGATATTTGTAGAACAAAATGTTACTTCATTTGAATAAAATATTGGATTTTGAGTCCTATAATTTCTTTAATATTTCATCCTAATCCAAGACCGAATGAAAATTTTATGACACGATCATTGAAGTTTAATCTAGATTGATGAATCCTATCTAGTATTGAATTTAGGGTTCATGATATCGATGAAATTTTTTGATGCATCTTGAGTTGTTCAATGAACATATATAGGCCAAAAAGTGTAATATTTTGTAGAAAAATTTCAAATTATGTTTTGGCACATAAAACATTATATGATAAAAATACTCAGAACAATTAAAAAGAAGAACTGAAATTTACAAACAATTTCAAAAATAATTCTCAAATTAAAAATTCAAATTATATCATCTCTTAAAAAGTATGTATTTGAAAATTAATATCAAATATGAATAAACAAATAAAAGTCAATGATTTGGAAACTTTCACAATTGAACCAATTTTTTTTATAATCTAAACATTTAACAATCATCCTTAAATTAACTGATTATTGGGATTTGAAAAATTGAAATTCAAAGAATTTTTTTTGAAATATTTTTCGATTTTGAAGCATGGATTAGATTCATTATAATTTAATTCTTTGGAAATTTGGTTGATTGGAAGTTCAAAAGGATTGGTAATTAGATGAAGATAGTAGTAATTCCATGGATTACAGTAAATTCATCAAAAATATTTTTAATATCTGATGGGTAAAGAAGGATATGTTTTGAGTTCATTAGAAGACGACATCTGTTTTATTTATGTGGGAATATTAGATCATTAGAAAATAGAAAAAATTTGATGCAATTATGATGAAGTGATAGAAGTCCAAAAGTTTAGTAAAGATGAAGGGTCACTGAGTTGGTACATAAGCTCATAAGGTCATGCTTAGTTATCCATGATTTTAGGGGAGGAAGTATTACTTTTGGAATGGATGAAACTTATTATATAAGTGAGTGGGACCTCCATGAAAAGGATAGGTATGGATCAAAACTTGATTAAGAAGATTATTTCATAGATTAATTGTACTTAGTAATTTTTTTTTTGTAATATCTTTTTACTTAAAACTATATTGAAAAAGGGTGTAGTGTTTTTTCTCTCGTGCATGCTTGGAAAAGGTTTGAAGCATATAATCCTTGTTTACTTTTACAATATCTATTTCAATTTTATTTTAATATATGTTTATACAATGTGTGTTTTCATAAACCTATAAAAGGTTTATTTGGTGTGGTAGGTAGGTTTCTTAATCTACCATGTTCCGATACACTCAATTATGGAGGGAAGTTTATCAAAGGTTGAGTTTCCAATGTACGATGTGTTCAACTTCTGATTTTTAGGCTGTATAAAGTTATGATGGAATCAAATTCCTGATTCTAGTGATCTCACAATCAAAATCCTAGTTTTTCTCTAAAAAACTGGTATTAAATTTTTCCCTTGATTATCTCATT
Organism: Viscum album; assembly: GCA_963277665.1. Classification (NCBI taxonomy): domain Eukaryota; kingdom Viridiplantae; phylum Streptophyta; class Magnoliopsida; order Santalales; family Viscaceae; genus Viscum; species Viscum album. Next base: position 955,434,710 of record OY728126.1, read on the forward strand.
ATTTGAGAATATTTATTTTAATGGGTGCTACTAAATTGGTGTAACGAAATTAGAAGATAACAAGGTCAATATTGATAGTTTTGATGGAATTGATTTTAGATTGTAGAGGATGTAGATGAAATATAATTTTATTTAGAAGGATCTAGATGATATATTAATTAGTTAAATTCTAGAGTAGAAGGAGAATGATTAATTGGAAAGGTTGGATAGGAAATCCTTAGCACAAGTGGTTATGTGATTAACATGAAATATTTACTTTAATATTAATGAAGTGAAGATAATGAAAAATTTAATCAAAGTACTAATGGATGTATATGAAAAATAAATAGAATTAAACAATGTTTTTAAGATGAGATGACTGTTTAGGTCAATGTTATCAGAAGTAAAACCATAAGATGATCATAAGAATGATTTCAATATGATTTGAGGTCATCTTGAATCATCTATGGTAAAATTCATGGATGATATGTGGGAACTCATACTCTTATCATTTCTACTAGAGAGTTGGGATGAGATGGTTACTACCATTAGTAATTATATGGAAAAGTAGACATGGTTTTCAATGATATCTGAAACCCAATCCTTAATAAGGATCTGAGGAAGAGGAAAGTACAAACACCAATTGATGAATCTCTAAATACTGATAGATGAGGAAAATCACTGTAACATATCAGGTATTTATAGAATAGTACCTTTTCATATATATTACTATTTTTGAATTTAATTTTAATTTTTGTTTAAAGGGGACACTATGTACGATAGTGTACCTGCCACAAAACAATAGGTTTCTCCAAAATCTTATGTTGCACACAAACCTTGAGTTTTACTAAAAAATAATATAATAATAATATTATTATTTTAAATGGTAGTTAAATCCTAGCCATTGTATTGGAAGGAATAAATATAATTAACTATCTTATGATTTTACATAATTGTTAATTTTTTTACATTTATCCAAATAATTTAAGACGCTTAAAATGAGAATCATTCCAATTTTAAGCATTAAATACTCTAATATGTTTAAAAGGTTGTTTTACCAGCTTTTGATGGAGAACCCTTTTTAAAAATAGTTTTTGTCACTTTTATATGTTATATTTGATAAAATAAACTTACTTTTTAGAATAAGGACATCAAAATTTTTTTCGGCTGAAATTTTGATATTTTTCTAATAAAATACATATTTTTATGAAGAGTGATAATATTGAATTTTTATTCAAAACTACATTTTCATACAATTTATTTATATAGTCAAGATTGAATTTTTAATTAGTTTTAAAGTGTAATTGTTTTATGTTTTTATCATTTAATCAAATTATGTACATTGGAAGTAATTTCACATTTAAATTGTACATAAATACATTTCAATCTTTTGATCATTTTTTACTTCTTAAAAACCTACTTTCTAGTTTTGTCAACAAGAATTAATTTTAAATTAGTCAATGAAAATTATGTGTTTTGAATTTAGAAAAAAGGATTCCATATTTTGAATTATAATATACAAATTATGTAAATATTTTCATTTTATAAATGGATATTATGAATAATGACTTCAGTAATTATTTTTATTTACCCTGGTTAAAGGGTAAATTAGGTAAATAAGGGAAAAACTAATATTATAATAATATAAAACTACCATAACACGTGTCATAATCTTATTGGACGAGTCATGGGTGACCAAAAAAATAATTAGGCTGAACATTTGGCATTTGGGAGCCATTTGGGTGTGAAAATGACATGTTATAATAATTAATTTAATGTAAAAAGAAATTTAAAATAAACATGTATCATTTCACTAAAAAAAATTTAAGGTGAGGTTATATAAGTGATATCTTAGACTATAAATTTTAATTATAAAGGAAAACATATTTCATATATCATGGTATTTTATTTTTTATTTTTATATATTTAATAAATAAATTTAATTATGACACAATGATGATACAACGATTGGTTCATTAATAAAGTATTCAAATAAATGAAATTATAACTATTAAAATAAATATTCTTTCAAATAATTTATGTCATACAAAAGTTTTATGGATTCATATAATATGTTATTATACTATTAAATTATTTTTTTCAAAGTTATATCTTTTTTTTTTATTTAAATTCCATTAATTGAATAGTGTAAAAATTCACCTTATTGATGTTTTATGAAAATAATAATTTATTAAATTATTCAAAAATCCAATTTTTTTTAAATCACAAAGTGATTATTATGTGGCCTAAAAGTTTAGTAAGTGTCTAATTATGGAAAAATTATCCCATATTAGTAAAATTAATAGCTTCTTAACAATTAAAATTTTGTTACCACTTTTAAAATTAAAAAAGAATAATTAATGGGAAAACGAAAATATAAGGTTTAAAATAAACTCAACATGTGTATAAAAATTATTGGATGAGAGGATTTAGATATATAATAATCTTTTATTCTCTATATCTCAATTTGGACCTACCCATATTAAAAAAATAATTTATATTTATTTAATATTTTAAAACTTTCAAAGGGTGCCCCTCCCCTCTCCAATAAAAAGCTTCCCATTCCTCTCTATTAGTCACACTTAAAAAGTATTTTGTTTCATAAAATATCAGTACAATATTATTCTTAGAATAAATTCCCACATTCTTTAATCCTTAGTTTTGGAAGAAAACCCTTCATAGAATTGTTTAGGTGTTCTTCAAAGGCAATCAACCGAAGAAGGGGTATCATTTTTTAAGTGTTTCTATTTTGTTTCTTCTTCCACTTCCTCAAACATCATTAAAAAATGACGAGATAATAAATACAGTATCCTAAATATAATTATATGTTATTATGTTAATATAATCCCCTAAATCCATCTCTACCTCCATTAAATGGGAATATAATTAATCATTCGTGCGTACGTGTGAATTATCACCTCCACAAACTGATTTAGCTTGTTTTCCATTACCATCTATTAAGATTGTTCATAATGGTAGAATTATTCTTCACATATGATATTAAGGACAAATTAATCATTATAATGTAATAATATATCTATTAAATTTATACTTCAATGTTCATAAAAATGACAATGTCGTTCGTGCGTACTTGTGAAATATCACCTCCACAAAATAGCGTGACTCATTTTTTTTCATTATATCACTTGTATGATATATATAAGTATATTTAAATTGTTATGATGGTTGTAAAAATATCATGATCATTATGGAAAGATAAAATGATAATTACCTTATTTCCATAATGATCAATGAAAAAAGGAAACGTTACTCATGCGTACGTACGGCCTACCGTCACCATGATTATAGCGTTGTTCATTTCTCATAACAATATTTAATGGTTTAATTTAAAAAATATTATTTATGTATAAATGTGATGATTATTTCATAAATACTATTCTAGAGATGACAGACTTATGACCACATGGACTAGTGACATCATATCATGTTCATTTGCAACTCAAGAACCAATTATCGACAAAACGTATGATATGAACTCAAATAATTAACTAATTATTATAACATGATCATAAGTGATGTAATGGGAATAATAAAAAATTAAAGGTTTTTCAATCAAGTATAAATTAACCTATTTTTATTATCCAGGAAGATAAATAATGAATAAGACAAGTCAGACTCAAGGTAAAGTGAACTTCTTAACCCAATTTCTATTCTCTGTGTTAATCTTCTACTTCTTTGTTATGTCGTTCTATGATTATGTGAGAAATAAATTTTGATATAATATCTTTTATTTATAATTTATTTATGTTTATTTATAGTCAATACACATAATTGATCTATTTTATTAACAAAATTATCTTTGTAATGGAATTTCTAAACTTAATTCCCACTCATTAGGTTTTACGCATACTTGTTGATTATATTATTCCAAAATTATTTGTGGAGTAATTGTTTATTAATTTATGTTGTAATTCCACTTCACTTTGTGTGGATATAATTTTTCTGTACATAATCACCCCATCTATAAATTATTATGTCATTTAAACGAACATTGTAAGGGAAATATTAACTCAATCTCATTTCATTGAGTTAAATATCCATGTCATTGGTTTTTTCCAAGAATATGTGTGAATGAGCTATAATTATTTTACACTAAATATCCACTTATAATGGGTGTATTTATAATTTTTACACATAATTATGTCATATATTTATCCTTAATCAAAGGATATGATCTTTGTAAGGTATTTTATCTCAATTTACATTCCATTTAGGATTATTTGTTATTATGCACCAATTAATTTTTATACGATGTATATACTAACCTTTGACATATTATAACATGAATCACTTTATTCTCATGATATTATATGTTTTTTAATGTTATTCTTTAATTATTTTTATTCACATATTTTCTCAAGTGGTAAGGTACTCTTTAACTAATACATCATTTTAACCATGAATGGAATGAAGGCCTTATTGGTTATTTTATTATGGATAATCACCCTTTTAAAGGTTGAAGGGGAACCCTTACATGACCCATAGGCCTAATGCACAAGGCCCAACATGACCCAAAGGACAATACATGACATGAAGAGATAAAGACATACAATTCCCATTACATCACCTACAGGCCCAACCCACTAGAACTTCCACAACCCAGATTCTCTATCATTAATCTCCCTACTCCCCACCTTGAATTGCTGATAGACTAGCATTGCCCCATGAAAAGCAGCACAGTGCCTGGTCCCGATGGAGGTTTCATATGCTATCATTCATCCACTTCGGTTAACTCTACTTCTGGTGATTGCTACTTTATTTGATCCTCATCTGGGGCCTGATCTGTGTAAACCAGGCTACTCCATGGTCTTTGTCGCCCAAAGGCCCTGAGGCCCGAAGGAATTTGGTGACCAATAGGCCCTAAGACCTGTAGGCCTAAACCGGTGGCCCTAAGGCCCAAATCTGGTGAATTATTCTGGCTATTATAGTAATGAACAATGCTTGATACAATACTTCTACAATACTGTTATAGTAACACATAAATTCACCTCCACCTTATTTTGAACCTAGGCCCCTTGGATTCCAAGAAGGGGCCCTTACCACTCGGGTACAGACTCGTTGGCTAAAACATCATTTCAAATGTTTTAAATATTTATTCTTCTAAATATGTTTCATTAATGTCCATTTTTTCAAAATGGTTTTAATGATTATTTATATGGAAATTATTGTTTTAAAATTTTAATTCCTTTAAAATTTTCAAAGTGGTAAGTGACACTTTGATTTAAAAATTTTCTTTTCAAATGTTTTAAATGTGTTTTTTACATGGATTGATTATATCAATATCTTGAAATGATTTCTTATGATTTCAATGTGGAAATTTTATTTTTCTTTTATGACTGTTCATGTGTTTTGATTATGTTATGGTTATTGGGAATTGATTATGTATACGGGTGGTTCCATGATAAACTGAGGGTGGGTGAGCCCATGATAGATCTCTAGTGCATTAGGTAACATGATAGAGGTAAACATTAAGGTTTATCCTAATAGATTTAGGGAATATACTGTGATGGGTATTTGAAACATAACCATGGAGGTTACTCCATATGGGGATGTGATAGCTACAGTGTAAGTATGTTATGGATTCCAAAAGATACCTTTATGATTTATGATTTCTATGAGGTGTTCATAAATCTTATGATTTAATGAGGTATGTTAAAGATCTTATATTTCATGTGTAAAATGTATGATTTAATTGATTTGTATGTATTCATGGACTAATGTTTTCTTTCCTTATTTTATATCCCTTACTGGTATTTTTAGTCTCATCCCATGTTTTTTCGAATGTTTTTCCCAGGGTATAAGGAAGTTTAAGAGATCGGAATAGTTCAAGAATATTTTTATCAAGAAAATAATTCTTGTTTTATTTAAGGAATTTTATTTTTGTGAAAAAATTGGATCAAGTAGAAGTATCTATTTTGTAATATTTGATATGTAATTTAATATTTATGGTCTAATTCTCTAAAAAAATAATCCTAAAAAGTTTCTCAATGTGAAAGAAAGTAATTTTTTGATAAAAACCCAATATTATGTAATGTTTAAGGCTGGGGCCTTATAATAACATCAATAGAAGAAATTTTGTTAGAATAAGTCATCTAAAACTAACCATGACAAAAAATCCATCGAAAGTCAGCCGGTCTAGGCCCTATATGATAGAATTGTGAAAAAATAGGTAACCATAATAAAAAATATATGAGTCACAGTGAATGATCCAGAAGAATATCATCTTCCAAAATCTCAAATTCCATTAGTACTATGGAAGGAGTGAGTAGCCAACTATTATTTAACATTAATATCAATATTGACTCCTGGTTTGTTGACTTAGGTGAATCATTTCATTCAAAAATATAATAGAGATTCATTAAAAATTTTATATATATAATGTTCTAAAAGAACACCTTTTATATTATAAAACACTATAAATAGTTGGAAAAGGGTATCCAAATATTCAAATGATGAATGGGGGTGTCTTCAAGATGAAATAAGATCGGTACGTCCCCGTTCTATGAAAGAATATAATTTCCATTGTAAAATTGGATGTGGCATGGTATAGAATTACCTTTTCTAATGGAGTTTGTAAAGTTACCAGAGTATTGATGGGGGTGAAAAAGGAGTAAAGGATGGAACTTTTTAATTTACTGCAAATTTAGGATGGATTACAATGGATGGAAATTAAAATTCTTCGACTCCAAAAGTATGTAATTTAATGTTAGTCTACCTTAGTAAGAATAATATCAATTTTCTAACATCTAATGTTACTCTATATCTTGATGACATAGGTTTTGAAAATTGTTAGTTCTGTATATCAGGGAAACAAGGGAGGGTTTCCTTAAATTTTGATGGATTAAAGACTAGATCCTAGAAGTTTTAGCAAGTTATGGAGGATCTCTCTACATCATAAATTTTATAGATGATGCAACTAAAAAAGTGTGAATTTACTTTTTAAATTATAAGTATGTTTTTATTTGGTCTTCATACAATGGAAATCCTTAAAAATAATGGAATTCAGTTAGAAGTTAAAATTCCTTCATAGTGAAAATGGTGGTGAGTAAACCTCATAATTTTTTTAAAAATTATATAAGAATTAGGGGATAAGGAATGAGAATATAGTTCATAGAACTCCACATAATAATGAAAGAGCTAAATGAATGAATATAATTTTGATATAGAAATATATAAGTATGATGATCCACTATGGAATGTTCAGGATAATTTGGAAAAAATCTCTTAACATATTGACATACCCTTTCAAAATAAGTTTGACATCAATAGTTACGCAGAAACATTCAGAGGAATTATTATCCTGCGAATGACCATCTTAAATTCTTTAAAATCACTATGTATGTTCTTGTGTATAAAAAAAATCTTGATAATATTGAGGAAAAGTATAATTTTTTTTCTTTCTTGGGTATGGTGATAATAAATTGACCTACCAAATTTGAGATGATGATAGGATGTACGTCATGGGAATCCAACATGTTCAATGAAATGAATGATTTTTTAGAAAGAATAAAACTTAGTGGGGAATGGTGTTATAGGAAATAAATAAACTATTAAAATATAAGTTAATTTGATTAAGAAAACCAAAAGTTCCGACACTTTGGAAAACTCAAGTGAAGTCATCGAAATTCCACAAGTATAACTCGTGGAATCTATGTTAGAAAGTTTGGAGATTTATGAAGCTTGAGTGGGAGCACCAGAAATAGGATCCTTTGTAATCTAGAGAAACATAGGTATATGTACTAGAAGAAAGATCATATCTAAGTTGAAACACATTTATAACTTATTTTAAGAGAATAACCATATTTTGAAAACATATTTAAAGGTTTGAGACTGATTTGAACTTTTTACTTCGCACAGATGCATATTAAACTAAAATTATAGATGAAGAAACCACAATAAGTGAATCAAAGTAATAGAAGTCATAAATAGAAGAGGATATGAATTCATTAAGTTTCAACATAACTTGGGAGATTACTGGATTTCTCTAAGTAAAATGATAACTAAAAAATAAATGGTTTTTCCATCTTAATAAAGATAAAGAAAAAATTGATAAAAATATAGGCTAGTGGTGAAGGGGTTTATATATAAATAAGGCCTTTAATTATTGAATATATAAGTGATATATAATAATTTCATTATCGAAATAGTTATGAGAGTACTAGGATCTCAATATCTATACGTAGAGAATATATATTTAATGATGACCTTCCTTCATGGTAATTTGGATAAAGATATTTACAAGAAGAATTCATCAGTTTTCAAAAAAATGAAAAAACATTGGTTTGAAAGTTGAAGAAAAGTCTTTGGTCTAAAGTGATATATGAGTCAATATAATTGAAAATTATACTCATTAATTTTGGATGAAAGATTCAACCGATGAAAAACTGATCATTATTGTTTCTAAAAGTAATGAGATGACGTGAAATTTATTATATTACTTTTATGAAAATATAACATACTTATATTGGGTATGTTGATCTTATAGATTTAAGATATAATGATTAAGTGTTCTTAATTATTTAATATGGAGGATCATGGTATAGCCAAGAAATTTATAGGGATGAAAATTTATAGATATATAAAGGCTTGGAATTTAATTCTATCCCATAGGGACTACATTCATTAGGTCATCATAAGATATGAAATGAATTGATGTAAATCATTCTTGAATCATGTTTCATGAAACTTTATGTTATATATGGTATAAAAAACTAAAATAAAAAAAGAAAAGTAGAACATGGATAAGGTTCCATATGAATTATCAGTTATAAGTATAATGTATGAAATGATTTATACTAGGCTAGATATAGCCTATGTCATAAAAGTTATAAGTCTTTACATGTCATGTACTAAGAAAGAACTTTGGGAGGGTGTTATGTGAATCATTTAGTATTTGAAAGGAATATAATATACATAACTATGATTTAAATAAAAATATTCATTATCATGATTTATTGACATGAACTTCACAAGAAATTAAGATACCCATAAGATAAAAACCAAATTATCATTTACATTTGGTATAATAAAGGTCAGTAGGATGTCAAGGATGAAAAAATTATTTCTATAATTATAACAGATATCAAATATGCAGCTTCAATGGAAGAAAAGAAATAAATGATTTGGTTATTGATATTTTTGAAGGAGTTTGAGAGAAATTAGGATGAAGGAGATATTTTATTTGATTGATAAAGTGTAATACACCTGGATAAAAATATTATGTTCCATGATTAGATAAAGAATATTTACCTGAAGTAAAATTTCATAAGAAACCTGATGGAGTAAAAATTATTTTCTCTTAAAAAGATTGTCAATAGCTAAAATCTAGTGGATGTGTTAGAAAACTCAATAGTTCAATAAATTCTAAGGCAACATTCACCTTAGTAGGACTTTAGAGATTAGAAATTCAATATAGAAAACTAATTTATACTACAAAGGAGAAAATATTCCTATGTTTTGGAGGGATTCCAAGGTTCCTTGAAACAAGTCTTAAAGTGAGTTATTATTGAAATGTGAATACTTGTTTCAGTTCAATAGAATTTAGTTCATTAAAAACTGAGTTCATTGGAAGTTCAAAAGGATTTATGATCAGATAAAGGTAGAGGTAAGGTTATTAGAATTTAATGAAAATTAATTGGGAAAAAAATTATATGCTTTGATTTCATTAGATAATCATAGAGTTAGTTGGTCAGATAGTGGGGATATCTGTTCACTGGAAGATGATATAAATATTATGGAGGTACAATGAAGTGATGGTGGTATGAATGTTTTGACAAGATGAAGGTTCACCAAGTTCTAATACAATCTTAGGTGGTTATTCTTAGTGATCTATGATTTCAAGGGAGTATGTATTACTTTTTTTGATTTAATTATACTTAGTATATATGTCTTTGGGACCTCATTGAAATGGATATTTGTAACAACAATGTATTAAGATATTGGAGTAGCTTGTTGATGTTTAATTTTACTTAGTAATATTGTTTTTTATAAAATATTTTAATTTAAAATTATAAAAGAAAATGTTGTAGTTCTGTTTCTCTTGTTCATGTAGGAAAAAAGTATGAATCACATAATCCTTGATTACTTTTTTAATTTCTTTTTTAATCTTTAATTTTTTTTGTGAGGTGTCTGTTTGATTAAACCTATCAAAGGTGTATTTAGTGTGTTAGATAGGGTGCTCAATATACCTAGTTTTGAAACCTTAACTAGGGAGGGAACTTCATAGAAAGTTGGATTTTCCAATATAAATAACACTAAACATTCAGTGGGTTGAGGCTGTGTGAATTATTGTGGATGTAAGGTCTTGGTTCCAGTGATCTCATGCTCTATAGGATTTTTTATTTCCCTAAGAAACATTATCTCTATCAATTTCCCAAACATTGAAATTGTACTCCTAGGAAACAAAATTAATTTAATTTAAAAAAATCATTATCCTACCCAGGAACTAATATAGAAAATATAAAGGAATAAAAACAAAGATTAATGAATTATTAAAATATCACACCACCTCTATATGTTAAATTTACTACCTCACTTCATTTCACCAAAAAGATCAAGTTCTATGTTTGTAAACAAAATATAATTTAGTGGAATTACCATTTTAAAAAATTTAAATATCATAAATTTCTCTTTTATAAGTTTCTCATATAAACAATCCATTTTTTAGTTACTTTATACAACATAAATGAAATTATTATATGTAAATGGTTGTTTTCATTGTCTAGTGTTCAATATTTCCTCCACATATATCTATTCCATATTTTATAATTAGGAAATAGATTTTTTTTAAATTTATTATTATTATAATTTTAAATTCCAAATATATCAAACCATCATGTGGGATCCCAAATTCCTATTTTACTCTAATTTAAAAGGACTTACATAAATGCATTTTTGGTTGGTTTAGTGAGGTGTTCTTTTTCAGAAAGGAAGATTAACCTAATATATAGTTCAAAATTCTAGTTTCATCATGTTATTATTATAATTCCGCCCAATTATTTCATTTTAAAATACTTTCCTAGTCCAAAAAGAATAATTTCCATTAATATAGTGGAAATAATCACTCAAAAATAAAATCAGTTTAATAACTTTAGAAACAATAAAATATTTAAAAATAGCATGAATTGTTTATAAGGGTGGAAACCATTTAGAGCTATAATTTCCCAACTAATGAAAAATAAAAAAATAAAAAAATATAAGCAAAAAAAAATTAGGACCTAAATAGATTTAAACCATCCCCACACTTAATCTTCTACTACCAGATTTTTGATTCAAGAATGATTTTATCAGACCTGCATGCCAAATTAAATTATGTAATAAAAAATAAGTAAAATGTGAGATATAACTAGTTTAATTGGTAGTGTATTTTTTGAGTTAATCTCCTAAATTCCATCCCCTGAAAACATATAGGTAAGAACAATAAAACATAATAAAACTTATTGTCAGAAAAATTAATGAAAATAAATTGAAAGATAAGGATAAATAGAAGAAGGATATTTCTTGTTTTATCAACCATATTGGGATTGAGTTTTAGTAAACCCAAGAAAGTCAGTTCTATCTGTCCTGCAGAGTATTTTGGGGGATCGATATTTCTGAATTTTAACTACAACATAACTTTCCATCCCATATTCTTCATCCTTATTTGCTTATGGAGGACTATAAAGATCAAGTGAATCTGGGCCATCCAAATTTAAATTAAATATAATTTTTAGGGTGGGGGTTCAAAAAATATAGGTCATCATATTTCATGGTTTCTACTTGTACAACCTCTTCATTCACTTCCAAGTATTTCTCTTCATGTGAAATAATAATAGATTTAACAAAGACAAAGTTGGGGAATAATTTTATTTGAAAAAAATTAAAACTTGATGAATCAATATCAAAATTTACTCTTTAAAGTAAAAAGGATGTAATTTGGTTTCTTCATACCATGCCACTGGTAACTATTTATTTACTCCCACTAATAAATTTTCAATTAGTTCATGGATACTAATGTGTTTTCCATAAGGTGTATCATAATTATCCTCTTAATATTATAGGTATAACCAAGTGCTGGTTGTATCTAAAAAATTTAAATTGTGAGGTATAATTCTTATTTTTTTAATTAAATTAAATGAAGTTGAGTTCAAGAAAGGATTGACTCCATGTGATTATTTGGCTTCAAGTTCATCTTCATTGCTTAATACCACTTGGAGTTTTGTTTTAGAAGATAGTGAAAGGTTGTCACTCTTGATTAAAATTCAACCACTTGGATGGTTTATAATTCCATGACAATATTGATAAAGGGGCATGTGGAATCGATGAATATAACTATGGAATCTACAATAGATTGAAGTAATAATGATTCATATTTTTGGTAGGGATTCCTTATATTATTCGTAACTCATTATTTATGATAATTAATTATAAAATACCATAATTTTAGATAGTTATCACTGATTTAATCACTATAGATTATTAACATCTTTATTTTTGCGGTTGTTCTTTGAGGATTAAACTTCTTAAATATAATAATTTATTTATGAAATAATTATCTATGGTGTTCCTCATCCAACATTGAATCTTTTTACCCTTTGAGGAAACATTTTTGTTCCACATATATATAGAATTCATTGATATGTTCTTTTAGGTTTTTATTATTCACACCATCCTCTATTATTTGATTTCTCACAAAATATTTCCACTATACTTTACCATGGTCAGTGTTTTGACATTAGGGTGACTAGAATAGTATGGTAGTGACGTATGGTGGTAAGAATGTTTTGGGAAAATAAGTTTATAATGGATGAATTTGGGTGAAATTATAAATATTCATTCATTAAAAATTTAGTTGATTCCATAGGAGATGTAATATGGTGGTGTATTGAGTGTTTGGAAGGATCGTTGGTGGTGTTGGATGGTGATGAGTGGTATGAAGACCTGGCTAGGGATGATTTTGGGTGGTGAAAATATGAAATTTGATAGAAACTAGAGTTATGGTAGAAGAACATGTCTACGTGATGTGTAGTTCATAAGAACACACAATATACATATCTTTAGCCACAACACTAAGGTTTTATAAGATTATAAATATCATTTGCATGCGGAGTGCACATACACTCCATGAAGTTCATGTTGGGTGGCTAGGTATAAACTGAGTCATTTAGGGTATAGTTTGAGTACATTCTATGCATGGACTATATGAAATGAATCAAGTAGCAGTACATGATAAGGTGATATCCATGGATCAGACATCATTTGTCCATGGAGGCACAATAAATTGTCAGAGACTATATGACTTTGATGAATGGAGGCACACAATGTATTCTCTCATGGGTACCACATGTTTTTTGCATCATAGAACATAACACATTGTTTAAATTCACACACTATAGATAATTAAAGAATGATTCTTCCCTTGAGGGGTTAAATTCCATGAATCCCTATAGAACATATTGTGTACTTTTTTATCCTTAGTGTTTTTAATATATCCTTGCTTGGTATTGGGATTTGGGTGTGAGAGTAGCCTAAATATAGAAGTTTTTCATGTAGGATGTGATGATGTGATTTTCATTGGAATTAGAGTCGTGACATGAGATTATATGAGAATATTATCCTTTTTAACTCTATTGGATTGGCAATGGTGTCAGACATGGTGATCATAGCATTCACAGGGTCAGGCACTCCAATATATTCTATATAGTACTCTATGATGTATAGGTGCCTCATATTATAGATATAATTCAGTAATTACCTAGTACATTAGGACAAGGGACCTCTATCTTTAGAGTTATGTCCTCCCTTATCTATTATGTGCTACTCAAGGTGTAGGTCCCCTATTTATAGTGGTAGGTACTCCTTCATTTGTTGTGTTCCAATTGATGAGGTGAAGGTTCTCCACTACATTTTTTGTGAGGTGATGTGGGATTTCACCCTTTGGTTATTCCCCTTAATGTGTATTTAAAAAGTTCCAAAATTTTTTAGTGTACATGGAGCCCATTTTGGAATCCATGGATTTTAACGATTTCACAAAATCAAGATATCAAATGGCCTCTCTATAGGTACTAGTTTCATCACCTATGGACATTAATTCTTCATCATTTACTATAATAAATAAATCACATATAATTTTAATGTATCCCACTATATATTCAAGGATCATATGTTACGTGATTCAGTTCTTATTCTATAACTCTTTGTGGAATCGTCTCAACATCTATCTTAGGATCACATCCTTTTTTTGGTTCTTGAACTTCCCCAAGTTAAAATTTCATCCCAATGAATTATTTATTGATATATCATTTCTCAAGGAATCTAATAATCTAGAATTTTTTTTCTTAGTATGATTATAGAAATAATATCCTTTAGTCTCCTTGGTATAACCAACAAATAAACAAATGTTAGATTTAGGGTTAATTTTTTTAGAATCCAAATATCATATGAGTGATTCACAACACCAAATATTAATGAAATAAAAACTAGGATATTTTTCATACCATATCACTTATTTAATATCTATTACTACTATAGATGGAACACAATTAAGTATAAATATATTAGTTTTTAGCGAATATCCATTGTGTGAAATAGGAAGTTCACAATGACTAAATATTGAAAAAAGAATGTCTAATAAGGTAGGATTACTCCTCTTAGACACACCATTACACTGTGTTTTTTGTGGAGTTAGTAGAGTAAAAATTACACAATATATCAGATGATCAGTGGATTATGGGATCAAGTATTCAAGACCTAGATCTAATCAAATAATCTTAATACTTTTTCACAGTTAATTCTGTATGTCATTATGAAACTATTTGAACTTTTCAAAAGTTTCATACTTTTGTCATAGTAAAAAAACCTAACCATACCAAATGAAGTACTCAATAAGGGTTATAAATTACATAAAAACAACACTTTATTGAGTACTCATTGGTCCATGTAAATCGTAATTTATAAGATCCAATAGTCCACCCCCATTTCACTTTGTTTACTAAAATTTTCTTTGGTCATTTTTTTATTAAACAAGATTCATAGTTATCAAAAAATTCATAATTGAATGATTCCAACAATCCATTACTATGAATTCTTTTAACACATTTCTCATTTTTATCTCTGTGGAAATAATTCTTAAGGTATGTGGGTTTATAATCAACTTTTAACTTCTTATATTAAATTTTATATTTAGGATAATTAATATCGAGAATATATAAAAAATTTACCATATTCTTAATTCCATAAAACATTTCACTCATATATATAAAACAACTATTTTATTTAATAATAAGTATAAATCCAATATTATCCAAATAAGATACCAAAATCAAATTTTTATTTATGGATGGAACACAATCATAGTTTTATAATTCTAAGAATAATATATTTGGTAAAATTAGATCAAAAGTGCTGACCTCTAATAAAGAAACTATTTATATATTTCCATTATATTGATTTACATCATCTTTCTTCAACTTTTTAATGTTTTGGAGTTTTTGTTTCTTAGTAAAACAATTTAACGCACACCCAATATCTAATACCCATGAGTTAAAGTTGGAGAAACTAATTTTTGTATATATATAACACTAATATTCATATGCTTGGATTGGTGATCCTTGAGAACACTTTTCAACCTTATGATATCTCAAAATTATAAACATGACGCATCATATAATATATAAAAAGGCATATAAATGGGAGAGTATTATTTTTTATATCTTTTTACCAAGGAATTTTAATGAAAGTGAAGTTCGCAAATAATTGAGATTACTGATAGAGGGATATAGTGAATCAATGATCCCTTTTAATTTTATGAATATATTCTTTTTTCATCCATCCTATAATACTGACTAAATTTCAATCCTCTCTTTCTTGAATATCTCAACCTTACCTGGGTAGTATAGTAAATAAATAGTAGGAAGACAAACAATTTATAGGGTTTATCCTTAAAATACTACTACTTACTAGTATTAGTTAGTCCCTCAACTATGGATTCTTATACTATTAATGAAAGTCTTTACATGAAACGACCTCACACTATTCTTACATGACATCCCATAACGTACTCTTGAGTCCCATTTGAGTGTATTTGTAATATAGAACACATTTACCATCTTACCACCAGTCTTCTATCAATATCATATAGCTTAGGCATCATGATAGTAATAATCAATCTTATAAAGTCCTTGAATGGATCCTTTCAAAGAACCACTAAGTAGGAATTTGAATTCCTCAACATTATTCAGTAGTGATGGAACAATATTTATTTTTCCTTCCATTTTATTTTGTAGATTCTCATGAATAGGTCTTCGACTACCAAAAATATGATATATATCTATATATGTATATTTCAATTGTTCATTTTTATCAATATTTTTTTGTAGAGATCAGTTGTTCTTGTTATATGATATCACTGCATCATAAATATCTTTATTATTCTCATTCTTTTTCTTCCTCGATACAAGTAGGTATTCTTATTTCAGGTACAATATTAGGTTATTCTCACTTATTTGACTAGTTAATGTTTCAATGAAATGTTTTAATATCAAATAATATATTATGTTTTTCCTATCATACTCAATTTATATTCACATAATTGTGTAATTTTTTCCACATATAATTTGGAAACTTCTCAATATTTTACAACACTAAGTATTCTTTTTAAAAAATGAAAGATATATTCTAGTTTTAATTCTCATTCAAAATCACTCAAAACCCTAATAATGTCTTCCCTAAAGACATGGGTATTTCTATAAACTAATTATTCAATGAAATACACTACATTAAAATACATTGAATTATCCATGTGTTCATTGAACTATGACATGGAAGTGTGGATTGTAGAATGAAACTCATCTAAAACTCTAATATCTACCTCAAATAGTCCTCCTTCAATCTCATCTCAAATCAAAATAATTTAATTTAATTATTATATTTTAATCATTGAAGAATAGTGAAATTCATCATTTTATTTAATTCTTTATTCCTTCAAAATACTAATTTGGAATTCTCAGTAAATCCTCATCTAAATATATATCCTTAAATATATCTACATACACAGATATCTATATGTGAATTGATATACATAGATATCATTATGATGATAACTAGTTGTGAATTTTTTTACATGGTTATACAAACACTGAATCCTATTAGTTCAACCACCACCCCTAGATTTATTTATATTTATACTCAGTTGTGGTTGTTCTTACATTAATATAAATAGTTGGATCTCTATATGTAAATATGTTTACATGGGTATCTCACGTTAATATCCCCTTATTAGAGGACTTAAATATTTTTATAATTATATCCTTACTCTAAATTCCTTCAGAACCTATTCAAATATATTTAAGGACTAATAAACCGTTCAAAATAAAATAGAATAACCATATTGTATTTAAAAATACCATAAAAAATATTGTATACAGATGTTTCCATTAACCACAACACTTTTCATGTATTTACATTAATAACAACACACCAATCATCACATATAGGGGATGATTAAATGAATATTTATAGATGATATTTTCAAGAATAAAAATTTCTTCCTTTTTTATTTATGATAGTTACACATCATATTTTCTTCACATATTCACATAAAAACTTATTGATAAATTTTCATTAATCATACCATCCTTCCTGATTTATAAAAAATGAAATCCACACATGGGATTGTCAATCTCAAACTTTTTTTTGGAAATACTATAAATCAACCATGTCAATATGCATTCTTTAACTCTTTTCTTATCCCACTTATTTAAAATAAATAAAAAAGAATATAGGGTAATGAATTAATAACTATCTCATGCTTCTTATATAATTTAAAGAAACTTTATTTACCATTTTATTTAAAATACAAGTATAATACATATTTGAGTGAAAAATGATACTATATATTTTTCATAGTAATGATCCTTTAGCTATCTAACTCTTTGTAAAAAAGTGATAGCCTAGTGTATAAAATAAGAGACATTTAACTAATGAAAAAACCATCAATAAGTATGTATTTCATATGATACCACTTTACATTATCTATTGAGCAGTTAGACAATTATATTTTTCAAGAAAGAATAAGTTATAATCAGATTAATAACCACATAAGTATTTTTCAAAATGTATGACAAATTTACCCCCATTTGAATCACATTCTTCATTAACCAAAATAACCCCTTAAAAATATTTAACATAATCAATTATAGGTTATAAATTGTAATTAGAATAACTTATATCTAGATTAATGTACAAGCTATCCATAAATTAAATATTTTAAAACTGTTGTTTTTTAGTTTTATGAGTCGTTAAAAAATTCTATATTTTCATATAGGTAAATACCCTAGAAGCTTCATATAATTTTCTCCCCCTCAAGGGGTAAACCTAACATATCTTCATCACGGTAGTGAGAATATACCTGATAGAAAGCTACTTATTGATATATGAATGATTACAACACCATAAAAACTATACCTAATTTATTTACATAAATTCCCATTAAGATACTACACAAAAAATATATAAGATAATAAGGAAAGATACCCCATGATCCTTAGTAATATCAGCAAGTTTGAGCACTATATGTCAACTAATACCTTTCATTATTTCTATCATTCATATTATGATAATTTGGTATGATAATTTTCTTTTTTCTTTTTTATAATTATAAACTCCCTTGGACAACATGACTTTCATTTTTTTTTCTTCAGATTCCTACTTTTTTGTAATAGTCTTGTTTTCATTTGGTAATAATGAACATTGAGCCAATGTTTATTTTTCCTTTTAATTCAATTATATTTAGTATTTCATTTTGGTTTGTAAGAAGTATCATGATGTTATCAAAAGAATTACCAAATTCTTTGAAACTTTAAAAAACATTTTCATGAACTATCGAGTCGTTATACTTGGACAACCACTCATTAAAATCATGTTTTACTTCATGTGAATCTACCTATTAGGATTCATCACCCACTTTTTTATTATCTATTGATTTAACTATTTTTAATTAATCAAATAAAATATCCATAAATATTAGAAAGCTTGAGAATTATTTGAGTCTTAACATGGATTCATCAAATTCTTTGTGTTATACCTTTTGGGAAACTCTTCCACCCATTATCTAGAGAGTTTAACAATTAAATCAATCCTATTTTTATTCTTTTGTATTGATTCCTTCCATATTTTCAGATTTATTACATTGAAAATAATATCTATGGATGGCCTAAAATTATACATGGTGTGGCCCTTAATTCCATAATAAAAACACCTTCTACACCCAAATAATTTTTTCATGGGTTTATTCTGGGAAATCTTTGGGGTATTATATCTAGATATTTTAATCCATTGAGAAACTTTCTTCGGTTGTAGTTCTCCCAAAGAAGCTTGTCTTATTTTATCACCTAAGTTGGTGTCTATTATAGTCTTCTTTCCCTATAAGAATGTTAATAATGACTGGTGGGTGTATACCAACTCTCCTCAAATTTTATACCACCTTTTTAAAAATAATCACAAAAATTATCAGGGTATTCAAATTAGTTATTAGTAAATAAATTCCTTATTTTCTATAAATTTTACTTTTGAAAAAAAAGGTATTTTCTCCTCTTCAGCTCCAGTATACATTTATATAATAATCATGTAGCTTCTATATATTAACATATTATTCAAAAATTCAATTGATTTGTACAAAAATATCACACAACACCAATATTTATCAAGTAAAATCCTTCTTTATCTTCTTGAGGGTATTTGGACAAATTTAATTAAATCCTATTTTTGAGTGGAATAACTAGTTTGTTTGCATATTATTTAGGCGAAAAACTTTTTTGTGTTATTTGTAATTCACCCTTGTTGTGGTGTAATTTTTTTAATATTTTTTCACCTAAACATTACTATATATTAAAATGAAATATGTCATAACATTTGAAAAAACATCAGTATAAGAATAAATAAATGTGTTATGGGTTACCATTTTCATAGTGATTGTTAAATATTAATCAAATTATGTCCTCATTATCTTGTTTCCACTAATAGGAGTACCTTTAAATAATTTAATCTCAATGAAGACTTGTGTGGAAAAATCCTTCCTTTTAGTAATATAAGAAGTTCTAGATTGTTCTAGTTGCAAATTTCTTAGTTTAACCTCAATATAATTTTTATAGAGGGATTTTTTTTACTTAATCAATATTAGGATTTGTTCCCAATCCTTATTCAACTTGTTGATTTATTTTTTCATGTGTTTTTCTTGATTCTTATAAATATTTATAAATATATTTTATTCATTTTGTTTTATACTCCATATGAGAACCGTTAATATTGATTGAGGTTTTATATAATATTTCAAATGAATTAATTACTTCTAAAAATATTATTTGGACACCAATTTCACAAAACATACATTTTCACGTCTTATTCATATAGGGAAAATCAACTTTTTCCAAGCTTTATAAAATTTTCATTTTCTTCCAAAAGGTATGTGCAAGAAGTGCACTTTTGAAAATTTACACTCAGTGAACTCTATAATTCACCAAATTCATATTCTAGATGCAATTTTCATTGAAAATTACCTTGATAACATCTAATATACATGTGAACACTTCTTTTGGAACTTTTTAAATGATCTTTGAAACTATAGTTGTGGTTTAAGTTGTCATACTAGACTTATCTTTCTCATACTCTTCAAAACTTGAAATAAAAGAATCATTATCAATATATTTAATAGATTTATAATTTACACTATGATTATAATAAAATATTAGCTAATTATTCTCTTAATTAATGATTTTCTACAAAAAATTTTCTTCCCTTTTCTTCTTATTCTTTAGGGTATTGGATGAGATCTTTACTTTAGCATTAACATGGATGGATTTTGAGTTATCCATATGGGGAATATCTAAATTTTAATGAAATATACACTTTATTTAGAGATATTAAAAAATATTTAAAAAACATATCTAATCATATGAAACCTGGGTAGCTCTAATACCAGTTTATGTGCCCAGATTGGTGAGAACACTAAAAAGTGGAGGGGTGAATCAATGATCTATTTTATTTTCAAGAATTTATTTTATTTTAATAAAAACTCTAATTTAGGGTAATGCTTGATCCAATATTTATTGTTTCACTCAAGATTAAATGAGTGGTGTTTTAAATAAAAGATAGAAACAAATGTGATTCATTAAGGTTTTTTTCCTTTAATGACAACTTCTTGTCATGATTTTTTTGTCCCCGTCAATCATGGATTCTTAGACTATTGATGCATATGGTTACAATACATGGTATCACGTTATGCTTACATGATTTCACATTATGTACTATAGAGTTCCAATATTGGGTCTTTATACTACATAACATAGTTACCATCTCACCACTAGTATTCTTACTTTCTCACATAGATCAGTCCCCATATATATAATAGATTCTAAGAAATAGTCTTTAAAAGAACCCTTTTATGAACCATTGAGTAGAACTTTGACACCCTATGTCTTATGGTGTAGTGGTGGGTAAACTTTGATCATAACCTCAATATTTTTTGGCATATAATTATGATCACGTCTTTAACCATCAAAAATAATATTTGGAACTCCATATACATGTTGTACTTCCTCCTTCTTCTCAGCTTGCTTTAGCATATTGTAGTTAATAAAATTTTATAAGACTATTATTTCATAGAAAAACAGCCTTCTTCTCCTTATTATTCTTCCTCAATACAAGTATGTATTCTTCTTATAGTTATAAAATTAGGTTTTGTTACTTCTTTTATTTTCTATAGTTTATTCAAGGAATAACAATATAGAATCATATTTTATCTTATTCCCATCATTCTTTATTTATATTCTTATAATCAGAAACATGATTCCATATCTAAGTTGAAAATTTCTCAATATTTAGAAAAATGAGATATTATCTTTCAAATATAGAAGATATTATCCAGTTTTAATTATCACTCAAAATATCTCAAAGTGACAATCTAATATTTCTTAAATACTTGGGTGTCTACACCCTTTAATCCTCCCATAAAATCTACTATATTAAAATCCTTTTAATTATCAATATGTGTATGAAACTATTACATGATAGTGTGGATTGAGGTATGGAAATAATATTAGACTCTACAATCTTCCCCAGTTGGCCTTCATTACATCCAATATTAAATTATATTAATTTAATTTAATTTTTATATTTGATTCTTGGAAGAATGGTGCACTGGATCATCTGATTTAATTCCTCATTCCTTCAAAAAATTTATTTTTTAATTCTCATAAAACCCCCACATAAATAATTATGCTTAAATATAACTTCATACATGAATAAACTTATGTTTATCCCATTATGTAAATGACATATTGTGGATGTCTTTATATTATTATGGATATGAAGAATCCCCTTACGTTGACTACCACCCACATATCCTTTTACATCTATACTAAATTTAATATTACTTTACATCAATATCCATACATAGATCTTAATAAAAGATTATATATACATGGATATACTTATGTGTAGATCACCTTACATAAAGAATTATCTATTTTTCATTATCCCATATTTCCTCCAAATTTCTTCAAAACCTCTGTATCTCATTCTTGAGGACTTATCAACCACTGAAAAAATAAATGAAATAAACATATGACACTCTCAAATATATTAAAGACTATTTTAGACCCGTTCCATTGTAAACCACTACACTTTTTATGTATTTATATCAATAAAGACATACCAATAATCACATATGGTGGCTGCTGAATTGAATCTATCTAGATGAGATATCCATGATGAAACCTTTTTCTTTTTCCATCTATCACTGCATCAAATTAACTTTTCTTCACATATTTTCATAAACAAATATTGATAAATTCTCATTAATCATATAATACTACTTGATTAACAAAAAATGCAACCCACACATGGGATCATTATAAAGTAATCTCACTAAAACTGATAACCCCATATATCATATCCATTAAATGAAAAAAGATCCTTATTTCACTAACTAATAAGTCTTCTGTTGAATTCATATGACCACACAGTTACTTAGGTATAGAAACTATAAAATCATATAATATATGACTCTTGGATATTTGAGAGGAAATCTATTTACCAAAATCCATAAAATAAATATAGTTTCAACTACATTCATATAGTATTCCAACTCTTAAGGTTTCACATCTAAGTGTCACTCAAAGTTCAAAATAGGATTTGGTTACCTTACACTTCAAGTTAGAAATTTCCACCATTCCTTACACAAGATAATCCATGGGCACCTTACTATTACAAAACCTACTGGGTTAATGATTTAGTACTTTACATGTTCTCTCTTTTGAAGGAATTTGGAACTTAATATTGAGAGGTTTTTCCTAAGTATCACCAATTAAATATACATCATATGATGATTAAATTCAAAACTATTATATCACATTCAATCTTTATTATCTCATTTTTATTATTTTATTTAGGAATGTTTTTAATTTATTACTTTCAAAATCTCTATTCCATCAACCAAATTAATATGTTAAAAACATATTAATGTTTTACTCTTTAGACAACCATTAGTTTTTATTATTCTCCCAAGAATAGAAGTTAATCATATTTACACATATAAAAATTCATTTTATGCATAAATTACATGATATTTTCATGTAAAGGTTTATAATTTTATAAAAATTATAGTCCACACATGAGTGATCTTAGATACATAGATAGGAAAACACCAATTTTTTAGAAGACGAAAGATGTGTCCATCATAATGGAAATTCTGGCCTAAAGTCTCTCTATCCAAGGATACCTTAATCAAGAGATAATCTAGTTCATTATAACTCTAAAACTTATTATGAATAAATTATATTTAATAATTATATTCAATCTAATGACATCATTTAAAAACTAAGTTCTAGGTTGATGAAAACTAAATCTTATATTATCATTTCTAGAATTTAATACATGATATGGAAATTGATAAAAATAAATTTATCACATAAATTAAAGTATACCCAATATCCACATTGCATAAATGCAACATTAATATCTAAAAGGAATAAATGAATAAATAAAATTTTCATTTATTTTCCAAAACATACGAAATTAATATAAACATTTTATATTTTATTTATTAATGAAAATAACCTATTTAAATTTCCTCAAACTTATATTTATAAAAAAATTATTAGATGTAAGTATTTTCATCCAAAATATTAAAATTAACTATTTTATCATGAATTGTATTTTATGATTGATAATGTGGTTATCTCTCATAAGTTATGAATCAATTAGAGTGTGACCTTATTAATGAGAGTTTCAAATATTAATCAAAGGATAATACTGTTACATATGGTGTAATAGATATGTAATATAATCTATTATTTAAAGGAAAAAACATTACATGTTGAGTAAATCATACATAAGAGTTTTTATCCTGAAAAGAATATACCTTACATATAACTTTTTTTAACATATGGGCCTATTGTAATAGGCTATATATTCTATATCTCCATTATGGTCCAATAATATGTTTTTATGAAACTTGGGTTTTAGGTATAGCATATTATATTGTATATCATGGATTATGACATAAAAAACCATGGGATTTAAATGTGTTGTACCTTATGATACAAAAAAGTCATACCCTATGACGAATAAAAACATAATTATAATATAATATATCATAAATCTAAGTGATATAGTGGATGGAATTCAACAATGAAATATCATATGCTACAATATTTCCCCAAGTTGATTATGATATGCAATTTCTTTATGAAAAGACTAAAATAACATGTCAATCTATTGATGCACATGGATCTGATACAACTGATAGATTTTGGAGGACCATATAATGATCATGGAAGTGAAATAAATCAATTTAAAGTACCTAATTTATCATCATGAATTAACATGTATTATGAGAAATATAAAGTAATAGGAATCCTGAAAATATAGAATGCTCAATTACAAATGAATTGAAAGGATTTTTCTTGATCATAATTACCTAGCGATAACCAACTCACTATTGTATACACAAGGATTATACCTACCACTAGGATACATATTTTTAATGAGAGTACCCTTGAATAGTAATTGTGTTCTAGAAACGTCTCTATAAAGATGAATTATGAAAAAAAGGAATTGAGAGATTTAGATATGGCTTGGTAGAATCATGTATACTCAATATGGTGATCTCATTTATATAAGTTCTCTTTACTCAATTAAGAGAGTCAATCAATATCTACTACCACTTAATAGTTGATATAAATTACAAGAACATATTCATATTGATATATAATAATTTGAACATTTCAAATGATTATGGGTATCCATAAATTAATCAACACATTTATTCATAACCAAAGGTAATTATGTTAAAGATGTGGTGAAAATCCATGATGTCAATTCCACAATCCTATTATATGATATGATAGTGACATAAAATTCATTTTATGATATCAAGATATAATAATATGTGATATGCATCACATTAATGTCGTAGACTATGAATCTGAGTACGTTGTATAATATGATAATACCATTTTGGTGATTTTACAATAGTAACCTCATCTAAACCCAACTCAATCCATGATAATTGAAAGGTGTTATTTTTTTCATATGAGAAAACTAATAATGGTATGTTCTCTGATCATAAAACCCTTGAAATCATGAACACATATTCATAACATATCTTCAATAGTTTGAATAATCTTCTCTTCCTACCCATCTTTATAGGGTGAAATATACATACTCAAGAATAGTTAGTTTCTAAAATATATCTGCAACCTCTACATCAACCTAAGATTAAAACAGAAATTTTAATACAACAAAACCATTAATGAAACTCTACACATCCTTAATATATTATTTAGAAGATACCTTCCATAAGAAAACCTAATAGAATAACGTTACATGAAACTCTTTAATTATGAATGTCTAAACATATCCAAATAGGCACTAGAGCTCATATACCCAAATGGTTAAACGATACAAAAATTATAATTCCACAATTTCCCATCAATGGATCAATATAATATTTATTTATATTTAAAATATCACTTAAAACACTCTTACTATCCTATGGATTTTTCCTCAAATGGAATCCCCATGAAGTGATGTAAGTGATTTCATATACCATTTCAATGAAACTAATGAATAAAGCTAAATAATAAATTAGGTATGATAAATTTACCTACCAATTATTTTTTAAAGATA
Organism: Viscum album; assembly: GCA_963277665.1. Lineage (NCBI taxonomy): Eukaryota > Viridiplantae > Streptophyta > Magnoliopsida > Santalales > Viscaceae > Viscum > Viscum album. The sequence goes on from OY728126.1 coordinate 955,460,873, forward strand.
TTTTTAAGAATACCTTAAATATATATAGATATTTTTAATGAAATGATCATTAACATTTACTTTGATTATTTAATCATTGCCTATTTACCTTACTATACTAAGCTAATCATTGTGTGTCTTATAATGAAATACAATGATTTTATATTCTATATAAGTAAAACAAAGAATCCAATTTTACTTTACTATATAAATATTTTGATTTCTAGAACTTAGGTGTAAAACCTTGAATTTTCTAGGTTTACTACCGATATGGGAATGAAAATGATTCAAAATAACCTTCTCTATAGAAAGCTACACTTTTCTCATCTAATATTTTCCTCAAATTATTTCATCTACTCTAGAGATTTGTCTACTAAATATTCTTTCTAAAATTGTGACTGAGTTACAAAATAATTTATAATTAATGACAATATAATTTTATCACACATTCTTTATAAATCCACTATTAATTTTGACACCAATTTTTCTCCCATATGATATACATAAACAATTCCCTTTCAATAACTTGAAAACTCACTATCCACACATGTGAATAATATTATAATTAAAATTTTATCATTTCATTATATAAAAAATGAATACAATAACCAATTATTTAATCATTTCATTTACTCTTATAAAATTGGATGAAGAGAAAAAGCCTAAAACTGAAAAGAATAAATCTTCACTATCATACCTCACACAATTTTTTGATCTTGTTAATAACACATCCTATTGGGGAACCATATTGTTACTATCTAGGATGGATAAGGTCCCAGTCACCCTGACGATCTCAAACTGTCTCAATTTGACTTGTTGAAGTCACCTAATCGAGCAAGTGACCCCAAATGAGACAAAAATAGATCATCTAAAAAGAAAATCCCCTATGATGGTGATATATTTAGGGATTTTATTAGTAAAAATATCTACCCATATTTATCATTGTTAATAAATTTCACATTTCTATATTTTTGATCAAATATAATGAAATTATGGTTATTTATACCAATAATGATCAAACCAAAGTAAAACACCCTTTATATAGGTTATGCTTAAATTTAAAGAATAACTATCCTAGGGTATAATTACCATTTACAAAAGTCATAGACCATATATCTCGATTTAGTACTCACATAGAAATTTTTATCCACATGTAATCAATCATCAATAGGTTTATAGAAGTTGAATGATAATGAAAATATAGTATGGAAATGATCCCAACCAATCCAACTATCATGGAACATAGAATTGAATACAAAAATAATATTATTATCTAATCACCTTTATCATCCTATACTCACACCGATGAGTCTGTATATACTTGTCACTCAACACCTCATAAAAAATAGAAAACAATCAAATTAAAATTATTTCTTTATAAATATTAACACCTTAAATCAAATAATTCATGAAATATATCCATCATAAAAATCAAGAAAAAATTTCTATTGAAAACATTTGAATCTATTTCTTTAGGTTAGGTTATTCATCTCACAAGACCAAATGATCACTGTCCACCAATTTCCTATATATCTTGAAATAGATCATCTTGAAATATATAATTCATCTCACAACTCATCAATATATCACATATCCTATAAATCAAATCAATTTAACCGAATATCCAAAAACCAAATATTATAGGAAATCATGATCATAATAAGAATGTAAATAATAGGAAAATAAATAGGTTCCAAACATTGTAATTCAAGTGTCTTTGAAATATAGTAATTAATTTAGAAAATCAATGAGTCCCAACACATTAAAGAATAATAAAATGAAAATCCCCTTAAGATCACTAATCTCTCACATATCATCCTTAAAACTAGGTCCATAATATCTCAAATTGAAGTTCCCACACCAATGATGACATATTTAAAAAGAATATATAAAATTTGATAGATTCATTTTATAATGAATGAATAGTTTATAAATGAGTGCATTAGAATTTATTGACTATTATTCCAAGAATAGGTCACCTATCACAAGAAATCATGCACATAAATTATTCCTTTACATTAATAGGATTTATATACTAACATAATTACACCCTATAAAAAGTACATATATACTTGATTTGGTTAATAAATAATTACATTCCTTTTAGGGATTCCAAACCTTATAATGAGTTCTCTATCTTCTAAGAAATTTTTTTAATACAACTAAATCTTTTTCCCTTGTTTTCACAAAACAACTAAATCCTCAAATGTACCTATCTCCAAAACCACACCTAGATCTCAACCAAATTTTTAATACCTCTTTGTGAAAAGACTTATCCAAATTTGGTTCCTTCCATGGGCTATAAATGAGAATGGGAGTTCCAACCTAATATTACTTTCAATATGATAGTGGTTAAATACTAGTATCAAGGGTTTTTAACACTCAAAAGAAAGTCATTACCCTCTATAGAGCACAATAATGTACTATTGAAGAAAAATAAAAACCCTAAAACATTGATAATAGTGAAACCTCAATCCAAAAATTGATCAATATGATAACTAAATGAATACAATAAAACACAATTTTTTTAAAAATATGGTTCAGAACAACCAATAAACGTATAAAATGAAGAATAACTCCATAAAACCATTATACCACAACAGTATTTGAAAATACTATATAAATATATTATATATTGAACAACTTGTGAGAATAAGACAATGAAACTAAACTCCTTTACTAACATGAAATAGAAACATTTTATGTAAAAGTAGGGGTAAGTATATTTTCATACTCAGTAGGTTATACCCAATAATGAATAACAAAGTCCATATTGTGAATATATAATAATCAAAGTGGTAAAATCATAAAATCTAATCATGATCTCATGAAACAAAAACAATTATATGGAAACATAAATCAAATATGATCTAAGAGTAGATATCATACCCAAAACCATATAATATACTACAAACAAGTATAACTCATTCCCAAATTCCACAAGTCATTATTAATAGGTTTATATCAAAAAAGTTAATTTTCCCAATCTCACTAGAATAATCATTCTACGAAAAAGTATGTATTATATAACAAAAGTGATTAAAATGTAGAAAAGTATACCTATAAACCACTTCCACTAGCTAATACACACATCATTAATTTCTAACATCCTATCACTAACTTATTGTCATAACCATAAAAAATACATCATAACCACACTATATCTATATACATAATCAATATTACACATATAAAATTAATAATAACCAATGGGGTGATGAAGAGTATACTAATATGGTAACCCATTTAGTATACTCTTTAAGTAGATATTGGGTCCCACCTTGGAAAACAACCCTCGGGTGATGGATGCCTGAGAATAATAATATCATTAGTGGAATAAAAACTAAATATAATAAGGAATAACTCACACAATCTATTTTCCCCTAATTAATATATAATATAAACCATAATTATATCATCTATGTCATCGTTATGAACATATAAAAGATAAAACCCACCCTATTAATACCCTATAGTTAAATAAAATAGTCAACATACTTTTTAACTATTTTAATTCATAAATATGTTATCTTATCATGGTTATATAGTGAACTATTGGATAAAAAGCCACTTATTATATAAAATAAATCTATGTGCACTACACACTTATAATATATAATGAGATAAATATATATCATAACATCCACTGTTATATCATAACAAAAAATATGATCTCAATGTACACATTACACCTCATCATAACATCATAAAATCACTATATCATGAAGATTAAAAAATTAACATAAGTCATTTTTGTTTAGAAAATTATCATGGGTCTTATTGAGATATGATTATATATTTTAAATTCCATTGTTTAGACTATTGCCATACAATTCCATTCCTAAAATATTATTTTATCCAAAACAACATCTTTAGATCTCTAAATATCCCAAAAAATATCATTATTCTCTAATTGAAAAAAGAATAAAATAGTGACCCTAAGAGTTTCCTAGAATAATTTAAATCTATGTGATAAAATGAGTAAAATAGAATATTTATTTTTTAAAAAAGGGAACTTGAGAAAAATATACAATTTTGTCCATATTTAGATAGGAAATGGATACTTGATGGACTAAGGGTGCACCATGTGGGACATCCTACTTTTTCCATGTGCCACCAAAGGTTGGGGGTATAATCCCCTTGAGCCAGGAACCATAGATTCTTATATTAGAGTGGTCACATGCTCCTCCCTTTCCTTGAAAAATATATAGGATGAGATTACATTAAAATAAACCTAATGATAGGTGTTGGGCCAATGGTTATTCCCATAAATCACAACTATTTAGGGCTTGTAACACCCCAAAATGTTAATGGGTTAAAAGGATAAATGTTACTACCCATGTCAACAAGGTGAGCCTTTATTTTTGGGAGCCTACTTAATTAGAAATTCTATGTTAATCATTATTCTCCTGGAGTAGTGATCATGATGGGTGACATATTGGGAAGTTTCTTGGGTTGTGTGTGAGTGAGGAGAAAGCACATTCAAAAGAAAATGTGATGGTATATGGGGTTATTCTATAGTCTAATGACATGTTTAGGTACATGGGAGGGACCTAGGGAGGGGACCACATGTTTGAAAAGAAATTTATGGAACCTAAAAGTAATGGACCCAACAACAATGTTAAAGGAGGGGTGTTTATGATATAGTGGGGCCTATTTGTTACATTGGTATTTGATGAAGAACCTAGATAGATGTTTGTTGAAACTTCCCATGTAGAGATATATGATCCACAATGAGGATGTTTTTCTCTTAAGTGGGGGGGGGGGGGTCTTAATGTAACCCATCAAAATGTAAAAGTGTTAAAAGGATAAATTTTACTTCCAATTTTAATAAGGTGAATCTTTATTTTTTGGATCCTCCCTGATTAAAACTTCATAGTTAAGCATTCATGTCTTGGAACAGTGATCATGATGGGTGATCTCCTGGGAAGTTTCACAGGATGTGTGTGAGTGAGGACAAAGCACTCTGGAAAGAACATGTGTTGCCCTGTGAGGATATTGATTAGTTTGATGACCCATTTTGGTACATGGGTGGGACCTAGAGAGGGGACCATGTGTCTGTGGGGCCACTGGTGGAACCTGTCATGGCCCTAACCAATGACCATATTAAAGGCAGAGTGTATGTGTTGTAGCAGGGCCCAGTTGTTATAGGCTTGACATATCTTACTATCCCTCAAAGGGGATGTACGATTTTGTCTCCACCATAACACCAAGTCATGGTCTAACTAGAGGATAATAATTTATGCATACACAAGGTAAGACCACATGCCCTATATATATCTAATTTCTATGGGTCATTACAGGAAACAAACCGATTTAGCGATGAGCTTTTCATGGAGGGTTTTTAGTAGTAGTTCTAAAAACTGCCATAAAATGTTATTTATATATATATATATATTAAAATATTTTAAAAAAAAAAATTAAATTATTTTTATTAATTGTTTTTTAATAAACAGGTAGGGAATGGTGACTATTTATAAAAAACCTTCGCGAAATAGTTGTAGTTTTAAAAAAATTTCCGATAAATTAAATAAAAAAAATTAAAAATTAAAAAAAATTAAATTATGATTTATGATTTATTATCTACTATAATATATAGTTTTTTATTTATAATTTTAATAAAATTATAATGTGTTAATTAATTAATATTTATAATTATTAGTTAATAATAATATAAAACTTAAAAGAAATCTTTAATAAGTTGAAAATATGACTTCGACATCAATTGACCCAAACTTTTGATCTCGGAGTCCGTTTAAGCTCTACAACTAGTCAAATCAAATCTTATGAAATTAATTAAAACCTAATTAGATTTAAAATTTCTAATAATTAAAGGAATAAACTTTATTATAGTTTCAAGAAAAGTAAGAAATTGAACTTGAACTTCAAACGACCATAACTATTGATTCAGGTGTCTATTTGGTCTATAATACATATCAAATCAAAGCCTACGATGAGATCTATATCCTAGTAAAATTGGGGAACCGCGATTAATTTTTTTTTTGAGTCGAAAAAATACCCAGAAAGATTCCAAAACAGAGTTTTTAGTCACGATATCTGAATATTTTAACTTTTCATGGAATTTCAAAATTTTTTAAGTGGGTATTATTGTCTTTTTTTTGTGGGTATTGAATTTATTCTTACGCATTATAGGCATATAGATATTATGTTTTTGAAATTTTATCATTTTGCATAATGTAGTATTATTTATAATTAAAAACATTCATATATTATTATATTTATTATGGTCTTCATATGTTTTTTATATCATTTATAATTTTTTCCATTGATTTTCATTCCTATTGATTTTATTATGTTAAAATTATTATGATTTACCTTTTGGTAATTTATTATCAATTGTATATATCTTTCTATATGAATTTATGAATATTTTTGTATATTTATATAAATTTGTAAATATTTATACGCATTTATGTTTATACATTTTTATAATATATATGTATATATATATAGATGTGTGTATATATATATATTAATATACAATTACATATCTGTCTGTGTTTATATATATTTATGATTATATATATATATATATATTTATTGATATTTATGTCCATTTATTATTTATGATTTATGATTTATGATTTATGATTTATTCAATTATTATTTTAATATTATTTTATTTTTGATTTATTATTCATTGATTTATTTTAATTATTAAATTACTGTAAAATAACTATTTAATATTGATTTAATATTAATTTATTATTCATTTATTTTTATTAATTTTTGATTAATTAGTTAATTAGTTAATGAATTATTAATTGTTAATTTATTATTTTACTATTTATTTATTTATTTATTATTAATTAATTATTAATTTTTAATTATTAGTTAATTATATACTTATTTATTATTAATTAATTAATTAATTATTAATTATTATTATTTTCATTTTCATTTTATTATTTATATATTATTTATAAATTTATTATTTATTTATTGTTTATTATTTATTTATTATTTAGTTTTTAATTATTTTTTACTTATTTTTTACTTATTTAATTTTAACTACTTTATTTATTTATTTATCATTTATTTTATTATTATTTATTTAATTATTATATTTTTGTTGTTTATATATTAATTATTAATTAATTATTAATTTTTTATTATACTAATTATTTAGTTATTAATTTTTTATTAACCTATTATTAATTTCTTATTAATTATATATTCATTTTAGATTTATTATTTATTTATTCATAATTTTATATTTTTTATTTATTATATGTTATTTATTAATTTGTTATTTATTTAATATATATTAATTTATCTTTTAATTAGTTTATTATTTATACAATATGTATATATTATATATTGTTTATACATTACATATATATTTTTTAGGTAAAGCATCGATCAAAGACCAAGACCCAATTTATTGAATTGGAAAAAGAAACTACAAGAGTATAAAGGAGGGGATCTTATTACAATATTTTTCTTAAAGTGAAAGAGGATCAACTGGCAGCTCATCCCGCCATGTAATACATTGGTTGATCCCTTTGTTGGAAAGACCACCAGTAACCAAGTTCGCTTCCTGATAGGCATGTGTGGTAATGTATTTAATCTCCAAATGCGAATCCAGACAACTCATCCAATGTGTAGTGAGCGGCCAGAAAAGGTGAACCACACCACTCCAAATAGCTTGGACAGTGGTGGTTGAATCACTTTCAATCAAGATGTTGTTACAACCCTTTTGTTTAACAAAGTCAACAACATGAATCACCGCCGCCATTTCAGCTTCAAGAGAGGATGCGGTACCACAGCTGCCATAGAAGCAGCCATAACAATGCCCAAGAAAGTCTCGGAAGATAGCACTATAACCTGCAAGCCCCATATTCCATTTAGAGCCTCCATCAACATTGATCTTGATCTATCTAGGTAGCGGGGCTTTCCAGAAATCCTCCAAGGTGTGTATCAGTTCTCTATAGAGACCTTCAATCCTAACCCGACGAAGGATCACAAAGTCTTCAACAGAGTTGTCATAATGTGCTTTCGGAAGTGAGGCAGCATATCTAATGGAAATGAGAATTTTTGTCTGACCTGCATTGAGATTGAATGAGTAATTGTTGTGGATAATATCATTTATATCATACCAGATCCCTTGTAGGAGCTCTATAGTAGTGGCTAATAATAGATTCTTGATTTTCTATGAAGTGTCAAGCTCAACAAAACGTTTTAACTATGAGAAAATAGAGTCAGAGAATAACCATATGCAGTCAAACCTGTCAGTGATATAATTTCAAAGGGCTGAAGCCGTGGCACAAGACAAAAATAAATGATTCATTTCATCTCTATGTTGATGACATAAGTGACATTTAGAGCAGAGTTGGATGTCAAAGGCCTAAAGACAAACCTCAGTAGGAAGATGGTTGTGAGAAATACGCCAAACAAGGTTATGTCTTGGGGGTTTAATCTATTGATTTTAAAAGAGTTTTAACCAACAAAAACTGGGATCAGAAGTTGAGAAGTTATGATTGTAAAATAATTTTGAATCAAGAACACAATTGTGGGCAGGCTCCCAAATAATAAATTCATCAGAGATAGATTAGGAGTAATTATCCACCACATGAATGATGGTATCTAAGAAATTAAAGTTTCGAGATTGAATCACCTCCTTTATAGTGTAGTTAGTATTTTTAGGATGGTAATTGGGTGATAACATGGATATAAGGGGGGTTCCAGTAAAATTTTCATGCCAAAAATTCATGGAGGAATCCTTGAAAACCATCCATCTAGAGTTATTCATAATATTGGCAAAGGAAATTTTGATGGAAGGCAAGATCGAAGAGTTTACATGGTTCAGATTCCACTTTTTAATCTTTAGAAGGAATTTATTTTTAAGAAAATATAGAGTTATAGGTGTTATTAATCAATCTCCATGTGAGCCTAGCTTGAAGGGCCTCATTAAAGAGTTTGAGATTTTTGATGCTAGGACCACCCTTCTCAAGAGGTTTGCAACATGTGGACTAGGGGATGGTAACAAGCTTCCTCTGCAGAATGCTGCCAGTCCAAACAAAGATTTTGATTTAGAAATTAATCTTCTTAAGAAGGATGATATGCCATTTATAGACCATCATCGAGTAAACCATTTGAGATACAATGGTAGATTTCATGAGAAAAATAATGCCAGCCATGGAGAAGGATTTTCCTTTCTAGGAGGACAATTCTTTGTTAACCTATTCAACAACAGCATTGAAAAACATGGATTTAGGCCATCCCAAGAATATGGGAACTCCCATATTAGTGAAAGGGAAGGATAATTCTTTAATTCATTAATTACAAATGATGCTACTCCAACAAGTGATAGAGAAGTTTTTACCAAAAAAAACAAAAGATTTTTTCCAGTTGATGGCTTGACCAGAGATCTCTTCATAATGAGATAAGACATTTTTTATGTTTTGAATATTACTTCTTCCTCCATGAAGGAATATAATATTGGAATAATCATATAAAAGATGAGTCGGAACATTTAGGTGTCTAGCTACCATAATGGGTATGATTTTATTTTGTTTAACAAGACGAGTGAGAAACCTACTAAGATAGTCTTCCGCAATCTCTAAAAGAATGAAAGATAAAGGGTCACCTTGCCTTACGCATTTGGTGCATTTAAAATACCATTTTGGGGATTCATTTATAAGGATGGAGATAGAGGCCGATTTAAATAGAGAGTTTAACCAACTTATAAAGATATCATTGAAGCCAAAGCCCTAGAGAACTTTAAAAATGAAGCTCCAATCTATGGTATCAAAATCCTTCCAAATGTCAAGTTTAATAGAAATACTTCCACCTCTGGAAGCTTTATTAAGGTATTTGGTGCATTCCTAGGCTAGGAAAATTTAGTCTTGGATGGATCTACCCTTAATAAAGCCAAATTGATTCCAAGATATGATTTTATTGAACAGGGAAGAGAGCCTATTGGATAGAATTCTAGTAATAATTTTGTATAGATAATTGATGAGAGTGATAGGTCAAAAGAGATAAATTTCATAGGCATTGGCCACTTTGGGAATTAATGTAAGAAATTGGGAATTAAGACCATGAGGGAGAACACCATTAGAAAAGAAGGTTTTGACAAGTTTACAAACATCAATGTGAATGACCTCCCAATACTGTTGAAAAAACCCATGGTTGAAACCATCAGGCCCCAAAGCACTATCAGGGTTTAGACTATTGAAAATGTCTTTAATTTCATGATCTAGTGGAATAATCAAGAGGAAAAGATTGTCCTCCTCATTAACCATGACTGGTATGACTCCAGGGAGGAGATATTTGTTGATAATGTCCCATTGAAAACATTGTCAAAATCAGAGACCACATGATTCACAATATCCACTTCAGAGTCCAAGATAGTGTCATTGTCCCTAAGAAAAGACATTGATATACAAACTTTCCTAATTATTTGAAGGGCATTGTAGAACTTAGTGTTTCTATCACCGTCTGTGAGCCACTTAGTTTTTAACACTTTCCTGGACATGTTTTCTTTTAGCACCAAAAGAGAATTAAGTTTCATAGTGATCTTCATTTCATTTTTGGGATCAAAGAAAAAAATTAGAGTTTTTGTTGGTGTTTTAAACTTGATTGATCTCATTCTCATGGTTAGAGATGTACTTGTCAATTTTTTTTGATTTAGCTCCACACCATACATTGAGACACTGTTTGAGATGTTTGAGTTTAGTAACACAGGAAAAAGCATCAGAGTGATGATTCATAGATTCCCAATAGTTTTAATGAGGTTTGAGCATTCGAAGTCCGTAGACAAAGCGTTATTAAACCTGAAGGAAAGACTGATCTTGGCTTTTTTTGGAAAACATACTAACAAGGATGGGGTGATGGTCTGATTTTAGTTTGGGAAAAGTGGCATGGGATATGGTATCCCATTTATCCAGAGTCGGGTTATTCATGAATTTCCTATCGAGTTTTCTAGCAACAACACTATTATAGTGTCTTCTATACCATGTGTATTTAGCACCCGTAAGATTAATTTCCATGACGTCGCAATATTCCAAAAAATCTTTGAACTCTGTTGAGGAAATATGAGTGTGAGATAGACCAATTTTTTCACAAGGGGAAAGAATAGCATTAAAATCACCAGTCACAACCCAAAGGTCATGGATGCTGTTAGCTAACACAGAAAGGTCATGCCAAAGTGGCCTTCGGTCTTGATATCTATTCTTAGCATAAACCAATGTAAAAAAATATGTGTTCTATCTAGGGTAAAGTCACAAGTGAACTTCTGATTAGAGAAATTATAAGCATTAACATTTTGTAAAGAGGTACGATAAAAACCCATAGGGACTCAGTAGTAGTACCAGTTTTACAAGCACCAAGAAATATATAACCAGCAACAGAGAGATTCATAAATTTCAGAGAAAAATTTATTTTTGGTTCAATGATTGAAAATATTTTTGTTTTATGAGTCAAAATAATTCTTTTGAGAATAGAAAGAATGTCATGGTTCACAATACCCTGACAATTCCAAAAAAAGATATTCATTTTAAACCAGGATTATGAGCAGGAGCTCCCCTTTTTCTTCTTCAAACCTCCCAAAACTTTCCTCCTCTTTGATCTCCTAAGAATTTGAGAATAGGGAGGGATGGTCTTCATGTCCTATTTTCTCATAGAAGAAACAGAAACATTGTAAGAAGCACCTGTATTACCAATTTACTGAGTAATAACAGGTGATGTATTAACCAGGTAGGTGGATATGGGAACATCGTTAGACTCCATGAGTGAATCCATGGTATGAGTAATTATAGGAAACATATAAAGGATCTGTGTGACTATTATCACATCATATTCAATCGAAAAACTCAATGGATTTTGACCATATGAATTTGTATTCTGGGTGGGTGATTTAGAGACAGGGCCTGAAGCAATTGCAGTGTGTGTGACCACCACCATAAGATTAGCGGAATGTAAAACAACATAATTATTCATACCTACATCCTCATATAGTAGATCCTGAGAGGTTTGATTCAGAACTGTTTGGTTGACCACGAGAATGGGTTTATTCCCAGCTTGGTCTATAGGAAGCAATGCTGCTCCAGAGGCAGCCTTGAGTTCTGATTAGAGAGGTTCACCCATCCCCTGTGACAGAGTGCTATCAGTAGGATAAAAATCATTGATTCTCGAATCATGATTCCATGGTGATGTAGGGGAAATCAATATCTCTCCACAAGTGGAGTCCTCAATAGTTACAAACAACATGCCATGGACCATATTGGATAACTCCAGTGTGTGGAAAACCTTAACAGAGACAGGCGACATTGGGTCCTCAATAGAGGTATCATCCCGAGGTTGATAACAAACATCCAAGGCCATCTATTCAACAGCTTCAAGGATTCTACGATCCTTTTTTTCATTCTCTTCAACTTCCACCTCCTCATCTAAGGTGATACCCGAGATTTCACCTAGAAACTTTGATTTCTTGAACCATATTTTTAGTTTCTTTCTGGATGGTTTGGGGTTTTGAGGGGTAGGGACCTTATTTTTCATATTTCTTCTAACCTCTATTCACCCATCTTCATAAGGCTAGGAAACTTGGCTCTTCTTAATGCGACTCTTCAATAAAGAGTTACCAAATATTTTATAGAACTCACAGTAAGGTGGCGTATGTTCACATTCAACTCTAACTTCTGTTATGAAATCATTTTCATTGAAGATAATTACCTCCAACAGTTTGGAAGAAATGTAAACCTATACCATGACCCTAGCATAGAGATCGATATCAGAATTTAGAGTATGTTGATAAATCATGAGCGGGGTGGAGATACAGGAAGCCATGTCATTCAGTATTTTTAGATGCCAAAAATACCAGCTGATCCTGTAAAGCCGAACCCAGAACTGGACCATGGAATTCTTTGAAGTATGTGGGTTGAAAGAGAAGTCCCACTTAGAGATCCTATGGACTCTAGGATCAAGATGTATATTTCCATGGTTCTAGACCCGATCATGTTCATCTTGGGATTTCAAAAACATATGAAAATAACCATTCCCTATCAGAACCAACTTCTAGTAAGAAAAACCCCAAACATGAGTGATCCTCATTTTAAGATCCGGGTTCGACCATTAGTTTTCACCTTTTATATATGAAATACGCCCCATGATTGAAAAAATACAAAGTATCATTCGTTTTTGAAGCTCCTCTAGGTCTGCCTCAACCGCAAATCTTCCATCATCGAGTTTCTTGAAGATGGATGCTTTTCTTACAGTCACTTTTCATAGATCAGTGCCCTTGAGCACTTCAAGAAATGATATTCCTCTCGGTCATCCCACCAAAAGTGTTTCTTCATTTTGAACTTTTGAAACATGATTTTCGATTGCGGTTATCCACTGAGGATCAAAACCTGCCATAAAGAACAGAATCTAAGACGATTTAGCATAGACATGGTAGGCAACATGTAGAAACCCTAGGTTTGACAGAGGAGCCGCAGAGAGCTCCCAAGCCTCCATCTATATATTAATGGATGACATAAACCTTTTCTGTCAGAACATATATATATATACACATTATTATATATATATATATATTATATTATATATTATATTATATATAATATAAAATATAAAATATAAAATATAAAATATAAAATATAAAATATATTATATATTATATATTATATATTATATATTATATATTATATATTATATAATATATAATATATAATTATTATTTACTGTTTATTTTATGTTATTTATTATTAATTGTTAATTAGTAATTATTAATTATATATTAGGTGTTTTGGGGGTACAATTACATCAAACACACACACACCACATACACACAGGCCTGAAAATCAGGTCATAACCCCCCCAACAGTATAACCAACCCAACGACCTGCTTTATTACATCATAAATATTTGGCCTGAAGGCCCAGTGGGCACGTAACCCATTACATAGCCCATAATCCCGATTTTTTTGTCCTAAAGACCATTATGTGAATATTAATACTATAGTACCCACTGCTACAATGTCTGGTACTTCTACATTGTATATTGCCGCTACAGTTTCATCGTTCCTACAATGCCTCCACGGCTACAGTACCACCATAATACCTACACCAAATGGGTTTTGAACCCCCATTTTCATGTAGGGTTTAGGGTTCTTACCACTAAGACAAACCCCAACTACAATTAGTAATTATTAATTAATTATTATAATTTATAATTAATTATTATTAATTATTAATTATTAATTATTAATTATTAATTGTTTATTTTTCATCTATTTTTTATATATTTGTTTCAATATATATATATATATATATATATATATAATTATATTAAATTCTATGTATTCACCTCATGAAGCCCATACTAAAGTAGTAATGTTTTCAGAGAATAAGCAAGAGGTAAGAGATTCAAATCTCACCCAATGCAAAATTTCTATATATGAAATATGTATGCATGTGCATGTAAATGCTTACGTGTATAGTAATACATAAATGATAAATTAAAAATAAATTAATTATGATAATAACAATAATAAATAACAATAATAAATAAATAAATAAATTACAAGAATTTTAAAATTTTAAAATATTAAAATAGAAAAATAAGAAAACAAGAAAATATTTAAATTATAAAATAAAATAAAAATTTAGTATGTAAATTAAGAAAACATTAAAAAATACTAAAAAAATAAAAAAATGCTGCTAAATGATTCCCCTGATTTTGAAAAGCTGGCGGTAAACTGTTCTATAATGGTTTTGAAAAAGCACCACTAAATAAATGTCATATCACTATTTAGAAGTGGTTTTCAAAAAATCACCATATAAAAATTTAGAAGTGGTTTAAACCACCACTGAATGAAAAAAAACTACCACTAAACACCTATTTCGGCTTAGCAGGTGTTCTTTTTTCCCAAATAGCATTCACTTGACCTAGATATAGATGCAAACTGGGCCAAAATATTGCATGCTTTCCACTTCTATCTTAAGATGCATTGATTATGGTCATGGGACCCCACTACTTTGGCTAGTGGAGATCTGAGTACTCATATCAGCTCATCCCCATTCACATTATAGACCTAATTAAATTCTCTCTTGAACCACTAATGTTCACCATTTGGTGGCCTCACACATCAGCCCCGCTGGCCTGTAGCCACTACCTACCTCGTCAAACTATCACAATTTAAATTTCATCCATTATATCCTTACTTCACATTCCCTCTAACATTATAAAATATTTCTATTAGAATCTCATAATCCTTCTCTGATTCCCCTATCATAATTTCTCTATATCTCTAGATTTAAATATGATCGAAGATGGTGGTTTGATTTCATAGTGATAGCTATGTCCTAAGGTTGTTGAATTTATCTATGTTTATATGGTATATTCCACGATGATGATGAATTAGGGCGAAAAAAATATCCAAGAAACCATTGTTTAGCTTTAGGTTTTTTAGAGTGAACCGATAATATAAGAAATAATTTAATCCATGATAAATTATGAATAAGGATAAAAAATAAAAACTATGAATTATTATTAAACCACAATGATTAAAGATATATAATTGATATTGATATATTTGTTAAGATAAAACCTTATGGGGAAAAATTTCATGACCCGACCTCCTCGATCTATAAAACTAGTCCTCTAAATCCATTGGTCTCCTAAAATTCCATCGTTTTCTTCCAAGAATACAATTGGATTTTTCCTACCATGGTCGATTTTTCAGACTAATTAATATACCCAAAATCTAACATGTGGTCTATCATTGAATTTTATTCTCACTCATATAAAACCTTGGAAACATCCTAAGAGGTCACCCATGATAACACTACTCCAGGACAATCACACTTAACTATAAAGTTCTAATAATGTAATCAATTCAAAAGAAAGGTGAAACTTGTTAACATGGTTAGTACTATGTAGCCTTTTTAATCATCCCTTTTTATTTATATTTTACACTCTCACCACTTTAAATCACAACACCCTCATTTCATACCCCACACCCCAAATCTCAAACCCAATTTTGAGCTCATTTAGGCATGTAAATAGAATATCTGGAGTGTTTTGTTCCCATAGATCATAATAGTGAAGTTAATTCGGTCATCTAAGTTTATTTTTGAGATGATATTATTGTATTTCATTTCCCAGATGACTATATAGATCCTGTGATTGGAATTAGGCATGAGGATATGATATTTCTAAAGGATGACAACCTGTTGACAATACTGTTGTGTCAGGGAATGAGTCTCCCACTTTCCTAAGATAGGCATGGAAATCCACCCCATTTGGTTAGGGCATGGGATCCCCTACATATGGATTAGATATTATTGTTATTCCCCATACCTACACAAGATGAATTATCCTCTATCTACATATTCAGTATCATCAACATCAAAATAGATCATAAGGGGAGTGGGATCCTCCACTAGAGTCAGTATCCCCTAATATTCTTGGGGAATGAGATCTTCTACATCCATTAATGTGAGGCTATATGGGATTTTTCTGGAATTGGTAGGTTGGATTATAGATCCTGTTTCCCCCCATATACATAAGATGTAGGGTCCTCTAATGAATTTCATAAGAGGTGAAATGCAA
Source organism: Viscum album (assembly GCA_963277665.1). NCBI lineage: Eukaryota > Viridiplantae > Streptophyta > Magnoliopsida > Santalales > Viscaceae > Viscum > Viscum album. The sequence goes on from OY728126.1 coordinate 955,477,427, forward strand.
TGTATGATGAAGGAACCTTAGATTCTTGATCATTGGTATGGTGAGTATGGATTTGAAGGTGAGATACTCCCTAAACCAATGAGTAGGATTCTATGATAAGTAAGTTCATATTCATGGATTCTAGTAGTGACATGGTAGTGGGAATGGTGGAGGATTATTAAGGATTCTTTGGGACTCATGAATTATCATGCACCCCTAGGTTAACTTCGAGGTATGGTATGTTGTTAGCTATCAAATTTATGTTTTATAGAGCCTTCAGTAATCTTATCAATATGGATTTAACATTTAATATTATTTTTTAGAGTTACATATAAAATCTATAAGACTTATCTATATTCTTGATAATTCTAGTGGTTAATATTATCAATAGTAATCATATTATATTTTTTACCATATACTCCTTAGTAATGTAAGTATTGAGATTTCTAGGTGTTTTTCTTTCCATCTTTTCTTCCTCATAATTATCTATTATACCAGGAGTTATTAATTTTTTTATACATTTCCAATATAAAATCACCATAAAAGGGAGGTAAAAAAGGGATAAATGGTAATACACATTTCAAAAAGGTTCAAATTTATTTTCGAGAGCCTAAATTATTTGAAATGCACATATAAGTGTTCTTTTCATAGCGCAGTGTTAGGATGGGTGACCTCCTAAGAAATCTCCTAGGGTGTATCTAAGTGTGGTAAAAGAATACTGAAATAACATATAATTGATTTTGGGGTCATTCATTAGTCTAATAAAGTGAATAACATGAGTAATAACACATGGTGTGAGATGAAAGAAACCAAGGTATTATAGGATACAAACCCGTGGATTTAGATTATTAGGTTTATATCCCAAGGAGGTCAAATTATGATAGAAAAAAAATATTTCTAGGGACATATATTTTAATTTATCACCTTAATTCTTATGATAATGAGTATTAATGAGTGTAATTTGAAATTTATTAGAAAATGAATCTATGATGGTCATAGATCTCAAAATAAAATTTTGTTCCTGATTAATGAAACACCATTCCTTGAATCATTCTATGCTGATGGAATTTCAATATTTATGTACTATTTTAAATATATTTTCAACTTCTACTAAACTTAAATAAACATTCCACATTAATTAAATAATTAAACAAATAAGTTAAATAAAGAATATGGAAAATAAACTCCACCATATGACATGAAAAATTTACCCTAAGGTAAAATAACATCATAAAGTCTAAATTAGATTTAAAAATATCATTTATGTTTTTATAATAAGCCCAAATGACCATTTTCACCCTTGGTGTGAATGACCAAATTCCCTTTGAAGTTCATAAACACAAAGGTATTAAATTTTGATACCATTAAATACTAATGAAATTTTGGTTTATTGGTTTTTTAATCTATCACATCAAAAAGTTTACTTGGAATTTAATATTATATTTACAAAGTAAAATACATTTTCAAGGAAATTATGGAAAGAAATATCAACTTAGCGGTGTTTAAGACTAATAATACAATATTTTTTAAACATAGAAAGTGTGATTATTTAAAAATAGGTTATGGAAAACAAACTATACCATTTTTCACAATAATTTCAAATTTTCTACTAGGACTTAATAGAATCCATAGAGATATAGATTTATAAAATTATTATAAAGTAACATTTATTGAAAAATAGGATACTTCCCACCAAAAGGCCAAAAAATTATTGATTCAATGAAATGTTTGGAGTTCGTAAATTCTAATATATAATTTTAATAATCAGGTTTATAAGTTTATCAATTCACTATAAAAGGTAAAAATCACAGTGTGAAAATGGGTTTTGCTAAATCAAACAGACATTAATGGTAATATATTTACCGTAAATATTATCTGGTAGTAAAAGGTTATAAGTAATTTCATTTTATGATCTATAAGGAATATTTTTCACTAGAAACTATTACAAAATCCATCCATATTATAATTCCTATATCTATATAATGTGATTAAGATATTTACCAAATGGATGTTAAAATCATGAACCTTAAAAAAATTATTTGAGGTAATGTATATAATATTAAACGTCCCGGTTCCAGAAGCCACCCAGAGGTGCCCCGTACCAGGTTGGTCAGATGGCCTCAAGAGAATTTCGTCAAACACCAGAGGTTTCCGACTAGTAGCGAGGGCCTTGGGTGTGATAGTGGGGAAACTATGCCCTCATTGGCAGAGTACACAACAGAAGTAAACAAACATGAAATAGAGAAAGAAGTAAATATCCAACAATAATGAACATCGTAAGACTAAAAAAATAACAACTAGAGAACATATGTAAATATAAAATGATGCAAGATACATATCTAGGACAGTAGCCAAACAAGTCACAATTCTAGAAATACAAACAATACCAAAAAAAGTACAAAATAAAGAATAACAGCCCCTTAGCATCGCAAGCCTAATCTTGGTCCCATGCTCTCCTGCTTCAAAGTAATCAAGTACTAGAAGTCGAAGGGCACTTCACCTTGTCTATAACTACAACAACATAGTCTTTTTGGGCCCAAAATCCTAGCCCAAATAGGGTGTGAGACTAAATCTCAGTAGGCAACCACCCGAAGATCTGTGCCTCACAGTCAGTGAGCATATGGTAGGTAATAATACAGTAAGCAGTAAACAGTACAGTAATCAACATGCAGTAAACAGTAAGCAGTAACAGGATGATATACAACTTTAATCAATCCACAAAACAATAAGCAGCAACCATGAAAACAGCTAACTAAAATAGAAACCCCTCAGGGAAGTACTCGTAGCCATCCCCTCTGGTCCTATCCAAGAAGTACCCACAACCCTCTGGGCAGTGCACTTAGCCTATCCCCTCGGGTTTGGTCATACGAAATTATAAGACTCTATGGGGAAGCTTTCTCGGTCAATTCCTCTTATAGTCTAGAGTAGTCAGGTAATCTCTAAGGATGATCACACGGTCTAACCCTCTTATAGCCCCAAGGTCTAGAAACTCTCTAAGGAAGCTCACTCGGTCAATTCCTCCTAGTCTCCGGTCTATCACAGACTCTCTAAGGAAGCACACCCAGTCAATTTCTTCTCTATCCTGGAATGGTTTTAATGAAATTCTAACAAGTAAATTCTCTCTGAGGAATCTCACTTGGTCTACCCTCCTGTAGTATATAATATCCATGAATCTATAGGAAGCTCACTCAGTCTACCCCTGTAGTCTATAATGTCCAAGACTCTCTGGGAAGCTCACTCGGTCTACCCCCGTAGTCTATAATTCCCAAGACTCTCTGGGAAGCTCAATCAGTCTATCCTTTATAGTCTATAGCACCGGGTCCTCACGGTCCCATGCCAGTCAGTGCATAGTAATCCTATAAGGCCAAAGTACACCTATAGAGCTACTTGGCTAACCAAAGTACACCTATAGAGCTACATGGATAAACAGTCTACAGTATAACAACCATGTCAAGAATATCACTCCATTCTACGGTCACAAGGCAAGGAAAATAGGTACAAAGGCCAAAGGCTAACAAGACCCAAAGGTTGTAAATAGAACAAGGCATGGGTAAAACATTCAAGCATAGCAATTATCCTCAAACAAGATCAAATTTCCTCTATACAAGCATTCAAGCAAGGTAGGAAAACAACATCGGAAAATGGTAAAAACACAATACCCCGTTCATGGGTATTGGTGGAAATTGCACATAAAACTCAAATACATTGAAAGGTAAGGCAGAAAACACCTACCTGTATGCTAGGAGATCAATATAATTCTACCACGAGGATTGATTCTCCTTAGAACATCATATATCTACGAAAACTCACAAAACGTTCAACCCACGATATCTTAAGAAAGAGGGATAATCATGGAATGAGACTCAAGGAGAAGGAATAGCTCACCACTGCGGTTCCAATGCAATCGATGACGGTCGATTCGGCAAACAGATAGAGGCTCAGAGGACATTCGTGGCCGTATAGGGCGCTCTTGGTCGATGAACCTAGAGAAGAATGTGTTTTCGTCGATTAGGCGTGACCCCGATATGATTAATGAAAAAAAAGAAAGTACACAACATGTACTTCTGGGGTACATTGCGTGTACTTGGACTTTCTGTACTCCACTTTAAGAGGCCTTCACATCACCCCTACACACCATGTGTGTGGCCCGGACATGGCCATCATACAGCCTAACGATGCATCAAAGTACGCGGCGTGTACTTATAAAGTACACGATGTGTACTTATAAAGTACATGACATGTAGTTTGAAAATTAATAGATTTTCTTCTTTTTCTAAAAAACAACCAGAAAAAGAAAGACATAACTAAAACGAAGGTTCAAGTTATTACAAACTTCCCCCCTTAATGAAATTTGTCCCTAAATTTCCCTAGAGAGGCGTAGAAGAAGAAACTCTGAATAGCTCCGACCACTGCGATCATACATCGAGATCCCTCTCCTAGGTCTCTTCCTATACTCGCCCGTGATGCCATAACACTCGTACCAGAGGAACAGACTGGCCACAGAGAACCCTCGTACTGTGACTGAACTTCCAGATAGGATGCTCCTCAAACGACCCATCCTCTTTGAGCTCAACCTCCTTGGGTTGAAAGACATGAGACGGGTTTGAAAAGTAACGTCAGAGCTGAGAAATGTGGAAGACATCATGCTTAGCCTGGTACCTCTGAGGTAACTGCAAACGATAGGAAACCGGCCCAAATCTCTACAACACCTCAAACGGCCCGACGTACCATGGTGAAAGTTTACCCTGTCTCCGAATCCTCTTGTGTCCCAACCTCGGTGCGACATGCAGGAAAACCTGATCCCCAACCTCAAACTCTAGAGGTCGTCTCTACTGATCAACATAAGACTTCTGTCGAGAGTGTGTTGTAGCCATCCTCTTTCGAATCAACTCTATCTGCTCTTAGGTCTCCTGAACAAGACGAGGTGCCATAAAAGCTGCCTCTCCTACCTCCAGCCAGCATAAAGGTGATCAGAATGGCCTACCGTGCAAATCCATGTCAGGTGCCATCTGAATAATCACCTGAAAACTGTTTTTATAGGAAAACTCAACAAGATTAATATGCTTCTCCCAAGAACCTCCAAATTCTAGAATGCATGCTTAGAGCTCCAGCACCTGAATCGTATGCTCGGACTGGCCATATGTCTGGGGATGGTATGTCGTACTCAAAAGTACCTGTGTACACAAAGCCTTCTGAATACCCTTCCAGAACCGAGAAGTAAAACATGCATCCCTATATGAAACAATGGAGTGTGGAACTCCATGCAGATGTACAATCTCTCGGATGTGTAACTGCCCCAGCTCATCAACACTGAAGGTCTCCTTGATTGGAAAGAAGTGAGCAACCTTCGTAAGCCTGTCAACGACTACCCAAACAACACAAATCCCTCGATGTGACCTCGGTAACCCAGTAATGAAGTCCATCGCGACATTGTTACACTTCCACTCAGGGATGGGTAACTGCTGTAAAAGACCTACTGGTCGCTGATGCTCTGATTTCACCGGATAATAAGTAGAACATCTCAAGACAAAACCAGCAACATCTCTCTTCATACCTGGCCACCAATACTTTCGGTGTAGATCACGATACATCTTGGTGACGCCAGGATGAACTGCCCAAACTAAAGAATGAAAATCCCGCATCATCTCCTCACGTATGTCTACTTGCACCCATACGCATCCCTAGAAACACAAGATCTCATCCTTGCCCACTACCCATCCAGGAAGAGGGTCCTCTCCGGACACACTCTCCCGCAGAACTAGGCCTTCAGAGTATAATAGATACCTCCCATGTACCCTATCAAGAAGGGTAGAGGTAACATACACAGAAGATAGAAAAGACTTCCCCTGTTTTTCATGCACCTCCAAGTGAATCTCAGAGAATAGAGCCATAAGATTCCACTCGTTGCTGGCCTCCTGAATTTCCTGAATATGAGTTCTCTTGATCAACGCATCATCCACTGCGTTGCCCCTTCCCAACATATAGGCAATCTCAAAGTTTAAGGACTGAAGGTTCTCAACCCACCTACGCTGTCCCAGATTCAGATCATGCTGAGTGAAGATGTACTTGAGACTCTTGTGGTCGATAAACACCACGAAGTTCTCTCCCAGAAGGTAATGTCTCTTACAGTGTAAGGCATGTACTACAACTGCCAGCTCCAGATCGTGTGTCGGGTAGTTCCTCTTGTGTGGACTCAACTTCCGAGACCTGTAAGCAACAAACCCATCTCACTGCATAAGAAAAACTCTAAGTCCGATACCTAAAGCATCACAGTAGACAATATATCTCATGGATGGATCTGGGAAGACTAGTATCGGTGCTGATGTCAACCTCCCTTTCATATCTTAAAAGGCTGAATCACAAGAATCTAACCATAAGAAATTCTCCCCATTCTTGATCAGACCTGTCAGCGGTGCTGCAAGGTGTGAAAAGTTCTGTATGAAATGCCTGTAGTATCCATACAACCCTAGAAAACTCCGCACCTCAAAGACATTCTTCGGCTGCTCCCAGAAAACTACAGCTCTCACTTTCTCCGGGTCCACTGATACTCCTGACTCTGAGATGACGTGACCCAAGAAGTGAATCTGATCCATCCAAAAGTGGCATTTCGAGATCTTAGCATATAACTGATTCTATTTCAGTGTACTCAAAACGATCTCAAGATGGGTAGCATGGTTGTGTCAAGTGTGAGAGTACAACAAGATATCTTCCACGAAGACCATGACAAAGGAATCCAAGTATGTATGGAACACTGGGTTCATCAGTTCCATGAAAACTACTAGCGCATTCGTCAGACCGAACGACATGACCGTAAACTTGTATAGACCATACCTACTCTTGAAGGTTTTAAGAGGTATATTTGATGGTCTAACACGCAACTGATGATAACTGGATCTCAAATCAATCTTCGAGAACACTCGGGCTCCTCAAAGCTGATCAAAGGGGTCATCAATCCTTGGAAAAGGATATTGGTTATTGACCATCAACTGGTTTAGCTTCCGATAATCCACACAAAGCCTAAGGGTTCCATCTTCCTTTTTTATAAAAAGGACAGGTGAACCCCAAAGAGAAGTACTGGGTCGGATGAAGCCCTTTGCCTACAACTCCTCCAACTGCTTCTTGAGCTCCTGTAAATTAGGTGTAGCCAACCTATAAGGAGAAATGGACACTGGTGCCACTCCTGGAACGAGATCAATCAAGAAGTATACCTCACACTCTAGAGGGAAACCTGAAAATTCCTCTGGAAAGACATCCCTAAAATGATCCACCAATGGAGGAAAGTCTAATTGTGAAGTCCCCTAGTCATCCAGATAAAGAATGAAAATATGGCCTCTAACTCCTCCTAGCCCATGATGCTCTGGTCTAGCTCTACCCTCCTGGACATCCCACTCACCTCTATGAAGAAACGATCCACCCTCTGGTGATACAAATCTCACCCTACGACGATAGCAATCGACGACTTCCTGGAATGGAATTAACCAGTACATACCGAGAATGACATTATAACCTGTCATCTTTAGGAAATAGAGGACCCATAAGAAGTGACACCCTGAAACATCATGAGGGAACTCTCTACACTGATGTACGTTAGATGTACTCATTCCCAACGATGTATACAGAGTCAACATGTCGGCAAATGAAAAGATACAGAGCCCAAGGCTCTCCACAATAGCAACAGAGATAAAAATATGCGAAGCACCAGTATCAAAAAGAGCTAAAGATAAAACTGAGGATACTAAGATCATACCTCAAAATGTAGAAGGGCAAGGATCCTGCTCTGGAAGGGTCTGCTCCACAGAAAACGTCTGGCCTGTACCATGACCCTGTGACCCTGGTTGACCACTCTGAGCTGATCCACTATGCTGTTGCTGGTAACCTGGTGACTGACCACTATGTCCACGACCTCCACCTTGGCCTGAATAGTCGGAAGAACTCCTGTTCCCTGACTGGTGAGAAACTGGTGATACATCTTCTGCACGCGGGGTCATAGAAGAACCCTTACCACCAGCTGTAGGCGAGAAGATCTGACAAAAGCACTGAAGATGGCCCATCTTGCCGCAAGATCGACACTCCATCGGGTCTCTCTAACACTGAGGCCTAGTATGCCCACTCCTACCACATTGGTAGCATACAACCTGGCTGCCCGAAGATACATTCCGGCTACTCTGATGTCCTCGAGTAGACTCCCTGTGGCGCTTCTTGATATCAGTAGGAGGAACACTGACTCTGGATGTCGAACCGCCCTAGCTCACTACTCCAGAATCTCTTAGATTGTGCTCAGTGATCAGCTCCTGGTTAACAATAAAGGATATCAAATTCAACCTGAAGATATTCACCTAGGAATGGATCTCCTACGTAAGACTGTCCTCAAACTTCCTAGCAAGTAATGACTCATCACCTATTGGAATTATCGTGAAGCGTTGTAGCTCCGTAAAACGAGATGAGTACTCCATAACAGAAAGAGTACCCTGCTTGAGACTCATAAACTCCTCTGCTCGGACAGCCCTCAGGGTGTCTGGGAAGAATTAATCATAGAAGATGCGCTGAAACGCATCCCAAGTCATACCCTTCTGTCGCCCTGACTGTGAGATCACCTTCCACCACCTCTTGGCAGCGTCTCAGAGCATATAAGTAGAAAAATTTACCATTTCCTCTGGAGGTATCTCCCGATGCTCGAAGATCGTCAGTGTGGCCTCTAACCATGACCCTGCAGCCTAGGTTCCTCCATACCCTAAGAAAATAGGAGGATGCTGCTGCTAGAAAACCCGTGTCAACTTAGCCATCAACGGGGTAGGAGGCGACACTCCATGAAAGGTCTGCATCATCCTCAGGAAGTCCTCTTTGAACTGCACATCGACACATGCAATGGGTATAACTACTGGTTCCAAGTCTGGAATAGCAGGAAGATCTGAAAGAGGTCCCTGATCGGCCATATCTGGTGTCTGGTCACCGTCTGGCAGATGACGTACAACCGGAGGACGTCTCGGTGGCATAGAACAAAATCACACCTTTGATCAAGAATATCAAGGACACAGAACACAATAATACAAGACGAGAACAGGAGAAAAGGACAAACAAGTTCAACAAAACACGACTACACAATTTGTATAAAACTACACGACATGTCATCTTAAGCCAGACACATGGGCGTTCACTTCTTCCACCTTTGGTCGTGTAACATCCCAAACTACACGACGTGTTTTCCCCACACACGGCTTGTACATGAACTCTATTCCCCTACCCGAGTCTCCTTACATGGCTAACTCACACGGTCCACTTAACCCTAGACTACACGGTGTGTTTGAGAAGAACACGACATGTACTAGACAAGGTATCGGCAACCCGTGTTGTTAGTTACATGGCCGGCTACACGGCTGATCCTTAAACGGCGTGTTCCGAACAAACACGACATGTATAGGAAAGAAAACATCATCCCGTGTTGTTCGTGACACGGAAGGGTACCTATAACAAGGCTACACGGCGTGTTCATACTCAACGCAGTGTGTACAACACGAGATTCCCCGACCTGTTTTGTTAGTGACACAGTTGGGTACACGACTCACTACTACACGACATGTAACGACCGTACACGACGTGTTTCTAAAAACCGTTTTCACCACCCCGTGTTACTGCTCACACATTCAGTGACACAGTTTAAAAATACACGGTGTGTAGTCAAGTACACGCCGTGTATTCTGGGTTTTTCCGGGTAGTATCTCAGAAACTACACCGAAGCCAAGAAAACACTGAAAAACAAGCATGGAGGTGCCAAATTCTGACCTGTGAGGGCCCATACTCCCCGCGAATAAAATTTTGGAATCTCATACATATCATATACAAGGGAAACATGTCAATGATCCACCATGTTCCGATTCATGAATTCCCATAACACCTCAATAACCAAAATTTGGCATTCATTTAATCAAGGTACAATAAAAACAAATTCTCTATCAAACAGAAGAGATTCTATTAGGCATCTATCACAATAGCATGAATAATCTACACAATGTCTATCAAAACAACATGCAATCGTTAATGCACCCTAGATGGCATGGAAAGAATGCATGAAATGTGATTTATAATATGTTCCTATATGATGCATGAGATGGAATACCCTGATCTCATCGCGTTTTGATATAAATAGAACCCCAAAAGCAACAACAATAACAACACAAGGCATGTGAATCACTCTAGGTGAAATCATATCAACCGTAAATCTCAAAACCAGAAAACTGCAATAAATGTGGTAGATTTGCTTTTCCTTGTACATGGGTTAGCTACTCCCGGGAACATCTTATTACCAAGTACCAAATCCATCCTATCCATGGATAAAGGTTCCAAAAAGTAAATCAAGATAAAAGAATATCCTCTGATACGACTTTGTAAAATCCCGGTTCCGGAAGCCACCTAGAGGCGCCCCGCAACCAGTTGGTCACATGGAATAAAGCGTAATTCCCCAAACGCCAGAGGCTGCTGACTAGCAGCAAGGACCTTGGGTGTGATAGTGGGGAAATTATGCCATTATTGGCAGAGTACACAACAGAAGTAAACAAACATGAAATAAAGGAAGCAGTAAATATCCAACAACAATGAACATCGGAAGACTAAAACAATAACAACTGGAGCACATATGTAAATATGAAATGATGCAAGATACATATCTAAGAAAGCATCCAAACAGGTCACAATGCTATAAATATAGACAGTACCAAAATAAGTTCAAAAGAAAGAATAACAACCCCTCAGCATCGCAATACAAAGCTTGGACCCATGCTCTCCTGATCCAAAGTAATAAAGTGCCAAAAGTTGAAGGGAGATTTCCCTTATCTATACCTGCAACAACATAGTCTGTTTGGGCCCAAAAGCATGGCCCAAACAGGGTGTGAGAATAAATCCCAGTAGGCAACCACCCGAATATCTGTGCCTCACAGTCACTGAGCATATGGCAGGTAATAGTACAGTAAACAGTAAACAATATAGTAAATAGAAGGTAATAAACAGTAAGCAGTAACAAGATGATATACAACAGTACTCAATCCACAGAACAACAAGCAACAACAAAGAAAATAGCTAACTAAAATAGGAACCCCTTAGGGAAGTACTCATAGCCAACCCCTCTGGTCCTATCTAAGAAGTACCCACAACCTTCTAGGCAGTGCACTCAGCCTAACCCCTCTGGTTTGGTCATAAGAAATTATAAGACTCTCCAGGGAATGTCACTCGGTCAATTCCCTTTATATTCTAGGGTAGTCAGGGACTCTCTGAGGAAGATCATGCGGTATAACCCTCTTATAACACCAAGGTCTAGAAACTCTTTGAGGAATTTCACTCATTCAATTCCTTCTATTTTCTTTGGTCTATCACAGACTCTCTAAGGAAGCACACTTAGTCAATTCCTTCTCTATCCTGGAAAGGTTTTAAAGAAATTCAAACAATTAAAGACTCTCTAAGGAATCTCACTCGGTCTACCATCCTATAGTCTATAATATCCAAGACTCTCTGGGAAGCTCACTCAGTCTACCCCCATAGTCTATAATGTCCAAGACTCTCTGGAAAACTCACTCGATCTACCCCCATAGTCTATAATGCCCAAGACTCTCTTGGAAGCTCACTTGGTCTATCCCTTATAGTCTATAGCACCAAGTTCTCACGGTCCCATGCTAGTTAGTGCATAATAATGCTATAAGGCCAAAGTAAACCTATTAAGATACTTGGCTAACCAAATTACACCTGTAGATCTACTTGGCTAGATAGTATATAGCATAACAAGAATGTTAAGAATATCACTCCATCCTACGGTCACAAGGCATGGAAAATAGGTACAAAGGCCAAAGTCTAACAAGACCCAATGGTCGTAAACAGAACAAGGCATGGGAAAAACATCCATGCACAACAATTATCCTCAAACAAGATCAAATTACCTCTACACAAGCATTCAAGAAAGGCAAGAAAACAACAGGGGAAAAAACGTAAACACATAATACCTCGTTCACGGGTATTGGTGGAAATTGCACATAAAACTCAAAGAATTCGAAAGGTAAGGCACATAACACCTAACTGGATTCTAGGAGAACAATATACTTTGACCACGAAGCATGATTATCTTTAGAATGACGTAGATCTACAAAAATTCACAAAACATTAAACCCACGATATCTTGAGAAAGAGATAAAATCACAGAATGAGACTCAATGAGAAGGAGGAGCTCACTGCTACAATTCCAACACAACCGACGACGGTTGATTCAGCAAACAGACAGATGCTTGGGGGGCTCTGAGGATGTTCGTGGTCGTACATGGCGCTCTCGATCGAAGAACCTAGAGAAGAATGTGTTTTTGTCAATTAGGTGTGACCTTGGTCTGATTAATTAGAAAAAGAAATTAAATGTTGTGTACTTCTGGGGTACACAGTGTGTACTTGGCCTTTCCATACTCCTCTTTAAGTGGCCTCCACATCGCCCCTACACACAGTGTTCGTGGCCCAGACACAACCAGCATACAGACTGGCACTACATCGAAGTACACGGCGTGTACTTATAAAGTAAACGATGTGTACTTCGAAAATTTCCAGATTTTCCTCTTTTTCTAAAAATGACTAGAAAAGGAAAAACATACCTAAAACAAAGGTCCGAGTTCTTAAAAAATATAAATTATTATTTTTTAAATATTATAATAATTTTTTATTGTTTTTCAATTGAAATGATCCATTTATGTGTGGTAGTAAGTATCTTAGAGTAATAACATTCAATTTATTGAATCTATCAAAGAGTCCCATTTTTTAATAATAATGAAGAATTTTGTGATTAGAAGCGAGTTATTAGAAAAGAAATCAACTTTTAGTATTGAATGTGGATGAAATATTTATCATCAAAAAATGTAAACTTGGAATTATAATTTATAGAGGTTAGAATAGGTATATTTTTCTATAAAAATAAATAAATAAATTATATTAAATAATAGATATTGAGATCAATAGAGATATAATAGAAAATGAATCTTAGTTTCAGTTAAAATATAGATATTGGTTATTTTTTAAAGAGGTTTGTCTTGTATAATTCTTAAAAATGATACTTTATTAGTGTTGCAAGGACACAATCTTATGAAAATGGAAGTTAACACATGGAAATATTTCTAGTAAATTCTAATGAAAAAATATTGAATCTCAATATATGATAATGAATAATATTTATATATACTTGAGAATAACTACATATTCATTATTTGAATTTGGAGATGAAAATGATCTTATTGTAAGAGGCTAAACTGATTTTTTTTGAAGACCAAAAAGCAAATTTTTATTTCAAAAACACTTTTGAGGAAAAGTGAAAAACCAAACAAGACCACAAAAAAACCTAACAAAAAAAGAGATCACAAAGTTATCATATACTAAGCTAAGCACATTATATTAAAATACTCTAAATAATCCTCACTTTCACTTAGTTACCTGAATATCCAAGTATATTTGTAGATGAGCTTCAAACTGATCCTCCATTTTGTTCCAGGTTTTCATATATTCCTCCAAAGTGATATTCCATTAATTGAGTCCTCACATAAAAAATGTGATATGGCTTATTAATCCACTCCCTTTGATCCTTATTAATGGATATATAAATCATTTTCTCATACATATTTTTGACTACCTCTTCTAGGGAATTAATATAGGGAAATTATTCTAATGTTTACTCCTTTGAATTTAGAACAACATCCAAGTGTTTCATGATCTCCTATTATATTTTTACTCTTACTCTATTTGAGAATTTATCCAACACTGTACATTCCTACACCTTGACTCCACACTCTGGTGATTTTATATCCTCCATAGTATTCTACTTGTTCGTCATGTCGGAAACTGACCTGACACCTTCAGTCAATGAGGATTCCCACAAATTAACTTTAGTCCCATTACTCCTTGACTTGCCTAATGATTTGGTTACTATTGTTTTGGGGTTTTTCAATAATCTTTCTTGGCGGTTCCCCCCCTTGTGTATTGAAAAATTCCCACAACCAATATTCCATTGTTTCCATTTCATCAATCCAGTTCCAACCAAGGAGCCTTGCACATAATCTAAATTTGGGTGTGATTTATTCTATATATCACTTTGATCCTCATCTTATGAATACCTTAATCAAACCTATTTTGGTTTCCATATTAGGATAATAGTTTTACATGCATATAGGTCCAAATTTTCTTATCCAACATTATTCAATGTCGAGTAGAAATTTTTGGATTTTTAGTGTATTCGGTGCATTGAACTAAACATGAACCCCACAACTTAGGGCCACTATTACATTCATTTAAGAATTTTTATGTATCTCTTAAATAACCCATTCATCAGATATGATTACTTCTACATTTTTAAGAGAGTTTTTACCTTGCTACTTCCCTTACACCACACTCCCGACCTTTACTATATCATTAAATGAGGAAAAAATCATGCAGCCAAGTGATCTTAAGGCCAAATCAATCAAATTGTGAGAAACCATATATTGTATCAACTTGGAAAATATATTCTCAACTCTTTGATCATAATTCGTAGAATTTGTCTTAACTATGGGTGGATTCAAAATAGGAATATTTTTAGAAGTCAAATAGGAAAAATAACACTGAATCAGTTCACTATATAGGATCAGCCACCGCTTGGGTACCCCTGCACCCTCGATGACATGATAAAGAATCATGACCCAATATCTTGCATGAAGAAAAAAAGTCAGTCCATGATTCAAAGATAACTTTCATCTTTCATCTAAATTAATCAAAATATATATCCAAACCCAATTGAACGATGGTTTGGAAACATCAACCTCAATGAAAAACCTAGAGAAAATATATAGAAAATTTATTTTGTTACACTATCGGTGCATAAAAATAGACCAACCATATTCCCTAACATACATCGAATAGAAATATTCTATAAAGGAAGGGTATGTTTTGAAATCCAAATGAAAATTTCTGTCTTCAAATAATGATACTTTACATGCATGTAATTGGACCATTTGATGAGAAATAAATGAGAACGCTAATTGAAGTGAGGAGATTTGGACCACACCTTTATCAAATCCTCCTCCAAGTAAAACTGAATCATAATATGAAACTTGTCAAGAATAACAACTACCACCAAATCATGAAAACCCCAATATCTGAAAAAATTCCATCAAAATAATCCACTGAAGGTCAACGATGATTGAAACACACCATCAAATTCAGATTAAGGATGGATGATGCCTTCATGAACTCTTCCATAGAAATCAGAAGCTATGGAAATATATTTAATAGGTTGACCAAATTAAGGCATAGCTCGATCTCGGTAAAGGGTGATCGAATATATAGAATGGAGAAAGGGTTGAATTAGGATAGATGAGAATCTATAGGAGGGAAAGAGATCCCCCCCACAAATGGGGGAGGGACCTCAGTAGCCGACATCGCTGGCTACTGCATCACAAGAGTGTGGAAGGAAGGGATATTAAGAAGTATTTTAGTGCCGCTGGGTACACTGATTCAGTTTTACAAATAATCAAAGATTGTTTTAGATATATACTATAGTATACATTCAATATGAATAATAACATAATGAGTTATAAGTGTTATAATAATTCAACCATGATTTATTCTAGAATATAAGTTAAATATTTTACAGAATTAATTTTGATAATGTAAATTATTTAGATAAATTAGTTCATTATTGAACTATGATTTGTTCCTAGAATAAAAAACCTATTGATTTATATTATTATAATGATAATATTATTTTCTAGGACATGGAACTATAAATTCATCAAAGGTACTGATACATATTTTATAGTTATTATATAATCAAAGAGAATATTGAGAGTGGTAACATAAATATTTTTTGGATATATGTTAATGATAATGTAGAAAATATCATGAAAAAATTTATTTTATAGAATAAAAATGAGGGATATGTGTACATGGATAAAATTTTCATAGGGGACCGTGTAGAGGCCTAAAAAATTCAATCCATGGACTTTGAAAAAATTTAATTGGTATTTTAGTTAATTCAAATTAAAAGGAACAATAGTAATTTCCTAGTCATAATATAAATTTTTATTAAACAATTTATCTTAGAATGGGGTGTTTACCCTAGGGTGACCTTTTTAATGGAATATGAGTCATAGATGGAAGTTATTAGAGGTTTTGTAAGAATGCATGGTTAATTTCATGGTTAAATAACCATGATGAATAAATATGTATTTCAAAAAATTTGTGCTAGTAGTAAATGAAAGTTCAGACACATAGTTAAAGAACCATGAATTATATTAAATATCATATTGTAGAGAATGTATAGAGAGATAATAATTAATGATATCAATTTACATATTAAATTTATTAATTTTATCTTTAAAATGACTTGTATAACTCATTTAACCCGATAAGACTCTTATAAATGTCTAAGATTAATTTTAATACTTTTTATAGAATGTTTGAATGCTCTCTTATATATATTGGTGAATTATTTTCAATCAAGCATCAGGTAAATGGTAAGATGATTATGATCTATTTCCATATTGTTAGATATCATCATTTCCTTTCTCTCCATATAGAGGATTCAATCATGTGTATTAATATCTAGAATATTATGTGTTGTAGATTTGATTGAGGGATTTTAAACATGGATTGATGAATCATAATTTGAATCAAGACTTAAAATTTAGAATTTATTACATTCTAGTAATTTTTACCATGGATCTAAGGTACGTTACTCTTACTTTAGTTCATATTTTCTATGTTCTTTTATAGTAATATTGGGTTTGTAATTATTAAATATTTATCAATATCTTAGGAATATAAAATAATGATAATATTAATAGAAGTGATTATAGATAATACAATATGTAATGGATTATGATTCAATATACTCCTAAATATTTTCTATATGATATCTTTTTAATGAGAAATATATAAATTAAAAAAAAATTATTTTTAATTTTTAATTTTATATAATATGTCATTGATATACTATCATATATCATTTTTTTGTTAATTTTAAAATGTAATACAATTAAGAGTAATTAATTATGTTAAAAATATGGTATGCATTATTTAATTAAAGTATGATGTAAGAGGAAATAACATTCGTAAATTTCTTTGATTTGATGAGTTTTATTTCTCTTTGTTTCTCTCAATACCATAGATGTGTGGTTGTTTGAGGTGAAATATATATTGAATATATTTCATAAGGATTTGATTTTTTATTTTTTGTGACATTAATATTTTAGTACAATTGAATGTATGTGTTTGGTTACTGATGATATAAGGATGTTAAACAAAGTTATTTTTTGATTATTATTATTATTATTATTTATAAAAGTATAAAATATGTGAGATGTGTTTTAGAGGTAAGGCATATTTAGATTAAGTTATGATTTTTAGTTGGGATTTATGACGTTTAATTGGATTAGTAAACAATAGTATGGTGTTGATAAATAATTTTTGTGGTTCTAGTCGTATTCCTATATAATTATTATGGTCATAGGTATATAGTCCTTGAGATTTAATTGTCATTGATATATTCATATAAAAAGTTTTTTTTTATTATGATAATAGTCTTATTTTCTAAGACATCAATGATCAAATATTTCATGTTTGAGGTGGTGGATGGTTGTTAAACATTGATGGTGATATGTAAGGTTGTGGGTTTAGGAAATTGGGATGGTAATTTATATTCTTGATATTGATAAGGGATGTGCGTTTAAAGTATGGGTAGAGATAATATTTTTTCTCTCATGAGTTATTAGTTTAGTTTTATTAGTTTCATTTATTGATGAATTATTATACTATACTCACATGGACACATGAGGGATAAGGGAGAAACTAACTATGTATATTTATATACTCACTATTATATTATAAATATTTTTTTATATTTACTAGATTGGGTTAGAGGTGGTGTTGGGAAAAATTATCTTGAGAAGGTGGAGACCTTATTAGAGTAGCATTTTGATATATGATTTATTTTTTTACATGAGATATATCAGGATATTTATGGGTGAGTGTTTATACCATGTTTCCATTAGCTCATGAAATTTAATGACATTTCATGAATTAGTATTTCATATTAATTATTGGTAGTCAATTATTTCATTTGATTTTTATTTTATTATAGTATATTTTGATATTTTTTAAGGGTTATAGATCCTATATTTATGATATTTTACCCTTGGTTCTTGTCACAAAACCATGGAATATCTGAGCTAATACTTAGAGGTTATTCTCTATTTCTTTTCTATATTGGGATTCAATTTGGGTGAAATCGGGTCATGACTAATGATATCATAGAGAGGTTTATAATTAAATTTATGAAAATAACCAGGGAGTATTGGATAGGTTTGGTAGTAAAATAGTATTATTTAAACCTGATTGGGGATACATGTAATTGAAACTGACTCCAAATATAATGGGACCCTTTGATTCACAGTAATGACTCTAATCACTTATGAATATTTAATAAAGAGTATTAATTATAGAGAATCTAATAATTTATGTTTTCATAAATCATGTAGGGCTAAGTCAGGAATATTTTCTATATATAATATTTGATTACTATTCTTTTGAGGTGAACTCTAGGATAATATTAACATAGAATCCTTATATATCCTTGGGTTAAAGTATATTATCAAAATTGTAGTTATGAAACTTGTTCATAATAATAATAAGGAATTAGTGGAGGATGTTCATGTGGAAAAAAATATTATTCTTTAGGGGATATAACTTTCATCAAATGATACTTATCAAATGACATTACATGTGTTTTACTTGTAGAATTTACTAATGTATGAGGTGGTAGTTTCTAACCAAGAGACCTAGAAGTTGATAAACGATGAATAAATATATTTTTAACTAATTTAATTGAATAAATGTAATAAATTACCATTAGTAGTGGGTTTCTTATAAGGAGTGGTACTTTAGTGGTAGGATCATTCCTTTAGATACTTTGATGTCTCAATGATCGATATAGTTAGTTTAGATTTTATATTAGAGAAGTGTTTCTATCAAGGACTATTCGGTCTGTGGAATAAAATAAATTATAATCTATTCAACAAGGAAGTTCTAGTGGTACCCATTTAAGTTCCCAGTTCTCCTGACTCACTTGATTCATACATAAATATATAGAATAGATGAAAAAATTGAGAAGTTATAAGAGTCACCTACTTTACATGTGTTTTATATCCTGTATATTTATCTCCTTGAGTTGAATAAGCCCATTAAGTGTATATCTAAAAAAAGTATGAAAGATAACAAAACAACCTAATAAGTTGAAATAAATAAATAAATAAATAAGTATGGATGAAATTGCCCGTTATTGTCTCTATGCCGCATGTTCAATTCCCCCTTCCCCCAATAAAATAATAAGTAAACAGAAAGTACACCAACAACCAAAACGGTATCCAAAATAACAATAACAATAATAATAATATAAGAAACATTAATCATATATATATCACATATATTTGTAATTATAATATATATAATAATAATAATTATAATTTTTTCTTCATCATGATCATGTTGTAGAGGTGAAACCCCAGATGAAATCCACTATATTCCCTAATCATCAGAGGAATTAAATTAATGAAAATGGTTTATTAATATATGTTGGGGAGTAAATAATCCTATAATAAATCAAAACAAATATAAATGGCAATAACTTGAGTATAAATAAACATAATAGAAATTTATTTCAAAAAAAAAATAAAACATATCTTAAATAAATCCCAATAATATCCCATATTATAAATAATTAGATAAAATAATATAAATTCCCCAAATAATTAATATAAAAATATTAACTTAAATAACTTTAAAAAAATACTAAAAATAATTCTATGCATCTTCTATAATCCCTTTTTAAATCATTAGAGTGAACTCGATATCCTAGTCCTAGCCACTCAGAGTCCATGCCTTTACATGCATGATAAATTGTGAAAGTACACATTCATAAGATTTGAATATAAAGTTTGTGCGATGAACTCGATAATATTATATATTAATAAATTTTATTATTTATAATTATTAATTGTATGGATCCATATTCATCATAATTTTATAAATAATTTTATATAATTTTTTAATCAAAAATTGATTAGATTTATTTAACTAAATTGTTGTTACTTGGATTTATATAAAATTTAAATTACATTAAATTAGAAATTAAAATTTATAAAAAATAATTTATTTTTTACATAATAATTTCAATGTATGGTTAAGATATGTTTTTGGGATATTTCCAAAATAGCTGTTTTTTATGATAATAATAAAAAATACATATTTTAAAAAGTTTCTCACTTTTATGAAATTATAATGAGGTAAGAATGATGTGAAAGTTTATTAATCATAATTTATAGAACAAATATAAATTTCAAAAGTAATAAAATGAATTTAAAAATATAATTTTGAACATATAAACCAATGTTTGAATTTTTTGAAATCTATACAATTATTTTATTCAAATAAAAACTATTTCTAGTTCTTCTCTTTCAATCAAGTATTCACAAGGTTCCTTTTAGTTTTTTTTAGTTTAAAAGTTAACTAAGTGTCCTATATTAAACTTAATCCAATTAATTGCATGTGAATCAACAATATAATTTAATTTATTATAAAATTTATTTTTATGCTTAAAAAATAAATTTTCTAATAATGGATTTTATTTGTGTTTTGTGAAATTATATTAAAATTAATTTTTACCACCTTATCATGAACCGAACCACTAGGGCCTACGTGGATAGTGGAAAACCAAGTGTGAAAATCCCTGAACTTCCTACAATAATCTACTGGTTTGAAATAAGCACTGAGAAGGCATAAATGAAATGGGAGACCTTGGCATATGTACATGTATGCATGCACACAAACATCTACATGAAAAAGCGCTGATTAATAGGAGAATGACTTTAATAAGTAGAGAAAAAAATTAATTCAATAATCTCTAGGTAATACATCATAATATGAAAAATTAAAACAAAGGAAAAAGGGAAAAAATACACACCCAAATAGAAATAAATTACCAAACTAAAAAAAACTGGAATAATGGAAAACTAAAGAGAGACCATATTTTTATTTATAAATCCTACCACCTTATATAGTCAATGCACCTAGTTATCAATTAGCTCCCGTTATATCTCTTCTGGTCGATCTGTTGTTTGCAGAATGCACAACATGTGTGAGAAAATCCCATGTTAGGGTGATTTTATACATACCTAGTAGGACACCCTAAAAACCAAAAAATAGGGAAATATAAAGATACAATAGAAGACAAATCAACCCATAGTAAGAGGGAAATGTCAACCTAATAGATATATTCTCATAAAGAAACCCATGACATATAGAAAGAGTATCTCCGTCTATATAACCCATATATGCACAGTGAGTCTTACTACAACTCCAAAAGTACATCTCAAATTCCTAGAATCATGTGAAGCCTCACAAGAATCTATTTGGAGGGGATCAAACCTCACTACTATTCTATAAATTAGAGGGATCCAAAACCATAGGGGAGGACGTTCTCCCCATCAGTGTTTGAAGATGGGGGAGGACCACTCTAAAGATAGGGGACTTGTGACCTATTATAGTGTGGAGGAGTAACAAATCTACCTATGTAAAGAGTATGGGGTACCTACACCCTGGTGCAAAAGGGGAGTACCCATCCTGACATCAGTTTGATCATTCAAACTTGATCCCTGCCATCATCAAGGATCACCTAAATAAGCATCAAGATTTGAAAACCTCACATCGCATCTCATATTCCAAAAATATATCTATTATAACATTCTGCATGAAAAAAACATAGGATAGAATACTCACAAGCCAAAATCCAAGTTCGAAATATATTGATATAGAAGGTAGAAGTTACAGGGAAAAGTACACAACATGTATATGGGGTCACATATCATGTCACCTTGCTTCAACTCTAGGGTTGGGTGTGTTATCCCTCTGACATGGATTTGGAAGACATGGCACACTACATGATGTGTACTAGTTATACACATTATGTCTCATCCACTTAGGGATTTCCCAATCTCTTTCAGCCCTAGCCCATGTACATTATCCCATGCCTATGTACATGGCCATGTCTAGGTATCCAAATAGTGTCTGAGTACATGTCCATGCCCATATACACTAACTATAACCATGTGTTTGGAAATTTTAGTTCCCATGTATTACCATAGCACACATAGAGATACCAACACTATGTCATACAACGTGTATAGGGCCATACATAGCATGAACTATTTATCATTGTCTAAAACCCTAGCCACGATAGCTAGGGGACTACACAAGGTGTGTTTTTAAAGTACCCGTTGTGTAGTCAGGTTTTTCACAGAAACTAAGTTTCTTTATGTGAGTAACATATCTACTGTTTTGGCCACCATTTTCACCTTGTTGACCTATCTAATCCACCTAATCATAGGAACCACTACAAAACGTTGATTCTTGAACTTTGATGACTGAAAATTGGGAGTTTTCATCCTATGTGAGAACCCGTAGTGAGTCTGTCACCAATCTTGACATCAAAACCAAAAAGCATCACTTTTATCCAACATATCACCTTGATCCATCCCTAAACCATTTATCTGTATGTTATTCACAAAACATCCACTAATCTGGGTTTGAAATTACACTCAAACCTACCCCAAAACAGTCAAAATGCGACCTTGTGTGCCCATGATTAAGAAAAAAAATAATGGTGGGGGAAACACAATAGAAATGTGAATCCATATTAGGATGATTCAGTATTTTAAAAATATTAAAATATTGTGGAAACTAGGGGTTAAAATCTAAACACTATATTATAAATTGAAATCAATGATTCAATTTATTAAAATGGACTCATGTGGATGGAGAGTAATTAGAGATCAATAGAAAGTAGATATGAAAATCCCTAATCATTAATAAAATAGGGAGAAATATACAAATAATGAGTCCTAACTTGATTATGGATCGATCATTGTTGAATATCCCATTCACTAGTGACGAATAAGATCCACTACATTCACTTCTCACCTCTCGATCCACTTTGATCTGACCATTACCATTATTTGATCCCGATCCTCCAATGAAGAGTGATTCCCTCATCCTATTTAATCTTCCAGGGTTATGTGGATAACACTAGAGATTTTCCAAAATAGGGTATTTATAGATAGGGAATTATGTTAGGTCATTTAATAAAAATAAATAAATAATAATTTATTTTATCAAACACACCCGCCAATGACTGATTTCCATGAAACTTCCAACAAAAACCAACCTTAGGTAATGACTAAGGTAAAACATGCATTTTGGATTCAAAAATGGTATCATATTTCACATCTGATGTGATAAATAATGGGTAAAACATTTATATTGAAATGATTCATATGTGTGCATTAGAACACAATTAATATATTTTCATATATATGTTAATTCTAGTGTCTTGAGGCACCGAAACACAACATTGACTCTGAGTATAATTTCAGATATTTGTATAGAAATATTAAAAGGACAAATCCATTGAAAACCAGATTCATCACATTCTCACCTTCTTCATGTATTTTCAACCAAAAAAAGAACAAGATAAAAAAGGTAGTGGTATTGAGTCTGATTTTGACTCTCACACTCCCATGATATTTCCAGCATGATCCCATACTTCCAAATAACATGAACCAAAGTTATAGTACAATCACATAGGATGTTATCATTCTAATCCTTGACTTCCATTTGGTACTCTGCAAAGGTGGATCTATCCTCACTATTCAGCTCACCCCAGTTAAAAATTTTCATTGGATCGTGCATGCATCTCCTCAAATGCGACATATTGAAGATTTATAGAATTAAGTTCAACTATAGGGGTAAGGATAGGTGGTAAAAAACCTCACCAACCCTATTTAGGATCTCAAATGTCCTAATGAAACTCAAATATAGTTTTTATCCCCCAAAAAACCTCAATAATACTCATCATGGGGAGCTTGATTGGAAAAAATTGTCTCCCTACTTGAACTACAAGTGACAATAATGTCAATCTATTTTGGATTTTTTTCTTATATGGTATGCCCTAAAATGTTCATTGATCACCTGAATTTTATCCTTCATCTCCCACTCTATATCTGGTCTAATAATACATGTCACACTAATCTCATTCAAATATAAGGGTAACCAACAATGTCTCCCATATAGGTCCATGAAGGGTTCCATTATAATATTAGACTAATCGAAACTATAATAAGAAAACTCTAACAATGGAAAGTGATCCTCACAGCTCTATTTGAATTCCGACTTAGTGGCCGTCAACATATCCACCCACACCTAGATAGTCGGCTAAGTGTAGTCATACGTAAAGGGGTTAAAAATTTTACTCACTAGAAAATAGGTCCCAAAAGGAACCAATAGTCCTCTCCACAACTATGATGTAAACCAATCATCATGATTATATAATATTTTAAAGGGTACCCATGGAGTCAGATGATCTCTTACACATACAAATACCATACACTATCAACCAAATTTTACTCTCATATGGAAAGAAAGAGTGTGGACTTGATAAGTCACTAAATAACCTCCCAAATAACATCATGGATTTTCTTTATTTTCAAAATCCATATAAAAAATTGCATGTATATGTTATAAAAATTCCACTGTATGATGAAAATTTGATACATAAAACCTTCCATAACCAAGTGATCAACATTAACTTGCTGACACATGAGACACCGAGAGATAAACTCAAAATCCCAACCCACCAAAACTACTAATAATGGTCCTTGTACATCATTTCCACACAGGGATGTAAAAATAAGGGGGATGTGTGAAAGCCCCTCATCACCTCCTCATGAAACGTGGCTGGATCCACCATCATTTTCCAAAAAAAGGATGACATACTATTCTACTTTAGACAATCAATTTGTTACATCTCCTGAAGATATATGGTCATGTAGAACCTCAATGTAAATTTCTATAAACTGAGACTCTCTCACTCATAGAAGAAGTAGATGAGTCACCACCATTGAATGAAGAAATGTTATATTGTTCACCTCCATCAGGGTTAACTGAAATGAAGTGAACAACTAAAACACCTGTTCTACCATGTGAGAATGAGACTTCCTGCTAAGGTAATCTTATACCATGTTACCCTTCATAGTATTATAGACTATATAAAATCCATAGACTTATATGATCTATAACCAGTGCATCTATATCAGGTTAAGATCTATCTAATTGAAGATGTTCCTAGTACTATAGTGGTCTGAGTAAAAAATAAAACATTCCCCCAGAAGGTAGTGCCTCTACATCATTATATTGAAGATTACCGCTTCCAAATCTAGGTCACGAGTAATTTAGTTCTTCTCATTGTGTCTCAACTGACTCAACCCATATGAAATCACTACATACCTATGAATCAAATAACATTTGAGCCCAACTATAGAGGAATAAAAAAACACTATGTAATCAATAACCCCCTCCAATAGTCTAAATATAGGAGCACTAGTTAGCCATGACCTCAACTCCTTGAAGGCCCTCCGACACTGGTCTATCTAGGAAAATGGATACCCTTTCCACCTCATCTAGGTAAAAGGGTATGTAGTCTTAGAGATGTCTTCCATAAACATCCTATTGTATCCCACAAAGTATGAAAACTATACACCTAGGAAACACTCTTAAGTGGATCCAAAAAATTAACCAAATAAATTTTCTCTAGTTCCACAACTAAACCATACTTGAAGATGAAATCACCCAAAAACAAAATCTTGTAGATCAAAAAACAAGCACTTCAAGATCTTATGATAAAGATGGTTCTCTCAAAACAATTATAGGACCATCCATAGATGCTCTGATTTCTTCTCCTCTAATATAGAGTAAATGGGAATGCAATCAATGAAGTCAACCACAGATTGTTCTACGTATGGTTGATCTAGTACATAATATCCATAAACCTATTCGGGGAACTCATCACACCAAAAGACATAACCAAGAGATATTAGTGATTATAGTGAAATTGAAATTCCATCTTCAAAATATCATCCTCAAAAAATCTCAATTGGTGGTAGACATACCCATGACCAGTCATTGATAACCAAATCACACATATCAACAAGTCGGAGAGGTTATAAATACTTATCAAGGTGAAGTTTTTCTTTATCATCACCTAGTTTTGGAAATGATAATCATCAAATATACTCAAGATCTTGGCTACATTTTTCATGAAAAACTCTTTATATATCAAGGGGACACACTAGGTCTGATAAAACACTTCTCTCGAAGGTCCTCCAACTATAGACTCATCTCCAGAATCCCGATAGGGCCAATCCGATATGTAGTAGAAGATATTTTTGGAATCTCAGGGTTCATGTCAATGAATAAGTACATCTTCCACCACAAAGGTAGTCCCTGAACATCCTTGGGGATGATTTCCATATAGTACTCCAATATTGAAGGAATATAGATTATCAAATTTCCTATTGCACCATGAGCTAAACAATTCTATGTATGGGATATGGGTTGCATATTTCGGCTCACAAAGCTCACCCGCTCAGCCATGAGATCTATCTCACCCACAGAGGAGAATATCATCCCATCTATTTAAGGGCATATAACTTGTCTACAAATAATTTCAATCTTGTACTGAACCATGGACGACCTATCCATTCCCAAGATTATTCTATATGGTTTCATCCTTATGAACAAGAGTTCCCATGAAAATCTTTCTTCTTTGAGTCCCAAATCACACTATCAGTAGATATGAGATGTCAAAGAATCACTCCCAGTATGAACTTCTGGAAAAATATACTGGGCTAATGTCTCAATATAGATCTCTAGATCCTTAATGGGGGGATTTGGAGATAAAGGAATGAATCATTACTATATTTAAAATCATTAGGTAAAGATTATAAAAGACACATATCATACCTCTAATCATCTCATGTGTAGTTTGGCCATACCCCTCCATAGCCCGTAGCTACCGATGACCTCAACCGCTAGACCTCTATGCCTGGCATGGGTCACCTGGTTGTGGTGGTGGAATAAAATCATAGTGTCACCCTTCACCATCATCTCTTACCTTTGGAGTTCCACATACTACTCCATCTACACCTCCTCCTTTGGGACCTCCTTTTCCATGCATGGGAGATCCCTGAGCACAACACTATCTCTACTGTGGTGGTCCATCCATTATCTTATTATCCCACTAAGCATGAAAGGTCGTGTAATCACATATAATGTGATCCCTCGCTTCAAAATCATAAAATAGTACCTCATGTGGATGGAAAGATCCTCTATGCAATCCCTGATTCATAGATATATGCATGTAAGTCCAAGAATGATTATGCATCCTTTTCTGATACCTCGATGACTGATGTCTACTAAACACTATATAAATATATTCCACATGATGTAAACACTATCTCCCACCACCTAGAATCATTCTAATATAAATACATTAGTCACCAGAGCCTACTCTAAAACTCTAACACATGTTAGAAGGCATAAGGTGCCTATGATGGCATGAGTGTCTCGATTGAGACCCATGCTCAAACTTCCATGCATGGGAGCAATGATACCACAATATATCTAGGGAACAACATGTGAGGTCAGTGAACCTCACAATGTACTATTCAACTATCAATTCACCCTACTATATCTTGAGAAGCTCTTAAATCTATATGGAGCATAACCACGAGGGATAAAATTCAATGTAAAACTTTTTTTGGAAGTCTGACCATGAGACCTCCATCTCATCATGGGTCTACATCACTAAAATCCAAAACTTCCTTACTACCCTATACTAAAGGATGACTAAAAGCACAACCATATTACTATTCTGAGTCCAAATAGGCTTGGATATATAGACCACCGACTCAAGAAAATCTTCTACTACTTTTAGGGCTGGATCACCATAAAACCTCAGTAGTTATTAATTTTAGAACTCACATAGAACACTAAGCCAAATAAATTATTGTTATACCCTAATGGGGTTAACCACTACTCGAAATGAAGTGGTATTTCTCCCTACCATTCTTGAGGAAACACATCATGAGATGGCCCCTAAAATGAGGACTCATCACTCAAAATATTGTAATCATGATCCCGTATTGGTAACATGAAAATATGTCTTCATAGATGCATCATAAATGTGATGAAAACATACCATTGTTAGATTATATTATATATGTGGGGATCTGACAGAATATGAAAAATCAATGGGCATAATTTTATATAATGCATGTACTAATGGTTACCTGTAATAAAAGTCTCAGTATGTCGAGTAGACAAGTAGGTAGTAATAGTCCTGGTGAATGGATATGCCATCCACCGCACCAAAACTAGATTCCCTAGATTGAAATACACACTCGAGAGAATCCAAAACTATTTCCATAAGTTCCCAACCAATCCTCACCATGGCTCCCACTCCAACACTAACTCAAGGATGAGATACTATGATACCTCTCTATGAAGACATGACCCACCGTGGCCCACCCGCTTAGTAGAAGACTGAGTATGACAACCCCAAGATCACTTTTAACTGTCTAGGGGACGAGGACAACCACTGAGAAGACATAAATGAAATGGGAGGTCTTATCCTATGTACATGTATGTATACACCCATCCATCTCCACACAAATGTTCATATGAATAGAATAAATTCTAAATCATCTAGACAATGACCTTGCATGAAATAATTTCATGAGAATAAATTAGAGTATGGAAAATAAAGACAAATCATAAAGGATAAAAATACACAACCAATAAGAAATTAAGTCCAAAATTTACAATATCCATAATGAAGAAAAAATAAAGAGATCACAAACCATGATCTACAAATCTAACCAGCATACGTGGTCAATGGACTTATGTATCACTAAGCTTCACTGATGTCTCCCAAGATCTTTCTATCATATGTAAAAGTCATGGAATGTGTGTGAAAAGGAAATGTAGGGGTGAGTACATACATACATAGTAGACACCCTGAAAACCAAAAATGAAGTAATAAAATTAAACAATAGAAGTTATCTCCACCTATAGAAAGATGGAAATTACATCCTAATACATATACACTCATAATGAAACATAGAAGAGAGAGAAAGTGTGTTCTCATATCTATAGCCCAATTAGGTATAATGATTATTGTTAAAGATTGAAAAGTATATATTTAATGCCTATAATAACATTCAACCACACAAGAATCTAGGTGTAGGGGCCTGCACCTCACTGATGTGCTCCACAGTCAGGTAGCCACTACCCTAGTAGAGGACCCACTCCCAATTAGAGATCAATGATGATAGAGTACCATTCCATAGATAAAGGTTCAAAACCATTAAATATATATAGTGTGGGGGGGGGGGTATCAAATCTACCTATGTAAAGAGTATAGTGGACCTACACCATTGTGAAAATGGGAGTATTGACCTTGAAATAACTATAATGATCTAGCCTTAATCACTGGTATTGTCTATTATTTCCTAAATAAGCATCATAATTGAAACACCTCACATCAAATCTTGCATTAAAAAATAGTCTACCATCACTTTATATATGATAAAACTCAGTATAGGCTATTCATGGCCCAACATAATAGTTTTGAAGAAGGATATACGAAAGGTATAAGTTACTAGGAGAAGTAAATGGTGAGTATATGGGGTCACATGGTGTGTTACCTCACCTCATCCTTGGTTGTGTTATCCTTTTCAACCATATTATAAATAAATATCATTATACATGGTGAATAATGATTGTAAATGGCATTTGTTAACCACCTAAGGCCTACCCATGATCTTCTATCCCCTTATCATGTACAACAGCCCATGCCCATGTACATGGCTATGTCTATATATCCATATTATATTTGAGTACATGGATATTACCATGTACTCTAACCATTCCCATGTTCAGGTCCATGTATATTTCCATGTACTCTTAGAGCACACCTCAGTCACCACCACTATGTCACATGGTGTGTATAAGGTCATACCTGACAAGTGATATTTATCACTACCCAAAACCCTATTTTCCATAGCTAGGGGGATACACAATGTGTGTTTTTTAAAAGAAACATAGTTTATTCACTTGGATAATAGATCATAAAATTTTTCACCATTCAATCTTGGTTGATCTCCATAATCCTCTGAAATCATTGGAACCACTTACGGCCATCAATTCCTATCCTCTAATGGCTGGAAATTGGGAGTTTATTTTCCCACATAAGAGACCACTGTGTGTCTACCACTACTCTAGATCTTGAATCCATGAAGCTTTACCTACTTCCTATATCTCACCACAATCCATCCCAAAACTATTGATACAAATTTAATTTGTGAAAACTCCATAAATTTATTGGTTTTATCTTTCTTGAACATGCTCCGACAATGTCGAACCACGACCCAATGGGCCCATGATAAAGAACAAAAATAACGGTGGGGAAAAAGAACAATAATATGATGAATCCATCATATAATGATGCATTCTCAAAAAATGATAATAATATTGGGGAATTTAAGGGTGAACCAAGGGAAAAAATTATAAATTGAAATCGGTGATTCAATTATTTAAAACAGGCTCATGCGAAGGGTGAGTAATTATAGATCAATAAAAAAGGTATAAAAATGTCTTATCATCAATAAAATAGGGGAAAATTTGAAAATAATGAGTCCAAACTCAATTATGGATTTATTTTTAGTGAATAGTATGTTTCAAATGATGAATAATATCCAATTCATTCACTTCCTACCTCTCAATCCACCTCAATCTAATCATCATCGTTTTCTGATCCCAATCTGCCGACGAAGCATGATTATATATTCCTCTCTAATCTACTAGGGTTTTGTGACTAACCCTAGATATTTTATATAATGGTGTGTTTATTGTGAAGGAATTATATTGGTTTATTTAATATTTTTTTTTATTTTTTTCAAATACACTGGAAAACCACTGCCTTCTACGGAACATTTGACGTCGACCAACATTCAGTTGTGCCTACGGTAAAACATGTGTTCTGGATTCAATGGGTGTCTCTTATTTCCGATCCTCGGTGAATAATAATGAGAAAACCATTTATAATGAAAAAATTCATGAATATTCATTAGAAAAAAATTAGTATATTTTTATATATATTAATTATGGGGTTCAGATACACCCAAATACCATGCCAACTCTAAGGATAAATATCGATATATACATAGAGGTATTCAAAGGACCAAATTATAAAAAACCATTCATTATATACCTTATTAATTTAAATATTATAAAATGGATAAAATATTTGAGATCAACATGCTTTAAATTTTTAAATAGGTTAATTTTATTTTGAGTGATAATTAATAGTTTCAAGGGTAAAAGTTTGTCACCATGGTAAATGTTAAAAGGGTTAAAATGGGTGTTATAAAAAATTTCAGGCATAAAATATCTCTAAAAATTATATAAATTTGTTTGGTTGAGTCTAAATCTATTTACCATTATTTTATTCTAAAAATTGGACTAAATTGAATCCAATTTCTAAGAGAAAGACAATTATTATATTGAAATGTATTTAATATCTATAAGGGTGACACTCTTCTCACTTATAAAAGGGAAAAAATCTCATAACATACATTTTTTTAACACCTTATATCAACACAAATAAATCCAAAAATTTCTATCCCATATACTTGATTTCATATTATCACCAAAATACCAATCTTATAAGGCTTAATGTTTAAGACAAATAAAGATATCCAAGGAGGAGGTATAAGTGTTAACTGAATTGTTTCATGTTTATTTCATCCTATAACTCTTTAAAATATATTATAATTGTTGTAATACAATTAATTTAGTATATTTACTATAATAAAAAGTTATTATTTTTATTGAAGAACTATTTTGTACCTCATTTTCATCTTATGGAAATGAAAATTTCACCCGTGTGTACTTGTGGACTATTACCTCTGCGAAGTAATATAATTAGTTATTTTTCACTACCACACATGGGTGGTCATAAGGATGGATTTAATGAATAAATATGACAAATATGATATTTTTATGATTCCAAAAGGTAAAAACTTGTGCACATTATTTCACTTTTATCTATTAGAGAAATAAAAATGTCTCTTATGCAGACTTTCTAAATATTATCTCCACGACCAATGTATCTCCTTTTTACATCACTAATATAAATGAATGGATTAAAAATTATATTTAATTAATAAAATTAATAATTATAAAATCATAAAGATTTTTGAAATTATTAAACCATGACCCCTTTGACCATAGTTTTCACAACAAAGCTATTTTGGACTGAACATCACAAAAAACACGT
Source organism: Viscum album (assembly GCA_963277665.1). NCBI lineage: Eukaryota > Viridiplantae > Streptophyta > Magnoliopsida > Santalales > Viscaceae > Viscum > Viscum album. Next base: position 955,509,672 of record OY728126.1, read on the forward strand.
GACATGAACTTAAATAATTTATTAAATAAATAAAAACTGATAATAAATGAAATAAAATTACCAATGATAATGGAATAAACATGAAAAATTTTATTAGTTATAGAAAAAATTAATATAATTATATAATTTATTAAAGTAAAATACTTTCATGGAATGTCGGGACTCGAGGTAATATATTTTTTATTTAAAACCTGGTTTTAATTGTTTTAAAGAATTATTTTCAAATATTTTTCCTCTATATCTATGTACCAAAAAATTCATCAATAATGATCTTATTTATAATCAAATGAGTCATTAAAGTAATTTTTATATATATTTTATCATTTTAAAAAAGTTTTAAAAATTAAAATTTTCAATGTTATCATTATGGGTATCTTTGGAATTCATTGTAAAAGTGAAAAAGAAAATTGTTAACATTTTATATATGATTGATGTTTCCCACAACTATATATGTTATTTGTTATCCTGTTTCCTCTAAGAGTATCTGTGAGTTTTCATTGATGATCCTATAACTATTTTTTGGTGATTTTCATGGAAAGTTATCAAAAGAAAAGGATATATTTTTTCATTTTTATGAGATAATTGAAAGTGATTTATATTATGGGATAAAATATTAATTCTTATTAGTGTTATGATATAATATAGGATCTTAGGCATTTCATTCATTCTATGGTTCTTAGAATTTTTTTATGATGACCGGTGGATCCGATATTTCCATGAAATTCATTTGGTAATGATTTTTTCATTTGGGAATAGATATTGGAATTAACGAGTTTGATTAATATATTTTAAGGGTTACTATATGATTGATATGAAGATTTTATCCAAAAGTAAATTAATGATTATTCTATTTTTGAAAATGGGATTTTATAGGATTTTTTTTTATTTTATAATTTAAGATAATAATATTATTATTTAAATATTTTTTTTTGAGAATTTTAGATAAATAATATTTATTTTTTCAAGGGAAAGATTTCATGTTTTTCATGAAATTGTAATGATTGATAATTTTATTTTATTATTTATTTGGAGAAGTTTTTATAAAAATATTTTGATAATAAAGTTGTTTTTATTTATAAGTAAATAATTAACGGATCTCAATGTTTATTATATAAAAATAAAAAATTTCTTTTGGGTTTTCTAGATTTTAAAATTGAATAAGAAGTTTCCTTTCTTTTTATATCCCTTACTGAGATTTTTCTACTCATCCCATGTTTTAAAATGTCTTTCATTATGAATAAGTACGATTAGGAAATATACAAAGGTATATCATTCTGATAAGATATTTTTTCTTAAAATAAGAAAAACATATATGAATGAAGTATGATTGAGAACATAATAATATGTTTTAGTGGAAAAATATACACTATAAAGAAGTGTAAACATTATTATGTAATGTTTTTCTTAATTATCTACAACTATAATCCTAAAATATCTTTTAAATTTAAGAAAGTGTAACTATTATTAGAATTCATGTAATTATGAATTTATTATGTTACTGGGTGATATAGTTGGAATTAGAGAAAATTTTGATTTAATTTTATAATTTTGGATGATGAAAAAATAAAATGTTTTGAAATTTTAATTTATTTTTATATTTTGATGAGATAGATTTAAAGAATTTATATGTTTCTTCATCTAATCCATGTATATTCATATTGGTTTTCCAGAGATGAAACATGGAAAATGAAGTAAAAAGGAAACAATAGAATGATATCCTTCCTAATTAGTAACCTAGAATGATTGGAAATGGAATATAATAGTTTCTAGATGTGTTAAGTCAGTAAAAATAGGCTATTAATGTTGTTACCCACGATATAGAGTGTCTGAATTCTCTATAGAGGAACATGTATATAGTGGAACATTTCAGGAAATAAAACTCTTTAAATTTTTTAGTTCTTTAGACCCAATGGTATCTAAATGATGGATTAATGATTTAGAGAATATTTTCAAAGTTTTGGGTTGATTAAAACCTTATAAGGTAACTATTTTCATTTATATTTTTAAAGGTGAATCTAATCAATAGTTTTTATTGGTTTTGAATTCCCATGAGAAAGATAATATTGATTTCATGGATTGGACTTAATTTATGGATATTTTAATCAAGAAATACTTTTTTAAACTTTTTCAAAATAAAAAGAAAATTAATTTCATATAATTGAAGAAAAATAAGGATGAATCAGTTTTTACCTATGAATTAAATTATACTAGATTGGCATGATTTGAATAAAATTTTATTAAGGGATACTTTAGTAAAATTTCTAGATTTTATTTAGAATAGAAACATTTTTTGGGAATGGATTTTGTTTTTCATGAGTTTGGAATTTATGAGGATATTTTTTTTTCATTCTAAAAATGTCCATAATGAGTTTGTTGATTTTATAAGCATCATTTGAGGAAATATGAAGGTAAGAAAATTAATATTCCTTCTTGTGAAATGTGTGGTAAAAGAAATTAAAATGAGTGTCTTAAAACGTTTAGAGAGTGTTACGAGTAAATTAATACATGATATTTGGATCCTAACAAAAAGAAAATATAAATGGTAATGGTCTGACCAATTATGATAATCCAATTGTAAAATGTTTTAATCATAATGAGATGGTCCATTATTATGAATTTTATGTAAATAAAATAGTGAATGATGGAAAACATAAAGACCATAATATGAAGAGTTTGGAAAAGACATTTTCTACTACCTCATTGATTTTTGGATCATCAAATCCAGTGGGGATCAGTACAATACTTATTTATTTAGATTAATCCAATGTCTTGTTTGATTTAGGGATTTCAAATTATTTAATATTTGGTAATATTTCTTGTGAAATAGAAATATCACCTCAATAAATGAATATAATAAATTTGGTAAAAACTCTAAGTGAATATATTTATGTAATAGTGATATATAGGGTCCTTGTTATAATCAAATGTAGAATGATTTATCTTGAAAATATTATTTTATTACCCTTAGAAGAGTTTTATTTTATTATGGGTATGAATTAGCGGTCAATTTATCATTATAAGATAGTTATGTGGATAAATATTTCATATCAAATATTTAGATATATTTTCAATTAAAAAATAAGAAATATTTTATACCTGTGATAATGTTACTCCCAGACCCAGATGCCACTAAATGTTCCCCGAGCCTGGTTGGATACTTGGCTTCAAGTGCATCTTATTGAATGCTATAGGTTGTCGACTAGAAGTGAGGGCCTAAGATGTGTCCATGGGGAGCCTATTACCTCATTAACATAGTGTATCACAATAGCTGAATATAATAACATATGGTCAGTAGAAGAAGAAATGTAATAACAAAAAGAACGCCATATAGAAACATATTGAAGATATAAAAAATTTAAGCAACTGATATAAATATACGAAAAATGATGATTATAAAATTCATGTCACTATAAATATAGAAGACATGGATACAAGGATGAAGACACAACATGATATACAGAAGTTTCAAAAAGAAACAAAAAATTGTTCCCATCATCCTGATTTCTAGCTTGGTCATCTACTACCAGATCCATCCTAAGCAAGAAATTAATTAAGTGTTTGAAGTAGTACATTTTAATTTGTCACACCTACATACATGTAGTCTTCCAAGGTACTAATGGTACACAAATATGGTGTGATATAATTCTTAGTAGGCCACAACCAATAGTTTCAATAACCTCCAGTCCATGTAATATAAACTGAACCAACGTGCAAGTATTCATATTTATAGTAAAGCAGTATAGTGACATACATACCCATGTAACTACTTTATCCCTCGGCTGGTGTCTGAACATAAAACTTTTTCATTAATTAATAAAGTTATAGTTTATATATTTAAGTCATGTGAGGCATAACTCGCACTGACATCACCTCGTGATAGTAATAGTAAATGTTTCTATACATAAAAAGGAAAATAGGATGATAATAATAATGAAGAGGTTCCAAGGTAAGAATTAAAGCCACATAGACCTCAATGGTCTAAAACTAAATAATAATTGCAGTATATTTCAGGGTTATGAGTATAATCCTAGAAGAAACATCCAAGGAATACCATAATATTGAGGATCTAACTGAGTCCAAGGAATACATCCAAGGTAAACATGTTATGTAATGGATAAGCCCAAGGATGTAACCAAGGAACCTCATGTCTGTAGATACCATGATGGATCTAATGAGTGTATCCAAGGTATCCTAAAATATTAAATAAGGTATCCTACGGTTTCATATTTGGCATCTAATAATAGACAAGGATCGGGTTCTAAGGTGGGTCTCAACAAAGACAAATGACATCCTTGAATCTGAATGGTGCCCACGAGTTCTCAAGGCATTCCATTAGGAATCCAAAATCTAACCTGAGTCTAACCACACCTATAATAATGTTAAGGTCCATATGTAATTAGAAACCTTACTATTTAATAGTTTAATAAATAAGTCCTTGTATACTCAAGCCTTTTGATAATTCATAAGGTTCATGCCTTTCCTTTCATTAGTGTGGTGAGAACAATGGGAATGAAACCATTATTTAATTCATTAAGGTTATAACCATTTTAATTTATTCATTCTTCTAACTTCCTATGTAAGTGGAAAGGGGTTCTATTGTATGACACCAAATGTTCATTTAGATTCAATTAGGCCAAGTCATAAATATACATTATACTTACCAATTTCCATTTAATTTTGATTAGTCATGTGAAGAACTTAACTTAGGAGGGTGAAGTGTCCAGTATACATGGTACTATCCATTTATCAATTTAAGGGTCAATTACCCAAGGAAGTATTACCTTTAACAGGTCTATGTTATGAATCAATCGAATGTTGGTGTAGACACACAAGTAAAACTCTAAAAATCCAAATATGGAAATCACCCTACATGGGGTGGATAACATTATAGACGTAACCACCGATGATGAATAAATTATATGGAATGGGTCTTAGAAAATTATTCTAATGACTAAAATCAAGGAATAATAATTTTACAGTTGACGCCTGATGAAATTGGCACATCCACACAATAATTTATAAAATTTTTAAACATGAGGGATGAGTTAAAGAGAACATACCTCATACTCATACAACTTCCCCAATCTAGTTTCCGCCTCTAGTTTAGCATGGATTTGAAGAGATATAAATAATGGATCAATACCCTAAAAATAGGGTATATGATCCTACATCAAAATAGAATCATCGATAGGAAGAAGAATAGTTAATGATTAAAAATTAATCGATAACATACCATTGCAGATCCATCAAGATGAATGATGATTGAATCATACTCCAAATGGATGCTCAAGATTAATTTCTACAAAAGAGGGATTTTTGGCTTCAAAAAGGGTGAAAGAAGTGGATAATATTTGTTGGAGAAGAAAATAGAGGATCAGGATAGTTTAATTTGGTCATTAAGGGTATAATGGTAAAATCACAAATTTTTTCCCTTCACATGGTTTGGCCACATGGTTTACCAAACCTTACAAAAAACATGTATAATCTATTGAAGTAATGGGGAAACCACATGGTTAGGCCATATGGTTAGGGAAACCATGCTCCAAACTTGGAAAACCCCTTTATAATTTGGTCTTCATTTCCACACGAGCGTGCGTCCCAAATCAAATGGTTAAGGAAAACTGTGTGCCGTAATATTGCTCTCTATACAGGATCAAATAGTTAAAACTAACCATGTTGTCTCCCCCTTCCTGGTTTATTCTAACAGCACGAAAATCCTTTTTCTCCCCTAAAATTGTACTCCTGGCTCTGAAAAAACCCCAGATACCCCTAGGACCATCAATAACTCGTTAGGAATCTGTATTAGGTCCATAAAAAATAATTAGACCAAAATTAAAAGGATCCATAACTAATTGAAAAAATGAGTTATTATTGTCTTTCACCCTTAAAGGAACTCATCCTTGAGTTCACCTTCCTTGGGTGAAAAATCACTGTCATAGAACAACTCTAGCCACTAGGCATTCATGTAAGCCTCCAACTCCCATGTCTCATCCTGTACAAGATTTTTCTTTTATAGAACCCATACTGGTAGAACATAATGTCTTCAGAGAGCCTCCATGCTCTGGTAAATGATTCATATAGGATACTCCTAAAAAGAAGCATCGACATCTATCTCAAATTCCTCTGGATCAAAAGTATGATACGAGTCAGCATGATACTGGTGAATCTTCGAAACATAGAATAAATCATGAATAGAATGTTACCTTTGAGGTAGTCACAACAAATAGGCCAATATCCCGACTCTCTCTAAGATCTAAAATGACCATATATAGTGAGTGGGAAACTTCTTTTTCCTCTGTATCAGTTTATTCCATAGCTTGGGTGATACCTAAAGAAAAACATGACCCTTGAAATCATTTTCCAAAGGTCATCGGAAAAAATTAACATAATATTTCTATCTAGGTTGAGCAGTAGACATACACTTCCTAATAAGCTGAACCTACTTCATTGTCTCCTAAATGGAATAAGGATCTACTGGGGATACCTTTACTACCTCTATCCAACATAGGGGTGAATGATACGACCGACTATATAAGTCCCTAAAAGGATCCATCTAAATTGTATAGTAAATGTTATTATTATAGGAGTACTTGATGAGTGGGATATGATTCACCTATGAACCACCGAAATCATGGATACATTCCTATATCATATCCTATAGAACCTATCTCATCCATTCCAACTCTCCATCGGTCTTAGTGTGAAAGGATTTTCTCAAATGTATTTGTGTGCCCATAGATTTCAGAAACCCCTTCCAGAATTGTGACATGAAATGAGCATACCTATCTGAAATGATAGTACAAGGGACCCCATGTTGTCATATGGTCTCACATACATACATTCTTCCCATATCAGCAACTGAGAAAATATACTAGATATGAATGAAGTGGGATACTATTGGTAGCCAGTTAATGTCAACCCATACAACGTCACTACCTCTAGATGAACATCGTAACACAACAATAAAGTCCATAGAAACATCTTCCCATTTCTGTTCTGAGAATGAAAGTGAATGTAACAATACATAAGTTATCTGGTGCTCCATATTCCCTTTCTGATCATTGGAATGCTTAATGATAAAGCATGCTATCTAAAATTTCGTTCTAGGACACCAATACTAGTGTCACATGTCTTGATACATTTGGGAGATTCCTGAATGAACTTCCCAATGTGAAGCATGGGCCTTAAGAATCAAATTATATCTCATATCTATTGAAACCTAGACACATTGATGTATACACTGGATTTCGCATCTATCCATAGACCGGTTCGAAGATAGGTCATCTCCTAAAATACTCTCACGAAGAACCAATCTATTAGAATCTGAAAATTGCCTGCTCTTCACCTTATCAAGGACGGAAGAAGAAACTATCAAGTCTAATAGATGGGGATTCTTATAACTATCATGAAACTTCAGATGTATCTTAGAAAATAAGTCTATAAATTTACATTAATCACTAGATTCCCATATGGCATGTTCCCGAGTTTTCTAAATCAGTACATCCACTACGACATTAAAATTACCAGGCATATATGAACACTTAAAATTGAATTACTGAAGATATTCAACCCATGATCATGGTTTGAGTTTTCTATCATATTGCGTAAAGATATATTTGAGGTTCTTGTGGTTTCTATAAAGAAAAATCACTCCCCCAATAGATAGTGTCTCCAACAACATAAGGCATAGACAACTTCTGTTTAAGGTCATATATTGGGTAATTTATCTCAAGAGGCCTCAACATAGATGATTCTTATGCAATGAATCTATCATCCCTCATCATTAATTCTACTAGAACAATGAATTATCCATCATAGAACACTATATTGCCTCTGCTAGGCTCTGGAAGATTCAAAATAAGCGTCGAGACAAGCCTTTCTTTTTTCTCTTGAAAGGATTTATCAAATGATTCTGACAACATGAACTTAAGATCCATCTTTGTATGACCAGTAAGAGGTGAAGAAAGGCATGTGAAGTCCTATATAAAATTCCTGTAATATCCAACTAGCCCTAAGAAACTTCTTAAATCAAACACGTTCTTGTGCTTATCATAGGAAACCACATCACTCACCTTTTCTGGGTCAATAAAGACTTATGATTTTGAGATAATATGACTCAGAAAGTGACCATTTTCAATCCATAAGTGGAACATAAAAATCTTGACATAAAGATGATACTCCCTAAGTGTACTCATAATGATCTCAAGGTTCATAGAATGGTCTCTACGAGTGTGATAATACCCGAAGATTTTGTCATCAAATGCTATGACCAAGGAATACAAATAGGGGTGGAACACCCAATTAATCAAATCCATAAAAACAAATAGAACATTAGTGACAGTGAATGACATAAAAAGGTACTCATAAATACTGTACCATCTATGGAATGTTATATGAGGTATGTCTGATGAACTAACTTTCACATGATGATATCCCGATCTCAAGTAGATATTAGAAAACACCCTAGATCCTTGTAGATGGTCAAATATATTATCTATTAAAGGTAGTGGATACTAGTTCTAGACCGTAAGTTATCTCAACCATATATAATATATATACAAAAAAAGGGTATCACCCACTTTCTTGGAAAAAATAGGTGAAACCGAAGATGAAATACTGGTCTGTATAAAAACTGTGGCCTCTATGCCATCATACTTTCACTTGATCTCTTGGAACATGGTAAGTGTCATCCTATACAGAGGAATGGAAACTAGTGATACTCCTAGAATGATATCAATCATGAAATATAAATCTTTATTACGAGGTAATCCAGAAAATATCATTGGTAAATACATCCCTAAAATGATCTACTACTAGAGGGAATTCATCCTAATATAAACCCTGATTCTCCATGAATAAATTAAAAATTTTGGTGCTCACTCCTCCTAGCCGATGATTCTTTGGTCCATCTATAATTGGTTGGTAATCTCAATCACCCTTGTGTTGATAACTAATTTCCTATACTGATGCAAATGATACCATTTAGTGATCACAGTTTATAATGGAATGATAAAAAACTAACCAATTCATCCCAAGAATGACATCAAAGCCATTCTTATTGAGAACAAGGAGGCCCCAATAGAACGGGTAGTTGCCTACCTAAATGGGCAAGTCCTTACACTGGAATATGACCTATAACAATACATCTAATGATATATCTATAGTCTATACAACATAATAATACTGTTTTTACACCCCAAGAAATTACATGATAGATAAAGTAATGAAAGAGTATGAATAACCTATATCAAATAAATAAGATACTATAGTGTAGGATACTAGAATACTACCTCATGCTGTTGAGGGTCATGTAGCCAAATCCTCGAGTATCAGCTACAATGAATGAAACTGGCCTGATCTAGGACCCTGTGCAATAGGTGGACTACCACAATCAAAATAGCTCTACTAGAAATGCTGGTCATCATGAGTCTAGCTAACATGGCCCTGAACTCATCCTCGGACAGTCATACCTTTTGTACTCCAAATCCCTAACTGACTTGGTGTAAAATAATCTACCCCTGAAGTTGGTGCTAGTATAGAACCTCTTCCACTAGAATAATATGGAATGGTCTGAGATAATCTCTAAAGATACCCCATATATTCATTATCCAGACATTCTAGGGGGTCTCTATCACATAGAGGCTTTAGGTACCCCTGTCGGGCGAACTGATGATACACCACAGAGCTACCAACACATGTACTCTAGCTAGTACTTCCCTCATAAGAAAACATGAGAGATCACTCTCTTCCATGAGAAGAACTACTATCTTGCAGAAAAACTAGTTCTCTATGCCTGGTAATATTACTACCCCTCAGGTTACTCTCATTGATAAGATCCCAATTTACTATTTCACAGAATATAGTTATGCGAAATACATTCACCTAAGTATGGATGGCACACTAAAGACCATCCGCAAAGAGTATACCACATGAAAGCTCATCACTTGTTAGAAGTGGTGAAAACCACTGTAACTCAGTGAAATGTGATGAGTAATCCTTAACTAACATAACCCATGAATCGGGATTAATGAACTCTCTAGATTGGTTTTCTATCAACATCTAATGAAAGAAGTACTCAAAGAATATAGTTTGGTAGTCAGCCTATACCATGCCCCAATAGAGACAATCCTGGGTAATCAAATCCCACTGGTTCTTGACTGAATCACATAGTGTGTAAGTAGAAATATTAACCATCCACTCTGAAGGTGTATCTAGATGCTTAAATATAGAAAGGGTGGGATATAGCCAAAACTCAGTATCTTGTGGACCTCCATCCTCTAAGAAGGTAGGATGATGCTTCTACTAGAACTCATGTTTTAGATTATCCATCATAGTTGGAACCTATTGAGTACGTTTAATGGACTACATCAGATGTAGGAAACAATCATGAACTTGAGCATTAGAGCCCAGATCATGTACAACAGGAGGTGCCTCATGTGGCACTCATGGCGGTAAGGCTAGCGGCTTAGGTCCCCCCATGTCTAGATCATGGTCATCGCCAACCTCCTGGCACATGACACAATGATGCCATGGGGTAATTATATTATAAATTCCAAGAACATGCCTCCGAATAAGGATTAAGAAGATATATAACTACACTATCAGGATCTAAATATTAGAATGGATCACTACCCATGGTATACTACCCCAACTACCCACTTAGAAGGTCAGGTATTAGTAAGTGTTCAAGTATAATTTATAGGGGTTCTGTAGATTATAGTTCAATTGTAATTTTCCTAATTATTTATAGGAAACCATTTTTTTTCATTTTATATTTAACTACCTGGTTCACACCCTTACCTTTCATAAACATGGAAGAATTGAAGTGTCCAAAGCAGTACGCTTCCATTTATCAACACCATCATACAAGTAGCCAGTTCGGGTACCAATGGTTCCTAGATAGGGTGTGAAACAAATCTCAGTAGGCCACCACCAATGATTTCTATAACATCTATTCCATGTTATATAAACTGAAATAGTGTGAAATCATTCATATATAAAAGTAGAGAAATACAGTAACATACATAACCAGGTAGCTACTTCATCCCTCAGATAGTGTCTGAACGTGTAACAAGTTCATTAATTATGAAACTTCCAGTTTATATATTTCAATTATGTGACGAATAACTAGCACTAAAATCACCTCATGATAATAATAGTAAAGGTTCCAAGATGTAATAAGGCAAACAAGATGATAATAAAAATAAAGTGGTTCCAAAGTATGAACGAAGGAAACCTAGACCTCAAGGGTCTAAAACTCTATAATATTTTCATCCTGAATCAAGGGTAAGAGTGTAATCCAAGGAGCATCATCCAAGGATTTCAAAAATAGTGATGATACAATTGATTCTAATGAATACATCCAAGGTAAAATAGGTTACTCTACAGCTAGGCCCAGGGATGTAACCAAGGAAACTCATGTTCATAGAAGCCATGCTGAATCCAAGGAGTGTATCCAAGGAATACAATATTATTAAAGGAGGGATCCTACAAGGTCATACTGGGCATCCAATAATAGATGATGATTGAGTTCCAAGGTGGGTCTCAACCAAGGAAACCAGAATCCCTGAATTGGAATGGCGTCCACAAGTGCTCAAGGAATTCCATCGAGAATCCAAAATCTAACTTGATTCTAACCACCCCGATAATGATTTCATGCTCCATATGTAATTAGGCACCTTAAAATTTAATCATTTAAAAAATAATTCCATGTAATACATAATCCTTTTATAAGTCATAAGGTTGAATCCATTTCTTTCATTAGTGTGACAATACCAAAGGGGCATGCAACCATTATTTAATTCATTAAGGTCGTAACCATTTCACCAGGTTCTATCTGCTTCCCTACACTATAAGTGGCAAGGTGTGCTACGACATGAAACCAAAAATTCATTTCCATTCAATTAGGCCAAGTCATAAATATACGTTATACTGGAAAATTTCCTTTTATGTTTGATTAATCAAGTAGAGATTTTACCTTATGCTGGTGAAGTGTTAAGAATAGATGATACTATAAATTTATCAATTGAAGGGTCAAATACTCATGGATGGTTACCTTTTAGCATGGCCAAGCTATGTATAACCCTAATGGTGGTGTAGACACAAAAGTCACGAAATAATAACCAAATATGGAAATCACCCTACATGGGGTGGATAGTGTTGTGAAAGTTACCACCAAGGATGAATAACATATATGTAATTGGTATTATAACATCACTATAACAACTAAAAGAATGAAATATTAATTTAATAGGTGATTATCATTGAAAATGGCATGATGACAAGATAATTTATAAAATGACGTAACTTGAGGGATGATTTATAGACCACAAACCACATACTCGCATGACTCTTCTCTTACAATATCAGCCTGTAGTTTTTCATTGATTGAAATAGATCAGAAGAAAGAATCAATTCCCTAAAAATAAGGCATATGATCCTGCATCTAAATACCATCATCTATAGGAAGAGGTACAAAAACAAATTAAAATGGAATCGAGAACATACCATTGTAGATCTAACGAGATGAACACTAATCAAATTAGACTTCAGAAAAATTCAAGGGACCAAAGTATACCGAATATATCTTTTTGGATTCAAAAAGGGAGGATAAATGGGCTACTGTTTGCTGGAGAGGGAAATATATAAGAGTTTTAATTTAAATAGTATATTAAGAGAAACATGGTAAAATCACCCAATTTTGGCCTTCTTAAGGTTTGACCACATAGGTTTCCAAACCATACTCCTATTGTTCATAGTTTTCTAAAGGAAGGGAGAACCCTCATGATTAAGGCACATGGTTTGGGAAACCATGCACTAATAATGTGAAACCCCATTGAATTTTGGTCTACAGTTTTCACATGACCATTTAGTAAAATTTCATGGTTAAGGAAAACCGTGTGCCCTCATGAAAATCTCTACACAACCTATCATGGTTAAAACTAACCATGAAACATGCCCTGTATGGTTTATTCTAACCACAAAACATGCCTTTTCTCCACAAAAATTGTGTTTCAGGCTTCAAAAATCCCCACACACCCTTGGGACCTTCGTGAGCTCATTAAGAATCCATATTTAGCCCATTAATAGAATTAGATAAAAATTAAAAGGATCCATACCTGAGTGAAAAATTTGATTCTTACAGATTTTGTATCTTTAATATAAGAAATTTATTAAATATGGGGGGGAATGTTATCCATAATTTATCATTGAAAAAAGGGAACCATTTAACTTATTTATGTGTTTGTGGAAATTGAATTTTTAGATGATTTTCCTGATCATATGTTGGGTTTCATTCATGTACAGGAGGTTTAATTTCCATTTAATTAGATAAAAATTCAATATTAATTTTGAAACCTCATTATCAAATTGAACTAGTTGAGCTATTGGAATTAAAATAAAAATTTAAATAATTACATGGAATGTGTTTCATCATCACTAGAACATCACCTAGGAGAGATCATATTTTTTTAATAAAAGGTGGACTATTCTGTGATAATTTTCAATGATTATAGAGAACTCAATATCATTACTCTTAATAACAAGTATTTTTTCCTCATATTTATGAGTTATTTGATTAGCTTCAGGGTGATCATTATTTTTTGAAGATTAATCATAGATATGGATACCAACAAACAAAATTTCTGTAATATGAAATTTCAAAGACATTATTTCATACTAAATATTTTTATTATGAGTTTGTGGGTTTTCCCTTTGAGTTGAAAAATTCACCAACTATATTTATGGATCTTGCAAATTGTTTTTCCCATGAGTTTTTAGATATCTTTATGGTTATGTTAATTAAATATATTATGCTATATTTTAAAAGTTATGATGATAAGGATAAGAATATAATGATTATTCTATATACTTTAAATGAAAATTGGTTGTTTTGAATATTTATAAAATGTGAATTTTAGGTACAAAAAATTTCATTTGTTAGGATTGTTATAACCAGAGATGGAATAATAGTTGATCATACTAAAACTAAAGTGATAGAATAATAGACAATTCTTACTGGTGTTGGTAATATTAAATGTTTTATTGGATTATTAGGTTATTAACAATGGTTTTTTAATTATTTTTTGAGGTTATCCAACCAACTATCCATGTTAAAACTAAACAGAGTTAAATTCAATTAGATAAAGAAATATGATGAATGATTTCAATAATTAAAAATATTAATGGTTAATGAACTAGTTTTGTTTTTACTCTCTAGAAATATATAGATTTTAATTTATAGGGACTCTTATTTTAAGGTTATTAGGTTTTTTTTGATAAAAATGAATAATTAATGGCTTATGCATCGCATCAATGGAAATCCTATAATCAGAATAATCAAATGAAAGATCTTGATCATAATATAATAGTTTTTAATTAAAAACACAGAAGAATATTTTATATGTGGAGAAATGTAAAATTTGTGTGGATAATAAATTTTTTAAGTAGATATTCACTCGTAAAGAGTTGAATATTAGGTATTGTATATAGTTGGATCTAATAAAGGATTATGATTTCATGATTCACTATCATCTAGGTAAAGCCAAGAAGGTACATAATGCATCGAATTAAAATTATAATTCATCATTAACCATGATACTTTTGGGAAATGACCTTTTATTTGGTGATTTAATGAATTTTTTTAAATGAAATTATGTATACAGAAACCCCTTCTCTTTTGGATCAAATATCAGTATAATTATCCCTGTCATCCAGAATTCACAAGGTTTAACTAGAAGAACATGGTTTTAAAGAAATAAAATAAATGGTTAAGGAAGTAAAATTATATAAGTTTAAATATTATAAATATGGTGTTATAAGGTTTCAAAAGAGACTACGTGTACTGAGTGATTTTTAGTTGAAGAAAGAACTGTTTAATAAAGGCCACACCTCTCTGTTTTTTTTCATCTTGGTAGTTCTAATTTTTATCAAGAAATTCAGGAGTATTATTTATGTGAAGGAATGAAGAAATATATTATTTTTATTAACATTTTATGTTGTAATTATTAATTATTTAAAGTTGATGGAAAATTTATGAAGGGTTTTCTTTGGATTTTGTAAGTGTTTGAGTGAAAATAAGAGAATATATCAATGGATTTAATTGTGGAATTACCAAATACATCTCAAGTTAATAATTAGATTTAGGTTATTATTAATCATTTGAATAAATATTTATGGTTTATTAATACTATACATACCATATTTTAAAAAATTATTTCTAGAAAATATATATAATAGATTGATAAGCGACATTGAGTTATTCTCTTTGTTTTACCTAATCATGTTCTTAGATTTACAAAAAAAAGGTCTTCCAAAATTGTGGGATACTGAGTTAATTTGAGGTACAATTTTTCATCCTCAATATGATGGATAGTGAAATAAAATGATTTATACTTAGTAGGATATTATATGAGATTGATCATTGTAATATTAGGGAATTTGGGACAAAAATATTTCATTAGTGTAATTTTATTAGAAAGGTAGTTTTCATTCAATTATAAAAATTGAACTATTTGAGGAATTATATGCAAATATATTTCAGAATCTTGTATATTTGGATGAAGTTGTGGAAATAAATTTACTGGGACATGAATTGGTAGTATTTATTGTAAAGACCCCAAATAAAGTAACCCAGAGCCGGTGGTTATTTTATTACATTAGAAATAGATACAAGTTATCACATCCAGAAGGAGTACGTAGTCTAGTAGTCTTGGTAAACCAAATACATACTTGAATTTAAAATATATTTGAAAAAAAAATATATGATAAAATTATCTTTAATAAAACCATTTTCCCTATTAACATATCCCAAAATATTTATCATAAATCACTTATTGGCATCCCAGGGAAAGGAAACATAATAAAGGATGATATCAGATGCCTAGTGAGGGTATGTGTACCAGAGAAGCTATGAATGATCACATAATAATAACATGAATGCAAGGGTATGATAAAATGAGCATAACATTTGAAGATAATAACCTACATATCAAAGGTCATAATCTTGATTCATGGCATAAAGGTTGTAAGTTCATAAGACATGAATCATAAGAAAATCAAAGTAAATAAGCTAAGAGAGCATAACCTGGGCATAAAACATGGAATTATGGAAGACACATAATCATATAAAATGTGTTCATATGATAATGAAAACTAAAAATATAATAAAAATAGTGGATCACTACTGATTTTATATTTCTTATAGTGGAATAGGACACACCTATTTCCTATATTAGACCAAGACAGGCTTGTTTCCTATAGTGGATCAATCTAGTCAAATTGTTTCCCATAATTATCTCATGAAATATAAAGATTTATCTAATGAAATGGATGGAGATATAGGTGCCACATTTCTCATAAAAAAACCATATGTGTTTGTTCCATTGGATCCTAAATTGTTCATCATATCAAAACCCATGAAAATAAATGGGTTTCATAAACATTTCATAATATCATAACCTGTGTAAAAAGTTAGGTGCATAATCATTTAACCATTTCATCATAGCGTAACCCATGAGAAATGACTATGTTTTGTGAATGTATATCCATAATAATCATGAACCTAAAATATCCAAATAATTAATAATGATAATATGATTGGATCAAATCAAGTTATGACATCTTATATGGAAAATGATTTTGAAATATCATTTAAAACATTTCTTGATAAAAATATCATTTTAACTTTGAAAAAACTTTTCTTAAAGAATCATAAATATCATTTTTGTTTTGAGAACACTTCTCAAAACATAAAACATTTTTAAAATCTTTTTATTTGAAAAAAATTATATATTTTTCATTTGAAATAATTTTTATAACATTTTTAGAAAACCAAATTTTAGAAGAAAGTAGATTTCTGAGCGAATAGATAAATAAAGAAAAATTATATTGAAAGAATTTTATCAAATATTATAAGTACCAAATATTTTAAAAAGGGTAATATTACTTGAAAAATCATTAATGGTCATAGGGGAAGATAATTATGGAGTTTCTTTGGAGATGGATTATAATATTTTATCATAATCATAAACAATCTCAATAAATGATGAGATTGTAGTATAAAATCCACACTTATAGGTCACCTTGAATCATATAAACATTGATTGAATATCATTAAATGAAACCTAGAATATCATCAGAATAAATAATATAAATATAATACATGTCAATTGGGATGTGTATGCACCTCATAAAATAAATGAGGTGCATAACATTACATTTGTTTCAAAGAAGGTAAATTGAGATAAAAATCCCTTATCACTTTGGTAGTTTTTCATATATAAACCCTATGAAAGAGATATACTAAAATGGATTTGAAATTAAATATAATTTTTGTAATAATAATCATAAAATACATTCATTGTTAGTATATACACCACATCAAAAAAATATGTAGTAAATATGGCATGTGTTTGATTGAAAATAAAAGTGAGACAAAAATCTCTTCCCTTAAGTCTTGACGTTATTCATACCAATTTGAAACTCCTATATATTAAATATAAGATTATAATACCTCTCTTAAAAAACATATAAATTCAAATAATATCATATTTTATCCCCTTATAATGTTTCAACACCTTATTTGTTAATAATAACTTATTTAAATTCTCATTTTTGGGTGTCAATTGTTTTGTTTTATCATGTAAGTTTTATCATGAAAGTTCTAGTTCTATAGAATAGTATATAGTTAAATCATCTCCATAATGATATTGATGTTTTAAATATCATATTTAATTATTATATACATTATTATAACCATTATTTAATGATGGTCATGGAAAATGAATCACATCTATTCGTGGGGACGGTAGGCTGTATGTGTGCACAATCGAAGGTCTCATTCAATTAACGAGTGAAAGGATAATGAATTGGGTGAAATATTAATCTTAAATAATAAAAATAATTTCATAATTTTCACACAGATATATATATATATATATATATATATTATTTCCATCATTATATCCATTTATGTAAATCGATGATGAGAAAATAAATTACCCCACTGTGTGGAGATGGTAAGCCATGCATACACAAGCGTGGTGATTTCTTTTTTCATAGGATGGATAAAAGGTATAATATTATTGCACCATAACAATAATATCACCTTTTATAATACCATAATTATTATTTTATCATGGAAACAACTCATTAATAGTATGTAGAAGAAGAAATATATTTGAAAGGTTATGTAAAGACGATTACCTCTTCTTTGGTGAACTTCCATTAGATATATTATTAAAGGATATAAGCTTTGAATTTTTGAAGGAAAATAACCTAAAGAACTTATTTAAGGATGTTTATCAGATAAATTATCAGAGTTTTATTCTGCTAGAAGGCTCAAAATTGTGTAAATATGTGATAGAGGAATTTCCCTTTTATAATTGGGATGAGGGGCACATTCAAAATCACTCAAAAGATTAAATTATAATAAGTTAATTTTCTATCTAAATACCACCAAATGGACATGGATTCTAGAATAAAAAAAATATAATGTTGTAATCTTATCATCCAATATACTTTATACATGTTTTGGTATTATTTTAAACCTTATAACTTTGATTAACCATTAGTTAACCTATTTTAAATTTAGCTATGGAAACAATATATTTAATATTAAAAGGAAATATTGTTTAATTATAAGGATCCTATTAGACCATAAGAGAAACATTTATGATATTCTAGACCATATAATAACCTCATAGTATTATTTAAATATTTTAATAAATTTTAAATAATTTAATAGAATATTATTTCGATAAAATATCACAATTGTCATTTTTGAGAAAATTAATTTAATTTGACTTAAAATACTTAATAAAAAAGGGATAATTAGAATATAATGTGTTCAAACCTCCATAATATTTCATATAGATCTATAAATTTAGTGGAACACATTAAATAATTCAATTTAAATCATTTTTTATATTTTTAAAATCATTTATTATATTGTTTTATTAAATTGAAAAATATTATGTCAGTGTTGCATAACAAATTAAGGCCATTATATAATTAATAAAAATTAAAATTAATTTACAACATGAAAATTATTTAATTAAATTCAAAATGTAAATTTTTATTCATTCATAAACAATTGTTTTTTATATGTGGATATATAGGATATATTAAATGAAAATAATGTGACATTTTGTGAATTTCTAGGATTTAAACAATATGTAATTCCTTTTCCTAGACATTCATCCATAAAAATACTAAATTTTGAACCATATGTGTTAAGGGTTGATTACCTTCATAAAAAAATAAGTATGAAGAATTATTTCCTTATCAATTATTTTTATTATTTTCTAACATTATTTATTTGATATTTCTATTAATTGAATATTTATTGTGTCAGCATTGAGTAAGCATTAATGGTAATTATTTTTTCAGTAAAAATTAAAAATATATTATCATTTATATTCAAACATATTATCTAGAAAGCACCATATTAAAAATAGTATACTTTTTAAAAACAAGTGTGTGACATGCTTGGATTTTCCTTAACAATTTATTTTTACCCTTTATCGTGATAACAAAAATTACCAATGTTATAATTCTTAATATCCAAAAAATTAAAGGGTGATATTTAAAAAATTTGGACCTCCTGAATTCAAATATGATATCCAATTTATCTAATTCAATATCTATAAATTTAATAAATTTATTTTAATGGAAGTGTGTAACATGAGAATAAATTTTTTTTAGAAAAATATTATTTTTAATCGTAAAATTTTATTTTTTAATATCATGTCTATAAAAAGTATTATATGAAAATAAAAAATAGATTTATTATGCAGTATATATATTTTATTAAAATAATTTAATACTATTTATTAATTTTATTTATTAAGATAAAACACCTTTGTGTGCATTAAATATTTTTTTCATAAAAACATTTCCTTTATCTCTAATTGGTTTTTATTTTAATTTCTAATTAATTGAAAACCACTGAAATCACATTATAAATGTGTAAAACATATATTCTCATAAGTTTGTTATCACTATTCAAACCCTCAATTCCAAAATCTAGGTGATAATAATCATATTAAATAATAATATTATTTGTATATGGTTATTCGATAAAATTGGGTTTTGCGTGTAACACAAGGTATCGAAGAAACATGATGTTGGATGAAACATGAGGAAAAATAAGTGTTACATATCATGTATTCTATCTAAGAGTCTTTACATTTCATTTAATATAAGCTATCTTTAATTGAAAAATGTTTCATAAAATCAGAGGATATTACATTCTACCCCTTTATAATGGGTTTCCCCCTCAAAATTCATCTCAGTCATCAAAGGTTTATCATTTTATATTTCATTCATAGAAACCCACATTGTAAAAATGAATAATAAAACTTCCATTAAGAAGAAAAATTTAAAAACATAAAGGTTACTGGATGTAATGTATAACTTGGTTCCCACATAAGAAACAATTAGTGAGAAAAAAATAAATAAAAGATGTATTTGGAAGGGAGAAATAATCCCCAAGAACTAATAGAGAGTAATAGATAACATGGTTAAGATATTTTTAATGACCAAAAAGCCATATAGCAAATTGGTCTGAAAATGGTCATTGATTTCATCATAAATGATGATAATATGATAACATTTTATTTCAAAATACATTGAGAAGATATACATACTAGATTTCATTTCACAAGTACAATCCCACTCTTTGGTGGTGCCACGATCAATTTTACATTCACCACTTACTCCAATAAGTAAAAATTAAAATTTCAATTCTTGAATAACTAGTGGATCATAAGATGCATAATGGGATGAAAATTCATTCCATATATATATCTAATTATCTACATAAATAAATGGTTTGCACATATTATCAAATATGCATAAATCATCTTATGATGAATTAATACATTAATATATAAAACATCATCCAATTTTAAACATAAAAAATTCAATAAATGTATACCTTTATAAACCATCCAAAAGAATAAAATCCAAAACATTTAAAATAAGGTGAATAAATTTACAAACCAACTTATCATTAATCCCTCAAATTACATGATGTGGATATTAATTTTCACATACAAAGCATATGAATACCATTATCATGTATTCTCTTGAAACATGGTAATAACCAAAATTATCATAAAATTATCATGAAAATAATCATGATTTATAAAATTAACACTTTCATCATACCGTAAATCTAAAAATTATATAAAATCAATACATGGTATCATAACCCACCCTTCCATCATATTACTAATTATTTTCAAAGTCATCAATATTATCCAATTTATTTTATCACAATCAACAATGAACACCTCATTGTTATCCTAGAATCATTCACATATAAGGGTTTTATTTTGATTAATCATGTGTTCCATAGAAGTATTACTTTACCACTATAACAACTTTTCATGGTTACAAGTTCCATTCAACATATTCTTTCAAATATTTTATAGAAAAATACAGTGCAAAAATCCTTATATGTTTCATTGTTCTAAAATTACATAAAATTACTTCTATAATATCATTCTTGAATTATAATATATGAAAACCCAATAATTCCATGAAATTCTCAAACCATTAACCCTGATTTTTTGTTTCATTCCTAAACACTTATTTCATCTCATATGTCATTCATAGTCCCTTAATCATAAAAAATATAACAATTTCTCATACAAAATTTCTTACTCTCTTCATGATCTTTCCGCATAGGCAATCAATTTTCATAATGACCAAACATTACATATTTAAAAAATGTATCTGTTAATGATTTATTTGGAATACCATTCTTCTCATCCATTATATTAACTGAATGTTTCACTTTTCCATTCCTATTAGTCTCTTTGTGTCATCTTCTACACCCAAATCATCTTCTAGTCCCTTTAAAAAATTCTCCTTGATTCCTATTACCACATTATTTAAATGATGAAAATTGAACTTTCTTTCCCCATTTTTCACCCTGAAACTCTATATTTCTCTTATTACGTGGGTCAGGAAACTCACCAAAATTTATATTATTGGTTAAATTATTATATTTATAATTAAGTATAATAACAAGGTTTACCCTTTAAACTCCAATTTAATTTGGTTTATCATGAGGAAGATCATTCCATTTTCAATAAAATTCATCATTAAAATGAATCCTACTAGTTCCAACTATTGTATAAAATCAAAAACTCATAGTACGAGGTGAACTAATTATAGTGGAAAACCACATAATAAAGAGAGATGATGTCTAAATCGTGAAACCTTATTTTTAATCAATGAGACCAAGTATAAAATAGATCATACATGATCTTCATTTGTTAAAATCCACACATAATGGTTTTTAAAGAAATTGTGGATTATAAAAATAATACACCATAGTAGTGTCAAATTTGGTGTGTAGTAAGGCCCATTGTCATTCACTAATTCCCAATGTAGTTAAGATAAATATGTTGTTTTTAGGTTTATTACCCCAAGTTAAGTCTATTCTATAACCATGTTCAATTTTAGTATCCACACAAGGATATATTTCTAGATAAAACACATAATCTATTCCTAACTAAAAACTTTAGGATGTTCATTTAATAGTATCCTCAATGTTAATCTTAGGATTATGTTATCTAATATATGTTTTCCTAAATCTAGTTCCAAATTTTTATACAAACTTTATTTTTTACTATCTAAAAAGGTATTTAATCTAGTAACACTAAAATAATGGTTACTTTATACATTGGCACTAGATACAAGGTATCACATCCCGAGGGACCAGATTGTTTAGTACTCTGGGTAAACTAGATATATACATGAATTTAAAATACAATTGAAAGCGTAAAATAAAATAAATCTCTATTAGAACACTAATATTACATTTATAATATCCCAAAATATATATCATAAATCATTTCTTGGAATCTCAGGGAAAGAAAAAATTAGAAAGGGTGAGCTTAGATGCCCAATGTGGGTATGAATAAAATGGAAGCTATGAATGATCATATAAGAATAAGACGAGTTTAAGGGTATAAGAACACAAAAATAACATTTTAATTTCATACCATATATATAAAAGGTTATAAAATTGAGTCATGGCATAAATGTCGGCATTTTATATGACATATATCAGAAAGAAATGAAAGAGTATAAGTTGTGAGAGCATAAGCAGGTATAAAACCTGGAATTGGGGCAGACACATAAGTATAGAAAATCATTTCATATGTAATAGTTGTCTACCAAGAAGATAAAAAATAGTGAATCTAGGCTTATATGTGATTTCATATAGTGGATCAGGATGCACCTATTTCCTAAACTGGATCAGGATGCACCTGTTTCCCATAGTAGATCAAGCATGTCGACTTGTTTACAATCAATATCTCATGATATAAAATCTGTACCCAATTCATTGGAGGGAGATATAGGTCCCACCCATAAAATAAGAATAAACATAATTATGTGTACTAGAGGATAAAAAATCATTAATCATTTGATAATCTGTGAAAAGGAATGGGTTTCCTAATCATTTAATCATATTATAACTTGTGGAAAAAGACTGGTCCGTAATCATTTCATCATAGCATAACCAATGGGAAAGGAACTGGTATTGTGGATATATTTCCATCATGATCATGAACATAAACCATCTAGAGAAATAATATAGATATTTTCATTTGATCATATTAAAGGATGACATCTAAGACCGAAATTGATTTTGAAATATCATTTAAAACATTTCATGAGAAAAATAACCGTTTCACTTAATTTTTTTTTGTAAAAAAAATTAATATTATTTTTACACTGAAAACACTTATTAAAACATAAAACATTTTAGAAAATATTTTATTATAAAAAATAATATTTAATGGTCTTTTAAAAATATTTTTGAGAACATGTTTAGAGAACATGCTTTTGAAGAAAATATATTTCCGACTGAAGACCGAAATAATGTTAAATTTTATTAAAAAAATTATCATATATTTTAATTAAAAAAGAGTTAAAAATGGTACTATTACATGAAATAATATTTAATGACTATGTTTAAAAAAAGTCATGTTTTTATTAAGATATGTTTGATATTATTTTAACATAATCATAAAAAATATCGATAAATGATGAGATTGTAATATAAAATCTTTACCACTTGGTAACTTTGAATTGTAAGAACATGAAGGAATAAAATTAAATTAAACTTAAAATATAATAAAAATAAATAATATCATGATATTACATGTCAATTGGGTTGTGTATACACCTCATAAAATAAAATAGGTGCATAACAGAACATATGTCTCAAAAGAGACAAATCATGAAAAAAACCCCTTTCTACTTTGGTAATTTTTGAACTGTAAACCATATGAAGGAGAAATCCTAAAATGAATATTAAATTAGAAATAATTTTTTGAATAATATTTATAAAATACATTAATGTGTAGTATATACACCACATCAATGAAATATGTAGTAAATATGGCATGTCTCTCACAAAAAATAAAAGTGAGACAAAAAACGCTCACCTTAAGTCTTGATGTCCTTCATACACATCTTAACACCTTGTATAATAAATATAAATTTATCATAACTCTAAAACATGATAATATAAATTCTTATTATATCATATGTGGTCACCTTATGACATCTCAACACCCTTTGTTAATAATTCTTTATTAAAATCCGTATTTGAAGGTGTTAATTGTTTGTTTTCTCATGATTGTTTTGGTATGAATGTTTTGGTTATATAGAGTATTATATAATTACTTAATTTGAATAATTATATTAACATTTTAAATATCATATTTACTCATTATATTCATTATTATAACCCTTTCCGAATGTTGTTCATGGAAAATGAATCTCATTTCTTTGTGGAGATGGTAGGTCATAATTCTATATGGGTGCCAATAACATTTCATTAATGAGTGAATGGATAAAGAAGTAGTGACATATTAATCTTAAATAATAAAAATCATTTCATATTTATCATATATATATATACATATATATTATTTCCAAAATTATATTCATCTAATTAAAGTAGCGATGAAAACAAAATTACCCCACTGTGGAGAGACAGTAAGCCGTACGTAGGCACGCGTGGTGATTTCATTTTTTATAGGATGAATAAAAGGTGTAATATGGGTTTAATATAATAACAATAACACCTAAAAATATAAATGATACTATAATTATTATTTTATAATGGAAAAAACACAATAATAAGAAGTAGAAGATGAAATATACCTAAACGCGCTGATAAAGGAGATTACCACTTCTTCAGTGAACATCCTTTAGATTTATCTATAATTTATATAGGGTTTGTATTTTTGAAGGAACGAAACCTCAAAAAATTATATAATTATTTTTAGAAGATAAAGGGGTAGGGGTGGTAAAGCTATAAGGCTCAAAGAAGTGTAATGAAGTGAGGGAGGCAATGCCCTTTAATAATTGAAGCAAGAGGCACTTTTTAAATCTCTCAAAAGATTATACTATAATAAATTAACTTTCAATCCCAATACCACCTAATGGAAATTTATTATAGGATAATATAATATAAGGCTATAATATCATCAATTAATTTAATTTAGTTATTATTTTTTGAATAATTTAAAACCTTATAATTTTGATTAACCCTTAGTTAACAAATTTTAATTTTAACTGTGGTAACAACATTTTCAATATTAAAAGGTTATAATTTTTACATATAAGGTTACTATTAGACCATACATGACAAATATATGATATTTCATAACATTTAATAACACCATTATATTTTTTATATATTTTATCAATTTTAAATATTTAAATAAAATATTATTTCAATAAAATATCATTATTGTCAATTTTGACACTACTCATTTAATTTGGTTAAATATACATAAATAAAATGGCTTAACTCAAATATAATGTATTAAAACCTCCCTAATATGTCATATAGATCAATAAATTTCTTGGGTAACTTTAAATCAATCAAATTATATTGATATTAATATTTTTAAAATAATATATCATATTGTTTTATTAAATGGAAAAATACTTCGTTAGTACTACATAATCAATTAAGGCCATTATATAATTACTAAAAATAAATAAATTTATAAAATAAAAATAATTTTATTAAATTCAAAATATATACTTATATTTTTTTCATAACATACTTTTTTCCCTTTGTAGACACATAAGATATATTAAAGACCAAGAAAATCACATTTTGTGACTTTCTTTAACATAAATAATATACCATTCATTATCTTCGAAAATATTTTGTTAAACAAATAAATTTAGAAACATAAGTGTTACGGGTATAATTAAATTCATCCATTAAAAATAAGTTTTAATAATTACCATATTATCACTTATGTTTAATATTTTTTAACATTATTTATTTAATATTTCTATTAATTTAATAATTACTGCATCAACGTTGTGTAAGCACTTGAGGTAATTATTTATTCCCTAAAAATTAAAAATAAATTACCATGATTTATATAATTATTTTTTATTTCTCAATACTATTTATATTAGAACATAACCACTATAAAACACAATATTAAAAATAGTATACTTATAAAAAACAGTTGTGTGGCATGTTTGATTTTTCATTAAATAAAATACAATAAAGGCCATAATCTTATCCAAGTGCCTCCAAATGGTAAAAAAATAACCTTTGGATAAATATAGTTACAAAATTATCCATCCAATATAATTGGGGAATTTTTTTAGGGTCAATTTTTAATCCTTATCATTTTATTTTAACCCATAATTATGCGATATACCATTTACCATGGTAATAAAATTACCAAAGTTATTATTCATAATATCCAAAAATAAATGGGAAATATTTAATAAATTAGAAAATACAAAATAAATATATAAAAACAATTTTATCTAATTAAGTACCTATAAATGACATAAATTAATTTAATGTAAGTGTTCAATGTGTGAGAAAAATGATTTTTAGAAAAACAATGTTTTCAAGTGTAAAATTAAACTGTTTCTAATTTGATTCCTATAAAACATATTAAATTAATTTAAAAACTATATATTGATTATATAATATATATATTTAATTAAAATAATTTAATAATAGTGATTAATTTCATTTATTAACATAAAACACCTGTGTGTACATTAAATAGTTTTTTTTCATTAAAACATTTCCTTTATATTTATTTCATTTTTATTTTCATTTATAATTAATTCAAAAATAATGAAATAATTTTATAAGTGCGTAAAAAATATATTTTCATAATCTAGTTAATCATATTCACACCCACCATTTCAATGGCTAGGTGATAAAAACCCTATTTAATAATAAAATTAATAGTATACTATTGTTCGATAAAACTCGGGTTTGCATGTAACATAATATATTGAAGAATATAAATGTTTCATGAAGTGTTAGATATACTCAATGTTTTTTATCTTGATTTCTTTGGAAGATACATTCCATATATTGTAACACAAGCTATAAATAATTCTTATTAAATTGATTTTTTTCTTAAAATCTCTGGATGTTATAGTGATGGTTGAAAAGGTAAAAATTATTCCAAACTATTTGAGAGAAGACTAAAGTAGGTAGAAGAGTTATGTAGATAACTGGAAGAAAGATATTTCATTTGAGATTGGAGATTATTTTTTCCTTGAAATACTCCATTGGATAGGTGTGATACATTTATTAGTAAAGGAAATTTGAGACTATGGTTAATCAGTCCATAGAAAATTATAGAGAAAGTGGTATCAATTTTTTTACTATTAAGCTTCACATATAAGTTTATCTTAGGTACGTAATTTGTGTCATGTTTCATTGTAAAATAAATATAAACCATATGAATCTCATGTTTTGAGCCCTGAAGTAGTTTAGTTTGTATAGAATAATTCTTCTGAGGTAAACCTAATTTAGATTCTAGATGGTAGAGTGTAGGTGTTATGAAATAAGGTAAGTCACCTACTAAATTTTTTAAGGATAAACCATATGATTGAAGAAGAAAAATGACAATATGAAAAATGTATATGCAAAAAATACCATCATTTCTTTAAGTAATGAATAAAATTGTTAGGGAACAATTTATTTAAATATTAAATAATGTGACATCCCCTGAAATTTTAGAAATAAATCAATTTTTTTAATTTAGAATTATAAATTTTATGGATTCATATTCATTATAATAATTTGATATAAAATCTTAAAAAAATGAATAGTTTTGTTTAACCAATTTTTTTATATAGTTTTTTAGAAGTTAAATTTCATAATTTTAGAAATTTAAATTGATAAAATTGATTCCATTAATTACATAATCATGTCAAAAAACATTTATGATAATGTTTTGGGATTTTTTTGAAAAATTTATATTTTTGGAGAATAGTATAAAATATCAATTTTACAAATACTATCAATTTTATGAAATTATAATGATATAAATATTAATTTAAATTTTATGAAATATTTTATAGAAACCAAAATATATTTATTTAATAAGTAATAAAATTTATTTAAAAATATAATGCTGATATTTGAAATCTATGTTTGGAATTTTTGAGAGTAATGTTTTTATTCAAATAAAAATAATTTTTGGGTTTTCTCTTCTAATTAAGTATTTAAAATGTTACTTTAAGTATTGGTTTCTATTTTATACCAAATAAGTCTATTTTTATTAAAAATAATATAATTAATTTCATGGTGTTCAATATTATACTTGATTTTTGTGTCAAATCATTTTTATGCTTAAAATGGCATTTTACTAAAAATGGGGTTTCATTTCATTTTGAATAACTTATATAAAAATTAGTTCTTACCAACAATATAAATTAAATATCATAAAATAAATTCCACATTTTTTATCATCATGTTATAATATTTTTGATTTGGTTAATTTCCTTTTTCACCATAATGAATTGTTACCATGGTAAATGTTTTTCACCACGGAAAAGGTTAAGAGGGTTATGAAAGGGTTCAACTAAAAGATAATGATTGAAATATCTATGAAAAAAATTCTAAATTAGAGTGTTTGATCTTTCCTTATACTAATTTTTTAAATTGGACTAAATTTTATCCCATTTTCATGAGAATGAAATTTATTATATTTTAAAGATCTTAATATATACAAGGGTTCATCTCCTCTCACATATAAAAAAATATCATCATATAACTTCCTAACACACATTGAGAACTTTATATTAAACAATATCACTCCAAAACCCTCACAACATTTTCTCTATAAGTCATATATGGATTATTATCACCAAAAAACTTATCCTATAAGTCTTAATTTGAAGCAATAATAAGATATTTGAGGGGGAGTTATAGGTCTTAAAAAAATTATTTCAAGATTATTTATTCTCTTACCTCTTTAAAATATATAATAACTATAATAATATAATTAAATTATTATATTTTATATATTTTAATGTTATTATTTTGATGTCAAAATTGTTTTATACCTCATTTTCATCCTAGGGATAATGAAATCATCACTTATGTGTATATGTGGACTAATACCTCTACGAAGCGATGCAATTCCTTTTCATCACCACTTCACATGGAAGAGCATAAGTATAGATTTAATGAATAAATATGGTTAGTATTATGTTATTATTATTTAATGTTAAACCTTTATCCTATTTACTTACTTTTAACCAATAGAAAAATGAAAATGTTGCTCAGGTATACGTGCAAACTACCGCCTCTATGAATGACATATCTCATTTTCTATCACTGCATTACCTGGATGGATGTGAAAGTATATTTAATTTATAAAAATTATAATTATAAATTTTTTAATATTTTTAGTATTATTAAACCATGGACCCATTGATAATGGTCAATAAACCAAATATGTTTTGGACTTAACGTCCCCAAAATGAAAGATGTGAACTTAACCTATTTAGTAACTAAGTAAAACATGATAATAAATTAAATAAAAGGAACAATGATAATGGAATGAATATGAAAAAGGTTCTTAATCATGTATCTTATTAAATAATGTATAATAACTTTATAGATAAACATGTTTGTTTTTGAAGAAAATTTTCATGTTTTTCAATAATCCTTCATGGTTGTGATTTTTTCATTTATGATTTCTTATGAGATGTTTCTAAGATATTATTATGGAAATAATGTTGTTTAATTTTTAATTAAATGATTATTTTATATAAATTTATATTACCTAAAATAAAAACTTTATTATGGGTTTTCATGATTTTCAAGTGGTCTAATATGATTATTATCCTTTTATATCCATTATTCCCCTTTTTTATGCTCATCCCATGATTTAAAATGTTTTTTTATTGTACTTAGGGATTATTAGGAACTGAAACAAGGTCTATTTTGACACTATGATGTTTCCTTATTAAATAAGAAAATGTGTCTTGAATGAAGTATGATTGAAAACATAAGATCTTGTTTTATGAATAAAATAATCATTATGTAGAAGTTTCTACTTGGATATGTAATGGTTTCCATAATTTAATAAAACAATAAACCTAAATGTTCATTTAAATTTAAAAAAGTTTTATATTTTTTATAAATATTATAATTATAGGTTTATTATGTTACATGGTGTTATAGTTAGTCATAAATACATATTTTTAAGATGCCACCAAGGGACTCCAACATCACATATAACCTAGAAAACCTATATGTTTATAGTGATATGTATGCAATGAATTTATAAAAACTAAATACTATATAGTAAAAAGTTTAAAATTCTTTCCATGATTAGTTGACATATGGTTTACCTTATTTATACTATGTCAGTAGAATATAATAGATCCATTTAAAAAATATTTCATATCCAAACACATGGCTCATATAGTACACTTTCCAAACACTAAGAATAATTCCTATAATTTTTAAATTCTGAAATTTACATACTCATGGATAATATCAATATATCATATCTTAATGATTATCTAATATCATAACTCATCCCATTGTTATATAATATATTATATTAAGGATTCCCTAAATAAAATGATACTCAACTTCTTTCCATCATGTTTTAAAAAAATAATTTATATACATGGGTATGTATGGAATACCGTGTCCATATTATAACATAATTCATTCTTCATAACCACCTTACATAGAAGTTTATAGAAGTAAAATAAATTTATAAAAATAGCAATTATGACATTATTATTATTCAGTAGATGATTGAATAATTATTTATTTACCATGGTCAATATACTGAATTTGTTTTGAAATTATGAACAAAATTTCCTCCAAATAACTGATATGAACATGACCGATTAAGAAATGAAATGTTTCATTGAAATAAATGAAATAAATTATTTAATTATAAATAAATAAAACAATAAAATGTTATTAAACAGTTGAATATTTAGTATAATTTTATTCTATATGTGTTAAAGGACATATATAACAAATATAGACTTGAGGTACGGGTTTCTTAACTCAATTTTTTTATTTGGTTATATCACCTTTTCATTGCTTATATTATGCCCGTATTATATTTTTAATGATTTTTTTTTATTTATATATTATTTACACTTGTTGTTTTATATTTACATTTTTATACACAATATCTTAATGAGTAAATTCTTAATTCAATGATATCAAAATTTTAAGGGATATTCAATTCAAATTTTCCTTCTATGGGACAAATGTTTATATTATGAATGTATCTTATTTTATGAGGTATTTATAATTCTACATGACATGTTATATCATGGAAATAATTATTTTCATGGTATTTAATGTTTCATTTGAAGTTATTTTTTTTATAGTGTTAAGATTCAAAAGTGTTCAAAATGGAAATTATTTTTATGATTCAATCTCATCTAATTTTGAGATTTTCTATGTTTAAATATCATTTGATAAGGATCATATTATCATACTTTATTTTAAAAAATATCTATTAATATCCTAAATTTATGAATTCACTTTAAATTTTTACTTTTTATTTCCCCCCCTTATTGATTAAATAAACATCTAGATTTTTTTTTGTAAGTGAAATCGATCTTGTATCTTATTCTAGATCGAGAATATTTCTCTTCCATATCCATGTTTTCTAAAAATCATTAAATAAAGATCATATATAAATGTAAATTATTTATTATGTTCATTTAAAGGTATGTTTTACTTTATTTACCATTGTTTTAAAAAATAATCTTTTTAACACTGCTCATATGACACAATTTGACATTATTTACTAAAGAATGAAAGGAATTTCTTATTTTAACATATATGTATTAGAACCAATTTAGATATACCATGAATATTTTTTCTTTGAATCCTCCTTTTAAATTTTAATTTTTTTTTTCAAATACTTTTTTCCCTAATAGTCAGGAAACTTTTAGTTTTTAAAAGTGATATTCAAGGTGCAAAGGGTTTGTTCCTCAAGAATGTTTTTAATGATATTTAATGGGTATTTATATTCCTAAATGATAATAAACCTTGATGTTAATTATGATACATTGGGGATTTTAAATAATTATACCATAATTATTCTTTCTATGGATGGATTATGATATTTTTAAAGATATTTTCATGGAACGTATTTCTTTAACATGTTTAAATAAAGCTATGAAATAATACTGGTTAATGTTATGTTGAAATGTGAAGGCATATAGTTGTATTTTTAATGCTA
Organism: Viscum album; assembly: GCA_963277665.1. Lineage (NCBI taxonomy): Eukaryota > Viridiplantae > Streptophyta > Magnoliopsida > Santalales > Viscaceae > Viscum > Viscum album. The sequence goes on from OY728126.1 coordinate 955,542,233, forward strand.
TGGTACTTGGAAATATGTATTTATGATTAAATAAAGTTTTATTATAAATCATGGATGGGTGGTTTTGTTATAAACCAATGAATAGTGGGTCTGTTAAGGGTCTCCAATGCATTGGCTAAAGAGACAGAGTTAACCAGTTATAGGTTTCTACAACGATATTTTTAGAATTTATTGGGTAAGTTATTCCATTTGTAAGATTAACTATAAGGTTTATATGATAATTATGTTTCAGTATATCAACATGTTTTATCTTTTCTTCATATATGATTATAACAAATCCTTAGTTCAATGATTGTTTCCATATGGGTCATGATTGTTGACTTATATAACTCTTTTCTTATGTTAAATATTTATTTCATGTTTCATGATTTATTATGAATGTTTTTATGGGTATTATTTCTCTTATTTTATTCTAAGGAACTTTTATTATTTCCTCATACAAATATTCTTATCCTATACCAACTGATGAAATTCAATTGTTAATGCTTATGTTTACCATTACTTAGAGTTTGAGCTCTCCCTCATTATGTTTACTTTTCTCTAGGTTATAAAGAATTATGTTAAATAATTTATGACCATAAAGGTTTCACGTGTTAAGAGTTTTTATGGTATATGTTGAATAATTATTGTGAAAAAATAAAATATGGGTATAGTAGGAAAATGAAAAGTTAAAGATACTCGTATTATCATGTTATAAATTTTCACAATTCTATAAAACTCAAAGACTAAAGGTATTTTGATAATTAAGTGATCCAAATTTTTTATGTGTTATTTTATGTTTTATATGGATAAAATTTTGTAACATTTTTTACCATGAAAGACAGAAATGTATATATTATGTTCATAACACCAAATCCAAGAGTAGGGGTTCAATGCAATTATAGTTTGTATCAGAGAAGGGTTTATATAAATTTAGCGATTAAGATGTTTTTATGTAAGGTTAAATTAAAAGTAATTGCTACCATATCAGGTGTATAATTTTATGTTTGATTATAAATTTAAAGGTATATATATGCCTTTGTAGGTTTAATGTGATGGGAGTATAAGACGATGAAGATTATTTTGAGAGACATTTATGGTAATACAACCCTTGAGTTTAGTATGTGTTTTAGTGAAAATTTTATTTTATGAATAATGATTTTATATTTTATTGACATATTGTAAATGGTATTGAAAACCTTTTGGGTTAAGATGATAATTTATATTGAGGTGATTATGGTCAATAGAGATGAAAATGGTTATTACATACTGGAAACATATTATTTGTCCTCTTCATAACAATGGAATTGAAAAATTATTTAGATATTATGTGATTAATGTCATTTTTGAATAAGATCACTATTTTTGGAAAAATTATATGATTACGATAAATGGAAATACTTTTGGATAATATGATATTTTACTTAAGGAATAAACATTGTATTATCTTTTTCAAAGTATATATGATTTGATATTTTATTTTTGGTAATTCAAGTTATTTATAAAAGTTATTAGAATATTCTAAATATTATATGATAACATAATGTATATTTTTGTGTATATGAATTTATAAGTTACAAATATTATTTAGAGATAAATGTTAAGATTATCTGGAAAAATTATATGATTAGATGCTTCTGATATTTGATTTTTGAGCTTAGTTTGGAATAATTTTCAGAATTTTAAGAACAATTAATTGTAAAATGATTTAGATAGAAGTTTGGGTGTTATTATTGTGATTTTATAGATTTTTTTTGATTATTTACTCATATTGGATATTATATTATTATTTTCTAACCATTTTGGTTTTTTTATTGTATAAATACTCGAAGAATAACTTATTATAATTCTGTAGATATTTTGACCCATTAAGAGTTTATTTGAGTGCTTCAGGAATGAAAAATTCATTTTAGATTTTCATTGTTCGCATTTAGTGAAGTGATAAAGGTTTAAAATTATCAAAACACAACCAAGGGATGAAATTGTGCATAAGGAATGAAAAGAAACCAATTATATTTTCTCATCTTCTATAAACTGATAGTAAAATAATTTTTCAACTTTAGAAAAAGGATCTTGAAATAATACTTCTATCTTTATCGCTTTATTTTTTATGAAAGGAGGAAATTATTTATCCCTTACTAATTTAAAATTTTTTGGTTGTTCAATTTCTCATCACTTTGTTATCTATCTCTCCCTATTATTCCTTTAATGTTATTTTTCTCCACCAAATACATATTTCACTTATGTCTAATGTTATATTTATTTGAGAAAATGATTATGTTTTATTCCAGGTTACCATCACATTTCCCATTTTATACTTTTCAAAAAGATGAATTATTATCCATTTTTCAAATTTCTGTTTTCAATAAGGTAATTTTAAATATTAAAAAGGTTTTTTCTTTTCATGGTCTTACATTTTATCTTCCACTCACTGGAATTGATTTTAAAATATTTTAAACCATTTTTATAAAAAATGAGATAAAATTGTGAGGATGAAATTTTTTTTAAGGTGGTAGAATGTAAAACTTATAAAATTTATTTTTAAACAATACTATTCTCAATAACATTCTTAACACTCAACATCGAGCTTTAATCAAATTGTAGTATACTATACAAATATTATTATTTCAATGTGACCATTATAGCATTGTCATTGAATTAGAGATATTAATATTAATAAAATCATTATAAAATAATATTTAAATGTTTTATATAATGAAAATGTATTTATTAATTCATAATAAAGTTATCAATTTTTAGTAAAATCATTTTATGCATCAAAAAACCATTTTCTTTAAAAATGTTTTTTATTTTCTTCTATACGAGATAATTATAATTATTTTATTTGTCGAAATGAATATAATTTTTTATATCATAAATAAAAAATCATCTTATAGTTAATTATTGGTATGTTTATGAAAAATTTTATTTTTTTGTGATTAGTGAAAAATTATGAAGTTTATCAAAAAATGATATTTCATTTCCAGAATTTTAAAAATTACATTTAATTTTAAAATGTTTTAATGTAAAATTAGTTTTTATAAATTATAAATTATCCAATTAATTTCATTAAAATAAATTTTCTTCTAGATTTTTGTATAAAACTCTTTATACATAAGAAGGCATTGTTTCTGTAAAAATGATTTTCATCTTGTTTTTCAGGTTTAATTTTAAATTAAATTCCATCACTTATATGAATTGAATTTTATAAAATGGAATACATAATTTTAATCATCATAATTAAGAATATTTAATAATGTAAAATTAATTTTTGGTTATTATTAATTATTATAATAGTAAAATATGTAACCATGGTTAAGGTTATAACATGTTTACCAGGGGGTAAAACTAAAGTGGTAAAAGTTAAAATGACCAAAACACTTGTCTAAATATTATTTTATGGAAATATTTATAACCTATATCATTTAATATTTGGAAATGGTCCATTTTGGATCTATTTGGTTTTAGTAAGACATTAATATATTTTAACCATTCGAAAAATTCCAAGTGTGTTCTCTCCCCAACTTAAAACAATTTCCATTTACCTCTAAAATACACACTTAAATATCCACTTGTAGTAGCCATTAACTAAAAAAATAACTTTCCAAAATACATCACCATATACTAGAAGTATTAGTTTTTTCATAATTCCAACCACATAGAAATTAATGTCTAAAACAAATGAGGTTACTGAAGAAGAGGTATAGCTTTTATCAAAATGTTTTAATTTTTTTATTCTTCCACATCCTTGTAAAATAATCTAAAAATAATGATATAATGAAAAAATATCTCCCATATTCAAATATTTCATTATTTTAATCTATTAAATTTAATCCATCACATTCTTTATCTAATTGTAAATGATATTTTTATTCGTTTCTATGACATACTACCACCTCATGAACCAATGTAATTCATATTCCATAACCAAATATCAAAGATAGTTTTGATGATTAATTTAATGTATATAAATAATATTAATGAAAACATTAACATGAGGTAAAGATATTATACCATCTATATTCTTACTTTTATATCCATTCAAAAATGATAACACTATTCGTGCGAACGTGTGGATTACCACATCCATGAAGCAATGTTGTTTGTTTTTCATCACCGCCTCACATGGATGACATATATAAGTGTATTTTAGGATAAATTACGATATTTAAGATACACTAATCATTTATTAAATTTAAACTTATACTTATCTTATTTCACTAAAGTTTCCTAAAAATTGGAAACATTTCTCATGCGTATATAAGGACTACAATCTCTATTTTTTAAACAGGTAGGGGTAATCCACACATATTTATTATCAAAGTTGGGAAGCCTATATTTAATTGGTTAAATGGAACCCACTACATTTAGATGAATCCTAGGGTAATTTAAGCCATATAAATGGAATGTAGGCCTTTACCGAAACATCGTTTATGCACGACCCGACCCTGTGTCGATTACCAGGTCCACCACCCCTGTAAATGATTCCACTCACATGGACTCTAATCACTAACATCAGTCAAATATAAAAACAAATACCACTTAATATGTCAATATCATCTGTATAAAATGATACCCCACTTCTAGAAAACACTCGCCGACCCACATCAGTCACAGCCAGCGTGCTGTTGCCACTACGAGTCATCCAACAGTCACCCATGCCCTATCCCATTAAGTCTGACATAATACAAAGGCATAGAGTGACTAAAATAAGCCCCTTAAATATAAAACACTAGTAAATACAATCAAATTGGGTTTGTTGGGGATGAAACCCCAAACCTCAAGCAGTATAATAAGGAATCCATATAACTCCGCCAACACCCCAGCTACATGGACTACCGTATCTATGTTTTAACATAATTAATTTGTCATAGCCACATTATATAGAAGGATTTAAAAGTTTAATTAATGTATAATAATTATAATTGGGAAATTATTATTGTTTTTAGGATTATGGAACATTTACATCTTTGACCACAGTGAACATACTAATTTGTTTTTGAGATTATGAATTAAACAACCTCAAAAAAAATGATGTGGACAAAACCAATTAATAAAGTAAATATTTAATTGAAATAAATGAAATAAATTGTTTATGAAAATATTAATCAACCAATAAAAGTTCCCTAAAGAATTAAATAATTAATATAAGTTTATTATATAATTGTTAATGGGCATACATAGAAAATTTGGATGCTAGGTAAGGGGTTTTATAACTCAATTTCGTTTCTTTAGGTACTATCTCTTTTTTAATGATTAGATTAGGCCACAATTATACATGAAATTAAATTTTTTGTATTATATGATTCATTTATAGTTTTTTGTGGATTAAATATTTTTATACATAATCACTTTATTGATTAATTCTCAATTTAGTGATATGATCTTTATAGGGGTTATTCGTATTAGATATTACTTCTTTGAAACATATGTGTATGTTATGAATATATCATATTTAATGGGGTATAAATACTTCCCATTGCACTATTATTTCATTTATATCATTATATTCATGTTATTTAATGTTTTATTTGTTGTCATTTCTTTCACATGCTTAAGATTCAAAAGTCACCAAAACTAAATGTTTTTTATGATAAAAACTCATCTTATTTTAGGATTTTTAATTTTCAGTGTTCTGTTGGGAAGGATACTATTATATTATTTTATTAAACCAGATGTATTTTATTCTCCTCTTGTTATCAATTTGTATTACATGTTTAATTCCCATTTCCTCCCTTATTGATTAAAGTAACATCAATTTTTTTTTTGTAAGTGATATCGATATTGAATTTTATTTTAGATCTGAAATCATCTAGTTCTATATCCATGGTCTATAACATGTTTTTATAATGATCGTATTTCCACATAAATAATTTTATAAGGGTATTTTCATGTATCTTTGACTTTTTTACAAATTTTGTATAAAGGAATCAATTTAATATTGTCCGTATGAAATATTATGATTTTATATACTAAACTGTTAAAATAATATATTTTTTAACATATATATCTTATGTGATGTTTTTCTCCACCATGAATATTTTTTATTTGAAGCATCCTTTGAAAGATTACAAGGTTATTTTCATAGAAATATTTTTCCATTATAATATGGAAATTTTTAGATTTTAAAAGTGATTTTTAAATTGGAAAGACTAATTTCATTAAGAATGTTTTAATGATATTTTAATGTTATTCCTTTTAATCAATGACAAAACCCCTTGATTTTAGTTAAAACATACTGAGTTTATAATACATAATTCTTTTTAAATAATATTTTTTGATAGATTTTGATACACACAACCCTATGTCTAAATAAATTGTAATATAGTATACCAATATAAAATAACTATTAAATTATTTAGTATTAGTAGAAATACATAAATTAATTATTTTATATAAAATAAATTCATTATCTATCTATTTATTGGAAATAGAAATAAAAATAATTTGAAAGTAAAAGATATTTATTTGAAAAACCATTTTATGCATACAAAGTGTTTTTATATTAATAAATTAAATTGATCATTATTAGAGAATGATTTTAATAGAATTTATATATTATATAATCAATCAAATATTTGAAATTTAATTTAATATTTTTAAACATGTGTTTAGAATAAATCATCTTTTATGTTTAAAAATATTTTTTTTTGAAAAAAATGGATTTTATCACGTTTTACGCACTTATTTATAATCAATTTCAACTAATAATATAAATTTAATATTGAAAAATTTATTTTATATTTAAAATTATGAGAATCAAATTTAGTAAATTATCCCTTTATTTTTTTCAATATAAATAATAACTATAGTAATGTTTGTCGCCCCGGTAAGGGTAAAATGGGTAAAATATGCTTGAAAATTTCCCAGTAAGGCTTTGAATGGATTTAAAAAATTTTCCTATAAATTTTGAATATATGTTAACTTGGTTACATATTTCTATTATTTTTAAAATAATTTTTATTTAAGAAAAAATGAAAAAAATGTCACTCTTAACATGAATATCCCAATTTTTTTACATAAGGATAAAAATAGGATATGTTTGGTTCAAAATTATTATTTGAAATATAAATAATGTTATCTTATAATGCCAATTTATTTATATTTTTAGTTATTATATAACTACCTTAAATTCTTATGCAACACTGACATGATATTTGTTCAATTAATTGAAAAATTAAATAAATAATTTTAAAAATATTTAAAGTAATATAATTTGAGTAAGTTATTCTGTTATAGAAATTTGAAATACAATTTTAAAACAATTTTAATGTTTAAAAGTATTATATTCTAATACCAACTATGTTTTTTTTATAATGGCACAGACCTCTTCGGTCCATTCTTATGCTGAAATATGGTGTTTGAGGTCTTCGAGGTGGTCAAAGAAGATATTAAAGGGGATTAATTGTTTAGCCGGTTGTTCTCGAAAGAAATTGGTAAATAATATAAACTGGGATTAATGGTAATTATTTTTCAAGGATACATAGGCATGTAAATGAATATGGTTGTGGTAATTATAAATTCATGATAATCAAATTGATACAGTAAGCATATTTAATTAATTTTTGATAGCTATGATATCCTGTTGTTTAGGTTACCCATAGTTGAAATCTACTAATAATGTATTAGATAATTCAAGATGGATTAAAGATCGAGTTGATCAATATAAGTCAATACCTTGTGGGGTTCTGAGTTACCCTCTTTCTTGTATGGCCGAGTTCCATCAACTTTGGATGCATGAGAGCTCATTGTGTGTGAAGAAATAATTCCTTGTTTAGGGCCAAGAGCCATATTTCTTTGTTACTTTCTATCTGTTTTTGATGTTTTATAAGCCTGGATGGTTGTTGTGAGATGTGGAGGTAGGGAGGCCTATTGGTTGTGGTAGTAGTTGACACCTAGAGTAGAGAGATGCATTAGTTTATGCATGTGGGTGTCGGGGAGGACACTAGAGATAATGAAATGGGTTGGATATGAATGATTGGATTCTTGAGGAATATTTATGATTGTTTATATGATTCACTTTCCCCACCACCCAAGGCATCTTGTATTTTTTACCTTTCTTCCAAAAGGGGAAAAGACGCGGGGGGTATGCCATATGCTATCATTTTTTAGATTCTTGAGTTAGGATGGGTATACACTCCTACTATAAGTGGGAAAGACTTGATGAGGAGTTCATCTACTCACCTTGTTGATCCCTTGGTGTTTAATAGCTTAGAATGTTTTTATATAATTTCTGGGAATATGGGAATGTAATAATTCTATTAATAAATGATTGAATAAATGATGTTAACCCATGGTGTTGGAGCTTTTTGTGATGAAAATATAAGGTAATATTTTTGATAAGGTGTGGAATTGGTTTGGATATACCTAGAGGGCATGTAATATTTGGTGCGATGCTAATGAAATGTAAGATGTAATTAATAATCGTTAATTAATGGTTAAAGAATTAGTTAACATAAAGTGAAACTGATAACAAGGGATAATGTAATATAATGTATCTCTTTAAATAGTTGCGTGCTTATAGGATACCTTGTCATAGCAGGGGAAGCTTGGAGTCTGAGAGATGTTATTTGTTGTTGAGTCTAGGACTATGTTATTCCCAAAGTGTGTTTGCAAGATATATTAAATTCTGTAATTTTTGTGTTTCTATATGGTATTCCACCATATCAATTAGGATAGCTGACACCCCAGGTATTCTTAGCCCTAGGGGGGGGGGGTGTTCTCCCCATCATTCTGGTGGGAGGATGGATGACTGACTACTATTTTTGGATCCACTCTCTTCTCTTGGTAGTTACTTGTTCTAACAGGAAGAACACATAATTTTCCTCATATATGTGTGTATAGGTCTATAATGTCTTATGGTTATTCAAACACATATATTCTTGAATTATTTTATTATGGACTCCTATAGGTGTAATGTGTATAGGTTGTGATGGCTTGAGGATCCTTACTCAATGTATGTGGTGTAATGGATTGATGTATAATTGTTAATTTATGATACATGTTATGAAAGCTATGGTGGCTCCCAAAAACTACCTGGTTACTTTGGTTACATAGATGTAGTGGTTTTGTTGCACGAGGTGCATGTTGGGGTGCATTGCCCTGGGGTCTGATGGAGAGCCTTTTTTGAGAGAGATGCTTAGGACACACGATGTTGGGGAAAAGTAGAAAACTAGTGGGGAAGTGGTAGTGGGGTATCCTTGATATTATTTATTATATTATATACTCTTGTATACAATAATTGGTGAGAGTTTCCATGGTGATGCTGGGAGCATAGTATACGTATTTAGGTGATGAGTTAGCTTCACTTATTGTTCACTGTGCTTTAGCATGCTTTATTTATTTTTGCATGAGAGGCTCTAGGGAGGATACTAATGAGTATACTTTTATACTCACCCTATGTTATATAAACTGTTTTTAGGTCACTGGAGAAAGTTGGAGATCAGGTTGGTTACTACTGACATGAGGTGTTTTGTAGGTGTTGTTCAAGCTTTGTGGTCACTGTTGTGTTACATTATTTTGGTACTTTCATTATGAGTTGGAGTTGGTTGGTGTGTATCTTATATCTCTCTTCATGTGTTTTATTATAGGTTAATGCCTCCAATTTTGTGTGTTTACTATACCCTCAGTGCAAGTCACGAACTCAGGGCCTATTAGAGGCGGTACTCGGGGTTCACTATCTCCCTTCTCACATTTTCGACAGAGGAGGGGTACACCTTGGGTGTGTGTGTGGGGGGGGAGGGGGTATGAAAAAGTAGTATCATAGGAAGGTTGAAGGATATGATTTAGTTTGAAGTTAGGTATAGGTTATGTTACATGGGTTGGTAGGGAGACAATGTTAGTCATGTTTAGGAAGCGTTGTAAACACTAGGAGCGGATGAGACATAGGTATTTAGGGCCCCTTGTGATTCGATGCATATAACTTTAAGTTTATAGTGACTACTAAATGAGGTGATACTGGTTGCAGGGTAGAGAACATGGGAAGTATACTGTATCATTATTCTTTATGCCTATGTTTGAATAGGTAGTACTTGGGATATGTTAACAAAAAATGAATAAAAGGGAACAATTAGTTAATTAATGTTTAGTCTTCCATATTCCAGGTTCAGGAGCTATAACTATTTTTTTGTAGGTATGGATCCAGGTCTATGTCCTCATCAGGTTCATAGAGAACATGTCAAGTAGGTTGTGCCAACAGATCCCTATAGGGTAGAGGTTGATGACAAAGAAACTTGGAGGACACTCTCAGAGTTTCAGCACCAGAGTCTGCAGAAGTAAGAGGGATCTATTTCAGAAACAGTCACGAAAGACTGGTTAGAGGAGTTTTAGATAGCCTTCATTTCGATCCATTATTAGAAGGTTCACTGGGTGTCTTTGGTTTTGATGATGTTGTATGGGGTAGTGAGGAAGTGGTGGTTCTTATTCCTAAGGGATCGTGAAGAGTTGGTGATATCATGGGAGGAGTTCTGAGACATGTTCAGAGTCGAGTTTAGTTCTTAGACTGCAAAGGTATCAAGTCACCAGGAGCTACTTACCCTTTTAAAAAGAATCTCTAGTGTCCAAGAGTTCAGGATCTATTCCAGAAACCTTTTTAGATATGCTTTAGACATGTTTCCAGGCAATGAGGCCAAGTAAAGGCATATCAAAGAGGCTTCACATCTAGAGATCCAGCAAAAAGTCACCCCGTTTATGTTGAACATATATCTTGAGGTTTTGTAAATGACAGAGGTCATTGAGAGGATGTTATCCAGTGTCAGATCATCATTAGAGGGGTGTCATCAGGATTTATCACAAAGTAGAGCTGTGGTTTGGGGTTCTTGGTTTTTTGGGAAGAAGAGTTTCTGTTTGGCCAGGGGTAGGTCCCAAACCTCAGCGTCTCTTTTATCAGGGGAAATAACTATTAGGACTATACTAATGGATAATGTTCCTATTTTTCACATGGAGGTCGAGGTCATATATAGTAAGAGTACCTGAACTTTTAGAGAAGTTAGCATTCATTATGTGTTCCTCTTCAAGTTCCTCCATTGAGGAAATTCTAGCTGAGGTAGTAGCAGCAGGATATAATGGATTTGTATCAGTTTAGAGAATATGGGGTAGGTAGAGGAAATCTACTGGATCCTCCCCATCCTTAGATATTATAGCATGAATTTTGTGGTGGTCGTCATTAGGGATAGAGAGGCTGTGGAGCAGGCTGTGGTATGCTTCATGCTTTAGCATTTCAATCGCAAGGAAAGCCAGATGTCATCTGTGATACCGTTTTCTTGTTTTGTACGTGGGTGTATGTCTTGTTTGATTCAAGAGGGACACAAACCATCATATCACCTTCCCTTATAAATTCTTTAAGAATTTAGATTGAGAGGATTCCAGTGCCCCTGGAATTCTCTAGGCCAATTGGAGGTCGAGCTGACTTGTATGAAGTATATAGTGACTATGGGCTAGTGCTGGGGAAACACCACCCTTGGAGAGATTTCCTATGCTTACAGATACAACCATATGATGTCATCATTTACATGGATTGGTTGTATTTGGTTCATGCTATCGTGGATTGCATCAGGAGTCAGGTGGTGTTCTTCAGTGATGATGGAGATCCAGTGGTGTCTTTTGGTGATCGAGACACTCTTATGGGTCAATGTTGTGTTTCTTACATATGATCCTTGATGCCTGAGATAATTATGAGTGATTTGGAGGATTAGCAGTTGGAGTTTCCTAGGATCGTAGAAGAGTACCCTAATGTCTTTCCAGAAGAGGTTGTAGCATTACCCCCTCGACGAGAGATCAAGTTTGGGATTAATATACATCTATGAGCGTCACCAATCTCTATGTCTCCATATAGGATGGAACCTTTTATATTACGAGAGATGCATATACATATCTATGGTCAGTTATAGTGTGGTTTTATTTGGATGACTGTTTCACCATGGGGTGCACCAGTTTTGTTCATGAAGAAGGATGAGGATAGTTTGTGGTTTTGTATTGATTATCATCACATAAACAAAGTGGTAGTGAAGAACCACTATCCTATTCCATGTATTAATGATTTATTTGATCAATTTATGGGTGAAATTTGGTTCTTGAAGATCAACCTGTGGTCTGGAAGTCATCATATGCGTGCGAGGGATGATGATATCTTGAAAACTACATTCCGTTGTCACCTTGGGCATTACAGGTTTGTTGTACTATCATTCACTGTGACTAATTATCCATCTATGTTCTTGGGGTTGATGAATGCTATGTTACATGAGTTCCTAGACATGTTCATGGTTGTTGTAATAGACAACATCCTAGTGTACTTCACGTCTGAGGAGGAGCATGCAGAGCATCTGCATTCCATTTTGCAAGTTCTTCGTCAAAAAAATATGTTTGGGAAATTGTTGAAGTGTGAGTTTTGGGCTTGAGCAGTATGTTACTTAGGGCTTGTTTTATCCCTTTAGGGTGTAGCTCTTTCAAATATACAATCATTTGTTTCTTAGGAAGCCTCTAAGACACTAGAAAATTGTTAAGATTCTTTGGTCTTGTAGGCTATTACAGGAGGTTTGTAGCTGATTTCTCTCAGGCTGTGACTCCTCTGTTAGCATTTACCAAGAAGGATCAGGTATGCGTATGGAATGATCAGTGTAACAAAACTTTCATGTATCTGAAGGAGAAGTTGGTAAGTGCTATGGTTCTTTGTCTTCTAGTAGAGGGAGTTCAGTTTGATGTTTTATGTGATTCTCTTTGTCTGGGGTTAGGATTCTCTCTAATGCAACAGAGATCAATTACTTCTTATGGGTCTCGGTAGTTGTGTCACCATGAACGTAACTATGCCACCCATGATCTTGAGTTGGTGGTAGCATTTTTTGATCTAAAGTTGTGGATATATTACCTCATTGTCAATTTCTTTTGGGTTTTCATTAATCAATATATCATGAGGTATGTTTACTCCCAGTGTGACTTGAACATGAAGCAATTTTGATGGATAGTGTTTTTATAGAAATATGACTTATAAATATTGTATACACCTATAAAGGGGAAATTTTTTAGCTGATGTGCTGAGCAAGAAGTCCGGAAGTGATGTAGTGTGTCAATCTGGTGATTTTTAGAGATTAATGAAGAAACTTTCAACCTTCCATATGAATATGAGAGAAGTTGGAGGAAGAGGTTTTTATTTTCCAATTATGGTGTAATAATATCTATTTTAGCAGGTAGAAGATTCCCAGTTGGGGGATATTGAGGTGGAGGTTTGGAGAGACCGAGTTGTTTGGGGTGAGGAAACTGATGGTTGGTCTGAGGATAGACAACACCAGGTGTTGTATCAGGGAAGACTGTTTGTTCCTTTTGTGATGCATGAGACAGTTCTCAGAGAGTTTTATATTTTTCCTTTATTGGTGCATCCTAGCATGAAAACATGTATCGATCCTTGAGGATTCAATTTTGGTGGCTTGAGATGAAGCGTGTAGTTTTGGAGTTTGTGTATCGATGTTTGGTCTTCCAGAAGGTGAAGGATGATTACCGTGTCTGCAGGGGTTTTTCCCAGCTATTGGAAGTGGGAGGACATATAAATAGACTTTATTACTGGTTTACCTGTAGTTTATGGTTTCTATGGATCTATAAGCGTTTTATTGTATTGTTTGAACAAATCATCCAACTTCATAGAAACTAAGGAATCGAGCTTAGTGGATGTTTTTTCGAGGAAGTATCTGGAGAAGGTGGTGGGACTTCATGGAGTCCTGAGGACAATTATTTTCGATCAAGATCCTCATTTTAACTCTAGGGTGTGGGGAGGTCTCCATCATGATTTCAGTTCTCAACTATGCCTTAGCACTAATTTTTATATGTAGACAGAAAGTTAGATAAGGCGGACCATCCAAACTCTTGATGACATGTTGTGCTCTTGTGTCCTAGTTTTTGGAGATTTTTGGATGAGGCACTTACCCTTGGTGTAGTTCTCTTAAAACAATAGTTTTCACTCCACCATCAGTACGACACAGTTTTAAGCCTTGAATGTTTGACCTTTCTATTCTCAACTATTCCTTCAAGTTAATTGTGAGAGGATAAATGCAGCACCATATCATCAAAAGTCCTATGATTATCATAGGAGGGGACCTTTGGAGTTTTCTGTTGGGTATCACATGTTTTTTCAGGTGAATCCCCATCATTGGAAGCAAAGGTTTGGTCATGGGAGTAAGCTTTCTCCCCAGTTTTTTGGACCTTTCAAGGTTTTGTCTCGTGTTGGAGCCATGAAGTATTAGGCAGGACTTACCCTACAGATGATCCTGATACATGATGTTTTTGATGTGTCATAACTTCCTCGCTATCCTCATAACGACTCTCAAATTACCAATTGGGGAGATATCGATGTTGATGATGTTCAACCTTCGAATAACAGCCTGTTGAGATCTAGGACTACAAATAGAAGGTGTTGCAGGGGAATTCCATCCCATTGGTCCCTGTCTTATGGCATCATGGTGGTGTGGAATAGAGAGCATGGGAACATGAGTCACAGATACGCGCTAAGTACACAGAGTTGTTTAATGATTATCTCTTTTATTATAATTATATTCATTTGTTATTGGGGACCTTTCATTTTTATGAGATGGATTTATATTTTTTCTTTTTCTATCATTCTCTCTTTTGAGAGGTATCTCAATGGATGGTTTTTTAGACCCCTTTTATGTTTTCATTTAGGTTGGCTTTGAATTCTCGAGGACGAGAATATTTGGAGAGGTATCTGATATAATAGACCAAACCTATGCGGTTCATTGTTTTGTTGAAATATGGTGTTTGAGGTGTTTCGGGAGGTCAAGGTGACTTATCCTCAATACATTTCCAAATTTCTAATTGTAGGAATAGTGTTTCTAGTTTTTTGTACAATATTTCCAGCGGTTGGTAGGTGTACAGTGTTTCTAACCTTTAGTAGGTGTACAGTGTTTCTAGACATCGGTAGGTGTAGAGTGTTTCCAAACTTCTGTAGGTGTATAGTGTTTCCAGATGTTGGTATGTGTATAGTTTCTTAAGACATTGATAGGTGTAAAATGTTCCTAGATTTCAGTAGGTGTACAATGTTTCCAGACCTCAGTAGGTGTACAGTGTTTCCAAACATTGGTAGGTGTATAGTGTTTCTAGACATTAATATGTGTACAATGATTCCAGACATCAGTAGGTGTATAGCTTCTCTAGCTTCCTATAGTTTTCCCCTTTAGTGTATTCTTTAATGAAAAATGAATTCATAGCCTTGTTTGAAGAGATTTAAGGTATATTCAATGCCTATAAATCCTATATTAATTTTCCTAAGGATCTAGATACCTTTACATGGTTTAACTGCATTTATTATTATGATCTACATTAATGGAAATTATATGCTGTAACAAATCCCATTAGTATTGGATCTAATACTTCAATGTCAGGAATCTTCCCTTTTCTCATTTCATATCCTTTCTCTGGGTGTGAGGTGAACCAAGAAATTCTTCCCATAGGAGTGGGGTGATCAAATCTTAATCCTTGGATTGTTTCCCCTTGAAGATTCTTCCAGCTACATGCGCACCCCCTATTTTTGTGCAAGCATCAAGTATCGATCTGTCATCCATAGAAGGTACAGTATACCTCCATTCTAGTGTTTTCTTCCATCCTTATTCTATTGTTTCTACTTTACATGTTATGGAATGTGATATCCATGTTTCTAATGGAGTTTTCTTGGGTATAGGTTGGTGTGGTCATGCAGTAGTGTCCTCAATTGGAAGAAATTTTTGCGGAGGGAGGTGATTATGATTAGTTGTCTTGGACTATTTTTAAAGAATGTCAATAAACTTTTGATCTAGGGGATTTGTGGCTTATCTATTCTATTTACATGAAGTATTAGGGTTATCATGTTTTATCCCACTGGCTCATAATGGAATTGACATAATAAATATTTGAACTGGATAAATAAATTGGTATCGATCATTTTTTATTGCGTCTTACTTTTCTAGATAGTTTGATATATATCATTTCCTTATTTAGCATGTTGTTATAGATGAAAATTGGTAAATAATGTAAACTAGGTTTAATTGTAATTATTTTTCAATGATAAAGAGGCATACAAATGAATCTGGTTGTTTCTGTTGTAATTTGATGATAATCAAATTGATGCAGTAAGCATGTTTAATTAATTTTTTATAGCTATAATAAATTTGTATTTAGATTTCTCATAGTTGTAACCTACTAATAATGAATCAGGTAATTGAATATGAATTAAAGAGCTAGTTGATTGACAAAATATAATTTTTTGGGGGTTTTGATTTACCCACTTTCTTATAAGGCGAGTTCCTTCTGCTTTGGAGCCATGGGAGATCATTGCATGTGAATGTAAAATACCTTATTTAGGGCTAAGATCCCCATTACTCTATTATTTTCTTTCTTCTTGTAATGTGTTATAATCCTCTATGGATTTTTTGATATGTTGGGGAAGGTAGGCCCAATGTTTGTGGAATTGTTTGATTCCTAGAGTGGTGAGATGCATCAGTTTATACCTGTGGGTGTTATGGAGGGCACTTAAGATGATGAAACATGATGGATATTAATGACTGGATACTTGCTGAATCTTTTTGGTTGTTTATATGATCTACTTAAACCATTTATCATAGGATCTATTATTTCTTCTCCTCCATCCAAAAGGGGATAATATGAATGAGGTACGCCACATGATTTCTGCATTTATCTTCTTGAGGGAGGATGGGTCTACGCTCCTACAATAGGTGGAAAAGTCTTGACGGGTAGTTTATTTACTCACCATATTGATCCCCATGTGTTTAGTAGTTTAGAATTTTTTTCTAGAATGAATAGGAATATGGGAAAGTAATAATGATATTAATAAATGATTAAATAAATGATGTTAACCCATGGGGTAAGATCTTTGTCAAATTTCCTGATTTTTATAGAATGATGAGTCCATAGTGTTTTAAGAACGGTAGGTCTACAATGTTTCCAGAGTGGTGAGTCTACAATGTTTTTAGAACAGTGAGTCTAAAGTGTTTTTTGAATTATGAGACATCTAAAGGTAGGTATATAGTGTTTTCATAATAGTGAGTCTATAGTGTTTCTAGAACTGTTTCATTTCCTTTGTCAACTTTCTATATTTTTCTAGATTTCCCAATTTCGCCCATTTAACATTTTTTTGATGAAAAATGTATTAAAAGACTTGTTTTAATGGAATTAATGACTATTCAAACCACATAACTTTTATATTAATTTCCATGTGGTTTGGAATTCCTTTACATTTTCAAGATGCATGGTTCAATGTGATCCTCTTATAATGGAAAATCCAGCCTATCTTAAACTTTTACTCCATTAAATCTGCTAAAGGGACAAGATATCATCCTCCCTTATTCTACCTTCTTGTTATCTGGTGTAAGAATAATTATCCTTGCCTATTTCCTATAGGATTGGTGTGATATAATCTTAATCCATGGACCGTGTAATACCTATAGTTTCTTCCTATAGCCTGCACACCCCCTGTTTTGGTGCAACCAAGAAGTATCGATCAATCATCGATATAAGGTATGATCTATCATCATACTTCTTGTTTCCTCTCCATAAATTTCTCATTTTCTGTTATGGAATGCTATATCTATGTTCCTAATATACTTTTCTTATGTGTTATATAGTGTGGTGGTGTCCTTACATCCTCAGGTGGATACAATCCTCCAGGAGAGGTGATCATGATCTGTTTTGTTGGATTGTTCTAATGCAAAGAGCATCATAAACCTTTTTAGGCAGGGGATTTGTGGTCTCTATATATTGTTTCATGAAACTGTGGAGTTATCAGGTTTTATCCCACTAGATCACAATTTAATTGATATAATAAATATTTTAACAATATAAATAAATTTGTATTGATCACATGTTATTGCCTCTTGTTTTTTCTAGATAGTACGATATCTTTTCTTTGCTTATTATCATGTCATTCTTGATGAAATTGTTAAAGAATGTAAAGTCGATATTAATTGATAATTGTTTGGCTAATGATAAAGAGGCATGAAAATGAACCCCATTGTTGTTGTTGTAATTTGATGTTAATCAAATCGATGTTGTAGTCATGTTTAATTATTTTTGATAGCTATGATAGCATTCTGTTTAGGTTTCCCATAGTTGGAAACTACTAATAAAGAACTGTTTAATTTAGGATGGATTAAATAACTAGTTGTTTGATAAAATATAATTCTAGTAGCATTCTGAGTAATACTATTTCTTATAATTTTCATGAGACTTATGCTTCAAGTTGTGAGAGCTTGTTGTGTGTGAAGGAAAAATTACTTGTTTAGGGACAAGAGCCCAGTTGATTTGTTATTTCTTGCTTCTTGTGATGTGTTATGAGTATGGATGGATGTTGTGAGATGTGGGGGTAGGTAGGCCCATTGGTTGTGGTATCATTTGATTCCTAGAGTGGTGAGATGCATCAGTTTATGCATGTGGGTGTCAGAGAGGACACCAAAGATGATGAAAGGGGTTTTATGTGATTTTTTGGATGTTTTTTGAATATTTTTGGTTGGATATCTTTTTTACTTTTCCCACTTCTCAAGGTAGCTAGTTTTTCCACTCTCCTTCCAAAAGGGGTGAAGATGCAGGGGTATTACACATGCTTTCCGTGTTTAGCTTCTTGAGGGAGGATGGGTTTATGCTCCTTCAATAGGTGGAAAAGACTTTAAGGGTAGTTTATATACTCATCGTGTCGAGACCCATGTTTTTAGTATCTTGGAATGTTATTTTAGAATTTCTGGGAATATGGGAAAGTAAGATTTTTATTAATAAATGATTGAATAAATGTTGTTAACCGATGGGGTTGAATCTTGTTGGGATACAATGTTGAGGTAATATTTCTAAGAAGTTATGGACTTGGTTTGGTTATTTCTAGATGTCATGAAATTTTGGTGTGATTATAATGAAATGTATAGTGGAATTAATAATAGTAAATTAATGGTTAAAGAATTAACTAACTTAATGTGAAATTGATAAAAATAAATAAAGTAATATAATGTATCTCTTTAAATATTTGTGTTATTATAGGTTACTTATTCTTAGCAGGGGAAGACGGGAGTCCAAGAGACATTAACTGGAGTTGAGTCTAAGACTAGGTTTTTGTCCATAGTGTGTTTGTGAGCTATATTAATTTTTTTTTAATTTTTGTGTTTCTATATGATACTCCACCCCATCAGTCAGGTAATTTGACACCCTATGGATTTGGAGCTGTAGGGGTGGCGGGTGTTTCCCCAACATTCTGGTGGGAGGATAGATGGATGACTACCCCATTTGGCCCCATTCTATTCTCTTGGTAGTTACTTGTGATGGTAGAAACATCAGTTAATTTTCCCCATATATGTGTGTAGTGAGACGTAATGGATTGGGTTTATTCACACACATATATTCTTGATACAATTTCCTATAGATTATTATAGGTGTTATGTGTATAGATTGTGATGGCTTAAGGATCCTTACTCAGTGTATGGGGTGTAATGGCTTGAGATATAATGCCTGATGTTTGATAATTGTTATGCGAGTTTGGTGTCTCCCGAAAACTAACATGTTACTTTGTTTACATAGATGTAGTGGTTTTGTTGCACAAGAAGAATGTTGTGGTTATTCACCCAGGTCTCTGCAGGCAATACCTTTTAGAGAGAGATGCTTAAGACGTGCGATGTTGGGGAAAAGCAACAAACCAGTGGGGAAGTGGTAGTGGGGTACCCTTGATATTATTTATTATATTATATACTTCTGTATGAGATACATGGTTCAAGTATCCATGATGAGTATGGAAACATAGTATACCTATTTAGGTGACAAGTTAGTTTCACTTGTTGTTCACTATGCTTTAGCATGTTTTCATTACATTTGTAAGAGAGGCTTTGGGGAGGATTCTACTGAGTATAATGTTATACTCACCCTTTGTTATATAAACTATTTTTTCGGTCAATAGAGATGTTTGGAGATCATGCTGGTTACTACTAGCTTGGGGTGTTTTGTAGGAGATGTTTGGGATTTGTGGTCACTGGTGTGTTACTTTCAATTGGTACTTGAAGTATGAGTTGGAGTTTTGTGGTGTCTATCTTATATCTCTCTTCTCCATGAGTTTTCTTAGAGGGTAATGCCTCCCATTTTGTGTGATTACTAAACCCTCGGTGTATGTCCCGAACCTGGTGCCTACTGGAGGCGGGACTCAGGGTTCATTATCTCCCTTATCACATATCCAGCCCAAGTGGGGAATACCATATGGGGAGGGGGTCGTCACATTTTTCCTTAAAGTGAAATTTGATGAATTTTTACAAAATAGACATTACTGATATTTTAAAAGAAATAATATTTTTATTAAATGATTTAGAATTCATAAAAATATTATATTGGGCCAAGTGAATGAAATATTGTTGAACATAACAACCATGGATCATTTATGAGGAACTATTCTATTTAAGGTAACATTTTTAATCCTTTATGATTGAAACAATTGTTACCAATGTTAATGTAAAAAATGGTTAACATAAGAATTAATAAAAAAGATAAGGTTTAAAATTACACCAACACCTATCTAAAATTCATTGGACGATATTATTTTAATTCTATCCTATTTTCCTCAGAAATAATTTCCATTTCGAATAATTTTTGTTGAGAATGGATTTATTATATTTTAATATTTTAATAAATACCAACTGTGTCCTCTCCCTCCCTTATAAAAAGGATACCCTTCATTTCTCTGGTTTACATCACCTTGTGCCTTTTAGAATGACAAAAAACAACTCATTAATCTTAAAAAATTCCTTATACAAGAATAATATGTTTTACTAATCTTAAAATACTATTCCATGATTTATTATGAAAGGATCTAAATGAGGGAAATAGAATGATAAGAGGTTTGAACATATACAAATAAATATAAGACTCGAGGTATGGGGTTTATGTTTCAATCTTATATTAATATATATTAATAATTCTTGATTTTACATTGAGGAAATTATATGATCCTTATATTATAAAGACCATTAATTTTTCTTATCCTTTGGTTACTTCTGAAGAATTAATTTTTTCCTTTCATTTTCCTCACATTATGTACTCAAGAGATCAAAAAAATAATATTATAAAAAACCCACTTTATTTAATTCTTTGGTCATTTTTTTATTCCATGTCAATTTGTTCTAATTTTATTTTTCAATAACGATTTTTATATTCTTTTAATATTTTTTAAAGTCATTTTTAACCATTATTGAATTTTAATTAAATGGTTCAAAATATATTTCTTGTCATCTTATGAATGAGGTAATGTTTTTTAAAAAGTGTGAGAGGAATATTTTTTAACATATATATAATGAACTGAATTTATTTAAATCATGAGGGAATAATTAATTTAATATTAATTTAAAATTCATCAAGGTTATTTTAGAATAAAATATTTTCTATAATATTTTTGAAATATATAGATTTTTAATAAGTGATTTTAAAGTGAAAAGTGATTTTTTATGGAATATTCTAGTGAATCAGTTAAAGGAATTTTTATTTATAATAAAATATTTTTTTGTTAATTATGTTTTACTAGGGATATGATCCAGTCATACCATAGTTTTTTTCTACATATTTTTTATGATTATGATGGTGGAAATTCTTACAAAACCCATTTATTTTCTATCGGTTATTGTATGATGAAATTATGAAATTTGCATGAAAACTGTTTTTGTTACATAGGTTATGATGTAATGAAATGATGAATATTTTATTATCTTTTTGAACACATATGTATGGTTTTAATTATGTTATATTTAGCCATGTAATTATATATCTTTTAAATTCATTGGGTTATGTGGTGTTCATTAATTATGGGAAACACGTTGATTTTCTTGATCCATAATCGAAAATAATTTGATGTGATTTATCCAATATGGGAAACAGGTGATCAATACCAATATGATATAATTTTATAGTCTTAGTCATTAATATTGAAAATAGAAATAATTTTTATACCTATGTGGATGACAAACTTTTTTGACAGGAAATTACAGTTCGTGATAGATTTATAAAGTTTTCTCACGCATATTTTTTATATATTTTGAAGTGATAATTATTTATTCCATCTATCATGTTTATGATCTTTGAGAGATTGGGTATAAAAGTTTTATGTTATATACACGATTTAACTCAATTTTTCTTATCTTATGTATTCATATGATCATGGATTTATATCTACCCTGTTTACCCTTACTGGGCATCTTAGCTCACCCTTTCTTATGTTTTCTTTCTCGAGGTTATGAATAAATATATAAGTAGGTTCTATATAGAAGGCTACAAAGTGGGAAGAAAATTATGGGAGACGATGAATAATGCATCTAAATATGATTTTAATGTATTCATTATCCAAATACACTAAACCTTTGTGGTTCTAGAATGGACCAAAATGTTATATATAGAATATTACTCTAAAATTAAGTAATATTTATGTATAAAAATTTTGTGACTTTATGGTTGGTATCAAAGAAGAGTTTAGGTAATATTTAAATATTAGGATAAAATAACCTTGGTTAGAAACCCTGTGGATACATCTATATATAGGGTAACATCTTAATTATTTGGTAATAAACATGGTTAACCTCGATTAAATATAAGGTTTCACAGATTGATAAGAAGGTGTCATTATTTATACATACATTGAATAATATTTCAGTATTATTTTATATCCCACTTTGATAATTATATAATTATGCTTACAATTTAATTTTAGGTTTTATCCATAGGTTGGAACCCGAATAAATCATGCTAGCAATGAATTTGATTAACAATGATATGATATTACACCTATGAAACCAAATGGTACAAGAGATGGAATGAATAATCTTTTTTCTATGATCACAAAACTTTATTAGGACATGAATCATGATAAACTTACAAATTACCAAAGGGAATAATTTACTATTGAATATTTTATGAAGAAACCTCCACTTTATTTTAGTGGGAATTTTAATCCTCTAGTGGTTAAGATATTGATCAACATAATTGAGAATATATTTGTTGATCTTCAGTACTTGGAACATGAAAAGGTTACCACATAGATTTATTTTTTGGAAAGGGAAGTGGGTCAATGGTGGAATCTTATTAAGAATACGATACAAGAGGATAAAATTGACTCTATTTAGTGGGATAAGTTTATGAGAATTTTTTGTTTTAGAAAGTACTTTTGTATTCTACTTATAAATATAAATATGTAATTACATGAGTTTAATAAAAAGGAGGATGAATCCATTAGTACTTTTGAGTAAAATGTTAAAATATTTGAAAGGTATGCTTCTGGATTAGTCATTATATTTAAAAGAAAAATTTATCGAATCTTTTGGGGGTTAAAAAAAGTTATTAAAGGGAGTTATGTATAACATACTTTAGTATCTACAAATAAATTGTTTGAGCTACACCGAAGTTAAAAATAAAAATTGTAGATTCCAACGATTCCCATGGGTTTGAAAAGAAAATAAAGATAAAGACTCATGAAAACACTAATTAATTATATGGTGGAAAGAAACTATATCCTTGTACATACCATAAATGTGGGAAGAAAAATCAATTTAATTGATTTAATGGAATAGGTAGGTGCTTTAAATTTGAATAGTAAAGTAATAAAGAACCTGAATATCAAAGGAAATGAATAGATTGGTTCATACAATAATAGAAAATATGATTCCAACTATTGAACCACCCACACTCCAATGCTTCAAATAAAATTAGTATAAGAATTACGCCAATTAGAGCACAAATATGATGGTTTTTAGTGATTATCAGCATCATCAAACTCTTAATCCCAATGAAAAAGTGATATCTCATGCGATTATGACTACAAAAGTGGTTTATGTGAATGACATGGTGAAAGGTACACTTATTATCCACTATAGAACATATAATATCTTATTTGATTTCAGATATACCCACTCATTCATATCTCTATAATGTTATAATGGTATCATGTTACCACCTATAAGATTATAAGTTGAGTTATAATTGAAAACATACAATGGTACGATGGTCATATCTCAAGTCTATAGATCCTCTCTGATTGAATTTTATGGGAATGTAACTTCTAAAAATCCCATGATTCCCCATTTAATGAAATTTTATGTTATTCATCATATGGATTAGATTTATTTATATAGACCTTATATTAATGTCTTAAGAAGGAAGTCACATTTTATATTCTGAATGAGCTTATGAATATTTGATGATGTGAGGATGAATTTGAAATTCCAATAGAAATTATGTCTATTTTCAAGATCCTAATTCTTATACATGAAGGGTACTTATCTCAAATGGTTAGGGAGAAACTCAAACTTGATGATGTTCCTATATTTTAAGGTATTTTTTTGATGTATTTATAAAAATATTTCATAGTTTTCCTTCAAATCATGATGTTGAGTTTTCAATTGAACTTATACCTAGTGCTATAACTATTTCAAAAAATCCTTTTAGAACGAACCTAATTGAGTAGTAGGAATTGAATAAGAAAATCTAGGAGAATATTGATATGGGTTTCATATGAACTGGTGCATCACCATGGGTTACACCTATTCTTTTTGTTAATAAGAATGATGGTTCAATGCATATTTTCCTTGATTATTAGAAAATTTATAAGATCAGTATAAAAAAACCATCTTCCCCATATCAATTTTTTGTTTGATTAATTAAAAAGAGATAAATAATTTTCTATGATTGAAAATAATTTTCTATATCAGCAATTGGGCGTTAAAAAAGAGGATGTCCCCAAGATATCCTTCCATAAAAGGTATGGTCATTATGAATTTATAGTGATTCCATTAGGGAATACTAATTTCCCTGTTATCATCATGGATTTAATTAAGAGTTTTAAATATTTACTTGATCAGTATGTTGTATCATTTATGGATGATATTATTCTATTTTCATATATAAATCAAGAGTAAAAATATAATTTTAGAATTTTGTTGAATACCCTAAGTAAGGAGACATTATAAAAATAATCTACCAAGTATGAACTTTTTCTTCATAAAGTTTCAATATTGGGTCATATAATCTCATGTGAGGGTATATTTATAAATCCTGTAATAATATAATTTATTGAAAAATGTTTTAGACCAATAAAGCTAACCAAAATATATATTTTGGTACAATTGGATGGATATTACCAACACTTTTTGATAGTTTTACCATGACTATCTAATCCACCCACCAAGTTAACTTAGAAGAGGGATATATTCTTGTGGATATATTAGTGTGAATAGAATATAAAGGAGATGAAATGAAGATTGGTTAGTGAACCTATGTTCACATTACCATAAAGTGAAGAAGGTTTTGTGATCTTTAGTGATTCATTAAATAAGGGAAAAGGATACATCCTCATGAAGAATGATATGGTGATAGTATATGCCTCACTTTAATTGAACACACAAGATTAAAATTACCCAAATCATGATTTAGAGCTGACAAAGGTAATTTTTGAATCAAAGTTGTGGATGAATTATCATTATAGAGAAAGCTGTGATATATATATTCTGATCATAAATGTTTGAATTATATTTTCATATAGAAATAGTTGAATATTTTCTAGAGAAGATAGTTGGAGATAATTAAAGACTATGACTACTTAATAAATTACCACCCCATGAAAGTAAACAAGGTGGAAAATGCACTAAGTTTAAAGGATCGTGCTATTTCATCTAGTTTTAGGATCATAAAAGATCAAATATTTATCGATTTTTAAAGGATTTATTATAAGAACTTAAAGGAATGGGAGAAATATTTTCAACCTCAAATTAATTCTGATGAATCTATACATGTAATGATTAAAAGGTGAGGAATAAAGATTTTGGATAGTAGAATATAGTGAGAAGTGTTCCTGATATTAAATTTGTTGTGAAGGAATGGTAAGGTTCATGAAATCTGTATAAATCCCATAAATATTATACTTGGAGAAGGATCTATTGAATGAAGCTCACAGTTTATCATTCTCTATTAATCCTAGATTTATGAAGACATATAGAGATCAAAAATAGTATTTTTGTGGTACAACAAGAGAAATGATATTTTCGAGTTTATATCTCAGTGTATGATATATCGTTAAGCTAAGGATGAGAGAGAGATGTGTAAGGGGATTTTATAACAATTACCCATACAAGAATGTAAGTGAGAAAACATTACTGTGTATTTCATTATCAAACTCTCCAAAAAATTTAAAGGGAATAATAATATTTGGGTTATAGTAGATCTCCCTACAAATTCATCACCCTTTAGTGCCTTTAGAGATTAAATTTATCTTGATTAGATACCAAAGATAACCATTTAGAAAGTAGTAAGTTTGAATGAAGTACCAAATTCTCTTATATTTGATCAACATATGAGTTTTACCTCGAATTTATGGAGAATTTTTCTTCACTATATGGATAAAGAGTTATGTTTTAGCACAACTAACCATCCTCAGACAGATGACTTGTCTGAGAGAACCATTTAAAACATTAAGGATATGTTGATATCATGATATCTAAATTTCAATGGTTATTGGGATCAATTCCTTCATATAGTTGAGTTTTCATACAATAATAAATTTTACTCAAGCAGTTAGATGACTCTTTATGAAGACCGACATGGCATTAAATGTATAACTCTAATGGGTTGGTATGAATTTTGGTAAATAAAAAAAATTACAACATGTTCTAGCATAGGAAATAGAAAATAAGGTTAGTTTTATTTAGTAACACTTTAGGATAACTAAAATTTGAAACAAAATTTATGCTGACAATCATCAATGAAATCTATAGTTATAATTTTGTAAAAAGGTGTTTCTTTGAATTTATATAAGAAAGAATTCCAGGAGATTTAGTCATATTCTATGTATAACTCTTGATGATTTGAATACCTGATCCATCACATGTATTAAAATCAGTTTTTATACCACTCTAGAATGAAATTTATTATAAATAACAACTAGTATAAATCATGTTTTAATAGATAATGTTCTATAGAACAAGGCTTCTCACCTAGTTAATGTTTTAGAGACCCAATTTTTACCTTCCAACACTTTTAAATATTTCAATATATATTTCCAAAGCTAGGAGATAAGAAGGTGTACGATTCCAAGGCCAGGTGTGAATGGAATTAATTTTCTAAAATTTTTAAATATATTTTATATTATGAATAGACAATTATTAAAGAAAATGAGACAACTCTTAAATGAAAGGCCATATTAGAAATCTAATACCACAATTAAGTCTGGAATGTGATGTTTACCAAGGTGCGATCTAAAATAAGTAACAATGGGGAATTTGGATAGACAACCATGGGTTGTAAGTTTAGTGGATTAATTAATTAATCAATTAATTTTACCTAAAATGTTTTTACAAAAAAATATATCACTATGGATAATCCTATAGGGCTAGCTGCATAAACCATGGGATGATTCCTGAGCATTATTCTTCAATTAGTTGAAGAATCAAATTTGGAAATGATGAACCTCTAGAACGGGGAAGATGAAGATGTAGCAAAAACAATGACTTATTACATTAATTAGAGAGTACAGTATTTGATGGAAAATGATCCAATATCTCTATAAGACTCATCAAATTGCGGATTTCTCCTTTTTGATTAAATTTATTGAACAAAATAATTTTTCTTAATGATCTCTTCAAATTTTTGAATCTTGGAATACACATATATACTAGTTTCATTGATTAATAAATTGATTTCTAAAATTAGATATATCTATTCATGATTTTTGGCGAATAACACTTGGAAAAGATTGATAAACCATTGTTTTTGTGCCTTTGTCCAGCAATTCCTTTGCTTTCTTCATTAGTTGGATCATGTGGTCCTAGTTCAACATTTCTGGGTGGTATTGAGATTGATAAAACCCCTTTATTTCATGATAAAATAATGTGATAGGGGAAGATCAACAAACTTGGGATGTTTTTGCATTGATTTTGGGTTGTGGGTGATTATTTTGAGAACTAGAAATAAAATAATCATTAATGAATGAACCTGAGAAATGCAGGTTGAGCGACAAACCTCCATAGTGAATGGATGCTGATTTTTGGCCACAAGATGGAAAAAAAACAAACAACAATGACTAGATAAACAAATTTTGGGAGGATCCAAGGTTGGATCAGAAGGAAGGGATATCAGATATGATGTTTGGAGAATAGATATGACTTTTTTCGAAAAAATGTGACTACACACCATGTATCATGACGAACACATATTGTGTATCCCATATGCTATTGTGGTTTGGGTTTTGAAAAATTGTAAGTATGGAATGGTATGTATCCCTTATACACAATTTTTACCCCTTTCCCAGATGGTTTATCCATGTGGTGGAACACACAGGTTGGAAGCCATGTGGACAGACGTGGCCAAACACACATCCATGCACCAAAGTACATAGACACGACCAAAGTGCATAGTTGGGGACCCTGAGTGCTAGGACATTCCATGTAGACTCTCAACATTCCATGTAGTACTATATGGTGGAAATCCATGTACCTATAGGGGAACTTTCATGTGATGGAGCTGAATCACAAATTATATGGGTCCCCTCAAATTCTGTGTACCCCTTGGGTTCTTTTCAGGAAACATCAATCTATCATATCTCATTTGTTTGTCCTCATATTTCAACCGATGAGTAGCCTATCCCAATTTGTTTTCACGTAAAATGTGATGGTGGACTTTATTGTGTATTTTTAGAGATGAAGTGAGATGTTCCATGAATATATCTTATTTAGGTAATGATTTATGATAGAAGTGATCACATTGGATCACTTGAGGAATCTTGAGTAGAACCCTATAGCTAGTCTTGGCATGGGTCCTCTACATAATATGAAAGTGGAACCCTCTAGCTGGGCTGGGCACGGTTCCTCTATAGAAATTTAGAGTGGAACCCTACAAATGGACTGGGCATGGGTCCTCTACCATCAATTTATAACCCTCCTACGGGCTCAGTGCATGGGTTCTCTGTCAACTAAAATAGCGGAACCCTCCTTTTATGCATGGTATGTGTCCTTTATCGACTGTTAGAGTGAAACCCGCATATTGGAACAAGGTATGGGTCCTCTATCTATCAACTGAGTGGAACCCCCTATTGTAACATGGTATGGTCATCTATATATCCATTAAGTAGAACCCTCCTATTGGAATGGGGTATTTTTCCTCTATATATCCACTGAGTAGAACCCTTTAATTGTGCAAAATAATGGTTCATCATCCTGTAGATTGTTTCTCATCAACTGTGCAACACAATGATGAGTTATGGCGTGACTTGGATGCTTCATGCTATGTAGACGTGTGAAATACTAAACATCATTGATGAACTTTTGTATTTTTTTAGTAACTATTTTTTTGGGATGGGTTGTGATATCTATATCCTCTTACTCTTTAATTTGGAATTACTTTTACTAAACACACACACATAGACAGATATGTATATATATATATATCCATCTTTATCCATGTCTTTGGATTCAGTTACTCTCTTTCCATAGGATGTGAAGATACATGGGGTATGTCACATTCTGTCCATGATTATCTTATCATGGTTGGACGAGGTTACTCTCTTTCCATGGGTGGTAAATATGTGATTTTTAGTCTATCTACACACCGTGTTGATCCCCTTGTGTTTAAATGAGGTTACTCTCTCTCTCTCTCAGGTATTGGGTTGAGCTACATCTTTTTTTACTATCTACCATCTCTTTAATACTACTATGTATATTATTTCTCCCACTTTTGATTTTAGGGTGTCTTATAATGTATGTATATACTCACCCCTATATGGGATTTTTAGGAATGAGTCATGTATTATGCAGATGATAGACAAGTCACTGGTGACTTCATAGGATCGTAGGGACACTAGGGGCTTGGGACTGTGTATGGTGGTCATAGATTATAGATTAGGGGTCAGAAACTCTATATGTTTTACTTCCTAGATTTTTAGGTTGGGAATTATTTCTGGTTGGACTTGTATTTTTCCCCTTTAATTTTCAGTTTTCAGTGTCATACTCTTGTACAACATTGAGGGTTTTCATGCTTGGTTTACTTTCTATATATTTCATCTTCTTTTTATTATTCCTCTACACTTATGAATTGAGATCTTCAGGTGTGTGTCTGTGTACATGTACATTATGCACATGCCTTCCATTTAGGATATGCCTTTCAGTTCTTCTCACCACTGTTAGGCATATGGAGGTAAAATTGGGGTATTTTCTACTCAAGAACCATTTATGGTTAGGTTGTGACATATTAGTATCATAGAAGTACATTAAATTGGACATTTTTTGTGTATTCCCCATATTAGTATTTGGTTGGGATTTAGGGAAACATTTTCAAAGTGTATGAAGTGTCTATTTCAGTCTAGGGAATCAGATGATGGTGTGGGTGGCTAACATATCCATTCATTAAGACCTTGACTACATGGTTATCAAATTATCATAACGAGATATTGGTTTCTGGGATTAACATTACATTAATTATATAGGATTGAGTCTTTGACTATCCTTCTGAATTCAACTCCCCATTGTTATATATATATATGATCATCTGACCATGGTATGTCTTGTTTAAATATCATGATGACTCTGTGATGCTAGACATCCAAAATTATAGTTCCATATCATAACAACAATATAATGAGTGATGATGCCTCAGTTTAGGGTCTATCCGGAATGATCCTTCACTTAGATTGATAGGTATAAGCCCCACCACATGTTGATTAATAGATTATATCAGCCGAGAAAGCTGAGGATGCATGTTGGATCTATGCACTCCTTGAGTTCTTGTGGCATTATCCACTAAGGTTCCATTCAGTAATGATTCCCAGGAATGGGAGGATTGAAACAATTCATTGGTACATGTTTTCAGGCTAATCCAAACACTAACATATTAGGTGGTTGCATTTGTAGCTATCCTTTTCCATAGAGTAGTTGGGAGTTTGTGGAGTATTATTACTCAAATTCACAATGATTCAACACTCTCATGAGAGGACTTATTGCATCTATCTCGTGAGAAGTACTACCCCTCTTATTAACACTCAGTTTCCATTCATGAGATTCTGGAGCTGTAGTAGAAAGGGATGGATGTGGATGAGTAATATATGAGGTTCATAGACCTTATGCGGTTCAAGTTTGACATGATATGAGACGACTACTTTCGAGCATGGATTAGTTAGTGGGGACACCATAGATAGATCCATGTCAGTGTGGTTCCCTTGATAATTCCAACCTATGTGGGGGTGTCAGAGTAGGCACTAGTGATAGATAGATTTCTATCAGAGGTACTACTGGTATCTGGGGATCACATTGGTAATCATAGAGCTGAGTTATGTGCATCAGTTAGTAGGCACCAATCAACCTGATTTTAGTGTAGATGATCCAATCATGATCAGACACAGACACATGGTCGTGCGAAACAGTGACATTGCACAAGACTAGGGTAGTCATGAGAGGTGAAGTGAATTTCTTATATATAAATGGTCACATATTGTGTGAATTCCCAACCAGATTCACTAAGGAGCACAAGAAGTTAGAAGAAGGACCGCCATGTAAGAGACAGTTCCATGATCAGGGATCACCCAGGTGTGGGAAGGGTTTTCCCTAGGAATGAAGATTTGGTAGAAGTGAATAAGGAGCTATGGATGGAAGATGATGCTATGAGATCCTTCCACCATGACCACCAGACATACCACATTAGACTCAGGGAGATGGTAGTCAATACCACAGAGAGATGTAGGCTCTGGAGGCTTATTACCCAACAATACATGAGATGATTAAAGGAATGATATGTGTTTTCATTACTCTTGCTTCTGTATTATTAGATATAGGTTCCAGTCATTACTTTATATCTACACTCTTGGTGTGAGAGTTGGATCACCCAATTGAGGTCCTAGCCCATCAGCTTCATCTTTAGGTTCCTACAAGGAGTGCTTCTTCTGGATTGTTATTCTTCTGGATGTGTGAGATATCGCATTGTGGAGAGAGGCTCATGTGGGAAATTTCGATCTTCATGATGGAACCCTATGAATTTATCATTGGTATGATTTTTTTTCCATGGTCTGATCCTATATTGACTATAACAACATATGAGAGTTAGATTAATTCACACTTATGGGATGGGATTCACCATTTAGGGTGAGAGAGATCTCATGGATGTGTAAGTGAGTGTTATGAGAAGGAGGCTGTAGTAGATCACCTTTCAGTTAGAGAGTATATACCTTAGTGTAGTAGGAATTTTAGGAATCTATATTACTTAATCATTGAGGATTATATGGGTGTCTTCCCCAAGGATGTTATTAGACTACCTTTTAGGAGGGAGATGTTTTTTTCTATCAACATGCATCTTGGGACTACTCTGATATCTTATGTGGCAAATCAAATGGACCCTACTATGATTTGGGAGCTACATTTTTTGTTGGATGTATTTTGATAGAAGGTCTTTATAAGAACCAGTTTTTCCACCTAGAAAACTCTAGCGTTGTTTATCAAAAATCATGATAGGACATTTCAGCATTGTGTGGATTATTGTTGCCTAAAACAGGCCCCAATAAAGAACATGTACCGCTTGGTAAGTATTTAAGACCTCTTTGACCAGTTGTGAGGAAAAAGATGGGTCTTGAAGATCAAACATTGGTCCGGATACCACCAGTTGAGGGTTTACAAGGCTAAAATTAAAAATATGGAATTCCAATGGGATATGGAAACTATAAGTTCTTGATGATGACCTTTATTGTGAGGAACTCCCTCACCATGTTAATGGATTTTATGAACCAGATCTTCCAGCCATACTTAGACCAATTTCTGACTGTCTTCATTAACGACATACTCATTTACTCTACATCATTGGAAGAGCTTGAAAATCACTTTAGGATGGTTCTATATTTTCTTTGAGAGGACAGTATTTATGGTAATATCTCAATGTTCCAGTTTTGGATTGATGATGTTCCTTTTTCTAGTTCATTGAGCATAGTTTAGTCATGGAACCAATAAGGTTCAATACAACACTTTATTGGGATCCACCCAAGAGTGTGTCAGAGGTGTAGATATTTCTTGGCATATCACGGTATTATAGGAGGGTTTTTTCGATACTTCTATAAGATCATATCCCCTTTCACTTCCCTAACATGGAAAGGGAATCCTTTTACCAGTACTGAGTAGTGAAAGAGGGCCTTTGAGGTGTTGAGTATGAAGATTATGGGTACTCCCATGTTGAGACTACTGGAGGAGGGTGTGGAGTGCATAGTGTATTAAAATTTCATAAGATATGGTCTAGGTTATAGGTTGATGCCACATCAGGTGTTTATCACATACAGATCGAGATAGTTGAGACCCAATAAGAAAAAAAATGTGACTCATGACTTAGAACTGATAGTAGTAGTCTTTTCCCTTAGGATTTGGAGGCACAACCTTTTGGTCGAACAGTTTGTGGTTTACTCAGAGCATCAGAGTCACGACTATGTCTTTATGTAGATATACCTAAAACTAAGATAATAGAGGTTGTTGGAGTTCTTTCAAGACTCTGACTTTTATAAAGTCTATACTCTAGGTAAGGGTTTCATGGTAGCATATTCCCTTAGCAGAAATTCCAAGACATCCTCTGGGTGAGAGGCTTCAAATTAGTTGGCTTCCTTGCAGCTGACCATGGTAGAGTAAGAGGGTGAAACTTTTCTGTAGTCCATGGTGTGGACTCATATACATACCAATCATATGGTAGAGTCCAATATAGGAGACATCGACTATGATGTCTTTTGTGACTAGATATCTATATAGTATTCACCTGATGGATATTCTAAAATTAGTAATCACATCATCCTTTTTCAATTATGGGTAGTGGTCCCATTCATGATGTGGGAGGAGGTGATAAGAGAGTTACAGACTTCTACCCAAGATGTACATCCCAATGTAGAAAATATGTTCATATAACATTAGTGTATTTTTTGGTGGCTCGACATGAAATTGTGTGTGGTGCCTCACTTTTCAGCAGGTGAAGGCTGATCACTGAGTTCTAATATGTTTTTTTGCAGCACCTTGAGATTTCAAAGTTGAAATGGGATGAAATATACATATACTTTGGGATAGGTATTCCATTGATAGATAAGGGCCATGATTCTATAAGGATAATAGTGGAAAAAATCATGAAGTCATTACAATTCCTTACTATTATGGAGTAGAATTCGGTGGAGAGTTTGGGGCAGTTGTATGTATGGGATATCGTTTGCCTTCGTGGTGTTCCCTCGATGATTGTATCTGATCCTGAAACATAGTTAACATAACAGTGGTTGAGAGTCATGAGGAAGACATTTAGGATCCATTTGAGGATAAATACCAACTTTCACCCCAAGACATATGGGAATACCAAGCACACTATCCAATTATTAGAGGATATGATGAGGTCTTGTGTGTTAGAATTCAACAAGAGATGGAAGGATCAATAGCCCTTGGTGTAGTTTTCATACAATAATATATACCACTCTACTATCTGCATGGAACCTTAAAATTCCATGTACATGAGACCCTGATGGTCTCCCTTGTGTTGGATATAGATTGGAGAGACATCTTTGTTGGGTCCAGAGTTGGTACAATCAACAACGGAGAAGGTTTAGGTTATCAGTACATGGATGAGGTTGGACCATAGAAGACAAATATATTATCTAGATCATCATTTTATGACATTGTGTTTCATGTAGGAGACCATATTTTCCTAATATTCTCCCCATGATGAGTATTGATAAGGTTTGGCCAGGTAGTCTTGCTATCCTCAAGGTTCATTGGTCTATTTGAGATCATGTAGAGGGTTTTCAAGGTTTCTAACTTCCTACCCATACCCCCACATTTGGAGCAAGTGCATGAAATCTTCCATGTGTTGCAACCAAAGAGATATGTGCATGAACCCATAGACATTGTCAGATTGGGTGATCTAAAAATGAAGGATATAGCCACTTTTGTGGAGAACCCCATGGCGATCAAGGATTGATAGGATATGACCTTGTGTGGACGAACCATACATTTTTTTGTATGTTGTGGTAGCATAGAAATATGTATTAGAGATCTTAAGAGAAAGAGATCCAGATGTAGGATCATTATCCCAATATCATTGTTTAGTTTTTTCTTTTCTAGGATGAAGGTATTGAAGGGGGTAATGATTTAGATACCTAGTTCTTTCCTTATAATACATTAAAATATTTATATATATTTCCAAATCTAGGAACTAATATGGCATGGTATTATAAGGCCCAATGTGCTCAGAATTTTTTTTATAAAAATATTAAATATATTTTTTATTACATGAACATAGTTCTTAAAGAAAATTAGATAACTATTAAACATAAATTTATTATAAATACAAGACCACGATTGGGTTTATAATGTGATGTTTACCATAAGCACCACTTAAAATATGTCATTGTGGGTCATTCAGAAAAAAAGAGTCATTTGTGATATGTTTAGTGGATTTATTTATTTATTTATTCATTCATTAATTTAACCTAAACCATTTTACCTAAAAATAAATCATTATTCTTAATCCTCCAGGTTTATCCACATAAACCCTGGGAGGAATCCAGATATTTCTTAATCCTTCTTCTGGGGAATCCCATCTGCTGATGATGAATCTCTAGATCAGGGCATATCGATACATAGAGAATGAAATTACTTTTCCATTTGTTGGTGAGAAGATTCTTCAATAAAGAATGATCCAATCTATGGATATGACTCTTGAAATTGTAGATTTTCCCTATTTTTTTAAATTGATTGATAATAATTATTCCATTTATAATATGTGCCATTTTTTGAACCTTAACATGCATATATGTACTAATTTTTTATTATTAAATTGATTTATAACATTGGATATCCATGTTCTTTATATTTGGAGAATATTTCTTGGAAAAGATCAATAAACCTTTTTTTATTATGCCTTACTCCCAAAATTTCATCACGTTCTTCATCGGTTGGACCCCTTGAACATGATTCCACATTGCAATGTTGTACCGATCCAGATAAAACCTCAGAATCATGAACAATTCATGTGAAAAGTACTGATCAGCAATATTAGGATATTTTTATATCGAATTTTGGTTGTGGGTGATAATTTTGACTATCTATAATCAAATCATCAATGAAGAAATAACCTGAGGTATGTGAGTTGAGTGACGAACCTTCATGATGAATTGATGTAAATTTACAGCCAACAGATGGAAAAAACGACCAACAATAACTAGATCCACCATTTTTAGGAGGACCCAAGGATGGATGTGAGGTTGGGATGCAGGATCAGAAGCAAGGAGACCAAATATGTTGTTTTTTAAAAAATGGGACTATATTATCAATACCATTATGAAAACAATATGTGTGGAACCTGTGATGAGGAAGCTAGGTTTTTGAGAAAATATAAGGATTGAAAAACATGGTTCCATCCTATACACCATGTTCCCCTTTCCTAGGTTGTCGATCTATGTGGTAGAGCACAAAGGTAGAACTCTGTGGGAAATGAAAAGTCTAGACACATAAACATTTACTGAAGTACATGACGATCATTAAAGTTCATGGGAAGGGTCCCTAAGTTTCCATAAACACATTATAGACTCTCCAAATTATGCATACTGCTACACAGTTGCAAATCCATGGACCTCCAAGGACATGACTAAGTGATGGAGTGGGACCACAAACTGTGTGGGTATCCTCACATGTCGTGAACCCCTAGGGTTATTTTGATAAGGCTTCAATGGTTTTTGTATCCTTCATTTGGACTTGAATTTTTCCCATGAGTAGCCTATCTTGAGAGTTTTTTCACATAAAACTTAACAGTGTAATGTTATATGGATTTTGAAATGAAATGAGAGTTTTATAGGCATGGATCCTATTTAGGTGGCACTTGATGAAGGTAATGATCATGTAGGATCACTAGAGGCATTCCAAGTGGAACCCTCTATATGGGATGGGAATGAGTCTTCGATGACTAGAATTGACCCCTCTGACTAGGGTGGGAATGAGTTCTCAATTACTAGATTGGAACACTCTAGCTAGTTTAATAATGGGTCTTATACATACTACTAAAGTGTAACCCCTCAGTTGGGATAGGTATTTGTCCTCAATATACTTTTAAAGTGTAACCCCACATTTGGGTTTAGTATGGGTGTAAAACCCTCCAGTTGGCACATGGCATGGGTCCTCCACTGAATTTTAGATTTGAACCATCCTACTGGGATGAGTATGGGCCCTCTATCAACTATTAGAGTGGAGCCCTTCTGTTAGAACTAGGTATGGGTCTTCTATCTATCCATTTACTGGAACCCTCTTATTGGAACAAAATATGGGTCCTCTATCTATCCACTGAGTGGAACCCTCCGGTCAGAATAGGGTCTCAGTCCTTTATCTATCAACTGAGTGGAACCCTCCTGTTATAGTAGGGCATGGGTACTCTACCCAGATATTGTTTCCCCTTGAGTGTGTGGCATAATGATGAGGTGTGTCTTTACTTGGATGTTTCATACTGGGAAGGCGTGTGATATGGTGGGAAAAGTTTCTGTAATCCTAGAACAATTGGTGATTCATTTCATAGGATGGGATGTGAGATGAATATCCACATTATTCTCTAATTTGGGATTCTTTTATCTGGTCATATATATATACCCATTTTTATCTATTTTGTTGGATTTAGTTACTCTCCTTCCATGGATTGTGAAGACATGTGGGGTATGCCACATGATTTTCATGTTTATATTATAATGGTTGGATTATGTTACTCTCCTACTATCGGTGGAAAATACTTGATGTATATCCTATCTACACATCATGTGATCCCCTTGTGTTTGGACAAAATTACTCTCTCTTGGATTAGGTTGGCCTACATTGTGTTTACTGTCTACTGTCTTTGTATTACTATATTTTCTCTTACTACTCCCCCATCAGCTTTCGAGGAGTCTTATTGGATATGTATATAATTACCCATGAATGGGATTTTACTTCACATGTCATGTCTTATAGATATGAATGACATGTCAGTGAATACTTTAGAGGTGCTTAGGGTCCCTAGGTTCTTATGACTGTGTATAATGGTTATATCTTAGAAATCAGGAGCTGTGATCTCTCAGAATTTTACTTTATTTAATTATCAGGTTGGGATATATTTAGGGGTGGGAGTTTATTTTTACTAGTTACTTTTTAGTTTACATCGTCGTACTCTTGTATACCCTATAGGGTTTTCATTCTTGGTTTACATTCTTTCTATTATATATTTTTATTATTATTCCTATATACTTCTACATTGATATGGTTCGATGTGTTCCTATAGGTATATTATAAAAATTCCGCCCATTTAGGATATTACTTTCTGAAATTATATACATGTATAGAATATAAAGGATGTATTGGGGTAGTTTTGGCTTGATGTCTGGTTAGGGTTGGGTCGTGAGAAAAGTTCTCTAGAGGAATAATAAATTTAAAGAAGCTCCTTGAGAACCTGAGGATGTGATGAAAGAGAAATATCATCAACTTTTTATATTATAGTGATATAATTTAAGGGTTAAAATTAAATTTAAGTGGGGTAGAATATAAAACCTCTAGATTTTAATATATATGTATATATATATTTCTATTCAAATAAATTTTTTGATAGCTTGTGATACACACAACCCCGAGTCTCAATGGATGTAATATAGTATACCATTAGAACATATACATTAAATTGGAGAGTATGAATAGTTATAACTAAATTATTAAAAATATTACTATAAAATAAATTCATTGGTTATGAATTGATTTTAAATTAAAATAAAAATCTTTTGAAAGTAATATTGTGGTTTTTCTGAAAAACTATTTTTTTGCGTGAAATGTGTTTTTATATTAATAAATTATATTGATCACTATTGGTGAAGGATTGTAATAAAATAAATATATTATATATTTAATCAAAATTTTGAAATTTCATATAAATTTTTTTTCCAAAACATTAGATAATAATAATCAATTTTTATGCTTAAAAATTTCTTTTTCTAAAAAAATATTTTCGTCACATTTTGCGTACTTATTTTAAAATGAACTTATACAAATTATAAAAACTGAATCTTAAAAAATAGATTATATATTTTAAATTTGGAGGATAAATTTTTTTAAATAGGTTCCTTTTTTTTTCTAATATGAATTGAAACCGTAAAAACAATTTCCACCCCAATAATTGTAAAATTGGTAAAATATGGTTAAAATATTGGGATAAGGCTTCAAAATATCTACAATGCTTGCCTTTATCTTATTGTGTGATTATATTTTAGCCATTTCAATCTATGTATCTAATATATGGTCCCTTAGTTCCATATTTCAATGATTGTGATATTTA
Source organism: Viscum album (assembly GCA_963277665.1). Taxonomy (NCBI): domain Eukaryota; kingdom Viridiplantae; phylum Streptophyta; class Magnoliopsida; order Santalales; family Viscaceae; genus Viscum; species Viscum album. The sequence continues at coordinate 955,581,518 of OY728126.1, forward strand.
TATTAATTTTAGAAAATAATAAATATAAAATGTCACTCTCTTGAATTTAATATCCCTAAATTTTTTAAATAAGTATAAAAAGATGATAATTTTAGTTATAAATAATTATTTGAAAGAAATTTTTATAGTGATGGTAATTTATCCCTAATTTATAGTTATTATATAATTACCTTAAATTCTTTTGCAACATAGATACAATATTTCTTCAATTATTAGAAAACAAAAAAATGATTTAAAATAATTTAAAGTAATATAATTTGAGTAAGTAAATGTGTTCTATTAATTTTTTATATAAATATAACATATTAGTGACATTTAAAAATATTATATTATAATTAAATCTTGTTTTTTGGTGTCTTTAATGTCAAATTAGATTAAGAGTTCCAAAGTTGATATTAATGATTCTCTCAATAATTAATATTTTATCAAATTATTTAAAATTCCTAAAAATATTAATTTAGGCAATTTGAATGGAATATGGTTGAACATATAAACCATGGTTTATTTATGAGTAAATTTTAAATCTGTGTTAAAATTTGTAACCCTCTAAGATTGATATAGATATTTCTCTATTTATGGTCAATAATTGTAGATGAAGGGGTTAATAAAAAAATAACGTTTAAAATGACAGTAAAACCTATCTAAATTTTATTGGATGATATTATTTTAACCCTAGACTTATCTAATTAAAATTATTTTCCATTTTAAATATATTTTTATTATTAATTATGTTATTATATTCTATTCTTTTATGAAATTCCAAGTGTGTCTTATCCCACCCTTAGAAAAAAACACCCCTCCCTTTTCTTCTTTACACCATGTTGGGACTTCTCGTTTGATGAAACCCTACACATTTATATTATCAAATTATCTAACCATGATTTTGGGGTGAAATTTTTATTAAAATTACATTATAGTATTCCTTAATAATGTATCTAAAAGATGCAATCAAAAGAGATGAGGTCTGATCATGTACTAAGAAATACAAAACTTGAGTTAAGGGATTTATGTTTCAATCCTAGTTTTATCAGATTGTTCATTATTGAATTTTCTCTAAAGAAATTATATAATCCTTATATTATGTTTCCTTTCATATTTATTCTAATTTAGTTACTTATGAATAATACATGTTTTCATTTCATTTCACTCAACTTAAGTACTCAAGAGATTGAAAGAATGTTTTTAAGGGAAACCTACATTATTACTCTCTTTAGTGGAAAATGTTTTTATTCCATATCCTTGTTTTCTAAAAATGTTTTTATTATAATACCTTAATTATTTAAATTCATTTTTACCCATTATTTTATTTTTAAAAAATGTTGTAAAATGGGCTTCTTATCATTTTCCAAATGAGTTTATTTTTGACTTTTTTAAAACTATTTTATGAATGTTTTCTTTTAAATTATAAAGAATGAAAAAATTTATCTCCATCATGACCACTCAATGAAATGAATATTCCTTTATAAAATTTCAATGTTTATTCCAATGAAATTTTTTCCTTAATATTTGTGATTTTTTGGATTATAAATATGTGGTTTATATGTGAATAGGGTATTTTCAATGTGAAATATTCTAGTGAATCGTTTTATAGAATTTTCAAATGTGATGAAATCCTTTGATGTTAATTAGGTTTTACAAGGGATATGATTTAGTGATAATATCCTTATTATTTTATTATATGGTTTATTATTAGGATGATTAAATGTTTATGAAACCCATTTATTTTCCATGAGATATGTTGTGATGAAATTATAAAATGTTTATAAAACACATTTTATTTTCATGGGATATGATGTGATGATATGATAAATGTTTTATAAACCAATAGAATACATTAGTACATTTTTTATTATGTGATGGTGGGGACCATAAATATATACCCCTCCAATGCATTGGATATTTTTTATCTCATAAGATAATTTTGGAAAACAGGTCAATGTGATTGACCCACTATGGGAAATAGGAATGTCTTCTTGATACACTATGGGAAATAAGTCGACATGCTTAATCCACTATAGAAAATATGTGATTATTGCTGACCTAATATGATATTATTGTCTCATTATTCAACCTTGACATATTAAATTGTTTCTTTACCAATAGTGGTGATACATATGAAATTATGTTTCATGATTGATTTATGAAAAGTTATCACACTTATATCAAGTATTTTGAAATGATAATTCATTATTCCATGACACATATTTATGGTCTTTAAGAGATTGGGTATAAAATTTTATGCTATGGTCCTGATCTTATACCATTAATCTTATCTTATTATTTAATATGAATATAAATTGATATCAATCATATTTACCCTTATGGAGCACCTAAGTTAACACTTTATTTTGTTTCATTTTCCCTAGATATGAAGGAAATTTTAAGCAGCATATATCAAGAAGGGCAAAAGGTGGGAAGAAAATTATGGGAGGTGAGGAAGAATGTATATAAATAATATATTTTTTGTATCTAGTCTCTAAAGACACTAAACCATTATGATTCTGTCATGGATTGTAAAGTTATATATAGAATATTTATCTAAAATGATTTAATATTTAGGTATAAAAGTTTGTAACATTTCATTAGTTATTCTCCACTAGGGATATTTTGTAATGATATAATCCTTATTCTTTCTTTAGATGAATTATTATTGTTTTAAAATATTTTCGTGGATCTGATTTCTATTCCATGGGTAAAACCAACTATTATTGAAAAATGGTGATTGTTATATAGAAAAGTTCAAGATTTTAATTGTTTTTTTTTCAGTCTATGGTACTTGGAAATATGTATGGTTGATTTAATTGTGGTTTTGATATAGAATATGTATAGATGGTTTTTTTATAAACCAAATATAGCTATTTATGTTATAATCGAACGACATGTGGGTTCATTATACCCCTTCAATTCATATAGAAAATAGATGATGTTATCTGGTTATAGGTTACTTATAAGAGATTATTAGAATTTACTATATACGTTATTTGTTTCATAAGAGTTATTTTAAGAGTTATATGATAATAGTGGTCCAATTTACCTGCACGTTTTATCTATGATTCCTATGAGTTTATATGGGATCCACTATTCAAGGATTGTTTTTACAAGGCTCACGATTGTTGACATATATGAATATTGTCATAACCCCCCCCCCCGAGTCTAGTAATCTAGTTCCAATTTCAAATTTATTACATGAGAGTAGATATAAGGTACATAATCCCAAATAACTAATCTATTTACCTATCATGGAGATTTAGATACATTTATGATACCCATTTTAAATAAAGAATAAACAATATAACAAAATCAAACATTCTACATCCGTGAAACTCATTAAAATATTTCATATCCATAACCTAGTTAAAGAAAAAATAACAATGGTGATCCCAAATAATTAGTAAGGGTTTCATAGAGTGCAATATTCCATGATTAAATAAGGTAAAATTAATATGGCATGGTAGATAAAATAACATTTCATTTAATCAATAACTTCAGCATGAATTTAATCTATGAGTAATATCAATTAAATAATATCCTTTTTTATAATAATTTAATTCTCAATAATGTAAATGCATAATATTGGATATCATGATATTTGATATCATGATATTTGATATCATGATATTTATACTATCAAATCTTTACGTAAAGATAGTTTAATCAATGGGTAGGTATACTATATGAACATATTTAATTTGGAAAATTTATTGGTCTCATGAGACCATTCGATGCATCGAGGCGCTATTTAATTCCAATCACCAACCGTCATTGCATGTATAATTAATTTCTCATATATTTAATGCTAAATTTAATTTAAAAACAATATGCCTTATCACCATATATCGGTATTGAGTAAATAATATGGATATAAAAAGTTTTCCCCAGCAACTCAAATAACCTTAATAGAAAAGACCATTTTAGTAGTGGTTTATGATTTAGGAAATAATCATATTCATTTGTTCCATAATTATGAATATCCATATGAGTGGGTAATGGAAAACAAATTACATCAGTTTGTGATGTGGTAGTCCACCATACACACAAGCGATTGTTTTTGTTTTTCATATTTATGAAGAGGGGTGTGGATAATATTATTGAATGAATATAATAACATATCAATACATGTTATATATAAGTGTTATTATATTGGAATTATTAAGAAAAAATTTATGGTGTTAAACAGAGAACTAAAAATAGATATCTCAATGAAGACTATTACATTCACATAAAAAAATATCCTTTGGAGATCTTATTAAGGACTATAAGGTTGGTATTTTGGGAAGAAAAAAATATCTTCAAAATGTATAATGATTTTATAGAGGTATTTTTGAAGGGTTTTGTCTATATAAAGGGTAAAATAGGTTTGGAAAAGTGAGGGGAGGAGGTGCGCTTTTATAATTGAGGTGAGTGGAACAATTGTGATTTTTCAATGTTTTAAAATAATACCAAGTCACTTTATTTTTAAAATGGATCCTAAATAGCAGAAATTATGATGTGACAAGGTTACAGTTGAAATTTAACCAACCAATGGGTTTTCATAAAGTGTTTAGGTCATTTTATCCCTTATCATTATAGACTAACACTCGATAAACCTTTTTTTACCTTAACCATATTAATTAAATTTTACATTTCCCAATTAATTATGACAAAAAATTTAGTTGAACTTATTATCTGATATTTATTATTATAATTACAAATATGAAATCAATTTTAGAAAATTTAATTCACTAAATTATTATTAATTTTAAAAAATAATCCTACAAAACAGGTTGAAAAATGTGTTTTCAATAAATGCATTTTCAACCATAAAATGATCTTGCATATACTATATAAATAGTAATAATAATTATAAAGATTTAAATTTATATACTTAGATATATAATCTATAAATTTTATTTAAATCATTCATCATTAAATATTGTTTTAATTAATTAAAATGGATAGATATTATGATATTGAAAACATTTTTCTAAAAATTAACCATGTTTACCTCCAAATGATTTAATCTTTATTTATATAAAATAGATAATAAATATATGGGTAATTATATATATTATAAAACATTATTATAATAAAGTTTTTATTAGCTAAATACTAGACTTTAAAACATTCATTTTTTTTCTAAGGTAAAAGTTTGAAAACTCATTCTTGGCTTATTTAAAGACAAGTTAATTCAAAATCGATATTCATTCCTATAAAATAAGAATATTTATGACATGAAATATTAAAATTTTAATTGTATTATAGTGTTATTAAAAAATAATGTTAAATTACTATACTTTATGTTTATGTGTTACTTTCTTCCCCTAATAAAATGTTTATTCTTTAAATTTTCAGGGATATTACATTCTATCAAAATGAGGGTTGTTCTTATTAATAACATCTACTAGTTCCCAAATTGATTCCATGATTTTATAATTTATTTAAATTAATTTTACCCATTTATTAGTCTTATTACTCAACCATTTCTCTCAAGTGTTAACAATATGTATATAATCTTCATAGTAAGATAGGTCAAGTTCTAATTCTATTTCTTTTAAGGTGACAACATGTGTTGGGTATGGCATGTACTTCCTTAAAAAAGATATATGAAACATATCATGTACTTTAGAGAGGTATGGTGGAATTTAAAATCCTTAATCCACAACTATAATTATTTCTTGAATTTCAAAATGTTCGATGTACCTAGGTATTAGTCCCTCTTTCCTACTGAACTCTCTAACACCCTTCTATAAAGATACTTTCAAAAAAACATGATCTTACCCATGAAATTACAAATTTTTCATATTATTATTGGAATAACTATTTTTATTGATTATATAATCTTAAATATGATTCTAAATAGTCTTTAACATTTTCACTGTCTCCTAAAGAGGTTATAATCCTATAAGTTTCCTTTCACCAACTTCATCCCATCATGTTGGAGTAAGACGCCTCTTGAAATAAAATGCTTCATTCTACTCCATTTGAATACTTGAATGGAAAATTTTATTATTTTTATACTCAACTATTGGTATATAATAAATCCACATACCTTTAAATTCAGTTTATCATGATTTAAATGTGTATTCTAATGTTTTAATATTCCATTCGGACTGTCCATCATTTTGAGGACGGTAGGTAGTGCTATAATAAAGCTCACAATCAAGATCCTTCTGATTTATTTTCTAGAATTTCAATGTTAATCAAGAATCATGATCAAACAAAATTGAAATAGTTGCACCATTAATTCTTTAAAATTCATTAATACTTATTCTTGTAAGGTTCTAAAGAGGAAAATATTCTCTTATATTAAGGAAATGTATAGATTTTCATAGGTGATAAAAAAATAACACATATTGCATTATTATTTCTAGGGTACTTTGAAAGTCCAGTGAAAAAGTACATAGTAATGTCAACCCATTTCCACATAGAAATATATATAGGTTTCAGGAATCCTATAGGAATTTTTATATTATCCTTCACACATTGAAAAACCTAATCATCTTGATACATAATCAATTGTTTCCTTCTTCATATTATCCCACTAAAAGTGTTCCTTAAAATTCCAATACAACATAGTTCTAAGGAGATATATAGAGAAATTTTATTTATGAAAATCATTCAATAATTATTTTTTTCAATGGAATATAAGGAACACATATCCTATTTACAAATTTTATAATTCCATTATCAGATACAAAGTCTTCCAATTTCCCATCAGTCACAGCATCAAATTTATATTGTAAATTCTCATCATCAGATTGTGAAATTTTTATCTTTTCTAATAAATATGAATTAACAATAATTTTAAGATTTATGTATGTATACCATTAATTAATAATTTCCATATTCTTATTTAATTTAAGAATATGGGATCCTTGTCATTCCTATAATTAGGTAGAACTCTATGATATTTTCTACTCAATTAATCCTCTATATTGTCTTCCTTCTCTTGGAGGTAGTGTATTGAGAAATCATAATCCTTGAGTAGATTGAGACATCAGCTTTTTTTTGAAAGGATTTATTTTAGTCTCTTATGTTATGTGTATATCTCACATTTTTTATGAATAGGTAATTTCTCTATATCTTCAATGAAAATATTAAAACTTTCAAGTCCAGAACATGGGTTACATAGTTCTATTGATGATTCTTTAGCTATCATTATGAATATGAAATACTGTTATTATTATATATAAGGACACAATAAATTTCCTTGTTTGATGCATCAATATTTATAAAAAAAATTATTATTTCCAAGTAGTATAGTCAGATTCAGAGTATTGAGCAATATCCTCTTCAGTTGTTCATAATATTATTCACATTCCTTTATCCATATAAACATAACCCTTTTGTTTGTAAGATTGGTTTACAGGTTATCCAATTATGAAATGGTTTGATTAAATCATTGATAGTAACATGCCAAACAAATATAACTATAAACCTCGATTATGTTCATTAGTGTAGGCCATTATTTTAATGACTTTATATTCATAGGATAAAATTATATTCCTTCCTTGGTTAAAATTTGGCCATGAAAAGAAACATTCTAAAACAAGAATACAGACATTCCAAATTTACCATATAAACCTTTTCTTATATGAGTCTCAAGAATTATCCTCAATGGAATATTGTGGTTCTCATATCTTTTAGAATACACCAATATATCATCAATAAATACCCAAAAAAATATTTAATATATTCCTTGAATAATATATTCATTAGATCCATAATAATAGAGGGTGCATTAGTCAGTCCAAATGGAATAAATGTAAACTCATAATGTCTATTCATCAATTAAAATGATATGTTTACAATATCATTCTTCTTTACATGAAATTGATGATACCCAGGATGACTGTAAATATTTGAAAAATATTGAACTCTATGAAGTAGATAAAATTAGGCTTCAATATGAGGCATATGATATTTATTATTGGTCATAATAATATTGATCACCCTATAATCAATGTAACAGCTCAATATTCCACGGTACATTTCCCTTTGAATAATGTAATAGCTTGCATTGTACGCAACTTCAAGATTCTAACACACTGTGACCAATCAAACTAGCCGTTATGAATAGTAATACCCACTTTTTAAAACATTATAAATTTTATCTCTCAAAATGGTCTTCATTTTTGGATTTTGAATATCAAAATTATCTTAGGGTTATTTTTTGGTATTTTTCTGAAAACATTCAATTTTTGATGAGTAGTGAAAAACACTCAGTTATAGTTTAAAACCGAATTTTAATTTAAAATTTTATTTAAATTATTTAAATTTATTTTAGGTAAAAATAGATACATAATACATATATAAGTTCAATGCAATTCATTGGATTTAGTATATAATAATTTTAGATATATAAAAATGTTAGTGAACTTTTTAACCGTCTTTTACCCACCTCTTAGGAGCATTTGAAAATTTGAATAAAACATAATTTTACCGCTTCTGTGAATTGAATTTCAAAAATTCGAGAGACATGGTTGATATCAGTAAGTAAAATGTGGTTCAATAAGATAAAAATAATTTTTTGTGAATAGTAACTTTTGACTTATTTACCACGGTTAAAAGTAAATAGGGTAATTAAGGGTAAAAATGATATTATTATTACCCTAACACATGTCCTAATTCTATTGTATAAGTTTAATTTGACAAAAAAAACCTTATAAATAAAATATGATCCTTTAGGTCCACTTGGATTAGATTATGACATTTATTATTATTTAATTCAAAGAAGAGTAAAAAGTGTTAAATTAAAGATTAATAACTAAAACATTTTTAATATGGGGTTATACATAAGATAAATTCGATTAAAAATATTCATTTGAAATAAAAAAGACATTATACATAATCTAATTTTATTTATATTTTTTAGACATTAAATATATTAATTTATTTATGACACAATGATGATGCAGTAATTACCTAATTAATGAAATATTAAAATATTTGATATTATAAATATCCAAATAAATGTAATTTGAGACTTTTTATGAATTAAACTAATTTTATAGGTTAATATCACATGTTTGGGTTGGTTAGATAAACTTTTTAGAAGTAATATTTCTCTTATGAATTTATCAAAAACAAAATACCAAATTGTGCAAAAATTGACATAAAAAAGTTTTTAAAACAAATATTATATTATTAATTGATATTATATTCCTAAAAATCTAAGGATCAGGAAAAATACTTATATAAGGATAGTTTTATCATTAATTAAGAACTTGGGGTTCCCTTGGAAGTATATAGTATGTTAATGTACCATATAATATAAAAATACAAAGAGACATGGTAAATTTAAAACAATTTAACTAAGAGTTAAATCTAAAAGATAAGGTTAATATAGTTACCCAAACCTGTCTAAAACCTATTGGTTGAGTGTTTTAAGACCCATACCCACCTTATCCATTAAATAATTTATTTTGGAGCCATTAGAATCCGAAAATTATTTTATTATAAAATAATATTTCTAGGTTTTCCTAAGTTGCCCCTCACCCCTCTTATAAAAGGGCACCCCCCTTCCCTCAAATTCACTCCTTAAAAGCCATTTTCCTCGGACAAAATCTACCTAAATACACTATAAACTGTCCTCCTTTAATCCTATAGTCCTTACTTTAGTCAAAAATGAAACCTATTGATCCATTTTGATCAAATCAAAAGGAAGAACCCGAAGAAGAGTTAAATATTTTATCACCTCTGTCCGGTTCTTTTCTTCTTCCACATCATCTTTCCTTGTTGTTTCCATTAGAAAATAATAACTCCAGTATCTTTTATATACTGTGATGTTATTATAAATATGGTGAAACCATATTCATTATTCTATCCATCCTTTGAAGGACATGTCACCATACGTGCGTACATATGGCTTACCGTCTCCACGTCGTGGTGTAATTGTTATTCAATACATTATTATTTAGATGGGTATAATAATGATGTGTAATTTATGTAAATAATAAATATAACATGATAATGATTCTGTATATATGATATACCATCCAATTATATATTATTTTAATATCAAAATAATGATATCGTCGCTCGCCCGTACGTACGGATTACCGTCTCCAAGAACGTGATGAGATTCATTCCCCATCATAATCCATTCAAGACTAATTTTCCTTAGATGATTAAAAATAATTTTTAAAGACTTAATATCATTCTAAATATGAATAAGATACATCCTATTCATAAAAAACACTACTTAGGAAATAAAGCATATAAAGGAAAATGAATCAGTTAACACCTGAAACGACGATAATACTAAAATATTATTAACAATGAAATAATAAGAGATAATATATGACATAATATTAATGTATATTATTTTTGTATGATTTAATAACAATTGTTTCACCATTATACAGGTAGTTAACCTACCCTCGACCAAGGAAAAGTAGAAAGGTGTTTCTTATCTCACTTTTAATTCCGTGAGCTTTCCATTGTTCGCCACTTATTTATTAAATGTGGTGTATTGCGTACTGTAATTTGATATATATATTATCATGATTATTTTTATATTAATGGTATTAAATGATTAATTTGGTTGTTATTAAATTTTGGCCATACGACTTGATTGATTACAACGAAGTAAGGTTTTTCATCTCACTTCCTATTTCCTTGAGATTCATGCAATACTGCCACTATTTCCTTTTGTGTGGTGTATGTACTTCCCAATGATTGTATTATTTGTGTAATATACATTAATTTATGAGAAATTACATATTTATTTTATGATCCATCTTTAATGGGATTTATGTTTCTTAAGTTACAAAATTGGTAAGGGAATTTCAAATTTCAATTTCCATTCATTCGGCCTTATGCATACTGCATTGAATATTTTACTCCATGATTATGTGTGGAATCACTATTTATTATTTGTGTAATAATTTCTACTCCCCTTTATATGGATATAATTTTTATACACATAATAACTCCATAGATAAATTCTCAATTCATCTATATAAACTTGATCAGAGTAATTTTAACTCAATCTCCATTTATTGAGTAAAACATCCAATTAATTGGTGATGTTTTTACAAGAATATGTGTGAATGTACTCTAATTTATTTACACTGAATATCCAATAATATTTGGTGTAATTATATTTTTCACACATAATCATTTCTTTGATTTATCCTTAACCTAAGTATACGGTCTTTATAAGAGATTTCATTTCAATTTACATTCCATTGAGACTTATTTGTTGTTATACGCCATTTCACTTTTATATGGTGTATATAATGTACTTTGACAAATTATATCATGAATCCCTTTATTCCAATGATATTATAATGTTTTTATTACCGTAATTATTTGTATTCAAGTGTCTCTCTTTTTGTTAGGAACTCTAACTAAAATATCATTTTAAAATGTTTTAAATATTTATTTTTCTAAATGTTTCTCATTAATGTCCATGTTTTAAATATGGTTTTATTGATTTATTTATATGGAAATTAAAGTTTTAAAATTAAAATTAATTTTATAAGTTTCAAAGAGGTATGAGACACTTTGATTCAAAAATATATTTTAAACGACTTCTTGATAAATAGTGAAACTTATAAATGTTTTCAAGAAAAGGGGGATATTTCTCTCAAATAGTTTTGATGATTATTTTCATCTATGTCAATATCATTCATTGTTATCTATTGAGGTTGATCTATTATAATAAAATCTTCCATATTTTATTGAATGAGTTATGTTTGATTGTGGATGTGCTATTTTTATACCATTCATGGGTTGTGGTTAAAATATTGACATTTTGTATGATAGTTTTAATACGAATGTTCAGATTATGTTTCAACCTTTTTATATGAGGAATGCATTGGAATTAGTAAGTGATGGGTGGAGCCTGCTATAGTTCCTCGATGCATTGGTAGGTCTAATGAGACATACTAGTGTCTTGGCATAGGGCCTTGAGAAAATCTTATTTTTAATCTTGGAAGAAGGCCTTGACAATGTGGTTATGAAAGTATAGAATTATGCATTGCATCATTATGAAAGTGTCTATTGATATCGCATGTGATTAATCGACTAGTGGAATATCCATGTGAATAAGTTAATGGAATTATTTGATTTTATCTTTTCCATATTATGATGAAGTTTATGTTTAAAAGGATTTTGTTTTAGTCTTATATATTTCCTTAAATGTTTATGATTATTTATGAAAGTTTCCGCTATAATGTTATCCTTAATGAGCATCTGAGCTCTCCCCTTTCAATGTTTTATTTTTCCCAAGATGAGAAGAAGTATATTATGACTGACCTGCAAGGATAGTCTATGGGATCTCAGTGTTTTCAATGGAAACAATGTTGTTGTAGTTTTCCATTTTCTGATGTCATGTAATCCTTATGAATATATCTAGTACTTTCAAGGCTACTAACCTAATTTGTCTTTCAAGACTTTACCTTTTGTGATCATGCAATTGATACGTAATAATTCACTGACTATGGGCTTTTGGGGTCGGGTTGTTATAGTTGGTATCATTGGAAGTTTAATACAAACCTTGGAAACTAGATTTAGATAAACTATGATTAGAGTACATATCCCTAAGATAGACTTTGAGGATTAGTATAGAAGAACTTTATAAAATTTTAGTATTGTAGAGATTTTGTGAGTTTTCCAAGCAATACATCCCTGTCTGGATACGAGAAGGTAGATGCAGCTTTGGCACAAATGTACCTAGGGGTAAAACCAGAAAACACCGCTTTGATCTAGACTCAAACGAGAACTAGTGCATGACAATGATCCTTGCTGTACTCTTGGTTACAACACTCCCAGGGGATATGCTTAGGATAAATTACATTTTCTTTACAAACTGATTTGAAGGATTTTAATTTAAGATGATAATAAATGACCTTGGTTAATCCTAAGATGTTTCAAATTGAAAATATGGTGTCATGATGTTATCTAAATGATTTTATGACTACTATTACTCACACAATGATTTCTAATTTTAGTCAATGGATGGATTCCAAGGAATTCATAGTAACTTTGAGTATGATGTACAAGGTGGGAACAGTGGTGGAAATGAGAAAAAAAAATAGAATGTTGATAGGCATAAAAGATATAGTTTTGATGCCAAATCTGTTTTCCAAAAATATAATAAAAAACATATATATTAACCAACTTGCAGACTCAACAAAGAAGAGAAAGGTGGTGAATGATAAGAGCTGTAGTAGTGGAGACCATGGAGAAAAGAATCCTCAATTTACATCATGCATGAAATGTAGAAGAAGACACCCAGGAAAGTTTCTCAATGGAACAAAGAAATGAATTATGTTTTGAATATAAGGACATAATGTAAATAATTGCTGAGAAAAAATGAAGAGTACTATGGAAAAAAATAGAAATGGTCCCAAGAATCCATTTACAATCATTTTCCATAAATTAAGGGGTCCTGACCATTACCCGAGTAAATGACCTATTCTATATGATATTTTCCTGGTCAAAGAAGAAGCTATGTGGAAATAAATGGCTGGAGAAATGTCTAAAAGTATTAGTGCTCCTTGTTGATGGGATTACTTTGGAATAATTTTCTCTTGTATTTGTAACCCTGCAGTTTGTCATGTGAAAATGATATTTGAGGAAGAATTATATTTTTTCTTGTGGATATAGTTATAAATAACCATTTGGTTTTATATGATCATTGGGTTTGAGGAAATTACAAGTTATTATATTTTGGGATGAAAATGCATGGTACGAGATAACATTTGTGGTTAAATTATGTTATGGTTATTTTGAGAAATTTATCTCATTTTGGTAATGTTATAAAATATTGTTTTTGAAAAAGGACAATAAGCAGTCCGTGTGACAACCCGTCGCATAAGAAAAAGCTGTGGGAATCGAACCCACAACCAGAGTGTGATTGGGATTTATCGCCTACCACTGGACTATGTGAAGTACCTGGTTAGTGTGACTAATTATTTTTAGTTAAATGATTTTATTGATGAATAATAAGTTGATTTGGGATCTTATGTATTATAAAATTAATACCCTTACTATATGAAAATGATTCGGTGATTAAGTGATAAATGTTATTTTGGAAGACGTTTGCTCTGTTGGAAACACTATATGCCTAAGGAAAATAGAATACTATGGGATTTTATTTGAGGAGTAATGGTGAATTTTTACTTATGTTTTTATTATGGATTTATAGTGATTTGGATTATTTATGGAAATGATTAACCTATAATAGATATTATGTAATTAGGTTAATTACTTTTAAGTATGTGATTTTAAGAGTAGTCAATGTCATTTTGGAGATAGAATTTAACATGGAAGACTACATAACAAAATTCTTCTATGTTTTGGGTTTCAATATTAGTTTGGATTATAATGACGGATTTTAAGGAAAATTGTTTATTGAATGGTATTTATTTAACTTTGCAGTATTGTTGGTTTAATTTTAGAAATTAAGATTAGTTTTTCTTTCTCTAAAAGAATATCCTTTTGGCGGATCATCTGATCTTGTACTAACCGTTTTGGTTTTGAATAATCTCTAAAGAAAATTTTAAAATATATTTTAACCTTTGTGGATCATGTGATTCTCTAGAAGTTGATTCGAGCTCTTACGGTGTGACCAAGTCATCATTAATACTTATCGTTTGAAAAAAAAGAGTTAGTGGTTGGAATTTATTAAATAATTAAATTATACTTAAAAAGTAAGTATATCTCTTTATGTTCTTAGTCAATATAAAAAATAAATTCCTCATATTTATGAAATGTAACTTAAAACAAAGAAAACGTTGTCCTTTTAAATTTCCTACTGGGATACTAATGACCGTTTTTCCAATCACAAGTTTGTGGTTTTATCTTTGATAAATTTATCCTGATCATTTTTTTCTTTCCCTCTACCTATGAACTTGACACTTATTTTATCTTCCATATCCATGTTTTTCTACATGGAATCCTAGTATGGGTTATCTCAGGTGACCTTTGTACTTAACTTTCTTTCATTTAAAGTGATAGTTTTATTGACTCTTTTTCCGATGTGGGACTTTAAAATATGTTCCCAACACCAATTTTAAAAATTGGGAGGATTAAATTTCAAAAAGGGGGAAGAATATGACACCTCAATCTTCCATGGTATGTTTCCCTTTGAATAATGTAATAGCTTGCATTATACGCAACATTGAGATTCTAACACACCACGACCGATAAAACTAGCCATTATGAATAGTAATACCCACTTTTTAAAATTTTATAAATTTTATCTTTCAAAATGGACTACAGTTTTGGATTCAGAATATTGAAATTAACTTAGGGTGAATTTTTGGTATTTTTCTGAAAACATTCAATTTTTGATGAAAAGTAAAAACCACTGAGTTATAGTTTAAAAACGATTTTTTATTTAAATTTAATTTAGGCCAAAATGGATACATAATACTTATAAAAGTTCAATCCAATTCATTGGATTCAGTTTATAATAATTTTAGATATATAAAAATTATATTGAACTTTTTAACCGCCTTTTACCCACCTCTTAGGAGCATTTGTAAATTTGAATAAAATGTAATTTTACCGCTTTTGTGAATTTAATTTCATAAATACGAGAGACATGGTTGATATTAGTAAGTAAAATGTGGTTCGATAAGATAAAAATTATTTTTGGTGAATAATAACTTTTGACTTTTATTTACCACAGTTAAAAGTAAATAAGGTAATTAAGGGTAACAATTATATTATTATTACCCTAACACATATCCTAATTATATTGGATAAGATTAATTCGACCAAAAACAAAATTTGGAATAAAATATGATCATTTAGGTCCACTTGGATAAGAATAGAACATTTTTTAACATTTAATTCAAATAAGAGTTAAAAGTGTTAAATTCAAAGTTTAATAAATAAACCATTTTTAATATGGGGTTATACATAATATAAATTAGATTATAAATATTCATTATAAATCTAAAAGGATTTACTACATAATTGTATTTTATTTATATTTTTTAGACATTAAATAATTTAATGTATTTATTACACAATGATGATGTAGTAATTACCTAATTAATGAAATATTAAAATATTTTATATTATAAATATCCAAATAAATGTAATTTGAGAATTTTTTATGAATTAAAATAATTTTATAGGATAATATGACATTTTATGGTTGGTTATTTGAATTGTTTTTGAAGCCATAATGCTGTTATGAATTTAGCAAAAACAATATACAAAATATTGTCAAAATTGACATAAAAGAGTTTTTAAAACAAATATCATATTAATAATTGATATTCTATTCCTAAAATCTAAAGATTAGAAAAAAAGACTTATATAATGATAGGTGTATCATTAATGAACCACTTTGGGTTTTCTTGGATGTATATAGTATGTTTATTAACCATATAATATAAAAATACAAAGAGACAGGGTAAATGTTAAACTATTTAACTAAGAGTTAAATCTAAAATATGAGGTTAATATAGTGACCCCAGCCTATCTAAAACTTATTGGTTGAGTGTTTATCGACCCATTCCCACCTTAGAAGTTAAATAATTCATTTTAGAGCTATTAGAAATCGAAAATGATTTTATTATAAAATAAAATTTCTAGCTTTTCCTAAGGCGCCCCTCACCCATATTATAAAATGTAACTCCCCCCATTGCCTCAAATTCACACTATAAAATCCTTTTGTGTCAGAACAATTTTTCCCAAATACCCTATCAACTATCCTCCCTTCATCCTAAAGACCTTACTTTAGTCATAAATCAAACCTAAAGATCCCTTTTGATCAAATCAAAAGAAAGAACCCGAAGAAGAGGTAAATATTTCATCACCTCTTTCAAGTTTCTTTCTTCTTCCGCTTCCTCTTTCTTTGTTGTTTCTATTGTAAAATAATAAGTCCAGTATCTTTTATATACTGTGATGTTATTATAAATATGGTACAACCATATTCATTATTCTATCCATCCTTTGAATGACATGTCACCATATGTGTGTGCGTACGGCTTACCATCTCCATGTCGTGGTATAATTGTTATTAAATACATTATTATTTATATGGGTATAAAAATGATGTGTAATTAATGTAAATAAAAAATATAACAAGATAATTATTCTGTATATATGATATACTATCCAATTATATATTATTTTAATATCAAAGTACTGATATTTTCGCTCGTCCGTAAGTACAGATTACCGTCTCCACGAACGCGATGAGATTCATTCCCCATCGTAATCCATTAAAGACTAATTTTCATTAGATGATTAAAAAAAATTAAACACTTAATATCATTATTAATATGAAAAATTTACATCCTATTAATAACAAACACTAATTACAAAACAAATCATATAAAGGAAAACGAATCAGTTATCACCCGAAACGACGATAATACTAAAATATTATTAACAAAGCAATATTAAAAGATCATATATGACATCACATTAATGTATAGGATTCTTGAATAATTTAATAAAAATTGTTTCACTATTATACAGGAGGTTAACTGTAACGCCCCGACCCTAGTAACCCAGAGTCGGTGCATTATTTTAATACATTGGCATGATTACAAGGAATCAAGTCTCGAAAGACCGATTAGTTTAGCAGTCTTGGAAAATAGATTACATACAGGAATGTTACATTACACTTCATAACATACAAAAAAACATAAATAATCCTTTATGAATTCCATTATTCCCTTGTCTTAACCCTTCTTATCAATCACAATATACTTCTTGGAATCCTGGGAAAAATAAAACATTGAAAGGGGTGAGCTCAAATGCTCCGTAAGGGTAAGCAATATAGCGGAAAAATTTATAAATAAGCATAAACATTTAAGGAAATGTATAACTAAAAAAAAGACTTTTAAACTTTAACTTCAACATATTATGGAAAAAATAAAATGAAATAATTCCATTTACTTATTCACATGGATATTCTACTAATCAAATAATCACATGCAATATAAATAACCACTTTCATAATGATGGAATGTATAATGCCAGACTATCATAACCACATAGCCAAGGCCTCGTGCCAAGACTACAAATAAGATTTTTCCAAGGCCTTGTGCCAAGACAATAGTTTGTCTCATGAGACCTACCGATGCATCGAGGAGCTATAGCGGGCTCTACCCATCACATATTAAGTCCAATGCATTCCCATATGAAAAGGTTTAAACATAACATAAACATTTGTATTAAAACTAGCATACGAAATGTCAATAATTTCACCATAAACCATGAATGGTATAAAAATAGCACATCCACAGTCAAACATATCACAAAACATTCAATACACTATAGAAGTTTTGTATCATAATAAATCAACTTCAAATAAGCGTAAAATCCATCAATGGATGTTGACATAGATGAAATCAAAACACTTTTTTGAGAAATATCTCTTTCTATTTTTGAAATCATTTAAGAGTAATATATTTATAAAATAAAACATTTTCTTTGAAAATATTCTTATAAGCTTGTAAGGGAAGCTTCGACGATTTTATAACGCTGGAAAATAACCGCACCCGCCGTATAAGTTAAAAAAACATTCTTACCTTAATTCTATCGAAAAGGTTAAAAAGCACCTTGTTTGGAAAACGACGGAAAGATTACTTTATAAAACTCTAATAAAAAGTCAAACAAGGGTATAAATGACTTTAACCCATATTCTTTTAAATAGTAAAAATGTTTTGAAATACATTTTTAAGAAACATGGATGTGGATGATAAAGAGATCCCATTAGATTATTACGTATAAACAACCTCGGATAATGAAGAGATTGTGAAATAACACTTACCTTGTACATTTCCTTGGTTAGGGTAGATTAACCTCCTGTATAATGGTGAAATAATTGTTATTAAATTATACAAGAATCATATACATTAATATGATATTATATATGATCTTTTAACATTAATTGTTATTAAATTATACAAGAATCATATACATTACTATATACATCCATGCGACCCCCAAGTGGTCCATTAATGATTCACCTATCCTGATATAAGTATCTTGGCCGAACCTTAGATTTTTAGTAATTTAATATCAATTAATAATATAATATTTGTTTTAAAAACACTTTTATGTCAATTTTGACACTATTCAATAGTTGATTTTTTTGAAACTCATAACAGAATGATTACTTCGAAAAAAGTAAATTAACTCCATCCTAATATGCAATAGTATCCTAGAAAATTAGTTTAATTCATTAAAACTCTAAAATTATATTTATTTGGGTATTTAAAATATCAATTATTTTAAATTTTCACTATTATGGTAATTACTGCATCATCATTGTGTCATAAATAAATTAAATTATTTAATGTCTAAAAATTATAAATAAAATTTTATTATGTAGGAAATCTTATTAGATTTCTAATGAATATTTACAATCGAATTTATCTTATCTATAACCCTATATTAAAAATGTTTTAGTAAATAAACTTTGATTTTAACTTTTTTAACACTTCTTTGAATTAAATAATAATAAATGTCCTAATCTAATCCAAGTGGTCCTAAATGGTAATATTTTATTCCTAAGGTTGTTTTTTGTCGAGATACACTTGTCCAATAGAATTAGGACATGTGTTAGGGTAATATTAATATAATTTTTACCCTTAATTACCCTATTTACTTTTAACCGTGGTAAATAAAAGTAAAAAGTTACTATTCACCAAAAATTATTTTCATCTCATTGAACCACATTTTACTTCTTGATATTAACCGTGTCTTTTGGATTTTCGAAATTCCAATCACTAAAGCGGTAAAATTAAGTTTTATGAAATATTCAGTTTTTTAACTACCACTTAGTAGTTTCACTATTCATCAAAAATTGAAGTTTTTCAGAACAATGCCAAAATTTCACCCTAAGCTATAATTGATATTCCAAATTCAAAAATGATGTCTATTTTAAAAAATTCCAAACATATAAGTTTCATTAATTAATTTTATAATTAATTCCCGTTGTCACAACAAATAGCCTGTTTTTAAGAAACAATATATATCAAAAGATTGACAATTGTTTAGGTCCAATTTCAAAGTGAAATTAATTCTAATGAACACCATTGGATAAAATGGTAAAAATA
The DNA here is from genome assembly GCA_963277665.1 of Viscum album. Classification (NCBI taxonomy): domain Eukaryota; kingdom Viridiplantae; phylum Streptophyta; class Magnoliopsida; order Santalales; family Viscaceae; genus Viscum; species Viscum album. Next base: position 955,601,542 of record OY728126.1, read on the forward strand.
TATTCTAATTATACTTTAAAACCTCTCAAATTAATAATTTATCACTATTAATTATTTTGATTAAAAAAGTTGTTTTTAATTAAAATTTAGTAATTTTCACTATTCATCAAAATATGAAAGTTATCCGAAAAGTACCAAAATTTCACCTTAGGATAAATTTGATACTCCGAATCCAAAAATGAAGTCCATTTTGAAATATAAAATATATATAATTTCAAAAAGTAGGAATTACTATTCATAATGGCTAGTTTGATTGGTTGTGGTGTGTGTTAGAACTCGAAGTTGCGTACAACACACGCTATTGTATCATTCAAAGGAAAGTGAATCGTGGATGCTTGGGATGTTTCATCTTAAATTTTTGATGTCCCCATTTAGTCAAAAAGTTTAAAATATTGTATTTAAAAAGGGTTCACTATTAAAAGTTGGTAAAACTACAATACTTAAAATGAATTTGTTCTTACATTATGTCTAAGAAACTCATAATATGGATTCTAAAATTATAAGGATTATATAAAGTTTAAAATTTAGTTAATACTATTCATAACCTCTTTTGAACGGCTTGTTTGGTATGTCATGGTGCGCTTGAACTCGGTGTTGTGTGTAGTGCAAGTTATTGAATTATTTTGAAGAAATAACACACTATGAAATCTTGGGGTGTTACATTCTCCCATCCTTCAATAAATTGCGTCCTCACAATTTGAAATTGTTCTTCGAAAATAAAAGGTTGAAAATAAAAAAAATATCTTTGTGGGAAAACCCACATCGGAAATTGGGTTACTAAAATTTAGCCTTAAAATGAGGAAAAGAGAAATGAAAGGGTCACCACCAAATTATGATCTCGATTAAGAGAACATTGGTGGAAATTAGAGACATATAATTGGAGGAAAAACATAAATATTTATAGGAAGTGATTGAGGTCATCAATCACAAACAAGTTTAAAATTGAGGTCCTTAAATTCATCAATATATGATGATTTAAAACACCATCGATTCAACAAAACATAAGGTATTAGGATAACACATTTTTTATGTTTCAAAATATCTTAGTTGAAATCCCACATCGAAAAATGAATTAATGAGGCCTCTATTTAAAATAAAGAGTGGAAAGTATGAAGATTACCGAAAATAACACATACTAGGGTTCCATGTAAGAAAATATGGATATGGAAGAGAAATATAACCATCAATTATCTGATGGAGAGTGGTAGAGAACATGGCTATGAAAAGGCAAAAAATCCCAAATCCATAAATTAGTGATGATTTAAGGCACCATATAGGACAAAATTTTTTGTTCTAAGTTCCTTTTCATAATGTTGAGGAATTTATTTATGAGATTGGATAAGATCATAAGGAGATATATTTACTTTATAATTAGAGTTTTATCCATTTATAAATTTCTACCACAAACTCATCTTTCACTCTAAAAGATAATAGAACGTAAAAAAAATTCTATTTATACTATTCATACAGGGTTCCAAAATAAACGAATTTATAATTCATCTGCCAGATCTTTTAAAAAAACTACATTATTTAATCCAGGACATCTCGTGGGCCAGTAATAGGTGATACACCCTTGTCGCCCTTCGGTTGCGGGTTCAAGTCTCGCGGCCTTGCCAGACGTGACGGGTTGCCGCCTGACCTCCGGGTTGTCCTTTTATGGCAATCCAAAATAATCCAAACTAGAACTATCCAAAATACATCTGTCCAAACTCATAGTCCAAAATTTATAAGGAAGGTAAACATAATGTAGATCCTTTTTTACCCCGTAATAGCATATGAATACCTTCATCATGTATTCTTTTAATACACTGAAACATCCTGAATTACCATATTCCTTATTGATTACATTCATGCTCCCTTATTCCATATATAATGCTGGATATACTTCATCAATCCAAAAATGTTTTAAACCCCAAAAATGATGGAATATACAAATCATTAATCAATTTCAAGGTAGTCAAAAATATCCAATATAATTTATCCAAATAAATCATGTATTGTTCCAAAATCACTACCTCGGTATCAAAACTATATTATGGTTTATCATTCTCTCAACCATATATTTTCTAAAAATTTATCATACTATTGAGTCACTTTTCTTTGTTCCACACAATCTCAAGTCCTTAATGAAATAGTACTGCAGTAAAATCCTTATATACTCCATAATTATTATAACAAGTACATTGTTGATACAACACTGAATTGACATAATCAACATAAGAACTCTAATCATTCCTCTTCATCTGTGGTAGTAGCATAACTTGATTATTATCCAATAGAATCATTTGTGGCATGGTTTGATGACTGGGACATAGGTTCGCATAGTGTCCAAACTCCTTGCAAATGAAGAATTGTACATTTGAAACCATTTTCTTACCCTTGCAGTCACGTACATTGTTCCCTTTTCCTCCACACTTATAAAAAACTCCCATTCCTTTCAGACAAGTTACAGGGTGTTTCTTCCCACAGTTATCACATATGGGAAAATTATTCTTTTCCCTCTTCCCTTTATCCATCTTTTTCTCTTCCATTCTTTTCTTCTCTTGCTTCCCATCAAAGCCATATGACTCAGTAAAATCTTTACTTATCTTATCAACACATGATATTATTTCTTCATATGATGATAATACATGGGAGAGTATTTATCTTATAAAATCTGGATTAAGACCATGAAAGATATGATCCTTCTTTCTCTTTGGATTATGTGCATTGCTGGAGTTATCATTCCTTCTACTGGGCACCATTTCTAAACAATGGCATACACTAGATTAGTTTATGAATAACAATACATAATCCAAAACTTGTAAAACACATAACATAAATTAAATAGTTTATGGATATAATCCATAATCATAAAAATGTCTCCTTTGAGGAAGTATATACTCATAAACCATTAAAAATGGTTTGTAAAGAAAATGAGAATTATCCTAAGCATATCCCCCGGGAGTGTCGTAACCAAGAGTGCAGCAAGGCCCGTTGTCGTGCACCGGTTCCCGTTCGAGTCTAGATCAAAGCGGTGTTTTCGGGTTTTACCCCTAGGTACATCTGTGCCAGAGCCGCCTCTACCTGCTCGTATCCAGACCAGGATGTATTGCTCGTAAAACTCACAAAATCTCTACAATACCAAAATTCTAGGAAGTTCTTCTACACTAATCCTCAAGGTCCATCTTAGGTCTGTGTGCTCTAATCAGATTTTACCTAAATCTAGTTTCCAAGGTTTGTACTAAACTTCCTCTGATACCAACTATAACACCCCGACCCTAGTAACCCAGAGTCGGTGCATTATTTTAATACATTGGCATGATTATAAGGAATCAAGTCTCGAAAGACCGATTAGTTTAGCAGTCTTGGAAAAATAGATTACATACATGAATGTTACATTACACTTCATAACATAAAAAACAATATAAATAATCCTTTATGAATGCCATTATTCCCTTCTCTTAACCCTTCTTATCAATCACAATATACTTCTTGGAATCCTGGAAAAATAAAACATTGAAAGGGGTGAGCTCAAACGCTCCGTAAGGGTAAGCAATACAGCGGAAACATTTATAAATTAGCATAAACAGTTAAGGAAATGTATAACTAAAGAAAATACTTTTAAACTTGAACTTCAACATATTATGGAAAAAATAAAATGAAATAATTCCATTTACTTATTCACATGGATATTCTACTAATCGAATAATCACATGTAATATCAATAACCACTTTCATAATGATGGAATGCATAATGCCAGTCTATCATAACCACATAGCCCAGGCCTCATGCCAAGACTACAAATAAGATTTTTCTAAGGCCTTGTGCCAAGACACTAGTTTGTCTCATGAGACCTACCGATGCATCGAGGAGCTATAGCGGGCTCCACTCGTCACATATTAAGTCCAATGCATTCCCATATGAAAATGTTTAAACATAACATAAACATTCGTATTAAAACTAGCATATGAAATGTCAATAATTTCACCATAAACCATGAATGGTATAAAAATAGCACATCCACAGTAAAACATATCACAAAACCTTCAATACACCATTGAAGTTTTGTATCATAATAAATCAACTTCAAATAATCATAAAATCCATCAAAGGATGTTGACATAGATGAAATCAAAAATCTTTTTTGAGAAATATATCTTTCTATTTTTGAAATCATTTAAGAGTCATATATTTATAAAATAAAACATTTTCTTTGCAAATATTCATATAAGCTTGTAAGGGAAGCTTCGACGATTTTATAACGGTGGAAAATTACCGCACCCGCCGTATAAGTTAAAAAAACATTCTTACCTTAATTCTGTCGAAAGGTTAAAAAGAACCTTGTTTGGAAAACGACGGAAAGATTCCTTTATAAAACTCTTATAAAAAGTCAAACAAGGGTATAAAGGACTTTAACAAATATTATTTTAAATAGTAAAATTGTTTTCAAATACATTTTTAAGAAACATGGATGTGGATGATAAAGAGATCCCAGTAGATTATTACGTATAAACAACCTCAGATAATGAAGAGATTGTGAAATAACCCTTACCTTGTACTTTTCATTGGTTGGGTTAGGTTAACCTCCTGTATAATGGTGAAATAATTGTTAATAAATTATACATGAATCATATACATTAATATGATATCATATATGATCTTTTAACATTGATTTGTTAATAATATCTTAGTATTATCGTTGTTTCAGGTGTTAACTTACTCGTTTTCTTTTATATGTTTTGTTATGTAAGCCATGTTTTTAATGGATAGGTTGTATATTATTCATATCCAGAATTATATCAAGTCCTTAGATACTATTATTAATCATAAAATGAGAATTATACTTGAATGGATACGATGGAGAATGAATCTCATCACGTTCGTGGAGACGGTAGTCCGTACGTACGCACGAACGACAATATCATTCTTTTAATATTAAAATAATATATAAATGGTTGTTATATCATATATACAGAATCATTAACATGTTATATTTATTATTTACATGAGTTACATATCATTATTATACCCATCCAAATAATAATATATTGAATAAAAATTACACCACGACGTGGAGACGGTAAGCCGTACGTACGCACGTATGGTGACATGTTATTCAAACGGTGGATAGAATACTGAATATGGTTGTACCATATTTATAATAACATCACAGTATATATATGATACTGGATTTATTATTTTATAATGGTAACAACAAAGGAAGAAGAATTGGAAGAAGAAAGGAACTTGGAAAAGGGTGGTGAAATCATTACCTCTTCTTCGGGTTCTTCTTTTTGATTTGATCAAAAGGGCTCCATAGGTTGGCTTTCTGATCCAACTAAGGCCTCTAGGTTGTAGTGAGGGATGTTGGCATAGTAGTTGGGCAGATATTGGCTGAACCAAAAGGCTTTGAAGGTGTGAAGAAATGAGAAGGAGGTGTGCCCTTTTATAAGAGGGGTGATGGGTACCTTTGGAAAATCTAGAAATATTAATTTATAATAAATTTATATTCTCTTTCTAATGGCTCCAAAGTTGATTATTAAAAGGTAAAGGTGGGAATAGGTCAAAAAACATTCATCCAATAGAATTTAGACAGGTTTGGGTTACTATATTAACCTTATCTTTTAGTTTTAACTCTTTGTTAATTAGTTTGACATTTACCATGTCACTTAGTATTTTTATATTATATAGTTAATAAAATTACTATATACATCCAAGAGACCCCAAAGTGGTCCATGAATGATACACCTATCATTATATAAGTCTCTTGGCCGAACCTTATATTTTTAGAAATTTAATATCAATTAATAATATAATATTTGTTTTAAAAACTCTTTTATGTCAATTTTGACACTATTCAATAGTTGATTTTTGTGAAACTCATAACAGAATGATTACTTCGCGATAAGTCAATTAACTCCATCCTAATATGCCATAGTATCCTATAAAATTAGTTTAATTCATTAAAAGTCTAAAATTATATTTATTTGGGTATTTAAAATATAAATTATTTTAAATTTTCACTATTATGGTAATTACGACATCATCATTGTGTCATAAATAAATTAAATTATTTAATGTCTAAAAATTATAAATAAAATTTTATCATGTAGGAAATATTATTAGATTTCTAATGAATATTTACAATAGAATTTATCTTATGTATAACCCTATATTAAAAATGTTTTAGTAAATAAACTTTGATTTTAACTTTTTTAACTCTTCTTTGAATTAAATAATAATAAATGTCCTAATCTAATCCAAGTGGACCTAAATGATAATATTTTATTCCTAAGGTTGTTTTTGGTCGAGATACACTTGTCCAATAGAATTAGGACATGTGTTAGGGTAATATTAAATTAATTTTTACCCTTAATTACCCTATTTACTTTTAACCGTGGTAAATAAAAGTAAAAAGTTACTATTCACCAAAAAATATTTTCATCTCATTGAACCACATTTTACTTCTTGATATTAACTGTGTCCCTCGGATTTTCAAAAATCCAATCACAGAAGCGGTAAAATTATGTTTTATGAAAAATTCAGTTTTTTAACTACCACTTAGTAGTTTCACTATTCATCAAAAATTGAAGTTTTTCAGAACAATGCCAAAATTTCACCCTAAGCTATAATTGATATTCAGAATTCAAAAATGATGTCTATTTTACTAAATTCCAAACATATAAGTTTCATTAATGAATTTTATAATTAATTCCCACTGTCACAACAAATAGCGTGTTTTTAAGAAATAATATATATCAAAAGATTGACAATTGTTTAGGTCCAATTTCAAAGTGAAATTAATTATAATGAACACCATTGGATAAAATGGTAAAAATATATTCTAATTATACTTTAAAACCACTCAAATTCATAATTTATCACTATTAATTATTTTTATTAAAAAATTTGTTTTTAATTATAATTTAGTAATTTTCACTATTCATCAAAATATGAAAGTTATCCGAAAAGTACCAAAATTTCACCTTAGGAAAAATTCGATACTCCGAATCCAAAAATGAAGCCCATTTTCAAATATAAAATATATATAATTTCAAAAAGTAGGTATTACTATTCATAACGGCTAGTTTGATTGGTTGTGGTGTGTGTTAGAACTCGAAGTTGCGTACAACACACGCTACTGTATCATTAAAAGGAAAGCGTACCATGGAAGCTTGGGATGTTTCATCTTAAAATTTTGATGTCCCCATTTAGTCAAAAAGTTTAAAATATTGTATTTAAAAAGGGTTCACTATTAAAAGTTGGTAAAAGTGCAATACTAAAAATGAATTTGTTCTTACATTATGTCTAAGAAACTCATAATATGGATTCTAAAATTATAAGGATTATATAAAGTTTAAAATTTAGTTAATACTATTCATAACCTCTTTTGAACGGCTTGTTTGGTAAGTCATGGTGCGCTTGAACTCGGTGTTGCATGTAGTGCAAGTTATTGAATTATTTTGAAGAAATTACACACTATGAAATCTTGGTGTGTTACATTAACCTACCCTCTACCAAGGAAAATTACAAAGTAAGGGTTTTCTTATCTCACTTTTAATTCATTGATATTTCCATTGTTTGCCACTTATTTATTAAATGTGGTGTATTGTGTACTATCATTTGATATATATATTATCATGATTATATTTATATTCTTGGTATTCTGTGATTAATTTGGTTGTTATTAACTTTTGGCCATATGACTTGATTGATTACAATGAAATAAGGGTTTTCATCTCACTTACTATTTCCGTGAGATTCATGCCATACTTCCACTATTTCCTATTGTGTGGTGTATGTACTACCCAATGATTGTATTCTTTGGGTAATATACTTTAATTTATGAGTAATTACATCTTAATTTTATGATCAATCTTTCATGGGATGTATGTTTGATAAGTTACCAATTTGGTAAGGTAATTTCAAATTTCAATTTCCACTCATTCGGCTTTACGCATACTTAATTGATTATTTTACTCAATGATTATGTGTGGAGTCACTATTTATTATTTGTGTAGTAATTTAAAATCCAATTTATATGATTATACTTTTTATACATATAATCAATCTATTGAAAAATTATCAAGTCATCGATATGAACTTGATAAGAGTAATTTTTACACAATCTCCATTTATTGAGTTAAACATCCAATTCATTGGTGTTGTTTTTACCAGAATATGTGTGAATTTACTCTTATTTATTTACACTAAATATCCAATAATATTGAGTGTATTTATATTTTTCACACATAATTATGTCATTTATTTATCCTTAACCTAATGATATATCCTTTATAAGAGATTTCTTCCCATTTACATTCCATTGAGACTTCTTTGTTGTTATATGACAATTCACTTTTATATGGTGTATATAATGTACTTTGACATAGTATATCATGAATCCCTTTATTTCCATGATATTATAATGTTTTTATTACCTTAATTATTTGTATTCAAGTGTCTCTCTTTTGGTTAGGAACTCTAACTAAAATATCATTTTAAAATGTTTTAAAGATTTATTATTCTAAATCATTCTCATTAATGTGAATGTTTTAAAAATGGTTTTAAGGAATTATTTTATGGAAATTATAGTTTTAAAATTAAAATTACTTTTAAAAGTTTCAAAGTGGTATTGGAAACTTTGATAAAAAAATCTATTTTAAAAGACTTCTTGATAAATAGTGAGACTTTTAAATGTTTTCAAGAAAAAGGGGGATATTTCTCTCTAATAGTTTTTTTGATTATTTTCATCTATGTCAATATCATTCATTATTCTCTATTGAGGTTGATGTATTATAATATAATATTCCATATTGTTTTTAATGAGTTATGTTTGATTGTGGATGTGATATTTTCATACTATTCATGGTTTGTGGTTAAAATATTGATATTTCATATGCTAGTTTTAATAAAAATGTTCAAATTATGTTTCAACCTTTTTATATGAGAAATTCATTGTACATAGTAAATTATGTGTGGAAACCTCTATAGCTCCTCGATACATCGGTAGGTCTAATGAGACAAACTAGTATCTTGGCACAAGGCCTTGAAAAAATATTATTTGTAGTGTTGGCACAAGGCCTTGACTATGTGGTTATGAAAGTCTGGCATTATGTATTCCATCATTATAAAATTGGATACTGAAATTGCTTGTTATTATTCAACTAGTGGAATATCCATGTGAATAGTTAAATGGAATTATTTGATTTTATATTTTCCATATTATGCTGAAGTTCAATTTTAAAAGGATTTTGTTTTAGTCTTATACATTGCCTTAAATGTTTATGCTTATTTATGAAAGTTTCCGCTATATTGTTATCCTTACTGAGCATATGAGCTCACCCCTTTCAATGTTTTATTATTCCCAAGATGTGAAGAAGTATACTATGACTGACCTGCATGGATAGTCTATGGGATCTCAGTGTTGTCTATGGAAACAATGTTGTTTTAGTTTTCCATTTTGTGATGTAATGTAAACCTTATGAATGTATCTAGTACTTCCAAGGCTACTAAACTAATAGGTCTTTCGAGACTTAAACTTTTGTGATCATTTTAATGATACGTAATAATGCACCAAATCTGGGCTTCTAAGGTCGGGGAATTACAATCAATTAATAACCTCATAAATCAATATTTCCTCATAAAAAATGAACAGGGAATCCCAAGGTGAAACATGAGGAAATATATATCCATTATCTCATAATTCCCCTAGTTTTTTTCAACTCCACTAATTTCATAGTGTCTATTCTAATGGGAATCTTTGATATAGGTCTTTAAACCATGATTAAATCAATAAAATACTCAACCTCATGCTATTTACCAAAAAATTTCATGTTGGCCAGAGTTTTAATAAGATTGTTTTCAAGTTCACTATTTTTAGGGTGTCATGAAAACTCTTAATGGTTCCCACATCCATTAGAAGTCACAAGCTCTCTTTCCAGTGCTATGAGGTCATTGGGAATAAAAAAATGATTATTAATAACTTGAAATGGTCGAGAGGATGGGTGTTCAGGCTCATAACACCCTTTTTAGGGGAATTATTTTCAACTATAAGACTCTCGTATAGATTTAATATATTTTTGTGAATCCTTTGAAATATCTTATACGAGACTCTCCACCCCTATTCCAATTACTTGATCATAACCAAGTGTTAATGATAACAACTTCAGACATCACACAATCTCTAATATTCTATTGTCTATATATGATTCTACAACCTAAAGCCATATTCAATAACTATAGAGTTTTCACCATATATGGAGGTGGTTGATGTCTTAGAGACATTCCAAGAGTCATCCTACACATCCTGTGTGAACAAGAACCAAAACCGTCATAGTTATTTTGAAATATATCAAGGTCATATGACTAGACTACACCTTATAGTTTAACATTTTTTCATAAGGAAATGTATGAAGGCATTTGAATATCGACCATATGTCTTGATCCTTAAAGAAGGAATCATATGTATCCTACGATGATTGGAATTAGTTCCCAAATAGTTCTTATTATGGGATTCTATGTTTTAAAAGGGGTGATAATAGAGGGTTTGAGTGGGACTTATACATGTAAGGAATCCCTAAGATATATCATTAGAAATGTGGACCTCTAAAAGCAGAAGACATGTAATTAGACATATATCTTGAAGGAATCCCATATTGTGGGTATCTATGTCATGCCATTGGTACATTCATCATGTGCCTCTAAGATCACATTATTTATGGTTTGTCGGTGAAACAAGAGATACTGGAAGGTTAGACACACCACATGAGGTCCCAAGATTGCAATATTCTAGGGATTACACACGAAGGCTTCCCATGATGTTAATTAAAATTTATAGGGAGAATAAATTTTGAATCCAAGTCCTTAGAAAGACATATTATATATCGTGTTTATAATAGTAATTATAGTCCTCGTAGTTAGGTTTTTTTCCTAACCCACAAACGGGTTATGAAATCTAATTAATACTCATGAGGATTATTTCCACAGAGCATGGAAATATGGGAACACATTAGAGACATACATGATGGTGGAGTCCCATATATGAACCCACATAACATCCTCAAATAGTTAAGTAAGTTTGATTAAGTCATAGGAGAATTTGGGTCCTACTAGTTAGGATAATTTGAATATGGAAGGAAATACACTGAGGTTGAGGTTGATGTCACATATACATTCCTTATCCTTTGATAGATGAAAATATATGATAACCATGAAAGGTTTATCAAATATTTTTAGTATGAAATGGAGGCCCATTTGAGAGTATGAAACAAATACTATTTCTTCCCATGATTAAGGCTAACATGTCCAAGGGTTTCCTCTTAACATGGTTGAAATGTCCAAGGGAATCTTTTCATGATCAACACTATAATTTTCAAGGGCATAATCATAAAAAGGCAGATAGGTCTATAGGTCTTTTGGTGATCAAGGATAACATGTAAAAGGGGCCTTTGTGTGATAAGTTCAACATGTAGGAGGATGTTTTCATGAAATGGTTGAAATTTCCTAGGGGCCTTCACATGATCAAGGCTGAATCATTTAAGTGTGTTTGACTAACAAGGTTGACATTTGTATAGGTATATGTGTGATCAATGCTGAAACATATAAGGGTGTCTAACTATCAAGTTCGACATGTGTAAAGTTATTTTTTTTTATCAAGGCTTACATATGAAAGGGTACTTCACTTGACTAGGAAAACATGCACATGAGTGTCTTCCTAACAAGGTTGGAATTTCCATGGGGTCTTTATGTGATCAAGGATGACATGTCAAAGAGGCCTTCATGTGATCGGGTTGACATGTGCAAGTATGTCTATCTGATAGGGTTGACATATACCAAGGGACATTATATGATCAAGGCTAACACATCTAATGGTTTCTACCGTAATGACCAAAATGTCCAAATGTCTTCTTAGGATCAAGTTCAACATTTCAAATGGGACTTCGTGTGATTGGGATGACATGTCCAGGGGTGTCTAACTAATATGGTTGGCATATCATAGGGTCCTTCACGTGATCAGGTCGAAATGTAGATGGGGAATTTTTGTGGTCAAGATGAAATGTCAAAGGGTCCTTTGAGTGTGCATCCAAACATGTAAAAGGGTTTTTGTGTGATTGAATCATGATATCGACGAGGAACCATACAATCATTTGATCTTAAGGGTGTTATGTGACAGGGTCTCATAATAGGGACTCATAAACATGGATTGGGTACTTGTACAATGAATTATAATTGATACACATGGAAATATGTTTTCCAATCCATTTTCATTAATATTTTTTTCATGTTGGTGATAACATGTAGGAATAATGATAAGTAATCTCATAACTAGTGAGAAGTTATCTGACCATGTAAGGGGTCTCAGGGGATGCAGGAAAAAAAGGTGTCTACCCAAGCTGAATGGACTAATGGTGCATGGATGAGGGTTACTTTCAAGGCCTCATTTCATAGGTATTTCATGACTAGGGGAGTGTATTTCCATGATTTTACAAGTATATTGAGGTTGACAAGAATGTTTCATGAGACTTGATCATGTGAATTCATTGAATAAAATAGGGTCTATAAGGTCATCACATGTCAATATCACATGATAAGGATGAGCATGTCCAAATTTAATGAACACATTACACAATATAGGGATCCCACGATGTTCACAATTTTATTGTGTGATATTAATGAATTCATGTGATGGAGTCTCACAACGGGGTCTCAAAATGGGTTCTTGTGATAGGTTCTCATGATTACCTAAATAATTCACCGGAAGGAAATCCCCAAGCTTCTTACTTCCCTTTTTTCTATCTACCTCTATGTTTCCCACACTATTAAACTTATTATCACTATTTTATACTAATATATATCTCATTATAAACCTCATTTATACTATTATTAAAGATTATGTAAGGGGTTTAAATAGGAAATGGTGGCCAAATATGTCTTCCACTTTACATGGTGAAGGTACTATATGAAACAGCTTGAGGTAGTGGGTGGTATATCTTGGAGGCACTAAATGTCTCAGTTATCATCATGATTTCACAAATATTAGGTAGTTACATGACCACATTATGTCTTCATGTGATTTCTCGGCATGTTTACATAAAATATTTGGAAAACTGATAGTGGATTCATGAAACGAAATATATTAATTATGTAAGATTCATTTGAAGGTATATACACATTTTAGCATGTATTATTAATATCTTCACCAATTTATCACATGATCCTTTGATCTTCTTGAGATAGATTCATATGGTTCTCTTGATCTTTTTTATGCGAGGTCTTGTTTTATTTGAAACACCACAAGAATGAAGAAAGAAGTTACATGAATTACTTAGGGATGTTGATCATGTATTGGTTTTATCAATTTGATTATGGTTTTGATCCTATATAGGAGTATTACAGACATATGTTGTGGCTGATAGTGCTGATGTAGCAGCATCAGGGTGTATAATAGATTAGATGAGGTTGAATATTATGCAAGGGAAAAATCTGATGATGTGGATTTATTTTTATAGATTACGGATGATTTTTCCATATTTTTTTATAAAGAAAAAATGTGTGTTCTATGGTAGTCATCCCGCAATATACATACGGTCGATATGGGCCATGCTTGAAAAGACAAAGTGCTCCATTAGATACTATAAGAAAGGACCAGGGTCCACTCTCGATCTTCTATGGTACCTCCCTATGCAAGAATGCTCCTAATCCACACTTCCAGCCCGCGACGCATTCATAATCCTCTTCCCTACACACATGATCATGTACCAAACCATTCCCCCAAACACCAGTTGACTGTGTTGGCTGCCATATGTGGTTGAAGAAACTCCCACACATGCCTTGGTTGATCTAGTTGGAAGGGTAGCTTTAGTAAGCCATATTTTTTTTACTAAGGAAAACATAAATAATTATAATAAAAATCTAATTAAAGTAGGTGAGATAAGGTCCATAGTATGTTACCTTACAAAATTAATCCCAACCCCAAGCCTTTAATGTGAATTATATCTGTCATTTTTCATGGGATTTACACATCTCGAATATCCAACAAAAAAGTGCATAAAATAAATCTATGCATTCCAAAAAAATACACCCACAGAATTGTATTTATTTGGAATGAAATGAATTTTATTCTAAGGTAAATGTAGATTAATTTACATTTTACGTGAAAATATAGCGAGATTTGATACTAAACCCTAAGAGAGTCAATACATGTTTATTAATTAAGGGACTTTGAGAACCAATGAGAGGAGAATATAGAATCAAGGTTTCTGGGTTTTCAAAATGGATACCCTATAGATTTACAAGATTGGTAACATTCCTAAGGAATTATTTTTCCTATAAAATTATTATTTTATTGAGTCATGGATATCATGAATGGTAGAGTAGGTTCAATTTCAAATATTGAAAAGGCATCGGGATAGAAGGTAATTTTTGGATGGATCTGAGATAAGAGACCTAGACATTGCAGATTTTACCAAAGGAATGAGAATCAAACCATATGTAGTTATGATATATAAGAATCCTATGTAGATCAAGATCAATCATAGTGGGAATAGATTCATGTTTGAAGAACTCTATGTTGAATTCTCATACTTATATCTAAATCACACATAGGAGAGGGAAAAACGTCATTTTATAATAGGATCATAGGTATAGATTCATGGTTTAATAGGGATGTCACAAAAATCTAGATCTCATGTCACATTTCATGATACATAGATTAGGTAACTCTAATAAGTTTAAGGCTCTGAAGGATTGACCATGTATCATGTATTTTCAACACATGATAGGACTAGGTACCCTCAGACAAGTCCTAAGGAAATGCTATGCGATATACATTTTTTCTGGTTCATTGGACCTATCGAGCATAGATTTATTTTTTCTAGGGCCATATATTGGCCATTAATAGTTTTTTATAACATTTTCAGCCTTAAATTTGGACAAAGATATTAAAGGAAGGAATTAGAGGGCTCGGAATTGGATTTTGATCAGGTTTACTTTTATGGGTTTTCAGCCTAAAATGTATTGTCCCTTTTCTATTCTATAATTGCTCAATTTTTCATAGATCACACTGGGTGTGTGACCAGTGAATCAAGACTCACCTTTTTCTTAGGGTTCCCTTTGTGGTTTTTCATCCTAACAAGCACTATATATCTTAAAATTTTAAATTTATTGTCATTATAACTAGACCACTTCTATAGTTTAAAATCATATAGATTAGAACTTTTGTTCATGTAGTTTAAGGTATTTTAGCTCATAATTTTTGTTCTATATTTTTAGGGTCATATTTCTCAGAAATATTTTTGTTGAATCTTTGGGTCTTCTAGATTAGACCAATTATTGATATAGTTTATGGTCTTTTAGCTAAGACATGTTATTACTGTAGTTTAAAGTCTTCTAGATTGGACCTGTTGTTACTTTAGATTAGCATCCTTTAGCTCTAAATTATTTTTGTTTTAGTTTAGGGATGTATTGATTGAACATGTTGTTTTTGTAGTATAGGGTATTCTAAATCATACCTACTATTTCTATAGTTTAGGGTCTTCTAGATATGACTTTTTTTTTGTGATAATTTAAGGTATTTTATCTTGGAAATTCTATTTCAGTAGTTTAGGGTATTATAACCCAGACCTAATGTTGCTATAATTTAGCATCTTTTAGCTAAAACATGTTGTAATTTTAGTTTAGGGTCATATTTATTGGACCTAATGTTTCAATCATTTAAGGTGTTCTAGCTTTGAACTATTTTTTTGTATTATTTTATGGTCCTCTATCTCAAAACTATTTTTGTTGTTGTAGATTCGGGTCTTCAAGATTAAACCTAATTTTGTTGTTGTTTAGGTTATTCTATCTAAGAGATTTTTTTTCTATAGTTTAGGGAATTCTAGTTCAGACCTGCTGTTGTTGTAATTTAGGGTATTTTAGCTTGGACCTACTGCTGAGGGTTAAGAAGGATGGGTATTAATAAAGGGTTATGACACCCTGTATCCTTACTAGAACTGTGAATTATGGATATTCAGAAAGGGTTTTTCTTCCCCACATCCCTACATATATGATGAAGGATGGGTATTCATGAATGGGTTGGGCACCCCACTTTCGTACTATGCATTAGTTTGGTGTAGTGTGGCATAATTTTTGGGATATAAAATCTAATTTTTGAGTTGAGTAATTGTTGTGTAAGCCAACAATCTAAAATTTTGAATCAAGGATGATTAAATGGGACTGACACATCATGGATGATCATGAAAAACCCTAAGGTTGTGACTTAAATAGAAATATTGTGAGGCCTCATGTTGATTTTAGGTCCTTTCTTGCAAGAAATAGACACCTCTAGTTTATGGGTCCAAAGCCCTTATACAGATCTTAATCAATCACGATCAAGTAGAGGGGTCCCCACTGCTTTTCAAGGGATATGAAAGATTGGTCCAGATTCAATCAATTGAATGAATTTACATATGGAGATAAGTATATCCAATACAGGGTTTGGATGCTTGGGTGTAGATAATTTTTATAGTCATGATTCTCTGGGCCCACTTCACTTGGTTTTGGGTCACGTATTGAGGGCCATAAAAATGTTTTATAGTAGAGTACCACATCCCTACTTGGATAATGGGTACAATACATAGTGATTTGATGTCAAGTATGTCGAATCCACATGAATATATTAGTTATGTGAATTATAAATATTGATCTAGGAATATCTGAGTCAATTGAAAATAGAATCTAGTGGGTAAGGGTTTACCAGTAGTAACAATGGAAACTAGTATGACACGTAGTCAGGGAAATAACTCATGGTTTTAAGGGGGGCCTTTCATCTAGGACAAAAACTTCTCCTAGGAATAATATTTTAATCATTTTTATATTCTCTAGTGAATCCTTGTGTGGTCCCTTCAGATCTATCATTACATGTTACCAATAACCCATAATGGAGAACCAAGATAAATGAATCAAGTTTATGGATTTCTAGGAGAATTTTATCAAATCAAGGAATTGATGGGTGTCATCTTATACTTTAAACATATGAACGTGGTTTATGGAATATTTAATATTAAAAATGGGTTTAAGAGTGCTAAAATATTTATAGCCATATACTAAACAATTTATAATAATGAGGAGACACTATGAGTCTATAATCTAACCTTTTCCTAGACTCAGGGGTCCATCGATCATTTAGTGGATTTTATTTGGGCCATAATATAGGTCGTAAGAGCTATATGATTTTTTATTTATGATATACGTTTTTCCTAATATCTAGAGAGAAACATTCAAGTGAGCTGTGACTTGAATTTATCTCAGAACACCCTTTATGGTATTTTTTCTTAACATGTTTTGTGTATTGATGAAAAGTAGTTTAGGGTCTTGTGATTTTGAATGTCGGAAGATAATGTTTATAGTCGTACAACCTTTAATAAGGTGTATATCATTTAAGTTCGTGGTACAAAGACCTAGTATGAGGAAGGTGTTACCCAATAACCCAATTAAGATTCCCCAGATCAAGATTACTTAAATACCCTTTCTAGTAGATGACGTGATAGTTTTAAATAATGAATTAAATTTATCAAATCATGAGAGTGGGACCATCCTGTGAAGGATGATCATGAATCATTCTATGGAAAAAAGATCTAATTCAAGGTTGTCATTGAGTACAAGGATCAGAAGTCCCTTTTTTCAAAACCTAGAAACCTCTTATTTATAACTCTAAAGCCCATATAAAAATATGACACGTACAAGGTCAAATAGCGGGATCATTTCCCATTTTAGAGGTCCATGGATGGTTTATGGAAACCCAATATTCTCAAGACATAAAGTGTGTCTTATGTATTAAAGGGATCAAAAAAGATAATGGAATCACCCTAACAATTTGTTGACCCAGGATAGGCTCTTACAGGCCTTTGATAAGAATTGAAAATGGATGATTATATGCATAGTGTAACATCATACAATGGGGTAATGCCATCCTTGTAATCTAATTACATGCAATGAGGATGTAATTTATGTTCATTTTAACATCATGCAACCATTAATTATTCTTTGAAGTTTAATATAATTTGGTATGGTTGTGGGAAAATACATGAAATTGTGAAATGCATCCCGAGAGACACTCTTATTTTATTGGGGGTGGAAGAGGTATGATTGTAATTTTTGTGAATGGGCCTCCCTATTTTTCCATATGAATTTTTAGGTGTGGGGATCTTGAAATAGTTATATCTTCCCAATAGACCCCCTAAATAAATATAACAAACATGAAAAATAAAGAGGTATGGAACATATTTTGTTTGATTTTACATTTGGTCCCATGTTTTAAGGATCCTATACATTATTACGTATCCTGTGACAATAAGAATCAAGACACACATAGTTCTTATATGTATTCTCACATAGATTAAACACATATGTAGTGAGGAATAATTTCCATTTTTGAACATTATGACTGGTGTAAAAACCAAGTTCTTCTTTTTGAGGTATGGTTTCTTTTATTTGTTTTTCCGTTGAGTGTTTTTGAGAAAACAAGGGAAAACTAGATATGTACGAGAATTATACTATCACACAAGATTATTTAGGGTTACACTCCATTTAATTATAAGTACACACCATGTAGTTTGTCCATGTATGATGAGAATATAAGTCTTGTGGCCATGTTGGAATGGAAAAGTGGAAAATCCAACTACACACTATGTACTTCTAGGTAATCATCGTGTAGTCATGTTGATAGGTTCTGGAAAGTAAGTTAGAGGAATTTAGCTGCAAAATGATTAGTAAAATGATATAAACACCATGTATATTGACATATACACCATTTAACTTGTGTTATTAGGTTAAAAAATACAGTAGCCTCATTCTTCAATCATTTGGATAGTTTTATCACCCAGGTAACTCAAGAGGAGTGCTTAAACTTCAACCTCTTCTCAGTTGACCATTTAAAATCCTAATCAATCATCATTGGTCTTTTTTGAACACAATCGGTAAGCTCTCTATTAATCTGGAGCCCTTGGTGATTTTAGTTCTCAACTATGTTATTTATGGTTGATTAAATATCATGGTTTTGTAGATATCAACTTTTCATGCTTCAATTGGAAGTCATGGCTGGACGAGGAGAGTCATACTACGATGAGGTAGGTGGTCTCATGAATCTCATTATTTGTTGAGGTGTTTATATGTGTCATTGTTCCACATTCCCAAGTTAGGGTGTTTCCTTGAAAGGAAATTAATCATCATTATTATTTAATGTTGTTCTGGTAATGAATTCAATGAATTAAAGCCAGTTTAGCTTCATTGTTTTCATAAGGGCCATCCCGTGGGTCCGTGTCCAATGGATAATTTGTTTAGACATTTAGACCTAGGATGTCTATGGAAATTATTTAGTTTACCCTATAGGGTTGTTTAAAAATTTGGTTCATTATTTTTTGGAATTGAAATTGTGTTAGAAGTGTATGTATTTCTAATTATGGATTTGGGTTTGTGTTTTCCCCTTTTTCCTTGCAGTTTTTTTACGTGTTAAGAAAGCTAGAATGTTTTATTGGATTTTAATGACTAAATGTTAAATAACATTGGGTGATACAAGGTTTCATCTTAGAACACCATGAACAGACTCACATGACTATTTTACCTTGTACCTTGGGTGATACATGGGTTCTGTTTAGAAAGCCATGGACATACTCAATAGGACTTTGATTTATATTTCATTAGTGACACTTGTGCTTCCTAGTTGGACCGCCAAGGATGAAATAAATTTAAATAAATTTATATTACCCATAGAGTGATACCTTGGGATCCCTAGTAGGACCATTGAGGATAGAATCACATGAACTTATACCAATGTCGAGAGTGACACTTGGGGATCCCTAGTAGGACCACTAAGGACAGACTCATAGTATGTTGGTAGAATTAACCCTATAGTGATACTTGAATTCCAAATTAGGAATCTCAAGAACAGAATCAAGTTATACATAAATGATGGAATTGAATGAATTGGGACACGTCTACCAAGAAAAATCACAAGCTTGGATTTAGTCTTCACTTACTTGTTAGAAGGTCTTTTGAGACTTCTGTTGTTCTTACTTTGATGATGGGAATGTCAGGCTTAGGCAGAATTCTTTGAATGAAATACTTCAGGTAAATTAATTTCTAATGAACATAGTGAATTCTATAAATTAATACCAGTACTTGTAGGATTTTTTACTTCTAAGTACCTACTAGTTTGCAGCATTTCATTAAAATACACAACTACTGCATATACACACTGATAGATCGGAACAGACATTAGGTGGTTTCCTATTGAGATTTTTTGTCACACCCTGTTTAGGTCATGTTTTTGTGCCCACATAGACTATATTTCTGTAGATGTCGATTGGGGAAAGGCTCGTTATACAAGTACTTGATTTCTACTTAGGAGTAGGAGATCAAAGGACCAAGAAAAGTCCTGCGATTCTATTGTGTTTCATTTTGTATTGTTACACCTTATTATTTTATTGTAATTTATTATAATGTATCTTATTTTAAATATTTTCTTATAAAATTTAACAAGCTACATCATTATGATTGTTATGGCTTATGGTTATCTTTACCTTGTAGTCTTCTGTTGTTTACTTCAGTCGCATGATGTTTACTTCTTCCGCTATTGTTTTTATTTATTCCATTGTGTTACACTATTCCAAAGAGGGCATATTTTCTCCACTATCACACACTAGGCCCTCGCAATTAGTCGACAGCCTCTGGAGTTTGGAGAAATGTGCTTGAGACTATGTGGCCAATCGTGTACGGGGCATCGGTTGAGTGGATTTTGGACCTAATAGGTTATAAAGTGGTATCAAAGGCTTTCTTTTCTTCTTTGTATTACTGTTTAGTGATGATATAAAGGTTGTGGAATTTGGTAATTAGCTGTGCCTAGGATTAGCTACCCAATGTACGAGGAAAATCCATGTTGCCTCAAATTAAATTGTTCATTTGGATTTTCAGCTATTACAGTTGATTCGATTTCACCATTGGTTGACACACTTGTTTTGTTATGTAATTATTGTTATTATTGTGGTTCTATTTTGTTGAAACCCGATGATATGAGGGTATTCAATCTCAAGATTAATATTGACACTTGTTATAATCACATGATATGCATTATTCCATGCCATCTAGGATGTATTAGATATTTTAGGCTATTGTGATAGATACCATGGTAGAGATACAAGTTGTTGTGATAGTACCTTGGTAAATATGCATTCTATTGTGATATGTGTAGTGGTACGTGATATGGTTAGAATTGGATGGACACCAATCTTTGATCTCTGAGGTGTATGTGACCTCTTGGATTGGAATTTAGTGGATAATGAATAATCCTTTTATATATAATTGTTTTGATATGATATTCTTGGGTGCCAAACATTGATTCACGGGAAATATGGGTCCTCGCATATCATAATTTGGCATCCCACTGGCCAGTTTTTCTAGTGAACAAAGGTTTTATGGGAAATTTGGAGTTTCTACCCTGAAAAATATAGAATACACAGTGTGTAGTTTAACCTAACATGCCATGCATTCTTATTGTTCTGGGAAGATGATGTTCCATGCTTTTAAGAAGAACACACTGTGTACTAGGGGTACATGACATATAGTATCTGACCATGTAACTAGACATGTGATCGGAAACATATGATATTGAGTTTTGATCAGAATACACCATGTACCCTCGGTACACACCGTGTAGCCTACCGAGGCCGAACCCGATGGACTTGGCCATGTGGGAGTACATGGCTAGGAAGGTAGAAATGTGTACACACCATGTACTCATGGAAGACACTGTGTATTGGGGGTTGATACACACCAAGCCGGCAGTAGAACACAACCATGTAAGATCCTAATAGTACATGTTGTGTATTCTTTCTACACACCATGTAGTAATTTTTTCATACTTTTAGGGTATTTCCCTACTTTTTTTTGGCACATTTCCAAGGAAAGCATTGATGATGAGCCCGAACTAAGGAATGTTCTTAAACATTTAGATTCATTCTTCTTCGATAAGAACGAGTTGTATTGCAGGAGAGTGGTGATGATCATACTACAGAAATGGTAGGCTATGAGCTACCATTGGAACCTCTAATTGAGTCAGATATGGCGCCAGCTGTTATACCATACATAGGTACAAATGCATAGTTTTGTAAAGGTTTTGAGAGGTTCATGCAGACCTTTTAGGGGACACCATAGGCTACCACATCTTTGGAAGAGCAGACATGTATATTCTAGTAGCAGAATCCACCTAGTTTTTAAGGGATAGTGGACTACAGGTTGTAGAATCATGGATGGAATCTATGTTGACTATTTTTTAGCATCTGGAGATGCCTATTGAGAGGAGGTTAAATATTTCAACATATATGCTATGTGATTCTGGCAAGATATGGTTAGATGTTATCACTCTGGGAGGGAATCATCAAGATATGACATGGGAAGAATTTTAAGAGTCCTTTTATGATTATTATTTTCCTGAGATACTAAGGGATGACCGAGCCTGGGAGTTCATGCACCTGGAGTAGGGCACACTATCCTTTAGGGGCTACTCTACCCAGTTTATTGAGTTTCAGAAATTTTCACATATTCTGAAGGGTAACGACGTATCGAAATTTAGGCAATTCTAGTGTTGTTGTTGGTTAAACATCCAATCATAGGTGAAGGTATTTAGGTTTCTTTAGGTCTCTACTATCATGAATCAGGTGCTGATCACCGAGCACAATCTGTAGGAATCTAGTGGTGTGATCCAGGGGGTTTGATGATGATTTCTTGTACTTTCTAAACCATAAAGAAGAGGTGTCTTCTAGAGTTCTCTCATAGTGACAGTAACTGTCAAAACCTTTCTTTTGTTAAACATTTGAGGAGCTACCAGTGCGGTAGGATGGGTAATACAAGGACCCAGTACCCTGAGGACCATGTTGAGTGCCGAGCATGTGGCATGATGTGCCGTCTACAATGCTTTTGCAAGACGTTTCCACTAGTGGGTAGTGAGAGAGGTTCTGTACAGACTCCACGTGAAGGAGTAGAGTCAGTATCTTCTCATTAGTCTAGAAACAAGAATACGCCAGGGCATTCAAGCCAAGGTAGTGGTCATGAGCATGGTAGCAAAACCCTAAGATCTCAACGACAGCAGGGTGGGTCATCTCAAGGTAGCCAAGCAGTGTCTTAGGGCCATCATGCAAGTCAAACATAAGGAGTGAAACAGACCTAACAGGAGAAGGATCCCAAACATTCTACTATCAGATGTAATATCTCAGTCACCTCTATTTTATCTTATGCACTTTTTTATACTGGTTCTACACATAGTTTTATATATTTTTCCATTTTTGAAATCCTTGGGCTCTTTGTTTATACTTATTATAATGTTATGACACTAGACAGTCCGTTAGGGATTTGAACATCAAGTTTTCATCAGTTCAAAGATTCCCCCCTTGAGATTGGTGGGTGTCACATACTATGTAACCTTTATGTCTTAGAGATGATAGTATTTGATTTCTTTCGTGAAATGGACTGGTTGGTTTCTTTTCAAGCATTTTTTTATTTCAATTTCCGCACTATGAGTTTCACATCACTAGAGTTTGGAGATTTTATACATAAGGGTGAATGAGATGTTCAGGTGAGCCGAGCTGGACCCGACCACCGTGGGTTGGGCGGGATTAGATCCTAGATTTCAAGTTTATATCTAGATGATCAGGGGAAATATATAGTATATTTCCCTCCACTGGTCGATTATTTCTGGGATGTTTTCCCAGATGAATTTTCATTCTTACCTTTAGTTATAGAGGTGGAGTACACTACTGAGTTAGTTCCAAGAGTTGCAGTAGTATCTATTCCTCCTTACATGATGACTATAATAGTGTTTCAATAGCTCAAGAGGCAGTTAGAAGATCAAAAATCTAAGGGGTTTATCTGACCTAGGGCTTCTGTTGGGGGTTAACTAGTCCTTTTCCTGAAAAATATGGATGATAACCTTTGGTTTTTAATGGACTATCAAAAACTAAACCAGTTGATGGTTAAAAAAAGATATCCATTTCCACGGATAAATGATCTATTTGAATTACTTCGAGGATATCGAGTGTTCTCAAATATTTACCTAAGGTTAGGATATAACCAAGTATGTGTTCAATCACTAGAAATAACTTATACAACATTTTGTAGAAGGTATGGTCTCTAAGAGTACTTGGTTATGTAATCTGGTCTCATGAACATGCATGCAATTTTCCTGGCATTGATTAATAGAGTGTTCCATCTTTACTTATATTATTTTGTGGTGGTTTTCATGGATGATATCCTGATGTATTCTCACAATCGACATGACCATGCCAAACAGCTTGAGATTGTTTTGAATACACTGAGAGAGAATTAGTTATGGGCTAAGCTCACAAAATGAAACTTCTGGAGGGATAAAATTCACTTCTTAGGTCACATCATCTCAAAGACCAGAGTATCAGTAGACCCTAAGAATGTGCGACCATTAGTTACCTATGAGCATCACAAGAAATTTTTTAGGTACTAATTTTCTTGGGGCTAGATGGTTACTACCAGTGTTTTATACATTACTTCTCATGCATAACACCACCAATGATGGGATTTACCAATAAAGGTGCGGAGTTTGAGTGGAGTGATTCTTATGATTCAAACTTTCATGAGTTTAAGGGATTTTTGACTTCAACATTGATACCGATATTTCTAGAGTTGAAAAAGAGTAACACTGTGTACTATGATGCATCAGGTATTAGGCTGGGAGTAGTGATTATATAGGGGGAACAATTTGTTGCGTATGGGTCTCAACAATTGAGGCCACATAGGAGGAATTACCCAATGCATGATCTCCATCTGGCTGCAGTTGTACATGCCTCGCGCTGTTGGAGAAATTATTAATAAGAGAAAATTTTGTGGTGTACACGAACCAAAAAAGTCTCAAATACATATTTACTTAGCGTTATTTGAATCCGAGACATTTAAGGTGGGTGGATTACCATCATTCATTCTATTTTGAGCTTGCCTATATGTCTTGAAAAGGAAATGCAATGGTTGATGCACCGAGAAGGAGGACTTAGATACAATCTGTGCAGGAGGCAAGTGGTGATTGGAAGCTTATGGGATTGTTCTTTGAGATGCATTTAGAGGTTCAAAACAATAAGGGGGAGACTTATAATTCATATTTGTCTATTACCTATACTCTAATAGACAACGTGAGGATGAGGCAGCTATCTGATTCTGAAGGCCTAGTTCTACGGGAGAGTGTGGAAGGTGGGGACTGTCCTCTTAGATGGACGATAAGAGATGATGAATTTATGTGTATAAATAGACTTGTGTGGGTTCAAGGATATATACATAATGATCTAATGTGGGAGTATCATGATTCAGCTTGGGTAGTGCATCCAAAAGTCACCAATATGTACCGTGACTTGGGCCATCAGTACTGGTGGCTAGGTATTAATCAAGAAGTAGATGGTTTTGTTACGAGGTGTTCCACCTTTCAGTAGGTGAAGGCGGAGCATCATCAACCAACTTGGATTTTAAAAAAGCTACCCATTCTTATGTTTAAATGGAATGATGTCATGATGGATTTCATGACAGGGTTACCGAGGTCACCTAGGGGAAACAATACTATGTGGGTCTTAGTTGATAGGCTTAATGTGGTCGCTCACTTCCTACTAATCAAGGAGACCTTCGGTGTTGATGGGTTCTGAAATATGTATATTCAATAGGTGGTACAAATTCATGGGGTGCCTCATTATATCATTTTATATAGGTATTCCTACTTTAGGTCTCATTTGTGATATAGTTTTTAGAGGGCTCTAGGTACTTAGGTGCTTCGGAGCATAGCTTACCACC
Organism: Viscum album; assembly: GCA_963277665.1. Classification (NCBI taxonomy): domain Eukaryota; kingdom Viridiplantae; phylum Streptophyta; class Magnoliopsida; order Santalales; family Viscaceae; genus Viscum; species Viscum album. Next base: position 955,627,355 of record OY728126.1, read on the forward strand.
CTCAGAATGATGGTCAGTTAGATCATATAATACCGGTGCTAGAGGAATTACTGCGTACATGTGTCCTAGACTATGGGGGATCATAGGAGAAGAATATACCCTTGGTTGAGTTCGCCTATAATAATAGATTCCATACTACTATTCAGATGGCGCAATATGAGGATTTTTATGGAAGGCCATGCCGATCACCTCTGTGTTGCGAAGAGGAAGGTGAGGTAGCTATGCTAAGACTATATCTCATGTAGAAGACTTTTGAATAGGTCCACTTAATTCATAGATGGATGGCTATTGCACAGTCTCGTAAAAAATCTTACGCCGATCGCCGCAGATGACCTCTGGTGTTTGAGGTCAGGGATCGAGTTTTCATATGTATCCCACCGAGTTTGGGACACAAGATGATCAAGAGACAAGGTAAGCTTTCACTGAGGTATGTCAGAACGTTTGAGATTCTGGAGCGAGTCAGGTCAATTACCTATTGGTTATAGTTACCTCAGAGTTACCGATCCATGCATGATGTCTTCCATGTATCTCAGCTATGCCTCTATCACTCAGACTCGTCTCACGTTTTTAGCCTAAGGAGGTTGGGATACAGGTTGATGCATCCTTTGAGGAGAATCCAATTCATATAGTTGAAATGATCACAAAGGTTCTCTAAGGATGGTCAGTTCCTCTCGTATGGGTGCTATGGCTGCATGGCTGAGTACAAGATGAGACTAGGGAGAGGGAGTCAGAAGTACATGCTCAGTGGCTGGAGTTATTCTAAGATATTACTTCACTACACATTGAAGTGAAATTCAAGTTCAAATGGTTTTAAAGGGGGAAGTTTGTAAGAACTTGGTTCTTGTTTTTGAGGTATGATTTTTTTATTCTTTTTCCTTTGAGTGTTATGAGAAAACAAGGAAAAACTAGATAAGTACTGGAATTATACTATCACACAGGCTGATTCAGGGTTACACACCATGTAATTTTAAGTACATGTCGTGTTGTTTTTCTGTGTATGAAGGGAATACATGGTGTGTGGGCATGTCTGCAAGGAAAAAATGGAAATCCAACTACATTTTGTGTAATTATTGGTACACTCCATGTTGTCATGTAGGAAGGTTTTGGAAAGTATGTCGGAGGAATTCATCCATAAAATGAACAATCAAATGATATACACACCCATTATATGGACTTACACACCGTGTAACTTGTGTTTTCACTTAAAACAAGTAGTATCCTTGTTATTCTATCATTTGGACAGAAGTCACCCTGAGGAACTCAAGTGGAGCGCCGAAACATCATCCTCTTCCCAATTGATCATCCGAACTCCGAATCAATCACTATCGGTCTCATTTTAACCCAATGGGTAATATATCAATTACTATAGAGCCGTTCTTAGTGATTTCAGTTCAAGACTATGTTATTTAATGTTGAGTAAATATCATTGTTTCATAGATATCTACCACTCCAGCTTGAATTGGAAGTCGAGGCTGTATGAGGAGAGTTATTCTATGATGAGGTAGGTGGTATCATATTTCTCATTAATTATTGAGGTGTTTATATGTTTCGTTGTTCCGTGCTCCCAAGTTAGGGTATTTCCATGAAATAAAATTGATCCTCATTTACCTAATGTTGTTATGGTAATGAATTCAATGAATTAAAGAATGTTTTTCTTCATTGTTTTGTTAAGGGCCCCCCCGCATGTGCATTTCTGGTAGATATTTTTTTAGCCATTTCAGCCTAGGATGTCTATGGGAATTCCTTTTTTTCCCTTTTAGGGTTGTTTTAAAATGTGGTTCATTACTATCTGGAATTTCAATAGCATTAGAATTGTAAGTATTTATGATTATGGCTTTGGGATTCCATTTACCCCCTTTTCCATGCAGTGTTTTTACTTATTAAGCAGGTTGGAACGTTCTTTTGAATTTTAATGAGTAAATAGTAAATAGAATTGGGTGATACATGGGTTCAACTTAGAATGACATAAATGGACTCACATGACTATTTTACCTTGGACCTTGGGTGATACATGTGTTCAGATTAGATCACCATGGATAGACTCGAGAGGAGGCTATTGATTTATATGTCATTAGTGACACTTTGGCTCCTTAGTAGGACGACCAGGGATGAACTAAATTAACATAAATTTATATTACATTTAGAGTGATACCTTGATCTCCATAGTAGGACCACTGAGGATGGTCTCACATGAACTTATACCAATATCAAGAGTGAAAATTACGGCTCCCTAGTAGGACCACTAAGGATGGACTCGTAGGATATCTGTATAATTACACCTCTAGTGATACTTGAATTCCAAATTAGGAATCTCAAGAACTGACTCAGGTTATACATAAATGATGTAATGGAATTAATTGTGACACCTCTTCCAATCCAAAGCACCATCTTGGATTCAATCTTCACATACTTGTTAGAAGGTCTTCTGAGACTTTTGTTGTTCATTATTTGCTGTAGGGAATGTTGGGCTTAGGATAAATTACAAGACATAAATACATCAGGTAAATGAATTTCTAATGAAAATAGTGAAGAATATTAATGAATACTAGTACTTTTATGATTGTTTACTTCAGAGTACCAAGTAGTTTGCTGCATTTCATTACTATACACAATAGGTGCATAAACTCACTGATAGATCGGAATGGACCTTAGGTGGTTTCCTACTAGGATTTGTTTCTCACACCCTATTTGGGTCATGTTTTTGGGCCACAATATACTACATTGATACAGGGGTTGATAGGAGAACGACTCCTTATACAGGTACTTGGTTACTACTTATGAGCAGGAGAGCAAGGGACCAATCCAAGGCTTGCAATGCTACTATGTTTCATTTTGTATTGTTATACCTTAGTATTGTATTGTACTTGATTGTAGTGTATCTTGTTTTTTCTGATTTCTTTGAACATGTAACAGGCTACATCATTCTGATATGTTGTTTCCTTTGGTTATCTTTACCTTCCAGTCTTCTTTTGTTTACTTCAGTTTCATGCTGTTTACTGCGTCTGATATTGTTATTATTTATTCTAATGTGTTACACTCTGCCAATGAGGGCATAGTTTCCCCACTATCACAGCCTGGGGCATTTCTAATAGTCGGCAACCTATGGTGTTTGGGGAAATGCACTTGAGGCCATATGGACAATAAGGTATGGGGAACCAGTTGAGTGGCTTCTGGACCCGAGATGTTATAGCTGGGCTCAATGATGGGTAATTTGAGCAATACTATGTATCATATAGGGATAGGGAAAAATACATATAGTTCTAGAAAAATCAACGGATGTCCTATAGTGATTTGACTCTAATGTAGAAATAGAGAGGCATGTTACTAGTCGAAAAAGAGGTCCCCCAATATCATTTAAGTGCGCGATCTCTTACTATCAAAGGAACTATTGAGGTGAACGAATCTTGTTTTGGGAGAGGTAGTCACTAGTGGTGTAATATTTATGGTCTAATGACCAACTGAGGTTGAAAAATTTCAATATGGATCAATCACCAAGGAAGGTTTTGATAGTTGAAAACCTATGGATGGGACCAATAAAATATACCTAGAGTCACTATGTATCTTGATATGTTTATAATCACACCACCTGTATTTATTATAATAAGATATTTTCAGTATATATTAAGATCATGCATACGGATGAGAGTTGTTCTTTACCTTTTTAGTTTAACATCTCAAAACAAGGACATATTTGTAATGTTTAACATTATGTGACTAAGACACAATTCCTAGTCTTTGGATAGAATGAACCTTGATTGTGCTCATTATAGAGGCTTTCTAGTCCCTCTAACTCACACGAGTCATGATCAGTGTAAAAAAAGACAATTGGGAAGTCAATTAGGCTAAATGAGAGTGCATGATAGGGAATATGTGGTGGTATTCAAAATTCTATATGAGTGGTAATCACACAAAATTTTTGTTCTACTCTAGGAACATTGTTGGAAGTGATTAGAATTCATGGCTGGGCCTGAAATAGAGGATGTAGGAGTCACATAGTATCCCATAGTATGGAAATCAATCCAGATGTAGTTCTTATAAGAAAAATCTCTCCACAAATCTAAATAATACCCAAGTGAAGGGGAATTTTTCGTTTGCATTATAGTTGGGACAAAGACTGGGGATCCGAGCATCACTTTGAATCCTATGAGAGAAGGAACCGAGAAGCACATATTTCTTTAAAATAATGTTCCCTACACAGATTAGGATCATGGGTAGGGTAGGGGGAATCTTATTTTCTCCATTGGCACCATAGCTTTTCCTAGAATGAAAATTGTTGTGTCACTACGTATGCCATGGGAGAAGAAATCAATCCATGTGTAGTTCTTCAAAATAAATTTACCTACATAGAATATGCTCATATGCATGGAAGGGGGTATGATTACTCTAAGGAACGAGTTGAGCATGTTCCAAAGACTTCTATATGGATTTAGTTCTCATTTAGGGTATTATTCATGGTTGATCATAGGAAAGTGAAATATAGGAATCAATACATATATCAAAATAATAAGAATCAAACCACACATAGTCTTGATATATTTCTATCATGTAGATATGCTTCTTACATAGGGATGGGGTTTTTTCCTTTGCATTATGGCTAGAACTAGTGTGACGATCCAAGAGTCACTATGTATCCTATAATAATAATAATCAATCCACATGTAGTTATTATATGGAAAATTCCCTACATATGTCTAAACCAGATGTAGGAAGGGGAATTTTTCATTTCATATCACAGTTTGGACCAGAACTTGTGATCTAGGAGTCAACATGTATCCTTTGCTAAATGTAATCAAGTCATATGTATTACGTGTAAATATGTTGTGTAGTTTAGATTCTTACCTCCTAGACATAGGTATGGAGGAATAAACTATTAATTTATTCTTTATCCTATTTGGACAAGGAATGTGGGTGTCATAAATCATGTATTTAAATGAATATATCAAGTATGACTGTTTTATGATTGGTGAGATTAACATGGATTGATTAAAAAAAATATCTTGGATATAAGGGGGCCTTTTTCCCAAGGTGAAAATATCCACTAGGCACAAGCTCTGAGTAATAGTGTTATTATCCAATTAATTAAATATGTGTCTATGCAAGATCATACTATCCCTATTAAACAAACACTATAAGAGATAACTATGAGAATTTGGGATCATGATCTATGTAATTCAAAGAGAATATGCAGTTGATGAATCTGTACATTTATACATGAAAAGAGAGAATGATGATTTTGTGTGTGGAAATAGAGGTGTCTAAAGAGATTTATAAACCTAAGGGAGTTGGGTATTCATAGGATATACACACCTCAAAATGAAAGGGTATAATAATGCAATGTTATAATCCGTCTTTTAAAATGATTATGATTAATAGATGGGTAACATTTAGGGTATTTGAATCCACGTGAATAGTTGGGTTCTGGAAAGTGTAAATCATAACCGAAGAATTTATGATTCAACATGAGGTTGAGACTTGTGGGTAAAGTAAACAATTAATAATAATGGAATCCTATATCATATGCAGTCTAGATAAATTCTCTTAGATTTAAGGGGGGATTTTCCACTAGGACCATGACATCCACTTAGAACAAGATCTGAGGTATTGTGTTTTTCACTAGTGAATACTAGCAATGTCCCTTTGGATTAGATATTCCCTGCTACCAGTACACTATAGGGTAACCAAGAGTACATGGGATCTAGTTCCATGGGATTCAAGGAAAATTATATCAACTCAAGGAATTTTTTGGTGTTATCTTAGATATTTAATACATGAAGTTTGTTCATGGAGAACGTAATATTGTAGTAGGGCTCAGTAACTCAAAAAGTCATGACAATGTGTGTTGAATACATTTTTAGGGAGAAATGATAAAACATGTGATACTAGGTACGAAATCATTAGTAAAGATGATATGTACAACATGAAGACCTCATTTAGTGCAGTTTAACATCACACGATAAGGATGTAGTCTTGTTGTTTAACATCATGATACTAGGATGTGGCCATGCAGTATAACACCATGTGACTAGTATATTGTTACATATCTTTTAATAAATTTCAACTTTATTTCACTGGCATGAGTAGCTTTCTAGTTTTCCTATGTTGACATGAGTGATGCTCAGTGTGACAAACAAGAGATGATTAGATAGTCTATTGAGCCTTGTGAGAGTGCATAATATGCAATCTCAGGGGGATGGTAAAAATTTAATGTGTATTCGAATATTTCCATGGATATAATTATTAGGGATGGGTATGGTTGGGATGAATCATGATTCATTGTTGGACCCAGAATGGAATCTCTATATGTAACTTTGTATCCCATAGTATGGGCATTAATCCTCACATAGTTCTTATATGGAAAATTCCCCGTATAGGATGGACCCATATGGAGGGGGGCCATTTTAACATTTATATTATGGATGGTCCCAATATTTTATATTTGGGTGTCACTACATATCTTATGGTAATATGAATAAATCCACACATTATTCTTGTATATGATCCCTTATGTGGATCTGACTGATACATAGGGAGTGCGGAAATTAATTTTTTTATTCTTCTACACATATCTAGATCATTTATAGTGAATCTTTAGTGAAGTTATCTCTTACATTGAAAACGAATTAAAAAATATATGGATGAGTTTTTAGATCTAGGACCAGGGTGTGACTACGTTGTCCTTGTATGGGGTTATGGGAATAAACTCACTGTGATCTGGTAAACCATTACAATAGAAACATTTTATTTATATCTACATCACACGTAAGAGGGATGGTAATCCCAAAAAGAAAAAAACATAATATATAGTTTAAATCCCTATAACCATTAATTTTTTATTAAATTTAACATCATGTGACTAGGATGTGGTGGGTAGTACTCCTCTATCTTTCTAGACCACTGAATCTACATCTCTCATTCACCTACCAACTGTGATGAGGTGTCTTTGGTTGTTGATGGGGAACTATATAAAATTAAAACCAGTGTTTTGAGAACCTATCTATATGAAGGTATCTTGAAAAGGGGAGGATTTCCTTGAATGAGGGGGACATCCCCACAGGGTGTTTTTCCACAATGGATGATAGGGGTACGGTTCCCACAATAAATATCTTTACCACATTAAAGAGGACTATAAGGGTATCTATCACATTATTCATCAGATAAAGAGTCAAATAAACATCTAAGTACTTCAAATACACATGGAATTATATAGAGTAGGAATGTGAGCCTTATCCTATGTCATGTTTGGAATACACAAAACTTCCATTGAGGGTTGAGAAGGAATATGGGTCTGCTTCATGCTTGTATGTGAAGTATGTTGATAAACATCTGTTGTTGTGGGAATATGATCACACTATCATAAATCTACTAGAGTGTGTACGTGAGCTTATATGTTATTTATGGGAATGTGAGATTACCTTTGGGTGATTTCCAGAGTATATTGGTTTACCCTAGATGGAGTAGGGGGTATAGCCTAGTATTGATGTGAATTCCTAATCAAAATACGCCGAAATACCTCTAGAATAAAATATGTGATGTTGGAAATTGTCATATAGTGAATAATAAGGATGCTAATGTAGTCCTCCATTGATTGTAATGGGAGAGTGATCTTGTTATTATACCTTTAGAGTATTCCACTGGCCTTATTCAATAGGGATGCGAATCAATCCTATGGTGAATATGAGAAAATATTACAATCCCCAGTCATAATTTGGTTATGATCCTCGTCCCTTTCCTTTGGAATATGGACTTTTATTTCTTCAACAAAAATGCGTGCCTTTACAGGGGTGATTTCTAAAATAATTTGTCACACCCCAATCAAAATGAGGGTGTAATCATAGTCTTATTCCTCTTCCTTTATCATAATATGTCAATAGTCCTCCTAGATGGGAGTAAAAATGTAATCATACTCTAGATTATTTACATATTCATATTGACCATGTGAATATAATGCACTGGTTTTTAGGTGATGAATGTGTTTATATCCCTATATTATTTTCAGAATACACTAGTGGATCTCCTTTATTATTTCAAAAAGGTATTATCACTTCATATTGGTATGTATAGGGAATGTTTCCTATATTCTATCCATTTCTTGGACATCCATGATGGTGTCTTTGATTAGAGTAGGGATATTTTCCAATTACTCTCCTCCAAATTTCATTGGAATAGGATGATGGGATTTATGAATGTAGGAATTGATATATGCTGGACCCATGGTTTCTATGCAGATATGATAAGAGGCTTAGTTCGAGTGAATAAGGATATGGGCTTTCTCACTAGTTCTACTAGAATATGTCAATGGGTGTTGTCATTGTAGGTGGGGATATGATCTTTCTCCCTCTAGTTTTCCACTTTACACACCTAATGATATTTCATTGGTTCCCCACTCTGAACGTATAGGGATGTGACCTATTGGGTAGATCCCCCAGAAGGAGACTGTGGGGCATCACCAATTTTGTGATATTTCTAGGCTCAAGATTATACTATATCAGTGAAACTTTCTAACCATTATATTTACCCATAATGCTAATGATATCTACCATAGGTTGATATTTCACATAATGTACCATCCTGTGACCATGATGTGTTCTACATAGTTTAATTTTATGTGGTAAGGATGTAGGTACCTTACAATTTATGTTTATTCAATGAGGACTTTCCCCATGTAGTTTAACATCATGTGGTAAAGATGTGGTTGTGCAAAAACATATTTGGATTGTATCTTTTTTATGTAGCTATGATATCTCTTATGAATGTTTTATGTGTATTGGGATTATCTAACTTTATTAATACTCAATTTACTAGCTTTTATAAAAAATCATTTAAGGAAAATAATCCTTAAATCATATTCCTAAGAACAGATGATATGTAAAATATCTGATAAGGTCATGTTCTACTGAACATGAAAATTATACAACCATATGATTAGTCTTAAAGGAATAGACATTATTTCATCTATTAATTAGGGATGTTCATCTATCATTAGGAGATATGTGGCCCATATTATTTTTCACAACTGTTGTTCTCTATTGATAGTGTACAAAACACTAGAGTGGGGATTCAGGTGTCAATAGTTCCAACATCCCATCATCTATCTACATTGGAATCTAGTCATTAAAGTTAATGAAACTCCCAGTTGTATGCTTGAGATGTCGACGGTAGGGTTAGTGATTGTCATTGACTCTCAACTCTGACTTGTTTGGATTACTCATTATTTTGAGTAATATTATATAATTCTCTATATAAATTTCAAAATAATAGGAGGCATGATTTGGTTGGACAAAATACACCTTCATTTTTTAATCTTATGAGATGGATTTCCATGATGGTTTTCATGTGTGCCTCTTTTTCCTTTATCTGTATGGGAAAATGAATGAACTTGTACCATAGTACATGACACCTAGATCTTTATCAATTTAAGGGTACATGTTTAAGTGTTGGGGTCCATAGACAATAAAGACTCTTCCTATTTGTTGGATGAACCCAAATCTCATGTTGGATTTGTTGTAACAACTGAGGTCGGATGGTGTCCAGAGTGCATCCAATAAGGGGTTGTAAAAACAAGAAAATTCACATATCCTTTAGGGTTGGGGTGATGTAGGTAATTTTTCATTTTCTTCTAAATATAGAGGTGAATAATATAAAAATCCACCCAACACTATGGGTTGGGGAACTTCATTTAAAGAAGGAATTTCTAGGAAGGTGTTGATCCATAATATTGAAGAAAATACCCTTGGAGTATTCCCACAATTATTTCCTAAATATATTCTTTTACAAATTGGAATAGAGTGATATGATCATCTATAGAAATTTTAATGTATTTTATAAGGGGATGACACATAGAAGTTGAGAAGACACCCATTCCTCTTTCATTGGTCGAGTGGGAAGATGATGATGGGAGTCTTTACATGGGCCCATGAGACTGAATTTTCTATTGACATTGGGAAAACAGTATACCAACATTTCACTCTAAAACACCAAAAGGGTTGATAATACAATCTATAGATGTATGAAATATTCTGTTGATCTCTTCTTTACCATTTCTGGTGGTGGAATATGGGACAACTTATTCTGGATCAGATGAATATAGATTGGTGATATCATCCTCATAAATTGTTAACTCATCTAAATATAGTAGAAATTATTATGATAGGGCTTGAATCATGTTTATGGAGACATTTTTGGGTTTGCGATCCTATTCAACAGAGTATCTCATTTGATGGGTCAGTTCCTGATGGGTTATTCGGGGGGATGATACCCATTGTAGCATTTGGTCTCTTGGAACCCATATTGTAGAAGATCCTAGGGTTGAAAATGATTAAAATTTACCCATCCCTATGGGATGGAGTTCTCCCTATCATACCATAGTCTCAAAGGATAGCTATGAATTAGACTGAGGATCCAAGGTAGTGATGATATGGGATTTATTTTGGGCCACTATAAGGGTATAATGATGGGCTTCAGATACATTGGTATTATAAGGGACATATTTTTTCTATATAGTTTCACTATTTGGATACCAGAGGTGGTCTTCCATATTGGATTCCCTAATTTGGATGATAGGGGTTAACAGAAATTCTTTGGAAACATCCTATGGAATTGTGGTCATATGTTGATGATGATGACCAGAGTTGATTGGAGCCATCCTATGAAGCTCTTGAGTGGTTGAGTTGATGTATTTATTATCCTCATCCCCTACCTAATATAGAGAAGGTATATATTATTGAACTATAGGTATAATCCCCCAATGTTTTTTGTTATAGAAACAGGGACCACCTCCTTCTTTATGACCTATCATGTGAAAGACTAATTGTGGGGATTTTTCATTTGAATAATTTCATAAGATGCCTCCAAAGTTAGGATAAATCCATTTAAATGGTATTACTATACTAAGAAATTAAGTAAATGAAATTTGAGGTATTTAGTTAGTAAAAATGTATGTTGGGGACTTATGGATAAGTCTTCCATGGCCGATGATGCATATGATCAGTGTGTCAGCTGGTTAATCACAATATCTTGAGATGTTCTGGGGTTATTACTAGTTTTTTAAGAGATATTGGTATCCATTATAATATTTTGATGATTCCATTAGGATTGTGTGAAATCTAAAAAATTCCTATGGAGGAAACAAGACACGTTATTAGTGTACCATCATATATAAGAGTACATGGTTGATCATCTTAGTTCATAGTTCATGGATAAAAGTGTGGGCCTTTATTGATAGGTTTCAAACTATTAAAATATTCACACAGGTTCCACCATTGCTTCCATAGAACACACAGAACAATCTGACCAAATGGGAACTACAAAATCTATCCATTTACACCCAAAAAATAGTTTACACAGTTAAAGGTTTATGTTAGGTTCACCATGTTTTTTCCAACAAAGAAGTGTTTTGACCAATTTTGTATTGAAATTATTTTCGAGGGTTTTCATTTTTTCTATCATGTAAACTCCAAATGGTTCCCATGTCAATAATGATCCACATGACCGCTTTAAGAAGGAAGATGGTCATTGGGGTTTCAAACCCAATTCTTCTTAGGAACTCACATTGGTTGAGAGGATAGTAGGCCAGACTCATCACAACCTTTTAGGGGGGGGGAATTGTTTTCTAATTCAAGACTCTATTATTGATTTATAATATACTTGTGAATCCTTACAAATCCTAGATACACGACTTTTTACCCCCATTCCAATTACAAGATCAAAACTATCTATTGAAGAGAAAAACTAACCGTATCATAGGCTTCCTATTGTTCAATTATATATTTATGATTCTTTGTTTTATATCTATATTTGATAACTATAGAGTTTATCATTTTTAGTGGGGGATTTTTTGTTTTGGAGATGTAATTTAACCTTTAAGATTTATTCTATGTATCAGATAAGAACAAGAATCAAAACCCTTATAATTTTTTTACATAGATTTAGGTTGTAACATCATGGGGGTTTAGAACGGGTCAAAATTCACTCCAATTTTTAACCATTCAATTAGTGGCTGTTATAATTTTTTTCATTGATTCGAACCCAATTTTGAGTGTTTTATTGTCCATATGTAATGGTTTTGGGTTATTCTATGGTATTGGAGAGTTCCCATGGTGTTTCAATTGGGTTTTTGAAGCATTGGAGGCCAAATGGTCTATTTTGGGTTGTTGGAAAAAGGAGAATGGTTTAGGGGAAAACCATGCATCCCATTCCAATTAACTATGTGTCTTGATTTGTATTGGAGCATGGTTTTGGTAAACCATGCATGTTAGGTACCCAACCATGTGAGAGGCTCTGAATTAATTGTAGATGCTTTTTCATGGTTAGAGAAAACCATGCGAAAGTTTTCATGGGTACTACCAATAAGGAAGTACTTATGCACTATAGTCCACACAGTTTGTGCATGTTTTGGAGATCCATGTAGAATAAACGTGCGGCCCTTGATGTGTTTTTTTAAATTTTATTTCTTTTTTATTTTTATTTCTTTTCTCCTCCTTCATCTCTCATGTTGCACTCACAGTAGGAGAAATCTCCCCCTCCTCTCCTATTGGGGATATTTATCCCTCTTCTAAACTAGTGATATATTCTTTGATTTGTCATAGTGTATAGGACTACATCGGTAAGGCTAACATTACCCCCACTTCTCTTCGTATTTATTTTTTCCACACAAACCGTTGTTTTTGTCCAAGCAAATTTCAAGGTTTTGATAGAAATTCAGATCTATGTCAATATTCTTTGAATTAGATCTTGATATCAAGCATTCCTATGTCAAAGAGTCTATGGTACATGATGAATACCTTGATTTCTGTTTTTACTGTCATTTTGGGAGTGCTTCTTAAAATGTGTATTTTGGGTGTTTTGAGAGGGACCCTATTATACCTCATGATTTATATCAAAATCACCGTGTGACCCTAAGGGATCTTATTGGACATGCCTTAACCTATTATGTATGACTAAGGATGGGTTATAGGCCATTTCCCATGAGGTTATTTTTGCCAGAGGTGCTAAAATTTCATGGATTGAATTGTTTTGATTTAAATTGATTTTTTTAAATTGTTATGGATTCGTTAAACAAATTTGAGGCATTCATGACCTCCATGTAGATTTTTTATAGTTTATATCATATGAAAGTAATTACTTTTAATTGAATTACTTGAATAAAGTGTTTTAAATTGATTTATATATTTGTGTTTCTTGAGAATGGACATGATGATACCCATGGGTTTGTGACAGGCTCAGCCTGAGGTTAGAATGACACAGATGTCAGGATTGAGTGATATTGATAACTGGTTGAGATTGGACCTGATTTTATATAGTGTTATTAACCACATGATTGGGAATCATAGACATCAGACTGAGGATGCGATCTCGTCAGGTTGGGCAAGGCCAGTGGTATCGGGATAGAAAAACCATTATATTTGAGAGACATGGTTGCAGGGTAATGGGGTACTGGTCTGTTTTTCTTATGTTATTTATTTGGATATTATTTCTCACCCATGTTGTCCAAAGTTCCGATTGAGTTGTTTGCACATAAGAGGACTTTGTTGATGATGTGGTTTTGTCCACTCATGTGGGTAGAGGCCCCTAGTAGTTGTGGTTTATATATTTATGGTTCGGAGGTTCTTGCTATATAAATCAACATAGAAGGAGAGGAGCCTTCAGTTGATATTGGCGAAGATATCTGGTTAGGGGATGAGGATCACCATGATTGAGACTATGGGATTGAACATTTACTTGAGGGCATATATCACTATTCATCCAGTTTTCGGGCCTTGGGTTGATGTGAGATTTCGAGCAGTGGTCTATGGGTGTAGGTTACTATATTTTTGGGTGTGACTTTGGGATGTTGGTACAATTTGAGAGAAAAGGTTTTTGGATGCATGTGGTTCCAGGTTACTTGATTTGAGGTGGAACCTAAGGGTTCACATGGACTGTGCTACTTCAGGGGTACCTTGGGTCATGGGCCAATGAATCTCAATTCTTATGATATTATGTAATTAGACTATGTAGGTGAAAATTCTTGGTGGATTTTGAGAACCAGACAAGTTTGGATGTTTTATTTTAATGCATTGAACTACTTTTTTATAGTTGTATCGTAGGTACATAAACACATATTCTAGGTGCGTACCATTGGGTGGTATCCTACTAAGATTCATCTCAAACCCTTTATGGGTCCTTTGGGATACATATAGACTTAATGAATTTATATTCAGGTAAGGGATCATCCTCAGAAGCTTGATCTTAGTAGATATTTGGCATGGGGATTGGCATAGACCTTGAGGTCAGGCCTAGATATAGTTTATGTTTAGTTTTCTTTCCTTTTTCAGCATATTGTTTTGTATATTGTATGTAGATATAGTGGCTATCTATTAGCACCCCTTTTTTATATTGACATATTCTCCATGATATAAGATGAATGATTGTTCAACTTACTTTCTACAATTGGTGTGTTTGGAATTCTAATATGTTTATTTATTTATATTTCTATTCTATTTATTAATTTCATCCACTATTGTCTGCAGATTGGGCTTCAACTTTTCATGTCTAGTTCGAGTCTACTGAGTCTTATTTCCACTAAAAAGTATAGTATTATAACTCATAATGGCATATTATCTATCCCCAGAGGGTATAATTCCATCAACTTGTTAAATTTCACCCCCACTACTACTTTGAAGCCTTTGTTATTTAGGGAGGTGCACCTATGTCTCGTGGAACCTAGCCCGATAGCACAGTTCGAGTGGTCATTCAGGATGGGGACATTACAAGTGGTATCAGAGTAGTTATTAACTAGGATTTAATGGAAAATTTTGACTAGGTACTAATGAGACGGAGATTATTTTTTATTTGTTTCCCTTTTCAATTGGTTTACTACTTGGGTTATAGTAGACTGGAGATAAGTTGTGGTTGGAACTGCATTTATATCTTCTCAATGGGTGCCCAAATCTCTTGGTATGAGGGATATAACAAGTTTCCATGGGTGGGAATTTATGTTTTTATTTTTCTCAGATTAAAATTTTTAGGATTTCTGCATTGATGGATGACAAGGAATGTGATGTTATCAGTTATGATATGATATTAGACCCTTGAACCTATAGGGAAAGGTGTTATTTATTTCTTTTTTGGATTTTGATAGGAACATTATATAGTATTTTAGTTTTACAATTGCATATATTCTTTGTAAAGTGTTTATACCATGTGATATATATTAAATTCCATGATAAGTGTCAATTTATTTTGATATATGAATTGTGATATGACATTATATGTATGTATGTATGTATGTATGTATGTATTTATGTATGTATGTATGTATGTATTACTGCCTGTGGTGTGTGAAATGGGCCTGGATATTAAAAGAGAAGGTCGGTATAATGGTTGAGGTGATTTTGATCCCCAGGATTGGGTGAATAGGTCTTCAGATTGAGGCACCATTGGTTGTTAGGATAGGCAAGGCACAAGGATATTGTCGTACATTGCTATTTTGAGGGTAGGTAAAGAGGCCATGAGTCTGAGATGTTGTGGGGCATGGTTGTGATAGGGGAGATTAAGGGTAGTCATTATATACTACCATTTACAACTTTCCTTATTTTTGTTTATATATATATATGAGATATGGGTTGTTTGACGATTTGATGGTATTCAATGGGTTCTACCTAGAAGTCTCAAATGGGGCATCAGGATGTTGATGGATCAGTGCCATAGGTGCATGGGGAGGTTCAGACCATTGAGGGTCAAGAATAGAATGACCCATATGTTGAGGGTCAAGGACAGGCTCAGGATCAGGGCCTACTATAGACATGGCCGCATCTAGACTTGACAATGTTTGGGTTGTTGCTCGATGAGCAGCTCTAATCGAAACTGGTACATGTATTATAGGGGATCGACATAGGTTCTTAGGGAGAATGTCCATCTATGGCGTATTTTATGTGGGTGTTCCAGTCATAGCACCCGCCACTTTTTCAGGGTGAGGGTGGTCTATATGTTGATGAGAACTAG
Source organism: Viscum album (assembly GCA_963277665.1). Lineage (NCBI taxonomy): Eukaryota > Viridiplantae > Streptophyta > Magnoliopsida > Santalales > Viscaceae > Viscum > Viscum album. The sequence goes on from OY728126.1 coordinate 955,643,333, forward strand.
ATAGAGAGCATGCAGATGATCTTTGAGAAGCTCGAAATGCCTCAAGGGTAGAGGGTCAATCTGGAGATTTACATGCTCAAGGGTCCTATTAAGGTGTGATGAGATATGTAGGTTCAATCTGGTATAAATGAGGGACTGGAATGGAAGGTTTTTGAAGTAAGGTTCACTTAGTAATTTTTACCAGAGACTCTAAGGGCATAGACATTTTGATAGTTCTTAAGCCCTCATCAGGGTGACATGGTCGTCCTGGATTATGCAATAACATTTAATGAATTGTCTTTCTTCTAACTTGGAATGGTAGGTGATGAAACCTCGAGGGAAAGGCGCTTTAATGATGGTTTATGGCATGCCATTCAGGTTCATGTAAAACTATTTTAGCTGGACTCATTTTCAGAGATGGTGAATCAAGTTCTCATTGTTCGGGTCAACCAGATGGACAAGTCCCACTTGAGATGAGTGGTGGATTCAGGTGATGGTTCAGATGGAAGTAAATGAGGTTGAAATGTGTTCTAATAGGGCAGTAAGGCCATGGAATTGGTTAGAACACATTGTGGTATCTCTTAAGTGGTTTTCTTTCAGTGTGGGAAACCATGACATGTCTAGAATAAGTGTGAGTGGCCTCCAAAGGAGTGTTGGACATGTGGAGAGGTCAGACACCTTGAGAGGTTATGAAGGAATCATTCTCAAATAGATGACAGTCAGGGACTGGGGTAGACTCAGCGTTCTGATGTTGGATCAAGATAGACACTAGGTGACGGTAGTCAAGGATCAGCTAGATAGGTAGGATATGGTAAAGACTGTGGGACCTAGCTAAGGGGTTAATGGATGGTGTTTGGTGCAGCACCATACGGTGGTCAGGTGTCAGGCAGTAGGGTGCCTGGATTGGGGCTCATCATGGAGCTACCTAGTTCAGATCAGGTTGGTGATCCGATGATGGTAAGAGGTATGGAATGTAAATGGCTATGATTTACTTGTATTTCATTTGTAATGTCCTATTCAGGTATATCCATTTTGATTACATGAGGTGCACATATTGTACATGGCTTGACAAGACACTATTCAGAATGTTGGCACTGATTGGGGTGTATGATTATATATATGAGGTGATTGGAATCAATTACATCATTGGATGCAAGTATGAGGTGCCTTGGGAATCAAGGCATCGAGGATGAAATATTTTATTGAAGTATTAGGCACGTAGACTTGTTTGAGTATTTGTTGTGATGCGATACCTCATAGTTCCATATGTGACATGGGCTCGAGGTGGGCACCGATGCGGTGTGAAATGTGATTGGGGGTTGGGAGTGACACAATAGAAAATGGTGAGGTGAAGAAGTGATGATGTGTCATGGGGGGACCATGGGTCTAAGAATTGGTCATTAGACCTTTTATTGATTTTAGATTTTGGTCGGGTTGAGACTGAGTTAGGTAATTCCTAAGGTGGGGAACCCCCTTGAGTAATGCTTCCAATACCTTTCATATTGGGAAAGTCTGAGTTAGTTTTTACATGATGGTTATGTTTGGTACCATCTCACGGTTTTGTTTGATACATTAGGGACACAAAACTTTATGGTGGGGAGATTATAACCTCCTAGGTTTTTAGAATGGGTCAAAATTTACTCTTATTTTGAACCTTTAAATTAGTGTCTACGACACATTTAGTTTAATTGATCTAAACCCAATTATGAGAGTAATTTTGGCATTAAGGGATGGTTTTGGGTTAATCTTGGGGCTTTAGGAGTGCCCCATGTGTTTTTGTTTGGTTTTGGGAGCGTTGGTGGAAAAATATAATGTTTTTAGTAGCAGGTAAAAGGTGCATGGTTTAGGGGAAAACCATGCAACCCCTTATAGTTTACAGTGCAATGAGTTTTTTACTGGAACATGATTTGAATAAATCATGTGTGGTAGGCACACAACCATGTGAGGGGCTCAGTAGTCACTATAGAGGCTTTCACATGGTTTTCACATGGTTAGAGAAAAATGTGTGGAAGGATGCATGGTACTACCACTTAGCGATAACCTATGCATTGTAGCCTGAAAAATTTGTGCACAGATTAGAAAATCATGTGGAAAAACTGTATGACCCTTGATTATTTTTTTATGTTTTCATTATTTTTATTTTTTCATTCTATTCCCCTCCTTTTTCTCCCTTATCACACACACTGTAAGAAGAATCTCCATCCTCCTCTCCTCTGATGGATTTTGATCCTTCTACTCTTTAAGAGATTATTTCTTCAATCCTACAGATTCTATAGAACAACATCAATAAGAAACAGATCACTGATTCTTCTCTTCATCTTTGTCTTCGTCTCACAGACCACTGTTTCCATCTGAGCCAATTTTAGGGATTCTGATGGAAACTCTGATCTACATAATTCCACTTTGAATTAGATCTTGGTATCATATGTGCTAATATATACGATTCCAAGGTAAGTGGTGCATAACTTGATTAGTGTTTTTGTGGTCATTTTGGGGGATGAAATGAAATGTGCATTTTGTGTTTTTGACCAGGACCCTATTAGACCTCATGATTCAAATCAAAATGTCCATGTGACACTAAGGGATGTTTTTGGGGATTCTCGAACCTATTTTGGATGATTGAGGCCAAGTTTGAGGATATTTATTCTTTGGGAATTTTGTTCGGGGGTTCCAAAATCATCATAATTGAATTATTTTGAATTAAATTGATTCATTTAAATTGTTATGGCTTAGTTAAACAAATTTTAGGGTTTCAAGTCATCCATGATGATTTTATATAGTTGTTGTCTTATGAAATTTAATTTCTTTTAATTTAATTACTTTGTTAAAGTAATTTATATTGATTTATATATGTTTGATGATTGATATTGTACATGATGAGACCTAGAGGGTTGTGATGGGCTCATACCAAGGTTGGGATGGAATGTCCATTAGGATAGAGTGATGTTGATCACTGGTTGATCTTGGCATGGGTTTTCGTGAATGGTATTGACCACCAGATTTGGCATTGTGGACATGAAGTTCAGGAAGCGATGCCTTCAGGTTAGGAAAGGCCTGTGATATTAGGATGGGAAGACTATCAGATTTTAGAAACATTGTTTTAAGGGTATGAGGTGTTGTTTTGTGTGTCATACATTATTTATTTTGTGATTTCCTCTCACCTGTGATGGAAAAAGAACTGATTGAGTCATGTGTGCATAGGAGGAATTTATTTAGGAGGTTGTTTGATCACTCGTGTGGGTATAGGCCCCTGGTAGTTTCATCTTAGATATTTATGGTTTGGGGTTGCATACCATAGAAATCCACATGGATGGTGAGGATCCTTTGGTTTATAGCGATGATGCTATCTGGTTAGGGGTTGAGGCTTACTGTGATTGAGGTTGTGGGATTAGATATTTATTTGAGGGTAGATATCATTGTTACTATGGTTTTCAGAACATGGGCTAACATGATATTTCAAGGAGTCTGTCGGACCAGGTTAATTTATTCTTGGGGCAGTGCTTCAGGAAGTCAGTACTATTTGCGGCATGATGTGTCAAGAGGCATGTGGTGCTAGGTTACATGATTTGATGTGGAACTCGAGGGTTCACCTAGACTGTGATACTTTCAGGGTACCTTGGGTCATGGAAAAGTACCCTCCTTGATTTTGAAACACCAGAGTTGGATGAAGCGAGTGATACTTCTTGGGGGCTGTTGAGAACCAAAGAAGATTGGATGTTTTAGTTTAATACATTGAACTTATTTATTATGGTTGTATCACTCCATCTAAAAAACATATTCTAGGTATTCACCATTGGGTGGTATCCTACTGAGATTCATCTCACACACAACATAGGTACATTGTGATGCGTGTAGACTTCATGAATTTACCTTCATGTAAGGGATCGTCCTCAAGAGATAGATCTTAGTAGATGATTGGTATGGATATTGGAATGGACCTTGAATTCATGCCTAGATTAATTTTCTATTTAGTTTTCTTTTAGTTTCATACATGCTATTTTTTATATTCTATCTAGTAACAATGGTTAGCCATAGGTTCCCCATTTTTATATTTACATGTTCACCTTGATATGAGATGCAGGATCATACTGTTTAGTTTCTATAAGTGGTGTGTTTGGAATGATGACATGTTTATTTATTTCCACTACTAATCAGTTTTATGATTTCATTCACTATTTTATAGTGACTGTGCTTTTGATTTGTGGCAATGGTTTAAGTTTTATAAGTCTTATTTCCACTTCATATTATATTATTATTACTTGAACTGGTATATTATCTATCCCTAAAGGGTATAGTCTCCCCAAATTGTTAAATTACACCCTCACTAATATTCAAGCCTTTGGAATTACAAGAGGTTCACCAAAGGCCAGGGGTACCAAACTCTATAAAACTATTTGAGTGGCTACTCAGATCAGTGATGCTACAATGGTTTTATAATAGGACTAAATTATGTATTTTAATATCATTACAAAAGGATGTGTATGGGGGAATTTGAAAATTAATCATAGGTCATGCGACTTTATGAGGTTTCCAACATATCCTCTGAGAATTTGAATCAAATTTCATATAGTTTGTATTTTGGTCATGTATAATATAAGAGGTATGATAACATTGGTTCAGATTTGGACTTATGTATGTTTGTATTCCCTAATATATTTCATAGGGAATGTGGACCTTTAAATTAAGAATAGAACTAATTAGACATGCATCTAGATGGTAGAACAAATTTGGGGTATCTATATCATTCCATTGGAACAATAATCACTTTTTTTTAAGATCACATGAGTCATGATCAGTTTTAGAATCATGATATAGAAGAAGGTTGCACACATCACATGATAGAAAAACATTTTACTTTTCAGGGGATTACATACTAAGGCTTCCCTTAAATTTATTACAATTCATGTGAAGAATATGTTTTTAGCTTGAGCGTTAGAAATGAATCCTATGTATCTTATTTATAATAGGAATCAGAGTCATCATAGTTCAATTATAGTTCCTAACCCTGTGATGGGTTAGAAAAGAAAACCAATACACATGATTATTATTTCATCACATCTAGGAAATATAGGGACACCTCAGGGTATTACACTAATTTGATAGCCTATGTATGAACCATCCTCTCATTTACTAATAAATAACGAATGGTGATATACTCATAAGAGAATTTGGTACATTTGTGTTATCATAATTGAAATATGAAAGGAATTACCAAAAAATGGTTTCCCAAGTCACATAGTCATTATTTATCCTCTAACATATGAATAAAGATAAAAAATGAAAGGAATATCGAATATTTTTGTACGACATAGAGGACCATTTGAGAGAATAACACAAATAGTGTTTCCTGATTGTGTAACCCTATTCCATTACGAAAACTCCCAAAATAGAAGGGGTTCTTGGTCAAATGTCCATATATGGGGGTTCACATGGAACATATACAAATAAATCTTCTTGATAAAGATTATATGTCTAACAGTGTCTTCACATGATAAATACTAACACATCCAATGGTGTTTACCTTACAAGGTAGACATATCTGAGAGTGACTTCATGTGATCAAGGATGACATGTAATGTCTTGAACCTGCACATTCAGACTTAATACTAAAATATTATATGTTTATTTATATAAAGGATAATATAAAAATACATAGTATATTATACACCAGTGGACCTTCTCTATTCTAGGTTTTAGAGGATTAGGAAAAACATACATTAAATTGTAGTTTTTAAAAATAATTACAAAATATCTAATTGGATTTTTCTAAATTAGCACATTCACAATGCTTTTTAAATTATATGGAATCATATTAAAAACATTATCAAAACATGGGATGAGAATAAAAAGAATAGTAAGTGTTATAAAAATAAATAATGAAACCATTAGTCTATAAATATTATAAAACATTTTCCATTTAACATAAACATAAAAACATTACTTATGAAAACAAGAGGTTCCCATAAAAGAATTTAAAGTACAAATAAAACATATTGGTAACTGGTAGAATCAATTAATTAATATTTTAAATGTCATTACTACCATATGATTTTTAACCCTCATGGATACCTTACAATGTAACCCTCTTGACTACCTTATAATGTAACCCTCAATACGACCATATGGTGTAACCATCACAGTTTCACTTGGAGTGACCATAAGATTGACCACCAAAATAATCAAACCCAATGATTTGGAGAGATATATAGATCCCACCCTTCATCATAAAAAATGGCCATGAACCAGAACATAATCATAAAACATGAATAATTACATAAAACATTATTTTTTAATTTTGTAAAATAGAAATTTAAAAGAGGATTTTTAAAGAAAATTACCTTACAAATAACATATAATTGATATGAGAATTAATAAAAGGAAAGGAATATGTTTATACACTATAAAAACACATAATAATACATAATATAAACAAAATTAAATTCAAAAATAATCTTAGTACCTTATAAATAATGAAGTAGAGGGTTAACCCAACAAATGGAAATTGGGTTAAGAATTCCATTCCCTTTGGTTCGTCTAACTTAAAAAATATTAAACCTCCTATATAACGATTAAAAGAGTATTATTAATATTTTATTTAAGAATTTTTATGTTTATAAGACATTATATCATCATTTTATAACAACATTCCACCCATTTATTAATCATATTTTTTTATTTCCATTGTTTTGGGTGCTTGCTTTACATGGTTTCCATGGTCGGTTCGTAATGGAATTTCATTTTGAATGGAAGAGAAACTACATAAGTGTAATGAAATGTTGTTAACATGTTTAATGAATATTTAATGACAAAATAAATTATTTTGTTTTCATTTATGATTATTAATTATTATATAAAACATTAATGACATTCACTTAGATCATTCTGGCGGTTCTTCGATAATCATGAACTAGTTTCATTGTATAATTTACTATAAAGTATATATGTTAAGTCAAGAACATAAAAGAAGTTATAGAATAAAATTTAAAATCATTTTCAACCATTAAACTGATTTTATGACCATACATGAAGGAGATAATGAATATTGAAAACATTTCATCAACGAAGTGGGTAAATCGACACATCACAGAGATGTTTTTATTTCTAGAATAAGTGGAAGAGGAGAAAAATTGTGATGATGAATTTTTTCATAAACATGATAAAATTCCATTATATATATGATAATAGAGTTTTCATTCCTTTAGGATAATGGCATCTGAAGAGAGTACACGAAAAGAAAGAAATAATTGAAATGAAATTAAAAGAAAATAAAAGTGGATTTTTTACCTCTTGATCTCTTATGTTTGAGATCCTACTTAAGACCCTTGGTTTTGGAATTTTTGTGAGACTATAAGGTCTTGGATGTGGGGAGGAGTATTGGGAATAGGATTGGAAATAATTTATACAATTATCAAAGCATAAGAGGAGTGAGGAGAAGAGGGGGTGAGGGGTGGTATTTATAGTAGAGGCGAGGGGGATTTTCTATTATTTTAATTTTATTATTTTGCTCAAGACAACAAATAGTGTTTCTTTTAGTGACTAAAAATAGTAAACAGAGCATGTGAATTCTATACAAGAGTGCTTACATGAGCCATAATGTTAGGAATAGTGTATTGAACTTATAAAGTATATATACGGTAAATTTCGTATTTCACTATTCACCAAAAGTTCAAGTATTGCAAAAAATCCCAAAAATTCACCCTAACCATTTTTAAACATATAGAATTAAAAAAAGAAAGACATTTAAAAAAAGAAAAATTTATTAATATGGGAATTTTAATTTTTAAATAAAATCCTAATTTATTTGAAAAATAACAATTTTAAAATTATAACTTATTTTATAACACTTTTAAAAAAATAACCAAGGACTTATAAAATTTCCTTATTACCATAAGACAATAAAATAATAATTTATGATTACATTTTATGAAAATAAGTTTTCATATAAATTATCAAACTAATAAAAAAATTTAATTAAATATTCATGACTGATAAAAAACCAACACTTATACTATGATCGTATTGTCACTTATAAGATGCCTAAAATTTATTTATACATTCATTGGTGAGGTTACTATTCATATGTGTGATTTACTATTCATAAGGGTCATATTACTATTCATAAGAGTCAAGATACTATTTATAATGGTATGTTACTACTCAACAAAAATTATGTTCATCATTTCAGACTGTAAATATGTTACTAATCACAACAGTGTGTGTCCATTTTTTTAAATTAAATTCATAGAAGTTACAAAATTATGATTAACAGCTAGGCTATAAATGTCACATAGTATTTAGTAGTTCATTTAGGTATGATGTGGCATTGTGTTTCCTTTAAAAATATCAGGATGTTATATGAAACATATAAGGGTTTATTCCTGATAAGGTTGGCATGTCCTAAAGTATTCAGGTGATTAGGGATAACAAATAAATGGACCCTTAGAATGATTAGGCTGAAAAGTCCAATGATGTCTTCCTGACAAGGTTAAAATATCATAGGGGTCTTTGCATGATCAATTCAGACACATCCATGGGTTTCTTCCTGACATGGCCAAATTTTCTAGAGGTCTTCACATGATCAGGGCCGACATGTCAAGCATTACAATAAAAAATCACATGACTAGTGAAAAGTCATGTGAGCACATAAGTGGTCTCACAATTTGTATGAAAAAATGTTTCCATCCAAGATACATGGACTAATATTGCATGACTGAGGGTTTGTGTCAAGTACACATCTCCAAGGTCTTTCATGACAAGGGAAGTGTACTCCCTTGAGTCAACTTGAATGTCGATGATGACATGACGTTTCATGAGACTAGTTCACATGAATACATTTCATAAACGAGGGTTCGTGATGGTGTTTCATGTTAGTATCTCATGATAAAGTGGAAAAAATCCTATCCACATGCATTAATTGAACAATAGATGGATTGATGGATGTTTTTAAGGTGATCTCATGATCTTAATGGAGTCATGTGATGAATTTTCACAATGGGGTTTCATGATGGGATCTCCAGACTAATTGAATAATTCCCCTGAAAGAATTTCTCATTATTTTTCCATCTCCTCTCTTCTCCCTAAATCAACCTTTTTCATACTATTCTTGTAATTCCCCGACCCCAGTTACCCAGAGTCAGTGCATTATTAGATAACATTGGCATGATCACAAGAAAGATCAAATCTCGAAAGACCGATTGGTTTAGTATCCTTGGAAACACTAGATATATTCATAATGTTTTACATTACATCATAAAGTGAAAAACTACTACAACAACATAGTCTCCATATCCCACACTCATATCCCCACATATAAATCCTTGCAGGTCATTCATAACTTACTTCTTCACATCCTGGGAAAAATAAAACATAGAAAAGGGGTGAGCTCAAATGCCTAGTAAGGATAACAATATAGCGGAAACTTTCAAAAATAAGCATAAACATTTAAGGCAATGTATAAATAAAACAAAAGCCTTTTAAACTTGAACTACAACATAGTATGGAAAAAAGAAAATGAAATAATTCAATTTACTTATTCACATGGATATTATACTAATCGAATAATCACATGCAATATCAATAACCACTTTCATAATGATTGAATGCATAATGTCAGACTATCATAACCACATAGCCAAGGCCTCGTGCCAAGACTACAAATAAGATTTTGCCAAGGCCCTGTGCCAAGACACTAGTTTGTCTCATTAGACCTACTGATGCATCAAGGAGCTATACCGGGCTCCACCCGTCACATATTAAGTCCAATGCATTCCCATATGAAAAGGTATAAACATAACATAAACATTCGTATTAAAACTAGCATACAAAATGTCAATACTTTCACCATAAACTATGAATGGTATGAAAATAGCACATCCATAGTCAAACATATCACAAAACCCTCAATACAATATAGAAGTTTTGTATCATAATAAATCAATTTCAAATAAGCGTAAAATCCATCAAAGGATGTTGACATAGATGAAATCAAAACTATTTTTAAAGAAATATTTCTTTCTATTTTGAAATCATTTAGAAGTCATATACTTATGAAATAAAACATTTTCTTTGAAAATATTCTGATAATATTGTAAGGGAAGCTTCAACGATTTTATAACGGCAGAAAATAACCGCACCCACCGTATAAGTTAAAAAAACATTCTTACCTTAATTCCGTCGAAAAGGTTAAAAGCACCTTGTTTGGAAACCGACGGAAAGATTACTTTATAAAACTCTTATAAAAAGTCAAACAAGGGTATAAATGACTTTAACCCACATTATTTTAAATAGTAAAACTGTTTTGAAATACATTTTTAAGAAACATGGATGTGGATGATAAAGAGATCCCAGTAGATTATTACGTATAAACAACCTCGGATAATGAAGAGATTGTGAAATAACCCTTACCTTGTACTTTTCCTTGGTTGGGGTAGGTTAACCTCCTGTATAATGGTGAAATAATTGTTATTAAATTATACAAGAATCATATACATTAATATGATATCATATATGATCTTTTAACATTGATTTGTTAATAATATCTTAGTATTATCGTTGTTTTGGGTGTTAACTTACTCGTTTTCTTTTATATGTTTTATCACGTAAGCCATGTTTGTAATGGATAGGTTGTATCTTAATCATATACAGAATGATATCAAGTCTTTAGATACTATTATTAGTCATCAAATGAGAATTATACTTGAATGGATACGATGGAGAATGAATCTCATCGCGTTCGTGGAGACGGTAGTCCGTACGTACACACAAGCGACAATATCATTCTTTTGATATTAAAATAATATATAAATGGATGTTATATAATATATAAAGAATCATTAACATGTTATATTTATTATTCACATGAGTTACACATCATTATTATACCCATCCAAAAAATAATATATTGAATAACAATTACACCACAACGTGGAGACGGTAAGCCGTACGTACGCACGTATGGTGACATGTTATTCAAAGGATGGATAGAATACTGAATATGGTTGTACCATATTTATAATAACATCATAGTATATATATGATACTGGAGTTATTATTTTATAATGGTAACAACAAAGGAAGAAGAAGTGGAAGAAGAAAGGAACTTGGAAAAGGGTGGTGAAATCATTACCTCTTCTCCGGGTTCTTCCTTTTGATTTGGTCAAAAGGGCTCCTTAGGTTGGATTTCTGATCAAACTAAGGCCTCTAAGTTGTAGTGAGGGAAGTTGGGAGAGTATTTGGGCAGATTTTTTCCGAACCAAAAAGCTTTGAAGGTGTGAAGAAATGAGAAGGAGGAGTGCCCTTTTATAAGAGGGGTGAGGGGCACCTTTGGAAAAGCTAGAAATATTAATTTATAATAAATTCATAATCGGTTCCTAATGGCTCCAAAGAGGATTATTTAACTTTTAAGGTGGGGATGGTTCAAAAACCACTCAACCAACAGAATTTAGACAGGTTTGGGTACTTATATTAACCTTATCTTTAAGTATTAACTCTAAATTAATTAGTTTCACTTTTACAATGTCTCTTTGTATTTTTATATTATATGGTTAATAAACCTACTATATACATCCAAGCGACCCCCAAGTGGTCCATTAATGATACACCTATTATGATATAAGTCTCTTGGCTGAACCTTATATTTTTAAGAGTTTAATATCAATTAATAATATAATATTTGTTTTAAAAACTCTTTTATGTCAATTTTGACACTATTCAATAGTTGATTTTTGTGAAACTTATAACAGAATGATTACTTTGAAGAAAGTTAATTAAATCAATCCTAATATGTCATATTATCCTAGAAAATTAGTTTAAATCATTAAAAGTCTCAAATTATATTTATTTGGGTATTTATAATATCAATTATTTTAATTTTTCACTATTATGGTATTTACTGCATCATCATTGTGTAATCTCTAAAAATTATAAATAAAATATCATTATATAGGAAATATTGTTATCTTTATAATGAATTTTTATAGTCGAAAATCCAACATATATAACCCTATGTAAAAAAATGTTTTTCTAAAAGATATATGCTTGTGTCATTTTTGTATTCATTTTAAGTTAATTAAAATAAAGTGTCCCTATCACCTACAAGTGGCTCCATGGGGTCCCAAAATCGACCCAAAGATGCCCATGGTCGAAAATTTATCAACCAATAATGTTAGGACACGTTTTAGGGTAATTTTTTGTTATTATAATATTATTTTTAACCCTTATTTACCGGATTTACCCTTAACCATGGTAAATAAAATATTTACCGCAGTAATTATTCAAAATGTCTAAAAATAAAAGTTAACTATTTACACAATTTGAAAATACTGATTCCAAATATGGAATCCAGTTTTCTAAATTCAAAACATAGAAGTGGAAGAAATTAATTTAAAATTAATTGTCGCTGTCAAAACAAAAAGCATGTTTTTAAGATATAATAACTATCAAAAGATTGATACTTGTTTATGTTCGGTTTAATTGTGAAATTATGTCCAATGACCAACATTGAATTAAATGGTAAAAATATATTCTAATATACTTTTAAACCACTCAAATCCATAATTTATCACTATTAATTATTTTGATTAAAAAATTTATTTTTAATTAAAATTTAGTAATTTTCACTATTCATCAAAATATTAATGTTATCCGAAAAGTACCAAAATTTCAACTTAGGCTAAATTCGATATTCCGAATACAAAAATTAAGTCCATTTTGAAATATAAAATATATATAATTTCAAAAAGTTTGTATTACTATTCATAACGTCTAGTTTGATCGGTTGTGGTGTGTGTTAGAACTCGATGTTGCATTATTCAAAGAGAAACGTACCGTAGAAGCTTGGGGTGTTACATTCTCCCCTCATTCAAATAATTTCGTCCCCAAAATTTCTAGAATACTACCATATGAAAATACTTGGGTGGTTCTTCATCATAAGTTGCTCGGGTTCCCACGTTGCCTATTCCATCTTATGGTTTCTTCACAAAACATTTACCAGACACGTCGTCCGGTTTCTCAGTACTTGTTCTCTCGTATCAAGAATCCTGACGGGCTCTTTGCAATAAGATATACCGGGTTCCAGTTCTAACTCCTCATAGGTGAGTACATGCGTTGGGTCAGGCATGTATTTCCTCAACAGAGATACGTGGAACACATCGTGAACTTTGGAGAGACTTAGCGGCATTGCCAATCGGTGAGCTACTGCCCCAATTCGTTCTAGAATTTTGAAAGGTTCGATGTACCTGGGACTCAATTTACCTTTCTTACCAAAAAGTATGACTCCCTTCCATGGAGATACCTTCAGGAAAACTTGATCACCGACTTGAAATTCCAAATCCTTCCTTCGATTATCGGCATAGCTCTTCTGCCTACTTTGAGCTGTTTTGATGTGATTTTGGATTACCTTCACCTTTTCCATCGTTTCCTCCACCAGTTATAGACCTACAAGTTTTATTTCACCAAATTAATCCCAACAGGTTGGTGTGCGACATCTCTTTCCATATAATGCTTCATATGGTTCCATCTGAATACTCGAATGGAAGCTATTGTTATAGGAAAATTCTACGAGAGGTAAATACTGATCCCACATACCCTGAAAGTCATGTGAGCAGGATCTCAACATGTCTTCTAAGGTTTGAATAGTCCGTTCTAATTTTCCGTCTATCTGAGGGTGGTAGGAAGTTCTCAAATGAAGTTCAGTATCCAGGGATTTCTGAAGACTCTTCTAGAATCTTGATGTAAAACGGGGATCACGATCAGAAACAATCGATAGGGGTACACCATGAAGTCTCACAACTTCATTAATATATAGTCTTGCTGGACGTTCCAGTGGTAGATCTTCTCTTATAGTAAGAAAATGTGCTTACTTGGTAAGACAATCAACGATAACCCATATTGCATCATTCCTTCTAAGAGTCTTTGGTAGCCCCATGACAAAGTCCATCGTAATATTGTCCCATTTCCACTCCGGTATGGGAAGAGGTTGCATGACTCCTCCAGGGTGTTGCCTTCCAGCTTTCACTTGTTGAAAAACCATACATCTTGACACAAAATCAGCAATCTCCCTCTTCATATTGTCCCACCAAAAATGTTCCTTCAAATCCCTATACATTTTGGTTCTCCAAGGGTGTATAGAGAAATTGGAACTATGAGCATCATCCAGAAATTACCTTTTTAGATCAGGTATATCGGGAACACAAAGTCTCTTCCCAAATTTCAAAATTCCATCTTCATACACAAATTCTCTCATTCTCCCATCATTCACAGCATTAATCTTCTTTTGAAATTCTTCATCATCGGTCTGAGAACTCTTAATCCTTTCTAGTAAAGATGGTTTGACAAACATTTGAAAAAGCATTGATGTTTCTCCTTACCTGGTTATTCCCATGTCCATCTTTACTAGATCCATGAAAATTGGATCCCTTTCAATTATCATATTGTTCAAAACTCCATGATAATTTCTGCTCAAAGCATTTGACACCTTGTTTTCCTTCCTCGGGTGGTAGTATATCGTAGAATCATAATCCTTGAGCAATTCAAGCCATCTTCTTTGCCTCATGTTGAGTTCTTTTTGTGAGAAAATATACTTCAAACTCTTGTGATCAGTATAAATCTCACATTTTTCACCATAGAGGTAGTGCCTCCATATCTTCAAAGAAAGATCACAGTTGCTAACTCGAGATCATGAGTAGGGTAGTTTTGTTCATGAATTTTCAACTGTCGTGATGCATAGGAAATAACTCTATCATTCTGCATAAGGACACAACCAATTCCTTTCTTCGATGCATCACTATAAATAATGAACCCATCATTCCCCGATGGTAGAGTCAATATAGGAGCATTGAGTAATCTTATCTTCAGTTCTTCGAAACATTTTTCACACTCTTTTGTCCAATCAAATTTAACCCCTTTACGTGTGAGCTTCGTTAATGGGTTAGCCAATCGGGCAAAATTCTGGACGAAACGTCGATAATAACCTGCCAAACCAATAAAACTACGTACCTCATTTATACTCGTAGGTGCTGGACATTCTTGGATTGCCTTGTTCTTAGAAGGATCAACAAAGATTACATCTTTAGAGAAAATATGGCCAAGAAAAGAAATCTCCTGAAGCCATAATTCACACTTGCTAAACTTCCCATATAATTCACGCCTTCTCAGAGTCTTCAAGATAATGCGCAAGTGATTTTTATGATCTTCGTAGCTTTTGGAGTATACTAAGATATCATCAATAAATAACACCACAAATTCATCGAGATACTCCTTGAAAACTCTATTCATCAGATCTATGAATATAGAGGGTGCATTAGTCAATTCAAAAGGCATTACAGTAAACTCGTAATGCCCGTACCTGGTTCGAAATGCTGTCTTTAGAATGTCTTCCTTCTTCACACACAACTGATGGTATCTAGATCAAAGGTCAATCTTTGAAAATTATTGATCTCCATGCAGTTGGTCAAATAAATCATCAATTCGAGGTAGGGGATACTTTTTCTTTATTGTTATAGCATTGATCTCCCTGTAGTCGATACATAACCTCATAGATCCATCTTTCTTTTTAACAAAAAGAATAGGGGCTCCCCATGGAGAAACACTAAGGCAAATAAATCCCTTATTACTAAATTCCCCTAGTTGTTTCTTTAGTTTAACTAATTCTACAGTGGCCATTCTATAAGGGGTCTTCGATATAGGCCTTGATCCACGAATTAAATCAATGGAAAACTCAACTTCTCGTTCTGGAGGATGTCCAGGTAAATCTTCCTGAAATACATCTACAAATTCTTTCACAACAGGTACATCCTCTATTTGAACATCCCATTCCTCACCCACAGTTATTTCATTCTCTTCCTCCCCAATAATTGAATTTAGTTGAGCTACTGGGGGTGGATCTAAATAAGAATTAGGTGGTGATGATTCTTCTCTAAAGATAAGGTGTTCCTTATCATCATCATCAAGAATCATAACCTCTTTCTTCATACAATAAATCTTCGCATCATATTCTGAAAGCCAGTACATACTGAGGATTATATCAAACTCAATCATAGGTATGACAACGAGATCAGCAGATAAAGAACATTTATGTTCTCTAATTGGGACTGATTCATAAAAATTTGTTGCAATGATACTTCCCTTAGGAGTTTTAACTGAAAACTCCCTTTTTAAATCGAATTGGAAATATCTAATTTTCTTAGAAAACTGGGAAGATATTAAACAATGCGATGATCCAGAATCAAATAATGCATTTGCTAAACTTGAGGAAACCATTAAATTACCTGCCACCACGTCTTTCAGAGCTTCTACCTCAGCAGTAGCGATAGCATAAGCTTGGCCTTGATCCCTTTGCCTTTTCTGAGGTAAGTTCTCCTGATGCTTAGGAAATTCATTTGCATAATGCCCCATATCCCTGCAATTGTAGCACTGAACATTGGTAGCTTCCTTCATCCCCTTGCAATCACGATCTTGGTGGCCTTTTTCACCACACTTGTAACAGACTCCTATTCCCTTCAAGCAAGTACCAGGGTGTTTCTTACCACATTTACCACATGATGGATATTCAACCTTTCCCTTCTTCCCCTTATTTCCATTCCCAGATTGATCAGTAGGTCTCTTCTTCTCTTACATTGCTTTAAAGTAATAAGACTTAGAGAATTCCTTTTCGGTCTTGATAGCACATGAGACAATGTCTTCATACGATGAAAAGGATTGTGAGACTAATGCTCGACAGAGAAATGGTTTTAATCCATCAAAGAAACGATAAATATTACTTCTTGGGTTACATATATAATCTCCAGCATACCTTGATATCCTTGTAAAGTTAGCCTCATACTTTGTGAAATTCTAATCCTCCTTTTGTCTCAGACTCAGAAACTGCCTTTCCATATCTGCTCGATGGTCACAAGGAAAGTATATTTCTAAAAACAGGTCTTTGAACTCCCTCCATTCCATATTTGATACTTCATCAACTTCCTTCATGTTTTGAATCAATGAACACCATTGATCAGCATCTCCAGTGAGGCAGTAAACTGCCATGATAACTTTTTCCCTTTCACTACTCCCCAAAGCCTGAAATATTTTCTCTAGGGAATATATCCATTGCTCAGC
The DNA here is from genome assembly GCA_963277665.1 of Viscum album. Lineage (NCBI taxonomy): Eukaryota > Viridiplantae > Streptophyta > Magnoliopsida > Santalales > Viscaceae > Viscum > Viscum album. The sequence goes on from OY728126.1 coordinate 955,660,406, forward strand.
TACTAAGGGATTTGTACTCCCATTGAACGTTGGTGGTTGTTTCCTCATGAATCGATCTAACATTGATCCTCCACGCTGTGGATCAGGGTGCTCCATACGGGTAAGGTTATTATTCATAACCTGAGTGAGTTGTCCCAGTATGGTGATTAGATGACCGGCACCTGTTGCATCACCAAATCCACTATAATTATCTTGAGTAGGAGGGAAATCCCTACATGGAGTGCGTTCAATGATACGGTTTCCATTTCTTCCACTAGGAACCATTTCTAAACAATGGCATAAACTAGATAAGTTTATAAATCAAAATACATAATCCCACACTTATAAAACACTTAACATAAATTGAACTATTTATGGATATAATCCATAATAATAATAAAAATTTCTTTGAGGAAGTAAATACTCACAAAACCTTCATAATGATTTGTAAATAAAATGAGAGTTATCCTAAGCATATCCCCCGGGAGTGTCGTAACCAAGAGTGCAGCAAGGCCCATTGTCGTGCACCAGTTCCCGTTCGAGTCTAGCTCAAAGCGGTGTTTTCGGGTTTTACCCCTAGGTACTTCTGTGCCAGAGCCGCCTCTACCTGCTCGTATCCAGACAGAGATGTATTTCTTAGAAAACTCACAAAATCTCTATAATACCAAAATTTTAGGAAGTTCTTCTATACTAATCCCCAAAATTCATCTTAGGTCTACGTGCTCTAATCAGAGTTTATCTAAATATAGCTTCCACGGTTTGTACTAAACCTCCTCTGATACCAACTGTAACGCCCCGACCCCAGTTACCCAGAGTTGGTGCAACATTACATAACATTGGCATGATCGCAAGAAAGATCAAATCTCGAAAGACCGATTGGTGTAGTAGCTTTGGAAACACTAGATATATTCATAAAGTTTTATATTACATCATAAAGTGAAAAACTACTACAACAACATAGTCTCCATATTCCACACTCATATCCCCACATAAAATCCATGCAGGTCATTCATAACTTACTTCTTCACATCATGGGAAAAATAAAACATAGAAAAGGGGTGAGCTCAAATGCCCAGTAAGGATAACAATATAGAAAAAACTTTCAAAAATAAGCATAAACATTTAAGACAATGTATAACTAAAACAAAAGCCTTTTAAACTTGAACTTCAACATTGTATGGAAAAAAGTAAAATGAAATAATTCCATTTACTTATTCACATGGATATTCTACTAATCGAATAATCACATGAAATATCAATAACCACTTTCATAATGATGGAATGCATAATGCCAGACTATCATAACCACATAGCCAAGGCCTCGTGCCAAGACTACAAATAAGATTTTGCCAAGGCCTTGTGCCAAGACACTAGTTTGTCTCATGAGACCTACCGATGCATTGAGGAGCTATAGTGGGCTCCAACCGTCACATATTAAGTCCAATTCATTCCTATATGAAAAGGTTTAAACATAACATAAACATTCATATTAAAACTAGCATAAGAAATGTCAATACTTTCACCATAAACTATGAACGGTATAAAAATAGCACATCCATAGTCAAACATATCACAAAACCTTCAATACAATATAGAAGTTTTGTATCATAATAAATCAATTTCAAATAAGCGTAAAATCCATCAAAGGATGTTGACATAGATGAAATCAAAACTCTTTTTAGAGAAATATCTCTTTATATTTTGAAATCATTTAAGAGTCATATATTTATGAAATAAAACATTTTCTTTGAAAATATTCTTATAAGATTGTAATGGAAGCTTCGACGATTTTATAACGGCGGAAAATAACCGCACACATCGTATAAGTTAAAAAAACATTCTTATCTTAATTCTGTCGAAAAGGTTAAAAGCACATTGTTTGGAAAACGATGAAAAGATTCCTTTATAAAACTATTATAAAAATTCAAACAAGGGTATAAATGACATTAACCCATATTATTTTAAATAGTAAAAATGTTTTGAAATACATTTTTAAGAAACATGGATGTGGATGATAAAGATATCCCAATAGATTATTACATATAAACAACCTCGGATAATGAAGAGATTGTGAAATAACCCTTACCTTGTAATTTTCCTTGGTTGGGGTAGGTTAACCTCCTGTATAATGGTGAAATAATTGTTATTAAATTATACAGGAAACATATATATTAATATTATATCATATATGATCTTTTAACATTTATTTGTTAAAAATATCTTTGTATTATCGTTGTTTCGGGTGTTAACTTACTCGTTTTCTTTTATATGTTTGTTATGTAAGCCGTGTTTGTAATGGATAGGTTGTATCTTAATCATATCCAGAATGATATCAAGTACATAGATACTATTATTAATCATCAAATGAGAATTATACTTGAATGGATACGATGGAGAATGAATCTCATCGCGGTCGTGGAGACAGTAGTCCGTACGTACGCACGAGCGACAATATCATTCTTTTGATATTAAAATAATATATAAATGGATGTTATATAAAATATAAAGAATAATTAACATGTTATATTTATTATTTACATGAGTTTCACATCATTATTATACCCATCCAAATAATAATATTTTGAATAACAATTACACCACGACGTGGAGACGGTAAGCCGTACGTACGCACGTATGGTGACATGTTATTCAAAGGATGGATAGAATACTGAATATGGTTGTACCATATTTATAATAACATCATAGTATATATATGATACGGGAGTTATTATTTTATAATGGTAACAACAAAGGAAGAAGAAGTGGAAGAAGAAAAGAACTTGGAAAAGGGTGGTGAAATCATTACCACTTCTTCGGGTTCTTCCTTTTGATTTGGTCAAAAGGGCTCCTTAGGTTGGCTTTCTGATCAAACTAAGGCCTCTAGGATGTAGTGAGGGAAGATGGGAGAGTATTTTTGAAGATTTTTTCCGAACCAAAAGGCTTTTAAGGTGTGAAGAAATGAGAAGGAGGAGTGCCCTTTTATAAGAGGGGTGAGGGTCACCTTTGGAAAAGCTAGAAATATTAATTTATAATAAATTCATATTAGGTTTCTAATGGCTCAAAAGTGGATTATTTAAATGTTAAGGTGGGTATTGGTCTAAAACCACTCAACCAATATAATTTAGATAGGTTTGGGTACTTATATTAACCTTATCTTTAAGTATTAACTCTAAGTTAATTAGTTTCACTTTTACAATGTCTCTTTGTATTTTTATATTATATGGATAATAAACTTACTATATACATCCAAGAAACCCCCAAGTGGTCCATTAATGATACACATATTATGATATAAGTCTCTTTGCCTAACCTTAGATTTTTAGGAATTTAATATCAATTAATAATATAATATTTGTTTTAAAATCTATTTTATGTCAATTTTGACACTATTCAATAGTTGATTTTTGTGAAACTTATAACAGAATGATTACTTAGAAAAAAGTTAATTAAATCAATCCTAATATTTCATATTATCCTAGAAAATTAGTTTAATTCATTAAAAGTCTCAAATTATATTTATTTGGGTATTTATAATATCAATTATTTTAATTTTTCACTATTATGGTATTTACTGCATCATCATTGTGTAATCTCTAAAAATTATAAATAAAATATAATTATGTAGGAAATCTTTTTATCATTCTAATGAATATTTATAGTCTAAAATCCAACATATATAACCCTATGTAAAAAAATGTTTTGCTAAAAGATATATGCTTGTGTCATTTTTGTATTCATTTTAACTTAATTAAAATAAAGTGTCCCTATCACCTACAAGTGGTTCCATGGGGTCCCAAAATCGACCCAAAGATGCCCATGGTCGAACATTATCAACCAATAAGGTTAGGAAACGTTTTAGGGTAAATTTTTATTATTATAATATTATTTTTAACCATTATTTACCAGATTTACCCTTAACCATGGCAAATAAAATATTTACCGCAATAATTATTCAAAATGTCTAAAAATAAAAGTTACCTATTTACACAATTTGAACATCCTGATTCCAAATATGGAATATATTTTTCTAAATTCAAAACCCATAAGTGGCAGAAATTAATTTAAAATTAATTCCAGCTGTCAAAACAAAAAGCCTGTTTTTAAGATATAATAACTATCAAAAGATTGATACTTGTTTATGTTCGGTTTAATTGTGAAATTATGTCCAATGACCAAAATTGTATTAAATGGTAAAAATATATTCTACATATAATTTAATCCACTAAAATTCATAATTTATTACTATTAATTATTTTGATTAAAAAGTTGTTTTTAATTAAAATTTAGTAATTTTCACTATTCATCAAAATATTAAAGTTATCCGAAAAGTACCAAAATTTCATCTGAGGCTAAATTAGATATTCCAAATCCAAAAATGAAGTCCATTTTGAAATATCAAATATATATAATTTCAAAAATTAGGTATTACTATTCATAACGGCTAGTTTGATCGGTTGTGGTGTGTGTTAGAACTCGATGTTGCATTATTCAAAGAGAAACGTACCATAGAAGCTTTGGGTGTTACAATCCTTATTATTATCCATTGTTTATACCATTATACCTCTCATATGAAACTCATTTATACCCATCTCTAAGATGTGTTAAGGGGTTTATATTGGAAAAGGTTTCCATATATGTCTGCTTCTTTACATAGTGAAAGCGTCAGATACACTGGATTGAGGTGGTGGTTGATATATCTTCAAGGCACCATATATCCTAGTGATCATCATGTTCACATGATATTTAGGTACTTGTGAGATAATGTGATGGATTTTTATGGTTTATCTATAGTATATCATTGAATAATATCATTAAAACAATTAGGGGATCTTTATGATCACTTTAGGGGACTATCTTGATCGCTTGACATGCCCATGGAAAAACATTGGAAAACCAGAAAAATATTAATGAAAAAAAATCTGTAAATTATTTCATACTCTTGAGAATAGATATATGAAGTTTTTAATGAAAAGTAAATGTAATTTAATCATTGATTCACATGATATTCAACAATTGATCTCATGATCCTTTAATCTTATCAGGATGGATTCTTTGGGGTTCATGTGATCATATTTATGTAGTGGATTGGTTTCTTCAAAACAATAGATACCTTAAAAATTATTTTTCAATAATTCCTTAGAGATATAGATAATTTATACATTTTCTCAGTTCGATCATGGGTTTTATTAGACACTAGAGTCAAGTGGTCATCGGGTGCGAATCATGGTGTCAAACCATTGGATTCAGGGAGTATGGTGGAAAAGCGGAGGTTGAAGATTATGCGGAGGAGAGATCAGATGATTCAGATTAATTTTATTATATGGATTAAATTTTATCCATATATTTTTATAGAGGAATAGTACACATGCCATTGTAGCTTTCCCACATCATACTAGTAGTTGGTATGGATATGATTGATAAGCCAAAATGCACCATTAGCTAGCTAGAAGTAAGTACAAGGGTCCACTCCCTCCCTTCAATGACACCAACTCATGCTAGAACCCTCCTTCTACATACTAAAGGCACATAGAGCGGTCTTTCTTGACTTCCTAATGAACATTTGTGTTCACCCACCTATGCCTTCATGAACTAGTGGTACATGCTGGATCGTAGGCGTGGTTGAGAAAACTCCTAGATATGCCTTGGATGAGCTGGGTGGTTGGCTAGTTGTGGAAGACCACCTTTTTTAAATAAGGTAAAACTATATACATAGAATAAAAATATAAGTAAAATGGGTTAAATAAGGGCCATACTATACGACCTTATAAAATGAAGCCCCTGGCTATGCCTTTCAAGAGGAATATATCAGTGTTTTTTTCATGGGATTCATACTTCTTTAATCTCTAATGAAAAAGTGCATTGTAGCCAGTTAGGGGTTCTAACACATGATCTAGTGGATATACAAGTATTTAACAAATACATTATTCAATAAATTATAATAAAATAGATACGTCATCAATTTGAAGATTAAAGTTTCCATCCATAGGTCATGTTTACTCTTCTTCCCCATGAATCACAGTTAGAAGAGCTACTAGGGGTGGATCAAGAAATTAATCAAATGATGAATTACCCCTATAAAGATGAGAAATTTCACATCTTCATTATGAATTATAATTTACATAACATTGATATATATATATTTGAATAATATTTTTAAAGAATGTACAATCCAAGGATTATATAAATGTCAACCATATATATAATAATAAAGTTCAAAAACATTTAATAACTATGTTTCATACTGGGAACATCATGACACATCATTGTTTCAATGATATTTTTTATAGGACCTTTTACAGAAAACACCCATTTTAGGGTTCTATGGAAATATCTAATTTTCTTTGAAAAATGGATGATCTAAAAGGATTTAAGGATCTAGAATCAAATAAATCTATAACTAAGATTAATTATTTTATTAAATTACCTACCACCACATCTTTAATAACATCAACCTCAACTGTAGTGAATGAGTAATACTTTTCTTCTCCCCCTATCCTATTCTATGATAAGTTACCTTCTAGCTTGGGACATTGGAAGGAATAATTCCCCATTTATTTAAAGATGAATCAATAGATAATAATGGTATCTTTCTTCCCATTACATTTATTATCCAGATGACACATATATCCACTATTGTAACAAAATCCCTTACCCATGATGGATTTTCCAGGATGTTTCTTTTCACAATTTGCATATAATAAAAACTACTTCATTTTATTCATATTCTTTGACATATTCCCTTTTTCTTAGTGTTCAAATGACCTATTATTTTATTTATTCCCATGAATATATAGGTTCTAGAAAATTATTTCAATGTTTTTATGGACCATAAAATTATTTCATCACCTAATGAAAAAGTTTTTGATACAAGTGCCCATCCAATACACATATTAACCCCTTCAAAGAAATGGTGAATGTTTCTGTTCATATTACATATATAATTCTTATGATACCTAGTTAGTCATGTAAAGGTATCCCCATACTCCATGAAACATTTTTATTACATTTATATTAATATGAGAAAATTTATCATCATTTCAGTATCTCCCATGTGATAATATACTTCTAGTATTTCATTTTCCCTTTCATAGCATCCCAAGTCTAGAAATATATTTTATATGGACATAATCTATTTCTCACCTACCACTGGATTAGTAGTTTCCCTAAAATATGGGGGATTTAATAACATGAAATAATTCGATTTAAGTTTATCTTACCATAGAACATAATGATACAACATATGTGAAAGGCTATTAGTAATTACCTAGGTTAGAATCCCTAATATAGACATGAACTTCTTAGGTAAATCACTAGTTATAATGTATTTCTGAGAAGAAAAATATATACATTGTCCATGAATATTGATACAATTCATTCTTCTAGGATCCATTTCTTTACAATGGAATATACTAGATTAGCTTATATCACTATGAATTTTAAAACAAAATATATACATCTAAATATGGTATAACACTTAACATAAATTGAAATATTATGTATTTTTAATATAAAAAATTATAAACATGGTTTCTTTGTGATATATTTAAATCATAAAAATAGTTTCAAATATTTCAGGATGGTATGTAAATAAAATTTACATTAACCAAAACATATCCCCCATTAGCCTCAAATCTAGTGTATAGTAAGGGCACACTAAAAGTGAACTAAAATTATGGTTGAGATATACCTGAACAAATATTTTTGGAGTTCTTACTACTAGTTTCATCTATACCAAAACCAAACCCACATGTAGTATGTAGAAAAAAATTTACTTCTAGAAAAAAAACAAATAATAACTACCTTACCAAAACATTGAAGATATTATTCCACAATTAGATATATCTTCAAAGTATATCATTGTATTATATTCCCTAATCTATGTTTTAATAAAAATTATTTCCAGGGTTTCCACTAAACTTGTTCTGATACCAACTATATCAAACCCAACTCCTATAAACATGACCCATAGTTTACTTTATTGTATTAGTGTAGATACAAGGGAATACCAAAATACCAATTAGTTTATTATTCTTGGATATATATATACATATATTATACCCATTTTAAATTGGGAATAAAATATATAACAAAAGTATACATTATGAATCCTTGAAACTCATTCAATGATTTCTTCTTCATAACCTAGGGAATGTAAAGAAAATATGGGTGAGATGAAATAACCAATAAAGGTTATTTAAAATGGAAACAACCATGAGTAAATAATGAATAATTTGTTTGTAAAGGTAGATAATTGAAAACACTTTCCATTTTATCAATAACATGAGAATGAAAGGAATATGTGGATTACATCAATAAAATAATCTCAAGGATAATAATAATTGAATTATCAAATATGGAAATGAAAATATTGGATTGAATGATCCTATACATCAAAATATATATGACATAAAATCTTTGAGGATAGAGAGTTTAATCAATTAATAGGTAGACACCACAAAACCATCTAATCAGGTCAATAGATTTGTCTCGTGAAATGTGTCAATATATTAAGGGGATATATAATTTTAATCCCCTCCCATATCAGCATTTCCAATTCAATCCTAATATATTTAATTATGAATTTAATTTATAAAAAATATGAATTATCATTAAATATTAATATTGAGTAAAGTATAAAGATTTATCAAGTTTCCCCAGGTTAATGAAATTTTTATCATACTAAAAAACATATATAAAAATGGTATACAATTTTGTAAATAATTATATCCATGATACGTATAATATGGGTATTTAATAAAAATGAAAATTTTAACAATCACATGAAAGTTAATGTTACAATATAAAGTCAATGAACAAACAATTGATGAGAGGTAATATAGATTTCTTATAAATTCATTTCTTTTGGAGGATAATTGAAAATAGATGAAAAGAATTAAAATAATATTTGTTGAAATAGTTTTCTTTGGAAATCCATTGAAACCCTATATAGGAAACTAAACATTGTAATTATTTTCAGCAGTGGGAATGTCCTTTAATGTCTTATATGTTAAAATAAAGAAATATTTTTGAAATTTTAAAATGAAATTATAAAATGATTCTTTAATAAAAAATTATAAATATTCCTTTTAAACCATATACAAACTCATGGATAACTTAAAATATTTATAATATATCATTTGAGTAAGTAAAAAGAACTCTGTAAAACAAATTTCTAAAAAATATGGGCATGGAAGAAAATTATACCCGATCAAAAAGTGAAATAAGATCAGTTTTTATTTTAATCATTTCATTTCTTGATTCAAGTTACAAAGATGAAAAAATTTGGATGAAAATATAGAAAATCCTGAAATTCACAGTTCATAATGAAATGGTTAGATCTTACTAAGGATAAATTATAATATTCCTTCAATGAAAATATAAGAAACCCTAAAAGAAAGTGAGACTATAAAATACATTCTTACCCCTATGGTAACTTTTAAATTATAACTACATGAGATTTAAGCATGAATTTAAACATTAATAGTCATGAATAAGTAGTTATTCATGTTAAATATATCAAAGGGTAAGTATATACATCATTTAAATGTCTATAGGTGCATAATAACAAATGTGTATCAATGGAGTGTTAATTAAAACAAAATACCATACAAAAAACATATCATACATTTAAGAATTAATAGATAAAGTAATAATTGTAGAAATTTTAAATCTACAAAAAACAAGTGCAAATAAAAAATATTTACATTATATTTCATTTCACAAAAAATCATAGCAAAACATTCTCAAGGAAGTAAAAGTGTAACCCAATGAATAGAAATAATGTTATAGAACACCGTACATTATGCTTTCCTTTAGTTGAAAATTCTTTAAAATAATTTATCATGGTTTAAAATTGGTTATAAATTTATACCAGAATTATATTTATATTATAAATGTTACATATGATTCACTTATAACATCTTATCAACTATTTTTAGAAAATTTCATTATTTCCATTGTTTGGAGTGTTAATTGTGTCATTTTTTGAGGCATGTTTTATAGTGGTAGTTATGGTTACTTTTTTTAAGATATAGTTACATTATTTCAAAAATTATATTAATGTGATAAATATAATATTTATTCATTATATATATTTTTTGAATCATTCATGAAATTTGAACATGAAAAATCAACCACAACTTCTTGTAGAGACCGTATGTCGTACGTATGTATGAGTGAAATAATAATTTACTTAATGGGTAAAATGATAATTAATTAGATTATATAAAAAATTTGAAGGATCAATATTATTCAATATGTATCATATACATTCATTGGTTCCATCATTATGACTATCCGTGTGATTCGATAATGAAAAACAATCCACATCGGTTTGAGAGGTGGTAGTCTGCAGTACACACGAGTGATGGTTTTTTTCCCATTTTGTAGAGAATGAGATCGATAAATATTATTCCATAAACATAAAAATATTATTATGTATAATATAATGGTGTTATTATATTGTAATTGTTAGGACATAATTGACGGTGGTAAAAGAAGAAGTAAAAAAAGAATGATAATCGTGAAGGAAATTTACTTATCTTAGGAAAACGTTATTTTGATCTATTAATAAGGACCATAGGGTTGGTATTTTGAAAATAATATCATATATATAACATGTATAGTAGGTTATTATTGAAATAAATTTCTTAGGATGCATGAAGAAGTTAGTGTTTGAGGATCCCTTTTATAATTTAGATGAATGGTACACTTGTAATTTTTCAATGCTTTAAACTAATTTGAAGTCATTTTCTTGGAGAAATTTCTCTAAAATATCTCATAATAAAAGGGGATATGGATAAATTTTTAATCCATCCAAAAAATTTTGTGTCATCTGTTTTGATTTTATATTATCCCTTACCTTTATCGATTATTCCCTGGTAAACCCATTTTGACATTAATCGTAGTAATAAAATTTTTATAATGTGTACAATTATTTACAAAACAAAATTAGTTTCAATTTATTAAATAATATTAAGTAGTATTATTAAAAATATAGAATCCATTTTAAAAAATTTTACTAATTGGAGAGGAATAATTTAATTGGAAAATAACCCCATAAAACAAGTCAAAAAATGGTTTTTCAAGAAATGCATTTCTCTTGCATAAAATAATCTTACAATTACTATATTAAAAATAATCATATTTATATAGATTTAAATTAATATATTAATATTTAAATTATATAATTATTTTTAAATCATTCACCATTAAATATTATTTTAATTAATTAAAATGTAATGACATTAGTCATTTAAAAACAATTTCATAAAAAATATCCCTTTTACCTCCAAGGAATCTTATCATTATTTCTATAAAATTGATTAAAAATACATGCTTAATTATAAATAATATAATAAATTATTATAAATAAAATTTTTAATAGTTAAATACTACATTTTGAATCATTCATAATGCTTATTTCTAAGGTAGAATTTTCAAAACTCTTTATAAGCTTATTTTGACCAAGTGAGTTCAAATAAATATTCATCCTATAAAATTAGAATTTTTGGCTCAAGAAATATTAAAATTTGAATTATAATATAGTTTTATTAAAATACAACATTAACATAATATAATTGAATCTGGGTTGCCATTAATTTCATATATTAATGCTTTATTCCATGTTTTTTGTTTTATGATCCATGTTTTGATGAGTATGAATTCACTGATGTTATGATCATGAAATTTTATTATGTTATCATACCCATTACTCATATTATTCTCAATGATGAAATTAAAATTTTAATGCTTATATTTACCTATAATAAGTGGCTGATCCCACCCTTCTTATGTTTTCTTTTCCCTAGGTAATGAATAATGATGTTAAATGGTTTTTTTGAAATATTTAATATATGGAGGGTTTTAAGGGAGTCTTTGAAAAATTGTTGTGAAATTATAAAATATGGTTATACATTGAAAAATGATCACTTGATTCTATAAGCTTTTTAATGTAAAGTTTTTCCTAATTTTCTAAAACTCAAATTAAAAAATATCATTAGGTATGTAAGTGATATAATTTTTCCATTTGATGATGTATTTTTTGGATAATTAAAATTGGGTCACATTTATCAGTATAAAATCCAAAAATATATATATTATGATTTTAACACCAAATCAAGGAGTACGAGTTTGGGAATGTTATAAAACAATTAGTCAAATAATTTTTTTTGAATGAATATTATATAAATGCATTTATATTACAATGATTATTATGAATAAAAAAAAGATACATATAGATTATATGATTTTTTATTTCTAATATTACATGGTATGTCACATTCTTCCACACTTTAAGAAATTATGTACTAAAATTTTTACTTATTACTTAAACAAGAGAGTGTATTATTCCTTCACAACTTTTCCTAATTCCCATGTTACATACTTAATCATGTGATTCTTTTAAAAACACATAACACATTGAATTAACATATTTCATAATAGATTCTCACTAAAATATATACTCTGAAATATCTTTTCTTTATAAGATACATTCTACTCTATCTATACCACTTTAGGGATTAAAAAAATTTAATGCATTTGGTATGTACTTCATTAGTAAAGAAACATTAAAAACATAATATATTTGAGACAAGATCAGAGTTAAGGCTACTGAGTAAACAACTAACCCCACATTTTAGATTTTTGTAGGTTCCAATGAACTGTGGTATCATCTTTTGTTTTTTACTAAAAAAAATTACACTATTAAAAAGAGATAATTTTAAAAAAACATGATCTTATAAATTCTATGAGATATATTTATTCTAGTTATTTTTATAATTTTTTTCCTTCTCTGAGTTTCCCTCATATGGTGTATAATTATCTTTACATTCTCAACCTTTTCTTCAACTAGAAATAGTCTCAACAAATTCCTTTCACTAACTTCATTCTAACATAAATGAGTTTGAGACTGCTTTCCATGTCAGACCTCAAAAATTTCCATATTTATAATGGAAATAAAATAGTTATTAAAATAAAATCCCATAATAGAAATATTTTGATCCCAAATTACCAAATAAACCAATGATCAATCCAAAAGCATATATTACAAAGTCTAAATTGTTTTTTATGACTATCTATTAGATTAAGGATGAAAGGATGCACTAAAATTAAATTCAACACACAATTAATTTTTAATTCCTTCCCAAAAAATTAAGGTAAAATTGAGTTTAAGATCAAATTCAATAGATAGAGGTACTCCATGTAATATGACTATCACTTTACGATAAAGTCTAGCATGTTGATCCCATTAAATATTATATCTAATAGGAAGAAAATGTGATGATTTATTCAAATAATAAATAGTGTCCCCAATTTCAGTAATACCTCACGATTAATTTAGTAATCCCACTATAGAATCTATTGATATATTCTCCCATTTTAATTTAGGTTCGAGAAAATAGTGAGGCATACCATTTAGTAGTTGTCGCACATATCAACCTATAGACATGTGAAATATTTCATAGTAAGATAAATATATATTTCTTTATTACATCTACCAAAATTATTCCCAAAGGAATCTGTATACCATATTTCTTCCAAGATAAATTAAAAATATGGTGATATGAGGTTTACTCAAAAATTATTTCTTCAAATGAGAATCACATAACACTAAAAACTTGTTTCCAAACATCATAACACCTTCTTTTTCAATGTTGAGTTTAGGTAACTTACCATTATTGACTAATTATACCATTTCATTCAAATAATGATCTTCTTTCTGAGTATGCTCAATTATATCTGATAAGGATAACTATAGGATAACATTAATAAAAATAGAGAGAGTTCCTACTTGGAAAATTTCAAGGACAACATTAATTAAATCATTAATCATTTGATCATCTACAAAATGTTTCATGGTTAAAAATACATTATCTTTTTGACTAAATGAATCAAAAACCATTTTTTATTTACTTGTATGATAGTGAATTATGCAATCATAACTCTTTGTATATTCTCACCATCTTCTCTACCCAATGTTCCATTCAATTTTTGTGAATATATACAATAAAATTTTATGGAAAGTATATATTTTACAATTGTTATATAAAAATTATTCCTAGAAATTATTAAAGAAAAAAATCACCATTTAAAGATCATGATCATGTGTAAATTAATTTCAATCCATGATTTTTAATTGAAGTGTGTATGTAATTTCCCAAAAAGCTTGCATCAAGATACAACCAAGTCCCTTTAGGGAAGCATAATTGTAAAAAAAAATCACAATTTATTATTATAAAGTATAATAGAGATTCATTGAAAAATATTTTAACACCCAGATGTTTTAAAATAAGGGTATTTTTTTGATAGAGTATACGACATGCAACACTAAGCTTAAATGACCCACAAAATATAATATTTAAATATAACTAATATAACATGTCTATTGAATTAGAGGGTATGAATTAGATCAAATGAATTTCAATATATATATATATATATGTAGGGGTCTTAATAAACAAAAATTTATTAATAAATTATTAGTAAATTATAACAAATTTTTTTAGTAAGGTAAATTTATTCATCAAAATGCATTTTATTCAAATAATTATTTTATTTTACCTTTTATTTTTTGGAATAATAATTTAATTATAACAATGATTGAAATTAAATTTAATAAAAAAAATTATATTTGGAATCACATTATTGAAATTATTTTAGGGTTTATTTTTTTATTTGTATGAAAAGAGAGAAATTTTAGGGAATAGCGATAAATACAAATTTTTGTAAAAATTTAATTTCTTTTTAATAAATTAGGTAATTTAAATGTCCCATCAAGAATTGAATTTTATTTTACATAAAAAAAATATTATTATTTTGTATATTTAAAATAATTAATTACACTTTAATCATATTTATTCTTAATTTTTATATATATATTTATTTTCAGTCTTAAAAACAAATGGTTTTCAAAAACTGTTTTTAATTGAAGAATGCCCTTATTTTTAATAAATTAAAATTACCACAAATAAGGAAGGATTTAAATTAAACTAATATATCAAATATATCAAATATATGAATTTAAATCCATCTAATTATTATTACTAGTCCTATAGTTAATATAAGACTATTCTATGCCTAAAAGTTGCATTTCTTGAAAAAATGTTTTTGATGCATTTGTGTGTTTATGATTAAATTAAAACATTATTATTATGTAAATATAATTTTATAAAATTTATTACATTTTTTAAATCATCATATTTAATATATATAAAATTTTTAACCTTTTTTTATAATGATTAGTAAAAGGCAATAAAATTTATTTACCATGACTAAGGATAAAATAGAATTTTGTATGTTATATGCACTTGTGTTAAGATTAATTTTACACACACATGGAATAATTATTTGATAATTTTTTATTTAATATTAATAATAATTGGGTCCAAAATATATAATAAGGATCATTTTATTTTAGGCATAAAGGATTAATTACCAAGGTTAGAAAACTAGTTACCGTTCAAACGGTCTATCATCTATAAAAAATGATACAAATAATTTACCATGTAAACCATTAAAGAATTATTTTAAAAAGGTATTTAATGAAAAATATTATAATTATAACATTAATATGGTTCTGGATATGATGAATCTATATCCTATTCACATGAAATGGAACTTTCGTGACAAAACATGCGTGAGAAAATGAAGCTGATAACACCCAATATAATGATAATACTAAAATATTATTAATGAACTAGTGGTAAGATTATATAATAGGATAATATATGATATTATAAATATTCATATGATTCTTTTATAAGTCAATAATTTTATTAAAACCATTATAAATGTGTTTAAAGTATGTTCATCTAAAGAGAAGTGTCTCGTAAGGGAATCCATCTTAATTTCCATTCATTGAGGTATATTGTAATATTATACACCTAATTTCTTTTATATGGTTTAAATATGTCCTCTTTTAAATGTAATATCTTGTATATTTCATAATTAATTTTATTTTTAAGTATCAATTTGATTTATTTCATCCCACAGTATTTTAATTGAATGTTACCAAGCTGTAAGGAACTGATAACTCAATTTCTTTTCATTAGGTTATATTATTTCATCATTTTATTATATAATATAATATTGTGGGGGTAAAGGCCTTTGAATATTTTAAGTTCTATGTACACTTGTTTATGTTTATTTATATTTGACACACATAACTACTTATTTGATTAATTATCACTTCAACATTATAATATTTGTAAGGGTTTATTTCACAATCACATTTATTTTAGATTGTTTATCTTGAATTTAAAACGAACAAAATTATTTTTTTATTGTATAATATATCACATTTATTGTCTTCTAGTCTGTTTATTCATTAAAATTTAATGTAATATTAACATTTTCTAATATTTGGTACTTAAAATTATTGAGAACTTGTTTTAAAAAAAATCCGACTTTATTACTCACTTTAGGCTAAAATCCTTTTTCTCCATATACATGTTTTCTAAATATATTTCAAAAAATGTTTTTAAAATTCGAAAAATTATGTATTAAAAATATTTTTACCCTTGATTGAATTTTTATAAAATGGTTTTAAAGTAATATTCATATCATTTTTTGAACCATGTACTTTTTATCCCTTTTACAACAATGTAAAAAAGAATGTTTTTAACTTATAAATATAGTAGGTAATACCCACATTCATGACCACTCATTTTTTTAGTTTAATTTATAAGTATACCAGGTTTTTTTAAAAATAAAATATGTTTCATAATATTCTATAAATTTCTAGTTTTTTAAATAGATTTTAAATTTCAAAAGTATATTTTTTGAAGAATGTTTTATAGATATTTTTATGGTATTTTTATTAATCCATGAAAAAACCCTTTATTTAACATATAAAAATTGGGGTTTTGTAATGATACCATTATTATTATTTATCTGTATGGTAAAAGATAATTTCAACCAAAGAATTTATTTATATCAAATTTCATGATTAATTCTGTAGTTATTAGATTTCTCTTGAAACATTCACATTCTTATGATTAGTAGACATTAAATTCGTATTAATTATCCATATTATTTTTATAATGGAGTTGATTATTTATTATAACATATACTATTTTTTACATGTGATTTTTACATTGAATGTCATTTGATTAATTAGAGAAATATTGCAAAATCCATATCCTTTTCTCAATATAGATATTTTTTGATAAGGCATATTATTCATGAATTAAATCAATAATTCAATATATGATGACTGAATTGGAATTAAAAGTGACTGATAGGGCTTCTATTTATATAGCCCATCGATGCATCAGTAGTCACATGAGACGAATCAATTGTTTTTACAATTATTTACCTCTTCATATTATTTATGCCTTATCTGATCACAATAGTCTTGTTATATATTAAATGTAATATGTTTACAGTTATTTACAAGGATATAAAGATTATACCAAATTGAATTATGATATATTACACTATACATAACTCTTAAAAATAATTTGAGCTCACCCTTCTTTTATTTGCCTTTAACAAGTTGTAAAGAAGGAATCTTCGAATGAGTTTGGGGATGAAAATTACTTACTCTCAATTTGTTGTATTATATGATTTCAAATGTAATAAAAGACTCAAGTATGTATCTTGTTTTCAAATACTACTAAAATATTGGTCCTTTGAGAAGTGATCACTTGTATCAATCTCCAATGTAATAAAGTCAACATCAACTCCAAGCTACTGGGGTTATGGATTTTATAGATGGTATGAGAAAATATTTAGCATAATGATTGGGAAATAGATTTAGGGAAAAATGGACTAGGGAATGTAACCCTATTATACAAATTGGGGATAATAATAGAATAATATACTTATTCTTGTATGAGAAAGAGATTATTTGAATTTTCTTTGAAATAAATCTATGTTTGTATAGTATAAGTGTTTGTGGTTTTGGAAAAATTTTACCTAGGGGTAATATATCAAAAAAGGGTGGATTTGGATTTGAATAAATAATCACATGATTTATGATAACAGGGCTTACTGTAAACCTTATTTTACACTCATGGATATATTTTTTGGATAATAACCATTTTTATTACAAACCATTATAAATAATTTGAATAGAAGAGGAAAATTAATGGACTTAGTTAAAACTAAGGTTTATTATATTGAATATAAGGTGTCATGATTTAGATATTCTTTAAATTATTACATGGTTTTCCACATTTACTATTATTTATCAGGATATTTTTTTCATTTAGTTAATGTCTGGAACTTAAAAAATCATGTTAGTAATGAATATAATGGA
The DNA here is from genome assembly GCA_963277665.1 of Viscum album. NCBI lineage: Eukaryota > Viridiplantae > Streptophyta > Magnoliopsida > Santalales > Viscaceae > Viscum > Viscum album. The sequence continues at coordinate 955,678,647 of OY728126.1, forward strand.
CAATGTGGTGATGATGAGAAAAAAATAGGATGATGACTGAAGTGACATATATAATTATTATGAATAATTAGTTATCTATATATATGATTAAAAATCTACACCTTAATCAACTATTAGACTCACCAAAAAAGAGAATGATGGATTCCCCTAAGAGCTCGAGTGGTGGAATCCACTGTGGAAAAATACTCATTATCCTTTAAGTCAAGAATCTGAAAAAATATTCCCAGGATAGTGACTCAAAATAAAATTAAAATATTTTATTTTTTGAAATAAAGGGACTAGAGTAATTAATTTAAGATGAAAATTGATTAATTCAATAGAGAGAAATAAATTTCATCAATGAGATCCGTTTATAATTCATTGTTCTGAATGTGATGATCATAGGAAGTATTCAAGTCAATTACCTCTTTTAAAGGATAACACCCAAACCATAGAAGGAAATATAGTGAAGTAAAATGGCTAAAGTATATATGTATTGGGATTCAATAATTATATCGTGTTATTATTTTTATCAATGTTATTTTGGTTATAAGAATTATGAAACACTGAAGGATTGTGTTAATTTTTTGGAAGCATATATGTCTTCATGTAATATTAACATAAGAAATATGGATACCATCATAGGTTTATGATTTTAAGGCTAATAATAAGTATAATTTATTACACATCCCTTTTGAGGTTTTATATTATAGGGAGCTTATCAAATATTAATGTTATTTTGGGTAAACTTTATTGCAATGAAACTCATTGGTTTAGTATATTTTTTCGCAAAAAGGTTAGTTATGGAAGAATGAATTTACATTTTGTGAACATAAGAATAAAGTTATGGGTAACATTTATGGTTTATCTTATATTTTATGTATTTATAATTATGTTTCATTACATTTTTTTAAATGTTATATTAATTTTGTCAAAATAGTTTTGAAAAGATGACATCTCGTAGGCCGAGTGAAAGCCCATCACATCCAGCAAGGCTGCGAGGCTTGAACCCACAAGTGAATGGTGATAAGGGTGTGATGATTACCACCAATATACATAATTTATTTTTCATTATGACACCGGTTTTATTTAAATTATTTTACTAATATATTCTTATGTAATGAATTAAAATTAATTTTTATGTTACTATTGAGGTTTTATAGATTAATGTATTATATTTACCAATATTGGATGAGCTATGCCAAAATTTTGGATTTTAGTAAATATTGGGGGAATATATTTATATCATTTTATGGACTATTTAATCCATTATAAGCTTATTTTAATGGTTTTGGCATAAAAAATCACATTGAATATTCCGTATTTGGAGTAAGAGGTGAAGTGGAAATTGATCGAAGCACAACCAAAGGATGAAATTGACTTTAGAAAAATAAAAAACATCAAGTAAGTATATTTTATATTCTTCTTGATATCTATAGAAAAATAACATCTTCACATTAGGAAAATGATCTTGAAATGAAAATATTATCCTATAACCTTAATATCTAATGATTCAATGGTCATTTAACTCATCACATATTTATGGTTTTTTGGTCATTGACTTTATCTCTATCATTCAGTTTCTTGTGATTAATGATAACTATCACTATATATAATTATTTATGATTTTATTTTATATCTATATATTCACTTCCTACTAATGTTATCATACATGGAAGCCTAGATATATGTTATTTAAAATTACCCTCTAATTTCTTTTTCCTACCTTTAAGAGGAAGTTTTATTCACCTTTTTACGATGAGAGTTTTCTATAATGATATTTTTAAATTTCCAAAACTTGATTTTTTAGAGTATTTTCAATCTGTGATGAAAATATTTATTTAATTTTGGGAGAATGTGACACCATGGGATCCTAAAAAATTAAAATTATGTACGATAGCATGTATGACACACAAAACTGAGATTAAAAGTACATCTATATATATTATTTAAATAGGACTATTATAACATAGTAATTGAATTGGAATCCATGAATATTATTCATTTAATTAAGAAATATATATATATATATATATATTTTAACAAATAGATTTTTTTTGGAAATTTTTTGTAAATAATCACTCAAATATTTTTTGAAGTCATTTTATGATTCAAAATATATTTTCTTCAAAAAATGGGTTAATTTTTAATTTTATGTTTGGGTATTGTAATTAATTTCTTCCAATTTTTGAAATTTAATCTCATTAAAATAATTATTTTTTTAAAATTATAATGTAATAATTATTTTATACGGTGAAATTTTGTGTTTTTTAAAAGAGTGAATTTTATTTGAATAGGGAAAAATACTAATTTTTTTTGAAACTATCATTTTTTCCAAAATAATATGTAATTTAAATGTTCCATAAATTAATTAATTTTATTTAATAACAAAATATTAGTTATATTTTAAAAAACTAATTACATTTCAGTCTTCACTATTCCTGATTTTCGTGTAAGTTTATTTTTAGGCTTGAAAATGAATTTTTTTAAATGTTTGTAAGTGCATAATGTTACTCCATATTAATTAATTAAAATAACCCCTAATAAGGTTTTTTCATGAAATGTATATATCTTATATCTAACTATATTATCTTGAATCAATATAATCAATATTACAAATCATATTGTTAATATATGATGATCTTTTACTTGAAATAAGCATTTCTTGAAAAACAATTTTCTATGGATTTACAGGTTTATATTTAAATTAAAAATTTAAATTTATACTAATTGAATTTGATGAAATATATTCCATATTTTGAATCATAATAATTAATATATATTATAATTTCAACTTAATTTTTTTTCTTAATGATTAGTAAAATGAATTAAAACATATTTACCAAGGTTAAGGTTTAAATGAGGTTTTGTGTATTACAAACGTTTTGTTAAAAATAATTTTCCAAACACATGGAATTTTTATTTGAAATTTTTCATTCCATATTAATAATTAATTGTACAAAAATATATAATAATCCTTTTTTTATTTTATTCTTAAAGGATTAGTTACCCAGGTTTAAAAACCGATTACCAGGGTGAAAACTAAAATGGTAAAAGTAAGTAAACTTATAGGATAAGGGAATTAAATGGTTAAAAATATATTTAGTTTTTATTTATTAGATGTTTTTATTGACATTAAATTCCATCATAAACAATATTTATCAATTTTTTGGCAATTGGGGTGAGAGTGAATTCACATTTTTTAATAGTTTTTGATATTTGAAAAAATGCCACTCATCCTCAATTATATAAGGGAACTCCTTCCCCTCAGTTATTAAAACTTATAATGAATTATGTTTAATAAAATCCCAAAAAATATCTACAAAACAACTTTATCCACATTATATAGTTTTATTTCTTCCCAAAAGACCAACCCTTGGGTCCTGAAGAAGAGATCCAAAGGAGGTTTCTCTAATAGAAGGCAATCATCTTAAAATTGGCCTTTTGTTTTCATTATTCTTTTAAAAAATTATGTTATGTCATAAAATATACAATATAATAAAACCAATATATCATATATACAAATATTTTATTATTTTTATGGAAAAATATTTTACCATACTCTTCTACATCAAAATGGAATTAAATTCAGCGCTCATGTGTACAGTGAACTACCGCCTTGTGAAAATATGTAATTTGTTTTCCACCCCCAAATCACATATATAGTAATAATTATGGAAATAATGAAGAAATATGATATATATAATATAATATTAATTCATTAAAATTAATATATAAGTCACCTACTGATCATTTCATCTATTATGGGAATGATATCCTCACTCATGCGTTTGTATGACCTACTATTGTCATGAAGTGATGTGATTAATTTTTCATATCCATCTTTCAAGAATGATTATAAAAAGGTATATAAGGGGGAAAATAGGATACTTATGGTACTAATATTATTATTTATATGATGGATATACATCTTATGCAAAAAATAGAAACTTCTATGATAAAACATGCATGAGAGAAAAAAGCAGCTAACACCCAAAACAATGGTAATAAAAAAATATTATTAATAAATGGGTGGAAAGATGTTATAATATGATCATATATGATATTATTAATATTAATATGTTTATTTTATAATTAAATAAAAATTTTAAAAAAATTATTTTTTATGTTAAATCATATGAAAAAAAGGGAAGTATGTGGTAAGGGATTCTATCTCAACTTCCTTTCATTATACAATATTGTAATGTTTTGCACCAAATTTATTTTATATGGTGTACATACATTTCATTTTACATATAATTTTATGAATCCTTCATAATTCATGGAATTTTCATTTTCATTTTTAATTAATTCATCCAATGGTATTTCACTTGAAAGTTACTAAGATGTGTCGAATTTCATAACTCAGTTTCATTTTATTAGATTCTATTACTTATTTATTGTCTTTGATATTGAAATATAATGTACATAGTGACATTTTAGTATTTTATTTTTTATTTATAATTATTAGTTGGATTTTAATTTGAAACTCTTAATCACTTTAATAATTAATTCACACTTCAACATTATGATTTTTTTTTGTTTTATTATAAAATATCATTTTAATGGTAATTATTTATGCTTGAATTTACATTAAGGAAAATAATTTTATATTTTTAAAATAAAACCATTTAGTTTTCAAAACTATTTATTAATTAAATTTTAAAAAAATAGTAAAAGTTTCCACCTGTTGGAACTTAAAATGAAGGAGATTTTTTAATGAATATCACACTTTATTACTCACATTGGTATAAAATCAATTTTCTTCCATATACTTGTTTTATGAAAATATTTTCAAAAATTTTATTAGCATTATCCAATTTTTTAATTAAATTATTGTTTATCCCTGTTTTATTTTTTTTATAATGGCTTGAAGCGAATTTTATTGATTTTTAAGATCTAGACATTTTTATCCTTTTTAAAACAGTCTAAGAAAAATGTTTTTTAAATTATACGACGTGTGTAGATTACCCACTATCATGAACACTCAATGTTTTTAAGATTTATTTACATATTTCTAAGATTATTTGTAACTAAAATATTGTTCTCAATATTCTATAAATTTCTTGTTCTTAAAAGTTATTTTTAAATTCAAAAGTATATTTTCTATAAGAATGTATTTAATGATATTTTTATTATATTTTTATTCATAAATGACACAACCCCTTATTTTAAATATAATCTATTTGGGAAAAGTTATAATTATATCATTCTAATTAATTTTATGGATAGTTTATGATGAATTTAACCAATGAATGTATTGATATTCACATTCATTATTAATTTTATAATCATTAAATTTGTCTTGAAACATTCACATTCATGTTATCATTATATATTAAATTTATCTTAAGTATTGTTATTTTTTGTATCATGGATATGATTACTAGAAAATTTTTATATTATTTTGAAAATACAATGTTTACATTGAAATTTATTTTATTAACTAGGTAAATACTAATAAAATTGTATCATTTAAGGATTAAGAATATTTTTTATCAAGGAATATTATTCATTAATTAGAACGCTCATTCAATATATGAGGAATACATTGCATAGGTATGTGATTGGATGGGACTATAATTTTATATCATGTAAATGCATCAGTAGTTTCACGATATGAATAAGTTTGGAAGTCTTATTTAAATGGGTTTTTGGTGTATACCTACCCACCAATTAAACTTTATTAGCACAAGGTATTTATGGTATAGATATCATGATGTCTAAGATAATGACATCTAATATTATACATTTACATAATTGAGAATTAAGTTATTATTATCCATGAGTTATTTCATTATCCATGGATTATTTTGTTCATAAGTTATTGTTTAATTACAATGTGTTTAAAAATATTTACCATTCCATATTGTTTATGAATTATCTAAACATGATAGTAAAGTTATTGATTAAATGGAATTTTTTAGAGTTATTTATCTTTCCATATTTATTATACCTAATTGATTCATAATAGATTCTACTGTACATAACCCTTATGGACCATTTGAGCTCACCCTTACATTTTCCCTCCACCGGGATATGAAGAAGGAATATTTGAATGAGTTCAAGGATTCCAAATATTTTTATTTTCTATTATGTAATTTTTGATTTAAAACGTAATGTGAGACTCAAGTTTTTATCTATTTTATAAATACTACTAAACCATTCAATCTACATGGAGGTAATCCCTTATATCTAGCACCAATGTAATAATGTATAAGTTAGATATGGGATACTGGGGTATGGATATTTTTAATAGATATTTGATAAAGTATAGTATAAATCATTAGAACTATATTTCAAAAAACATAAATTTGGGAATATAACCCTTTGTTAGACTTTGAGGAAATGCATATAAGAAAATCCTTATTTTTTGGTGGGGAATAAATTATTTGATTTTTCTTAGAAATGAAGCATGGTCTATATAATTTAAGTGGATTTGGTATTGACACAATTATAGTTAGATGAAATAACTTTGATAATGGATCATTAGGCTTTGAATCAATCACACCTAGTGCATGATAGTGGGCCTTACTATGCCCTTGGTTTGAAAACAAAGGGGATATTACTTGAGTAATTCACATTTTCTTTACAAATCATTCTGAAATATTTAAATAGATGATGAAAATAAATATCTTATGATAAACCTAAGGTGTATTAGATAGAAATTAAGGTGTCATGATTTACACATCCTAAAATGATTACATAGTTTTCTACTATGATTATTGTCTCTCATATGATGCCTTTTGGTTTTAGTTAAATGTTGGAACCTGAAGGAATCATGTTAATATTGAATCTTATGGAAAATGTTGGGATTATGAAAACCAGATGTGATGATGAATGAAGTGAAAGATATAGTAATTATGCATAATTAGTTATCAGGATTTATGAATAATAATGTAAACATTAACCAACTCTTGGGCTCACCAATGAATAGAAGGATATAGTATGTTAAGAGCTCATGTGTTGAAACCCATGGAGGAATGAATTCTTAATTTCTTTCATGTCAGAAATTTAGAAAGAGACACCTACGAGAGTGTCACAAGGGAATAATAAAAAATATAATTTGTTTAAAATAAGAAAATAGAGTAAAACAATGATGAGGAAATGTTAGGATTTCAATAAAGAGATATAGATTTCATCCTACATATTTATTTATAGTTCAATGATGTGAATGTGGGAATATTTTTCATTATTAGAGTCAATTACATCTTTTAAATGTCAAATCTATGACCATGGAAATGATGATGTTGAATTAAAAGGGTTAAAGTATTTATGAATTTGGAATCAATAATCATATTTTAGACGTATTTTTATCAATGTTATTTTTGTTATATGAATAATGAAACATCTAATTATTATGTTAATTTTTTGGAAGAATATATGTATTCATCTTAGGTTAACTCAAAATTATGGATACAATCATGAGTTTATGAGTTTATGGATAATGAAAATTTTAATGTCTGGAAAACCCAATCTTGAGGTTTTATAAGATGGTGAGTTTTTTAAGATTAAGGGTATTTTTTGAGACATTAATTCCAATAGAACCAATTGGTTTAGTATATTTTTTAGTGAAAATTTTATTCAAGTAATATTTCCATAACATTTTGTGGGCATAAGATTAAAGTTATTGGTAAACTTTAATGTTTATGTTAACTTTAATTTAATGGTAATTATGGGTCCCTAATTTTTTTGAATTTTATATTAATTATTTTAATATAATTTTGGAAAAATGACAACCCACATTGTTGGGTCAATACATTTTCCTTATGACTTTTCCATTCCTCTATGTTTTGAAAATCATAAACACTTTATGTTATGGTAAATTGTTTTTCTTTAAGGATTATCTTCAAAAGAAATATTTTCCTTCTCGAAGGAAATTTTTATCCTTGCGAATGTTTTCATTGTTTCTTTTTACAAACCCTATAAAGAAAACCCATTTTATTACTAAGTATAAAAGTAGGTTTCATATATAAAAACTCAGAATATCATAAATCATTGGATATAGAGTATTTTTTTTCAAGTTCCAAATTCTCTGAAATTCAGACTCAGAATTCTCTAAAATTCAAACTCCGAATTCTCTGAAATTAAGACTCCAAATTCTCTGAAATTTACACTCCATGTTATATGAAATTCAGAATCCAAATTCTATGAAATTTAGTCTCTGAATTTTCTGAAATTCTGAACCTAAATTCCTCATAATTCCCACTCTAAATTCCACAAAATTCAGATTCTGAATTCCTTAGAATTTAGAATCCTAATTCCTCATAATTTAGACTCTGAATTCCTCAGAATTCAGACATAGAATTCCTCAGAATTCAGATTCTTAATCCATTGTAATTCAAGCTTTGAAATCTATAGAATTTAGATTCCAAATTCTTTGTTTAATAGAATCCAAATATCCATATCTTATAGACTCTGAATGTCTATTTGGTTATATTATGAATTCTATTTTTTCATTAGACTTTGAAAAGTAGATTTGGTTGAGAAACCTTATTTTCCTTACACTTATTGTGAAATGATGTCGTATAATATGTTTCTAACAAACTGTTGGTAGAGTGACACATGTACAGGTCACTCTGAAATTCAGGGAAAAATAAAACTGTTAGAGGAGTTAGTCAACCATTAGAGAAGTTCCTTTAAATAATATCTCATTTGAATGAGCTCACAATCATTCCATAGACCTTGAGATTAGATGATGTTGAAGTGATTTCTATAGAGATACTCTCTTTCTTTGTGCATTCTGAACATCTTTTTGAGCTTTCTTAGTGCGTGTCTAATTGTTTCTGTGTACAATCTTGGGATTTCGGTGATAATATGACAGATGTTCGAACTACCTAAATGTTCGAGGACATCTATGGATAGGAAAATAGAGGTTCTGACTACCTTAAAGATTGAGGGATTGCGTTGATAGAAATAAAGATTCCAATATTTCTATTGAGGACTTACCCAAGTATGGATAAGATAGAATTTGTTGAAAGTATAAATCAAAGGACCTTTATCAAAGGTTGTTGGATACTATACTCTTTGGGTTAAATAATTTCATACTGGTTACTTGTTTTGTTTCAAGTTTATTTCCGCTATAATTTGATAAAGGAAGAATGTATAAACTTCTTGTATATTATTATTATTTTTTTACTCTGATCAATAAGATTATATAACATTTAAGGTATAATATTTTCCTTAAAAACTTTCCTTATGTTTAATTTTCACAACCATATTTCCGCAACCAATCAAGTTTGTCTTATAGAACTATTTTAGGGTTTGTGAATTTACCTTGTTTAAATTTTTTAAACATAGTTTTCCTTAAGGATAAAAACTAATGTTATTAAACATACAAGTCAACCTATCTTGTAATTAATCATTTATATTAATATCTCAATTCTACACCCATGTCAGGTGAACACCCGTCACATCATACACGGTTTTTGGGATTGTACCCACAATAGAAGGGTGAAAAGGGTGTGTATCCTACCACTTGCCTACATGATGTACTGGTTGGTTTGAATTTTTTTTACTTATGTTATATTAATAATAGACACTTATGGAATGAATTATTTTTTTGTGTTAATATTGTGGTTATAGATATTAATGTATTATATTTACCCATATTGGGTGAACTGTGATAATAGTTTTGATTATAGTAAACATCCGAGGAATATATTATTATCCTTTTTTGAATTATGTAATCTTTTAAAAGTTTATTTTAGTGCTTCAAGTATAAAAATTCATTTTGGATATTCATACTTTGGATTAAGAGGTGATGTGTAAATTGATTAAATCATAACCAAAAGATGAAATTATTATTATAAAAATTAAAAGACATAATGTAAGTTTATTCTATGCTATTTTAAATCTCTATAGTAAAATAACAACTCAAAATTAGACAAATTATTTAGAAATGAAAATGTTATCCAATTACCATAATATTGGATGAATTAGTGGTCTTTTTAACTCATCATTGAATTATGGGTTTATGGTCATTGATTTTTTCATAACTATTCTCTTTATTATGATCAATGATCCCCGTAAATCTATTTTTTTTTATAATTTTCTTAAATGTTCATGTTTTCAATTCTTAGAAATTTAATTCTACTTTGAAACAAGGTTATATAATCTTCCAAAAAAACCCTCATTTGTTCTCTTTACCTATTTTATGAGGAAGTTTTATTAACCCTTTTTATGATTTGAGTTTGCAATATAAGTATTTTCAAATTTCAAACAATTGATTTCCGAGAACATTTTCACATTGGGTGGATGTAATTTATTTAATATGGGGAGAATTTGAAACCCCAATATATTAAAATAAGAATATTATGTTTGATAACATATATGAAATGAAACACTGAGAAAAAATGACTTACAAGATATATTATTTAAATATGACCATTACAACCTATATGTATAATTGGTGGGTATGAATATGTTTAAAATAATTATGATATATATATATATAGAGGTCATGTTCAATGTAAATTTATTAAAAAATTATTGTTAAATAATCATTCAAATTTTTAGTGAAGTAATTTTATGCTTCAAAATACTTTTGTTAAAAAACGGTTTTTTTGAATTCAATATTCAGAAATGATATTTTATTTATAACAATTTTATAAATTAAATTTTATTAAAATAACATATTTTTCTAAATCAATATAAAATAATTAATTTGTAGTGGGAATTTTTGTTTTTTCTGAAAAGATTGAATTTTCAATGAATAGTGAAAAATACAATTTTTTGGAAGAATTTCATTTCATTTTTATAAATTAAGTAATTTAAATACACCATTATTAATTTAATGTAACAAAAAATTAAAAAAAGTATTATTAATTTATATTTAAAATAATTAATTACATTTTTTCATCTTTATATATGATTTTCTTGCACAAGTTTATTTTTACGTTTATAGACAAATTTTTCAAAATATAGTTTTTAAGTGGATAATGTTCTTCCATTTTAATTAATTAAAAAAACCAATAATAAAGATTTATTGAAATTAAATTTATATATATATGTATATCTAAATATTTTTATCCAAATAGATCTAATAATTATTATCAGTCACATAGTCAATTTAAGATCATGTTATTCTAGAAAAATTCATTTTTTGAAAAACCATCTTTCGACATGTTTACGGGTTTATGTTTAAATTAAAAATATCCACTTATGTTAATTGAATTTTATAAAATAGATTCCATTTTTGAATTCGTAATAATTAATTTATATACTATGTTTATTTTAATTTATTGTCACATGGATTAATAAAACATAGTAAATTTATTTACTGCGGTTAAGGTTAAAACATATTTATGTGCATTTCATGATCTTGTGTTAAAAATAATTTTATTCACACATGGAATATTTTTTAATTAATTTTATTTAATTTAATAATTAGTGGGTCCAAATATCTACTAAGAAAAATTTATTTTAAGATTAAATTATTAATTACCAAGGTTAAAAACTAGTTACTATGGTGAAAACTAAAACGGTTAAAGTAAGTAATAATATAGGACAAGGGACTAAAATATTTAACATTTGTTATTTTTGTTTTGTTTTGGAGATTTGGATAAAAATTAAATTCTATAAAATTCATTATTTATCAATTCCAGAAAAACATGGGGTGGCAGTGACTTCTTATTATTGATCAGTTTTGGGTTTTTACAAAAATGACACTCCTTCTCAATTATAATACAACACTCGCTCCCCTCACTTATTAACATCTATCATGACATTTTTATCGACAAAAACCTACCCAAATATATCAATAACTTTCTTATATACATTATTGATATTATTTTCTTTCCAAAATACCAAATGTATGATCTTTAATAAGAGATCCAAATTATGTTTCTCTTAGAGATCGTAATCATCTCAATGAAGATATTTCCTTTTCATTCATCTTTTACTAAATTTAATTATTTATTAATACTTAAAATATAATAAAAATATTATATACCATAAAATTATATGTTATTAGGATTATTTAATAATATTTATGCATATCCTTCTCCATCAAATAGGAAACAGACCTATCACTCGAGCGTATAATAGACTACCGCCTCGTGAAGTGATGTAATTTTTTTCCATCACTGAATCACATTGCTATTAATAATCATGAAAAAAATTTAAATATATTTTAAAAATTACATGATATTAACTCTATAAAACAGATATATCATCCACTTCCTTACCCATTCACCCATTAATGCAATGATATTGTCACTCGTGCATATGTACAACCTCTCTTCGCCATGAAGTGATGTGATTAATTTTCATTATATAACTTTCAAGAATGATTATAAAAATAATTATAAAGAGAAAATATTATACGTATAAAATTATTATAAATTTTTATTTTCTGGATCTATATCCCTTGACCAAGAAAAAGAAATTATGTAATGAAACATGCCTGATTAAACAAAAAGGTTAACCCATGAAACTATAGTAATAATGGGACATTATTAATAAATGAGTGGAATGATGTTATTAGAGGATTATTAATTATATTCTAAACATGAATATAGTAATGATATAAGGCAACAAAAAGATTAAAACCATTATATAGGTGTCTAACACATGTTTATCTAAAGTGAAGCATGTGGTAAGGGATTTCATCTCAATTTCCTTTCATTATGGAATATTGTAATGTTATGCACATAATTTTTTTTAATGGTGTATATACTACCAATTTTACATCTAATATAATTAATAATTAATAATTAATATTATTTTATGTTTCAAATTTCATTATTTCCTCATATTGGTTTTGACCTAGAAGTTACAAAGTTGTAAGGAATTTCATAACGCAATTTCTTTTCATTAGGTTATATTACCTCTTCATTATCATTGATATTCTAAAATTATGACTGTAATGACCAATGTTTATTTTATGTTTAATTTCCACTAATTTTACATAGATTTAAATTTAAAAACATAATCAATTCATTTATTACTTCTTACTTCAACATTATGATCTTTTTAAGGGTTTATTTTAAAGTCTAATTTTAATCGAGATTGTTCATTTTAGAATTTACATTTATTTATTTTATAATTGTATAATAAACCCATTAAATTTTCATATCCTCTATTTATTGATCAAATTATCTTTTAATAGTACCCTTTTCTTATCCTTGGTATTTAAATTAGTTGATAAAATGTTTTTAAAAACATTACTTTATTACTCACTTTGGTCCAAAATACCTTTTCTTCTATATCCTTATTTTCTAAAATTATTTTCAAACTTGTTTTTAGAATTTTACAAATGATTTATTAAAGAAAATTTTAACCATGTTTTACTTTTTAAAAAATGTTTTGGAAGGAGTAATCTTGTCTTTTTTCGAACAAGGAAGTCGATATCATGATAACCATTTTTTAAAAAAAAATCTTCTTTCACTTTAAACTTATACGACATGTAAAAAATAATCAATATCTTAATAACTCATTTTTTAAGCTTACTTTATAATTTTACAAGTTTATATTCAAATTTAATGTATTTCCTAATATTCTAGAAATTTATAGTTATTAAAGGGGATTTTTAAATGTAAAAGGAATTTTTCCACAATATTTTTAATGAAAATTTTATGGTATTTCTATTCATCAATGAAAAAAACCATTTATTTTATATATACTTCATTGGGGATATATTGAAATTATACCATTTCTATTATTTTTTTAGGGATGGTTTATGATAATTTTTAATAGGTACAATATTGACATTCACTTTCATGATTAATTTTATAGTCATTAAATTCCCATGAAAATTACCATCATGGTTATAATTATAAATTAAATTTATCTTAGATATCCATATTCTTTGTATCATATATATTATTATTTCTTAAACCATATATAATTTTTACATACATAACTCCTATTGAGTGTTATATGATTATATGGGGAAATAATGATAAATCTATGTCATTTACTCAATGTAGGTATTTGTTGATAAAGAAAGTTTTTTCATGAATTAAATCAATCATTTTATATAAGATAAATGCATTGTAAATGAAGATGAGAGGGTTACCCACAATTATACTGCACCTTGATGCATCAGATGTCTAATGAGACGAATCATTTGACTAGCCTTATTTAAATATGTTTTTTTGTATACATAACCATCAATTAAAATATTTTGGAACAAGATATGGATAGTATAGATATCATGATATCTGAGGTCATGAAGTAAAATATTATGAATTTAATTCACTGAGAATTTAATAATTATTACCCTTGATATTATTTCATTATCCATGGATGCATTTTGTAAAAAAATTATTGATTAAATATCATGTGTTCACAGTTATTTACATTACCATATTGTTTATTCCTTATCTAATCATGATAGTCAAGTTATTTATTAAATGGAATGTCTGTAACATACTAAAATTTGTAAGGATAATAAAACCCTAGCTGTAAATAATATATTATTTTTTATATAAAAATGTAAATATTTAATAAAAATCACATAATAAATGACTTAAAGGATTAATGTAATGGTAAAATCTCTATCAACAAATAGTAATATTCTATAGAATTTTTTAAAAGTTAGGCATTGAGTTAGTGTGAAATTATGTGGCCAGTAGATTCAGGAAATTGATTTAAAAAAATTTAATATATTTTATTTTGTGTGCATGCTATTGTTCCAAAATAATGAAACATCTCCCAAATGTCATCTCATATAAGAAATATGATTCTACTATTAGGTACATGATATGAGGTTTATACTATGCATGAAAAAACATTTGTGCACGTCTATTTCATCTCGATTCGCATCATATGAGGGGCAGACAAAATGGACCAAAAGACAGTCACTACTTTTCGATTATTATGAAGGGTTCCATGTTGGGTAATATGTCCCCAGATGAAATCCAGCAGGTTTATTTTTGGAGTTAGAAACACCCAAAGACACTTATATCCATGATTCATGGACATGCTTTCCAATGGCAGACACTTGTTGGATGATGATTTGGCCAGCAACACTTAAAGACACCATTGGTCGAGAGGATGGGAGGTCAGGCTCGTCACACCCTTTTTTGGGGAATTGTTTTATAATATGAGAATATTTTATAGATTTATGGAACGTTCATATGTTTGTTAATCCTTGGTTCTTTCACAATAATGTGTTTGTGGGTTACCCTTGGGTTGCAACATTACCCATATATATATACATAGTCTGGTAATTACATAGTCAATAGTATTTTATGTTGTATGATGAGGCGCTCTGAAGTTTATCATCATCCAGGGGGGAAAATGTTGTTTTTCTCTCGGGATCAAACCCAAAAGATTGGAATCCAATTTATCCTTGTGAAAGGATTCAGAAACTAAGTAGTTCAGGGCCGCTTTACAGTACATGTCACCTTTTAAGGTCATGCAACAAGGACCCGTCCATGCAGTTTAATGTCATGTGGTATGGAAATCTAGGAAAAAGATTCCTTATCAAGATTTTTTGTGGGACTTACACTGATGCAGGCCAGGAATCTCATTAGAGGCACAATCTCCTAGGTGGATATGGCCTGGTGAACAATAGGGTGGTTTGGGTGTTGGGTTTGGACCTCAGGTATGATTTCTAAATATCTTAGTTAGTTGGAAATTAAATCCCTTGTACTTCGGTTTAAGTTGGGGATTATACCTTAAAAGAGGCCCTATTTTTGCGGGGCATGACTGGGGATTATACATTGAAAAAGATCCCCTTTGAGATTGGTCCTTCATACATGCATTCTATATATCTTGGTTAGAGCTGGAATCTGAGTTATTGTAGTTCATTGTGGTGGGGTATATGTGTGGAAACTTCCCTCTTGATCTCAGGCCTTCAGAAAGGTGTCCTATGTATTCTGGTTGGAGTGGGAATCAGAGTTATTGTAGGTCATTGGAGTGGGTCTTACTTGTTGAAACTACCCACTTGATCTAAATCCTTCAGAAAGGCATCCTATGTATTTTGTTTAGAGAAGGAATTAGAGTTATCAAAGTTCCTTGGGAGATGGTGTGGATGTAACGATCATCATTAACCTCTAATCGAACATGATTCATTCTCGGTGTGATAATCAAGAGGAAGATGTATATTAAACAAACCACACATTTTACCTTCTCCTTAGATGGAAAAGGAGGATGAAAGATGAAGAGTCCATGAATTCTAGCCCAAAGGGAGAGAGAGGGGGGGCTTTGAATGTACCAACTATAACCTATGTTTATATCCAGGATATTCATGTCTGGTGATATATCCAGACACATACCAGGTCAACGTTAAGAGGAGCAAGATCACCCCCCCCAGACAAGAGAATTTTTGAGACTTACCTCAATAAGAGTGCCCTGAAATTAGTTCTGAGAACTAGGAGAATCATCTAACCTATTCAAATGGAAAGGCAGACATGAATCCTTTGACTTATAACATGTACCTCATTGAATTGAAAAGCCAATGATTACCCTTTATTCCTAGAATGAGTGGGGGGGGGGGGGTACATGTGAGCATCCAAAGGATGGAACCTTGGTTACCAAGGAAATATAGACTTAGAAACACTCTAGGGGCCCATAATATTGCGGGTATTACCCACATGTCTCGATTTACCAAGAGTATTTATACGTAGAAGGGTGAATTGATGTACCTGATGGTATGTTCATACAAGTATAGTGTCTTTGGAGGAGGATTTTTACTGATGTTGATAGATTGGTTCGTAGAATGGATTTGGAGGGTTGGATGGAAACATAAGGGCATGATCTGTATTGAAATGTAGAAATCCAAAAGGCATCCTACTCCATGTATAATTTGTTCATGTGGGGTGGGGTACCCTCTGCACGGTGTATTGTTATACGGGTGGGGGGGGGGCATCCATGTTCTAAAATGGTACATTAACATGGATACTTTCAGCATACTCAAATGGTATACCAACATGTATGTGGTCCATGCATGATATTTGTATGCGGTCTTAGGTTCCGTCTGCCTAGGGTGGTGGTATGTGGAACTAGAGTCCATCAGTGTGGTGGAATTCTTCGTGGGGGTAGTGTTTCATCCACATAGTGATTTTCTATTTGTTCTGTTGGGTTGAAGAAGGGGAATTGGTCCTACATTTTGTGATAAGTTCATCAATGAAGTGAGTAGGGTTTGTGGATTTCTATTTAGGTTCATAGTTTTACCATATTATTATGCTTATTTCTTTTTATGATTCGCAATGTGATTATACCTACTAAAAACTATTTCGGTTTCATACTTAGTTGATCATTTTCCTTTGAAGTATTATATTTCAAAATTCAATGCTCTATGAAAATATGATACAATATCTCATCACCCCTTCAGGTACTTTTATAGAGTTCCAAGGAGGCTGTATCTATGTGTTATATGAAACCTTGTGTGAAATCCTATAGGGAAATCATCCGGCTAACAGATGACTCGATCAACAGAGATTTTCGAGGCTATGTTTCGTGGTGTAGAAAATAAATGCCTCAATCCTATGAATGAATATTCTCATGAGTCATTGATGGCCTCACATTATCTACGAACTAACCGATAAACGGGGATAGTATGTGGAGGCGTACCTATTTATCATGTTTCAACAATGATGCAGTTTGTCGGAGATGATGCCATATTCTTTGTTTATTCTGCGAGCTACCTCATTTTCTAGACAATGCCTCACAAGATAGAATATGAGTAACAATATGGGTCATCAATGTGAGACATTTTCTCTAGAGGTTTGTTTGTCTTGGATTATAGATGGTTGTTCTAGGTTCGTCAGAGTTGTGAAGAATTACATGTCGAATTGAAGGTCATAGGGTTATATGGGTTTTTATAGGTATCCTAGACCCACAATCATCAGTCTAGCACCCTCATTTCATAACATTTGTGTTGATCGATTCTGAATACCAATACCTTTCATTTATCCCAAGGGGAGGTTGAAATTTGTACTAATGATGTTTAGGTGATTTCAGGGGTCCCTATTTTCAGGGATATGTATGACGAGTTTATTCCTCTAGCTTCCACCTGGTAAAATGAGGAGAAGACTCCTACTTTTGCTAAAATTCTCATTTCCAATTCAAAGAAACTTTTGAAGAATGTCGAACCCTTCCAAAGTGATACATTTCTTTCTCAAAGTTGATTGTTGTCTCTTCCATGAAATTTGGTCAAGATCCCAATGTACACAGACCCAGGTCCTATCCATCCAAGAAAACTTGAAGGTGAGAAGGTTGCTACTATCCATCCCTAGAGAAGGGATAGTTCTCTGAATGGGTATGGGAACTCATCCCTGATGTGGACTACATGTTTCGGTTGGTGGACTTCTTGGCCATGTTTTTGAGTGGTTGGATTTTACCAGTACAAGACTTTAGCAGTGTGAGAGTCACAACCTTTTTCATAGCAGCTCAGCAAGCCACTGAAAAATGAATCCACCTAGACATTCCATTCTTGGCAAAAATCTATCGCTTACTAGGGTGGGTTAGTAAGGGAAGTCCACCTCATCAGATGACTAGGACCTTTCAATTATTTTGGGGCTAGATAGGAGCTCACATAAGAGGATACACAATTATCATTCCCTTGCAAACATCAATTTTTGTTTTTTTACCATACCTTCATAGAACCAGTGAGGTTATGTCATCAGGCTAGGACATCTAGGATAAATAAGAAGATCAGATTAAAAAGAAATAATGAGATTTAGTAGATAAAATTAGCTGTCATGGCTTCTTCATTTACCATCCATACACTTTCCCTACTAGTACCATTATAAAAACTGATTCAGAAGACTTTTCCAACTGAGGCTTCCTATTTTCTTTAAGAGAGTGTAATTTGGTTACCCATATTGGTGGATACCTTTCTTTGAAGGATATGCACCTTGAATATTTGGCTATTAGTTTAACTGCGTCCATATGTTGATTCCACCTTTCCTCATCAGTTCACATATAGAATTTTTTTTTATAATATCCCAACAGTCATAGATAATGTTTACTCGAGAGGGTACTGATTTCAAGGTCAAGATCCCAGATTATAAGGGTTCCGTACCCTTTCTTACAAGAGGTTATGCTATGGTCTTGGTTCAATAGTATCCAAATGGCCACATGGTAGATCTTATGCCCACTATTATGACCACCAAGGTGTTTGTGGATAAGGGGATGGGGAATAAAAAGTAAGCTACTGGGCATTCTCGACCAGGGAATGTTCTTTAGACACCTATCAGTTCTCCCCCAAGGAAGGTCTTCAGAGCTTGGGGTGTAAGATCACAAGTTATCGAGGCTACTGTTGAGTACTGACCATCTATTCCATATCAGGATAATTTTCTAGTGGCCTGGAAGCAATGTAATATTTTAATGAATTTACAATATTTTTTAGATCAGTACCCTCACACCTTATGGATGTTACTCCAAGATAGAGATGTTTCCCTCACTAACCTTAGCCATGTGTCAGAACTGGCTGAAATTTCTTATGATGATGAGCCTGTGAGCATAAACCATTACATTTAGGACATTGAAACTCTAATCCATGACAGAGATAATTGTTGTAAATACTCTCATCGAGTACATTCTATGATGTGATTAGAGACTGATGAAGAGGGTGATGATGATGATCACTCTTCAGAGGGTGATGAGATTACTGATTTTCATGTCACGTTTGGAGTGAGGGAAGATCCTCCCTTTCACCTAGATCCTCATAAGCATTCATCTATAGAGGGTCTTAGGGCTACGAAGGTACCCAACAAGGAATAACAATTAATGGATCTTTCTCCACTTCCACATGAAAATCCTCTAGAACTATCCATCCCCATTACAGCTACGTTTCTAAGGGCTTAGAGTATTTGGGATGAATTTTGTGAGAATTATTTGGATGAAGTCTTTTAGAAACTACTTCATGGTGGGATATTTAATCTTATGGGTTTTGGCGTAGTCATTTCCCCAACATTTATTTCTACTGAAGAACATCCAGATAGGGTAGCTTCATTCCTAATCTAGATGGACATGTGTCTCCATGATTCTAAATAAATTCTTTTCTGGTATGACCGGGTGTCATGGATTGAGGTACACACATAGCCAATTAATATATAAAGATATTTTGTTCTATTTACTAACCCTAGCTTTAAGTTCATTCATTTTGATGTTTCTGAACACTCTTATTTTACTTCCAAAGGGATATAAAGAGTCTCAAGAGATAGTTATTTCTCTAGTATACACCCCTAGGGATACTGCAGTTGGAGAAGATTTACCTCTAGATATAGGGATTGTTGGGGAAGGTTCTCCCAGTGACGTCGAACATATGAAGGTAGTTATTGAAAATTCTGTAGGGACATTCGTTCATCCGACTCCACATGATATTCCTATCATGGATCCATCCCCATGGAATACCAAGAAACACAGATAAGCATCACAACTATCGAAACACATTCGAAAGGGGATTAGAAGTAACATCCATATCACCCCATCCGGTTGTTAGACCAAAATCTTTTATCTTTATGGACACTTATTTCGTGAATATTTTGATGTAGAACCAATCAGTAATTAGGTATAAGTTACCATGAATTTGTGGCTTTTATTACTTCTATGTTATAAAAAGAACCACCAATAGTAATTGTTGAATATGACAAAGAGACATGACTAGATTAGGAGATTGAGGGTATTCTTAGCCCTCTGAACGTTCCTACCCTAAATCGGACAACCTCTTCCCTGATAGGGGAGGAGCATTTAGAGGTTGAAATACCAACCGAGTGTGTCGATCCCACTACCATAGATAAGGATGATATGAATTATATAATACCGGCTATATGTGGTGAAGTGACCCAATTTTCTTAGGCTACAAGATGGGCACTAGGTCATAAGGAGTCAACTACCAAAGACCTGATGGACCCCACCCTTGTAGAGGGAATGATTTTGGAAATTAACGCCACAATTTAGAATACTAATCCTGATACCTTGGGAGTTACGAACACCAGGGAGGATGATATCCTAGCTTTTTAAAATTTGGAATGAGCAATTGTGCCTTTGTTCCCAATTACATGACCAGAAATTACCACAACTCCCTGAAACATAGGACTAACCATCGCGACTTTTTTTAGGTTGATTATCTTGGTGAGGCTGATTTTCATAAGTGATCTTCTAGAGGTCTCCGGTCTGATTGAGCATGGCCCTAGGACATTGATACCTTAAAATGACCCTAAGACTCAACTTCTTATTAAGTATGCAATATAATTTTTACTAGGTAGTGATGCCACCATGGAAGTTGAAGGCGTCAATGCTTTAGTAGGTTAAGGTTAGCCACCCAGACCTCCCTCCTCCTCCCCTTATTTACCACTTTTTTAGGGATCACAGGTGTTTAATTTATTCATATATGACTTTAATACCACCACCACTAGCACTATTGATTGTGGTAGAGACATCAATCATGTCCTATGTTGAAACTGTCATGGGTGGGGCTGTTGAAAAATCTAGTCATGATGCGACCATTGAATATGGTCCCTCCCTAGTGAATATCATTCTTGAATCTATTTCTTCATCTTTGAGTGATTTTGAGACTAATTGAGATGGCCTAGTCAGGATTCGGACCATATTTCAAAGGGCATGGAAGAACATCTTGAGATTGGTTTCTCAAACACCACTTACTAATATTCCGATAATGCATCCAAAGTTACGTCATGGGTTTGCGGTACTAGGGTTTAGCGGATTTGATTACCCTGACATTTATGAAATATTGAGGAAGGTTTTCATGGCCAGGGATAAAATTCAGCATGCTTGAGTCTCATCTTTCTACTATAGAGACCATGGATCATCTTAATTTAGTGAAGCAATTTTTTACAAATGAAGCTACAAATCTAGAAGGAGAAGTCATGAGGAACCAGAGCAGGATCACAAGACAAATTTCAATAGAGGAGTAGCTCTCTCATGGAATAGAATAGTGGGGTAGAAAACTAGAGAGGATCAAACAGAAACCATCCCACATCATGGCAGTAGTTGATGAGGTACATCGACTAGTAGAGGAAGGGGAAAAGGCTAGCACTGAGGAAGAACATGAGGTGGAGGCATTGCAGGAATGTGTGGAGGCCAAGACCAAGACATTGAAAAATATATCTCAAGCCATTGAAGAGTCAAATTAGGCATTAATACAACTCTACAAGTCTTCAAGACATCTTTTGTAATTGTTAGGTCATGCCCACATGTAGAGGCCCCATGTTGTGGACGTCCTTTATACATTTTTGTAATAGAATGAAAATATTTTTCTCTCCAATGATTTTCCTTCATTTTCCTACAATATCATTAATATTGATCAAATGTAAATGAAACCATAATCTTAGATTGATATCAATATGAGTCATAATCCAAGATAAAAGAAATAATCAAATAATTCCCTAATTTTTTCTTAAGCATAGGGGCTCAGTGAGCATAGTTTGACTCTTTCATGGGTCACACAGAAAAACCTAAAAATGTTGTGAATTTTTCGTTTTCACCATAATGTTTTTCCAAATCCTATTATGGTGTGGGATTAGAGGCTATAAATTTACTTTTTCTTCGAAACTCTTACGGGTTTTTACCTAACATGCTTTGAATATCTTGATTATTTTTTGATTGTTTATTTTTTTACTAAACTGTATGTAATAATGGTTTAGCGAGCTATTATTCTACATTTTTCTAGGGTTCCCATTATGGGTTTTCACCCTAGAGATTTTTGTGTCTTTTTCATTGGTAGTTTAGAGTCTTGACATCTGGGCTATCATCACTGATGTTTTAGGCCGAATAGCGTTGACTATGACTTGTGGAATAAGAGCATCAATTTTGGACTTATTAACCGAGAATGTCCCAAAAACATTTATACATGTATGAGGGATTTTTCTTGACCATGCCTTGTGATTTTAAGATATGGGACATGATATGGGTAATTGAATCCATGGGGCATATAGAAGTGGTAAATTCCTCTCATAAGGAAGAATTTTCATTTGGTTAACATTCCATTTTTTGTGGGTAATGTATGTAGAGCCACTGAGGAATTGTGTGCATAATAAAACAAAGGTTTCTTCAAGACACTAGTCATCTATTAGTGATGGACATGATATTTTTATAGATGTTTTGATTTATTTTTCTATTGAGAGCCACTATGGGTGGCCTATTGATGGAAAAATGTCTGAATGTATGGGGGTATTTATATTGGTTTTGGTTTAGAAATCACCCACGCATGAATATTACTTGTGTGAAAGAGGGATAGTTAAAAGTGTAGTTTAACCTCTTACAATCAAGACTTTTTATACTTATGGTTTAATGTATTTTCTTATTCTAACCAGAGGTGGAAAACAATTTTCCCTTTCCGTGATAGTTCATGCATCAATGTTCTATCAACTTTAGGAATGAGGGGGGAATTATGTAAACTATATTCCATGGGGTTTTCGAAACTGGGGAATGATGTGATATTGTGATGTCATAGGTGAATACATATATAGGAAAAGACTCTCTTGAGGATGAATTTTCCTTTCCATGCATGCCATTTATTTGGGAAATATATGCCAATTCTCCAGGTAATTTTTTGCGTAGCCAAGAAAAGGTGTCCGCAATAAATTTGATGTCCATTTATGTTGGCCATAGATTGTTATAGGGATTAAATTTTTTTTTTGATGTAGAGTATTGTATGTGAATAGGGGTTTCTAATCATGAAATGTGGACATTTCAGGTTGAAATTTACTAGGAATTGGTGGAGGTATTTTTATCCCATCTATGTGAGTTGTTTCCTTATGGAGGTTTGACCCTTTCGTGGGTAGGTATGGGACAATATTGTTTCATGTATGGATATGATATATGAGATTTAGATTTCACTATGTTTATGATGATGATAGGAATCAAGTGGTATATAGTTGTTTTAAGTATTGTTCTTATGAAGATCCGATTCATGCATAAGGATGGGGCGTTTTTATCTTGGATACAAATTCACCAATGAGGTGGGGTGTGTATCAGACATTCCTATGGAGATTAATCTATTATGAAGGGTCTTGAGGGGGAATATCCCTTTGATGTGGCTGAAGGGTGAATACTAAGTATTGAGTATCGTTCAATTTAAATTTCAAGCAATTAGTATTTTGTTAATGTAGACCCATGTAACTGGAGGATAATCAAGTATGGATGTTCTGACATGTACAAGATGTGTTTAGGGAGGAGATTGAAAATCATGGTGTCGAGGGATTTTTGATGAAGATAAATGACATGGGGCTTGGAAATTATTAGTTATATAAAAAATGAAAAGCCCTTATTGGGGATGAATTTCCTTTGGTTGACAAGCCATTTTTGTGGGAAACATACGAAGAGCCCCTAGGGAAATGTTTTCATAGTCAAAAAAGGTGTCCACTAGGCACTGAATTTATATTCCCAATGGTCATGAAATGTTATGATGATCCAAGATCACTCAAAGCACAATGTTTGACAAATAGAGAAATTATGTTCTGAAAAATTAGAAACACTCAAGACAAGATTATTAATTGAATTGGGAGTCCATTTTCAAATAATTGACCTGTATATGAGGAGAGGAATTTTGACTCCCTTTTTAGATGAAGGCCTAGTTTTGAAATTGCAGGTGTCCCTAGATTAGATTCCATTCACATGTTTGGTCCTTGAATAAGGATTGTGGAAACTTTAGAGATATTTGGAAAACCTTTTAGTTCAATTTCATATGGTTAATAATTTAGGATTTCCAATATGGATGGAAAAATACTAATATTTATTTTAATGTGATTTTAGTATGGTCAATCATTATAGATTGATTTTACCTGGCTCTGTGGGGAATCCCTTTCCGAAATTCCAAATCCCACATGATCTATGATCATTTTTAGAAAAAAAGGGTAGTAAGAGTTTCATAAACCACCTAGGGATGGAAAAATCAAAGAAAGTAGCATTGTTGGGCCATTCAGTTTAATGTCATGCCATGAAGACATGGGTGAGTTGATGTGAATGACTTAGCTATTGTGGGTCTACAATGTTTTAAGTCATGTTTAAAGGACATTAAAAACACCTTTTAATGTCATGTTATAATGAGGAAATATCAATAGTATCATGCATAAATTTGATATAATTGGACTGAGATATTCCTAAAATGTCCCCGAAATGAGTGGTGGAAGAAGGCATAAACCCTGATTTTGGGATCCCTCAAGTCAGGAGGGATGATGTGAGGATTAAGAACCAATCAGCGTATGGAAGTATGAAAAAATTATCCTGGGAAAAAATTTACTTTGTTTGATAGTCCATTTTGTGGGAAACATACGTAGATCTACCAGGGGATTATGTGAATAGTCAAACAATGGTGTCCTCAAGACACTAGTTGTCTATTATCGATAGCCTTTTGTGATTATGGTGATCCAAGATTTTCCAAGGTATGGAGATTTTTTGATGAAAATGGGATGTTGGGGTATGTGAGAAATATACAGACCATGATTAGTTTTGTTGTACGATATCCTCCACATTAATATTATTTATATATGAAGGGAATCATGGTCTTTTGACACATTATGGATGTTAGAGTCCAGATTTGAAATCCACTACATTTATTTTTTTCACATGCAAGATATTTAGGGAATATTTTTTTTGTTTTATTCTACGTGACTGTATCTAGGATTTTAGGCCCAAGTGTCACTACATGTCTTGTTATATCATGAATCAAGACTCACATAATTCTTGAGATACCTTATAATTTAATGTCGTGTGGTTAAGAATTATTTTTCCATGCAATTTAACATCATACAGTTAGGACTCATGAATCTCCCAATGCATGTATGGCTTATATGCAGGGGATGAATTTGTTTCATGGAGGCTATACCCATGAAGGCCCAGTTTTCACTATGTGTCCCATTGATGGATGGGAATCACACCACATGTAGTTCTATTACCTTATATATTTTAATGTTATATGGTAAGGAAAAAAGTGAACCAGCATGAAGAGAATGAGGTGAGTGATGTTTCGGGCTTGAACATTAGGGTGGTTTGCTACGTATCCTAGTTAGTTAGGAATCAAAGTCCATGTATATTTGAAAACATGTTCCCTATGCTAATCTGACACATTGATAAGAAAGGATAAGTTTTTTAGAAATGATTCTGTATGAGGATGATGGATCCGAGTGTAACTATATATCTTGTGAGGGTTGGAATCAAGCAACAGATAGTTCTTTAAGGCTATGCATGCTAGTTTGACCTATTCATAAAGAGGGGAGGGGGTATTTTATCATGTGGTTACTGGTCCCAGACATAAGGGATAGGAATCTCTACACAACCCATTGATGAATGGGAATCAATCCACACATATTTCTAGAGGTACCCTTTAGTTTAACATCGTACGATTTTGAATTTTCAAGGTTCCCCCTATGCATGTCCGACCTGCGCCAAGGGAGAGTGGAATTGTTGAATTTGACTAGTGGATATACAAGGATATAGTATCCACGAATCACTGCATATCCCATTGATGAAATAGAATTAAGCCATACATAGTTCTAAGATACACTCTCTATGTCGTTCTGGACAATAAATAGAAGGGGGGGGGGGTTACATTTCCCTTGCAATGATTTTATTTATGCACCACAATTCATGGTACCAGACAAAATGATCAACATTCATTTTATCATATTTCCGTTTTTATGATGATGCTATGTAGTTTAATGTTGTACAACATGGATGCATATATCGCTAAGCAGATTAACATATTATAGATAAGATGATTTAATCATCCAGTTTAATGTCATGTGATAAGGACCATTTACTTACATTTTAATGTCATGTAACATAGATGTAGGTGGCGCTATATAGTTTAACGTCATGAAAATAAGACGAGTTTGAAAAAATTACACAAAGTACTTCTTCGGGAACCTTGCATTGGTGGGAGCTATAATGGGATATCCATAAATTAAAATTAATGAATATGATCCATTGGAGTAGAGCTTATATATAACATACAATCCTTCCCATTTTGGATACAACTTTAGAGGTTTCTGTCCAAATATCATCGGGGTTCTGAGGACCAACACCATTTCTCCTTCAAGGAATGATCGGAGGCGAACCTTCTTTTTGAAGGCTCGTGCAATCTAGTTTTGGTAAACACCCAAATGGTTTATAGTGTACAATTTCTTCTCATTCAACTACTCCATCTCATAAAAAAATTTATGGGACTACTCATCTGTGGACAGTTGATCATAGATGGCTACCTGAAGAGATGGTAATTGAACTTCAATGGGAAGAACCACCTCAGTCCTATATACTAATGAGTATGGGGTAAGTTGAGTAGTAGTGCAGATCAGGGTTTGGTAATCCCACAAAGCATGGAGGAGATTATAAAATCATGATTTATTGTTCTAGACAACTATATTCTAGTGTACATTGGATATCATTTTGTTGAAGGCATATATCTACTCGTTAGCTGTTGCATGATAGTGGGATGAACGGTTGGAATTGATTCCATGCTCTTGATATAGATTGTCAAATTCAACAGAGTAGAAATTGATGTTATTGTCTATCATTATTATATAAGGGAAACCAAAATTTGTGATGATGTTGGAATTCACAAAGTAATCAATAATTTTTACCCAACCTCTTTGAGTGGTACAACTTCTTACCATTTGGAAATAATGTCAGTTTCTTTGAGAATATATTTGAATTGTATAGTCATTTAGGTAGGGTATTGTCCCATGAAATCCATTCCATATATAGAAAATGGACAGGAGTACTTGGATTTGTGAAGTAACTCTAGTGGATGGAG
Organism: Viscum album; assembly: GCA_963277665.1. NCBI lineage: Eukaryota > Viridiplantae > Streptophyta > Magnoliopsida > Santalales > Viscaceae > Viscum > Viscum album. The sequence continues at coordinate 955,706,296 of OY728126.1, forward strand.
GATGAAATTTTCAATAACATGACAGGGATGACACTTCCTGGTGAATGTGCCGCAATCCTGAATCATGGTGGGGCATTAATACCCAAGACTTCGAAATGGCGTTGAGAGCTTGAATGCTGATTGATGTGATCCAAAAGTTACAGCACAAACTTATAATTTGACGAAGTTTGTATCTTCTCCATAAATGCACATAATAAGGACTTTATCATGGCCTTGGTTATAAAGGACCCTTTACGGGTTTGTGCCATCATACATCATAAAGCTGATTGCCTATCTCCAGATTTTCTCCCTTCCAGCCCAACCTAAAGGGAGCTCCCCCTTTTAAGGTAATATACAATGGAAGAAATCCTTCCATTTGTAGGAATATATGTCTTAGAGATGGGAGTAATTTCATTAATTTATTTTGTTCTTGATTGAATGAATGGTAAGACCATCTGTCAGTTGGCAACACTGATAACTGTTTTGTTCCAATCCGAGTGGGCCAGAGTTGTGGAGGCATTTTCCAATGTGTCTCTTCACTCATTTTGTGACTGGGGGACATAATTAAATGTTGTATCCAACCATAATTTTTCCATTAGTTCTCATATATGGTTAATCAAAGGGACCAACTCATCTTTCATGATAGCATAATCACCATTGACTATATTTATAACTTGTTATGAATCACCTTTTACCTTTTGGTGTTTGACTTATCCATGAAGTGAAAACTCTAGGACTATAAAGAAAACCTAGTACTCTGCTTCATTTTTCGTGAATCCTTTTGATAGTAGTAAATAATAATGCATAACTACTATCTCTGGGGATATGAGAATGAATCCCAGACCCACTTTGTTAAACATGGGGTCTTCAATTCCTTTTCTAATTGGGATTTTGGATGCACCGTCAAAGTGAATTTCCAACACATGGGAGTCATCTTAAATAATTAACACCTTTTCAACAGGTAGCTCATCATTTAATGTGACCACCTTTATTGGGGGATGCTTTTTTATGAAATCTGTTAATGCCTATCCTTTGATGGGTTTTTTGCAGTTTGAACCGTTTAAAAAATTACTACAGGATAAACTCCCAACAGGATTGGTATCCTTTTAACATTAAATGATGGAGAATATACTTGAGTGGGATTCTATGTGAGACCAAGTGGACTTATTGGTGCTTCAAATAAAGCCTCATATTCTAGAGCACGCATATTATGGTAAGAAAACTCTTCTCAATATTCCAATAATGAGTCTTAGAATCTATCATGGTTTGAATGAGGTAATATAGAACATTCTCACTACTGGTATCATTATTTTATATGAGGAAGGAACCTAGGGATCTCTCCAAGGTGGTTATATAAAGAATGAGTGGTCTTCCTTCAATAGGAGGAATTAACACTGGTGGACTTAAGAGTTATTTCTTGAGATTTTCGAACAGTTATTGATAGTATTTCGTCCATTTATATTCAAGACCTTTCTTCATCATCCTCATGAAGGGAAAGCATTTAACTACGAGGTTAGATATAAAGCTTTGAATGTAGGCCATATGTCCTTGTATTCCTCTCAACTAAATGAGGTTTTAATTAGGTGACATTCCAAGGATAGAAATTTTATTCTCAAAGTTGACTTCGATGCCCCAGTGACATACGACAAAGCCGAGGAATTTCCATGAGGTAACACCGAAATCAAATTTCAGGGGGTTAATTTTTATATTATGTTGTTGTAGTTTTTTGAAAACAATTTCATGATATTCCAGATGGTCTGAGCATTATCATGATTTAACCACTATATCATCAAGACAACATTCAAGGAACTTTCCTAAGAAGTGTGTGAAAATGCGGTGCATGGAATGTTGCTATGTGTCTCTAAAATCACTCAAACTGAAAGGCATCACCCAGTAGAAAAACACTCCATAGGAATACCTGAAGGTAATGTCTTATTCATATTATTAGGCCATTTAGATATGGTTATATTCTGAATATTTTTCCACTAAAGAGAGAGCCTCATATCTCGTAGTTTCATCGATAAACAATTCTGTGATCAGGATAGGGAAATCATCTTTCAGGCAGTGCTGGTTAAGGTCCCTAAAATTGATGGAAACCATAGTCTTCCCAATTTTCTTCTTGAATATGACAATTTTTTCAATCCACAGGGGGTATTAGACATCCTTAATGAAGTTAGCTCTGATTATCTAGTCAACTTCGCCCCTTATTTTGGAATCATGTGATGTGTGCTTCCTTTTGGAGGCTTTCTTGTAACTGTAGTGGTCATATGGTAGTACTAGGTGGGGAGTGACCAACTCTAGATCGATACATTAAATTTTTGAATAATTCTAGTTGAAAACATCTTTACTCTTCTTCTGAAAAAAGGTGTATTCTTCATTTTCTTCAGAAGGAATGGTTGTACTGACTAGAGTGGGTTGTGAGTCTTCTTTCATACATAAGTTGATTTCTTTGAGTTCATAAATGGTGGTAGAGATGCCTTCCACAAATGCTATAGGGGAATCCCTTAGGTATTATTCTTGATCATCTGTATCCTCCTCATCTTACTCATCGTCTCCTGATGGAGAAACAATCCTTGAGACAATTTCTCCATAGCTGAGGGAAGAGTTTCAATTTTTGTTTCTCGAAGGTGAACCTGTCTATTATGCCTTAGCCATCAGTGGGAGATTTTCTATACAAGATGAAGTATAGGGTAAAAGAGTTTACTCATCCTATTTGAGTAAAAAAACAAATTCTCCTGCCTCAGGGGGAAATGAAATAATTTTTTGTAGTTTTGATGATGGTTATGTGTATTTCTATCCAAGATATCACCATTATCTTGGGGGTCCATGAGTTTTTCAACATTATCATGCTTTGTGGCCATGAACAAAATCATGAGGACCACTAAATATGCATCCAAATTTGGGATTTTAATTTTAATATGATTGAGGAAAAGTACACATTCTTACACTATCAACTTGAGGGGATTAGTGGGAAAATTTTCCAAACCATTTGGGGTGGATACCCAGTCAATTATGTTATCTAAGGTTTGTTTCTATTTTGGTATATAAAACCCTACATCAATATAGAGTGATTCAGAGAGTTTAAACGAGGATTTATCAACATAAAATTTCCCTCCCTTTCAATTAATTCTATATTTCATGCATTGGGGGTACAAGGAAGGACTTTTTGTTTGTTTTTGTAGCCATGGTATCACTGGTAGGGTGTTTAAGGCCATATTATTTCTAACCACTAGAAATTTTGGGTTAGCTATGAGGTCACCAAACCATGTTTGGTGCTTAATGTGACCTAAGGATATCTTTTAGTTTTTGTCGTATCCCAACAGGGTCGTGGTGCAATGAGTTAGATCATCCCCATTATAACACAACTGATGAAGTGTCCTCTATGGGAGGATATTAACCCTAGAGCCATTATTGGTGAGGAATTTCTGGATATCTATGAAACTTATTGTGTCATTCACATATAAGGGTTTTATGTTTCCTTTCATTATGGAATATTCATATTGATCTTTAATGGAGATTACTACGTGGAATTATATAGGATTAGCCTCTGTCGGGTAGACTTTAGTAGCGACCACCTCATCTTCGAACTCCTAGGGACTTATAAAATCATTAATGAGTGCTTCCATAAGATCTGCTGATAGATTTAGTCCATCAATGATTGAGATCTTAGTTGGTACTAAATAATTCTTTTTTAGAATGTCATATTTCTAATCTAATAGACGGTTCTACTTATATTTGAGATGATGTTTCATAGGTTCTTTATAAGATTGATCATTTGATGATGATGGGTTGCCCATTATGGTGGGAGATGAAGGATCTTCTGTCCTTTGTGGATTGGGATGGGCAGGTCTTCTCACATGATGAGGGAAAACAGTCATCTAATCTTCCTCTAATAGATATTTTAGAAATATTAGACCTGGGTAGATTTTTGTGGGGGTAGGAGAATTTTCCTATACTTGACGGATTCGATGGAGGGTCCTACAATGAGTTTCTGCAATACTGACGATTTGAGAGGATGTACAACCACAAGATTGATTTCTTCCATGGATACATCTCTCTTGATATTCCAAGATTATGTGGTTTCTTCCTATGGGAACCCAATTGGGTGTGAGGAATTCTAGTTGATAATCATATTCATTGTTAGAGAAGGTATCCATCAAGTGGTTGACATTGATAGAGAAAAAAATCATCCCTTCTTATAATTGATGAATTTTCTATATCGTCTGCCCCCGGTGGTTTCATTTTGTGGGATGGTACCCGTGTATTCATATTTAATGGAATTTAATCTAAAAGTGTCAAAGAAAAATTTGTTTTTGGTGTAAGTTCATCTTCCTACCCTTGATATCCTCCCTTCTGATTGGGATTCTTGTTGAGTGGTTTTCCTTTAGAGGTTGTAGGGATGAGGATGTTAGTTGTGTTGAATCAGGAGCTTTTGGAGGCATAGTTGGTTGCCTCGACTATGTCTAGAGGATACCATGGGATCAATTGACTGTTTTTTGAGTCATCCAACTATCATAATTTTTATCCTTTTTTAACAACTTTTTTCCACCCCTCTATATCCAGATCAGTTGTGGAAACATACGCCGCTTTCACTGGAAGTGGTACTAGCTTAACTTGTTCGGAATCTATCATCTTTTGTATATGGTCCTTGATGAAAAGTAAATCCTATATTTTATATCGCAATATATGGTGGAAGGGAAATTAATCTGGATGGTCATCAATACCTACTTCGTTACCTCGATTTGGCTCTGAATGCCAAAGAAAGTGACAATTAATGGATTTAGTGAAGTATCCATAGACATGGTAATCTCAAAACTAATAGAAAAGTTTCCTTAGTTCCTAGAATATTTTATTCTTGGATCCCCTTCACTCAGCTTTCTGAGGCAGGGGTAGTTGCTAATTTTTAGGGGGACCACATGGTTTGATGCAAGCATAGGAGCCAGAGGAGTGTAGGGGTGTCTTGAGCATGATAGAATCCACTTAAAATCTTCCTCCTCTTTTTACTGGTGATAATGGGGATGCTTAGGACATCATATTATTCCATTGAATGAAATATTATATCCTTTGAGGTATGGAATAGAAGTTACAGAACCCACTTGTATAATTCACCGGGATGAGCAGTGTTCGTGGCTTATCATGGAGGTTGTAGATGCATGTGGCCAATATCTCATCTTGGGGGAGTGGCTAGTTTATGGAGTAAATCCGACCCTTCCAATTGGAAATGATTTCTGAAAGAACCTTCTCTTTATATTTTATGTTCATGAGGTCGCTGACTATTTTTTTGGAAATATTTAGCTGAACTGGAATAGAAAATGGAACCGGAGATCCTCTCATCGTGTTATTAATTTACTTAAAAACTGGTGTACCGCAGAAAGGCTGAACTTTGAAGGGTTAAATCAAATCATATGAGCTTCATAGCTTATTGTTTCTTTGGGGTTCCCATAATGGGATCACCATAAGAATAGTAGTGCATTAGATACTGCTCTGGTTCCCCTAATCCATTGAATAATAGGAATATGGGGTTCATGAAATTTGTTAGTGGAGGGAAATTTCCTCCCCAATCAGGGTAGGGATTCCTTTCTAGTTTTATTGGAGCACACCGTACTTCAATTTCCTCCATTGTAGTTTTTAATAACTCAATGGTATTTAGGATCCCTAGATGCATGTCCTATTCGACCTAGGCATGAGAAGGTGGGGTAGGGGGAAAGATTGGATGTGCAGGTACTGTTGGAACATGAGGCATATACCCATCCAGTGGAATCCATTGTGGATTCTCTTAAATCTGTTTTGGTTGCTTCCTAAATGATTTTAAATATTGATATTTATCCAGTATTAGGTTTAGGTAGAATTATGGTCTCGGTGCTGCCCTAAATGAACTTTCCAGCCTGGCTTCATCCATCGGGATGAGAATGTGAGGAAGAGGTACATAATATGTAAGTGTGCATTGATTCTCCACCTGAGGAACATACCATGTAGGGTTTCTAGCTCTTATCATCTATTTATTGATTCACTATATCTCTTTTATTAATTCGTCCAATCAAACAAATGTCTCCTCAAGTGTGGGGGGATCATTTTCAATAGGATGACGAGGTGGGTTGTAGACCTTGTCCTTATTCCTCTCATTGTTGGTGATTCGTGTGGGAGGTGGTGGTAGATTAAATGAGGGGGTTTCCAAATTTAGGACAACTCACTGGTTTCGGGTGTGGACACCTCTAGTCTTTGTGTGGACTATCTCTGAGAGGCAACACTCTTCTCCTATTTCCTCATTAATTGCATAATTTCTAGTAAGGTTATGGGGATGATGTACATGAAATTCATTAATTCATAATAAATTTGGGGTGTTGTACCTGGTGATAAATGGTAGGAGAGCTTCTTGCATCTTTTATTTGATATTCTCTAGACATTTTGTGATACTCTTTAGGTCTCATGGAAAAGAGTGACTCAAAGGGAGATCTGATATGACCTTAAAATATGACCCCATTATAGGGGGATTTGTGTCATAGGATGGGATTGAATAGGTGACCCTTATATTCATTGTTCTCCCCAAACAAGAGAATACCAACATCCACTGGGCGAGAATTTGACGAAAAAGTTCCCCCAGACCTTTAGGTTGGGGTTGCACATGTTCTTCTACTGATGTTTGTAGGACAAAATTTGATGGTATTATTGGGTGTATTTGTGTTAAAAATTCCCCCAACCATACGATCTAGGGTTGATCCCTTGTTTTGGTGGCTGCTGCTTCTATTTCCTCCTTCTTGATCTCATTCATTCTCATGTGGGTGTGAGCCAGATATGGTGTCAGGTCTACATGTGAATTTTTTTCTTTTGAGGTAATGATAAGTGCTCATAGATTAGATTCCCTTATATGGGAGGCCTACTAGATGTTCTTGGTGGCCTTGTTGAGGATTTGTTATGGATTTATCTCATTAGGCCTGACACTTCTGGTACTTACTCAAGGATGGTTCCGGTCAATAGTTCCACCTTTAATGAGTAGGGACATTATTTGACTTCTATATAGGGAGAATGACATTGATGGATGTAACTTCTAGTTGGTTTTGGTGGATGGGAAGAATGCTGAATTGTAGATCTCTATGTTCCCCCATCCACTGAAATGAACACTAGATGAGGAATTGCGGATAAAGTAGTGAAACATGTGTAGTGCAAGGAGCTAGTCCATCTCATGGTATTTCATTCCCATTTATGATTGTGGACTTTATGCAGACTAAATGGATTCTAGGTAAATTTTATGGAGAATATCTACGAAGACATTAACATGCTCTGTATACCCATTTTAGGGAAAACAATATGCTCTTAACTCATGAGGAGTTTCCCAAATATTGAGGCGAATGTTAAGCATACATTATTCTAACAACTCTCATGTTATATTGAATTGAGAAGTGATCATGGGCCAATACATCCCTGGTATGTCATCCCTAGATAGTCTTCTTTTTTAGAAGAATAATATATTATTATTTTTCTTCTAGGGACTCTTCTTCTTGATCCACATGGTTTTACAGGTACTTAATTATTTTGTTCCAAGTAGGAAGGTTAATGAGAGTATTGATGACATGTGAATGGTATGAGGGTGTATTTGAAGATGTGTGTGGCCACAATATATCTTATGGTCGAGAAAAGATATTTCTTGTCATGGAAAGATTATCCAACATATCATACTCTATTTTTACAAGATCTTCGACATATGAGGTCTTTATTGTATTTGACTCGATGAGGGGAGGACCTTGTCAGCAATATAAATTTGACTGCAGGGAGGACCTTCACAGTTGATGTCGTGATGGAGAGAACTACCATCACATATTAGTGTCTATATGTAGAGAGAAATTTTTCAATGTATACCCTATGGAGGACCTTTAGGTGGGATTGCAGCAAGGGGAGGGATTATTTGCTACTTGGTGTCAATTAGGGGACATCCTTCACTATGACTGCTATCAGGTCAAGGGCTACCTTTATAACTATGGCTTCAGGGAGAGTATCTACAGAGTACATTTTGGGGATGAAATTTCGGATGTACTTCAATATGGGGGTCCTTCTATTTTCTTGATGTCACTACAGGGAGGGCCTTTAATGCGGCTGTCATCAGGCCAAGGACTACCATCACAACATGACATCCAAATATAGGGAGAAACATATCTGCATCGTATACGCTGAGGAGTACCATTAGGAAAGAAAAAAATAAAGGGAGGACCATGTTTCTATTAGATCTTATGGTCAAGGGAGGGCTACCCGGACATGCATTAGGAGATATGATCGTGGGATCGATCATTTTTGGCCCATTAAGTAGGCCTTTATGGGAGATCTGAGGAGGGCCTTTAGATCTCCTGGTAGCGACATTGTTGGGAGAAATTACACAACTACAACTACCACTTCCATAATATGGTAATGGTATAGTATGATATTGATCATATATTGATATATGTTTTAAGGTGTCATGAATACCAGCTTCCAGTGGAGCAGAATCATAAATGTGATCTTCATTTTACGATTGCCTTTGGAGCCTCTCATGTTTGGGTTCCCTCTTGTAGGAAATTGGGTCCGCCTATTGTTGGTGGTGACCATCATACATGGGACTCTATTTGGTTGGTCCCCGTGATGTTTCTGGGATACAACAATAGGAATCCTGAGTTTTGGAAAGGGTATATGCCTGCCCTAGAGCGACCAACACATTGGAATGGTGTCCCCTAGTTATAACAGGTGTTTGTTCCTTATATGGTTGTCCTTGTATCACAGTATATGACTATTGACCCTCGTGAACTGAAGAAGGGATGCAAGTCTACTCTAAGTTGACTTATTAATGTTGTGGATGAATCACTCTGCCTAAGGAGATAGGATTGTGGGACTGACTTCTTACTTTTTCCACTAATGTAGTGACATATTGAAACATCAAAAGGATATAGTATAGGATCAGAATCTGATCCTATATCATGGAAAATATGTATTGAGATACATTTTTGGCTATAACATGTATGAATGACCATCTTGATGTCGAAATAGGATTTGGTGCCTACTCCAGTCCTCTATGGGTTGCTAGTGGATACTGGCAGTTCTCCTATGCTAGGACAGAGTAATGAGTTTTAAACTGACTATTTTCTCGGTTTTACACCATATTTTTAAGGTGAGATTTGTGTGCGTCTATAGGGATTTCACTAGGCCCATATTTTATTACAATCATATTTGAATGGTGGTCTTTTTTGTGGTAGGTAGGAATTTTGATCTGCCTACATATTTCCACCACATTTGACTGGTGGGCTTCATATGCATCAACAATATTATATGAACCATGGTTTGAATCCCTATTTTGATGATGGGAATATTTTTTGTTTATAGGTATTTGTGTCTACTTATAGATGGGTTTCGTTCTATTTTTATGTCGGTCTTCTTGCGCATTACTAGAGATTTGTATCTTCCTATAATTTTCCACTCTGTCTGCATGATGGGACCGGCATGTTCTGGAAGGAATATGCATTTTCTCATATTGTGATACCCCATTTATATTTTTGGATTCATAGGAGTGAGTAGGGATATGCATCCAATCATAAATTTCAATATTATTTTTGTGGAAGGCTTCAGTAGGAGGATAAGAATTGTATGTATTCCCATTATATGCAACCTTGTTTGTCTGGAGAACCCCCTCCTCAGGAACTAGGGTGATTACCTTCTCTTGACTATGTGTTTTCCTCCCTCGGTGGGTATCCCAAGGGGCCCATGTCTGTGGGACATTAGCAGATGCCCTCGGTAGGGGATCCTCTTCAAAGAAAGGATAATGAGTTGTACACCGATGGTGGCGACGTCCTCTAGTAGGATCCCTCGATCAGGGTTTTAGTGTAGTTGGGATGAAGCCATTGGTGTTGAACTCATATACCTCCCTATGATAAGAGAGGTATTCATTTTTTTTCTCTGGGGAAAGGCACCCAAAATAATTTAAGATGACTAGTGGAGCCGTCATGTTCTTGATTACCATCCATGGATAGAGAGGCAGCTAGAGAGAATTGACCAATTAGATGGTCTACCTTGAGACCTCCACCATAGGGAGAGTGACATTTTGGTGGTTCTGTTTTATACACTTGTTTGAAGCCCAGTGTTAAAGATTCTAGGTAGGCGAGGTAGTCTTATTCTTATTTGGGGGCCTCATTGCTTATATGGTCACTAACATGAGTGTCTGAGTAAATTATTAGGATTCCATTTGGATCAAAGATATCTCCACAAATGCTTGTAATATATATATATTTATATATATATATATGACATATAAATACAAAAATATGTTGTCAAATTAGAATCTCATGATCACATGTATAATTGATGATCTTTCATGGCCATCTTAATTTTTTTATAAAAGAGGATTATTGTGGTATAATACCACCACATTGATTAAGGATTCACATTGGTTTCACCATTTTTGTTTTGACCAGATTCACATCATTATAGAGGAAAAAAAATGTCCCGGTAGACAGTAAACAATTTTTCATTATTATGAAGGGTTCCATATTGGGTAAGATGTCCTTATATGGTCTCCGACGGTTTTATTCATGGAGTTAAAAAAACCCAATTTCCCTTGTATCCATGATTCATGTACGTTCATTACCAAGTCAGGCACTCATTGGATGCCAATTTGGCCAATGAAACTTAAGTTTTATATTGGTCAGAAGGATGGGAGGTCAGGATCATCACACCAATTTGGGGGGAATTATTGCCTACTTTGACACTATCTTATATATTTATGCAATGTTCATATGTCTGTGAATCTTTGGTTCTTTCCCATGAATGTTTCTATCGGTTATCCCCAGGCTGTAAGATTAACCATATATATGCATAGGATAGAAAATACTAAGAGAGTTCTAGTGTAATCTGTATGATGAGGAAATCTAGAGTTGGCCATCATCCAGGGGACAAAAGTTGATTCACTGTCATGACCAAACCAATAAGATGGGATTACTTCATATCCTCGTAAGAGGAATCAAAACCCACGCAGTTTGGTGCTGCTTAACAAGACACGTCACCTTTTAAGGTCTTGTTATGAGAAACCATCGAAGAAGATTAATGTCATGCTGTAATGATATCTAGGAAAAATATGCCCAATCAATATTCATGTGGGACTTACACCGAAGCGGCCTAGTATTCTCAAGAGAGGAATGGTCTCCTAGGTGGATATGTCCCAACTGAGGATATGGCTCGGTAAATACTAAGTTGTTTTTGGTTATGTGGTTGGAATTTAGGGAGGTGTCCTACACATCCCAATTAGTTGGAAATAAAATCCCTCATAGTTCAGTTCAAGTAGTGGATTATACTATAATGAACCGAATCCGGAGCCACTCATCTGGCGCCCCATACCCAGTTCTCCACATGACCTCAAGCGCGTTTCTCCCAATGCCAGAGGCTGCCGACTAGTAGCGAGGGCCTAGGTGAGTCAGTGGGGAAACTATGCCCTCATTTGGTAAAGTATGCGGCGGAAGGAAAATAACATAACAATAGCGGAAGCAGTAAACAACACACGACAACTGAAACTGAACAGGGTAAGTAATGTATAATATAATAATGAGGCAACATGAAACATGTGTCTATGGAAAGCAGTAAACAAAACAACGTGCTTAAATACCACTAAAACCCAAGTAGCAAAAGTAAATAGTAACTCCAGTAGCATCGCGTGCCTAAGCTCGGTCCCATGCTCTCCAACTCTAACCAGCAATCAAGCACCTGAGGTAGTAGGGCCGCAATCCCTATCAACACCTGAAACCATATAACCAATTTGGGCCGAAAATCAGGACCCAAATAGGGTGTGAGACTAAACCCATTAGGCAACCACCCAAAGATATGTGCCCTAATATCAGTGAGTAATATAGAAAAAGTAATGGAAATAAATGCAGCAGAGAAGTAGGGGTACACTAAAGTAAACAATCCTACAATTCTCCATTCAAATTTATTTATTAATTCAATTCAATCATTTAATCATCTACCAATGAATCTATAAAAGAGCTCTATATTCCAAAGACATAGCAAGTAACATAATAGGTATCCCAGCAGACTACCTAAACTACAAGTAGTACAAACCCAAGCTTGTTCTTTGGCTTGGTGGACTCGTCACAACCAACCAAAAATATTTATTACACTGACCCTATGGGTGGCTCACGTGGGCAGGCCCTTATGGTCAAGCATTCAAACAAAGGCAAAGTCAATATGAGGAAGCACTCAACGTCAATTCCCCCTATGGTATTGCAGCAATACTACAAACTCTCTGAGGAAGCACTTATGTCTAATTCCCCCTTTAGTCTCAATTCGATAATTATCAGACCCTATGAAAGAGCACAAAGTCAATACCCATTATGGTCTCGTAATGATAATAATTAAACAGGCCCTTTGAGGAAGCACTCAAACTCAATTCCCCCTATGGTCTAACTACACCAGGTTCCTGAATCCCTAAGTAAAAGCAATCATATTTAAACGATTCGTAGAAGCCCTAATTATGTCCATAAAACTACTTGGCTAATAGCTAAAATGCATCAAAATCATATAAACAGTAGTCAATACATGAAATCAACTATATCAAGGAAAGCAAGCAACGCAACAAGGTCTGACTCATAGGAACCCTAATCTAAACGGCGATAAATAGCTAAAAAAGGGGAAACACCCTTGGGGTGATCCTCAAACATGCTAACAAAAAATTATTAAACATCTAATAACCTCAATAATACATGTAATCTTAGGCAGATAACAAAACAGGATCAAAACCCTAACTCGAGATACCCGATACATGGGTACCCCACACTTTTGTGTAAAAAACTCAGAGACATTCAACGTAGGGCATCAAACCACCTACCTCGATTATTGTAGATTGATATACTTGATCCTCAGCTTGTAAATTGGCCTAGAATGGAGTAGATCTACAAAAACATCTAAAATGTTCAACCTCAGATAACTCACACGAGAGGAATAATTAGGAAACAAGGCCAAATAAGAACCAAGAACTCACTGATGCGATTATATTGCAACCAACGGTGTTCGATTCGAATCGACGGTGACAGATCGATGGCTCAGAGAAGATTCGGCCTCCTCGGACGCTCTAGACAGAATTAGGCGGAGAAGAAGACGAAAAAAATGTTAAGTCGCGACCCCGATCTGATTAAAGAAATAAAAAGAAAATTACACAGCGTGTACTTCTAGAGTACATGGAATGTACCCTAGTTTTTCGCACTCCTTTTTAAGCGGCTTCCACGTCACCCCACATGACCATGTGTGTGGCTAGGACATGACCATCACACGGCCTCGCGCGGAAGAAAAGTACAAATCATGTACTTATGAAGTACATGACGTGTACTCTGAAAAATTTCCAAATATTCCCCTTTTCTAAAAAATGACCATAAATGGAAAAACATACGTAAAAAGAAGGTCCGGTTTCTTACAAACGTCCCCCATTAAATAAATTCATCCCCAACTTTCTTAACGAGGCATAGAAGAAGACACCTCGAACAACTCCGACCACTGTGATCGCATGTCAGCCTCCCTTTCCTAAGTCTCATCCTATACATAGCTGTGCTTCCATAGAACCCATACCAGAAGAACATACTACACATGGAGTACCTTTTCACTATGATCAACAATCCTAGTAGGATGCTCCTCAAACGATCCATCCTGCTCCAGCTCAACTGCCTTGGGTTAAAAAACTTGAGATGGGTCTGAGAAATACCACCAAAGTTGAGAAACATGGAAGACTTCGTGCATAGCCTGGTATCTCTGAGGTAACTGCAACCTGTAAGCAACTAGACCGACTCTCCCCAGAACCTCAAACAGCCCGACGTATCTCGGTGAAATCTTTCCTTGTCTCTTAATCCTCTTATGTCCCATCCTCGGGGTAACATGCAAGAAAACTTGATCTCCGACCTCGAATTCCAAGGGTCGTCTCCACTGATCAACATAGGATTTCTACCGAGACTGTGCAGTATCCATCCTCTTCCAAATCAACTCCGACTGCTCTGTGGTCTCTTGAATAGGTCGAGGTCGCAGCACAGCTGCCTCTCCTACTTCCAGCCAACACAAGGGTGATCGACACGACCTACTGTACGAAGCCTCGTAAAGTGCCATATGAATAGTTTCATAAAAATTATTATTATAGGAAAAATACCCTAGAGGTATATGTTTCTCCCATGAACCTCCAAAATCAAGGATGCATGCTCATGGCATGTCTTCCAGCACCTGAATCGTGTGCTCTGAATTTCCATCTATCTGGGGATGGTAAGCTTTACTCAGAAGTACATGTGTACCCAAAGCCCTCTGTAGCCCCTACCAGAAGTGCGAAGTAAAGTGGGTGTCCCTATCAGAAATGATAGAACTTGAAACCCCATGAAAGCGTAAAATATCCTGGATATACAACCTCCCAAGATCATCAACACCAAAGGTCTCCTTGATAGGTAAGAAATGTGCAACCTTCATGATCCTGTCCACTACAACACAATCCACATAATTACCTCAAGAAGATCTTGGTAACCCTATCACGAAGTCCATCGCGATATCATTCAATTTCCACTCAGGAATGGGTAACTGCTATAGAAGCCCTTCTGGTCACTGATGCTCTTCCTTCACCTACTGATAGGTGTTGCACCACATAACAAAACCATCCACATCCATCTTCATAACTGGCCACCAATACTGATGATGTATGTCTCCATACATCTTTGTGACACCAGGATGAACTGCCCAAGATGGAGCATGAAACACCTGCATAAGATCCTCACGTATGTCTGCTAAAACCCATATGTGAACAATAAAACGTAACACATCATCATCGCTCACTGTCCACCCCGGAGTAGGGTCTCCATCTGAAACACCCTCCCGTAGGACTAAGCCTTCTGGGTCTGATAGCTTCCTCATTCAAACTCGATCCAGAAGAGTAGAGGTAACGACTATAGTAGAAAGAACCGTCTTTCCCTGTCTGTCATGCACCTCCAAATCCATCTCAGAGAACCGAGCTATAAGCTGCCAGTTGCTGCTGGCCTCTAGAACTACCTGCAACTGAGTTCTCCTGCTCAGTGCATCTGCCACAACATTGCCCTTCCCAGGCGTATAAGAAAGCTCGATGTCAAAAGACTATATTTACTCGACCCACCACCACTGTCTCAGATTTAAGTCACTCTGCATGAAGATATACTTAAGGCTCTTGTGTTCAGTATATACCACAAAATGATCTCTTAGAAGATAGTGTCTCCAACAACGCAAATCATGAACAACAACATCCAACTCCAGATTGTGTGTAGGATAGTTCTTCTCATGTGGCCTCAACTGTCGAGATCCATATGAAACAACACGATCCTTCTGCATATGCACTACTCCAAGACCGATGCCAGATGCATCATAGAAATCTGTATAACTCTTGTCCAGTTCTGGTAAAACTAGAATCGGTGCTAAAGTCAATCTCCCCTTCATCTCTTGAAAGGCTGAATCATAGGCTTCTGACCAAACGTACTTTACACCATTCTTAGTCAAGCCCCTCAAAGGAACTTCCAAGCGTGAGATGTCCTGTATAAACCGACTGTAGTAACCAGCCAGTCCTAAGAAGTTCTGTACCTCGAAGACATTCTTCGGTTGCTCCCAGGTAACTATCACTCTCACCTTCTCTAGGTCAACTGATACTCCTGTGTCTGAGATGAAATGACATAGGAAGTAAATCTCGTCCATCCAGAAGTGGAAATTAGAGATATTAGCATATAACTGATTCTCTCTCAATGTAATCAATACTATCTCAAGATGGGTAGCATGGTCGTGTCGAGTATGAGAGTACACCAAGATATCATCCATGAAAACCACCACGAAGGAATAAAAGTAAGGATGGAAAACTCTGTTCATCAGTTCCATGAAGACTTCCGGCATGTTCGTGAGACCAAATGACATAACCAAATACACATACAGACCATACCTACTCTAGAAAGCTGTAAGAGGTATATCTGATGGTCTGACACGCAACTGATGATAACCGGATCTCAAGTCAATCTTTGAGAACACCCTGGATCCTTGAAGGTGATCAATAAGATCATCAATCCTCGGTAAGGGATATTGGTTCTTGATCGTTAACTGGTTTAGTTTCTGATGATCCACACAAAGCCGTAAAGTACCATCCACCTTTTTCATAAATAAAACAGGTGAACCCCAAGGAGAAGTACTGGGTCAGATAAAACCCTTTGCCTACAACTCCTCCAACAACTTTTTGAGCTCTTGAAACTCAGGCATAGCCATCCTATAAGGATGTATGGATATCGGTGCTTCTCCTGGAAAAAGCTCAATAGATAATTCTACCTCATGCTTCAGAGGAAACCCTGAAAAGCCTTCTGGAAAGACATCCGGAAAATGATCAACTACTGGAGGATAATCCATCTGAGAAGTCCCCTGATCATCCAGATATATACTAGAAATATGGGCTATAACACTACCCAACCCATGATGCTCTGGTCCTTCTTTGCTTGCATGGACATCCCATTCTCCCTTATGATGAAAAGATCTGCCCTCTGGTGATGTGAAACTCACCTTGTGGTGATTGCAATCAACAAGGGACTAAAAAGGAACTATCCAGTCCATTTCGAGGATGACATCATGTACTATCATCTCTAGGACATAAAGATCCTACATGAAGTGACACCCACCAACCTCAAGGGGGAACTCCTTGCACTGATGCACACTAGAAGTCCTAAGTCCCAAGGGAGTATCTAGTGTCATCATATCCTTAGTAGTAAATATAGTAAGTATAAGAATCTACACAGTGTGCACAGAAATAAATCTATGAGAATATTCTATATCAATAAGTGATGAAGATAAAACTGAGGCTCGTAAGATCGTACCTCGCACTGTGGAAGGTCCAGGATCATGATCCTGATGAATCTGCTCTACCGCAAATGTCTGGCCCATACCACGAACCTGTGTAGCATCCTGAGATTCCTGGGCTGATCCTCCCTGAGCCTGACCACTGCGTCCATGACCCCTACCCTTACCTGAATGGCCTGTAGAACTCTATCCCCCAATCAACTGTGGAACTGGTAAACCTGATCCGGCACGCGGAGTTGAAACTGATCCTCCTTCGCTAGCCACTGGAAGAAGAACCTTTCAAAACTGTTGCAGGTGACCCATCTTGTCGCAAGCTCGGCACTCCACTGGGTCCCTTTGGAACTGTGGATTCTTATTCCCGTCCTTACCACACTGGTAGCACACAAGTTTTCTACTGGAAATAACATCTCGCTTCCTCGAGTCACCTCGTGTAAACTCTCGGTGGCGCTTCCCACTGTCAGAAGGAAGGGTACTAACTTTGGATGCTGAACCGCCCTGGCTCACTACTCCAGTATCTCTCAGATTACTCTTCGTGAACAACGCCTAGTTAACTATCAAATAAATTGAAGTCTACTAGGGACATTCACTTGTGATCTGATCTCTGGTCTGAGGCCCTCCTCAAACTTCCTTGCTAAAAACAGCTCGTCATTCTGCAGAACGGGAGTGAAATGATGTAATTCAGTAACACGAGAGGAATACTCCATAACTAAAAGAGTACCCTGCTATATTTTCATGAACTCTCTAGCTCTATCATTCCTCAGCGTCTCTGGGTAGAAGTAGTTATATAACGTACGTTGAAACTCGTCCCAAGAAACTATCTGCTGATGCCCTGCCTGAGAAACTACGACCCACCATATCTTGGCGGAATCTCACAACATGTAAGATGCAAGATTCACCCTTCTATCTGGGGGTGTCTCGAGATGATCAAAGATAGAAACCATTGCTTCAAACCAAGATTCAACAGCCCAAGGTCCGCCATCACCTAAGAACGTGGGAGGATGCTGCTGTTGGAAGACTCGTGTAAGCTCTGCCATAGATTGGGTAGGTTGCTGAGCTCCCTGAAAGTTTTGTGTGAACCTCATGAATCCCTCATGGAACTGTGCATCTGCACCAGTATCCAGGATAACTGCTTGTTCCATATCTGGCGTACGATCATCGTCTGATCCCTGACGTGCGATGGGAGGACGTCTTGGTGGCATGACTTTGCAAGGTCAGAAAGCACACCTTTATTAGTAACGATCATAGTTTCAACTTAATAGAGAGAAAGAAGAACAGGAAAGGAAAAAATCATAAAACTCTAAAAACATGGTTACATGGAATGTAGTCCCTATACACGACATTTTCCATGAAGATTTTTCTTGGTTGTGTACACTGGCCAAGATGGCTGTGTAAACACAAACTACACGGCGTGTTCTTACATATACACGGCGTGTACCGTCCACTTTCCACTTGCCCGGTTACTCCTACACGACTATGTCACACGGACTATCCCAACCTAATACTACACGACTTGTCTATCCACTACACGGTGTGTCCTTAAGGTTTTTCCCCTATCTGTGTCCTTAGTCACGTGGACTGGTACACAGACTAAAACTACACGACGTGTCAACAACGTACACGACGTGTTGTCCATAATATTTTCCAACCCATGTATTCAACTACACGGCTGGGTCATATGGGACATTACTACAAAACGTGTCAACAAGGTACACGGAGTGTTGTTACTGAGATTCTCCAACCCATGTATTCAACTACATGGCGGGATCACACGAAAGAAGAGTACACGACGTGTACTTCAAAGTACACGACGTGTAACCATGAAATGTAATTCCTCCCGAACAGAAGAACACATGGCATGTGTTCATAAGTCCACATGCCATGTTATCTGGGTTTCTGGGTAGTAGGCATACAAAACTCCCCAAAACCAATGCAAAACACTAAAAACTAGCACCTATGTGTCAAATTCTGTTCCGTGGGGGCCCATACTCTCCGCGAATCAAAGCTTGAGATAATAACAAGGAATATAGAAAGTAAACAGTATGATAATCCATGATCCGCCAAATTCCAACCCTTGAGGGCCCATAACAAATCTATGATCAAATCTTGGTGTCCATGCTAAATAATCTGTAAGATAAACAACACCATATCAACATAGCATGTATTTCTATCACAGGAACAATCACAACAACATGCATAATCTATAACGACATCTATCATAATAGCATGAAATTTATAATTCACCCTAGATGGAATGGTAAAATTCATGACATGTGATTTTTCTAACTAGTTCCTATATGATGCATGAGATGCCATACCCTCATCTCATCGGGTTGCGTCAAAATAAAAACACAATCATATAAACTGTAACAGCACAAAACAAGTGCATCACTCAACGGTGAAATATATTCAACAGTAACACTTGTCCAAACTAAAAAGTGCACTTACGAGGTAGTATAGATTTTCCCTGTACATAGGTTAATTACTCCCGGACACAATTAAGTACCAACTAACCATTCCTTCCTATCCCTGTCTAGTGTCTCTAAACAATAAGGAAATAGAAACAAAAGGAAACTCCTATGATACTACTTTGTAACGACCCAAATCCAGAGCCACTCAACTGGAACCTCATACCCAGTTCACCACATGACCTCAAGCGCGTTTCCCAAAATTCCAGAGGCTGCCGAATAGCAGTAAGGGCCTTGGGGAGTCAGTGGGGAAACTATTCCCTCATTTGGTCAAGTATGTGGTGGAAGGAAAATAACATAACAATAGCGGAAGCAATAAACAACACAGGAAAATGGAAACTGAATAGCAGAAGCAATGTATAATATAATAATGATGTAGCATGACACATGTTTCTATGTAAAGGAGTAAACAAAACAACGTGATGAAATAAAATGGAAACCCAAGTAGCAAAAGTAAACAGTAACTCCAGTAGCATCGCGAGCCTATTCTTGGTCCCATGCTCTCCATCTCTAACCAGCAATCAAGATCCTGAGGTAGAAGGGCCGCAATCCCTATCCACACCTGCTACCATATAACCTGTTTGAGCCGAAAAGAAGGACCCAAACAAGGTGTGAGACTAATCCCAATAGTCAAGCACCAAAAGATATGTGCCCTACTGTTAGTGAGTAATATAGAAAAAAGAAATGGAAATAAATACAGTAGAGAAGCAGGGGTACACTAAAGTAAACAATCCTAAAATTCTCCATTCACATTTATTTATTAATTCAATTCAATTATTTAATCGTCAACCAAGGAATCTACCAAATAGAACAATAGTCCAAAGACATAGCAAGTAACACAACAAGTATCCCAACAGACTACCTAAACTGCAAGCAGTACAAACCCAAGCTTGTTCTTTGGCTTGGTGGACTCATCACAACCAACCAACAATATTTATTACACTGACCCTCTGGGTGGCTCACATGGGAAGGCCCTTATGGTCAAACATTCGAACAATGGCAAAGACACTCTGAGGAAGTACTCAACTTTAATTGCCCCTATGGTATTGCAGCGATACTACAGACTCTTTGAGAAAGAACTTACGTCTAATTCCCCCTTTAGTCTCGATTCGTTAATTATCTGACCCTCTAAAAGTGCACAAATTCAATCCCCCTAATGGTTTTATAATGATAATAATTAAACAGGGCCTCTGAGGAAGCACTCAACGTCAATTCCCCCGATGGTCTAACGACACCAGGTTCCCGCAACCCTAAGTAAAAGCAATCGTACGTAAACGATTCGTAGCAGCCCTAATTATGTCCAGAAAAATACTTGGCTAATAGATACAATGAATAAAAAGCATATAAACAGTAGGAAATACCTACAATCAACTATATCAAGGCAAGAAAGCAATGCAACAAGGTCTGCCTCATAGGCAACCTAAGCCAAACGACGATAAATAGCCAAACAAGGGGATACACCTATGGGGTGATCCTAACACATGCTAAAAATAAATTATTTATCATCTAATAACCTCAAGCATACATGAAATCCAAGGAAGATAAAGAAACATTATCAAAACCCTAACCCGAGATACTCGATACATGGGTACCCTGCACTTTTGCGCCAAAAACTCAGAGACATTAAACATAGGGCAACAAACCACCTACCTCGATCCTCGTAGATTGATATAATTGAACCTCAACATGAGATTCTTCATAGAATAGAGTATATACACAAAAACGTCTAAAATATTCATCCACAGATAACTCACACGAGAGGAAGAATCATGAAAAAAGTCCAAAGAAGAACCAAGAACTCACCGCTGCGATTCTATTGCAACCGACGATGTTTGATTCAGATCTGCAGTGACATATTGGTGGTTTGGAGAAGATTCGGCCTCCCCCTACGCTCTGGGTAGAATTAGGCAGAGAAGAAGATGAAAACAGGGTTAAGTCACCACCCTGGTCTGATTAATGAAATAAAAAAGAAAAGTACACGGCGTGTACTTCTAGAGTACACAGCGTGTACCTTGTTTTTACATACTCCACATTAAGCGGCTTTCATGTCACCCCACACGGCTGGGTGTGTGACTCGTACATAGCCAGCACACGGCCTCGTGCGGGAGAAAACTACATGGTGTGTACTTACAAAGTACATGGCGTGTACTCTGAAAATTTTCAGATTTTCCCCTTTTCTCAAAAACGACCAGAGAAGGAAAAACATACCTAAAAAGATGGTCTAGTTTCTTACATATACCGTAGAGGAGGTCTTATTTGTGGGGGGTATGATTGGGGATTAACCTATGAAAATGAACTCCTTTGACCTCGGGCCTTCAGACTGACATCCTATGTATTTTGGTTTGGGAAGAAATCAGAGATCTTGTAGTTCATTGAGGTGGGTATTACGTGTGGAATCTTCCCACATGATCTCGGGACTTCAGACATGCATCCTACCTATCTTATTTAGAATATGGATCATAGTTCTTATAGTTCATTGTGATGGGGATTACACATGGAAACTGGCCATTTGATCTTAGGCCTTTAGATACGCATCCTACGTATCCTGATTAGAGAATGAATTATATTTCTCGTATTTCTTTGGGAGATGGTGTGGATGTAACAACCATCGCTAACCTATAAGCCCATGTGATTCATGCTATGTTTGAAAAACAAGAGGAAACAGTAGACTAGATAAAACACACACTTTCCATTCTCCTCTGATGGAAAAGGAGGGAGATTATGGAAGAGGCTGCGACTACTGGCCCAAAGGGAGAAAGAGATGTGCTTTGAATGTTCCAACTCTCACATGTGTTGATATCCAAGAAAGTCACATCTAGTGATCTATCCAGACACATCCTAGGCCATAGAGAAGAGGAGAAAGAGTGACCCCCACTCAAATAAGAAGGATTGGGACTTACCTTAGAGTTAGTTCCCTTAAACTAGTTTTGGGTAAGGGAAGAATCATTATTCCTTTTCAAAAGTAAAGGAAAACATGAATTCTTTGACTTATCACTATCCCTCATTTACTAGAAAAGATAGTGATTTTCATTGATCCCTATAATGGTGGGGGGTGGGGGTGGGGTGCGGATGGGGGTACATGTTAGAATCCCAAGGATGGACCTCAGGGTACCATGATAATGTAGGCATAGAAACAACATGGGGCCCCATACCATTGTGAGGATTACCCACATGTCTCCTCTTACTATGGGTATGTAGAATCATAGGGGCATGTTGATGCACCCAATGGACTATTCATACATGTTCTGTGGTTTTGGAGGAGGCTTTGTCCTGATTTTCGTGGACCAGTTCTTAGAGGGGATTCAATGGATGAGATGGGAATGGAAGGGAATGACCAATAATAGAAGGTGGACATCCCAAACATACCTACTTCGTGTTTCATTTTTTCATGTGGGGTGGGGTAACCACCACATGGGGTATTGCTATGCGGGTAGAGGGGTCATCTGTATACTTAAGTGGTATGTAGACCTAGATAATATTTGTATAACAGGGTGCTATGCAGACCATGATGTGGTCTACACACCATTGTGGTACTCGGTCTCAGGTTTCATATACCTAGGGTTGTGGTATGTTTCACTGGAGACCACCCATGTGGAGGAACGATCCACGATGCTGGTTTTCATCCATATAGAGATGTGCAATGCAATCTACTGGGCTAAAGGAGGGGCATTGGTCCTGTAGTTTGTGTGGAGTACATTTGTGAAGGGAGTATGGTATGTAGTTCACCAATTAGGTTCATACTTTTCCAACATAATTATGATTCTTTCTTTTTTATTGTCCATGGATGGTTTACACCTACTAAAAACCATTAATTGTTATATAATTTATCGATCGTTTTCCTTGAAAGTCTTTCATTCGTAAACTCCATGCTCTCCAAAACTCTAACCCTCTATCTCAGTTCCCCTCAATTTCCTTTTATACAGTTCCAAGGAGGATGTATTGATGGGTAACATGGAACTATTTGTATAATCTCCTAGGAAATTCATCGGACTTGTGGAAAACTCTGTTAACATAAATTTGTGGGGTTGCAGTTCATGGTGGGAGAAATCACCATCTCAATCCCATGACTGATGCAGTTCACTAGATTTCACCAGCCTCACCACATCCAAGAACTACATAGTATGTGGGGACAGTATGTGGGGGCATACCTCTCCATCATGTTTTCTCTAATGATGCAGTTCATGGGAGCCGATGCCATCTTATTTGTTTATTCTGTGAACTGCTTGGTTTGTTGGCCAAGGTTTCACGGGCCAGTGTTTCCGGGGCTATCCGCGTACCGTTCGATTCATGGGAAATTCCATCCATGTACCATTCTTAGAAATTATTTGGGGGGCCACATTAGTCCTTTTCCAAATTCAATTTTTTGCAATATTTTTCTCTTATTTTGAATTAGACCTATTTATTATTCCCTTATAATTTTTTTGAATTATTTTCCTTCCCATTAAAGAGTTTTCAGGACACTACAACATCAAAATTTCAGTCAAATCTTCTTCTAGGTTATGTTATTTAGTTTTTTTGTTATATATTTATCCAAACAATAATTGAATAAATCCCAAATGACGTCTCATATGTGAAATATGAGTCCTTTATTAAGTTATGGATGTGATTTTTATCCTAGGTGCAACATAAGGTTTGTGTGAGTCAGGTGTATGGTTACATCGTATATAAAGACAGACTGGAATTTTATTTTTTGATTTTTAAATAGTCTGATTTATAGTTGAGTGGTATGAAAACATCAAGAATGGGTTACAAATTCAAAGCATCCAAAAATGGAGTTGAAAATTAAAAAATAAAAAATTTGGAGCATTCAAGGAGACCTTGAGTCATACCCACAACTGCTTGTGTCACATATGGTCACATTCCATCATCATCATCATCAACAACATCATCATCCTGTCATCACCGTCATCAGTAACATCACACTAGTCACAAGAGGAATCACTAACAAACGTAAAATCATTCCACTGACAATCAATAAAACCAAAATACATCACCAACGTAGTCTTCGTCAATATATCATCACACTTGTATTTCATAGAAAACCATAATCTTAAGTCCATCATTGCCACCAAATTGCTCCATAATTAACCATTATAGATAAACTGAACAACCATAATGTCTGGAACATACCTTCCTCCAGGAAAACCATCATATGAGACAAAAAAGTACTGCCAACGATACTCACCATACCACAAACACACATTCCTCTATTGCACTAAATATTCAAATAGAGGTCTCACCTCATGGAGGCCAATAGACACTTGAGAACCACATTAAAAAACATTGATGAAACACCACACAAGAAAAACATGGAGAGGAGAGGTGGAATGTGAATCTAGGTAAGAGAAAAACACCAAAAGACCTCTATAGAGGGATGAACCTTCTGATGAAAAATCCCATCAAACAAAAACATAAAAATCAAACACAAAAACAAACAATAACTAAACCCCATCATAGAATGAAAATCCAAAACATCTGAAGAGGATAGAACCAAGCCGAGGAGAAAAAGATTCCAGTGCTGACATAGAGAACTCTGAGACCACTGCTACCCCCCTCCAGCACCATCCCAATCTACACTAAATCCCACATATTTTCCATAAAATATGGGGTCAATCAGAATAGGTAGTCCATCAAGAGTAGATGAGGGAAAAAACATAGTGTGTAAACACTGACACTCACCCAATCTGTCTGAAGCACCTGCACCTAGACTGAATGTGGAGGTCCTAAGAACAAGTGTAAGGTAGAAAGAGGGGTGATGAGAAATGAATTATTTCCATATCAGCAAAGGTTCCCATGTAAGGTAGAGGAAATGGAAGATGATATTGGGAAGAGAAAGTGAAAAATTGTTAAATGAGGAGCACCTTCACCGAAAAAATAAATAAATGCAATTGTGTGATTAAAAAAACAATATTTACTATTCAATTTTATATTGATGTTTCATTTAAAATGTTAACAGTGAGATTTATGTGATATATTGAATGATATCAATAAATATTCTTATTATTCTTATTATTATATTTCGAAAACAATAATTTTTTTGTGGAAAATTAAAATGTGTTTATATATGAGATAAATATATATGTGTATATATATATGTATGTATATATATATATACAGGTGTATATATATGTGAGTGTGAATATATCTATGTGGGTTTATATATATATATATATATGGGTTAAATATATAGGTATATAAATATATATGTGGTTTTATAAACATATATATGGGTTAAATAAATATGTATATATATATGTGTGTATATATAATGAGTATATATATATGATTGCTTTTAATATATATATATATATATATAGAAATTTAATGAATGGATTAAATAATATTATTTCTAAAAAATGCACGAGAATTCATTAGGTCATTACATGGATCATTACAAAAGTTAGAGAAGAAATTATTGAAGGTTGAAATAAAAAAATTATATAAGGGGATTGGGGACATGGAAAGCCACATAAGGCACACCATATGGGATGAATTATCTCCATCTCACACCTCAGTCTCATTCTTTATTCCTCTATTATTTTATTTTATTTTATTTTATTTTATTTGAAAATTCTATCATCAATATCTTTTTGGATATTCTTTAGATTGACATATCATTAGTGACACTATGTTTTTCTCAATGAGTATAATTTTAAACATAATTTATTTTCTGATGTCAATAAAAAATTAGTGGTGTAATTATACTCAGACTCCAAATCATATCGTCAATTTTCATTGATGATAAGGAATTAAACGTAGGATATTCCTTACCATGTGGGATATTGTTTACACATATTTCCAGGTTATATTTTTATGTTCCAATTATTGATATCCACACTTGATTATGATCGCATGTGGGTGTGTGCAGGTGGTATCATGTTATATACCTTTTAATTTTATGAATATTTATTAGAATTAGATATGACGGTCACCACTTGGGGTGAATGACCATTAGTTAATTTTGTGTCATCAATAATAATTATTCTTAATTAATTAATTTGGACTTAGTATTAATTAATTAAATGAATTATCCCAAAAAAATTGACATGGTTCGAAGGGATATGTTGGTCCTTGTGCGATAGATTCTCTTTTACCATAGATGGATGTGGTTTGATCAAATATGAATGCATTTGACTATAAGGACACCTTGAGGTTTATTGTTGGGGTCTTTTTACACATTTTTTCATGTTATATTTTATCTGTTGGAATATTTATATTATTGCTTAATTTTTGATTTCATGTGGGTATGTGTATAGCCCATGATATGGTATTATTTGATTCCATGTGATTGATGTGATATACATATTACATGATGATGTTATTTTCAAATTTTGTTCTATATTATGATTCAATATTTCTAATGATAGGGGATATGGTTGTTATCATTATACAAATTTTCATGTTTCCCTTTAGAGGATTGGTATGTGTATCCATAATAGTTGACCACTGTAGTGTCATTTCTTCTTGTGTTCCATGTACATGAAGTTGTGGAAATGATGACAGTGGTACATGATAGCCTTGAACTGAAAATATACTTGATGTCTTGTGGATTTCCGATTAGAAGTAAATTCTCAATGAATTGTGGATTTACAAGTGTTAACCGATGCATTGTGGATTCCAATTAGGTTAATGATACTCAATGACTTATGGTTTTTTTAGTATTAATTGATGCCTGGTGGATTTCATGTAGGTTATTCACATGATGCACTATAGATTTTGTAGTGACACACTAGTACCCTTGTGGTTGGTACCTTTGGGTTAGATATGATATCTTAAAACTACCCTCAATATATTTTGGCTTGGAGCCAAAGCAGGTATGCCTAGGGGTTTGGTGGATACTTGGTTAGTACACAACTGCTCAGTTTTGTTTTCTGTGTTTATGCATCCAACATTTATTATTATTATTTTGGAATACACTTGTTATAATAGAGAACACCAGGTAAGAACAAATTTGCGGTGTCCTATTGAGAGTTTTAATCACACCATACATGGACTTTCGATGTTCTTGTAGATTTCATGAGAGACCCAATGAAGATAAAGAGCCCTGTGGTGGATGAATGAGAAGGTGGAGTACAGATATCAAGTGGACATGAAAAAACATCTAAGGAACCAATAGTTATTTTATTTATTATCTACATACATTAATCTACACATATTTCCACTTTGGGAGATCTTATTTATATACCATGAATTCAATATTTAGTTTCCATATTTTCTATATTTGATTATATTATTACATAGTTTATTTTTATTTGGTTATTTTTTTGTGAACTCTGATGGAGGGTATAATATTACCCTTATTCTACTTGAGACCCTTTATTCTAGTTGGAATCCTCTTTTGTACAAGTAGGCGTGCATGAGGTTATGTGGTACTCCATCTCATATACAGTGGCTTGGGTTTGGATTTTCCAAATTGGTATTAGAACTCTATGTTTACTAACATTCATTTTCTTTTTCATTTATTTAGGATAAGATAGAGTGGTATTTGGATGGTTAGTACAAGGGTAGTGAACTATTATAGTGTATGGACAACAATGTATAGTGGACTTCTGAGTTTCCATAAAAAATGGTAATTTATTTATTTCTATTACAATTAATTAAATTCACCTTGAGTGATTCACATGATGTTGATATGTGATTTATGATATTTTGATTTTATTTATGCATCCTGACTAGGAATTTAGGTTAACATATTCTATATATACTTGTTTTAGTGATATATTGTAGTTATTTAATTGGATGCCTTGATTTGTGATGTCTCTTTGGGATAGTTTCTTTTTGTTGTTCGATAACTATATTGCGTTCTATTATTATATATATTAATTATAATTAATTAGTTGAAATGATAATGTTACCATGTTAGTATATATATATGATGATTGTGAATAACATGTGGGGATGTAGGAAAGGGTTATTGATAGGAGGGTTATTCCTTGGGGTTGAGGGTAGACTCATAGGGAAGCCTTTGGGAAATCCCATATATTCATTGGGGCTTGTTATGTTTCTAATGTTTCTCTTGTCATGGAGATGTGAGATTGGTTGTCTAATGTTCAAATTTAGTGGTCTTAGTGGTTCGATCAAGACTAATTTGGAAACATCTTGGGGATGAGAAGTTGAATGAAGGGGATAATTGTAACATCCTTAAATTTTTAATGATAATAAAACCCTCTTTATAAATAATCCATGAGTATTTTTATTTCAAAAAAATAAATTTTCAATAAAAATCCTTTAATAAATGATTGAAAGGATTTATGTAGTGGTAAAATATTTGTTAACACTTAAAAATATTCTGTAGAATATTTTTTAGTCATGTTTGGAGTTAACACATAATTCTAAGGCCTGTAAAGCCTCAATATTGATTTAATAAAAATATTTAATATATTATATTTTGGGTCCATTCTATTTTCCAAAAATAATGAAATACCTCATGAACAGTTTCTTATTTTTGAAATCCTAGACCACCGTTAGGTCCATGATGCTTGGTTTACCCTAGGTGTGATATGAAATTTGTGCGCATTATACATTTCACCAAATTGCATTCAAGGGCAACTTATTTAAAAATTTTGTTAATTTTTTTAAATAACAAAATATCTTCCAAATAATGTATTGTATGAGAAATCTGAGATCATCATTATATATGTAATATGGGCTTTTCATAAGGCACAACATAATATTTTCCCAAGTCAGCTGTTTGGTTACATTGAATAGACAGATAATAAAAATTATATTATTATTATTATTTGTGTTGAAGAAAATAAATATGTAAATATACTTATGTAATTAAATAATTTGGAATCTACTAAATGATGAGTGGAATTTTTATATGTGTGTATTTTTTTGTGATCAAAGTAATAACGATGAAATTTTTACTTGTGGTAAATAAATGCAATTGTGTGGTTAATAAAAAAAGTTATTAACTATTTTTTTTAAATGGGTGTTTCATTTATAATGTTAACAGTGGAATTATAGTGTGATATTTAATAACAGTAATAATAATAATTATTATTATTATTATTAAATTTGGAAAACAATTTTTTTTGTGTGTGGAAAATTAAATTGTGTGTATATATATAAGAAAAATATATATGGACATATATACAAGTGAGTTTATATATATATATATAGATGTGTATATATATTTAAATAACATGTATATATATATATATGAGGTATATATATATAATTATATATATATGTGTGAATGAGAATATATATGTGGGTACGTATATATATATAATGTTTATATAAACATGGGTTATATATATATGTATATATATATATATGTGGGTGTATATATATATATGGGTTTAATAAATATGTATATGTGGATATGGGTATATATATAATGAGTATAAATATATATATATATATGATGTGTTTTAATATATATATTTAATCAATGGAATAAATAAGAGGTTTTTTTAATAAAAATGCTTGTGAATTCATTGGGGTGTTGTGTGGATGTTTTTAATGGATATGAGGGGGAATGAATTAATAATGGATAAAATAAAAAATGGGAGGGGGGGGGGGGGGATTGGGCATGGCACTTGATGTGAACCAAATGGGATGAATTATCCCCATATCACACCTCACTCTCATCCATATTTCCTCTATTTTTTATTTTTTTATTTTTTCAAACTTCTCTCTTCAATATATTATTTGACATTGATTGGATTGACATTCTATTAGGATCAATAGGTTATTCATGATGAGAATAATTATAAACAAAAATTCTTTTCTGAATGCATTAAAACATTTATGGTGGAAGTAAACTCGATCATCAAGTCTTTTCGTCAATCTCCATCGATGTCAAAGAATTTGAGGTAGGATGTTCCTTACATATTGTAATTGTGTTTAAAAATGTTTAAAGGTTATATTTTATGTAATTAAATAATTCTTATTTTCTATTTATTACATTCACTTGTGGGAGTGTGTAGGTGGTATCATGTTCTCTACCCTTTGGTTTTTTTTCTTGTTTATTGGTATGAGATATAAGGTTCTCCATATTTCATAAACATAATTTAGTTTACCTTGTATCATTAATAATAATGATTCTTCATTAATTAATAAGGATCATGTCTTAATTAATTAATTTAATAATGATGATTAAATTGACAAGGTGCTATGTTCTATGTTGGACCTTGTGTGCTGGCTTATTATCTGGCCACTGATGGAAGAGAATTGATCACATATGAGTGTGTTAGACTATATGAACACCTTGAGGTGTGTTGTTCTGCAATTTTTTCACATTGTTTCATGTTATAATTTTTTTGGAATATTTATATTCATGTTTGAGTTGTGATCCCATGTGAGTGTGTGTGTAGCCCATGATACGGTACAATCTGATTCCATGAGATTGATGTGATTTCTAGATTCTAGGATGATGTTTGATTCACATGATGATGTATATGATGAATCTATATTTAACATGTCGTGTTTTATGGTTTTAATCATGATATAACTTTTCACATTTCCCTTTATAGTATTGGTATATTTATCCAATAAAGGTGACTGTCTATGTGTGATTACTCTTTGTGGGGTATGCACATTGAGTTCTAGTAATTATGATAGTGGTTCATGATAGCATTTTAACTTGGCCTATACTTGATGCCTTATGGATTAGAGAGTAGACGTTGACACCCGATGCCTTGAGGATTTCTAAGTGTTACCCAATCCCTTGTGGATTACATGTAGGTTATTTTATCAATGCGTTGTGTATTTCTGAGTGACACACCAATAGCCTTGTAGTTGTATCCTTGTGAATGGGTATGATCTATTACCAACAAATAATATATATTTTTTCACATAGACGAATTAGGTATGATCATGGGTTTGGTATAAGATTAGTTAGCACACTACCACTTAGTTTTGGATTTCATGTTTATGATTCATGAATTTATTTTTATTATTGAATAACCTTGTTATACATTAGTACACCAGGTAAGGATGCTTTGTTGGTGTCCTACTATGTCTTGTACTCACACCCTACTCACATATTTTGATGCGCATGAAAATTTCAAGAGAGACACAATGAATGGAAAGGGCCCTATGGTGGATGGCTAAGAAGGTGGATCATGGAGCCGGAGTGGATCGAGACATCAACTAGAGGACCGCAAAACTCTTTTATTTATTGTCCAATTTCATTATTATAGACAACATTCTAATTTTGGAGATCTTATTTATATACCACATATTCTATCTTTATTTTCCACATTTACTCTATTTTATCATGTTATTATATTGTTTTTTCTTATATTTGTTTATTTATTTTTCATATTCACTCAGACGAAGGGTATATTCTCCCCATGGTTCCATGTGAGACCCTAACTACTAGTTTACAACCTCTTGCATATGGGGAGGCATACATAAGACCATGTTCAACTGTGGCTTGTACCTAGTGGTTCTCATTGGTTGGTTATGAAACCATTTATAAGTTATTATATAATAATACTCCACAGATAATATGTCACACCACAATGGTCCACGTCAACTAGATATGTGGTGACCTAATGACTCTTGACTTGCCACATGGAAGTCATTGTCCCATACCATCCTGGTTTTTTTTATTCTGCATCCTCGGGGGGATTATTAAAAAAATCTCCAACATTCATGTTATTGGATAGGTAGAATAAAAAAACCCTAGATGGTTCGGGACAACACCTACCACATGGAAAGTGGAGAGGTGTTTGTAAGCCACTTGGACAATTATTATAGCCCATTTCGGTTTGTCATATAGGCTTCTAAGGATCATTATAATGTGTTTACAGTTATTTACATTTCATTATTCATTATGAATAACTACTTTATGATAAATTCCACTATAAACAACCCATACTATTCATTTGATCTAACCCTTTTTTTCTCCCTTCCCCAAGATATGAAGATGGAATATTTAAATGAGTTCAAGGGTAAAAAAATTACTTTTACTATGATGTAATTTATGATTTCACATGTATTGCGTGACTCAATTTTGTATCTAGTTTAGAAAAGATATGAACCCATTCAGTATTTTGGGATGATATTTATTTTATCTAGCACCATTATAATAAAGTAGACACTCACTCCGGGCTACTATGGCCAGAGTATTTAAAGAAATTCTTTTCAATTCAAAAAAACATTAATCACATTTCTTTTCAAGACAAATTTTACTTATTTTAAAGAAATTTAGTCAGAATAATTGATAATGAAGTAGAATTTTTAATAAAATCATCGGTATTAACTTATTAGTATAAGGAAATTTTGAATTTTGGTGCAATTTTTAGGTCTTTCCCATTCTTACACTACATTAGTTTTAGTTAGATGAATAGTTATTCCATATTTAGAAATAATATTCTGAAGGAAATAAGTTTTTGACAAATACAATTAAAATTTACCAAATTATCCATATAAATTATTTTCTCTTAAATACCTAAAGATAATTATTTGGTGTTTCTCTTGTTCCCCATAACTTCTAAAATATAATAAAATGTCATCAATGAAAACAAACAAAAAATTATCTAAATATTAATGGAAAACTCTATTAATAAGATTCATAAATAAATTTGGGGAATTATTGAACCTAAAAGGAATAAAAACATAGTCATAATGCTCATACTGAGTATGGAAGGATGTCCTTGAAATGTATTCATTATTCCCATTCAGCTGGTCATACCGGGGCATGAGATCAATCTTTAAGAGATACATGTCACCCTAGAGCTGATCAATCAACTTATCGATATGAATAAAATTACATGTTAATAATTTTGATATTATTGTGTTGTAATTAATTAATCCAAAGTATCATGGAACCATAATTATTTTAAAAAATAAAAAACATGAGCACCCTCAGATGAAGGGTTCGGGTGGATGAAACCCTTATCAAGCAATGGCAGTAACTATTTTTTTTTCAATTCTAATAGTTCTACTAGACCTATTTATCAATGTGGTTTTGAAATTGGATTAACATTAGGTGGTAAGTATATAATAAATTCAACCTCTTAAACCAAAATTACACTAGGATAATCATTAGAAAATACATCAATAATTTCATCTACTACAAACACTACTATAAATTGAAAAGGTTTTTTCTATTTAACAATATGTGCAAGATATCTTTCACTTCCATATTTTATTAGTTTATAATCCTTTTTATATTCTACTAAAGGAATGAATTCAAGGATGTCTTTGGCTATCTCCCTCGAAAAAAGTAGGTGAACAAGTTGAACACATGGCCTCAACCAAGCCTTTTCATATGCCAAATGCTTTTTACTAGCATCGATGGTCTAAGGAGATATTTTGGGATACTATACCACCATGATCTAATTAGAAAACAATGTTAATAGTGTATAAATAACCAAAAAAAGAAAAAATAATGAATAAAGTAGTAGAATAGGTATAAACATATAATCCTTAAATCAAATCAAATGCTAAAATCATACCATACATAATAATTATTTCATGTATTTATAAAAATAACATGAATACATTACAATAGGTAGACAAAAAAGATTTAAAAATTCCAAAAAAAATATATAATCATATTGATAATCAACCCAGTTATCTTCCACCAAGATCCCATCCTAATACAAGAAGTCACAGAACCAGAATAAGATGCTTCCACTTATCCACACATGGAATCATATAATCTTCTTGGGTACTAAAAGAGGCCCATATAGGGTGTAGGAAATAATTAGTATGCCAACACCAAAAAATATATCTTGTGAATATAAACTATAACTATTTGAAGGTATATCAATGCAAAATAAGAAATAAATACAACCCAAGTTGATCTTAGGATCTTCATTGGACCCCTGGCTAACCATACCTGCTTCAGCCTATGCTAAATGTATGAAACATTCCGTTGCATGTTTTCAGGTAATAATTGAAACTATTTTGATGTCATTTTGTTAGGGGATCATATTGGGTTGTTTTGGGAGAGTGTTGTAAAATTATAGAAACTTCTTTGGATGTGCATGTTTGGTGTATGATTTTCCCAAAAAGTGAACCCTCTATTGAAAAATATGCAACCTTGGATAGTGAGGGTTTTCATGGTTGGAACATGTTTTGAGAAACTATTTTCCCACCAAGAAGAAACCATGCACCCTATAATAGGTACACATGGTTACAGTGCACGTTTTTTCAACTACGTGACCCTCACCAGGAAACAATTCATGCATTATTTATCTCTGAAAAATTATTTTAAACTATTGATCCTCATGGGTTAACCCCCAGTTAACATCCACTCAATATAAATCATTTTCTTTGTATTTTAAGTCTCTCAATAATATATTTTTGGATATCCAAACCCTTCTCTTGGTAGATCAAAGAATGGTGGATCTTGTTTTAAGTATTCTAGGTAAGTAAATCTCCACATGTGAGTTTGATTCGGGCCTCGTATTTTATCATTTTTAGAGGGTACTAGGTCATCATATTTTTGATGTATATATAATTAATTTTTTGAGAAAATGATTCTATGTTTTTTCTTGATATTTGATAGCTTTTTAATTTATTGGTGAATCACGTTGTAGGTGTAGATATTTTATTCCACGATTAAAGGTTGATTTTGTCTGAGATTTTCGATACAATTGAAAACATGATTTGTTTAATTTTTTTTGAAATACATTTCAATTTATTAATGAAAAACCAATTTGATATGATCTGGAATTGGAATTTTAAATGGAATTTATTTTGAGTAAAACCCCCAACTAAAATATAATTGGAATTTGGGGTGTATTTTAAAATTTACTTAGTTGATGAAATGATTTGAAAATTGCTTTTACGAAATGTCACAAATTGAAATGATTAAAAACTATGTTTGTTTTTGTATCCAAAAGTAATTAATTGATAAAAAAAACTTGTTTTTGTTTTGAAGATCATTTGGAATATTGAAATGGAAAATTGGGAAATTGAATTATAAATGAAGAATGATATGAACTGAGTTGATTTTCCCCTAACATATTGATTGATTGAGAACATGAGAGACAAGATAGTTAGTTTTTTATGTGGAACAAACATTCTAGAATGACGATTTCCTAGGACTGGATTAATGATGAAAAATATTACAAAAACCTATTTATTATTATATTATCCCTATTGGGATGTTGATGAATCTAATTCATCCTGAGCCTAAGGGTTGTGTGTATACATATTATCCATGATCATTGATATTATTAGGATGAGG
Organism: Viscum album; assembly: GCA_963277665.1. Classification (NCBI taxonomy): domain Eukaryota; kingdom Viridiplantae; phylum Streptophyta; class Magnoliopsida; order Santalales; family Viscaceae; genus Viscum; species Viscum album. Next base: position 955,741,717 of record OY728126.1, read on the forward strand.
ATCCTAAAAATAAAATCTTGTGTACTGTAGGGAAGATGACCCTCAATCTTGTTATGTTTGTTTTGATTGTATATGACATTTATTGTTGAAAAATTTTATTCACTTAAAATTATATATATTGAATAGTTTAAATATAAATGATTATTTAATCCATGTTTGAAATTTTTACCATTATTTTTAAATAAATTCATGTTTTGTTTTAAATATAAAAATGTAATTTCATGCACTATTTCATTTAAATTGAAATTAGGATTTGGATTGTTATTATCGAATGCTTGGTGAGACCCTTAGAGTTTGTATATTTTCATATGATAGGTCTAAGAAAAGGGAAAGTACCTATTAGATGTGGTGGATGTTCTTGATCTTGTAGGATTGGATTGCTGTGTTGTCTTGGGATGTTTATCTTTTTGATGAGTATATTGATGATGTACTATTTTGGGTTTTGAAACCTGTTTTGTTTATAGTACATAAACCATTTGGAGTGTTGAGAATACTGACTTTTAACAATATTTCTTCCTTTGTTTTGTGAAAAAATTCATTCACTCTTTTACATTGTATGATGCTAGGTTATATTTTCCAAACCATGGGGATCAAGAACATCCATCAAGCAATGTCAGATATGGCTTGGGTATCAATGTACCAGGGTATCTAGGCTGGTTATTGAAAATATATATGAGCATTAATTCATTTAATCATTTATGCATGGGATTAGAGATCATAACAAAAGTGACTATGGGAACAATAATGGTAATACCAAAAGAATCCAAGAGTAATCAAGGAATCCATGACTATAGAAGGCTCGATTAGATCACAGTACACAACCATGAATCATAGAAATAAGGGATAAGTGTAATTAGAGGGGTATACCCATGAGATTATACTGGAAGATATCTCCATCCATGTCTATGGATCATGTGCAAAGAAAATCACGGGTTAAGCATGATTGTATCCCAAGGATAACAAACCTTGGTGTTGTATATTCTAAGACACCACATTGAATATAAATAGTGAATACAAGGAATTATAATTTCTATAAGAGGATAGGGATCATATGGTGTCATGTAGATCATCTTATTATAGACAAGGATCAAGTTCCTAAGTGTGCATATCCCATTCCTATGGGTTTAGAGAATTAGAATGGTGTCCTTTGAGTTACCAACACATTCCACTAGGAACCCATGGGTAGTTAATGTTTGAAAATTCCTATAAAGATTTAAAAATTCCATATATAATAGGTACCATATATTCATTTTCATACATAATTATAAATCATCACAGGCTATGTAACACTCATAAAATTTATAATTACTTAGGTTCATTAAACGTCAAAACTTGTCCCAAAGGGGCTCAAGTCCTTACTACCCCAAGCCTACCTTCAACAGGCTAGGGGATGGTGACAAGAATTGAGTAGGCATGCCATAAAAATTGGAGGCATTATCCAAAAGTAACTATACACATTCACACATTCCCAAGACGAAAATATGGAAATTTAAAAACAATAAGTAAACAATGCATGTAAACCATTATATCCAACTACCAGAGTACAACATTGAATGTAATGGAAAGTAAAGAGGTCCTAAATCAAATCCCACCAAAAATAGTCTGTAATCCAAAAATTCCAACCTCTAAAAAAGGCGATCGGTCTATTGTTTGAGGCATTAGGAACACCTCGGCCTATCTAAACTAACAAAGCTCCGTTAGGTCCTGGTCCACCCTGGAAAAAGGATGCTCATCTACACAAGAAACGACATGTGTGGGAAAAGCCTATACATGGGTGAGTATAACAATAGTTAGTAGGATACCCTAAAACCACAAATAAAACCACAAAATATAGGTATATATAGCTTTATACAAGTATATATCTATTGAATATATAATAATAAATCCATATTTACTCAATCCACAACACAAAATCTAGGGAAATTCATGACCACTACATACGAACACTAGGGATTGAGATTGAAGATTCGACAAAGTACTCATCCAGGATAACACAATCCTAAGTCTGATATCACTTGTGACAACCATCAAAGAATTATTATTCTTCAGGAGTCATCATGAGAGAGATACATAGATAGATCTGAAGAGAGAGAGATATATTATATACCAGATGATTATCACAGCCAAGTCCAATAGGTGGCACCAATAACATAATCTAGATTAAGCCTCTAAGTAGAGGATCAACATTCGGTTGGATTGGTCACATCAATACTAAGAACTCTATATAGGGAATGAAGATAAATAGAGGATCCCACACCGAGCCTCTTAGAGGATTCCAACAACTCTTTCCAGGAAATCCTACTGAAGGGATCATGTTCCTATGAGTAGGAAATTATACCCAATAACCTCTAGATATGATACAAAGGGAAAAAACCATAAATTAAATCATCCAACATATTGTGGATGAGATAATAAATCCATGTAGAAGGGGGGGAGGGGGGTGGGGTACATTATGGGTAGTATTAACACCCAACATGTCCCTTGACCCCGAGTACTGCCCGTGTCACTGAAACATGTCTCAGATAAAAACCCACCATCAGTATCAAATAGACCATCTCATTGTTAGGGTCCCAAATCCATACATGTCTATTCAAATAGACACACCATTTAAATGTTATGAGGTGGTATCATGTTTTGATGGATGGGGGTCACTAGACAATGGACTAACTGCATGGTCATTCCACTGATGATGACAGTTAACCACCACAGTCGACTGTGCCCCTAGATGCCATTGACATGTGGCTGCTAGCTCAACCATGGCCCGGTCCGCCCACCTCAGGTCCCCACCAGGTCTAACTTGAGTCACTAGTATCACCCTCTCGGTCCGACCTATTTCTCATGCCAACCCGCTCCACATGGGCTTGGCCCACCTCCCCTGGTCTGGCCCCCATGTGTGAGCCATCTGGCCTAGTCAACATGACCCTCCTGGCCACGTCTGTTGATACAATCACCCATGGAAACCACCGCTCCACTAAGAGTCTTCCCTAACATGACACATGTCCACTCCACTCTATCCCGAAACCTCCCGGAATCTTTTGGTACTTCTCTGTCCCTCATGGTGTTGCCGCCACATCCCATAGCTCTCATCCAAGTTCCACCGCATGCCGCCACCGCTAACTCTAGCACCACCGCCTTTGCTTCTTCAACCCATTATTCATCCATTGAATCCCACATATTGAACCAATTGGAGAACTGGGTTCCAAAGTACCCAATATAAACTTATCCAACCTCTCATGTTGGTATGCCTCTAATTCAGGTGTCATATCTGGTTCGGTGCCTCTGAAAAAATCGACTCATGACCACAAGGGTCCAATAGTGAAGAACGCCAAGAATGAGGAGGGAAAAGCATGAAGAATAGTTTGAGGAATTGAAATTGGATTTTTGTTCAGGTAGAACTCAATAATATATTGTTAGAATAAATAATGAACTATGAAAACAATTCCATCAATTTATTTCTACTGACAATGACTGTGTTAATTCATGATTGCTGAATTGTTCCACGTTCATCATTGATTATGAAAAGGATATAAAAACCATAAAACAAACTTTCTACATGGATTTAAAATCGATCATTGATTATGGTAGTTTCTTTTCCATCATTGACGTGATCCTCTGACTTCATTGGTGTGACAATCCATGATCCGCTCTACACGTCATCGTTCACCAGAAAAGTTCTACAATAGTAGTGAAAATCTCTAGGGTTTGAGCAGCCAACCATGATAAAGTTCAATAATTGTACATTTAAAGGAGAAATGGTTGTGGTGTCAAAATAACATCTTATTTAAATTATTTAATGATGATTACATCATTTTAATGTTTTTCCATAGAAGACCTGTGCCGAACAATGTTAGGTTGCACCCTGGGTAAATCCACTACTTTGAGGTCAACTGTTCCCTCATATTTTGGATATGGGAACCCATTGAAGTGTTATTACACATTTTCAAGAAAACAGTATGCACATGAAAATACAAGTTTAATATTTTTTAAACAATTTCTCTAGGGAAACTAGGCCCCAGATTCACATGTCGTCTTAGCATCCGGTCTCGAAATTAATCCATATAAATTCTCAAAATAATACATGGGAAAACCTGAGATGTTACATTATCCACATAATGTAGGTTTTCATAATTGAAATCCAGAAAAGGCTACAAAAACAAATGGGGTAATTATCATAAATCTATGCATCCCAATTCCATGTGATCTCCTAGGGATTCTAATACTTCCACCAGATTTTCCCCAAAGGAATCAACCGCCCAAGAAGGATCCTCTCCTGCTGATCCTCGATCTCCACCAAGTACTTTACAAAAGTATCTCCATCCTTTATGTCCATATATCCCTAGTTGATGATGTGTGATTGGTCATGCACATACATCCTAAGATGTGAAGCATGAAATATGTCATGTAACAGGTCTAAATTTGGGGGTAGATCCAAGTGTTAAGCCACCCCGACAACTCTCTGAAGTATCTGGAAAGGGATAATGAGCCTCAAAGATAGCTTTCCACCCTTTCCAAATCTCCACAATCCTCATTGAGGTCAGACCTCAATGAACATGTGGTATCCTTATTTAAATCCAATGGTCTCCATCACCTATCAACAAATAGATTCTATTTGATGTTCGTAGTCATCATTTGCTCATGGATTATCTTCACCTTCTCCATAGTAGCTTTCAAAAACTCCAGGCTCATGAGTGATAACTCTACGGGATCATTCCATCAAATCAGTGACCTATAGGTTCTCCCATACAAGGCCTCAAATGGTGCAATACCAATGGTGGAGTGATAATTGTTGTTTTTAAACTCCACCTGTGTTAAGAGAACCTCCCAAATTCAGCCAAAATCCAACATGCATGCCCGCGAGATGTCCTTTAAAACCTGAATGGTCCAACAATCTGGTCATCTATCAATGGGTGCAATGCTATAATCAAGCATAACTATGTCTCAAATGCACTCTATAACTCCTTAATGAACCTGGATGTATAGATAGCATCATGATATAAAACAATCATCGATGGGACTCCATGGAGTTTTACTATCTCTTACATTTAATGGTTTCCCGGGATCTCTACTGAACTATACTCCCAGATAGAAAGTGGGAAAAATTGGGGAGTCAGTCTATAGTAACCCAGATGGCATCGTGTACCTTGGAATTATGTGGTAAAACCATCAAAAATTCCATTGATATTCCATCACACATCCATTAAAGCATCTCAAGGGGTTGGGAAAAACCCACTAGAAACTGGTTCTTAGTCTTCAACTTCTGACAAGTAAGGCATCGAGAGACAAACTCTGCAACTCCCTTCTTTATCCCTGGCCACCAAATTTTTTTTCGGAAGCCCTGATGCAATGTTTCCACACCAAGATGTACTAAAAAAGGAAATGTGTGAAAATTCATCTAGAAAAACCTCCCCCAACTCCATTGGTAACACTATGTGACATCTAGAAAGAACGACATGCTCCCCATATTTTGAATATCTATCAGAATCAAGCCCTATAGATAACTATGAATGTAGGTTATTGAAGTTGGTATCCACAATATATTCCTCCCTAACATGGTATAAGAGTGTAGGGGTGATGACCATATACTAGAGGTAAGATGATACATATCTATACACAAGGGATATCTGCAACGAGGCTAGCCGCTATGATGCCTCATTCAGTAATTAAAAACTAGATCTCCTACTAAGAGAATATTCCACCATGTTCCCCTTCCTAGGAGTATAGAAAATCTCAAAGTCATAGTCTTGTAGGAACTATAGCCTTTTAATGAGTCTAATTTTTAGATCCATCTGAAATAATATACACTAGAGACTTCTGTGATCAACGTTGACGATAAACCGCTCACCCATAAGGTTATGTCTCCGCATCTTCAAAGTGAAGACTACCACAGTTAGATCAAGATCATGGGTCACAAAGTTCTTCTCATTTTGGCTAAAATGGATTGAAAAAAGGCAATAAATTATTAACTTTGCATCTAGACACAACCACGTCTGGTCTCCGATGCATCACTGAACACTACGTACTCCCCACCGTCATCCAGAAATCTCAAGATCAGAATGCTCATCAAAATCTTCCTCAACTCTTGAAAACCCTACTCGAACTTCTCTGTCCATATGAAAGGATTGCCCTTTTGATTCAAATTTTTCATAGGCGTTCAAATACTAGAGAAATTAGGTATGAATCTTTGGTAATATCCTATTATCCCGGGGAACCTCCGCACCTCTGTCACGCTTCTAGGTGGCTCACAAGCCATCACTACTACAACCTTGGTCAGGTTAACTACCACACCATCTGCTGAGATAACATGTCCCAGGAATTGGACTACCTAAATCTATAATTGACCCTTTGAGAGTTTCCCATAACTATAGTGCTCTCTGAGTATTTTTAGAACCATCCTCAAGAGTCTCATGTGCTCCTCCTCAAGCGATGATTTCCCAGGGATATCATTAATGAAGAATACTATGAACCATTCAAAATAAGTCTAAAAGATCTAGTCCATGAGACCCATGAGCACATATGGGGTGTTATTTATTCCAAATGGAATCACCATGTACTCATAGTAACCATAAAAACATCTAAAATCCATCTTTAGTATGTCCTCATCCCATACTCACAACTGGTGATAGCCCAACCTAAGGTCGGTGTCTAATAACCACTGTGCCTCTGTCAATTGATCAAAGTGGTCATCAATCCTCATTAGTGAAAACATTTTCTTCATAGTCACCTATTTGAAGTTCCAATAATCCCCTCATAACCTCAATATTCTGTCTTCATTCTTGGAAAAAAAACTAGGGCTTCCCTTGGTGAAACATTGGGTCTCATGAATCCCTTCATCTATAAGTCTTCCAAATATAACCTCATCTAGTGAAGCTCTGTGGGAGACACCCAATATGATGGTACTAATATCGATGTCGTACTAGGGTGGAAATAAATATATAAGTATATCTCTATGTAGGGAGGTAATCCTAGAACATATTCAGGGAAGCTTTCCTCACACTCTGCCACTACTACTTCAAAATGGAAACTCATAACAACTACTGCACCGAGGGTTAGTCTAGAAAACTTATGAGTAATTAGTTGCACCCTCATTTGAATGAATCCATCATGTGCTTCCTGGGTTTCCCATTTCATCAACAAAGAAAAACCACATTCCGTCGTTCTGGATACACCACAACCTTCTCCTAAAATAGTCAATCTGGGAAGGGACCAAATATAACAAATCCAAACCATGAATTTAATCATAAGTCCTTCACATTTTCACTAAGATGATCCAACTGAAACTATCACCTCAATGGGATATGTCAAAATATAGGAATAGATTTGTTGTTATGAAGTCTCCTCAAATAGGAGTCTCCAAGTAGAAGGGTTGAGCCAACGGTTCAACTAGAATATGAAGGTGTTGTGAAAGATATATGGAGAGAAATGAATGAATAGAACTTGTGTCTATTACTACAAAAGATAAGGTAGAAAATACACATATCATAACTTGAATCATTCTTTGAACCCCTATGTTATATTCCTCGACCGCATGTAGCTATCCCTGCCCCTGTCCTCCACCTCCCTGAACATGGCATGGACCACATGGGGGTGATGGTGGTAGTAATTCAAAATAACAACCACCTACTACTTCTCTATCAAATCCTCTTCCACATACTCTACCATATAGATTTGCAAGCTTCTGTAGCTATCTCTACCTTGGAGGTCCATCCATTTTCTACCTATTATCATCACGGTTTGTTCGATAATCTCGACCGAGATATCCCATACCGTCACATGAATAGAATTGCCTCGGCCTAGGTTGAATGAAACCACCCTATGAGCCCCGAATTATAGATACTATATCCTAAGATCCCCTCCTGAAACTTTTTCCACGTCCTGATCTCTAGGAATGATGTCAGCCCCCTACTTCTAAGGTCATTGCAACTGCATGTCCACTGTAGACTCCCACCAACCATATATGCTCATCCTAGAAGAATTAGACTACCAAAGCCTGCTCGATAACCCCCAACATATGTTAGAATTTATAGAAGGATAATGATGTCTTTGATGTTTCAACATTTACCTCACTCAAAGGTCCAAGCCATTAACTACTGATATCTAATGGTAACCATAGAGTACCTAGAAATGTTGGTGAACCTTAACGAATAAGCATCCACTATAATTCTACCCTACTGAAGCTAAAGAAGCTCTTTTATATGCACATATATCATCATAACTGGTGATAACCCCTCTATGAAGAGGCACTCTATCTATATCCATGAATGAGTCACCTCTTTATTAGTATGGGTGGCCAAACTCCATCATCACATTACAAAACCATCTAGAAGGATGACTGCTTAGACCACTACATGATATATTGTTTTCCTAAATAGTGAAGAAACTCAGGTCACCACATCAATGTAGTCCTCATATGCCTGAGGGTGGAGCTCGCATTAGAACTAGAGAGTTATCTATCTCTAAAACTCATGATATTCCCTCTTCATGTGCTCCTATTTCACTAGTACTAAAAGTACCACGTACTTCTCCTCAAGTGGAAGTATAGCTGGTGCGCCACATGAAAGTGACATCTAGGGAACTTGTACCTATATTAAAGCATCATTATTGGGGTGGTCATCATAATGATTGAGTTACTAAATCCTATTTGGTCTGTGTTGTAGAGTAATCCTATAAGAAAACAAGGCGTACAATGTTCAAATAGTATTTTTGGATAGCGGACTCAAGAAAGACATAGTAACGCCATCCCATTACTATATAATTCATCTACCATTATTTTCCCTGTAGCCAATGTTTTATGGTACCGAGTCAAAAAGTAAGTAATCAGAGTCCTCGTGTGTGGATACATCATCCACTACACCAACACTCGAGTACCTATCCTAAAATACAAACTCAAAACACATAAAACTATTTCCCCAAACCAATCTCACAGGATATTGGTCCTAAGGTAGAACTGATCACCTCTGATACCACTCTACCACAACCCATCCTAGAGGGTCCCATTCCATGACTTTCCCAAGCTTGACTAAAATAGGTAGGGGCTAGTGACTAGCACTGAGTAAGCACATCACAAAAATTAGAGCCATTAGACTAAAGTACCTATATGTATGCACACATTTCCAAGAAAAAATGTTAAAATGTAAAATTAATAAGTAAAAAATGCATGTAAACCACTATATCCAACAACTAGAGTACAATAGTGAATATAATGGAAGGTAAATAGGGCCAGCATACAAGCCCCCCAAACAGAGTCTATAAACTTTAATGTCCAACCTCTAAACTATGTTACTGGGTATATTGTATGAGGCCATAAGAACACCTCAGCCTATCTAATCTCACAAAGCTCTATATGGATTGGTCCACCATGGAATCTATCAAAAGGTCACTAATCTTTAGAAGACATGGCATGTGAGGGAAAATATCATACATGGGTGATTATAACAATACACAGTAAGACACCCCCAAACCACAAAGAGATACACAATATATGGGAATAGTCATCTCTAATCAAGTATATATATAAGAAACATATAATAAGAAATAAATATATAATAAATCTATTCCTCACAGTCTAGGGTAAGTCATAACCACTGCATACCATAAATTTTGGATTCATTCTGAATATTCCACGAAGCTCCCATCTATGGGAACACCCTCCTGAGTTCGATAGAATGAATGATGTCCCTATGAGAAGTAATGTTCATTGAGAACCATCATGAGAAAGATACATTGATAGATATGAAGAAATACATATGATACATCCGATTAGGATCATAGCCTGGGCAATGAGGTGATACTAAAAACTCTATCTCGATTAACCTGCTAAGTAGGGGATCGATGTCAAATAATATTGGTAGTGTCAATAAAAATAAATATACCAATTACATGAATATGAATTGGGGATCCCACACTAGGCCTCTCATTCGATTCCAAAAACACTATCCATGAAGTCTTGCTGAAGGGATCATACTCCCGTGAGTTAGAAATTAGACCGAAGAACCTTTATAGAAGAAATAAAGGGAATGAAACCTAACAAAACATTTCCATGATATGGTGGATGAGAAAATAAATCTGTGTAGAAAGTGTGTGTGTGTTGGGGGGGGGGGGGGTTACACGGTGGGTCGTTGTCACACCCACTATGTACCTTGACCTTATGTACTACCCATGTAAATAGATCATGTCATAGAAACATGTCTAAGATAAAATCCCACGATTATTCTCAAAAGGACTATCTCATCATCCAGGTCCCAAATCCGTAAATAGATCATCAAAATGACACACCATTTGAATGTTATGGGGTTTGATGTTTTGAAGGAAGGGGGTCACTAGGCCGTAGACTGACCACTCACTTGGTCCACTAACTCTGACAGTTGACTGTGCCCCTAGCTACCGTGACCATGTGACAACTGGGTCATCTATGGTTCACGGTCGATGTCGAAGACCGATCGACAAGGTTGATTGCCACGATCAACCGTTCGCCATTCTGTCTACCCCAAGTCCAATCCAAACTGCTGGGTCCAACCCTCTCGGTTTGTCCCATTACTCAACCCAACCCACTCCACCTGGGCGCAAACCGCTCCACCTAGGCCAAACCCATATCCCCTGGTCCAGCCTGCTCATGCATGGTTTGTTTGGCCTGGTCCATACATCCCTCTTGGCCACATCCACTGATACAGTCTCCCCACCATGTTATGTGGTTTCTCCTCAACGTCCTATGGCCTATTCACATCCCATGGTCCCCACCTTCTATGCGGTGCCACCGCCCCATACCACAACCACCGATGTAGTTCTTACATGTGCCTCCACAGCTGCTACCAGCACAGGTCTCCACCCACCTCTTCTTTCGCATGCCACCGTTCATCCTCTGAAGGCCAAATCTATAAATTTTCATATATTATAGTTCCCCGAGACCTGATCTCCACAGATCCAACCTCTATTGTTGGTCTCCCATTAATCTAGGGGTCCGATCGTGTTTGGAGCCTCCCAAAATGTTGGGTCACAACCACGAGGGTCGAATGACAAAGAAAGCCATGAATAGGGAGAGAAAATCACAAAGAACAACTTATGGAACAAAGCTCAGACTTTTTTTCATGTTATCTGTGACCTATTCTCATTAAAACAAAGAACAAAGAATGAAAAAAATACCATCAATTTAATTGTATAGATGATGAACATATGAATTATTGTTTGATTAATTGATCCATGTTCATCCTAGATTATGAACATGATGTAAAAATCATAAAAAAAAATCCTACATGGAGTTCAAATCGATCGTTAACAAAGTCATTTTCATTGAGTCATTGAAGAGATCCTCCAAATACATTGGCGCGATGATCCATAATCTAATTGACCCGTCATCATTCGCTAGAAAATCCCTCCAATAGTTGTCTACATCTCTCGAGTTTGAGTAGTAGACCTGGAATAAATTATATAATCATACATTTAATGGAGAAATGTTATCTACATTAGAATAATTTTTTATTTATATTATTTAATGATGGTTACATTTTTTTTGAGTTTTCCACAAAAGACCCACGTTGACCAATGTAACACCCCGAGCTTCCACGATACGCCTCTCTTTCAATAATGCAATATCTTGCATTGTACGCAAGTTCGAGTTCTAAAACACCACGACTAATCAAAGTAGCCATTATGAATAGTAATACCTAATTTTTTAAATTTTATAAATTTTATTTTTCCAAATGGACTTCATTTTTGTATTCGTAATATCAAAATTATCCTAAGATGAATTTTTTGTAACTTTCTGAGAACTTCCAATTTTTTATGAATAGTGAAAAATACTTAAAAACAACTTTCTTAATCAAAATAATTTATAGTGATAAATTATAATATTTAGTGGTTTTAAAGTATAATTAGAATATATTTTTACCATTTTATCCAATGGTGGTCATTATAATTAATTTAATATTGAAATTAGTCATAAACAATTGCCAATCTTTTGATATAAATTGTTTCTTAAAAACACGCTATTTGTTGTGAAAATGGGAATTAATTATAAAATTAATTAATGCAACTTATATTTTTGGAATTTTGTAAAATAGACATCATTTTTGAATTCAGAATATAAATTATAGATTAGGGTGAAATTTTGGCATTATTCTGAAAAACATCAATTTTTGATGAATAGTGAAACCACTAAGTGGTAGTTAAAAAACTGATTTTTCGTTTAAATGAAACATTACCACTTCTGTGATTTGAATTTCAAAAATCTGACATACATGGTTTTCATTAGGAAGTAAAATGTGGTTCAATGGGATTAAAATAATTTTTTGGTGAATAGTAACTTTTAAGTTCTTAATCACAATTAGAGGAAATTAGTGTAGTTTAAGGTAAAAATAATGTTTTAATAATATGAGATGAGCTTGACACATTTCCTACCCTAATTTGATGTGACATGGCCTACCAAGATAATCCATGGGTCAACTTGGGGACCCCATGGAGCCACTTTAGTTGGAAAATGACATAAATACCTTTTATTTAATGTTAAAGTAAAAAATGACACAAACATGAAATGTTTTACTAAAACAATTTTTACATGGGGTAATACAAGTCATATTTCTGACTATAAATATTCATTGTAAAGATAAAAAGATTTACTACATCATAGTATTTTTTTTATAATTTTTATACATCAAATAAATTAAATTATTTATGACATCATGATGATGCAGCGATGACCTCATTATTTAACGATTTAAATAAAATAAAAAGATAATGTAAAATCCAAGGCTTAAACTTGTCAAAAACCTATTGGATGAGTATATTTCGAACCCTTATCACCTTATCCTAGAATTATATAAGTGTGGGACCTCTAAAATCCGAAACTCATTTTATAATAAAGTGAATTTTCTTTACTTTCCAAGAGTGCCCCTCCAATCCACTTAGAAAAGGCCCCCTGCTCTACCACCTCATTCACACTTTCAAGCCATTTGGCTCAGCCAACCTCTACCCAAAGACTCTCCCAACTTCCCCCTATTACTCCTAGAAGCCTCACTTTGGGCAGAACTCTTCCCAAGGAAGCCTTTGGCTCAAATCAAAAAGAGTTACCCGAATTTAAGGTAATGTCTTCTCTTGTGTTATTTTATTTTTCTTCTCCATCCCCCTAAACACTTTTTATTCATTTCTTTTGTAAAACAATCTGTATCCTCAATATACTAGGATGTTGTTTTAAGAAGGATTCGAGCTACACTTACACACACCTACATCTAATGGTTAAAGAACATACTGTTTCTGTGGATGGCGAATTTTTGCCTCACGAAACGATGATTGTTCAACACTCATATAACACCTTTAATGGTGGCCATTATGATGAAACTATTTTTATATATGATATATATATTATGTTTTTTTTTCTTATGATTTTTTATTTTTCATTTATGGAATACCTTTATGGTTTCCTTTATGGGTAAACGCGATATTTTCATTTTAGGAAGTGCGGACTACCGCCCCCTCAATGTGATTTGAATCGTTAATACCATATGTGGGATGTATAAAGGATGGAGTAAATGGTATTATATGCTATATTATACTGGAATTATATTATACATTTATATCATTATTATTTCAATCCATTAAATACGAAATAGAAATGAAAGTAGCGTTCATGCGTACGTACAGCTTACCGTCTCAATGAACGGTGCATTTCATTTCTTACCTCTAAATGTTACGTAATATTATGAATGAATGTATATACTGGATATATATGATATATATGACGTCTAAATCATGAATATAATTCTGGAGATAATGGATATTCTACCACATAAACAAGTTGTAATTATAAGAAGTTTATTGTTGACTCATGTACCAAAGATCGAAAAAACGACCGTTATTAACTTAAATAATTACATAATGTTCATGACATGGTAATAAGTGTTATAAAAGGAATAATGAAATTGAAAAAGGTTCTTAAGAAGGTAGAGATTAACTCTAATTTATTATTCAGGAGGTTAAAGAGTGGTCGAATCAAGTCGGACACAAGGTAATGGAATTTCTTAACCCAACTTCCATTCGTTGGGTTAATCTCCTACTTTCAAATTATGTCATGATATTATTATGTCTTATTTTGTATTTTTACTTTCTTTTTTTGTACCTATAGTGAATAAACATAATAGATCTACTTTATTTTAAAAATGATCTTTTTAAGGACTTCGTCTCAATCTCCTTTCATTGAGGCATATTTGGTTTTATACACAACTTTCTTTTATACGGTGTATAAACCCCTTTGAGTTTTACGTTTATTCAGAAGGAATATTTTCTAAACGAAGCGTTTTACTAAACGACAAAAAGGGAATGTTTTTCATTCCGTACATATGCGGCGACAAGGACTTATCCACCGCCGTGACCATTATTTGAGTTTCGGCTTCCTCCACAAGCCATCACTTTTTTTTAATGAAAAATAAATACAAAGTTTTATCTTCCTTTTATTTTGGTATTGAAAATGGGTTTGAAAGCGTTTTTATTATATCAATGTGTTGTATTGAAATCTTGTGATTGAAATGTAGCAATGTTATTTTTTCTTTTATGCATGATTTACGTGATGCGATTATGTTATGGTTTATGATATGTTTAAACCTATTCATATGAGGAATGCATTGGACTTAATAAGTGACGGGTGGAGCCTGCTATAGCTCCTAGATGCATCGGTAGGTCTCATGAGACAAACTAGTGTCTTGGCACGGGGCCTTGACAAAATCTTATTTGTGGTCTTGGCATGAGGCCTTGGATACGTGGTTATGATAGTCTGGCATTATGCATTCCATCAATATGAAAGTGGTTATTGATATTGCATGTGATTATTCGACCAGTAGAATATCCATGTGAAGAAGTAAATAACATTATCTCATTTTACTTTTACCATATTATGTTGATGTTCATGTTTAAAAGGCTTTTATTTTAGTTATACATTGCCTTAAATGTCTATGTTTATTTATGAAAGCTTTCGCAATATTGTTATCCTTACTGAGCATCTGAGCTCACTCCTTTCAATGTTTTAATATTTTCCAGGATGTGAAGAAGTATTTTATGAATGACCTACAGGGTCAGTCAGAAGAGGATATGAGTGTGGACTATGAAGACTTTGTTATTAGTTTTTCACTTTATGATTTAATGTAAGACTTATGAATGTATCTAGTGTTTCCAAGGCTACTAAACTAATCTGTGTTTCGAGACTTGATCTTTTGTGATCATGACAATGTTACGAAGTAATGCACCGACTCTGGGTAGCTGGGGTCGGGGCATTACAGTTGGTATCAGAGGCAGTTTAGTACTAACCTTGGAAGCTAGATTTAGATAAACTCTGATTAGAGCACATAACCTAAAGATAGACTTTGAGTATTAGTATAGAAGAACATCCTAGAATTTTGGTATTATAGAGATTTTGCGAGTTTTCCGAGCAATACATCCCTGTCTGGATACGAGCAGGTAGAGGCGGCTCTGGCACAGATGTACCTAGGGGTAAAACCCGAAAACACCGCTTTGA
Source organism: Viscum album (assembly GCA_963277665.1). NCBI lineage: Eukaryota > Viridiplantae > Streptophyta > Magnoliopsida > Santalales > Viscaceae > Viscum > Viscum album. The sequence continues at coordinate 955,757,210 of OY728126.1, forward strand.
GCTAGACTTGAACGGGAACTGGTGCACGACAACGGGCCTTGCTGTACTCTTGGTTACGACACTCTCGGGGGATATGCTTAGGATAATTCTCTTTTTCTTTACAAACCACCATGATGGGTTATGAGTATATACTTCCTCAAAGAAAACTTTTTTATGATTATGGATTATATCTATAAATAGTTCAATTAGTGTGAAGTGTTTTACAAGTATTGAATTATGTATTTTGATTCATAAACTAATCTAGTTTATGCCATTGTATAGAAATGGCGCCTAATGGAAGTAATGGAAACCTTATCAATGCACGCACTCCGTGTAGGGATTGCCCTCCTGCTCAAGATAATTATTGTGGATCTGGAGATACAACTGGTGCTGATCAACTTATTACCATACTGGGACAACTCACTCAAGTTATGAATAATAACCTTACTGGTATGGATCACCCTGATCCACAATGTGGAGGATCAATGTTAGACCGCTTCATGAGGCAAGAACTTCCAAAATTTAATGGGGGTACAAATCCATTAGTACTTGAGCAATGGATAAACTCCTTAGAGAAAATATTCCATGCCTTGTGGAGTAGAGAAATGGAGAAGGTTGTCATGGCAGTTTATCGCCTCACTAGAGATACCGATCAGTGGTGGTCGTTAATTCAAAATACAAAGGAAGATGAAGAAGTATCAAGTATGGAATGGAGAGAGTTCAAAGATCCTTTCTTAGAAAAATACTTTCCACATGACCATTGAGCAGATATGGAAAGACAATTTCTGAGTCTGAGACAAAAGGAGGATGAGAATGTCGCAAAGTATGAGGCTAACTTTACAAGGTTAGCGAGGCATGTTGCAGATTATATACGTAACCCAAGAAGTAAGATTGATCGTTTCTTTGATGGGTTAAAACCGTTTCTTTGTCGAGCATTAGTCTCACAAACCTTCTCTTCATACGAAGATATTGTCTCATGTGCTATCAAGATGGAAAAGGAATTCTCTAAGTCTCATGACTTTAAAGAAAAGCATGAAAAGAAGAGAACGGTGGAACAAGAGACAGATAAAGGGAAAAAGGGAAAGTAGGATTTTCCATTATGCGATAATTATGGGAAGAATCACCCGTGTACTTGCCTAAAGGGAATGGGAGTTTGTTACAAATGTGGAGAAAAAGGTCACCAGGCTCGTGATTGTAAGGGAAAGAAAAAGGCTATCAATGTTGATTGTTACAATTGTAGGGAAATGGGGCATTATGCAAATGAATGTCCTAAGAATCAGGAAAACATACCTCAGAAAAGGCCAAGGGATCAAGGCCAAGCTTATGTTGTTACTACAGTTGAAGTTGAATAATTTATATATTGGTTCTTTTGGACTCAAGGATTATATTATGGTTATAAGAATAATGTGATATATATAAGGATTGTATTGCAGTAAATGTTGTTTTCATTAAAGTTTTAATATGATGAAGGTAATCATATTTGATGTATTTGACAATAAGAGAAGCTTTACTTTGTTTGGGGAATCTGATGTTACAATTGATTTTGGAATTTAGAGACCTTTTAGAAAATGTCTGGACCGAAGTATTTTGGATAACTATATAGGTTGGAATGGATTAAGTTGAACCTTGGATAGTATTGTTTAAGGTTAAAACAATTCTGAAGATTATTTTTGGAATATTATAATACTATAGTTTTAGGAAAAGGACAACCTGCAGGGTGGGGAATAACCCGTCACGTCAGACAAAGCTATAGAAATCAAACCCACAACCATAGTGCGACTGGCCTTTATCACCTACCACTAGCCTACAGGAAGTCCCTGGCTATTAGAAAATAGTTTTACTAATCTAAATGGTATGTGTCAATATTTGGAACCTTTTAAAATTAGGATAAATAGAATTTTTTGAGTTCTATTATCTTTTTGAGTGAAAGATGAGTTTGTGGTAGAAATTAGTTGAAGGTTGAAACTCTACTTGTCAAGCATAAATATATATATATACCTATATCTTATTCATCTGAATAAATTAATTCTTAAACTTTATTAAAGGGATATTAAAACAAAAAAATATGTTATCCTAATACCTTATGTCTTGTTGAACTGATGATATTTTAAATCAACATAGATTGGAGGCTTTGAGGCCCTCAATTGGACACTTGTTTGTGATTGATGACCTCAATCACTCCCTACAAATATTTACGTTTTTCCTCCAATTATATGTCTCTAACTGCCACCAATGTTCTCCTAATCGAGATCATAATTGGGTGGTGACTTTTTCATTTCCCTTTCCCTCACATTAAGGCTAAATTTTATTAACCTTATTTCCGATGTGGGTTTTCTACAAAGGTATTTTCTATTTTCAATCTTTTATTTTCAAAGAAAAATTTCAAATTGTGAGGATGCAATTTATGGAAGGAGGGGAGAATGTAACACCTCGAGCTTCCACGATACTCCTCTCTTTCAATAATGCAATAGCTTGCATTGTACGCAAGTTCGAGTTCTAAAACACCGCGACTGATCAAAGTAGCCGTTATGAATAGTAATACCTAATTTTTGAAATTTTATTAATTTTATTTTTCCAAATGGACTTCATTTTTGTATTCTTAATATCAAAATTATCCTAAGTTGAATTTTTTGTAACTTTCTGAGAACTCCCAATTTTTTATGAATAGTGAAAAATACTTAAAAACAACTTTTTTAATAAAAATAATTTATAGTGATAAATTATACCATTTAGTGGTCTTAAAGTATAATTAGAATATATTTTTACCATTTTATCCAATGGTGGTCATTAGAATTAATTTAACATTGAAATTGGACATAAACAATTGCCAATCTTTTGATATAAATTGTTTCTTAAAAACACGCTATTTGTTGTGCCAGCGGGAATTAATTTTAAAATTAATTAATGAAACTTATATGTTTGGAATTTTTTAAAATAGACATCATTTTTGAATTCGGAATATCAATTATAGCTTAGGGTGAAATTTTGGCAATATTCTGAAAAACTTCAATTTTTGATGAATAGTGAAACCACTAAGTGGTAGTTAAAAAACTGATTTTTCGTTTAAATGAAACATTACCACTTCTGTGATTTGAATTTCAAAAATCCGACATACATGGTTGTCATTAGGAAGTAAAATGTGGTTCAATGGGATTAAAATAATTTTTTGGTGAATAGTAACTTTTACGTTCTTAATCGCGATTAGAGGTAATTAGTGTAGTTTAAGGTAAAAATAATGTTTTAATAATATGAGATGAGCTTGACACATGTCCTACCCTCATTGGATGTGCCATGGCCGACCAAGACAATCAATGGGTCAACTTGGGGACCCCATGGAGCCACTTTAGTTGGAAAATGACATAAATACCTTTTATTTAATGTTAAAGTAAAAAATGACACAAACATGAAATTTTTTACTAAAACAATTTTTAAATGGGGTTATACAAGTCATATTTTTAACTACAAATAGTCATTGTAAAGATAAAAAGATTTACTACATGATAGTATTTTTTTTATAATTTTTAGACATTAAATAAATTAAATTATTTATGACATCATGATGATGCAGCGATGACCTCATTATTTAACGACTTAAATAAAATAAAAAGATAATGTAAAATCCAAGGCTCACACTTGTCAAAAACCTATTGGATGAGTATATTTAGAACCCTTATCACCTTAGCCTAGAATTATATAAGTGTTGGACCTCTAAAATCCGAAACTCATTTTATAATAAAGTGACTTTTCTTTACTTTCCAAGAGTGCCCCTCCTCTCCACTTATAAAAGGCCCCCACCTCTACCACCTAATTCACACTTTCAAGCCATTTGGCTCGTCCAATCTCTGCCCAAATACTCTCCCAACTTCCCCCTCTTACTCCTAGAAGCCTCACTTTGGGAAGAACTCTTCCAAAGGAAGCCTTTGGCTCAAATCAAAAAGAGTTACCCGATTTTAAGGTAATGTCTTCTCTTGTGTTATATTATTTTTCTTCTCCAACCCCATAAACACTTTTTATTCATTTCTTTTGTAACAACACCAGTATCCAAAATATACTAGGATGTTGTTTTAAGAATTATTATAGCTACACTTACACACACCTACATCTAATGGTTAAAGAACATACTGTTTCTGTGGATGACGAATTTTTGCCTCACGAATCGATGATTGTTCAACACTCATATAACACCTCTAATGGTGGCCATTATGATGAAGCTATTTTTATATATGATATATATTTTGTTTTTTTTTTCCTTATGATTTTTTATTTTTCATTTATGGCATACCTTTATGGTTTCCTTTATGGGTAAACCCGATATTTTCATTTTAGGAAGTGCGGACTACCGCCCCCTCAAAGTGATTTGAATCGTTAATACCATATGTGGGATTTATAAAGGATGTAGTAAATGGTATTATATTCTATATTAAACTGGAATTATATTATACATTTATATCATTATGATTTCAATCCATTAAATACGAAATAGAAATGAAAGTAGTGTTCATGCGTACGTACAGCTTACCGTCTCCATGAACGGTGCATTTCATTTCTTACCTCTAAATGTTACTTAATATTATGGATGAATGTATATAATGGATATATATGATATATATGAAATCTAAATCATGAATATAATTCTGGAGATAATGGATATTCTACCACATAAACAACTTTTAATTATAAGAAGTTTATTGTTGACTCAAGTACCAAAGATCGACAAAACGACCGTTATTAAGTTAAATAATTACATAATGTTCATGAAATGGTAATAAGTGATATAAAAGGAATAATGAACTTGAAAAAGGTTCTTAATAAGGTAGAGATTAACTATAATTTATTATTCAGGAGGTTAAAGAACAGTCGAATCAATTCGGACACAAGGTATGGGAATTTCTTAACCCAACTTCCATTCTTTGGGTTAATCTCCTACTTTCAAATTATGTCATGATATTATTATGTCTTATTTTGAATGTTTACATTATTTATGTGTACCTATAGTGAATACACATAATAGATCTATTTTATTTTAAAAATAATCTTTTTAAGGACTTCGTCTCAATCTCCTTTCATTGAGGCATATTTGGTTTTATACACAACTTTCTTTTATACGGTGTATAAACCCCTTTGACTTTTACGTTTATTCAAAAGGAATCTTTTTTATACGAAGAATTTTACTAAATGACAAAAAGGGAATGTTTTTCTTTCTGTACATATGCGGTGACAATGACTTCTCCACCACCGTGACCATTATTTGAGTTTCGGCTTCCTCTACAAGCCATCACTTTTTTTAATGAAAAATAAATATAATGTTTTAACATCCTTTTATTTTGGTATTGAAAATGGTTTTGAAAGAGTTTTTATTATATCAATGTGTTGTATTGAAATATTGTGATTGAAATGTGGAAATGTTATGTTTCCTTTATTCATGATTTATGTGATACGATTATGTTATGGTTTATGATATGTTTAAACCTATTCATATGAGGAATGCATTGGACTTAATAAGTGACGGGTGGAGCCCGCTATAGCTCCTCGATGCATCGATAGGTCTCATGAGACAAACTAGTGTCTTGGCACGAGGCCTTGACAAAATCTTATTTGTGGTCTTGGCACGAGGCCTTGGCTACGTGGTTATGATAGTCTGGCATTATGCATTCCATCAATATGAAAGTGGTTATTGATATTGCATGTGATTATTCGACCAGTAGAATATCCATGTGAAGAAGTAAATGGAATTATCTCATTTTACTTTTGCCATATTATGTTGATGTTCAAGTTTAAAAGGCTTTTGTTTTAGTTATACATTTCCTTAAATGTTTATGTTTATTTATGAAATCTTCCGCAATATTGTTATCCTTACTGAGCATCTGAGCTCACCCCTTTCAATGTTTTAATATTTTCCAGGATGTGAAGAAGTATTTTATGAATGACCTGCAGGGTTAGTCAGAAGGGGATATGAGTGTGGACTATAAAGACTTTGTTATTAGTTTTTCACTATATGATGTAATGTAAGTCTTATGAATGTATCTAGTGTTTCCAAGGCTACTAAACTAATAGGTCTTTCGAGACATGATCTTTTGTGATCATGCCAATGTTACGAAGTAATGCACCAACTCTGGGTAGCTGGGGTTGGGGCGTTACAACCAAGGTTAGAAAGTTCCTAGAGTAAATACACCTCTCAATGCTCAACATTTTCCTTTGATTTTTGATTTGGGAACTCATTTAAGAGTTATTAATCATTTTTAATAAACATTCCCACCTGTGTTTTTTAATGTATAATAATTTTTAAGTAATTGTTCTGTGAGAACTGGGTCTCTGAATCAAAATCTATCTCGGCACCAGGCCTCCAAATTAATCCATACAATTTCTAAAAATAATACATGGGAAAATCCAAGACGTTACATTCCAACATCTTTCATCATATGTGACGACGTCAATAAGGACATGAAACCAACATCCAATTCAATTACTATTTATCAAGGTTAAGTGATGTATTTATTTATATACTTCCCATTTAATGTAATAGATCTTTAATTACTAAAATGAAGCACTTACCATATCAAAGATCAAGTCACGTGGACCTAAAAAGTGTCTTTGGTAACCACAATACATGTCACTAATGGCATAACAAAGAACAAACCCTACTTGTGGTGGTTAACAATGGGGTATCAACCACTAATTTTGATCATAAGGACTCTCTAGGGCATTCAAATTCAATTTAGATAATTGAATTTACGGAATATGAATTTAAGGTACAATTCTTAGGGAAACTGGTATGCAAAGAATGAAATCAATTTATAAATGATGAGAAATTGAGGGATAAGTCATAGATGGCCAAACATATTTATGTAGAGTAATACTTGTCCAATATTTTCCTTCATTTTGGTAAATATCAGAAAAAAATTGAATAACAATAAAGTTCCCTAAAAATAGGGCATATGATCTTTCACTAAAATAACCCCAAAGTTGGTGACATAAAAGAAATAAATAAGGAAGCAGATCGAATCTCTTATTGAGAGGGATCCAACATGATTAACAGTGTATCGATTAGACATTAGATGGTGACAATTTTTCAAAGCTTAGGTTATGTTTGGGAGAGAGGTCCAATGGGAGGAGAGGTGTTGTACACTATAGTAGAAAGAAATAGAGGGGTGAGTTAAATATAAGGATGGGGAAATTTTTAATTCTGCCCAAAACATTATGTTTACATAGTTTGGCCTCATTATTTTCAAATCTATGTGCCAACCATGTGCACCCCACCACTGAGGGACAGTCATGAACCAAGATGGTGTTCCATCCAACCCGACACCCAACCTGGTCCATGGCATGTATTGAGGGGCATTCTCATTCCACATGAGTGAGAAAATAGTCAATTGGTGTTAAAACACATTCTTTCTGAATTATTTCACCCATTTAAATTACTATTCACAACCAACAATAAAAATAATCATCAGATTAATAAACAACCAAATCCAAACAATGCATACGTTTCTTAGATTCAATGTCTCCCAAAATTGAAAAATACTAAAAAACTATTAAGACAAAATATGAAAAAAGAAATATACAATAATACTCCAAGAATCATGAGGGATTCACCCTCAATCCATCACCATTAACACCTAAAATAATGAACTCTAGTGATAGGATCCACTACCACAATGTATTATTCCATTACCTGGGACATGCATAATGAAATCTACATACATCCAAATGTTCATATAGGTTGTGAGTCAAATTAAATTATAATTGAACCCAAAAAAGGGATTCCATGAAACAACATTAGTAGAAAATTTAACATGAACACTTATATAAAATCCTTTAAAACATTTATAAGAAATAATTTTAAGAAAAAAAATTCTCAAGGAAAACACTTTCAAGGGATACCATTTCACAACAACATTATTCACATGGAATTATATAATGATGCAGACATGGTCTACTATATACAGACAGTTGGAACAAAACCATATTAGAATCATGTCATATTAGTGCACCATTGGTAAATCCTTAAGGGTTATCTTGATTAAGTGGAAACATATAACCTCATACCTTGGTGAAACATTTTATAGAAACCACAACCATCAGATTTCACTTGCATGAGCCACTAGGAAGGAACATCCCATGGACCTAGTGGTATCCATTCGTCTTCATAGTTTAGTTTGTGTTGTAAGCGTCAATCATGAAATGCAAAACAAGGCTTTAGAAAATCTGAATTACTTGTGTACTACATCTAGTCATCCCACCTAGATACCAAGGATTCCCTTGGTGCACATTCTCAAATTACACAAGTCACACAATTCATCACTTTCATATGCACATCTGATGTATTTTAAACAAACCATAAATCACCACTTTCACAAACCAACACATGAAAACAACCACTTTCCAAAAACAAATGACTTTCCACATTACACACCCCAAAACCATTTGAAAACACTTTTAACACCAGTTACATAACTCATTATACTCATTTGGTACATTATATGAAAAGAACACAATAGACTAACCAATTAAATGGGCCAAGACCCTTTCATATCCACACATAAACCAAGGAAATTTTTAAAACATGATTTTGATAATTATAAAAAATTCACATTTCAATTTTAACAAAAAAACGAAGAAGTTATCATGATTGATAATATATTTACTTTTAATACTCATTTTCAAATAAATTCATACCTCAAGGGCCTTTTAAAACACCCTTTTCACCTTTCATACATGGCATGAAACCCCTTTCAAGAAACATCATAGTAAAGAATACACAAAATAAAACCATTTTCCTTTATAAAATTAACTTTTATCACATAAGAATACCGAAAAACATCCCAAAATATGCATTGCACCACCCAATTAATTGATAGAACAATTTTATAAAATAATGGAAGAATATCAAAATCATCTAAAAATGTTAGAGCATGGAACCACCCACCCCTTACATAGAAACATCCATAAATTGGTGTGAAACTAAAAATGAACCTCAATAGGACCCTAAAAAAGGAAATAATTTAATAAAAAACCATAATATATTACTCAAAAACACATGAACAGATCCACATTTGGTCACCAACCCGCTAAAAAACAAATCCACAAAGGAGAAGGGGAGAAACCCTTGAATAAAGGAAGAAACCAAGGGAGAAATCACTTACGTGGTGTTTATTTCGTAAATACACACAAAATCCACCAAAACGAGGGATACCAAGGGATCCAATATAAGTATAGGGAGGGTCCTAGGGTTAGAGAGGTTGAGAGGGGTGAGTAAGGGAGGATTTGGGGATAAATCCGGAGAGAACACATCTGATATTTTAGAATATTTAATGACCTGTAAATGTTTCTCGGTTTTTCCTCACAGTTTACCAAACCATGAGGAAACCGTACACCCTTTACTAACTAATAATAACCTACTGCATGGTTTGTTCACATGGTCCCCAAACCATGTGAAAACCATGGGTTCCTTCTCATTCTCGAAATGAAACATAGCTGCATGATTTCTTGGGCAAGGCAGATGACTTCCCATAACCATGAGCCAACCATTCACCCTAAGTTTTTAATAGAAAAGCATTCATTTTTCACCTAAAAAATATAGGGATGACTCAATGATAAACATATGATCAATAACAAACATAATAATACCTCAAAATATTTTCACATAAGTGATAATTCTCCTCATCATGAAAACTTTCCGCCCTAAGAAAGTCATTCCAAGGTTGTATCCAACAAAAAAATTAGATAATCTTCCACAACTCAAGGAAAATATAAACCGACATAAAATTATTTAAAAACAAGGGAACCCCTAATGGATAAAGCGGTTCAAAAGAAATAACTGAAGAGGAAAAAATGGACCCCAACACATGCCTTCTGCCCCTAGAATTCCACAACACCTCCATTTGACCAATAAAAAAAATGAATTCTCATAAACACATAATTGAATATATCAATCCAATAACACATCAATATTACTGAAAGAACTCATTCCTTATATCTAAAATGAATAGATGATCCCAACCCACATTTTGAAGAGATATAGAAAACTTGAACCACAACTTTCACAAGTCATGATAGAAACAAGACCATTGGGAAAACATAAAAAGAAACAATTTTACTTATAAGGGAGACTAAGAATTGATATATCCAAACAAAAATTATTTTTACCAATCTATACAATAGACTAAATCGGATTATAAAAATGGGAGGCCTAAACAGACTCCTTATAAAGAGAATCCATCTAACATTGACCAACACTTGAAGAAACCATGATGAAACCTATTATGGGTCTTCCCACCATTAAATAGGACAACCATATTAGGCCAAGCCCACAAATCAATATGAGAAACCAAACATGGGAAAACTTAGGAACTTCTCACATAGACCAACATATATAGGTTAATATACCATTCAATAGAGTTATAATGAAATAAAATCCAACCTTAGCAGAAAGCACTAAAAAATTTACTATCCCCAAGGGAAACAATAATATCTAGATGATCATAGACCATAACCAAAGTTATTCACAATGTCCAACTATAAAAAGACAACCAAAATAGGATTTAATCTAGAAAAACACAATCACATTAATTTTTAATGATGTGATACCACCTTGTCTCCTCACAACCAAGGAGGAGCCTTCAAACCACACTGTTTTTAATGAGAAAACAAGCCCTCTATGTTTATTTTAATAAAATGGTAACATTCAAGACAAAAAACCTATGTAAGAATTATAATGTATCTCCATTTCCCATACTAAGGACAATATCTCAACCAAGGTCTCTCACACCCTGGGGTTCTAGTCTATGTGTAGCCCTCACATTAGGTCATATGGATGGAGCTCTGATGTATGAATCATCACTTTATTCACATCCTATAGAGGATAATCACTGATCAGAATACTTTATTTTGTTTCATGAGAAACCACACAACATTTTGAGTACAACCAAAATAAAACCACATACCATGTAACCGAAATCTCCACAACATGGAACATCACCAAGAAAAGGATTCAGAAGATGCACATGCGTCACCCTCTATCCCCTCGATCAAGAGAAAATATAAACAAAATATATAGAGAACACTTTTCCATTTAGATGGATAAATTTAGGATTTCAAAAATAAAAGTATGCTTCCATTAAAATGGGAGTCTCAAAAGATTCCACAATATCCACATTTTAATTTTATGGAAAATATATCACCAAAAGACGCCACCGAACATGACCATAACAACCAAAGAAGCACACATATTAAGGGATTCAAACTGATCCATGAACAAGACACTACTCCTATAAAAAGGAAGGGATGCTTCTTCAAAGGGGTGGACCTAGCTGCACAACTCTCAATGAGAGCACCCCGACTAGACCGTTGTGTGTGACCCCGAAAACCATAGGCATGGAAGGTCATGGAAGTAGTTGGAAACGATGGATTATCAAGACCAGAACTCCCACATCAATAGAACAACATAATCTTACACTTGAAAAAAATTGAAGAAAAATCCACAGACCTTTCAAAATCGTGGACAACACTAATAGCCTGAGGCCGCATTCCATTTCAAGAATTCCTTTAACAACTTCCATGATATACCATTATGAAATAAGGTGGAAATATTAACATTTAATGACATATGAAACTAAATAAAACTAATGTTGATTTCAATTTCTCGCATCCCCTCTCCTATTATGATAGAAACCACCTGACTAGAAAGGAGAGGTGAATTGAATTTCCAGAACTCATGAATCAAGTCATTGCATTGATCAACTATAGGTTATCCTAATGGTGAACCACCTATGGATGCAGTACTAAGATGCAATGAATCATTTGGGGGAATACACTTAGCCAACAAGGAAACCGAGAGCCCAATCAAACCAATCCATTAGCCAAAACTCACCACAAAAAATATCAAACACACAAGGGAAAACTCAAAATCTTCCCAAATCATTTCATAATAGATCCCACTAACCATTATCTCAAAATGAACACATTAATAGAAACCCAAATATGAAACCCCATTCTAACATGAAGAGTCATAAAACTTAAAAAACCCCAAAGGTGACATTCCAAAATCACATGGAGACACACCTCATGACTATTTGTTATAAAAAAATCACACCTTCATTTAAAATATCTTTTGAAAAGAAAACATGATTGGTTGAATACACACCCATCAATGGTATTCCATGGGGCCTCACACATTCATATTCTCATTCCAAATTAGGCACCTATCACCTCATTTCATAAAATCTTCACATTCCCACATATTTCCAGGCATGTGGCCACTCATGGAAATACCAAATGTCAAGAAAAAACATTTCCACTTTCCAAAAAAAAATCCAACCAACATATTCAAGTTCTCAATTTACTTCCCATTCCAAAATTCATAAAAAGTTTCAAGAGTTCACTCACTACCAAGTCAAAACCAATTTTCATCCTCCGCACATCAATACAAAACATTTCATTGATATCCATTTAATTACAGCCCATATCTGCGAACGAGCCCGTACCTGAGTGGTAAGGGATCCTGCTTGCCATCCAAGAGACCCAAGTTCAAAACCGGGTGGAGGTGAATTTCTGGTTACTGTAGCAGTTACTGTAGCAGTACTGTTCAGTACTATAGGAGCCAGAACTATTCACCAGATTTGGGCCATCAGGCCACCGGTTTAGGTTTATGGGTCTCAAGGTCCTTCGGGTCATCAAAGGCATGCGGCCAACAGGGCCTTCGGGCCATAAATTCCATGGAGTAGCCCAGTTCACACAAAACATGACCCAGAAGAGGATAAGAGAAACAAGACTAGCAGCCACCAGATACAGAGCTAACCGGATTGGATGAATGAAAGGGTATGGCAACCGCCATCGTGACCAGGCACCGTGCAAATTTGTACAGGGTAATGCTAGATGATCAGCAATGCAAGGTGGGGAGCTAGGCGATCAATGACGCAAAATATGGGGAGGGGTAGTTCAAGTGGGCTGGGCTTACGGGTCATGTATTGGGCATATTACGCATATGGGCCTTCGGGTCATGTACTGCGAGTTAGTCAGGCCTTGTGCCTTGGGCCTATGGGTCATGTACGAGTTTTCCTTCAACCCTTAAAAGGGGTATTATCCATAATAAAATAAAAATAAGGCCTTTAGGCCATTCGGGTATAACCCATCTCTTATAATTTGAACCAAGTATCCAAAACCTTATTTATAATAAACTTCTACTTCCCATAAATAAAATTTTGAAAACCCTATAGTTATGATTATAAGCGAATAGATTTCAATATATTCATTCCCACTTTTCCAAGAAACTACTTTACAAAAAAGCACTTTCCAGAGCCACCATCAAAATAGTTCTAAAAATTCATTATCTATATTTCTGAAACTAAAGCTTTACAATTTCAATAATCCAATTTTCACAATTCAAAAATAAGGGGTTGGAATCCACAATTCACAAGAGGAAACTAGTGTTGATGGGTGACTTTTCCATATGGTTAGAGTCTATATGACAATCAAACCACTATCACAGAGAGTATTCTAGTACCATGTACCTAGATCCACCAGATTTTTCATGCCCTGTGGGCTCACTAAGACCATTACCCCAACTCTCTTTTCATTTAATAAATAAATAAAAAAATAATCAATGAAACTAAAAGAAACCTGACATCCCCTAGAAACTCAAGTCCTATCATGAGGTGTGCTAGCCAGACACCCTACTCGCAAAATGAACGTCACGTCCCAATAACCTTATCTCCAGTCTATTGAGACTCTTCCCCAAAGGAAATGACCAAAAAAAGAAAAAATTCGTATAATACTATCTTTTCACGAACAAAGATGAAGTTCTATCCAACCTACCACTAGAACTGGTCTGTGGCGTGGCCCGATAGGTGTTCCCAATCCCCATGGGTAGGAAACTAGTTCTTGGGTATCAAAAAACATACTTTGGGAAAGATTTACCCAATTTAAATAACAATTAATAACCAACAATAGAAATTAAAATCACATTCATAAATAACTAAATCCAAACAAGGAACAACAATTTTTATATTAAAGATTTTACAACTTTTTACAAGACTAAAAAGGTGAAATAATGAAATGGGGACAAAAAACATTCCCAAATACACTTTTAGTAAGGAATTATGGTGACTAGATCCACCACCACGACACACCATGCCTTTACCAGGGTCATACATAATGAAAAATATGTACAAAAAATGGTGTATGTAAGGAGTGATCTGACGCCATATAGAATGCCATAAAAAAGGATTCCATGCTACAAAATTAGTAGGCAATTTTACAAGAACACTTTTGTAAAAACCTTTAAACCATTTTTATGAAACCATTTAAAGAAAAAACATTCTCACGAGAAACACTTTCAAGAAATCCATTTCAAATCAACATGCTTCAAATTGAATTAAAGAAATACACACAAAAGTTACACCATATACCAATGCCTGGAACCATACTATATAAGCATTATGTCACAATAAAGAACCATTAGTAAATACCTAAGGGTAATCCATCTCGAGCGGGATACTAGAAACCCACACCTTGGTAAAATGTGGAATAAAAACCACAACCACCAATATTCTCTTACATGAGACCCTAGAATGGAAAATCCCAAAGGAATAGTGGTATCTATTCATTATCATAGTTTAGATTGTGTTTAAGAATCAATCATGCTATGTGAAACATAGATTTTCCACTTCTAAATCACTAGAATACTAGATCTAGTCATCCTAATTTGATACCCAATATTCCTTTAGTTCTCAATCCATCATTTCACATGTCACACAATTCATCACTTTCACATACACATGTCAAGCATTGTAAGGACACTAGAAATCACTAATTTAAAAAAATAATACAATAAAATTCCCATTTTTGATAAAAAAAATAACTTTCAATTTTACACACACCAAAATGATTTCAAAACACTTATCACGCCGCTTAAATAACTCATAAAACTCATTTGGAACATTAAAATAAAATCAAACAAATGTCTAACCAATTGCATGACCTATTTCCCTTTTGAATCCACATATTAATGAAGTTCATTTTTAAAACATAATTCCCACCATTAAAAAAATCAAGAGTCAATTTAAACACACACAAAAAGGAAGATTTCATACAAGAAAATACATTTCATTTTCTAAACTCAATTTAAAATACATTCACACCTCATGTTCCTTTGAAAAGTCCTTATACACCTTCCACACAAAGCATAAAACCCCTTTCCTGAAATATAAAAATAATGAATACACAAAATAAACCCATTTTCCTTTATAAAGTCCACTTTCATTAGATATATATATCAAAATACTTCCCAAATCATACTTAACACCACCAAATTAAACCATAGAACAATTTAATAAAATCATGAATGTGTATGAAAATCATCTAAAAATTTAAGATCACAGAACCACCAACCTCACATATTGAAAAATCGAGATATTTGTGGAAAACTACAACCGCACCTGCAAAATGCCTTAACAAGGAAAGATTTTAATAACAAACATCAAGATTTTTCTCAAAAACACAAGTTCTGACCATCATTAGGTGACCCAACCTACTAGAAAATAAGACCCCAAAGAATAAGAGGAAAAACCCTAAAAGAAAGGAAGAAACTAAGGGATATATCAGTTGCATGATGTTTACTTAATGAATCCACACAGAATACACCAAAAGGAGGAAGAAAAAGAAATCCAAGAGGGGGAGAGGGAGGTTTCTAGGGATGGGTAGGTCAAGAGTGGTGATCATGGGGGGGATTTGGGGATAAACACTAAGAGGGACTATCTCATATTTTATAATTTTTTAATGACTTGGACAAGTCAAATGGTTTTCCCACACAATTTAAAAAAACATGCATCAACTGTGCTCCCTTAACTATCCTTGTCAGACACAACATATGTTTATTATATACGTTCTCCAAGCTATGTGCCAACCATGAGGTTTTCTTGTATCCCAAAATGAAACTTAGCTACACGGTTTCCTTGTCAAGGAAAATAGTTTCCCTTAATCGTGCACCAACTGTGTGCCCCATGTTATTAACCCATAAACATTCATTTTCACTAGAAACTGTTGGGATAACTCATGAAAAAACATACTATCAATAATAAAAAAATAATACCTCAGAAAAAGTCACTGATGTGATAGGGACACACCCCACATGACTAGAAGTGGACAATTAGAAAAATAATGCATAACCTCTATCTTAGCCTCATGTGGTCATGTGGCCAAGGCTGAATGGTTAAGTCAAACCATGAAGTCCTCTAATTTTCCCATAAAATACCTACACAATTTTTTTCTATCCTTGTGAACCAGGATGCACTGTTTTTACTAACCATCTAGACCAACTTTTTTCTCCCAAACCTAAGGTTCTGTGCTCTAAACAGTTCCCACACACCCTCATTTCATCCACAACCTCATTAGGAATTATTAGGAGATGAAAAATAAATATTTAACCTACAATTAAAAGCTTTAATACATTAAAAAAAACTAGTTCTTATAAATTCATTTTTAAATAAAATTAAAGACACTTTTTGAAAAATAACATCTTAATATTTTCAATCTATTTTAGCATGATAAACTAAAATCCAATCCATACACTAAATAACTTCAAACACTATATTGTGGATGAAAACAAGGTTTATAATAAAAAACATTCCATATATGATAACATGAAAATTTATAAAATTTTTAATTCCATTATACAATCCTATGGAGTTTATACCAATGGTTTGGAATTTATTTCATGAGATTATATTTTCATTTTACCTAAAAATTTCAAATATTTAAAAAAAATGTGAAGTTACTGAATCAAATAAGATATTAGAATAAGATGAAAAACATGTAATGTACCTGTCCCCACTTCATTTTATGATCCCATATCTACCATAAAAGTAGAAAAATAATTTATATGAACTTTATATTTTTGATATTGATGGTTCCCACCTTGAATAACTAACTCCGAATATGTTTTAGCATAATATCCCAACTCATCACAATTAAAAAATTTTACTCATAGTTGAATATCTATTTTAAAAACACAATTATTATTATAATTATTTCCCATTTAGTCATAACAAAAATATTCATGCTTACAACAATATTAATATAGCAATGATTCAATCAAAATTTCATTAAAATTTATTTTTACCACATGTGTATGATTTAGTGGGCTTACCTAAAGATTTCTTAGTTGACTTCTGATCTATTTATTTCCACCTAGACCACATCCAAACATTGTTTTATGGAAGAACATTAGTGTTGGAAAACTCCATGTGAAATTTCCAAGCTCAATAAGAAACACACTTATAACATTAAAATTCACTTGAGGTTAATGGTATTTGTAAACTTGTTTTTACACCTGTGTAAAACCTATAAAATTTACTCTGATAGACCATAACAAACTCTAGTGAATATATGACTAGTTTGGAAAATATTCCTCTTAATCAACCACTAAGACATCATACTTTTTATTGAACTCAAGAAATTTCATTTCTATTCTATATTGAGGAACTTTTGGAAAATAAATCTTAGAAAATATCTTTAAATACCATCCACTATATGGCATCAATCATATCATTTTCCATAGTATTCTTAATCCAAAACCAACATTTACCAAATTTACATTTGAAACAAAATATAAAGAAATACCCTTTGATTTTCTATACATCTGAAAATATCAAATATCTTCTCTAATTTAATAATCCATACTTTTCATTAGTTCTATGGAACCACCAAAATCAGGGGTGTGGTTTTAAGAAATTCTCCACCATATACCTGTTTATATGTAGAGAATTTAATCACTCTATTTCATGGTTTCCACTTTTAATAGCTTATGTTAATTGAGATGAAACTACCATAAATTAATTTTCTCCAAAAATTCTAGGTTTCTAATTTGGAAGGTTATTATCTTTTTCGTACCTTTCTACTTTATGTACCCTATTTACTCTAGAAAAAACTCTTATAAATAGAAATTGATCTGATTAAGAAACAAAGAAATCATAAAATTATATATCATGATAATATAAAAAACAAAATATCTTATGTTTTTCTTTTAACCGTCTTCCAACCTCTATAGGTATCTATAAATTTACCTCTAATATGAAATATAATTCCACATAACATATTAAATCTATAATTTCATGATTTATAACCATGTATTCACTTTATTTTATTTCTAGTATATTTTTGGATTATATTTTTTGATAATTAGGAAAAACATTACATAAAAAATTTGACACTTTCAGATAGAATACATTTACCCCCCCAAACAAATATTTAAGTTTAAACCCCTATTTTATTCATGAAAATCATGCTTTAATTAAGGTGAGTTACCATAGAAGGAATTTTGGGCTCGCTAAAATTTATACTCATAATTAGATTCTATGAATTTTTTTTGAAAATTTGGTATGATAAAATAAAATCCCAATAAGGGATATATACATAATGGAATCCCATTAGTTAAGTGAAAACATAAAAACTCATGATTTTTTTACCTTTTTTTAACAAAACAATGAAAACAAAAAAAGACATTTTCATTTATGAAAATCAAACTTTTCTCTAATAAAACATTTTTTCACCCAATATTAATCATAGAAAAACAATTATCCTATCATAAGGAAAGTGAAAACTCATTAATAATTATCAAAACATTTCACATTTAAAAGTTCATAAATGTTCTGTACCTCAAGAAATAAAAAGAATCAATAAAAATAATTTTTGAAATAAAATTATAAGTGTCATGAAGCATATTACTCATGATCTGTGTCCACTCATGTTTAAACCACATTTGAATAACTAAGGACAAATTAATTCTATTAGAGTAACCAACCCAATTTCATCCATTATCTTTCATCTTTGATGACTAAATAATTACCAAATTCATTAGAGATCTATTTTGGGTCACATATAATCTTGAAATATATTAGGATCATTTTTCATCATATATAATGATAAATTGTTTTATTATAAACAAAACATTTATAATATTTCACTTTTTCATAATAAAACCTTATTTTATTCCATAAGAAAAACATTTTCCATTTTCACAAAATCATAAGAAGGAATATCATTTTTCTTTAAAAACTCCAAAAAATGGAATATCCTAAAAGGATAATGATTATGATATAATTTTAAAAACCATGTTAAACTGTAGTTGGTGATTGATAATGAATAGTATCTAAGGTGGTGGGAAAAGTGTTCAAGTTGTATACATTCAAAAACATTCTTTTTGTACTTTGGTATAAAAAGTTAAAAATGAATCGTATAGAAAACGTTGAAAAGATTCATTTCTTAGGAATTTTTATTGAAAGTCAAATATAGTATAAAATGACCACTTGAAAAATTTTATGGATAAATGATAAAATTATTGAAATATTTAAAATAACATGGATACGTTGGTGAAAGAGTTGAAAATATTTAAAACAACATTTCTAAGGAAAATACCTTATATTGATTCTTGACTAATTTTGATCTTATTTCTACAATCCTAACTAAAAAAATATATTATTGTTATAATTTAGTAATAAAAATTTTCATATTCATTCCATTATCATTCCATTATCATTATTTAATTTTTTTTATTTAACACCATGTTTGATTTAGTTAATAAAATTTTTATGTTGAAGTTGTATATTTTTTTGGGTTATTCAGGTTGTAACCTCACAATAACATTGGTGCGTTGACCATGTTTGGAGGGTTTATGTTTAAACTAATTTAATAATAAATTACATAATATAATTATAGTATTTTTAACTTAAATATACATTTAGAATAAAAATGGTATGATTGTCAACAAAAATGAACAACATCATTCCATAAAGATTGCAGTCTCTATGTAAGGATAAATGAAATTTTCATTTTTATACTGGGTGGAATTGGGAAAAAAAATTTATTCATAGAAGTGGTAGTACACATATAGAAATGATCAATGTTATCATTTTATGATGTATGGAAGGGTAAGTAATAAATCAATATCATATCATTAAAAAATCATCATTATTTCATAAATATCATATATATTTACTTCATCCATCATTTTAACTAGCCATAAAATCCAATGTTGAAAAATGAAACACATCACTTCATGGAGGTGGAAGTCTATGTATACACACAAGTGATGTTTTTATTTCCCATATGATGTAAATGGAGATGAAAAAAGTGTTGTAAAATAATTATAATAAAATTTTAGTATATGGAAGATATTTTGGTATTATTTTATCTTATATAAATTATATATAATGGAGGTATATGTAGAAATAAAAATTGAACACTCAATTAAGAATTACTCATCTTCTTAGAAAAACCTCCCTTATCTTACACATTTATACTTCTTAGGTTGGTCTGTTGGGGAGACCATGGCCTCTATGAAATGGGGATGGATGTTTATAATGTTTTAGTATCCTCTATGTAATGATTTGAAATATATAGAGTATTTTTTTGGAGTTAGGACCTGAGATGGAGTGTGAATGTGAGGCCTACAGATCTAAAAATTGATATTATTGAAATATATGGGCTTGATCCAAGGCATGAACAATAATTTACTTACATATATTTTTTTTGAAAAATTTTCCACAGGTGAAAATAAAAAAAAAATTACATTTATAAATGAATTTATTTCATTTATGTAGTGACTTAAAGCACCCCTAAATAAATACCCCTTTACAGAGAAATATTTGGGTTTTCCACATAAACATAGAGACCTAGAGAGGATCCATTAAAGAGATGTTGGTGGATGACCTCAGATCATAGGATTGGATCAGTATCACATAGATCATTAATTCTAAAAGATTTAATGGATCTCACCAATGATGTCAAAATATAATCATTCATTGTGAGAAGTCAAACAAAAATCTAGGATTAATGTTTGATTTATATGGATTCTTCCACTTTTATTATCTCTTTTAAATCATAGATCAATTATAATAATAAGTATTGATTCATGAATTTAAGTTTGGTTTATTTTATGATTTATTGATTAATTATTCCTTAAACATTAATCGTTTTAATATTACTAGATTGAGGCCATCCGAAGCCTCAATGATGTTCATTCCTTTTTCAGGTTTTATGGATTCTCCCCATGTTTCATTTCACATTCATCATAAAAATTTTATTTGTCCCATGGTTCGATGAATACTAGATATTTGACCATTGTGTGACTATTGTTTGGAACAATAAATCAATACCACATTTTGTGGCTTACGATCAAGGTGCAATGAAGGAGGATGAATGGAGATAGATTAGATCAAACCATTGTTTTGTTTTCTTCCCGATTTGAGATGAGAGGATAACAGGGCATGATAACTTTTCGAATCTATAGAGTGATTTACAAGAAGATTGGAGCCCAAAACATGATGACTGCTAACAACATGGGTTGGATAACCCCATATCCACAATTCCTGACATTATTTGTGGTGGTGGTAGTGAATAACGATTATGTAGGTAAAGAACCATGGGTCTCTGGAAATTACATGTTACGTGGTGTGTAATACAAAACAATGCACCATTTGGGGACTTGGATGTGGTGCTATGGTTTCCATTGAGAAGAAAAGATCACATATCCTATGGAATGTTTCACATTCCATGTGAAAAAATATGGTGACTTTATGTGTACCCATAGGTACACATGAATGGTTGGAGTACATAGGATAATCCTTGTACTTGGACAAGGCCATAGTACATGGGATGATCCATGTACTCAGACTCAGCCATGTGTACACTAGCACAACCCAATGTACATGGGGACAACGCAAAGTATAGATGATAAAATAGGGGACATAGTCAGAGTTCTGATGACCTCTAAATTCCATGTAATATGAGAGAACACATCATGTATTTTGAGGTTTACATATTGTGTGAGATGGCGATATACAGGTAGACCAATGGTTGGAAGGACATGCCATGTACCTCTAGTACTCATTGTGTACTCCCTATAATGGTGTTTGTAAGTCATTGATTCCACAGTTTAGACAATGATATGTTGATTACAATTACTTAGTCCCTTCCCATGAGGTTAAAGTGTGGCATTGCGTTCATTTTATATGATTTCTATCCCCTCAATGTGTTCAATTTTAGATAGATTTCTGTGCATGCCCCCAAGGGGCTAGGGTGGGATCCTCTATCATTACTTGGTGGGGTTTATGGTATCAATGTGACCACCCTTCATAGGGCATAAATATCCTATATAGAAGGTTAGTATAGTAGGTTTTAGGGTGTCCCATAATAGCCCTGGGTTTGATCCCCTACCTAGATGATGTGATCTTCAGAGATCCAATGAATACTTCTTGGGAAGGGACCAATGATCATGAGATTGTAGATGGGAATCCCTAATGATATAATGGATCATGGAGTGGATTCTCCCAAAATGGGAATTACCTTGAAAACATGATTAGTATTCTGTGGTTAGAAATGTTATTTGAGACCACATGAGACTGGTTTTCTGTTATGTGTATATATTTCTGTTTATTGTTTTTCTCATATGGTATGACTACTCTTGATGCTTTATGTTTAGTTGTTTAGAGGTTCCCTATATGGTATTATTAAACTCACACCTTTTTTGGAACTTCCCACACATAGTATTCCTTATGAAGATGATATTTCTTTTGATAGTATCTTTTAAGGACATGAAGTTGGCGGAATAGAGTTCTGTGCTATTTAGATCGGGGTGTATACTGGTGGTGCATCTAATAGCACTCCCAACATTATAAGTAGACTAGACACCTTTTCAGTTTTGGTTGGGGTTTTCTCCCCCATTATATATTTCCAATACTTATTTCCATAATTTTATGTGGTATAGATGTTATGCATTCATTTATGGTATCATTTGGTTCTACATTATCATTATTTTATAGTCTTTGAAATGTTTTTGTTCTTACATATAAATCAGGATAATGAATCCCATGTGTGTTTTATGAATACTGAACATTGGTTTCTATCCCCTAGTCTATTTGAGGTAGGAAAATGGTATCCATACTCATATTATCAATATCCAGGAGGTCCCTAGTCGGTTGGGTTATGATAGAGTGTTATCAGATGAGTCAGTTCCACCTTAGGATAAGAGTTATGATTTTATAGCTACAAAATATTATTGGGATTTATTGAAATAATGATAAAGTATTTTGAGTTTATATTTCCAGCCAAGGGAATAACTTTTATTTTGGTGATCTACATATCCATTCAACAAGACACTTATAATATTATTATTGACTTAGTTCATATAGATGATGGTGGTGGGGAAAAACATTGGTACATGTATCATATATGATTGGGATGTGGTCTCTATGTCCTTATTAAGTTACCTCCCCAGATATAATCAATAACCGTGGTGAATCATGTTTATTTAAGGATTGTAATATAAATACAGTTATCCTAGATTACATTCAGGATCACAAGGTAGATCCACTGAGCATGGATGATTCAGTACTGGGGACAATATAATAGATAGTTCCTTTTGATGATTTTGTAGTCATTCCACCACAAATTGAACTGCAGATAGCAGCAATCGTACTAGTTGGTAATGAACACTTGTTGAGTGTACTTCATTATTTTTAGAGGTAGTAGAATCCCAGGTTTCGGGTCGATCCATACCCCCAGGACGATGAGAACTGGCTAGAGTTAGTTACATGAGTTTTCTTCCTTATGAAGACACATACAAATCAGATGGTAGTAATCGTGGTGAGTCTTGTTCTAGGATCTACTAGGAAATGGTGGAGTGTAGTAACTTAGTCACATGATGAGATGAATCAACCCATTATAAAATTCAAGAGTCTCTATAGGGAAGAGTTTTATCTATTAATTATGTTGTTAGTGTACATCCTAGAGATTCAATATTTATAGTAGGGGTGTTTGACTAAGGAAAAAAATTCATAGATCTTTACTAATCTTTCATGGAACACTCTAGATATCATATGAAATCATTTTTTAGAGAACATACCTTTGAGAAGTGATGAAACAATAATATCATTACTCTAGTGACATCTCTATGCATCCCCACCTATGTTATAGGGATTTAGTATTGGAGAGATTCTTGGATGAGTAGACATCAAAAATTGATGTGGGTGGGGGGAATGTAGGTGTTCATATGTAAGAAGGTGGTAGCTGGTGACAGTCACAAGTATCAAGTCATGTATGATTCTTGAATTGATGATCCCAAGATATATGATCAGTGGTTCAAGGCTCTCAGTATGGATTGAGTTAGCTGAGGGAGATACTATGCTTCAAATGTAATAGAAGGGGGAATCCTGATCAATATTTTCTAACCCTTCATAAATTTGATAGGGACAAAGTCAAGGGAATTAACACTGAAAGACAAAGGGAGGATCAAGGAGGTACATATGGTGGTTTAAGAAGAAGTGGAGTAGGTAGATCATCTAGAGGAGGAAGGTTGGTTGACTTATTTCCAAAACCACCTCTAGGTGTTCTATGTTAAGCTGAAGGAGATGGGAGACAGGGGAGAGGAAAACGGCACCTAATGGAGGCCTTTGACCCCTAGGCACCCAACATGGTAAAAAATACAATATATGTATTTTATACCTATATTCAATACTAATACTCATAGATGTGATTCAATATTTCCTTGATACTTATTTACTACATAACTTAGAGATTCGGGTTGGGCCTTTGGATCGACCCTTGTGCTCAGAGACTCCGATAAGAGATGAATCAATGGCCACACACAACTGCCAATAGTGTGAATTAATTATTGGATGTGAGAACTTCATAAGGAATCTATTAATAGTCATGATAAGGATGTATAACTTAATATTTGTTATGAACTCGATAGCTATAGCTCATTCCCAAATTGATTTTTTAGGTAGTGGATATAGTGTATCCTTAAGGACAGATCAATGGTTACGTTCTTGGGTGAAAATAAAAGCCATGTCAAGTAGTTTATGCTCATAAATATGAGGGTTAAGCTGATTACTGTCCAATTGTCTATCAAGACTCTTATAATAGTTCATTCTATGATCTTTAACCTTGATACACTGTCGGTAGAGTAAGCAGATGTATTTTCTGAGGATGTTCCAGGATTACATCCTCATTAAGAGAAATAATTCTACATGTAATTACAAGTCATGAAAACCCTAATATCAAAACTATATTATAAGATGAATCCCATAGATATTTGAGTGCCAAGGATTGTATTATAGGACTTACAGAGGATGGTCTTTGTGCGACCTAGTGTTTCACCCTAAGAAGCCTCAATTCTGAACTACATGAAGGAAAACAAGAGCTTGTGGTTTGGTTCGGATTATTGATTCCTAAAATAGGTGACTGTGAAGAATAAGTATCCACTTCCAAGGATCAATGGCCACATATATTAGTTTATAGGGGCATAATGGTTCTTGAAGATGAACCTCATATTAGGATATCATCAATTACGAGTACGAGATGAGGATATACTTATGATGACATTTAGATGTTTCTACTATTAATATTATTACATTGTGATTACTTCTGGGGAAATGAAATACCCAGTAGTGTTCATGAGAATCATGAACCTTATCTTTTATCCTTACATATACTGGTTTTTGGAGGTTTTTATTGATGATATCCAAATCTACTGAGAGTGAATGAAAGAACACTCGAGACTCTTGAGGATGGTCCTAGACATAATTTGAGAGAACTACATTTATGGGAATCTCTTATTATATTGATTTTGGGTTCAAGAGGTCCACAATATTTTAAATTTCATGTTGTATTATGGTATAATAGTTGACCCAACCATGGTCAAGGCAGTGTAAGCTTGTAAGAAATCCCAGAGGATGATAGAGGTGTATACCTTGCATGGTTTTGAATACTACTACAGAGACTCATTACATTTTTCTCAAGGTAATCAAAACCTTTAACATATTTAATCTAGAATAGGAATCCTTTCATGTAGAATAATAGTTTTCATTAGGATTTATAGGATCTACAACAAATGTTGATGAGGAACCCCTTTCTGAGCTTTCCAAAGGAGAGTGTCGAGTACGTAGTGTTCACTGATGACTTAGGGGAAAAATGGATTTTGTACTAATGATTATGTAGGTTGTAACAACATGGGGGTCTAGAATATTAAGTGAAATTGAGAGAAAATATGTGACCCACAATTTTGAGTTGGCAGTGGTTTCCTTCACCGAGATGATGTGGGGACACTACCTTATGGGTGTAAAGCTTATTATTTACTACAATCATAAGATTCCTAATAATATTTTCTCTTAGAAGGATATTAAATTGATATAGAGGTGATGGATAAATTTACTCTTGGATTATGAATTTGAGATATTCTTTTCTTTTGGGAAGGATAAAATGGTAGAATACTATCTTAGTAGGAGATCATTCTCACTGTTGTCGACTGAGGATTTATAGAATTTCACCTCATCATAATTATCCGTAGTGGAAAACGATGGTGATTAATATATATAGTCAATGGTTGTAAACCCACCAATTCTACAAAATTTTATGGAGGATCTGTATAGAGATAATGATTGTGATACCTAATATACTCAAATATTCATTTTTCATGGTCCTGATGGATTTTATGAAGGTGGGGATTAGGTTATCCTTTTTATATGATGTAATTTGGTACTAGTGATGTTTTTTGTGGAGTTTCATAGAGATTTTCATATATCACATTTTAAAAAAATGCTGGTGTGGAAAAGATATACATGGACATCCAATGTCAGTTTCAGTGGAAAGGTATAATGAAATCCGTAGAAGATTTTGTCTCTCGATGTCTCACTAGTTAGTAAGTGAAGGATGTAAACCATGTTCATGAAAGTTTGTCTCAACCCCTTGATATTCTAGAGTGGAATTGATATGAAATATATTCAAACATCCTCATGGGGTTACCATGAGTATTTAGAGAAGAAAATTCCATCTGGGTGAATGTAGACGAAATCACCATGTCAGACCAGTTCATAGATATCTAAGAGTAGAGCTCAGTAGAGATCTTTGGATTCCAATACATGTAAGAGATATTCAAATTCCATATAGTTCCCTCAATGATCATTTCAGAACATTCTTCCTACTTCATGTCATGATTATGGAGAAAATTGATGGAGCGTTTTGGTATTCCATTTCATTAAAGTATGGTTTTCACCCCGATAATGATGGCCCGATAGAGTGAGCCATTATTGTTCTAGAAAAAATGAAATAGGATTTTATGTTGATCTTTGGACATATTTGGGAAGATCACCAAAACATGGTGATGTTAGTGTACAAATTTGTTTACTCTTCCAGAAATGGTGAGGAACCATTGGAATATTTTTATGGTGACCCTGTTGGTCACCACTATATTGGAATGAACTTGGGGAGTCGAAAATCATGGGATTAGAGTTGGTGTAAGATACAATAGAGATGTTTTACATTATCAAGGAGAGGGTTATCACTATAGATATCCATCCAAATTCCAATTTTCATTGACAAAAAAGGCCTTTGACGTTCGGGGAGGGATACCATGTGTTCTTAAAGGACTCACCTCAACATGGATTATGGATATTTTTCCTAGTTGAAAATTTATCTCTAAATTACATAGGCGATTTCTAGGTACATTTTAGACTCAATGAGGTGTCTTACCTCTTATGTATAACACAAAAATTATACCGGTTACACGATGACTTCCACATCTCAGAGTAGAGGAGGTACATGCATGAAATGTTGTATGTTATCGAATGGGGTTAGATGGACATTGAGGGAAGTGATACCTTCACCGAGTACCTAATTGAGATTGATGATTTTGAGGAGAGGATACTCTATGATAAACTGATTATCTTAGCGTGTCTCTCAGTGGAAGAAAAATAATATTCAAAAGAGAACTTGGGAGTGGGAGACTCATATGTGAGCCCAGTTCCCACATCTTTTTGAGTAGTATTTTTTGATTTTCTAGAAGAAAAGACCTAAGGTGGGGAGAAAGTTACTTTTATATTTTTTATGTAATTTGTTGAAATACAAATAATAATATTTTGGGATCCATGCGTTGATATGACACATGATTTTGAGGCCTGGTGAGTTACTAATTGATATTATAAAAATATTACATATATTAATATCACACATGCGCAGTTTTCCTAGAGTTTTAGAATAACTCCAAAAAATATTCTCAAATTGGTAATATGAGACATTCATTGAGGTTGGAATATGGGATTTACCCTAGGCGCAGAATAATCTTTAGATTCATTTGGAATTTGTGAAACTTTTATCATGGGTGAAATAATATATCAATAAATAAAATAAAATTATTTATTTAATTGTTGTTAAGACCAAAATCCATTCTCTATAAATTCCAATTTATGGATAAATATTAGGGTTAGACATATAAACTTAGAGAACTAGGTGGTGCCTTTAGAGAGATGTTATCTGATGGAATCATATTGAAGGATCTGATTGGTACTCCATGGATCTTCTATACAAACAGATTTAGTAGATCTCACCAAAGATTTCAATGAATAATTCCTATTCATCATTGATCAATCTAAACTCTTGGATGGATGTTTGATTTATATGGATTCATCCCATTTTATTATCCCTTGTATAACAGAGATCAATTCTAATAAATATAATTGATTCATACGTCAATAATTAATTTATATTTTGGTTGATTGATTAATTATTGGTTAATTAGTTTGGCATTCAAATGGAAACTAATCAAGGCCAACTTGAACAGGGATGAAGTTTGTTCGTTTTTGGTTTTTAAAAATTTATCCACTATTTTTTCACATATTCAAGTTGAGAGATTTTTGTATGATGTGTATTGATGAATAATTTATTTTTTATCATTTCAAAACCTTTTTCCAATGCAACAGATTGATACTACATGTGATGTTAACGATTACACATGAATATAGGTGTTATGATGAAGGATGAAAAGAGGTGGATTATATCAGAATAGTGTTCCCCATTCTTCTGGGTTTAACCTGTAGTGATGATGAGGCATGAAAACAGTGCACCTCAACAGAGAGATTTCAGAGTGGATCAGATCCCGGATAAAGGTGATTTGTGATAGAAAAGGCGGAATGACCCTAAATCCCTGGTTCCTGGCGATATTTCTAGTGGTGGTATTTTGGACTGACAACATAGATAATTAACCTTAGGCTTCAAGAAAACCCATGTAACACCACATGTAATCTCGAAGTACATGCCATGTTGATCCCTAGTGGTGATACTTGGGTTTTTTTGGAGAAAAAATATCACATGCCACGTGACATGACCCAATGACTTACCATGTACCCCTGGGAACTTGGGAATGGCTTGATAATTGGAGATAATCTGATTAGTTGGACATGACCAGAGTACGTAGGGTGAGCCGTGTAATCGAACATAGCTATTTGCACATAGGCATGAACCAAATTACATGAGCATAAATATATATCATGGGTAGACATCTAGTGAACTATACACACCATGTGACCTGAGGGGATACATAAAGTATTTTTATGTTTATATGTTGGTCGATAAGGTAACACACGGGAAAACTAATGGTTAGAAAGACACACTGGGTACCCCTAGTACACATCGTGTATTACCACTGAGGGTGTTTTGATGCCTTCATTTCCTTAGATTAGACTATGATCAGTTGAGTGTAATTACCTAGACCTTCCCATGGTTGTACAATGTATCATTAAATCGTTGGGAAAAAATTTTCATCCCCACAATGGGTTCAATTTTAGATAGAGATCTGTGCATCCCCCTATAATACCAAGGTGGGATCCTCTATAGTTCCTTGGTGGGGTTCATAGTATCAACACTCACACCATACATAAAACATATATACTATATCCATTAGTCCAATACAGTAGGTTTTTTATTGTCCCCCAACATCCCTAGGTGTGATTCCTTCTATGGATGATGAGATCCCTATACATCTAGTGAGTACTTATTGGGAATGGCCAAATGATCAGACCACACATATGAGTATTAGAAATGATAGCATTGATAGTGTAGTGGATTCTCCAGAAATTAGTATTACCATGAATCCTAGAGTAGTATCATATGGCTATATGTACTAGTTGACACCACTTAAGACCAATTGTCTGTGATGAGTATATTAGGGGTTTTTATTGTAGTTATATTATGATTTTACTACCCATAAGGATTTATTTTTGGTTATTTTAGGGTAACCTAGTAGGTATTTTATACTCACACTTACATGTGATCTTTCTAAACATGTCATGTCTTATGCAGAAGACTGACCTTTTTATGGTCTCATAGGAGGAATGAGAGTAGGTGATGTATAGTTTTGGGACTGACAGGCCAAGGTGTATACTGATGGTGTATTTGAGAGTACTCTCCTCCTTCTAAGCAGGTTATTCTCCTTTTCATTTTTTTTGTTGGGATTGTATTTGCTCTCCATTATTACTTTCCAATAATTATTGTCATATTATGAAGTGGGATAGATGTTAAGAATGAAAATATGGAATCAATTTTTTTCCAATTATTGTATGGGCTCAATTATGTGTTCATGTACATAGATACATTACGATAATGTGTCCTATGTGTCTGATATGCCTCCTCGACACCGGTTTCCTACCCATAGCCTATTATAGGTATGTTTGGGGAAGTCAAACTCAGATCATCACTAGCCATGTGGGAATAGATGGGTTAGGTAGATAAAATGTTTGTAACATATAAGGAATTTAGGTTTTTTATCTTTTTAAATTTAATCTTCTCAATATCTTAAGTTGCACGCAACACTGAGCTTAAACAAACCACCATATTCTACTAATATTATTTTTCAAAATGAAATTATCTCATAGTTGTTAAATTTAATGCTATGAATATGATTAAATAACATATTAAATTATATTATTGAATTAATTAGTTTAAAATTAAATAAAATATATATAAAAAACAATTTAATATAAATAAAATGTTTTTAAAAAAATTATTTAAATACACAAAACTATGTTTCAAACCAATTAGATAAAAAAATCACAATTTTAAAATTATATTAAATATATATATATATATATATAAATAATTTCAATATATTTTTTACTGTTAATTTTATGTTTTTTATAGACAATATATAAGAACAAATCGAATTTTATATATAGAAGAATTTTTTTAAAGGCATTTTTACCGCATATTGATAGCGCATATGTTTTAAAGATATTTTTGCAACTTTTATAAACTCTTTTTCAAAAAATAAAATTCTGATTTGAAATTTGAGTATAAAATTTATAGTGTTTGAATGTATTTTATTTTTATAATAAGATTCATTTTTTTGATGAATAGTAATAAAAATAATGTATTTTAATAGGAAATTTTTTTTTCTTATGATTTATTTATACTATAAGATTTAGACTGATTTTAAAGTATAATTAGATTAATATGTTATCATTTAATCTAATTATGTTTATTGGAATAAATTTCACATAGAATTTGTATATAAAAACATTTTTTCCTTTTTTGTTACTTTAAAAACCTATTTTCTCGTTCCATCAATAGGATTAATTTTAAATTAATTTCTAAAATTTCTATGTTGTGAATTTTGAAAAATGGATTCCATAGTTGGAATTATAAGTTCCAAATTTAGAAAATAGGACCCTTTTAATTTACAACATATATGAATAGTAACTTTATTAATAATTTTTCTTCCCACGGTTAATGGTAAATCGAGTAATTAACAATAACAATTATATATTAATTGATATAAAATTACCTTAACACTTGTATAAATTTCGTTGGATGAGTGTGTTTCTTCTAAAATAATCTTTGGTAAAAAATTAAAATTCTTGGAAGCCACTTGGATGAGAGTGTGGCATTTATAATATTATCTTCAAAGAAAACCCGATTTTGTCACACCTTGGTTTTTAACAAGTGAAATATTATTAATATGTGGTTATAAAATTGATATGTTAGACTATAAATATTATTTATAATTCCAAAATGTTTATATATATCCTTTTAATTTATTTATAATTTTATGTGATAAAATAATTACCTTAAATGGTGACATAATGATGATGAAATAATTATTTAATTAATTAAAAGACAAAATAAATGATATTAAAAAACTAAAATAAATATAATTTTATATAATTAATGAAATACATGATTTTTATGGATGATTTTGACACACTTGTGATGAGTTAAATGAGGGTTTTTAAAGATATATTGTTGTTCTGATATTTTTAAAAAGTCAAGTGATGAATAGTGTCAAAATTGACATTAATTATATGTAAAAATAATTAATATTTTATTAAATTATATAAAATTCATAAAAATATAAAATTCAACTAAATGATTTGGATACGTATTAAAATTTAATCAATGACCCATTTATTGGTATTTTTTTATTTTATTGTAATTATATTTACCCTTAAAGTGTAAATTACATGATATCACCATAAAAAATAAAAAGGTTAAATATGGGTTAATTGTAAAAGATAAGGATTAAAAAATGGTCAAAACATATCTAACTTTTATTGGATGATTTAATTTCAATTAAAAATAATATTATATTCCAAATTAATAAGCGTGGATACATTTGGATTATAAAATTAATTAATATTAATTTTACAATCTAATGCTTTCCAAGAGTACACCTCCCCTCTCTTGTTAAAGGGAACCTCTTCTAATCATTTATTAACAGTTCATAATCTATTTGGTTTGGTCAAAACTATAAAAATATCCCACCAATATCCCAAAATCAATCCTAGAATCTTTACTTTTTATTGAAAAAAAACCAATGATGTCCTTTTGTGAAAATCAAAAGGGGATACATAAGAAGAGGTAATCTTCTTCAACGAATGTTTTTTGGTTTATTTATTCCTTAAAACCAATGAAATTGATTTTATTTCATGTTAATATAATAATATTAGTATCCAAAATATTCTGATATGTTGTTATAGTAAGGGTTAAACTTACACTCACACACACATCCATCTAATGGGTAATGAACATACCGTTACTGTGGATAGGGAACTAATAACCTCAAAAAATGACATTGTTGGTTTTTTCCTTCACCACCTCTCATGGATATGAATTATGATGAAAAATCTATTTTATATTATATATATGATATATATGTTTTTATTATCTATTTAATTGTTATATAACACATACCTTTATGATTCCTATTTTTTGTAAATATGATAACATTATTTGTGGAAGGACTTCCGCCTCCTCAAAGAGAAGTGATTCGTTAAAATAGTTAATGGGATGTATAAAATATAGTTTTCAAAAATGTATATGATATATATGATATTTATATGATACAATAATTATACTACACATATATATCATTGAATTTTCTTTGTTTTAATAGGTAAATTAAATGAAAGTAGTGCTCATGCGTACATACAACCAACCATCTCCACGAACAGTGTATTTCGTTTCATATCCCCAAATTTTATAGATTACTATAAATATATATTATATATATATGATAATTAAATAATTATTTATGCAACGACCCAATATTTTTTTAAGGAAATTACTTTATTATAAATATGTCATAATCACATTAATTACTAAGTGTTATGGGACCCTTAAAACCTATGTCTGTCACTTTTGTGATGTGAATTTTAAAAATCCGACATACACAGTCGTGATCAGTAAGTTATTTAGAGTCCAATAAGGAAAACATATTTTTTGGTGAATAGTAACATACCCTTATGAATAGTAACATACCCTTATGAATAGTGATATACCCTAATGAATAGTAACCTTACCTATGATAATATATAAATAATATTCATGTTGAAAGTACGATGTACCTGTATTTTAAAATAAGTTAATGAATGTTTTAAAACTGGGTTTTGATAATAAATAATGATTTTAATTAAATATTAAATTAATAATATTTATAAAATTGTTTTTGAAAAATGGAATTCATTTTTTGATTCTACATGTCGAAAAATGGTTATGGTGAATTTTTGGGATTTTTCTGAAATTCTTGATTTTTTATGAATAGTAAAATACGATAAAATACGATAAATGCTAAATACATGATTTACTGCATCATAGATGATTCAAGGATGATGTAAGCCCACTTGGTTGGAACTTACATTTAATTATTACTACTAGGGGTTACATGAAACAATACTATTAGTTGTCTTGAGGGAAATAATAAAATAATGAATTAAATATTCAAAAATTACTCCTCTCTTCCACTATAAAAACCCCTCACCACTCCCCCTTCTCTTCAATACTCTATGCTTTTAAGATCCTCAAAGTTCTGCCCAATTACCCTTCCCTAGACACTCCCCATGTCCAAGAAGCTTTTGGTCTTGCAAAAAGACCAAAACCCCTTCCCTTAAGGGGTTTCTCAAGGAGGTTATTTCAAGAGGTAAAGTACCCTTCTTTTTCACTTGGTTTCATTTCAATTTATCTTCTTTTGTTATCCTCTTATCACATCCTCTATCCAAATGATCATTATAACTGCAATTACATCAATATAATGGATTTATATCATGTTAATGGAATAAATATCATAAATATTCTTACTCCGTCCCATTTATTTTATAAACGAAATCGACATCCATGAGGTTCCGATTTATAACCTTCGCGGACGACGAAGTTTTGTTCTTCAATTTCTTCTTCATTACTAGTCATGAAACCATATTCATGGTTGAACCAGACTATAATATATTTTTTATAACCTAATTAATTTTCAGGAAAAAGAATATGTTCATATAATTAAGTTATATGACAAAACTTTTTCATAATATTCCAAATACCGCCAAATAATTTAATTGGTGGTCATCTAATGATTCATCCTCATTTCATGTAGCCAAATTATATAAATGAACATTATCAAGTCTTTATGTTCATTAATAATATATAATTCCAATCCGGGATATTTATAACCATTCCACATGAAATTCATTACATAAAAACATGTGAACCGAATATGAAAATAAAGGAAATGAACACTCCAGAATGACGAAATTCAATACAATAACTTATCAATAAAGGCATAAATGAACTAACCAGAATTATGGTACCAAAATACATGTCTAATAGGTTCTGAAATAAGTTATTAAAAAGTATAATTTCATATTCTAGGATCTTAAGTACAAGAGCGAAACACGTTCGGAGTTAAGGTAAGGGGTTTTCCACCAGAACATCCATTTTCATTCGGGATACATTAATTATCTAATTACCTAAAAGAAATTAATATGTATTCTTATGTACTCATCATATATTCTGTTTGAGTATCATATATTAGTTTACAAACCAGAACCCTTCCTTATTTTATGGATAGTTACACATCTCAAAAGGAACTTTCAAAATTGTTTAAAAAATACAAGCCCGATTCAAGGGAATTTCTCGAATTCTTACATATTTTCAGAGGAACTCAGTAATAAGTTTTTGGAAACCATTATCTTTATAAAATCAAACATTTTATTGTGAAAATACAATCTTAATTTACTTCTAGTTTTATACAAATATTTTTCAGAAAGAACTCTTCTTTTCAAAATCAAAGAGTATTTATCTCCAGAATTGCTTAATGATTCTAGAAGAGTTTTTTCGTCTAATTTAACACTATTGTTAATACCGTGGTGTTATTGGGTTTAATAATTTATATATTCATCTAAAAAATTTTATTTAATGGTTTATGACTAACTCTATTGTGGATAATCTTTCCTAAAACCATTCACCATATTATTCCGAATGGTTAGTGTTTATGTTCAATAATTGGGGAAAGTTTGTTACATTTCATTTGATAGTTTCAATATGAATGTGTATGTTGTTTATGTTTATCCCCTCTCATATAAGGAATTCATTGGACTTATTATGTGACAAGTGGGGCCTTCTATATCCCCTCTATGCATCGGTAGGTCTCATGAGACAAATAGATGCAGAATTGGCCGAAGCCTTTCCCAATGTGATATAGATTTTGGCCGAGGCCTTAATCATTAGATGTATTGGTCGAGGCCTTGAAAAAATGTTTCAGAATGTCTTGAATTATGCATTCCATCATTATGAGTTCATCTATTGTTATTTCACATGGTTATTCGACTAGTTGAATACCCATGATTATATCTTATTATTCCATTATTTACTCAGCTCATATTCTCACCATAATGTGTTCATGTTTATTATTAAATGCACATGTTTTCAATTATGCACCATGTCTTATGTTTATACGATCTTACATTGTATTGATTACTGTTACTGATCATTTGAGCTCACCACATTCTTTATGTATCATTTTTCTCAGGGAAAGATGAATTAAATTATGAATGACATGTTAAAATAACCTAGGAGTTATGGAAGATGTCTAAGGAGTTTCTATGTTGTTTTTCATTTCTAGTTGTAATGATGAACTTATGTATGTATCTTGTTTCCGATAATACTAAACTACTCGGTCCTTCGAGATTCACATTCCTTTTATGTATGCCAACGTAATCAAACAAGGCACAGGCTCCAGGCAACTGGGGTCGGGTCCTTACTGTTGGTATCATAGGAAGTTTAGTAGAATACTTGGAAACTATATTTAGAAAATGTAGATTTAGGGAAGAGTCCCTAAGTTATTCTTTGAGGATATACATATAATAATGTCCTGGTATTTTGGTAAGGAATATATTATGTGGATCTTTCAACAAATACATCCCTGTCTGGATACGAGCAGGTAGAGGCGGCTCTGGCACATATGTATCTAGGGGTAGAACCCGAAAACACCGCTTTGAGCTAGACTCGAACGGGAACTAGTGCATGAAAATGGGCCTTTCTGCACTCTTGGTTACTACACTCATAGGGGATATGCTTAGGATAATTCACATTTTATTTACAAGCCATTATGAAGGAGTTTAATGTAAATGTTCCTCCAAGAATCCATTTTTGTGAATATGGGATTAGCCATGCATAGGATCTCAATTTTTCTGAGTATTTTTAAGTTAAGAT
Source organism: Viscum album (assembly GCA_963277665.1). Taxonomy (NCBI): domain Eukaryota; kingdom Viridiplantae; phylum Streptophyta; class Magnoliopsida; order Santalales; family Viscaceae; genus Viscum; species Viscum album. Next base: position 955,793,987 of record OY728126.1, read on the forward strand.
TATACATTGTGATTCATAACCTAATATAGTATGCCATTATCTAGATATAGTTCCTAGTGGACGGAATTGAAATCGCATTAATGCACGTTTCACCTGTATATATTTTCCTCCGATGAAAGACAATGATGTTGTCTCTGGTGCTGTGACTGGTGCTGAGCAACTCATAACTATACTAGGACAACTTACTCAAGTTATGAAAAATAAACTTACCCATATGAATCATTTAGAAACACCACATGGAGGAGCCATGACAGATCACTTTATGCGACAATAGCCTCCATCATTCAACGGGACTACCAACCCATTTGTAGCGGAGTAGTGGATATGTTCCCTTGATAAGATATTTCTCACTTTGGGATGTAATGAAAGAGAGAAGGTTATCATGGAATTATATCATCTATCGGGATATGCGGATTAGTGGTGGTCCTTAATCCAAAAAAAAGGAGGAGGAAGATATAAAAGAGATGGAATGGAGGGATTTTAAGGAAATTTTATTTGAAAAATATTTCCCTTGTGAGAAGCGAGTAGATATGGAGAGACAATTCTTGAATCTGAGATAGAAGGAATATGATAATGATTCAAGGAACGAAGATAACTTCACAATATTAGAAAGACATGTTGTGGAATACATACAAAATCCAACAAGAAAAATTGATTGATTCATTCATTGAATAAAGCCATTCCTCCAGCGGGCACTGGTCTCCCAAATTTTTTCTTCAAACGAGGATATAGTTTCGTGTGCCATCAAGATAGAAAAAGAATTCTCTAAGTCTTATGACTTTAAGGGAAAGAAATAAAAGAAGAGGGCTGCTGAAAACCATGGTAAAGGAAATAAGGAAATAGGGAATAAGGGAAGAGTTTAATTTTCACCATGTGACAATTGTGGAAGGAAAAACCTCGGTGCGTGCTTAAAAGGAAAAAGAGTATGCTACAAATGTGTTCAGCAAGTCCATCTTGCTGGTGATTGGAAAGGAAAGAAGGAATCCAATGATGTTCGATGCTATAATTTTCAGGAGATGAGACACTATTCTAATAATTCTCCAAAACGTCAAGTAAATATGAAACATAAGAGGCCAAGGGAGAAAGGACAAGCATATGATATCACAACTGTAGAGGTTGAAGTTCCACGTGATGTGGTGGTAGGTACTTTGATCATTTCATCAAGCTTAGCCAATGCTTTATTTGATTCTGGATCATCACATTGTTTAATATCTTCCCAGTTTTCTAAGAAAATTAGATATTTCCAATTTGATTTAACAAGGGATTTTTCCATCAAAACAACTAAAGGAAGTATCGTTGCAACAAATTTTTGTGAATTAGTTCCTATTAGGGCATACAAATTTGATTTATCTACTGATCTCATCGCCATTTCCATGATTGCATTAAATAGAATCCTTGGTATGGATTGTATTTTAGATCATGATGCAAAAATTTATTGTAAGAAGAAGGAGGTTACCATTTTTGATGACGATGATAAAGAACACATTATCTTTAGAGCAGAATCCTCACCACCTGATTCTTATCAAGATCCACCCCCAGTAGCTAAACTAAATTCAATTATTGGGGAGTATGAGAATGAAATAACTGTGGGTGAGGAAAGGAATGTTCAAATAGAAGATGTACCTATTGTGATAGAATATGTTGATGTGTTCCCAGATTATTTACCTGGACATCCTCCAAAATGAGAAATTGAGTTTCCTATTGATTTAATTCCTGGTTCAAGGCCCTTATCAAAGACCCCTTATAGAATGGCCACTGTGGAATTATTGGAACTAAAGAAACAACTAGACAAATTGAGTAATAAGAGATTTATCCGCCCTAGTGTTTCTCCATGGGGATCCCCTGTCCTTTTTGTTAAGAAGAAAGATGGATCTATGAGGTTTTGTATCAACTACAGGGAGATCAATGCTATAACAGTAAATAAAAAGTATCCCCTACCTCGCATTGATGATTTATTTGACCAAATGCATGGAGCTCAATATTTTTCAAATATTTAACTTCGATCTAGATATCATCAGTTGAGTGTGAAGAAGGAATACATTCTGAAAACAGTGTTTCAAACAAGGCATTGGATTAACTAATGCACCCTATGTCTTCATGGATCAAATGATATGAGTTTTCAAGGAATAGCTCGATTATTTTTTAGTAATATTTATTGATGATATCTTGGTATACTCCAAAAGCTACGAATATCATGAAAATCACTTGTGTATTATCCTAAATACTCTTAGATGACATGAATTATATGGGAAGTTTAGAAAATGTGAATTCTGGATTCAAGATATTTCTTTTCTTGGACATATTGTTTATATGGATGGAATCGTAGTTGATCCTGCAAAGAAAAAGGCAAACCAAGATTGGCCCATGCCAACAAACATAACCGAGGTATATATTTTTATTGGATTAGCAGGTTATTATCGGCGTTTTCTATAGAATTTTTTCCGACTAGCTAATCCAATAGAGAAGCTCACACATTAAGGGGTTAAATTTGTTTGGAAAAATGATTGTGAACTTTTTTCAACGAACTGAAGAGATGATTAGTCAATGATCCTATATTGACTATACCATTGGGGAATGAAGGGTTTGTTATTTATAGTGATGCTTCAATATAAGGACTTGGTTGTGTCCTTATGCAAAATGATAGGGTTATTGATTATGCATCACGACAACTAAAAATTCACGAGCAAAACTGTCCTACTCATGATATTGAGTTAGATGTTGTAATCTTTTCTTTGAAGATATGAAGAAATTATCTCTATGGTGAAAAATGTGAGATTTATAATGATCACAATAGTTTGAATTATATTTTCTCACATAAATAACTCAACATGAAGAATAAGAGATGGCTTAAACTACTCATGGATTATGATTGCATGATACACTACCACATGGGGAAGGCAAATAAGGTAGATGATGCCTTAAGTAGAAAGGATCATGGAGTTTTGAGCAAGATGATAGTTGAAAGGGATCCTATTTTCATGGATCTAGTAAAGATGGATATGGGAATAACAATGGAAGGTGAGACATCAATGCTTTTTCAAATGGTTTCCAAACCATCTTTACTATAAAGGATAAAAAATTCTTAGGCTGATGATGGGGAGTTTCAAAAGAAGATTAAAGCTATGAATGATTGGATATTGAGGGACTTTGTATACGAAGATGGAATTTTAAAATTTGGAAAGAGACTTTGTGTTCCTGATATACCTGATCTAAAAAGAGAATTGTTGGAAGATTATCATAGTTACAATTACTCTATACACCTTGGAAGCACTAAGATGTATAGTGATTTGAAGGAACATTTTTGGTGGGACAACATGAAGAGGGAGATTGCTGATTTTGTTTCAAGATGTATGGTTTGCCAACAAGTGAAAGAAAGAAGGTAACAACCTAGAGGAGTATTGCAACCTATTCCCATACCTGAGTAGAAACAGGATAATATCATGATGGACTTTTTCATGGGACTACCAATGACTCCTAGAAGGAACGATGCAATATGGGTCATTGTTGACCATCTTACCAAGTCAGCAAAGTTTCTTGCTATAAGAGAAGACCTACCACTAGAACGTCTATAAAGACTCCATATTAATGAAGTTGTGATACTTCATGGAGTACCCATATCGATTGTTTCTAATCATTATCCACGTTTTACGTCAAGATTTTAGAAAAGTCTTCAGAAGGCCCTAGATACTGATCTTTGTTTGAGCACTTCCTACCACCCACAAACTGATAGACAATCAGAATGGACTATTAAAACATTGTAAGTCAGGTTGAGGTCTTGTTCATTTGATTTTCAAGGAATGTGGGATCATTATTTACCTCTCTTAGAATTTTACTACAACAATAGCTTCCATTCAAGTATACAGATGGCACCCTATGAAGCATTATATGGGAGAGGATGTCGTACACCAACTTGCTGGGATGATGTTGGTGAAAGAAAGCTCGTGGGCCCAGATCTTGTTGAAGAAACAATGGAAAAGGTGAAGATTATCCAGAACCATATCAAAATGGCTCAAATTAGACAAAAGATCTATGCAGATAACTGAAGGAAGGATTCAGAGCTTCAAGAAGGTGATCATGTTTTCTTAAAGGTATCTCCATGGAAGGGTATTATACGATTCGGTAAGAAGGGAATGTTATGTCCCAGGTACATCGGACCTTTTGAAATTCTGAACTGAATTGGAGCCGTAGCATACCGTTTAGAAATGCCGCCATGTCTCTTCAAGGATCCCAATGTGTTCCACATGTCAATGTCAAGAAAGTACATGCCAGACCCAACACATGTACTCACTTTTGAAGAAGTGGAACTTGAGCCCAATCTATCTTACTGTGAAGAGCCTATCAAGGTTCTTGATACTAGAGAACAATATTGAGAAATTGGAAGACTCTTCTGGTAAAGGTTCTATGGAGGAACTATAAGATGGAGGAAGAAACATGGTAGCCTGAGGGGCTTATGTTAAAGGCATATCCAAATCTTTTTAGGTAATATTTTGTGAATTTCGAGGACAAAATTTTTGTAAGGAGGGGAGAATGTAATGTCCAATTTTTTTTAAGGAAATTACTTTCTTATAAATATGTCCTAATCACATTAACTACTATGTGTTATGGGACCCTTAAAACATATGTTTGTCACTTCTGTGATGTGAATTTCAAAAATCAGACATACACAGTCGCGATCAGTAAGTTATTTAGAGTCCAATAAGAAAAAGATAATTTTTGGTGAATAGTAACCTACCCTTATGAATATTAACATACCCTTATGAATAGTGACATACCCTAATGAATAGTAACCTTACCTATGATAATATATAAAAAATATTCAAGTGGAAAGTATGATATACCTATATTTTAGAATAAGTTAATGAATTTTTTAAAACTGGGTTTTGATAATAAATTATGATTTTAATTAAATATTAAATTAATAATATTTAAAAAATTAATTTTGATAATTGTAATTCGTATTTGGATTCTACACGTCAAAAAATGGTTAGTGTGAATATTTGGAATTTTTCTGAAATACTTGATTTTTGATGAATAGTAAAATACTATAAAATAAGATAAATGCTAAATACTTGATTTACTGCATAATAGGTGATGCAAGGATGATGTAATCTCTCTTGGTTCGAACTCACATGCCATTATTACTATTATGGGTCACATGAAACAATACTATTGGTTTTCTTGAGTGAAATAATAAAATAATGAATTAAATATTCAAAAATTACTCCTCTCCTCCACTATAAAAACCCCTCACCACTCCCTCTTCTATTCACTACTCTAAGCCTTGAAGCTCCTAAAAGATCTTCCCAATTCCACTTCCCTGGCCTCTCCCCAAGTCTAATAAGCTTTAGGTCTTGCCAAAAGACCAAAACCCCTTCCCTTAAGGAGTTTTTAAAGGAGGTTATTTCAAGAGGTAAAGTATCCTTCTTTTTCATTTGGTTTCATTTCAATTTATCATTTTTTTGTCCTCTCCTCAAATCCTCTATCCAAATGATCATGATATCTCCAGTAACATCTATATACTATATTTATATCATGTTAATGGAAGAAACATCATAAATATTCTTACTCCCTCCCTTTTATTTTATAAACGAAATCAACGTCCATGAGGGTCCAATTTATAACCTTCATGGACGATGATGTTTAGTTCTTCAATTTCTTATTCATTACTGGTCATGAAAGCATATTAATAGTTTAAATAGACTATAATATATGTTTTATAACATAATAAATATTTAGGAACCAGAATATGTGCATATAATTATGTTATATGACAAAACTAATTCATAATATTCCAAATACCGCCGAATAATTGAATTGGTGGTCATCTAATGATTCATCCTCATTCAATGTAACCAAATGATAGAAATGACAATTATAAATTATTCATGTTCATTAATAATATATAATTCCAATCCTGGAGACTTATAAACATTAAAAACTAACTTCATTACATAAAAACTAGTGAATCGAATATGAAAATAAAAGAAACGAACACTCCTGAATGACGAAATTAATTACAATAACTTATCATTAAAGAAATAAATGAACTAAACAGAATTATGTTAACTAAATAAATGTCTACTGGGTTCTGAAATAAGTTATTAACAAGTATAATTTCATATTCTAGGAGCTTAAGTACAAGAGCAGAACACGTTTGGAGTTAAGGTAAGGGTTTTTTCACCCGAACTTCCATTTTCATTTAGGATACTTTCATTGTCTAATTACCTCAATGAAATTATTATATATTTTTATGTACTCATCATATATTATGTATTAGTATCATATATATGTGTACAAACCAGAAACCTTCCTTATTTTATGGATATTTACACATTTCAAAAGGAACTTTCAAAAGTGTTTCAAAAATACAATCCCGATTCAAGGGAATTTCTCAAATTCATAACTATTTTTAAGGGAACTCTATAATATTTTTTTGGAAAAAATTTCATTATAAAATCACTCATTTTATTATGAAAATACTATCTTACTTCACTTTTAGTTTTATACAAATATTTTTCCAAAATAACTCTTCTTTTCAAAATAAAAGTGTATTTATCTCCAGAATTGCTTAATGATTCTAGAAGAGTGTTTTCGTCTAATTCAACACTCTTGTTAATACCATGGTGTTATTGGGTTCAATATTTTTTGAAGTCAACTACCAAATTTATTTAATGGTTTATGAGTAACTCTATTGTGGATGATCTGTCCTAAAACCATTCACCATATTATTCTGAATGGTTAGTGCTTATGTTCAATAATTGGGGAAAGTTTGTTACATTTCATATGATAGTCTCAATATGAATGTATATGTTGTTTATGATTATCCCCACTCATATAATAAATGCATTGGACTTATTATTTGATGGGTGGGGCCCTCTATATCCCCTCAATTCCTTGGTAGGTCTCATGAGACAAATAGACGTGTAATTGGCCAAGGCCTTTCCCAATGTGATATAGATTTTGACTGAGGCCTTAATCATTAGACTTCTTGGCCGAGGCCTTGACAAAATGTTTCAAAATGTCCAGCATTTTTCATTCCATCATTATGAGTTCAGCTATTGATATTTTATGTGGTTATTCCACTAGTATAATACCCATGATTATGTTTTATTATGGAATTATTTACTCAGCTCATATTCCTGCCATAATGTGTTCATGTTTTTTATTAAAGGAATATGTTTTCAATTATGCACCATGTCTTATGTTTGTACTATCTTCTGCTATATTGCTTACTCTTATTGAGCATTTGAGCTCACCCCTTTCTTATGTATCATTTTTCATAGGGCAAGAGGAATTAAATTATGAATGGCATGGTGAAATAACCTAGGAGTAATGGAAGTTTTCTATGGAGTTCCTATGTTGTTTTTCATTTCATATTGTAATGATGTACTTATGTATGTATCTTGTTTCCAATAATACCAAACTACTCGGTCCTTCAGGATTTGGATTCCTTTAATATATGCCAACGTAATCAAACAAGGCACCAGCTCTGGGAAACTATGGTCGGGTACTTACAATTTAATTTGTAGATATGATGAAATCATGATCTAATTAATGGGATCAATAAGTAATGTTTCAAAATATACACAAAAAACAAGGCAATTAACCCTCAAAATAGTGAAAATAATAAAAGATCATTAATAAATAGGTATTATAAATTCATAAGTAAATCATATGAATATGGTTTTTTAAATGATTTATAATTAAACAATATTTATTATTCAGGAGGTTTGAATGAGTATGACAGGATTCAATACATAAGGTAATGGATTTTTGTCACAATTTTATTTCTGTGGGACACATGCCCTATACATTACTCATTTATTCTACATGGTGTCTATAATGACCTTAATTTCTTTAATGTATCTTATACTAAAGATTTTGGTATTTTAATATCCATATAATTTCATTACATTCTTGGGGAATTTGATTCTACTGATTATAAACTTGTAAGGGGTTATTTTACAATCTCATGATTATTCAAGATTGTTTTTGTTTAAGTATCCACTGGGAAATTTTTCTCTTCCATGTTAGTGTTTTCTAAATATGTTTTCAAAAATTATTTTACTATTACTATATGATTGATTGAAGAAATATTTACCCCTTTTATATATTTTAAAAAATGTTTTGAAATAAATATTTCTATCATTTTAAAAAATATGATTCATTATGACGTTCCTATAAAAGTAGAAATTTTTTTTTGTAAACTTATATGTCATGAATGTAATTTCCCACTATTATGAATTCAAAATGTTTTGAAGCTTCCTTTACAACTTTAAAAGGTTCTTTTAAAAAAATTATTTTATAAATGGACATATTTTAAATAAATAATTACAAGGTGGTAAGGGATTTTCATCCCACTTTTTACATCTATGGGATTAAATCCATATTTATCACTTACATATTTTGTGTGGTGCATCTACTGCCCCTTTTGATGTATTATATCATAAATCCTTTTATATTGATCACATTAAAATGTTTTAAAGTGGTTTGGGACACATTCATTTAAAAATATATTTTTAAATTGATCATTCTATATATAATGAATGCTATGGAGAAGCACTATATGGGTTGGGGACCAGTTAATAAAAGCCTCATCATATATTAGTAGTCTCATGAGATGAATCAGTTTTCAAAATCAGAATAGTTGAGACTATCTTGAGATTAAATCTTGATGGAAAAGTTATCATTTTCTAAGGAAACAAGAAGTATAACATTTAAGCATTAATTTTACTAATAATTAAGTTATTATTAATTATCCATGATATTTTTTCTTTGAAACGATCCATGGATTCCTTTAATTGTAACCTTATTTATTAAATTAGATGTGTTTTAGTTATTGAGATTGTAATATAGATTTTTCCTCATTGAGTCATTATTTGTTTTGTAGTACATACCCTAATTGAGCATTTTATCTCACACTTTTGTTTGTTTTATTTTCTCATGGTTTTACAGAAGAGAACTTTGAATGAGACCAAGGATGAACATTATTTTCCATTATTATGTTTTATGTTATACCTATTTAATAAGGGTACCATTTATGTAATATAGTTTTTAAAAAATTCTAAATTTACCTATCCTTTGGGAATTGAATCATGTATCTATGCCAATATTATCAGGTAAAGCACCACCTCTGGGCTTCTTGGGCTGTGGAATTACAATGTTCGGATGGTATTTGGGTAGGTATTGGTCAATATAAATTAATCAAACATTATGTAGAAGTTATGAGAGGATGTGGAATTTTATAGGTGAGGGAAGTGGTATAAGGTCCCAGCCTTAAACCTTACTTAATCTTGAGTTATTAAAAGATTACATATTGAGGATCTTTTCGGGTTTAGAGTTTTAGAGAATTAGATTATAAAACTTGCATTACATTCCACATATAAACAAAGTGGTTACATAAAGATAGTAATCTTCATTCCCATCAATGGAAACACATTTAAAATAAAACAAGGATTATTTCTTGACACTTCCTTGACACTATCATCATATCATGTACCTTTCCCTTGACCTATGAAAAACATTTCAAAAAACATGGGATGAGCATAAAAAGCTCAGTAAGGGATATAAAAATATGGAAAGGAAACATGGGTACATATATACATAAGAATGAAATCATACTTTACCCATAAAACATATGCACTTTAACATACCTCATCAAATAATGAATAAATCATATAAATCATAAGACATAAAGGTAACTTGAGGCATTGATAACATCCTTACGTAGGGAGTAACCCTCTTGGTTACGTTTGGAATACCCATCACAGTATATTCCCTAAATCTCTTCGGATAAACCTTAACGTTTCACTCGTTCGCGTTACCCAATGCATTGGAGAGCTATATCGGGCTCACCCGCCCTTAGTCTATCACGGAACCACCCGTCTTCTTAATAATTCCCAAGAACCTCAACATAATCGTATCATATAAAACATGCATAAAGGAAACATAAAATTTCCACCGTTCAATCACAAGATATCAATACAACACATTGATATAAAAAAAATTATGAAAACCATTTTCAATACCAAAATAAAAGAAAATTAAAACATGGTATTTATTTTTCTTTTAAAAAGAAGGCATGACTTGTAGAGGAAGCCAAAACTCAAATAACGGTCACGACGGCGGAGAAGTTGTTGTCACCGAATACGTACGACAAAAACATTCCCTTTTTGCGTTTAGTAAGATGCTTAGTATAAAAAAGATTCCATTTGGATAAACATAAAAGTCAAATGGGTTTATACACCGTATAAAAGAAGGTTGTGTATAAAACAAAATATGCCTCAATGAAAGGAGATTGAGACGAAGTCCCATACCTCGGGTCCGACTTGACTCGGTCGTTCTTTAATCTCCTGAATAATAAACTTGAGTTAATTTCTACTTGTTTAAGAACCTTTTTCAAGTTCATTATTCCTTTTATATCACTTATTTCCATGTCATTAACACTATGTAATTATTTAAGTTAATAACGGTCGTTTTAACGATCATTGGTACTTGAGTAAAAAATAAGCCCTTTATAATTTCAAGTTGTTCATGTACCCATTATATCCAGAATGGTATTCATGATGTAGATATAATATATGTCATATATATCTAGTACATTCATGCATTTATAATATTACATAATCATTTAGAGGTAAGAAATGAAATGCACCGTTCATGGAGAGGGTAAGCCGTACGTACGCATGAACGCTACTTTCATTTCTATTTCATATTTTATAGAATAGAATCATAATTATATAAAGGTATATTATAATTCCAGTATAATATCATACATAATATCATAGTTCCATCCTGTATACGTCCCACATATGGTATTTAACGAATCAAATCACTTTGAGGGGGCGGTAGTCCGCACTTCCTTAAATGAAGATATCGCGTTTACCCATAATGGAAACCATAAAGGTATGAACAAAAAGAAAAAAGCATAAGCTTAAGGAAAACATAAACATATTATATATCATATATAAATATAGTGACATCTTAATGGCCACCTTTGAAGGTTTTAAAAGAATGTTGAACAATCATCGTTTCGGGAGGCATAAATTCACCATCCACAGAAATAGTATGTTCGTTAACCATTAGATGTAGGTGTGTGTAATTGTAGCTCGAATCCATATTATAACAACATCCTAGTATATTGAGGATACTGTAGTTGTTACAAAAGAGAACAATAAAAAGAGTTTAGGTGGTTGGAGAAGCAAAATAAAACAAAAGAACTTAAAAGAAGACATTACCTTAAAATCGGGTAACTCCCTTTTGTTTGAGCTCAAAGGCTTCCTTGGGATGACTTATGCCCAAATTGAGGCCTCAAGGAGTAAGAGAGGGAAGTGGAGAGACAAAATGGGCAGGGTTTGTCCGAGACAAAGGCTTTGGGAGTGTGGGTAAGGAGGTAGAGGTGGGGGCGTTTTATAAGAGGAGAGGAGGGGCACTCTTGGAAAGTAAAGATACGTTACTTTATTTTAAAAAGAGTTTAGGATTAAAAAGGTCCCACATTGATATAATTATAGGATAAGGTGATAGGGTTCTAAATCCACTCATCCAATAGGTTTTGGACATGTGTAGGTCATAGATATTACATTATCTTTCAATTTTATTTAAATCGTTAAATAATGAGGTCATCGCTGCATCATCATGATGTCATAAATAATTTAATTTATTTAATGTCAAAAAATTAAAAAAAAAATACTATGATGTAGTAAATTGTGTTATCTTTCTAATTAGTATTTATAGTCAAAAATATGACTTGTATAACCCCATGTAAAAATTATTTTAGTAATACACCTTATGTGTGTGTCATTTTTACTTTAACATTTAATAAAAAGTTATTTATGTCATTTCCAAACCAAAGTGGCTCCATGGGGTCCCCCAGTTGACCCATGGCTTGTCTTGGTCTTCCATGACACATACAATAAGGTTAGGACATGTTTCTAGGTCATTTCATTTTATTAAAACATTATTCTTACCTTAAACTACACTAATTACCTCTAATCACGATTAAGAACTTTAGAGTTACTATTCACCAAAAAATTATTTTAATCTCATTGAACCACATTTTAATTCTTAATGACAACCATGTATGTTGGATTTTTTAAATTCAAAACACAATTATGGAAAAATTTCATTTAAATGGAATAATCAGTTTTTATAAGTACTACTTTGTGGTTTCACTATTCATAAAAAAATGATGTTTTTCAGAAAATTACCAAAAATTCACCCTAAGCTATATTTGATAATCCGAATTCAAAAATGAAGTCTATTTTACAAAATTCAAAACATATAAGTCACATTAAATAATTTAATAATTAATTCCTGCTATCATGATAAATAGAGGGGTTTTTGAAACAATATCTATGAAAAGATTGACACTAGTTTAAGTCCAATTTCAAAGTGAAATTGATTCCAATGACCACCATTGGATTAAATGGTAAAAATATATTGTAATTTCACTTTAAAACAATTCAAAAGATAATCTAATCATATTAATAAATTAGATTAAAAAGAGTTTTTGAATTAAAATACAACATTTTACAATATTCATTAAAAAATGAACATTGTCAGAAAAATACCAAAAATTCACACAAAGTAAATTTTGATGTCCCAATAATAAAGAATAAGTTTATTTTGACAAACATAGCTTATAAAATTGTCAAAAGATATATTTAAAAATGGTTTTCCATCAAAAGGCAGTAAAAAAATCCTTTAAAAAATATTAGTGTATTCCATGCTTAAGATTGGATTTATTTTCATTTTAAGCCTCTAAAACACTATCTAATTCACTAATAGACATAGATGAAAATATCTATTACTCATTACTTACTTGGGATGTTACATCCTCCCCCCTTTAGAAAATTGCTTCCCCGCAATTTATTTACTTATCAAATAAATGGGGGTACTTATCCCTCATTGCATTTTCAGATTCCCATGTTGCCTCTTCCATCATGTGGTTTTTCCACAAAACCATTACCTGATTAATCACCTTATTTTGTAACACTTGCTCCCTGTGGTCAAGAATCTGGACCAGTTGTTCCTCATAAGATAGGTTCTCTTCCAGCTAACCTACCTCTGGAATCAAAACATGAGATGGATCTGGCATATACTTCCTCATCATCGAAACATGAAAAACATTGTGTACCTGAGATAAACTCGGAGGTAAATCCACTCTGTATGCAACTGATCCAAATCTCTCTAGAATTTCATATGGTCCAATAAACCTCAGGCTCAGCTTTCCTTTCTTAACAAATCGCATCACACTTTTCCATGGTGATACTTTGAGAAAAACATTATCACCTTCATCAAAAGAGAGATCCTTCCTCCTCTTGTCCGCATAACTCTTCTGCCTGCTCTGAGCTGTTCTCATGTGTTTCTGAATCAGCTAAACTTTTTCTGCCATCTCTTCTACCAATTCTGGTCCCATCAACTTTCTTTCACCCACATCATCCTAGAAAGCTGGAGTTCGACACCGCTTCCCATATAATGTTTGAAATGGTTCCATCTGTATACTGGAATGAAAAATGTTATTATATGAAAATTCAACCAAAGAAAGATGTTGGTCCCAACTTCCCTGATAATCCATAGAGCAAGAACGTAGCATATCTTCCAATGTCTGAATTGTTCGTTCTGACTGCCCATCTGATTGAGGATGAAAAGCTGTACTAAAATTTAAATCAGTACCCAACGACTTCTGAAGGCCTTTCCAAAAGTTAGAAGTGAACCCGGGATCACGATTAGATACAATGGAGAGAGGAACTCCATGTAACCTGAATATCTACTTAAGATACAAATGGGAAAGTTGATCTAGGGAAAAAGTATCTCGTATAGCAAGGAAATGAGTAGATTTAGTCAAGTGATCAAAAATAACCCAGATTGCATTATTACCTCGGGAGGTCTTCGGTAATCCCACAACAAAGTCCATGGATATATTTTCCCATTTCCACTCTGGAACTGGTAAAGGCTGAAGCATCCCTTTCGGTAACTGCTGCTCTGCTTTAACCTGCTGACAAATCAAACACATCATAGTAAAATCTGCAATATCTCTTTTCATTCCATCCCACTAGTAATACTCCCGCAGATCTCTATACATCTTAGTACTTGCAGGATGAATTGAAAATGGAGAACTATGCGCTTTACATAACAACTCTTTCTTCAACTGTGAATCACAAGGCACAGACAATATCTTCCCAAATATCAAAACGTAATCATTATCAATGTTGAATTCAGGCAACTTACCTTTCTGAACCAGCTCTACCTTCTTCGGCAACTCACTGTCTTGCTTACGTGCTTGCTTGATTCTATCTGATAGAGATGATCTCACTGATACCTGAAACAAAACAGAATAACTTCCTGCACCAACAACTTCTATGCCAAAGTTCATCAAATCCTTAACCAAAGGATCACGTTCCAAACACAACATTGCTAATGAAGCATTACTTTTTCGACTCAAAGCATCGGCCACTTTATTTGCTTTTCCCGGATGGTAATGAATTGTACAATCATAATCCTTGATTAATTCTGGCCATCTCCTTTGTCTCATGTTCAACTCTTTTTGAGTGAATATATACTTTAAACTTTTGCGATCCGTATATATTTCACACTTTACACCATACAAATGATTCCACCAAATTTTTAAAGAGAAAACAATAGCAGCTTATTCCAAATCATGTGTAGGGTAATTTAGCTCATGAGTTTTGAACTATCGTGAAGCATAAGAAATTACCTGATCATTCTGCATTAGGACGCAACCAAGTCCTTTCAATGAAGCCTCACTGTAGATAAAAAACTCACCATTCCTGGAAGGTAGTGCCAAAACTGGATCATTCACCAATGTTCTTTTCAATTCCTGAAAACAATCATCACATTATTTTTTACAGATAAACTTAACACCCTTCCGAGTTAGCTTAGTAATTGGACTAGATAACCATGAAAAATTTCTAACAAACCTTCGGTAATAGCATGCCAAACCAAGGAAGCTATGAATATTAGTTACATTTGTGGGTCTTGTCTAGTCTTCCACAACTTTTGTTTTTGCAGGATCAACAGTTATCCCATCTTTAGAAACAATGTGACCAAGGAAAGAAATTTGTTGCAACCAAAACTCACACTTGCGGAATTTCCCAAACAATTTCTTTTCTTTTAAGGTTTGCAAGATAACCCTTAAATGTCTTTCATGCTCTTATTTACTTTTATAAAACACCAAAATATCATCAATAAAAACCACCACAAACTTATCCAAGAACTCATGGAAAATTCTATTCATTAAGTCCATGAATACAGCAGGTGCATTGGTTACCCCAAAAGGCATTACTAAAAATTCATAATGGCCATATCTTGTATGGAACGCGGTCTTCGGAAAATCTGCTTCCTTTCCATTCAGCTGATGGTACCCCGATCTCAAGTCAATCTTTGAAAAATATTGAGCTCCCTGGAGCAGATCAAACAAATCATCGATATGAGGCAAAGGATATTTGTTCTCAACAGTGATTTTATTCAAGGCTCTATAATCAATGAAAAGTCTCATTGAACCATCTTTCTTTTTAACAAACAAGACAGGAGCACCCCTTGGTGATGTGCTAGGTCGAATGAATCCTTTCTCTAATAAATCTTGCAATTGCTCCTTCAACTCTAAAAGTTCAATTTGAGCCATTCGATAAGGGGATTTTGAATTGGCTTAGCATCAGGAACTAAGTCAACAGTAAATTCAACTTCCCGATCATGTATTATTCCAGGCAACTCATCAGGAAAAACATCAGGATACTCATTTACCACTGGCACATCATTAATCTGAACAGTTCCTTTATTTTCAATGATGTGTGCAAGGTAACATTTATTTCCATCTTTTACAAGTTTCTTCGCCTCTTGATAAGTTATCAACAATAAGGGTTCATTCTTGTACACAAACTGAAAGTCTTTCTGAAAAGAAACTTCATTAGCTCTACAGTCAATCTTAGCATGGTAAATAGAGAGCCAATCCATACCCAGGATAACTTCAAACTCTACTAGAGGTAGAATATAAGGTTTGAAAGTAGGTTCTTTCCACAGATAAGGATAGGAAGATTCTTATAAATTATTTTTGCCTCAACATTCCCCCCAGGTGTTTTTACCAAAAGTTCAGGAGTCATTTTTTGAGATGGTATTCCCATTTTACTAGAAAAGGTTTCAGAGATGAAAGAATGTGTAGACCCCGAATCAAACAACACACTGGCATAATCTGAAAAAACAAACAAATTACCTGATACAACTTCATTTGATGGCCCGAAATCTGCTGAAGTAGTTGCAAAGGAATTCACCACCCCTTTCTTCTTGTAGTCTAACTACTTCCCATCACTCAAGCTCTTTGTCGGACACTCGTTTGCATAGTGACCCATCTCATTGCACTTATAAAATTTCACTAACTGTAAATCAAATTTGGTCTTACCTTCACCTTGATCCTTTTCAGTGCAATCACGAGCCTTATGTCCCGTCTTACCACATCTGTAGCACTTTCCAGAATTCAGAAGACATTCCCCAACATGCCTTTTTCCACATTTATCACAAACTGGAAACTTAGTTTTCTTACCATCATACTTTTTTGAATAATTTTTACCTTTCTCCTACCACCTCGGTCTCTTCTTCTGTTGGTTGTTATAGAACACTTGATCATCAGAAAACTCCATTTCCACCTTCTCAGCACATCGAACAAGATTTTCATAACTTTTAAACTCACGAGAAGCTAATTACCTTCGATATTTTGGCTTTAATCCTGAGTAGAAACGATTGATTTTACTATCAAGGTCTCGGATAAAATTTAGAGAATACCTTGCCAATCGAGTGAACCTTTCTTCATAGGTAGACACTGAGTCTTCCTCTTGCCTCAATTCCAAGAATTGTTTTTCCATCCTAATTCGAACAGACTTAGGAAAATAATTCTCAAGAAACATACCTTTGAATTCATCCCAGTCAATATAATCAATCTCATCGGCGTCCCTGATATTTTTAACCATAGACCAACACTGATCTGCCTCACCCTCCAAACGGTAAATAGCAAGACTAACCTTTTGATTGTCTAAACACCCCATGACATCAAAAATATTCTCCAGTGCTTTAATCCACCCTTCATCTAGCACAGGGTCAGATGATCCTCTGAATGATGGGAGATGTTACCTCATGAAATGTTCCACCACTGACATGTTCCTCTGCGGTTGATCTGGCTAATATTGTGTATGGATACCACCGCCATTTATTGCTTGAGTCAACTGCGCCATTACTGCAACAAACTGTTCTGTTCCAATTCCGACCATCTCAGGATGCTGATTCGGAAGGTTATTTCCTTCGGTATGCCTTCCTAGCACTGCTTCCCTGTTTCCTCTGTGGAAAAACATTCTAAACAAACATGTCTTAGATGACGCAACATGGTAATCTTCAAATACTATATAATTTCAAAAAAAATATTTTTGGATAATCATTTAATAGAATTCTAACTCCTAAAGTTATCTAAACTGACCTTTGATACCAACTATAAGGCCCCATCCTTAAACCTTACTTAATCTTGAGTTATTACAAGATTATATATTGAGGATCTTTTCGGGTTTAGAGTTTTAGAGAATTAGATCATAAAACTTGAATTACATTCCACATATAAACAAAGTGGTTACATAAAGATAGTATTCTTCATTCCCATCAATGGAAACACATTTATAATAAAACATGGATTATTTCTTGACACTTCATTGACACTATCATCATATCATGTACCTTTCCCTTGACCTGTGAAAAACATTTAAAAAAACGTGGGATGAGCATAAAAAGCTCGGTGAGGGATATAAAAATATGGAAAGGAAACATGGGTACATATATACATAAGAATGAAATCATACTTTACCCATAAAACATATGCACTTTAACATACCTCATCAAATCATGAATAAATCATAGAAATCATAAGACATAAAGGTAACTTGAGGCATTCATAACATCCTTACGTAGGGAGTAACCCTCTTGGTTACGTTTGGAATACCCATCACAGTATATTCCCTAAATCTCTTCGGAGAAACCTTAACGTTTCACTCCTTCGCGTTACCCAATGCATTGGAGAGCTATATCGGGCTCACCCGCCCTTAGTCTATCACGGAACCACCCGTCTTCTTAATAATTCCCAAGAACCTCAACATAATCGTATCACATAAAACATGCATAAAAGAAACATAACATTTCCACCGTTCAATCACAAGATATCAATACAACACATTGATATAAAAAAAATTATGAAAACCATTTTCAATACCAAAATAAAATAAAATTAAAACATGGTATTTATTTTTCTTTTAAAAAGAAGTTATGGCTTGTAGAGGAAGCCAAAACTCAAATAACGGTCAAAGTAGCGGAGAAGTCGTTGTCACCTCATACGTATGACAAAAACATTCCCTTTTATCATTTAGTAAAACGCTTCATATAAAAAATATTCCATTTGGATAAACGTAAAATTCAAAGGGGTTTATACACCATATAAAATAATGTTGTGTATAAAACAAAATATGCCTCAATGAAAGGAGATTGAGACGAAGTCCCATACCCCGGGTCCGACTTGACTCGGTCGTTCTTTAGTCTCCTGAATAATAAACTTGAGTTAATTTCTACTTGTTTAAGAACCTTTTCAAGTTTATTATTCCTTTTATATCACTTATTGCCAGGTCATTAACACTATGTAATTATTTAAGTTAATAACGGTGGTTTTAATGATCATTGGTACTTGAGTCAAAAATAAGCCCTTTATAATTACAAGTTGTTCATGTACCCATTATATCTAGAATGTTATTCATGATGTATATATCATATATTTCATATATATCCAGTACATTCATGCATTTATAATATTAAATAATCATTTAGAGGTAAGAAATAAAATGCACCGTTCATGTAGACGGTAAGCCGTACGTACGCATGAACGCTACTTTCATTTCTATTTCATATTTTATAGAATGGAATCATAATTATATAAAGTTATATTATAATTCCAGTATAATATCATATATAATATCATAGTTCTATCATTTATACATCCCACATATGGTATTTAACGAATCAAATCACTTTGAGGGGGCGGTAGTCCGCACTTCCTTAAATGAAGATATCACGTTTACCCATAATGGAAACCATAAAGGTATGACCAAAAAGAAAAAAACAGAAGCTTAAGGAAAACATAAACATATTATATATCATATATAAATATAGTGACATCTTAATGGCCACCTTTGAAGGTGTTAAATGAATGTTGAACAATCATCATTTCAGGAGGCATAAATTCACCATCCACAGAAACAGTATGTTCGTTAACCATTAGTTGTAGGTGTGTGTAATTGTAGCTCGAATACATATTATAACAACATCCTAATATATTGAGTATACTGGAGTTGTTACAAAAGGAAAGAATAAAAATAGTTTAGGGGGTTGGAGAAGCAAAATAAAACAAAAGGACTTAAAAGAAGACATTACCTTAAAATCGGGTAACTCCCTTTGGTTTGAGCTCAAAGGCTTCCTTGGGAAGACTTCTGCCCAAAGTGAGGCTTCAAAGAGTAATAGAGGGAAGTGTAGAGACAAAATGGGCAGGGGTTGGCCGATCCAAAGGCTTTGGGTGTGTGGGTAAGGAGGTAGAGGTGGGGGCCTTTTATAAGAGGAGAGGAGGGGCACTCTTGGAAAGTAAAGATAAGTTACAGTATTTTAAAAAGAGTTTCGGATTAAAAAGGTCCCACATTGATATAATTCGAGGATAAGGTGATAAGGGTTTTAAATACACTCATATAATAGGTTTTAAACATGTGTAGGTCTTAGATATTACATTATCATTGCATTTTATTTAAATCGTTAAATAATGAGGTCATCGCTGCATCATCATGATGTCATAAATAATTTAATTTATTTAATGTATAAAAATTATAAAAAAATACTATGACTTAGGAAATCCTTTTATATTTCTAATGAATATTTATAGTAAAAAATCGGACTTTTATAACCCCATCTAAAAATTGTTTTAGTAAAACACCTTTTGTGTGTGCCATTTTTACTTTAACATTTAATAAAAAGTTATTTATGTCATTTCCCAACCAATGTGGCTCCATGGGGTCCCCAAGTTGACCCATGGCATGTATTGGTCGTCCATGACACATCCAATATGGGTAGGACATGTGTCTAGGTCATTTCATTTTATTAAAACATTATTCTTACCTTAAACTACACTAATTACCTCTAATCGCGATTAAGAACTTAAGAGTTACTATTCACCAAAAATTATTTTAATCTTATTGAACCACATTTTACTTCTTAATGAAAACCATGTATGTAGGATTTTTGAAATTCAAAACACAATGATGGGAAAATTTCATTTAAACGGAAAAATCAGTTTGTATAAGTACCTCTTAGTGGTTTCACTATTCATCAAAAATTGAAGTTTTTCAGAAAATTACCATAAATTCACCCTAATCTATATTGGATACTCCGAATTCAAAAATGAAGTCTATTTTACAAAATTAAAAACATATAAGTCACATTAATTAATTTGATAATTAATTCCCACTGTCATGACAAATAGCGGGTTTTTTGAAACAATATCTATGAAAAGATTGACACTAGTTTAAGTCCAATTTCAAAGTGAAATTGATTCCAATTACCACCATTGGATTAAATGGTAAAAATATATTGTAATTTCAATTTAAAACCAATTCAAAATATAATCTAATCATATTAATAAATTATATTAAAAAGAGTTTTTTAATTAAAATACAACATTTTACAATATTCATTAAAAAATGAACATTGTCAGAAAAATACCAAAAATTCACAAAAAGTAAATTTTGATGTCCCAATCATAAAGAATAAGTTTATTTTGACAAAAATTGCTTATAAAATTGAAAAAAGATATATTTAAAAATGGTTTGCCATCAAAAGGCAGTAAAAAAATCCTTTAAAAAATATTAGTGTATTTCATGCTTAAGATTGGATTTACTTTCATTTTAAGCCTCTAAAACACTATCTAATTCATTAATAGACATAGATAAAAATATTTATTACTCATTACTTACATGGGATGTTAGAAGTGGCACACTTGCATATACATAATCTTTTAGATATATTATATGTATTTCTCAGAGGATAAGAGAATCAAATGGAAGAATTTAAAATCCAAGATAGTTTATGATATAAATCAATTAAATAGTCATATGTATACCTGTTTTAGTAATATTTTATACCTTATATATTGGTTTAAACCCATTAACCCTTTTAACCAGCACTAAGGTGATAAGGTTTTACCAAGATTACAATTCATAATGTATAAAAATGTAATTTAAATTATTAAAATAATATAAAAAATCCTTAGTAAAAATTTTAAATTTATTTTAACATATTATAATTAAGGAATTTTTTAATATAAATTTTAATATAAATAGTAAAACCTCACTAAAAATACATTTTAGAAAAATCCTTTTCTAAGTATAAAAAATATTATATACCAAAATATAGTATAAATATAATGAATAAATAACTAATTGGTTCATTTTAATAGAATGGGATGAAATTACATTTATAAAAATCAAATATTGAGTGGTATATTTTAAATATTTGATCATAAATGATAGTTTTAATAAAAATATGTATTTTCACTATTCACCCAAAAATCAATGTTTTTAGGAAAACTTAAAAAACATGACGTAAGATAAATTCAATATTCTAAATAGAAAAATGACATCAATTTTATAAAATTAAAGTTATCAAAATTAGATAAAATTATTTTAATTAAAACCTTGTAATATATGAATAAACAATTTAATTTAATAAAATATTTATTTTTCAATTGGAGAAATATATAAATTCATTAATAAAATATGGTGATTAAAAATTCATAAAAAAGAATTATTAAAAATCATAATATTTATTCATTTCATGAATTACCTAGTTTTCACATGTAATATTTAAAAAAATTCAAACTAAACTTCCCATTTTTATTAAAATTGAATGAAATTTAACAAAAAATTATTCTAATAATTTCTATACACAAAAAAAATAGAAAAAGCCAAAAAATTAAGAGTTTCAAGAATAATAACAACTTTAATATAATTGTAGGAGACATATATATTGGAAAATACCCCATTCACACATACATGAACATGGGGTGGCTCGAAGATGAGACCTTCCAAATATCAGTGAAGTTCATGATAGTAGTAGTGCCCAATAATACCCAATTTTTTAGGCCATCGTGTACCCCGTACAATGTTTTTGGGTACCCAACAACAATTTTTTTTTCTATAATAATGACACATATTATATCTTATTCTGATTTTCCTTTTTTATTCCCCAATTTTATTCATCCTCATACAATGCACAAAAAAAATTTATATTAAATACCATGCAAATACATTCCCACATTCATTATATTGTGTTACATTAGAAACTCTCTACTATTTTGTTTATGATCCTTAGGTAGTAAAAAAAAGGATATACAATGGCACACCAAGCATTGAGATCGCTTATCACTTCCTATATCTGATTACATAAACTAAGAAAAATAGATGGATTATACCATAAGTATTGATTATTCCATGTTTTCACCATATATAAATATATCATTCTCAAATTTTCTAAAGAAACCCATTAAAATTTAGGCACAAAACATAGGATAAGTACTGTAATATCTAAGAAAACCAATTTAATAATTTGAAAAATACCCCCGTTATTTTTATAAATTATTAATTTAATCCATATTCCAATACTCTAAATGAGTATTATTTGAATCAAAATATAAGTTCCCACTTTTGTTCATGATTTTTATACTTTCTAAATGAAATAATCACATATTAATTATGATTATTATAAATTATCATAAACATTTCTCACCTACTAAATGTAGAGAATTGAATATCCCAAATGTCATTAATAGTGATCCCCACCACATGGAATCTCCATATTAGTCCAATAATCATGAAATAATCCATACATATGAAAATACCATGATTAACCCTTATATCACATTCCAATTATCAATTTCACCAAATCACTTCATGTATTCTTGAATCATAGTCACTGAATGATTATACACATTCACTACGCTAAATTTTGAATTACCTATTTACAAATATTCTTAATCCATATCAATGTTTTTATATTTTTCCATTCAAACCAATATGATTGATAGAGTTGAATTGAAATTATCAATTCATGATGTTTCCATTATTGAATAAGTGGTATTATTTCTATGCATTCATCCCACTTAGTTGTTATTTCATAATCAATATCCATTTTCCTAGAAGAAGTTCTATCCGGCCACTTTCCTAACCTCAAGGTACCATTACCAAATAAATAAATCATTGAAATAGACATCCAGCACAAATATTTTCTGTCTTGATTCTCCACCACATCATGTTTTAACGGATCTATAATTAATAAATCTTTAGTAAATTTTTAATTTCAATTAATAAATAAAGGATATCTATATTTTGAAATTATTTAATTTTATTGACTAAGAAACTCATTCCACCTGCATATCACTGGCTAGACCAATATATCGTAATGAAATTCACTAATATGTTGTAACCCCATGTATTTAAATATCTCATCTTACCCAGTCTCAATAGTTACAAATTATTTTTTAGAAAAACATTTCTGATTCAAAAAAAATTAATTTTCAGGAAAATTACTATTTATATGTTAATGAATTTGTGTCTCTAGTATCTTGAATTTTATTAGGTTTCTTATCAATAATTATTTTATTAATAAAGAACTTAAAAGTTTCATTATACGTCATATCCACTTATTTCTCCCATATCAAAATTGAAAATGAAATCATCCCTTTTTTACCAAGAGATAATGCGTTTCTCACAACATAAGAAGAAATCCCCCATGAAACACCTGAAAGAAAATTTCTAAAAAATATAATGAATTTTATTAAATTAAAACAAATAAAATGACACATTTATTAAATCACCAGTTTAATATTCTTCCATCAAACTTACCACAATGTTAAAAAAAACCTACAAAGTCCCCACTAAAAATCAGCATGTGGACCATAAACTTGATCATCATCCATATGAATCATAATATTTATTTGGGTACCAAATCATTATAAAAATAAAAAATGGTACATTTTCTCAGAAATTACATAACATGCACAATAATAAGAAAATATACATCCAAACACATCAATATTATTTTAGCATCGAACTTCTAAATCATGATTCACTAAAATATAAATGAAGTTATTTTTAATTGTTGATGAAGTTCACATTGATAATGTATAATATATTTGATACGGTAAAAATTCAAAATTTTCTTAATTTTTTTTAATTATCATACCAATAATTACTTATTTAATTAAATATTCAATTCTAATTAGTTACGTTAAATTATTTTAAAATAATTTCCATATTCTCATAAAATGGGTAAATTAGATAAAAACTCATTATATAACCATAAAAACATGCATCAATATATAGCTCAATATATCAAATCATGTCATAGGTAGCCCATTATTTATGAATGGAATATCATAGAAGAAGATTTCAATCAAATATCATGATCCAAAATCATTTTCCATTTTACCAAAACCCATACCAATACATTGAAAACCACCTTTTTTAAAATATTTATTTTTTAAAATAAATTTATTTTATAGAATTACTAAAAGTTATTTAAATCAATTTACTCTTGTGAAAAAAATATTCATTTGAGAACTCATATATATCTAATTTAAAATCACCCATTCCATCTTCTTTTTAGTTGAAAATATCCCAAAAAAATGAAATCATTCTAAAGTGCATACCAATATACACATAAGTCATTCAACATTCTTTTTAGCTAAAAAACATATATTTGACATATCAATCATGGTACAAAATATCAATAATAAAACAATGCCAAATTTTATTTACAATTGAAATGAATCCATAAATAAATAAAATTTCATCTCTTTTAGATAATTAAAATAATAGAATTACGTATTTGAGAAATCATTTGTGATTCATTGGTATATTTTAATTTACCAAGAACCATTTTACATTTTTTATCCATATTAAAATAAGTCATTTAATTTTAGAATTTAAGTGCAAATACAAGAACATATATTCTGATCCCTTATTTTCCTATCCATGATACATTAAAATTCATAATACTCTAACTTCTATAACATAGAGTTAAATAAAATCAAAACCAAAACCAAGTGGTAAGCATACAAATATAACATTATAATATTTTATAAAGAAACACTATGTGCTTAAAAAAACTACGAAATATATTGGGAAATTCATAAACTAACCACTAATTGTAATTTTTCTGCTCTCTGTTTTGAATTTCAAAAAACAGACATACACAGTTGCGATCACTGTGTTTTTTGGAGTCTGATAGAACAATTTTTTTTGGTGAGTAGTAACATACCCTTATGAATATTAACATGACCCTTCTGAATAATAATTTACCCTTATCAATAGTAACATGACCCTAATTAATAGTAATGTACCCTTATAAATAGTAACTTGAACTTTATGAATTGTAGTATACCCTTATGAATTGTAAATTTACCAATGAAATTATAAATAAAATTTATCTATATTATAAGTTTCAATAGGATATAATCATGTCATATTATATTTATATAAATATTTTAAAAACTATTGATTAAGTGTGGGTGTTTTCATAAGTCGTATATATATATATTTAATTAAAAATTTATGTTTAATTTAATAGTTTAAATGATAATTTAATTTAATAAAATGTGTTCATAAATATGTATTTTTATGACTTATGATTATAAGATAATTTTAAGGGACCTTAAGAAATTTTTCAACGTGTTAGAAAAGCCGATTGGACTTTAAAATTGTATTTTCAAGTAAATTATGACTTTATGTAAAAAATGAATTAATTATGTTTAGAAATTTATTTTCAATAAATGGAGTTCATTTTTGAATTATACACATCAAAAAGTGGATAGGGTAAAATTTTCAGATTTTTATGAAATTATTGAATGTTTGAGGAATTATAAGGACCCAGCCTTAAAACATTACATAATATTGAATTAAATGGATAATTCACATTGAGGATCTTTTTAGGTTTAGAGTTATATATAATTAGGACATAACTATTACATATAAATGATTATAATGTAGACACATCTACTCATTTTCCATTTTTATTTCACTAAATAAAAACACTTTAACAAAAGATTCGTGTCTTGTTCAATGTTTTAGACAGCATGAAATTTTCTTGATCCCATCCTTGACCCTATTCCACTTTATGTCTTATGAAAAACATTTCAAAAACTTGGGATGATCATAAAAAGCACAGTAAGGGATATAAAAATACGGAAAGAAAACATTAGTCCATTTACACAAAAGAATCAATGAAATCATAGTTTACTCATAAAACATAATCACTTTAACATACCTCATGAAATCATAAGAGATAAAAATAAATCATAGAAATCATAATATGTAAAGGTAACTTGAGGCATTCATAAAATTATTACATAGGGAGTAACCCTCATGGTTACTTTTGGAATACCCATCACAGTATATTCCCTAACTATCTTTGGAGAAACCTTAGCGTTTAACTCCTTCGCATTACCCAATGTATTGGAGAGCTATCTCGGGCTCACCCGCCCTTAGTTTATCACGAAACCAACCGACTTTATAATCAATGCCCATGAACCATAACATAACCATATCACATAAAACATGCATTAAAGAAACATAACATTTCCACATTTCAATCAAAAGATATCAATACAACAAATTAATATAATGAAAACATTATCAAAACCATTTTTAATACCAAAATAAAATAAAAGTAAGACATGGTATTTATTTTTCATTTAAAAAAAGTTATGTCTTGTAAAGGAATCCGAAACTCAAATAATGTTCACGACGGAGGAGAAGTCGTTGTCGCCAAATACGTAAGACAAAAAAACATTCCTTTTGTCATTTAGTAAAACGATTCATAGAGAAAATATTCGCTTTGAATGAAATGGAAAGTAAAAAGGGTTTTATACACTGTATAAAATAAATTTGTGTAGAAATCAAAAGATGCCTTAATAAAAGGATATTGAGACGAAGTCCCGGTCAAAGACGATATCCTTAGATTAAAAATAAATCAATTACATGATTATGTGTAAAAAATATAACTACACACAATATAAGTGGATATTAAGTGTAAAAAAATCATAGGTCATCCACACCTATTCATATTATGACATAATTATGAAGTAGAGGTTTAACCTAAAGAATTGAAATTGGGTTAAGAAGTTCCCTTACAGAAATTCGACTGCCTAACGACATCTGATTAAAATTAAGAAAATGAGTTGATGAGAGATAAAAAAGGTTATCTCGTCACTTGGAAAAAAATTTACATAAATAATTATATATAAGAACATATCCCAACCTTAATAATTTCTAAATTAAAATACCTAACAAAAATAAGTCTTTTAAAAAGAGGAGGGTGAAATGTTCCCTTACCGATTTGGGTAACTTTCGAAACGTACACCCCATGAAATAAGGACTAATCAATGTTGATTTAAATAACCATAAACGAAATTATATTACACAATTAGTAGAATAATGTGAAGTAAATACACCACACAAAAGGAAATAGTGGTAAAGGTAGCATGAATCTCACGGGAATAAAAAGTGAGATAAAACCCCCTTACCTCATTGTAATTAATTGAGTCATATGAACAAAAAATTATAAACACCAAATGAATCACATAATAACATGAATATAAATAGAATCATTATAATATATATGAAATTGAAGTACACAATACATCACATGAAACAAATAAGTTGTGAACAATTGAAATCTCATGGAATTGAAAGTGAGATAAGAAATTCCCTTACCTCAAGTCCAACTTGTCTTGTTCGTTTATTTATATTATTGATTAATAAACTTTGGTAAATTTATAATTTCTTCAAGACTTATTTTAATGTTTATTATTCAATTCATATCACATATTATCATGTTATAATAATTAGTTAATTATTTGAGTCCATATCATACGTTTTGTCGATGTTCGGTACATGAGTCAACAATGAACTTGTTTGAAGAGAATTTTCCATGTAGTTATAAGTACATCACCTCCGAAATGGTGTTCATGATTTAAATATCATATATATCTATTATAAATTTTTTCAACAATATTCCATAATTTTTGTAGAAAAGAAATGAAATGTACCGTTCATGGAGATGGTAGGCCGTACGTACGCATGAACGCTACTTTCAATTTTTTTCATATTAATGGACTTTAAAACTAAATAAGACATAGATATATTATAATTACAGTATAATATAAATTTTATATAGGAAAAATAAGTTCATTAATTACATTTTTTATAAATTCCATGTTTGGCCTGAATGAGTCACATAACTTGAGTGGCGGTAGTCCACACTTCCTCATATGAAATTATCACATTTGCACAACAAGAAAAGAATAAAGTTATGTTTTATATATAATATACAGATGCATAGAGTGGACATAAATATAATAAATATAATATATAAATATATTTCCATCATATTGGCCACCATGAAAGGTGTTAAAAGAATATTGAACAATCAATGTTTCGTGAGGCAGTAATTCAACACCCAGAGAAACAGTATGTTCTTTAACCATTAGACGGAGGTGTGTCTGAGTGTAGGTAGAATACTTATCATAACAAAATCCTAGTATAATGAGGATACTGGTGTTATTATGGGATTAAAAAATAAGAATATAGTGGTGAGTGAAGAAGGAAAATAAAAGAAAGTAACTCGAGAGAAGACATTACCACTAAATCGGGTAACTCTTTCTGATTTGAGCCAAAGGATTCCTTGGAAAGAATTATGCCCAAAGTGATGCTTCTAGGAGTAGGAGAGGGATGTGGAGAGATAATATGAGTATATTTTGGATGATCCAGGGGATTGATAGGTGTGGTAAATGGGGTAGAGTTGGGGGCCTTTTATAAGAGGGAGGAGGGTCACTTTTAGAAAGTCATGAAATGTTACTCTATTATAAAATGATTCTTGGATTTTAAAGGTCCCAAAAAGATATAAATCGAGGATAAGGTGATAAGGGTTCAAAATCCACCCATACAATAGGTTTTTAACAAGCTTATGTCTTATATTTTACCTTATCTTTTCATTTTATTTAATGTGTTCAATAATGAGGTAATCACTACATCATTAAGGTGTCATAAATAAATTTATTTTTTTAATGTCTAAAAATTATAAACAAAATACCATTATGTAGGAAATATTTATATATTTATAATGACTATTTATAGTCTAAGAGATTATTTATGTAAACAAAATTAAAATTGTTTTACTTAGGATATACAAACCTTTGTTATATTTCTCTTCCTTTTAAAAAATAATGTCATAAACGTCACTATTAAACCCATGTGACTCCATGGGCCCTCAAGTTAGGTAAAGATATTCCCATGGTCGGCCATGACTCAAACAAGAGGATTTGGACACATGTTGGGGTCATTTTATATTATTATGATATTATTTTATTACCCTTAACTACCCGATTACTAATTAATCACGATAATTAAAGATAATTACCAAACTTACTATTCATAATGTCCAAAAACAAAAAGATCTTAATTACATAATTTGTACCTTATGATTCCAAATATGGAATCCATTTTACCAAATTCAAAACATAAAATTTTTAGTAATTAATTTAAAAATAATTCTTATTGTCACAACCTAAGATGGGTTTTTTTGAAGTAAAATTTATCAAAAGATTGACATGTTTTTACATCCAATTGAAAAGTGAAATTACTTCCAATGAACAAAATTGTATTAAGTGATAAAAAAATAATTAAATTAAACTTTTAAACCAATTAAAAGGAAAATATAACTATATAATTAAATTATATGAAAAATAAGTTTTGAAGTAATATGCATTATGTTTAACTACTCATTAAAAATAAACATTTGTCAGAAAAATACCAAACATTTATCCAAAGTAAATTTGATATTCCAAATTAAAAAATTATTTTAATTTTACCAATTTCAAAACTTATAAGGTTCATTAATTAACTTTATAATTAATTCCCACTGTCAAAACAAATAGCGTGTTTATAAGAAACAATATCTATCAAAATATTGACACTTGTTTATGTCCAATTACAAAGTGAAATTAATTACAATGACCACCATTGGATTAAATGGTAAAAATACATTTTAAATACACTTTAAACCCAATTAAGAAGATAATTTAAAAATATAAAAAAATTATATTAAAAGGAGGTTTCAAATTAAAATACAACATTTTTCATTATTCAATAAAAATGAACATTATTAGAAAAATAACAAAAATTTACAAAAGTAAATTTTGATGTCCATTTTCTAAAGAAAGATTTTATTTTGTCAAATATAACATATAAAATTGACAAAAAATAGTTTTAAAAAGGGTTATCCATTAAAAGGAGTTTAATCGACATTTTAAAGAACATTAGAATATTTATGCTTAAAATCAAATTATTTTCTTATTTTAAGCCTCTAACATTTATTGGATAAGTTTAAAAATATTTAACAAACATATATAATCATTTTGTTGTTAGTTATTTTCTTTTCGTCCATTAAAACGGCTAGGCGTTAACTACCATTTAAAATGATATTACTATATTATTAGTGTGCAACATAAGATTTCAAAGAAAATCGTTGTTTCATATTGGGTACGCCGTCGAACATAGAATTACCTTTAATGTAATATTAAAATTTTATTCACAAATATTAATAAATATGAAACTTTCATATTCTTAATTTACCTAGGATGTTATAAGAATAGTAAAATATGATAAATTACGATACATGCTAAATACTTATTTTACTGCATCATAGATGATACATGGCAGATGTAAGCCCACTTGTTTCAAACTCACATGCTCATTTTACTATTTTGATCACAACAATGAAGACTATTTAAAGTCTAGGACAAAAATATTAAAATAATGTAAAATCTCTCCTCTCCACCACTATAAATACCACCTTCATTCCCCTCTTCCCGTCACACCTGTCAAGCCTTTAGAATTGTCTAAGTTTTACCGAATTCCCTCCCCAAGGCTCTTCCCTAGATCCGAGTCCTACTGGTTTTACCAAAAAGTCCAAAATCAAAGGCCTTAAGAAGGATGTCGAGGAGAAGAGATCAAGAGGTAAGAATCCTCTTCTTTTTTCTTATCTTTTCTTTTCAATTATTTTTATTTTATTATATTCTATCCTCTTACCATAATTCAATAGGAATGAATGATCCAATATTAAAAATATTCTATATTTTTATCATGTTTATAGAAATTTCTCAACTTAAATTATCTTCTCCCCCTCTTATAAAAACAACTTTCATGATGTGTCGTTTTAAAAAAATCACGGAGACATGGTTTCAATTTTCTTTACATTCTTCAAAACTGTTTGTAAAACAATTTTAATGGTTGAAAAAGAATATAATGTGTATTATGTAAAATATTTTATGTCTTGGAATGAACTTATATTCATGAAATTAATTTATATAATGAAACTAGTTTATGATTATTGAGGAATTGCCAAAAATGATCTAAGAAAATATCATTAATGTTTTATCTAATGACTTATCATAATATATGATAACCAAATTATTTATGGAATCATTAAATATTTTAGAAACATATGAATACCCTTTAATTCCACTTATAGAATTTTAATTCAATATTACAAGAAAATGAAATACAAACTGGCCATGGAAATCATGTAAATAATGCACCCAAAACAATAGAAGGATCAAAATACTAATAATTCAAGGGTTACATCATGTTATGAAATAATCATAAAAGGTTTTATAAACAAGAATATTTTTCTATAAGATATTAATAACACACTTTTAACCATTATATATGAAGTCTAAACAAGTTTTATTTAAGACAAACCCTAGGTAAGGGAATTCTTAACCCAATTTTCATTTTTGGGTCAACCTACTACTTCATTAATTGTGTGGTTTTAAGATTATATTTGTGATAATTTTTTTATATTATGTTGTATTATGTTTATTTATAGTTTATATGCATATTTCATTCATTATATTAATTATCATATCAATTATTTGTTATTTGTAAGTGACTTTTTGTCAAGAACCAGGTCGGGTCGCCATCAGACCCGGTGCCCAACCAAGTTCGCGACATGGCCCGAAGGGTGTTACCGATCCCCTTGGGCTAGTACAAGTGCTCGGGTATCAAAGCTAACACATGGGAATGATTTAATTGAAATTGTAAACACAAATAAAAATGAAAAGATGAATAACTAAAACTGGAAAAAACAACCGAACATGACCTTAAACTAAAATTAGATTTAAATGTTTACAACTTAAACAGACATCCAAAAAGTAATGAAAAAAATAAACTAAAACTCTAACTCAAACCTCTAAGAAACATGAGAGGTACGACATTCACAAGATACAACACCAACCTTCCTGAGAAGACCAACAATAACATGATCCACCATCGCTAAGCATGATGTCACCAGCTATAATACACAAGAAATAAGGTCTACATACACCCAAAGGTGTATACAGGGTGTGAGAAAAAGGCCTAGTAGGATGTCACCCAATAAAAAGATTATTTTCCACAACACCGAAGAGATAAATTAAAATTATTATTTGAAACCATAATTATAAATCACTTTGTTTTTAAGGAAAAAATTTAAATGTGAAAAGTGAAAAGGAAAGAGAACTGAAAGAAAACGATTTCACAATTACTAATTTAAAATGGAATAGAAAATTTATAAAGAACATACACATACTCAAGTGCTCCTTAATATGCTGATGGAAGGAACCACGCCATGAATAGTATAGCACTGCAGGTAAAATCCCCTAATGTATCTAGTATGTGTGGTGCACTAGAGACATAGTACCTCAGTTTAAACATGGCATAGAAGCCACAATAACCAACACTATTGTGCACTAGACAATAGTATGGAAACACATCTATAACGTAGTGGTATCCAACCATCACAAAATTTTAGTTAGTGTTGCAATGCCAATCCTGCTAGATGAAACCGGGATGAACCACTCATGTGTCATCTAGCGTACTAGTCCTAATCTGCCCACCTTGGTTCCCAGGGTTCCCATTTTTGTGATAAAAAAAATTTCACATTATCATCATGTATCACATTCACATATCACACACCAAACATGACATTACACACAAAAATCCCTCACTTTCATACCCGAACACCATTTAAAAACACACACACACACCAAAATAAAATTTCAAAACATATATGTTGTTACATAATCATTTCATAAATCCTCATTTGGAAAAAATAAAAGAGAAACAAAAAAAAGATGAACAACTTATAAAATAAAATTAAATTACACAACAAGGGTTGAAATAATAAAACACCACCAAGTGACGCAAAGCGGATTTACACTAAGAAACATGTATCATTTTGTATAAACATACTACTTTAAAACAAAACACATACACAAATCTTCCATAACAACACTTTCACGCCATTTAATACATCAAAAAATCATTTAAATTATGTGTTAAATAATTTCAATATAAACCAAGAAAACGTTACACCAAATTCCACTTTATCCTATATAGTGACATCACTTTAGAACCAAATTATCAAGATAACGATATCAAAACATGTTTTCCATTATTCAAACAATTTGAAATTTAAATTCGAATGTGCACAATAAGGAAACACACCCAAAGTGACTCATTTTTCTTTGAAAATAACTATAAAAATATAAAAACTCCATGATTACATTGAAAATGCATTTTTCACCTACCAAACAACCACCAATACCCTTCCAACACTGTTTTTAATCCAAAAAAACACTTAAATAAACCACTTCTCAATTAATAAAACTTCTCAACCACATGCCACAAGACCTCACTTCAAATCACACAAGCTTTTACATGAAAAAAACCATTTTAAAATCACTCACACATCCCAACCTTCTAAAACATCATTCGCACCCTAAAAAAATTATTTACACATTTTTGGAAATTACCACAATAAGACCAAATGAAAGGTACAACCATTTCTAAAATAAAATTAAATCTCATCACACACGCATGTAAAAATATTTATAAATCATGTTTTTCACAATTAATAAAGTAGTACCATGATGCAATGAGTGTTTATATAAAAAACACACCCCAATTTATTTAATAATGACACTTAAAAATCAAACGCACATCCGAACCTTTTCAAAATATAATATATATAACAACAAAATCTAAAAAATTATTTACACAGTTGTAAAACAAAGCCTACATGCAGAAAATAATTTTCTAATCGTTGGAAATCGACACTTAATAATACACAACTCAAATACCCTTGAAAACATAGTTTTCTCCACACAAACAACCCCTAAAACCCATTTTGAAAACATTACACCAAAACAACACCAAACATGACCATTTTCATAAATCAAAAATTTATTTCTAACTAACAAACTCACTAATCATTTTAAGAATATCATACACACCACAAGATAAACCAAGAAACACATTTATAAATTCAACTAAGCATAATAAAATTATCCAACGATGCTAAGGCACAGAACCACCTACCTCGGGTAATGATTTTCCAAAAAATTGGTGCAAATTGTTCAATCGCACCATAGTCACATCAAAAGTGACCCAAATTGGACCCTAAATTGAAAAATAATAAAAAAATACATAAACAATTAACCCTAAAATCAGACACCCATCCTACTAAAATTATAAAACCCAAAAAACAAGAACCAAACACTAAGGAAAGGAGGGGAGGAACTTATTGGGAGGGGATTTTTCCATAGAAGAGGGTTGCCCCAGTCAAGCAGGGAAGCAGTGACACGACTGGTCTGGTGTGAGGAAATCAAATAGCACCAACGCGAGCTGACTAGGAGGTCGGGCGGTGGTACGAGAAGCCTGGTGGGGGGGGGTGTTGGGGTGTTAGTGTGAATGGGGGAAGGCCGAGCGGATGGGATGGTCCGATGGTTGGAAGGGGGCAATGGCACATAGGGTTTTAGGGGAGGTGAGATGGATCATGATGCACATGAGGTAAAATTTGATTATTTTATTAATATTATGGGTATTGGGTAGTTTGGGTTGAAGACAGATTTAAATTTTTTTGAGTTCATATCTAAAAATGCATGTTTTGGCCTTGGCAACATCTAGCGCACCACAGTCGAAGCCACGCGGCCTCTTCTGAGTCATCACACGACATCACTTGGTAAATCACATGGCCTTATAGGAGTTCATGGAAAGTATATAAAATTGAATGAATAATGAAATGGAAATGAAATAAAAATATGAAGTGTGATGAAAATTTAAGGAATTATTTTAATGATAATAATAAAAATAATATTGTTTGAAAATATTATTATTATTATTTTTGGTGTTAAGGATAATATTTTTATTATGATATTATTATTATCATTATCATCCTTCTATTAAAATTTTATTGGCCGCATGGGGTAACTGCGTGATTTCCCGACTCTTATTAATTTAATTTTTTTTATTTTACGACTCATTTATTTTTATTTATTTATTATTAATTCCTTTTAATTAATTGAATGAACGTCGGTAGGTCACCCGGTGTACAAGGAAATGCTTCACTATTTTATAATCGGGCCTCACACGAGTCCATGCGGTCTCAATTTTCATTGTGTTCTCATTTTACATTTCATCACATATCTTTCATCTGCCTTGATCATCGGGCAGGCCATGCGGTGAACCAGACAAGGTCACACAGTGGCTCCGGCGAGGCCATGTGGTGACTTGGGAAAGGACATGCGACTTCGACCGTGGTGTGTTGAATGCAGTCAAGGAAAAAATGTGGGTTTTTAAAATAAGGACTCGAAATAAATTAATTCGGACTTCAACCCCAACTACTCAACACCAGAAAAATTAATAAAATAGAAAAATTTAAAAATGATGTGAGGTTTGCTATCTTGGGTCATGTTGTTTTGAAATAGAGTCATGGTAGACATGATTTAAATTTGTTGGGACTCCACATCTAGGCTACGAGTAAGGTTCCTGGCCAACACACCTCTTGGCGGGACTCGAGTTATGAATGTAAGTTGAGATTTGTTTAAATCTTTGGTCCATGTGGTTAATATTGTTTTTAGGAAATGAAAAGGAAACAGGGTCAGTTGTCCTAGTGAGATCACAGGGTCTGGCAATCAATTTGGAGCCAGAGACGATGTCCTAGAATACTCTCTGTGGCGGTGGTGTGATTGGCGTATGGGTTCCAACCATATGTTCCAGTTACCCGCTGACACTAGTTTTCTCTTACACCGTTACTCATTTCTTTGTTTTGGTGTTGTGGAAATTTATTTTTTAAGTAAAAATGATTTGGGCTTGAAAAAGGTTTTAAAATGAAGCGATTTAAAAATAAAATTATGTGTAAGGTTAGAAAGGTGTGGGTTGAATGTTTTGGTTTTGAAAAATAGAAGGGTTTGGTTTTGATCTGTGGTGTTCCCGTGGGAAACCACATTCATGAGTGTATATGGAAAGAGAAGTGGTCAATGGAACGATTGGATAAAGTTTTGAATGGATATGAGGTAGGTGCTAGTGTGTCATGGGAGCAAGCTTGTGCGAGGCCCATGGGACACCATTGGTGTTTGTGCAAACCACTAGCTTTTCTTATTTTCAAAAGTTTTGTTAAATGAGAATTCAGAATGTTAAAAACCGGTTAGTGCGTCATGTGTCCTTGTGTTTTTGAAATGTCAGAGGTGAGGCATTTTGAGCTGAGGATCATTTCTAAATTATTTGTGTCCTGAGTTTCAATTCTTATTTGTAAGTTGGTATGAAAGCATGTAGTCAATGAATTATTTTGAAACGTTCTTTGTGAATCCCTTGGAGTGGTTCTCCCCACACCTTTAGTGTTCTCTTATGGTATGTCTTGACCATTGGACCAGTTTGGTTGGGTCCATGGTTTTATTTCATGACTAGTGTACACCCCCCCATAAAGCATTAACCAGCGATTGAAGTGTGGCCATGGGAAATTCGTCGTTGGATGACCCTCCAGTTGATTAAAGGACTCTCTTCTTTAATTCTAGAATTGAACCCACCTCTCCTTTTTACAACTAAATGGATCTTCTCGCAGCACGATTACAGATACGAGTGGAGTTGAAGGGTGTTTTGGTCTCTTTGAGTTGTGTGATTTGTTGGGAATGAAGTTTGACATGGTTGTGTTTGAAGGATCCCCTGGAAATGGTGAAAGGAATTCTGGTGGGGAAGGGTGATTGTAGTTCAGAATTATCTGTGATGGATGATGTCATGAAAGGTTTTTATTGCTTCCATCGACTGCAAAGGTCATGTTTGGTGATGTCCTAATCATGAGTTGTATTTAAGAGCAAAGGTGGATTTCGCGGAACCCTTTGAGAATCCTTGTTTTCATAAGAGTGTGTCCTCCTCTTGGGAATTTTTGATTTTTCTGTCAAAAGAAGAGTGTTTGTCGTGCATCTTTGTTTCTTAAATTTCATAGTTAAGTTAAAGAGGTGATTCACATGAATCATTTAAACCCATGTGTTGGTAAATTCTCCATGTGGGAGTAGTTGGATGTCGTGGTGCAATTTGTTTGTTGGTGTTTTCTTGGTTGCGGTGTGGTTGCATGTGGAACAAAAAAGGAGAAGCTTTGTTTAGAAGTCTTCAATATCTGGCTGCGAGGCAGAAGATGCTTCAAGAATCTGGGCTCCATCTATAGGCCTCGGAGAGAAGATGGCACATGGTAAGGAACCCTGAGAGTGTATGAGACCCCAACATTATTTATATTGTCAGGCAACGGTGCAATTACCCCACGCGGCCCGTAAAATTTTCATAGAACGGTGATGATGATGATGATATCTTAATAAAAATATTATCCAGAACACCAACAACAATAATAATAATATCTTCACACAATATTATTATTATTATTATCATTAAAATAATTCCTTAAAATTTAATTACACTTCTTATTTTTATTTAATTTCCTTTTCATTATTCATTGAATTTTATATGCTTGCCTTAAACACCCAGCAGGCCATGCAGTTAACTTGGCGAGGTCACACGATGACTTAGACGAGGCCACGCGGCTTCGACCGCGGTGCACTGGATTCTTTCAAGGCCAAAACATGCATTTTTAGATAGGAACTCAAAAAATTTTAAATCAGGATTCAACCCAAACTACCCGATACCCAGAAAAGTAATAAAATAAACAAATTTAGAAATGATGGGGGTGACACTTTTCTTATAAAATATTATTCTAAACTTATATTTTTACAAAATTCAATGTGAATATTCTTATGGAAGTATTCTTGTTTTATGACCATGTTATGGTTCACATGAATTGTTTATTATTAATTTTGGGACATATATTTCACTCCAATGCATTGGGTATGAATATATTAGAGGTATACCGTATGGTTATTCCATGTGTAACTACGATTTTTACACCATAAGGTAGTTGCGAGGGTTACATTGTAAGGTAACCATGAGGGTTATATTGTTTTGTATCCATGAGGGTAAAAAATCACATGGTAGCCATGATGGATACAATTTTAAGAAATTAATGCTCCATGTTACCTACAGGTTTTATTTACGTTCTCTATGTTTTCACAATGTATGTATACTATAATTAATAGTTAAGAAATATGTCTTTTGAAAATGTTTTCATATGTTTAAAAGTATTTATGGACCAATAATTCCTTCCCTTGTTTTTATATCCCTTACTGAGCTACTTTTCTTATCCCATGATTTTAAAATATTTTTCATTGGAATCCTATGAAGTTCAAAGGACATTTAAGGTGCTAATATAGATGAATCTAGTTATTTATATTTTCTATTAATTTATGTAAACTATGATTCAATATATTTAAGTTTTTGTTTAATTATATAGAACCTATAAAGGAAAGAGTCATCATTTGTATAAGGTAATTTGTGTATTTTAGTTATCTATTATTCCAAAAATACACAACATATTTTAGTACTGAATTCGGAAGTGTGAGTTCAGTGTATGTACATCCAATATAACT
Organism: Viscum album; assembly: GCA_963277665.1. Classification (NCBI taxonomy): domain Eukaryota; kingdom Viridiplantae; phylum Streptophyta; class Magnoliopsida; order Santalales; family Viscaceae; genus Viscum; species Viscum album. Next base: position 955,832,967 of record OY728126.1, read on the forward strand.
CACTTTCCAAGAATTCATTATAAACATTTTTTTTGATTATATATATAAGGATGAAAAATATTAATAGTCCACTTATCAAGTCTCAAAATATTTCTATCTCAAAATTTATATATTCTTAAAAAAACTGAACACACTTTAATTACATTTTGTGATGATTAAAACAGGGAGACTCAACTATCATATGAACTCAATTGAACCTCATCAGAAATAAGTGGTTACACATTAGTTGAGATACACTTAATAGAAAGTTTAAGAGACTATATACTCTAAGAACAAGTAAATATTTTATAATTAAAATTAACTAAATAAAATAATAATCTATAAATAAAACAATTCACTTATAAAACTCCTTATACAACTCTGTACCTCACTTATTATGATCATGATATATTAATAATATAATAAAATATAATAAATCATGTATATTAATCATGGAATAAGAATAACACTTATACTGATATAGATAAAATAATTAATCTACTTTATAAACTAAAAGGATATTATTAGTGATCCTCCTAACATATAATGCAATAACGTTTCAATAACACTAATCTGGTCCCACCGAACCATTATATTGTCATGCCCATAAATCAGAACACTTATTTAATACCTGTAATTCACACAAGATGAATTTAATGTGTTCCATAGAGGAAATTTATGGTGTAAGAATGTAGACTTTGTATGCACCACTGAATGGATTTAAACACATTTTATGATGTCAATGTGTATGCATGTTCTTTTATTACAAGGACACATGAAATAATAATAAAATAAATTACACAAGAATGAATTTTATGTGAACATAAAAAACTATATATCCTTAGGTGAAATACTTGATTAATTTTGTATAATGAACATAATATAGGGATTAAATTAATTACGTAGGATTCTATTTACCATAAAATTATTTATTAATTAATATATTAGAAAATAACAAACATAGATAATAAAAGTTTTGAATTAATGTAACCAAATCCTTAATGAAACTATAAAATAGTATCCTAATAAAAAGTATTGATAAAATTAATTTAAACATTGTGAAACTTCAATCCACGCACATAAGATTTTAAATAGTACACCTTGAATGTCATGGAAATATTAGAAACAATTGTACTATATAAGACACTAAAGTTATGAGAAAATAAAATCTATGATATCAAAAGTTATGAAATACCATCTACAATGAACCTTTCCTTTCCTTACACCATCACACATAAAATAGGTATTCCCATGAGGCGTATACACACAGTGTGTGAGAAATAATCTCATTTAAGGACACTATGACTCAATGTATCACATAGACATTAAAATATTATAAAATTATAGGTTTAAATATGTTACATGATTATAGAAATCTATCAACATTCCACATAAAAAATATTTGGTGCTAACCAACCCACCTAAACATTACATACACATAATTTTTCTAATTAAGTTGAATTTTTTGATTTTATGAAAAATTATGAAAACTATAAACATAAGGACTAAGTGTTATCCATTCTAAAAACATGTAATACATATGATATTATTTAAGAATACATGGAATATAAAATATCACTAATAAATCTATAACATATAAAATATTTCTACGTACTAAATTGCTCACCCAAAACAAAAAATTCATAACATCACAATAACACTTCGGGATTTACTTCATGTTAGAAAAAATCATGTAGTTTTCATAATTAATGTCATGTATGGTATATTGGTAAGTGAAATACCGAATCCCATCCATATTAATATAATTTATAAGGAGTAGTTCTAATTTATCCACTCAAAAACATGGGATACATTACCTCACGAAAACCTATCATATTCTACATGAAATTCCATCCACTATATTAAACATGAATAATTACTACTACAATATAAAATGAGAACAAAAAATAATCATATAAATGAATCTATAAATAATAGTCAAGTGAATATTCACATAATAGAAACAAAACCCAAACAAATCATACAATAATATAGTTTTACAAATTTTTAACATATATATTACCGTAATAAGAAGTTACAAAATCATAGACTTCTATACCTATAATCTATATTGAACCCCCAAAATCTTCAACCACATGTATCCACTAATCTACATAGACCAATGAATGGGAAAACATGATTTCACATATTGAGGCGGGTAATAATACTCAATTTTGTCATCCTAAGTAATTATATGGCCCTATGATCAACTATTATCTATGTGAATCCAAGATAAAAAATGTTTATGCAAAAAAAAATATAGTAATGCATCATTATAAAAAATAGTCATGATAATTTCCTATCAAGATACCCACATCTCACAATATTTTCACTATATAAATAACAATGTATAAATTTTTATATACATGTAGTAATATTTATAAAATATAACAAAAAAAGGTTCTCATAAAAACTATATCATTTTAGAGGTTCACTAGGTACTCATAGCCCTATTTGAAAACCTCATTATAAGAGAGAGATGTAATGGCCCAGACCTATCCCATCCACTACATTGTGAAAATGTGTTGCTGGAGGTGTTTCGGGAGGTCAAGGTGACTACGAGGTGCGTTTCGGTGGACTTTTAAGGAATGATTAAGGGCAATAGATTTCGTATGGTTGGCGCATGGTTTGCCTAAACTGTGCGGCCAAACCATGCAAGGTTGGTGTTGGAGGCACTGGATAACACACGTTTAGCGCACTGTTTGTCTAACCATGCGGCCAAACCATGCGAGGAGTGTTTCTCGAGGCAGAAGCTAACGCACGGTTAGCGCACGGTTTCTTAAACCGTGCGGACTAACCGTGCGGGCAGTTGAAGTTAGATCCTAAAATTGGGGATCTGAACTCTTTTGCCTCTAAATGGTTCGTTTAAGCCTCTATGTGGCCATTACTCCATATTACCCATCCTTGGAGGTAGAAGAATCTCTCCCAAGTGTTTTGGAGGCGATCCAGAGGCTTTTCTTGGCGAATCGAAGCCGGTTTCTTGAGGAATGTGGTCGTTCATGCTTGATTTCTTAGATCTACATAGATCAACTCCTCTTATCTTGGTTTCTTATATCCACACCCGTTATGGGTAGATCTATGCCTGTTGATGTCGATTATGATGAGCGTTGGTCTTGATTGTGTTAGGAGAGGAGCTCTAAGGAGGATTCGTGGAGAATCGACCTGGTTTCTTGGGCGTTCTTCAACCGTTGTGGTTTTTCTCGAAAACCTTTGTGGTAGAGGATTTGTGGCTTCTCTAATTGTTTATGTGCAATCATAGAGTAAGCTTGATTTAGCCCTTTGGATCACAATGAAATTGACCTAATTAAATACTTGAACCGGATTAAAAGAATTGGTTTGATTGCATGTTGTTGCTTTGTATTGTGTTAATGGTTCGCCTCCTGTTTTACTAGATAGTGTGATATCTATGCCTTACTTGTTAGCATGTTTTTCTCAATGAAATTGATAAATAACGTAAAGATGGAATTAATTGATAATTCATTGGATAAATATAAAGAGGCATGTATACGAATCTGGTTGTTGTTGTTATGGTCATTGATCCAAATTGAGGTTAATCAAATTGATGCCAATGTATGTGATCAATTCAGTTGGTTGGTAAACCTGAAAACTATTGGTTCTTGTTGTTTGAAGGCTAGATGCCTCGTTAATGGGACAAAAGAGAAAATTTATTAGATGTTTATTTGCCTACTGCTTGTGCTGTGATGTGATCCTGGATGGATGTTGTGATATGTGAGGGCATGGAGGCCTTGTGGTCGTGGCAGCGAATGATGCCTAGAGTGGCGAGATGCATCGGTTTATGCATGTGGGTGTTATGGAGGACATCAGGGATGATAGAGTGGCGAGATTCATCGGTTTATTCATGTGGATGTCAGGGAGGAGACCCGAGATGAGGGAATGGGATGGATGTGATTGTTGGATGCTTGTTGATTCTTGGTTGTTTATCTGCTTTACTTTTCCCCATTGCTCAAGGCCTCTGGCCTTGCTTACCCTTCTTTCGAAAGAGGTTAAGACATGTGGGGTATGCCAAGTGCTTTCTGTGTTTATCCTCTCAAGGGAGAATGGGTCTATGCTCTTGTTATAGGCAGTAAAGACTCTACGGGTAGTACATCTACTAACCGTGTTGAGCTCCCTTATGTTTAGTAGCATAGGATTCTTTTCTAGAATGCATGGGAATATGGGAAAGTAATTATGTAATGAATGGTTTAATAAATGATTTTAACCCATGGGGTTGGAGTTGTTGAAACTAAATGACGAGGTTGAAAACTTTTTAAGGGACAATGGTTTTTGGATGTGATGTTAATGGAATTAAATGTGAAATTGTTCAGGGTTAATTAATGTTTTAAGAATTAATTAACGTATAATAGAATTGATAAAATTTGAAAGAAGTAATCTAATAAATACCTTTAATGGTTGTGTGCTTATAAGATACCTAGTCTTAGAAGTTTCATCCCGGTGTCTGAGAGACATTAGCTGTAGTTGGGTATAAGACTAGGTTATGCCCATAGTGTGGTTGTGAGTTATAGTATATTCTGTTCTTTTTGTGTTTCTATAGGCTACTCCACCCTGTCAGTAAGGGAAATTGGAACCCCGGGGTTTCTGAGCCCTGGGGGGGGGGGTGTTTTCTCTAACATTCCGGTGGGAGGATGAATAGATGAGTACCCCCTTTGACCCAACTCTCTTATCTTGGTAGATACTGGTGCCATTAGGCACAACAGTTTGTTTTCCCCATATATGTGTGTAGAGGGCTGTAATGGCTTGTGGTTATTCACACACATATATTCAGGATATAGTATCCTATGTACTACTATAAGTTTAACATTTATAGGCTGTGATGGATTTAAGTTCCTTACTCGGTGTATGGGATGTAATGGCTTGAGCTATAATACCCGACGTATGATACATGTTATGCGAGCTGTGGTTGCTCTCGGAAACTACCTAGTTACTTTTGGTTGTGAGGATGGTGTGGTGCTTTGCCCAGGTGTCTGCGGGCAAGCCTTTATGGTGCACATGGTGTAGATTTTGGAGCTTATCCCAGGTTTATATGGGAAAGCCATTGGAGAGAGATGCATATGACATATGTCGTTGGGGGAAAAGCAACAAACCCGTGGGGAAGTAGTAGCGGGGGACACTTGATATTCTTTATTATCTGATATATTCTTGTATGCGTTACTTGGTGATAGTATCCATGGTGAGGTTGCGAACATAGTATACCTATTTAGGTTACGAGTTAGTTTCAATTGTTGTTCACTGAGCTTTACCATGCTTTCTTTACTTTTTTCATGAGAGGCTTCGGGGAGGATCATACTGAGTATACTATTATACTCACCCTACGTATATATAAACTATTTTTCAGGTCACTTTGAGTAGGTTGGAGATTAGGATGGTTACTACTAGCTTGTGGTTGCAGGAGCTGTTCGGACTTGTGGTCGCTGCTGTTTTTACATTATTTTGGGTACTTACAGTTTTCTATTTCAGTTGTAGTACTTTTGCATGACATTACATATGTGCACTTGGGTTTTATTTTATACTTCAGTTCTGATTTGGAATTGGTTGGTGTATATCTTATCTCTCTCTTCTGTAAGTGTTCTCTTAGAGGGTAATGACTCCCATTTGTGTGTTTATTATACCCTCAGTGCTAGTCGCCAACCCAGGGCCTACTGGAGGCGGGACTTCGGGGTCATTTTCTCCCTTATCACATTGCTGGCCCAGGAGGAGTACACTTTGTGGGGAGGGGGTCGTGACAGAGTCATATCAAAGGTCTAGTTGAGGGATAGGATGGAGTTTGGAGTTAGTCATAGGTGAGGTTTCATGGGTTAGTAGGGCAACAGTGTCATTCATGTTTATCAAGTGAGGTAAACACTGGTGACCGGCCAATACATAGGCGTTTAGGCCCCCCTATGATCTGATGTACAGACCTTTAAGTTTACAATGGCTACTAAACAAGGTGATACTGTTTTCAAGGTAGAGACCTAAGAAAGGATCATGAATCATTCTTCATTGTTCTTGTGTTTGAATGGGTAGACCATGGGATATGTTAACCTAAAATGAATAAAACAAATCCATTAATTAATTAATGTTGAGTCTTCCATATTCCAAAATTAAGAGCTCAGAGTGTTTTTTATTTTATAGGTATGGCTCTAGGTTGATTTCCTCTTCAGGTTTTCACAGAAAATGTCCAGTAGGTTGTTCCAGTAGATCGCCTCATGGTAGAGTTTGACGACGAAGAGACTTGGAGGAATACCCTATGAGATTTTCAGCGCCAGATTCTGTAGAAGTATGAGGGCTCCATTTCAGATGCAGTCACGAAATACTGGTTGGAGGAGGTCTAGATAGGTTTCAGTTCGATCCTTGCTCATAAAAAGCACTGGGAGTCCTTGGTTGTGACGATGCTGCGTGGAGTAGCGAGGAAGTAGTGGTTGTTGTTCCTCAGGGATCGTGAGGATTCAACGATCTCATGGGAGGAGTTTTGAGACACGTTTAGAGTCGAGTTCCTTTCATCGACTATGAAGGCGTCCAGTATCTAGGAGCTTCTTACCCTTCGACAGGGTAGCTCTAGTGTTCGAGAGTTTGGAATCCATTTCAGGAACCTTTTACGATATGCTTCGGACCTATTACCAGATGATGAGACCAGGGCGAGGCATTTCAAAGAGGCTTTGCATCTAGAGATCCAATGCCAGGACACCCCATTTATGCTGAAAACATATCTTGAGGTACTGGAGAGGGTAGAGGTTGTCAAAAGGACATCGGCTAGGACTGGATCATCACGAGAGGGAAATCATCATGATTCCTCATGAAACAGAGATGTGGTCTGGGGTTCCCAGTATTCAGGGCAGAAGAGTTTCCGTTCAGCCGGGGGTAGGTCCCAGCCCATCACGTCTTGTTTCTCTGGAGGTAGAAACTATCAAGTCTATGCCATGGTATCAGGCACTTGTTTTTCTTGTTGTGGTCATGGTCATCAGTAGTTGGAGTTCCCGACCATTAAGAGCGGTCATCATGCACCAGGTGTTACACTTCAGGTTCCTCTGCTGAGGCAGTTCCAGCCAAGGCAGCAGCAGCCTATTGCACCAGCATTAGATCACCAGAGGGTAGATGGGGAAGGCAGAGGAAAACACCCTGATGCTCCCTGTCCTCAGAGAGAAAAGCTCTACCATGGTGATGGTCGTCATTAGGGTCAGAGAGGTCGTGGAGGAGGTCGTGGTCAGCTTCATGCTCTAGCGTTGCCAGCACCAGAGGATCCAGATGTCGTTCGAGGTACCCTTTTCTTGTTTTCTACCATAGTGTATCCCATTATTGATTCAGGAACAACACACTCCTTTATATCTCTTACCCTTGTCCATGCTTTGGGACTTGAGGTAGAAAGGCTTCCAGTGCCCTTGGCGTTGACTACGCCAGTTGGAGGTCAAGCTGACTTGTTTGAAGTATGTAGAGACTGTGAGCTAGTGTTGCGGAAACACCGCTCTTGGGGAGATTTCCTATGTTTACGAATAAAACCATATGATTTCATCATCAGCATGGATTGTTTGTATTCGGTACAGGCTATCGTGGATTGCTTCAGGAATAAGGTTGTGTTCTTCGGTGCGGATGGAGAGAAAGTGGTGTTTGTTTTTGGGAGAGACCCTCGGATGGGTCATAGGTGCATTTAATCCTTGTCATCCATGGTAGCTGAGATGATTCTGAGTTCATCAGAGGTTCGATAGTTGGCTTTTCCTAGGGTCGTAGAGGAGTACCCTGATGTCTTTCCAAAAGAGGTTGTAGCCTTACCCCCTCGACGAGAGATCGAGTTTGGGATCGAGCTATAGCCATGAGCATCTCCTATCTCTATGACTCCATATAGGATGTCCCCTTCTAAGTTAAGAGAGCTAATTATATAGATTGATGGTCTATTGCAGTGCGGTTTTGTTCGGCCAAGTGTGTCACCATGGGGTGCACCAGTTTTGTTTATGAAGAAGGCCGGCATCAGTTTGCGTTTGTGTGTCAATTATCATCACTTAAAAAAAGTGACAATAAAGAATTGATATCCTCTTCTACGGATTGAGGAATTATTCGATTAGATGAAGGGTTCTAGTTGGTTCTCAATGATCAACTTGCGGTCAGGATATCATCAGATGCGTGTGAAGGATGAGAATATTCCGAAGACTACATTCTCTTGTCGTCATGGGCATTATGAGTTCATTGTAATGCCATTCGGCATGACGAATGCTTCACCTGTATTCATGGGTTTGATGAACACTGTGTTCTATGAGTTTCTGGATAAGTTTGTGGAAGTTTTCATCGATGACATCCTTGTGTACTCCACATCTGAAGTGGAGCATGCAGAGCATCTATGAGCCGTTTTGGGAGTTCTTTGCCAATATCAGTTGTTTGGGAAGTTGGAGAAGTGTGAGTTTTGGGCTTGAGAAGTCTGTTTCTTGGGTCATGTGGTGTCCCAACAGGGAGTAGTTGTGGATCCATCGGAGATAGAATTAGTTGTATCTTGGGCAGCCCCCAAGACAGTGTCAGAGGTGCAAAGTTTACTTAGTCTCGCAGGCTACTGCAAGAGGTTCGTAGCCAATTTCTCGCGAGTTGTGACTCCTCTAAAATCTTTGACCAGTAAAGATCATGCATTCATATGAACTGATCAGTGCCGGGAAGCCTTCGATTATCTAAAGGAGATGTTAGTAAGTGCTCCAGTCCTTTGTTTCCCAGCTGAGGGAGTTCAGTTTGATGTTTTCTATGATGCTTCACATCTGGGGTTAGGCTGTGTTCTCATGCAGTAGAGGTCAGTTATTTCTTATGGGTCTCGGCAGTTGCGTCCCCATGAACGCAACTATGCCACCCATGATCTTGAGTTGGCATCCGTGGTGTTTTCTCTGAAGTTATGGAGACATTACCTCATTGGTGAGCACTTTTTTATTTTCATCGATCATAAGAGTTTGAGGTATGTTTTCTCACAACGTTGCTTGAACTTACGATAGCGTCGATGGATGGAGTTCTTGCAGGAATACGACTTTGAAATATCGTATACACCTCGTTAGGGAAATGTGGTAGCTGATGTGCTGATCCAAAAGTCACATAGTGTTGTTGTGCATGAATATGGTAATTTCTGGAGAGTAATGGAAGAATTTTCATCTTTACATCATGATATGGAAGAAGTAGGAGGTAGAGGTTTTCTTTTCCAGATGATGGTGTAGTTATCCCTGATGCAGAAGGTGGAAGAGTCCCATTTGGGTGATCTTGAGGTCGAGGTCTTGAGAGACTGAGTTGTTTGTGGCGAAGCCCCTGATGGTTGGTCTGAGGATGAACAACACCGAGTGTTCTACCATGGAAGGATTTTTTACCATGATGATGGACGATGTGGTCCTCAAAGATTTCCATAGTTCACCTCTATTGGTACAACCTGGCATGAAAAAGATGTACCGATCCTTGAGGAACTAGTTTTGGGGGCCTGGGCTGAAGCATGCAGTTGCGGAGTTTGTGTCTTGTTGTTTAGACTGCCAGAAGGTGAAGGCCGAACACTGTGTTCCTGGTGGCCTTCTCCTGCCATTATAGATTCCTTAGTGTAAGTGGGAGGACATATCAATGGACTTTGTTGCAGGTCTGACTTGAGCTACGGGTGGATATGATTCTATTTGCTTGGTAGTGTATCGTTTAACAAATTCATACCACTTTATAGCGATCAAGGAGTCAAGATCAGTGGAAGTTTTGTCGAGGAAGTATCTAGGGGAGGTGGTGAGAATTCATGGAGTCCCTGGGATGATCATTTCTGATCGAGATCCTCATTTTACCTCCAGGGTGTGGAGAGGTCACCAAGATGCTTCTAGTTCTCAACTATGCATTAACACCGCTTTTCATCCTCAAATGGATTGTCAGACAGAGCAAACTATCCAGAATCATGAAGACAAGTTACACTCTTGTGTTCTCGATTTTGGAGGCTCATGGCTGAGGAACTTACCCTTGGTAGATTTCTCTTACAATAAAAATTTTCACTCCACCATCGGTATGGAGCCGTTTGAAGCCTCGTATGTTCTGCCTTTCCATTCTCCGTTGTGCTGGACTGGGGTCAGAGAATCAGCAATTCTCGGACTCGAAATAGTGTATAATACAATAGAGATGGTTCAGGTGATTCGTGAGAGGATAAAGACAGTGCATGATCGTTATAATGCGTATGTCGATCAAAGAATAAGACCCTTAGGGTTTAATGTTGGGGATCATGTGTTTATGAAGGTGACTCCCCATCGTAGGAAGCGATGGTTTGGCCGTTGAAGTAAGATTTCTCCCCGGTTTATTGGGACTTTCGAGGTGTTAGCTCATGTTGGAGCTGTGGCGTAACGAGTAGCACTTCCCCCTCAGATGGGTCAGATACATGATGTTTTCTATGTATCACATGTCTGTAGTTATCTTCAGGATGAATCTCACGCCATCGATTGGGGAGAGATTGATGTTGATGATGATGAAAACATTTAGGAGTGACCTATGGAGATCCAAGACTGCAAGGAGAAGGTGTTTCACGAGTGTTCTATCCCTTTAGTTCCTGTCTTCTGGCGACACAACGACTTGGAAGAGAGTACTTGGGAACATGAGTAACAAATACATGCTCAGTACCCAGAGTTGTTTGATGTTTAACTCTTTTCATGTATCGTTGTAGCTTATGTGGTTGTAGAACTTTCATGTTTATGATATGGCACCCATTGTTGCTTTGGTGGCTTGCTCTATTTTGAGAGGTATCCTGATGGGTGGTTGTTCAGACCCGATGTCATTTTCTCTTTAGGTGGGTTTTGGATTCTTGAGGATGAGAATGTTTTGAGAGGTATCTGATGTAATGGACCAGACCTCTCTGGTCCATTCCATTGTGAAAATGTGGTGTTGGAGGTGTTCCGGGAGGTCAAGGTGACTTGTAGGTGGGTTTGGGTGGACATTTAAGGAAAGATAAAGGGAAATAGATTTCGTACAGTTGGCACACGGTTTGCCTAAACCGTGCAGCCAAGACGTGAAAGGTTGGTGTTGGAGGCAGTGTTTAACGCACGTTTTGTCTAACTATGTGAAAAAACTGTGCAAGGAGTGTTTGGCAAGGCAGAATCTATCACATGGTTAGTGCACATTTTCTTAAACCGTGCAGACTAACCATGCGGGCACTTAAAGTTAGATCCTAAAATTGTGGATCTGAACTCCTTTTCCACTAAATGGTTCGTTTATGCCTCTATGCAGCCATAAGTCGGGATTACCCTTCCTTGGAGGTAGTAGAAGCTCTCCCAAGCATTTTGGAGGTGATTCAGAGGCCTCTCTTGGTGAATCAAAGCTGTTTTATTGAGGTATGGGGTCGTTCTTGGTTGATTTCTTAGATCTACTTAGATCTACTCCTCTTTTTCTCTCGGTTTCTTAGATCCATGCACGTTATGGGAAGATCTAAGCATGTAAATGTTTATTATGATGATATTTGGTCTTGGTTGTGTTAGGAGAGGAGATCTAAGGAGGATTTGTGGAGAATCGACCTGGTTTTTTGGGCGTTCTTTGACAGTTGTGGTTTTTCTCGAAATCGTTTGTGGTAGGGGATTCTTGGATTCCCTAATTGTTTATGTGCAATCGTAGAGTTAGCATGATTTAGCCCTTTGGATCACAATGAAATTGACCTAATTAAATAGTTTAACCAAATTAAAAGAATTGGGTTGATCGCATGTTGTTGCTTTGTACCGTGTTAATGGTTCACCTATTGTTTTACTAGATAGTGTGATATCTATGCCTTGCCTGTTATCATGTTGTTATAGATGAAATTGATATAGAACATAAAGCTGGAATTAATTGATAATTGATTGGATAAAGATAAAGAGACATGTATACGAATCCGGTTGTTGTTGTTGTGGTCGTTGACCCAAATGGATGTTAATCAAATTGATGATGATGTATGTGATCAATTCAGTTGGTTGGTAAACCTGAAAACTGTTGTTGCTTGTTTTTTGAAGGATAGATGCCTGTTTAAAGGGCCAAGAGCCCAAATGGATGTGACATTTATTTTCCTGCTACTTGTGCTGTGATGTGATCCTGGATGGATGTTGTGATATGTGGGGGCATGGAGGCCTTGTGGTTATGGCAGCAGATGATGCCTAGAGTGGTGAGATGCATCAGTTTATACATGTGGGTGTCAGGGAGGACACTAGGGATGATAGAGTGGTGAGACGCATCAGTTTATGCATGTGGGTGTCATGGAGGACACCAAGGATGATGGAATGGGTCGGATGTGATTGTTGGATGTTTGTTGATTCTTGGTTGTTTATCTGCTTTACTTTTCTCCAATGCTCAAGGAAATAGGTATTGCTAACCCTTCTTCCGAAAGAGGCATAGACACGTGGGGTATGCCACGTGATTTCCGTGTTTAGCCTCTCAAGTAAGAATGGATCTACGCTCTTTCTATAGGCAGAAAAGACTCGACGGGTAGTACATCTACTCACCGTGTTGAGCCCCCTTATGTTTAGTAGCATAGGATGCTTTTCTAGAATTTCTGGGAATATGGGAAAGTTATTCTGAAATGAATGTTTGAATAAATTATGTTAACCCATGGGGTTGGAGTTATTGAAACTTAATGATGAGGTTGAGAAATTTTGAACGTACAATGGTTTTTGGATGTGATGTTTATGGAATTAAATGTGATATTGTTCATGGTTAATTAATTTTTGAATAATTAATTAACGTACATTGGAATTGATAAAATGGGAATGATGTAATCTAATAAATCCCTTAAATGGTTGTGTTCTTATAGGATACATATTCTTAGATGTAGCAGCGTAGAGTCCGAGAGACGTTAGCTGCAGTTGTGTCTAAGACTAGGTTATGCCCATAGTGTGGTTGTGAGTTATAGTATATTCTATACTTTTTGTGTTTCTATATGCTACTCCACCCTATCAGTAAGAGAAACTTGAACCCCGAGGATTCTGAGCCTTGGGGGGTGTTTTCCCCAACATTCAGGTGGGAGGATAAATGGATGACTACCCCCTTTGACCTCGGTCTCTTCTCTTGGTGGATAATAGTTCCATTAGGCACATCAGTTAGTTTTCCCCATATATGTGTGTAAAGGGATGTAATGGCTTGTGGTTATTCACACACATATATTCTGGATATAGTATCATATGGAATAATATTTGTGTATCGTGTATAGGATGTGATGGCTTGAGGATCCTTGCTCGGTGTTTGGGTTGTAATGGCTTGAGGTATAATACCCGACGTATGATACATGTTATGCGAGCTGTGGTGGCTCTTGGAAACTACCTGTTTACTTTTGGTTGTGAGGATGGTGTGGTGCTTCGCCCAGGTGTCTGTGGGCAATACTTTGTGGTGAAAATGGTGCAGATTGTGGAGCATAGCCCAGGTGTATATGGGCAAGCCTTTGGAGAGAGATGCACATGACATATGTCGTTGGGGCAAAGCGGAAAACCAGTGGGGAAGTAGTAGTGGGGTACCCTTGATATTCATTATTATATGAAATATTCTTGTATGCGTTACTTGGTGAGAGTAGCCATGGTGAGGTTGGGAACATAGTATACCTATTTAGGTGATGAGTTAGTTTCACTTGTTGTTCACTATGCTTTAACAAGCTTTATTTACTTTTTCAGGAGAGGGATCAGGGAGGATCCTATTTGAGTATACTGTTATAGCCACCCTATATATATATATAAACTATTTTCAGGTCACTTGGACCAGGTTGAAGATCCGGCTGGTTAATACAAGCTTGTGGTTGTAGGAGATGTTCGGGCTTTGTGGTCACTATTTTTTTTACTTTCTTTTGGGTACTTGCAGTTTTCCCATTCAGTTATAGTACTTTTACTTGACATTACATATGTGCACTTGGTTTTTCTTTTATACTTCATTTCTGTGTTGGAATTGGTTGGTGTCTATCTTATCTCTATCTTATGCATGTGTTCTTTTAGAGGGAAATGCCTTCCATTTGTGTGTTTATTCTACCCTCGGTGCTAGTCACCAACCCGGGGCTTACTGGTGGCGGGACTTGGGGGTCAACATCTCCCTTCTCACATTGCTTTCCCAGGAGGTGTATACATTGTGGGGAGGGGGGTCGTGACAGAAGATCACGCTGATTATAGTCTATCCATTCATAGAACCAATGTATGGATCCCTCAACATTTATTGAAAGCCATCTACCCTATATGTGTATGGATGTAATGTAAAAGAGATATCAAATATGAAAATAATTATATCATTTTATATCGCTTCATACATTTCCCCACCATATGACTCATACTAGATATAATTTCACGTGATGATTGTAAAAGACATCTATAAAAATATCATACCATATCCACATATGTATTTGTAGTTTTCCAATAACCCATAACTACAAGTGAAAAATATATATGTACTTAGTGCCTCAACATTTTTTTAATCCTAGAGCTATGATTTCAGACATCAAGGCTAAGAACTATTAACAACTGTAACCATGTTCTCTCTATAACAAAAATAACTTCTAAAATCATAAATAGGAAAGATTATTATATACTTATTGTTAAAATTTATAATAAAAAATTAAAAATAGGCATGTTGTTAAAAATAATATTTGAAAACATTCATAATAAGCATTTTGCAATCTGTAAATTCAGAACCTACATTGTATGTATGTTAGTTATTTGTAAAAAATTATATTATGATATGCATTTTTTAAAATATTTTAGTATATAACCCAGTGTGTCAGTAACTTTTTTCGCACCCTCTCCCAAAAAACCTCACTTCCTCCCTATGATGGTCACCTCCCATTCTACTCTAATAATCCCCACACATCTCTCCTAATACCCACAAATGTTTCCAAATCACCACTTCCCACCTCCCCATGATGGTTGCCTCCTCCCCAAAAGTTATCCTCTTTTTTATGATGGAATCCTTCTTGCCTCCTATCCACCTCTCTTCCTCTCACCCTACCCATGAATATCACCTCCTTGATGGATGGAAATTTTTACTTTCCATAGCCTCTTAATAATTCCCCATGAAAAATTTATTGATTTCGTCTTCCCCAAATCTCTTTATGTGACCTCTTTTAAAATTTTATCCACAATATGTTGAATTATGACCTACCATATGATATTTGACAAACACGATGAAATTATAAGGAACATGGGAATACATTTGGATCCTAATTTCATTCTTTAGATTAATATTTCATTCTCTCGATGTTTATTTTTAATTTCATCTTCAATACAAAAACATGGTATCTCTTAAATGGCTCTATCTGATGACCTTTTTCACCTCTATAGGAATTCTTTTTTATATTTTACCAAAACCACAATAAAATTTAATTAGAAATGATTTATATCCATTTCAATCCTGAAAAATATCAATACCCCATTAAGGAAATTGATGATAATATGTCCCTGTTAGTTAATTAATCATATTAAATTTCTCTTTCATTAAATTCACATAAATATATGCTAGGATATTTTTTTCATCCTCGAAACTTATTTTTTACACTATGGTCTTTAATTTATATCATTCATATAAGAGGTTATTATAAATCTTATTATCCATCAGGGATTTATTTTTCTCCTTGATAAATTAATATTAAATTTTTTATGAAGGTTTATTTTTATTTATTATTATTTTTATTATGGTATGTGTATTAATTTAGTTTTTTTAAAAAATTATACATTTTATCTTTTGTTTTTTATTTAATAAAATCTTGTACTTATTTCAACATTATATTTCTTAAATTTCATGAATGTATTTCTTATAATAGGTATCCATTACAATATTCTTAATATTTCATGGTCATTATCCATTAGTTTAATTTGGATTTAGAAGGCAATAAGTAATTTTAAATGTTGTGTTTGAAAATTACCAACAGAACTTATGGATATAATGACCCTCTAATATTAGATGAAGTTAATTAATATTTTGAGAGTTATTTTCATTCCTTGGATAGTATTAAAAAATGTTTTCACTAAAAATGTAATTTCAAAATTTCCATATTTTATAATACATAATATGATATATAATATCAACATTATCACATGAGTTAGGATATTGACTTTCCTGATTTAAAATTTCCATGGATCCATAATTATATGTAGGATGTTATAATAGAATCATGGTATACCATATTTATAAACATCCACATGTTTTTGTATTTATTTAATTTTCCAAAAATTGATCAGAACTTCAATATCTATTATCTAAATTTACACAATTATTTTTTGATTTTATTATTTATCCTGCCATTATTTTCGAGAAGTTACTTATAAGCATGATTTTTGATTCATCGTATATTTTATTATTTTGGACTCATTAATGTTTTAATCGATATATTCTTCTTTGAGTTTAGATTTAAGATAATAATATATTCAAATATTTATGATGGGAATAGTCCTCAATGTTGTCTGTGTTTCACTAAGGAATGTGTTCAATTAAAATTCTAAGAGTATTATATAATAAATTAATGATTTTATCCTGTTAAGGAAATTAATCCCATATATATTAAATATATTACTATTTATATAGATGAACTCATTGAGGATGAAATTTTTTTATTAGAATGTGATTTTTTTGATAGATTTTTTTTAATGGATTGTGTAATAAAATATTTGCGTGGGGGAGTCTTGATGTGTTCGGATTTCCTAATAGACTAGATTATGGTTGACCCATAAAATTAATAGGGTATGAGAAGTTTTGACATAGTACATGATCACATTGGATATAAATATAAAACCAAAATTCCACAAGATCTTAATTGAACACCCTAAAAACAATATAATAGTAGAGGAAAGGGGGATGATGTTATCAAATATTGTATCATATGTCTGTTTATATATATATATATATCAACAATATGAAATTAATTTTCTTGGTTATTAATTCAAAGAAGAATAAATTATTTAACAAAAATTACCCTAACTGTTGATTATACATAGAAGAAGATATATCTAATAGAGGTTAATGATTTAGTGAAGAAGTTTTTTACTAAAAATAAGAAAAATTATATATTATTATTTAATTTAGTTACATTAACAACAGAATAATTTTTACATGAAACATTTATTCAAGACGTAAAATAATTGTAAAGTGATATTTAGTCTTGCAAGATAAAATCATTTCTCTAAATACTAAAACTATATATATAATGTGATGTTCTCACCATCCAATGAATCCCTCTTGAATATTGTATGCTTCTAGTTTTTCTCAAAACTTTAAATCTACCATAAATACCGCACATTCTATTCCACAAACCTTGATTTTTCAATATTTAGTTCCCAAATGAATTTTCTCAACATTCATGATTCTATTGTCTCACCCATTTTTTAATGAAGTGAAATAATATGTCAGAATACTTTTGTATTGGATCCCAATGTGACAAAAGTTTTCTATATCAATTTCCATCTATTATGCAAGTCCGTTTTTAACAATAATTAATATGAAGGCCCCCTTACATAATAACTCATATATATTTCTGTAACTCAATTTGAGGATGAGGGGAATTATTCTTGTAGACTAATCAAAAATATTTTATTACTTCTATAATAATCAATAATAAATTCTTTTAAAGTTGATATTTCTTCTCTATTATGATGTTGACTAAATGAAATGTAAATTATGATGGGTAGTTAAAGAACTAGATCAATTTTAAGTCATCCAATTTATCCAGGTTATGTCCCTAATAAAACAATTCCACCTTGATTGGATGAATTTGATTATATTAATGTTTCAAGGAACCATAAATATAAGAGGAAGAAGAAAAATAATTAGGAAAAAGAGGATTACAAGAGTGGTTTCACATTTATTCTCCCACATTAGGTGGTAGAATCTAAAATTGAAAATGACAACCCTTACCTTCCACATATACATTCAATTTTATTTTCCTCATCTTCTGACCACGTTGTCTTAGTGGCTTATTCCCTTGGTGATACATTTGTACCAATTCTAGAGTATTCATTATGGGATGTGATATGGGAAACCTTTCCCCACATTTGGAATATGGTTTATATGATGTAGTAAAGAAAAAATCATAATCACTCACTCCTTATGGAGAATAAATATTATCCTAAAAATAACTTCTTTATAATTGGTGAAATTTTAATACATTAGGTTAAGGAACATATATATCGAGTCATACTACCAAATCTCAAACAATAATTTAATCAATAAATATTTAAATACACTCCTATATTTTTAAAATTAATTCCCCTCCACTATAAAATCATTCTTCATATCATGAACTTCATTTTCATTAGAATCACGAAATCTTAGATTCTCTTCTTATGCACCTCATTATGGACTGTACATTTTTCAATCATTATTGTGACAATAGTATAATTTTATAAAATAATTAACTTATCAATATTTTTTGTATAAATTGTAGAAATTAAATCTTATACACTATAATGAGAGTGGAAAGATACACTACGAAGTAAAGGTGGTATATCAATAAAATAAATTCAATGAATTAATGTCGATACTTTTTCTAAGGATATTTTGGTTTAGATTATGGTTGGACTATTATTCTAATAGGGAATACTGGCCTAAGAGGCCTTTAATATGGACTTTAACATCTCATTATCTTAGAAACAGGAAACTGATTTATCTCTTTCCCCTATAATCCAATTACCTATATTATTTATTACACTAAGAAATCTTGTGGAAAAATGAAACCATTATTTATTCTATTTATACAATGAATTCAAAATATCCAAGGGTTATATTAGGTTTTTAATAAACCCATCTGACAATTAGTACACTTTTAGAAGCTAACTAGGGAAAAAGTTTTCATTTTCATCCTTTATTATTATATCAGTTAGAACTTCTTCCCTCTTGAAAAAACATCCCATAAAGGTGAAAACTATTATTTATTAGAAGATAAAACTTATATTTAATCTCTAATGAATGAAAATGTTATCCAAATATTCCAATGAATGGGAAATGAGAAAATAAAAATTCAAAAAATCTTGTCAATACCATTGCAATGATAATTTTTTAGTTTTTAATAAACAATACAAGATCCTAGAAGAGGGTCAGTTAGTGGGAGAATGTGTAGAAATAGAATGATCATTATAAAAATTGTTGACATAGGGGGATAAGAGTACAAAATATTTTATTGTTTCATATGGGATAAAAAATATCGGAAAGATCAATATGAATCTTGATTATGATTCTCATTCCATTTATAAACATGTCACTACACTCCTAGGGGTCTCACAATTCAATGATTTCCTTTCATATCCACGACATGGCATAAGAGAGGAGCCTGATCTGTTTTATCTAGTTGACTCATTTTATAAACAAAATATGAATATATATCTAACACATTGATAACATTATATTAGAAATGATTTGGGATACAGAGGAGATTTTATAGGCTATAAAAATCAATCAGTATAGCACACCAATACACTATGCATGTATGGGCTCTTTTTATTTAGAATCTATGATATGGTGAAATATGATTTCATTAATATTTTCTAATATTTATTAAAAGGTGGGTTTATTACTAGATCTTTCTCTTACATGGAAGTTTTACTTATTTCGATGTTATGAAACCATATTGGATATAGTTAATTCTGTCGAATAAACTCATGAAAGTTATATTTTTTAAGATCCTCACATCCCCTCCTAAAAAAGTATTTATAAAAAAATGGATCTTTATATTTTCCAAGAACAACACATTTTCATGAAAAGTTGGATCATCCAAGGGGTAATTGGCATTGATAAAGAGATAATAACCAATCTTTATAGGAGGGTGTTCAATTAAAATATAAAGATTAAAATTTATATGGATAATTCCCATGAAAACATGGAATGGATCTTCTCCACCAATGTCCCTAATTAATCAGACGTTTTTGAATGGGGTTGTAACCTTATTTTCCATTTCATTTCTTATTTTTGGTTTACCATTTCTCTAATATGAAGTCCATAATGTTTCTTAAAATCTATCATGGGACATCAATAAGGAAACCCCCTTTTACTAAGTCTCTTAATAAATTATTATGATTTTTTGAATAGAAAAATTAAATTTCTATCTATATTTTACTCATACATCCATATAGAGGTCGGTATGGGTTTAAGGGGATATTTTATCTCCTTTTTGGGAATGAAAATATCTTATTCATCAACATCAGGGGTGACTCTTTCCAAAAATTCAAACAGATTCTTAATACCATATATTTTGGGAGTGGTCAACTTATTATCACAAAAAAAAGTAATTTCTTCATCACTAAATCATTTAATAGTAGGTGATCCAATATCCTTGGGGAGAATATATTCACTACAAAAATATAATTCTATATGGATTATCTAGGTGACCTGCATTAAAAAGGAAGGATTCATATCCAACAATTGGATGCCATTTTAAAAAAAATCACAAAAAGGAGTTTAATTTGGAAAACAATGTTTCATTATTTTGTGTGCTGTATTAATTTGGTTAACAAAGTGTTTTATTATATCCTAATTCATGTATTTTTATTTTTAAGGAATCCAAAGTATATTAGTAATAATATTAATCATTTCCTCAAATATTTCAATTTGGGGTTATCATTAATATGGGGGTCATCATTGGACTAGATGGGACATGCTAGAAAAACCAGTTAATGACAGGGCAATTAAAATCTACAATATATTCATAAAACATTAAATTATTTTAGGAAATGATGGATTGAGATGAAATATTAGGGTACTATATATGATCCATCTTCATTCGGATGAAACATGGTGCTTCTCAAGTTTGTTGTCTTGAAGGGTCCTTCAGATCCCATCACTAGAAAGTATTAAATAGTAGTGTAATAGTTATTTATGTAAAATCCTACTAGGTTATGTGATAAGGGTAAATTTACTCTAGGATAAAAAATTAGGTTGGCCAACCTCTCTACTTCCCTGATTTCCCTATTTTAGACCTCCTTTTTAGTCAAGCCATGACCTCGCCTCATCTATTGGAACCAGTTCTCAAGGATGATCAGAAATACCTCTATAAAAAAATATTACTTGTTAATTAACATGAATGATGTAGATTTATTCCATCACCATCAAGAAAATTCAACTATTATTTATTTCGTGAGTTTATTTCTAATCCAAATGTCAAGACCCCAGGGATAGTAACCCTTGGTTTAAGATTATACCCACAAAATTCAAATTTCATCAATGGTGTATCCGAAGTTATATGATCCCTATAAATATAAACATCTAAATTAAATTCATTCAACTTACCTATAAATGTATTTACTATAAGAATGAATGTGTAGAGTATGTATGGAATCTGTTTATTAAATGGGATTGGTCCAGTTTCATATCGGATTCTCCCAAGGGAAGTATGCTAGCTTTGATTCTATTGAGCACTTCTTCTTTCATGATTTAGAGAATATATAGGTTCTATTTTAAATTATTAAGAGAACTCCACTTCTTTTTAGCAATGTATTTTTTTGATATTGGATACCAGAAATATGATGAAATTTAAAATCATATATCCTAGAAGTAGATACCAAAAATAAGTTTCTTTGATCAAGTCCATTCCCTCATAAACCTATTCCTGGAGGAAAATAAACCACGTACAATCTCAAAAAATATTCCAAATATTGTTGATGAAAGAAACATGAATGAACCATGGTCCCATGAAGCTTTTTTTTGGAAGGATTCACGATATGAACATAAAAAAAATAATGACAGATCCTATATACAAGGGAATATAAATGGAGGAGGCCATGTTCTAGATGATCATGACTCATTTTTCATGGATTTTTTGGACTTATATAGTGAGGTATAATTTTTCTAAGATAAATCCTAGAACATTATTTTTAGTATTAGTATTTATTGGTATATAGACATCTCATTATCAAATATCAAATCAGAATCTTCCTTTCTTTTCAATTCTCTCTTATGCCCTCACCTGTGTTTTTAGAGAATCTTTTACACCAATATGAAATTCTGGAGTATTATTTCCAAATTAGGTGAAATCCTACAGACTTGGTGAGAGGGGAATAAAGTTGTGAATCTTCTAGCTCTAAAAGTATACTAAGTGGTATAGTTACTAATTTTTTTGAGTCTAGAATCTTTACCATTAGACTATATTAATATCACTAAATGGTTTTATCTTGGTCTCCATCACTATAGGCCCCCATTTTACTTCTCTCCCTCCCTCATCCTTCTTCTCCATTTAAGTGAATTATAATAAAATTCAATTATCATTTTTGTAATTATACACTACAAAATTTCACTGAAAATATGAGGTTGACTCACCTTTTTTAATCCCTTATATATAATCCAAGTTCAATACTTGTTACTTAATTCAATGTAAGTGAAATTGTTTTATAATTTTAAAGGGTAAAAACTATAACAGAATAATGAATTTAGATCCCAAAATGTCAATAAAGAGGAATTCTGAGATAGGTTAGATAATAAAAATATATGAATTAGTAATATAATTAAACTGAATCTATTTTATTGGGAATCTGGTGCCTCGTTCAATATAATTTTAGACCTCAGCTAGCTCTAAACAAGATACTATAATACAGAAAGATTTAGGTTGTCAAAGACATACTCTTTATGTAGGGACTCTAATAAATAAAATATTTTTGTAGAAATTAATTGAGTATCCATAAGCTCTGATCGAATCTATACTAGGCATTATTCATATACCAATCATTTCTAAATCTATAATACTTTATATGTCCAAATATAATTTCTATAAATAATAAAAAGTATCTTTATGTGACTAAACCCAAAATTATTGTAGTGCAATGGTTACCTATATTTTTAATTCTCATTAGAAGACCCTGATTCAGAAGTTAAAATAACATGAGTTAAATTTGAATTTATTTATATATTGTAATATGTCACCTATGAGTAGTTACCACCCATCTAGGAGAAGCATCATAAATGAGATAAACAATTATAAAAAAAATCATATCTTGCAGTATGTTGGTGGAAATTAGCCCAAATTTCAAAAAAAATTCTTATATCCACAAGTAATATAAAAAACCTATATATTGAAAGATTTATCTACACTATTAACATCATATATTCCAATTTATATGAGTTGAAAATCCATATTTTTCTAAAGAGTTGGCCACTCCATGTGTGAATTGTGAACTTCCATCCCCCTAAATCACTCAATTAATTAACCTTAAAATAAAAGACATGGAAAATTTATATGGACCACCACTATTACAGTATTTTTTTTGAATCTATCTATACTCACCTGAAAAATATGTACCTTTGATTCCTCTCGTGTCTCAGGGATGAAAAATTATAATTTCACTCATGTAATTCATCCCCTTCAATTATTAACATTCAAAGTAGGTAACTCAAGTCCGTTATTGACCTCAATAATATATCACATGATTCCAACAACATCATACATACAAGATACATTTGTCTCTATGTCCCCTACCTCAAACCCCATATGATCAATTTCTATATTCCTTTAAAACTACGGATGGTTTCCCATTATGCTAATGCAGTATCATATATAGTTAACACATCCCTCTAGTAAAGTAATTTATAAATTAATCTCGATAATGAATTTCTTAATCTTACAACTTTTGGAAAATCATGATATATTTCACCATAAACAATGACATCCAGATATCAACCTATAATATTCATAGTAGAGATAACTCACCTTATGTATTTTTCACTACATTTACCACTAAAATTGAATCACTCCCATGGGTCCCTATTTCACCAATATCTATAGATTGAGCTGTAGTAATTTGTATATTGAGTAACGGAATATTATCCTCTAGTTGTGACATCATCACCAGGTGATGCAATAAAAAGTGCAGTTTCTCTATAGTTCCACCTATTGTTTTCTTTAATGGTTTATCTAATGATAGTTTTGTGTTATAATACCCACTTTCAAATATAGTTGATAAATAGATTCTTTAACAAGCTCCATCATTATTTTCTCCTCTATCATGAGTTTTTTAATGTTCAAACTAATTTTTAGGTCCCTCACACAAATAGTTCACCTTTAATGGATTAATTTATGTGTACTAATTATATGGTAGGTTGATGAAGAAGAATATGAAAAAATAGGATTACATATGAGGTTCCCCACTTTATCACCCAATTTAGGTGGTCGAATCTAAAACATACAATGTGCCTTATACTCTATTCACAACCCTCCCTTTTTAATAACCTCACCCCAAAAGGGCTCAGTAACTTCATCCCTATGTGAGAAATTTTTATGCTTTCTAGAATATAGTTGATAGGATGTGTCATGGGACCCATTTGTTATATTTTCAAATATGACATCCAGGTTATAGTATAATAGTGGGATTTATAAATCCATTTCAATTTTATTTTTCATGGAAGTTAGTGACCTATAATTACATTTCATCTACTAAAAAAATTAAGTTAGAATATAAAAAATGATCCTCAAGAAACCTTACATCAATCCAAATAATTCATGTGTGTTTTAATTGAATTTCAAATAAATGAATCATCAACATGAATTTGTGAAAAATAATTGATGAAAATTATAAATATTAAACCTTTCTAAATAAATGAAACGTCTGAGAGATTCAAGAACTCATTTCTATCCCACAAGGAGAAAACTAAACAAATTTTGTGGTCCTACCTATTACTTAATCCCAATGATTTTAAATATAATATTATATGTATGTAGCTATATGTAAAAATTAATATTACACCCCTAAACATGACAATTTGGTTCTTTAGTTGTCATTTATTTCCTTATATCAATATTAGTGTCGTTCTAGTGTAATAGGTGGGGGAAATATAATCAATGGTCTCAATATGTCCTCACTAACTATATTAAGCATGTATCCTCTTATCAGTATTGGGTTTTCATAGAATAATTCATTGATTTTCATTGAAATTTCCTATAATATAACATTTAGTAGATTTTTAGTGTTTTTTATTCTTGTTATACTACCAGGTTTCATATTGACATTTCTTATAAAGTAACATTTGAGTAACCTTATACACCCTTTGAAATCTAGAAATATTTTCCTTCTCATTTTCTAGTCTTAGATTTTTTATTACCTTATTTCATCATGAACCATTGGGAGATATTTATACCATATGAAAATTTAAATATTTTTTTCCTTTAGGGATACTCTATAAGGATTATCCATTAAATATAATGTTAAATCTAGGGTCTCAAAATTATTAATAGTGGTTTTTATAAGTATGCAGATTCGAATATTAGTAGTCATCAGTTTTGTTTCCAAGAAAATTGCGTCAACCATTTTCACTAATTCTATTGAAAAGGGGAGTAAAATTATTATTTATTTTGAGAATAAGATTTTTATAAAAAACAGTGATCTTTAATATTAGATGTTTTTTGCTAGATGAATGAAATATCCATAATCCCCATGACATAAAATTAATGTTTTCATTACTGGTGATGATCAAAATATGGATGAGGAAATAATTTTATTATATAAATTAATCTTATTAATTTATTTATTTTATCATTTTATTTATATCACTTTTTCTAATTGAGAATGAGAAATTTTTCTTATTTTATTAGAAATAGTTTATGTCCTAACATGTCAATTTATTTTGTTTTCTCTAATTATAATTTTTTAATATTTGATATGGAGAATATATCTACATTGAAGCAATGTATGAAATTTTATGTTTTGTGTGATGAATGGGTGAGAAATATTTACATCCATGACCATGTTATTATTTTCATTAATTTTTATTCATTTTCTATTGATTATAAAATAAAAATTATTAGGCTATTATATAGTGAGGTTGGAATTTGAGTGTAATTTTTTTATAACCAAACATCTCTATCTATTACATTATATTTATATTTTTTTCATATATATTTGGTATATATACTTTTAGATATTGGTTGAAAATAATAGAGCATTAAATATTTATTATCAACTAGATATGTTTTAAATCATCGTGGTTGATTTGATGATAAATATTAAATATTTTTATATATGAAAAATAACTATTTTTTATAGATATTAAACAATTATTACACTTAAATTCTAACATAAAATCAATTATGTGGCTGAAAATGAACTTTTCAAAATAAAACTTCAAAATAATCATACTAAATCATTCATCATAAATAATATGTGATGTAAAAACATTGCCAATTTTTTTATAAACAACTCTTTATGTTAGATACCTATATAATTTGATGTGATTTTGTTCCATGGTGTATTTATCTAATTATTATTATTAAGAAAAATTGTCTATAAATACTATTTTTAAATTTTTTTTGACATCAAATATTATACTCACCGGAGATTAAATGATTAATTATGGTAATGATACTTGTAAAAACTTTTAAATTTTGGGAAATTTTATCAATTTTATATCATTTGAATCTATTTTATTATTTAAATTGGGTTAGGCAATGGATTAGAAGACTTTTGGAGGATACCAAGGTGAAGAGGTGGAGGTATCCTGATGTATTAGGTGTTAGGTACCCAGTGGTCTGATATTGAAAACCCAATGGGGGCTCAATGGCTACAAGGAAACTATTTGGACTCCTAGGTACCTGATGGTTAAGTAATCGATACTTATAGAAAGCCAAAATTAGTTTTCAATGATAATGTTATTTCTATAATTTCACCATAAACATAAACTCATTTATGATTTTTATCATTATTCCTCTTTTAGTGATCTCTTTTGAGCTTCCTCTCTCCTATAACTCTATTTAAGTGAACCCCCATTGATCCATGGACTGGAATGCATACAATTGATTAGGGGATACGATATTTTCCTCAATATGTCTGTGAATCTCTCTTATCTTCTATTTTTGTTTTTTTCACACAATAGTTTGTCATAATTATTTATCTACAACTCTAGGGATCATATAATCTTCCAAATCCACTAGATTTAATTCAGGATAGGTACCATATTATAATTTTAAGAGAATATAATTTTAATTATGACTAAGATTTATGGATAGATCCATTCAAAATAAAAGTGGTGATGAACAAATTCTATATTCTTGTTATGTGGCAACCATTATTGTTTTATGGCATGTATCCACTTCCCAAGTTCCCTAAATAATTTCATACAATTAATTTAGTTGGATTACAACTATTCCCACACTTATTACATAAAAGGGATGTTCGTATCAATTAAGATGTTGGGTAATTCCATTATTAAGGGAATTTTTTATTATAACAAAATCCATAGCATAATTTTCTCAAAATAAAAATCCACTTTAAATTTTCATTGAAATTATACTTGTTTCAAGTATGATTTAAGTGGGTTTTTTATTTAATTTGTCTATATTAGTGAAATTTCATTTTTTAATAAATAGAAGTAGTTATTTACTATTGTTAGTTATTTAATGAATATTTTAAGCTTGTCATGTATGTTTCCCCTAAAATGTTTAATGGTTTGTTTTTATATTTTTCTTCATAGAGCTAATATATGATTATTACATTCTACCTGGTAACTAGTAAGTGTATTCGTGTGTTTTATAATTACATTAAACATTTTCCAACTAGATACACCTTGATATTGAGTAATGTTATTGGATAGTCTCAGATATACCAAACATTGTATAACCATTACACCTATACTATAGGATGGGCTCGGTCCTCGACCTCATATACACATTCCTTAATCCCATGTGATGTGATTATCTGATATTTTATTTATATTTATCTACTTGGATTGAATGGTTTAACATATTTCCTTACCACTAGCCTAATATTGATATCAGTATATTATAAAAGTTGGTATCTGAAGGATATGACCCTTCTAATAAAAGGATCATAGTTAGTAGATACTATTTATTATTCAATTTCAAGCATGTTTTTTTCACCTTTTTTGATTTCTATTCAATCCATGAATTATTTATACCATTTAATTGATTTTATGACAGGTATGTAAAGTTGGGGTTGTGATTGGATACTATGTTTTCATACTCATGAATTTTAAATACCCCTAAGAGGCATATAAAAATCTCTTATAAATGATTCAAGTCAAGGGAAAGAACTAAATCACGGGGGCTTGTACTACATAGTTCTTGGTTCCTTGATGAAACCTTTTTTACATTCTAGAAAGAATCTAGATTGGATATGTAGAGTGTAACGCCCCGACCCCAGCTACCCAGAGTCGGTGCATTAATTACATAACATTGGCATGATCACAAGAAAGATCAAATCCCGAAAGACCGATTGGTTTAGTAGCCTTGGAAACACTAGATATAATCATAAAGTTTTACATTACATTTCAAAGTGAAAAACTACTACAACAACAAAGTCTTCATATCCACACTATTAACCCCTCATAATATCCCTGCAAGTCATTCATAAATTACTTCTTCACTACCTGAGAAAAATAAAACATAGAAAAGGGGTGAGCTCAAATGCCCAGTAAGGATAACAATATAGCGGAACATTCAAAATAAGCATAAACATTTAAGGCAATGAATTACTAAAACAAAAGCCTTTTAAAATTGAACTTCAACATAGTATGGCAAAAGTAAAATGAAATAATGCCATTTACTTGTTCACATGGATATTCTACTAATCGAATAATCACATGCAATATCAATAACCACTTTCATAATGTTGGAATACATAATGCCAGACTATCATAACCACATAGCCAAGGCCTCGTGCCAAGACTACAAATAAGATTTTGTCAAGGCCTTGTGCCAAGACACTAGTTTGTCTCATGAGACCTACCGATGCATCGAGGAGCTATAGCGGGCTCCACCCGTCACTTATTAAGTCCAATGCATTCCCATATGAAAAGGTTTAAACATAACATAAACATTCGTATTAAAACTAGCATACGAAATGTCAATAATTTCACCATAAACTATGAATGGTATAAAAATATCACATCCACAGTCAAACATATCACAAAAACTTCAATACAATATAGAAGTTTTGTATCATAATAAATCAACTTCAAATAATCTTAAAATCCATCAAAGGATGTTGACATAGATGAAATCAAAATTCTTTTTAAAAGAAGTATCTCCTTTTATTTTGAAATCATTTAAGATCCATATAAAATAAAACATTTTCTTTGAAAATATTCTTATAAGCTTGTATGGAAAGCTTCGACGATTTTATAACGGCAGAAAATAACCGCACCCGCCGTATAAGTTAAAAAAAAACATTCTTACCTCAATTCAGTCGAAAAGGTTAAAAAGGACCTTGTTTTGAAAACGACGGAAAGATTCCTTTATAAACCTCTTATAAAAAGTCAAACAAGGGTATAAATGACTTTAACCCATATTCTTGTAAATAGTAAAAATGTTTTGAAATACATTTTAAAGAAACATGGATGTGGATGATAAAGAGATCCCAGTAGATTATTACGTATAATACAACCTCGGATAATGAAGAGATTGTGAAATAACCCTTACCTTGTACTTTTCCTTGGTTGGGGTAGGTTAACCTCCTGTATAATGGTGAAATAATTGTTATTAAATTATAAAAGAATCATATACATTAATATGATATCATATATGATCTTTTAATATTGATTTGATAATAATATCTTAGTATTATCGTTGTTTCGGGTGTTAACTTACTTGTTTTATTTTGTATGTTTTGTTACGTAAGACATGTATGTAAAGGATAGGTTGTATATTATTCATATCCAGAATGATATAAAGTCCTTAAACATCATTTTTTAAATCATCAAATTATACTTGAATGGATACGATGGAGAATGAATCTCATCGCGTTCGTGGAGACGGTAGTCCGTACGTACGCACGAGCGACAATATCATTCTTTTGATATTAAAATAATATATAAATGGATGGTATATCATATATAAAGAATCATTAACATGTTAGATTTATTATTTACATGAGTTACACATCATTATTATACCCATCCAAATAATATTATATTGAATAACAATTACACCACGACGTGGAGACGGTAAGCCGTACCTACGCACGTATGGTGACATGTTATTCAAAGGGTGGATAGGATAATGAATATGGTTGTACCATATTTATAATAACATCACAGTATATGTGAGATACTGGAGTTATTATTTTAGAATGGTAAGAACAAAGGAAGAAGAAGTGGAAGAAGAAATGAACTTAGAAAAGGGTGGTGAAATCATTACCTCCTCTTCGGGTTCTTCCTTTTGATTTGATCAAAAGGGCTCCTTAGGTTGGCTTTATGATCAAACTAAGGCCTCTAGGTTGTATTGAGGGATGTTGGGAGAGTATTTGGGCAGAGTTTGGCCGAACCAAAAGGCTTTAGAGGTGTGAAGAAATGATAAGGAGGAGTGCCTTTTTATAAGAGGGGTGAGGGGCACCTTTGGAAAAGCTAGAAATATTAATTTATAATAAATTCATATTCGGTTTCTAATGGCTCCAAAATTGACTATTCAAAGGTTAAGGTGGGGATAGGTCGAAAACAACACAACCAATAGAATTTAGATAGGTTTGGGTACTTATATTAACCTTATCTTTAAGTATTAACTCTAAGTTAATTAGTTTCACTTTTACAATGTCTCTTTGTATTTTTATATTATATGGTTAATAGACTTACCATATACATACAAGAGACCACCAAGTGGTCCATTAATGATGATCCTATCATTATATAAGTCTCTTGGCCGAACCTTAGATTTTTAAAAATTTATTATCAATTAATAATATAATATTTGTTTTAAGAACTCTTTTATGTCAATTTTGACACTATTCAATAGTTGATTTTTGTGAAACTCATAACAGATTTATTACTTCTAACAAAGTCAATTAAATCACTCCTAATATATCATATTATCCTAGAAAATTAGTTTAATTCATTAAAAGTTTCATATTATATTTATTTGGGTATTTATAATATCAATTATTTTAATTTTTCACTATTTTAGAAATTACAGCATCATCATTGTGTCATAAATAAAATAAATTATTTAATGTCTAAAAATTATAAATAAAATATAATTATGTGGGAAATATTTTTATCTTTATAATGAATATTTATAATCTAAAATCCAACATATATAACCCTATGTAACAATTGTTTTGCTAAAAGATATATGCTTATGTCATTTTTGTATTCATTTTAACTTTAATTAAAATAAGGTGTCATTATCACTTACAAGTGGATCCATGGGGTCCCAAAACAGACCCAAAGATGCCCATGGTCTACCATGTATCAACCAATAGGGTTAAGACACGTTTTAGGATAATTTAGTATTATTATAATATTATTTTTTTAACCCTTATTTACCGGATTTACCCTTTAATCATGGTAAATAAAATATTTACCGCAGTAATTATTCAAAATGTGTAAAAATGAAAGTTACCTATTTACATAATTTGGACATCCTGATTCCAAATATTTAATCCATTTTTCCAAATTCAAAACACAGAAGTGGCAGAAATTAATTTAAAATTAATTCCCGCTGTCAAAACAAAAAGCGTGTTTTTAAGAGATAATAACTATCAAAAGATTGACACTTGTTTATGTTCGGTTTAATTGTAAAATTATGTCCAATGACAAACATTAAATTGAATGGTAAAAATATATTCTAAATATACTTTAAGACCACTCAAATTCATAATTTATCAATATTAATTATTTTGATTAAAAAAGTTGTTTTTAATTAAAATTTAGTAATTTTCACTATTCATCAAAATATAAAAGTTATCCGAAAAGTACCAAAATTTCACCCTAGGCTAATTTTAATATTCCGAATCCAAAAATGAAGTCCATTTTGAAATATAGAATATATATGATTTCAAAAAGTAGGTATTACTATTCACAACGGCTAGTTTAATTAGTTGTGGTGTGTGTTAGAACTCGAGGTTGCGTACAACACACACTATCACATTATTCGAAGGGAAACGTACCGTAGAAGCTTGGGGTGTTACATTCTCCCCTACTTCAATAAATTGCGTCCTCGCAATTTGAAATTGTTCTTCGAAAATAAAAGGTTGAAAATAGAAAATATATTTGTGGGAAAACCCACATCGGAAATTGGGTTACTAAAATTTAGTCTTAATATGAGGAAAAGAGAAATGAAAGGGTCACCACCAAATTATGATCTCGATTAGGAGAACATTGGTGGCAATTAGAGACATATAATTGGAGGAAAAACGTAAATATTTATAGGTAGTGATTGAGGTCATCAATCACAAAAAGTATAAAATTGAGGTCCTTAAACTCATCAATCTATGTTGATTTGAAGTACCATCGGTTCAACAAAATATTGGGTATTGGGATAACACATTTTTGACATTTCAAAATATCTTAGTTGAAATCCCACATTGAAAAATGAATTAATGAGGCCTCTATTTAAAATAAAGAGTGGAAAGTATGAAGATTACCGAAAATAACACATACTAGGGTTCCATGTAGGAAAATATGGATATGGAAGAGAAATATAACCATCAATTATCTGATGGAGAGTGGTAGAGAACATGGCTATGAAAAGGCAAACAATCCCAAAGCCATAAATTTGTGATGATTTAAGGTACCATCTAGGACAACATTTTTGTTCTAAGTTTCTATTATTAATGTTGAGGAATTTATTTATGAGATTGGCTAAGATAATAAGGAGATATACTTACTTTATAATTAGAGTTTTATCCATTAATAAATTCCTACCACAAACTCATCTTTCACTCTAAAAGATAATAGAATGTAATAATTTTTTTTTCTATTTATACTATTCGTACAGGGTTCCAAAATAAATGAATTTATAATTCATCTATAATGTCTTTTAATAAAAACTACATTATTTAATCCAGGACATCTCGTGGGCCAGTGGTAGGTGATACACCCTTGTCGCCCTTCGGTTGCGGGTTCAAGTCTCACAGCCTTGCCGGACGCGACGGGTTGCCGCCCGACCTCCGGGTTGTCCTTTTATGGCAATCCAAAATAATCCAAACTAGAACTATCCAAAATACTTCTGTCCAAACTCACAGTCCAACATTTATAAGGAAGGTAAACATAATGTAGATCCTTTTTACCCTGTAATAGAATATTAATACCTTCATCATGTATTCTTTTAAAACACTGAAACATCCTGATTTACCATAATCTTTATTGATTACATTCATGCTCCCTTATTCCATATAGAATGCTGGATATACTTCATCAATCCAAAAATGTTTTATACAAATCATTAATCAGTTCGAAGGTAGTCAATAATATCCAATATAAATTATCCAAAGCAATCATGTATTATTCCAAAATCACTATTTCGGTATCAGAACTATATTATGGTTTATCATTCTCTCAATCATATATTTTCCAAAAATTTATCCTGCTATTGAGTCACTTTTCTTTGTTCCACATAATCTCAAGTCCTTAATGAAATAGTACTGCAGTACAATCCTTATATACTCCATAATTATTATAACAAGTACATTGTTGATACAAAGCTCAATTGACATAATCAACATAAGAACTCTAATCATTCCTCTTCATCTGTGGTAGTATCATAACTTGATTATTATCCAATAACATCATTTGCGGCATAGTCTGATGACTGGGACATAGGTTCGCGTAGTGTCCAAACTTCTTGCAAATGAAGCATTGTACATTTAAAACCATTTTCTTACCCTTGCAGTCACGTACTTTATGCCCTTTTCCTCCACACTTATAACAAACTCCCATTCCTTTCAGGCAAGTTCCAGGGTGTTTCTTTCCACAGTTACCACATATGGGAAAATTCTTCTTTTCCCTCTTCCCTTTATCCATCTTTCTCTCTTCCATCCTTTTCTTCTCTTGCTTCCCTTCAAAGCCATAGGACTCAGTAAACTCTTTACATGTCTTATCAACACATGATATTATTTCTTCATATGATGATAATACATGGGAGACTATTTCTCTTATAAATTCTAGCTTAAGACCATGAATGATATGATCCTTCCTTCTCTTTGAATCATGTGTATTTCTGGAGTTCTCATTCCTTCTACTGGGCGCCATTTCTATACCATGGCATAAACTAGATCAGTTTATGAATCAAAATACATAATCCCATACTTATAAAACACCTAACATAAATTGAACTATTTATGGATATAATCCATAATCATAAGAATGTTTTCTTTGAGGAAGTATATACTCATAATCCCTTCAAAATGATTTGTAAAGAAAATGAGAGTTATCCTAAGCATATCCCCCGGGAGTGTCGTAACCAAGAGTGCAGCAAGGCCTGTTGTCGTGCACCAGTTCCCGTTCGAGTCTAGCTCAAAGCGGTGTTTTCGGGTTTTACCCCTAGGTACATCTGTGCCAGAGCCGCCTCTACCTGCTCGTATCCAGACAGGGATGTATTGCTTGGAAAACTCACAAAATCTCTACAATACCAAAATTCTAGGAAGTTCTTCTATACTAATCCTCAAAGTTCATCTTAGGTCTATGTGCTCTAATCAGAGTTTATCTAAATCTAGCTTCCAAGGTTTGTACTAAACTTCCTCTGATACCAACTGTAACGCCCCGACCCCAGCTACCCAGAGTCGGTGCATTAATTACATAACATTGGCATGATCACAAGAAAGATCAAATCCCGAAAGACCGATTGGTTTAGTAGCCTTGGAAACACTAGATATAATCATAAAGTTTTACATTACATTTCAAAGTGAAAAACTACTACAACAACAAAGTCTTCATATCCACACTATTAACCCCTCATAATATCCCTGCAAGTCATTCATAAATTACTTCTTCACTACCTGGGAAAAATAAAACATAGAAAAGGGGTGAGCTCAAATGCCCAGTAAGGATAACAATATAGCGAAACATTCAAAATAAGCATAAACATTTAAGGCAATGAATTACTAAAACAAAAGCCTTTTAAAATTGAACTTCAACATAGTATGGCAAAAGTAAAATGAAATAATGCCATTTACTTGTTCACATGGATATTCTACTAATCGAATAATCACATGCAATATCAATAACCACTTTCATAATGTTGGAATGCATGATGCCAGACTATCATAACCACATAGCCAAGGCCTCGTGCCAAGACTACAAATAAGATTTTGTCAAGGCCTTGTGCCAAGACACTAGTTTGTCTCATGAGACCTACCGATGCATCGAGGAGCTATAGCGGGCTCCACCCGTCACTTATTAAGTCCAATGCATTCCCATATGAAAAGGTTTAAACATAACATAAACATTCGTATTAAAACTAGCATACGAAATGTCAATAATTTCACCATAAACTATGAATGGTATAAAAATAGCACATCCACAGTCAAACATATCACAAAAACTTCAATACAATATAGAAGTTTTGTATCATAATAAATCAACTTCAAATAATCTTAAAATCCATCAAAGGATGTTGACATAGATGAAATCAAAATTCTTTTTAAAGAAGTATCTCCTTTTATTTTGAAATCATTTAAGATCCATATAAAATAAAACATTTTCTTTGAAAATATTCTTATAATCTTGTATGGAAAGCTTCGACGATTTTATAACGGCAGAAAATAACCGCACCCGCCGTATAAGTTAAAAAAACATTCTTACCTCAATTCAGTCGAAAAGGTTAAAAAGGACCTTGTTTTGAAAACGACGGAAAGATTCCTTTATAAACCTCTTATAAAAAGTCAAACAAGGGTATAAATGACTTTAAACCATATTCTTGTAAATAGTAAAAATGTTTTGAAATACATTTTAAAGAAACATGGATGTGGATGATAAAGAGATCCCAGTAGATTATTACGTATAATACAACCTCGGATAATGAAGAGATTGTGAAATAACACTTACCTTGTACTTTTCCTTGGTTGGGGTAGGTTAACCTCCTGTATAATGGTGAAATAATTGTTATTAAATTATAAAAGAATCATATACATTAATATGATATCATATATGATCTTTTAATATTGATTTGATAATAATATCTTAGTATTATCGTTGTTTCGGGTGTTAACTTACTTGTTTTATTTTGTATGTTTTGTTACGTAAGACATGTATGTAAAGGATAGGTTGTATATTATTCATATCCAGAATGATATAAAGTCCTTAAACATCATTTTTTAAATCATCAAATTATACTTGAATGGATACGATGGAGAATGAATCTCATCGCGTTCGTGGAGACGGTAGTCCGTACGTACGCACGAGCGACAATATCATTCTTTTGATATTAAAATAATATATAAATGGATGGTATATCATATATAAAGAATCATTAACATGTTAGATTTATTATTTACATGAGTTACACATCATTATTATACCCATCCAAATAATATTATATTGAATAACAATTACACCACGACGTGGAGACGGTAAGCCGTACGTACGCACGTATGGTGACATGTTATTCAAAGGGTGGATAGGATAATGAATATGGTTGGACCATATTTATAATAACATCACAATATATGTGAGATACTGGAGTTATTATTTTAGAATGGTAAGAACAAAGGAAGAAGAAGTGGAAGAAGAAATGAACTTAGAAAAGGGTGGTGAAATCATTACCTCTTCTTCGGGTTCTTCCTTTTGATTTGATCAAAAGGGCTCCATAAGTTGGCTTTCTGATCAAACTAAGGCCTCTAGGTTGTATTGAGGGATGTTGGGAGAGTATTTGGGCAGAGTTTGGCCGAACCAAAAGGCTTTAGAGGTGTGAAGAAATGAGAAGGAGGAGTGCCTTTTTATAAGAGGGGTGAGGGGCACCTTTGGAAAAGCTAGAAATATTAATTTATAATAAATTCATATTCGGTTTCTAATGGCTCCAAAATTGACTATTCAAAGGTTAAGGTGGGGATAGGTCGAAAACAACACAACCAATAGAATTTAGATAGGTTTGGGTACTTATATTAACCTTATCTTTAAGTATTAACTCTAAGTTAATTAGTTTCACTTTTACAATGTCTCTTTGTATTTTTATATTATATGGTTAATAGACTTACCATATACATACAAGCGACCACCAAGTGGTCCATTAATGATGATCCTATCATTATATAAGTCTCTTGGCCGAACCTTAGATTTTTAAAAATTTAATATCAATTAATAATATAATATTTGTTTTAAGAACTCTTTTATGTCAATTTTGACACTATTCAATAGTTGATTTTTGTGAAACTCATAACAGATTGATTACTTCTAAAAAAGTCAATTATATCACTCCTATAATATCATATTATCCTAGAAAATTAGTTTAATTCATTAAAAGTTTCATATTATATTTATTTGGGTATTTATAATATCAATTATTTTAATTTTTCACTATTTTAGAAATTACTGCATCATCATTGTGTCATAAATAAAATAAATTATTTAATGTCTAAAAATTATAAATAAAATATAATTATGTGGGAAATCTTTTTTATCTTTATAATGAATATTTATAATCTAAAATCCAATATATATAACCCTATGTAACAATTGTTTTGCTAAAAGATATATGCTTATGTCATGTTTGTATTCATTTTAACTTTAATTAAAATAAAGTGTCATTATCACTTACAAGTGGATCCATGGGGTCCCAAAACAGACCCAAAGATGCCCATGGTCGACCATGTATCAACCAATAGGGTTAAGACACGTTTTAGGATAATTTAGTATTATTATAATATTATTTTTTTAACCCTTATTTACCGGATTTACCCTTTAATCATGGTAAATAAAATATTTACCGCAGTAATTATTCAAAATGTGTAAAAATGAAAGTTACCTATTTACATAATTTGGACATCCTGATTCCAAATATGTAATCCATTTTTCCAAATTCAAAACACAGAAGTGGCAGAAATTAATTTAAAATTAATTCCCGCTGTCAAAACAAAAAGCGTGTTTTTAAGAGATAATAACTATCAAAAGATTGACACTTGTTTATGTTCGGTTTAATTGTAAAATTATGTCCAATGACAAACATTAAATTGAATGGTAAAAATATATTCTAAATATACTTTAAGACCACTCAAATTCATAATTTATCAATATTAATTATTTTGATTAAAAAAGTTGTTTTTAATTAAAATTTAGTAATTTTCACTATTCATCAAAATATAAAAGTTATCCGAAAAGTACCAAAATTTCACCCTAGGCTAATTTTGATATTCCGAATCCAAAAATGAAGTCCATTTTGAAATATAGAATATATATGATTTCAAAAAGTAGGTATTACTATTCACAACGGCTAGTTTAATTAGTTGTGGTGTGTGTTAGAACTCGAGGTTGCGTACAACACACGCTATCGCATTATTCGAAGGGAAACGTACCGTAGAAGCTTTGGGTGTTACATAGAGTTTATCTAGCACATTCTATTTAAGAGTTCTCACATGGGATCCATCTTCTTTTGAACATTAGGCCTTGTTTAGTATATTGGTTTGGTTTCTAACATGTTTTTGATCACTTCTACACATTTTCTAGATTTTATGTACATTATATACTTGGATAGTGTATGAATTCATGTTAATGTGGATCTTACAACATTTATTTTTAGTATTATATGGAAAACAAGTATCTGTCGAGGATCCGAATGTATATTGGCCCGGGACATCCATCTACCCCAAGGGTTATATAAAAATTTAATATTTTTACCTTCATTTTTATTCACATCACAGGGGGGAAATCATCTCCAATCAATATTTTATTCAAAACCATTTATTTATTACCACATTTAGCAATCGGGGGGTGAACATGAGGTGTTTTAGAAACATGGACTAATAGAATTTTCGTAATCAGGTAACTATCATTATATTAATTAATGACACATTTTTATATTTTTGGTATGATACCATGTGTATTAAAAAATGTTCATAAAAAGAACATCCTTATTATAGATTTTATTATGTCAATGATTTTTTCTAAAACCTCAACCAAATAAATTAACAATCATTAATATTTTCCATAGATTTTCGTAGGTGTTATCTCTACCCATATTAATGAAGAATTTTCTCCTTTTATGTACATATACACAGGAAGAATCTTAGAATTAAATACTATAAGAAATATTTTTAATCAATTAAATGATGTAAATATCTAGTCTTGTTCAATATACATTAACTATACCTGAGTTCTATAAATCCTTAGGCACACCTCCTCAGACACCAGATGCTTCCTGATAGAAGTGAAGGTCTATGGAGTTACCATTGGGAGACTATATCATCATATTAGAGAGAATAAATATAATAAAATAACCAAGTAAAAATATTTAATATTAATTCATTGTATTTAAGATCACATATACATTACATGTTTTGATAGATGTGAGTGAACAGTAAAGAAAAATATCCGTACATGAATACCTCAACTGATATCCCATAAGGATGGTAACATATATAATATAAAATAAATGAATAAAAAATAGGAGTCCATGATACTATCCTTGAGCCCCAGCACTTCAAAATAAACTTACTCTAACCAAGATGTCCTTCCAGATCATGGAATATTGGGCTTCTTCATAACTTGAACATATGAAAATTGAAATATTCATTGGAACATATGTTCTAGGGCCATCTATACATGGTGTGAGAAAAAACAGTAAGGCACAATCAATAGTGTCCAAAATATAACCAAATGAGCAATTTACACGCATGGGATATGCTCCGAATAAAATATATAGTGAAATAAAATAATAAAATAAATATTATAGATACTTAAGTTCTATTGTGACATATGAGATCGATCATACATAATTCATCTAGTGAAAGGGTGTCTTATATCAAAAGGGATACCATTATAAGGGCCCGATATAGAACAACACATATATCATCAAAAGTTTATAAAATCACTTGAAGGGTGTGGAATACCATGAAGATCATCTCATAATTTACTTGACATAGAATAATTATAATCATTAGATCATAGGACAAATACCATGTATATAATGTCGTGTTATGTACAAAAGTAGGATCCTAGAAAAATCCATAGAATCCCTCATGTCATCATTCTTAATCGAAGATCCCATGAATTTACGAGTATTGTTAATTATCACTAGAAAAACTATTAATCCCAATATATATATAGCTATACATATCTTTATATCATAGGTTTCCAATGAAACACACCTCTCACTGGGTACAATGATCATGTCCTAGGAATCACTAGGAATCTAAAAAAATATCCCCAAGAATTTGGCTAGATTCTAAACATCACTAGTAATCTACCCTATCACCTAGTACAATGACCATATATTAGTAATAATGTGGAATCTCATCTCATCTCTGGATATCCAAATAAATACAAGGCATCAATAAACTTCTCATATTATCAAATTCATAGGTAAGTGCATCCCTCCCATGTAAATCTTCAAAATTTTAGTATTAATTTCCATTTAAAGAGATTTTATTTTGAATAAATTATGATGAAAAAAACATAAAAAATAACCAGTTTATACAATATTTAAATAATACAAATGACATGAAACGTCAATAAGAAGATTACAACAACTATAAATCCCAAAGTTAATAAAATGATAATAAAATGATTTATTTTGGAAACATATATTAAAATTTTTAAAAAATTATTAATTTTAAAGGAAAATTTATGTATTATAATGCCATTGAATAGATTAAATTTAAGAGAGATAAGAAATTTATTATTGAAATTTAATTAAAACTATAAAACAGTAAGATTTTTTTTCACTGAGTTACTTTAAAAATGATGTGGATTTAACATAATAAATTAAATTGATCACTATTAAAATATTATTTTGATAATATGAAACTATTATAACTAATATACTAATACTAATTTAATATGAATATTCTATAAAATAATATTATGTATAGATAATGTTCAAAAGTTTATCTAACAATAAAATAGTTTCTTTTATATTTTTTATTTACATTTAGAAGCTAAATATATAAATTTGAGAATTTTAATATGATAAAATTAACTATATATCTAGATTAATCATGAAAGTATTATAATATGATTGTTTTTGGGATTTATCTGAAATATTTCTTTATAGGTTAATAGTGAAAAATATAGTTTATACCCATACCATAGCTTTGTAACATTTTTATAAACCAATTGTGTCTTTAAAACGTATAAAACAATATTCATTAAAAAAAATTTATGGAGTAAAATTATTCATATATAAATACATAGTTGAACTTCTAAAAACCTATTTTAAATTTTGAAACATAAGTAATCTATTGTTCAAATAAAAAAATGTTTTTCATTATTTTCGATTAATTATGTTTCCACAGGTTTCAATTATTTTCTATATTTATAGGAAAATCAGAAAACTCTAATATTGTTAATAAAAACTAACTAATGTCCTGGAAGTCAAAAATATTGATACTTTCATCTAAAATATCAACTTTTTGTTTAAAAATTATATTATATTAGGTTCTTGGTGGTAAAATTACATCAAAACACACACACAAATGCATGAAAGTTAGGTTAAAGACCCTAATGGATAACCCACCCAACCAACAACTTTATTACATTATAAATGTTTCGTATGAAGTCATGGTGGGCAAGAATCCCATTACATGGCCCGTTGGCCTGAAATTTGGCCCAATGGTCAATTATATGGATAATAATACTAGAGTACCCAGTATGTTGTAGTAACTTTTATAGAACCACCACCACTACAGTATTCGATACAGAGCCACTGATGCTAGAGTACTTGTCGTTACTATAATAATGCTAATGTACCTTCATACTCTGGGATTTTAACCCCTAACCTAAGATGTGTAATTTCAAGGGTGCTTACCAATAATCCAAACATTAACTGTATTGTTTAAAAATTAACTTGTTTTGAAAATCAGGTTTACTCGTATTGTGCACTAATAATAAAATAAATTTTTTACATATATAAATATTTTATTTAAAGGTTCCCATATTTTAAATTATAATTTCCAATTTATTTAATATGGTTATTTTAGTTTTTATTTATAAATTTTTTTTAACAATGTAAAAAATGTAGTTATAACTATTAAGGTAAGTTAATATAAAAAGAGTTTATAAAAGTGTAAAGGAGCTAAAATATTCTATAAATATGACTAAAATGATTTTTTCAGTTCGAATCAACTAAATTTTTTCTCCACTACACTATTGTTCACCTTGGAATCCATTATCCATGTGAAATGTGGGCTCTTTTTATAATAAGAGGTTATTTTTACAAAAAATAAATTCCCTTCACTTATAAAAGAAGATTTCCCCCACCCCTTCAAATAAACACTAGAAAATAAAAGTTCCCCTAGAAAATATACCAATTTTTATACCCTAAAATCCTATTCCACTTCCTTATGCCTCTGGAAAGAATAATTTGGCCTAATACCTTCATTTCCAAGAAGAACTTTAAGGGAATACTTTTGTTCTCAATATGAGTAATTATCACTCCCTATAATATTTTCTTTTATATAATTCACATTTAAATTTAAATTTCCCATTTTTAGATAAATAAAATTTTATTATTTTTATTATTAATTTTATTATGTAGTGGGAAGAATCATTATCCAACATTTCCATTTTCCCTTAGAAAAATGAAAATTCCATTCATGTGTATGTGTAAACTACCACCACCATGAAGTGACATGTTTTTTTCATTACAGCATTACATGGATAATAATAAATAGTATTAAGGAATAAATATTATATTTATAAAATTATTAGAACCTTTATATGATAAAATAACCCATAACTTATTTTCATTCCATGAAAAGTTAAAACATATTCCTTGTGCAGTATAGAGTATCGCGTCCATGGAGCAACGTGTTCCATTTATTATCTCCACCCAAGATGGATTATTATAAAATATATTTTCAAAATATATATTATATTAATGAATAATATATTTAATTGATATGTTTCTGAAATGATACCAAAATAATATATAATCATTAAAAGGTAGTTTTTTAATATCAAAAAATTTCCCCAAAAAAATTCATATTTTATGCCATTCTCATGAACCATGGATGTAGTCACTACTAAATGAATATAGGGATGAATAAATTTTTAAAAGGAAAAATATTTCATCATATTTTATACTCTAGGAAAGAAAAACATGATATTAAATAATGGGATTTGATGATTATATTACTAAAAAATAAATGAAACGATTTTAACTAATAACACTCAATTATGAGAATTTTAACATCTCGACATAGAAAACTAGTTCTGAGAGGAAATTACACATAACCTCAGGCACTCCACTTTATATCATTGAAGTTACCAACTAGTAGAAATAGTCTTTATCTATTGGGTGGGAGAATGTACCCTCAGTATCACATCATTTCACAATAATATGAATAAATAATACCCAATATAAAAAAATTTTGTAATCATGCAAAACCAAATGACAGAATACATGTCATACAATAAGATAAAGATGAAAATTGATCCATGCATAAAATAAATCTTGTAATTAAAGTAGTTACAAACTTCTCAGTCAAACTAAATCTAGTAATATCTACACCCTCATGCTTCACCTTCTCAATTATCCACCATAGGATCCTCTTATTTCGCTAGATCCGTTGTCCTAAAAGCTATAACCGCACTAAAATGTCAGAGTTGGGTTTGAATATTAGGTTCATTAGGACACCACCAATAATCCTTAATTTTTTTTGTGTAAAATATACATGTTCATGTAATTAATGTAATTCATATATAGATATAAGCCAAATAATATCATAAAATTAAAAAAACATGGAGGGTTCTTTGATACTTACTCTACATACTTAGACACCATGCTAGAAAAAAATTTACATGCTTTATCACAATTCATGTAGTAATGTAACTAGACATTTTAGATATATCCCCTTCCTCCATGGGATAGTTTAGAAAACACATTTTAAACATCCCTTTGAAGGGATTTCCCATGTATGTGTCAACCAATATCTTACACATCCCTCAAATAAAGTGATAATCTATATGAGAACTCTAGTATCAACTACAAAGACAAAATATTTCATGAAATCATGTATACAATATGACAGATCAATATCCTGTCAAATGTGCAATATCATCATCTAAAAAATCCATATGTAAGTGATACAAACACAATTCATAGTTATAGACACACACACAAAATGTGACAAAGTAGTAAACCAAGGTCTCACTAGCTACACATACTCCCCAAACTATCATGCCAATATCTACTATAAAACATTAAACTAATTCAAGAAATTATAACCTTTGTAAAAATTTTTTTGATGAAATATGTCACCAATTGAGACCAATTTTACCCCTAAGAGACATTTACTATATATAAAATGTTTTAAAATAATTATCCAAATCATTGATATAAAAAAAGGATTAAAATATATCTGAAAAATACCTCACTACCTTAAAAAAAACTTAGGATTAAATATCTACTCATAGATTCAAACCCAATGACACTAATAATTTTTCATTCCAATCGGTATAGAAAATGATATCAAAGAAATAAGGTTGAAGATAATCATAAAATTAAATATTTAAACAGAATATAAGAGTGACTGAGATATGAACTTATACATAGGGGGATGGGAAGAAATTATCTTGGGGAGAGGAACACCCACCTTCAATGTTTTACAATTTTTTTTATTTAATTTAATAATTATTTTAATTAATTATTTTTTAATTTTTTCCAATCATATGTTACCCAACGAACCAAAATTCCCTCACAGATTCTTTATGTAGACCCCCAAAGCCCCACCATACATAAAATATTTATTTTTTTCTTCGACATAATTCTATTTTCCCATTTATTAAATAAATATTTAAAAACATCAATATATATATATATAGGCAGAACACACAGACACACACACACTCACATATACTTATATAAAACTATACATACATACATATATATATATATATATATATTCTATATATAAGTATAATATACATATATAAATACACACACACACCCACACCCAGATATACATATATACATCGACATACACACACAATTAAATGTGCCTATGTATGTATACATATCTATATTTCACCCACATATAC
Organism: Viscum album; assembly: GCA_963277665.1. Taxonomy (NCBI): domain Eukaryota; kingdom Viridiplantae; phylum Streptophyta; class Magnoliopsida; order Santalales; family Viscaceae; genus Viscum; species Viscum album. The sequence continues at coordinate 955,877,712 of OY728126.1, forward strand.
ATATACACAATATAATCTATCACATTGAAAACAGATTTTCACCACTTAGTAAAAATAATAACATAAAAAAATATTAATTTATTCTTTAATCTCTTACATAATTACGACAATAAATATTTCAATAATATCCTTCAATAAATACCAATACTTGAAAATATATTTTTAATAATCACACATAATATTATTTATTTAGACCAAATAAAAATATATTTATTATCATATTGACCAAATATAAATATTTACCAAAACCAAATTTCCACCACAACATAATTATTAATTATAGTTTTAAATTTTAATTTCATTTTCTACACAAATAATAATAACAATACCGTTATTATAATTATTTTTAATCTCTTAAAAAATATTAAAAATGAAAAATTAATTTCATCAATTCAAAAAAAAATTATTTAGTTTTTTTTCAAAGACACATAATCTTCCATTTGAATAAAACTCTTAAATGAATATTTAAAACAAAAAACACCAGTACCTTTACATGTGATTTAATTAAAAACAAATTCACACAATAGTTATGTATTGACTGTAGTAAAACCCACATCAGGGTTTTAATGGTGGTATCATATTTTCCATCTAAAAAACCATTCATCATATATTCCATTATTTCAGATAAACTACACAGGATTGATAAAATATATTTAATATTTTTATTATATCAATATTTGAGGCTCTACGATCTTTAGAATACCACATGAACTCGACACCAAACTCTGAAAATATTATTTTACACATTCTAAATAATTTCATGGGAAAAACATATCATTATATTAATAATAAATTTGCCCTTACATAAAGACTTTACATCATTTTTAGATGTGATTTTTGTTGTAAAATTACATTTTTAGATAAAAATAATAAAAAATTAGAAAATTTAATAGGTTTTTATTACCATTTAAAAATTGTACAAATTATAGTTCTTTCCCTCTTAGGTCTTACCATCCACAAGAACTATCTCTAGCAGTGCTGTTTGAATAACTCATACCACTGAGCACAAACATCCTGATCCCTTATAGAAGCATTCTATCATTTCATTACAAGTAGTAACATAAGACTACATTGAGGGAAAAAAATTGCAACACAAATGGAATACTTAAAATATAACTGAATATGTTATGATATATTCAAATTAGTCTAAGGGATCACAAACTATTTTCCTATTTGTCTACACATATCCCTAAGTATTACCCCTTTTACTAACCATGTCTCTATCCGTACATGTTAGCCACAATCACACACACACACACATATATATATATATAAACACATTAACACAACAACATTCCTAGTTCAACCAATCCTTACCAAACACATATATATCAAAAAACATGGAAAATAGATATATCACACAATTAGAGAAAAAACAGCAAACAAGTATCCCAATTAAAGGCAGTTAATTAATGAACTAATATTAAAACCAAAAAAATATATACATTTAATGTTAACCTTTGAGCATATTAAAATTGTATAAAGAACTCATAATATCATAAATCACATATCAACATCATGTGTATCACCCGTGGTGAATTTTAATCAACAGTAAAATGATAAACTAAAAACATAAATTCTTATTTTAGGAATCTTAGAGGCCCACAATCTAATGTTGATCATAAACTGACATAGATCCCATACATGAGTCCCAACCATCCTAAAATATATCTATTCATATCCCATATTATGGAAAAAATTAATTTTAGTGAACCTATTTCTATGATAATTATTTTTGACATCTGAAACCAAAGAACAAGGTATGATCCAGAATTCCACCTAGCCTAATGCATTCCTCCCCATATGCTAGAATTTTCTAACAAAAATAAGGTACTAAGTTTGTCAGTGGGGGGACTATACACTTAAATAGTATATCATTGCACAATAATAATAATAAGTAATTAAAAATATAAAAATAAATATATTAATCATAAAGAACTAAATAGTCGCATACAAGTCATACAACAACGAATACTAAACAAAATAGAAGTACATGATAAAAAAACTAATAAAATTATAAGAATAAATCACACTCCAACCCTATCCAGTAATTTTGTACCCTCCTTCTCTACCTAGTAAACTATCCACCCTAAGACCTATTTCCTTTTCAGAATACCCAGTTATAAAATAAAAAAGAGCACAGAAATTCCCATGAATGGTGTGTAACACACCAAGATTTTAAAAGATGAAAATTGTTTTGCATAGAATTTAGGAAATTAAACACCAATATTTGGAAAAAATATAACACCCAAGAGCATATAAAATATTTATTTTAAATAAATGTAATCTCTTTGATAGTGTGTGGAAAATGCAACCTCCAGTCAAAATGAACCGCAGTATAGTATACTATTATAACCATCCATTATGTAGGTGGTTATGAATATTATTACTTAAAGTATGAAAATTATTGTTATCTATTTGTTATAAATAAAATAATAATCCTTTAAAATAAAAATAAAATATTTCTGAAAATATATAATTTTTCTAAAAGACAAGTTAGTTTTACTTTGAGAACATAAATTATAATTAATTTTTCCAAATTAATATAAATTATTTGAAAAAAAACATCATTTTTTAAATAAGAACAATTTTTTTATTTGGGTGTTTTTTTTCAGATTTTTCTGAAATGTTTCATTTCTCAATGAATAATGAAAAAGAACTAAACTTTAATTAAAAAGTGCATTTTAATTTCAATTTTTATAATGTAAAATTATATTTGGAGTTTGTTTTAATGTAAAATTAGTTAAATTATATATTTATTATTCCAATTTATTTCATTATAATTATTTATAATTTTTTTTATATAAAAACATTGTAAACTGTTGAACATTTTCTCTTTGAAAACTTTCTTTACATCATGCCAACAAGATTAATTTTAAATTACAATTTCACACTTCTTATAATTGCATTTGGAAAAAAGGATTTAATATTTTCAATAAGAATAATATATATATTTTTAATAATTTTAACATATTATTTGACAAAAACTAATTTTGAATAAATTTAAAATTAATTAGAGCAATGAAGGTAAAAATAGATTTATCGAGGGGTTAACTAAAAAGATAATGGTAAAATTTATGTAATTTTTTTATAAAATATATTTGATGACCACATTTTTAAATATCATGTACATGTATTGATTATACTTAATTTTTACACTTTTTTCAAGTGAAAAATGTGCAAAATCATTTTTCATTTAAAAAATTACAAGGGTGCTACTCATCTCACTTATAAAAGGCCACCCACTCTCCACTATTCTTAACACTATAAAAACATTTGGTTCTGACATGATATTCCAAAATCACTTAAATTATTCCCTAGACACATCCTTGAAGCATTAATTTTTTCATAAATCCATCCTTAAGAGGCTCTGGTTTAAACCGACGGTGTTTACTCGAAGAAGAGGCAACATTCTCAAGTGAGCATTATTATTATATTTATATCTCCACCTCCTCAAATTATTATTAAAGCATGATGATATAAAAACCTTATTATATTATATATAATTATATATTTCTATATATTTTTATTACTCAAAACCATCCCCACTTTTATCGAATGAGTTATGAATTCATCGTTCATTTGTGTGACAGACTACCGCATCTTGAACTGATGTAATTATTTTTTCCATTATTACCTCTCATGGTTGGGTGTGAGGATAGATATAAATTATATATATGGTATTTATAATACAATTATACATTTCTAGTAATTATATTATATATAACGTTTCTAATTTCCACTTTATAGTGGATAAGATAATGACGTTTGTGTGTATGGTGGACTACTGCCTCACGAAGCGATGCAAATCATTTTTCACTAACGCATTATAAGGATGATTGTATGGAATTTTTTTTATTAATAAATGTGACATAAATGTAATAATTATGATATTAATTACATATTTATCATAATTAAAAGATAATTTATCAATTTCTAACTAAAAATGGATAACATCATTGGTGGATGTGAATAATACCACCTTTGCGAAGCAATGCGAATCTTTTTCATCAACACACCACATGAATGATATATATAAGTATATTAAATATATAAAACTCTATATATTATTTAACAAAACATTTTAATGTTAGAATATTACTAATATTCTTTCCACAATAATCATTTAAAAATGGAAACAACACTCATGATTAACTTCGATCGACTATCTACATGATTATATCAAAGATCATTTTTGTAAAACATATTTCCTAATTGAATATATAATTATAATTGATGTCTAAATAAAATTATTACATCATGAATATTATTTTTTATAACATGTAACTATAAAATAGGTTCATAAAATAAATCATTCATGACAAAATGCGCATAAGAAAACAAAAAAAAATAACAAATGAGAATAATGAAATATTATTAACAAATGAGTGATAAGATATAATAAAAGGATCATATATGATATTATGAATAATAATATGGTTATTTGATAAGTTAATTTCATGTTTATATCCACTATATTTGAGTCAAAATTATTTTTGACAAAAAATAAGCGTGAGGTAAGGGTTTCTCATCTAACTTTTACTTCCATGAGACATATGCCTTATGCACCACTTTTTTTATCTTATTTGGTGTATATAAAACACTTTTTATATATTATATCATGAATTAATTTAGATTAATGGTATTTAATTTTTTAAGTAATGCCATTTATTTCATGGGGATTATGATACAAAACTTACTAATAGGGTAAGGGTTTATTTCATAATTACATCATTATTCTGGATTGTTTTTGTTTAAGTCTCCCTTGTGAGAATTATTTGATATTTATATAGTAAAAAAATTTATTTTCATATAATATGGTTATTCTTGAAATTTTTAATTTAATAGTACTATTTCTATAATCTTTGGTACTTAAAATGATTAAGAAAATATACCTTTATTTCCCTCTTCATTCAAAAATACTCTTTCAACAAAACTCATTTGTCAAAATATTCTATCAAAAATGTTTTATCCATATAATTTTTTAATTAAAAATTTTTTTACGAATTTTTCATTTATAATTATTTTAATGAAATAATTATGTCTTGTTAAAAATAATTCCTTTTTTATTTTGTCGAAAATATGAAAGGAATATTTTTTTAACATGTATGGAATGAACACAATTTTGCACTATTATGAAAAATTAATGTGTAAAATATTATTTTAAAATTTATAAAAGGTTATTTTCAAACAAAATGGATTATATAGTTTGTTGATCATTTAGTATTAAAAATATTTTCAAAGGTAAAAGGTTATTTTCCTCGAAAAATTTTAAAGGCATTTTAATGGAATTTTTACTCATCGACAACATAAAAATGTTATTAAACTTACGATAAAATTGGGATATGTTGTATTCATATTATCCTTATTCATTTGTTGGATGGTTTTTGATCATTTTGACTAAAAATATACAATTTTTCACTAGTAACCAAATTACTGATTTTTTTTTATGATTATGTTTATTGATTGGGGAAATTAATAACATTTTATATGATAGTTTTTCAATAAGATGGTTTATATTCATTATTTAAACCCATTTAATATGATAACAGCCATTGACTTAGTAAATGATGATTAGTACCTACTTTACCACCTAAATTCATCTGTATGCCTCATTTATAAAATTTATATGGTTTTGGCTGAGGCCTTACCCATTTTTATGATTTCCTAGAACAACCATCAACTGTTTAATATTTCATGACCAAGACTTGAGGACCATAGATGTCTTGTAAAAATACTCATTATTATGTTTTATATGTACACAACTGTGAATTCCATGATTATGAATTTATTTATTAATATTCAACATGATTATTTTATTAATTAGAATATTAATCGTCATGTTTTAACTCTTTTGATTATTTATATGGAATTATTTAATCTTCTATTATTCCGTCAGATTATTCTCAAGTTATTGATTAGATAAAATATTTTTTAATTATTTACCTTTCCATATTGATTTTTCATTATTAATTCATAGATTCCACTACAATCTTCCCTTAATGAGAATATGAGATCACACATTTCTTATTATTTATTTACCCCAAGATACTAGGAAGAATTTTGTGATTGATAAGTAGGGATAAACTTAGGGAAATACTGTAATTGTAAAAGAAAACTATTTAAGTGTTTTATGTTTTAAAATGTAATGTGAATTTCATGTTTGTATCTTACTTACCAAGACTAATAAAATATTTGGTCATTTATAATTGGGTTTCTTGAATATTGTGATAATGTAATAAATCTAACACCAGCTCTGGGATACTGGGGTTGGGGTCACTACAGTTGGTATCTAAGAAGTTTATTAGAAACCTAGGGTACTAGATTTAAGAAAAAATAGACTAGGGAACATAATCCTATGATATAATTTTAAAATAAGTATAGAACAACATCCTAATGTTTTTTAAGGAAGATATTATTTTGTTTTTCATAGAAAATGCATAACATTATTGATATTATAAGTGGATGTAGTTTTTAAATAGATTTACTTAGGGATAATAACTCTGAAAAGGGAATGTTAGTCTTGAATTGATCATCACTGGGTTCACTACAAAGATACATACAATGTAACTAGATTGAAACACCTATGGTATTTACATAGAATAATTCAAATTTTCTTTAAAAGTAAATTTTAAGGATTTCAAAATAAATTTATCCCCAAAGAAACCATGTTATTTATTTTTAGATTACATGTGTATATTATTTAAATTTCTATTATGTATTTAACTAGTTTTTGGATTATAAATTATGTTTCATAATGTTATGATCTAATATGGTTTATGCATTTTTTTCGGAAATGGTTCCTAATAGAAGGAATGAGAACTTTATCAATGTATGTACTTCTTGTATGGATTAACTTCAACAGATATCTAACGAAGAAAGAAATGGGGATGCAACTAGAACTACAAATTATTACCATATCAGGGCACCATACTTATGTTAGTAGTGGTATCCTTTCCCATATGGAATATCCTACAGATCCACCACATAGTGTAAAAATGATTTATGGATTCATAATTCATCGTTATCCATCATTACCATAGAATAAAAATCTATTTTTAGATTATAAATGGATAATATCCTTAGAGAAGAAACTTATAACTCTTGGATATAGTGAATGGGAGAATGTTTTCACAGATGTTAACTATCTCTTAAGAGATATGTATCAATGGTGGTAATTGATTCAAAACACATAGGATTAAGGGAAAAATAAAAATCATCCAGTGGAATTATTTAAAGGTAATCATCTTGGAAACATATTTTTCTCATAATCAATAAGTGGATATAGAATGGAATTCCTTATATCTAATACGTAATGAAGATTAAATAGTTTCTAAGTATTAATACAACTTTACAAGGTTATACATGGCTAATGATAACTACCTACGAAATACAAAGAGAAATATTGATCATTTATTTGATTGTATTAATACTATTCTCTATAGGGAACAAGTCACCAAAATATTCTCATCACATGAGGACATAGTATCATGTGCTATCAAGATAGATAAATAATTATCCATGTCTTATGGCTTATAAGGGAAGTAAGAGAAGAAGAGGATGATAGAAAAAAAGGATAAAGTGAAGAAGGGAATGAAGTCTTTTCAAAGATGCGATAATTTTTGAAAGAAACACCTTAGTACATTGTTATATGGAAAAAGATTTTTCTTCAAGCATAGATAAAAATATCACTATGATCATGATTTCAATGTAATGAATGAATCTTACAATGTATAATGATTACATTATATAGGTATGGGGTACTATACAAATTAATTACCCAAGCATCACGGTAAAATACCACAAAAGGAGAAAATGGATCAGTGTTAATCATATGACATTACTATGTATAAATTAGAATGACTACTGTTCTTGGGTATTTGGATCCATGAAATATTTTGTAAAATTATTTTTTTAATAACATTCTCAAAATTTACAAGGACTCTATCGTATTTAATTTTCATAAAATATTTAAAATAATATGTTTAAAAGTAACAATGAATAAGAAAAATGATTCAATGGAATGTTGAACATCATATAAAAAAACATAATAGAGGTAAATATAAAACTTAATATGTTTATAATTTAAATATAAATATGTTGTGATAAAGTGAAGATTGATATCGATAAAGTAAATTTGATAGTGATAAATACCTTGGAATTGATTAATGATAATTTTATTTTCGATATTCAGTGACCACATTTCTAAAGTTATTGATTTTAATATTTTAGAATGTTTATAATTTTTAACAATTTTAAAAAGGTTTAACTAGATATATGGATGAGGTTTTAGTGATTAACAGACTACTTCACCGTATGTAGATTCATGCATATTGAATAACCGATTACAATCATTTTTCTATAATAATAACATGAGATTTAAGGAATTAATTATCATTATATTATTGATATTAAGATCCATTAAAAGAAAATTTTAGTGCTTCATGAATAAAAAATTAATTATTTTATATTCATTTCTTGGAGTAATCAATGAATTGTAAATTGACAAAAGCTCATCCAAAGGATGAAATTGTTCTTATCAAATGAAAATATATCATGTAAATATATTAACTGATAATGTTAGGTTGTAAAAAAATTCGTAAAATTTATCCAAATTATCTTGAAAAAAATATTCTATTTATTTAATATCTGGTTATTCATATGGTCATTTAAATCATCATAGATTAATGTTTTGAGGTCCTCAACTATCCATTAGTTATTAATTTTATATGATCAAGGACCTCTATCACTCTATATAAATATCTAAAATTTTATTCCATGTCCATGTCCTCATTTCCCACCTATGTTATCATATTTGGAAACCAAGTTATATATTATTGGAGATGACCATTATACTTCTTTTTCACTCTTATTAATAGGCTTTTTTATTAAACATTTTATTATATTGGGTTTTGACAATGGTTTTTTCAAATATCAAACCATTGGTTATCGAGATTAAGTAATTACGAGGACAAAATATATTTAAGGTGGAGAAAATGTAACATCCCAAAATTTTAAAAGAAGAATATTTTTTCAATAATATAAATTACCTGAAACAAAAATTGTAAAAGAAAAGATAACACCCTATACTTTATGAAATATTACTTTTAAAATAAATTCAATCTCTTCGATAGCTTGTAGAACATGAACATTTGAGTCAAAATGAACCTTATTATAGTATACCATTATAACTAGATATTAATTTGGTGGTTATGAATAATGTTGGGAAAAAATCCCTCAAGGTATCATTGAAGCCTTTTTGAGGTGATTGTGTTTGTTGACAAAGTGGACATCTAAGTTGTGATTGTTGACAAAGAGGATTTCATGGTTGAATGTCAAGTTCAAGAGCTGAGGTCAACGATCCATGTTTGATTCAAGAACATCGATAAAAGGAATGGATGATCTGGAGGCGGTAAAAAAAAACAGATACAAGGTGGTGCCGTTTTCCAGTGTTTGCCAAATTTTTGGGCCTAAAAATCGGCAAATGAAGAAAAGTGTTTTTGGCAAAGGGACTTGCGCGCCGCGAACATGGTGTACATGAAACTTGCGCGCCACATGTTTTTCAAGATCAGAAGATCAAAATATGGCTAAGGAAATAGGATCGCGCAAGTTTGGGAGTTGGTCGCGCAAGTGTCTAAAAGGAGAGAAGACTTGCGCGCCGAGATTGGGTCGCGCATGTGACTTGTGCGCCGTCGCGCAGGGTGGTCAGATTGCCTATAAATACCGGACTACCCCTCCTCATTTCTCACCGGAGTTCAAGACGAGAGCTCCCGTCGCGCAGGTGTGGTGGTCGCGCAAGTGGTGTGTGTGGTCGCGCAGGTGGGACTTGCGTGCCAGTGGTTGAAGTTGTGCGCCGGTGTTAGAAGTTGCGCGCCGGTTGGCAGTTACGCGCCAATATTGGTTTGGGCGTAAAAGGAAGAGAGTCGCGCAAGTTTGGAGTTGAGGAAGCTTGAGTCGCGCAAGTGTTTGAGGAAAACTTGCGCGCCCGTTGTGACTTTCGCGCCGATACTTGCGCGCCGAGGTTGACTTGCGCGCCAAGTAAGGTTTGTTCCAGCAGTGTTTTTCGGGCTGCGTGGAAGCTGGAAGTTTGCCCGATACCTTCGGTGCAAAGAGAAATTCATCAACGGGTGAAAGTTAAGCTTCAACAGAGCATCTACATACAAGAGAAGATGAATTCTTTCATGAAAATGAAGAGACCTACAGGTCTATAAACTGTGAGTGGATTCCATCCAAGAGCAGTGAGCTCAGGAAGAGGAAGAAGGTGATCCTCTCCACCGGCAGTGAGCCAGAGAGAGAGAAACAGGGAGTGACCCTTGGGAAAGCAGTGAGCTGACCCTAAACTTTGTATAGGCAGTGAGCCTGGGCATAGAAGTGATCTAGCCCGAACATTGTAATCCACAGCTAGTGAAGTATAGTGGAATTTGGTACGAACCGACAACTTGTCGGCGTATACTCCTTGGACGTAGCCCTTAGCGGTGAACCAAGTAAAAATCTCTGTGTCTGCCTGTTAATTTTCATGCATAGAATTTAAGGAATCATCATCAGATAAAGGAGCAAGTAAGTGATCATAACATACACACAAGTGCAAACAAAGTGACCCTTGTAACAAAGAGGTCAAGATCCAGCGGGGTAGAAAGAACTTTGAAAAAGAATATCCATACCCTGATTCACCCCCCCTCTCAGGGTATATAAGCCCTTATTGGCCCTAACAATTGGTATCAGAGGGACAGGTTGCTTCTATCAGATTGTATTTTTGCTTTACCTTGGTGTGTCGATCTGTGTAGTTGAAGATATTGTTTGCGCTTATCTCGGTCTACCATGGGAAAAAGAAAATCTTCAAAGAAGAATCAGAAGTCAGGTGGTATCCCTCAGTGTGGAAGTGTTTTTGGAAAAAGTGTGATTTGACTAAAAGAATCAAACAGCTTACTGAAGGAATCATGTAGTGAACAGAAAAATGCTTTGGATAAATCATACCACAAAAATACTTACTCAGTCAATGATGCTGATGGAATGAGTGAAGAACCTGACTTTCCAAGTGACGTTGGAACCACTGACGGTGAAGAAGAAGAAATTGAAGGAAGAATTGATATGCGAGCTGAGTTGGAGGCTGCTCTTGAAGAGATAGATGTTTGGAGGGCCAAAACCAAGAAAGCTAACAAAATTGTTCGCGATGCCAAACTCTATATGCAGCAGCAAGAAGAAGAGAAGTCTGAGCTGATGGAAGAAATTGAGAAACATAAGTTATCAACATCAGAGAACTCAGAATCAGTTAGTGAGTATAAGCTGAAGGTTGAAGAAAAGAAAAGAGAGATTGATGGCCTGAACAAAAAGGTGGAATTTGTCCATGAGGCTAAAGAATTGGATCAGAAATCCACTGAGGAAATTAAATATAAAGGCATTCGGATCCATGATCTGGAAACTGAGATCAACAAGCTAAGAGGCTTAAATCAAAGGCTTATTGATATACTTACTAACCTAACAGAGAAGAATGATTCTCAAGGTGAGCAACTACAAAAGCTGTCTAAAATGAAAGGAAAACAAAAGGCTGGTGATTATGAAGAGAATCAAGAGTCCGATGAAGTTCGGAATCTGAAAGCCAAGAGTGATGATTTGGCTACACAACTATCTGAGCTAGTTCAGAAGCATCAAAGACTACAGCAAGAGAATGCATTTTGCTCTAATTCTATTGCTCAAGAAAAATTGAAGGTAAAGGAGCAAAATGACATGGTTGATGAGTTGAAGAATGAACTGGAAGATGAGATGAGTAGAGGGAAGCTTCTCAAGGAAGCAAATGATGTCAAACTTGAATCAAGGGATATGAAGATTCAAAAGTTGGAAGAGGAGCTAAAATCAGTGAAGAAGTAAATGGAGAAAGGCAATGCTGAAGGAAAGCATAGAATGAAGGATGCCTTGCACCTATTATTTGATTATCCTTCAGCAGGTGATGATAAAATGAAGTCCAAATATGCTGCATCAGAGGAGAAGCATGAAAGGATTGTATCTTCCCAAAGGTCATCCTTTTTGGGAAAATCTGGAATTGGATATGATAATCCCACTCCTATGTCTAATAAGAAAAATGTAGTGAAAAATTCCAATGGTAAGAAAAATCCTGTAGGTGCTGGAGACAGGCCTATGAGGGTAGTTTCAAGGAGTGATGATATGTGCTATTTCTGCGGAGTTCATGGCCACACATCAAGCTTCTGTATAGAGGCTCTGGAGTACATCTTAGGCTGTGAAAATAGAAACATCAATAAATCTGAGAACATGAAGAGGTATAATGAAAAATCAGAGAGAAGAGTCTCTCAGAGGAAAGCATATGTTAGATGCTATTACTGTGGAAGAATGGGACACACAATGAGTACGTGTCCGGAAGCTCAAGAGCCCAATATCAAAAGAAGAACTCAAGGTGCATCAACATCTCAGCAGAGAGATGATGAAATGAGGTATGCCTTTGAGGGAAAATGTTTTATATGTTCTCACTATGGGCACATGGTGAGACATTGCAGTAAGAAGAAAGCAGGAAAGGGAAAGGAACAAGAAAAAGGATCTCCACCACAGGAAGTGTACAAGAAAGAAGCCTGTACTGGGAGACAAAGTGGTAAGGAGAAGAATAGGCTTAGAGCCTCGGGGAAGTCACATGGAGCTGATCGAAAGGTGTATCAGTCACCTCCTCTATCGTACTCACAACAGCTCTCAAGGAGAGAATGTGAACAAACCTGGAAGATTAAGGGAAGATCTACTCCAATTGTGATAAAGAAGAATGAACGTTCAGAAGAGGACCCACCACCAATGCAAAAAAGGGTGGCAACTCATAAATCTGATAAAAGGCAGATTAGCAAAGAACGCATTGAAAAATCCACATGTCATCTTTCTCAGCGAGAAGTGAAGGAAAGAGGAAGACCCCTAAGATGGGAGAAGAAGAAATGGAAGATGCCAAATAGAGAGGTTCCTACTCAGAGAAATAATCAAGGAAAATGGAATTTTAGTAGAACCTCAAAGAAGGAAATGTGTACTAGCAGGTTTATACCCCAAGCGGTGAGAAAGGCCGAGCCTACCAAATCTACATATCAGAAAAAGTCTCAGAATGTAGGCAATGAATGCCTAGTCATATGGCCAGAACAGTTGAAGTTGGTCAGGCAGTTGGAGGAAGCAAGAAAGGAGTGTGATGCCCTCCAAGAAAGAATCAAAGGGTTGACCCATCAGGATCAACCACAATCCTCATCTTGAGGAGTCCGGAATAAACCCCTCTCCCTATGTATATAAATGCTATTAACTGATGATCCGTGTGTTTCAGGTTTTAGGGAGATACAATCCAAGGGGAAGTGGCATCTAAGGATGAAAAGTGAAGAAGTGAGATGCTCCAGAATTTCAATGAACTCAAATCTGGTACTAAAGCTGAAGAAGAAAGGGAGAAATGAAGCACAATAGGAAGAAATTGTGTTACTAACTCTATCTCTTGTTTCCTACATCGAGTTTCAACTCAGTAGGCTTAGAGATTTTGTTAATGGCTCAATTCCAGGTGGAAGCTGAGAATAAGTGATGCAGGAGAAGAACGAATGCTTATGGGTTTAAACAGTGGCCTAACCCCAGGAAGTGTTGCACAACCAAGGGGGAGCATTCAACCGAAAAAGTCAGATCAGGAGTGTTCGAACGGGGGAATACTCATTTCTGGAGAAGCAATAATAGTCAGGCATTTCATGATTATTTATTTTTCTCTAACAATGTGGTATCAGCTGACCATTTTCAGGATACCAAGAAGCTGTGAGAGAATATCAACAGTGCCTTAACAGCAATGACACAGTGAAAAGTTATCTGTTGAAAATAAGAATGCGGTAAGAGACTCCGGGGGAGTAGAAGTGGCAGATGCAGACTTAGAAGAAGACATTGACGATGAACAAGAGAGTCAAGTCTATGCATGCAAGGAAGCCAAAGAGTCGAGCTGAAAATTATTGGAAAGATAACATTTGTTGAGCTGAAATGATTTACTGATGAAGCTAAAGGTGATAACTGGGTTCAGGCGATGATTGAAGAGCTTGACCAGATTGAGAAGAATCAGATGTGGGAGATGGTTTCGAGAAGAGCAGACAAGAATGTCATCAGGGCTAAATGGGTCCTTCGGGACAAAGATGAATGAAGATGGCACAATTGTTCAAAACAAAGCATGACTAGTGTGCAAAGGATTCTCCCAGATAGAGGGAATAGATATTGCTAAGACATTTGCATCGGTTGTAAGGCTGAAGAAAATCAGATCATTTCTAGCTATTGCAGTACAACATAAGTTCAAAGCTTATTAGATGGATGCAAACTCAGGACATCTTAACAGAGGTACTGGATAAAGAAGTGAACTTCGGAAATCTAGATGATTTCCTCATTTATGAGAATGAGAACAAGGATTCTCGACTAAAGAAGTGCACAGTGGCAACAAGGCAGTGAATATCATAGAATACAGGCAAATCATCGAAAGATAGTTGTACCCGACCCCAACAAGGCCTGATATGGTTCTCGCCACATGCCAAGCAGTGAGACATCAGAGTAATCCCAAGGAAACCCACATGCTTGCAGTAAAAAGAATGCTTCAGTCTATCCAGGGCACAGTGGATTTCAGCCTGACGTATACTGAAAAATCTGATACAGAGTTATTGGGATTTACAGTTGGATATTGGGCCAATTCTGCAGATCAACGTCTGATGGTGCATTCTATATTGGTGGATTGTGTATTTCTTGGCTAAGCAAGAAACAAGATTGCATTTCATTGAGCACCGCAGAAGCTGAGTATATTGCGGCCACTCAAGCATGCACACAGTTATTGTGGATGAAGCAGCAGCTTGAAGATATGGGAGTTTAAGTGAAGTCTCCGATCGGAATCCAGTGTGACAACTCAAGTGCTATAAATCTTAGCAAAAATCCTATCCATCATTCCAGGACAAAGCACATTGAGATCAAGTATCATTTCATCAAGGAGAAGGTTGAGCAGGGCATCGTGAAGTTGGAGTATGTGCCTACAGAGCTACAGGTTGCAGACATTCTGACAAAGGCCTTACCCAAGGAAGCTTTTGAGATGCATCGACTAGCTCTGGGAGTTCAGTCGATTCCCCGCACTTGAAATAGTGTGGATGCAGGACCCCTCCCCCTCTCCCCGAGGTATGCTGTGTTTTCCCTACTGTGCTAATGTGTTCTCTACTATGTTACAGACTACAAAGGCGTGACCTTTGGGTTCGTTGACAAAGGGGGAGAAAATAGAGATTGTTCAAGGGGGAGAAAATGTGGAGATTTGATAAATCATGAATGATATGGGGAGACGCTGACAGGTGGAGCAGCCAGATAGGGGGAGTTGAAGTTAGTTAAACGTGCTTAGCCAGAGCTTAGCTTGGACAACACAGGAAATATGGCTAAAAAGGTGTTGAAGCTGTGAGCAGAAAGGGGGAGCGTATTAAATCTGACGATGCTAGAAGTGATCGATCATAGAATAGATATCACGACAGCTGAGGATCGTGATAAAAGCAGAAGAGTGGTGTTGGACAGTGTTTGGTGTCAACAGTGGATGTCAGAGACAAAGTGATTCATTGATGAACATTTCATTTACTCTTGTTTCTCACGCCGAGCATTGCTCATGTGGGCTTAGAGTATGTGTTGAGTAAATCCTTGGTCGCTATCAGAATCACAATGAGGCGAATGGAGGTTGAAGAATCAATGATGTATCTTTGTTTGGAAGAGTTGTCAACAAACCCAAAGGGGGAGATTGTTGGGCAAAAATCCCTCAAGGTATCATTGAAGCCTTTTTGAGGTGATTGTGTTTGTTGACAAAGTGGACATCTAAGTTGTGATTGTTGAAAAAAGAGGATTTCATGGTTGAATGTCGAGTTCAAGAGCTGAGGTCAACGATCCATGTTTGATTCAAGAACGTCGATAAAAGGAATGGATGATCTGGAGGCGGTACAAAAGAACAGATACAAGGTGGCGCCGTTTTCCAGTGTTTGCCAAATTTTTGGGCCTGAAAATCGGAAAATGAAGAAAAGTGTTTTTGGCAAAGGGACTTGCGCGCCGCGAACATGGTGTACAGGAAACTTGCGTGCCACATGTTTTTCAAGATCAGAAGATCAAAATATGGCTAAGGAAATAGGATCGCGCAAGTTTGGGAGTTGGTCGCGCAAGTGTCTAAAAGGAGAGAAGACTTGCGCGCCGAGATTGGGTCGCGCAGGTGACTTGCGCGCCGTCGCGCAGGGTGGTCAGATTGCCTATAAATACCGGACCACACCTCCTCATTTCTCACCGGAGTTCAAGACGAGAGCTCCCGTCGCGCAGGTGTGGTGGTCGCGCAAGTGGTGTGTGTGGTCGCGCAGGTGGGACTTGCGTGCCAGTGGTTGAAGTTGTGCGCCGGTGTTAGAAGTTGCGCGCCGGTTGGCAGTTACGCGCCAATATTGGTTTGGGCGTAAAAGGAAGAGAGTCGCGCAAGTTTGGAGTTGAGGAAGCTTGAGTCGCGCAAGTGTTTGAGGAAAACTTGCGCGCCCGTTGTGACTTGCGCGCCGATACTTGCGCGCTGAGGTTGACTTGCGCGCCAAGTAAGGTTTGTTCCAGCAGTGTTTTTCGGGCTGCGTGGAAGCTGGAAGATTGCCCGATACCTTCGGTGCAAAGAGAAATTCATCAACGGGTGAAATTTAAACTTCAACAGAGCATCTACATACAAGAGAAGATGCATTCTTTCATGAAAATGAAGAGACCTACAGGTCTATAAACTGTGAGTGGATTCCATCCAAGAGCAGTGAGCTCAGGAAGAGGAAGAAGGTGATCCTCTCCACCAGCAGTGATCCAGAGAGAGAGAAACAGGGAGTGACCCTTGGGAAAGCAGTGAGCTGACCCTAAACTTTGTATAGGCAGTGAGCTTGGGCATAGAAGTGATCTAGCCCGAACATTGTAATCCACAGCTAGTGAAGTCTAGTGGAATTTGGTACGAACCGACAACTTGTCGGCATATTCTCCTTGGACGTAGCCCTTAGCGGTGAACCAAGTAAAAATCTCTGTGTCTGCCTGTTAATTTTCATGCATAGCATTTAAGGAATCATCATCAGATAAAGGAGCAAGTAAGTGATCATAACATACACACAAGTGAAAACAAAGTGACCCTTGTAACAAAGAGGTCAAGATCCAGCGGGGTAGAAAGAACTTTGAAAAAGAATATCCATACCCTGATTCACCCCCCCCTCTCAGGGTATATAGGCCCTTATTGGCCCTAACAAATAATACAAAATAAATTATGAAAAATATGACTACCTATTTATTATAATTATAATAGATATCATTTAAATGAAAAATAAATATTCTCTAAAAACATTATTTTTTTCTAAAAGATAGTTTAATTATGCTTCCCATGCATAATTTTATATTAAATTTAAACCAATTTTTAAAATTTATTAATAATATACAATTCTTTTTTAAATAATAATATAAAAATTATCTTATTTTTAATTTTTGTAGTTTTTATGAAATATTTTAATTTTCTATTAATATTTAAAAATACTGAATTTTAATTGAAAACTGCCATTTTATTTAAATTATTTAGAAAGGTATGTTATATTTTGAATTGGGTTTAATGTAAAATTAGTTCAATTATATATATTTTAATTTAGTTTAGGAATCTTTAATCATTTTCATATTGAATTTTGATATAAAAACATTTTAATATTTTGAACATATTCTCTTTGAAAATCTGTTTTCTCGTCACATCCATGAGATTATTTTTAAAATAATTTTTAACACTTATGTGAATTTAATGTGTAAAAATGGATTAATTTTTTTGAAAAATAATAATAATATATAATTCCTATTAAGGTAATATTAATTTATTTACTAATATTAATAGTGAAAACAGAAAGAATTAATTTCTTCATTTAATGTAAAAACAAGCATACTATGGGCCAAAATAAAAAGATAAGAGTGAAATTGACCTTAAACATAGTATGAAATATTTTTTCAGGACATATTTCGACCCTAAATTGTATATTTATCGATAATAATCCATCTTGGACCCCTTTTTATTTAAATAATTGTGTATACCTTTTTCTTTCCAAAATATACAATTGTTCCACTCACCTCAATTATAAAAGGTCACCCCTGTATTTCTTTATTACACCTTAAAACACATTTGGTTTGAAAATAACAAGAAACAATTACCTCCAAATTTCCAAAATAACATCCTAGAATCATTTTTTTGTCCATAAGTTAAAACTTTCGAGGATTGGTTGGAAACCTAAAGAGGTTACTCGAAGATGAGGTTACATTCTAAAACATGCATTTTTTTTATTTTGTATCCATCAACGTATTTCAATTATTATAATATAATTATGATATTATAATATTAGTATCCTTAATATACTGAGAAATATTTACAATAAGTTCATGACCTACAACTATCCATAATTTTATCCAATAGGTTATGAAATCATCATTCGTGTGTACGTCAGGCGACTGCCTCACGAACCAATGTCATTCCTTTTTCTATTACCACATATCACAGTTGTGTATGATAATGGATATAAAGTACATATATGATATTTGTAATATAATTAATCCCATGGATTCACTATATAATATATAATTTTTTTAATTTCCATCTATAGGGGATATGATAACATCGCTCATGTGTAAAGAGGACTTACACCTCACGAGGCGATGTGATTCGTTTTTCACTAATGCTTTACATGGAAGGTAACAAAGAAAATGGTAATGAATTTATGTGATATAAATTTAATTATTATGATATTAATGTAATATTTTTCATTAATAAATAATTTTATTTTTATTTTTTACACTGAAAAAGGACAATATCATTCATGTAATCTGCGAACCACCGCTATCTTGAATCCATAAGATTCTCTTTTATCAACAAACAACAAGGATGATATATATAATTATATATGAAGAAATAATATTTTTATATAATAATATGATATTTATAGAAATATAATATAAAACTTGAATTATTTCCTTAATGATCATTGAAAAAATGGAAACATTACTCATACGTACATATGATCTACCGTCTCCATGATGCTAATGTAGATCATTATTCATAAATGTTATTCATGATTTATTTTAATATTAAAATAATTGTGTAAATATGATAATTATTTCATAATTATTATTCTTCTGATCATGTAATTATGTAATATCTGAATGGACTGAATCTCTTATAACAAAACACACTTGAGAAACAAGATAATTAGCACCTAAAACAATGATAATAATGAAATATTATTAATGAATGAGAAATTAGATATCATAAAATGAAAAAATTTTATATTAAAAATGCTAATATAGTTCTAAAATAAGTTAATAACATTTTTAAAACAACTATACATAAGGTTAATGTATGTTCATCCAAACAGAAGCATGAGGTCAGGGTTTCTTAAATAACTTTTACTTCCACGAGACATACACCATGTTAAAAACTTATTTATTTAATGTGGTGTATATAATAAATTTTTTGTATATTATATCATGAAATTATTTATTTTCAATTTATTTAACATTTTATATAATGTTATTTCATTCATGGGGCTTATGATAAAAAATTTGCAGAAGTGGTAAGGGTTTACTTCACAACCACAACATTATTTGAAATTGTTTTTGTTTATGTTTCCCTTGGAAGAAATATTTGAGATTTATATCCTAAAATAAATATATTTTCATCTCATATGGTTATTAATTAACTTTTTAAAGTATGAATTCCATTTATATTCATGTTCTTACATAAACTGATTAAGAAATTTTATTAACGAAAACATGACTTTATTTCTCTCTTTAGTCAGAAATCATTTTCCATGAAAACACATAATTTCTAAAAATGATGTCAATTTTTTTGAACATTTAAAATTAATTTATTAAATACATTTATGCCCATTTTTAATTTCCAAAAATGTTTTAAAGGAATATTCATGGAATTTTCAAAATAATTCTCATATTTAATTTACTAAAAATCATAATGAAAAATAATTCAAATAAATAGTTATAATAATTATTTTACATGTATTAAAATTATATATTAAAATAAATGGGGTTTTAATAATTTTTTTGATATTTTATTTAAAAATATTTTCAAAGTTAAAAAATTATTTTACTTATAAAAAATTTGAGGATATTTTATGGTATTTATAGTGATCATTGGAATCAACCATTTATTCATTATATGATCCAAAGGGGATATTTTGTATTGATATCATACTTATTATTTATTTTGATGGTTTATAATCAGTTTGACTGAGGATGTAAAATATTTTTGTCATTCACTATATTACTCTGAATAGTTTATGATTATGTATATTGATTGGGGTAATTGTTAACATATCATATGATAATTTTTTCAATAATTTGGTTTATAATTATTATGATTAACCAATTTCATTGGATAAATAAGTTGTAATTAGTAAGTGATTGGCACAACCTACTATAGCCCCATGATGTATCAGTAGGTTTCCTAATAAAAAAAGTATATGTGTTTGGTCAAGTAATTACTCATTTTAAGGATGTCTTAGAAGAATACATGATAGTATTAGATGTATTGGAAGAATCCTAAATAGTATTATATGTATTAGAATAAGACTTGATGGATTTTTTTAGATCTCCAGTATTATACATTCTATCATTATAAATTCTATTATTAACATTCCATGTTTTTTTTGAAAAAAGTGAGTGTGGAGGCTCTATATTAATAGAAAATAATGGTTAAAGAACACGAAGGAGGGAATTTTAAATTTATCCTAGAGAAATATGTGAATCATGTCACAAGGAATAGTGATAGAGATATACCCATATTTAGTAACAACTTTATTTTCATGGACATCAATGAGATAATTGGCCTCCTGAAAGGTATGAGTGACAATGTATCTCATAGAGGAGAGCCTATCATGACAATTATCCCATTTCACTATCAGAATCCATGATAGGTGAATCCTTTCATTCACTATATACTAAAAATTGGTAGTAGATTCAAAATCAAACTAGATATAATTCCAATTTCATTGAAATAAAAAACCGACCACTTTGATGAGGACAACGATTTCCACTTCTAGTATAGTGACATGTCCACAATTACTAGGAAGGTATTCCATAACATCACCATTTTTGTCTCTAAAGATGACTCCATATCCAGATGCCCATGAATTTCCTATTAACGCTCCATCTGAATTACATTTGAGCCATCCAACAAATGGGGGGAATACAAAATAATTCAAGAGTTCTAGTAGGTTGAGGAACATTTCATGCATGATTCAGGCATCTCAAAAACATGATATCATTCCCTAAGTTGTTTTGATGTTCAGTATGCATGGAATTCACATTCTTCCCTTCTATAATTATATCAGTAAGTGAAAATCGATCATTGAAGCAAGTCTGGAAATGAGAAGGCTTGTTTCAACCTCACAATATACTATGAATAAATTCATCACATGCCACCTTGAAAAGGATGGAAATTTTCTTGTAAAGCTAGATATCGACAATATTTACCAACAAGCGCTGTAATGAGTCATATTTAAGGGGATGCTTGTAAAAAATATCATATACATATTTCCATAAAGATGATGGAATTTTGTAGCTAAAAAAGAGATGACTGAAATATTCACAGTGTTGATTATTGAGGAAATAATTAGAATATAAAGATATTCCAACATGTTCGAGGTTTTAATTCACCAAAACCTTATTAAGTGTGAGTCTCCAAAGTAGTGTGAATCTAAAAGGAATCATCCAATTTTTGTTGAAGATACCAATACATTTGTGATCACCTTTAAATATGTCATTTTAGAATCTCTGGAGTCAAGCATTCCATTTGGACATTGTTCTAATATTTGAAAAGACTCATTTTTTATTAAATCAACGTTAGAAAATGTTGAAGAAAAATCACAAGGAATATTGTCCAAATTGTCCAATTAGTATTTAATAGAGTTGTTGTGATCAATTCCATGATCGAGGAAGCTAACCCAAGAAATAAAAGAGACTCTAGCCCATTATTCATGCCAAAATATATGAGATGACATTATGCTAACCAGCCAATGAGTGTGAAAATTAATTTTATAAAAGAAAGTACTCAGACCTTGCCAAATGGAGGACTTGATATAACTCAGTTTTCGAACTACATTCTTGTCTAGGAGTCTTTATTTGAATAAAGGAGGAATATATTTGTTGATTAATCACAACCTAAAATGGGCTTTCATAGACTAGTTTAATAGCTCCATATTCCAGATATGAATACCTCTAAGGAAATGAGGCATGAAACATTTTTTCCATGAAGCTATGATAATTTCCCATTCCAGTACTCAACCACTCTATAAAAAATTCTTCATCATATAATTAATGGTTTTAATGAACAACATAGGCCATGAAAATACCATAAACCAGTATACCATCTTTGAAACCACTACATGTTTGATAAGGAATGTTCCTCCTACTATTTAATGGATTTTCCCTTCCAAGAGGCAAGTGATATTATAATTTTATTCAAGTCATTAAAAAAATGAGAGACATGAGGTATTACCAAGAACATGGGAACTCCAAGGTGGATAAAAGGGAGAGAGTCTTCCCTTATGCCCATATTGTTGATGATACAATTCTTTATTGATGTTTGGATACTCTTGAAAAAGTAGATAAAGGAATTGTTCGAACTAATTTCATGGTTATAAAAACAATACTAATGAATAAGGGTATTCTTGTTGATGTTTATATTTCTCCTATCACCCCTAAGTAAAGATATTAATGTTTAGAGAAAAAAATGAGGGAAGGAGAAGAGATACCCCTATCATATCTGAGAGTTTCCATTTCACCCTTATCCACCATGTGGGGATGAATACCACTTAGGCAAACCTCTACAATTGTAAACATAATAGATGAAAGAGGATCCCCCTATCTCACCCCTACAGAATTTAAAGTATCCATCAAGGGAACCATTTATGATAATGGATATGTTGGAAGAACGATGTATAGTATTGATCCAATGTATAAACCACATGTTTAATCCATATCTATGTACCACATTGCCTATAAATCCCTAATACATTACTTCAATTTATTTTCTAATGTCATGTTTTAGGAAAATGTTTCAACCCTAGGTAGACTTTTGGAGGAGGTTAACACACAATAAGTAAGTAATAAAACAATCCTAGTTGTTCCTCCATTTCAAAAATCCAAATTGGTTTCAGGATATGATTGTATCTGAGACCTGAGCATGTCTATTGGATATGATTTTTCCGATAACTTTTTGAATTATGTTGATTAGAGAACTGGTCTTAATAGAAATATATCACTGAAATTTTTCTCTTTTTGGATTCAGGTAATGTATTAAGTATTTATTCCTTGGGTGATGGACCCTCCATTGAAAAAAAGTTGGTCAATCTTACAGACATCATTCTAGACGGTTTCCCAATAGGATTGGAAGTAGTGATTTGTGAATCCATCTGGTCTAGGTGATCTTTCCTTATTAAAGAAAAATAATAATTCCATGATTTCAATATCGAGAGGGGTAGATGTGAGAAAATAGTAATCATCCTTAGATATTATCGTAAGGATAAGGTTTTCCTTTAACACCGCATTCCATGGTGGTCTATTGAAGAGGTTCATGTAAAAGTAGACAATGTGGTTGGAAAGCTCCGACCTTTCCTCTAGGATTTGGTCTCTATCATTGAACAATGATATGGGATTAAATTCCCTTTGAAATCATTATAGAGTACTAAAGAAATTAGAATTTATATCCCCATAAAAACCCCACCATAATTTTAAGTTGTCCTTATTAATGTTGTATCTATGTTTGATGAGGTATTGTAACTCAGGGGACATCACATCTTCCTTGGTACTGTCTCTAGAATAATTTTTCTTAGTAATTGATTCTAAGAGGACTCGTAGGGAGAATTAAAGGGAATCCATTTCAATATCATGTGAGCTGAAATTAAATTATATCCATTATTTTAATATTATATTTATCATTTTGAGCATGGAGATGCATACTAGAGTGTCGGAATTACATTCATCTGAGGCCCAAGAGTCTTGAACAATTTTAGAGAATTCAGGAAGAGTATCCCAATAATTATTAAATCAAAATGGGATACATTTCCTCTTATCATTATCATGATATCTTACTAGGATGGGATGGTGTTTAGAGTTATTATTTTCAGAGTGACACATTATTTCAATCTCTAATTTCCATGAAACACATCATTGAAAAAGGAATTTCAAATGTTTCTTTCTCTCATACCATTTAGATGGCTCATATACCATAAAAATTTCTCTCTAATGAGATTTATTTTAGTTAAGATTTATTCCTCAACATAGGCCCTAAATTATTTTATGGAGATATTTTTGAAAAATCTTCCATGTTTCTCATCCTAATGACAGATTGAATTAAATTAACTATGATGGCCATGGATCCAAGATGACTTTAGATAACCCCATAATTTTCATCAATAATTGCTTTTATTCAATATAATTATTTGAAGATCATATAATTGAGCAGATAATTTTCTGGAAATATATATCAAAGCTTCAGGTGATAATTTTTTATCCTCATGAATAATGGTAGGATTGTAAACAAAAATGTGGACCATGAGACGAAGCCAATCAGAGCAAGATGCTGCCCGGGCTGTTTCCAGCATTGAAAACCCATATTTTCAAAAAGGTTACCAAGGTTTTATGAATGATTTTTTGGATTAGAGAGGCCAATACAATCCAGTTTATAAACAACTATAAGAATCATGAGATAATCTTTCGTGCTAGTGCTGGATATTCCCTATAAGTTAGAAAAAGGATCTTCATTATGATTTTCATTTGGGGATGATACCCCCCTTTTATTTCATCTCCAAATGACTTTTTGACGTCCTGGAAGTCTGTGATTTTGTGTAATTTGTAACAGTTTTTTACCCCATTGGATCAACATCAATATGGGTCTACATGGGAGTGAAAAATACCTCTTTATGGGAATTCTAAACATGGGTGTCCTTATTTGGAATGATAGTTGTGTTCGGGACAAGCATCGTGCATGGACCCTTCTCATTAACTTGATCATTCTGAGAATCATTTAAAATAATTAATGGATTCTCCAATATAGTGGCTGCATTTATATTAGAATAGATACATTCAATTAATAATTCTTCGGTTTTTAAAGAAATAGCAGTGGAGAAAACTTATGAAGAATGAATCGATAGAGGATAGAAAGATTCCTTAATAGGATTGATCTATTTATTCTTTTTATAAGGGTTTATTAAGGTCACAACATTGAAAGTCTACTGGTCATCTTCTTGAACAAAGAAAACCCATGAGGAGCTTATAACAATAGGCTTGTTCATTTTCACTTCTTCCATTGGAACAAATGATTATTTTCATCCATGCCCACTGGGTTTTCTTTCTTGCCTCTTGAATATTTTTTCTAAGAAGTGATTCTTGTGTATGTATTGAACAACCTTTGATCCACTAATCTATTATTGAGAGGGTATCCTACCATCATAAATTTTTCAAAACATTGAGGCAGATGCTAAAATTCAATGTTAATCTAAATTTGGTGGTCATTAGAAAACAATGAGTCTCGTTCTGGAGGGGGTGTTTCCATGTTGACCTCAATTAGCACCATTGAATATAGACCTAGATCTCTATTAATGGCACGATGATAAACCTTAATGGGGGTACCAATTAATGAATCCAAATCATTATATATTTTGGGATTCCAGAAAGCAACAGGAGGCCATGAATCCTAGTCCAAACATTTGAAATGGAATACCTTTGAATAAATAGATTGAAATTAACATTCAAATTATAGATCTAAAAGAACCCTAGTTTGTGGTTAAGGTTTCTGATATGCCAAAACTAAATCTAGGACATCTTTCCTCTCTATGGTGATTTGGAAGTGACCTTTTCCAATCAATAAAAGTGTGTATTTCTATGAACACATGTAGTGTGAGATTCTATTTTTCCTATCCGTATAAGACTAGGGTTTTACACATTATTCATAGGAAATGAAACCAAGAACCTAAAATCAAGAAAGCTCCATACTTTGATTATGTTCATTAAAATATGAAACCAATGTAATTGATGCAGATATGAATTTATAGAATATGTTTGGATTACCAAGACTTCTAAACTATTTATTCCTTTGGTATGTGATTACTTGTATCTTATGACATTGTAATATAGTAGCCCCTGACTTCAGGATACAAGGGTCAAGGTCCCTATAGTATGTGATTATAAGACTCAACATGACACCACCAATGGACCCTAACATCATTGAAAAAAAAATATAACTACTTTTCAGTAATGTAATCCAGGTACATATATAAACAAATATATCATAAAAGTACAATAAGTATTTAGAGTCCTCAAAGATTGACTCAAAATATTTTGGAAAAATTATAGATTTAACTCTTTCTACTTCGGAACCATGTTAGTAGAAACACCACTAGCTATGTATAACACAACCGCACCTCAACAAAATAGTTCACAAAATAGATTTGACACACACCTTGGAATCGATATCCTATGTAAATGATGATCAAAATACCACAAATACCTCTAAGCGGGGGACTGTCCATTTGAAACCACCTTCTTTAACTATAAAGACAAAATTATACCTACAATCATGTATACAATATGACATATCAATACCATATCAAATGAGTAATTTCATCATCTGAACAATCCATATTCAAGAAACAAAATCAAAAATCAATGTTACACACACAAAACAACCCTCATTTGTTCAATCATTGAACATTGTTCTCATAGTCTACACACGAATGCCAAACAATCATGCAAATAATTCATAAAAAGCATTCAACTAAGTCAAGAGATCCCTACCTTATGTGTAATGGCATTTTGATGATAAAGGTCACTAACTGAGTCCAATTTCATCACTAAGAAAAATTTCTTAAAGAATGAGTCATTTATTATAATTTTCTTAATATTTTATATGTAAAATTTGAAAATGGATTAAAATATATCATAAAAAAATTCCACACTGCCTTCAAAAAAAATTTGGATTTAATTGCTACTCATTTAGATGAACTAGAAAACACTGATGGCATGTCAATATTATCAATATCAATGAATATATCGAAGAGGGAAGTTTAAATATCATAATAAATAAAATAAAATAAAAATAAAAAGTGAATATAATAGAATTTGAGATATAATGAGAGTTTTGAGGGTACGAGAATGAATTCTCTAATAGAGTGGCACAACCACCTTCATCATTTTTTTAAAACTATTTTCAATTTCATTCATTCATTATTTATAATTCATTATTGTTTGAATTTATTCCTTACTACAAGGGTTATACATGGACCCAAAAACTATTTTGAGCTTCCCTATATAGTTCCCCCATGGCTCCCTATACTTCAGATATTCATTAATTTCTTTTATCCACCATAATCCATTTAACTATTGATTAAATATATCTTATAAGTCATCCAAATATATATATGCACATTACACACACACACATAGTGAAATATACTTATATACACCCCTGTATATATATATATATATATATATATATATATATATATTAAAATATATTTAATGCACATACATATATATGATATATATATACAAACCCATATATACATATATACACCGATTAGCACACACACACACACGTACACACACACACACATATATATTCAACCATATATATATATTTATTCGCATATATATATGTAGGTATGTATGTATTTTCATATATATATATATATATACATTTAAGCCACATATACATATACAAAATATAATTTATCATTAACCAAAATTATTTCTCCAATTTATTAATAATAATAATATTTAAATAACTATATTTGTTTATTATTAAATCCATAATAACATTACCACCATAAATATATCAATAATAAACTTTATTAAATATTGATAATATTTAATCATTTTTTATAAATAACACATAATTGTATTTATTTATTATAATAAATATTATCTCCAATATTATTTTTTCAACCAATCAATATTTATCCAAACAAAATTTCCACCAAACCACATTTATTAATTACACTATTATATTTTCATTTGCTTTTTCAAACATAAGTAATAATAATAATAAAATTAATATTATTTTTTAGATTTACTATTTAATATTTAAATAAAAAAAATTTCATCTTCTAAAACAAATCAAAATAATATGATATTTTTTCACAAAAATATATTTTACCGTTTTAATAAAACTCTAAATTGAAAATTTAAAACAAAAGACACGGGTACCGTTGCATGTGACATAACCAAACACCAGATGCACACAAAGGTTATATCACCCCTACGGTAAAAATTTTATCTAAGATTTAAAGATGGTATCTTATTTTCCATATGAACCACTATTTAGGATAAATTTAATTTTTTAGAAAAACATTTCATGTGTGATAAAATATATTCAATATTTTTATTATATAAGTATCAAGGCTCTATGGACCCCGCAATGTCACCCTAACCATCCAACAAACTCTAAAAATATGTCATTAAACATTCTAATTTTTTTCAAGGAAAAAATATATTCGTTTTTTTAAAAGAGATTTTCCCCTTATGAAATCCTTTATATAATTTATGAAAGTTGTTTATTGAAAAATTTCATTTTCACCTATAAATACACAAAAATTATAAATAAATACATGATTTATTATCATTAAAATATTTAAGAATATTTCAAAAAAATAATAATAAAATAAACATAAAATGATTGATATTAATTTTAAAATAGAAATAGTTATATATATAAATAAATTCTTGATATAGGTAATTAAGATGGTTATGTTTATGATAAACGAGTTTAAATAACTTTCACTGAATTAAAGAGTAAAGATAAGGGTTTCCATCACAAGTTCCATTCATTGATGTATGTCCTCATATTAATAACCTATTCTTATTTTATATAGTGTACTTACTAACATATTGGCATATATTCTAATTATTAAACATTATTTTGGTGTATTTACAAGTAATTTCATGAATTCATCCTTCCAAAACATCTAATTAAATTTATAAAAAATTTAAATGTGATTTTTCATTGAATCAAAATATTTTCTATTGTCAGAATTATTCCTATTTATCTATGGTTTTATGAGATTTTTTTGTTCAAGGACATTATAATAAATAATTTAATCCATATTTTCTATGGAATTCCATTGATGAATTTATTTCTTTATAAAACATGATGATGTAAAGAATAATCTCCATCCTCTACAAATAAACTTATTCTCTTCCATATTCTTGTTCTTCTATATCACAAAGGCTATCCTTATTTTGAGATCTAAAAAATGTTTTATATATTGTGATCTCTAAATTTCACATTATGCCTTTTCAAATTAAATATTTTTCCCTCTTATCACAAGATGAGTTTTATTAAATGTATTTTAATATAATAAAAGGGGTTTCCCTTCATGATTGAATGATTTATCTTCCAATCCACTTTTCCATTATAAAATCATTATTTATTTTTCAAGGATCAATTAATGAAGTATCATTCCATATAATGTATTACTGAGTTTTTTATATTAACTCCATTAAATTAAATTTTTCAGGTGCCAGATAACTTCTTATTCTTATGATAATGTTATGAGTCTTTTTTGAAATTTCATTTTAATGTTTTTTCCATGTGCTTAAAATTTTCAATATTATGACCTTTGTTCTCAATGAATCTTTTCTCAATGTTTTATAATGTTTTTAAAAATACACATAATTGTAAATATTTTTCACTAAAAAGTGGTAATTTCTTATATTTTATGAAGTGAATTATCCAGTGATCTTAACATGGTAACATTAATTTATGTCAAAATTATTAATAATTCTTTTATTTCACTGGGGATATGATTTTATTTCAACATACACCTTATTTATCTAGATGTATTATGAAAATTTTCAATGAATGTTTTCATGACAGCTATCTCTTTTCAATGTGTTAATAAATTATATCTGAAATATAGATGTTCATAATATTCTCATTGAAATAATAATTATGGATTACCAATATTTAATGGGAAAGGTCATATATATCCCTTTAATTCAGTATTTAATGTTTTATGTCTCATGAGTTCAAGAGGATACACGAGTTGTTATTCCAAACCCAAGAGGGTACACAAGTTTTAAATTAATATATTGCAGGTGAATGATTTTTAAGCCAAAGAAAAATAGGGTTCATGGTTTTGTTATCCAAATACCACTATGTTATGTGAATAAAATTGTAATGCATGATCTTGTAGATTATGATTTCATAATTTTTTTATTATGATAAATTTATATTTTATATTCTTATGTAATTATACCATGTATCACGTTTATTTTCTCGGGTTTCGGAACTCTTATTTCTTGGTATATGTTTAATTATTTGAGACTACATGTCATTATATTACATGTTATAGAAAACACATATTATTCTAGTTTTTTATTAATAATATATATCTCCCATGCTCATGATTTATCATATATTTTTTATCTTACCCATGATTTTAATGATGATATGTTTTACCTTATAGAGAAATTGGGATCACATGTTTTTTTGGTTTCCTTTCCCAAAGATATGTAGAGGAATATAAAACATGGTGTTTCTATAAGTGGATCATGAGTGTTCTATAATGGATAATATTTCAAAATTATCATAAAATAAATTTATTATATAGTGGATACCCAAAGGCACTACAAATTATATTCTTGGGATTGTGTTCTTATTTGTGATATATGATGTTTAAATTATGTAAATGACATAAAATAATATAAGTTTATCTTGGAAACTAAAAATTGGCATCATTGAATGTTTTAATTTTTGGGGATTATTTTAATTTTTTATCGATTATGATGGGAGAACTTTAGCAAAATGGCCAGGGATATGTCTTTGTATAGGATACCATCTTGATGTTTTCATAAAGTATAGATTATATGATTTTCATAGAAATGTAATACATCTCTATATACTATAAGTGGATAAAGAATATGGTATAAATGTATATAGGGAAGCCAAACCTAAAATATTGGTTGAGTGTTAACACAATCATTACCTATTTCATGATAAAGAGGCCTAACTCTACACCTATTTGGAATGTAATGGGGGATATGATTTGGTAATTCCCATGTTATCTGTAAATCCTTATATGTGATTTGAATATATGAAGGTTAAATAACCAAAAATGGAAAAATATAATGTAAAAAATCGGATAAACTGAGGGAGTTACAGGTTGATCAAATTCCATTATAGTTGAACCAAAAGTGTCATAGGATTAGATAAAGGTATCATAAGAAAGGATATAAAAGAAATGATTTTTAAAAATCTAAAAAAAATATTTTTTAGACACGAACACATTCTATTTCAATCCATGAGAAATTTTAGGTTTAGAGTTATAGATAATTAGGTCATGGACCCTACATATATAAATGTTACATCAGTAATTTCACAATTCCACATAGTATCCATTTTTTTAACAATACACATATTTTAGGATATGAAACTTTTTCATTTTATGACCTATGTTCTAAATATTAATATTAACCTCATCCAAGTCCTAATAATCCTTAAAGCCCTATAAACCCAAAAATATATTTGTGATGAGAAAAAAAATATCCATAGGAACATAAAGAAACAAAAAAATCCATTTTTTCATGAATAAAAATAATATTTTAATTTTTAAAAAATAACTTTTTTCTAAAAAACATTTTATTACCTACGAATTTAGCTTCCCAAAAAAATCATTTCATAAAACAAATAATCTGATATATTGTACAATAAATAAAAATAAAAAAATTTTCATTTCAGTCATGAAAAACAAATGAATAATTTTCAAAAGGTAATATATATTATTATTAATCACTAGAATAAATTTCCCTATAAACTTATGTTCCTTTTATTACTTTGAAAAATCATATGGATTCTAAAAAAACCCCTAAAAAGAATGAGTACTTCATATAGGTATATCACATTAATATTAACGATTAAAAATGGAATAACCTACCCAATAAATTCAAATAATCTATTGGGAGAAACATATAACCGGTTAACTCTACCCTTTTACCGAATGCATTGAAGGGCTAAATTGGGATCACCCATTATCATTCTCTATATCAGCTCACCCATCTTTATGAGATATATCAAGATAAACCATCATCATAAAATTTTTGTTAACCATAAAAATATTATAAGAAATGATTTTCCTAAAAATCATGAAATATTATAATGAAATCCATAAATTATATAACAATTACTGAAATAGTTAAAACTGATGGCATTGTACATGTTAAAATGGAACAATCCTTTTGTCTTTTTATCAAAACGTTCTATATAAAAAATGTAAAATTTTTTATTTTGAAATATTTTAAAAGAAATTAAAATAGTGACAATTAATTTCCATTAAAAATAATTTATTTCTATAAAAATACTTTCTTAAATTTTTTTATTAATTTGGATGTGGAATAAAAATATTTATAAAAGAAGTAATTATGTCATTTAAATCAAGTTTTTTGAGGTAAAGTGTACCTTAACCTGAGTCTGAATTGATGTACACATTATTTATATCCTATATAATAAAATGTTATCAATTATTATATATTGTAAGATTTTTATACATGCTTATCTCCTCATCATCAAACTTATTTAATTTATTTTAGTAACATATCTAATTACTTAATCAGTTAAGTCTACTATGGGGTGTTCTGAGGATGTTTGATTTACAATTTCGAAACGAATTTGGTATGATGATAATGGTCAAAGTGGTATTTATTATATCATAAATAGAATATTAATAATGAAATAATTATAATCTTTTTAAATTAATTTTAATTTAAAACCATCTAATAAATATTTTTATAGATAATGAATTACTTTGTAATCATAGAGACGGTAGGCTATACGTACGAATGAGTAACATGTAATTTTTTTAAAGAGCATGAGAGAAAAGGGTCAGTATAATTTTAAATTTAAATAATAATTATTATATCATAAATATAATATTATCTCTTTGATTACAATTATATATTTCATCCAAGTGATTTGGTGGTGAAAAATGTATCACATCGCTTCATTGAGGTGATAATCTACAAGTACAAAAGATCGACAGAATCGTTTTATAATTAATGTAATAGTTAGAAAATAGATGATATATTATATTTAAAGAATGATAATTATGTAATAAATATTATATTTATATAATCAATATATCATTTTATCCATATGTGATATGCGATGATGGAAAATGAATTACATTATAACTTATGGATGTAGCCTACCGTAAACCAGAAATATGGTTTAATTTCCCATTTTTGGAAGTATAGATAGATATAGGATTTCAGATTAACATAAAAACATCTAATTATTTCAAATATACCAAATTTGGTTATTTTATCGTGGTTAAAGAATATTTTATTGAGGTAGAATAATAAATAAAACAAAAACATTCGGTTAATAACTTTACCTCTACATCCAAAAACCTATATTTGTTTAAACATAAAGTCTTAATAAGATGGTTTTATGATTAAGAAGGGATCTAGGACACAAGGAGGGATGTTAGGAAGAGAATTTGGTAGGTATTGGATGTTCCAAAAGGATCTTGAATTGTTTATAAGAGGGGGGATGTGATTTCCATTTATAAGTGAAGTAGAGGAAACCCAAGAAACTCTAAAAATATTAAAATATATTAATATTATACTCATGAAAAATGGATCTAAAATGGGTAATTTAGGAATATGGGATTATATAGTGTTGAAAAGTTTCCATAAAATAAGATTTAGAGTGATTTTTTTGTCATTTTTACCCTTATATATTTATTTTAAGCCCCGATAAATCTATTTTAACAATAAAAATAGTAATAGATTTTTATTGTTTTAATTTTTCATTATAATAGAAAATTAACTAAATATATTAAATAATATTAATCATGAGGAATAAAAATATTTAATTCATTTATTAAAAAAATCATAGAATTCGAATAATTTATTTTATAATTAAACATGAAAAACTTGATCAAAAATAAATTTTTAAGAAAATGTGTTCTTATGTAATTGTTTTAGTACCAAATAAATATATAATGTTGATTTAAATAAATTTTATTAGAGAAATTTTAATAAAAATTTACTACAGATTTTTTTAAACTAATCCAAATTTGATTGTGACTTTGTAAATACTAAAAAAGAAAAGACAATTTCAATAAAAAAATAGTATTTTTAACTATTCATTTAGAAATAAAATGTTTTAAAAAATTATAAAAAATTCATCCAAATATTATGTAATTTAAAAATCAATATTTTAAATAAAATCATATAATTCCTGAAAAATAAATTTGGTTATTAGTAATGCATTTTTCCTTTTTTCTGAAATTGTCCATAATATTCTTATAATGAATATAACTTTATAAAATATAATTAATTAATATGAGTAATACATGAAAATGTTTTATATGAACATTATGTTGGATGTTACATTATTACACCATTTTGAGTTTAATTCCTTGTAATTTTATTCAATACTTAAAATAGTAGAGGATATTTTTCCATTATAGAATTTATTGATTCCCATGTTTTTTTCAGTCATATAGTTCTTCCAAAAAAACATAACATAGAAAATCACTTTATTTCTCCAAATCATTTTAAGGCCAATAGTCAATATTGGCTATTCCTCATAGGAAATGTTTTCATTCAACTAAACAACTTCCGGTAATAAAATATTAGATTCCTCTAAGACTTATTTTCTAAACAGTGAAACCTGAAGTACATCATGTACCTAATATAAACATAAAAGAAAGGTCACATGATAAAAAATTATCCAATATTATCCAAAATTTTATATTATTCAATGAAAAACAAAAATAACTACCCTTTTTTTCCAACACATAATGCTTTTACATGGAAATACTTTAATAAAATTATAATTGTAAACCACAATTATAAGATCATCCCTCTAGTTTTATATATACCATTTCTTCCTCCTCTGAGATGTCATTATGTGCTACTGAATTATATTTACCTTCTCAATCATTTCCTTGGATTTTTATTTCAAAAATACATTATTTTCACTACTTTATTTCAATGAGCTATATTGTGGAACGACATTCCGTATAATGTGTAAGAGTGTACATTCCTTATATTGAAACTATTCTTATAAGAAAAATCATGAAATTTCATATATTGATCCTAATTTCCCTCATAAACCATTGAATATGATCAAATAATATACTCTAATTTTGGAATCATTCACTCTGACTATCCATCATTTTGTGGATGATTGGTTGTTGTGAAATATAATTTATCACCCAATGAATTTTGATTTTTTTACGAAATTTAGTGGAGAATTTGGGGTCACAATCAGATACAATGGAAAGAGGGACACCATGTAATGTAATTTATCTATAACATAATGTTTAGAAGTATAATTTGACAACATATTCAATCGAATGGAAAGAAAATCATTATATTTAGTTAATCAATCAATAATTTCAAAATAGCAATATTAACATTAGTTGTCTTTAGTAATCCCACCAATAAATATATGAATATATTCCCCAATTTACATTCTAGAACTTGTAAATTTTTAGTCATACCCTTTATTAATTTTCATATAGATTTAACCTATTGATAGGTTAATAATTAAATATTAAAATAATAAATATCATTCCGTATTCCTTCCCACCAAAAATCTTTTTGAAGATCTATATGCATTTTTGTACTGCCATGATAAATTGAAAATAGAATACTATGAGACTCTCTCAATGGTTTGTTCATTAACCGGGGTCATATGAATCAAATATCCTTTTTATGTATCTCATAAATCCATCCTTTTCAATATTAAATTTAGAAAAAATACCGTAACTAATTGAACATTTTTCTTATTACAAATTATCCCACCTCTCATCTTGCTAAATCCTTTTATGAAAAATAGTATTGTAGTAATACCTAATAAAAATTAGAGAGAGTCCCTTAATGAATAATTTCTAATCCAATATTCATAAATCATTAACCAAATGATTACGTTCCAGTCATTTCATAATTAACAGTGCATTATATTTATGAATCCAAAGATAAACTACACTGTTTTCATTTGATTGGTGGAAAATAATTTTTCAGTAATAATCATTTATCAATTCCATACATATCATATGTCTCTTGTTCAATTATTTTAGAATTAATATAAACATAAAAATATTTATTATCAGTATATATTTCTCTCTTTAGTCTATATAAATGAGTTTTCTAATTTTTTAAAGCAAACACTATAAACATCAGTTAAAATTCATGTGTAGGAAAATATTTCTCATGGGGTTTTAATTTATATTAATCTTAAACAATTACCCAATCATTCAGTATTTAAACACATCCCAGTACCATCAATGAAGCATATATAGAGATAAAAAATTAACCACTTCTAGATGGTAGAGATACAACTAAGTCATTCAATAATAAACATTATAAATCATGGAAACATTAATTTCACTCCCTTATCAAGATAAACCTAACTCTTTATCCTATTAAATTTATTAATGGGCTATATAACCATGTAAATGGTTCAAAAACCATCAAAAACAGATTTCTATCCAAATAAAACTACAAATCCGAACAATATTTATAGGTCATTTCTTTTAATCAACCACTTTAGTTTTAGTAGGATCAACTATTACACCATCCTTATCTACAATATTTCTACAGGAAGAAATTTTTGTATCCAAAAACCATAATGGCTAAATTTTACATATAAATTTTTTAATTTCATGGTTTTACGAACAATATTTATTTATTTTTAATCATCCTCATAGATTTTGAATAAACCAAAATATCATCAATATAAAAAACCAAGAACATATCAAAATATTCATGTAAAACTATATTCATAAGATATATGAATAAACATTGTGTATTAAAAAACCATAGGGATAAAAAAATTGTAATTCCAATACCTAGTTTGAAACACTTTATTAGGGATTTCATATAAGGCCCCGGCCTTAAACCTTACTTAATATTGAATTAAATGAATAATTCACATTGAGGATCTTTTCAGGTTTAGAGTTTTAGATAATTAGAACATAACTATTACATCTCAAAATATTACAAAGTAGACACTTCTACTAAGTTTCCATAATAAAAAAAAACTGTTAAAAAGAAACATGTATAGTTCCATGTTTTATATAGCATGAAATTCCCTTGATCCCATCGTTGAACATATTCCACATTAAGTCCTGTGAAAAACATTTCAAAAAAAAAAACTTGGGGTGAGCATAAAAAGCTCAATAAGGGATACACAAAAAAACGAAAACTGTTAGTTTTTCAAACATCAAGTAAACCATGTATACTCTATCAAAGTAATACCTTCACCTTCATGAAGTAGTAAAAACTCTTCACTGAATAAAGTATCATTACATACCTTTTTGTAACCAAAGTATTACCATAAAACCCATAAAAAGAATACATAACATATATAAAGGTAACTTGGGACATAAACAAACTTAAGTGGAATAACCATACGGTCGACTTCCACACATATCACTTAATGGAATAGCCATACGGCAAATTTCCATACATACTTAATGGAATAGGCATACGACCAACTTCCATACCCAATGCATTGGAGGTTATAACGTAACCACCCGTCCTGGTACTCACGGCACCACCCGTCATATGGTTTATAACGTAACCACCAGTTAAAATGTCCAAGTACCAATATAAAATCATAAAACATAAAACCAACATAAAGGAATGATAACATTTCCACATTTCAATCACAATATATCATAAATATATTGACATAATAGAATACTTTATCAAAACCATTTTCAATACCAAAATACATAAAAGAGTATATGTTATTTATTTTATTCTAAAAACATTACAGCTTGTTGAGGAAGCCAAAGACCAAATAATACTCGCGGCGGCGGAAAAGGTCGTTGTCACCGCATACGTTAAAAAAAACATTCCTTTTTGTCATTTAGTAAAACACTTCATAGAAAAAGATTCCTTTTTTATAAAAATAAAAGTCAAAGGGGTTTATACACCGTATAAAATAAAGTTGTGTATAAAATGAAGTATGCCTCAATGGAAGGAGATTGAGACGAAGTCCCTTACCTTGGGTCCGACTTGACTCGATCGTTCTTTAATGTCCTGAATAATAAACATGAGTTAATTTCTACTTTCTTAAGAACCTTTTTCAAGTTCATTATTCCTTTTATATCACTTATTTCCATGTTATAAACATTATGTAACCATTTAAGTTAATAATGTTTGTTTTGTCGATATTTGGTTCTTAAGTCGAAAGTGGACTTCTTACAATTACATGTTGTTCGTGTGGTCAAAGGTTCTTTATATCCAGAATTCCATTCCTGATTTGGATATCATATATATCATATATATCCAGCATATACATGTATTCATAATATTACATAATCATTTAGAGGTAAAAAATGAAATGCACCGTTCATGGAGACGGTAAGCCGTACGTACGCATGAACGCTACTTCCATTTCTATTTCGTATTTTCTGGAATGGAATCATAATGATATAAGAGTATATTATAATTTCAGTATAATAACATATATAATATCATTAACTTTATCCTTTACACATCCCACATATGGTATTAACGAATCAAATCACTTTCAGGGGGCGGTAGTCCGCACTTCCTAAAATGAAGATATCGTGTTTACCCATAATGGAAACAATAATGGTATTCCATAAATGAAAAATACAGAAGCTTAAGGAAAGAATAAAAATATTATATATCATATATAAAAATAGTGACATCATAATGGCCACTTTTGAAGGTGGTAAATGAGTATTGAACAATCATTGTTTCGGGAGGCAGAATTTCGCCATCCACGGAAACCGTATGTTATTTAACCATTTGCTGTAGTTGTGTGAGAGTGTAGCTCGAATAAATTTTATAACAACAACCTAGTATATGGAAGATACTGGTGTTGTTACAAAAGAAGTAAATAAAAAGTGTTTAGGGGGTTGGAGAAGCAAAATAAAACAAATGAACATGAGAGATTGAATTACCCTTAAAAGTGTAACTCCTTTTGATTTGAGCCTAAAGGCTTCCTTTGAAAGGATTCTGCCCAAAGGGAATCCTCTAGGATGTGTATAGGGATGTGGAGAGATTAAATGGGAAGGGGATGTCCGAGACAAAGGCTTGAGGAGTGTGTGAAATGAGGTAGAGGTGGGGGCCTTTTATAAGAGGAGAGGAGGGGCACTTTTGGAAATCATGAAACTATTATTTTATTTTCAAAAGTGTTTCGAATTTCTAAGGTCCCACATTGATATATTTCTAAGATAAGATGATAAGGCTTCTAAATATTCCAATACAATAGTTTTTGGACAAGTTTACGTCTTAGATATTACATTATTGTTCCATTTTTTTTAAATCGTTAAATAATGAGGTCATCGCTGCATCATCATGATGTCATAAATAATTTAATTTATTTAATGTCTAAAAATTATAAAAAAAATAATATGATGTAGGAAATATATGTATTTTTATAATTAATATTTATAGGCAAAAATATTATTAGTATAACCCCTTCTAAAAATTGTTTTAGTAAAACAATTTATGTTAGTGTCATTTTCACCTTTATTTAAAAAAAGGCATTAAAGTCATTATCTCACCCAAGTGGCTCCATGGGGTCCCCTAAATCGACCCATGGGTTGTCCTGGTCGGCCATGACTCACCCAATAGGTGTAGTACAAGTGTAATGGTGTTTTCACATTTTATAATATCATTTTTACCTTAAATTGCACTAATTACCTCTAATCGTGATTAAAAACTTAATAAGTTACTATTCACCAAAAAAAATATTTTTATCTCATTGAACCACATTTTAATTATTAATGACAACCATGTATGTTGGATTTTCAAAATTCAATACACATTAGTGGTAAACTTTCATTTAACTGAAAAATCAGTTTGCTTGATTACCACTTAGTGGTTTCACTATTCATCAAAAATTGAAGTTTTTCAGAAAAATACCAAAAATTCACCCTAAGCTATATTTGATTTTCTGAATTCAAAAATGAATTCCATTTTAAAAAATTCACAACATATAATTTCCATTAATTTATTTAATAATTAATTCCAACTGTTAGAGCAAATAGCGTGTTTTTATGAAACAATAAGTATCAAAAGATTGACACTAGTTTAAGTCTGATTTCAAAGTGAAATTAATTCCAATGACCACTATTGGATTTAGTGGTAAAAATATTTTCTAATTTCACTTTAAAACCAATTCAAAAGATAATCTAATCATATAAATAAATTAGATTAAAAATAGGTTTTGAATTAAAATAAAACATTTTACACTATTCATTAAAAAAATGAATTTTATCGGAAAGATACCATAAATTTACACAAAGTAAATTTTCATGTCCCGATTCTAAAGAAGAGTTATTTTTGGTCCAATATAATTTATAAGATTGATCAAAACTATATTTAATGACGGTTCACCGTCAAAAGTTGATCAGTGAACCCTTAGTGAAAATTAGTGTATAAATGCCTAAAATTGAATTCTTTCTGTATTTTAAGCCTTTATCCTTTATTGGGTAAATGTAAAAACATTTAAAAACATATATAATCATATTTTAGTTATTTCTATCCATTCCCGCTAGTACAACGGCTACTTGTTAACTATCATTTAAAATAATATTATTTTATTACTTGTGTGCAACGTAAGTTTTCAAAGAAACTCATCGTTGCATATCGAGTACGCTATCGAACGTAGAAACCCCTTTTAATTAAAATTAATATTTAATTCATAAATATTAATAAATATGAAAATTATTTATTCTTTAATTACTTGGGATGTTACATCCTTCCTCCCTTTTGGGAATTGCGTCCTCGCAATTTTATTCACTTATCAAAATAAGTGGGGGTATTTATCCCTCATAGAATTTTCAGATTCCCACGTTGCCTCTTCAATCACATGATTTTTCCAAAAAACAATTACCTAATGAATCACTTTATTCCATAACACCTGCTCCCTATGGTCAAGAATCTAGACTGGTTGTTCTTCATAAGATAGGTTCTCCTCTAGCTGAACTACCTTTGGACTCAAAACATGAGATGGATCTGGCATATAATTCCTCAACATAGAAACATGAAAAACATTGTGTACATGAGATAAACTCGGAGGTAAAGCCACTCGGTAAGAAAATGATCCAACTTTCTCTTGAATTTCATATGGTCCAATAAACCTTGGACTCAGCTTTCCTTTCATACCAAATCTCATCACACTTTTCCAAGGAGAAACCTTGAGAAAAACATGATCACCTACCTCGAAAGATAGATCCTTCCTCCGGTTATCCGCATAACTCTTCTGCCTGCTCTGAGCTGTTCTCATGTGTTTCTGAATCAACTGATCTTTTTCTGCCATCTCTTCTTCCAATTCTAGTCCCATCAGCTTCCTTTCTCCCACTTCATCCCAAAATGCTGGTGTTCGACACTGCTTCCCATATAATGCCTCAAATGGTGCCATCTGTATACTGGAATGAAAACTGTT
Organism: Viscum album; assembly: GCA_963277665.1. Lineage (NCBI taxonomy): Eukaryota > Viridiplantae > Streptophyta > Magnoliopsida > Santalales > Viscaceae > Viscum > Viscum album. The sequence continues at coordinate 955,919,179 of OY728126.1, forward strand.
ATTATAAGAAAACTCATCCAAAGAAAGATGTTGGTCCCAACATCCCTGATAATCCATCGAACAAGCTCGTAGCATATCTTCCAAGGTCTGAATTGTTCGTTCTGACTACCCATATGATTGAGGATGAAAAGCTGTACTAAAATTTAATTCAGTACCCAACAACTTCTGAAGGCCTTTCCAAAAGTTAGATGTGAACCTGGGATCACGATCAGATACAATGGAGAGGGGAACTCCATGTAACCTGACTATCTCTTTAAGATACAAACGGGAAAGTTGATCTAGGGAAAAAGTATCTCGTATAGCAAGGAAATGAGAAGATTTAGTCAAGCGATCAACAATAACCCAGATTGCATTATTACCTCGAGATGTCCTCGATAATCCCACAACAACGTCCATGGATATGTTTTCCCATTTCCACTCTGGAACTGGTAAAGGCTGAAGCATCCTTTTCGGTAACTGCCGCTCTACTTTAATCTGCTGACAAGTTAGACACTTCACAGTAAAATCATCAATATCTCTTTTCATTCCATCCCAGCAGTAATACTCCCACAGTTCTCTGTACATCTTAGTACTACAAAAATGAACTGAAAATGGGGAACTATGAGCCTCACATAACAACTCATTCTTCAACTATGAATCACAAGGCACAAATAATCTTTTCTCAAACCTCAAAAAACAATCATTATCAATGTTTAATTCAGGCAACTTACCTTTCTGAACCAGCTCTACCTTTTTCTGCAACTCACTGTCTTGCTTCTGTGCTTGCTTGATTCTGTCTGATAGAGAAGATTTCACTGATACCTGAAACAAAACAGAAGGACTTCCTGCACCAAAAACTTCCATGCCAAAGTTCATCAAATCCTTAACCAAAGGATCACGTTCCAAACGAAACATTGCTAATGAAGCATTACTTTTTCGACTCAAAGCATCAGCCACTTTATTTTCTTTTCCCGGATGGTAATGAATTGTACAATCATAATCCTTGATTAATTCTAGCCATATCCTTTGTCTCATGTTCAATTCTTTCTGAGTGAATATATACTTTAATCTTTTGTGATCAGTATATATTTCACACTTTACTCCTTACAAATGATGCCTCCAAATTTTTAAAGCAAAGACAACAACGGCTAATTCCAAATCATGTGTAGGGTAATTTACCTCATGAGTTTTCAACTGTCGTGAAGCATAAGCAATTACCTGATCATTATGCATAAGGACACAGCCATGTCCCTTCAACAAAGCATCACTGTATATAAAAAACTCACCATTCCTGGAAGGAAGTTCCAAAACTGGAGCATTCACCAATCTTCTCTTCAACTCTTGAAAACAATCATCACATTATTTTGTCCAGATGAACTTAACACCATTACGAGTAAGCTATGTCATTGGACTAGATAACCGTGAAAAATTTTCAACAATAATTCGGTAGTAACCTGCCAAACCAAGAAAACTACGGATCTCGGTTACACTTGTGGGTCTTGGACATTCTTCAACAACTTTTGTTTTAGTAGGATCAACAGTTATGCCATCTTTTGAAACAATGTGACCCAGGAAAGAAATTTTTTGTAACCAAAACTCACACTTGATGAATTTTCCATATAGTTTCTTTTCATTTAAGGTTTGAAAAATAACCCTTAAATGACTTTCATGCTCCTCTTTACTTTTAGAAAACACCAAAATATCATCGATGAAAACAACCACAAACTTATCCAAGAACTCATGGAAAATTCTATTCATAAGGTCCATGAATATAGTAGGTGCATTGGTTAACCCAAAAGGCATAACTAAAAATTCAAAATGGCCATATCTAGTACAGAACGCAGTCTTCAGAACGTCTGCTTCGTTTACTTTCAACTGATGGTACCCCGACCTCAAGTCAATCTTCGAAAAATACTGAGCTCCCTGGAGCTGATCAAACAAATCATCGTTATGAGGCAACGAATACCTGTTCTTAACTGTAATATTATTCAAAGATCTATAATCAATGCAAAGTCTCATTGATCCATCATTCTTTTTAACAAACAAGACAGGAGCACCCCATGGTGATGTGCTAGGTCGAATGAAACCTTTATCTAATAACTCCTGCAATTGTTTCTTTAACTCTAAAAGTTCAACATGAGCCATTAGATAAAGGGGTTTTGAAATTGGCTTAGAATCAGGAACTAAGTCAACAGTAAATTCATCTTCCCGATCATGAATAATACCAGGCAACTCATCAGGAAAAACATCAAGATACTCATTTACCACTGACACATCATTAATCTGAACAGTTCCTTTATTTTCAACAATATATGCAAGGTAACATTCCTTTCCATCTTTTACTAGTTTCTACACTTCCTAATATGTTACCAAAATCAAGGGTTCATTCTTGTACACAAACTGAAAATCTTTCTAAAAAGAAACCATTTTAGCTCTGCAGTCAATCATAGCATGATAAACCGAAAGCCAATCCATGCCCAAAATAACATCAAACTCTACTAGAGGCAAAACAATAAGGTTTTCTGGTAGATTATTTCCTCACACAAGGATAGGAAGGTTCTTATAATTCCTTTTTGTCTCAACGTTCCCTCCGGGTGTTTTTACCATAAGTTCAGGATTCATATCTTGATATGGAATTTCCAATTTACTAGAAAACTTCTCTGAAATGAAAGAGTGTGTAGACCCTGAATCAAACAACACATTGGCATAATCTAAAAAACAAACAGTGTACCTGATACCACTTCATTCGATGGCCCAACATCTGCTGAAGTTGTTTCAAAGGATTTCACCACCCCTTTCTTCTTGTAGTCGGGCTTCATTCCCCCAGTTTAGTTCTTCGTTGGACACTCGTTTTCATAATGAACCATTTCATTACACTTAAAACCTCTTACCATTGGCTTTTCATTTCCCGCTTGATCATCTTCCTTACAGTTACGAGCAATATGACCAGACTTACCACACCGAAAGCACTTACCAGACTTGGATAAACATTCTCCAGGATGCATTTTACCACACTTCTCACAGGGTGTATATTTGGTTTTCTTACCTCCTTGCTTCTTTGATGAATTCGTCCCCTTTTCCTGCCAACTAGACCTCTTATTCTGTTGTTTGTCATAGAACACCTGATCATCGGAAAACTCCATTTCCACCTTCTCCGCACATTGAACAAGTTTTTCAGAACTTTTGAACTCACGAGAAGCTAAATCCCTTCGATACTTGGGCTTTAACCCTGAGTAAAAATGGTTTATTTTACTATCATGATCTCATATGATGTTTGGAGCATACTTTGCCAATCGAGTGAACTTTTCTTCATATGCAGCCACTGAATCATCCTCCTACCTCAATTCTAGGAACTGTTTTTCCATTACAAGACGAACCAAATTAGGAAAATATTTCTCAAGAAACATACCTTTGACTTCGTCCCAGTAAAGATCCTCAATCTCATCACTATCCCTGATATTTTTCACCATCGACCACCACTGATCAGCTTCACCTTCAAAACGGTAAACAGCAAGACTAACCTTTTGATGTTCTGAACACCCCATGACATCAAAAATATTCTCGAGTGATTTAATCCAACCTTCAGCTTGCACAGGGTCAGATGATCCTCTAAATGATGGGGGATGTTTCCTCATGAAATGTTCCACCACTGACATGTTCCTCTGCGGTTGATCTGGCTGATCTCGTGCATGGATACCACCACCATTTATAGCCTGAGTCAACTGTGCCATCACTGCAACACACTGTTCAGTTCCGATTCCGACCATCTCAGGTTGCTGATTTGGAAGGTTGTCTTCCTCCTGATGTCGTCCCAACATAGCTGCATTGTTTCCTCTGCAGAAAACCATTCTGAACACAGAAATATCTTAGGCAAAGCAACATGGTAATCTGTAAATGCTATATCATTTCAATCATATTATAATTTAACACTTTTCTAACTCCTAAAGTTGTCTAAACTGACCTTTGATACCAACTATAGGGCCCCAGCCTTAAACCTTACTTAATATTGAATTAAATGAATAATTCACATTGAGGATCTTTTCAGGTTTAGAGTTTTAGAGAATTAGAACATAACTATTACATCTCAAAAGATTACAAAGTAGACACTTCTACTAAGTTTCCATAATAAAAAAACTCTTAAAAAGAAACATGTCTACTTCCATGTTTTATATAGCATGACATTCCCTTGATCCCATCCTTGACCTTATTCCACATTAAGTCCTATTAAAAACATTTCAAAAAAAAACTTGGGCTGAGCATAAAAATCTCAGTAAGGGATACAAAAAAAAATGAAAACTGTTAGTTTTTCAAACATCAAGTAAACCATGTATACTCTATCAAAGTAATACCTTCACCTTCATGAAGTAGTAAAAACTCTTCACTGAATAAAGTATCATTACTTACCTTTTTGTAACCAAATAATTACCATAAAACCCATAAAAAGAACACATAACATATATAAAGGTAACTTGGGACATAAACATACTTAAGTGGAATAACCATATAGTCGACTTCCACACATATCACTTAATGTAATAGCCATACGGCCAATTTCCATACATACTTAATGGAATAGCCATATGGCCGACTTCCATACCCAATGCATTGGAGGTTATATCGTAACCACCCATCCTGGTATTCACGTCACCACCCGTCATATGGTTTATAACGTAACCACCCATTAAAATGTCCATGTACCAATATAAAATCATAAAACATAAAACCAACATAAAGGAATGATAACATTTCCACATTTCAATCACAATATATCATAAATATATTGATATAATAGAATCCTTTATCAAAACCATTTTCAATACCAAAATACATAAAAGAGTATATGGTATTTATTTTATTCTAAAAACATTACGGCATGTTGAGGAAGCCAAAGACCAAATAATACTCACGGTAGTGGAAAAGGTCGTTGTCACCGCGTACGTTAAAAAAAACATTCCTTTTTGTCATTTAGTAAAATGCTTCGTAAAAAAAGATTCCTTTTTTATAAAAGTAAAATTCAAAGGGGTTTATACACCGTATAAAAGAAAGGTGTCTATAAAACGAAGTATGCCTCAATGGAAGGATATTGAGACGAAGTCCCTTACATCGGGTCCGACTTGACTCGATCGTTCTTTAATGTCTTGAATAATAAACATGAGTTAATTTCTACTTTCTTAAGAAACTTTTTCAAGTTCATTATTCCTTTTATATCACTTATTTTCATGTTATAAACATTATGTAACCATTTAAGTTAATAATGTTTGTTTTGTCGATATTTGGTTCTTAAGTCGAAAGTGGACTTCTTACAATTACATGTTATTCGTGTGGTCAAAGGTTCTTTATACCCAGAATTCCATTCGTGATTTGTATATCATATATATCATATATATCTATCATATACATGTATTCATAATATTACATAATCATTTAGAGGTAAGAAATGAAATGCACCGTTCATGGAGACGGTAAGCCGTACGTACGCATGAACGCTACTTCCATTTCTATTTCGTATTTTCTGGAATGGAATCATAATGATATAATATTATATTATAATTCCAGTATAATAAAATATATAATATCATTAACTTTATCCTTTACACATCCCACATATGGTATTAACGAATCAAATCACTTTCAGGGGGCGGTAGTCCGCACTTCCAAAAATGAAGATATCATGTTTACCCATAATGGAAACAATAATGGTATTATATAAATGAAAAATACAGAAGCTTAAGGAAAGAATAAAAATATTATATATCATATATAAATATAGTGACATCATAATTTCCACCTTTTAAGGTGTTAAATGAGTATTGAACAATCATCATTTCGGGAGGCAGAATTTCACCATCCACAGAAACCGTATGTTCTTTAACCATTTGATGTAGTTGTGTGAGAGTGTAGCTCGAATAAATCTTATAACAACATCATAGTATATTTAAGATACTGATGTTGTTACAAAAGAAGTAAATAAAAAGAGTTTAGGGGGTTGGAGAAGCAAAATAAAACAAATGAACATGAGAGATTGAAATACCTTTAAAAGTGTAACTCCTTTTGATTTGAGCCTAAAGGAATTCTTTGAAAAGATTCTTCCCAAAGGGAATCCTCTAGGATGAGGAGAGGGATGTGGAGAGAGTAAATGGGCAGGGTATGGACGATCCAATGGCTTTAGGAGTGTGTGAAATGAGGTAGAGGTGGGGGCCTTTTATAAGAGGAGAGGAGGGGCACTTTTGGAAATCATGAAGCTATTATTTTATTTTCAAAACTGTTTCGAATTTATAAGGTCCCACATTGATATATTTCTAAGATAAGATGATAAGTCTTCGAAATATTCCCATACAATAGTTTTTGGACAAGTGTAGGTCTTAGATAATACATTATCTTTCCATTTTATTTAAATCGTTAAATAATGAGGACATCGCTGCATCATCATGATTTCATAAATAATTTAATTTATTTAATGTCTAAAAATTATAAAAAAACTTATATGATGTAGGAAATCTTTTTATCTTTCTAATGAATATTTATAGACAAAAATATTATTAGTATAACCCCTTCTAAAAATTGGTTTAGTAAAACAATTTATGTTAGTGTCATTTTCACCTTTATTTTAAAAAAGGCATTAAAGTCATTATCTCACCCAAGTGGCTCCATGGGGTCCCCTAAATCGACACATGGGTTTTATTGGTCGGCCATGACTCACCCAATAGGTGTAGGGCAAGTGTCATGGTGCTTTCACATTTTATAATATCATTTTTACCTTAAATTGCACTAATTACCTCTAATCGCGATTAAAAACTTAATAAGTTACTATCACCAAAAAAATATTTTTATCTCATTGAACCACATTTTAATTCTTAATGACAACCATGTATGTCGGATTTTCAAAATTCAATACACATTAGTGGTAAAATTTCATTTAACTGAAAAATCAGTTTGCTTGATTACCACTTAGTGGTTTCACTATTCATCAAAAATTGAAGTTTTTCAGAAAAATACCAAAAATTCTCCCTAAGATATATTTGATATTCCGAATTCAAAAATGAAGTCCATTTTACAAAATTCACAACATATAATTTTCATTAATTAATTTAATAATTAATTCCCGCTGTCAGAGCAAATAGAGTGATTTTATGAAACAATAAGTATCAAAAGATTGACACTAGTTTAAGTCCGATTTCAAAGTGAAATTAATTCCAACGACCAATATTGGATTTAATGGTAAAAATATTTTCTAATTTCACTTTAAAACCAATTCAAAAGATAATCTAATCATATAAATAAATTATATTAAAAAGAGGTTTTGAATTAAAATACAACATTTTACACTATTCATTAAAAAAATGAATTTTATCGGAAAGATACCATAAATTTACACAAATTAAATTTTGATGTCCCGATTCTAAAGAAGAGTTATTTTTGGTCCAATATAATTTATAAGATTGATCAAAACTATATTTAATGACGGTTCGCCGTCAAAAGGTGATAAGTGAACCCTTAGTGAAAATTGGGGTATAAATGCCTAAAATTGAATTCGTTCCATATTTTAAGCCTTTATCCTTTATTGGGAAAATGTAAAAACATTTAAAAACATATATAATCATATTTTAGTTATTTCAATCCATTCCCACCAGTACAACGGCTACTTTTTAACTAACATTTAAAATAATATTATTTTATTACTTGTGTGCAACGTAAGTTTTCAAAGAAACTCATCGTTGTGTATCGAGTACGCTATCGAACGTAAAAACCCCTTTTAATTAAAATTAATATTTAATTCATAAATATTAATAAATATGAAAATTATTTATTCATTAATTACCTGGGATGTTACATTTCATCCTCCATCACATTCACCTAATGGTACTTATACCTATGATCAACCTTTGAAAAATACTAATCACCCTAGAGCTGATGAGACATGTAATAAATACAAGGAAAATATAGTAATTATTAACAATAATTTTATTTAAAAATCTATAATCAATGTAGAGCCTCAGGTAATCATATTTATTTTTCACAGAAACATATATAAACACATGTTGAATTGAAAATATGAATGAAACTTTTATTGTGAAATTATTGTAACAGAGCCTTAAATTAAAGAAGTTTTACTTGATTATTTTTAAAAGAGTGTTTAAAAATAATCTCTACATTATGAACTATGTTAATAGTACATCCCACATTCCAATCTAGTATAGTACTAAAAAACTCATTAGAAAAAACATACAGATATTACTAACTCACCATTAATATGAATAGTTCTCTTATTTTAAACAATATATAAATGATAAATTTCATTTCATTATATAAGTTATTTCTTAGAATATTGATAAGTTATAAAAGGTATGAATTCATTCTTATATAAAATCATAAAATCATTTTGGTAAATAACTTATTTTTCTATATAATCTATCGTAGCATGATAAATTGAAATCCAATCTATTTCCAGAATAAAATAATGTTTTATAATAGTAAATACAAATAGGTTATAGGGAAACCCATTCCAAATATGATAAGAAGAAGATCATTATAATTTTTTTAACACAATAATTCCCCATGTGTTTTTACCAAAATTCTTGGATTTTTTTGAGTTGAATTTTTCATTTTTCTAGTAAATATATCTGAAATAAATGAATGTTTAGACCCCAAATTTAACAATAAATTATAATAATCCAAATTAAAAATTAATTTTCATGTTACCAATTTATTAAATTCCCCAGATTAATCTGAATTAGTTATAAAGGATTTCACTACACCATTATGATTATAGTCTGTTTTCTTCCTATCATTATTTATTTTCTTTGAACATGTATCCACATAATTAACCATATCATTAAAATTTTAAAATAATTATATCTATTTTCAAAATTAGACTTACTATTAATAAGATCTGTTTATTTGAAATCATGAACCATATGCCCAAACATACCACATTAAAATAACTTCCCCAGATTTTAGAAGGAATTCCTAGATTTTTTTACCCTAACTATCAAAAACTGAAAACATGATTTTTTTACATTCATATTTTTTGATGGATTCTTCCCTTTTTATTTCCACCGGAAACATTTTTTCTTCTAGTTTTGAAAGAAAACTGATCATCAAAAATCTCAACTTCCATAATATTATCATATTGATGTTGTTTCTCATAAATTTTAAATTCATGAGGGGCCAAATATATTATATATTAGTACTTTAATCCTTAATAAAACGTATTAATTTTTTTATTAATACCCTAGATACAATTTGGTTTGTGCCTATCCAATTGGATGAAGTTTGATTCATACACCAAATCTAAATATTCCTCCTTCCACCTAAGACTTGATTATTTATCATAAGTTGATCAACATTAGGAAAATACTTCTCAAGGAAAATATTCTTAAATACATCCCAATCAATTTTTTCAATATCTATACATTTGTAATATTATTTATTATTTACCTCCATTGATCAGATTCACTTACAAAATAGTAAATATAAAGATTTAAATTTTGATGATTCAAATAACCCATGACTTAAAATATATTTTTTGAAGCATTAATACATCCCTCAACTACCACCATGTCATAATATCCACTAAATAATGGAGGGTTCTATCTCATAAAATTATCCACTATCGACATGTTCCTATAATGTAGATATAGTTACTCTCTATCTTGGATACCACCACCATTTATAGCATGTGTCAACTGATCCATTATAACAACTCACTCCTCTGTTTCAATTCCCTGAATTTTAGGTTATTTATTTGGATCCATATTATCCTCTCCGTACCTTCCATGTATGCCTTCCCTATTTCATGTGAGGAAAATAATTATAAACACACATGGTTTATATAAAAAAACCTGGAAATATTTAAATTAGATATCATGATAACAATAAATTAAAACCTCATATAGGTATTTACATAAATTATCCCAACCTCTAATAATTTTTAAACCTTTCATATAATACAAACTATACGAAACCTCCCTTAAAAATCTATAAATAAGATTCCTTATTAAAGAATTATTATTTTCTGAATTCCCAAAGATCTTTTATGTTTAGAATTGAATTACCTCATCAACCATACCAAAATAAATATTTCATCACAAACTAGAAACTTCCACTAAGTATCCATTTTTCCACAACAGAACACTATTAGGATATTTAATGTTTTTTTCATGAAATATATTGATAATCTTCACGTTAACCTCGTAAATGTCCCTACACATCCTCAAATACCACATGAAAAATAATTGAGATTATATTATGAGAACAAATCACTTAGTCAAAGATAAATAAAAAGAAATAATGAAACATGTTTTTCCATAAATAATCATAAATTTTTTATTTTTTTCATAATAAACTTTGAGGTCAAAATAAGCATTTTATATCCTCAGAAATCAACATGTCTACCCAAATATTCTCATAAAACATTACACAATATATTTTAAAAGGAAAATAAAAATTATAGAGGTTTATTTTAAATAATGAAAAAACCATGAAAACTTCTTTAAAAATTTTATAAATTTATTCCATAATAGTAGCAGAAACTTATATATAAACTTATGATCATTATATTATCTTTAAAGATCATAGGATTTATATAAAAAAACAATAAAAATAATTGGTAAATCAGTTAGGTAACTTATGAAATTATTTTAAAATAACTCTCATAATCACTCTTATATATAGAATAATCTACCGTGTTAATTCAAATAATCTATTTGGAGAGAAATATAACTTATTAACACTTTCCCACTACCCAATGCATTGGCGAGATATATCCATTTCACCAATCATGATGAGATATATTATAGTCACCTATAACTATGATACATATGAAGATCACCTAGCATAATAAATAATTTCCAAGAACCATAACATAATAATAAAATATAAATACTTTCTTTTTTATCGTTGCATTCATAAAAATATTTTTTGCAACCATAATAAAAACATATGTGGAGATAAAAAATCAAATCAATTTAAAAACCTATTGGAAAATACCAATACAAAGTGTTAGGATAGTGTTTATTTGAAAAAATAGAAATATAAAAAAGTATGTAAAAAAATAAAATAACAGTTATGCTGATAGAAAAAAAATTGATGTCTTATACAATAAAATAGAACACTTCTTTTTCATTTTTAGTAGAATGGTCCAAATAAAATAAATAAAAATATTCATTTTGAAAACCTTTAACAGAAAATTAAAATTGAAACAAAATTATTTTACAAATAATTTATATCTTTATAAATACATCTTTAGAATAATTTTAAAAATATGTACATCAATGAAAAATATTTATAAACAAAAAATTTAAAACATTTAAAATAAGGGGTTTAAGGTAAAGTGTCTATTACCTGGAGTATAGAATGCCAAAAATGTTCTTTATATCCTATATAATAAATATTAAAAAATTATTTACATTATTGAAAACCCTTTTGATGTTTAATATGTTTTCATTAAATAATTAATTTCATTAATTTCAATGATATATTTAATTTATTAATTAGTTAATTCCACATCAAGTGTCTTGAGGATGTTCAGCTCATAATTTCAAAACAACTTCAATATGTTAACAATTATCATATATTTTATTATCAAATAATATATATAATAATAATTCATACATAATCATCATTTTTATAAATTAATTATAATTTAAAATAAATCATGAAATATGGTTACGATAAAAGAATTACTTTACAATTATGAAGATGGTAGGCCGTATGTACGCATGAGTAACATTTTTATTTTTAAATTAGTATAAGAGAAAGAATAATATTATAATTTTATCATTATAAAATTAGAATTATATAATAAATATAATATTCTATCATTAAATAAACATATATGAACCATCAATGTTATATAGATATGAAAAGATAATCGCATCTCTTCTTGTATATAGTAATCCACACATACGCACAAACGAAACTATCATTATTAAATTGATGGAAATGTTATAAAATAGATGATATAATATATTTAAGTAATTATATTTATTTCATTAAAATTATATTTAAGTAAAAAATCCATTATTATATTAATCTTTTAATGAAGAGGATAGAAAAAAATTACATGAGTTCACGAGGTGGTAGTTCATTGTACACACTAATGATGGTTCTGTTAACCATTCTATTGATGATAAGAATGATATAGTTTATTAAATTAATATAATAAAATTTAATTATATGAATGTAATGATTTTATTATTTTATAATGGTTTGATAAGATAATATGGTGGTAGAAGAAGAAATAAAACAAAAATGCCCAGTTATGAACAATACCTATTCGACAAACAACCTCTTTAGGTATATACTTAATTCCATTATAGAATGGTTTTATGATTAAAAATGTCTATAAAATTTAGGTATGGATTTTAGGAATGGAATTTGGTAGAAATTTTATGATCCAAATCAATATTTATGTTTGGGGTGGAGAGTAGATTGGGTGTCCTTTTATAAGTTGGGGAGCGACCACAACTAATTTTTTTAAAAATGCTAAAATATATTAATGTATTTATCAAGGTAAATGTATCTAAAATTGACCATTTACAAATATTAGGTGATATAATGTCCAATTATGGCCCTAAAATAGGATTTATAGATGTTTATAGCTCATTTTAACCATTATCTATTTAGATTAAGCATCGATAAATCTATTTAAACCTTAATAATGATACCTAGTTTTTAGTATTTTTTTATTCATTATGATGAAAAATTAATTTGAAATCATAAATTAAAATTAATTATTCCAAAAAAATAAGTAATATATTTTATCAAATTCAATTAATAGTAGTGACTACCTTTAATTTTGAAATTATACAGACAAACACAATGAAAAATGGTCTTTTAGAAAAATGAATTTTTAAAAATAAAAAAGTTTTAATTACAAATTCAAGTATAATGATATTTTACATAACATTTATTTAAATAAATTGATTAAAAATGAACTAATAAAAAATAAAATCCAATACAAAATAGAATGTGACATTGAACATACATTTAAAGAGAATACAATTTTCAACAAAAATGAGTATTTTTCACAATTTATTAAAAAATAACGTTTTTTTGAAAATTCATAAAAAATAATCTGAGTAAAATTAAGAAAAACTGAATTCAGATATAAAGTTTATTTTTTAAAATTCAAGTTATATAATTTGTAAATAAATATTTTAAATAATATTATTGAATTTAAGAATACCCAAATTGTATATAAATAAAGGATTTTTTCATTTCAACTAAATAATTACCTAATTTTCATAAAATGGATACAAGTATATAACATATAACTAATTATTATCAATGTGAAATGAAAATGATTTTTCATAACATTACCTATTTTTTGATAGAGTAAATACAAGAATTGTGTTTTCATATTCATATGATAATTTACTTTGACGGGACATTATTATAACCATTATGGATCTATTTTATGGTTGGAAAGAAGATCCGGAAAATGATTTTTTAAATAAATATATTTAGAAACTCAAAATACATATATATAGAAATATATCTATATCTGGAATAAATGGTTGGGAATCTTAATATATGCTTTTTATAAAGAAAAATAATATATTTTTAGTTTAACCCAAGATAGTGAGTTAGGAATTACGTATTGAGTCTTTTCAATCATATAGAAACCCTTAGATATTATTATTAGTGAATGATAATTGACATGACTTAGATGAAAATTATTTACAGGGGATTATGTAATACCATGCGATTTTAGTATTAATTTACCTTTAAATAAATTTTATTTAGAATATTTTGAGACACATGATGACCCAAACTAAAATTTACAAACTACATACCTTGTTAAAATAATTCAATATTATCTAAAACATCAAAAATGATATTTACAATAATAATAAAGACACAAATAAATAAAATGAAAATAAAATTCATTATTTGGAAGACAAATAACTAAATTATTTACATATTATTAATATTTATACATTACTTGTTAATTTTAAAACCAATTTATTGATTACTTTTAATGGTTTGAAGATAAATAATTAATGAAATTTAATTAAAACTATTAAATGTTTAAAAATGATATTTTTTGAAGAACTTTTTTTAAAAATGAGGGGTATTTTACCATATGAGTTTAATTAATTAATTTTAGAAAGTAATTAGGAAAATATTTAATATTATTATAAAATACATTAATATTTATTTAATTATAAATTTAATAGAAATAAGCTTAAGAACTTTTAATCTTTAAAGTTTATATTTATATTAAAATAGTTTTCCTTTATATATTGGATCTTCATTTAAAGTATAATTTTATAAATTTTAGAATTTTAAATTGATTAAATTAATTCATCTTTGGAATAATCACAATAATATTATCTTTAGATTAATTTTGGGGATTTATCTAAAATAGTAAAATTTTAAATGAATTGTGAAAATACAATTTATACCTATAATGTAGCTTTTACAATATTATCATATTTTTTGTATAAATTTAAAATTTATTAAAATATCATAGAAAAATATAATTAATGAGTAAAATTATCAATTTAAAAAAACACTATGTTGAATTTTAAAAATTCATTTTAAACATTCTAAAACTTTACTAATTGTTTATTCTAATAAAAATGAATTTTTATTTTTTCCCATTAATTATGTTTTCAAATTGTTTAAATCAATTTTGGATTTATTTTAATGCCAAAAAATATTAATTTTTTTATAAAAAAATAAAAAAATAACATGAAATATAACAATATTAATAATTTTATGCAAAAAATATTTTATATGATAAAAAATACACTTTTTTAAATAATAGGTTTTACATGTAATGATTCTAATATTAAAATGAAATTATCACTTTTACATATTTTTTTTGAAAAAATGGTTTCCATATTTGAAATCATAATTTCAGAATTACCTAATAATGGTATTTTAACTTTTATTCATAAAAATTACTTTTCATGAATAAGAATATAGTTTCCACGATATAGATAAATTAAGGTAAACAGAGTTTAACCAGGTGTAAAAAAGATAAAACATGTTAAAAACATGTATCCAAAGAATTATTTGAAGTGTTTTTTGACTGAAAATTATGTGAAATAAATTATTATTCACTTATAAATTCACATGTTATGTGAATATTTTGTTCCTTTTATATTAAGAGGTTATTTATAAAAACAGTTATTCCATTCAATCATAAAAGAAACCTACCACAACCAATTAAAACCAAATCTATAAATTAACAGATCTAGGGAAATTCTTACCATCTCGAATCCCCTATAATATTATGATATATCTCAAACCAATTAGTAATATTAAGTTTCCCTATGTCCTTATTTCATAGAAGTCCTTCAAGGGAAAACTCTTGTTGTCAATATGAGTACAAATCACTCCTCAACATCTTTTCATCTCTATCCTTTACATAAAGATATAATTTCCCATTATTTTACTAGTAAATTAGTATTTCAAGTATACTATATTTTTATTATTGTTGTAAAAATCATTATCCACCCATTTCTAATAAAAATGAGAACATCATTCATGCATACATGCAGACTACCGCTTCTATAAAATGACAAGTTTTATTTTCAATAACCATGTTAAATGGATGTTTTAAACAGGGTATATAATGAATAAATATTATATTGATAATATTATTATTTTTATTAAAATATAAAACAATTCATACCATCTTTTAGTTTGCTGAAAAATAAAAATGTTATCTATATGTACGTATAGACTACAACCTCTATAAAATAATGTACTCTATTTTTCAAAACCTCCTTAATTGGAATATTATAAATTATATTTCATAAATATAAATTAAATAAATTATTAAGACATTTCATGTATTTTCTTAACAAATTATAAAATAAATTAATGATAATTATAAATTATCTATTTAATATCATTAAATTACATAAAATAACTTCATTTTGTATCCCTTTCTCATAAATGATACCCATAGTTTCAATCAAATGAACACAAGGATGAATAAATCATTGAAAAAAATGATTTAAATATATATTTTAGAATTTAGCAATGATATAAAACTTAAAAAATAATTGGTTTTGATGACACAAATATAATATATAAGTTAAACGATCGAAATTACTAACTTCTAATAATGAAAATAAAATTAAACAAGGAAATGAATGTATATTAAATGATTATAATTAAATAAATTATATATTATAAGATATTAATAAGGTTAAAAAATAATTTTTTATTTGTAACACCCTAGAAAATTTTATTAAAAATTTCTCTCCAAAAAAATTTATTTATTTGAAACCCTGTGTTACACTGAATAACATGTTTAAAATCACTGAGTTATACTATTAAAATGTTATTATTTAAAATGAATGTTATTACCTAGCTGTTGGATTGATGGGTCTCAAATGGAAAAACTATTTTATGAAAATATATGGTTATATATGTTTAATATTAATTCATTGGTTTTAAATTGATTATAAATGACAAAAGAATCATTGTAATGAAAAACAAATATAATTATTTGAACATTTTTTTATGCATGAAATGTATTTTTATATTAATAAATTTAATTGATCACTATTTTTGAGTGAATGTAATTAAATTTATATATCTTTTCTTAATAAAATAGTTTAAACATTCAAAAAATATCATGGGAATATGATAATAATAAATGCAGTTTTATTCTTGGAAATGCATTTTTTATTCAAAAAAGCATTTTTTTGGAATTTTTTCACTTATATTAAAAGTAATTATAAAAATGTTATAAATTTATTAATAAAAACTATATTCTATATTTATAATCAAGTGGTATAAAATTTTTTTATATCTCCCTTTTAATTTTTTTCTCAAAATGAATATTAATCATGGTAAAATTTATCATCTCAATAAAGAGTAAATCCAGTTAATTGAGACTAATAAGAACCCATATGTTTGTAATTTTTCATCCCAATTATTAATTTAATAACATTATTCAACACTTATCATGTTTGGATTTAATTATATTTTTTTAATGGACACTTTTCCATAAAAATTACTTCTAGTTTACATAAATCAATGAAAGTTACAAAATATTACTTTCTTGGTTTTTAATATATCTTATTAGTGCCTATAGTGAAAGAATATCTTATGAATAAATATAAGTTTCTAATTTTCTATTTATAGGAAATAATAATTATATAAATTTATTCTTAAATTTTAGTGTTTATATAATGACCCTAATATCTTTTGCAACATCGATACAATGTTTCTCCAATTAATAAAAAAATATAATAAATGACTTTTATGATATGAAAATAAATATAGTTTGAGTGAGTTAATGAGTTATAGTAAATTTAAATGTAAATGTAATATAATATTATTTATTTATAATTTTATATTGTAATTAAATTTTTTATTAATGTATTTTAATTAAAATTATTTGAATTGTTTCTTAATTGACAAGAAATGATATTTTATGAGGATAATATTTTATAAAATGATATAAAAAATGAAAAAAATCATGTAATAGGAAAATGGGGAAAATATGGTTGAATATTTAATCATTCATATATATATATATCATTTGGGGCCATTTTTATTCATAATGAGTTAATTATATTTTAATATGTTAAAAAATTACAAGAGTGCACCTCCCATCTCTTTTAAAAGGGAACATATCCTTTCACTTATCAAAATCACATTTTGAATTTTAAATCGACCATATTATTCCAAACTCTCTTATAAAATTCTTCGGGCATATTATATGGGTTCTATTTTAATCCAAATGAAAAATATACGGTCTTTATGAGGATATCTAACTGAGTTCTTTTTACAAAGAGATAAACGCCTTAAACGATCACATTATTTTATACTCTTCTTTACCTCATATAAATCTATGTAATGTATCATTAAATAATAAATTAAGTATCTATAACGTGATTAAATTTCATTATTTTTATTAAAACTCTAATATAAATAGTCTTTACTATCAATCGAGAGATGAAAGTATCACTTGTGTGTACATATACACCATCATCTCTACGTAGTGATACAATTCATTTTTCAAAATCATATTTTACGGAGTGGAATTGTGATTGGTTTAATGATTATAAATAATATTTATGAAATAATAATACTTATTTAATTATAATACCATGTATACCTTACTACCATCCAATCAGTTGGTATACGATAATGTCATTCATGTGTTCAAATGGACTACTAGATCCACAAAGATATGTGATTAATTTTTTAGGTATATTATACATAGATGGTAATGGGGGTGAATATGATGAATATATTTGTTATAAATGATATAAATATTATACTAAAAATTTGAATAAATATTTTTCATTTTCATTCAATCAGTCGAAAATTGGAAACTACGTTCACATGTGTGTATGACCTACCGTCTCCATAAACGGTGTAATTCATTTTCATGTTTCTAAATGTATATATAACACTAATTATTTATATAATTAATATATATTATATTTATTTCACTATTAATATTATGAATGTGATGTATCCAAGATAAATGTACAGGGGTGAGAACTTCTTAATTGAAATTATCATGATAAATGAAATAGTTAACACTCAGAAAAAACATTTTTAAAAAATAATTATTTATAAATGGAGTGTTGAGAAGATATAAATAGATAATATATGATGTTATATGTGTGAAAAATAATCTTAAATATATACAGAATAAATTTTAATTTATTATGCAAGATCTTAGAGAGCTTATGATGTAAGGAGACCTTGAAGAAAGGGCTGTTCATCTCACTTTTATTTTAATGGTAAACATTCCATATTGACCACTTTTTTATTTTATGCAGAATACATAATTCACATGAATGTATTTTATAATTAATATTTTAAATTTTATGGGTATTTAAATATCTATATAATTTTATTTCATCCATGGGTATTACGATTCAAATGTTACCATAGTGGTAAGAGTTTTATTCCACAGTCTCATTAATATTTATGTTTGTTTATGTTTAAGTCTTCATTGAGAGAAATATTTGATATTTCTCTTTCATGTACATGTTTTATAAAAATTATTTCAATAATTTTTTTAATATTATCCTTTTATTGTTTAAATACATTTTTATCCGTGTTTTAATTATTACAAAGATCCCCAAAAGTAGGTTTTATTGTTTTCTAAATAAGACACATTGTGAATTTTCTGACAAAAGAATGAAATGAATGTTTTTATCTGATAAATAATGAATGTATTTTCCCACAATTATGGGTAATTTTTGTTATAAATCATAATTTATAAGATAACATGGTTATTTTTGAATAAAATGTATTCTTTTGTAGTTGATAGGATTTTTAAAAAAATCTGTGATTTCAAAATTGAAACGTAAATTTTCTCATGAATTACTCCAAGTTATATTTCAAAATAATTTTCCATATAATATGACATAATTTGTTGTTAATTTCTATTTAATTGAGGTGTCACATCCATGAATTATTTTAAAGGTAAATTTCATTTAATTTATATTCATTCTTTGTTTTGGGGGTTCCCAAGCTTTTTTGAAGGTATGGGCAAGTTTTCATAATTTGGGCCAAACCGTGAACCCATTTCCAAATTTAAAAACCAATTTTATTTGTTTTATAAATATTTCATTTTTTAATATTTAACACCCATTAAAATTACTAAATTTTATCCCCTAACCTATTAACACCTCCATTTCAATTTTTACAATTTAATAATCCATAATAGTGGTGAATTGGGGTTTTTATTTAAGGAATTGGGCCAACCCCAAAGCCCATTTCCAGTTTCAAAAAAACATTTGTTTAATTAATAACTTATTCAATTTTATGTATTTTCGGTTATTCCATGTTTTATCCAAGTCCACTAAACCCAGACGCGCACCCATCTACTTTCCCCCCTCTTCAAAGCTCTTATTAATTGCGAATTAGTGTATAACTTTATAGGTTTTCTCAAATCATCCATACCTGAAGAGGTAACTTCTTTCCTACATAGCTCTCACAATTATTACTCTTTTCCCTCCATTCCAATTCATATTTATACCCTTACTCATCCTTTTCGAATGTAGGCTTTAAACATGTGTTTTATTGTTCAATTCTTGTGGTTTTTGGTTTGATCTATTTCTGTCTTTGTGTGGCGGTGGTGTGACTAGATTTTTGTACAGTGATTCATGGGTTTCCTTTGATGTGGTAGGTGATTCATTTTAGTATTAACTATTTATGTCCTATCTACTAGGTTAATGATATTTTCATGTCAATTTAATTTTAATGTTGCTGAAAAAATTGGGTTTAGTGGCAATTATATGGCAAATGAATTTTAAGTGCCATTTTTTGGTGAAATTGGGGTTTTCATATAAATATTTTATTGGTTCATTAAGGACTTACATATAGTTATTTAGTTGATTTTGATGAAATTTATTAGGTATTAAAATATTTTTTTCAATGTTATTCTACTATGGTTTTTGCTATGAAATTTTTTTTGGGTGATGTATGTTAAGTAAATGATCTTTTTGAGTACCAAATTGATGTCAAATTGGTTGTTTTGCATGGATATTCTATGTGATGCTTATTGGGGTTGTTTGATAACTCATGTAATAAATTTATATAAATGTTTTGGGTGTTGGGAATTCTTATTTGGAAAATTTGATTATGTACACATTGTTCAAAGTGGGGTTTTAAAGGGGATTTTTGTGTCCAAAGCATTGTTAGTATTTGTGAAGTTGATTGTAAAAAAATAAAAATGTTTTGTTGTGTGATTTTAGTGGCACAAAGTTCATTGAGCTACTGTAAAATTTTTATGTTACCAGTAGTGATGTTTTATATGGAAAGGGATTTATGTATATTTATGAAATTGTTTGATCACAAAGGGGGAAGCTCAGGTACCTAGGGGGTGGATAGGTACTAGTACAGATAGTGAACCAGATAGGGTTTGTCCACATTTCACATAGAGTTTGGATAATGACAACTCTAACTAAACTATATAGATGATGATTTGGGACCGATAGGTTATGGGTATGTTCCCTACTAGTGTCTCATGAAAGAGAATAGATTTTTCTATGGTTACCTTACACTGAGTTATGAGGTATATAGGGACCTAAGACAATCTAGTGCCTAGGGGTGTTCTCGATTTTGTTGATCATTGGATTTGTTCTATTATCACCTGTATTATGGTGTGTTTGGATTTAAATTACAATATCTAACATGTATTTTTTAAATTTTTTTACATTCGTAATGTTCAAGTTTGAAAATAGTTTTCAATCGAATGTTATGTTTCATAGAATTTACACTGCTTTTCTTTGGATATTAAAACTACTGACTTTTTCACCATGTATTGCATGAAATATGGAATCAATGGGTGGTATCCTATTGGTCTTAGGATCACACCCTAATTACCACCATTGGGTGTAAGTAGACATGGTTATTATTGACTCTTGTAAAGGAAAGGCTTTGGGTGGTGGAGGTTCAGGGTGTTTGTTTCTATCCTTGGTGAGGATTTGTGAAGATGGATTGTGGGTGATGACCCCTTTCCATGTGGAGTCATTGGGTATATCTCTCTACTCTCTATTTGTATTTGGAAAACTTGTATTTTCTTTAAACCAATTTATTTAGTTTTTGTTTTTTCTTAAGACTTGTTTGGCTCGAAAATCTTAGATTTATATTATGGATTGTTTTTAATGTTTTATGATTATCTACTTGGTTAAATCATTCCCAAACCTAAATTAACGACACATAGGCTCTTGTATAAGAATGTGGTGATAGGGAATGCCCTTAGGGTTTTTCCACAGTCCCGTTTTCGTGCTGGTATTGGTGGAGACCCAATTCCATTCATGAAAAAATAGTATCAAACGAGGCCAAACTTTTTTGGGTTATATTGCTATTTTGGGATGAGTGAGGATAGAAAGAATCTTGTATTGTTAGGGATCGGGGTTTTGGTTGTGTGTAGGGTTCCAAGACTTCTCCTCTCATGGTTGATATTGAGTCAGCAAGGGATGATGGAATTTACAGAGTGACTACACTTGTAGGTGAGACACGTGGGCTGCAGACCACACGCGGACATCGGACAGATGTGGAGTAGTAGTTTCTTTTATTATAGGAATGTGTTTAGATTATTTATATATGATGTATTTGATTAAAATTTTCAAAATTGTGGTTTTGATTATTTTTTTGTGACTATTTAATTTTTTCACAACATGCCTCCCTAGAAATCTCACACGAACCCACGATGGGAAGACAGAGATAGTTCTCCCACACCGATTGATTAAAGGATAGTCGACGTTGTGGTATGGGATGTCCAAGATCTAGAGCAGGGACTGACCCATACTTATATTCCTTCTAGGATGGAAGATATGGGAACTAGAAAAGATAAAGCTCAGCAGTTTCTGAAAAAAAGCCTCCTACCTTCTGAGGCAGCTCCGAACCCCAGGAAACAGAGGAATGGATTAAGAAGATCGAGTGTATGTTTGAGTTCCTGGAGACACCCAAGGAGCTTAGGGTGAAGTGTGCCTCCTTTGCCTTGGAGGGTCCCAGCTGTAAGTGGTGGTAGTTTGTAATTTATACTGTGAAGAATGAGTAGATGCGCTGGGGAGATTTCAAGGTCGTCTTCAATGAACAGTACTACCCTGAGTTCTAGGAATAAGCCAGGTCTAGAGAGTTCATGGACCTTCTTCAGGGGAGTCTTTCTATGATGGATTATGTGAACTGTTTCACGGAGTTGGTTCGGTATTCCCCTAAATTCATCTCGAAGGAACAATTGGAGGCCCACAGGTTCGAGAAAGGCTTGCGACTAGAGATATACTCCCAAGTTTTCTTATTCAAGCTAAGGACCAATGTTGTTGTAATTCACTGAGCATGTATGTTGGAGATTTATAGGAAAGGAAGGTCTAGTTCTTCTAGTTCATTATTAGTAGTGGGAAGTGGAGACTCTTTAGAGATGAAAAGGAATTAAAAGGAACTAGTGAATAAAAGAGGTAGTAGTTCATGCCACTCTTCTAGACAATTTTTTTTGGATTCTGATGTGATATCGGTCGTGTACCACCAGTGTGGGAAGCCTGAGCACATCTGACTAGTATTACCACTTCCTCTGAAGCCTTGTTACCAGTGTGGAGGCATGGGGAATTTACAGTGCTTCTTCAGGGTGGCATGTCCACTACCGAGTAGGGCAGGGTTAGTGGCATCAAGAGGAGCGCCAACACAGTCTGAGCTGTCGAAGACTAAGGGATCTCAATTTGGAGGATTTGGTGGTAGGGATAGGTCATCTTCTGGGAAGATCTAGTTTTGGGCATAGACATAGACTAGCGGTCCTCCTCGGGTAGATACAAGACATCTTCATCCAGTGGATTAAGAAGAAGTAGGATCAGAGGTGGGACCATCAATAGTTTGAGGTACTATTTTATTCGCATATTCTATAGTTACTACTCTATTTGATACTAGAACTTCTGTTTCATTTATTTTTGCCTGTTTTGTGAACATACTGAATTTTATAACTGATTTGATGTCCTTTATGATGGATTTAGTGAAACCGCTAGGAAAGAAGAAGTAGTAGTGCCTCAGGTGCCCCTCGTGTGCGCTTTCCATGTTAGGGGTTGAGATGGAGTGGGACCTCCTGGTTCTAGATATAGAACTGTTTGACATAATACATGGCATGGATTGGATAGTAAAATTCCAATAACACATTGATTACTACATACATCAAGTGAGTTTCATAGTACCTGATGGGTGTCGTCGGGTTTTTCATGGAGAATGGAATCCTCGGTCAGGTCTCACAGTTTAAGAACTCGGACCTTCTTTTCAGGTATGTTTTTCCTTTTTCTGGAGTTTTTGAGAAAAGAGGAGTTTCTGGAAATATTTGAAGTACACGTCGTGTACTTTGTGAGTACACGCTGTGTACTCCCTTGCTGCACGAGGCCGTGTGCTGGCTGTGTCCAGGACACACACACGACCATGTTGGGGCGATGTGGAGGGCTCGTAAAGTGGAGTACAGAAAATCCTAATACACGTTGTGTACTCCGAAAGCACACACCGTGTACTTTCATTTTATACATTAAACGGACTGGGGTCGCATCTTAACCCTTGAACCGTCTTCTTCTCCAGCTCCTTTGACTGAGGGCATCCCGTACGGTTGCGAATCTTCTTCTAGCCCCCGAGCCTCAATCCATTATCTGAATCGACCGCCGTCGATTTCATTGGAACTTCATCGGTAAGCTATTCCTATAACATCATTTCCCAATTCCTCGTCTTTCTCAAGTTATCGTGGGTTGAGAGTTTTGGACAATTTCTTATATCTATGATGTTCTGAGGAGATTCAATCTTCATGTTTCGAGTATATTGATCTCCTAACATAGAGGTAGGTGTTTTGTGCCTTTTTTAGTATGTCTTTGAGTATTTTTGTGTAAATTCCACCAATTCCCTTGAACGGGGTATTGTGTGTTTCCTATTTATCCCTTGTTGATTGCCTTCTTTGTTTATATGTCTGAGTAGATGTTATTGGGGGTTAAAAGGGTGGATTGTTTTTCCTTGGATGTTTTTCCCACGCATGGTTTTACTATTAAGCTTTTTCCGGTTCCATGCCTAGTTTATAGGAAGGTGTTACTATAGTTCTTTAATGATGAGAATTTGTAGTATGCTAGCCAAGTGGTTCCTTAGGTTACCTTGGCCATTATGAAATATGATACTTTTTGACTTTACATAGGGCATTGGGAACCTAGTGTAGTGCAACATATGTAGAATGGACGTAAGGGCTTCTCCAGAGTGTCTTATAATACGATACGAGACCATAGGGGGAATTGACGTTGAGTTCTTCCTTAGAGTTTCTGTAGTTCCTTGACGTGGGCCACTGGGGGAATGAGATGTTGAGTGCTTCCCTAGAGCACCTTTAGTAAGATACGATACTATAGGTGGAACTGACGGTGAGTGATTTCTCAGAGAGTCTATTCTTTAGATGAACCAGAGGGGTGATACTTTGTGTGCCTCCCCAAGGGTTGCTAGTACTTGTAGGTTGAACCATAGGGGTTAGGTTGTGAGAACTACCCATAGGGTTACCTGTTTGTTTTACTTGCTCGTGTGGCTACTTCCTTGTTGTGATTATGTGCTAGAAACTTTGTATTGTTTTCTGTTTAGTACTTCCCAGTTTACTATTTTATGTACTTTTACCAGCCATATATTCACTGATTGTTAGGAATAGATCTTTGGGTGGTTTCTTACCGGGACTTTGTCTCACACCTTATTTGGCCCACGCTTTTGGGCCCAAACAGATTATTTTGTTACATGTATAGATAATAAAAGGCACCCTTCTACATTAGGTTCTTGATTGCACTGATGTTAGAGAGCATGGGACCAAGATGAGGCTTGTGATGCTGAGGAGTTGCTCATCTGTTTTTCTTTTGTACCTTGGTTTAGTATTATATTCAGCATTGTGACTTGTTTGGCTGTTTTCTTAGACATATATGTATCATGCATCATTTACATATAGTTTTGATCTAGTTGTTTATTTACCAGTCCTCCACTATTATTGTTGTTGTATATTTACCACTTCTGATGTTCACTCTGCCAATGAGGGCATAGTTTCCCCACTATCACACCCAAGGACCTCGCTGCTAGGAGGCAACCTTTGGTGTTCAGGTAAATGCGCTTGAGGCCTTTTGACCAACTGGGTACGGGGCACCTCTGGGTGGCTTCTGGAACCAATACATTACAAAGTTGTATCAGAGGGTTTCTTTTCTCTTGACTTACAGTTTGGAGACTATAGCCAGGGATAGGATGGAATAGGTACTTAGAAATGAGTTGTGCTCGGGAGTGGCTAACCCGTGTACAGGGAAAAACCACACTACCTCGTTTATTGCAATTTTATCGGTTTTCAATTTTTCAATTGATTTTATTTCATCATAGGGTTTTTCACATGAATTATGCTATTACTGTTGTTGTTATTGCGGTTCTATTTCTGTCATGACCCGATGATATTAGGGTATTCCATCTCATGCATCATATAGGCACATGTTAGAAATCACATGCCATGCATTCTTTCCATGCCATCTAGGATGCGTTAGCAATTGCATGTTGTTGTGATAGACATTATGTAGATTATGCATGCTGTTGTGATAAATGCTTTGACAGAATCTCTACTGTTTGATAGAGAACTTTTTTGTATAGTGTTGTGCTTAGATGGATTCCAACCTTTGGTTCTTGAGGAGTTATGGGACCTCATGGATAGAAATTTAGTGGATCATTGACCTGTTTACATTTTTTGTAACTTGTATAAGATGAAATGCTCTGATTCGAGGGGAGTATGGTCCCTCAAGTATCAGAATTTTTCACCTCAACGCTTTTTTTTCTGTGTTTTATGGGATCTGGTGCAGTTATGAGGCTACTATCCAGAAAAACCCAGAATACACGACATGTACTTAATGAATACACGCTGTGTAGTCTATAGCAGTGTCATTGACTGTGTGAGTAGGGACACGGGATTGTGAAAAAAATCTTATAGGAACACGTTGTGTACTAGTTTAGTACATCGTGTAGTAAGGAATTGGTACTCCGACTGTGTCACAAACAACACGGGTCATGTTATCATTCTACATACATGCCATGTCTGAATTTTACACGCAGTGTTGTTTGATCTGGGTACCCGGCCGTGTCACAAACAACACGGGTTGGTGTTACCCTTTCTCATACACTCCGTGTCCATCTGGAACACGTCGTGTAGTGTCATCTGTGTGTCTGACTGTGTTTCTAACAACACGGGCTAGGTAAGTCATGTCTAGTACACGCCATGTCTTCCGTGAACACGCTGTGTAGTTTTTTCATGGAGGAGCCGTGTGGCTTAACCATATAGAAGGACTCGGGCAGGGAATAGGATTCATGTACACGTAGTGTTTTAGGACAACGCATCGTGGATTTGGGTTGTTACATTACCAGTTTTGGAAAAAGTATATGCCAATGTGAATTTCATAAGGGAACACGCCTCGTAGGGAAAGAAAACGCCGTGTCGTCATGTTTTTCATTACTTTAATGCCTCATTTTCCCTATTCCTTCTTGTGCCTTCAGTTTTTCAGTTCTTTCTTTGTTGATATAAGTTGTACGTTTGACATTGTAGGGTCATGGCACCGAGACATCCTCTAGTTGTACGCCATTTTTTCAGGTAGTTATTAGACACCGGAAATGGCCGATCAGGTACTTCCTGTAGATCATCCTGTGGTGGCATCCTTGACACCATCAATGATATCAAATGCAGGCACTGATGCACCGTTTATGGATGATTTTATAAGGATGATGCAGACCTTCGAGGGAGATATGCCTTCTGCCACGTCTATGGAAGACTTGACAAGGGTTTTCCAGCAGCAACATCCTCCCACCTTCTCAGGGGAAGGGGGAACTCAGGCTGCAAAGTCACGGGTAGAATCCATGATGATGATCTTCTAGCATCTTGAGACACCTATAGAGAGGTGGGTCACACTTTCTACCTATATGATACGAGACTCTACCAAGAGGTGGTGGGATGTGATCTCACAGGCGGTTCATCATCAGGTTATGGCATAGGAAGAGTTTCAATGCGTCATTTATGACTAATTCTTTTTGGAGACCCTGAGGGATGACCGAGCTCGGGAGTTCATGAGCCTAGAGCATGGTACTATTTATTTCATGGATTATTCCTCTAATTTCACCGAGCTTCAGCGTTTCACACCCCTACAGTGCGCACATGGGTTGTTCTTGGCAAAGAAGTTTGAGGATGGCCTCAAATGGGAGATCTGATCACAGGTGAGTATCTTCAGGCTGAATTCCATCACATCCATTATCAACCAGGAACTGTTTTCAGAGAAAAATCTGAGAGATTCTAGAGCTGGGAGCTAGGGCGGATCCACTTCTAGAATTAGTCCTTCTCCAGCTGATACCAGGAAGTGCCGTAGGGAGTCTACATGCAGTGATCCGAGACAGCGAGACACATCATCAGGTAGCCTTGTGGTATCTACAGTTGTGGAAGAGCTGGGAATATGAGGCATCAGTGCCAGAGAGACCCAATGGAGTGCCGGTCTTGTGGCAAGATGGGGAACCTTCAGCGCTTCTGTCAAGTGTTATCACCAGCAGCTGGTGAGAGGGGTTTATCCATGACTCCTCATTCAGGAGAAACACCACTAGTTTCTCACCAGTATGAGAACTAGAGTTATTTCGGCCGTTCAGGCCGAGGTGGAGGTCATGGACGGGGTGGTCAGTCGCCGGTCTATCTGCGAGAGCAGGGCAGATCAGCTCAGAGCAGTCAAGTAGGGCCACAGGGTCGTGGTATAGGTCTGGCTTTTGCAGTGGAGCAGACCCATCCAGAGCAGGATCCCAGAGCCTCTACAGTTCTAGGTACGATCTTAGTAGCCTCAGTTTTGTCTTCAGATCTTTTCGATATTGGTGCTATGAATAGCTTTATCTCTGTTGCTGTTGTGGAGAGCCTTGGGCTCTGCATATTTTCATCTGCCGATACATTGACACTAGACACACCGTTGGGGACCAGAGCGGGTAGTGTACGTCAGTGCAAGGAGTGACCTCTTGAGGTTGCGGGGTGTCACTTTTTAGGGGACCTCTATGTCTTAGAGATGAAGATCTATGATGTCATTCTCAGAATGGACTGGCTAGTTTCCTTCCAGGAAGTCGTCGACTATTATCACCGAAGGGTGAGTTTAAAATCACCATAGGGTGGATCCTTTCTTCATCGAGGTGAGTGGGATGTCCAGGCGAGTAGAAAAGGACCCTTGAATCATGGTCTAGGAGGAGTTATAGCCCAGATTGATAGTTTTTATCTAGATGGCCAAGGGACTTCACCGTTAAACATTCCTCTTGTGGTGGATCATTTCAGGGATGTCTTTCCAGATGATTTTTCAGGTTTTCCTCCGGAGCGTGAGGTAGAATTTTATATTGAGCTCGGGTTGGGAGTGGCACTGGTGTCCATTCCTCCTTATAGGATAGCTACACTTGAGTTACAGGATCTCAAGAAGCAGTTAGTGGAGTTGCAGGCAAAAGGTTTCATCGGACCCAGTACTTCTCCTTGGGGATCGCCTATCCTATTTTCCAAAAAGGCAGACGATACCCTCAGGCTGTTTGTGAACTATCAGATGTTGAACCATTTGACGGTCAAGAACCGATATCCCTTTATGAGGATCGATGATCTCTTCGATTAGCTTTGAGAAGCCCGAGTGTTCTCAAATATTGAATTGAGATCCAGTTATCATCAGTTGCACGTTATACCATCAGATATACCTCTTAAAGCATTCCGGAGCTTGTATGGTCTACATGAGTATATGGCTATGATGTTCAGTCTCACGAACGCGCCTGTAGTATTCATGGCACTGATGAACTGAGTGTTCCATCCATACTTGGACTCTTTCATAGTGGTCTTCATGGACGATATCTTGGTGTACTGCCACACTCAAAACGACCTTGCTACCCATCTTGAGATTGTTTTGAGAACACTAAGAGATCATCAGTTATATACTAAGCTCTTGAAATGCAACTTTTGGATGGATCAGATTCACTTTTTGGGCCATGTTATCTCAGAGACGGGAGTATCAGTGGACCTAGAGAAAGTGAGAGCAGTAGTTTCCTGGGAGCATCCAAAGAACATTGTTGAGGTATGATGTTTCCTAGGGCTGGCTGGATACTACAGACACTTCATATAGGACTTTTCCCTCTTATCAGAACTGCTGACAGGTCTGAAAAAGATATGGGAGAAGTTCTTATTGTAATATTCTTGTGAGTCAGTCTTTTAGGAAATGAAAGGGAGGTTGACTTCAACACTGATACTAGTCTTTCCAGATCCAGGCAAGAGCTACACTGTCTACTATGATGCATCAGGTATTGGGCTGGGAGATTTGCTTATGCCGGGAGATGGGGTTGTTTTGTATGGGTCTCGGCAGTTGAGGCCACATGAGAGGAACTACCTGAAGCACGATATCAAGCTGGCAGCAGTTGTTCATGCCTTAAGATTTTGAAGACATTATCTTTTAGGAGAGCATTTTGTGGTATTCACCGACCACAAAATTCTCAGGTACATCTTCACCTAGCATGATCTGAATATGAGATAGCGCAAGTGGGTTGATCATCTTTAGTCCTTATATCTTGACCTTGCTTACACGCCTGGGAATGGAAATGAAGTGGCTAATATGTTGAGAAAGAGGAATCAAATATATGTAGTTTAGGAGGCCAGCAGTGAGTTGAAGCTTATGGCTCTATTCACTGAGATGCATTTGGAGGCGCATGGAAAACATGGTCGGACCTTTCTATCTTATGTTGTTGTTACCTCTACACTTATTGATCAGGTATGGATGAGGAAACTATCATATTCTGAAGGCCTAGTCCTTTGGGAGAGTGTCTCAGGAGAGGATCCTCTTTCGGGATGGACAGTGGGAGAGGATGAAATCTTGCGTTTCCAGGGACACATATGGGTGCTAGCATACATACACGAGGAGATGATGTAGGATTTTCATTCCTCAGTTTGGACAGTTCGTACTGGCGTCACCAAGATGTATCGTGATCTACACCACCAGTATTTGTAGCCATGTATGAAGAGAGATTTTTCAGGTTTTTTCATGAGGTGTTCCACTTGTCAGCAGGTGAAAGAGGAGAATCAGCGATGAGAAAGTCTTTTACAGCAGTTATGCATTCCAGAGAGGAAGTGGAATGATGTCATGATGGTCTTTGTGACTAGTTTTCCGAGGTCACCTTGATGGAATGATGTTGTTTGGGTTGTCATCGATATGATTACGAAGGTTGTTCACTTCTTCCGGATCAAAAATACCTTTAGTGTTGATGAGATGGGACGTTTGTACGTCAGAGATATTGTACATCTACATGGAGTTCCACACTACATTGTTTCAGATAGGGATGCACGTTTTACTTCTTGGTTCTGGTAGGGGCTTCAAAAGGCATTAGGTACACATGTACTTTTGATTACAACATACCATCCTCAGACAGATGAACAGTCCGAGCGCACGATCCAGGTGCTTGAGGATATGCTCCGAGCATGCATTCTGGACTTTGGAGATTTTTTCGGAGAAGCATATACCTCTTTTCGATTTCTCCTAGAATAATAGTTTTCAAGAAACTATCACAATGGAACCTTATGAGTCTTTATACGATAGGCCATGTCGATCACCTTTATGCTGGCTGGAGGCAGGATAGGCAGCTTTGCCGAGACCTTGTCTTGATCAGGAGACCTCAGAGTAGATAGAGTTGATTCAGAAGAGGATGGCTACGACACATTATCGTCAGAATTCTTATGCTGATCAGAGGAGATGACCACTGGAGTTCGAGGTCAGGGATCAGGTTTTTCTACGTGTCGCGCCGAGGATGAAACACAAGAGGATTCAGAGATAGGGTAAGCTTTCACCATGGTACGTCGGCCTGTTTGAGGTGTTGGAGAGAGTTGGGCCAATTTCCTATCGATTGCAGTTACCTCAGAGGTATCAGGATATGCACGATGTCTTCCACGTATCTCATCTCTGACATTACTTTTCAGACCCATCTCATGTCTTTCAACCTGAGGAGGTTGAGCTCAAAGTGGATGCATCATTTGGTGAGCATCATATACGGATTTTCGATCATAGTACGAATGTTCTCCAGGTCCGGTTTGTCCCCCTGGTACGAGTGATGTGGCAGCACGAGAGAGTACAATATGAGACTTGGGAGAGGGAGGCCGATGTATGATCACAATGTCCAGAGATGTTCGAGGTTTCTTCTTCTATGCCTCGCTAGGGAAATTTGGGGAAAACTTTCTTTAAGGGGGGATGTTTGTATGAACCTGGACCTTCTTTTCAGGTATGTTTTCCCATTTTCTGGAGTTTTTTTAGAAAAGCAGAGTTTATATAAATTTTTGAAGTACATTCCATGTACTTTATGAGTACCCACCTTTTACTCCCTTTCCACGTGAGGCCGTGTGCTAGACGTGTTTGGTCCACACACACGGCCATGTAGGGGCGATGTGGAGGCCACTTAATGTGGAGTATGGAAAATCCTAGTACATGACGTGTACTCCAAAAGTACATTCCGTGTAGTTTCTTTTTTCATTAAACAGACCGAAATCACATGTTAACACTAGAACCGTCTTCTTCTCCAGCTCCTTCGACCGAGGGCGTCCCGTACGACCGCGAATCTCCATCAAGCCCCCGAGCCTCCGTCTGTTCTCCGAGTCGACTGGTGTCGATTGCATTGGAACCACAGCAGTAAGCTCTTCCTTCTCCTAGAGCTTTGTTTCCCAATTCATCTTCTTTCTCAAGTTATCTTGGGTTGAGTGTTTTGTATGTTTTTTTTGATCTATGACGTTCCAAGGAGATTCAAGCTTTGAGGTTCGAGTATATTGATCTCCTAACGTCGAGGTAGGTGTTTTGTGCCTTTATGTTGTAAGTCTTTGAGTATTTTTGTAAAAATTCCACCAATACCCTTGAACGGGGTATTGCATATTTCCTATTTTTCCCTCGTTGATGGCCTACTTTTTTTATATGTCTGAGTAGAGGTTATTGGTTGCGAATAGGGTGAATTTTTGTTCCTTGGATGTTTTTCCCATGCAGGTTTTTCCTATTAGAATTTTTCAAGTTCCATTCCTAGTTTATAGGATGGTGTGACTATAGTTATTTAATCCTGAGATGTTGTAGTATGTTAGCCAAGTAGTTCTTTAGATTACTTTGGCTGTTATGCGATACGATACTTGCTGACTTTACACAGGGCTGTGGGAACCTAGTGTAGTGGACCGTTGGGAGAATGGACGTAATGGATTCTCTAGAGTGTCTTATAATACGATGCAAGACCACATGGGGAATTAAAGTTTAGTGCTTCCTCAGAGTGTATGTAGTTCCTCAATAAGGTCCACAGGGGGAATGAGATGTTGAGTGCTTCCCCAGAGAACCTTTGTTAAGATACGATTCTATAAGGGGAATTGACGGTGAGAGCTTCCTCAGAGAGTCTATTCTTTAGTTAAAATAGAGTGGTGAGACTGTGTGTGCCTCCCAGAGGGTTTCTAGTAATTTTAGGATGAACCATAGGGGTTAGGCTATGAGAAATACCCAGAGGGTTACCTGTTTGTTTTACTTTCATGTGTGGATGATTCCTTGTTGTGATTATGTGTTAGAAACTGTGGAGTGTTTGTTGTTTAGTACTTACCTGTTTACTGTTTTCAGTACTTTTACCCACCATATATTCACAGACTATTAGGCACAGATCTTTGGGTGGTTTCTTACTGAGACATTTTCTCACACCCTGTTTGGTCCATGATTTTGGGCCCCAACAGATTATATTGTTGCAGGTATAGAGAAGGGAAAGTGCCCTTATACTTCAGGTTCATGATTGCACTAGATCTAGAGAGCATGGGACCAAGCCGAGGACTGAGATGCTGAGGAGTTTCTCATATATTGTTCTTTTATACCTTGTTTTAGTACTATATTTAGCATTGTGACTTGTTTGGCTGTTTTCTTAGACATGCATGTATCATGCATCATTTACATATAGTTCTGCTCCAATTGTTTATTTACCTTTCTCCTACTGTTATTGTTGTGTTATATTCACTACTTCTATTGTGTACTCTACCAATGAGGGAATAGTTTCCCCACTATCACACCCAAGGCCCTCGCTGCTAGTCGGTAGCCTCTGGCATTCGGGGAAATGCGCTTGAGGCCTTGTGACCAACCAGGTAAGGGGAGCCTCTGGGTGGCTTCCGGAATCGGGATGTTACAAATAGGGCCTCCACTCCCATAGTTGGGTAGTCATATCTTCTAGTTATCTTCATTAGTGCTAGAGGACGATGGTCTTGACCTTGAAGGTTCTCTACCTCATGCAGTGAATTCATTTCCGGAGGTGTTCCCAGATGATTTTCAGGTTTTCCCCCGGAGTGGGATGTAGCGTTTTTTATTGATCTGGCACTGGGAACTCAAACGATATCTCTTCCCTCATATTGTATGGCCCTCACCGAGATGAAGGAATTAAAGATACCACTGGAATACTAAGAATCCAAAGGATTCATTTTCCTGAGCGTCTCTGCAGCTGCTCCTATGTTGTTTGCAAAAAAAGGATGATGGATCTCTTGGGATGTGCATTTACTACTAGAAGATGAATAAGGTAACTATTAATAATGAATACCCTTTTCCCAGAATAGATGTTTTGTTTGATCAGTTGAATGGGGAAAAGTGGTTCTCAATGATATACCTATGTTCGTGGTATCATCAACTTAGGGTGAACAAGTCAGATATCCCAAAGAGCACCTTCTGAAGTAGGTACAACCACTTTGAGTATTTGATCATGCCCTTCGGATTGACCAATGCTCTAGAGGTATTTACGGAACTCATGAACATGGTGTTCCATAAGTATATTGATTCCTTCATTGTGATGTTCATGGATGACATTCAATTATACACTAGCTCTATGGAGGAACACAAATATCATTTAAGGATTGTATTGCACACTTTGTGGGATCACAACCTCAATGAAAAGTTGTCAAAGTGCACTTTATGGATTAGGGAAGTGATAAATATAGGGAGTCTGATCTCTGAGCAAGGGGTTTCAGTGGACCCTAAGAAGATTATTGCAATTATGTCATGAGAGAATCCAAAGAATGTGTTTGAGATCAAGAGTTTCCTTGGCATGTCTGGTTATTACATGAAATTTGTTTTGGATTTCTCTCAGCATGCTTCACTGATGACCGTGCTCACCCAGAAAGGGGTGAAGTTTTTATAGGGTCCAAAATGTCAGGAATCATTCATGGAGCTGAATATGTGGATTAATCCCTCCCCCATGTTGATTTTTTCAGAGGCTGCAATGGTGTATGTGGTCTATTATGATACTACAGGTATGGGTCATGGGTGCATGCTTATGCAAGGTGATGACGTGGTGGCATATGGATCTCGCCAACTCCGACCACACAAAATTAACTACCTGATGTATGAATTGGAGTTCGTAGCAGTGATTCATTCATTGAAGACTTGGCGGCATAACCTCATTGGGGAGAAGTTTGTAGTCTAATATAATCACACAGTATTGGCCTATATCTTCTCATAGAAGGACCTCAACTTGAGGAATCGTCGTTGGATCGAGTACCTGTAGGGGTTCAACATTGATATTTTCTATACCCCATGCAAGGGTAATGTGGTGGGCATTTAATTGAGAAAAATAGTTGTAGTGCAGGTTTTGAGGAAGTCCAGTGATGAGTGGACTTTGATGGGGCTCTTTTCTCACATGCATGTGGAGACCAGGGAACACACTGGAGGTGCGTTCTTTGTGAGCATCAAGTTGACTCCTCTGTTAGAG
Organism: Viscum album; assembly: GCA_963277665.1. Lineage (NCBI taxonomy): Eukaryota > Viridiplantae > Streptophyta > Magnoliopsida > Santalales > Viscaceae > Viscum > Viscum album. The sequence goes on from OY728126.1 coordinate 955,954,354, forward strand.
TTTATTCAGTAGGAACAATCCAATGATGAGCTTTGTTATTGGCCTAAGTAGTTTCTTCATGGTGGGGAGACATCCTTTGATTGGTCTTCATCTCCCAAGGGAATATTGTGCTAAAAGGGCCGTTCAGTAGTGTCATTATCTCTATGGAAGTTGGTAATGGAGGAAAGCCACCGGTCTCAGTGGGCTTTCCATTCTAGTGCCACCAAGATGTATTATGATGTCCGTCGATAGTTCTGGTGGCCTATTATGAGACAATACATAGTGGAATTTGTGTCGAGATGCTGCACATGGCAGTAGTTGAAAGTAGAGCACCAAAGGCCCTCCGGTTTTCTCCAACCATTACCCATTACTACCTGGAAGTGGGATGATGTTTCCATGGACTTCATTTTTGTCTTAACTCGTACACCTCATGGTAACAATTCTATTTGGGAGGTGATTGATCATCTATCCAAAATCTCCCCACTTCATTCCACTCAGATTTACTTCTAAAGTGGATGACATGGTCCATTTGTATCTTCTAGTGGTGGTGAGACTCTATGGGATTCCATCAATAGTTATCTCATATAGGGACCCACATTCCCCTTCTCAATTATATGAAGGCCTTCATAATTCATTGGGGTTTTAGATTAATATGAGCACGACATACCATCCTCAGAAGGTTGGTCAGATAGAGCAGGAGATTTAGATTTTGGAGAAAATTCCCCATGCATGTGTCTTGGACATTGGAGGTTCATGGGATCACCATTTGGGTTTGGTTTAGTCTATTTATAATAACATTTACCAATCCTTGATTTTAATGGCCCCTTTTGAGGTGCTCTATGTTCGACCTTGTTAGTCCCCCCTATGTTGGGATGAGATAGGTGAGACGTCACTGTTGGGGCTAAGTCTGGTGCAGGATTTATCTGAGAAGGTCAAGTTAATCCGGTAGCATTTATTGAAAGATTAGAGTCACCATAAATAATATTCTAACTAGAGGCATCGACCCCTAGAGTTTTCTGTGGGTAATAGATTTTTCAAGAAAGTGGCTCCTCATCTAGGCCATCGTTGATTGAGGAAGCAGGGAAAGTTGATGCTACTATATGTCGGGCCCTTTGATATCACCGATCATATTGGAAAGGTGGCATACATTTTGGATTTACCTTCTTAGTTGACATCCATCCATGATGTCATCCATGTCTCCTAGTTGAAGAAATACAACCTGGATCTGTCCCATGTGCCGAGCTGGGAAGTATTGGGGATAGATCAAGACTTGTCTGTTGTTGATAGGCCGGTGAAAATAGTGGAATCCCAAGAGAAGGTGATTTGAGGGAAGTCCATTCTATTAGTCTAGGTTTATAGGCTGCATGGGAATGATACAAATGAGACATGGGAGCGGATTTCATGCGTCGAGGAAAAGTACTCGTTCTTATTTTCCTATCAAGCATCAGGTTTACATTCCATGGTGGAAATTCATTCATGGTGGGGAGAATTGTAACATAAATAACATATTTTAAAGTTAAATTTCATTTAATTTCTTTTCGGTCTTTGTTTTGTGTCTTTCTAAAGTTTTTTTGGAGGAAAGGGTGAGTTTTCATGATTTGGGCCAAACTGTGAGCCCATTTTCTCATTTAAAAACAATTTTGTATCTTTTATAAATATTTCAATTTTTTAATATTTCTCACCCATTAAAATTCCTAAATGGCCTCCCCTGACCTATTAAATCCACATTTTCGATTTTTTCCCATTAGGAATCCATAGTAATGGTGGATTTGGGTCATTATTTAATGAATTGGGCCATCCCGAAAACCCATTTCCAGTTTTTAATTTTTTTTGTTTATATAATAACATATTAAATTTTTAGTATATTATGGTGATTAATAGTGTTAGATAGGACCACTAAACCCTACTACGTGTCCATCCTCTTTCCACCATCTTTGGAGCTCGTATTCATTGTGAATTAGTGCATAACTTCATAGAGTTTCTCAAATCGTCCACATTTGAACAAGAAACTTCTTTCCTCTATAACACTCTCTATTCTTACTCCTTTCCCTCAATTCCAATTCCTAATTTATCCCTTACACATAATTTTCAAACATAAGGTTTAACCTTGGGTTTTACTATTCAATTCATGTAGTTTTAGGTTCGATCTAGATCCCTCTTAGTGCGGCAATGGTGTGACTTGATTTTTGCACGATGATTCAAGTGTTTCCTATGATTTGGTAGGTGATTTCTTTTGGTATTAAATCTTTTTGAAATATATGATTTTATTATGATATTTTCAATTCTATTGAATTTTAATGTTTCTTAAAAAATTGGTTTTAGTGAAAATTATAATGAAAATAAATTTTAAGTGTTAATTTTGGGTGAAATTGGTGGTTTTTCATATAAATATTTTATTGGTTCATTAAGGTATGGAATATAATTATTTAGTTTCGTTTATTGAACTGTATTGGGGATGAAAATAATTTTTTAAATGTTATTCAAGTTTGGTTGTTGTTTTGAAATTGGTTTTGGGTTACATTTTTTATGTAAATGTTATTTTTGATTACTAATTTGGTGTCAAATTGGGTGTCTTCCATGGCTATTCAATGTGATGCCTTTTGGGGTTGTTTTATAACTCATGTAATGGGTTTATATAAGTGTTTTGGGTGCTTCAAATTCTGATTTGGAAAATATTATTATGAAAACATTGTTAAAAGGGGGTTTTAATGGGTATTTTTTTGTGTAAAGCATTGTTAAATTTTGTGAAGTTGATTGTAAAAAAATAAAAAAGTTTTGTTTTGTGATTTATGTGGTATAAAGTTTGTAGAGATACTATACTGTTTTTATGTTACCATTAGTGATGTTTTATATGAAAAGGGATATATTTATCTATCGAAAATTTTTATAGCTCAAAGGGGGAATCCCAGGTACCTAGGTGGGCAGATTTGTAGTAGTACGACTAGTGAACCATATGGGTTTTGTCCCGGTTTCACTTAGGATTTGGAAAAAAACTCTAACTAAACAATATGAATGATTATTGGGGTCAAATAGGTTTTGGGTATGCTTTCTAATAGTGTCACATTCATGAGAATAGATTTTTCTACGGTTAATTTATAATGAGGTATGAGTTACATAGGGCCCATGATAATCTAGTGCCTAGGGGTGTTCCCAATTTTGTTGATAATTGGATTTGTGACATATCTCGTAGTATTAGAGTGTGTTTGGATGTGAATTAGAGTATATAACATGTATTATTTAAATGTTTTGCCATTATTAATGTTGTAGTTTGAAAATATTTTTCAATTGAAAGTAATATTTCTTGAAATTTATCACTTCTTTTCTTTGCATATTAATACTACTTGCTTTTTCACCATGTATTTCATGCACATTGGAATAGTTAGGTGGTATCCTATTGGGATTAGTCTCACACCCTAATTAAAAACCATGGGTGTATGTAGGATTTGGTTATGTTTTATTAGGTAAAGGAAAGGGTTTGGGTGTGGGCAGTTCATGGTGTTAGTTCTCATCCTTAGTGCGGAGTAGTGGAGAAAGCTTGTGGGTGATGACACCATGTCGTGTGGAGTCCTTATGGATGTATTTCTGATGCATCTATTTGTATTTGGACCACTTATATTCTCTTTTAAACAATTTATTCGGTTCTGGTTTTTTCTTAAGACACTTTTGGATCGAAAATTTCAGATTTATATTATGGATTTTTTAAATGTTTTATGCTTTCATACATGGGTAAATCGTTCTCAAAAGTAAATTAATGAAACTCTATACCTTGTTCCAGCTCGTGGGGATAGAGAATGACCTTCAAGACTTTCCACATGCCAGTTTTTGTGCGGGTATTGGTGGCGACCAGATTCAGTTCGTGACAGGAGGTTTTATCTAAGGATTCCATCCTTAGTATTTTTTACGGATGGTTTATGATGAAAAGCTAAAATGATTAAGAAACTCATTTCTTTTCCATGGAAATTTCTATGATGAAATTCTTATAAAATCCATTTCATTAATGGTTTATAATTTTATGATTGATTTATGATCATTTGGAACACATTTTTAATATTTTTATTATGTGATGGGTGGGAAATAAATCTCCCCCCAGGGAATTAAGTAAAATATTATATCTCATGGGATAATTGTGGGAAAAATGTCAAATTTCTAGATCTATTTTTGGAAACAAGTTGAAGTTCTTGATCCATTCAAGGAAAACAGTCATTATTATTGATCCTATATAGGAAATTTTTATGATCCCTAATTCGATGGTATTCATAATTATCCTTTACCTATGATATGGTTTCTATATTTTTGATGATTTCAAACAAATTTATGACATGAACACATCGTTTGTGATTGAGTTATGATGAGTTATCATTATTATGATTCATGTGTATGAAAATTATAATTTTTTTTGTTATAAATCTTGTTTATAGTATTTTTTAGATTGGGTATGAACTTTCAATGTTATGATTGTTGGAGTTGGTGGCCTAGAACCAACTACTTTGTACCTTATGATAATATTTTATTCATGGATTTGAATATTAAAAAATTCCTAATCACATACTGATTGTTATTATGCATGATTTTTTTTGTGATAATGTACTAAGGATAGTTTTTCTACTAAAGGGTCGTAGTAGATCCCTACTATGATGAGAACTTGGAAGTTCTATAATAGTTTTCCTGTTATATGTTATATGACCAGATGATGTTATTTGAGGGACACCACTAATAAAGTCCATTTGAAGGGTGGAATCATAAAACATTGAGGCACCTTCTCATTGTGGGTGTCCTAGGCAGTTTCCAGGAGAATATTATTAGAACGAGACCGCCCGGTAAAAAATAGACATTTCATAATGTCATTGGATGTTCCAATCTGCGGACATGTGTATTGGTCCACAGATTTTAATATTATTATTAATGGGTATTACAACTCGCGCACTTGTATGTATTGAAAAAATCTATGACAACACACTATTTGATGTTAGGTAGGATATGTTGTGTGTGAAACGAGTAATAATACATTAATAGATAATGTTAGAATATATTTTTCCCATTTGTTCCATAACAGAAATTTATATCTCAAGCCCGTTGATGGAACTGATATAGGCTAAATAAATCCATGTTCATGGTGTGGAATGGGAAAGTTCCATTCTGGGAGGTCAAAGAATGAGTAATTGAGCACTTGGGTTGATGAAACAAGCATGAAATCAGTTTGATTTGAGATATCGAGAAAAATGGATTTCATTAAACTATAAGAGTTCATGTGAGGTGACATTTCATTGTGGCGTTATCTTCATTCTCTCTGGGTTACATAGTGTATTTCTAGATTATATCCAAGGAATTTAGGTGGGATCTACATAATTATATTGATAAATAGGTCTAGAGGGTCACACACTAAGTGTATCCTAGTATCTTTGTTAAATATTCATTTAACAAGATGAATAATGATAATTCCCGATTGAGTTTTAATAATTATTCAAAGATGCCTGATCAAATTTATTTCAACACTAGTTATTGAAGATAATGTATTATGGATGAAATAATATATTTATTAGCGAATAATGTAGTGATACATATTTAAGAAATAAATAGTCATTATTCAGGGTCTAATAAATATGATGGAGGAAATAAAGAAAATGTAAAAACAAAAGCACACACTGTGTATATTAATATACATGAAATGAAATTTTTTCTAGTCATTTGTTAGAAAGAATATTATTTATTTAATTAAATAATATTAGCATCAATTCATTGGGTTCCTATAAAGTAATAATAATAATCAAATGTTATTATTCGGCCTGAGGTCTTAATAAGAATAAAATGAAATGAAAAAATTCCTTCGTGTAATTAATTAATTATATTACTCTAAGTAATATAAATAAAAATTACAATATTCCCATTAGATCTATCCATTACATGAGGTTGTGCACAAAGAATATAGAGAAATATCTCAAGCCAAGAGAGAATTGCTTTCCTCCATGAACACTCTTGTGTAACGGGAGAGATCCTCATCCACTAGATCAAGGAGATCACTTTGGAAGTGTCTCTCAAGGTTATCGAAGATGGAAATTGCATGAAAGGGAACTTCCATGCTAGCACCCAAACACCTCTTCAGGAACATCTAGAGATTTGTGGTTCATGTGTGGATCACCGTTAGAGGAAGCCTACACTTGGCTTCTGTGACACAATGACAGATCACATTGGATCTTGGCCAGAAGAATTAATGGAGAAAGAATTACTTGAAGGTAATTCTTGTCATTTGGTTCAATTAATTATAACCATCATATGATGATTTTCTATATGGTAACAAGACTTACCCCTTTCCTTTTTGTTCTTCATTATATTCTGAATATCTAGCGTTCTATCATCATGAAATATATTAGATTAATCATTGTTAATGGAAAAATTAATGATGGGCCCACCCATCCATACACTTATCTTGTGCTCAGAACCTACAAGTGGTATTATAGGGGTAATATAATTAATTATAATTACATAGTTATTCGTTGATGATTTACGCATTTAATTATGCAGTTGCTTCAATTTATGTAATCATATCTGTAAATCCAAATCTTGAGATTTGTTTCTCCTCTTTCTTTTCCCTATCACCTTACATAAATGATCTTTTCTTTTAATATTGATTAAAATGAAAATAGAGGAACTCATTCAATGGTGCCAAAGTTTCCTAGTCGTAAAACACTAGAAAAAAGTGTGTATTCTACCTCACACATCGTGTAGTCAAGGTTCAATGATTTGGGACTGGTCTTCGAAACCAAGCCATGTGTGGGAGTTTATCTGAGTCTCAATGACTCTGTGTATTGACCATGAATAGGTGGCACGTGGTTTTCAGATTATACAGCATATGGCCTACTGGACATGGCATGTAGTCCCTCCGGGTTAGTATTGGGCCATGTACCTCATACATGGATTTCCCTGATGGAGACCTTGTAACATGGATACCACATAGAGTGTGGCTCACTAGGCACACCATGTAGTCTAAAGATTTTATAATTACATCTACACTCAGTATCCCTCAGTGTGTACTCTGGATGGATGGTGAACAATAGTACACACCGTGTAGTGGGAACTACACACCGTGTACTCTTCCAAATTACATAGATTTATTAAAATTTATTATTTTATTATACATACCCTTGATATGTGTACCATGGTGTGGGTGTAAATATGGGGAAAACCACATTATATGTGTTTTATACATATGTGTTTAATTTAGCATCTAAAAAATGTTTTTATATATACTCATTGGCTAGTTATGAATGAGAATTCAATGGGTTTCATCCATGGTAAAAGTTTATTACAAAGATAATTTTAAATAATTTTTTTTAAGTTATGATGGATGAGAATCTCAAGGAAACTAAGAAAAAGGGTTTAAGATAAAAGGATTGACTAATTAAATATAATAATTAATTTATTAGAGTTGTATTTATGTTAAACAAGAATGATTAATGAATTGAATTTTAGTTTTATTTTTGTGTAAATATTGTTGCATGTATGGATTATCATGAGATAGACCAAGACCATTATATGTGGATGGTTTATTTTAATTTATTTATTTAAATTAAATTTTTTTGGCATGTGAGCATTCTTATCATTAATATGTAGGTCCATCGTTCCCAAGGTTTCTTTTTTGTAAAACCCAATTTTACCCCTCTCCTACATGTTAGATAAAACTATATATATTCGATGGAGCTACCAATAATTTCTATCAGTTGAATGGTTTATTTATTGTGGGTGTGTTTTCACGCTCACACAATTAGTGAATTATACCATCATGAAAGGTGAAACTTAAATAACATTACCTTATGCGTAAATATTATCTTACACATGGTTAATCACTTAAATATATCCCACTTAATATTAAAAATAATGTAATAAAGATAATAAAATGGAAATTTATGTATAGGGATAAAATCCATCAAGGAAATATTAAGTCGGTATAGCCTTCAATAATCTTGGATAGAATCGGACCATAGTTCAAAGAGATTGAACAATCCTAATTGGGGTGCTTTCAATTATCGGGGAATTCTAACAAAAGGTTTTGTTTTGAATTGACTTGGTTAAAATCAAGGGTTGACTACCACAACAAGACCTAGTGTAATCAAGAGGCAAAGGATGATGAAATCCAAAATAAAAGGATTTCATGATTGGAGAGTCTACTCATCAAATCAGGGAGCTGCGAGTTAATGCAGTTGGCATTTAGAATACCCACCTAAAACATTATAAGTTTCTTGACCAAACCTAATTGGGGTAATGTGAAGGGAAATATGGATCATTTCCACTAGAATATTCATGAAATAGAATATTCTGAAGTCAATTGTGTGTGATGTTGGATTTATATAAAATATTGGAAGACTAATAAGTATTTTTTTTCTCAATTCTATCCAGATACATTAGTAAATATTTTCTCAAATTAATTTGTAGAAATGAAAATTAAATTGAAATTAAAAATATCATTGTGATCCATATTCAAGACAGAAAAGCATCTCACTAGCACCAATTTCTAAGAGTTTCAGATGCGTTTACGCATCTACCATCACCACGAGACGAAATTGTATGTGTTAATGGAGACTATTTTAGTTTCCCCTGAAAAAGAAGCCAATAAAGAGGAAATATATATCTATATGAAAAATTTAAATGATTCCATAGATATCCAATTTTACATGAAATCATTTTTATCTAATGAGATGTTGAAGTAACATGAACACATGGACGCATTTAGCTGGACATCTCACCTGAAGTATCTCTGTCAAGAGAAGTTGGGAAATGAGAGATATGAGATATACAATTATTTTTTCCCAACTAATCTTGGAAAGTTTGTGGCAGCTATCCCTCATGTAGTCAAGCTTATTGGAAACATTGAATGCCTAGACATCTTAGGGATTATATTCCCAGATGAGTTGTGTATAAATATCATCATATCATCACTTCTCACGACCTTATATAGTTTTATTGTCAACTACAACATGATCAATAATGAGAAGAGTTTATCAGAACTTTTTACCATGATTAGCTAGGTATATTAGGACATTGGGTGTGACAATACCATAGTCTTTATCATGAATAGGAAGTGGAAGGACAAGGAAAAGAGGACAAGGATTTATAAAAAGTCTGAAGCCCCTGAGAACTGTCCCTCCAAGAAGGGGAAGATCTAATGGCAAGGAAAGGAATGAGAGGCAGTATGTTTTTTATATGGAAATCTAGGCCTCTAGAAGAGGAACATGACCCAAAAGTTTGGGGAAACTAAAGGTTCGTTTGTTATCAAGTTTAATCTTTCCATTTATACACATTGGGTATTAGATACAACATATGTGGCTCACATCTGTATTCAAATATAGAAACCATATAGATTTAAAAATATTTCTAGAGGGGAGGTGGACCTTCAAGCTACCAATTGAGCGAGGATGCCTGCAATGGCCATTAGAGATTACCATCTCTCATAGCCAACTGGGATTCTTTTGGTTTTATATAACTATTATTATGTACCTAGTGTAACCAAGAACATAATTTCTATATCATGTTTGGATATGGATGGATTTATTTTCTTTTTTTGAAATAATGGTTGTTTCTTTTTAAGAACAATGTATCTTACGGTATGAAGAATTTAAATAACAATTTGTACGTATTAAATTATAAAAATACAGTGTTTGAAATTGATAAAAAAACAAACTCACATGACTCATACAACACCCATATGTGGAATCAATGTCTCGGTCATGTAAACGAGATGCGCTTGAAAAAATATTTTCTAAGATTGTTATTTAGACTGTACTAAGAAAAAACCCCATGAGAGCTTTCAATACTGTTTATAAGGGAAAATGACCAAGAATCGTTTTTATGGACAAGGTAAAAGGGCCACAATGATTCTAGGATTGGTAAACACAAATATGTGTGGACCATTTCTAGTAGAATCTAGAGGTGAATATTGTTACTTAATTACTTTTACTAATGATTTGATTAGATTAGAAATGGATATATCAACTTAATGAGGTATAAGTCGGAGTTTTTGGAGAAATTTAGGGAATTCAATACTGAATTATAGAATCATCAAGGTAAGAAGATAAAGAAGCTTAGATCAGATCGAGGTGGAGAATATTAGAACCAAGAGTTCACCATCCTTTTACGGGAGTCTGGGATTCTATCGAAACTCACTCCTCCTTATACAACAGAGTGGAATGATAATGTGAATGGAGGAACCACACCTTTTTAGACATGGTGAGGTCTATGATGAGTCATTAAGATATTTCAGTATCATTTTTGCGATATGCATTAAAAACTATAGCATACACATTAAATCAAGTACCAACTAAGGTGAAAAATTGAAATTCAATATGAGTGATTGAAGATAAGGAATTTAATTTTTTCCACAAACACGTGTATCAGGATGTGAGGCATTTTTTAATTCATTCTCAGGAAAAAAAACTAGCCCATCGGGGAACGAGGTGTATATTTATAGGATATCCTAACGAAACAATAAGATATTAGCTATATAACTCTTCATAAAAGAATGTCACTACCTCCATACAAGTCGTCTTTCTTGAGAGGGAGCGCATCCAGAATAAGTATAGTGGGAGAAATATTGACTTTGATGAAGTTGATGCCCATGATACACAAGATTTGGTATAAGAAAAAGACACACAGGTCCTGATGGAAGAGGATCCATAATATCATGTACTATATAGGAGCTCAAGAGAGATAATAGAACCAGAGATATTTGGTTTCCTAGTCACTGAGGATGGTGAATAATTATTGTTGGAAAATGATGAACCTCTATCATATGAGGATGTAGTGGAGAGGTCAGAAGATCCAAGATGGAAAGATGCTTTGAATTATTAGATGGAATCCATGTATCAGAATCAAGTCTGGGTTCTGGTCGATGATCTAGTTGATGTAAATTCTGTTGGATGCAAATGAGTGTTCAAGAGGAAGATGGACATGGAATGTAACATTAATATTTATAATGAAAGGATAATAGCTAATGTATTCAGACAACATCAAGGAATTGACTTCGATGAAACCTTCATTCCAGTTTTCATGTTTAAATCCATAAGAATAAGACTTTCCATAACAGCTTATAATGAATACAATATTTGGAAGATGGATGTAAAAATAGAATTACTTAATGGGAATCTTCAGGAATTTTTCTATATAACACAACAAGAAGGGTTTGTGACACCAGGTGTAGCCAAATGGGTTCGCAAGTTTCAAAAATAAATTTTTGGATTAAAGAAAGAATCGAGGTCATGGAACATTCAATTTGATGAAGCCATAAAGAATTTGGTTTCATTAAGAATTAATGTGAGATGTGTGTTTATAAGATGTTTAATGGTAACATAGTAATTATTCAAGTAGTATATATTGAATACATATTACTTATTGAAAACAATGTACCAGTATTATAGTTAGTTAAGTGCTGGATAAACAAGTGTTTCTTCAAGAAGGACTTTGGTGAAGCATCCTACATTCTTGGGATAATGATCATTCATGATTGATCTAAGAGGCTGCATGGCCTATGTCAGGGTACATACATTGACCAGATATTAAAGAGATTTAGTTTGGAAAAATTGAAGAGGGGATTGGTTCCATTGTTACTTGGCCTGTATCTTTCTAAGAGAATGTTTCCTCAGACAAAATAGGAGAGAGATATGATGAGTAAGATCCCATATTATTAAGCTATAGAATCCATCATGTATACCAAGTTATGTACCAAGATTGATGTTGCCTATGTGCTAAACATGGTAGAGATTTACCAAGTATATTGAGGAGAACAACATTGGAATGATCTTAAGACTACCCTTAAGTATCTAAGAAGAACTATAGATATGTTTCTGGTGTATGGAGAAGACAAGGAGCTTGTCATCATAGGGTATTATGATTTTTGTTATCAGACAGATCAGAATTATTTAAGGTTACAATCAGTATATATTTTCAATTATAACTAAGGAGCGGTGAGCTGTATGAGTTCAAAGAAGCATGTTTCCACCGATTCAATAGCAAGGTCATAATATATAGAGAATTTTAACACATCCAAGAAAGAATTTTGGATTCGAAACATTGTCCAGGAGCTTGATGTGGTGCCAAGAAGTAGATACCATATCACATTGTATTGATATAATACTACAGTGGTGGATCTAGTAAAATAACCAAGGCCACATCAATGAAAAAAGAAAATTCTCTGGAAGTATTACCTATTGAGGGATCTTGATCAAATGGGTGATGTTGTATTAGAAGAGTGTCCACAAAATATAATTTTCTAGACCCCATGATTATGGAATATATCAAAAGAAGCATGAATATCATGTGAGAGGTAAGATGTTAAATATGTTAGTAGTCAGCTCTAGTCCAAGTGGGTGTCTATTGGGTTTGGTAGCCTAGAACCAACTACTTTTTACTTTATGATAAACATGTATTCGTAGATTTAAATATTAAAAAATACCTTATCACATCTATATTGTTCTTCTATACGGAAATGCATGTAATAATGTGCTAAGGATAGTTATTGAACTGAAGGGTCGTAACAGTTCTCTGTTATGATGAGAACACCAAAGCTCCATACCACTATTCTTGAATATATGTTCTCTAGCTAGATGATGTTTTTAGAGACACAAATAATAAATTCCATTAGGGGTAAGGAATCATAAAAATTTGAGGCACCTTTTCATGGTGTGCACCCTTGGTAATATCCAGGATGATATTATGAGAATGTGACCCGCCAGTAGGAAATCCACATTTCATAGTGTCCTTGGATGTTCCTATCTGTAGATGTGTGTATTGGTCCTTATACTTTAAGATTATTATTAATTGGTTTTAAAACACATGTAGTGATATTTATTGAAGAAAATGTGATGAAACAATGTTCACAACAAGGTATGATATGTTGGGTGAGTCATGACTAATAGTGCCTTACTGGATAATGCAAGAAAAGAAGTTTTCCTTTAGTTCCCTAATTGAAGTTGACGACACTTGCATTCATTATTCTTGTTTCGAGATATCGAGACAATGGGATAAAATTACATGGTATGCATTTATACGTGGTGACACATCATTACAAAATGACCTTATTTCTATACGGCTGCCTTGATGTGTTGCTAGATGCTAACCATGGACTTTAAGAAGGATTCAGCTAATGCCATTGAGAAATATGTCTAGATGGTCCCACATTAAGTGTATCCAAGTATCTATGTTAAATATTCATTTAACAAGTTGAATAAATATTATTCTCAGTTGTGGTCTAATAATTATTCAGGTATGCCTGATCAAATTTAATTTAATAATAGTTATTTGAGAGAATATATTATGGGTGAAATAATATATTTATAGCCAATAATGAAATGATATTTATTTAAGAAATAAATAGTCATTATTCAAGGTCCAATAAATGTGTTGGATTAAATAAAAAATGTAGAAAAAAAGTACACACCATGTATCTTAATATACACAGAGGGTGGTTTTTTTGGGGATATGTGAAAAATAATAATATTTATTTTATAAAATAATATTATGTGTAATTAATTGGGTGAGTTTAAAGTTATAATAATAGTAAAATGTTATTATTATAAATGTGGTCTCAGTAAGAATTAATTGAAATGCATAAATGATTTTGGGTAATTAATTAATTTTATTTTTCTATGTAACTTAAATTCTAATCACATTATTCCCATTAGATCTAGACATTCTATGTGGTTGGGCACAACAGATCAGGAGAAATTTTTTAAAACAAGAGGGAATTCATTTCCTCTAAAAATTCTCTCAAGTTACGAGAGAGATCCACTTCCAATGGATCATGGAGAGTGCTTTGGAAGCAGCTCTCAATGCGATTGAAGGCATTCATCACAAACCAAGTCTCTTCCACACTAGCACACGATGATCCCTTCGAATCATCCTTAGATATTTAAAGCACATGTGTATCACTGATATAGGTAGCCTAAATTTGGCTTCTACAATGCAATGACAAGACATATTGGATCATGACCGGGAGCGTCAACATAGAAATAATTTATTAATAGTATTTCTGGTCTTTTAATTAAATTATTTATAACCAACATATGATGATCCTCTCTATGGTTTCAGGGTTTCCCTCTTTCCTTTTTATTCTTCATTCAATTATGAAGATCCGCCATTTTTTCATCGTGGGTGGTCTCAGATTGATCATTGTTAACGGTAAAATTAAAGGTGGGTACACCCATCCACATGCTTTCGCTGCACTCGGAAACTACAATGGTTATTATATCATACCATTTGTATTATATTATGATTTAATATGATCATTAGTTGATATCATCTATGTTTATTTATACAAAGAATATATCCTCCCTATTTTATTATGTTTCCATTACCTAGTTATAGAAGAGAGTATTGAATAGGTTATTCCTATGATGAGTACAATGAGTGAATATCTTCATGTAAGATATTGAATATATTTCATAAAATAATAATATTTGAGAACTTGTCTCCAAATAATATAAAACATTATGGTTCTAGAATATATTATATTGTAATGTGTTTAATATTCAAATAAATTATTATAATATTTATGTATAATTAACTCAAGCCATTGTAGTCAGTATTAGAGTAGGTTTTAGTTAACCTTTAGAGTTTATGTTTAGAAACATTTTATGGAAACCCTAGTTATTGGACTAAGTAAAGGATAAAATTATAATGTTTTGGTAATGATCAAGAATAAATTGGGTTAAACATAATGTATCATACAAGAAGGTGTTGATACCTATACATTATATAAATGACTTATCATAATTATCTGGTTTTCCAATAGGATTACTGTTTCTCAAACATGGATTATTCTTTTTATTCAATATTTTAAACACAAAAAATTCATATTAATGTTGAATGTGATAGAAAATTTAAATATTTTCCACCCGAGAAACCAAATGTTATGAAATTTGGAATGCATAATCTTACAGTTATTCTCATGAAACATTATCTATCTATTAATAAGTATGAGTTTCAAAATTATAAAAAAATGGAATAATGCACTATTGAATCATTCGTGAGGCAATATAAAACTTATTTTAATAGATCTTTTTATCCACTATTGGCTGAGCAATGGATCAATTCCCTTAATAATTTTTAATGTTATTCAATGATTTAGAAATGATATAATTGCATTAAATATTTAACATCTCGATAGAAAATAGATCAATGGTGGAATATAATCAAGAATATGTAGAAATATTAAGAAATTGAATACATATAAGGGGATTAATTTAAGCGTATATTATTTATAAATTACATTCCTCAATATATATGAAAAATTATAAATAAAATAATTCTTGATCTAAAGAAAAAGAATAATGAATCTTTTGTTAACTTTAATTTATATTTTAAATGTCTTGAAAGGTATCAATATGGTTTAATTATCACCCCTGAAAGTAAAATTGATCAGTTAATTGGTTTCTTATATTTATGTCTTCAAATGGCATTAGATATAAGAGAGTTCATTAGCTATACATAAATTATTCAATGTTAACTCAATATAGAAATAGAAATAGGATATTCCCAACATTACCATGGTTTTGATAAGAAAATAATTATTAAGTCTCATGAACACTCAAATAAACCACATTTTAGAAGGAAATACCATCCATCTAGGAGCCAAAAACGTCAAAAAGAAACAGCAAGGGAAGTGTTTGAATTGAACTCAGAGGTGAATTAAATTTTGAACGGTGGGTCATAAATCAAATTAATGTAAGAAGGTGAGGAATATTTAAATAAAAGAAATGGAGGGATATAAAATGAAAACTAATGCACCACCCATGATCCAGTGCTTAAAATGAAAGGAATATGAGAATTATAACTACTTCTGCATGAGTTGTAATGTTTTTGGTGATTAGTCTCACCAACATCCTAAGCCCAAAGACAAAGTGAAATATCTTATGAAGAAAAATACTAAATTGAGTTTTTTAATGACATGGGGAAAGGTACACTTTTCATTCATTATAGAATAACTAATATCTTATTAGACGTTGTGTCCACCCAATTTTTTATTTTTGAAAAATTTTCTAAGGGTATCACCATATAACCTAAATTATTATATAATGATTTAGCTATGAACATGAATAATGGAATAATTGTTGAATCACAATTCGATAGTTCCTATATATATAATGATTTTGTGAAATTTATTCCTGAAAATCTTGTAATATCACATTTAGTTTCATTTAATTTGATTCATGGAATGGATTGGATTTCTCTATTCAGGCCCAATATTAATTTTTGAGTAAGGGAGGTTATTTTTCATATTTCATATTTCAAGTCAATATATGATAATTTATTTATGTAAGGATGAATATGAACATTGAATGTGAATTTACTTCACATAATGGGTCTTAATTTATATATAGAGAGTTTACAAATCTCATATAGTTGGAGTGAAACTCAATATTAAGGATACATATATTGTATGGGTGTTTGTGGATGTATTTTCAAAATAATTTCTAGGTATTCTACAAAATCATGAAGTTGAGTTTTTAATAGAACTTCTTCCTGGTTCTATGAATATTTCAAATAATATTTATAGAATGGACCTAATTGTGTTTTAGGAATTTGACAAGAAAATCCAGGAAAATCATGAAAATGATTTTTTGGCCAAGTGAGTCTGGTGGGGTGAATATATTTTGTTTATTGTGTTGAAAGATTGATAAATAATACTATTCATTTATTATCAAGGAATCAACAAGTTCACTATAATTAATGAGTATCATGTACCCTATATTGATGAATTATTTGATCAATTTTGTGGATCCCAATACTTTTTTTTATTTAGTATCATTTAGGATATCGTTAATTGGGGCTTATGAATGTGGATGTACTCAAAACATCATTTCACATAAGGTATAGATTCGATGTATTTATAGTTATGCCATTTTGTATTAATTATTCTCCTACCATCTTCATGGATTTAATGAACAAAGTTATGAGAGACTACCTTGATCAGTTTTTGGTAGCCCAAATAGATGATATTATTGTTTATTAAAATCTAAACAATGGGCATAAAGATCACATAAAGAATCCACTAAAGAACCAATAGAAAGAGAAGTGCTATGAAATATTTTCCAAGTGTGTCTTTTGGATTCATATAGATTCATTATTGGTTCATATTAACTCAGGTTATGGTATATCAGTAGATCCTTAAAAGATAGAAGTTATTGAGAAACATCCAAGACCAACCATGGTAGCTGAAATAAGTAGTTTTCTTGATTAAGATGGATATTATAGTTGCTTTTTGTAGAATTTATCTGGACTATCAAATACACTGACAAAGTAAAATCATAAGGGAGTTATTTTCATTTGTATTGATGAATGTTAGGTGTTTTTTAAGGATTTGAAGAGAAGGCTAGTCAGTGAACCTATTCTTACACAACCATATAGTGGAGATGGTTTTGTAATGTATAGTGTTATATCAATGAGTGGACCAGGATTAATCCTCATTATAAATGATATGGGTATATATTATGCCTCATGAAAATTCATAGTTAATGAGAAAAACTACCCAAAATGTGGTTTGGAGTTAGCTATGGTTATTTTTCCCTAAAGATAGAAAGTCATGATATATCGGGAGAATGGTGTGAAAAATAAACCGACTCCAAAATTTTAATGTATAATATCACTCAAAAGGAGTTGAACATGAAAAATTGAATATGATTTTAACTGATTAAATTTTATGATTTCTCAACAAATTACCACACTAGGAATGTGAACATGGTCACAGATGCTCTGAGATAAAAGGATCATGATAACTTATCTATGATGAGGATCCCAAAAGATCCAATATATCTAGACATTAAAGGATAAATAATGAAATCTGGAAGTAAGGGGATAAAATTTATCACTCTCAAATGAATTTTAAACCATTAATATAAGTGATGATTAAGGAGGTGAAAAGGAAGATGTTGAGTTGTAAAATATAGAGATAAAAGTTCTGGATATCGACATTGATTATGAGAGAATAATACAGTTTGAGAACCCGTTATATGTCCTTAAAAACCAAATTAGAATAAGGATCTATTGGATGAGGATCATTATTCATCATTTTCTATTCATCCATGAAGTAGACAAATGTAAAATGAGCTAAAAGATTATTTCTCAATAGATGACATGAAAAGAGATATTTAAGAGTATTTATCTTGGTTAATGGTATGTTATCAATTAATTGATAAGAAAAAATGTAAAATTTGATGTTACAACCATCACCCATACCAAAATGGAAATGTGAAAACAATACCATGGAAATTTTGGTCAGACTCCCCAAAGCATCTAAAGGGAATAATTCTATACAGATTGTCAATATTTCTCTCTTGATAAAATTACCTAGTTATACATCAAGGAGGTAGTAATATTTCATGGTGTTCCAAAATCAGTTGTATCATATCGAGATCTGATGTTTACCTCAATGATTCAGAGAGTCTAGATAAGGCTTCAAATATAGAGTTAATTTTAATATCTTCTTATCCTCCTTATAATGATTATCATTATTATATGATTATTAAAACTCTAGAATAAATATTGATATATTTATCTATGTATTTCAATGAATTATGGTAATAATACCTTCCTTTGGTATAATTTATTTTCAATAATAGCTTTAAATCAGTAATTCAGATGTATCCTTATGAATCCCTATATGGTAGGAGGTTCAAAACTTCACATTATTGAATGAAGATGGAGAAAAAATGTTATTTGATGATAAAGAGAAGGCTAATCTACAAATTTAATCATGTAATAAGGTTATGCGGTTCTATAAAAAAAATAATCACTAAGTTTATCAGCCCTTCTTTTAGTCTTAATTTCATTGGGATGGAAGCATATCAATTATTACTTCTATCAATTCTCTCTCAAGTTCATGATGTCTTCCATATGTCTATCCTATGGAAGTACATTACTAATCCGTTACACATACAGAAATCATAGTTTGAACCATTTTAACAATATATTTTTCATTAAAAACTAATGTAATATATTAAACATCATATAAATAATGTTATATAATCAAGAGAACTCATTTTTTCTATGTTTTGTGGTGCATACAACAATTTGAGGAAGCTATGTGGGAACGTGAGGATGTAATGAGGAAAAAGAATCCCCATTTATGTGTATCAGAGTTAAAAATTTCAAGGGTGAAATATATTTTATATGGGTGTAGAATGTAACACCCTATGATGTTTTATAAAAAATTCCTCTTTAAATAATTTTATTTCTTGAATAGCATTCATTACACACATCACTGAGTTAAAACAAAATGTGTTATACAATAATAATATTTATTTTTAATATGAAAATTATCACCTATCCATTTGATTGGATATTATGAATAGGAAAAACTAAATGATGAAACATTTATGGTTATATATGTATGGAATTAATTCAATGGGTATCAATTGATTAAAAAGAAAAAATATATCATATGAAAGAAAAAGAAATATTTCCATGAAAATTTAATTTTATGGGTGCAGTGTATTTTTATATAAATAAATTAAATTTATCATAATTTTTGAATTAGTGTAATGAAATATATGTATTATTAACATTATCAAATATTTAGAATAATAAAAAAAATATTTTTGTCGTATAATAAGAATAAATCATGTTTTATGCCTAAAAATGTATTTGTTTCCAAAAAAGATTTTTACACATTTTGAAAACATAATTTAAAATTTATTTCTTCAAAATTTATAAGTTATGTTAGGAAATATTTATTCCATATATAGATATAGAATTTAATTTTTTTTTAAATAGACACTATTAATTTTTAGTCAATATGGATAGTAACTGTGGTTAAATTTATTACCTCAGTAAACAGTAAATCAAGTGAATATAGAATAAAAATAATTAATAATTCCATATTTTTTCAAAATAATTACTATTGGATGAATTTAATTCGACCCTTAACACATGAGGCACTAATTTTATTACATTAATGGAATCTTTTCCATTAAAATGACTTATACTTTATTTAAACCAAAGATAGTTACAAAATGTCACACTCTTTGTTTTTAATATCACTTATGTTTTAATATAGGGAAACAAGTAAGTAATGAATGAATATAAGTTTCTATTTTGATCTTAATAATACCATTTTGTTATGATATTTATTTATTTTATTTTCCAATAATTATATAGTGATTCTAATTTCTTATGAAACTCCGATGAATTATTTCTCTAATTGATAAAAAATATATGATATATGATATTAAAAATTTTAAAAGATATATAATTTTAGTGATTTAATGTGTTACACGAATTTTATATGTGAATATAACATATCAATGTTGTTATACAAAGAAATTTTAATTATAATATTTGATTCTTGTCTTTTATCTGAAATTATGTGAATAAAATATAAATTGACAATAAAGATATTTTATTTGAATACTATGTTATTAAATAACATAAAAATAAAAGAAATATTAAAAATGGAAAATGAGGATAATATATGGTTTAAATTTAATCCCTTTATCCATTTATATGTCTTTTGGAACCATTTTTCTTAAGATTTACAAAAATATATTTCAATATTTTATGAAATTTCAAAAGTGTGCCTCCTCTCTCTTATAAAATAGAACCAATCATTTCTCATATTCAGATAATTATGAGCCTTATATCTCAAAAATTATCTTAAATTTATGTAATATACTTCCCTATGAACATTATAGAGTTATTGTTCTTCTCAAAATACCATGTCTAGGATCCGTAAGAGGAGATTTAATGTAGTTCTTTCCAATAAGAGGTAGTCATGTTTACCAATCAAATTATATTATACGCTTATTTACCTCTTATAAATCTATGGTATGTAAAATAAAATAAAAACATAATTATATTAAATATTATGAAATTTTATTATGATTATTGAAACACTATTATACACCCTCTTCCCCATCAAATGAGAAATGAAAGTATCAGTTGTGTATATGCAAGACCTACCATCTGCACGTAGTGATACAATTTATTTATCATAAACATATTTTATGGATAGTTATTATTATGGTTATAGTATTTATATATGATATTTATTATACAATTATAATTCTATAATGATAATATCACTTCAATCTTATTACCATCCGATCCATTGAGAAATGATAATGTCATTCGTGTGTTCGTGTGGACTACCACCTACACAAAGTGATGTGATTCTTTTTTTATTATTTATTTTACTTGGATAGTAATGGTGATTAAATTTGATTACTATATATTATATAAATGATAAAACAATTATTTTTGAAAGTTGAATTACTATTTTACTTTCTTTTATTCCATCCACCAAACAATGGAAACAACGTTCATGCATACATACGACCAACTATCTCCTTGTATGATGTAATTCATTTTTCTATCTATAACATTTACAGAAAACTATAAATATATTTAAAATGATTATAAAATATATTAAAAATAATTATTAATAATAACAATGTTATGGATCCAAGATAAATATACAAGGACAAGAACTACTGAACTAAAATACTCATGATAAATGAAACATTTAACAAACGAAAAAATGATTTTAATAAAGAATTAATGATAATAGGAGGGATGAAATATTATAAAGGGATGATATATGATTTTATAAGTATTAAAAATAATCTTTTAAATAATTTTATCAAATATATATTTATATATATAGTAGTTGAGAGTTCTATCGAAATAAGGAAAGAATGAAGTAATGGATTTTCATCTCACATTTATTTTTGTGGGAAAAATGTAATATTCACAAATTTTTTCTCTTATATGGAATATATATTTTACATTAATGTCTCTTATGATACTTATTTTTAATTTTATAGATATTTAATAATCCATCTAATGTTTTTTCTTTTATGGGGCTTACTATTAATATGTTAACAAAATAGTAAGGGTTTTATTTTACACTCTCATCAATATATGAAATTATTTACATATATGTATTCATTGAGAAAATTATTTGATATTTAAATTCCATATCTATATTTTTGAAAAGAAATACATTATTATTTTACTCTTATCCTGTGATTTTTTAAATTCATTTTTATTCGTGTTTAAACTTTAAAAAAATTGCTGGGAAGGAATATTTTTTTCATTTTCCAAACAAGGTACATTGTTACTTTTCCCAAATTTTTTTAAGGTAATATTTTTTAAATTATATAAAATGAACTTATTTCCCATCAATAATCACTAATATTTTTAGATTTTTTCTTACAAGTTCCTCTGGTTCTTTTCATATAAAATGTATTCTATTATAATTGATTTTTTTTAAATAATAATTGATTTCGAAATGTAATGTTTATTTTCCTAAATAATTATTCCAAGTGATATTTTAAAATAATTTTCCCTCTATGTTAATTTTTATTATTATTTATATTATTCTTAGGGTATATAATACAAGGATACAATCCTTATTATTTTCTAGATGGTTTATTATTATAATAAAGAGTTGAAATGTTTATGAAACTCATTTGATTTCTATTGTTATGCTGTGGTGAAATGTTTATGAAACACTTATATTTAAATGGGTCTCATATTATTTATAATTTCATGAAAAACAAATTTATGATTATAATAAACCATCCTGGGTCAACAAGAAGAGAGAAATGAACCATCCCACCAGGGAGGTGAGTTACAATAGGATAACAAAAACATGTTTAATATATTTCAAAAAATAAAAATAATGTGTACAAAAATATAATAAAAGGATAAATCCAAGATCTATACAATCCTAGTGAAATTTTAAAAACCCAAAATTATGAATAAAAAACACCAAAAATTCTTCATGTGACCAAACGTCACCTCTAAACCATCCTACTAAAAAGGAAAAGATGAAAATAAAATCCAACATTCTATATAATTTCCTTAAATTTACCAAAATCTTAAAAAACAACTTATACAACCACCTAAAAAAAAGGCCGCGACCATAAATCCCCATAAGATTACACCATATAATCTATAATAGTTATTATATCAAGAATACAATAGTTATTTTTTAAAATAAAAACAATTTTACATTGATTTTTTATTAATCAAACCCAATTTTAATTCATTCCCTTATTTTTGAAAAAATCCATTCACATTCACCATGAAACTAATATGAAAAGTATAATTGATAAAATGTTGAAGCACATCTATACACCATAAGGTAATAAATTAAAACATGTCCTTGATAAAATCCATCATACGAAACCATTTGAAACAACCTACTATGAAATCAATTGAGAAAATATCCATGACAAAACCAATCATTTGATAAAAAAATCATAATTAAAAATATACAAAATATTGGGGCCTTGACAATGGGAATTTGTAATAGAAATAAAATATTCCTAATCTAGGCATACAATAGATCAAACCCAATATTGATTTCTATCATGGTCTTTCAATATCATAAAATCTCTAGTGGCATTAAACACACTATGAGTGACATGTTTAAACCTAATGCACCAAAGGTTCCTAGTTCAAATTTCTTTTCAAAATAAATTTGAGAACCATTATAAAAATTTATAAAACATTTCAAAATGAAATCCAATCGACTTTAGTATTTAAAATCCCATTTTTGAAACAAAAACTCCATTAAAATTTTCAATCAAACACTTCGTGTTCGCAAACTATATTTTATGAAAAACCCATTTTGAAAATATGATTTATTTCTAAAAAATACAGTATAATAAAAAATAAAATCAATTAAATGAATTATACAAATTAATTTGAAATAATAATAATCAATTCAAAGAATTATCCCTTTGTATATAAACACCTAACTCAAGAATGGAGGTATAACTGAACAAATTCAATAAACATGGATAGGGGAAGAGTATATCAGTTACTCATGATCCAAGATCCATAATAAATAAATAAAATTTCAATAGAACCCCTTATATTTTGTATACATAGTTGCTTCTGGTTAAAAAATATTTTACAATAATATATCCTATGGGGATCTATGTGAAAAGTCAAAACCTGATATAAAAAAGAAACATACCTTGACTTGATCTTCTAAGAATAAAGGAAATATACCAAGAATATAATGGTAGAATCCTCTAGATAATTGAGGAATGATTATGTCAACAAAAAATGAGATTAAGGATCCATTAGATGTTAAACTGTGGTCCCATGGATTCTGATTAAAAAATCATAGCATTAAATGTATGCATGCACAATTTGCTAGAGAGATACACGGTTATGAGTAACTGTGAATGTTAACCATGTGACCCAAACAATTATCATGTTTGGAGTGCATGGTTTGGTGACGATGTTACATTAACTATTACCAAACCTACAAAACCCCTATAACTAGTGATGTATAATTTAGAGGGGTGGATGCATAGGATGAAAAATCTGTGTGCCTCGCTTTAGTAGACCATGCCAGACAGCATGGTTTCCTTGGCCAAACTGCATTGTTTTCCCAAACCTTTCACTGAATACACATAGACCCAATGGATTTATTTTTTTAAAACACCAAAAATAATACCAAAGAAAAACCCATCCAAAATGTAGTCAAAAAAGGTTCAAGAATTACATGTTAGAAATTAACGTAATGTTATAATCTCCAAAAATAATGTATTTTTGTCCCAATAATGTGATCAGGAATTATGAATTGTATAAAAGAAGTCTGCAGCTACCTAATCCACAATTCCCAATCCCATATCTTGTGGTTATATCATCCTCACTACCACAATACAAGTATCAAGGGAGTTATTTTATCACATTGTACATTATCCTGGTGATCCATAATATGAATAGTCAGCTCAACAATGGTGGTATCAATCTTAAGATCAATATCTACACATTCAATCACACGGGAAGGATCCAATTGATACATTTCAACTTGGAAAAAATAAAGGACCTAATTAATCGATGTTAAGTGACATGGTAAGTCCAACCTATATGCCACATTTCCAATTAACTCCATGGTATCAAAGGGGCTAAAAATCCTAGGTGCCAACTTACTCGACTTACACAACTGATGATGTTCCCAGTGTAGTGAAACTATGAGAAGAACTAGATCCCCAACCTGAAACCCTAGAGGATGATGAAAAAGTTCAGAAAATATTTATAATGTATACGTACTATGACCAATTTCATCCTGATCAACCACACCTTTTTCGTCATCTCTAAAATGAAAATCATTGAAAACAAGGACTAGTCTCCCAAATATTCCCTTCACAAGTGAGATATACATGCCAAAGGAAAATTCATTTTCCAAGATCCAACAAAACACAACATGAAATATTCGAGCATATGCTCATGTACTAGAAGATTTACATCTATCTATCCATTCGTCTGATGATGATAATACATGCACAATTTCAACTAAGAACCCATAACCTTGAAAATAAATGAATAGAACATTGACGTAATCCATGGTTCCATATAAAAAACAAATATAGAGGAATCCCTATGAATTATCAAAATCTCTCGGATATGCAAGTCTCCATGATACTCCGCTTATGTCATATTTTTGATTTGTATGAAATGATCTAATTTCATTAGTTTATTAATGATCTTCTAAATATCATCATTCCCACTAGGATTCAATGGAAAACCAATTATGAATTCGATGTAAATCTCATCAAACTTCCATTTCGGAATGGGAAAATATTAAACCAAATGAATAGATCTCTAGTGTTTTTCCTAAAATATCTGATAAATGAGACACTGTTATATAAAATATGATATCAACCTTCTCATCCATGTCCACCAATATAGATACCTCATTTCATGATACAGCTTTGTTTCTTTAGGGTGTACGGACCAACATGACTGGTGTCCAACATACCTCAACTCCTACCTCTAAGAAATCGACACATCCAACCTGCTATGGGAGAAAAAAAACTACAGGGAGACCAAGGCCACCCACCCAAGGTCCCCCACCAAAAACTATTTAACCCATGTTTTAGAACATGGTGTATAACACCTTTTCATTCTGAACTCAATTTTTAAAATAATATTCTACTTTCATCTGTACTAAGAATAGCTACCCCCCAATCTCTTCCACTCTCAATCTCATCTCAGTAAAAAAATTCCTCAAAGACTACTATTCCACTAATTCCATCATGAAATCTTTTTGTGATTTTCTTATCAAGTCATCAACAAAAAAATTACTTTTCCAATAATTATAAGAGATATCAAAAATCAAAACTTTGAAGATACTCCACCTAGAATCACTATCTCATGTTTATATCCCTCTCAATAAAAAAAATATTTTTGGATCTTGTGATCATAATACACTCCAAAATGCTCTCTAAAGAGGTAGTGATCACACTTTTTGAGTGCATTCATAAATCCTATCAACTAAATATCATGGTTAGTTTAGTTTTTATTTTGAGTGTAACTGAAGATAGCCATAGGTCACCACATAATTCCCTCACATCAAGAAACATCCCAAACCTGTACCTGAAGTATCTTATAAAAAATCATAACATGAACCCTATTATGGAAGAATCAAAACTGGTACTGATGTTAACTTCACATTTAGATCATTAAAATATCATTAAAATTTTCCATTCCATTTAAACATTACACCCTTACTGGTTAAATCTATCCTTGTTGATGTGGTCTTGGTGAAATACTAAACAAATTGTATATTGTAACCAATAGAACCAAAGATGAAATAGAATTTATGTAAATTACTAGAATTTCCATGTAATATTTTTTAAAATTTATGGGAATTTTACAAGTCTGCGAAAATTGACGCCACGTGATTCTGAGGCCCGGTGTGTCCACAATCAATTTTTGATGTTTTGTTCGGGTACGTTCAGTAAAAGTTCAAGCGGATTTCTATAACTTTTGAACCGGTGCTCGGAATTGAAATTTGAGGACACCATTGAACTCGTAGAACCGGTATTCATTCAAGAAGACATTCAACTCGACGGTAGTTAGTCGAGGGTGAAAGTTAGTTTTTGAGTTTCTCATGGAAATAATAAAATAAAATAAACACATTTTTTATTTTATTTTATCTATTATAACCACCCATGTGGATGTTGGAGGTGAGGACCACCACACCATAACCTCACATGAGAGATTATTGTGGTGGGGCCCACCCGAACCTAACCTTCCAGGAGAGGTTACGGTATGGGGACCACCTGGGACTAAACCCCCCATTTAATTGAGGAAAACCTCTCAACTCCCTCATAAATGAGAAAGAATATCTAGACCTCCCATAACTTAATGGTTCCACCCCCCACTTTTAATGGTGTCAACCCTCCCCCTTATATTAACTAAGCCATCTCATTTAATTAAATTCTACAATTTGAAATTTTAACCAATAAAACTAAATAATAGATAATCTATTATTTGGAGGGGCTATCTATTCATTTGTTGGAAAAAGATTGGTAAAGGAGGATTAAAGCTCTTGGGAGAAAACTCTCCAACGAAGAAAGTTTCCTCCACGACGAACGCTCCACCGACGAAGAACGTCGACCTTGACTTCAATTTCTTTTATCGGAGCTTCGTTCGACGTAGGACGTGTTCTTCTACAATGAATCGATGTATGCCTTCTTGAGCAGACATCAACCAACATTAAACAAGGTAGGAATTTCATTTTGAATACGGTATTATTCCCTTGATTATTCCCTTCTAAAACAAAAAATCATTGCAGATGTTTTCCTTGTGAGATGGGAATAATTTTTTGCGGGAAGGGAATGATGTTCTTCATTCTTACCTTATGTTGAGCCACTTGCTACCACTCTAAACATGGAGGGTGTGGGATAAACTATCATGGCCTGACCCCTCCTCCGATCTCCTTTGGTGTTATTCGCGATGGAGAATTATAGAAACCTATGTGGAGGAGCACAAGAATGGCAGTCAGCACCTCCACCGGCCGTGATAAAGGCAACAGTGCATGACACTGCTCTACGGCACCACCGCCCCACCATGCCCTCACGGTAGCACCCGACCAAGCCACCCATGGCCTTTGCGCGCCCCACAGCTCCTCCGTCTTTGCGCCCCACACTACCCACGTCTCCACAGTCTGCGCACCTCACTCACCATGCACCACCGCTTGCCGAACCGGCCCACCGGCTTCCCGAGCCACCCCTACCGCGCCAACCCACCAGCCCCCCCACAACACCCCGGTCGAGCCGGCCTCCGTGTTTCCCTCGTGGCGCCCCGAACAAGACAGCATCCGTGTACCCCTGGCAGCGCCTTGAACGAGCTGGACTCCGCGCGCCCCTCGCCGAGACCTCTCGGCCGAGCTGCGCCCTCGCGGCACCCCCAGGCTGAACCGCCCTGGCACCGACCGACGGCCGGTCCGCACCCTCGCGACCGGTCTACACCCTCACGGCCCTCCACAACCCCTTGCGGCTGGCTGGGATGGGCCCTAAAGTCTGGGTCGAACCTAATGGGATGGCCTACCCAACGGGCTTGGCCAGACTTAATGGGTTAGGCTGAGTCAACCTAGACCGGCTAGGACTGGACCTGGGCCCACTACAACTTTTTACTTTCTTTTGGCAATATCTTTGGAACCAGATGTCCATTTGATGAACCGTTAGTGGTTCTGGTAATCTTGGAACATGACGGTACCTTTGAGAATACACTACTAGAGTTTGGGGTATACTTGAGATACTTTTAGGTTGGATCATGCACGAATCCAACAAGGCCCTTGGGACTAAAAGGCTAATTACTAACAGACCGGGTGTCCGATTGACACACCCTCTATTGCGTTGAGACCCCTATGACGTGGAGGAACATTGAGATACTTATTTTTGGGAAATAATTATAGTTTTAGTATTGACCAATAGCTCGTGGAAAGGATTATTCCAGTAACGAGCCAGTAGAGTGCAGAGACCTAGTAGTTGTCTGAGACCTGACGACTGGTGACCGTTTGACTCGGAGAGATTCTAATAGCCCAGTGGGGAGTGCCTGGTTGCATCAGAAGACCCACACTGGAGGATCCTGATCTGTGTGGTGCGGTAGACCCATGGTACTCGAAAGGAGGAGCACCTCTGCATGCTAGGAGGGGGAGCACTTGGGTGTGGCGGCAGACCCAGGGTTGGGAGCACCTGGGTGTGGCAGTAGACCCACGATACTTGAAAGAAGGAGTACCTCAGAAATCCAAGGTTAGTGGGAAGCATGCTTGGTGTCATGGCATTCCCACTGTAATCGAAAGAGGATGAGTTCTTCTGCTGCCATGGTTTCGTTAATGTGAATAAAAATCCTGGTTGAGCTGAGTCAGTACATTTGTGTTTTCTTCATGATTGAGACAAATTACTTAATAACTTAGGTATATGTATTGTATGAACCCAGATCTTATTTTCAGGTATGTTTCTCCCTTTTCTGGAGTTTTTGTGAAAAAATGATCTTTCTGGATATTTTTGAAGTACATGTCGTGTACTTTCCGAGTACACACCGTGTACTCCCTTTTTCACTCGAAGTCGTGTGTTGTACGTGTCCGGGCCACACACACGGTGTGTAAGGGTGAGGTGGAGGCCTGTTAATTCGGAGTATGGAAAACTGAAGTACATGCGCTGTACTCAATAATTACACACTGTGTACTTTCTTTTTTCCATTAAACGGACCGGGGTTACTCCTCATCACGATATTTTACTTCTTCTTTGTCTAGTTCGACCGAGAACGACCCATACGACCGAATATTCGACGAACTCCTGCCTCGCCACCCGTTCTCCGATTCGAGCACGATTGATTGCATTGGAATCATAGCGGTGCGTTCTTCCTTCTGATTGAGTCTTGTTTCTTGATTCCTCCTCATTTCCATGTTATCGTGGGATGAACGTTTTGTGCATTTTCTCAGATATTTTTCGTTCTAAGGGGAATCTGTCACCGAGGTTCACGTATATCGATCTCTTAGGATCGAGGTAGGTGGTTTATTCCTTTCTGTAGAAATTTAATGAATATTATGTGAAAATTTTACCAATTCTCGTGAATGGGGTATTGGGTGTTCTTGTTTTTCCCTATTATACTTCCTTCTTTGCTTGATTGCTATAGTAGAGTTTTATGCTTGTGATTAGAGTAATTTATTTTGTTCTTAGGTTGCTTTTCCATGCTTTTTTTTTCCTGTTGAGAATTTTACCAGTTGCCATACTTTGTTGTAGGGTAGTGGAACTGTCTATTTGTTATGTCGTTGATCCTTAGTTGATATCCAAGTAGTTCTTGAGTTTCACTTGGACGATGCACGTGCACGGCGCATGTTTACTTTTCCACACAAGACTATGAGAGCCTAGTGTAGTAGACCATAGGGTGAATCGACGTAAGGGATTCTCCAGAGTTTCTTTTAATTACAATGTGAGACCACATGAGGAATTGATGATGAGTGCTTCCTCAGAGAGTCTGTAGTCCCTCGATGCGGGCCACACGGGGAATGAGACATTGAGTGATTCCCCAGAGAGCCTTTAATATGATCTGAGACTATAGGGGAAATTGACAGTGAGTGCTTCCCCAGAGAGTCTAATTTCTAGCTGAACCAGAGGGGTGAGACTGTGTGTGCCTCCCAGAGGTTTTCTAGTGATTTTTAGGTTGAACCATAGGGGTTAGGCTGTGAGTGCCCCCTAGAGGGTTACCTGTTTTCTTTTTGTTTCTAGTTGTTTACTTGTGTACTTGTATTTTAGAACTGTGGATTATAGCTGTTTGTGCTTTCCGGTTTACTACTTCTTGTTTTATTACTGACATCTATTCATAGACTGTTAGGCATAAATATTTGGGTGATTGCCTACTAGGATTGTATATCACACCCTGTTTGGGCCATGCTTTTGGGCCCAAGCAGATTATGTTGCCGCAGGTATTGATAAGGGCAAGCCCCCTTCTACATCAGGATCTTGATTGCACTGGAGCTAAGGAGCATGGGACCGAGTCGTGGCTCGAGATGCTGATGATTTTACGTTGTTTTCTTTTGCACTTGGGTTTAGATGTATTTCAGCATGTTGTTGTGTTTATTGTTTTCTTTAGATACTTGTACCTGCTGCATCATTATCATCATTAAATTATGTATTCTTTGTTTCCACTGTTTGGTTTCAGTTGTTCTGTATGTTATTACTGCTTCCCATATTGATTGTTGTTTTTCTATTGTATACCTTACCGAATGAGGTCATAGTTTCCCCACCGACTCACCAAGGCCCTTGCTGCTAGTAGGTAGCGTCTAGCATTTGGGGAAACGCGCTTGAGGTCTTGTGGCGAACCGGGTTTGGGGCACCAGTGGAGGGGCTTCAGATTTGGGTCGTTATGATGTGGTATCAGAGGAGGTTATTCTATATTGCTTTCTATTTGGAGACTTTATCAAGGGATAGGAAGGATTCAGTAATTGGCATTAAGATGTTCTCGAGAGTAGCTAACCCATGTTCAGGGAAAAGCCATACTACCTCGTTAATTGCAGTTTGTTGGTTTTTAGATTTTATGGTTGATCTGATTCCACCTAGAGTGATTCACGTGACTTGTGCTATTATTGTTTTGATACTTCGGTTCTATTTTTGTCACAACCCTATGAGACGAGGGTATTCCATCTCATGCATCATATAGGAACTTGTATAAATCACATGTCATGCATTCTTGTTGTGACATCTAGGGTGCATTAGCGATTGCATGCTGTTGTGATAGACTCTGTGTAGATTATGCATGTTGTTGTGATAAATTATTGATAGATTCTCTGCTTTCATGTTATAAAACTGGTTGTTTTGTTCCTTTCTTAAAATGAATGCCAAATTTTGGTTCTTGAGGTGTTATGGGCCCTCACGGATCGGAATTTGGCACCTCTCTGCCTTGTTTTAGTGTTTCTGAAATTCTGTGCAGTTTCTGAGCTACTGCCCAGAAAAACCCAAAATACACGGCATGTACTTTTTGGATACACGCCGTGTAGTTTACAGGCCGTGTCACTCACCGTGTAAGAAGAAAACGGTGTCGTGGATGTGACTTCGGGAACACGCTGTGTACGACAGGTACACGCCGTGTAAGTTCGGAGTCGTGTACCCGGACGTGTCACTAACAACATGGGCCGGGGAAGCTCGGGTAGAACACGTCGTGTCCATAGGGAACATTCCGTGTAGTCCTGTCTAGGTACCTGGCAGTGTCATGAACAACACGGGCCGACATTACCTTCTTTTCCACACGTTGTGTTTGTTCAGAACACGCCGTTTAGACTTGTCCAGGTACCCGGCCGTGTCACGAACAACACGGGACGAGGTCACTCTACCTATACATGCCATGTTTGTTCGGAGCACGCCATGTCAGGTTCGGTCGTGCAGACGACCGAGTGCTTAACAACATGGAAAACTGAAGCCTTGTCAAGTACACACCGTGTTTGTTTCGAACACACCGTGTAGCCTCGGGTGAAGTCGGACCGTGTGGGTTAGCCTTGTAAAGAGACTACGACATGGGTTTAGTTTTCTTGTACACGCCATGTGTTGGGGTCAACACGCCATGTAGTATGAGGTGTATGCGACTTTTAGATCAGGAGTACACACCCATGTCAATGGCTTAAGAAGACACGTCGTGAAGTTTTTATACACGCTGTGTAGTCATGTTTGGTAATCTTTTCTGTTTTCTTTCCCATGTTCCCATTTAGTACTCTTGTGTTCTCTATCCTTGTTTTTCTGATCCAAGGTGTACTTTTGATATTTCAGAGATATGCCTCCAAGAAATCCTATGGTCGTATGCCTGTTGTTAGGTAGTGATCAGACCCCAGATATGTATGGTCAGGGACTTCCTGCTGATCCCCCAGTTGAGCCAGCCTTGGCACCGGCTGTCATACCAGTTGCGGGCGCTGATGCGATGTTCAGGGAGGGCTTCATAGGGATGATGTATGCCTTCCAGGGAGAGCCGCCTCCTTCCACGTCTATGGTAGACTTGACGTATGTTTTCTTGTAGCAACATCCTCCCACATTCTCGGGAGAAGGAGGACCTCAGGCTGCATAGTCATAGTTGGAAGCTATGCTGAATATCTTCGAGCATCTGGAGACGCCTCTAGAGAGGCGGGTCAGTCACGCCACCTAAATTCTCTGAGACTCCGCCAAGTGGTGGTGGGACGTGATCTCACAGGCAGGTCAACATTAGGCTATGACTTGGGAGGAGTTCCAGCGCGTTTTCTATGACTACTTCTATCCAGAGACCCTGAGGTTCGATCGATCTCGAGAGTTCATGAGCTTAGAGCAGGGCAATCTATCTATAATGGAGTATTCCTCTAGTTTCACCGAGTGGAAGCGTTTTATACCCCTTTAGGATGGGAGTGGGGTGTTCTTTGCAAGGAAGTTTGAGGAGGGACTCAGGAAAGAGATCCGCTCGCAGGTGAACATCATCCAGTTTACTTCCATCACTTCCATCGTCAACCAGGCACTGACTGTAGAGCGCAATCAGATGGACTCCGGAGATGTGAGCCAGGGAGGTTCTACTTCTAGAGTTAGCTTCCCTCTAGATGACATCAAGAAGCGTCGTAGGGAGTCTATGCGTGGTGATTCGAGGAAGCGAGATGCATCATCAGGCAGCTAGGAGACATGCTACCAGTGTGGACGGACAGGGAACACGAGGCTGTTCTGCCAGAGAGACCCAGTGGAGTTCCGGTCTTGCGGCAAGATGGGTCACCTTTAGCGTTTCTGTCTGGTTTTCTCACCAGCAGCTGGTGACCGGGTTCTTCCGTGAGTCCTCGTTCAGGAGCAGCCCCACCAGTTTCTCACCAGTCGGGAAACTGGAGTTCTTCTGGCCATTTGGGCCGATGTGGAGGTCGAGGTCGTGGCGGTCAGCCACCATTTCCTCAGCACCAGAAGGCCAGTTCAGCTTAGAGTGGTCAGCCAGGGGCGCAGTGCCGCGGTACATGCCAGTCTTTTTCCGTGGAGCAGACTTATCAGAACCAAGATCGTGACCCTTCTACTGTTCGAGGTACGATTTTAGTAGCCTCATTTTTATCTTCAACCCTTTTCGATACTGGTTCTACGCATAGCTTTATCTCAGTTTCTGTCATGGAGAGCATTGGGATCTGCATCTTTTCTTCTACCGACTCATTGACACTAGACACACCTTTGGGAATGAGGACATCTAGTGTACGCCAGTGTAGACAGTGCCCTCTCGAGGTTACAGGGTATCAATTCATATGGGATCTCTGTATCCTGAAGATGACGAGCTATGATGTCATCCTTGGCATGGACTGGTTGATTCCCTTCCATGCAGTCAATGACTGTTATCGCCATAGAGTCAGTTTCATCTCACCAGAGGGTGAACCTTTTCTTTATAGAGGCGAATGGGACGTTCTGGCGAGTCGGGCAGGACTCAAGCATCATGGTTTAGGAGGGGTGACATCAAAGATTTCTAGTCTTCATCTGGATGATCAGGGGACTCCACAGTTGGACTTCCCTATAGTGGTGGATCATTTCTGGGATGTCTTTCTAGAGAACTTTAGTGGTCTTCCACTGGAGCGTGAGGTAGAATTCTCTATTGAGCTCGTGCCAGGAGCGGCACCGGTGTCCATTCCTCCTGATAGGATGGCCACACCTGAGTTGAAGGTGCTCAAGAAGCATTTGAAGGAGCTACAGGCTAAGGGTTTCATCCGACCCAGTACTTCTCCTTGAGGTTCGCCTGTTTTGTTTGCGAAGAAGGCAGATGGTACCCTTCATCTTTGTGTGGATTATCATAAGCTGAACCAGTTGACAGTCAAGAACTGATATCCCATACCACAGATTGATGACCTTTTCGATCAGATTCGAGGAGCCTGTGTGTTCTCGAAGATTGACTTGTGGTCCGGTTATCATCAGTTGCGCGTTAGACCATTAGATATACCCTTGACAGCCTTCAGGAGTAGATATGGTCTATACGAGTATACAGTCATGTCGTTCGGTCTCACGAACACACCTACAGTTTTCATGGAACTCATGAACCGAGTGTTCCATCCTTACTTGGACTCCTTTAGTGTGGTCTTCGTGGATGATATCTGGGTGTACTCTCACACTCAACACGACCATGCCACACATATTGAGATCATTCTGAGTACACTGAGAGAGCATCAACTCTATGCTAAACTCTCAAAGTGCCACTTCTGGATGGATTAGATTCACTTCTTGGGTCACGTCATCTCGAGGTAGGAGTGTCAGTGGAGCCAGAGTAAGTGAGAGATGTAGTTTCCAAGGAGTATCCGAAAAACGTCTTTGATGTACGAAGCTTCTTAGGGATGGATAGATACTACTGAAACATCATACGGGACTTTTCTCATCTAGAAGCACCTTTGATAGGTCTGACCAAGAAGTGGGCGAAGTTCTTATTGTCAGATTCTTGTGATTCAGCCTTTCAAGAGCTGAAAGGGAGGTTGACGTCGGCACCGGTATTAGTCTTGGCATAGCCAGGCAAGAACTATACACTCTACTATGATGCTTTAGGTATCGGGCTAGGAGCTGTGCTGATGCAGGGAGATGGAGTCGTTGCGTACCGGTCTCGGTAGTTGAGGCCACATGAGAGGAACTACCCTACACATGATCTGGAGTGGGCAGCTATTGTTCATGCCTTGCGTTGTTGGAGACACTATCTTCTCAGAGAGCACTTTTTGGTCTTCACTGGCCACAAGAGTCTCAAGTATATCTTCACTGAGCATGATATGAATTTGAGGTAGCACAGGTGGGTCGAGTATCTTCTGTCTTTTGACTTCGAGCTTGACTATACGCCGGGAAAGGGCAATGTCGTAGTAGATGAATTGAGTAGTAGAACTCAGATTTAGGTAGTTCAGAAGGCCAGTAGTGAGTGGCAGATGATGGCTCTGTTATCTGAGATACAACTGGAGGTTCACGACCGACGGGGACATACTTTTCTATCTTCTGTAGCTGTTACCTCCACGCTACATGATCAGGTACATATGAGGCAGCTATCAGACTCGGAAGGCTTAGTCCTGCAGGAGAGTGTGTTAGGAGAGGACCCTCTTCCTAGATTGACAGTGGGTGAGGATGAGATCTTGCATTTCCAAGGACGTGTATGGGTGCCGGCAGACATACGCGAGGAGCTGATGCATGATTTACATTCATATGTTTGGGTAGTTCATCCTGGTGTCACCAAGATGTATCAGGATCTTCATCACCAGTACTGGTGGACAGGTATGAAGAAGGATGTTGCTGGTTTTGTCATGAGATGTTCTACTTTTCAGCAGGTGAAAGAAGAGAATCCGCGACCAGCAGGGCTTTTATAGTAGTTACCCATTCCTAAGTGGATGTGGAACGATGTTGTGATGGACTTCGTGACTGGTTTGCTGAGATAGCCTTGAGAAAACAATGCTGTATGGGTTGTCGTCGATAGGCTTATGAAGGTATCTCACTTCTTGTTGATCAAAGGGACCTTCAGTGTCGATGATCTGGGACATCTTTACATCAGAGATATCATTCATCTGCATGGAGTTTTGTGCGCTATTATTTCAGACAGAGATGCGCACTTCACCTCTCAGTTTTGGCATGGGACATCAGAAGGCCTTGGGTACACCTGTACTTTTGAGTACAACTTACCATCCCTAGACTGATGGTCAGTCCGAGAGAACGAACCAGGTGCTTGAGGATTTGCTCTAGGCTTTCATCCTTGACTTTTGCTGTTCTTGGTAGAAGCATATTCCACTGGTGGATTTCTCCCACAAAAACAGTTTCCAGGAGACCCTTCATATGGTACCATACGAGGCATTGTACGGTAGGCCATGCCGATCACCCTTATGTAGGCTTGAGGCAGGAGAGGCAGCTTTTCTGGGACCTCGTCTTGTTCAGGAGACTTCAGAGCAGATATAGCTGATTCAGAAGAGGATGGCTGCAGCACAGTCTCAGCAAAAGTCTTATACTGATCTGTGGAGAAGACCTCTGGAGTTTGAGGTTGGAGATCATGTTTTCCTACGCGTCACGCCGAGTTTGGGACACAAAAGGATTCAGAGACAGGGTAAGCATTCACAGCGGTACGTCGGGCCGTTTGAGGTTTTGGGGAGAGTTGGGCCGGTCGCCTATCGGTTGCAGCTACCTCAGCGGTATCGGGCCATGCATGACGTCTTCCACGTCTCTCAGCTCCAATGTTACTTTTCAGACCCGTCTCATGTCCTTCAGCCAGAGGAAGTTGAGCTTAAAGCGAATGCGTTGTTCAAGGAGAATCCTATCCGGATTGTTGATTGCAGTATGAAGGATCTCCGCGGGTGGTCTGTTCCTCTGGTACGGGTGCTATGGGAGCACAGGTGAGTACAAGACGAGACCTGGGAGAGGGATACCGATGTATAATCGCAGTGGCCGGAGCTGTTCAAGGTTTCTTCTTCTCCGCCTCGTTAGGGAAATTTAGGGACGAATTTTTTTAAGGGGGGATGTTTGTAAGAACCCAGATCTTCTTTTCTGGTATGTTTTTCCTTTTTCTAGAGTTTTTGAGAAAAAATGATCTTTCTAGAAATTTTTGATGTACATGCCATGTACATTTTGAGTACACACTGTGTACTCCCTTTTTTGCTCGAAGCAGTTTGCTGGCCATGTCTGGGCCACACAGACGGTGTTTAAGGGTGAGGTGGAGGCCGGTTAATTCATAGTACATAAAACTAAAGTACACACCATGTACTAAAGATATACACGCCGTGTACTTTCTTTTTTTCATTAAATGGAATGGGGTCACGGCTCATAATGATATTTATATTCTTCTAGGTCTTGTTCGACCGAGAGTGGCCCGTACGACCGAATCTTCGACGAAATCCCACCTCGACGTCCGTTCTCCGATTAGAGCACGATCGATTTCATTGGAATCGCAGCGGTGAGTTCTTCCTTCTTCTTGAGTCTGGTTTCTTGATTCCTCCTCATTTCCAAGTTATCGTGGGATGAACGTTCTGTGCGTTTTCTCAGATCATCGCCGTTATAAGGGTAATCTATCACCGAGGTTCATGTATATCGATCTCCTACGATCGAGGTAGGTGGTTTGTGCCTTTCCATAGAAAGTTAATGAATATTATGTGAAAATTCCACCAATTCTCGTGAATGGGGTATTGCGTGTTCCTGTTTTCCCCTGTTATACTGCCTGCTTTTCTTGATTTCTATAGTAGAGGTTTATGCTTGTGATTAGAGTAATTTATTTTGTGCTCAGGTTTCATTTCCATGATTGTTTTACCTGTTGGGCGTTTTAATAGTTTCCATACCTTGTTGTACGATAGTGGAACTGTCTCTTTGTTATGTCGTTGAGCCTTAGTTGATATCCAAGTAGTTCATGACGTTCACTTGGATGATGCATGCACACTGTGCATGTTTAATTTTCCACACACGATTGTGAGAGCCTAGTGTAGTAGACCATAGGGAGAATCGACGTAAGGGATTCTACAGACTGTCTTTTAATTACGATGTGAGACCACATGGGGAATTGACGATGAGTGCTTCCTCAGAGAGTTTTTAGTTCCTCGATGCAGGCCACAAGGGGAATGAGACGTTGAGTGCTTCCCTATAGATCCTTTAGTACGATCCGAGACTATAGGGGGAATTGACGGTGAGTGCTTCCCCAGAGAGCCTACTTTCAAGATGAACCAGAGGGGTGAGACAGTGTGTGCCTCCCAAAGGGTTTCTAGTGCTTTGTAGGTTTAACCATAGGGGTTAGGCTGTGAGAGCTACCCAGAGGGTTACCTGTTTTCTTTGTTTACTGGTTGTTTACTTGTGTACTTGTATGTTAGAACTGTGGATTGTAGCTATTTGTGCTATCCTGTTTACGGATTCTTGTTTTATTACTGCCATCTATTCATAGACTGTTAGGCACAAATCTTTGGGTGATTGCCTACTGGGATTGTATCTCACACCCTGTTTGGGCCATGATTTTGGGCCCAATAAGATTATGTTGACGCAGGTATAGATAAGGGAAAGATCCCTTGTACTTCAGGATCTGGATTGCACTGGAGCTGGGGAGCATGGGACCGAGCCGTGGCTCGCAATGCTGAGGAGTTTACGTTGTTTTATTTTGCACTTGGTTTCAATTGTATTTTATCACGTTGTTGTGTTTTTTGTTTTCTTTAGTTACTTGTACCTGATGCATCATTATCATCATTATTATATGTATTCTTTGTTTCCACTATTTGGTTTCAGTTGTTCTATATGTTATTACTTCTTCCGCTATTGACTGTCGTTTTTCTATTGTATACCTTACCGAATGAGGGCATAGTTTCCCCACTGACTCACCAAGGCCCTCACTGCTAGTCCAGAGCCTTTAAAGTTTGGGGAAACGTGCTTGAGGTCATGTGACGAACCGGGTACGGGGCACCAGTGGAGGGGCTCCAGATTCGGGTTGTTACATGTCTGGGCATATACCTATGTAGGGTTATGTGTTGGTTTCCTTACATTGTGGATTATCTTTGGTGTATTTTCGAGACCTTGAGGGTCTTGGGGTCCCTACTGAGTATCTTTATACTCACACCAGCATGAGCTACTCCCGAACCTTTTTGTGT
Source organism: Viscum album (assembly GCA_963277665.1). Taxonomy (NCBI): domain Eukaryota; kingdom Viridiplantae; phylum Streptophyta; class Magnoliopsida; order Santalales; family Viscaceae; genus Viscum; species Viscum album. The sequence goes on from OY728126.1 coordinate 955,993,655, forward strand.
GGGATACAGATGACAGATAACACTGACTAAGGCTGATAGTACCAGGACTGGATGGTACCCGGAGGTGGACCTTACGATGAGTTGATATACAGAGGAGACAGGAAGATGTGGATCACTGAGAAGGCTATCAGTACCTACCCTTCTGGTAGGAATCCCATAGGATGACCCAACAAATATTTTTCCTTTCTTCATTTGAAATTGTACTTCCAGTTCCTTGTACTTTACAGTTGGTCTTGTATTTCTGGCCCCTTTTTCTTTTCAGCACTCTTTTGTTATACAGTTTACTTAGTGTTTTGTATCCACATGTGTGCTTTTTTTGTGCGTTTATTGGTTATAAAGGTAATGCATTCCCAGTTTGTATGGAATTACATTTTCGGTGCTAGTCACCAGCCCTTGGCCTATGGAAGGCGGGCTTGGGTAGTCACGGTACGGGCCCCGGGGGAAGGGTCATGAAAAATTTGAATCAAAGGAGTCAGTTCTACTGCATAACGTAGGACTCTGATATTTATATTCTATGAAGAAATAATATTATGTTTAGTGAGTGTGGTTTTTAGTTCATGGAGTCCAATATTGGTGCAGAGGCCGACGTATCCATACACTAGGACCCTAACTTCTGATTTCTGACTCAGTGCACGGAAACACTGACTGCGTGTGTATTTTCAAAATTATTCTCTATGTAAGATCAACAAGGTTAGGTCACCAGGTATATTATTTTGACAATGTCACATATGTTTCTTTTAGGATGCCTCCACGAAGATATCTGAGTAGAGTTCTGAGAGTCGTACACACTGACAGCCTACTGAGCGACTAGGCCTCGGTGCAGTGCCCTTTTCTAAAGGAGCCACCAGCAGTACCACTGCCCATTGGGCAACCGATTCCCCCAACCCCAGAAGCAGACAATAAATGCCTCTTGAGTACATTTCATGAGTTCTAGTGCTTGAGGCCACCCAGGTTCAGGGGAGAGACAGACCCATAGGCGGTTGAGGATTGGATGAAGGCTGTGGTGAGAGTCTTCTGACTTGTAGGGACACCAGTAGACCTCATGGTGATTCTTGCTGTCAGCCTTCTACAGGAAGCAGTGAGAAAATGGTGGATCTTGATGCTCCAGGTCCACAACGAGATGGTGATTCTCTGGGCTGACTTCGATAGCCTGTTTCAGGCAGAGTTTGTCCCAGCGACTCTTCGCGCAGTGCACATACATGAGCTACTTCATCTGCAATAGGGAAATATGACTGTATCTTAGTACTAATCAAGGTTCAGAGACCTCTCATGAGACTCCACTGATATAGTGCATGACCCATTCATCAGGGCCCGAACCATTGAGTAGGGACTCCGGAGGGAGATTAGGGATTCTGTGATCTCACTCAGCATCCTGATGAAGGCTGGGGTGTTAGAGAGACCACTTCTAGTGGAGAGTTTCCTTGCTGAGAAGTCTACAACAATGAGATACTCCAGCAGTCAACACGTAGCGGTGTCTTCTGCAGCTGGCAGCAGACAAATGTTGCAGAGGTCCAAGAGGACCATACCTATAGGTGGACGACTTCATGACTCAGGATCGTTTGCATGGGACACATGAAGCAGAGACAGACATACCAGGAGCGGGTAGTGTTACACATGCGGTGGGCACGGTAACATCGATTGTGATGGCCCATCCTACTATTCAGATGATCAGCAGATGGGTTAAGGACCGCCCAGGTAGAGACAATGATTCGATCACGGTTGTCCGTAGGGAGCAGGTAGACATGGCCGAGGAGCTGTCCGTGCAGCTGACGGTGGACGGCGATACTAGGTGTTACCGCCACCACCACTAGGAGGTCCACCACGACCGTAGGGAGCAGGTGGACAGGGGATCGCTCAGCTCTAGGCAGATGATTCCTATGATCATGGTGCTCGGGAGATGATTTGATGTACGATCTGTGTCTACTCCACCATATCTCTAGTACTTATAAGCACAAGTGCTAGTCACTCTTTCATTAAAACTTCCCTCTTCTAGAGCTCAGAAATTCCAATGGAGAAGTTGGCTCGATACATATGGCTAGAGACTCCTACGATAGCATATTCAACAATTATTCCCTGGTGCTGGTAGTGTGATCTTTCTCTAGGAGGCAAGAGCTTTGGCTGGGATCTCATAATAGTGGCGTCGAGACCTTATGATGTCATCTTTGGTATGGACTGTTTATCTAGATTCCATGATCACATAGACTGTATTAGGTGAAAAATGTTGTGTGTCTGCACGGATTTCACTAGGTTTACCTTCACCATCTAGAAGGGAGCCTTTGCAGCATAGGATGGACTAACTCTGAGGAGAGTGCAGCTGATAAATCATTGGTTGGCTAGCATTACCCTCAGAGCAATTGATGTGGAGAGTCCGAGTTATCCTGTAGTGGTGGACCAGTACGCGAATGTATTCCCTGATGATGTTCCAGGTCTATCCCTTCATAAAGAGGTAGAATTTTACATTGACTTGTACCCTGGGACGACACAGATATCTACACCAGCATATCAGATGGCTCACATAGAGATTCATGGGCTACGAATACAACAAGAGGACTTGCAGGGGAATGGATTCATCCAGCACAATATTTCTCCATGGGTAGCCCTGATTCTGTTCACCAAGAAGGAGGATGGGATCTTATCGATTTTGACTACCATAACCTGAACCAGGTGACCGTGAAGAACATGTACCCACTTCCAAGAATTTATGACCTCTTGGATTAGCTGAAGGGAGCACGAAGGTTCTCAAAGATAGTCCTCAGATCATGATATTACCAGCTCAGTGTTTGAGAAAAGGATGTGTAGAAGAAGGCTTTCAGATGTTGGTAAGACCACTATGAGTTCTTGTTTATTCCATTCGGCATAACCAACTCTCCAACAGTGTTCATGGGACTCATGAACATGATCTTCCATCCATACCTTAATCGCTTTGTAGTGGTCTTCATCGACAACATTCTCATCTACTCGACTACTGAGGAAGAGCATGCCTATCATTTGAAGGCAGTACTGGACACACTCCTAGAGCACCAGATTTATGGTAAGCTCTTTAAATGATAGTTATGGATCTATGAGGATCACTTTTTGGGACATGTCATCTCAGAGGATAGAGTTGTAGTGGAATCCAGTGAAGATTGAGGCGGTACTTTCTTGGGATCCACTGAAGAGTGTGACAGATGTACAGAGTTTCCTAGGATTGGATGGATACTACTAGAGATTTGTGAAAGATTTCTCCTAAGTTGTAGCACCACTATCATCCTTGATGAAGAAATGGAAACCCTTTGTGTGGTCGGAGAGATGCCAGCAGAGCATTCAAGAGCTGAGGCAAAGGATGACTAGTGCCCCCCATCTTGAGGCTTCTAGAGGAAGGCGTAGGGTACATAGTCTACTATGACGCATCATGGACCGAACTCGGATGTGTCCTGATGCAGGAGTGAGTAGTGATCTCATATGTCTCTCGACAGCTAATACAACATAAGTAAAACAACACTACCCATGATATGAAGTTAGCAGTAGTGGTTGTCTCCTTGAAGATGTGGTGAAACTATCTGATGGGTCAACATTTTACGGTGTACTCTGATCACAAGAGCCTCATGTATATCTTCTCCCAGAAGTACCTGAACCCAAGACAACGAAGTTGGATTGAGTTCTTCCCGGAATATGACTTCGAGATTGTCTATACTCCTGGGAAGGGGAACATTTTTAGCAGATTCACTCAACAGGATGTCTGGTATACAGCTGATAGGAAAGGCAACGGAGCAGCTGACTGCTTTACAATAATCCTTTGTGGATAGAGATGAAGCAATCTTCCTTAAGTCTCTTACAATCACTCCCTCACTTCTTCAGCGAGTTACGGAGGCAGAACATGGTGTTTTTGATTGTGAGACATGTCATGCTCAGATATCCACAAAGCAGGCACCTGATGAATTTTCGGAAGGTGGGGAGAACGTCTTCCTCTTCAAAGGATATTCCATTGTACCAGTGTCACTTCCGGAGGAAGTGTTGCAGGAGTTCCACACAACCCCTCTAGCGGTATATCCATGAGTGGTGACGATGTACCAGGATCTCTGATGACAGCCCTGGTGGCTGGGAATGAAGAATGCAGTTGCAGATTTTGTCTCTTGATGCCTCACTTGTCAGCAAGTGAAGGCCTAGAATCAGGTACCTTCAGGCTTGGTTCAACCTTTAGAGGTTCCAGAGTGTAAGTGGGATGCGATATCCATAGAATTAGTGACAGGACATCCATGTAAATCTAGGGGGAATGACTCGATTAGGGTGATCATCGACCGACTCACCAAGTCAGCCCACTTCCTACCAATCATAGAGTAGGGTTTAGTAGAGAGATTGGTATGCCTCTATGTGCAGGAGATTGTGTGGCTGTATAGAGTACCTTCGACTGTTGTCTCCTATCGTGATGATTATTTCACTTCCCGGCTATGGAAGGTATTGCAGGAGGATTTCGGGGCACATCTTTGTTTGAGCACCACCTTCCATCCTCAAAAGGATGTTCGGACTGAGCGGACCATACAGACCCTCAGGGACATGCTTCACACATGTGTCCTTGACTTAGGTCATAGCTGGGAGGATCACTTGACTTTGGTGGAGTTTGCGTACAATAATAACTATCACTCCACCATTGGGATTTCACCTTTTGAGGCATTGTACGGGTGAACTTACAGATCACCTTTGTGATGGACTGACCTAGGGGAGTTAGCACTTGTGGGACTATAGATGGTACGAGCTACCACAGAGAAGGTTTAGATCATCTAGGAGCAGATGAAGACTGCAAAGAGTAGATTGAATTCATATGATGATAGGAGACAGAGACCTCTAAGTTCGAGGATGGTGACCACGTATTTCTACGAGTCTGACCCCGAAGAGGTTTTCAGAGATTTGGCTGAGGTAGCATGTTATCCCCAAGATTAATTGGACCTTTTCAGGTCCCCACCAGAGTTGTCAAGGTGGCATACCGCTTAGCTCTTCCACCATAGTTGCACAGGGTGCATGATGCCTTCAATGTATCACATATGAGGAGATATGTGAATGACCCTTCTCAAGTCACCGACCATGGAAAACTGGACGTCATTGATGGGGCAGATTTTATGGAGGTTTCAGTAGAGATTGAGGATTCACTAGAGTGGGTCCTTCGTGGAAGGTCGATACCTCTGGTTCATGTTCTCTAGGGGCACAAGATCTTCCAAGAGAGCACATGGGATCAGGAGGCTCAGATGTGTGCTCAGTACCCCCATGTGTTCCTTTTGTATGAAATGTGGCTTACGGGGATGTAGAGCCCTGAGGTGGAAAGAATGTAACGACCGAGAATTTCCATGTAATTTTTTTAAATATATGGGAATTTCACGGGTCAGCAAAAATTGACGACTTGTGATTCCAGGGCCCGGTGTGTCCAGAATCAATTTTTGATATTTTTTGGGTACGTTTAGTGAATGTATGAGTGGGTTTTTATAACTTTTGAACCGGCGCTTGGAATTGAAATGTAATGACACCGTTGAACTCACAACACCAATATTCGCTTATGAAGACATTCACTTCGACGATAGTTGGTCGACGGTGAAAGTTAGTTTTTGGGTTTTTCATGGAAATTATAAAATAAAATAAATCCATGTTTTAATTTATTTTATCTATTATAACCACCCGTGAGGACGTTAGAAGTGGGGACCACCACACCTTAACCTCCCATGAGAAGTTATGGTGCTGGGACCCACCCGAATCAAATCTCCCATGATAGGTTATGGTGTGGGGACCACCCGGGACTAAACCCCCCATTTAATTGAGGAAAACCTCTAAACTACCTCATAAATGAGGGAGAGTCTCTTGTCCTCCCTTAACTTAATGGTGCCACACCCTATTTTATTGGTGTCAACACTCCCCCTTTAATTAATTGAGCCATCTCATTTAATTAAATGCTAAAATTTGAATTTTAAACCCATCAAACAAAATAATAGATAATAAATTATTTGGAGGGGTTATCTACTCATTTGTTGGAAAAATATTGGAAAAGGAGGATTAGCGCTCTTGGGAGAAAAATCTCCAACGAAGAACATTTCTTGCATGAAGAATGCTCCACCGACGAAGAACATCGACCTTGAATTCGACTTCCTTTCTTGAAGCTTCCTTCGATGTAGGATGTGTTTGTCTACAATGAATCGACGTCCCCCCTCTTGCGCCGATGTAATCCAAATTCAAACAAGGTAGGGATTTTATTTTGAATATACTATTATTCCATTAATTCATCCCTTCTAAAATAATGAATCATTACAAATTTTTTACTTGTGGGATGTGAATAATTTGTTTAGGGAAGGGCTTGATGTTCTTCATTCTTACCTTCTGTTGTGCGACTTGCTACCACTCTAAACACAGAGGGTGGAGGAAAACTAACATAGACCGACCCCTCTGAAGATCTTCTTTGGTGTTCTTCGTGATGGAGAAGGATGTAATCCTATGTGGAGGAGCACAAGAATCGTAGTCGACACATCTTCTTGCCGTGACAAAGGAAACAATGCACGGCACCACTCTGCGGCACCGCCGCCCCACCGCGCCATCATGGAAGCCCCCAACCAAGCCACCTGCGGCCTATGAACGCGTCACACTCCCCACGAATCCACCGTCTAAGCACCCCACACTCCCCACGGCTCCGATGTACTCACACCTTGCGCGCCCTATGCCACTACTGGCCGAACCAGCCCGCCGGCCTCCCGAGCATCCTCGGTCACACAAGCCTGCCCGCCCCTCGAGGAGCCCAGGCCGAGCCGGCCTCCGAGTGCCCCTCTTAGAACCCTCTAGGGAGAACTGCCATTGTGCTGACCTACGACCGGTCCACGTACTCACGACCGGTCCATGCCCTCGCGACCGGTCCGTGCCCTCGTGACCCTCCGCGACCCCTTGCGGCTAGCTGGAGGGGCCCTATGGGCCGAGCCATACCTAATAGGCTGACGCACCCAATAGGCTGAACAGACCCAATGGGTTAGGCTGGGTCGACCTAGACCGGGTCGGCCCAGACTGGGTCGGGCCGGGTCGGACCGGACCTGAGCCCAATACGACCCTTTACTTTATTTTGGCCATATCTTTGGCATCATACGTCCGTTTGATGAACCGTCAGCGACACTGGTAATCTTGGAACATGATGGCATCTTTGATTAAACCCCACTAGAGTTTGGGGTATAGTTGAGATACGGTCATGTTGGATCGTCACGAATCCAACTGGGCCCCCGGGACTAAAAGGCTAATAACTCACAGACAAGGTGTCCGATTGACGTGTCATCTATTGCGTTAATACCCTTATGACGTGGAGGACCTTTGAGATACTTCTTTTTGGGACTTAGTGATAGTTGGAGTATCGACTAATAGATCGTGGTGTGGATTCTTCTAGTGACGAGTGAGCAGAGTGAGGAGGCCTAATAGCTGGCTGAGACCTGATGACTGAGGACCATTTTACTAGAAGAGACTCTACTAGCCCAGTGGGAAGCACCTGGTTGCAGCGACAGACCCACGGTGGTGGATCATGATCTGTGTGATGTGGTAGAACCACGATACTTGATAAGAGGAATACCTGTTTAGGCTAAGTGGGGGAGCACTTGGGTGTGGCAGCAAACCCACAGTGGGGACCGCTTGGGTGTGGCGGTAGACCCACGTTACTTTACAGGAGGAGTAATCAGCAGTCCAAGGTTAATGGAAGGTGTGCTTGGTGTCACGACAGGCCCACTATACTCGATAGAGGAGGATTTCTATAGTAGTCGTGGTTTCGTTAATGTTAATAAAAATCCTTGTTGATCTAAGTTAGTACTTTTTTTTCCTTAGGATTGAGAGAGATTACATTATATCTTTGGTATATATATGGGCATATACCTAAGTGGGGTTCTCTATTGTTTTCCTTACATTTTGGTTTATCTTTGGTGGATTTGTGAGACCTTGATGATCTCGGGGTCCCTACTTAGTATCTTTATACTCACCCATGCACGAGCTATGCCCGCAACTTGTTGTGTTGGATGCAGACGACGAACATCACTGACTGAGGCTGAGAGTACTAGGACTAGACGGTACCCAGAGGTGGACCTTATGATGAGTCTGTACATGGAAGAGACAGATAGATGTGGACTGCTAAGGAGGATATCAGTACCTACCCTTCAAATTGGAATCCCAAAGGATTACCCAACAATGGTTTTTCCTTTCTTTAGTTTCACTTTTACCTCTAGTTACTTTTACATTACAGTTGGGGTTGTATTTCCGGCACCTTTTAACTGTCATCTCTATTTTGTTATATAGTTGAGTTAGTGTTTTGTATCCAGTTGTGTGCTTTATTATGTGAGTTTACATGTTATAAAGTCAATGACTTCCCATTTTTTGGAAAATTATTCCTTTGGTGCTAGTCGCTAGCCCATGGCCTATGGATGGCGGGCTTGGGGTAGTCACGGCAGGAGCCCTAGGGGATGTGTCGTGGAATTTTAAAAATATTTCTAGATTTCCCCCTCGACAAAAGAACCTATATTTATCTTAAATCCTCTAAAAATCCCCTCTAATATATATCTTTCTTAATAAATTTTACCTCCCGAATTGAAAAATCACATTTCAAAAGCATACCATTTAGATAACGTTCCATAATGGTTTGAATAATTATATCTAAATGGTTCATATAATCCCTTTTTAAATTAGAGTACAGAAAAATATTATCCATGAAAATAACAACAAAAGACTCTAAGAACTGATGAAAGGCTTAGATCATCTATGTAACGCCCCGACCCCAGCTACCAAGAGTCGGTGCATTACTTCATAACATTGGCATGATCACAAAAGATCAAGTCTCGAAAGACCGATTAGTTTAGTAGCCTTGGAAACACTAGATACATTCATAAGTCTTACATTACATCATAAAGTGAAAAACTAAAAACAAAGTCTTCATAGTCCACACTCATATCCTCTTCTGACTATCCCTACAGGTCACTCATAAAATACTTCTTCACATCCTGGAAAATATTAAAACATTGAAAGGGCTGAGCTCAGATGCTCAGTAAGGATAACAATATTGCGGAAGCTTTCATAAATAAAAACTAACAATTAAGGCAATATATAACTAAACAAAAGCCTTATTAAACATGAACTTCAGCATAATATGGAAAAAGTAAAATCAAATAATTCCACATACTTACTCACATGGATATTCTAGTAGACGAATAATCACATGAAATATCAATAACCACTTTCATAATGAGGGAATGTATAATGCCGGACATTCTGAAACATTTTGTCAAGGCCTCGGCCATGATGTCTAAAATGATTAAGGCCTCGGCCAAAAACATAAATCAAATTGGGAAAGGGCCTCGGCCAATTCCACATCTAGTTATCTCAGGAGACCTACCGATGCATCAAGGACCTATAGCGGGCTCCACCCGTCACTTATTAAGTCCAATACATTCCTCATATAAATAGGTTTAAACATATCATAAACCATAACATAATCGTATCACATAAAACATGCATAAAGGAAACATAACATTTCCACATTTCAATCACAAGATATCAATACAACACATTGATAAAATAAAAATGCTTTCAAAACCATTTTCAATACCAAAATAAAAGAAATTTAAAACTTTGTATTTATTTTTCATTAAAAAATGATGGCTTGTAGAGGAAGCCGAAACTCAAATAATGGTCACGGCGGCAGAGAAGTCGTTGTCGCCGCATAAGTACGGAAAGAAAAACATTCCCTTTTGTCATTTAGCAAAACGCTTCATATAAAAAAGATTCCTTTTGAATAAATGTAAAAGTCAAAGGGGTTTATACACTGTTTAAATGAAAGTTGTGTATAAAACCAAATATGCCTCAATGAAAGGGGATTGAGACAAAGTTCTTAAAAAGATCATTTTTTTAAATAAAGTACATCTATAATGTGTATTCACTATAAGTACACATAAATAATGTAAAAATACAAGATAGTACATACTAATATCATGACATAATTTGACAGTAGGATATTAACCCAAAGAATGGAAATTGGGTTAAGAAGTTCCCTTACCTCGTGCCCGACTTGACTCGACCGTTCTTTAACCTCCTGAATAATAAACTAGAGTTAATATATACCTTATTAAGAACCATTTTCAATTTCATTATCCTTTTTATATCACTTATTACAATGATATGAACATTATGTAATTTTTTAAGTTAATAACGGTCGTTTTGTCAATCTTTGGTACTTGAGTCAACAATAAACTTCTTATAATTTCAAGTTGTTCAAGTGGTGAAATATCCATTATATCCAGAATTATATTCATGATTTAGATATCATATATATGATATATATCCTGTATATACATTCATTCATAATGTCACGTAACATTTAGAGGTAAGAAATGAAATGCACTGTTCATGGAGACGGTAAGCCGTACGTACACATGAACGCTACTTTCATTTCTATTTCGTATTTAATGGAACAGAATCATAATGATATAAATTTATAATATAATTACAGTATAATATAGTGTATAATACCATTTAATACATCCTTTATACATCCCACATATGGCATTAACGATTCAAATCACTTTGAGGGGGCGGTAGTCCGCATTTCCTAAAATGAAATTATCGCGTTTTACCCATAATGGAAATCATAATGTATGCCATAAATGAGAAATAAAGAAGCATAAGTAAAACATAAACACATTATATATCATATATAAATATAGTTACATCTTAATGGCCACCTTTGAAGGTGTTGTATGAGTGTTGAACAATCATCGTTTCGTGAGGCAGAAATTCGCCATCCACAGAAACCGTATGTTCTTTAACCATTAGATGTAGGTGTGTGTATGTGTAGCTCGAATCCTTCTTATAACAAAATCCTAGTATATTGAGGATACTGGTGTTGTTACAAATGAAATGAATAAAAAGATTTTAGGGGGTTGGAGAAGAAAAATAAAACAAAACAACATTAGAGAAGACATTACCTCAAAATCGGGTAACTCTTTTTGATTTGAGCCAAAGGCTTCCTTGAGAAGAGTTCTGCCCAAAGTGAGGCTTCTAGGAGTAAGAGGGGGAATTTGGCAGAGTATTTGGGCAGAGGTTGGCCGAGCCAAATGGCTTGACGGTGTGAATAAGGTGGGAGAGGTGGGGGCCTTTTATAAGTGGAGAGGAGGGGCTCTTTTGGAAAGATTGAAATGTTACATTATTACACAATGCTTTTTGGATTCTAAAGGTCCCAAGCTTATATTATTCGTGGATAAGGTGATAAGGGTTCGAAATTGACCCATCAAATAGTCTTTGGACAATTGTAAGCCTTGGATTTTACATTATCTTTTCATTTTATTAAAATCGCTAAATAATGAGGTCATCGCTGCATCATAATGATGTCATAAATAATTTAATGTATTTAAAGTATAAAAATTATAAAAAAACTACTATGATGTATGAAATCGTTTTATCTTTCTAATGAATATTTATAGTCAAAATTTGGACTTGTGTAAACCCACTTAAAAACTTTTTTAGTAAAATAACTCGTTTGTGTCAATTTAATTTTGACATTAAATAAATATATATTAATGTCATTTTCCAACTAAAGTGGCTCCATGGGGTCCCCAAGTTGACCCATGGGTTGTCTTGGTCGGCCATGACTCATCCAATAGGAGTAGGACAAGTGTCATGCTCATCTCATATTATTAAAACATTATATGTACCTTAAACTACACTAATTACCTCTAATCGCGATTAAGAACTTAAAAGTTACTATTCACCAAAAAAATATTTTAATCTCAATGAACCACATTTTACTTCTTAATGAAAACCATGTATGTCGGATTTTTGAAAATCAAATCACAGAAGTGGTAATATTTCATTTAAACGAAAAATCAGTTATTTAACTACCACTTAGTGGTTTCACTATTCATCAAAAATTGAAGTTTTTCAGAACAAGGCCAAAATTTCACCCTAAGCTATAATTGATATTCCAAATTCAAAAATGATGTCTATTTTAAAAAATTCTAAGAATATATGTTTCATTAATTAATTTTATAAATAATTCCCACTGTTACGACAAATAGCGTGTTTTTAAGAAACAATTTATATCAAAAGATTGGCAATTGTTTATGTCCAATTTCAATGTTAAATTAATTATAATGACCACCATTGGATAAAATGGTAAAAATATATTCTAATTATACCTTAAAACCACTAAATAGTATAATTTATCACAATAAATTATTTTGATTAAAAAGTTGTTTTAAGTATTTTTCACAATTCATAAAAAATTAGAAGTTCTCAGAAAAATACCAAAACTTCAACATAGGCTAATTTCGATATTCCGAATCCAAAAATGAAGTCCATTTTGAAATATGAAATTTCTATAATTTTAAAAAGTGGTTATTAATATTCATAACGGCTACTTTGATTAGTCTTAGTGTTTTAGAACTCGAAGTTGCGTACAATGTAAGCTATTGCATTATTGAATGAGAAGCGTATCGTGGAAGCTCGAGGTGTTACATTCTCCCCTCATTCAATAAATTGCGTCCTCGCAATTTGAAATTTTTCTTTGAAAATAAAAGGTTGAAAAGAGAAAATACCTTTGAGGAAAACCCACATCGTAAGTAAGGTTAATAAATATATAACATTAAAAGAAAGAAAGATAAGTACAATGGTCACCCGATATAGCCCATTCTAGGATTCTATGAAAATATGGATATGGAGGAGAAACAAACCATCAAGGTCTGATGGAGAGTTATAGAAACCAGATTTAGGAGAAAGTTTAACCACAAGAAAATCACAAACTTCTGATTGGTTAAACGGTCATTGAATCCCCAGTTGGAAAAGTTAACCGACAACATTTTTGTTTTAAGTTACCTTTTATAATGTTGAGGAATTTATTTAGGAGATTTACTAAGAACGTAAGGGAATATACATACTTGTTATGTATACTTTCATTCGTTAATAAATTTTTACCACAAACCCAACTTTTACTCCAAATGGTAACAGAACTCAAAAATATTCTATTTATCTTAATTGTATAAGGTTCCAAATGTTAACACATACCATTTAGATTAGTAAAACTATTTTGTAATAACCAGGGACTTACTGTAGGCTAGTTGTAGGAAATAAAGGCTTGTCGCACTATGGTTGTGGGTTCGATTCCTGCAGCTTTGTCCGACGCGACGGGTTATTTCCCACCCTGCAGGTTGTCCTTTTCCTAAAACTATAGTATCATAATATTCCAAAAATAATCTTCATAAATTTTTTAATCTTAAACAATACTATCCAAAGATCAACCTAATCCACTCCAACCATTATATTTATCCAAAATACCTCTGTCCAGACTTTCTCTAAAAGGTCTCTTAATTCCAAAATCAATTTATCAGATTCCCCAAACAAAGTAAAGTATCTCTTATTGTCACATACTAAAAATATAATTACCTTCATCATATTAAAACCTTACTGAAATCAACAAGTACTGCAGTACAATCCTTATATATATATATCACATTATTCTAATAACCAAAATATAATCCATGAGTCCAAAAGAACCAATACATTAGCTATTCTTCTTCAACTGTAGTAACAGCATAAGATTTTCCTTGATCCCTTGGCCTTTTCTGAGGTAAGTTTCCCTGACGCTTAGGACATTCATTTGCATAATGACCCATTTCTCTACAATTATAGCATTCAACTTTGATAGCCTCTTTCTTTCACTTGCAATCATGAGCCTGGTGAACTTTTCTCCACATTTATAACAAACTCCCATTCCTTTTAGACAAGTACCAGGGTGATTCTTCCCACAATTATCACATAATGGAAAATCCTTTTTCCCTTTTTCCCTTTATCTGTCTCTTGTTCCACCGTTCTCTTCTTCTCTTGCTTTACTTTGTTGTCATAAGTCTTAGAGAATTCCTTTTCTGTATTGATAGCACACAAGACAATATCTTCATATGATGAGAAGGATTGTGATACTGAAGATCTACGGAGAAATGGTTTTAAACCATCAAAGAAATGATCAATCTTACTCCTTGGGTTACGTATATAATCGGCAGCATGCCTCGCTAACCTTGTAAAGTTATCCTCATACTTTGCGACATTCTTATCCTCCTTCTGCCTCAGACTCAGAAATTGCTTTTCCATATCTGCTCGATGGTCACGAGGAAAGTATTTTTCTATGAAAAGCTCTTTGAACTCCCTCCATTCCATATTTGATACGTCATCATCTTCCTTTGTGTTTTGAATCAGCGACCACCACTGATCAGCATCTCCAGTGAGGCGGTAAACTGCTATGACAACCTTCTCCCTTTCACTACTCCCCAAGGCATGGAATATTTTCTCTAAGGAATTTATCCATTGCTCAGCTACTATAGGATTTGTACTCCCATTGAAGGTTGGTGGTTGTTGCCTCATGAAACGGTCTAGCATTGATCCTCCACGTTGCGGATCAGGGTGCTCCATACGAGTAAGGTTATTATTCATAACCTGAGTGAGTTGTCCCAGTATGGTAATAAGTTGATCAGCACCAGTTGTATCTCCAGCTCCACAATAATTATCTTGATCAGGAGGGCAATCCCTACATGGAGTGCGTGCATTGATACAGTTTCCATTCCTTCCACTAGGCGCCATTTCGAAACAATGGCATAAACTAGATTAGTTTATGAATCAAAATACATAATTCCATACTTTTAAAATACATAACATAAATTGAACAATTTATGGATATAATCCATAAAAATGTTTTCTTTGAGGAATTATATACTCATAACCCTTCATAGTGGTTTATAAATAAAATTAGAATTATCCAAAGCATATCCCCCGGGAGTGTCGTAACCAAGAGTGCAGCAAGGCCCATTGTCGTGCACCAGTTCCCGTTCGAGTCTAGCTCAAAGCAGTGTTTTCAAGTTTTACCCCTAGGTACATCATTGCCAGAGCCGCCTCTACTTGCTCGTATCCAGACAGGGATGTATTGCTCAGAAAACTCACAAAATCTCTACAATAACAAAATTCAAGGAAGTTCTTCTATACTAATCCTCAAAGTCTATCTTTGGGCTATGTGCTCTAATCAGAGTTTATCTAAATATAGCTTCCAAGGTTAGTACTAAACTGCCTCTGATAACAACTGTAACGCCCCGACCCCAGCTACCCAGAGTCGGTGCATTACTTCGTAACATTGCCATTATCACAAAAGATCAAGTCTCGAAAGATCGATTAGTTTAGTAGCCTTGGAAACACTAGATACATTCATAAGTCTTACATTACATTAGAAAGTGAAAAACTAATAACAAAGTCTTCATAGTTCACAGTCATATCCTCTTCTGACTATCCCTGCAGGTCACTCATAAAATACTTCTTCACATCCTGGAAAATATTAAAACAATGAAAGGGATGAGCTCAGATGCTCATTAAGGATAACAATATTGCGGAAGCTTTCATAAATAAAAACTAACAATTAAGGCAATGTATAACTAAAAAAAGCCTTATTAAACATGAACTTCAGCATAATATGGAAAAAGTAAAATAAAATAATGCCACTTACTTACTCACATGGATATTCTACTAGAAGAATAATCACATGAAATATCAATAACCACTTTTATAATGAGGGAATGTATAATGCCGGACATTCTGAAACATTTTGTCAAGGCCTCAGCCAAGATGTCTAAAATGATTAAGGCCTTGGCCAAAACCATAAAAAAATTGGGAAAGGGCCTCAGCCAATTCCACGTCTAGTTATCTCATGAGACCTACCGATGCATCGAGGAGCTATAGCGGGCTCCGCCCGTCACTTATTAAGTCCAATACATTCCTCATATGAATAGGTTTAAACATATCATAAACCATAACATAATCGTATCACATAAAACATGTATAAAGGAAACATAAAATTTCCACATTTCAATAACAAGATATCAATACAACACATTGATATAATAAAAACGCTTTCAAAACCATTATCAATACCAAAATAAAAGAAAGTTAAAACTTTGTATTTATTTTTCATTAAAAAAATGATGGCTTGTAGAGGAATCCGAAACTCAAATAATGGTCACAGCGGCGGAGAAGTCATTGTCGCCGCATAAGTACGGAAAGAAAAACATTCCCTTTTGTCGTTTAGCAAAACGCTTCATATAAAAAATATTCCTTTTGAATAAACGTAAAAGTCAAAGGGGTTTATACACCGTTTAAAAGAATGTTGTGTATAAAACCAAATATGCCTCAATGAAAGGGGATTGAGACGAAGTCCTTAAAAAGATCATTTTTTTAAATAAAGTACATCTATAATGTGTATTCACTATAAGTACACATAAATAATGTAAAAATACAAGATAGTACATAATAATATCATGTCATAATTTGACAGTAGGAGATTAACCCAAAGAATGGAAATTGGGTTAAGAAGTTCCCTTACCTCGTGCCCGACTTGACTCGACCGTTCTTTAACCTCCTGAATAATAAACTAGAGTTAATATATACCTTATTAAGAACCATTTTCAATTTCATTATCCTTTTTATATCAGTTATTACAATGATATGAACATTATGTAATTTTTTAAGTTAATAACGGTCGTTTTGTCGATCTTTGGTACTTGAGTCAACAATAAACTTCTTATAATTTCAAGTTGTTCATGTGGTGAAAAATCCATTATATCCAGAATTATATTCATGATTTAGATATCATATATATGATATATATCCAGTATATACATTCATTCATAATTTCACGTAACATTTAGAGGTAAGAAATGAAATGCACCGTTCATGGAGATGGTAAGCCGTACATACGCATGAACGCTACTTTCATTTCTATTTCGTATTTAATGGAACAGAATCATAATGATATAAATTTATAATATAATTACAGTATAATATAGTGTATAATACCATTTAATCCATCCTTTATACATCCCACATATGGCATTAACGATTCAAATCACTTTGAGGGGGCGGTAGTCCGCACTTCCTAAAATGAAATTATCGCGTTTTACCCATAATGGAAATCATAAATTATTCCATAAATGAGAAATACAGAAGCATAAGTAAACCATAAACACATTATATATCATATATAAATATAGTGACATCTTAATGGCCACCTTTGAAGGTGTTATATGAGTGTTGAACAATCATCGTTTCGTGAGTCAGAAATTCGCCATCCACAGAAACCGTATGTTCTTTAACCATTAGATGTTGGTGTGTGTAAGTGTAGCTCGAATAATTCTTATAACAACATCCTAGTATATTGAGGATACTGGTGTTGTAACAAAAGAAATGAATAAAAAGATTTTAGGGGGTTGGAGAAGAAAAATAAAACAAAACAACATTAGAGAAGACATTACCTCAAAATCGGGTAACTCTTTTTGATTTGAGCCAAAGGCTTCCTTGAGAAGAGTTATGCCCAAAGTGAGGCTTCTAGGAGTAAGAGTGGGAATTTGGGAGAGTATTTGGGTAGAGTTTGGCCAAGCCAAATGGCTTGAAGGTGTGAATAAGGTGGGAGAGGTGGGGGCCTTTTATAAGTGGAGAGGAGGGGCTCTTTTGGAAAGATTGAAATGTTACATTATTACACAATTATTTTCGAATTCTAAAGGTCCCACACTTATATAATTCGTGGCTAAGGTGATAAGGGTTCGAAATCTACCCATAAAATAGTCTTTGGACAAGTGTAATCCTTGTATGTTACATTATCTTTTCATTTTATTAAAATCGTTTAATAATGAGGTCATTGCTGCATCATAATGATGTCATAAATAATTTAATTTCTTTAATGTCTAAAAATTATAAAAAAAATACTATGATGTAGGAAATCTTTTTAGATTTCTAATGAATATTTATAGTCAAAATATGGACTTGTGTAACACCATTTAAAAACTGTTTTAGTAAAATAACTCATGTTTGTGTCAATTTAATTTTAACATTAAATAAATATATATTAATGTCATTTTCCAACTAAAGTGGCTCCATGGGGTCCCCAAGTTGACCCATGGGTTGTATTGGTCGGCCATGACTCATCCAATTTGATTAGGACAAGTTTCATGCTCATATCATATTATTAAAACATTATTTGTACCTTAAACTACACTAATTACCTCTAATCGCGATTAAGAACTTAAAAGTTACTATTCACCAAAAAATTATTTTAATCTCATTGAACCACATTTTAATTCTTAATTACAAACATGTATGTAGGATTTTTGAAAATCATATCACAGAAGTGGTAATATTTCATTTAAATGAAAAATCAGTTATTTAACTACCACTTAGTGGTTTCACTATTCATCAAAAATTGATGTTTTTCAGAACAAGGCCAAATTTCACCCTAAGCTATAATTGATATTCTGAATTCAAAAATGATGACTATTTTACAAAAGTCCAAAAATATAAGTTGCATTAATTAATTTTATAATTAATTTCCGCTGTTACGACAAATAGCGTGTTTTTAAGAAACAATTTATATCAAAAGATTGGCAATTGTTTATGTCCAATTTCAATGTTAAATTAATTCTAATGACCACCATTGGATAAAATGGTAAAAATATATTCTAATTATACCTTAAAACCACTAAATATTATAATTTATCACAATAAATTATTCTGATTAAAAAGTTTTTTTAAGTATTTTTCACTATTCATAAAAAATTAGAAGTTCTCTGAAAAATACAAAAAATTCAACATAGGCTAATTTCGATATTCCGAATCCAAAAATGAAGTCCATTTTGAAATATAAAATTTCTATAATTTTAAAAAGAGGTTATTACTATTCATAACGGCTACTTTGATTAGTCGCGGTGTTTTAGAACTCGAAGTTGCGTACAATGCAAGCTATTGCATTATTGAATGAGAAGCATATCTTGGAAGCTCGGGGTGTTACAATCTAAGCCATAAATACTAGAAAAGCATCAGTGTGACTTATTTACATAACAAGAAACTCTAAATTCCAAAACTGACTTCTAAAAAATATTATGTATATCCACTTCTTAAAATCTTAAATGGTTATACCCCGATTGATATCTAATTTTTGAAAACCAATGTGGCCCTCTATTTTGGTCAAATAGATAATCAGTCATGGGAAAATGATAATTTTTCTTAATTGTCACCTAATTAAAAATTTGACAATCCAATAAATTTATAAGTATTTTATCTACTTTCATAAAAAAGATATCATATGATGCCCATGGTTACATTAAAGGTTTAATAAATACTATGAAGAAATAGCTCGATTCAACCATGAACTGGTCACCTGAACTAGTTTACGACATGTCCAGAAGGGCATTCCTAATCCCACGGGTTGTAAACTAGTGTCAGAAATCATCAGAGTATACAAGGGAATACATTTCTACTAATAAATAAACAATAACCAAAATAAAAGAGAAACCAGACAACCCACTATATAAAAATAAAACTAAACCAAACTTCATTTATACATGAAACTGAAAGTACAAATGACCAATTGAACTAAACAGACAAAACCCGACGACCAAACTAACTCCATGTGACCCCATTGGTCACTCTCCAACATAATTGTAACTTTTCCCTCATTATGATCGAACTAACATTGAGACCTTCATAGTGGATAAAAATAGAAAATAATTATAGGATTGAGTATTAAAACTTAGAATGGTATCCTGATAATCTATTCCTAATGCACATCCATTATAATAAAAGATACATTAATTTCAAGTTTGAAATAAAATATATAAAAGTTTTATTTCCTAAATATTTACTCAAAAATTATGTTAAAAACATTTACCTTATTCATTTTCAAAACAAAGGTCATTCTATTAGTGATACATGAGAATTTTTATTTGGAATCTGATGCTTACATTTTCAACTCGCACAAAGAGGATAAACCAATTTTCATTAAAAATAGTTTTCATAAGACATATTAAAATCACATATCAGTTTCCCATAAAACAATACACAAGAAAAACATAAAAATAGTTATAGAAAAGGGGAATAGAAAATAATCATACAAGTATCTCAATCCACAAAGCAAGAAACTAAGAATGAGTAGACATAGGTGAATGCATGAGGTTAAGAAAAATCTAGAACATACTAATACATGTGACTCATCCCAAAGGAATTATTTACTGGATGAAATCATAAAACCCTAACACCAAACTTTCAGCCTACCTGGCCTTATCGAGGGGCCCAATACCATAACAATATATCAGAATATCCACCTTCTATGGGCCACTAGCTAGTATAACAACCTAGACCAATGCATCAAAAATTCTCATAATGATATATGAATATTCCATGTTCCCATGTATTATGTATTTAATAGGGGTGGGACAACTGATTATATATGATAATCCAAACACATGTATACATAATATTATTACAACAAATGCATCTCCCCGAGCCACTCCAAGGACCGATCTCATGCCAGAGAATAAATATAACAGAATATTCCCACATGAGGAACTCTTATAATGGATCATAAGGATTCCACAGTGAGGATATACCATCCATTATATACAAATCAAAGGCTTGAGAAACATCCAAATGAGTTTTTCATAATAAACACTTTCAACATTTACACAATGATACCAAATGGGACTTTAAACACTATTTACAAAACCAAAAACTGTCACTAACAAAAAAATCCACATCATTCTAAAGTGATGTAAATACACCATTATACACATCAAAACATTGATAAATTCATTCAAAACATTCAAATTATAGATCCAAGGAATAACTATTTCTATAAAAATGCCAAATGGTCCATTTATCAGCAACACATTCCAAAACACCTTAAAAACCAATAGATATTATTTATAAAAAAAAAACTTTTCATAGAAATAAAATGGCCTAAAAATGTCATTTTTCATTATTACATCACTTTAAAATATTAAATAAATAATTTTATTTCACATTTAGCACATTAAATCCAACTGGTCACTTTACCAGAAAAAAGGCATGCAATATTTACCAAAACTTGTTCTATTTAATATTCAAAAGGGTATAAAGAAAAATTTTCATGACATAAATTTATTTAAAGTTCTAAACTTGGTTCTAAACATCACACACCACTTTCAAAAACTAATTTTAGATTATAACAAGTACTTTGGGTTCCCATTTAAACAAAAATACATTATTCATCAAGGAACGAGGAATAAAATCCATTTTTTACTCCAAATAAATTATGAAAATGGTGTATATTCATAATTAGAATATATATATGGTGTGGACTGAAATAAAATGACGAAAAAAATATAAAGGCATGTTTAATGGGAAACCTACCTAAAATCCATGGTGGAATGACAACGAATACAAGAAAACCATCCATGAGGGTTTCCAAACCGTAAACATAAGAAGAGCATACATAAATGAACAAAAAACCTATTAGAAATCAAGGAAAAAAACCCTAGGTTGAGCCTTACCATGGGAAAATATAAATCCAAGAAATAATAGATGAAGGAGGATGAGGGAGGAGAAAAGAGGGTAGAATTACCTTGGAAACCTAGGCCAACTAGAGTATTTCTAATATCCACAAAAAAAGAGGTAGGGGAAGGCTTGGGGAGCACACGAGAGGCCTCTTAACATATGAAAAAACCTAAGGAATAATATTTGGCTGCAAAAGGCTCTAAAACTCTTGAGGGGAAAAAGTTTGAAAATAAAAAATTTTCATTCTTGGCAGTGTTGCATGGTTAGGCTGTGCATTTTATTAAACTATGTGCCAAACTATATGAAAACTATAGTTGGAAATATATCCTTCCACACAATTACCCCTAAGATAATTCCCAACTATTCTACAACTTTTTGTAAGGCCTTTTCATGCCCAAAAATTTTACGTTTTCTCCAAAACACCCAAACATTATAGGGAACAACCATGAGGGAAAAAATAGACAAATTAGGCACTTCAAAACTCAACACCTATCACACCCGAAACTTGAGAAAATGATTGGGCTCCCAAAGAACCATTTCTAAAATCAAACATGAAAAATAATGTGTGAAATATCCATTATCCTCTAGGTCCTCAAGATGTATTTTCTATTCCACCAACATAGTATGTTCCGTTTGATAATATGTTATAGAAATGTGAATCATAATAGGGAGTAGGTCAATAGTAAAATCCACCTCTCTATATAGTGGTAAACTAGACATTCACACTAAAATACCTAAGGGGGTGAACACAACACTATTCAATGCAGACATCTAAGATAAGGGTCAACAACATAAATAAACATCTCTAACAAATAGCATGAGATTACCCTATCAAACGAAACAACATGTCCCTCCCTTCCTAGTCAAGATCTCAACTCACCTAAAAAACATGAACGTTATGGAGATGAAATTATATTTGGGCCTTGATGTTGATCATCTAATTGATGGAAACTAATTGCTCGAATATATTTATATCATGAAAAAAAAATCCCCACACCACCTCGAAGATAGATGTCATCACCTAACACATGGGACACTTGAAGACTTGTTCATAACTATTTAAATAGGGCTTGAAAATATCCAACAATAATGGTAGAAGTTACAAAAATAATCCCACAACATCAACTAAATTTGAGGATATAAAATTAAAAGTTTCACCGATAAAAAAAAATCTTGCTCCACAGAGGAAAAAAAAAACATTGTACCTCTAACTTTACCTACCCCTAGTTCAAATTCCACTAGAACACACTACACCACATAGAGGAGGCCCACTATTTTCCATATGAACATCCCCCATGGAATTATAATAAGACCCACCACCGATGGAATCATCGATACCTTCAGTATAACCGTTGGTGAGAATTTATCTAGCCTTATTGAACAAGGATATCATTTCAAAAAAATTCTTTAGCTTACAAGATTTTCCACAATGATGAAAATTATTAGAAGTAACCATATAGTAAGTATTTGTATAAAAACACATTCTAAATTAGTAGAAGAAAAAATTATGTTGTTCTGATGAAGCCCCTGAAACTAGTCCTAAATAAAATTGACCACCATTTCACTTCATTTAATAGTTAGAAGACACACCCTTGCTAACAACTAATACAACTAAAGCTCCACAAAAACCAATATTTCTATCTATGTCAAATGTTGCTAGTGATTTTTTGTTAAATAAATCCATAAAAGTTAGAAACCACATTAGAAACATGATAGTCTGTATATCGATCCTCAGTCCCAACTCAAACATCCATGCCTTCAGTTACTCATTGAAGACAATTTCATAAAAAATCAACCAACTCGGTGAAATGGTTAAAATACTTCAGAAAAACATGCTCTCCATTCCCCAAGGTTAGAAAATATTTCCTACTCACTACATGTAATGTCTCAGGTTAAAAAATTTGAATTGAATATTTTCTTGAAAGTGTATAGGTAATATTCACAAGCAACGTTGCTTGAAAAATTGAGTCTCACCCTCTCCTTCCTGATAACTCGACCAGGAACATAAAAAAACCACATTAGAATCATTAATAGTATTCAATAAGTTAAAGATCCTCTCAATATTCTCATGACACTTCCCACATTCTTAGGGCCCTCTATCACCACAAATTATGGCAGGGTACTTCTAAGTGAATTCCGAGCCATGATCAATTACACATCCCTAGTTTCTGACACCCACTTGACCAAAAGTTTGAATAGTAAAAATTGCAGCTTCTATCAAAATATGGTCCATTGGATGATTTTCCTACGTAAAATTTATCACATCTTTTTCAGATGGATTCAGAAGATATCTTCGAGTGGTCATATTTTAACAAACATAATATATTAAGCAATTAATGTCTTGAGAAACATTCCAAAATCAGTAGACCAAATTCAAAAATTCATTTCAATACCTTAAAAATAATAGATTAAAGAAGTATTAATTATACTAAAAAAGAAAAATTATAACCAATGGACATTAAAATTAAATGTGAATGATAGAACATAATGATTTCACATTATTATAATTGAATTCAAATCATAATTATTCATGATATTAACATATGAAAATATTTATTTTTCGTAATCTATAATACTCAAAACACTTTCACACCATGACTATAATTCATTAAAATTTCCCAAAAATTAATACAATTTATGAATTCACTATTGAAATAATCAATAGATTCTAATGACTACATTTCATCTTACACGTTACTTTCTCATCTAACTACTCTCAATGACTCAACCAAATCAATCTAAACATAAAAGAGACAATAAAAAATAACAATGTACCTCAGACCTATGTTGTCACAAGGGATACTGCCGATGTACCATATGTGGATTATCTTTATACCCATATAAACTCATTTCCTTGGGTTGGAAACATTTATGCACTATTAATATTGGGATAACAAACTGTATACCATATTAGGCAAGACTAAAAGCTGTATAGGCTCTTTAGAATAGAGTATCACATTGTATAACATCTTGTGTTATACTACCAGGCAAAGAAGCATTTGGGAATAGAAAAAAATGCATGTATAATTTGGGGATAAAGATTAAAATATTGGTACCCTCCCATTTATGGGCTCACAACTTGAGTGGCCTTTTTGAGATCTAGAGTTATAAAACATTATCCAATGCTATGGGGTGAGATATAGGAAACAAACCAACACCATACATACAAATGGGTTAAATATATATTCAATAATATATCATATCATGAAAACACCATAGAATGAAAATGGGATTCATAACATTTCAAATTGGTATCACATAAATGTCTATCTTGAATTAGATCATTTGTTACCAAAAATTAAGTCACCCAAAATCTTGATTTTCGTATGGAATTTATAGAATTATTCTTGAACAATTACTCCAATAGAGATTAAAATATTTGAGTTAATAATATATATTTATGAATAATTATAAAAATAAATTAACTAAATTAAAAATTACATTATCCTACATTGTTTATGTTATAATCCGCATTCATTTTTTTTGGAATTTGGAGTGATAGATTATTTTAAGAAATATTTATAAAGTAATATCAACAATAGATTCATGAAAATGATATAATTGTATTCTAATCTAAATATAGAGTGAATAATAAAATATAAAATAAGAAATAGAAAATAATATAATATTTTAAAATACCTATATTCAAAATAACATTATAAAAATGATAATGAAATTTCATTTAAAAATTTGTAAATAAAAAAATATAATATGAGAAAAAAAATTTGAGTATCAAATATATCATGCGAATTTATTTTTTGAAATAACAAATATGGACATGAAGGAGTTACAACCACTAATGAGGATTAGAATTATTCATTAAAATAGTGAGTTATTTATAATGAATGTATCTATCAAGTTATGAATTTATGTAAAAGTACCTTCAAAATGAGTTCTTTAGAATAGAATGTAAATACCATGAAATAACAGATAAATTATAATATTAACATATAAATTTTTTTGTTTCTCCCAAATTATATGAATAATTATTAATAATAGTCACTATCAGTCATTGAATTGATATTGATTTAGTGAAAACCCTAACATCAACTCTAAACAATAGTGAAAGTGATTTAACCACATTAATACATGGAATAAATACTTTGATAAATTTAATACTAAATAGAGGGGTGGACTTTTTTTGTTTACCAAGTCCCATAAGTGATTAAAATTAGTTTTTGGAGGGATTTGTGATTTGTTTTCTTGAATGTAAGGGCTTGTACTGTTAGGAGAATTGTGGTGGTGATGAACTCATTTTATGAGATATATGACTCAAATATTTATAATATGTGGTGAAATATTCATGAACATTACCTCCAAAAGCGGAAACTATTGTATTTCAGATGATTTAAGGTCAAAATATTCATCAAATAATAATTTTATGTTATTCTTTCAACATTTATTACCCATTTTACCACATACATTTTACCCTTTTTTCATTTTTTTACTTTTAACATGGTATCTAATTTTTACCTATGTAAATAATTTTGTATGATTAAAAATAAAATGGTTAATCTGAAATAATTTATACCATATATTTATAAATATTAAATCTATTTTACTATATATAATTTATAAAACTAGTAAAAATGTATCCTAAAATAATAAATCTATAACTAATTAAAACCAATTTTAGATAAAAATATAATTGATGTTTTAGAATTAAAAATATAGGTTTACAAATTAAACATAATATTCGTAATTATAGAATACTTAATATATAATATATAAATGATCATGAAAACTGATTTATAATGTTTAATGCATTATTATACAATAATGATTTCATAAAATTCTCAGTACTTAAAGAAAATGTTTTCTGAAATATTCACCTCAAAATTAGAAATTTCAAATAAATATGAAAAATTCATTATAAGAAAATATTTTTATTCTAAGCTTTAATATTTAGTTCCTTTTTTAAATTACAAATAAAAATTTTCTGAAATTATTTTTTAAATAAAAATATTATTTACAATGAAAATTGTTTTTACAGTAAAATATTTTTTCCAAATATTAACAGTTGTTATTTTTATTTGACATCAATATGTAATTAAATTATTGTTATTATATTATTCATATAAATACTATGATTTTTCAAAATTTAACTAATATATAATATGTTACTTCAAATAAAAATTCATATAACTTAAAAAATGATATTTTATAAAAATAATATTTAGAAACATAAAATGATCATATTAGTTGTTTACCTATGAATATTTATTATCATATTTGCATTAGTGTTAGATATAAATTTTATTTTTATTTATATATATATATAAGTTTTTAAAAAAAAATTATACGGACAAATTATCCATTGAGAAAATAAAGGTTTTATTTAATACATATAATTTTATCACAATAAAATGTATCATTTTTCAATTATTCTATGTTTTGTGTGGGAAAAGAATAATCAATATATTCAAAATAAAATTAAATCTAATAATTTTGTATGCCTCATTTGTTTACATAAAATTAAATTAATTATTTTATTTCAAATAAGATATTTATCATATAAATCTAAAATTTTAACTAAATAACATAATTAATGTTAACTGTATAATAATAATTATCAAATTAGATTTTGTATGATTCTATAAAAACCAATTATTTTTCATTATTATCATATTATATTTACTTTCATCAATATATAAAATCTTTTAATAAAATATAATAGAATAATTTTTAATGATATAAATGTTGTTTAAGGGGAAATTTTTCCTCAAACAGGAGGTGTTATAATCGTCCCACCAATGAAAAAAATAAACAAAATAAAATTTTAATTATTACATAATAACTAGAATTTAGTAACTATATCCATTGATAAAAATGTCTCAATATATCATTTCAACTATTATACCATCATTAATATCTTATGAAAGGTTATGAAACTTGCGTTTTCCATTTAAAAGATGTATATTGTGATTCTCTTCCATTAGTTCCAAATTTTCTGCCATATTTTTTAATTGGGTTTTCAATATTTTATAGAGATACCATTCCCATATTCATTTTTTTGATGCTATTTAAGAAAATATTTTTACCAAAATGGATATTTTAATATTCAACATAATCATACTACATTGTCATATGAACATTAAACATAAATTCAATGAAGTTGTCTCAAATTAAATAATTCTTTAAAACTATGATAAAATTTTTATATAATTATCTAACTAGATCAACATATAACTCAATCAACAAAACCGAAGTTATCCATGTTCATCTTTATATTATTATTTCTAACGTATTTTTTTTCACATCATCAAATTAAATTTAAATATTTTATAATTACTCTTTTTTTGATTGTAAATAACCAAATAATATCACACACATGTGTAAAAAAAAGTGGGCAGTTGTTTTGAAATTCACTTAAATAAAACTATATTTTATGATATAATTCTTACTTGGGAAATATAATTTCATTTTTTGCTACATTTTTATGCAATATTGAGTATAAATTTAACATGATATACAATTAAAATATAATTATTTAATATGAATGTTATCACCTATATTTTGGATTGGTAGTACTAGTTAAACAAAATAAATTATTAAAAAGATATATATATATATATGTGTGTATAAACTAAATTTAATGTTTATCTATTAATTATAAATGAAAATAACATTATTTTTAAAATAAGAGTTGTTTTTACAAAAAAAATGTTAATATATGAAATGTGTTTTTATATTAAAAATTTATATAAAAAAATTGGAGAAACATTTTAATGATATTTATATAATATATATCGAATAAATTTTATAAATATCCCAGTGTTTTTCTTTTCATGAGTGTGTAATAAATTGAGTTTTATTCTTAATAATTTTTTTTCTAAAAATGGGTTTTGGCATTGTTTTGAACAGTAATTGAAAAT
Organism: Viscum album; assembly: GCA_963277665.1. Classification (NCBI taxonomy): domain Eukaryota; kingdom Viridiplantae; phylum Streptophyta; class Magnoliopsida; order Santalales; family Viscaceae; genus Viscum; species Viscum album. Next base: position 956,021,881 of record OY728126.1, read on the forward strand.
TAAATTTTCTCTAATTATGGAAATATAATATTCATAAATGGATTTTATTTTGGAATTAGGATTTGTATATTTTTGAAATATGCCCCACTTATTTTGGAATTATAAATTACAACTGTGGAAAAATTTATCACCAATGTAAAAGAAAAATATTGTTAACCTAGGTTAAAAAAATTTCATCAACACAATTTTAAAACATAATTACATTTTGTTGATGTGACATAGACCATTATCAACATAGTCTCTAAATTTAATTATTTTGGGGAAATTTTTCATTGAAAATGGATCGTATAATATTTAATGTAATGAAAAGTACTGAATTTCAACCTCATAGGTTTAAGTATATCTTGGGCGTCCTTTCAGAAATAAAAAAAGTGTGGAAGAATATAATTGGTAATTATTATAAAAAAATATTTTATTTTTTTTAATTTATTTATAATTTTTATTAATTATATAATTAAATTAAATTCTTTTGCAACCACTACCCAATATTTCATCAATTAATTTAAAAAAATCCAAAAATCATAAAAGTAATAAAAATTGAGTGAGTTATAGTGCTATTGAATTTTTATACATTACTATAACATATTTTAGTTGTTTTAGATGTATATATTCTAATTCTATCGATGTCTTTGTGTATTTACTATCAAATTAAATGGAAAATCTCAAAAATAATATTAATGATATTTTATTAAAATAATAATTTTATAAATTATTTAAAACAATGATTTGAATGAAGTTATTTTGGAAAATATATGGTCTAGAAAATATATCCTTTGTTAATTTATTATCTATTTTTTACCGCATATGTGAAATTATAACAAATTAATAGTAAAAGGGATGAAAACTGTGGTTGAGGTTTAAATAGGTTTATTAATGGGTTAAACAAAAATATAATGTTTAAAACAGTAATTAAATATATAAAAAATTTAAGGTGATTTCAACGATTTATTACATTATATTGTCTTTTTTGTATATTTGGAATCATATTTCTTGTGAATGACATTTTTATAGTGTAATATTTTTTAATATTCCAATAGTGCCAATCCCCTCATGTATAAATGGGAATGAAACCATTCTATTTGTTACACCGCAATAACACATATTGGTCAAACAAAAAATATCTAATAATTGTATAACATAATTATACCCATTCTAGATGTTTTTTTCTTCCCAAGAATCAACCCAAATGATTCATAAGAGAAGTTATAAAAGGGATATTTAATATAAGAGGTTGTCACTTTAACTGATAACTTTCATTTTACATCTATATTTACCTCATATATTTTTTATTTATCTTAAATTAATAACATACATATATTAAATATAATTAATTTGTTTTTGGATTTTGATCCACCATTAACTACCTTCATTCTCATCAAATGGGAAGTAAGTGTATTGCTCGTGTGTTTGTACGGCTTATCATCTCTATATATTGATACAATTAATTTATGATCTACATTATTAGTGGAATATTTATATGATGATTATAATTTTCATACATGATATTAATTGATGTAATATTTCATTTTAAGGATAGTATCATTTCTATCTTCTGACCTACAGATCTAGGAGAAAATGAAAACATTGTAAATACAAATGTGTGGACTTCCACATTCACAAAGAAATATGATTACTTTTTCAATTACTATATATGTGTATGGTAATAAGGATAAAAATTATGAAAATATATGATATATATGGAATAAAAATTATTCTATAATGTTGAATTATTTTTTAACTGTCTTTCTTTCCATCTGTTGAAATGTGAAAACAGCTTTCCTGGTTACGTAAGACCAACCATTTTTCAGAACAGTGTAATTAATTTTTCAATCTATAAACATTATAATTGAATATATATATATATATAATTATTATAGATATGATATTTATATTATTATTTTCATTCTTCTTAGGAAGGAACAACGATCAAAGTAAATGTAAAATAATTGTCGAACTAATACTCATATGAAAAAATGAAACTGTTAACACACAAGAACTAAGATTTTAATAAATAAATATTGATAAATGGGCCATAATATTTACTGAATGGAAACTATATGAAATTATAAAAATGTAAAAAATTATATCATATAATTATATTAAATATAATTTAATTATATGAGAATATATATTACATTCATTCCATATGGATCCATAGGTTAGTTTTTTATATTACAAACTATTTTTCATTCAGACTGTTTATGGTTATGTTTTATATAATAAAATATTAGGATATAAATATCATTAAACATAATGGTTTTTTATTCTACTATTATTTAATGAGAATAAATTTTCCCTTATTTTATCTAATCTTTAATTACTCAAGATAACAAATGAATACTTTTAAGGAACATCGACATTAACTCTATCATGGGTTGAGAAAATATTTTCTCCCTCAAAAATGTTTTATAAAAAAATAAAAAGTTTTTTGGTATCCTTATATGAAATTTAATATCATTTTTCTAATGATTTATATTTTAATTTTTTTTAAAAAAATAAACATTCTTGTCATTTTTATGAGTGAGGATATTTTTTTATCATTTTTACGTAGTTTGAAATGAATTCTATATGTTAACTTTTAAAAAATGAATATAATTTCTCACCATAATGACCGATCAATGTACTTAATCTTACATAAAAACATTTCATGGTTATATTGAATGACAATATTTTCCTTAAAAATTTGAAATTTTTACGTTCCAATTATTTAATTTCTAATTGAATAGAAAAATTTCCTAAAGAAAATGTTTAAGTCATATTTTAATGGTATTTTTTATATATGGTAATGTAAATTGATGTATGTTACGATTTTGTGGTGATATAATGCAATTATACCATCATTATTAGTTTTTAATCATTTATTATTTTGATGAAATGATTATTGCGAATCTAACAATATTTTCAGTGTTTGTGCAATGATAATATGATGAAATTATCAAGAACCCCATTTATATTTCTCAAGTAAGGATATGATGAATGCTTTATGATTTTATGGAGAAAATATAAATGATTTTCCTTATATAAAATATTATACTATAATTAAATATCCTCCCATTTCATTCGGTAAAGTGAGATATCTGATGACAGAAAAAGTGACTAAATGGGGAGTGATGCTTTTTATTGTAAGGACTATGTACACTATGGTAGTCCTAGATGAAATCCATTACCACTAAATTGGAATAAGGTTAACCCAATATACTATTTTGCCCTTAATAATGTTCACTGAAATCAAATGAAATGATATTATATTACTATTGGTATGCCAAAAACTTATGTCTTATTACAATGTTATTCCTTCCTGAATCAGGTTTTATGGTTCTGTTATGATTAATTAATTATGAAATTACTAGATTTATTCTACAATTCAACATTATAATTTATGATATATAGGATATAATTTTCATATTTTATGTTCATGTTAACAAACCCTTATTCCCATTTATGATTACATGGTCATTGATATCTCTATTTTTTATCTTTACTAACCATATGTGATCACCCTTTTTATGTTTCCTTTCACTACGGTATGAATAAAAATTTTAATTATGATGTGTCTAAGAAGGATTCTAGTTTAAAAGAACTATGTAGGAGAAAATTATGTTCTTTTAATAATAAGTTGTTTGTGTTTCTAATTACATAATGATACAATACATATAAAATTCTAGAAGGTAATGTTGTGTAAAGTAATGAACATTCATCTAAAAAAAGTAATATCTATATATGAATTGTATGTGTCTCAATATTAACAAATTAAAGATATAATTATTATGAATTCATCCTTGAACAAGGTTATCACCCCTAGGTGAATCTATTTCATAGTCTAGAACCACTTGTTTTTCATTACAAAAGGATATCCCTTCTATGGAAGTAGATATTGTCCACATTTCCTAAATTTCATGATATAATTAAAATATTAGTCTTTTTTATAGGATTTTCACTACTTTTATAACCTCCTAATATCATAAAATAACTTAAATAATCAAAATTATAACTAAAACATTCCCTTAAACAAAATATGGTACCCAAGACATGTAATCATTTATTTAGTACAATGAAAATTTCATTATAAGTAATATTTGATTCAGTGTGTTACGAACTAATTCAGACTATGCTTGCATAATTTTGTTAATTCATCCTTAACACCTCAAAAATAAATTGAAAATAATTGTACACAATGGATCAGTCTTTATTAGGATTTTCAATAAAAACAACTCATTATATAATATATATAAACGTTTATCTAAAATAGAAACACACAATAATATATTCTAATAACATGATATAGTAATAGTCATCTTAAAAATATGTGGAATAGATTAAATTAGGTTAGAGAACAAATTCAATGGTAGGGAATAACATATTAACATTCCATCATTGGTTTGATCAAAATAATATGACGCAACATGGACATGGGAGAAATATCTAATCAAAATAGAATGTAAAAAAGGAGTTTTACATAAGTTATAAGTGACATACATATAATACCCAATGCCAAATATGTTGTATAAGTGTTCTAAATCATGTGAAAATAGTTATGTTTCTGGGTTCATAACATAAGTATATAAAAATTAAATGTGGAATAATAATAATCATAGAAAATACTAAAATAGGGTGAATGAATTGTTATATGATACTCATAAAATATTTCTCATGGGATAATAACCCATGCAACTGTTAACACATTAGCTAATAACTTGTATGCCCTCTTAGGCTTGGGACAATCTCTATGTTCCCTCTTAGACATATTTTATTAATCGTGTATCTTATTCGGCAAGGGATAAAAACCTATATACCCTATTGGGATTGGGTTAACAACCTAGGTACAATCATAGTTTTTGAATAAGAACATGTTTAACACCTTTAACATTGGATAAAAACCAATATACCCAAATAGAATAGTGATCAAAACACTTATAAATTCATTAGTTAGATAAAAGAACATGTGTACCCATTTGTGCTTAGGTTAACCACTCATTTACCCTCTTTGGATTAATCCAACTACAATTGTATCCTTTTTCATTTCATGAGATATGAAATGTAACTCAGTGGCTTGGAGATAGATATAACTCACTACATACAATAATTCATAAAAATCTATACCTTATGAAATCGATAACAAATGTGATCATTAGAAATTAGTTTAATGAAAATGAATTACATAAAATTTTCAAATTGTATCATGATAAATTACATAAATATTTAGATCATTTGGTATAAAAAATTTAAAAAAATGAATATTTTGCCATGGATTTTAGATAAGGATTCATGTAACATTACTCAGATAGAGATAGATATTATAGAGGTAAATAGGGGTATTGAAATAAAAAGTGATAGATAATTTCATAAATAATTCTTAAAAATTATAATTAATGGATGGTTATGAGTAAAATTGATGTTTTTTGAGAAGTTGTCCTGAAAAAACTATTCATATAACAATTTTTAATGGAATATCATTAATAGATCACAATAAAATACATAACTTTTTTTAAAAATTAAATATGTTATCAATGAAAAATCACAAAATCAAGAAAACATAATCCTAAAACATTATAAAGTATGTTTTTTAGTCAATGTAATATGATAGATAATAATTTCATTTGTAATAATGTAGTGTTAAGTATAATGAAAATGTGAGACAATACATATAAGAGTTTCAAAAAATATTAAATTATTATTTTTGGAATAATACAATGTTTACATTTACAAGAAAAAATTCTCTATTTTTATAATGTTTATCAAAAACACTGTTCTTTTATTCATCAATAAGGAATCCAATCAAGGAGGAAATGATATAAAAATACTTCAAAATGTAGTTCATGTGAAATAAGTTTTGAAACCCAGAAAATAATATGGATTAAAATAAAAATAAATCCTATGTATATTTCTCCAAAAATTATAATAACAAAATCCATTAAGAGTTACCACACCTAATTTAATGAAAATTGGGATTGAATAAACATGTAACATAAATCTTAATTTCCATTAAAATTATCTAACCACTATATTCCTTGGAATTAATCCTATTAAAATTTATACCATCATATTTAGGGTGTTCAATTAATGATACTAAAAACTCAATGAAGTTTCATGGAGTGATGGGGAGGTATTTGGTAATAACCTGGTCATTTTAATAGAATTTTGGTGTGAGGAGAAGGGGTAAACAATTTTTTACATAATTAATTTATTTTAATTCCATAAAAATGTTCCATATTACATAATTATGAAAATTCTTTTCCAAATAAATAAACAATTTTATTAGATAATATTTATATATATTCTATAAATATAATCTAAAATAATATATTTTTTAGACATTAATTTTTTTTGACAAAATTATAACATATCTTCCAAAATTTAAATTATTGGTTTATAAATATTAAATAGGATTTTCAGTCAAATAATTTTTAATATAATATAATTCCTTGGTTATGTAAAAGGTATGATAAATACTATGTTATACTTATATCAAAATGACGTGATGAAAGTAAATATATTCGTAAAATCTATATTTTTCATCATTCCATTAAAATTAAACCTATTTAGTAAATTAAAAACAACACTTCCTCCACATGTTCTATATTTGTAAGTATAAATATAGTGTAAATTTTTTCAACATAAATTACTAAAATTTAAGAATTTTCATTTTAAATGGAATCATAAAATATATTGAAAATGTTTTTATAAGAATTTTTTTTAAAATATTAACATCCCTTTTATTATTTTATATAACATTATATTAAAATTTGATTTATATATTAGTCATATGAATAATATATCTCATTATAATTTAATAATAATTTACATAGTTCCTTGGAAAAAAAATCATAAAAATAATTTTTTAAATAGGATTTTTTCGTAATTTGATTTTATTAGTTTTTTAAATATAATAATTTAATTTCAAAAAGTCTACAATATTTAATGTGAATAGTATTTTTATTAATAAAAATATATCAAAATTTATTTACATCAAATTATATCAGAAAATAAAATGGATTGATTATATTGGTTATATTTAAAACATATAATTTTATAAAATAAAATGTATAATGGGTCATTCTGATTCAATATTTCCTGTGAAACATGTTGTTATATGGAATATTTCAAGGAAAATAAATTATAAAATCAATGGGATGTAAAATTTTAATTTTTAATTTTTATAATTAATTTTTTTTAACAATTTATTTTTAAAGGAAATATTTTTTTTTACATAAATAACTATATTTTTATAAACTATATGAAAATAATTATGATTAGGTATTATGGTTAATGGTATTTTAAACTTTTAAATTATATTAATATATAGTATAATTTTAATTAAATATTATTTTGAATAACTTAACAGAATATGAAAAATTATTTATGATACATATATATATAGGTTTTGTGGAAGTAAAATATGTCTAAAGACCTATGGTATTACGTATAAATCTATATAGAAGTCCATTACCACATATAACATTAAATTTTACTTGTTTGAAAACCCGTTTCATCTTATATCGTTCAGTGATATTCATATTAATAATATACCTAATCTTTTTTTGACTATTTAAAATCAATTTCAATTAAAGTGTTATTAATATTTTTCTAACAAAATTCTTCTGTATTTGATTGTTCATACCATTTTATGATATGAAATTTTATATCATCGTTTCCTCTATAGAATTTAGAATATCTCAAAAAGTGTTCTTATTTTATATATTTTCACTTTATAAAATTTTAATTTTTTTATGAATAATTTCATCCTTTCTATTGTCTCTTTATCTTCCATGTCAATGTCCATTCTTCACATGAATGTTTTCAATTAATAAATCGAATAAAAAATAAGTTTTACAACCTATTTTTATAATATTATACTCTATGTTTTTATAATGTTGTTTTTGTCCTATCAATTTAAATTATATGTGATTTAAATAGTCTATATTAAAATTGTGAAATATGAATTTCCATTTCTGGGTGATATTTTATTTTCCACTATCATTTATTTGTATTAACCTTATTTATTTTCAAGACTCCTATATTTGATATTTTTTAGGTGATTAATTTAAAAATACTTTAGAACACATTTTTTGAAAATCAATTTTTTATGTGACTCAAAGCATCTTTTTTTTATGGAAATATAACCTTTTTTATAATTAACTTATGATTACGTTTCCATTTTCCTCTTATATAAAAATTATGTACCTCTATAAAATTATTCATTAATAAATTACAATCAAATATCTTTTATACAATTTTCTATTAGTGGAATTAATATCATAGAATCAAATTATCAAATTATTAATCTATTTGTATTAACAATAATTCAAAGATATCCTATTTTAAATGTGTATTTAATATATGTAATCATCTACTATGGTTATTATATTTTCTTTGTTATATGATTTAATGATACCACCCACCTTATTTCTCTAGATATATCTTGATCATGTAATTACATTTATTGCCTTTGGAAAGTATTGACCACGCTTCAAATTTTTATCCAAATAAATATGACATGTAATGACTATGGTATGTTTATTATGTATATTATAATTATTCATTTATTTCATATAATTAGGGCTTTAAACATATTAAGAAATAGTTCCATCAAAAAAATTATATCCCCTAAATTTGTTGTTATGTCTACTTATAAAAAATAGTTTGGGTATTATGGAATACACTATAACCATATATATAAGATGTCTTCGGATAAGGTCTTGATAGTTAGATTCAGATATTTGAAATTATCCATTTTATCAACATTATATTAGTTTTTATTTTTTATGTTATTATTTATATCATTATCTTATCAATTGATTTATTTGAATTTCATGATATCACATATATAAATTCTTTTATTCATATTAATTAATGTAATAATATTAATTATTTAATAATAATTAATCTATTATGATATTCAATATCCATTAGTGAGTGTTTTACGCTCACATTTTTTATGATTTACTTTTCTACCGGTAATAATGAATAGTGTTATGTATGTTATGTCTATATGGGTTTCATGGGAGGATATTATTTTTTGGGGATGGTGAATTTTTTTTATAAATTGATACATCCTTGATTTATGGGTAAAAATTTCCATTATATTTGAATGATGTTTTTTAGTCAAAATATCCCCCTAATACTCTCATGCTCTAAAACAAAATGATTTGAACTACTTATACGCATCAAAAATTTATTTTTATTATTGTAATAATGGGTGGTAATTTTTGGGTTACAGTCATTGTATTTAAATCAGGGTATGTATTGTTTGATTATATTAGAGAAACATCTATGGTTACAGATGTAGGGAATCATAGGTTATATGAAAGCATGGTGCAGAGAACATTAGATGTCAGGAAGAGTATATAATAGAGGAATAATTAGATCTTCGAGATTTTATGTGATTTGATTTCAATAAAATTATGGTTATTTCTGGAATATATTATAATTTTTAGTAGTAAACATGAGTAAGCTATACATTGATTGCTATGAGATTTTACATTGTATGAAGTTATGTGTTAATTTCAATTCATAGAGAATTGGCATCCCAGAATTATATTTTTAGGGTATTTTTAGAATGATATCTTTTTAAATTTTATAAGAAATTATAACTATAATACATTTTTGGAAATGTAAAGGATAAAAAATTATAGGAAAACATCAAAAAAATTAGAAAACAAAACTTTTGTTATTTCATTGAAATTATAACATTATTTTGTTAAATAAAAACATTTTACAGGTGATGGAGTAGATATAACTAGGTTTAATAAGACTAAAATGATGGATATGTATTTACTCTATATTCTCTCTCTGAAAAACATGATGGCATAATTTCACCCCTGTTGGATGCTCACATGGGAAATTCATTAGTTAACTAACATACTCATTAGGAACTATTTTGATATATTTTAGTATAATTTTATACTTTAAACACAATATGGATCTAATACCTAATATAAAAAATCATACTAAGTTATATATTGAAAATATGGTGTACCATAGGATTGATTTCACATATTCAAATAAAGGATTACTATAATAGTATAGTATATTTTTATAACCATTAGGATTTAGTATTTGGTTAGAATAATGATCATGAGAAAGAAGCTGTGAATTCTACGCCTCTCAAAAATTAATAGTTGGTTTATGATGATTCTGAGATACACATAAGTTTCCTAGTACAAACATAGATAGTAATTTCAATACATAGTTATAAATTATTTCAAATATTTGATCAGTTTTATACATAAAATTAACTAATTTCAATAATGAATAATAATTAAAATTAATTGAAAATATTTTATTTAATTGGTTATAATGTATCTTCCTTGATCATTGGAAACATTTCCATTCATTAAACTTTATACTTTCCAAATTAAATAATTAATTATAAATCGATGAAAAGAATTTATCTTGAGTAGAAACTAAGTCATCAAAGATATCAATAAAAAACAACGATTAATTAATTCATAAAGGATCATTATTTCACAATTATAATAAACCATTTATTAGATACCATGATTCATTACATCCATTAAGAAGGGATAAATTAAAGTAGAAATATAAATTAAAAAAATATATTACTAATCCTTGTAGATTATATTGATCATTTCACCCATGATTATAAAAATTAGATGATTTAAACCTAAAATGATAAACATTATCACGAATGGAGAGAAACTTATAAATGGAATGCGATGTTTGACATAAGAAGTGAGACTAGAATGAATTTTTAGTATAAGTATTTTCAATAAACCTATATATTAATTAAACCTTACCAATATTAATATTTTCATTTGGAATATGGTCTTTCATAATATATGTATTTGGTATATGGTAATTGGAGATATATTACATCGATATATATCTATTCAATAAGTATAATAAAATTTAATATTGTTTGGATGAAACCTAAAATAACAAAATATTAAATATTTTAACATAAATATAATATTCATGAAAAATATTTTATTGTTTTTTAGCATTAAAATGTAATTATTAAATATTGATTTGTTAATATTTAATGAAATAATTCTATAAAAATATATTGTTAAATTTAATTGTTATATTATAAATAATTAATCTTAATTTGATTTTAGTTATGATAATTTAATATAAAAGTGATATTGTTACCAACGCTTTAGTCAGGGCACGCATGTCCGTCTCATTTGAGGACGAAAGGCACAGTTTTGTTGTCCCATATTCCCACATTCCAAAGGCAGGCGACATCCGTTACATTTTTAGGGACATTTTCTCCTTGATCGAACCCAGATGACGGGATGTTGGTTCTTCCTTCCATGGATTCCTCCTTGGAACTCGTCACCTATTTTGAGTCTCCCTTATAGATTTAAGACGTTGTTTATGAAACTCTTCCTAGTGCCATATCTTCATGGAAACCAATTAATTACTCTGCTTCTGTCGGGACATTCCTAGGGGTCAGGTCTGGGAAACAACCTTTAGTCAGGGGAGTAGTGATGTTGTGTATCACTGGCATGTCTGGATGCTGGGACACTAGCACATTTGTCTTTTATCCCTTATTATAGGGCTTCTCGAGGGAACAGAAGGCTGAGACTTCCCCCATTGAACGTGTGGAATCATATGACATATTCATGTGTCTGAGGTTTTCCTCAGCTTATGATGTTTAACACAGGGTATGTCACATGATTAAAGTCTAGTGAAGACTGATCTGACTGATCTGAACACAGACTAGAGTGGATCAGATGGGTGCAAACCCTAGAGGGAACACCGATATTGGGGCCAACATGTGGTTGGCTTCCCGAATGCTGTTAAATGGAATGTAGAATGGGGTGGCATACTACTATTTTTGGGGTTTTACATTTCACTTTGTCCCAAATTTGTAATGGTGGATGAGCCCATAAGTGGTGAAGATGCGATTCGGGTTTCCACTGTCACCACCTATCTTCTCTCTGCATCGGGTCCACTTTGGTATCTCTTCAGTCTTCTACTTGGCGCTACTATGATGGTGGTTCCTCTCCCTGGGGAGGCATCAAGGTTTTCAAGGGAGTGACTGTCTTTTCATTTTCGATCGATTATCGACCTATCTCCGCTCTTCCCCTTCTCACTAGGTAGGGCTTTATTTGGTGGTGTGGTGAAGTCAGCAATCGTTGCTTCAACCTCTCCTAGCCGAGGGTCGGCTTCGTGGGTCTGTGTCAGCTAGAATCTTGTGATGTGTTTCGAGGTGGTCTCCAGGTGAGAACAAGAGGGTGGTGACAGTTTTTATCTCTTCCTTTCATTTGGCATTTTATTTTTTGTATTTCTGGGTTCGTGTTCTATCTACATTGCGGCTCATCGGGTTTGTGTCGGCTGGAAGTGCGTGAAGCGGTTTGAGGTGGTCTCTAGGTGAACAAGAGGGTGGTGATAAAATTTTTCTCCGGCTTTCATTTGGCTTTTGGTTGTTCGTGTTTTTGGGTTTGCGTTCGATCTACCCTTTGGCAGTAGTGTGGATGAGATGCAACGGGAATGTCCTTCATTGTTGAAGTTTTTTTGCGTAATTATATTTTCGGTGATGTTTTTGTGGTGTGATTTTTTTTGGATTCTTGGTGTGTGATGATGGATTTGGAGGTTTTGTTCTAAAGAATATGATGGAGTTGTTGTTTAAATATCAAGCTGTGGAGGTTTTTCTTGAGGGCACCATATACATTGAAGAAGAAAGTATAAGCAACATGTCAAAAAATTTGAGGTTGAAATCACATCATTGAGGTTGGATCGGGAAAGGTTGTCTTGAAGGTTTATGGTGTGATGTTGAATTTTTTTATTTGTGATCTGCTATTTGAGAAAATGTTTTCCTTGTGGCCCTACAATTTGTGATTAAGGTAATCTGAAACAAGTTCATCTACAAAGGGGAGGTTCAGAAGAGTTTTAGAGCATAAGTTTTCACATGACATTGCTATTCGGAATTAAAAGGTTGGGAGGGTATGACATTTCCATCAGTTCCAGACCCGTGCATTCATGCACGGGATAGATTGCTGAGCAGTAATGTGTTGGTGGAAGCTTATTTTCCTGGATATGTTACTTGGATGGATCCATGATTTATTGTTTTGAATGAGTTTTTTTCCTTGATCATACTGTGGAGGATTGGTTGTGGTTTATGTCATGATGTCATGTTGGGTTCCCCTTCATCAATTAAAAGGGGTGTTTTGATAAAAAAAATATTTTTCAATTATTCAGAATGAGGTGGCATGATCCCACCGGGATGTGGTGGCCTGGGTAAGAATCTAGATAGATGATGGGAGATTCCATGAAGTGGATGGTGAATGGGATGGAACCGTCATAAGGATGATGATGGTTTTGGGCTTGATCCTTGAAGAGGCATCCTATGTATCCCCGTGGAAGGGAATCAAAGTCCACGTAGTTCATCTGATGACGGCTTACCTACGATTGAGGTTTTCAATGTCTTACCACTGGATGGGGTATCAACGGCTTACCACTGGATAAGAGTATAAAAATCTTACCGCTGGATAGCGTCACAACGACTTACAACTAGATGGGGTCAAACTGACATGAAGATTGTTAGGACGACCGGTGGATGGTGGCCTTGAACCTCCGGGAGGATTTCTATATACCCTTCCTTGGAAAGGATCAAGGACCACATAGATTGGGGGGGTCAGTGAACCGATGTGAAGAAGGACCTGGGGTCCAATGGTTGTTGGGTTGAACCTCAGGGAGGCTCCCTACCTACCTTCCCTTGTCATGGAACAATGAACTCGAAGTTTCGGATGCATTTTTTGTGCAACAGATTACCACCGACTAGGGAAACAACAACTTACCACTGATCTGGGTTTACAGTTTAACGTCATACAGGATGGGGTCGAACCGACGTGAAGGTGGTCGGAGTGACTGAGTGTTGGTCTTGAACCTTGTGGAGGCTTCCTACAAACCCTACCTTTGTAAAGATAAAATTCCACCCAGTACGGAAGGGGGTATTTGGGGCTTACACTCTAAAGAATCCCAATGTGATGGTGAACAGATGTTAAGGGGGTCGAAACGACCGAGGGGGGGGGGGGGGGCTTGAACCGCGTGGAGGATTCCTATGTACCTTGCCTTACCAAGGATCTAAGACCTCATAAATCATGGTTTGGGGTGGGCCTAACACTAGAGGCTTTCCATAGTGTTGGTGAACTGAAGTGAAGGGGTCAGAGTGACTAAATTATGGTGGGATTGATCCTCATGGAGGCTTCCTACATACCTTGCCTTAGCAAAGATCAAAGACCTCGTAGATCAGGGTTGGGTGTGGGGCTTACAATCTAGGCTGCACAAGGTGTTGGTGAAGTGATATAAAGGGGGTCGGAGCAACCAATGGATGGCGGGCCTAAACCTCGTGAAGTCTTCCAACATACCCTACCATGGCACGGATCAAAGTACATGTAATTCATTGTTGGGGGTGGGGCTTACACTCTAGGCTTCCCAAGGTCTGTGTCATGGTTGGTGCTTTCTCTAAGCCGACATGAGTAATGCTCGGTGTGAGAAACAAGATGAAACAGAGATCTAATGGTCACATTGTGAAAGGTTCTTCCATGGGAAGTGGAGTAGGGCTTAGATGTAGTTAACAAACCAAAGAGGAAATAAGGGCTTACGTGTGGTCCGTAGCCCAGAGAAGAAATGGGGGCATATGAATGGTTTGCGGACTAGGACAAGAGATTGGGACTTACACAAGGGCGGATGACCGAATGGTGACAAAGCCTAGCGAGAGAGGGACTGGGCATCATTGAAGGGAGGAGGAGCAGAGGTGCTACCTCCTTAATGAAAATTCTGGGGCTTACATTAGGGTGGTTTACCATTCCCCATGTAGGATGCATGGGGGAAGTTACAGTTTAACATAATGTGCTGAGGATGAATGTGCTTGGCAGTTTATCATCCTATAGCTCAGACGAGGTGGGTTCACTTCACACCCCTAGGACATACATAATTGATACCTTCTATAACTTGGTGAAGAGAATGGAAATGAAATTCTATGGCTAGGGGGTGTCATGGAGCGAACCATTGGGGGTTCCATGTTAGCATGGCTACGCAATGAAGCAATAGTCGTTAGCATGCCTATGCGAAGAAGCATGAGGCGAAACAAAACAACAGGCAGTATCCACCAAGGGACATTGACGCTAGTTCGCAAGAACTAAGAAGGTAGTACGAGAAAATATTATATGGAGAAGGTGTTTTGGGCGTGGGGGTGCCCGAAAAATATGCTTAGAAGAGGGAAATCACGGGCGGACAAGGAGGGAGGCTTGAGCGCAAAATGAACAGCTGCCCAGAAAAGGGTTGAGCTGGCACATTATAGAGTGGCTCGCACGAAAAAGGATGGGGTGGCGCGCAATCTGCCGGTGTGCTCGAAAAAGTCCAGGGCAGCGCATAATCGGCTAGGGTGCGTGAAAAAGGTTGGGGCGACACACAATCGACCGGTGTGTGCGAAATGGATGGGGTGGCGCAGAAAGGCAAGCATAAAATTTTGAAGGAATTGCGCACATAATAAAGGAATGCACACAGTGGGAAAAAATGAATGTAGGGGATGGGAAACGATGGTATTTGGATGAGTATTAATCATGAGTGGTCTCATGCAAAGGCAGACCCCCCATGCGACCTGGACGAAAAATTCAGTATCTAAGAGCCATCATTTATGCGCTTGAGAGGTGAATTTCGCACCGAGGAGAGGGTTCAGATTCTTTATCCTTGAAGTCTAAGGGGAGACCTTCTATTTATAGGCACTCGGGACCGCGGGTTCACGCAAACAAACGAACTCGCGAAAAATATTTCTCACTGATGTCAGTAGCGCGTAAATTCAACCATGCAGGGCGGATGTGTTTAAATCGCTGCTCCTGTGGTTGGGGTGTGAAAAACATCTGCGCCAACATGAAAAACTTTCGTGTATCCTTAAATTTTCCATGCGATAACCATTTTTTCATGCAAATCCAATTTTTTTTTTCGCGTGGCCCCTCTGGGCCCCTCTTGAATGGATCGTTGGTTCCAAATATGGCTTCGCATTGTCGCGCCAAAACCCCCTTCAGCATTTTATCATTTTTCGGTGTCTACAAATTCCCTGCCTTAGAATCGGATTGACGAGGGGATGCTATGGTTGGACTCTGAGGGAAACGCTGAGATGCAGAACTTCCTAGGACCTAGGCGCGCTTAAACTAGAGCAGCATGTAAAACCTAAGCATGGCGCACAAAAACAAGAGGGGTGCATAATCCTCTTTTCGAGCATGCGTGAAAACCCACCTCTGTGCCTATAAATTCCCCCACATGTCCTTCATTATTTATAGATTTTCTCGCGCGATAAGTCTCGAACTATCGCGCATGAAAAATTTCTTTACTTTGCATAGGAAATCTTCCAGGTTGGGTGTAATCCCATGATTTCGACTATTGTTTTACTCGCAGACCTAGGGGTTTTCATGCCGCTCTTGTTTTTGTGTGCGGACATCAGATTTTGTGTTCCAGATCCATAATTTTGGTTCCGGTTCCAGATCTTTCTGTGCGGACTCCTTAAGACCTTTCCAATAGAAGATTGATGCAAATCAGATGGTTGATGAGAGAGGGCATGTATTTACCGCTCGATGGGCTGGGATGGTTTCCAACCCTGAGGTACATGGACCCCAAAAGATCATATCCAATAACCATACTCTCTTCAACATGCTCACTCCATCCCATAAGGAATACACACTGTCTGACAACATGTCGTTATGGGAATTCGGTGTCTTGGAGGAGGTACCCGTGCCAATGTTTGAATTCGACACCCCATGGTCATGGGTGACCCGAGAGGATGACCTACCATTGTACAATATCACCAACAATGGCTATAAATCTAGTGAAACCAGACATATGGATGTTTACGTCCTAAATCCCCGGACCAGGACCATTTTGAGGAGTGACCTGGTTGTAGAGGATTCTCAAGCCCTTTACGCAAGTACCATCTATCAAAGGGTTACTGATGATACCAAAGGCTGGAAGCAAGATTGGGATCTACGTTGTGGAAGAAATTTCACCAGTGAATAGTCCTAGTTATATTGGGTATGGCAGATGTGTGACCAGTTTAGGGCTGAAATGCAGCACATCAGTTTGTTTGAGGCGTTGTGGACACTGTAGTTTCATTTCTATCGTCAGCATGATCTCAGGCCAGATCTGTTTACTCGATGGTCTCCCGGTACCAATACCTTCCATCTTCATCACGGAGAATTTGGTATTAGCCTTTGGGAAGTTCAATGTATCGGGGGGATCCCTTTGGATGGGAACCTGTATTATGAATTCCTCCCATTAAGGAACATCTAGGGAGACGGATCACGAACTCCTATGCTCACATGAGACATGTTGGAGCTAGCTAAGGATATTCTAGGGGTCAAGGATTTTTGAAACACATTGCTTTCAAGAAATGGTTTATCTTGATCCTGCAAAGAGATCCAGACATCAAGATGTTGGGGCAAGGGAAGAAGTGTCCGACCGCGTCACAGAGGAGAAAAAGCAGATCATGCTGGAGGATCCTGGAGGTGGGGAAATATTAGTCATGGTGCTTCATCATAAATGAGAGTCGAGACATGAACGTCTGATAGTTAGGGTTTCATGCAACATTCCCGAGTGGGTGGATTCTACTGGTGATGGACACAAGTATGGGAGTTCATCCAGTGAACCTGGTGATGGCTGGCATCATGGCCGCTAATCAAAGGTTCAATATGGGGTTCCTCATGTTGTCCAATCTGTATGCCATCTTGGGATGCATTTCAAGGGGGGGGGGGGGAGAACTGAGGAGGATCTGTGGTCTCTTCTAGATCTTTTTTGGTTGGGTCGCAGGTCATTATGGTGGGTATACCAATCTGAACTCCATTCGTCTTCCAGGTAATGGAATCCTACCTTCCTTTCTAAACATTTCTGGGGTCATTCTGTTGACACTCAACTTGGAGGGGGTAAGGATCCGGATAAAAAATCACGAGAATTTAACATTCAGCCCATTCCCCACTCCAACTGGCCAAATGAAAGACAATGGGCATGGCCCAATAGAGAAAAGGGAATACTTTCAAGGCATCATAGGTGGGGTACTAGTGGCCTGGATTGATGGGAAAATATTCTACAAGCCCTATGTGACATAATGGTTTTCTAGGTAGTTCAAATGCCTCCAGTGGATACTGAAGAAGCTGTATACAGATGTCTGGGAAGAAAGGAACCCATGCATTCTCAGCCAAATGTGGCTGATGTTTACAACCCATGGCTCTGGAAACATCATTACATTACCACCCACCGGAGTTGATGCTGGCCTCTTTACTGAATATGCCGAACATTGGGCCATAGAATACCCTGAGGGACTTTTGTGGAAGTGAGTTCTGAAACTCGAGGTAGCCAGTGTAGAACCTGGGCGGTGAGAGAGTAGATAGGGTGTTGTTGGGGAACAAAGGTTGGAAGCATATTGGGCAACTGGGCCCACATATGCTAGGTCTTCACTAGTGGGGACGTCGCACGGTGGGGTTGTTCCCTCATCGCCTAGGGGGAGAAAAGATCGTGATGGGGCTAGGGAACTTCTCGGGCAGCAGATAAGGCACCTGCTCCAACCTTCCGATGATGTAATCTTCTCGGCACTGTGGTGGAATTTGATGACCCTACGACAGTCGATGGGAACCGAAGCCCTCTGTAAAAATATAGTACGAGATAAAATCCAACCTCTAGAGGTCGGACACATTTGGATTGTTGATAGGGTGAACTTACATCGATGGCAAGCATACCTGATGGACATGGATGCGTATGCACGCCAACTGGGTCGGCATGAAGAACCTTCTTTCTTGGTGAAGGTAATGGTCAGCCAGGAGCATGATCCCAAAAAGATGTATTCTGGGGATGATGACAGCAATGAAGATCTAGAGGGTAGTGAGATGGAAGAGGAGACAAAAGGAGAAGGTGAAGGAGGGGGTGATGGAGAAGAGGAGAATGAAGGTGGAGGGTCTCAGGGGGTGTTGCACCAATGGAGTCTTCGAGAGAGTGGCAAGATAATTGGATCTGATATTGATATAACCGAGTTACCTGAGGTACGTCTGACAACTTATCTATCCTTTCCCCCTTCATTTTTTGTGACCCTCAATCAGATCTCCTAATCCTTTTTAGGGGCATATTGCTGTCGACCAAGAGTCTCTATCTGAAGTGGGTGAGGAGGATTCAATAGAACAAGGTGGGGAGCCGACGCCAATTATTGAGTTGACGAGTGTTGAGGGATCCCGTACAATGATAGCTCATGTAGAGGCTAGAGAAAATAAGGCTAACTCTTTGGGATCTTGTAAGTTCATTAACTACTGACCATACATTAAAGCCGGTATTTACCATCGAAGAGCTTACTTGATCAGTGTGTTCATTGTTTGTGTAGTAATCATAGCCTTGGAGGCTTGTCGTATTTCCAAATCTAGGTCATCCACAATTTATTCAATTGAAAATGTGTCATCCCATTCAGGACACACCTCTCAAACCACCCAAGCCCCGACACTCACTGAGAAAAGAACTGTGGACGTCAGCGGTACTCATGTCGGGGTAGGGCTAGAAGTTTATGAGGGAGATACCGAGACTGAGGTGAGAGAGGAAGGTCGCCCAGGCCTTGAAGAGCCTAAACATGTGGGAGGGGTACCAGTAGAAGCCCATGTTTCTAGTTTCTTGGCTACCTTCCCCAACTATCGTCCTACATATCCCGAGGAGGTAGAAGATTCTAACTTGGTGGCGGCTAAGGAGAGCCGTATGATGAAGCGCAAAGAGTAGAAGTGTATCAAGCACTTTCTCGGTTAGCCTCAGACAGAAGGGCTAAAAAAGATGAGATTGCTCCACACCTGGTTGTGCTTTCACTATGCTGGAGGGGTGGATTCTCATCATCTCCATTTGATGGTCTGTGACTACCTGGCTGAGAAGCTGCGTGAGAGAAGCTAACACTCCGATGTTACATTATGTCAGAAAGAGTCGTGGAGTGCCCAAAAATTCCATAAGGAAGAACAATATACCCAAAAACTCGAGGAAAAAATGAATGAAAAGGAGGTATTCATTGCCAACTGTTCTGAGCTTGTAGAGGAATTGATGGCCTAGATGGTAGACACTCAAGATCTGCTAGTGGAAGCGGGTCGCCAAATGACCGATCTTCAAACTGAACAGGCGCAAGAACAGGCTAGGGTAGGTAAAGTTTGATCTATGGCCCCTAATGAAGAGAGAGCCCTCAGGGGGTGAGAATCAATCTTGGAGGCCGCAAGCCAAAAGGTAGCGATGCTGGAACAATCTATCGAAGATGTAGATCCTAAAGGGCCCTATTTTGGTCAAACTCATAAACTCATTTCTCTTTACTGCCTCCTATTTTGAACTGCATGTATGGATAGATTCATTTACTTGTTTGTTTGGTTTAATGTGTTTGACCACAATCCTGAAATAACTAGCAATCCATTCCTAAGAACATGTGGGCTGCACCCGATGTGAGAAATAAGGGAAGTTCATACTATTACTTCATTTGAATGTATGAGTGTCAACCAAGATTTGGGGACCCGAGGTTTAAACGACCAATTAGGATTCTAGGAAATAGAAGATAGATACATAACTATAGAATGAAGTTCTCAGAATAGTCGAATTACCATTTTCCGGATGGGCCCGTGTGCACGAACAGAGTAACGCCAAAGCAGCTTAAATAAATCCTAACAGAGGGGATGAAATGTGTGAATACCAATACCTAGGATTCAGAACACTATGGTGATGTCATAAAAATTAAGAATGACTGTTGACCATATTCGAAACACAGTATCCATATTGTGTTAGCCTAAAACGGGGATAAAAAATGAGGGTCGACTGCAGACCATGTTCGAAACATGGGACCTGACTCGAAATTTCATCTATTAGTCTTCGGAAAAATTATCCTAGGACTGTAGGTGAGCCATATGTCATGCATAAAATACTGTTAGGGGGTAACTCATGAAATGAAAGAGGGTGAGGATAAGAATAAATGGCATGCAATGTGTGGAGAGTGGAGTGATGGGTTGTTCGACTGGATTCCAACACTCTTAAAATTACGCCACCGTGGTGGAAACACATTAGGTGGGTACATCGGTCTGATCAGGGATCAAACATTATTCTAAAACGGACCTCTCTGATGAGGAAACTATTTCCTCCAAACAATTTCGTGGGGCATCTCGAACTTGTTCAGGATAAAGCTGTAATTTTTTGGTTCCCTAAAGGAACATAGGTTAAGGGACCGAAAAAGAGGGAAAATGAGAATTATGATTTCTGGGGTGGTCCCGGAGACAGGATGTTTGGGCATTCCTATGTATCCCATGAGGATGGGAATCATGCCATACATAGTTAAGGGAGGGATCTTAGTTTATGGTCTTAGAGATAATACCACGGATGGTAGGAAATAAGAGACACGCGGTGATGTAATTAGAAAACCTGACGTGAATGAGGAATTGGTCAGAATCACCATGCACTTCTTGGGGGAGGTTTCAAGCCAAGGGACTTGAAATGAAAGATAGGATGATCCTGAGAGAAGGTGCACAGAAGTTCCTAAATACCCCATGAGGATAGGGATCAAGCTGTACGTTGTTCTAAAATAAGGTTGTATGGGTCTGGCGCTTGCACCAAAAGGAGCGGTATTTGATAGATCTTGTTTTTCTTTTAGGATGAATGGTTTTTTTTAGTGATGGACCTAGGATGGAAGGTCAAGTTATCAACACAGGAATCAAGCCATATGCAGGCATTAAAAAATTTTATGGTGTGTAACTGATACCAAACATGACGTCCCCTCAGGTGAGTAAATCACAATGCAGTGCCGTTTTTCATCGTGAGATTATGACGATATTATCTCACATTAGGGTCATGTGACGGGACCATCCAAGAATTTTAACATCGTACGACATAAAATTAGTAGATATGAAGCTAAAGGGGGAATGTGTACGGTGAATTAATGTGTACTTAATGTGATTGGGGTCAAGGTCCACACCACACCATGCGAGATTCGAAGAAAGAAACCTCGGGCCAATGGGAAAACAAGAGGTTAGAAGGAAGGAAGAAGGAGAGACTGGCTCTCAACTAAGCAAGACCCAACAACGAGATTCCCATGTGTTCCTATATATCCCATGAGGATGGGAATCCAGAAAAACAAAATTCTTAAAGGTGAATTTTAACATCATACAAGACAAAAATATAGTCTAATGTCAATTAGGATAATAGGTAGGAGGTAATAGCGCCTAGTAGGGGGCGTATGTGGCGTAGATTTTGAAAACCTGACATTAATGAGGGAAAAATACAATACACGCCACACCACGTGGCCTTATATGGGTGGGGCCTAAAATGCAGAGTATAAGAGATAAATAAGAGAAACTAAGATGGGCCCAAAGACGAGATGCCTGGGCATTCCTACATATCCCATAAGGATGTGAATAAAATTGTATGTAGTTCTCACAAAGGGGAAATACGAAAAGATCATAGTTTAAGGTATTAGAACTTGGACCTTGGAGAAGCAGGACTATCCCATGAAAAGACAGACCTTAACCCAATCCCTAAGCCCACGTTAGTCGAACTCGGTGCAGGAAATAAGGGTGGATAAGGTATTTTAAATACGTGAAATACATGCATAAGGGAAATCGGTGAAGACCACGAATGATTTCCTTAATGTGGATTTTTCCTCCAAACGTGCAAATGCACACTAAGGAATAGTACCAAGAGTTTCAAAGTTCTACAGGGACATGATGAGGTTGTGATGGATGTGAATCATGTAACTAGCATTTTGGGATTAATGGGGTTGGCATGACGATGGAGGATAACTGTTTACCATGTTCGAAACACAACATCGATATCATGTTTGCCTGAAATGGGGACAAACAAATGAGCATCGACCGTTGACCATATTCGCAATGTTGGAATCATTTCGATTTGTTGTCTGAAACCCTCGTGGACATTGGCCCATAATGGTAGGAGAGCCCTTAGGCCTATAATCCATGCCATTTGGTGGTCCCTTTGGGTGTGAAAGGTGACAGAATCCCTAATGAAGGGGAACATGAAGCCTGAGAAATGGGTGAAATCATGTCCGGGTATAATCTGACATTCGAGGTTCTAAACCAGAGTTCCCTAGGGCACATTAGTGAATCACCGAAGAGGTCATAGGTGCTCATATTGAGAGAAGCTGATTTTAAAAGATGAGTGTAGCGCAAGGGGATGGAAAAATCTCAAGAGGAGGAGGTAAATAGCGTGGTTATTAAAAAACCTGATGTGAATGAGGACATAAACCCATACCACACCATATATTCCTCTCTCTAGGAGAATACAGGCGAAGGGGCCAAGATGAGAGGGAGATTTCTATGAGATGGAGCTGGATCCGATGTCTAGACATTTGGGCGGTCCTACGTATCCCCTGAGAATGGGAATCCATCAACATGTAGTTCATGAAGGGAGTAATGTGAAGTTTATCGTCATGTAGTAAGGACGCAAATGGGTAAGATACCCCACATACAGGAGGTGTACGCCATAGCGAGTAACCCAACATAAATGGGGACATAATCCTGTACCACATCGTACAACCCTAAGTGAGAACTTGGGACAGGGGAGCAAAAAGGCTGAGGGTCCTGAGGCTAGGACTTGGACAGAATTCCCAAGCTAGTGTACAGTTTAATTTCTTGTATTGAGGATAATTAAAGGGGTCAGATACCCCAAACAAGGGAGCTATAAGGCGCAATGAGTAACCTGGCGTGAATGAGGACATAATCCCATACCACATCATACAATCCCATATGATTTAAGACTTGGGTCGGGTGCCCGAGATTGGGCACATGAAGCACTACATGGCCTATGCTAACGGTATGGATGATAAATGATGAGAGGGATGTCTCAAGGGTTTATGTGTGGCATGGAGAAATAACCCGACATGAATGATGAAATAAGTCTGCTCTACATCACACAACCCTAAAATAGAACTTGGTCTAGGAGCCGAAAAAGACAAAGGGGCCTAAGGAGGCCAAGGGGCCTGAGGCTGGGAATCTCGGCCAATTGTAGCCATATGACCACTTGTGCAGTTACTACCACTTCACAGCTCCTAATCCAACGTGAGCAGTGCTCGGTGTGGGAAACAAGGAGCCAGATTCACTTCCCCCATCATATAGGGCTCTAATAGCTGGCATCGCATTAAGGGATTTCATACCTTGGAGATACTACGGGGCAGAATAAACCATACACTCATTGTTTGGGACATCTTGGGGTGGCTCTCACGGAAAAGGATAGTTGTGTACCATGTTCGAGACACAACATCGCTATAGTGAACTTGACCGGGAACAACAAATGAGCATCGACCACTGACCATATTTGCAACCCGGGACTAGTATCAGTTTGTTTCTGCACATCCTTGAGGGTGGTGGCCCGAATTTGTAGGATATCACTTGGGCCTAGCATCCCTACCATATAGGGACCCTTTTGGATGGTAAAGATGATAAAGTTTCAATCAATGTAGTGAGTGAAGCATAGATATACCCATTTTTGAAAGAGGAGAACACCTCTGCAGAGTGGGACGTATGGAGGGATTTAGATGGGCTTGATGTGAATTGAGGCAATAGTCTACACCACACCATATGTCTTGACCCGAGGGGAGATTCTAGCATTTGGGTTGGGCCAACAGACAAACTTTCTGGGCATTCCTTCGTATCCCAAGGGGATGGGAATCAAGCAGTAAATAGTTCTTTAAGGCCATGTTGTTTAGTGTCATATGGTAAGGACATGTGAGGATAGAAGAACGAGGACTAGGAAGATGGTGCGATATTCATAATATTGACATGTGTGGGGCTAAGGAAGCCTATACCATATCATGCAAGGACCCTCCAGGAGAACTATATAAAAGGGGAATAGTCAACAAAGAGAGTTTGGGGTTGGGCTCAAGACGAAATGTTTGAGCATTCCTATATATCCCATGGAATGGGAATCAAGCCCCACATAGTTCTAGGGGTGCAGTTTAATGACTTGTAGGATGACATACAGTTTAAAGTCATGCAGGACGAAGCAGTTTAGGGTCATGTGGGACTTAAATAGTTTAGGGTCATGCTGGACCAACTCTCTTAGGAAAAGTGTTTCTTGAGAGACTCAACATTGGAGGGAGGAGTTATACGCTCACCATCCACGGTCACCAGGGAGTATGCACCATTGGGGTAAACCCTGGGAATTATGTAAGGTCTTTAACATTTGGGCTCTAACTTGGGAGTTTTCCTTCCATGGATCATTGGTTTGTAGAGGGCTAATATCATGTTTCCATGGTAGAAAGAGTGGAGGCGAACCTTCTTGTTGAAGGCTCAAGCTATCTTATTCTAATGACTTTTCTGATTATGCAGGGCATGAAGCCTATTCTCTTTATGTGCTTCCAATTCAGCTAGACGAATTTTAGCTACCTTATCTAGTGTCTGCTAGTCATAGACTATTGTGTGTAACTAAGGCAGCTGGATATCGATGGGCGGGATGACCTCAGCTCCATACACCATGGAATATGTGGTCACCTTGGTGGAAGTACGAGTCATTGTTCGATAATCCCAAAGGGCGTTGGGGAGCTTGTCCGGACAACTCTTCTTGTTCTGACCAACCATTTTCTAAAAAAAGCTAGAGATGGTTTTTTGAATACCTTGATCTGTCCATTTCCCTGCGCGTGATAGCAGGAGGTATGGTTCGAGAGGATCTTGTACTTGGCATATAATTTCTTCAGCTCGACTTCTCGAAAGTTGGTGTCGTTATTGATGAGGATGGCATGAGGGACTCCAAACCGGTAGATGATGTTTGTGATCATGCAGTCAATGATAGAACGGGCCTTGACCTCCTTGAGCAGAACTACCTCTGCCCACTTGGAAAAAAATATGTGGCGGTCAGGATAAACCTGCACAGGTGAGTTTTTGCTGGTGGATATGGTCCCACGACATCGAGTCCCCACACCGCAAACAGAAAAGATTAATTGGTGGAGTGGATATGTTCTAGAAGACAATGCATGAAGTTGGAATGAACTTGGCACGCATGGAATCTCTTGGAGAACTCGATTCAATCACAGATCATGGAGGCCCAAAAGTACCCCAGCCTCTGGATTTGGTGAGATAGCTTCGGCCCAGTCTCATGGGTGCCCTAGGAACCGGCATGAACCACCAACATGACTTACGAAATCTCGACTCCTTTGATGTAATGAAGGATAAAACCATCAAACCCGCACTTGTAGAGGGTATTATCAAGACTGGGGACACTCTGGAGGGTAAACTGTAGCACACGACATCAGATTCGCTCGTGCTCGGACCAATCATCCAGGAGGTAACCATTTTGGAGATACTGAGAAAATGGGGATCTCCAGTCAGGGGTTACTACAACCACTGCATCTGAGGAACCTAGGGGACATGTCGAGGAGGCTCCGGCAGTAATATGGATTACTTGCATGCCGTCATCATCATCCTCAGTGACATGAGCAATGAATCTCCAATGTGATACATGTATAATTAGGTCATCCAGCTCAGGTTCTGCAAGTGATGCAGCCTGGACGGCCAGGGCATCAGCTTGACTATTCTGAGATCGAGGGACATGAGTAACTTTTGTCCATGATGGGAATTGGTCCATTAGATGGAGGGTGCGTTCCAACAATTGTATGTGTTCTAACAACCAGATGATATATATGCCGTTGATTTGTTTGATGACTAGTTCAGAATCCACATTCACATGAAAATGGGGCACAACGATCATGAGGGCCAGCTAGAGGACAGTGATAAGAGCATGATACTCTACCTCATTGTTGATGAATCCTTCTAACAACAGGAATGAGTACGACAGAATGTCTTGCACCGGGGTGATGATGAAAACACCCAAGCCAGCTCTGTTGAGTCTAGGATCATTGAACCTCCTGATAGTGGGGATCCAGGAGACACCATAAAAGTGCATCTGCTAACACGGGATGACATGATCTACTGAGAAGATTGCCTCATCCTGAAAATCGAGATCCGAGTACTGGTCAGCGGGGGTTGGATGGGAAGAAAGAAAAATATGCCAATGCATGTCCCTCTATATCCTTATAATGCACAAACCTGATGTCAAATTGTTGGAGGATTACTACCCACCGTGCTAGATGGTAGGTCATCATGGGGTGTTTCAGAATGTACTTTAGCAGGTCTACCCATGACACCAACTGTACCTCATGGTGCGGCAAGTAGTGTTGTAGTTTCTGTATTGCGAATACCAGCGCAAGGCATCTCTTTTCCATGGGGGAGTATCTGGTAATCGTATTGGTGAGAATACGACTGAGGTAGTAAATATTGTTCTTTGTCCCTTCATTGTTCTTCTGGGTGATAAGGGCAACAAGATATTGTTCCAGTGTAGTCACATAAAGGACCAGTGGCTTTCTGAAGATGGGTGGATCAGGAGCGGAGGCTGGAACAGATACTTCTTGATTTTCTCAAATGTAGTCTGGAACTCTTATTCCCATTTTTAGGCAGAGCCTTTCACCATGAGCCAAGAAAAGGACTTACACTTGCTGGCCATATTTTCAATGAATCGGTGTATGTTGGCCAAGTGGCCATGAAAACCTCGAAGCACCTGAATATTTCTCAAGGGAGGCATATGACTGATTCCCTTGATCTTCTCTGGGTAGATCTCAATGCCGCTGTATCTGAAAAAAAAACCTAGGAACATTCCGGAGGTGACCCTAAAGGCACACTTCAATGAGTTCATCATCAGGTGGTAGGAAATAGAGAAAGTCGAACACTTTCTCAAGGTCCTTGAGATGGTCCTGGTGCTGTCAGGATTTTACCACCATGTCATCAACATAGAATTCCACTAATGTCCTGAGGATTTTCTTGAATATGCGATGCATATCCCACTAATAGGTGGCACCTTCATTCTTTATGCCGAAGGGAATGAACTGGTAACAAAACGTACCTAGTGGCGCCCGGAAAGCTATGGACTCCTCATTCTCAGAGGACATCCAGATCCGATTATATCCGATGTATCCATCCATGAAGGAAAGAGCTTGGAACCCATCCATAGCATCGATCAATAATTCTATCCCTAGAAGGAGAAAATCATCCTTCGGGCACTAATGGTTGAGATCTCAAATGTCAATGCAAACTATGATTTGTCCATTATTCTTCCTGGCTGGCATAATGTTGTCTAGGCACTTGGGGTACTGGACCTCCTTGATGAATTTGTATTTGATGATCTTGTCAACTTCGTCCTTGACCATAGAACCATGTGAAGGGTGCATCTTTCTGGAAGGTTGCTTGAACCCACGATGATTTTCCAAAAGACCGAGGTAGTGGACGACCACATGAGGATCTTGTCCTGGAATCTCATCGAAACACCAGTAAAACCCATCACTGTGTTGTTTAAGGAAGTCCACATACCGTTGTTTATCCTTAGGGGTCATGTCGGTACTGATCAATGTGTGTCTTTGACTTGCCATGCTACCAAGGTTCACCTGTACTAGTTTATCGGCTGCAGTGGAGATGTCCTCTTCAAAGGTTGGGGGAAAGTCCTCCAAATCCTCTTCATTGCTTGTAGAGGAGGGATCCACAGCAAGAGAAGCCTCCACTGGGTCAACAGACCCCGAAGAGAGGCTGATATCATCTTGGGTGGTAGTGGAAAATATATCAGGAGGTTCATGTGCTGCTGAAACCAAAGAAATAAAGGTTGTCGACCCGATCCCATCCGGTCTTCGGGCCAAGGGGCCACACTTGATGATATCAAAGCAGTAGTTGTGCGTCGACTTGAGCCGGTTGATTCCAGCATGGTGAAACCAGAAATTATGATGTTTTGATGCTGTCATGGGCCAGACATCCCGATACCTTACGGGGGTATGAGGATCAAGGATCACATGGGCCTGATTGTGTAGGATTACGAGGTGATTTTTTGCTATCGATTGGACATGGGAATATGCTTCTCCTTTGTACCAGAGACAAATAAACATTGTACCATGTTAGGGGTCGTGGTCCCCAATCTATGGATCAGGATGATGTAGGAATCAAACAGACCTACCCAGGGGTCAGTTGTAATGGTGACGGGTATGACCTCACTGGCCCGAATCTACTTGTCCTTTCTCTTGTACTATTCAACATCTAGGTTCTAGGATTCACAAGTGGAAAAAGGAGAGTCATCACCATAGAGTATGCCTACTCAAAAATTAATGGAGTACCTTAGGCACTGGTGATACGATGAGGGAACCTCCACGTGCAGGTGGAGCCATGTTCTGCCCATCAATGCATTGTACGCGGTGTCTGGGGAGACAACCATAAACTAGGTGCTGGAAACTAGGCCACTGAACAGGGTATTCAAATGGATCATACTAACTGGGGTCTTTTCTGTCCTATCGTATCTTGGGATTCTTAAATCAAAAGGGGTCAAGTCATCTTCGGATAACCCCAACTACCGCAGTATCCATGTTGGGATATGGTTAATCCCAGAGCCGGTGTCAAAAAGACAGCGGTGGACCTCCACACCGTTAAATTGGACGGTGATGTACAGTGGGCAGATGTGAACCTATATGAGAGATCCGTAATCTTATCTAGAGAACAAAATGATGGTCTAATATTCATCGTTATCGACCATTTCATCATGAAAGGATTCTGCAGCTCCTACCCCCGTCTCAAACTGGAGGGGGCTTCTTAAAGCCTCAGAGAGGGCCTCATGTATACCTGATGATAGGTGAAGGGACTTGAAGATATAAATCATCACTGGGATGCTGGAAAGGTTCTTTAGAACATTTTACTTCCATTCCAGGAATGAAATTCTGATTCTAAGAGGCTGCTCTGTGACATGAGGCATGGCGGGCCCTATCGGTTGGGTCGATGACTGACTGGTGCTGGGCATATCCTGTTGTTCACTAGTTGAAGCCCATAGAGTAGCTACCAGATGTGGGATGGATGACTGAGATCATCCCAATAGTAGGGAGAGGCTGGTCGTGGCATGGTCGAAGTGGTTCTGCCTGATCTAGCAACACAAACAGTGATGGAGGTGGGCCTGATAACACTGGATGAAGAGGTTTCACATGCTGAGCTCTGTGTTGGGCATGTTGTCTGGTCTCAATGGAATGTATGGAATGTCTGGAGGTGCCAACTGATGTGACTCAACAAAACATATGTCCCCATCTCTGCCGATGTTGGCATCAGTTGGGGATGTGGGGGAGGTTCACCTGGTCCTCCCCTTCATCAGGTGTCATATAAGGGTTTACCAAATCCATTGTATTAACCAAAACATTCCCTTGACTATCACATAAAGATTCATCCATTACTATGTGGATTCGAGTAGGAATCCCCATATCTAGAGGCATGAAGTTTTAAAGAGTGTGTAACGATGATGGCATTGGCGGGGTGTGTTTCTTTCCCTTGCACTGTCGACGCTTGCTCATCCGGGAAGGGGTCGACTGAGATGACGAAGCAGAAGTGGCAGCTGCAGCCTCTGTAGGATCCGGCTGATTCAGGAATGCATGAATGATACCATGGGAATGAGAAACTATTTTTCGATCCATCCAGTCATCATACTTATGGGACTCCTGGTTAAAAACCTACTGCCACTCGCCCTTGTAGGATCGAAATAACAATGTAGATGCTCAATATTCAAGAGGGGGGGGGGGGTGAATTGTATACATTAATAAATTCCTAAAACATGGAAAGATATATGTTTAAGAAAGTTAAACTAAGAAAATTCACAACACCCCTAACACCAATTGAAAATTTGGACAATGTATGAAGCTACAAACTTCATGTTCTATACACTTGCTTAAATCTGGAATGTAATTCCAAAAAACAGGTTATGGAAATATTGATCTGAAAAATGATACTTAACCAAAGTTTAAAATATGATATTATACCTTAAATAATATAGAATATAAATTAACCAGAGTACAAGTGTAAGGAAATATATGAGGATTATACTTTCCTTACAATAAAAAATGCAGCGGAAAAAACAAGTAGTAAAACTCCGAGTAACTAACAACAACTCTTTTAACCCAAAGAGAATGGTATCCAACAACCTTGGACAAAGGTCCCTTAATTTATACTTTCAAGAAAGCCTTTATTACCCACACCTAGGTAAGCCCTTGATATGAATATCAGATTCTCTGTCTTGCTATCCCTACAAGCCCTCAACTTTAAGATAGTTGGAACATCTGTCTTCCTCAGCAAGGAAGCCCTCAACTTCAAGGTGTTAGAACCTCTGTCATCCTATCCCCGGAATCCCTCAAATGTAATCACAAACATTCGGAGTCGCACGAATCAATCTGCACAAGGAAAAGTTTGAACAAGCTGTTCAATCTTTCCGCACGAAGCGTTGAGAGTTAATAAGATCCTCTCTCTCTAGAAAACACTTTAACAGCATGCAAGCACAAGATGTGTCAATTTATTGTATTGAGCTCGTTAAAATGATCTCCTATTTATAGGCGAAACTCCAACAGTCGGATCGCTCCTCCAACGGTCATATTTCTCCTTGAATTTCGGAGGGACCTGTATACTTCTCACTTAACCAACAGTTAGTTAGAAATAGAATGGATGACATCGTTTTATAACAAAACATGTGTAACTGAATTCACGGCATTGTTTTTTAATGAAAAAATTGTAAGCATAAGCAAAACTGATGTTCGGAATGTAAGCAAATAAACGTTCAGAATCTAACAAAAATGGCATTCATAGTCTATTATAATGAGATATTCTGATTCTTCTTTATAAGAATTTGGAACCTGAATTCTGTAGAAATCCGGAATCTGAGTTTCTAAGGAAATTTGGAGTCTGGTTTCACCAGACTTCAGACTCTGAACTTACAGAGTTCGGAGTCGAACTAATAGAAGTGCAGAGTCTAACTCATAAAATTTTGGAGTCGATCTCATAGAAGTTCGGAGTCGAACTCATAGAAGTTTGGAGTCGAACTCATATAAGTTCAGAGTCGATCTCATAGAAGCTCGGAGTGGAACTCATAGAAGTTCGGAGTCGAACTCATAGAAGTTCAGAGTCAAGAATTCGGAGTAAAACTATATGAGAGTTCGTATCAAGAATTCGGAGTCAAACTATATGAGAGTTCGTATCCAGAATTTGGAATGGAACTTCATTACAGTTCAAATCTAGAATTTAGAGTGGAACTTTATTACAGTTCATATCCAGAATTCAGATCCTAAAACAGAATGCATCATATCTAAGTATTATATGATTATGAGGTTTTTGGTATGAATCCGATTTTTATACTCAATAAAAATATTGATATGTGTAAGGAAATCTAGGTAAGGGTAAATTTATTTAAGGGTGGAAATTTTCCATAGAGAAGTAAAATATAGACTTTCCTAAGTATAAGATGATTGTGATTTTCAAAACAAGAAGGAATGGAAAAGTCATAAGGAAAACCCTATTGACTCAACAATCTCCCACTTTTTGGAAAGCACAAACAACCTTATGAAAAAGAATATAATGACTTTCAAAAATTTCATTTGACTTTGAAATTAAAACATATCTCCCTTTGTTCATGGATGATATTGAATACAACTAACTCCCCCTTAGGCATAGGAACTGTAAGGATTGAATTCTGAATTTCAGTAGTGGAGTTTTCATTATCATTGGAAATGAAAAACGTCATAATGAGGAAATACCCCTTAATTTAAGAATATCTTAACATATAAATTTTTCCTTCTCCATTTTAAAATTTTCCTTCCCCCCTTTTTAGTAGTTATATTTCCTTCTCCCCCTTTGTTATTTTCAAAAAGAATTTAAGGGAATGGAAAAGAAATAGAGTACCCGAAACATTAGTACAAACCAACTCAAGATGCAGCCAACCAAAAAATTCATTAGAGTTGAAATAATTTTTACAAGGAAAGAAAAATGCAACAAAATATCAGATTGAGTCTATTTGTCTTCCTTTTCCTTGGGGATTAGCTTCTTCAACATGGTTTTCAGCTTCTTCAAATATCTTTGATCCTCCTCATATTGCCTATCCAAGGCTTTTATCCTTTCATATTGAGCTTTCAAGACTTATTCCTTAGCCTTCATGGCCTCTTCTTGCATCTTCACTAACTCATCTTGCTTTACATGATTTTCTTCGAGCTCAATCCAGAGATCTCTATCACTTTTAAAATTTTGAGCAAGAGAATTAACCTTCCCATTCAAATCCTGTACTTTTTGATTCCGAGAACATTGATCAATGATTAGCTCATCCTAAAGATTCTTAATCTTAGCATCCTCGGTATCAAAATAATCTTTTACGTCATTATGAAAATTATCAAACTCATCCATGGCTTCTTCAACTTTCTTAGACCACAAAGTGATTTTGCTGCATGATTTTCTAAGATCATCATAATTGATGACAAAATTTTTATGCTCTGCTTCAATCTTCACACACTTATCCATCACCATAGATAAGGATTATGACTTCTGATTCAGACTGTATTGATGCATTTGTTATCTGGAGTCTATGGTTGGAAAAATTGGAATGGTGTCCACCAACTTTTTCAAAGACTCAACAACAAAGTCATGACCCTGTGCTGATGACTCGGAATCTGATAACTTGCTTGGGGATCGTTCTTCTTGAGTATCAACCAGATTCCTTTTAGAAGAAACACCAACCTCTTTCTTCCTGATAACATCTTATTTTGGTGTATCCATGAGCACTTTCTTGCCGTTATCAGATTTCGGAATGGGTTGATCATCTCGAGACTCTTCCTCACTCTCTAAAAGTTGAACAATCTTGTCTTAATCTATTTTTATCCTTTTCTGTTCCTCGTTCAAGATAATGATTCTCATAGTATTATTCTTCAGATGAAATTTTTCCTTCTCTTCCTCTTCCCTATCATCATCCTTAACACCTCCTTTCTCAACTCCATTTCCTGGAGTGACAAATATTGCAGATTCAACATTTTCATGATAATCTACTACTTGTTTGATCAAGTCATCCAGATCAGCACTTACTTCTTCTTCTTCTTCTTCCTCTACTAATTATTCCTCTACTAATTCTTCCTCTACTTCCTTACCAGCTCCTTTATCTGCTCCTTCAGTAGATTATTTCCCTTTGGACGTTTCCGGAGTGAAATACTTCTTCCCATGAGTCTCTGGTAATGGTTAGACATCAAAATTTTCCTGAATGGGAATCTTCCCAGAAGCTATTTCAGTATCTCTCAACAAATATTATACAATATCATCCCCAGACATCTTTTTATTCATCTTCTTCTCTTTTTCTTGTTTTTATAACTCATCCGCAACTTTTTCTCTTAAGCCCTTAGCCTCAGCAGGGTCCAATCTGAACTGTGGATCCCCTTCTTTCCTTTTCTCCTTGTATTCTCTCCACTTAGAAACTACCTCATCTGGATATTCTTTCTATTTCTTTGGCTTGGGAGGTGCATATTTGGTTTCCTTAGATTTGAGGGTTTTGTCTTTAGCAACCACTTCCTTAAGCTTCCTCTTCTTAGTAACTTTCTTCACTGGCTCAGATTTGTCCATATTTTTCGGAATGATTTCAGCCTCTCCCTCTGGAAAATTATAAAATTATCCTCTTTCCTTAGAAAAATCTATATTCATTCTTTTCATCATGTCATCATTGAAAAGCATAAGCTTGCAATTCTTAACTTTAGACTTACATGCAATCTTGAAAGAATCTAGAAACTGAACTATCAGCTTTGATAGTAACACCGGGTACATGATGATTTGAGCTCTCAAGATTCCTTCATTGATGTTCTTGATCGTCACAAGGACATGCATCATCAGATTTATTTTTCTTAGATTCACCAATAAGTCTAAGAAATATATGTCACTTTTCTTCAGGGTATCTTTATCACCCTTTCTCGGAAGCATGAAACCTTGTACCCAAAGCTGAAGAATCCGATTATTAGGAGATAGGTGAGAAATATTTTATGTATTGAAATAAGAATGTCCAAGTCATTGTAAGGCCTTATCCTTAACAAAACTACCTTGAGAATTCAGGAGGTTGTCTGAAAAAAATTCATCTTCTCTTTCGTATGCTAGTCCCACCAAGCTTACCGCCTCGGTGTAAGTAAGTTTGTAAGTCTTTCCATAAGACCTGAAAGAAAACTTTTCTCTTCCATCTTCCTCATAAAAACTTGTTGATTTATATAATTCTACAAGTAACTCTGGATAGATAGCATCTTGTTCACTTGTCTTGGATACACATACATCTTCCCGACCATTCAGCCTGATATTCTTGGAGATGATAGAATCGTACATGTAAAAGTTCGGATGGACCAGTCTATTTCTACACACATTCCATTTTGAAATTTACTTAGAGGTAGACATATCATGGGAAGTAGCTTCAATAGATATTCAGAATTGAGAGCTCTGAAGGATTTGGAACGACCTTTAACAACTGATGAAGAGCTTCGACACGCGAGGGCTTGAAATCGATGCGGGACAACCATTGGGGGTCCCCTTTATATAGGCAAGGGAGTTGACCTTTGAACATCCAAAAACCATCTAATGGTTGAAAACCCATTTGATCTGATCTGACGGTTGAAAACATACCGAAAATGAAATCTTGAATCCGATCTTTTGAGGTTTTAAGAAAAACCATTGGATTTTAGAAAACTAGAATCCGAAAATTTTTAAGATTCATTGGAAAATACCAGCAAACAAAATATGACTACGAATACTTAAGTAAGGAAATAATTACTTTCGGATTGGCCAAGAAGTTTATTCGTAATAGGTGATATTCTTCTTGAAGAAAAAATTGACTATGAAAAACTAACTACGAAAAGTATGAGTACGAAAAATATGAGTACGAAAACTCTAGTATGAAAAGTATGAGTACGAAAATCCCGATACGAAAATTTCATTACGAATGTTCCAGTATGAAAATTTTATTACGAAAGTTCCAGTAGGAGAATTTCATTACGAATGTTCCAGTAAAAAAATTTCATTACAAAAGTTCCTGTATGAAAATTTCATTATGAATGTTCCAGTATGAAAATTTCATTATGAAAGTTCCAGTATGAAAATTTCATTATGAATTTTCCGGTATGAAAATTTCATTGCGAAAGTTCCAGTATCAAAATTTCATTACGAATGTTCTAGTAAGAAAATTTCATTATGAATGTTCTAGTACGAAAATTTCATTACGAAATTTCTAGTACAAAAATTTCATTACGAACGTTTTGAAAAGCTCATTACGAAAAATTTTCAAAAGCTAAAAAAATGTACTCCCCCTATAAAAATTCGTTTATTATTGTATAGAGATTGTTTCAACAGGTAGTTAATGAAGAAATATTACCTCATGGTTATAATTCCTAACTTATGTTTAATGTATTAAAATCTATTGGAGGGTAAAGATTTTGTGAAAAAGTCAGAAAGTTGATCTTGTGTTCCGATAAATTGAAGAATGATATCTCCTTTTAACCAAATATAACATTTGAAATCAAGGTTTTACCAAGAAGAAAAATATTACCTATACCAAAAATTTCTCCCTCAGCATTATCTCTGAAAGTTACCTTTCCTCCTTTCAACTTGATAATCTTTTCAAAATAGTTTTTGTTACCAGTCATGGGTTGGGAACATCCACTATCCATGTACCAAGTATTATTGTTGGTACATTCCATATTTTCTTGAAAACAAGGAACAAGTTAGGTTTTTGGAATCAAGATTTACTTGGATCCATAATTTTTAGAGAAAAAACATTTGGGTATCCACATTTTTTTAGAAAAATATGCTTTATGAAACACAAGAGATTGAACTCTATTCAAGGAATAGTTTTTATTCCAATTCCCACCACTTTGACACTTAGTGCAAAAAGGAGATTTATAAGGAACAAAATAGTTGTTTTTGAAAACTATTTTTTGGTAAGTATAACCTACTTCAGTAGTGTTTCCGTGAGGTTTAATTTGAGAATACATCTTGTCAAAATTTTCCTTCCTAGGAGTAAATTTTGCAAGAAGTTTCTTAAGGAAAAAAATTTCGGATTTATGTCTGTTGACTAAATTTCTATCCTCAAGAATCATTTCTTTAGAGATATATATTTCCTCAAAAACATTCATCTTTAAAAAGGCATTCTTAAGATCTTTGGAAAGTTCTTCCTTATCATAATTTTCTTTCTCAAGGTCTTTACAATGTTTTTCTAAAAGATCTTCTTTATCTTTATGATCTGAAGAAATATCTGAAATTTCTTTTGTAATAATTTCTTCCGTAGTATCTGCCTTGTCTAATTTCATAGGAATTTAACAATTTTTTGCTTCATGTAACTTGGAAAATATAAATACTTCTTCATATGAAGGTTCTTCATTTTGATAGGATGAATTATCTTCTTTGGATGTACTATTTTCAGAATAGTAATTCTTATCAAGAGATAAATTTGTTAAATACTCGACAGAGCATACCTTGGCCATGAGACATGTATGTGGAAAATAAGTGTTATCAATAAATCCCATTTTCTTCTGAGCTGATGAATCATATTCTGAAGATTCAATTTCTGATGAGTCTCCACAGCTAGCTCTCCAAGTAGTATTAGATTCCAGACTTTTCTTGGATTTAGCTTTTTAAAACTTCTTCTTCTTCCTTTCAGAATGCCTCTATTTTAATTCATTATTTTTAAGCATAGGGAAATCAGGTCTTATGTGTCCACTTCTCTTGCATTCATAGCATGTAACCTCTGAATATTTCATATATTTCCTTTTCTTCTTCTTATACTTGGATTGAAAATTTCTTTGACTAGCTATCTTATTTATTCTTCGAGAAAGATTTTCTAACTCATTATCTGAGACATCACTCTCACTAGATTCAGATTGGATAGTAACCTTCTTAGACTTGGATCTAGTTACTCTCTCAGGAGTCTTATCTTTCATGTGATTTGATGTTGTAGTAAAATCAACAGTACCGTTCCAATTCTTCTTTTTGATGATGTTAGCATCTCTCTTCATCCTTGTTTCATGTTGAAGAAGTGTTACAAACAGCTCATCTATGGAAGTTTGGGTAACCTTTCTGTTCTCATCAATAGTTGTTCTATTTGAATCTCACTCATTGGGCATAATATCAATAATCTTGTCAAAAAGAGCTTCATCATCCATACCTTTCTCTCCCATAAGTTGTAAGCTATT
The DNA here is from genome assembly GCA_963277665.1 of Viscum album. Taxonomy (NCBI): domain Eukaryota; kingdom Viridiplantae; phylum Streptophyta; class Magnoliopsida; order Santalales; family Viscaceae; genus Viscum; species Viscum album. Next base: position 956,059,850 of record OY728126.1, read on the forward strand.
CACAATAGTCATAAACTTTTGTTGCACCTTACAAATGGGTTCTCCATGAGGAATGTTAAAACCATGGTATTATGCTCTCAACATAGCTCTTCTAGTCTCGATCACTTTAGATGTACCAAAATGAGTATCTTCGAGTTTATTCCATATACAATTAGTTGTTTCAAAAGATGAAATCTGGATATATATGTTCATAGTCATTAAACATAGAAAAGTATTTCGCACCATATAGTTTAATTGATAATCATCCATCTCTTGGATGGTGAAAGCACTTACTTCCTTATCAGGAATTTGATAACCTCCAGTAAGCATAAAAAAAATTTATACTCCAGTATTGATATCAAAAGTCATTATTCGACTTATACAATACTCATAATAATTACCATAAAAAATTAGTGGTCTTGTAGGATTTAAGTTTTCGATGGAACCAACATTGATTCCTTCCATCTTAAAAATATTTCTACAAAAAAACATGTTAATAACAAAAGTTGGAATTTAAGGAACTAAGAAAGAAAAATTTAGAAAAATGAAAAAACTGAGCAAGGAAAAACTTATATGTGAGTATATGTTTTTCAGAGACCTCCTCTGATACCAATTTTAGGATCGAAATAATGATGTAGATGCTCAATATACAAGAGGGGGGGTGAATTTTATACCTTATAAATTTCCTTATACAAGGAAAGATCTAAGTTTAACCAAGTTAAACTAAGAAAATTCACAACACCTCTAACACCAATTGAAAATTGGGACAATGTATGAAGCTACGAACTTCACGTTCTATAAACTTGCTTAAATCTGGAAAGTAATTCTGAAAAACAGGTTCTGGAAATATGGATCCAAAAAATGAAACTTAACCAAAGATTACAATATGAGATTCTACCTTAAAGCATATAGAATCTAAATTAATCATAGTACAAGTGTAAGGAAATATAAGCTGATTATACATTCCTTACAATACAAAATGCAGCCGGAAAAACAAGTAGTAAAACTATGAATAACTAACAATAACTCTTTTAACCTAAAGAGAAGGGTATCCAATAACCATGGATAAAGGACCCTTGATTTATACTTTAAATAAATTCTGTCTTACCCACACCAGGGTAAGCCCTCAATACGAAGACCAGAGGCTCTATATTGCTATCCCCTCAAGCCCTCAAATTCAAGGTACTTGGATCCTCTGTCTTCCTCAGCAAGGGAGCCCTCAACTTCAAGGTGATGGAACCTCTGTCTTCCTATCCCCGGAATCCCACGAATGTAATCACCAACATTTGGAGTCACACGAAGCAATATGCACAAGGAAAAGTTTGAACAAGCTGTTCAAATGTTCTGCATGATGATTTGAGAGTTAATAAGAGCCTCTCTCTCTCTCTCTAGAAAACACTTTAACAGCATGCAAGCACAAGTTGTGTCAAAGTTGTCTTTTGAGCTCATTCAAATGAGATATTATTTATAGGAGAAACTCCAACGATCAGATCCCTCCTCCAACAGTCATATTTCTCCTTGAATTTTGAAGGGACCTATATACGTGTCACATAACCAACAGTTAGTTAGAAACAGAATGGACGACATCGTTTTATAAAAAACATGTGTAAATGAATGTATGGCATCATTTTTTAATGAAACAAGTGTAAGCATAAGCAAAACTGATGTTCGAAATGTAATAAAATAAAATATCATAGTCTAACCAAAATGGAATTCAGAGTCTATAATAAAGTGATATTCATATTATTCTTTATAGGAATTCCTAACATGAATTCTGCAAAAATCCGGAGTCTGAATTTCTAAGGAAATTTGGAGTCTGGTTTCACTAGAGTTCGAAATCTGAACTTATAGAGTTTGGAGTCGAACTAATTGATGTTCAGAGTCGAACTCATAAAAGTTCAGAGTCGAACTCATAGAAGTTCGGAGTCAAACTCATTGAAGTTCGGAGTCGAACTCATAGAATTTCGGAGGCGAACTCATAGACGTTCAGATTTGAACTCATAGAAGTTCGTAGTCGAACTCATAGATGTTATGAGTGAAGAATTCCGAGTGGAACTATATGAGTGTTCGTATCCAGAATTCAGAGTCGAACTATATGAGAGTTCGTATCCAGAATTTGGAATGGAACTTCATTACAGTTCAAATCCATAATTCGGAGTGGAACTTTATTACAGTTCATATCCAGAATTAAGATCCTTAATCAGAATGCTTCATATCTAAGTATTATATGATTCCGAAGTTTTAGGTATGAATCCGAATTTTATACTTATGAAAAATATTTATATGTGTAAGGAAATCTAGGTTATGGTAAATTTCCTTAAGGGAGGAAATTTTCTGTAGAGAAGTAAAATATATATTTTCTTATGTATAAGGTTTTTGTGATTAAAAAAAAGAAGGAATGGAAAAGTCATAAGGAAAAACTTATTGACTCAACAACCTCACTGTCGTTGCTACTGTCTGGTCGTACGAAGACACATCCCACTTGTGCTGGGGTCGGGCCCAACCCGACTATGTTGTTATTGACCAGGTATTAAAGACCGTCTTTGAACATATAGTACTTCTTGGGGGTGTGTCCCATGATTCAGTGATAGGGGCAGTAGTTGGTCCGATTAGTGAGGTCCGCCTCTTATGGCCTTCTGCATTCAGGAAAACAAACAATTCCTTGTTCCAAGCTACTTTGGAAATAGTCGGGGACATGATTCTCATTGAATGAGTAGGTCCAGTTTCTTCTGTTCAGAAAGGGATGGCTTGGATCCTGACCCTGGCGAGGAGCTATAGGATCCTGTCGAGGAGGTAGAGCCTGGTTGTCATGCCTATGTGGTAGCGGGGCATTTTGCGGGGACACCTAACGATTATGATGAAGCCACTGTTGGGCTGGAGGCTGCACCTATGGTAGTGGGCTTCTGCGAGGCTGTGGAAGTGGCTCCACCGGTAATAATTCCTGCTGTCTTGGGGCCTCTATTTGGGCCACCGCGGTGGTCTCGGCTCTGACATCCCTTCTCGCAGGAATTGTGGGTGGCAATAGACGTGTCTTTCTGGCCTGTTGCAGGGCATCTTCTAGGTGCTGGGCCTTATCAGAGAAGTCTAGAAATCCCCAGGGGTAGTTTTGGATTATCAAAGAGAGAACCAGTTATGTATTGAAATTTCATACAAAAATCATCAATAATTTATCCTGAGTCACTGGAATGTTAATGGAATATGTAAGCCCATTCCACCAGGTGATAAAGTCCAAGACACGCTCATCATGCCTCTATTTTCAATTAAAGAGGTATGCAATGCTATTTTTTACGTGGTGGAGCTGAACTGGTAGAGGAATTTCCTGCAAAGGTCCTCCCATATGTTTACGGATCTGATGGGAAGCTGCCTGTACCAAATGAATACAACCCCCCACAATGAATGAACAAAACCACGAAGCATGGTAGCCTCCTACTGCACTGGAGTCCCAAACATGGGCCAAAACATTGCGTTGAAGTCGGCTAGGTGCTACGGCGAGTCCCATGTACAATTAAAGGGGGAGAATGTGGCATTATCGAAACCCAAAGGTTCCAGCATATCATCCACCCATGCTAGATATGGCTTTCCATCAGGCTATATTTCCACCTGTCGTGTTTCCAATGCCTCTAGGTGGGCAATGAGTGCCGCCATTGGATCATCTGGGTGGAGATCCCTGTCTTGACGGGCATCCCTAACCATGAGCACATTGGCGGGTTCTTCAACATGGTAAGCATGCCCATCGGCTTCTGGAGCGACTGTCAACATGACCCTCAGGGTGGATGGGGGAGCCCAAGCTAGGTCCCTATGACTGTCTCACTATTCGAGAGGGTTTGGAGAAACATACCATGCCCTCTTGCTAGAAGTTCTGACCTCAGCCCTATCTGCTGGGGCATGGCAGTCAGGGTCGCCAAGAGGTAGCTCTTCGAGGGGAAGTTTTTCTTTACCCTACTGCCATAGCCTAGGATCATCATAGTCTGGACTTCGCTCTACAGCGTGTTCATCCAAGAGTTCATCGAACAAATTCTTCTGCTTGGATAGTTGCTAGCACAATGTGGCCTTCTCAAGGTATTCCTCTATCCTTTTTACTAAGAAGGACGGTTCAGAGTTCTTGGAAGCTCTGACATTATCTTTACCCATACCAGAATTCTGGATAAGGACTAAAGCCTCAGTGGGCATAGGGTGACCTAATAGGTTCCTCTACTAGTGAGTAACCCTCCCTGATGGGTCCAATAGTGGCATCACACCCTCAGGAGTAAAGTCCCCATCAAGAAGCTCCATCTCATCCTCCTTGTTCACAATGTCAGCCATGTTGACTGTGACCCTTCTTGGGGGCATATTCTTGATATCGCCTAGGAAGTCGGTATACCACCGGATATGACTGAAGAGGAGGGCAACATACTTCCCCCAGCCACAGATTTGGCATGTGGGGGGGGGGGGTGCCTCCTTGATAATTTTGTGGAGTACCTTGAAAATATGAATGCATTGTTGTTGGAAGGCCTTATGGAGGCCTGGTGACTCAAGGTGCAAGGCCACATTGAGCACAACCAGATCGACTAGACGAAATTTCTCGCCAAAGTATTCAAGATGCGCCTGGAACCCGAGATAAAGCACTTGATAATGATGGAGGAGAAAGTGCATCACCCAGAGGGTTTGGCGGAAACATTCAACCTCCTCTAGGGTGAGGGATTCCGGCACGCAAAAATTTGGCACTACAACAGGCCATAACATATCGGGGAAGTGGTATTCTGTAAGGATGTTCCATAAGCTCCTTGGCTCAGATTCTTGGTCTGGAACTTGATTTCCCCATTAGTTAATTGGGGGTGGCTAAGGAACTAGCAGTGGTACTGAGGTAGATGGTAGGGAAGAGAGGCTAGCCGGTGGATAGTACGGTGAGCGGGCTCACTAGCCACCGAATCTCGAGTTGTCATCCATATAGAGTAGCGACCTGGACGCTATGTCATGATAAGATGGGTTGTCGACCGTAGTCCCTAGCGTTGGGGCTTGTGAAACTAATGATAGGACGCAATGCTTCTCGCCCACTATTGGTCCCTAGAATAGTTCACAGTGATCTCTTATCGAGTTAGAGAGCGCTTTTGGTGACGACAGTGGTGATTGCAAGACCAGAACCTACAAGGTTCCCAAATTTTTTTCCTCCAGGATATATTGATGGAGGGAGGCGGGAATATGTTGGACCTCGCACTCTAGGATTACTAGGCTGATATGCCTCATTCCAACCCCATCCATTGACTCGGATAAGCGAGGGGAGGATTCCCGTGCTGAGTCATACTCCGTTTTAGAGTCTGAAAAGCGGTCTGGTTTGATCTATATTCGGACCTCACCATAATTATTCTTATGTCAGTGACGACACGCCTTCCTGCCCCTAGGTGGATCCTCGGGACAAGGTTGATTTCTAACACGAGTTCCTTCGGCCGCACTGGTGCTGAGGCGAGAGGGTTTCCCCCTGAGTAGGCTGGGGTGCGAGGAGCACTAGGAAATATGTCAAAGGGGACATGGGGAGGACCTCTATGGATAGTGCTGGAGTGGGAATGACCTCCACTAGAATTGGCAGGAGCATCGTGAGGAAGTCTATGCTTCTTTACCCTAGTGACCTCAGTATGAGGAGGATCCTTGTAACAGTCTAGCTAAACATGGATTGGACCTTCTTGTTGGGTTCTAGTGAAGCGAGACTGGCCTTCAACCCTCTGGTTTCCTAGGCGAGGAGGACCTTCACTAGCTACTAAGAGGACATGGGGATGATCCCCACGTTATAGAGAGACCGGATGTGCAATCTTCTTTCACCGACAGTCAGAGGCAGTAGGAATGACTCCATACCTAGTGTAATGGGCCTGAGAGTGACTTTTGTATGGAGTGTCACAGCTATGGGGAAGACCCTTATTAGGATTGATGGTGTCACAATGTGTACATCCATGCCGAGCCTCGAAGCGGGGAAGGCCCGCGGTCTCTGTGGTAGTGGTACGGGGAGGACCTCTGTACAGGGTGGCATCACTGCAGGTTAGTTTGCAGCGACCACTGCTTTTGCCGGCGACCACGAGAGTCAACCCAGCCTTCCCATGGTGCAGTTGGGGCCTCGATCATGTTCGAGCATATATGTACCCCATGTTAGTGTATACATGGAACATATGATATGTGTCAGTGGTGGATTAGGTCACAATAGCTACCGACGTTGACACCCCTTGGCGGGCGACCTCAGCTTGCGCCTGACACTGGCTTCAGGTCGGATGATCCAGGGTCGTTGGTGTAGGTAGTTTTCTTAGATTCTCCTCATCCTTCAAGACCGGGTAGCGACACTGACACTTCCGGGTGGGAGCCCTCACTTGGAGCCCCTAGAATGGGACTCTGACAGGGCTGGGCCGGACGTTACCTACCTCGTTAGCGTAAGGCAGGGAGTCGTCAAAGAATTCCGAGGAGAGGCTCCTAAAACGGTTATACATCGGCATGGAGAGTAATGGCTCCCTATAAAACTTTTGGGGGTGGCTTTGCCGATGAGGCGTGAGTGCCTCCAAATCCAAGTGGACCATATCTCGCATGGGGATCACCCCTCTTCCTTGTAACAGCACACGAGGTTATTGATTACCCTTTGTTAGATAACCTCAAATGGGGGGATGGGGCATGGATTCCCCATGACCATGGGTGTAGAGGCTGTCATGGCAGTGGAGGGTCCATGTTGGAGAGCCGTGTTGGTGCTTCCCCTACCCTTGCGTCAGTGGGAAGGTGGTGATTGCATTCCGGGTGCAGTAACATGATTCATGAGAAGCAGGGAAATTAAATCATCAGTGTTGAAAGAAAAATGAATCAATGACTAAATCCCCAACGACATTCTATTTTCTATGACTGGTAAGAGGGATTCATAGTGACATCACCGTAGAACAGGAAGTCCAACATTCTACTGCCCCAACTTCTGGTGAGATTCATGCTAGGCCCTCTATTTGCTTGGCAGGACCCGGTGCCGGATACCTGGTTCCGGTGAAACATCAAGCCATTGATGCCTCGAGCACTACTAATCAGCATTTTGAAAAGAATAATTTCACTTCAGTTTCACCATTTCTATTTCTGATGCTTTTGTCGGGGTTCGTGCATTCGTCTCATTTGAGTTCAAAAGGAATAGTTTTGTTTCCCTCCATTCCCACTTTCCAAGGAAGGGTGGGATCCATCACTTTTTCAGGGATGTTTTCTCCTTGATTGAAACAAATGAGGGTATGCCTGTTCTTCCTTCCGTGGATTCCTCCTCAGATTTCATCACCTAGTACGGGTCTCCCTTAAATATTTAAGACATTGTTCATGAAAATCTTCCTTGCACCATGTCTTAATGGACACCAATTAGTTACACTACTTCTATCGGGACATTCCAAGGGGTCTGGTTAGGGTAGAAACCTTCAGTAAGGGCAGTAGTCACATTGGGCATTACTGGCATGTCTAGACATTGGGACACTAGCGTGTCTATCTTCTGTCCTTTATTATATGGCTTCTCGAGGGTGTGGAACCCCGAGGAATCCCACATCGAACGTAAGGAATCATATTCCATGGGCATGTGTCTGAGGTTTTCCTCCACTTCCTATGTTTAACATAGGGTATGCCGCAAGTTTAACATCATGAGGAGTTGGATCAAACAGATCAGAACACTAACTAGAGTAGATCAGATGGGTGTAACCCCTAGAGGGAACACACATATTGGGGAAAACCTGTCATTGGCTTCTCGAATGCTGTTAAATGGGCTGGAGAATGGTGTGGCATGATCCCACCGGGATGTGGTGGCCCGGGTAAGAATCAGGATGGATGATGGGAGGTACTATTAAGTGGATGGTGAATGGGATGGAACTATCATGAGGATGACTATGGTTTTGGGATTGATCCTAGAAGAGGCTTCCTACGTATCCCTGTGACAGGGAATCAATGTCCACATAGTTCATTTGACAATGACTTACTGCCGATGGAGGTTTTCAATGGCTTACCGCTGGATGGGGTAACAATGTCTTACCACTACATAAGAGTATCAACAGCTTACCACTGGATTGGGTCACAACAGCTTACCGCTGAATGGTGTCGAACCGATGTGAATATGGTCAGGACAACCAGTGGATGGTTGGATTGGACCTCAAGGAGGCATCCTACGTACCCATCTTGTCAAGGATCAACGACCACAAAGTTTAGGGTGGGAGGGTCGGTGAACTGATTTGAAAGAGGACCTGGGGTCCAACGGTAGTTGATCTTGAACTAAAGGGAGGATTCCTATGTACCTTCCCTTGGTATGGATCGAAGACCTTATAGTTTAGGATGGGTTTTGTGTGCAATGGCTTACTCCTAACAGGTGAAACAACCACTTACTGCTGATCGGGGTCTACAGTTTAACTTCATATGGGATGGGGGTGAACCAATATGAATGTGGTTGGAGTGACTGCGTGTTGGGCTTGAACCTCATGGATTCTTCCTATGTACCCTACCTTGGCATGGATCAAAGACCACCTTGTTTGTAAGAGGGAATTTGGGGCTTACTCTTTGAGGCAGCCCAAAGTGTTAGTGAACAAACGTGAAGGGGGTTGGAGTGACTGGGGTGGAGGGATTGACCCTCGTGGAGGATTCCTACGTACCTTGCCTTAGCAAGTATCAAAGACCTTTTAGTTCATGGTTTGGGGTGGGGCTTACAATCTAAGCTGCCCAAAGTGTTGTTGAACCGACATGAAGGGGGTCAGGAACGACTAATGGATGGTGGGCTTGAACCTCATGGAGGCCTCCTACGTATCTTGCCTTCGGAAAGATCAAAGACCTAGTAGTTCATGGTTAGGGGTGGGTCTTACACTATAGGCCTCCCAAGGTGTGGTGAACTGACGTAAAGGGGGTTGGAGTGACCAATGGATGGCAGGCTTGAACCTTGTTGAGGCTTCCTACGTACCTTGCCTTGGAAAGCATCAAAGTCCACATAGTTCATGGTTGGGGGTGGGGCTTACATTCTAGGCTACCCAAGGTGGGTTCCATGGTCGGTGCTTGCTCTAAGCCCATGTGAGTCATGCTCGATGTGAGAAATAAAAGGAAATAGAGTCCTGAGGATCACGTTGCGAAAGGTGCATCTGTGGGAAGTGGAGTAGGGATTACACATAGTTAGTAGACCAAAGAGGAAACAGGGGCCTACGAGTGGTCCGCAACCCAAAGAGGAAATAGGGTCTTACACATGGTTAGTGTCCCAGGACCTTAGATTAGGACTTACTCCTGGGCGGAGGCCTGAATGGTGACAAAGCCCAGCGGGAGAGGGACTGAGCATCTAGGAAGAGAGGAGGAGCAGGGGTGCTACCTTCTATAAGAAAAGCTAGGGGCTTACACCAAGGTTGTTGCCATTTACCTTCACAGGATACATGGGGGGAATTCACAGTTTAACTCCATGTGTGGAAGATGAAAGTGCTTGGAAGTTTATCATCATGTAGCTCAAGTGAAGTGTGTTCACTCCAAACCCCTAGGACATACATAATCGGAACCCACTGCACCTTGGTGAAGAGAAGGAACAAGTAACTTCATGGCTAGGTTGCGTCATGGAGTGAACTATTGGGGGTTCCATGTTAGAAAGTCTATGAAAAAAAAGAAATAGCTGTTAGCGTGCCTATGTGAAGAAGAATTAGGCGAAGAAACACAATGGTCAGTATCGTCCAAGGGACTTTGAAGTTGCTTCGCATGAAACTAGAAGGTCATATGATAAAAGAGTATATGGGGAAAGTGTTTTGGGTGTGGGAGGAGCCTGAAAATGATTCTCAGAATAAGGACATCACGAGCGCACAAGGAGGGAGTCTTGCGTGCAAAAGGAATAGCTGTGTGGAAAAGGGTCGGGTCAGCGTGTAATAGGGATGCGGGTGAGAAAAAGGCCGGGGTGGCGCACAATCGGCCGGTGTGTGTGAAAAATCCTAGGGCGGCGAAAAATCATCTAGTGTGCACAAAAATTCGAGGGCTATGCACAATCAGCCGATGTGCGTGAAAAGGCCATGGCAGCACGTAAAAGAGGGCACACAATTTGGAAGGAATTGTGCAACGAAGAAAGGATTGCACACAATTAGAAGGAATTTTTCATGGGGGATGGGACTCGATGGGATTTGGATGAGGATTAATCTCGAGTGGTCTCGTGCAAAGGTGGACCCTCGGGCGAGCGGGCGTGAAAAATTCAGTATGTGAGAGCCATATTTTGCATGCATGAGATGTGAATTTCACGCTGAGGAGATGGTCCGGATTCTTCATCCCAGAAGGTGAGGGGATAACCATCTATTTACAGGTTCTCGGGATCACGGGTCCACACGGAAAAATGTTCCCACGCAAAATATTGCGTGTGGATGTCAGCAGCACTCAAATTCAACTGTGTCGGGCGGCTGTGCGTATATCACCACTCCTACGGTCAGGGCGCAGAAAACAATCACGCTAACACGGAAAACATTTCCAAATACCGTGGTTTTCCATGAGATGATTATTTTTAAATGCAACTCCGATTTATTTTCACGCGGCCCCTTTGGGCCCCATGGAATGGATCGCCAGTTCCAAATATGGCTTCACACTGTCCCCCCAAAACCTTCTTCATCCTTTGAGCATTTTCAGCGTCTACAGATATTTTTCTATATTATAATTAATAAAATTTTGTTTTTTTATAAATAAAAAAATAATAATTTGTAAAAAATAATAATTTCAAGGAAATTTTATGATAATATAAAAATTATTTTATATTAATCATAATTATATAGTTTTTACTAGGAAAATAATAAGAATTAATTTTTATTTTTTCTAAATATGGTCTTGTAAAAAAGTTGTGTTTTTTATTTCTTTATTATTATATTAAAAATAATTTTAAGCACTTATAGAATTCGTTGATGATGAAATGGGTTTTATATATTGAATCTTGATAATAGATTAACTAATAAGTTTATTTTTATTTTTCATCCACAATAAATTACCAAGGATAATGTTAGTAGCCATAAAAATTTTAAAATATTTGTTCCTAATGAATAGATTTTAGGAATCAAGTATTTTTCCCTAAAAAAGATTTTATATTTAAAATAATTTATTTTTGAAATGTTTATAATGTATTAAAAATAAATATATAGTCACATTATATTTTATTTATTTAAAATAAAAAAAATAAAGAGATAATATTTTAAAAATATTTTTCTACAAAAACTATTTATTATATTTGTAATGTTTTAAATTAAATTTAAATTTTCATATATTTAAAAATTATATTGGGCTTCTTTGATTATATATTATTAATAAACATGTCAAAATTTGGTATGAGGTGTCATCTAATAAATCATAAAAAAAGAGTGACTGAAATTGTGTTCTTAGACAAGAAATATTTATGGTAAAAAATGTTTCATAATGGTATGATATTAAACATAATCATGGTAAATGGGGTAATAAAAAATAGTCATAAAATTTTTTAATTAACTGGATAAATATTCCTTCATTAATAAAACTTTTAGTTGTAATTTTTATTCAAAAAAATCACACCAAGATTATATTTTCAAAATCATCTAATTCTCATATGATTCTATGTTCACCCCTAATATAAAATTACTTTAAAGAATATGTCGATCATTTTCACAAAAAATTGATATAACATCAATCCACATAATACAGATTTATTATTTTTAAATATATATGATCATGTACCTATATTATATCCCATTTATCCCACTTCAGTATTATTGATCACCTATGTATAATACAGTGTCCCAGTGTCCGAATTCTTACGATTTCATTCAAGAGAAGTTTAAATTACTTATGATTAATATCCACTCCATAACCTTTTCTCCAATATCATTCCCATCCATCCCCATCTAATCGAATTATAACAATGAAGTAATAATGAATTAATAATTTTTTTTCCAAAAATATTTATTTATTAATGGGGGAACATTGATCTATCTACTAGCCATCCATTGAAAAATTGAAACATCGCTTATGGTATCTGAGGACAACCACCTGCATGAATAAATATTTAGTTTTCAATCATCTCCATTCATAAAAAGTTATATGAATTAAATTAATGATTAATATTTATATTTATGAGATTATTATGAGTCTATAATGCTAATATTATCAATCTATGTTATTTTTAAAATAAAACTTTTTGTTGGATAAATAATATTGAAACATGATAATCACTAATTTCACATTCATATATTATAACTAAAACACTCATGGAATTATACTAGAAGAATATAAATAAATATAGATATTATATCCTAGTTCCATAATTAATATTGAAATGAAGAACTTTTTATCAACAACTAAAGGTTAATATAGACATTATGAATCATGTATGAAACATTATAAATGAAAATAATCTAATGATTAAAAAAATTAACCAACTAATAATTGTATTATTTATATTTTTATTATTCGTTATAAATATAATATAATTAACTATATTTCATAAATAAGTTATTATGATATTTTGATTTATTTAATAAGATAAGAGTTCATGTTAGACATTGCTAGAATAGAAGGTAAGGGTGGTTTAGGTCCCAATTTTCCTTCTCTGAGACACCTATATTTTCACGAAATATTTTATTTTTTTCATTGCATGTTTAATGGTACCTAAAAACCACACTCCATGGACCAATGCTATAATAACATAAATTGCACATATTCTCTGATACTTATTGTGATAATTAAAGGTAAACATATCATTATTATATACTATTTCAATAATTATGAACATTAAATCTCACAATAACCCATAAGTCAAATAACTGAGGGCTTAGTTTATTTTAGAACTAGCTATGTAAGGATATTATTTTACAAAATTTTTGAATATTTCATCATAAATATTTCATAATATACTCCTTTTTAATATTACTATATATTATTATCAGCTTAATAAACTAGGGAATATAAACATATGGAAGGTGGGGTATAAAATTCTCACTAAGAAAAATGCATATCAACATAACATCAAGGGGTTATGTCATAAGCATGTGAGAAGACTTGGATGCAACACAAATATGTTATTAAAAAAATTAATAGAAAACATTTACCCAAAATTGATGATAGAATGATGTGAAATATAAAATCTGTTATCAACAAAATTTTCAAAAGAGTGTGGAAATATGAGATAATAACTATTATCTATATATAATAATCATATAAACTTGGATATGAAATTCTATGTAAATAATACATCATAGTAAATTATGGTATGTTGTTATGGAAGTTAATTATTACATTGTGAATTAATAATCAAAAACTTATGACTCGTTATTAACTAAGGATTCCCAAATGTACACTCCACTAATGGATTATATATCCCCAAAATGTGGCCCATTTTTTAATATGGTTTAACAAACTGATGTTCAACTAGTATATATTGATATGGAGAAATATAACCAATGATTTCAAGGGAAATATTGGAACACACATATCAATATCCATACACATGTTTCCCATTTTAAGTCATCCAATCATCTTATTACAATGAAACCAATGAAACATAATGGGTTTCATAAATTTATACATGGTATCACATAAATTGAATCTAGGGGTAAGATTAATATATACAGACAATTAATCACTTAGAAAGCCTTTTTCATATTGTCTTTAGTAGATTCATCCATAAAACATAACATCATAGTATTTATATCATTTAAAAAGGATAATTGAAATGACATTATGAAATGTATATATTATTAAACACTTCTTGTCATTGTCATAAGGAGATAAAATTATAATACATGTTAAAATGTCATTTTCAAGAAGGTAAATAACTAGTAAATCATTTTTGTAATAATGATATACGTTCTAATGAATTTCTATTTTATTGTAAATTTAATTATTATTTTTTAAAAATAAATTATAGTTTAATATTTTATGGATATGAATAATATATTTACTTGAAATGAAATTTTTTTATGGAATATTTTATGTTTTATGGATCATATCATAAAATCCAATTTCCAAATTACGAAACTGTTTTCTATAATGTAATATATATATATATATATATATATGATAAATTAAAAAATTATTTAATTTTAATTTTAGAAACTAAAATATTTATTTTATTTTAAATTTAAATAATTGAATAATATTATTTTTTTTGGATTTCTATAAAATAGTCCATATTTAGTTTAATAATGAAAAATGCATTTTTTATTAATACCTTAATGTTTTTTCAATTATAATGAACAAAAATGACATTAAAAATTATAAGCCACATCTAATTTCCATTAATGTTTTTATGATTTATAATTTTTATTTTAATAATACTATATTAAATTTTTAAATACAATTATTATATTTCTTAATATTAAATAATATTTTTCAACATAAAAATTATTATTTATATATATATTTTAATTAATATATTTCTACATGAAAGTTTTTATTTCGTTTGATTAATTTAAAAATAACTCTCAATTTATTAATTACAAATCAATTAATTTCAATAAAATCAACACTATTTAAATCTTATTCCCAAACATAAAAAATATTCTGAAAAATACACATTTTCTTAAAATGTTTTTTTATATATTATATATGATAATATTTAGAAGACATTTTATATTAGTAAAGAATTTTATTATCAAAATTAATTTTATATTGTAATTTTTTAGGTCATGATATTTAATAAGTACCATTTTATATTAAATAATTAATGTTAAATTACATCGGTTAAAATTAGATTCAACTATTAAAAATAGTTACAGTTAAAAATCTGAGACTAAATGAAAATATTCATGATAAAAACATGTGTTAAATTTTATGGTTGTATTCTGGAAGACCATATATCTTCCCACACTCTATTTTTTATTTATTGGTTCAATTTTACCCATGAATAATAAATTTACCATTTTAAATTTACATTTTTTTAGTAATATCTTTAATAAAAGGAGGCACCACCACCCTAAATCTCTTTAAAACCAAACCTGTTTTATTTTAGAAAAAACAATGAAAATTACTCCTAATTAATCATAACCACATAGGAAAAAATTATCTATAAAGGGGAAAATATTAAATCCTTAGTAATTGTTTAAAAGGTGATTACCCAAGGAGTAATGTAAAATTCTCTATTACTTATCAGAAATATCATTATTTACTTTATTTTTTCATCAACATCCTATGAATGTATGAAACCCATATATAAATAAATATATTATTATAAAAATTATACAAAAATTTAATTAATTTTTGGAATTTTTTTTACCATGATCTCGCTAATCTGAAAAATTAAAATGTCACTATTGATGTGCTCAAACTACCATCTCCATAAGTGATATGAAACTTTTTTCATAACATCCACACACAAATGTTTAAAAAGGGGTACTTAATTAATATATATTATATCTAATGAAATTATTAATAATCTTAAAATATAAATAAATTATTAACTCAATTATATTTTATGTAAATGACCATTCAACATGTGTATACGTGTGCTCCACAATCTTAATAAAAGTGACACATTTATATTTTCATTTTGAATTTTATTCTATATAAAAATTCAAAAATATTAATAAATATCATAAAACATATGAATAATATCATTAATATACTATAATATTGATATAATTACAAAATAATCACTTTCACTTCTATACTCATGCTAAAATTATAGATTCTTCTTAGTTGGGCCGGATTTACCACAAATAAGAAACATGCTAAAAATTTCAATCATTATTATGTACATAAATTATACATTATATTATAATTATTTAATTTTGATAAAATAATTTTTTTAGTTTTTTTGAAATTTTATTATGATACTAAACATAATATTATTGTACACCCTTTCTATTTATTACAAATTACCGAATCCGGATTGTCACCTCTATATTCATCAAGAAACCAAAAACAATACAAATAAAATGACATAATGATAGTAACAATAATTGTAAAAACTATTTTATAGAACCTATTATTATATTATAATGATGAATTTTGAGTTTATTAACAATAGTTGATTCTATCTTTATAAAACATATACTAAAAAGACAATTCATGATAATAATAACTGATGATGAAAATAAAATATTAAAAAAATATTTTTAATAAATGATTATAAATGACATTATTAAAATTTTATATGTATGAATATTGTTCCAAATTATTTTATTATGTTTTTATATTATTTATATGGGATATTATAGCACATTATAATGAGCATGATAAAATGTTTGGTGGTGTTATCTGAATTTTCTTTTCACAAGACAGATTTCATTATACACCTAATTTCCATTAACTAGTTTATACATAAAATTTGATATATAATTTAATAAACAATAGTTTATTCATATTAATTAGAGTTCATTTTTATGTTTTCTTTTTCTTATGTTTTCTATTTAATATTTTTAAATTCTATAAGGGATTTTTCATAACTAAAATTCTTGTTTTTATGTCATAATGAATCTTATTTATCTATGATTATTTCGTTATTGTATTATTTTTGTAAATTATGGTATTATAATTACATTCTTAATATTTCTGGAATCTACATTAATGGGATACATAAATTATTTTCTTAAGTTTGTATTAATTCTTAATGTCTTTATATGATTTCATTCCCTTCCAGTTCTATAATCACTAATGAGAATATTCATAATTATTATTTTGAGATACAAAAATTATTTATATATGATGATAGAAAAAAATCTATTATCACATTATTGATTTATAACCCATTTTATGATGTGTACACACATGAGACACACTCATTTATGTCAATTGTAATAGTGTTAGTAATTGATGTGTATTTATTAATATTAATAAAAACAGTAAATATAATATTTATTCATTAAATAATCTCTTTTAAACATACATGTGTGGATGTTTTGAAAAAAGGGTCACTTCACTTTTTAGAGGCTGTGGTTCGAAAATATCAAACATGAAAATTTAATTTTTTATATGGTTAGGATAAATGTTCAAATTGGTTATTTTAAAAACAAAATAAATTTTATGTTCAATTTTTATACTTCTTTAAATATGTCTATAAAGTTAGATTAGATTCATTAGTGGTAGATGAAAATAGAAATTAAAAGTGTATTATATAATTTATAATCTTACCATAGTCCATGGAATGGAGAGATTGAGAAAATGAATAGGTGTTTCATACAAGGTAATTTTAGAATTAAAAAAGAATATAAAGTTGATTAGGGGGTTGTGTAGTTATATTAATATTGATTCCTCAAATATAAGAGGCTTGGGTTGTGAAGAGAAATGTTGTGGTAGTGCCTCCTTTTATAAGACAAAAGAGTGGAATTTTTATAATTTTATATTTTTAATGTTATAATTATTAGGTCAAATTTCTCCAATATTGTATAAACTGGATTAATAGAAGAGATAATATCATTAAAAACACAAATATAAAATTTTCCTCAAGTATTTAACATTTTTTTATGTCATTTAGTCTTAGATTTTTTATACTAACAATTTTTTTAAATTGGACACTAATTTTGACCTATGTAATTGTGTTTTAATAAAATAAAATAATATTATAATTTATAAATATCATGAACCTAAGGATTACAAATATTGAATAAATTTTAAAAATAAAATTCATGAGTCATATAAAATGTATTTTTAATATTAGTCTATATAATACAGAAATACGTATTTCTAGAAAATGACTAATTTGAAGCATAAGTGTTATGTTTAGGAATAAATTTTTAATGATGTTGATTTTATAGAAATTATTTTGTTTTTAATTAATAATATTGTGGTTATTTTAAAATTAATGAAATGAAATACAAAATTTCATATAGAAAAAAATTAATTAAAATAGAATGGATAAAAATTATTTTGAATTTTATTTTTTACAAATTTTAAACTATTAAACATTTCTTATAAATTAAATATTCTATATTAATATAATAACATTAAATTATAAAAAATTCTGTTAATGAGTGATTTGTTATTATTTGTTGTCATTTTTATTTCATTATTATTTTTAAAACAATAATGTATTATAAAGTAGAATATTTCTCTACTAACCTAAAAAATGAACTATTTTAGGAAAATCCAAAAAATGAATCTTATGATAATATTGAAAATTTTAATCAAAAAATTATTTTTTATTTTTAAAATTAAAAATAAATTATTTTTTTAATAACCTCATAAATGGAAATATAAAATATAATTGAAAACATTCTCTTAAACTGGAAAATTGAATTTAAGATATTTAACATTAAAATTATAATTTTAAATCAATTACTAGTAAAATTCAAGTTCATATATTATTAAAATAATTAATATATAAAATCCCAATTTATTTAGTTTTATGAAATTAAAATTAAATTACGAGTAAATAATAAATTAATTGGAAAATATTTCATTAATCATAAAATGGTGCTTGTAGTTATTTTTCTACATTAAATGTGTTTTATAAATGTATTAGTGTTGAAAATGAAATTTATTTTAAATCAATTAAAAACATATGAAATCTATAAATTATATGTTATATAGAAAAATTTTATTAAATTAAAAATTACATTCTGATATCATCTTTAATTCTATAAATGTAATAACTAATGGTATTTATATTATATCAATGCATAAGATATTCCCAATTTTTAGTAATAGTTAGTAGTTCATCTAATTTTGATCTCATGGTGATTCATATATACTGGAAATTTTATATCTTTTGTTTCTTCTCACAAGCCATTTTTAGGGAATATATTGGGAATGTTCTAGAAAAAAGCATAGTGAAAATACCTTTTCAAATCATAAAATATTGAGATCAAAAATTGATTATTTTACTACCCAATACCAGTTCATTCCTTTTTCATCGTATATTTTTTATAAGGGTTATTCTCTTTTCTACCTTCCAATTGAAGTAAAATGTTATAACCATAAAAAAAATTTATTTTAATGTATCATAGTCTATTTCATTCATTTGAGAGTAATTTAAAATTGTAATTTAATGCAATTATAATTGAAATAATAATATATATTAATTTATTATATCATTACATACCGTCCTAGTATAATATTTTGTGTCCTCGTAATTGAAATTATCATTCACTATTGAGTGAGGCTAAGGGATCCTTAATAATGTTTAGATGTGTTTTCTATTATGATATCAATATCACAATATTGGATACTATTAGACTCATCATTTTCCACATAATATGAATATATTTATATTTTCTATTATCTCAGTAATTTATACAAAATACACAAGCTTAAATATCCATGGGAATTTATTTGGATAATCCTTTTATTGCTTCATTTTCATGACCAGATTTGATACCAAATAGTAAAAACAAAAAAATAATGATAATATTAAATAAAATATTAATTTAAAATTATATGAATATGGTAAATCAAACAAAATATGTATTCTCTAATGACATACTCATTTTATCCTTTGATGGATTGAGTTTGATCTATTAATTTTTTGAATCTACCAATTTCACTAATTAATTATCCTTGTATTCCCATAGATATTTTCTTATTTGGTTTTATAACATTACATGCTATATTTTACATCTTCAAATTGTATTTAAACCCATCATATTGAGTCATTAATCAGAAATAAATTAGAAAAATAATTTACCAATGTTTTTTAACCATGTGAATAGTCATATTCCCCCTCATTATGCACCATGTGAAGATTGAGTTGATACTAACATGATCTTTTCCCATAAAATTGTGACCTTGTTTTTAATGAGTTCCTTAATATCCTAATAAAAAATATATAAAAAAATATACAGATTTTTTTAATAATAAAGGATCCATCGACCCACACTATCATGTTCATTGTTAAAAACAAATACATTATACATAGTGAAATAAAAAATTAAGATGATCCCATATAATCATATAATTAATTTATATCATTTCTAAATGATTATAATTACATAGAAAATTGAATACCATGAACATAATGATTAATTTAATTGAGAAATAGATATAGAATGAATTTATTTTGTAGCACATATATACATTTCTGCATAATTTTTCTACACTAGTCTACCATATATAATTCTGATATTTTATAAAAAAAATTGTATCATGGGTAATGGAAACATAAAAAGGGTTGATTTTAAACAATTATAGTTGGTAAAATCATCTAAAGGTCATTAAGGGGTAAAATTATAAGAATTTGAGAAGTCATTATCAAGGGATAAGTATTATATTATAATTAGAGAGGAACAAAAATAGTTAACCAAAATACAAGATATAAATAAATTTAATATCAAAAGAAAAATAATATAGTATAAAATAGGATTACAAAAAAATGATATGACAAGAATTATCCATGGAGTATAATCATTGGAATACTATTATACAAGGTTATGGAAATATAATATAACAATAATATATGGAATAATAATATGAACATGAAATCATTACATGGTGTCTTAGGCACCATAATCCTATGAACCTTATCTAATTTTTTTCAATCATTCAGTCCATTAGTGGCTAATAAATCACAAGAAATATTCTCATTCACGATTATGGTTTGAAACACCTAAATTTCATTAGTATCTTCTAGGATGTTGAACCTTAATCATTGCATTGAAAGGTGATATGAGACCCCACCAATCAACATATATGCATATTTTTTCGATATAAAATTAATCATTCATTTGAAATTTATAAATGAAAATTTTATGAAATAGTAGAACTATTACATATTTCTATTTGAAATAAATAGTGGATCAAATTAGCATGAAAATTGAATATTGATATGGGAGAGAAAGATATAATTTTTAAATAATGGGTATTATTAATAACATTTTAAAAAAAATTATGATGAAACCGATCAATAATTTTAATACCCTATTAAATAATGGGTGAATTATTACAAACCACCACAGAATAAGAGAATGACATCATACAAGTATTACTTTTTAAGGGGAATAATTTAGAATATATAAAGAATACTAAGTCATAAAAAACATTGTACCTTAATAATGTTTCAATATAAACACATTAAAAGAGATAAATAAAATTTTACAAAAAGTACGATGAATATAATAACATTAATTAAATTATATATACTATAGAAAGTCTAAACACTAGTTAAATGAAATTAGGATAAAATAAATTAGTCTCAACATTAAGAAATGAGTTAAAAAAACTATTCTCTCTTATCCATCTCTAAAATAAATTCTATATCATCATCTCAAACTAATATAAATGTCATTATATTTTGTTTTAAAAGATGATTTACCAGTATAATTGTATATTAACATCATTTAGAGCGAATTATTTAATATATATATTAGTAAGGTGTATTTAATTTTAATAATTTGATGTTATTATAATCAATTTCTTTTTAATAATATTTTCTAAATCTAGGTGTTAATATTTTTTAGATTTTAAATTTTTTAATTAAATTATCATTATATATATTTGAAAATATTTTTAAAAAATTATAAAATTCTTTATTAAGTATTATATTTTTAATTAATATTGAAAACATTGTTTTAACCAACAATAAGATCAGTAACCTGAAGCCGATTTTTAATTTCATTACATTGGAATATGATACTTTGACTCACATCACTATGGATTAATATGTTTATTATAACAGGATAACTAAATAAAGACATGATATCAATTTTAAATTTTGAATAAAAAATCAAATTATATTAATGGAATATATTTTCCATCTATCACCTCATTCAATGAAACAATATTTATATCCAGAGGTAATGAAACCAAATAACGGTGACATAAAATGCCTATTAGGGTTTACATGGAACATAATATGTCATGAATAAATAAGTAATTATCATTATGGTATATTTAATAAATTTTCACACATTCCATTTAATCAATTACTTGAATATCTTAAATGGGTATGGAGTAAACATTATGTAATGGTTCATAACTGAGAACATATGACATCCAATTAAAAGATTGATTATAACTCCTCGAACCCACTCTTTTGTATTCAGATCTTGAAAATCATTGTAAATTTTTTATATAAGTAATTGATAAATTTCCCTACACTAAACAAAAATAAGGAACTTTTCCAGTCTAGGTTCTGGAGGATTAGAAAACAACATAGATATATTAGTGTTAAACCAAAATGAAACACGTTCCTACTATACTTCCATGCACTCTAACTCCAAAAGCGATGAAATATGATTTTAACTTTTAAGATACCTATGAAAAATCATTTTTAAAAAAGGGTGAGCATTCAATTTTCCATTAAAAAGTTATGAAATTCATTAAATACCACTTAGAAAATATTAATTTAAAAATAAATTTGATAAATTTCTTTAAAGATAACATAAAAATACATTTTATAACACCATTTGAAAAAATTAATAGAAATTACCAACATTTATAATAATATACCACTTTTTAAATTACTTATGTAAAAAATCACATTTAAAGTAATCCTGTGATTTTTAGAAAACACTTTGATAGATTTTTAAAACAAAAAAATGTGTGTTGTTCAACATGAAACCTTGATGGATATCTTGTCCTACCCACTTCTTGAGGGATTGGTTTTACTCCCCATTTCGCTATAAGTTATACAATAATCAAGTTCCTCATTTTCATAAGACATTTTTAAGCATTCTTTAATAATATATGCACATTCACTAGGGTTTGATTCTGAACCATATCACTGCATTAAAATAAAAATTTCACTTATATATATACATATTAATATGTATATATATACATATGAACTTCCAATTCATTTCACTTGCAATTTTGGTTCTTGACCAAAACTCTTGTCACATAGACCTTTCATAAATATCTATTTACCCAAACATTGAAATACATGACTTCATATAGTTATAACTTCAAATATTTTAAAAAATAAATATAAAATAAAAATAAAAATATATATTTGTTTATTTACTTTAATTCATGAAATAATGACACGTATATATAAAGTAATAGCAATAATATACACATTCAATTTATATTTCATACATGAAATTATCAGTATTTCTTTCATAGGAATTCAATATTTCATGAAGATATGTATATATATGTGTGTGTGTGTGTGTTTTGAAGAAACTATCTTCATGAATTACGTATATAAATTTATTTATACGTAATCATAGAAGTGAAAAATTATAAGGTAATTATCTCGAATGTCGAATAAAAAATTGTTGTGTTTGATTGATATATACATATGTATCCTATTCCCATATAAGATACATAAATGATTTTTTTCAAATTGTAAAAGAAATAACTCTCAATATATATACACACACACATATATATACCAGGATTATTAAAATTAAAATATTAACACGCATTTTCAACTCATGAATTTCATATATGGACTTTGATTTCATGGAAGTATAAAAATTAAAATGCTGAGTATATAGTAAAAATTAACCAAAACTTTAATGACATATAAAATTATAGGATATGGTCATTCCTATAATATGCGTGACATATAAATAAAATTATGTCTTAATAATTATACTTTCTGAAATAAAACAGCTCCTTCGAAATTTTATAATAACCATTTATTATAAAAAATGATTTTAATATGAATAATTCACCCTTAACATATATATATATATAGGTTAAAAGTAAAATGAGTTTTAAAGTAGAAATACCTAACATAGAAAATCAAAAATATTAGTTTCATCAATCTATAAAACTAATTAATATTATAGAATCCCTTAATGATTTATAAAATTATCAAGACATCATTTCAAAAATGAAACAAGTTTGATTTAGGATTAACAAAACAATTGTTTACACACTCCAAAAATTTTAATTCTAATGATAAATTACGTGGAAATCAAAATTTTCATAAAAACTAAACCCACATAATAATATAGAAATACAGTAAATTCAAAGTATTTGATCATAGTTAACAAATTTCATTATTTGTAAATTAGAGATTGTTGTAACAATAGTTGATGTTTAAAAATACTATAGGAGGGTTGCTGAGTGTTTCGTTAGAAACTCAGAAGGAATATTATTCTATTTATAGTCTCAAGCCTTACTGTGTAAAAATATTTTTAAATAAGAGATTTTATCTATCATTTAAGGCATTTGATTCTTATAATTGATTAAAAATTGGTTTTCAATAGATATGAGAAATCAACATATAGGGTTCAATTATTCTACTAGGTGAGAAAGAATATACCCAGATTGATAATATAATAATATATATATATATGTATATATAATTTATTTACACTGAAATACAAATCGTACGACCACTACATTTAACCACAAAATATATTATATTCAGAATGATTAATTCTTCTTTGTGAAGCATTGATTAGCTTCCGAAAAAATTCAGCCAAATCCCAGTAGTAATAGGGATAGATAAAAAATCAACACCCTCAGACGAAAATTAAAATAAAATGTATTGAGGACATATTGGTTGAAATTGATGAAAAACATGACAATAATTCAATAAATGATATAGAAAGAAGATGTAGAGTGGATGAAAATGATAAACTAAGTAACTTAGCAGATCTCAATAAGATTCCGATAATAAAAGTTGATATAAAATTAACCAAGTGACAGATCAGAACATATTTTCAAAAAAAAAACCCAAAATCTTGTTTGGAAACTCCATGTGTCTCAAATATAGCCGTGGATGTTAGTGAAAGGCCACCATATCTCCCTCAAAGGCATTGGAATCGTTTCAAACATCATCTTCAATGATGATAAAAAACCACGACTTCAACCAAGATATATGTTTGAACTCTCAAATTAGAACACATCCAAGATAGAACACCCGATCTATGAATCCATGATTATTTTCACCCTCAGTGTTCTTGAATATTCCATGGATCTGTCTATCGTGCTCACCCTACCGACTCGCGACCTAACCAGGACCTGGCCTCCATATAGCCGCAAAGACAAAACTTAAACAAAACCCTAAATCCCATTTTTTATTCATTCCATTAAATTAATTTATAGTTTTATTTTCTTACTAAAAAAATTATCTTATTATACTTATCATCAATATACATTGGTTTAATTTCAATGTTTTTAACTTAAATGTTTATCTTTAATATTTAATTCCTAATTAACATTATTTCCAAACTAAAATTTTAATGTCTATATACTAAAAACATATATTTGATTTTATATGTTAACATAACATTATTATTTATTTTAATATAAAAAATTATTTAATATATCTATTGTTCATAAAGTAATATGAGTATTTATAATATTTCATGAATTTTTTAGATAAAAAATTGAATTCAAATAAAAAATATAATTTTAAATAAAACCGTTTTTATAAAAGCATCATTTATAAAATATAAATTTCCTACCAAATCTTATTATTATTAAATATTACATATTTTATTCTCTAATAATCAAAATAATATTACAATTACTGTTTTAATTATCTTATAAAGATCTTCCAAATTTTATTATTTTGAAATATTATTAAATCAATAAAATTATATATTTCAATAGCTTTTAAAAATAATTTCAAAAGTAATTTTATAAAAACATATTGTTTTACGGTTTTTCTTGTATTTATATAATTTATAAAAATATATTTAATAATAATAATTTTATATTTTAAAGAATAGTACCACATTTAGAAAATTACTATTTAATAACAAAATTTAATATTATGTTACAAATTTGATTTATTATAAAGACTAAAATTAAATTAATAAAGATACAAATAAAATTAATATATATTTTATTTAAAACTCATGGTGTTATGTTATCCCCCCCTAATGTATTTCACTATCGCAATTTATTTCTCAAACTTACGCAAATTCTAAATTTCCATCTTTATAGTTAATGAATTTCTAAGGGGAGATAACTATTGAAAAAAATTCTATCATGTAGCTTTTTATTCAATAAAAATAAAGTATCTAATCTCCAATGTTGTATAATCCATTCCTCTGAAATCAATTTTAATTCCTCGAGCCCACTCTTCCATACACAGGGCTAGAATACTCTATGTTATTTTTTTATATAAGTAATTAAAAAATTAAACAACACTAAACAAAATTGAGGAACACATTCCAATCTATGTTATAGAGGATTAGGCTACATCATAGATTTATCAGAGTTGAACCAAAATGATACACATTCCTTCTATGCTTCTGTGGGTGCTAACTCCAATAGCGATGAAATCTAATTAGAAATTATAAGATATTAGTGAACAATCATTTTAAAACAAAGGGTGAGAATTCAATTTCCCTATAAAGAATTTTGAAATTCATTAAATACCTATTAGAAAATATTTCTTTTAAAATAAAATTTATAAATACCTTCGAAGGTAACATAAAAATAATTTTAATATTACCCTTTGAAAAACATAATTGAACTTACTTACCATTAAAATAATATACCACTTTGAGAATTTTTTACATACTAAAATTACATTAAAAGTATAATCCAGTAATTTTTAGATACTGGTATGCAAGATTTGGAAAACAAAACAATGTGTAATGTCAAAACATGAAACACTGAATGATATATTGGGCCTTCCCACTTGTTGAGATTTGGTTTTACTCGATAATTCCCAATCATATTTACAACATTCAAGTGCAGGATTTTATTAAAACATTTTTTTGCTTATTTTACATATATATATATATACATTCCCAAGAGTTTGATTTTGAAACAGGTCACTGTAGTAAAATACACATTTCACTTATATTTATATATATGCATATATATATATATACATGAAGTTCCATTGCATTTTACATTCAATTTTTTGTTTTTGACCAAAACTTTACTCACAAAGTCCTTTCATAAACATTGATGTATCCAAACTATGAAATACGTCATTTCATATTTGCATAAATTTGAAAATTTTAAAAACTCAATCTTAAATAAAAATATAAAATACATATTTGTTTAATTAATTTTATAAATGATATAATTACATATATATATATAAAGTAACATCAATAATAATCACATGAAATTTATATGTCATACATGAAATTATCAAAGTAGTATTCCATATGTATTCACTATTTCATGAAGAAATATATATATATATATATATATATATATATTATTTTGAATAACCTCACTTTAATAAGTACATATATAAATTTATTTATACGTAATCATTGAAGGGAAATTAAAATTTACTGATCATTATGATTGAATACATCATTTTTTTTGATTAATTTATACCCATGTATCATATTACCATGTAAGATATATACATGATTTTTTTTCAATGTGTGAAAAATAATACTCAATATACATATATATATATATATATTTAAAGAATTAACATAAATATCGCAACCAAAACACACATATTCAACTCCTGAATTACAAATATAGACTCAGATATTCTATAAAAATAAAAATTGAAAGCATATGAATATACATAAAATCGATCAATTTATTAAACAACATATGCAATTATCGGATATGTTCATTCCCTTAATATGCATGACTTCTAAAAATATTTATTATTTAAAAAATTCAACAATATAAAATAAAAAGGCTACTTTATAATTTAACAATAACTATTTATTATAGAATAAATGGATTTAATATGATTAATTGACATTTAACATATATATTTATATATATACAAAGGTCAAAAATAAAATATGTTTTTTAAAAAATATACCAAACATAAATAATAAAAAATTTAGTTTCATCAATCTATAAAATGGATTAATTTTATATAATCCCTTTATTATTAATAAAATTATTGAGAAAACATTTAAAAACATCAAAAAAATTTTATTTGGTGTTAACCAAACAAATGTTTTCTCATTCAAAAAATTTTAACTCTAGACAAAAATGACATTGAAATTAATATTTTCATAAAAACAAATCTCACTAAATAAAATAGAAATACTAGAAATTCTAGATATTTGAACATAGATAATCCTTTAACATATTAGTAAACTAGAGATAGTTGCAATAATGGTTGATGTTGAAAAATACTAGAGGAAGGGTTTCTCACAGCTTTGTGAGAAACTCACAAGGTAGCTTATTCAATTTATATTCTCAAGTCATACCATGTACCTTAATGTGTATGTTTTATTAAATTAATAGATGATATACATCACTAATGTTATTAGATTATTATAATTTATTAAAAAATTGGTTTTCAACAAATAAAAAAAACCTATATGGGTTCGTTATTCTAGTTACTAAGAAAGCATATACCCATATAGAGAATATAATATATAATATATGTATATATACTACTTTTCCCCTAAAAATAATACCAGAAGACTATTTCATTTTTTTTGATAATATATTATATTTTTATTGATTATTGCTTCTTCGTGAACCATCGGTTTGCATAAAAAAATCAGCCAAAGCTCAACATTAACATGGACTGATATCAAATCAATGCCATTAGTTGAAAATTAAAATAAAATTGGTCAAAGACATATTGATTGAAATTGATGATAAACTCTACAATAATTTAATACATGATATGGACAACAAATGTTGAGTGGATGAAATTGATAAACTAGGTCAATCATTTGATCTCCATATGATTCAGATAAAAAAATAAAAAATGAACATACATGAAGGTCAAAACAGATCATCAAAATCCAAAACCAAAATATTGTTTTGAAACCCCGTGTGTCTTAAATCCATTCATAGATGTTAGTCAGAGGCCTCCACTCACTCGTGAAGGCTTTAGACTCAGTTCAAACTTCATCTTCAATGATGTTTGAAAACAATGACTTCAACTGAGATCTCTATTTGAAATCTCAAATTAAATCCCATCTGATCCCAAATTCTCAATCTATGACTCCCTGAATGGTTTCTCCCCCAATGTGCTCGAATATTCCATGGATATCTTGGTTGATCTTTCCCTCCAAAAATGCGACCTAACCTCGACCTCGCCCCCTATAGCCGCAAAGAAAAAGTAAAATAGAACCTTAAATCCCAATTTTTTTTTATTTTCATTAAATTAATTTGGTGTTTTAGATTAATTTATTTACTAAAACAATTAACATAATATTTGTATAATCAATTTTCATTTTATTAATTTCACTGTTTTTAATTTAATTGTTTATCTTTGAAATTAAATTTATAATTAACAAAATTTAAGAACATAAAATTTATTGTTATTATATTTAAAACATATATTTGATTTTAAATGTTAACATAACCTTAGTAATTATTTTAATGTAAAAAATTATTCATTATTTCTACTGTTTTTAACATAATATTAGTAATTATAATAATTCACGATTCTTATAAAAAAAATTAACTTCAATTAATAAATGAATATTTTAAATAAAAACTTTTTTTATAAAAGATTCATTTATAAAATATTAATTTATTACCAATTCTTATTATTATTAAATATTAAATATTGTATTCTCTAATCATTAATTTCAAATTTCAATTAATTTTTTAATATTTTAAAATAGCACTGCTATATTTTTTCTTGTTTTTGAAATACTACTAATACAATAATATTTTATATGCCAGTAGCGTTTAAAAACCATTTCCAAAACGATTTTATTAGAACAAAACTTTTTATTGTGTTCTTTAAATTATTACATGTATGTATATATATTTATTAATAATATTTTCATTTTATAAACAATAATACCACAATTAGAAATGTACTCATTAATAAAAAATAATAATTTAATATTCAGTTATAAATATGAATTGTCATATTTATTAACATTGAATTAATAAAATATCTAATAAAATTATTATATCTTTTATTTAAAACTTGATTTGTTACATTGATGAGGAAATTTATCCATACATAATATGATTTGGAAAATATCATGGGTAATAATAAAAACTGAACTATCAATGGTGTAAATGATTATGTATTGGAAATCATGATGTCATGATTTATGATACCCCTACTATCAATACTTCTCATAAGTGATTTTAAAACTATATATACAGACCCATATAATGCAAGAATACTGATTTGTCTCATGAGACCTGTTGATTAATCTAGGGGTTATTTAATCTGAATCCACACCCTTCATAGCATGGCCAATTCAATACTCATATATTGAATAAATAATTTAATTAATGAGAAATATGACTTATCATCAAATATCCCAATTGATTATATATTACAGGTTTTTCAATACTTTCGTATTTAGTAAAATAACATTCAATGTAAATAATGTTTAAAAATTGTAGATGTTTTTATTATAAAACCATTTTTATGAAAAAAAATTATGGAGATTGATGAAAATTTTAATTTCTAATAAAAATTGATCACACGAATTTGGTTCTCTCAATTGAATGTTAAATTTCACAAAATACAAAAATAAATTGTAGATGACCATAAATTCATCAATACTATTTGTTTTTTAAATAAATAATTATTAAATATACGTAATTAATAAATAATTCAATATGTAAGTATATATACCTTATAAAGTGAATAAGTATACATTAACATATATTCAAATGAATTTAAAATTGAGAAGATGCATCACACCTAATGCTTCTCATTGGACGAACATTCAATAACCTCATAAATAATGATTTTATTCCTATTAATAATTTATAATAGATCAATATTCATATTTATAATATCTTATATATTCCTATTATAACATTTTACTACTCTATTGTTAAATATTTTTCTTTTTTTTTCTTTTTTTAATGTTTAAATTATATTGATATTTTAGGAAATTTTTATCTTGAATGTCCAAATTATTTTTCTTAGGATATAGTTACATCATTTACATTTTGTTAATAATTTTATCAATATCATATTTTTTCATTTGTAACATATTTAAAATAACTCTTTAAAAATGGACATATAATATGATTCTCATAGCATGGATTAGATGGAAATCCATACATACACACGAGAAATAATATTATTTAACAATGGGTGAAAGGGTATAGAAGTGTGTGATATATTATTTTATAAGATAAATATAATTCAATATATATATCATATATTAATTAAATGTTTCCTTATATCCTTCCATGTAAAGTGTAAGAAAAAAATGAGTTATATCACTTAATGATGCGGTAGTACCCAATACACACGAGCGACATTATTATAATTTAAACACAAATTTAAATTAAGAAGTTAAAAGTGATATAATAATTTCATTAATATAATAATATCATAAATATTTTATATATTCATTAAATCCATAATTTTATTCAATAATGAGTTAAATTTTAGGAAAATGAATTATATCAGCCATGAGGTGGTTGTTCTTTATATATATGGCCGATGATTTATTTTCTCATTTTATGGAGGTATAAAAGATTAAATTTTATTCCATAGGAATAATAACATCTTATTAAATGGATGATACAATTTTATTACACCCAATGCTTTTATGAGTTAATTGTTTTGAATAAATTAAATTTATTTTATGGACTTCATTGAATGCTACACCAATTTATGTGTTCTTTATACATAACACAATATTATGATTGAACAATAAAAATATTCACATTATCTTGTAGTACATAGAACAGTATGTTTGGATTGTGTTACTCCCAATTCTGAGTTCCTTCGACATCTTTAATTACATTCATGACTATATTTTACCAAAATGAAATATACCAAAAATATTTTTACTATTGTGTTCTAATAATCAAAGAAAATCCATTATAATGGATGTTTTGAATAATATTAAATCAATTATGAAAATATGGGTTTCAAATATATACAAAATTAATCATTTGGTAATCTATTATTTATATGTGAATGTAAAAACTATTTCAAAAATAATATAATTCTATTTCTATGAAAACTATTTTTCAATATAAACACCCATTTTATCTTTATAAGTTAAATATTTTTTTATGAATTATAGAAACTCTTCCACATAAATCCATGATCTGGTGTCTACTACCATTATATTGGCATAAGATATAATTAAATCAGGTCCCAAAGGGCTGATGAGTTTACTAGTCCTTGTAAACACTATACTAACAAGAAACTTATCTTATAAATGAATACTCGAATTAAAACATTTTTTTTATTTTTGGTTTTAAAATTTTATTCCATATGGAGTATCCTTGTATATCATTCTTAAGAAAAATTGGGGAATCCTGGGGGAAAGAAAAATATTTATGGTGAGATCAAATGATCAAAAATGGTAACGTATTGGAGAAGAAACAATGAATCAACGAGAATAATAATTATGGAATGGTATAAAACAAAGAAGATATACCATATAATCAACAAACTAATAAGGAAGTGAATAAAAAATATGGAATGATAATAAATGGAAACACATTACATACAAATTACTAGATAAGTAAGAATAAATATGGAAATTTCAGAAACAGAAACACATTCAGTTTAATCAGTGAACTAAAAATGAAATGCAAACATATATATGTTTAGTTATAATCACAAGTATAAATAATAAGTTAATAAAAATGAGTATAATGTATTATTATTGGATGTTATGTCTGAGGAACATGAAACCCTATAGCATCAAGACATTTTGAAAGATTGTTTAAAACTACCGATAGAAACCTGTTAAATTTGAAAAACATATTAATCTCATGAGAATATATTGTTGCATAAAGAGGATATACAATTTCTAGGAACCACCAATAATTTTCACTCCAAAACATTCCTCATATCAAATAATCAAAATAAATATTAGTCTTAATAAAATATATGTATTATATTAAAAATACGGATTTTCCAATATTTCATAAAAAATATTTAAATAAATATCATAGTATAAATTGTAAGTAAAATTTAATATAGATTATAAAATAGTAATAAACTTGATAAATTAAATGGATAATTAAGAAAAATTAGACGATCAATGGTCATAGGAGATGTAATATTCCAAGTTGACTACTAAGTAATCAAGGAAGTGAATGTTAATACTATTCTTGGCCAAACCAATCAAAAAATGATCCATAAGAAGAATATGGATGGAATCAATAAAAAAAAACTAATGTGATGTAAAATAAAATATTTTAGTTATTAAGGAATATTAAAAATATAAATAGATATTTTAAAAACATTCTTGGGGAAAATAATATTTTGTTTTTATTTTTTTATCAAAAACTATTTCTTCTAGAATAAATTTTGAAATAATTTTCATTTAAAATTAACCATTTGAACCTGAAAGGAAAGATTCAATGAAATTATTGAGGGTATTTATTCACATGTCATACGATTCAAAGAGAAAATTATTTTACAGAGTAAAAAAGAATATAAAATCACCTTATTCAAAAAAATACATAAATATTACATTAAAAAATTATCAAAAAGAAAAGGTGTTAAAAGTTACCTATAATAAATAATTTCAAATTGTTTAAAACATTTTAATAAAACATCGATTTTAGAAGAAAATAGGTTCTTTGACCAAAGGGGGAAAGTGTGTTATGATTTCATAAAAACATTTTCTAAAAAACATTGAGTACCATAGAGTGTAAAAACTATACTAATAATAAATTAAATTCATGAATAAATGGGGGATAAGAAATAGAATCGGTTTATTTATGAATTATCCAAAAATTTATTCTAAAGGAAAATCATTTGCAAACAATCATGAATAAAATGAGATTGTAATGTAAACCCTTGAAAAGACCATAACATAAATATGGGAATCAATCTCTTAATAGATTAAGTGATGCAATTATTATATAAAAATAATACAATTTAAAATACATAAATATATAGTCAACATTATTTAGATACATGACCATATAATATTAATTCCAATGAGGAATTTATATAAACCATTGAAAAGGAATTTCATTATAAAGTTATTTACTACATGGTAAAATTTAAATCAAATCATGTTATAAGAAATAATTCAAATTGAAAATGAATATAACATAAATAATAAAAAAAATTAATGATATTTCAAGTAAATTTTAAATTATCTACACCATATATATGAAATTGGGTGCACAATAATAATTAATTCCTCATGAAAAAAATATGAGACATGTATCCCTTGTGTTTCCATTCTGGTGAACATTTTTAAACCACATGTATAAGGGGTTTACACAGGTTAATAATGTATACCTAAACCATATTATTTTTTATAATATAATATATTAACTTCTTATAATAATTTATTTCCCCTTTGTAAATAACCTTTCATTATTTTAACTATTTTGAGTGTAAATAGCTTAGTTTTCCGGAGTAGGTTTTGACTTGGTATTTATTGTTCCTATTAATTTGATCATTATTTCATAACCTAAAAAATTTGAACTATCAGTAAATTATATTATATATTCAGTACATATTTATTTATAACATTCTATAATTTTTGGATATATGAAATAAAAAGCATCATTCATGGAGATATATGTTATACGTATGCATGAATGCTATTGTCATTTAATTTTTTAAAAAAAATGAAAAATAAATGATTTATATTTATATTATTTTTCTATTATCAAATATATGGAATATATTTTACACAGGTTTAATAAATAATTCCTTAACACATTCCATGTATAATGTGAATAAATCACATAGCTTTAAGAATGCAATAGTCCAAACATCCACAATCGATGTTATCGTATTTAGAAGAGAAGGAAAGTATCTATTTATGTGTTATAAAATAATCAGAGAAAAATAAAGACCTAATAAATATCATGTATATGATATATAAATAATGTTTCAATCATTATTACTACCATTATATACAGTGAAGAAAGAATGAACAGTCATCGTTTCATGGGTAAATAGTTCATCTTACCCATAATTAGTAATTTCATTGCCCATTAGATAGAAGTGTTTATATGTATATGTATAACCCTTATCATAAAAACTTATTATTATATTGAGTATCCTAGAATTATTATTTAATAATAATATAATAATAATTTAAGTAGTGTATAATTAAAATTAAATAAAAGAACTTGATAGAGAATGTCACCACTTATTTGGGAAACTCATATTTGTTTAAACCATAGGTCTCACATGGATAGATTTGTAATAAATAAGAGGATTCTTGGATGTGGTTAGATATTTTAATGATATATTTGGAAAGATAATTATTAACCCAAAGTGTATTTATTTATTGATAATGTTATAGGAA
This sequence comes from Viscum album, assembly GCA_963277665.1. Classification (NCBI taxonomy): domain Eukaryota; kingdom Viridiplantae; phylum Streptophyta; class Magnoliopsida; order Santalales; family Viscaceae; genus Viscum; species Viscum album. The sequence goes on from OY728126.1 coordinate 956,094,718, forward strand.
ATGATTTCTTTTTATAGTGGAGGTAGAGTGGAACTCTAGTAAATTTTGGGAATGGGAATTCCACCCACGTTTTTTCAATTGAAAGTGGCTCCAATATTAAAAACACTAAGAGAAAAGTGATTTTTGGGTCAATATATGGAAAAAAATTTCCCTTCTACATGTTAATAGGATATTTTGGTCCTTATGATTAATGATTAGTCCCTTATTAATATAATATTTACCTGAATCGTTGTAATTAATTTTTATTAAATTTAATAATACATTTAGTCAAAACTATGTTAATATTATTATAAATTATAAATTATTATTATTGACATTATGGAATCCATTTTTATAAATTAAAATTATAGAATTAATAGAAATCAATTTTAATTTAATCATATAGACCGAACTATAATACTGGTTTTAATGTAAATGGATTTAAAAGTTTGTTATGGTTTTATTTTCAATTTTAAAGTGAAATTAATTATAATGATATCACATGAATTTATTGATAAATAATTGATCTAATTAAAATTTATAACCAATTTAAAATATAATTAAACCTTTTAAATTAATTATATGACAAAATATGGAATTAAAATTCAATATTTTTCAGTAGTATTTAAATAAATTAAACATTACAGAAAAATACAAAAAAATCACCCTAAACTATATTTTGTGTTACAATTTAAAATATGATACATATTTATCCATATAAAATTTATAAAATTACCAAAAAGGGTATTTACAATAGATTCTCTATTAAAATATTGTAAAAAAGCTTTTAATAAAAATATTGGGTATTATGTGTAAAATTAGGTTCGTTCTTATATTATGTTTATCAAATATATTGTATTAATATAAAAAATATTTTCATGAATATATAATATTTATATTAAATGAATATCATGAAATAATTATAATTAGTCTAATTTATTTGGATAAAACAACTTCATGAGCATTAAAAATAGTTTTTTTATAAAACTATTATAATAATATTCAATAAGTTATTATATTAATTTATAATTAATTTTAAGTAAATTAATTCATTTAAAATATTATTAATCCATATATTTTCATTATTTAGTTAATATTACTCATAAATACTAATTTAATCACTATGTAACAACATACCGTATCGAATAATAAAATTTAATAACATATTTTTGTTCGGTAAAACATGGTCTTAAGTGTAGTGAAAGTTATCAAAAAAACTCACTCTTGTATATTATGAACACTTACTCATTATATTGTTAGAAGAAATATATAATATATTAAATATATTTTAAATAGTAAATATATTATAATGTCCTAGGATATTATATTCCCTTACGTTCTTAGTATTGCATGCATACTGGCCATTGAATACAATGTTCCTACTTTAGATATTTGGGGCATTAAATTCTCCAAAACATAAATAAAAAATGTCAGGTAAATTTAAACTCCATCATATTAATATATTGTTTTTATGTTTCCTAAGAATTAATCTAACACTGTCAGAAGTGTTTGTAAAACATCTACTAGAGAATAGATAAGGTCGTGTAAAAAGGTCAGGTAGACTAATATATTACTAGGTGTCTATATAATATAACATTAGCGAAAACTAGATATATATAATTTGATAAAAATATAATATAGTTATAGTGATTGATTAAGGCCATGTACCACAAAATATTTAATGACCAATGAAAAATTGAGGGCCTGAAAGCCATAAATCTATGAAAATTTAGAAGCCCATTTGTTCATCAAAACATAAGGTATTAGGATTTTTTTCTAAGTCATTTTCCCTTGGTTGTGTAATTATATATATATATATATATATGTAAATATACATACATTAAATATTTATATAAATAAAATTTCATTTTTTGTTGGTTCATCAACCAATTTTCCACTTCATCCAAAAATTAATTTTGATGGATGGTGCACTAAAAAATATTTCAAAATTATATTAAGGACCATAAAATAGTAAAAAGTATTACTATTTTTCAATAAATATTATAAACAAACAATATGTTTAATAAATTAATCCATAAATTTATTAATAAATTCATCCTATATAATATTTACATTTATTCATCAAATTTCTCAACTAACAACAATGACATTTTTACTAGGACACAACATATGATAGTGGTTGACATCGAATGCCTATCGCCCTTCATTTATTCATTCTTGTCCCACATCATTATTAGATCTGATGGGATGTCACATAACACATATTTTGACCTTTTCTAAAAAAAATTATATTACTTCCAAAAAATATGAAGAAGTTCCTTGAAATATGTTTATTCACTAAATCACACTTTAAAAAATTATTTCAACAAAGCACTAATATATAAATAATTAACCCCTTATTTTCATATGGATCCTTTAATTGTCTATGTTTTTCCCAAGTCATCTATTATAAAAATCTTTCATACTAATTTGAAGATATAATGTGAATTATACTAAGTGTATCATTCAATAGTGTCAAACTAGGTTCTTAATAAGTAACTTTTTCATTTACCAGTTTATTCCAAGTGTTTTCTAACAAACCTTATCAATGTTATAATTGATTGGTAATTATTTTCTAAAAAAATGTCCACTAATAGTATCCATAAATAGAATTATTTAGAGGAATAAACACATAATATCCACCTTACCAATATTCTAGGATATTCTTCTATATATATACTCATATTCTATCTTCAAGTTATGATATATAATCTATGTTTTTTTTTTCAGAAATATATTTCCTAATTTTTCTACTATACATGATTTGATACCAATGATAGCAACCTGACCCCAACATGCCTAGAGCCGGTGCCTACTACCATTGCATTGGATGAATATACAATTACATCATATCCAAAAGGACTAAACTATTTATTAGTATTGGTAAACCAAATACATACATTAGTAATGTCATTTAAATTAATACACTCACTACGATTGTTTTTTTTTATTTTGTGGAAAATAACATCATTCCATCTATCATATCTTTTCATATCATTCTATGTACAAATCCTATATTCCTAGACAAGTGAAACATTATAAGGGTGAGATAAAGTTCTTAGTAAGTGTATAATATAGTAGAATAAATAATAAATCAATGAGAATAATAATTATGTAACGGTGGATAACAGAACACACATACTATATAATAAAAAAAATGAGATGAAAGTACATAAAAAATATGGAAATATAATAAATAGAAACACAATCCATCAAAATTACCACGTAAGGAAAAATATATAGGGAATAGTAGGAAAGTGAAACAATGGAAATTTAATCAATGATGAAAAAATCAAATGCATTCATAAATATTTCAACAAAAAATCTCAAGGATAAATAATGAAAGAATATAAATGATTGAAATAATTAATTATTATATGTCAAGTCTAATGCACTTGAAAACCTATACCATCAAGACCTTTTATTATATAGCCATAAAATATTGAAATATATCCACTAAATTTGGAATAATTATTCATCTCATGAGAAATTTTCAATTCATGAAGGATATATATAAAAATTATAGTCCCCAACCTTTATTTCATGTCTAAATAATTCTATATATAGAATAATTTAAATAAAAAATAAGCATGATCAAATATTCATAATGATTAAAGAATACATAATTTTTAATATTACACAAAATTAATAAATAAATGTCAATATAAATACCATATGTAAAATGGTATAAGGATTAGTATATAGTAAAATAAATAATAAATGAAATGGATAAATAGGGGAAATGTGATGATCAATGATCCAGATTGAATATTTCAATGGGACTCATAAGTAAACAATTAAGTGAACCCAAATACCATCCTTGGAGAAATAAATCAAATCCATTAAGAGGAAGATAATGGATGATATTAATAAAAAAAAATATCCCAAGTGGTATAATATAAATGGGTTTTATGAATTTTTAATATAAAAATTGGTCAAGGAATAAATAATGGGTTGCATTTTTCATATGGCAATAAATGATTTAATGTAAGTATATCATCTTTTAAAAAATATTCAATTCTAAAAAATGTATCTAGAAACCAATATAGGTTATCATAGTGCCATAATTCTTTTATGAATAAATTGACCCTTAGAACATCACATATTTATGGATTTTTTATCATCAAATTTCACAAGATCAATAACTTATACTGATTAATGTTTTCTATAAATCTCTATTAGTATTTAAATGTTAATTTTTTATTCTGTGTCTATATTTTCTCTTTCCAACAAGGTTCTCCTATGTTGAAAAATGTTTATGAGTAACATTTTATTACCATTATGTTTCCAAATTTCAATTTAAAATGATTGTCTTCATTAAATTTTTATGATATTTTTATTTATTAATGGAAGATTTAATTATGAAACTTTTGAAAACCTAGAAAACTTTTGATGGTGAAATTAATTTAAATCGGTCAATAATGAAACACCGAGAGTTTTTATAAATTAATTTATTATCATGTAAATTAAATATCATTGATCGAATGAATTGAATGATACAATTTTTTTTCATTACACACAACCCCAGTAAATATGTCACTATATACAACACTTATATTAGTTTGTTTTTCATGCAAAAATTTTCTATTTTCTTATAAACAATTTTGAGTTCATTTTTTAGCTTGTGGTGCACCCAAGAACAAATTATACCAAAATAAAATATACCATTAATGTTGTTATAAATATATTATAATAGATACCACCTATCCATTATAATTAGATACAATAAATGATTAATAAATTTTGTAAATATGGTTCAAATATGTATACAAAATGAATCATTTGGTTATCAAAAAGTTAGAAGTGAATGTATGAACTATTTGAAAGTAACAAAATTCAATTTTTAGGAAAAGAATTTTTATATGTAAAAACACATTTTAACATAATAAATTAAGAAAAAATATTTTTATAAATAATTTTATTGTAATTTATGTAATATATATACACTAAAATATTTAAAATTCATCAAATATATTTTTTATAATGGAGATAGGAATATATCTAATTTTATGCTTAAAATGATGTGTTTTCCTCTATGGATGTTTAAACGTCTTTTATTGATATATGGGTTTTATAAATAATTTTTGACAACATTATAATTTATATTTTAGAAAAACATATTCATTTTTAAATAGAATTTTGGAAAATTTATATTGGGTAAAATTTATGTACAAATCTAAGTAAATTCATTATTTTGATGAAGAGTTAAGAAAAAAAATTAATTGAAAACTACACTCCATATATTTTATTCATATAGTTTAATTATACTCTAAAACGTTTTTATATTACATTTACATCAATTATAAATATATTAATTCATTTTTGTTCATTTTAATCAAATTCATGCTGAGATTGGATGTGAAAATATTTCAAACATTTGAACATTTACATTTTAAAACACCGTTGTTTCTTTACGTCTATAAGATTATTTCTAAATTAATTTTTTCAAAATATGTGATTTTAAATTTGAAAAAAAAGATTCCATATTTTTAGTAATAATTATTTATAACTAAAAAATATGTTCAAAATAATTTTATTACCCAAAATATTTGTTAGAATTGTAAAAATTAATTACATTGACTATGTGAAAAATAAGTTTACCAAGGGAAAAAACTTCATCTTAAGGTGATAAAATGGTCTATAAACATTTTAAAAATATATATGACCATATTTAGACCATTTACCCTCTTCTATAAGACATGTATTTTTTTTGTGGCACGTGATATAAGGGATACCTCTCAATATTGTTTACCTTTTTGTATTTACCATAATTCTACTACTTCTCTATTATAAAAAAGAACTCAGTCCCCCTCATATCTTCACACATCATAATAACTATTCCTCATCCATCTCCTGGCAAAATAATCATCCAAATTACCTCATATCATCCTATAATACTCAAATTTAGCATAAATAAAACTAATGATGTCATTCGGTGCGAACCAAATGAAGTTACCCAAAGAAGGGGGGGGGGGGGCATTCTTCAATGAGAACTTCTATTTTATTTCATTATCTAACCCTGCAATTTCACCTATTTAATAATTATATAATTTCTTAATATATTCAATATAATAAATTTTTTATTTATTTTTTATGACAAACAATCTCATAGAATTCAATCAAATGGGATTCACAATCATTTTTTGTGTGTATTCCGAACATTTTCATCACAAACTGATTGCATTTGTTCTTCCATTAACACCACATATGGTATATAATAATGATGGTATTTATTTTTTATGTGATATTTATGTTTAATTTTTGAATCTATAATTATTATATAATGTATTTTTCTATTATATTCATTTTGTGGGAATATAAAAACATCATTTGTGGATGCCAGGAATGTTGGATCCTCAATGAGATGACATTTGTTCCCACATTATGTGGAATTTATAATGGTTGGATTACATAAAAACATGTCATATATATGATACAGTATTTATAATGGAATGATAATATATATATATATTTGAATATGTTTCATTTTATTTCTTTATTTTGATATGATTAGAAAATAGAAACAATGTCCATACATATGTTCAGCCAACCATATCCATGAACATTGTATATAATTATATATATATATATAAATATATATTATAAATAAAAATATAATAAAAATATATTTAATTTATATAATGTTTTAAATTTCTTATAAATAGGAATTATGATGGATGAAAAAGTACCACAAATAACAAGTCCAAACAGATATGAAAAAGACCATATTACCCAAAACATAGCTTTAATGTGGAATTGTTAATAAAAAAGTTATATAAATTAAAAGTAAAATAATATGTTGAATGATATATTATAATATGACTATTTTTATATGTAACACGATTATATATTTTTTGTAGAGGTGTTTTGGACATGTGTGAACAAATTCAAAAGTTGAGGTAATGGTTTTCCCATCTCACTTTTTTTTCTATGAGATATATGTTTTATCAACCTATTATTATTGTTTTGTTATGAATATAATACCCTATAACATTTTATATCATGGGTTCTTTTTAATTAATGACACTAAATGTTTCAATTGAATTTATTCTTTCATGGATCTTATTCTTCAAATGTTACTCATGGAGTAAGGGATGGCTCGTCTTAGTTTTATTTCTAAGAGACTTATGAATTATTCAATAATCGGTTCTCATACATTGGGTGTAGACATCCCATTAATTTATTATATTATTATCCATAAATTTATTTCTAATTACATATAAATTTTCTAATCTATCATTAATGGGGATTCTAGTTTAATAGTTATCAAATCAGTAATGCAATTTTGTCTCAACTTTCGATATATGAGACACATGTTATGTTAAAAACCTATCTTATTTTTTGAATAGTATGTATGCATATTTGAAATTATTTATATTAGATTTATTTATATTTCAAAAAATCAATGAATCTTTTAATTCTAATCTCTAATGGGGATTGTGATTCAATATTACCAAAGGTGTTAGATTTTATTGACATAATCTCACAATAAATCAATATTTTTATGATTAGGCTTCCATTGAAGAAATTGTGTGATCCATCTATTATGAATTCTCATGAATATTCACTCCTCTTGTTATTAATGATATTATCATGCAATTGTACTTTTTATTAATGTTTTTTAGTTAATATAAATAAGAAAATATTTTAAATAAAAGCAAACATTATTTCTCACTTTAGTCAAAAATATGTTTTCTTTCCAACCCATGATTTTTTAAAATGTATTCAAAACACTTCTAAAATTATATGTAATATATATTTCAAGGAAAGTTTTTTTCCAGAATTCTGTGTCATTTAAAAAGTGTTTAAAATAGATTTTAAATCATTCATGATAGGTTTTAATGGTTATTTTCAATGAAATCTATTTTCAATAATTTTTATGATTAATAAATAAATTTTCCAATAGAAGGGAATATCTTCAAAAAAAATTAAATTATTTTTAATAATTATTTCACCTGTTTGAAATTTTATTTCATATAAAAGGATTGTGAAACAATTTTTTGTCTATTTTTTCAAATAATGAATATCTTCATTAAGAAATTCTTCATTTTACATTTCAGAAACCTTCTCTATATATGATTTCATTCCTTGATTTAGTTCTCTAGTTTCTAGGAATGTGATCCAGGGACAACATTAATATTAATTAATTTACTAGATTATTAATAAAATAAAATGTTCTGTATAAAAACTAATTCTCTACCATGGTTTATACCATTATAAAATGCTTATGAAACCCACTTCGTTTCATTGGTAGTTATATGATGAAATAATTATTAAAATTACATATTCTCATAATGTTATGATTTGATTAAATATTAATGAAACATGTTTCATTTAAAGGGTCATTATATGATGTTTATGAAACCCACATCTTTTAATGGGAAAATATATGATTAATGTTTTATTAACTAGAGGAACATGTATGAAATATTTCATTATGTGATCGGTGGGACCTATATCTCCCTATAATAATTTTTTTAATTATGAATAACTCATAGGATACTTATAAGACCAAGTTGACCAACTTAATCCACAATGGTAAAAAGGTGTAACTTGTTCTACTATGATGAAAGGTTAGCCACAAGGGATTGTGGGGTCCCCACCCAAGATGTTTATCCACCTTTTAGTTAACCTGATTATATGATCACAATGATATGCGTGAATGAGATTACATGTTCCAGGTTTTATGTGTATACCTAACTACATTTTCAAAAATTTATGTGTGATCCAGGTAAATGTTAAAAATTTTAATCTTACACCTGATTACATTATCACAATATTATGTGTCAATAAAATAACATGTTCACCATGATATATATAAAGTAGGTTACATGTTCCCAGTGATTTGTATATACCTAGTTGCATGTCAATACGATGTTGTGAGGGACTGATTTCATTTTCTTAAATTATTGTGTGATCATGTCTCTATTTATAAATGTTCACAATGGTATAAGTTGATGTGTATTCCATAAGTCTATGTATTATGATTTTTTTTGGATTTTATGAATCATGTTCTTTATTTTCATTATGATTCATGTATTCTTATCTGAAAAAAATTATTTCATGACTCTTAATTATGATCATTGATATGAAGGCTACAATATTTTAACGTTATGGTCATGTTCTCATTCACTTATAAAAATTTTATTGCTATGTATATCCTCTATTTTACCATACATATCATCTGAGATGACCCATTCATTGGTTACCCTTCTGTAGTAGATGATTAAATAATTTAAGTCATATTACTGAGCTAGATGATATATAATTTATATAATGATGATATTTCATCATGTTAGAAGATTATGTTTCACTATTTCCAAAAACAATAAATTATTACCATCCATGAGAATATTATTTTTTTAATTTATTAAATATTCATATAAATTATATTAATATCAATATATGTTAATCTTGGGCCGAAATAGTTTTTATTATATTTTTTGTGTTGATACATAATTGTAGGATTGTAAATAATACAAAAAATGTAAGAGTTTCATTAATACTATAAGCTTCTCTTAGGTAGGATTCCCTTGGTTCTTTTTTTTTTGACATTTGGGATACACTTTTAGAAATATTTTTAGATGAATTATGTGGTTAAGTATTTTAGGGAGAGATTTTGGTAGGTTTTGGTTAATCCAAATGGCTTGATATGAGTCAATATATAAAGGGAGGGAGTTCCCGTTTCTAATTGAGGAGGAGGGCACACATAGAATTTATTAAATGAAAAAGTGTTACAAATTTTATTCAAATTTAAGATGTATATAAAAGGAAATATTATCAAATATTATAACATATAATGCTAAATTGTGATAAAAAATCGAATTAAGACATGTTTTAGGTTATTTTTAAACCCATATCATATTAGTTTAAACTCGATGTAATGGTATTTTCACCTTGATTTTGATTATTATTTTTTTCTCTTTTCACTATAATTTATATTCAATTTTTTGCTGGTCAGAAAATAAAAATTATCCTAATTAAAAATATGAAATCCATTTCTCCATGTAAAATTATTATATATCTTGGAGTTTAATTTAAAGCTAAAAATTTGACGGGTCGAAAAACATTTTGTTCAAAGGAAGAAAATTATAATGATAAAAAAGTTTATATTTTGGAATTAAATATTATGTTGATTTCACAAGAAATAAATTCATTAAATTATAATCTAAATGTATTCATAAACATTAAGAGAATACTAAATTTTGTGATTACCTTGTGTAAAAATTAATTTTTTATCTACTTCCCTAGGAATATATTTATAATGTTATACTAGGGGTGATTCTATATATCACTATGCAGATGCCGAATATACTCTAATGTTGTGTCATTGAACATCTCCACCATGAATCATCAATTATTTATCCTAGAAATAAATATTTGAAAGCTTTATTTTCATATAGTACCACATATTATATTAATGTAAACCAAATGTATGGTTATAATGTCTTTAAAAAACAGAATGTATATAAACCATAATGGGGTATACCAAAAACATAATTGTTGAAGTGAGACTTCCACTAAGTGTTTTTATAAACAAATATCTTATTACGGTTCTAGGGAAATGTTCAATTTTTTTAGAAAAAATATAATATATGAAATATTGAAAACATCTAGAATTAAGTAAATAATTGGATAAATTCTATTCAATGATTAAGGTACCTTCAACCATATGATTCAATACTTTTACCTCAGTTGTAGTGGTCGTATAAGCTTCTCCTTCTCCTCATCGACTATTATATGGTATACTCCCTTTTTATTTGGATATTGGATTGATTAATGAACCCCTTCATTATATATCAATCATTATCCATGATTTTTATTTATTTTACATACGTTCAGTATCCAAAAACCCATATCCGCATACTTTTAAATACCTCCCATGACATTAAAAATCGTTCTCGGATTATTATTTCTTTTTTTTTCAAAAATGGAAATTTATTTTTTAACTTATTATTCATTGACGAATTCCCATTTACTTTTCCCTTAGTAATCATTTAATTTTCTTTATTTACCTTGAACATATAGAACATATAAAATTACTTCATCATTTTTAAGGAATGTACAATTATTTCATTATATAGTGAAAAAATAGAGAGTTTGACCTTTTAAATACTTTTCTTAATCCAATAAAAGAAACATTCAATCATATAATTTGGGTTTCATATAAAATTTTTTGAACACTTAGTCAGTTTTGTAAACGTAGAAACATATTCTATAACATTTTTCAATCGATTTCCTTTAATAAAATTGATATTTTGTTCATTTTAATTCATTTATCATAAGGGATTTTTTTTTTAAATATTATCTCTTCAAAATCACTAGATTCAAACTATTCCATTTTGTTTTCCTCAATATTATTATGGATCAATGAAATCTATTAATCAGATTGACGCTTGAGATAATAAATTTCATGTATATATTATTCCTTTTAATTTCATTACCTAAATAGAAATATCCTTTTAGGGGAAATTATATGTTTCTCATCATAAACTATATTATAAGAACAACAAAATTTTGGGGGCTTTTGTCACATGATGTGATCCAAAATAGAAGAATCGCACTATAGAAAAATAGGCTTATCAATTCAGGTAATGTTATTTTTATTTATCTGGCTATGAATCCCTAATATATTTATGTTCAACATAGTTATAATACCATATTTATTGGGTTTATTTAAAAGTAAATATATATATTTTATATGGTTCTTGATACCCTTCTTTCTATTAGATGTTATTTTTTTACAATTTCATATACTTGATTAATGAATAAAAAAATGAATTATAAACCACATTAAATAATTATATATTAGGTGTAGTAGTTTACATATATAAAACATTTAGGTATTTTTTATCATATAATATAAACCATGATTCCACTAAGGATGTATTTATTTTAAAATCCTTTAAGTTGGTTTTTATAAATAATTTGAATTAACATATATATATCCCTTGGGAGTCTCACAGTAGGTGAAAAAATAAGGCCCTTTTCAATATACTTGGTAATTCTTGAATCAATCCCACCGTAAATATTTCTCATTTATTTTCTATAATTATATCTATTCTATTTAAACATCAACTTATAATATCCATAAATGGATTTATTGTTATGAAATAAAACATAATATATACCATAAAAAAACATCAGTATGTTATTATACACTTATCCCTAATGTTTTTCATTGGGTAATATTGTAATATCTATGTTTTCTTTAATCATTTTCCCGAGGATAGTACGAAACATCCTTTGACACATATTTTTTTTTAAAAATCAATAAATTCAGAGATGATGGTTAAATTAATTACAATGAAATATGATACAAGGGATCAAATTTTCTAGGATGATTCAATTTTGTTGACTTGGATAACCAAATACAAACATGATACCAATATTTTCATTTAGAATAAAAATTAAATTCATGGTAATTGTATAATTTTATTTTCATAATCTCATTAAATGAATTCATGTTAATATCATGGGGAATATAAATAAAAAACTCCGATATAAATTTCACTATAATATTTAGGTATAGTAGAAATTCTAGTGAATCGTTAAGGAAAAATCAATATATCAAGTATATAACTAAGACCATGCTCCATATAATCAATAATGTTTCTATCTTAATTTGATAAGGCATATTTATTAGGTACATGTAAATAATTTAGTGAACATTAAAATTAATTTGTAACATTACAAGAGAATGAATATAATCGTAATATAAATGAAAAATATCATGTATACTAGTAAAAACATAAGTATTAATGACTAAAGAAAATTAGATGAAATGATCTCTGGAATCATGATTCCACTACTATCAAGACAATTGATAAGAATGTTTAATACTTTTGGTAAAAACTCATTTAATTCTATATTTACAATTTCCTACATGAAAACTTCCAGTAAATAAAGGGGATATATAATCAAGTCCCCACACATGAAACCATTTCCAAATCATTCCTCATATATCAAATAATCTATATAATTCATGAACAATATTATAACAAACTATTCATTTAATTAATATACAATAAATATAAATATAAAAATATTCTTTTAATAACATAAAACAATAAAATCAGAACCTTGTAGGTTTGGTTTCTTTGGAATCATGGAAATATAAATATCCAGTTTATAAAATATCAACATCATCCCCTTCTTATTGTATCATAACAATAATGTTGTGGACACATTTTACTTAAACTAATTCATTATATCATGGGGAAAAGAACTATAATAAATGGTGAGATGAAAGGAATATTATAGGTAAAAAGTGGATATAATAATCATATCATAACTGTAATATATAATAACACAATCAAAAAATTTGAAAATTATTTACTATATATCAAATATCATTATATCATGCCATGGGATAAATCATATATGTTCATAAATAATCAAAGAACATATTCCAAGACTTGATAAAATAATACATGGGATTTTTAAATACACATAAGAAAATAAAATAATTTCAATAGTTGTCAATGATCACTTCTAAGAATATTAAAGTGGATAAAGATCCTTACTAAACTAGGTTCACTCTATGTTCTATCCATGTATTACTAACCCATGTTATCTCCTCATTCTAGGTCTGTCTATCTCATGAGAGATAAATATATACCCAATGAATCTAAAATAAATTTAGGTCCCACCCATTTCCTAATTAAATACATACATATGTGCAACAAAATTATATGATTCAATCATAATAATATATCCATAAAAAATAAATGGTTTTCATAAACATTAATTCATACTAACATTAGCCATCGAAATGAAATGGGTTTCCAAACATTCATCATGTCATATACATGAAATGAATATAGATAGAATATGGATATTATCCTAAAAACCCCAATAAATAATAAGTTAAACTAATTTTATAATAAATTGAAAAACATATAGATATCACTTTAATATAATTCATGAAGAAAATATACTTTACCCATTTAAATTTTAATGTTTTATTAATACACCAAGAAAATTTTAAAGAACGTTGTTTTTAAAATAGCCATGTATGATTTTAAGGGAACCTTTAAGTAATTATGTATTCATAAAAGTTTAAAAATCCATTCATTCAATATAAATTAATAAAACATTACTTTCATACATTTCATGGAATTTTCATAGAGTACATGCATTGGAAAAAGATAAAAAATTCATCTAAAACATTTTGTTGAAATTTACCTATTATTATAATTTACTCTAAATAATTATATAACAATAGAAAAAATATTTTGGTAGACATTTTTTAAGAAACAACATCATGGAAGAGATATAATTTCTAGTAAATAATTATATATAAACAATCCTGAATAATAATGAGATTGTGGAAATTAACATTATCTAAGGATTGATTTCTTTAAAACGTAACAGAAACTCTTATATAATGTTTTAATAAATGTTATTAATTTATAGAGGAAAAATATTTCTATTTTTATATTATATATGATCCTATTATATCATATTATCACCAGTTTTTTTATAATAGTTCTATATTACCATTTGTTGATTGTTAGATGCTTCATTTTCCTATGCATGTTTTTTTATATAAGTGTCAATTCTTGTGAATGGGATATAGTTAAGTTATCTAAAAAATTATATTATGGAAATATATGTCATTTTTATTCATTATATAACATTATACAATCATTCTTGAATAGTGAACATGGAAAATTAATCACATCTTGTTGTGGAGATGGTAGGTCGTATGTTCGCATGAGTGATGGTATCATTCCCTTAATTGTAATGATCCAGGAAGAGTATTGTTTATATATTTTTCTATAATAAATACCATGTTATAAATATTGTATATCTATTATTTCTGCCATTATACACATCCAAATAAACATGTAATGAAAAACCAATTACACAACATGGTGGAGATTGTAAGCTGTACGTACACAAATGTTGTGCTTCTGGTTCTTTTAGAATAGATAAAAGGTTTTATATGTTTTCACTATAGTTATTTAAATATCATAGTATATAGTTGAAATTGTATATATTATTTTATAATGGAAATAACATCTGAGTAAGAAGAAGAAGAAATTGTTATCATGAATGAGTCGATGATGATGATTAAATCATTTTGGTGAAATTCCATTAGATACCCCTTTATGGAAACTAGGGTTGGTCATCTAAGAAGACGATAAAAAATATAAATTGAATTTGAAATTTTAAAAGATGTTTTTTAGTGTATTGTTGAGATTTAAGTCTCAATGTGATGTGAATAAAGTGATGAAGGGGGTTCCCATTTATAATAAAGGTGAGTGCACTTTTAATTTTTTTTTAAAAAAAATTTATAATAAATTTAATCTCAATACAAATACAAAAAATATGCCATTTATTCTATTATATTATGAGATGATGATTTAATATCATTAACCTATATATTTTTGGAAAGTTATGGTTGTATTTTATACTATATTATTTTAAATAACCCTTGGTTAACCTATAATAATTTTAACTAAGGTAAAAAATATTCAATATTAGATCGCTATAATATTTACATATTTTATTTTAATTTGATAAAAAATTAACCCATGATAAAATTTTAGACCATATTATATATTTTTTACTTTCAAATGTGTTTTAAGAATTTTATAAATTTTAACAAAATAATTTTTTGGTAAAATATCATTAGTTTAAATGATGAGTCCATCACATCCTTTGTATATGTAAATTGGATTTCTCAAAATCAAATAACAATTATAATCATACGTCATTATTATATGAATATATTATTAATGGAAATGATTCTCTAATGATATTTTAAACCAATTAAAATTAAACTAAAAATATTTATGTGTTTTTAATAACCATAGAAATGTAATATAAAACACAATATGAATTTTTTTATTATATTTTGGGTTTCCAAAAAAATAAGTTTATTGTGTTAAAAATTTATATTCATATTTATTCATAAAATATATTTTTTCCAATGTTGACCCATAATGGATATTTATCATAAGGAAAGTGAAATAATGTGATTATTTTGATATAAATATTATATAATTCATTTTTTCTCATTTGATTCCATTAAATAACTAAATTTTAAACCATACATGTTAAGGGTCAAATTATGTTCATCCTATGAAATATTTTAATATGTTAGGGTTATTTTATAGTCATTATAATTTTTTTAACCTAAATTACCAAATTTAACCTTAACTATGATACCCAAATTTACTAAGGACATAATTCATATTGCCCAAAAATAATAGTAAACTATTTACTAAATATTCAATATATAAATAAATCTTTGGTATCTATTTTTCAAAATACAATAAAAAGAAGATCCAAAAAATAATTTTAAATAAATCTTGTAATATTCCATGTAATGTAGTTTTTTTGGAAAAATACCCGTTAAAAACATTAATTTCATTAAAATAAATTCATGAAAAAAATAATTTTCAAATAAAATAATTATACAATATTTAAATAAAATAACACCCTTAACATTTATAAATAATAAAATATATAATTTTAAATTTTAAATACTTCATAATAAGACACATTTTTCAATATAATTTAGTATTTTCATAATTCAACTAAAATTGTATTTTATTTAGGAAACAACAAATTTATAATAACTTTGAGATTTTGAAATATTTTTTTTCAAATAATTTTTCATTAACATTAATTAATTAATTTTCAATCATTAAATTAAGATAAAATCATCTTTTAAGAAAAGTAGTTTTTCGAAGAATAATGTGAATTTACTAGAAAAACATGTGATCGTTTTATTATAACATACTAACTCATTCATATTGAGTTGGAAAATTTTATTTATTTCCTAAAAAACTTTTACATATTTCTTCTCACCAATTATATAGATATGATATAATGAAAATACAATAAATAATTTGTTCATTTAAAATCACAGTTTAATGCTACAAAATCTACTTAAGAATTAAAATTATTTTATGATGAATTATATTTAAAACATTAGGTTGTTACATTCTACAAACATTAAAATGAATTTATCCAACAAATTTTCTCACTAGGATATAGAAGATGATGACACCTATGTCTCATGACACCGTCAATTTACCATGTTTCTTCCTCTAAATGGTTTTCTCCTAAAAAACATTATCAAACATAGAGGTATTTTTTGATATAATATTATCTCTATTATTTAGAATCTATATTGACTGTTCTTCATAAGTAAAATATATATCCAGAGGTATGAGTTATATGTTTAGTATATGTGAAGTATTGGTAATATAATTTATCTAGAGAGACATATTGAGAACATCCTGAATATGAGAGAAATTTGGTAGAAGTGCCAATCTATATGATACATTCCCAACATAATCCAAAATTTTAAAAAGAACCGATATATGTAGGGAACACATGAACATATTTCTGAAAATCATTAATATTTTATAGGGATATATTTCCAAAAATACCTTATCTCCCTATTAAAAATCTAGGCATTCTATTTGGTGGATGCGCCAATCTACATGATACATTCCCAACACAATCAAGAATTTAAAAAGCACTGATTTATGTAGGTCATGATTGAATGTATTTCCAATTATCATTACTCTATTAAAGGGATATATTACCAAAAATACCTTATCTCCCATTTCCAAATCTAGGAATTATCTATGATTGTCATCATAGCTATTTTTTTCTCTGATATTCTCTAACGTGTTGTTCAATATATCTAATCTTCTATACCATTCCAACCACTAGACCATGTACCAATACCTATCTATCCCCAACTCTATTCCAACATGTTTTATTTCTTAACATCTTACCATAGAAGGATTAATAAGGATCCATATGAATAATAGAATGAAATAAACTATTGTAATAACATTATACCAAATGTAGGTGATGATCCCAATCCCCATTAAAAAAATGAAATCTATCAACATGTCTTATACAGTATGAATTGTCCTATTAGACTAACCATCTGTATAAGGTTGATTAATAGTGCAGAATCATAACTATGACTCTATAGAATATTGACGACTTCTCCAAAACATTGAGGTAATAATTGGATCCTGATCAGAAATAATGGAACGTGGTACTCCTTGTAATCGTACCAACACCTTAACGTATATTCTTTAAAGATAATCTAGATAGAAATCCTCTCTAATAGTAATCAGGTGTGCTGAAATTGTATGGAAATCAACTATAACCCAAACATCATTATATACTGTACATGCCTTGGGATGTATATCAACAATTTCCATGGGGAAATTTTACTACTTTTGATTATTGTATGGGTAATGGTTGTAACATACACATATATTTTATCTCTCATCCTTAACTTTTTGACTAAAAAATCATCGATAAACATACTATAAAATATATATAGTCATGATGTCCCTCCAGAAATTTTATTTTAGATCCCAATACATAATTTTTCTTCTAGGATGAATAGAGAAGTATGTACTATGATACTCAATCATCATATTCTATTTAATTATATTATCATAGTAATACATAGATAGTTCATGATCCTTATTGTTTAGTTACAGTAAAGGTTGAACATTGGAAAATTTTCACATTTATTGTATCTCTACATCATCTTTATATACCTATTTAATGTTCACTTATATATGTCGTTGAATATTCATTTGATATAGATAAAATGTCAATAATTTCTCAAATATTTCTAGACTCATAACTAGAATATTTATGAATAGTTTACCTTCTGTGATCCATATCAAAGATAGTCTATTATAATCTTTTTGACTCAAAGAATCTACCACCATGTTCTCTTTCCCAGTGTAGTAATGTATTGATAAGTTGTAATCTTTAATTACATTCAACAATCTTCTTTGGAACATATTTTTCTTCTTTTGAGTGAAATTATACATTAAACAATTATGATCAATATATATGTCACTTATTTCTCTATATTTATAATTCCTAAAAACTGTTAATAAAAATATTTCGATACATAATACCAAATCATGATTAGGGTGATTTTGCTAAATGATTTCCAACTGTCTTGAGGCATAAGACTATACCTTATAAATTTTCATGATAAATAATCACAACACCTTCATAGATGAATCACTTTAAATAAAGAAACCATTCTACACAATAGGGTAGTGTGTACATGTACACATTATAACCTTCATTTCAGCTCACTGAAATCATCATCAAATGCATCCATCAATATGAACATTACTACTTTAAATGTCAACATGGTTATAATATTAGCAAAAAATTTTAAATATTTAACAAAAAATTGACAATATATTTCCAAAAAAATAAAAAATTTGATCAGAGCCATTATTTTTGGTCAAATACAATGTTCAATAACATTTGTCTTTGCTGGATTCATAGATACTCCCTCTTTTGAGATTATTTGACATAGAAATGAAAATTTATATAGTCAAAATTTACTCTTAGAGTATTTTACATAAATATTCCCCTTTATTAGTGTCTAATGTACAATCCTCTTATGATATTCATGAAATTAATTTCTCTTTGAATGTAAAATAATTTCATATATAAAGAATAACACAAAAAGATCATGATACTCTCAAAAGAACATATACATTAAATCCACGAAGATAGAAGGGGAATTATTATGACAAAAAAGAATACCTATAAATTCTATGTGTCTATTTTATGTATGAAATTACATCCTTTGTATATAGTCATTCTTTACCCAAAATGTATGATTTATATAACAAAGATCAATATTAGATAATTATTGAGTTGTGGGTAGTTGATTAGATAAGTCAACAATATAAGGGATATGATATTTTTATTATTATTGATGTTATTATGTTATAAATAATAAAAGTAAAGTCACATTATTTCTTAAAACATATTAACATAGATTAAAGGTGTACACAAAGGTGACGCACATGTGAGTTTTAAACCATTTTTATGAATCACTAGGAGTTTTTTCATTAATTACATCAAATAAATTTGGGTAATTATTTTAGGAGTCCCTAAAATATAAATTACACACACAATGAGTTTAATTGAAAACACATCTTCATGATCCTATGGAAGACCTATAAATTATTCATGAATGACATAAAATCTACTATAAAATTGGTTAATCCTTAATGGTGTGTTTCTCCTCAACCATGTTAGATAGATAACCTTCATTCATAGGATCTATGTCCTATTAGATGGTTGTAATTTAAACTATAAGTTCATATTCATACATTCATCATTTGATGATCATGGATTTATTCATAACAAGAAATGTGACTTACCTTCCTAATCAATTGATAAAAGATGCATTCAAAGAAAATTTAATGAATGATGATAATCACATCAAATTCCACTATTGAAAAGATCACAAGATTTGAAAGAATAACATTCCCACAAACATAAATCAGATAATAATAATATATTGTGGTGTTCATTGTTCCATTATGAGTTTTCATAGATAAATAAACATCTAATTGTTGAGGTAATATGGATATTCCCTTATAAAATTCAATGAAAATAAAATAGTGGGTGCTTCTAAAATATAATAATACATTAGTAATTTCATAGAGGATAGTTAATGTACCTTTCACAACTTCGTTATCATACTCCACATTAATATTAGTGATCACATATGAATTTCCTTTTTCCTTGGCCATTATAGGTTAATGATGATAATCATTAGTGATAAACCCCATATTTTGGCATTGTTTACCATAATTCCCATTTTCCATGAACCTGAAGAAATGAACTATTGGAGGTTCATTCTATGAATCATTTTCTATATTCACATCATTATCTATATTTTTGGAATCACTTCGGTATTCAATTCCCGAATGAAATTCCTTTACACACATAAATCATTTAATAATCCCCTAAAGATAGTTTCCTAATTTTTTCCATTCATCAATTTGATTATAAAGAAATTATCATCTTATTTTAACTATGTTTTTGGGATTTTCAATTGAATTATATATACCATTTCTTATCAATCATATAGGATTGATGGGTGACATCAATATCTTTATAAACATTGAGATCCCATAAAACTATTTCCTTATAGCTTCAGAAGTCCCTTACGATTAATTCCATTTGTATAATTGGTTTTAATCCACAAAATAATTGATCATTATTACATTAAGGATTGATGATAATTACAAAATCATAACTTGAATGTCTTGTAAAATTTTATTCATAGGTACCAATAAATTCATCATCATTTTTATTATTCTCGAAGATCAATATCTCCTTATTTTTATGACGTATACGAGGAAGGTATATGTTGAAAAATATGTTCTTGAAAGCTTCACTTTCCATAGATTAAATTTCATCTCATTTCCTCATATTCTTGATAAGTTTCCACCATATATCTACTTCACCTTACAAATAGTATACAACCAAAATGATGTTTTCATGTTGTAAACATTGGAGAACTAAAAATATATTTTCAGTGGTACTATTTCATTATTCAACAATTAGTTCATCAGAAGACGAATAGAAATATGGTTCTAACATACTCATTAAGTAATCATCATAATTTAGTTATATCCTTTACTAGTTAAGAATTCTAATATGATTCAAATCAATAGAAAGTTGTGTGATCATAACATCAAATTTTTTTATTCTAGATCTCATGACATTAATTTGATTGGGAGGGATGGAGTTTCATTCTCTATCACATTCAACATTATAATAGTCCCATCAGGTTACATCCATTTAATAAAAAAATATAGCATGAGTAAAACTAATAATAATTGGAAAAAACATATTAAAGAAAAATTACATAAAAATTTTAAATTTTGGGCACCATAGGTTTTATCATAGATTAGTTATTACCACTACAAAAATCTATGACTTTACTATATATATATTTGTAGGTATATATATGTAGAGATAATTCAAAGGTTATCAAGTTATAGCATCCAATGGATAACAAATCCTTTATCTATTACCAAATATAATGGCCCATGAATGTCATACAAAGATATTACATCTGTAATTAATAATATTCATAAAATAACACAAAAATATCATGATATAATTGTATCAGATTACAGTATTTGGAATTCTGGAAATATAACAATGCGGATCACATAACTTCTACATCATCTCCCAATTATTTATTCAAAAGAAGAAACATTTTTAAAATATCCTACTTTATACCTTTCTTCATATATTGGGGAAAATAAACATAACAATGAGTGATATTATATTCTCATTAAGGTTCAAAAAGGGAGATATCAATCATATCATAATCATACAATATGAGAACCCAATTGATACATTTAAAAAATTTATATTTTTTATGAAAGATCAGGATATATTGACATTGGATCAATCATATAAGTAAATAAATATTTAATGAACATATTTTGTGGGATCATAACATAAGACATGAAATTATAGATTACAAATTAGCAAAGAAAAGAATTTTGGTATTAGATGACAAAAATTTTGAAGACCATCATAGTTGAAATTTTCATTTACTATACTGGGTTTGCACCCCATTTTAGAATTTTATTACAGAAATTAGTTCATTCTACATTTGAGTTATATCTATATCATGAGATATAAATCATTACCCAATCCCTTTGATGGAAATATAGGTCCCACCCCTCAATAGTTATAACTTTAAATATTTTTTCCATAAGAATATAATTCATTCATCATATTAGAAACCAAATACATAAATTGGTTTAATTAACCTCATTCTATCCTAAAAAAACCCATGGAAAAAATGGTTTAATAAATATAATCCCATCATAAATATAAATAAACCAAAGAATTAATATCGATAGAATCCTTAAAAAATAATACCAATATTTATTATTTAACATCAAATGATGTTATCATAAATGGAATATAATTTAGATAGGTGATGATAATATTTTTCTCAGAACTTTCATTTCTTCTTTGAGAACAATTTTTTTGTTAAAAACCCACACAATTTTAAAAGAAAAATTTTTCTATGAATATAACTTTGTAGTATTTTATGGGAATATTTATGGAACTAAGGCATTATAAATGTGGTAAAATCCATTCAATCTATATAAGTTAAAAACAATTTCTTTTGAATGTTTTTACTAAATGTCACAAAGTACCTCATTGGGAAAATGAAAAAATGATTACTTCTAAACTATTAAGTAAATATTAAAATATTGATAAAAATGAAATTTAGAAAATTATATAATATAGTGGAAAATACATTAGATTTTTTTATGAAATAAGTAAATGGAAGATAAATATTTTCTAGCATGTATGTATGTTTGAAAAATCAATAATAATAATGAAATTGGGGAATTAACCCATAACATAGGTTTGATTTCCTTAGTATATATCCTAAACTACTATATAATGGTTTAAATAATTTTTTAATTTAAACCAGAACAATAATATTATTATTTTTCTGATATATCATCCTTTTATATGCTCTTATCACCCATTTTTAATAACATTTCATTATTACACTACTTTCAGGCGTTAACCAATTCATTCTCTTATTAATTTTTTATTGAATATGTCCCAAATTATGTGAATATGGTATAGTTACATCAAATAAATAATTATTTTAAGTTAATATTGGTTATATTTATTCATTATAAACATTTATACAGTAATTCCTTAATGGTGAACATAGAAAATGATTCACATTACATCAGGAAGAAGGTAGGTAGTACGTACACAAGAGCGATGATATCATTCCATTAATGGTAAAATGTCATGTAAGTGGATGGTGTATATACTGTTCCATAAATATTATCATGATATTCTTATCTTATATATGTATTATTTGAATCATTATACCCTATCTAAAAAGTGCTGATAAAAAACTAGTTACACTATAGAATAGAGGTGATAATAAGAATATACACATACATGGTACATTGGTCTTCATAGGATCGATAGAAAAAAGAACATGTTTGTCAAATTATCAAAATAAAATCTCATAATATAATTGATAATTTATTTTTTAGTTTATAATGTTATAAAACCATGATTATGAAGTAGAAAAAAGAAATAATGTTGAAAGAGTTGGTAAAGATGATTACCTCTTCTTTGGAGAACATCATTTGGATCTTCTCTTAGGGATAACATGATTGGTATTTAGAGAATATCATAACCAATATAATGTGACTATGGATTTTTAAAAGATAATTATTAAGGGAATGGTAGATCTTGAAAGGCTGATTTGATGTGAAAGAAAGTATGGCGTCTGTTCCCTTTTATAAATGAGGTGAGGTGGACTTTAGGAATATAAAAAAATAGATTATAATAAATTAAATATCAATAAATATATCCCAAAAAATGATAAAGAATCGAAAATAAAATGATATAATGTCTAATATCATCAATAAATAAATGATGGACATGTTTCAGTAATATTCTAAATTGTACCTTCTTTATAAACCCTTATTTAACCTATTTAATTTTAACTATGGTAAAAAAACAATTAATGATAAAATGTAGTTATATTTACTTATGTGATATCAAAAACACCATAAATGAATCATTTATAACATATTAGATAATTTCA
Organism: Viscum album; assembly: GCA_963277665.1. NCBI lineage: Eukaryota > Viridiplantae > Streptophyta > Magnoliopsida > Santalales > Viscaceae > Viscum > Viscum album. Next base: position 956,119,148 of record OY728126.1, read on the forward strand.
CAAGAAATTGGTATTTTTAATTTATTTTGAAGATTTTTGATGAATTTAGTAAAAAAATTGTTTGGGGTAAAATATCATTCATGTCAATTTTGACACAATACATTACTTGTACTTTCTAAAATATCATTATTAAAAGTTAACATCAAAAAAATATTTTAATATATATCTTGGTGGAGAAGGCCTTGATGATAATTTTATGATTACATTATTTATATAATATTATTTTTATTTCAATATCATTAATAACATTTATTTGTTATTTCCATTAATAAAATAATTACTACATTAGTTTTGTGTAATTATATAATATTAATATTTTTTTCACTAAAATTTAAAAATAATACCATAATAAAGATAAATATTCTATATTCCATAATAATATTTACAATGAAATATATCATTTTGGTAAACCGATTTTAAAAATAATATAATATTTAAATAATGAATGTTTAATCATTAAATTTATATGAAGTAAAATATATTAAATATAAAAATTTCATATTAGTCAAAAAAAATAATTTTTTAGAATTAGATAATGTTTAAACAACTAATAATTTAGAATTATATTCATTCACAACTTACATATATCCCTATATGGACACATATGTATTATTAGAGGAAAATAAAGCGAAATTGTGAGTTATTTTTTATTTAAATATTATATAACTCATTTTCAGGATCATGTGTCCATTAAAAAACATAATTTATATATTTAGGTGTCATTACTCAAATTATTTTCAACCAATAATAATTTTCCATGTGTTACCATCATTTTTTAGTCAGTATCATATTTTAACCAAAATTCCATAATTGACCCTATACTGTATTAAAAAATGATTTCAGGGTTACTATTCATATTAGAAAATTATAAAAGGGTCCTATTTTTTAAATTTGGAAATTATATATTTAATTATTTTAACATTTTTCAAAATTCAAAAAACATATGTTTCCTAATTTATTATAAATTAAAACAAGTAAAATTCTCTGAAAATAGTTTGTTAAAAAAATTACTTTTTTAAACATAAATTATTTTTATAATAAATTCAATAATTAAATAATTTTAAAAAACCAATTTTTTTATATTAAAATGAAATAAATAATATTTAAAACTAATCAAACACATAATTTTACTCTATAAATTCATCAATATAAAATATATTTTTCAATAAAAATTCTTTAAAATAACAAGGACACAAAAAGGACACAAAAATATAATAAAAAATCAATTTTTTCATAACCATTTTCTATAACATCTAAAAATTAATAAGGACACAAAATATAAGATAAAATCATTTTTTTATAAAAATATTATTTTGACAAAAAATTTGATTTTACTAAAACCTTGAGTGATCATTTTTTAAGAACCTACCAACATATTCTTATTTAGTTGGACCTTTATATTTAATTCATAAATTAGATTTTTATTTTTTATCCCACATTTTTAAACATTTATATTATATGAATGATATAATATTTATGAGGTTAAATTATACTTAGGGCTCTGTGAAACACAAGATATTAACAAATTTTAATTATTAAAAAAGAATTATTTTTTTTAAAATATCTCGATGTTATACATATGCATCGTCATAAAATATAATTATCGAGTAATGAATTGAGTTTTTAAATATTACGATTGATAATAAAATATCATTAAATTTAAAAATTATATGTAATAACATTATATTATTTGATCAATAATATTATCCATGACACAATGAAAATGGATACGTAAGGGAGATGTAATGTCTAGTAAAAAGTGATCAAATAAAAGTGGTTTTCATAACAATAAAAAAAGTAATCATGAAATTACAGGTGAAAATAAATTCATATAAAATATTAATTTTTAATAAAATACTAACTCATTTTCTTATATTGTTTAACTAATTAAATTGAAAATATATAGAAATATTAATGGTGAACATGTTTATTTTAAAAAATATGTCTCACTGAAATGGAAATCTAGATGAAATCAATAACCTTACACCTCCTTTTATAAATAAGCATTAACATACAGTATAATTGTTATATTGATGATATTACAATATATATAAAGTGTATTAATATTTCTAATATCATATACCATCATATTATGAAATTTTAGCACTAATTTGTTAATAATATTTTATTAATCTCAATGTATCAGGTGGTAATTGTGTTAGATTACTATGTCTATTTTATCATGATTGTTCAAATTATTTTATATATGATATAGATATGACATCTCTGCAGTGATAAAATTTTTATCAGTATAATATTTTATCATTATATACATTTTTAAAACCATTCTTGAAAATTGTACCATGAAAATGAGTCACATCACTTCGTGGAGATGGTTAATCACACTTAATCATGAGTGACGATGTTATTTTTTAGAGGGATAATTTTTGAAGAAGTAAGAGCCATATTAAATTAAAAAAGTTAAAATAATTTCATAAAAATAAAATATATTCAGTAAAAATTTACTTATTACCTTACATGTGAAGTATAGGTGGAAGATGAATCCCATCACTTAATGAAGTAGTAGTTCACCATACCGATGAGTGACGTTGCCATATTTTAAATGGAATTTGAAATAAGAATGTATCTATGGACTTGTAATTATATAATTATAATCATATAAATATTATTATATACATATATATATATATATTAAATCCATAACTCAGTAAAATATTGAGACTTGTTGATGGAAAATAAGTTATATCGATTCAGAAGGAGGTAGTCTGTCGTACACATGAGTATGTATTTATTTTTCATTTAGTTAAAGGAAGATATGGATAAATATTAGTATGTAAACATAATAAAAAATCAGTAATATTGAGTTATTTTTGTAATTAAATTAGACATTTAAAAAAGCTATTCAATTTATAAAAATATAAATGAAATTGATTACGCATTGTTAAGAAAATTAACATCACTTAGGGACACCAACATTAGATATCTTATAGAGGACCCTAAATATGATAATTTAATGAGAAATAATTTGTATAATGTGGATATTGGTGTGAATGAGGTACTTTTGTTAGACATTATTATGTCAAACGGATGGATGTGTGTAAATAAGTAATGAGTGAGAGTGACGTTTTACAATTTTTGAGGAGAACACAATAGGAATTTTATAAATGAAAAGGTGATATCCATATATATGACTTGAAGATATTATAATAAATAAACTCATCTAAACCCATATAATGTATACTATTTTTGAATGGCCATAAAATAGTATTTGGACAGGTTTTGAATAATTTTTAACACTAATTTTCTTAGATTAACCCCATACCATGAGGAACATGTTTTCAATATAACCGTAATTAATTTATAATATTTTCATCATTCATTATGGTGAAAAATATGTTCTCATTGTAATATAATATAAATTTATCTCAATATAAATATTAAATATTTTTTCCAAATTTGACTCACTGAAGTGGAATAATTCAATTTAAAATTAAATCCAGAGACGCATCAGAAAAGTGTGTTTTCCAATGAAAATTTCCAAAAAAAATGTTTTTATATCTCGATTCTATAAAAAATTGATTAAAATGAAAAAAATTACTTATATTAAAATATAAATTAACTAATTTTCATTTAAATAAAATTAGAAATAAATTTTTTATTTTTAAATAATTTAATCAAAAAGTATTTTTCAAAAGAAATACATTTTTTGTACTATTCAATAAAAAATTAATATTTTCAGAAACAACTAAAATATTAACTCTAAGATATTTGTGAAGTTATATTTCCAAAATATAATAATATTAATTTATAAATTAAATTTTAGAAATTTTATTAAATTTGAATTTAAATTAATGCATAAAGCGTGACTAAATATTCTTTTAGAAAAAAATTATCTTTTTAGACAATATTTCATTTTTAATTAAACTTATAAAATTTCTTTATATCCTATATATTACTATTGAATTTCATGTATACTGGTATAAAACATATAATTTTATAAATTTATTATTTCATATTTGACTATGTTATAATGGTCATTTTTAAATAATTGTATGTGAACAAAGTGTTGTGTTTTTTTAATCATGATGTTACACATATACCAAGATATAAATGAAATAAAATTAAATGTAAAATAAACATAATGTAAATTATTAAGGTATTATTTTTGTGACGAAAATTTTATATGTAATTTATTATTAACAAAATCTATATATAATATTAATATGATTAATATGAGTATAACCATTACTAAACCATAAATCCAGCATTAGTGTCTCAATATTTTCTAATTTCACTAACTATTATCTATTGATAGTCATCAATGAGAAAAATTTATAGCCAGGTTAAATTATGTGGTTAATCTCACCAACAAAAGAAAAATATATAATACATGATTGAGTATGCTTATGAAAGTGATGCATTTTCCATAATATCAATATTAAATAGTCTTAATGATATTATGAGTTTTTATAGGTGGTGAATCGTATACAAAATGTTTTTGACATTTAATAAAATTTTAGATGAAAAGATAAATAAGTCACATTCAATGAGGTAATAGTCCACAATTACAAATTGGTAACATGATCATTTACATAAGATGTAACGTATGTCATAATTTAATTATATTTTTAAAAAAATTTAAAAAATTTATATATATAATGTTTATTCATTAAAATCCTCAATTTGTATACACTAATATAATAATTATGGAAAATGTATCATGTTGCTTTTGTATGATGTAGTAGGAATGTAACAAAATCAATATTTTTCTGTTTCAGATTTTCAGTAGGAGGTTTTAAAAAGGTTATCATATAAATATAATAAATTTTTGTTATACATATGAGATTTATGTAATTATTTCATCATTTTTATATTATATTCCAAGGATTTATAAGAAAAAATAAAGGAAAAAATAGTATAATAATACATAATTTAAAATGTTATCTTACAATGTTTAAGAGGCTGTTTTTAAAAATGATTAAGACTTTCATAGGTATTTTTTAGAATAAAATAAACAATATAAAGTGTATAGAGTGTTGGGGAGTTATTTGGGTTGGTTTTAGACAAATTAATGAGGAATAGTGGGTGATGATAAATTTGATGATGGAGGATCCTATAATAATGGTGTAGAGTTCTATTTTTCTAAAACATAGAATATAATATTACGATTAAAATTCATGTGGATTTAATAATGGAAAATAATTTATTGTTTGTTTGATTGTCAAGAAAAATAACTTTTTATGCATATTTAATATATTTTTATCTATTAGTTATTGATTTTTCACTTCAATAGTGTATGATTTTTTTGATTGGTAAATATTTTTTTACATAAATAATATAATTTCACTGATTAAAAATAAAACATCTAATGTAAAATAATTTAAATATGATGATTCTAAATATAGAATCCATTTTTATGAAATCATTATTTTTTGAGAAAAATGATTTAAATATTAATTTATATTAAACTTAATAACACAGTTTTATAAAATCTATATTTTTATACCAAAATATTATATGTATTAAAAATTTCCATTACCAAATATTTTAATGAAATTATTTAATTTATTATTAAAATGTTATATTTACATGAAATTAATATAATTTAAAAATAAAAAATGACGTTGTGAAGTATTATATAAAATGGGGAGACTACATTATATATTTTTTTAAAATTATATTTCATTTTCCGAAATTTGAGTCATATATTTTCATTATTAAACATGTTATTTTACAAATTCAGAATCTTAAAACATAAAAATTCAATGGTCATTAAAAATATTCTTATTTTTATATCATCGTTAAATCATGATAATGTAAAAAAATACTCCATTATTAATAAATATATAATCATTCACAATTCACCTAAAAACCATGTATTTTAGTTATATATGTAAAATTAATCTTATTCTAATAATGATCAAGAATGTAAGTGAATTTTTTCAAATTGAAATTATTGAATTCACGAATATATCATTTAAATAGTAATATAAAATATATTAGGAAAAAATTAATAGAAAAATGGATTTATATATTTTAAATATACTTATTCAAATTTCAAAACAACTGCTAATTATATAAGATTTAGTTTATTATTAATATCATCATCATATTAGTACATAATGTATTTAGATTGAAAAATATAATATATAACATGTAGAATATATATTATTAGGAAAAATTATTTGTAATATTAAAATGATATTATATCCCATATAGTTACATAAATTGGGTTTTAATAGTGAATTAGATTAAAAACTAAATATTTTATTCATTAAATGTAAAAATGACAAATTTATACAGTAATAGTGATATATATAAAAATTAATAATTAATAATTTCACAATTATATAATCATAATTTCAACAAACATAACATCATGAGATCTTCATGAATCATCTAACAAAAATATATTCTCTAGTTGATCTCACATGTGAGGATTCGTCTATCTTGGATCATTTGTTGATTTCCAAAATCATGAACTTCTCTAGAATTTTATATCATTCATACGATAATTTTTAGATTTTTTATTTGGATTGTTCCGAGTAAACCATAGAGAAGCATCATATTATCTATTCTCCTGAAATTAAACTTTATAAGTGAAATAACCACTGTCAAATTCTATATAGTTTTTTTTAATCACTGATGTATTAATATGTTTAAATCAATTTATACAATTTTATTTAAAGGATATATTATAATAGTCAATAAAATTTTTTTAATGTATGTAGGTTTCATTTTTATTAGGTATTATGTGTAACATAAATTTAAACACATTATGTTTTAGGGAAAAGATATTGTGTAAAATATTTTGGTTTTACCTAAAAACTATTTGAATGTATATTATCATAAATTCATAGAAATTATAGTACTTTAAATTCCCATTTCATGTTCCCATACATGAATTTTAAATTAACCTAAATTATTCTAAATCCATATGTACCTTTTCAAACTCAATTTCATTTCATTAAATTATAAATATTTTTCTAGAACATTAATTTTCTAGGTTTGATTAATTTATTACTATGATTTTATTTTCATTTTTTAAATATTTATCTCTATAAAATTTAAAATTTCTTTTAAAAAAATATACATTGATATGTTTCTTCCTTTATTGAAGTGTAATTTTTTGCTGAACATTTTATATCCACTAAAATGAATATTTCCATTCAATATATTTGACCTTTTTTGTATCCAATTTTATCTATTGTTTTTTAGCATGAAAAATTTTATTCATCTATTATTATCATATTATTTCCCATCAAGAGATATATGTTCTGGTGTTTTCATATTTAATGATGAGGGATTCAATTATTATTTTTTGATATATAAAAGGAATATTTCTTTTTATGTGTCATTTTTTATATTCTCCACCACATTTATATGGTTGATCATTATTTCTCTTCACAAATAAATTATTAGATATTTTTATAAAAAAATATTGTTTAATGAGCTCATAAATCTGTTGCAAAAATTATTATTTAATGTAATTCATGAAATTATTTTTATGTTAAAATGTTAGTTTATTATTTTCAAAAACTGAATAATTTTTTTTGATTCAATAATCTTGTTTATCTGGAAAAACTATCATCGCCATGGATATTATTATTCTTCAAATACCTTTTAAATTTATAAACACATTTTTATATTGGGGTATTATATCATTTTATCTTCTCATCCAACTTTTTATTTCTTCTTATATATTACCATTAAAATTTTTCTTCATTTATGTCTTCTCATAGATGTAAACATCTTGAAAAGTTATTATTTTTAACTAAGATATGGAATAATTATTCCTTCAACCATCTTTCTCTAGATATATTATGATAATTCTTATAAATTTATTGATGGGAGAAGTTATAAAATATAGTACAATTTTTATTCCAATATGAAGGTTTATTAATTACTTAGGGAAGTAGATTATGTATTCAATTATTTTTCATTTCTTTAAAATGTTGGATTTGATGAATATTATTGAGGATTTTGTTGTATTCTATAACCATTAATAGTTAATGTGATGACTATTTTACTACTACTTGTGTTATTGAAATTAAATGATGATGTGAAATTTTTTCTATAATGGAATATAGAATTTGGTACTGCTATATATGTAATATATCTAGTTGAGTCTTATGGGTTCCATCTTTTCATGACCCAAACAATGTTGGGGCTCAATCCATAACAACCCCAAGCCCGCCTCCATAGAATAGGGGTGGGGAAAATAAAGAAAGGTACAAAAAACATGAGGATGCATTTTTCTATGTACATGTACACTTGCACACAATCAACTCAATGATAAAGTGCAGAGGGAAAGATGTAAAAGATGCTACACTGCAGAAATTTAACTAAACATGCATGGGCTTATTAAAAGTAAAAGTATAGTGTGTAAACTAAAAGGAAAAGGGAAAAATACACTTTTATCAAGATTATACCCAACTTGATAGAATCTGGAAAAGTCAAATATCTGAGAGATCGCAACTCCTGGATCCCAAGCTACGGCTAACATACGCGGTCCAAGCACATGTATAGCTAAGCTCCTATGAAGTCATGATCAAACCTATCCATCATCTGTATATGGAATAATATATGTAGTGAAATCCCAAAAAGGTGTGATTATAAACATAACCAATAGGATGACCCAACATCTAAAGGGGGGAAAAAGAGACACCATATAAAAGGAATACAACATATAGAACAATGTATAGTAAAAAGTGCATCTCAAACCAACAAGATAGTGATGTAAAATTACTCAAAAGAAAATATCTAGAATTGAGGTGAATATTATTTTCCCATTGAGTGTTTTCTACTAATAGTAGAATATTAGACTCATCCAACATTGATATTCTATTAACAGAAATCTCATGTCATACACCGTGTATCTTCTCCTCTCATTGAAGGAGAGTAATCAAAACCAAAAAAGTGGGTACTTAAATAGAATATATATATATATATATATATATATATATTCTTAGTAAAAAGAAATCCAAATTAGAGGGTAAGAGGATCTCCATGTCACATATCATCCCAAAAAAGGGTCAATAATAACATCAAGAGAGTCCATAAACTATGTACAACAACCCATATGTCTTCTCTGGAAACACAAGCCAAAGGGGATTAATCACCACAATATGATATTATCCACTTTGGGTGGTTCAAACTCACTTGCAAAGTTTTATGTCACATCACAAGGATGTGTCTTTGGGGGGAAAGCATCCCCCATTCTTGTGATTCCAATGGTATGTCAAACAAAATCTCACCAACGATCTATATAGAGGGTCAGTGTAGTCTCAAAGTAGAGTACCCATGCCCTAATGTGTTAGAGGGCTTCACTCTAATAATTTTCATAGGGGACCCTCACCCTAGTGTGTTAGTGGGGTTCTACTCTAATAGTCGAGGATATGTTTTTTGGTATACCATGGGTGTTCCACTCTAGGTCATTCAGGTCATGTGCCCTACCCAGTAGGGGGGTTCAACATGGAAATAACTATAGAGGAACCGTACCAATACAGATGGGAACCCTAGTACATTAAGGGGGTTCTACTTGGAAATATCTAATATCATGCCTTACAACTATTATCTTAAAACACCAACTAATGTTTTTTCATGCTCGGAACACTTCGCACCATAACTCAAAAGTTACATCGAAGGTCACGATCATGAAAAAAGTAGAATAACATACAGAATATTCCATTTACATTCTCGAATTGGGTAACTGGATAAAATGGCACTCTTCACCACAACTAGCAAAAATGGGAAATCATGGGTCTTTAAAACCAACCCTACAAATTAAATTCCTAAACTGACCTCAAATGGTCTATGTCGAAAGGAGATCATGTGGTGGTAGATAGCATATCCCAAGGAAATTCATTTTAGAAGAAATGGTAGTTTAAACCACTGTATGAAGACTTGCAGAATCCCGCGATTGACCGACCAGGGTCTGATCGCCATAGTCGGTCCACCTAACAAAGAAGATGAGAAAATTTAGTTGACCATAGATGGACAATCCATCATTGGATCAACTACCTCAGTTGATCCACTAGTTTCCCTGACAGGCAATTGCGGTCGACTACCACGGTCGACCACCCATGACTAGTCGTGGTTGCTAGCCTTGCAGCAGCTTGAGTGGTCACGACATCCCAATCAACCTCAATGGTTGACCGTGGTTTTTTACTATCCTAGAAGGAAATGGTTTGATCATTGTCTATCTTTCTTTTTCTTCTCTAGCTGCCTTAGGCCCCGCCCAAATAACCACATGGTCTCGACCAACCTGGCTTCCAATTCTGTATTCTCTCTTTATCCTGCTTTCCTCACCTAGCATCATGTCAGTGGACGAAGTCGCAGGCTGCCATCAACGCGACTGTCTGCCGCATTCATTGGCCCTTAATACCACCTCAGGTTGCACCCCATGGCCCACCATCGTCGTCCCAATATCATCACACTCATTGGGCACCTACCATGGCCTGCCTCCACCATCCTATGGCCCTCCACATGTTTCCACAACCACATACATCTTCCATCCTATACTACTCTAGAACCGCACCAGTGGTCCCTTTTATGGAAAACCCAATATTCACTAATTCACACAAAATTAACAACACAATTCATGAATACATATATAGAGATCTTGAAAGGCCTAATCCCTATTCCATGATTCATTGATGAGTTTATGTGATAAAAAGAAAAAACAAATCCACCTTGAACTGATTAATAACAATAAAAATAAAAGGGATCCAATCATAGAATGATGGTCATGTTATTTATTCCATTGATTATGATGTTTAAAATTATGCTAAAATTTAATATGAATGAATTTTCAATCAATAATTCCAATTTTAAATTTCAAAGGGAAGGATCATATATCATTTTTATACATTCTTCATCAAAAATGTCTTCGCCACGCTTCTGCTGCGATCCACCAAAGCTTATCCGTTGATAATCCAAAGTTAGAAGGTATAAATATTCATTGTGGTGGGAAGATTAGAGGCCATCCCTAGAAAATCCTCATAATAATCTAGTTATAACCTTTTATTAGGTTAAGGTTAAATCCCTTAACCGTATCCACCAATGACTGTGAGATTTGAACATCCCGCCCCCTCCCACATTTGGTTGTGCGTAGGTAAAATACTTCACTTCTATTACAATGGTGGTCAAATATTTCCAATCGATGATCTTATTCATGAGTTATTCAAAAGAAAATCTGATATAAAATAAAATAATTAAATTTTATGATTTATTGTCATGTAATTAGTGACATATTCTATAAAAGTCTCTTACTGACAAATGTTATGTCCCTTGGAGGGTAAAATCCATGCTCCGAACTCAACAATGGATTCATATTTATGATACGAGCTACCATTTGTGATTTATCCTATTTCCATTTTGTTATTAGTGTAAAATATATATAATTTTTTTATAAAATTTATTCAGGGAACTCCGAGACTAGTAATTTCATGTATTCATATTTACTAGCTCAGGAAATATATAGAAAAATATAAAAAAGGATTACCATGAAAAAACCAAATCTTCACAACATCCACCCAATCTTTATTTTCATCGCCAAAAATATAAACTGGAAAAACATATCGGGATACTATGCTTGCATCTAGATCTCTGATTCCCAGGAGCTCTCATGCACATTTTAGTGATGTCATAACATGTGAACCAAAGGGATGGTTTATCCACACAATTTATGCTCTTATCGATCCTCAATTACCACCATGTACTCTATAATATTAGATCCAACTCCAATTTCTAGATCACCCTAGGTTATGGAATGCATATGATCATTCACGTATCTCCTCAATTGTGACATGTGGATGAATTCATGTATCTACTCCAGCTGTGGGGGTAGGCATGGCAGTAGGAAACCTCAGCAACCCTCAACACAATCTTTAATGGATTGATGAACCTTGTGGATAACAAGCTTGCCTGAATGAACCTCCTCATTATGCATCATGGGGGACTCTAAAAAAATAATGACCTACCTATTCGAACACTAAGGGAATATAATGACGATCTTCATTTATTTTTTATCTTCTCTGGGCCTTTTTCATCCACTCATGGATGACCTACAGTTTGTCCTTCATCATCGGAACCAACTTTTTGTCCTTGAGGGATAAATCCTCAACCTACATCAATCATTAAGTTGACATATACGTTCTCTACTATAGGCCTTGAAAAGGTGCCATACCGATAGAATAGTGGTAGTTGATTTTTATAGGAAGACTCTTAAAAGTAAGGTGATCATCCCCACTCCGGTCAAAATCAAACCTGAAATCCCTATGAATATCCACTATCACATAAATATTGTTCACAGTCTAGACATGGGTCTAGGGGTAAAAGGATTTACCCATCTTAAGTTGGTTACTGAATTCCTTATGTAGGCCTCTCCACAATCATGACATAATACACACATCATGATTAGATACAATCTTAGAGGGTACCCCATGAAGGTGGACAACCTATCCTACATTGAACATCCTCAAAATATCCACCAAAATCTGCATCCAGATAAGAAGAAAGTGTGCAGATTACGTGAGTTGTCCCACTATCACCCAGATGGAATCATAGAACTTTTTTTTTTGTGTGGAATCCCTTTGAATATTTCCATGGACAGTTCTTCCCATTTCTGCTACAGAATCTCAATTGTCTACAACCAACCAACCATAACCTGATTCACTACTTTCACATGTTGACAAGTAAGGCACCATTAGAAGAACTCATCTATGATTTCTCTCATGGTATACCACCAAAACAATTACTAAATATTCTTATATATCTTTTCCACAGTGGGAATACAACTAAGAGAGAAGTTTGTAAATCATAAATCTCTTCATCTCGTATTGCAAATTCATCGACTATTTGTCATAGGAACAAGATCTCATGATTCCCTCCTTCTATAATAACTATATGGTACATTTCTTGTTGTTGATGTTGAAGATGATATTCGTAGTCAATGTCGCATAGTTATGACTTTTTCACAAGCTCATGGAGTGATGGAGTCAGCACCATTGACTCTAGAAAAAAATACCATCCTCCTCCACCAGGGTTAGCTATAGAGAATACAACTACTCTGAAGCTTCCCACAGTAGGCAATAATGAGACTTCTTATTAAGATAATATTTTATAATATTTCCCTTTCCTAGAGTATATAATATCTTGAATTCATATTCCTGATAAAACTCAAACCAGGATCGCTACCTCAGATTTAGGTTTCCATGGGTGAAATTGGACCAGAGGCAACAGTGGTCAGGGTAAACCATAATGTACTCCAAAAATATTTAGTTCCTTCACATCCTTAGGTTTAACACTATCGATGCTAGATCTAGGTTTTGAGTCACATAGTTCTTCTCATGGTCTCATACTACTTCGACCTATTTGTGTGGATTGTTTGTCATTGCCATAGCACACCACCGTGACCCGCTCATGGAGAATCATAACACACTATGAACATGGAACTTTCTTCCAATAGTCTCAAAACTATAGAACTCATCATCCTCTAACAAAAATTCTCAATGATATTCTGTAAATTATCAAACCAGATAAATAACTTTTTGTTCCACGTTAGAGCATTCATAGTGGCTACGATTTTGGAGAAATATCCCATAAATATCATACAATAAATAGCATGTGCAATAAATCATCACCACTCTGGCACAATATTTGGTGGATCCCATGTATGTACTACATCAATCATTATTGTTTACATGGGTAAACCTTGTTTAGAAATTAAATTACCCTAAAATTAAACCTCATGTATCTAAAATTTTCACTTTCAGATCTTTTCATAAATTATGTTCTCTCGAAGTAAATCATGAAACATCTTCATGTTTTATGTTTGCTTCACCTCTTATGAAATGTAAAGTGTATGTCTCTGATGAAGACATTAAAAAACTAACCCATGTAAGGCATGAATATATGGTTAATCAAAAACATAAAAGGCATGGGAATTTTTAACACCAATGTGCATCACAATGAACTCTTAGCCTCCATATTGACAATAAGAAGCCAAATTATAAATATCATCCATATAAACCTACAACTGATGGTATTAAAACTTAATATCAATCTCGTAGAATTATCTCACACCTTGAAACTAGTAAAACTGGTCATTGATCCATGGTAAGGGGCACTAATTCCTTATCATTTTCTGGTTCATGTTAAAATAATACACAAGAATCCTTATGTTTTTATCATCCTTCATCATGAACATAACTGGAGATTCCCAAGGGACACACTAGGTCAAATAGAACCTTTCTCATGAAGATCATCTAACTAAAATAGAAGTTATAGAAGCTCAGAGGGTGATATCTGATATTCTACGGAAGATATCGGTGAAGTCCCTGGTTAAAGGTTAAGAAATAATTATAAATCCATTCATCATGGTAGTCTTGTAAAATCTTCTTCTATGACATAAATATATATCTCTACAACAGAAGGAACCCAGATTTTAAATATTATACAGCACCAAGGGTCATACTATCTAACTGATTGGTCATAGGTTGTACCCTACAACTCACAATGCAGGTTTGCCCTGCCCTGAGGCCAATTTCACCATGAAAGGAGAACCTCATCCCATAAGTGTGAATGCATCAGACTAGCATATGGTAACAATAAATATGGGCTCAAACCATGGAATGAAAATCCATTCCCATGATGATGTCAAAAAGTTCCATCATGATGACCAGTATGTCCCATGTCAACCTCTCTCTTCTGAGTGACAACAATCCCTTTATTATGATGAAAGACACTGAAGAATCCCCCACCATAAGAAACTCAAGACAATGCTACTATGACATAACCTCTACAAGGATATCTGACTCTCATAATTATAGTAATTATACAAAATAATGACTGGAACATGTGTCCACTATTACGGAATCAAGTGTAGAAGAAACAAAGATCATACCATGGATCATATCATGAGATGCGGGATCATAGACATCCATAGCATGATGAAATCAACAGACCCAACTGCCGGCTCCATAAGCCTGGAATAGGCTGATCAGTAGTGGTGGTGGTGGGATAAACTCATATTGTCATCCCCTGCCTATAGGTCCTCCATCTCCTCTTCCATTGTTGCATCCCTAGGGACCACAGTGTCCCCACCTTATTGATCTCTAATCATCGGGCTACCTATGCTATGGTGGTCCACTGGCTATATTCTTGGGTTTCTCTACACATATAGTTAGACATCCTCATTACATGTGACCCCCACCTTCACATGCATCATATATGCCCTCTATGGGATGACACAAAGATATACACTACCCTGATGCTTCCTATCCACGTTCATGGTTATAATCATGGGGAGGCCACCTGTGTCGATATCTGACCAACTAATGTCTTCTAGAGGTTGCAGATAACTTAGCTCTATTGTGGCCACTTCTAGCCCCATCTAACTGGGTTCCTACGATAGAAATATTTCTTTCACTATAACTCTATCCAGAAACCCAACATTTGTGGGGATGTACAAGCGTACTATAATTGAACATATATCTCTACATATTTCACTCTCATACATTAGTTCCTAAAATTATCCATAAAGGATAATGTAAAAAGAGTATATAGTCAGGTCTAAGAACCTACCTGATTAATTTTCCACTATCATCCATCCTCATTATAGCTCTAGAAGCTCCTGAATACTAATGGAGCATAAGGATGAGGGGTAGTACTCCTCATAGAACAACTACTGGATGTCTTACAATGAGAGTGATGACCCATCATTCATATGAGTAACTATGATTTTTCATTGACTATATATTTTTTGTAGAAGAATATATTTTAAATCCACCATATGGTACTGCATTACCATTAGAAGCATGAAGAGTTGGACTACCCACTCAAACTAATCCTATACTACCTGAGGATTTGTTTTACCATAAATCCCCAGTGGTATATGGCATTGGAACTCATTGAGTGATCTCAACCTACGCTCATCCACATTCTACTATAATGATATTATATTCTTCTCAACTGGTTGAGGTGATGATACATACCGACATAGAGGAAGGGGATGGTATAATGGAACCTGAACTGAGGAATCACCGCTTATAGGGTCTTCATTAAAAACTGGATATGTAATCTGAGCTGGCTATCATAAGGGAGGCATCCTTAAAGTTATCAAGGAGTACCATTGGTAGTTGAGGACATATATATATATATACATAAACAATGAGGATTTTATTCAAGAAGTAAAATCAATTAATCCATTATATATGATTCATGTACCATAGTTCTATGTAATGAATGTATCGGGGCTCCTAGTTGAAAACAAAATAATCAGGGTCCATGTGAATGTATACGTCAGTCTCCCATACCCAAAATGGACTCCCTGGTATAAGATCCACTCTTGAGATACTTCATTAATGTTTACCTAAACACAAAAAAATCATTTTAAGGGGAATCATATAAACAATGTCCCAAGGAATGAACTTGCTATGATACCAATTTTTGGAGACCTGAGCCATGACAGGGCTTATGAAGGAACTACCCCAAGCCTACCTTCTTAGGATAGGTGTGATGATAAGTTCCAAAGGAAAAAAATCACTTATAGTCCTTCGCTTATGTACCTATTCACACTCATATAAATAACTCAATGAAAAAGTGCAGAGTGAATGAAGTAAAAGGTTTTACACTATTTAAAGTAAACTAAACAATTTTGGACTTCTAAACTATTCAGGTTAAATATTTAAACTAAAAGGAAACATGGAAAATACAGAAACAACCAGATGTGTCCCAAACTTATAAAAACTAGAAAACATACATATCTAAGAGATCTCCACTCCATGATCCCAAGATACAACCACCATAAGTGATATTATAACTTGTATCCCTAAAATTATCCAAATTAATGATCAAACTTGTCCCTCATCTTTATGAGTCATGATACATGAGGGAAAATCCCATGCATGGTGGAGAATAAACATACCCTATCATATGTCCTGAAGGTTAATATGGGAGTCGTAAGAGATACAAAATAGAAGGAATATAAGTGCTAGAACACTATATAGTAAAATAGTATAGAACAACCCAACAAGAGGGTGATGTAAACTCATCAAAACCATAGGTTCTATAAATGGTGAGATGATGAAATTCTCGTCGAATATTCACTCTTTATAGTAGGGTAGAATAATAATACATCCTTCAAAATCAAGACACAGAAAGCACATGGCCTACCCTACATGTAATCGTCTCTCCTAGAAGAATATTAAAAAAATACCCATGAGTGGGTACTGAAATAGTATATATATATATGGTCAATCAAAAAAAATCCAGAAAAGAGGGCTTGGGGTTCTCCATCTCATAGATCAACATAAGAAGAAGTGTTTCTAAAAGTTCTAGGAGAATTAATCAATGATTCCCAACTCCCCACACATAGTTTCTAAACATGCATGTTAAAGGAGCTCAATCACCACACATAAATATTATACAGTTTGGGTGGCACTGAATTACCCAAATGGTCTTAGGTCACATCACAAGGAAATGTCTCACTAGAGAAAGAATCCCTATTTATTCCGAGTTTAAAGTTATATCAAACCACGTCTCTCTAGGGAACTGTATAGATGGACGATGAAATCTAGTAGTATAGGACCTTCTCCCATGTATGTCTGGGAGGTTTTACTCTAATATTAGTGGTAAATGACCTTCACCAAAGTTTTTCAAGGGGTTCCACTATAATAGTCTAAGACCAATGCCTTGGAATCACAAGGGGTTCAACTCTTGCTCATTGGTGACCAACACCCTATCTGGTAGGGGGTTCTACTTGGATGTAATTGTAGAGGACCCACATCTATACCGATGGGGGAGTTCTAATCTGATAGAGTCAAGGACATACACCCTAGAGATTTAGTGGGGTTCAACATAGACATCTATGATATCACGGCTAAACACATATATCGTCGGACACTGCTTGAAGATGCATCAGTCTTCGAACACCTTTCACTGTAACTCGAATGAAACATTAGTGGTCACAATCACACACTACACTAAAAAACATGTAGGATATTCTATTTAATTTTATGAATTAGGAAACTGTTGAAAATTTCACTTTTCATCACAACATTCTCGAATGAGATATCATGGGTCCCACATGTTGACCTCGAACATTAAATTCCCAATATGACATCCAAATCTATGTCTTAAGAGACAATAAAAAATACATATATGGTACATAAAACAGAAATTCTATTTAGAAGATTTTTCTATTTAATGACACATCATGATGAGTTACCAGAGCCTAGGACATATTGGTTATGGACCGACCTCCACGTTCGACCCCCCCAAGGAGGGTCCATTTTTGATTGATTATTGTGGTTGATTTACTAGCCACACTGACCAGCAGGCATGGTTGACTACTGTGGATGACATCCTTGGACCAACCGCTATCATTGGCCCCACAAAAACTCAAACCTCTATGGATTTTCGGTTGAATGACGTTGTCGACCATTGCCTCACCTCATCCGATCGCTCTTAGTTTGATCCAGGTCTGACCTAGGTATTTCATGGTTTTCCCCCCACAATGAATTTTTCTTGTCCCACATGGTCTCTTAGGCTCAACCCACTAGACTCGGCCCACACCACATCGAAGGTCATGGTCACAAAAAACATCAATGTGAAAGTTCTTCATCATCACCCTTGTCACACCCCACTAGTGGGATACCTCTAGTGGCGTGTTGTTGCTATCTTCGGGCATGTAGCATGTGGATACTTCGGTTAACCGATGTCAGCCACCACCGACTATCTATAGCCTCTATTGTTCTGGTCCCACATCAGTGGTCCACTCTATAGACCACCATGTCTTATATGATTATCAAAAAACATGATGAAAATAGATATGGAATACTTGGACTGATATCTTCCAATACCTAAGAACTTATCGATGATCCCTTGACGATTCAACATACCAAAAATTGAATGATGAAATTCAAAATGAATGGAAAATGAAAACAAAAAGAAATGGGATCCAAAAATAGATCGATGTCTGAGTTAGTTAGGACATCAATGATGATGTTAAAAATGACAAAAAAGTTGGAAGCGAATGATTTTTATATCAATAATTTCAATAATAAATTTCAATTGAAAGGATCCTAACTCATTTTGAACCATTAATCGTTGGCAGTACATTTTAAAATTATTCTACTAAAATACGTCAAAGCATAAACATTGAAATGCCAAAGGAGGAAGGGAGAGAGCATCATTGTGTTTGGAGGATTAGGGACCAACCCCAAAAAATACTCATAACCATATATATATATATATATATATATATCACTGTATTTGGTTAATATTAAATCGCTTAACTACATCTACTATGGGTAGTGGGATCTAATCATCCTACACCCTCTCCTATAAGGTCACTCAAAAGTAAAATGATTCATTACGAACTCAACTATGGTCTAAGATTTCCAATCTGAGTCCCTATTCAAGAGTTATTCGAAACAACATACAAAATAAAATAAACTTAATTTATTATTTTTTTTATATTTACATGCAATGTGTATTTTTCTATAATGGTCCCACAGTAACAAAATATATGTCCCAACTAGGATAAACACCATGTTTGGGAATCAACCGTGTCCTCAGTTTTCTGATCTGAGATACCATTTGAGAGTTATCCCATTTATTCTATGTACATAATATAAAATATAA
Source organism: Viscum album (assembly GCA_963277665.1). Classification (NCBI taxonomy): domain Eukaryota; kingdom Viridiplantae; phylum Streptophyta; class Magnoliopsida; order Santalales; family Viscaceae; genus Viscum; species Viscum album. Next base: position 956,138,759 of record OY728126.1, read on the forward strand.
TAAATATTTTAATGAAATTTATTTCAGGAACACCGGACCATGAAATTGTAGGTCGACTAATTGATTAGATCTTGAAATATGTTGAGAAATATTTGAATGTCTTACTTGGGAAAATTTGTCTCTACCCATCTCTTATGTAAACTTGTATGACCTATTGTGAATAGGTAATAATGATCTATTGCATAATGTTTTGAGATGTTATAAGCTAATTGTGGGATGATTTAAAGTGTTAATAAGTCCTTATAATGGATATATGAAAACCCAGTTCCAATTTAGTGATTTTTTCCTTAATGAGTATGGAAAACATTAAAGGTGGTCATTTCAGTCATAGTTGATCCTCGCTACATGTTATATATTGAGACATTGTTCATGTGGTTGATGAAATTCATCTACTTTTAAAAATTGATATTCAAAAATAATTGTAGATGAAGGACATCAAGAGTCTATTTTATGAGTCACATGAATTTCTATAGGATTGTATGTATTTGAGATTCATATATGGTAAGGGTAAAATTATTAACCATTGCATAATAATCTTTTGGTGGACATCATAATTCTTTATCAAAAAAAATATCTTTTTGGTATTCTATGAACATAATAATATTATAAAATTATATTATCTCATCATAATAATTTTCTATATATTCATTTAAATGTTCCTAGAAAACATCATTTAAAATTTTGTTAAAAGATTTTTTCCCCTACATACAATTTGAGTTTTATGATGAAATATTTTGATCCATGTTGATGTAAATGAAATAATTCATGTTTGATGTAGATCCAGGATCATAAATCATTACACAATAATATATGAAGTCATATATATCCAAGGGAGAAGAATATAATGTTGAGGGATTTCTATGAAATTGAATGAGGTACCCTGTTATCAAAGTATGAAACCACACATCTGTGGAGTATTTTAAAAATAATTTGAAATATTTTTATGAATTTTAATGAATGAGGAGATCATGATAATTAAAATATCTTGGGAATTCAAAAAAAAATTTACAATATAATTTCAAAAAATAAAGGGATGTTTTTGTGAATAAATAATGGAATAATTTTCAGCAGATTAACATTGAATATAAATATCATTTTTTGGAAAAAGATATTGTCTTTAGATTTTTTAGAAGAACTTACAATATTATGTTTTACAGAAGATGAAAAAATATTGAGATTTTTTTTATGATTTTTGTGTGAGGAATTGGAAGAAGATATCCATATAGAGTCCATGTGGAGGTTCATAGATCATTCATCATATGGAGTTGAAGGTTTATTTTTTGTGAGATTGAATTATCTAAATAAAAAATATTACAATACATGTTCATATGGTCTCTTGAGTTCATTTTTTAAATATTAAGGGAAATTTGTTGGTGGTATAATCATTATGACACGCTAGGGATGTATTAACCCTTAAATGATGAAAATGTTAAAAAAAATCATTTGATTTTTTTTCATTAATGAGAACAAAGAGAGCGAATTTTTTAATTACATCTTGAGTACAAGGGGATTAAACTAAATGATTACATTGATTCACCCCTACAACAATGTGTATAACCCCTTATGTGATCCATTAATTGATATTAGATTGTGGACTAGTCTTCATATTTTATATCAAGAAGATATTGTAGATAAAAATATCTCTATAAAAAATTCCTTATAATGTTTTATGGAAATTGGGTCAATGCAAGGAACAAAATTTTGGTAACCTGTATTCTTTCTTCGGGACATGATATTTTTGTTTCCATTTAACATGGATTAACTATTCAATTTTATTCCTCAATATAGACCGTAATAAAAAAATATAAACTTTAAAAATGATTGAAATACCATGAATGATAAATTTTAATCTTTATTAGAAAAGGATATAATTTGTTTGTATGAATAATTGATAATTCCACGTGGATGGTGTTTCTTTGATTTTGTAAAAGAAAAATAGATTTAGAAGAAATTTATAAAATTATTTCAACATAATTAAAATATATTATAATCCACGTGGATGAATCTATTGATATGTTGTTTATTGAAAAAATATTATATATTTTCAACATCAGTTTTTTCTTGGAGAAACTCTTACAGAATACACTATGTTAAATATATAATAAGTATTTTATAATATAAATTTGATTGAAAGAGAACTTCCATAAATGGTAGAAATTGTAATGAATTATCCATAGATATTATTCGTCACTATCTTATTAAATATGAAACGAGAAGAGGACCTATATGATAAATAAATGCCGCACTGAAATTAAAAAATTTATGTAAATAACTCGGTGATATAATAATTGAAGAACCAAAATAGCAATAACACGTATAAAAATATGTTAATTATAAAGAATATATTCTTCACATTCCATGAAATTAATAAATTTTACAAGATGGACTTATAAAACTAAACAATCATTCATATTTTTGAATTGTTTACTAGTATGTCTAACTTGAAATAATATTTATAAGAAAATTGAAAGTGAAAATGATAGATAGAATATTTTTTTTGAATACTACGATTATGTTCCACCATATTCACAATCAATATTAAATCATTTTTTCATTTAGTTCCTTATAAAGGAAAAATGAATCATTAAATGATGGTGTGTAAGATAGTAAAGAAATGTGTGATGAGGTTTTCTATTGAGGTGCCACTAAAGAAGTTAACATGAATAAAAATAATATGTGGAGATCCCAGTAGAAAATGATTCTCAATATAGTGGTGAATATTCACTAGATTGAAGGTGTAACGTCCTTGACTAGGAATCCACTAAACCGGGGATCCGAGCCGGGTTGTCACATGACCTCAAGATTGCCTTCCCATATGGCAGAGTTTGTCGACTAGCATCGAGGGTCTAATTAGTCAAATGAAGAAAATATACCCACTTTACTAAAGTAAGACATAGTAGAACAAAATATAAACAATGATAAGAATACGAACAATCAATAAACATGAATAAACAAACATTTCCCAAATGGGGTACAACCATTAATCAAATACAACAATGTCATGTCGTACAGGTATTGCAAGAAAAGAATCCAAAAATAAAACAAACGACTAAAACTCCCAACGGGTCCCGACTCTACATCTGAGTCCTTCTCTTTGATCATCCCAATCCCAACTCAACTTCCTATAGTACGGCCTTATCCATTGTCCTGAACTACAACAAATAAGTCTACTCGGGTACCCAATGGCGATCCGAGCATGGTGTGAGTTTAATACTCACTAATCCTCCACCATCAGTGTCTAAAAAATAACCAGTCTAATAGATAGTTCGTGCAATAAAAAATAAATTTTATGTAATCAAGAGATAGTTTAGGGGACATTAGTTAATACCATTCATTAAATTGATGACTAGTATTTATCTTAATTCAATTTCTTATACCATATTCAATATATAAGCGAGATTGATCTCAAGTTCCATGGGTCAGGAATAAATATCATCTACGCAGTGGTCTAAGGAAAATAATAACACCGCATATGGAAAAATAGCGAGTCCCTATCTCACTAGGGATCCACATATCACATCAACACATTTTCCTCATCTCAAAGCCTCAGTCCGGGTGGAATGAAACCGTTATGGGAATAAAGCCTCTATCCAGTTCCCTAACCCGTGCATTTTGGGGTAGAGTTTAGTGTCTCAGTCTAACTCAACCCATGGGTGAAGAACCTCATGTCAATACCCCACTCTACAAATCCGTGTGCAGATGCATATTTTTCATGTAACAACAACCATACCATAACAGTACGAAGCATATTGAAATCCATTGGATATCACAACACAAAACGTCAACACGTGAATTAATACTATTCCATTACCCGTTAATACATTTACCACTTACAATTTATGTCCATTTATCCAAATTCCCATTCTCATGCCTTAACCCATTAGGTGTATTCAATAATCCTAATGCCTTAGACAAATTCATCACTAACCATACATTTACCCCTTTATCCTAATTATTATTTCCCAATCCTTCACCCATTTATACATTTCAAGTAAATTTAAAAAAATCACATAACACAATACATTTATTACATTAAATTATTTAGTTGTACCTCCAAATTATCATGTATTAACCCATTCAACAATTTCATCAATTCCCTTAATATATCCCATTAACAAATTCCCCATTTCCCATTCCATTACCCAATTTCATGTTCACCATTTAGTATTCCCTAATCCACAAAAGAATTTTTTTTACCAATTTCAAGAATCAATCAACATTATCTATTCCAACCCAATCACCCATTTCCAAACCCTTATTTCTTTATCACCCAAGACATATTTATCCTCATTACATTTATAACTTAATCAAGCATTAATACATACTCTACCTAGATTCCACATTATTGTTTGGCAACTCATCGCTCAACCATACCCCAATCTATGTTTGTGTTTGTCGAAGCACCCCATGGATGGCCTTAAAAAGGTCAAGTCATCCTCAATAGTTTCCACGGGGAATGTTAGTGTTTTAATTGGTAACATAGACACCCATTTTTATCAAACACTTCAACGTAACCAAGAACACAAAAAGGGAAAAACAAGAACACCAACTCCCATTCAAAAATCCAAAATAATACTATGGGATAATAATTATAGACCACCTACCTCGAATCCATTGATGAAAGAACTATTAATCTTGGTCGTGGAACCAGATTCAAGAACTCCTAGTAGCCTCAATCTAGATCTCATAGGAAAATGGGGTTTCGGGTTTTTGGATGCATAAGAGAGGAAGATACAAACCCTAAACTAAAAAGTGATGTAAGAGGAGGATTAGGCATACTCAAATCTTTGATTCAAATCTGACGACACTTCAAACAACCATTGATTAAACGATATTTATCCTTGAGAGCTCATGGACCCTTTGGTTCATTCATAGGGTTGTAAAGGGGGGAGGAGGAAAAACCCGAGTTGGGTCTTAAAATCATAGGGGTGGCATTTTTATAATTTTTTTAAATGTTTCTGTGCCGTACAGTTTAACCGCACGGTTTTCAAAACTGTGTGAAAACCATAAGGGAGATACTACTAAATATCACACCCTTTAAATGGTTTCATGGGAATTTTATACGGTTTGACCATCCTTGCACCGACCGTGCGTGATCATATGTCCATGGTTGCATGGTTAACTATGATGCTCCGCACGGTGATCACTAACCATACAGAAAACGTGAAACATGCCCATGAATTCATTTTTCATCCCCTTTCATGTCTCAAAACACTGGAAAACCCCCATGTCTTCATATAAACATGGTAAAAACTTATCTAGAAAAAAATAAGAGGCCTATGTTAAAACATGTAAAAAACATACTTTATAAAAATCCAGGACCATACATCCTCACCACATTATATTTTCTAGTCCTCGAGTCTCCCTTACAAGCATCACTAAGCTTCTGAAATAGAGGTCATATAACTAGGCATGCATATTCCTTCCCACCCTTCTTATTGATGGTTTTCACAACACAATTCCACCCAACACAGTTTGATAGAATAGACGTTCTACTCAAGAATTCTTCACCACAACCCACTTCACAACCCAAAAAACTCGTCATGCATGAATTCACATCAACCATTCCCATCCTGATATTTTAATGGGAAAAAACCTATGAGGCCACACCTAAATTTCAACACTAAGAAAATTACAATATCACATCATCATGGAGGAACCAATCGTTACCTCATCATCCCGATCCTCTGAATAACTCCTGATCCAAATCACTTGGCGTAATTTTACTGTTCACCCAACATTAATGGTGACCAAAAACGTCATCACCCAGAGAAAAACACATGACCTTTCAACCACATTTCTTGAAGATTTCATTCCACCATCAAACAACCAGACGACACCCAAAATGTATGGGTACTTGACCAACCAAAATTGCACCAAGCCACTCTACCCGGGATAACTCTCCCTAACTGTGACCACTCGGGTCCTTCCAACCTGAAACTCAGATCATGTCTTCAACCAACTATTTATCCGGTATGGTTCCCTCTACCATTCCTGGTTACATGGAACCTCCTCTTTTGATGAAGGACCACCAAAACTCAACCCATCCTTCCAATTTTAAAACATGTTCCAACTTAACTTTCCCAAGAATCCATAGGGAATTACCATACATTGGCATCCAACCGCACCATTGAAACCATTAAGATGGACATTCCTACACCATCCCTTAACGTTAGAAGACCATCCAGACCTCACTCAGGTAAAACATCATTTCTAATAAGGTACATGCTTACAAAACATCAACCAAAAGGTGGGACACTCCCACTACACACTTTCAAGATTATCATCTCAGGTCAGACAACACTCGACTAGCTTTCCCTAGAACACACATCTTCAAGGTATGGTACAATACTCCTTTCTCTCCTTCCCATAATGCTTACTAACATGAGGCCTATCATTGTCATCCCATACACCCACTGAGTTCATTACCTGAATTCCCATAGATTTTCACCATCACTAAATTACCACCCCGCAAACCGTCATTGGATTCACCCTTAGCATGGGGCCACATCACATGGCCAAGGTTAATCCAACTTTGAGATGTTCTAAAACCACCCAAAGAAAACTACATGAGTCTACCCCTAATCCTTTTTTGAGTTCTATAACCCAACCTATCTTTCTGAAACCTATTGGGTTATCCAACCATACCCTTCTACGAATTTAGCACTATATGAACCCAAATTTTAAGCCTGTAAGAAATTGAAATTTTTTTTGATGTTATTCCAGAGTAAGGAGTTCATACGGCGTGTGATTCCGAGCCCCAATGTGGCCGGAATTAAACAATTAGTGAATTCACACTAAACATGCCAAATAAAAATAAAAACTATTAAACGGTTGCTCGGATGGGAATATCGAGGTCACCATTGAGTCCGGAGCCTGCCGTTTACCTTATGAGGGGTGTAACATTTGCTGGCGCGACCCTTCTTTGGAAAAACACCAGGTGAATTTTCGTAATTTACCGGCCTCAGGTGTGGACATTATAACTTCTGAATAGAGGTTCAGATTAAAATTCTGAGACTGCCATTGCGTTCAGAACATATATTTTACCCTATAGGCAGCTTAACCCTGACCCCAATGAATGTTCAGGGACGGGGCCTACGGTCTAGGGGTTAAGTGTTTTTCTACTTAAACACATCCACCCCCACCCTTATTCCTCCTCTTCATTTATCCCTAGAGGTTTTCCCTCTCAAGAATCATCAAGATCCTCTCCCCACCTCTCTAATGTGCCACGCCTCCGGCGGATCATCGGCGAAGCTACGGGCTACGCCCAACAAGGTATGAGATTGAATTTTCATTTTTAAATTCAGTATATTCCTTTGAACTAAAATTCTAGAATTTAAATGCTGTAAAATTCATGATAAAAATCCATTTTTGAGTAGGGATCGATTTGAGCTTCCCAAAGATCATTTGGGATCAAATTGTTGAGTCACGGGGTGTCCAGGGGGACCCCGGGATATTTTCCAGCCTTTGTTTCCCGTTTTCTAGCGGTTCCAGGGTGATCCGGTGGTCGACGCGGTGGTCTAGCGGCTCCCAGTAGTGGCGGCGGGCTCCCAGCAGTGGAGGTGGGCTCCCAGCGGCAAGCGGTGGCGGTCCCGAGCGACGGTGGTCCCAGGCGGCAATGGTCCCAGGTGCCAGCGGCGGGCAGAGGTCGTCGACGCGGGTGGACCAGGGGTCGCGGCGCGCGACCCCGTGCAGGCGAACGAGACCCACCTTCGGAGGGTCTCAGTGTGGGATAGTGGATGCCCACAAGGGCCGGCAAGCATGGGTGGACTACGGGTCTATGGCTGGGTTGCGCGGAAGGACCGTGGGCGAGTGGCGACGGGCCCAGGCTGGGAGGACCGGCCAGACCGGGCCGGTCCTGCCTTAAGGGGATTGACCCCCTTGCCTTCAGACACCCGTATATTTCACTACGAGTGTTGGTTTTGCATGCCGTCTACTAAAGCACAATCCTAGGATTGGTCCAACGTTTTTGACATGGTCTTATGGGTTTTTAATTCCTAATATAAGGGCTCCGTGATGTGTTACACTCGTTAAGTACATCGTCGGGATTCTTCTTTTGGATGGCGCAAAGACATCCAGAGTCTGTTTTAGGCATCATTAGTGGAATTTTAACCCTAGCATCAAGATGAAGTAGACCATGGTAGTTTCAGGCATTGAATCTAGAGTAGTGGTGTGGGCCCCACCGGCCATCTTTCAAGCTGTGAGTAGCGTTTTGCGACTTTTTCATCAGACGTTCGTTCGGGGCGAATGAGTAGTCTTTTCGACGTGTTTTTCTGAGAGCATCGCGATGGTGCAATTCGACCAAACTATTTCGGGAATGAGGGGCGGGCCCCACGTGATTTCGTATGATCATAAAGTGTTGTTGAATATCTTTTTTGTCTAGATACCTTTTCTATCGAGTAAGTAGTCTATCTTGCATGTTTTTCCACAAGGATTAAAACAGTGTAATATGATTGGGCGTGCAGAGCCTCTTCCGAGATCTCATTAAATGTGGAAACATGAAAGGTCATTTTTCAGAGGTTCCCTTGAGGCACTCTGACCCAACGCATGGTTGCGATACTAGCAACGCACATAGATGGTTCTGGTAGTGTGGAGTTATAAGACCAGTTCATGGTTTAACCACCAGTGGGGTTGGGTAGTGGGTTACCCACCAACGTATCAGGGTTTACCCTCCAGTGAGGCTGGGCAGTGGGTTACCCATTAACCTTAGAGATTACCCTCCAACGGGGCTGGGCAGTGGGTTACCCATTGACTTTAAGGTTTACCCTCCAGTGGGGCAGGGCAGTGGGTCACCCGACGACCTTTTAGGGTTCACCCTCCAGCAGGGCTAGTCAGTGGGTCACCCGATGAACTTTTGCGGTTTACCCTCTAGTTGGGTTGGGAAGTGGGTTACCCGATGACTTCTTGAAGACTCATCCCTTTCTATAAGGATAGTCAGGGAATTTTTGTACATGGTTACCAGAGCGGGATCCTTGGTTGCGTGATTCAGCGATGAGGCAGCTTTGACGTGCGGGACTGTTGGGAATCAGTGATGGCTACACATAGAACTGTTGATGACTTATCCTGGGCTGAGCATGGAGATGGAGATCACCTTACACACTCGTTTGGGTTTCTTGTTGAGAATATATATTTGCACCCTACTTTTTTCCCCCTCCTTGTGTTCATTTACTCTGATTCAAGGAGGGACAAAGACACACATGGTATGCAACGTGTTTTATGTGTCTAGCACCTCTTGGTCGGGTGATCCTACTTTCTTTCACTTGTTGGGTTGAGCTGCACTCTATTTACTATACTCTTTCACTATCATCTGTTCAATCTACTGATAACCGTTTTAGTACCTCCTTTGTTACTCCCTCGAGATTTCAGGGCATCCTACTGAGTATCTTTATACTCTCCCCTACGTGGGCTTTGCCCGCACTGGTGTGTCCTTCCAGATGACAGACACGTCGATCGAGACTACAGAGGAGCATAGAGGACATATGATCTTGGGATGTGTTCAGTGGTCATATAAAGACTTTATGGTGTGAGACTCATTAGCTGTTTACTTTTGTTTACCTATTACTGGGTTGTGGCACCTTTCGGGTTGGGCGCGTGTTTATCCATTTTTCTGTTTGGTATCTTGTGTTTACTTTTCAGTACTTTACTTTTCTCTATTTAGAAATTAATGCATGACTTTGGTTGTGTTATAGTTGTTTATCCTTCAGTTTTCTTTTGACTCTGCACTTCTGCATTGAGTGGGATGTGTGTGTGTGTGTACAAGTAGTTAGGTAATGGCCTCCCTGATATTGTTATGCCTTCGGTTCTTGTCGCCAGCCCCTAGCCTATATAGGAGGGCTTGGGGTAGTTGCGGATCGAGACCAGTATGTTCGGGTCATGAAAAAGTGGTATTATAGCTGGTTCATTTCTTGGGGCATTGTTTAGAGGTCCCTAAAAAATAGTTTTCGGGGATTTACGACAATAGTGTCTACGTGTCTTGAGATCGGCTCTCAGGATAGGGATTTTAGTGATGGTATGGGTGGCCGACGTATCCATTCACAAGGGCCCTAAAAACCCTCTTGTCGACTCGGCACGCTGAGACACTTGTTACAGGGAATGTTGGAACATGAATCTAGTAGGATTGATTCTTTGATAGTACTTTTTGAGTCATATCCCCTTTGTTTTTTCTAATATATATATATATATATATATTCTCATCTGATCACGGTGATCCTTGTAATTTTCAGGATGCCCCCACGATAGTAGCCAGCCACGTTACCCTCTCCAGTTCGTGACGACGACCTGGCGAGCGACGAGGCATCAGTTCAGGGACCTTCACACGATCCCCTTCAACTTAGTGCTTCAGTAGTAGCCCCCTTACCTAGAGAGTATCAGTTAGTGCCTGCAGCACATGCCAAGGATGAGCGTAGGCTGAGTGAGCTCCCAGACTTCCAGCGTCAGCAGTCGCAGAAGTTCCATGGGGACCTGGATCCCCAGGCAGCAGAAGATTAGCTAGAGTCCTTGGACCAACATTTTAGGCTAGTACGGACACCAGCGAAGCAAATGGTATCCCTAGCTGCCTGCCTTTTTATAGGGATGGCTAGGCATTGGTGGGGGTTGGTTACGTAGACGCATGACCAGTAATCTCCCACATGGGATAGCTTCCAACAACTCTTCCGGGAGGAGTACTCCCCCTCTTGTTTATGCTATGTTCGGATTCTGGGGAATCTAGATTTGAAGAAGGGGGATGATCGTGGATTAGTACTCAGCTCGGTTTACCGATCTGACATGCTACTCACAGGATATGGTCAGTGATAATTACTTTCGGGCGCATGTGTTTGAGCAGGGTCTTCACAGGGAGATTCGTGCTAGTGTAGTACCCCTGTGCATCCCTACGTATGTCGAGCTGCTAGAGAAGGCACTCGTGACGAAGTGATTCTTAGCTGAGGGATGCCAGCTAACAGGTCCTAGTAGTGGATGCTTCATAGGAGAGTCTTCGGTGACAGGAAAACGATAGAGAACAGTGCCTTGGTCGAAGAGGCCCTTCCGTGAGCAGACACAGGGGTAGGGTCAAACATTGTAGTAGCGTCATGGAGAACAGAGGAAGTGTGGAGAGATCCAGTGCTATGCCTGTGACAGATGGGGTCACCTAGCACGGGAGTGCCATACGAGGCATAACGAGCAGTCGTGGCAGGCAGTGGGTGCACCACAGCGTTAGAGGCAGCACCGTGACCTTGGATCCCCCAGGATAGGAAAGGGCGGTCCTTATGGAGGCGACACATGCAGAGCGGCAGAACCTGGAGGTCCGAGATGACATTTCGGGGTCCTTCCACCACCACCACTAGGCATCCCACGTTAGGCTCAGGGAGCTGGCGGTAGGGGCCACGAGCAGCTTTAGGCTAAGGGTGTTTGTGACACCCAACACACGAGATGGTCTGAGGTCGGAATTTTGTTTACTCTATTCTTGCTTCGGTACTAGTAGACACAAGCGCCAACCACTAATTTATATCAGTGATTTTGGTACGGGAGTTTGAGCTTACTGTTGAGGCACTGTCACCTGCACTTAGCCTCGAGGATCCTACGGGAAGTGCCTCGTTGGTGACCATTATCTGCAGATCGTTCGAACTATCATTTGAAGGAGATATATTCACATGGGACCTACTCGTCATCACGATGGAACCTTATGACGTCATCCTGAGCATGGATTGGCTTTATATGGTTCACGACTAGATCGAATGTCATCACAGAAGGATCAGAGGCATGTTATCTAATGGGATGAGGTTCACCATCCTTGGCGAATGAGACTTCATGGTAGAGCAGATGGGTACTATGAGCTGGAGACCACAACATTTTTCTCATCAGTTGGAGAGCATGACTGTCGGAGTAGCAAACAATAAAAGTATCTAGATACCTACCATTGTAGAGGAATACATGGATGCCTTTCCTGAGGATGTCTCGGGACTACCTCTGATGTGAGAGATGGAGTTCTGCATTGACTTGTAGTCAGGGACTGCCCTGATATCATGTGTAGCATATCGGGTGGCACTCATAGAGATTCAGTACCTATGAATTCACATGGATGGCCCTCATGAGAAGGGATTCATCCGGCCTAGTGTGTCCCCCTGGGCAGCTCCGATTTTGTTTGTGAAAAAGGCAGAGTGGATTTTGCGGCTTTGTGTGGATTATCATCGCCTGAATGAGGCCATGATAAAGAACAAGTACCCTTTTCCGAGGATCGACGTCCTCTTCGACCATTTGAGAGGTGCATAGTGGTTTTCAAAGATTGATCTTCGATCTGGATAACACCAATTGTGGGTTCGTGATGCTGACATCCCGAAGATGAGTTTCTGTTGTCGATATGGGCATTACGAGTTTCTGGTGATACCCTTGATCGAAATGAATTCCCCCTACGTTCTCATGTCTTTGATGAACCAGATCTTCCATCCGTACTTAGACCGGTTTGTGGTTGTCTCTATTGACAACATACTCATCTACACTGCGATGGAGGAGTAGCATGCAGAGCATTTTAGGATGGTCCTAGACATACTCCAGGAGCATCAGTTGTATGGGAATTTCTCAAAGTGTCAATTCTGGATTCATGAGGTTCCCTTTCTGGAGCATGTCATTACGGAGCAGGGATAGGCCGTAGATCTCGAAAAGATAGAGGTAGTGCTTGCATGGGATCCACCCAAGAATGCATCAGAGGTGCAGAGCTTCCTTGGTTTGGAAGTGTACTACAGGAGATTCATGGAAGATTTCTCCAGGGTTGCTGCCCCTTTTACCGTATTGATGCGAAAGAGACGATCGTTCACCTGGAGTGATTAGTTCAAGAAAGCCGTCGAGGAGTGGAGATAGAGGCTGACTAGTGCTCCAGTGTTGAGGCTGCCAAAGGAAGGCGTTGAGTTCGTGGTGTACTGCGATGCTTCATGAGCTGTGCTCGGGTGCGTACTGATGCAGCAGAAGGTAGTGATTGCATATGGGTCATGGTAGTTGAGGCCCCATCTGCAGAATTATGCGACTCGCGATTTGGTTCTAGTAGCAGTGGTCTTCGCCTTGAGCCTATGGAGACACTACCTTCTAGGAGAGTGTTTTGTGGTCTACTCAGACCACCAGAGCCTCAAATACATCTTTACTCAGAGGGATTTGAATCTTAGGTAGAGGTTCTGGTTGGAGTTTCTACAGGACTATGATTTGATATAGTCTATACTCCAGGGAAGGAAAACATAGTAGCAGATGCCCTTGGCAGGAAGTCCTTGGATCGTCTAGCGTGGGAAGATTCGGAGCTGTTGGCTTCCCTTCAGATGACCTTTGTGGAACATGAGGGTACTATTTTTCTGCAGTTGACGGTGTTGACTTCTTCTCTCCTTGAGCATGTGAGAGAGTCGCAGCTGGGGGATGTCGACAACGAGGTTCAACATGATCAGATATTCATGGGCTATGAACCCAATGGGTATTCTGAAGGAGGGAATCATGAGATCATATTCTCGGGGTGAGCTGTAGTACTAGTGGATATGTGGGAGGTGGTGATGTGGGAGTTCCATGGTTCTCCCTTGGCTATACATCCTAGTGTGAGAAAAACATACTGAGACCTTCAGTGGTAATTTTGGTGGTCGGGCATGAAGCCAAGCGTATCTGAGTTCGTTTCTCGGTGTCTTAACTTTCAGCAGGTGAAGGCAGAGCATCAGGTTTTGGTAGGGTTGTTAAATCACCTTTATATCCCGAAGTGGATGTGGGATGGAATATCTATGGACTGAGTCACATGGCTTCTGTGCACAACGAAGGTACATGACTCCATTTGGGTGATAGTGGACCGACTCATGAAGCCATCCCACTTCCTTTCCATTAGGGAGTAGAGCTCAGTGGAGAGTTTGGGGCAACTGTACATTCGGGAGATCGTTCGCCTTCATGGAGTACCCTCAATGATCATCTCTGACCGTGATGCGTGGTTTAAGTCTCGATTGTGGCGAGGCCTGCAGGAGGCATTTGGGAGATAGCTGTGGATGAGTACATCTTTTCACCCCTAGACGGATCGGCAGACTGAGCACACTATCTAGGTGTTGGAGGATATGCTCAGGGAATGCGTGTTAGAATTTCCCTATGCTGGGAGGATCACCTACCCTAGGTGGATTTCATGTATATCAATAATTACCACTCTAATATCGGCAGGGCACCTTTTGATTCCCTCTACGGGAGACCCTACAGGTCACCATTGTGCTGGAAAGAGGTTGGGGAGACCACCCTCGTCGGCCCAGAGTTTGTCCAGTCGATGACAGAGAAGGTGCGGGTCATTCGTGAGGGATTTAGGATGGATCATAGTAGACATAAGTCCTATGAAGATCTTCGTCGCAGGCCATTGGAGTTTGAGTAGGGGGACCATGTCTTTTTGAGAGTCTCTCTGTGGCATGGTACATGGAGGATCGACTAAGGTGGAAAGTTATCCATGAGGTTCAATGGGACCTTTGATATCGTGCACATGGTTGGTGAGGTCTCCTACTGTCTAGCTCTACCCCACAGCTAGAGAGGGTGAAAGAAGTCTTCCACCTGTCATAGCTGAGGAAATATGTGCACGATCCCACGCATGTTATCGACTGGGGAGAGATGGACATCGAGGATGGAGCCAACTTTGTAAAGCACCTAGTGGCGATTGAGAACCGGTAGGAGTGGACACTGCGTAGATGAACCATTTCTTTGGTTCGTGTGTTGTGGCAGCATGGGAGGGTGTAGTAGAGCACCCGGGAATGGGAGCGCCAGATTTGGGCTTAGTATCCTTAGTTGTTTTTGTAGTTTTGTTTTTCGGGGATGAAAAAAATGTAGGAGGGAATGATGTAAGAACCTGGATTTTGAGCCTGTAAGATTTTGAAAATTTTCTTGATGTTATTCCAGAGAAGGGGGTTGAGACGACATGTGATTTCTAGACCTAGTGTGTCCGGAATTATTCTTTAATTGCGTTCACAGTGGACACACCAAATAAACAGAGTAACTCATAAATGGTTGCTCGGATAGGAAAACCATGTGCACCATTGAGTACAGGGCCTACGGGTGGGGGGTTAAGTGTTTTTCTACTTAAACACATCCACCCCCACCCTTCTTCTTCCCCTTCATTTTTCCCTACCAGTTTCCCCTCTCAAGAATCATCAAGAGCCTCTCCCCACCTCTCTAAGGCATGGTGCCTCTGGCAGATCTTTAGCGAAGCTCTGGGCTACGCCCAACGAGGTAGGAGTTTTCATTTTCTTTTTTAAATTCCTCATATACATTTGAACTCTAATTATTGCATTGAAATGCTATCTAATTCACGAGCGAATGCCATATTTTCATAGGGCTCGATTTGAGAATCACAACGATACTTTCAGATCAAATTTTTGAGACCCGGGGTGTTCAGGGTGACCCCTTGATGTTTTCCGGCCTTTTTCCCATTTTACGGCGGTTCTAGGGATGTCTGGCAATCAGAAAGGTGGTTCGGAGGCACCCAGTGGTGGCGGCAGGATCCCAGCAGTGGCAGCGGGCTCCCAGCAGTAGGCGGTGGCGGTCCTGGGAGTCGGCGATCCCAAGCGGCGGCAGCGGGCGGAGGTCGGCGACGTGGGTGGATCGGGGGTCGCGAGGCGCGACCACGTGCAGGAAACCGAGACCCGCCTTGAGCGGGTCTCCACGCGGGACAATGACCAGCCATGAGAGCCAGTCGGCGCGGGTGGACCGCGGGTCTGCGGCTGGGCCGCGTGGAAGGACTGCAGGCCGGCGCTGTCGCCCGGACCGGGCCGGTCCAGCCCTAAGGGGGTTAGCCCCCCTTTCCATCGGACACCCGTATCATTCACTACGGGTGCCAGTTTCATGTGTCGTCTGTGGAAGCGTGATCATCTAATTGAGCCGGAGTTTTGAGATGGTCTCAGGGATTTATAATTCTCGAGACGGGGGGCTCGGCGGCGTGTTACGCTTGTTAAGTACCTCGTCAGTATTCTTCTTTTGGATAGCGTGAACACATCCGAAGTCTGTTTTAGGCGCCGTCAGCGACATTGTAACCCAGGTGTCGGGATGATTTAGACCTGGTTGGTTTTAGTCATTGATGCTGGAGTTGAGGTGGCTGCCCCACGGGCCATCTTTTAAGTTGTGAGCAGCATTTTGTGGCTTTTTCCTCAGATGTCTGTTCGGGGCGAATGTGTAGTCGTTTGGACGTATTTTTCTGAGTGCATCGCGTTGGCGTAGTTCACCCAAACTTTTTTAGGACTGAGGTGTGGGCCCAATGAGATGACGTATGAGCATAAAGCGGTGTCGAATAACTTTTTTGTCGGGAGACCATTTCCAGCGAGTAAGTAGTCTATCTTGCATGTTTTTTCACGAGGATTACAACGTTTTAATCTGTTTGGGCATGCAGAACCTCTTTCGAGATCTCATTAAATGTAAAAACATGAAAGGGCATTTTTCTGAGGTTCCCTTGACGCACTCTGACCCAACACATGGTCACGATACAAGTGACGCCTTAATATGTTTGAGGTAGTGTGGAGATATTAGACCCGTTCAAGGTTTACCCTCTAGAGGGGCTCGGTAGTGGGTTACCCACCGGTGTATCTAGGTTTACCCTCCATCATGGCTAGGCAATGGGTTACCCATTAACCTTAGGGATTACCCTCCAGCGGGGCTGGTCAGTGGTTTACCCATTGACTTTAGGGTTTACCCTCTAGAGGGACTGGCTACTGGGTCTCCCGGTGGCCTTTTAGGGTTTATCCTCTTGCAGGGCTAGGTAGTGGGTCACCTGAAGACCTCTTGGGGTTTACCCTCTAGTTGGGATGGGATGTGGGTTACCCGAAAACTTCTTTCAGACTCAGCCCTTTCTATGAAGCTAGTCAGGGACTTTTCTCCGTGGTTACCAGAGCAGGATCCTTGGTTGCATGATTCAGCAATGAGGCAGCTTTGACATGAGGGACCGTTGGACCTCAGTGATGGCAACCCTTAGAACTATTTACAACTTATCCTCGGCTGACCTTGGAGATGGAGATCCCCTTAAGAACTCGTTTGGGTTTCTTGATGGGCATATATATTTACACCCTACCTTTGTTCCCACTCCATGGGTTCAGTTACTCTCCTTCTAAGAGGGGATAAGACACACGGGGTATTCCACGTGCTTTCCGTGTCTAGCTCATCTTGTTCAAGTGAGCCTACTTTCTTTTTCTTGTTGGGTTGAGCTTCACTCTATTTATTTTACTCATTCAGTATTCCCTGTTCTATCTACTACTTGCCATTTTAGTACCTCCATTGTTGCTCCCTCAAGCATTCATGGATTCCTACTGAGTATCTTTATACTCACCCCTTCATGGGCTTTTCCTACACGTGGTGTGCCCTTGCAGACAACGGACATGTTGATCGAGACTATAGAGGAGCGTAGAGGACACATGAGCTTGGGCTGCGTTTAGTGGTCATAGTAGGATTTTCAGGTGTGAGACCTATCATCTATTTAGTTTTATATACTGTTTTCCTGCTTGTGGAACCTTTCGGGTTGGGCACTTTTTCCCTTTTTCAATTCGGTATCTTATCTGTACTTTTTAGCACTTTACTTTTCTCTATTTATAAGTTGATGCATGACTATGGTTGGGTTATATTTGTTTTTCCTTCAGTTTTCTTTTGACTCTGCACATCTACATCGAGTGGGTTTTGTGTGTGTGTACAGGTACATAGGCAAAGGCCTCCCCGAGAATGTTATATATTTGACGCTTGTTTCCAGCCTTTGGCCTATGGAGGCGGGTTTGGTTTAGTTTCGGCTCGGGACCGGTAGGTTCGGGACGTGACAAGAACAGACATCACAAGATTGACATAGAGTGAACTCGATCCCTAGCTGACACTTGGCTCATTAGCCACCATATCCAAGTCCCACATTTCCTCCCTGTGGGACCTAACAAACACCTTAGCGGATTCTCATTGCAATCCTAGTGCCACCACATTAATTCAGTGTTCACCTCTCCACAACTAGAACATACCCATCACTCCCCACCTTTGGAGTGTTGTTACCACTGCTCTCAAAAGGTATTTCAACCTCCAAATCTTATACAAGATCACAAACCAAACCTAAACCTTAGTCATGGTCATCTAGATTTTCCCATAACAAGGAAATGAACATCACCAAGTGCCCGTTATAGGATTTTGTGAACAATACCCTTGGCGTTTTTCATTATTCGGCCCATCCCGAGGTCCCCACCCAATCCCTTGAGGGTGTACATTCCATCCTCAAGCATCATGCATGTCATTTCCATGAGTGTAAACACCATGATGTCCCTCATCAAACCAAACACATTTATGTCTCTTGTCATGATCCAAGGCTTCTTAACATACCTGGAATGTTGATAAGATGTTTGGAATGCTCGTCACTAGCAGGGGTATGCTAAAAATCATAGAAGAACACCACAACCAAATTATTTGTTTCTGATTTCACACTAAGGGACCCCAAGGCCTGCCAGGGATATCAATCTTTTCTGCTGAACATGTCACATCAACATTTAACCATCACAACTCAGGTGGGATTTCCAATAAGATTCAACCATCACTCCACATCCAAACTCTTCATACTAAAAAGTTCAGCCACATGAATTCCCTTACCTTGGGCGTCACCATTGACTAAAAAAATATAACAAAACTCCATCCACCTTCGTCTCTAAAACAAAAAATATCCTCAAGCCTCCATGAATCATCATCAAAATAGGTGAGCTGGGAATCCATACGATACAACCCTTCGAAATAAACCATAGATCCTATCACACTTACTCGGGTGCCTCTACGAAAAAAACAAAGGTATAGCTATACCATTTACAAAAACAAGGTGGTACTCAGTATGCATTAACTCCCCTATGATGTATCCTCCATGCTGCATATTCTGAGGTACCTGCACCACTGGGATAACCTCCCACGTGGTCACCCTTGATTTTTCAGAACTATCTACGCATAATCATAACTCAAGATGCACCGCTAAACCTTAACCTTCCCACATATCCCTGTAGTCAAATACACATCATACAACACCTTGAGATCCACTATTAATGTTCAAAACATCAATGTGTGACACACACAAAAAATCACTAGATGCCCTATCCGACCTCTCTCATAGGTAACCATGAAGGTTGAATGATACCAAATCACTAAACCAGAGTCACAAATAAGAGAAGAAATTGGTACTCTCTGAAAACCATGCTTATCATGACACGAACAAAGAAATTCTCATGAATTGAACTCTCACTCCCATTCTGATGCACAATATCCCAAGCACGCCAAAAACCATCTAATCTAGTTTCCCCACTAAAGGTGTACACATTAATCGCCCTTAAAAGAAAACCATCCTCTCCTAGATTCAAAACAAAACTCATAAGGTCTCTACACAAAGGGCCACCAAGACCCAGTCACCATCCTTCAGGTCCATCTTGCACTTAGTACAGTCATGAACCCCGATATTTTCGTCACTGACATTACCAAGAAACACCTTAGAACCCAAAAGGACACAACCATTAAAATGGTTCCCTAAACACACCACCTAGGCCATATCACAACCATCCAGGACTTACAATCCAAATCCAAATTCTTGAACTAGGGCACTCTCACTACCCCAATCCAGACCAACATGGGTCAACCGACAACACAGAGGATACCCGCCTTTAAAATCAATCATTCTCATTTTAAAAATATCATTCACCCAACACTTCGAATAATTACTGATAGGATGTAACCAAAGATGGACAAGACCTCACACTATGAACCATTAATAAAACATTCTTCATACTCTATCCCAACGGTCAACATCGCACATTGAACACTACCCTCTACCGTACCTATTGCGGTCGTGGACCACATTGCGTAACCAGTTTACTTAATCACAAGAATTTTTTCAACACCTCTTCAAACCAATTCATCATTTACGACACGATCCATTCCTCTTTGGAACATTTACCAATTAAAAACTTGTTAAAATCATAATTTTAACTCATTAAAACCATTAATTAGGCAAAATTAATTAACAAATTTACCGTAATTATATGATCCTTTTTTATACACCGAGTCAAAATTTTACAATATATCACAACCCCGAATTTAAACCCATCCTAAAAATTCCTTTTTACATGTTATTTTTTAACTACTCATTTTTCTTTCCTTTCGTTCACCCCCATTCATTACAATTATTAGGAATCATTTTATTTATATTTATCAAGGAATGAGAATGCATTCTACTCTTTATTCCTTGCACATCCATCATGTGTGTCTGCCTATAATGATGCATTCCACCTATATCCTTATGTGCCTAAAATTATTCATGAATGCACAGACCCGTGTCATTCTTAAAAAAAATAAAAATATCATAAATATTTCATATCACAAAACATGTGCATCACGCAATGGTGAAATTTCATTAAACTATAATAACAATCATCAAGAACAACAATTCCCATCCATGGTGACATGGGTTTTCTGTCATACATAGGTTAGCTACTCCCAAGAACAAACTCATTGCTAAATCCCAATACCTCTTAATATCATGTCTACCATCCCCAAATAGTAATAATGAGAAAATAACTCCTTTGATACCACTTTATAACATCCCCAGACTAGATTCAACTAAACTGTTGCTCTAATCCAGGTCATCACATGACCTCAAGTGCACCTCCTCTTATGACATAGGTTACTGACTAGCAGTGAGGGTCTAATGAGTCACATGGGGAGACTATACCCTCTTTACCAGAATAATCCACAACAAAACACAATATAAATAGTAAGAACATTACGGACAACCAATAAACATGCATAACCAAACTTCTCCCAAATGGGTACAACCATTAATCAAATACAACTATGTCATGTCATACTAGTAGTGAAAGTGAAGAAACCCAAAATAAAACAAATGATCAGAACTCCAAATGGGTCCCGAATCTATGTCTGGGTCCTTCTCCATGTACATCGCAAGCCCAACTCAACCTCCTAGTGTAGGGCCTTTTCCCTTATCCTGACCTACAACCAATAAGTCTCCTCAGGTACCAAACGACAACCCGAGAAATGTGTGAGTAGAATACTCAATAGTACACCACCATATGTGTCTACAAAATATCCAGTATAATAGATACTGCATGTACAAAGAAAATATATTTTATGAAAACAACCGATAGTTACGGGGACATTAGTCAATAATATTCTATTCAATTCAGGACTTGTATTTATCCCAATTCAATTTTTTACACCATCTTCATTAAATAAGCCATATTGATCACATGTTCTATTGGTCATGCATAAATGGCATCTACGCAAGGGTCTAAGGAATCCAATCACAATGAAAAGGGAAAAAAATTATGTCCCTATCTAACTAGGGATAGACATATAACATCAACACATTTTATTCACGTCGAAGCCTCAGTCTGGGTGGAATGAAACAATTACGGCAATAGATCATCTATCCCCTTCTCCAACCCATGAATTTTGGGGTGGAGTTTATAGCCTCATTCCAACTCGACCCTCGGGCATATAACCTCAAGTCAATACGTCACTTTACCAAGCCATATCCACATGCTTATTTTTGAAGTCACCACAACCATACCATTACATAGCCAAGCATATTCAATTCCATTTGATATCACAACACATAACATAAATGCAAGAATTAATACAATTTCATCACCCATTAAAACATTTACAATTTACAATTTATGTTCATTAATCCCAATTCCTGTTCTCATGCCTCAACCCATTGGGTTTACTCAAAAATCACTACGCCTTAGACAAACCCATCAGTGACCATACATTTATCCCATTATCCCATTTATCTTTTTCCAACCATTAACCCATTTATCCATTTCTAGTATATTTCTCAAATCGAATAACACTATCCATTTATTACATTTAATCATTTAGGTGTACAACCTAATTCACATGTATTTATGAATTCCACAATTTCATCCATTCCCTTATTAAAACCCATTAACACTTTCCCTATTTCCCATTCCATTACATAATTGAAATTTCACCATTTAGCATGCTCTAATCCCTTTATCCCTTTTTCTAACAAAATTAAAGAAAAAATCGACATTATCTCTTCCAACCTAATTACCCATTTCCAACACCTAGTGGCTTTATCACCCTAGTCAAATTTACCATTATTCCATTAATAACTTAATCAACCATTATGAAATAATCTGAATGGATTCCACATTGTTGTTCGATAACCCATCACTTAACCCTACCCCACTCTAGGTTCAGTTTTTCGGCACACCACATGGGTGGTCCTAAAAAGGTCAGGTCATCATAAACACATTCCACAAGTATTGTGAGGGTTTCAATTGGTTATTTAGAAACCCATTTTTATGAAACACATCAACGGAACCAAGAACACCAAAAGGGAAAAACAATAACTCAAAATTCAATGCACAAATCCAATAATAAATCTATGGGATAATACTTGTAAACCAACTACCTAGAATCCATTGATTAAAAAAATATTAATCGTGGACATGGATTTGGATTCAAGAACCCCTTGAAGCCTCATCCTAGATCTCATCTGAAAATCAGGGTTTTAGGTTTTGGATGGAGAATGAGGAAGATACGATCCCTAAACTGAAAAGTTAATCAAGAGTAGGAATAGGCTTACCCTAATCATCGATTCGCTTCGAAAGGCACTCCAAATTCGAAAGAATCAAATTATATTGATCCTTGGGACCTTTTGGAACCTTTGGTTCATTCATAGGGTTGCAAGGGAGGAGGAGGAAAACCCAGAGTTGAGTTCTTAAATCATGGGGTGGCATTTTAGTAATTCTTTTAAAAGTTTCTTGGCTGCTCGGTTTGCCAAACCTTGCACAAACTATGTGGAAGATACTACTGAAGATCACCCCCTTGGCACAGTTTCTTGGGAATTTCACATGGTATGACCAACCTTACACTGACCATGCCTATGATTCTATCTAGGGCTGCACTATTAACTTGAATGATTTGAATGGTTTTCACTAACAATGCATAAACCATGAAACAAGCCAGAAATTCTTTCTTCTTACCCTTTCATGAACTGAATCCCCATAACACATCCAAGTCTTCAGATAAACATGGGAAAAAATTATTTATCCAAAAAGAAGATTCCCAAGTAAAAACATGTAAAACATTCCTTATGAAAATCTAGGACCTTACAAATGAAAGATTGATGATGAATATAACAGGAGCATAGATACCATGCTTTTTTATAAAAGAAATAAAATGTTTGAGAGATGAAAACACGCATAGAATAACAGATAATACATGAAAACACATATTTTAGATGAAAAACAGAATATTTTCATATTGAAATGGATGATGATGTGTGAAATTTCATAAACATAAAAAACTGATGGAGATATGACACAAAAAACATTCCATGGGGATTTGTAAATTGATAATAATAGAGTATGAAATGTAAATACCCTGAAGCATGATATGAATGTAAAATTAAACAAGAACAAAGACATTATAGAATAGGGATAATTTTTTATGATTCCATCATCATGTAGTTACTCCAAAAATGTTGTTACATTTTAAAAGAAATATCTCCAAAAGTAATCTTGAAATTTCAAACTATAACTGTTGAAATCACCCATGGAAGGTTGTAATTCTGGATTCCCATCGTTCTTCTTGATTAGGTCAGAACATCTAAAATATGGATGAAATAATATTTATAATATGGGTTTATGTTATAAAAAAGGAAGGAAGATTCCTGAAAAATAGTTGTTTCAGATCAACTCATATGAGTGATGAAAATAACACATTAGTATAAAACATTTTTTTAGTAATTTATATTGAATAAAAAAATTTAATGTTTCTACTTGTAATGAATTTTGTTTTCCACAAAGTATATAAAATTTTCCATAATATATTTTTACATATACATTGTAGAGTGTATAAATAATGTGTGGGGAAATAATAATATATGAGAACTTAAAAAATGTATCAATACACTGAGTTCATTGTTTTATTGATAAATAAATTTGAACCATTTAAATAAAATTAGATGATTTGATCAAGATGAGAACATAATAGATGATTTTAAATAATGGATCCCAAGTCATATGAATATGTATTATAGATTTAGTAACATATTGAATCAAACTAATTTTATGAAATAGGTAATTGAGGTAAACGTTGACTTTAACGTCTTCTTTTCTACATAACATGGTATCACAGATAGAGGATGTTCTTATCAAATTATAAGTGATCGATAAAATCATAATAATATTTATAAATGTAAAGGAGGATCTATGCATTTTGTAATGATATATATTTATTTATATTGAGGTTATTGAAACAAATAATGTTTGGAAAATAATAATTAGTATAGGTAGGAATTTATTCGTTGATGAAGTAAATAAAAACATATTGAGTGAAAATTTAACTTCATATATTGAAAATGAGAAAATATTAAGGAATAATTATTGAAATTTCATGAGAATAATGTGATCAATTGGGGTTGTGATAATTATGAATTACGACTCACTTTGGGGAAGTAACAAAATACAGTTATATATGTAATTTATGATAAAATGAGATATAAAATGGTAATTTTAAATGGGAAAAATATTAGAAAGAATTAAATTTAATAGAAATATATATGTATTATACCCCCAAAAAAATTAATAACATTTACTATTTTTTAAACATATAAAATGGATTAACAAAGAATAAAATTATTAATGGTGGATAAATGAAAACCAAAATAAATATTCTAAAGATTCACTCAGGTCTCTATGGTCCAGTAACTAATAATTACAAAACAGTGATAGAGAACTGAAAACATTCATAGAATATTTCACAATAATGACATGAATAATTGTTATGGGACATGATTAAATGTATTTATATAGATTAAAGTGATTTTATAGTCCTTATATACGAACACATGATTACATTTTAAGAAACAATTGATAGATAATGGGTGTGAGTATAACAATAAAAATTGATATAGTATTCTAATTATAAAGACATAATTAAAGAATTTAGTTCCACATATATTCCAAAGACATTAGTACATAAGAGGAAGAATGGATGTATAATTTATTTTCATAGAATAATTTTGGAACATATTTATACGTCATGGTATAATTGTTAACATCCCATTATAAAAACATGAATAATTCATAGTAAATACCAATAATGACCCATACTTTACATACATGGTTACTACTTCAGAATTTAAGCTTACTTATTATAACATATAACAAAACCATGATAATACCGTACATGTATCGTGTCTTTAGAAATTGGGAAACATAAACAACAGGTTCATAAATCATCTATATTGTCTCCTGTTTATTTCATCATATCTAGAGTGTCTTTTGGAATATTCAACTTAATAACCTTCTTCTTGACCTAGGGAAACGAAAACATACAAAAGGGTGAGTTAAAATGCTCTGTAAGGGTAAACAAAATAAATATCAATCATATCATATTCATAAGAACATAACATTTTCAAAATAATAACCTACAAAAGAGATCATAATATCATAACATGGGATAAATCATATTGGTGAAATGAAATCCCAATAATCATAACATAAAACATGAAACATTGTGGAATACACACATAATCATAGAAAATCAGTTCATATTAATCAAGGCTCTTTTCTAAGACCATCATAGTGGACAAAGTCCATTACTGAACTGAGTTCACTCTTCATTCCAGTCTTGTATCACTGAACCAGATTGACTTGTCATTCTAGACATGTCTATCTCATGAGATATAAATCTTTACCTAATTAATTGGAGAAATATATAGGTCCCACCCATCTCATAATGATACCATTTTTAATTGTGCCACAAAATCATAAATCATACATCATAACATAACCCAAGTAATAAAAATGGGATTCTGAAACCTCATGCCATCATAACATAAATCATATAAGATAAAAGAAATTCATAAAAATAATTCCATAATAATAAAATCCATGTAAAAATAGGGATATAAATATTACCTTGTATCGTCTTAGATGGAAAATAATATTGATAAAACACATGAACTCCATTCCTGAGAAAAATATCCTTTCTACTTCAAAAACAGTTTTCCTTTCTTAACATGTAATAAAATTTTAAACTAAAAGAAGTTCATTAAAAATAAACTTGAAAACATGAAAAGAAATCTTCATGGACATAATTTTCTATGAAATCATAAAAATCCATTCAAGCTGTATAAGTTAAATAAACATTCTTCTCGCACTTTGGCTAGAAAAGTCAAAAAGTACCTCGTACTAAAAACGGAAAAAGATTCGTTTCATATATTTTACTAAAAACTCATAAATGGGTAAAATTGGACTTAAAAAATTGTAGGAGGATAGAAATAATATTACATATTGAGGAAACATGGATGTGGATGATAAATATTCCCCAGTAAATTTTGAAGTATAAACAATCTCGGATAAAAATGAGATTGCGAGATTTTCCCTTACCTCAAGACAGATTTGCTTCATACATATCCAAACCTCTTATACAATGATTTAAATAATGTCATTTCTTTATTAAAGAATCATATTCATTGTTATGATATCATATATGGTCATATTATAATCTTCTTATTAGTAATATTTCATTTCGAATTGTTATTTGGGTGTTCATTGCTTTATGTTCTTATGCATGTTTTGTCGAATAAATTCTTATTATTCTTTTTAGGATATAGATAACTCATTTCCATAATGTTATTAGTGTAATATATATCATATTTATTCATTAAATTCACGTATATAATCATTATTAAATGAAGATCATGTAGAACGAGTCGCCTCCCATCGTGGAGACGGTAGGCCGTACGTATGCACGAGCGATGATATCATTCCCATGACCATGGAATTGTATTTAAGTGTATGTATACTATTTATGAATAAATATCACATTAAAATAATCATATATAGTTATTCATTACACCATTATACCCATCCTAGTAAGGTGGTGGTGGAAAACAGATTACACCACGGCGTGGAGACGGTATTCCATACGTACGCACGCGCGGTGATTTCATTTTCTGTAGGATGGATAGAAGTTGAAATAGGGTTATTTAATATTTATAATAATATATCAGTATATGAGTGATAAATATGTTATTACTTCATAATGAAACAACTAAATAAGAGGAAGTAGAAGAAGATATAATTTTGAAAAAATCAGTAACGGATATTACCTCTTCTCCGACACACCTCTTTGAAACCTCCTCTTAGGGAACTAAAATTTGACTTGGAAGTAGACTTGGACCTCTAGTATGTTTCTATGGAAGTTGAGAAGGGAAATGTGTAGGGTTTTTCCGAGCTCTAAGGCTCAAAATTGTGTGAGGATGAAAGAGAGGAGGTGTCCTTTTATAAGGGAGGAGAGGGGCACCTTTGGAATCTAAATAAATTCAAACCCCACTTAAAAACTTCCAAAATTATTCGAATTAAAAGATTATATGAGATAGGGTTGTAATATCATCAACCAATAAAATTTATACATGTTGGGAATTTATATTGATCATTATAAACATGATTTATCCTTATTTAATTGATTTAATTTTATTTGTGGTAATAATATTCTAAATTTTAAATCATTATAAATAATTACTTATATGTTGTTAATTGTCCATAATTGTATACATTATGACATTGTAGACCAAAAAAATTTTAAATTATAATTTTTAAATATTTTTGTGATTTTTAAATTTTTTTATAATATGTTATTTTTATAAAATAACAGTAGTGTCAATTTTGACACTATTCATTTATTTGAATTTAAATAAACTCCACAGAGAAGATATATTTTAACTAAAAGATTTAATAGATTTATAACATGTCATATTTATCTAGGAAATTAGTTTAATATATTAAATAGTTTATTTAGTATTTATTTTAATATTTTTAAAACCATTTATTATATATTTCAATCAATATAATAATTTCAACATCACTATTGTGTCATAATTAATGATAATTATTTAATCCCAAAAAATTATAAATAAATTCACATGATGTAGATAATTTTATTAGTTTTCTAGATACTATTCTTGTTCGATATTTTATTAATTTTATCACTAAATTAAAAATTTTACACTTATAAGATTTAATAGAGTGACATATTGTCACTTTCTTTAGTTTTAATAATAATAACATACTTTTTATGGTCAAAGTTCCATGAAATGAATCTATTCCGACCCAAAGGTGATATGGGTCTACTTTTATTCATCCAGTAGAATTTTTTCATGTGTTAGGGTAATTTTACTATTTTCTTTTTACCCTTAATTACCCGATTTACCTTTAAGTGTAGTAAATAAAAATTACCGTAGTTACTATTCATAAAAAAAAAATAAAAGTAACTTATTGACATAATTTGGACCCAATGAATCAAAATATGGAATACATTTTTCATTATTCAAAACACAGAAGTTGTAGTAATTAATATAAAATTAATCCAATTGTTAAGCCAACAGGTTTTTAAAGTTAAAACATTGCCAAAGATTGAAATTTTTTTACCTATGAATTTAATGTAAAATTAATGAAAATGACATAAATTATATTAACTGGTAAAAATATATTCTATTTATACTTTAAAACCATTTAATAATATATTTTAACCATATAAATTATTTTGATGAAATATGTTGTTTTCAATTAATAATTTGCGTATTGTTACTATTGATCAAAATATGAAAGATATCAGAAAAGTATCAAAAATTTATCCAACGTAATTTTTTATTTCCTGATTCAATGTAATAATTATATTTTGTAAAATTGAACTAATAAAATTTCCAAAAAATATCTTTAAAATTGGTGTGCCATTAAAAGGTGGAAAACTGTATTTTTGAAAAAAAAAATCTTTTATCCGAAAAATTGATTTTTTTTCTCGTATCATATGTAAAATTAATTCTAATGTTATATAAAATTAAAAATTTTGTTAATACTATTTATAAAGGATACTTTATATAATATTTTAATAACATATCATTGTTTAGTGAAACTCGATATTGCGTACAGCACATGCTATCGAGGAAGGTTGCTCTTGCGTATAACGCATGCCAAGCAAGTGTTGTGTGTAGTGAAAGATTCATTTGATGTTGCATATAACATAAGACATAATGAAAAATTTACTTCTCATAAAATATAAGGGTGTTACATTATACCCCCCTTAAAATTAATTTCACACTCAAAACTTTTCACTTCGTAACAAACAGATGATGATACCCCTCCCACATCATATCCTCAAGCTCCCATGGAGCTTTTTCTAATTGGTGGTTCCTCCATATAACTTTCAACAAGAGAGTGGTCTTATTCCATAGAATATTTTCACTACGATCCAGAATCTCTATCGGTGGTTCATCATAGGAAAGATCTTGCTCTAGCGGTACAATTTCTGAGCTTAGTACATGTGAAGGATTGGGTATGTACTTTCTTAAGAGAGATACATGGAACACATCGTGGACTTGAGAGAGATTCATTGGAAGCGCCAATCGGTAAGCTACCTTCCCAACATGATCTAGTATTTTGAAAGGACTGATATACATAGGGCTCAACTTTCCCTTCTTTCCAAATCTCATTACTCTCTTCCAAGGAGATATTCACAGGAACACTTTATCACCCACTTCAAACTCTAGGTATTTTCTTCAGTTGTCGGGATAATGTTTTTGTTGTATCTGATTTTCTCTTATGTGTTGTTGAATAGATCTGACCTTTTCTACAATCTCATCATCAAAATCAGGTCATAATAGCTTTCTTTCCTAAAATTCATCTCAACAATTTGGTGTCCTTCATTTCTTTCCATAGAAGGGTTCATAAGGAGACATCTGAATACTGGAGTGAAAGCTATTATTATAAGAAAATTCCACCAAAGGTAGGTGTTGATACCAACCAACTTTGCAATCCATAGAGAAATATCTTAACATATCTTCTAGATTTTGAATTGTTCTCTCAGACTGACCATCTATCTAAGGATGATAAGAAGTCCTGAAACTCAACTTTGTATCTAAAGTATGCTGAAGACTTCACAAGAACTTTGAGGTAAACCTCAGATCCCGATCAGATATAATGGAAAGTGGTACACCATACAACCTTACCACTTCCTTTACATCTATCATGGAAAGCCTATCCAGAGAGAAATCTTCTCCAATAGCAATGAAGTGTGACAACTTCATAAGATGATCAACTATGACCCAGATAGAATTATTGCCTTTGGTTGTTTTAGGAAGTCCGGTGACGATGTCCATAGTGATGTTTTCCCATTTCCATTTGGGTATGGGTAATGGTTGTAACATCCCCTTAGAATTCTGTCTATCAGCTTTAACTTGCTGACACACTAAGCATCGAGAGACTTATTCAGAAATATCTATTTTTATTCCATCCCACCAGAAGTACTCTTTTAGGTCCTTATACAGTTTCGTGCTTCTAGGATGAATAGAGAATGAAGAACCATGAGACTCATCTAGAAGCTCCTTCTTTAATTCTGGGATGGGAGGAACAAAAACCTGATTCCTGAAACTTATTATTCCATCACAATCAAGGCTGAATTCATGAACATTTCTCACCTTATTTTGTAACTCTACATCTTATTTTTGTGCCTCTTTAATCTTCACATGTATAGATGGTTGAGCATTCATTAGAGAAATACAATATTTCCCCCTTCCATTATAATTCCAAGATCCATCCTGTGTAAATCCATAAATATTGGATATTTTGTGATCCTCATCATGGATAAGCTAGCATGGTCTTGTTGACTTAATGCATCTGCCACCTTTTTTTCTTTCCCAGGGTGATAATGAATTGAGCAGTCATAGTCCTTAATCAACTCCAACCATCTTCTTTGGCGCATATTCAGCTCTTTTTGTGTGAAAATATACTTTAAAATTTTATGATCAGTATAAATATCACACCTTTCACCATAAAGATAATGCCTATGTATTTTTAATGAATAGATTACCACGGCTAACTCCAAATCTTTTGTTGGGTAATTTTGCTCATGAATTTTCAACAGTCATGAGGCATAAGCTATCACCATATCATTTTTCATGAGAACACACCCCAGTCCCTTCTTAGATGCATCACTGTAGATCACAAAATTTTCACCACTACACCACAATGTGAGCACGGGTGCACTAGATAACTGTTATGTTCACTTTTTGAAATTATCGTCACACTCCTCCATCCAAACGAACATAAATCCATTTTGAGTCAACCTGGTGAGATGATTATATATCCTTATAAAATCATTCAAAAAACATCAATAATATCCAGCCAGACCATGAAAACATCGGATCTCATTTACTGTTGTTGGTCTCGATCATATTATGATAACCTCTGTTTTTTCTGGATCCAAAGATATCCCCACTTTTGAGATTATGTGACCCAAAAAAGAAACTATTTGAAGCCAAAATTCACAATTGGTAAATTTTGCCTAAATCTTCTCCTTTCATAGGGTCTTTAATACAATTCTAAACTGATCTTAATGTTCTTCCTTGCTCTTTGAATAGACAAGAATATCATCTATAAAGACTACCACAAACTAATCAAGATAGTCTATAAAGACTATATTCATTAGATCGATGAAGATAACAGCATTATTAGTAAGACCAAATGGCATCACTATAAATTCATAGTGTCCATACGTTTTATGGAAAGCCGTCTTAGGTATATCCTCCATTTTGACCCTTAATTGATGATACCCTGGACGAAGATCAATCTTTGAAAAGTATTGAGCTCCACGTAGTTGGTCAAATAAGTCATCAATGTTAGGGAGAGGATATTTGTTCTTGATAGTGATCTTGTTACGTTCTCTATAATCAATGCAAAGTATCATTTATCAATCATTCATCTTAACAAAGAGAACAGCTGCTCCCTAAGGTGACACACTAGGGAATATGAATCCTTTTATAAATATTTTCTTGGAGTTTCTTCTTCAATTCCTGAAGCTCAATTGGGGCCATTCTATATGTTGTCTTTGAAATAGGAATAACACCCGGTATGAGTTCTATTGAAAAATCAACTTCATGATATGGTGGAAGACCTGGAAATTACTCCAGAAAGACATCATCAAACACCCTTACAATGGGCATATTCTAAATCTTGAGTTTCTCTGCAACCATTTCAGATAAATGACCTCCATTTATTAGAATCAAGACCCATAATATGTATGAAATTTCCACTGGAAGGTTATACTCATCCCTGCATCGATAGATGATAGAAGATTGATCATGAATATTAAATGTGATTTCCCTTCTTTGGAAATTGATATGACCTACGTATAATGAAATCCAATCCATGCCAATAATCACATAAAATTCCACTGTAGGAAGGATCACATGATTTTCATTAAGCAATTCCCACAAACTTCAATCAGAGAATAATTTTAAACTTTTGATGTGACTGTTGTTCCATTAGGGTTGTCACAACTAACTCAATATCTTACTGCTGAGGTAATATAACGATACCATTAGACAATTCTTCATAAATAAAAGATTTCATGGATCCATAATAAAAAAACATTTTCTACTTTAGAGTGGATGGTAAGTGTACCTTTCAACACTTCTTTATCATCCTCCACATCTCCAATAGAAATTTCATGTGACATTCCTTTGTCTTTGGCCTTAAGTTTTTGTTGACATCGATAATCATCAACAACCCTTGGATTAGGGCATTGATTGGCATAATGACCCATTTCCTTTCACATGAAACATTGAAGTGTAGAAGGTGAATTATGTGTATCCCTTTATTTGTTTGCATCATTAGACATCTTCTTCCCATTATTTCGACATTCAACTACATGATGACCTTCTTTTTCACACTTAAAACATTTACCTGTCCCTTTAATACAATTACCTCCATGTTTCTATCCACACATTGAGCATATGGGAAAACTCATCTTCTTTTCCGGGTGGACTTTATATTTTTCATTGAATTAAATTTTCCTCTTCTTATCAAACCCATATGATTGATGGAAAACTCTAATCTCCATCTCAACCTTGAGAGCACATCAATGAATTTCCTTGTAGCTATTGAAGTCCCTTATGGGTAATTCCCTTTGAAGACATGGTTTTAATCCACTAAATAATCGATCAATTTTACTCTCAGTTTGGATAATAATTCTAGAAGCGTACCTTGCAAGTCTTGTAAAATTTTCTTCGTAGGTACCAAAAGATTCATCATTATTTTGCTTTAGTTCAAGAAACTCCTTCTCCATCATTGTTCGAAGAGTACAAGGGATGTATTTATTGAAAAATATGTTCTTGAACTCGTCCCATTCCATAGACTCAATTTCATACCTTTTCCTCATATTCTTAATATGATTACACCATTGATTAGATTCACCTTCTATGTAACACCCGAGATTTTTATGAGTAATATTTTGTTTTTATATATCATCAAAGGAATATTTCACTACATACTAGCTTGGCTTACTTTACACGCAATCACGACCTTCCTCGCTAGCTTGCGTCGTACGCAATACCGAGTTTCACTAAACAACGATATGCTATTAAAATATTATAAAAACTAGCCGTTATGAATAGTAATAACCAATTTTTGAAATTTTATTTTTCAAAATGTACTTCATTTTTGGATTCGGAATACCGAAATTTGCCTAGGGTGAAATTTTGGTATTTTTCTGAAAACTATCAATTTTTGATGAATAGTGAAACCACTAAGTGGTAGGTTAAAAACTGAATTTTGCATAAAACTTAATTTTACCGCTTCTGTGAATGTAATTTCAAAAATCCGACAGATACGGTTAATATCAAGGACTAAAATGTGGTTCAATGAGATGAAAATAATTTTTGGTGAATAGTAACTTTTTACTTTTTTTTACCGCAGTTAATAATAATTAGGGTAGCTAAGGGTAAATATGATATTAGTATTACCCTAACACATGTCCTAATTCTATTTTACATGTTTAATTCGACCAAAAACAAACTTAGGAATAAAAATATGACCATTTAGGCCCACTTGGATTAGATTAGGACATTTATTACTAATTTATTTAAAGAAGGGTCAAAATAGTTAAAATCAAAGTTTAATAAGTAAATAATTTTTAATATGGGGTTATACATAAGATAAATTCGACTATAAATATTCATTAGAAAGATAAAAAGATTTTTCTACATAATGGTAGTTTATTTGTAATTTTTAGACATTAAATAATTTAATTTATTTATGACACAATGATGATGCAGTAATTATCTTATTAATGAAATATTGACAAAATTAATGTTATAAACACCAAAATAAATGTAATTTGAGACTTTTTATGAATTACACTAATTATCTAGGTTACTATGATATATTAGTGTTGATTTAATAAACTTGGTTCGATCATATAATTCTGTTATGACTTTCACAAAAATCATATATCAAATAGTGTCAAAATTGACACAAAATAGTTTTTAAATCAAATATAATATTATTAATTGTTATTTTATTCCTAAAAATCTAAGTTTAGGCGAAATGACTTATATAAGGATATATATATTAATAATAAACAATTTGGGGTTCTTTTGTCATGTTATAGTAAGTTTATTAACCATATAGTGAAAGAAAACAAAAAGACACGGTAAAAGTTAAATTATTTAACTTAGAGTTAAATCTAATTTATAAGGTTAAAATAATACACTAAACTTGTCTAAATCCGATTGGTTGATAGGATTTCGACCCATCCCCACTTTATCTTCTAAATAAGACCCTTGGGAACCATTATAAACCGATTTTGACTTTAATATAAAATAATATTTTGAGATATTCCTAAGGTGCCCCTCTCCTCCCTTATAAAAGGGAACCTCCTCCCCCTCCTCCTCACACCAATTTGAGCACTCAAGCTCGGCCAACCCCTGCCATTTTCTCCTCTCCACTTCCCTAGAATAATCCTAGAGGTCCTGGTCTTCTTCAAAGACCAATCTTAGTTCCCTAAGTGGAGGATTCAAAGTGGCATTCCAAAGAAGAGGTAATATCCATTACCGATCTTTTCAATTTCTTTCTTCTTCAACTTCTTCTTATTTAGTTGTTTCATGATAAAGTAATAACATCAGTATTACTTACATACTGATTTGTTATTATAAATATGAATCAACCCTAATTCACCTTCTATCCATCCCACGGAAAAATGAAATCACCGCGCGTGCGTACGTACGGAATACCGTCTCCACGCCGTGGTGTAATCTATTTTTCCACCATCAATTTACAAGGATGGGTATAATGGTGTAATGAGTAACTATTTATGATTATTATAAAGTAATATTGATACTGAAATAATATATATATACTCCAATACAGTTCCAAGATCATAGGAATGATATCATCACTCGTGCGTACGTACGGAATACCGTCTCCACGATGTGATGTGACTCGTTCTACATGATCATCATTACATAGTAATTATATAAATGAATTGAATGAATAAATATGATATATGTTACACTAATAACATTCTGGATATAAGGTATATATAACCTTAAAAGAAGAATAAGAATGTATTCGGCAAAACACGCATAAGAACAAAAGGCAATAAAGACCCGAGTAACAAGTAACAATGAAATATTACTAACAAGAAGCTAAGAATATGACCATATATGATATCATATCAATATGTATGATTATGGAATAAGTCAATAACATTATTTAAACCATTATACAGGAGCTTCGGACACGTACAAAGCAAATCGGACCTAAGTTAAGGGAAATATCACAATCTCATTTTTATCCGAGATTGTTTATACATTGAAAGTTACTGGGGTGCATTTTATCATCCAAATCCATTTTTCCTCAATATGTAATATTACTTCCATCCACCTAAAATTGTTGAAATACAATTTTACCCTTTGATGAGTTTTTAGTAAAGGATATGAAAGGAATCTTTTTTCGTTTTTCGTACGAGGTACTTTTTGACTTTTCCGACAAAAGTACGAAGAATGTTTTTTTAACTTATACGGCACGAACGGATTTGTACGGTTTTATAAAGCCTTATTTTCATGAACCTTCCTCCAAAATATTTCATGACTATTTTCAATAAAATCTCTTTCTTTTAAAATTGCATGATGTTTTGTGAAAAGAAATTGATTTTGAAGAAGAAAGGATATTTTCCTCAAGAATTCAATTCAAGTGTTTTATCAAAATTATTTTCCATCTAAGATAATAAAGGGTTCTTTTTATATCCATATTTTTACATTGATTTGACTATGTTGTAATGGAATTATGTTTATGAATTTCTTTATATTATATGAATGGTTTTATGATGTCATGTTGTTTAAGAATCCCATTTTTATTACATGGGTTATGGAATGATGTATGATTTATGATTTTGTGGCACACATAAGAATGGTATCATTATGAGATGGGTGGGACCTATATCTCCCTCCAATGCATTGGGTAAAGATTTTATATATCATGAGATAGACATGGCTGGAATGGTAGGTTATACCGGTTCAGTGAAACAGGACTGGAACGAGGGTGACTCGGTTCAGAAAGGGACTTTGTCCACTAAGATAGTCTTGGCAATGAGTCATGACTAACAAGAAATGATTTTCCATGATTATGTGTGCATGCCACAAAGTTTCAGGTTTTATGTTATGATAATGGGGATCTCATTTTCACTTCTATGATTTATTCCATGTTAATATTTTATGATCACTTTTGCGGGTTATGATTTTCAAAAAGATATGATATGATTTTTATTTCCTTTATTTGCCCTTGCTGAGCATTTGAGCTCACCCTTTTATGTTTTCTTTTCCCCAGGACAGGAAGATGGATATTAAGTAGAATATGCTAAAAGGGACCCTAGATATGATGTAATAAATGGGAGACACTGTATAAGATTTATGAACTAGTTGTTTATGTTTCCCAGTTTCTAAAGACACTATACCTATACGGTCCTTTGTGGTTTTGTCATATGTTGTAATAAGTGTGCTTCAATTTTGAAGTATTAACAATGTATGTAAAGTATGGGTCGTTATAGTTGGTATCAGAGGAAAGGTATAGTCAACCATTGGAAACTAGGATGTGAAATCCTTAGTAAGAACCCTAAGGATAAGTCTATGCATAGAACACAATCTTAGTGTTTTAGAAATGGCCTTGAATAACCTAGGATAAGACCTTAAGCATGAAAATTTTATTCTTGATTTATGTGGTTTTCCTATTATAATTAGTGTTGCTCACACTATTCTTCTTGGTTTTAGTCAATGGCTGGAACCCAAAGGAACCGTGTTAATGCGGAATGCGATGGGTAATGCAATGATTGCCCCCCTGAGCAACCAAACGATATGGGAGCTGGAATGCAAAATATTGTAGCCATGCTCACACAACTTTCTCAAGCTATGAATCATGCAGGACTTCCAAACGAGCAAAGGAAGGAGCAACATTCTGTTGAATCCTTCATGAGGCAGCGTCCACCTTCTTTTAGCGGGTCTACTGATCCATTAGTTGCTGAACAAAGGATTAGTACTACTGAAAAGATATTTTCAGTTTTTCAATGTTTTGAGCATGATAAAGTCATCCTAATAGTGTATCGTTTGGAAGAAGATGTTGATCAATAGTGGAATCTTATTAAGAATACGAGGCAAAGGGATGAAATTGAGAATATGGAATGGGACGAGTTCAAGAACTTATTTTTCAATAAGTAATTCCCTCGTATTCTCCGAACAAAGATGGAGAAAGAGTTCCTTGAACTGAAGCAAAGGGATGATGAATCTGTTGGTACCTATGAAGCAAATTTTACAAGACTTGCAAGGTACGCTTCTGGTATTTTTATCCAACCTGAGAGTAAGATCGATCGATTCTTTAGTGGCTTAAAACCAAGTCTTCGAAGGGCGTTAGCCATAAGGGACTTCAATAGCTACGAGGAAATCGTTCGATAAGCTCTCAAAGTCGAGATGGAGATTGGAGTAACCCATCAGTCACATGGGTTTGATAAGAAGAGGAAGATGGAATTCAAAGGAATATCTAAAGAACACACTGAAAAGAAGATGAGCTTTCCCTTATTCTCAAAGTGTGGAAAGAAACATGGAGGGAGTTGTCTTAAAGGGACAAGTAAATGTTTTAAATGTGGAAAGGAAGGTCATCGGGCATTTGAATGCCGTGATAATGGGAAGAAGATGTCTAATGACGCAAACAAAGGAAGGGATACAAAGAATGAACCTACTACACTTCAATGTTTCAAGTGCAAGGAGATGGGGCATTATGCCAATCAATGCCCAAATCCAAGGGTTGATGATGATGGTCGACGTCAACAAAATCTTAAGGCTAAAGACAAAGGAAAGTCACATGCAATTTCTAT
Source organism: Viscum album (assembly GCA_963277665.1). Classification (NCBI taxonomy): domain Eukaryota; kingdom Viridiplantae; phylum Streptophyta; class Magnoliopsida; order Santalales; family Viscaceae; genus Viscum; species Viscum album. The sequence continues at coordinate 956,176,958 of OY728126.1, forward strand.
CAGCGATGTGGAGTATGATAACGAAGTGGTGAAAGGTACAATTACCATCCACTCTAAAGTAGCAAATGTTTTATTTGATTCTGGATCCACCCACTCTTTTATTTCTGAAAAATCTTCTAAGGGTATCACCGTACCACCTCAACAATTAGATGTTGAGTTAGCTGTGACAACACCTAATGGCACAACAGTCGCATCAAAAGTTTATAATTCTTCTCCGATCGAAGTTTGTGGGAAAGTGCTTCCTGAAAATCTTGTGATCCTTCCTTTAGTGGAATTTGATGTGATTCTTGGCATGGATTGGCTTTCTCTACATGGAGCTCATATCAATTTCCAAATAAGGGAAGTCACATTTCATATTCCAGATCAATTTACGATCGTCTATCGATGCATGGATGAATATAACCTTCCAGTGGAAATTCCTTCCATCTTATGGGTGTTGATTCCACTAAATGAAGGTTATTTATCTCAAATGGTTGGTGAGAAACTTTTGATTAAGAATATGCCCATCGTATGGGAGTTTGATGATGTCTTTCCGGAGGAATTACCGGGTCTTCCACCAAATCGTGAAGTTGAGTTTTCAATAGAACTCATACCGGGTGCTTTGCCTATTTCAAAGACACCTTATAGAATGGCCCCAATTGAGTTGCAGGAATTGAAGATGCAACTCCAAGAGAATCTTGATAAGGGATTCATACGCCCTAGTGTGTCACCTTGGGGAGCACCTGTTCTATTTGTTATGAAGAAAGATGGATCAATGAGACTCTGCATTGATTATCGAGAACTTAACAAGATCAGTATCAAGAAAAAATATCCTCTCCCACGCATTGATGACTTATTTGACCAACTACGCGGAGCTCAATACTTTTCCAAGATTGATCTTCATTCAGGGTATCATCAATTAAGGGTCAAATGGGAGGATATACCAAAGACGGCTTTCCGTACAAGGTATGGACACTATGAATTTATAGTGATGCCGTTTGGTCTTACTAATGCCCCTGCTATCTTCATGGATCTAATGAATAGAGTCTTTATAGACTATCTTGATCAATTTGTTGTAGTCTTTATAGATGATATTCTTGTCTATTCAAAGAGCAAGGAAGAGCATGAAGATCACTTGAGAATTATATTGAAGACCCTGAGAAAGGAGAAGCTTTATGCCAAATTTACCAAGTGTGAATTTTGGCTTCAAAAAGTTGCATTTTTGGGTCACATAATCTCAAAAGAGGGGATATCTGTGGATCCAGCAAAAACAGAGGTTATCGAAAGATGGTCGAGACCAACAACAGTAATTGAGATCCGAAGTATTCTTGGTTTGGCTGGATATTATCGACGTTTTGTAAAATATTTTTCACGATTATCTAATCCACTCACCAAGTTGACTCGGAAAGGAGTTAAGTTTGTCTGGACAGAGGAATGAGAAGAGAATTTCAAGGAGTTGAAAAGAAGGTTATCCAGTGCACCTGTGCTCACACTTCCTTGTAGTGGAGAAAGTTTTGTGATGTACAGTGATGCATCCAAGATGGGATTGGGGTGTGTTCTTATGCAAAATGATATGGTGATAGCTTATTCCTCACGACAGTTGAAAATCCATGAGCAAAATTACCCAACACATGATTTGGAGTTGGCTGCGGTAATCTTTGCATTAATGATTTGGAGTCATTACCTTTATGGTGAAAGGTGTGATATTTATACTGATCATAAAAGTTTAAAGTATATTTTCACACAAAAGGAGCTGAATATGCGCCAAAGAAGATGGTTGGAGATGATTAAGGATTATGAATGCTCAATCCATTACCACCCTGGGAAAGAAAACAAGGTGGAAGATGCATTAAGTCGACAAGACCATGCTAGTTTATCCATGATGAGGATCACAAAAGATCCAATATTTATGGATTTACAAAGGATGGATATTGGAATTATAATGGAAGGGGAAAAATCTTATCTTTCTCAAATGAATGTTCAACCATCTATACATGTGAAGATTAAAGAGGCACATAAAGAAGATGTCGAGTTACAAAAGAAGGTGAGAAATGTTCCTGAATTCAACCTTGATTGTGATGGGATAATAAAGTTCAGGAATCGGGTTTGTGTTCCTCCCATCCCCGAATTAAAGAAGGAGCTGCTGGATGAGGCTCATAGTTCATCATTCTCTATTCATCCTGGAAGCACGAAGATGTATAGGGACCTGAAAGAGTACTTCTGGTGGGATGGCATGAAGAGAGATGTTGCTGAATATGTCTCTCGATGCTTGGTTTGTCAACAAGTTAAAGCTGAGAGACAAGAGTCTAAGGGGATGTTACAACCATTACCCATACCCGAATGGAAATGGGAAAACATCACTATGGACTTTGTCACAGGACTTCCTAAAACATCCAAAGGCAATAATGCTATCTGGGTCATAGTTGATCGTCTTACAAAGTCTGCACACTTCATTACTATTAGAGAGGATTTCTCTCTAGATCATCTTGCCAGGATATATGTAAAGGAAGTGGTAAGATTGCATGGAGTACCACTTTCTATTATATCTGATTGAGATCCGAGATTTACCTCGAAGTTCTGGCGAAGTCTTCAGCATACTCTGGATACAGAGTTGAGTTTCAGCACTGCTTATTATCCCCAGACAGACGGTCAGTCTGAGAGAACAATTCAAAACCTAGAAGATATGTTGAGAGATTTCTCTATGGATTTCAAAGGAGGTTGGGATCAACACCTACCTTTGGTGGAATTTTCTTATAATAATAGATTTCACTCCAGTATTCAGATGGCTCCTTATGAAGCTCTCTATGGAAAGAAATGCAGGACTCCAACTTGCTGGGATGAAGTTGGGGAAAGAAAGCTATTAGGACCTGATCTCGTTGATGAAATGGCAGAAAAGGTCAGATCTATTCAACAACACATAAGAGCAGCTCAGAGTCGACAAAAAAGTTAGGCCGACAACCGAAGAAAAGACCTAGAGTTTGAAGTGGGTGATAAAGTGTTCTTACGAATATCTCCCTGGAAGAGGGTTATGAGATTTGGAAAGAAGGGGAAGTTGAGCCCTAGATATATCGGTCCTTTCGAAATACTGGATCGTGTTGGAAAGGTAGCTTACCGATTGGCGCTTCCTCCGAATCTCTCTCAAGTTCACGATGTGTTCCATGTATCTCTCCTGAGAAAGTACATACCAGATCCTTCACATGTACTCAGCTCAGAAGTTGTACCGCTGGAGCAAGATCTTTCTTATGAAGAACAACCGATAGAGATTATGGATCGTAGAAAAAAAGTCCTACGAAACAAGACCACTCGATTGGTGAAAGTTTTATGGAGGAACCACCAACTTGAAGAAGCTACATGGGAGCTTGAGGATATGATGAGGGAGAAGTATCCTCATCTGTTTGTTATAAAGTGACGAATTTCGAGGGCGAAGTTCTTTTTAAGGGGGGTAGAATGTAACACCCGAGATTTTTATGAGTAATATTTTGTTTTTATATATCATCAAAGGAATATTTCACTACATACTAGCTTGGCTTACTTTACACGCAATCACGACCTTCCTCGATAGCTTGCGTCGTACGCAATACCGAGTTTTACTAAACAACGATATGCTATTAAAATATTATTAAAACTAGCCGTTATGAATAGTAATAACAACTTTTTGAAATTTTATTTTTCAAAATGGACTTCATTTTTGGATTCGGAATACCCAAATTATCCTAGGGTGAAATTTTGGTATTTTTCTGAAATCTTTCAATTTTTGATGAATAGTGAAACCACTAAGTGGTAGGTTAAAAACTGAATTTTGCATAAAAATTAATTTTACTGCTTCTGTGAATGGAATTTCGAAAATCCGACAGACACGGTTAATATCAAGGACTAAAATGTGGTTCAATGAGATTAAAATAATTTTTGGTGAATAGTAACTTTTTACTTTTTTTTTACCGCGGTTAATAGTAAATAGGGTAACTAAGGGTAAATATGATATTAATATTACCCTAACACATGTCCTAATTCTATTGGACAAGTTTAATTCGACCAAAAAAAAACTTAGGAATAAAAATATGACCATTTAGGCCCACTTGGATTAGATTAGGACATTTATTACTAATTTATTTAAAGAAGGGTTAAAATAGTTAAAATCAAAGTATAATAAGTAAATCATTTTTAATATGGGGTTATACATAAGATAAATTCGACTATAAATATTAATTAGAAAGCTAAATATATTTCCTACATAATGGTATTTTATTTGTAATTTTTTGACATTAAATAATTTAATTTATTTATGACACAATGATGATGCAGTAATTATCTTATTAATGAAATACTGACATAATTAATGTTATAAACACCAAAATAAATGTAATTTGAGACTTTTTATGAATTAAACTAATTTTCTAGGTTACTATGATATATTAGTTTGCTTTAATTAACTTGGTTAGAACATATAATTCTGTTATGACTTTCACAAAAATCATATATCAAATAGTGTCAAAATTGTCACAAAATAGTTTTTAAATCAAATATTATATTATTAATTGTTTTTTTATTCCTAAAAATCTAAGGTTCGGCCAAATGACTTAGATAAAGATATATATATTAATAATAAACAATTTGGGGTTCGTTTGGCATGTTATAGTAAGCGTATTAACCATATAGTGAAAGAAAACAAAAAGACACGGTAAAAGTTAAATTATTTAACATAGAGTTAAATATAATTGATAAGGTTACAATAATACCCTAAACATGTCTAAATCCTATTGGTTGATAGGATTTAGACCCATCCCCACTTTATCTTCGAAATAAGACCCTTTGGAACCATTATAAACTGATTTTGACTTTAATATAAAATAATATTTTGAGATATTCCTAAGGTGCCCCTCTCCTCCCTTATAAAAGGGAACCTCCTCCCCCTCCTCCTCACACCAATTTGAGAACTCAAGCTCGGCCAACCCCTGCCATTTTCTCCTCTCCTCTTCCCTAGAATAATCCTAGAGGTCCTGGTCTTCTTCAAAGACCAATCTTAGTTCCCTATGTGGAGGATTCAAAGAGGTGTTCCAAAGAAGAGGTAATATCCATTACCGATCTTTTCAATTTCTTTCTTCTTCAACTTCTTCTTATTTAGTTGTTTCATGATAAAGTAATAACATCAGTATTACTTACATAATGATATGTTATTATAAATATGAAACAACCCTAATTCACCTTCTATCCATCCCACGGAAAAATGAAATCACCGCGCGTGCGTACGTACGGAATACCGTCTCCACGCCGTGGTGTAATCTATTTTTCCACCATCACTTTACAAGGATGGGTATAATGGTGTAATGAGTAACTATTTATGATTATTATAAATTAATATTGATACTGAAATAATATATATACACTCCAATACATTTCCACGATCAAAGGAACGATATCATCACTCGTGCGTACGTACGGAATACCGTCTCCACGATGTGATGCGACTCATTCTACATGATCATCATTACATAGTAATTATATAAATGAATTGAATGAATAAATATGATATATGTTAAACTAATACCATCCTGGATATAAGTTATCTATAACCTTAAAAGAAGAATAAGAATGTATTCGAAAAAACACGCATAAGAACAAAAGGCAATAAAGACCCGAGTAACAAGTAACAATGAAATATTACTAACAAGAAGCTAAGAATATGACCATATATGATATCATATAAATATGTATGATTATTGAATAAGTCAATAACATTATTTAAACCATTATACAGGAGCTTCAGACACGTACAAAGCAAATCAGACCTAAGGTAAGGGAAATATCACAATCTCATTTTTATCCGAGATTGTTTATACTTTGAAAGTTACTGGGGTGTATTTTATCATCCAAATCAATGTTTCCTCAATATGTAATATTATTTCCATCCACCTACAATTTTTTAAATACAATTTGACCCTTCGATGAGTTTTTAGTAAAGGATATGAAAGGAATCTTTTTTCATTTTTCGTACGAGGTACTTTTTGACTTTTCCGACAAAAGTGTGAAGAATGTTTTTTTAAACTTATACGGCACGAACAGATTTTTACGGTTTTATAAAGCCTTATTTTCATGAACCTTCCTCCAAAATATTTCATGACTATTTTCAATAAAATCTCTTTCTTTTAAAATTGCATGATGTTTTGTGAAAAGAAATTGATTTTGAAGAAGAAAGGATATTTTCCTCAAGAATTCAATTCAAGTGTTTTATCAAAATTATTTTCCATCTAAGATAATAAAGGGTTCTGTTTCTATCCATATTTTTACATTTATTTGACTATGTTGTGAAGGAATTATGTTTATGAATTCCTTTATCTTATATGAATGGTTTTATGATGTCATGTTGTTTAAGAATCCCATTTTTATTACATGGGTTATGCAATGATGTATGATTTATGATTTTGTGGCACACATAAGAATGGTATCATTATGAGATGGGTGGGACCTATATCTTCCTCCAATGCATTGGGTAAAGATTTTATATCTCATGAGATAGACATGGCTGGAATGGTAGGTTATACCGGTTCAGTGAAATAGGACTGGAACGAGGGTGACTCGGTTCAGAAAGGGACTTTGTCTACTAAGATAGTCTTGGCAATTGTTGTAACTCTCGTACCCCTCGTTGTTTAATTTTCATGATCACAATAACCCTCTTATTTATCTAATCTTGTTTTAAGTGTTTTTGGATGATAGGAATGATTTCAGGTTGCCAAGGAATTGGGCCAAGAAGGCCACGAAGGCAAAAAGCCAAAAATGGACTGAAATTCAGTCCACCGGCCAACCGGTGGAAGACCACCGGCCGACCGATGGACCCTGGACAGAAGGCTGAGCCACTGCCTCAGCACCGGCCAACCGGTGGCCTCAGCACCGGCCAGCCGGTGGCACCCAGACAGAAGGGGTAGCTACTGCCTCACCACCGGCCAACCGGTGGCCTCCTCACCGACTAGCCGGTGGTGCCTCAGCCCGAAGGCCTCTCTATTTTGCAAGCACCGGCCAACCGGTGGCTCTGTACCGGTTATCCGGTGGAGCCAGTCAAACTAGTCGTTGGGCCTTTGACCAGGCTGGTCCACTTGGTCTCCAACGGCTCCGAAAGCCTCTCCAACGGCTCCAAAGGCCTCCAACGGCCATATGAGGGTTCCCCCTCTATAAATAAAGGACTAGGAACCCCCGGAAGTCTAAGGAACATAGACGGAACTATTGTGAAGACAACGGACACATTTTCCATCATTTGGCGAACCTCCGGCAGATTCCTCCAAGGGAACTCCAATTTCCCCAACTCAATTCCACATCCAAGGAGCACCACCAAAGAAGCTTGGGAGAGCCCTTCATCAGCTCCATCAATCCATTGGCGCCCAAGACTTCCTCATTACGGGTTTTATTGTTTTATTTATTTTGAGCATCATTTTGGGTTTGTGCCTACAAACCCCATCTCTTTCTCTCATCTTTTCATTTGGGTTTTCACATCACCTTCAAGGTGTGAAGAGGTTGGTCAAGCCTTTCCTTTAAAAGGCTTGAGACATAGGTGAGCTAGCCTTCACCTGTAAGAAGGCTAGTGGGTTCTTGCTCAACCATTGAAAGCAAGTGGGTTCTTGCATAACCATTTAAAAGCAAGATGTAATAGGTTCTAGACTACCTGTAAAGTCTATTGGGTTTCTTGCTAAAACCATTGAAAAGCAAGCGGTAGTAAATCTCTCAACGGTTGAGTTGGGAGCGGAGACGTAGGCCGGGTTTTAGGCCGAACTCCGTTATCAATTCTTGTGTCTTGCCTCTTTATTTCCGCTGCACTTTCACTTTGTTTTTAATTTGTTAATTAATTTTTTAAAAGGCAATTCACCCCCCCTCTTTCCATCACTTCTTTTCTTTATCTGCCCAACAATTGGTATCAGAGGGAAATTTGAGTAATACCTTCACCGGTTTCAAATTTAAGATCCATTGTGATGGCTTCAACTTCTTTCGCCCCCGAAGGCTATTCCTTGGGTCGTGCTCCATTTTTTGATGGAACCGACTACACTTATTGGAAAACCCGCATGACCACATTTCTTAAACGCATTGGTTATCCTATTTTTAAAATTGTCATGCATGGTTATTCACTTTCTTCTCCCGATGAATCCAAATGGACCCCCAAAGACATTGCAAATTTCGAGCTTGATGGCAAAGCCATGAATGCTCTTCATTGTGGGTTAGACAGTAATGAATTTAATCGTATCTCTACTTTCTCATCTTCTCATGATATTTGGAATCTTTTAGAAGTAACCCATGAAGGTACTAAAGGCGATGACAAGCCCGATTGTCCACTCAAAAAGAAAAAGGCCAAGCAAAAGGAAAAGAAGAAAGCTTTCAAGGCCACATGGAGTGATAGCTCCTCATCCTCCTCATCCTCCTCAAGTGACAACGGTAACAAATGCCTAATGGCATTTCATGAGGTAACCTCTTCCGACACCTCATCCTCTTGTTCTTAAACTTTAAATTCTTTCAATCACATGTCTTATGAGGATCTCCAACATGCAAGAGATCAATTGGAGGAAGGTTTTCACAAAATTTCTTCCAAATTTGTTTCTTTAAAAAAGAATTTCAAAAAACTCTCTTCCGAAAAAGAACATCTTCTCAAAGAGAAGGAAGAGTTGACCCTCAAAATCCAAAACCTTCCCGATATTGATTCCATGGAATCAACTATAAAAGATTTAAGGGAATCCCTAGCCAAGTTCACCCAAGGGGAACAAAATCTGACCAAACTACTGGGTTCCCAACGTGTATCTAGAACCACCGAAGGGCTTGGCTATTCCAAGCAAGCTTCCTCTTCCCATGCTCCAACTATTTTTGTAAGGGGGAGCTCTCAAAACAAATTTTGCAATTATTGTAAAAAACCCGGGCACTTAATCTATGAGTGCAATTGTAAAAATGCCCGGTATGGCTGCCCCAAAAGTATTTTCTCTAATGATGAATTTTTTAGGAGAAGACCCGCCACAAGACAAGTATGGATTGAAAAATCCCTCTTAGCGAGTCTCACCGGACCGAAATTTGTCTCGGTTCCAAAAACCTCTCCCCGGTGATTTGTTGTTTTTATTTAGGGGGAGTTAGGATCGTTTAAGACCTTTTCATTTCAATCTCAAAATTTTCGATTCAAACTTTCATTTTCAACACTTGGTATCAAATTTTTTTTTTAATTCTAAATTGTTATTCAATTTTTCACTCAAAACTTTCAATTCAAACTGTTATTCAATTTTCTTTTCAAAACTTTCAATTCAAACTGTTATTCAATTTTCTTTTCAAAACTTTCAATTGAAATTTCAAAAATTTCAATTGATTTAAAATCTCTATCTTGTTTTTCAAACTTTTCCCTCAATCAAGTTTTATTCCCCGTGCTATTTTGATAATCACAAAGGGGGAGAAATTCTTGGTTGATTGGGGGAGAAATCCTTTAAAGCATGATTTTCATTTCATTTTCTACATTATTTGAATTGGTGATTGTGATCATCAAAATAGGGGGAGATTGTTGTACCTCTCGTACCCCTCGTGGTTTAATTTTCATGATCACAATCACCCTCTTATTTATCTAATATTGTTTTAAGTGTTTTTGGATGATAGGCATGATTTCAGGTTGCCAAGGAATTGGGCCAAGAAGGCCACGAAGGCAAAAAGCCAAAAATGGACTGATATTCAGTCCACCGGCCAACCGGTGGAAGACCACCGGCCGGCCGATGGACCCTGGACAGAAGGCTGAGCCACAACCTCAGCACCGGCCAACCGGTGGCCTCAGCACCGGCCAGCCGGTGGCACCCAGACAGAAGGGGTAGCTACTGCCTCATCACCGGCCAACTGGTGGCCTCCTCACCGGCCAGCCGGTGGTGCCTGAGCCCGAAGGCCTCTCCATTTTGCAAGCACCGGCCAACCGGTGGCTCTGTACCGGTCAGCCGGTGGAGCCAGTCAAACTAGCCGTTGGGCCTTTGACCAAGCTGGTCCACTTGGCCTCCAACGGCTCCGAAAGCCTCTCAAATGGCTCCAAAGGCCTCCAACGGCCATATGAGGGTTCCCCCTCTATAAATAAAGGACTAGGAACCCCCGGAAGTCTAAGGAACATAGCCGGAACTATTCTGAAGCCAACGGACACATTTTCCATCATTTGGCGAACCTCCGGCAGATTCCTCCAAGGGAACTCCAATTGCTCCAACTCAATTCCACATCCAAGGGGCACCACCAAAGAAGCTTGGGAGCGCCCTTCATCAGCTCCATCAATCCATTGGCGCCCAAGACTTCCTCATTACGAGTTTTATTGTTTTATTTATTTTGAGCATCATTTTGGGTTTGTGCCTACAAACCCCATCTCTTTCTCTCATCTTTTCATTTGGGTTTTCACATCACCTTCAAGGTGTGAAGAGGTTGGTCAAGCCTTTCCTTTAAAAGGCTTGAGACATAGGTGAGCTAGCCTTTACCTGTAAGAAGGCTAGTGGGTTCTTGCTCAACCATTGAAAGCAAGTGGGTTCTTGCATAACCATTTAAAAGAAAGCTGTAATAGGTTCTAGACTACCTGTAAAGTCTAGTGGGTTTCTTGATAAAACCATTGAAAAGCAAGCGGTAGTAAATCTCTCAACGGTTGAGTTGGGAGCGGAGACGTAGGCCGGGTTTTAGGCCGAACTCCGTTATCAATTCTTGTGTCTTGCCTCTTTATTTCCGCTGCACTTTCACTTTGTTTTTAATTTGTTAATTAATTTTTTAAAAGGAAATTCACCCCCCCTCTTGCCATCACTTCTTTTCTTTCTCCGCCCAACAGAAATGAGTCATGAATAACAAGAAATGATTTTCCATGATTATGTGTGCATGCCACAAAGTTTCAAGTTTCATGTTATGATTATGGGGATCTCATTTTCACTTCTATGATTTATTCCATGTTAATATTTTATGATCTCTTTTGCGGGTTATGATTTTCAAAAAGATATGATATGATTTTTATTTCCTTTATTTGCCCTTGCTGAGCATTTGAGCTCACCCTTTTATGTTTTCTTTTCCCCAGGTCAGGAAGATGGATATTAAGTATAATATGCTAAAATGGACCCTAGATATGATGAAATAAATGGGAGACACTGTAGAAGATTTATGAACCAGTTGTTTATGTTTCCCAGGTTCTAAAGACACTATACCTATACGGTCCTTTGTGGTTTTGTCATATGTTGTAATAAGTGTGCTTCAATTTTGAAGTATTAACAATGTATGTAAAGTATGGGTCGTTATATTCCAAACGATATACTGCTAAGATGACTTTATCATGTTCAGAACATTGTAGAACTGAAAATATCTTTTCAGTGGTACTGATCCTTTGTTCAACCACTAATGGATTAGAGGACTTGCTGAATGAAGGTGGACGCTGCCTCATGAAGGATTCAATAGAATGTTGCTCTTTTATTTTCTCGTTTGTAAGTCCTAAATGATTCATAGATTGAGAATGTTGTGTGAACAGGGCTACAAGATTTTTCATTCCAGCTCCCATAACGTTTGGTTGCTCAGGGGGACAATCATTGCATTACCCATCGCATTCAGCATTAACACGGTTCCTTCGGGTTCCATCCATTGACTAAAACCAAGAAGCATAGTGTGAGAAACACTAATCATAATAGGAAAACCACATAATCAAGAAAAAAATTTCACTCTTTATTTCTTATCATAGGTTGTTCATGGTCATTTCAAAAACCCTAATAGTGTGTTCTATGTTTAGAAATATCCTTAGAGTTATTACTAAGGCTTCCACATCCTAGCTTCCAAAGGTTGACTATACCTTTCCTCTGATACAAACTATAACGACCCATACTTTACATACATGGATATTACTTCAGAATTCATGCATACTTATTACAACATATAACAAAACCATTATAGGACCGTATATGTATAGTTTCTTTAGAAACTGGGAAACATAAACAACTCGTTCATTAATCATCTACATTGTCTCCCATTTATTTCATCAAATCTGGAGTCTTTTTTAGAATATCCTACATAATATCCTTCTTCCTGACCCGGGTAAAAGAAAACATACAAAACGGTGAGCTCAAATGCTCAGTAAGGGTAAAAAAAATAAATATCAATCATATCATAATCATAAGAACATAACATTTTGAAAATCTTAACCTGCAAAAGAGATCATAATATCATAACATGGGATAAATCATATTAGTGAAATTTAATCCCAATAATCATAACATAAAACACAAAACATTGTGGCATACACACATAATCATATAAATCATTTCATATTAATCAAGGCTCTTTTCCAAGACCATCATAGCGGACAAAGTCCATTACTGAACAGAGTTAACTCCTCGTTCCAGTCCTGTATCCCTGAACCGGAATAACATTCCGTTCCATCCATGTCTATCTCATGAGATATAAAACTTTACCCAATGCATTAGAGGAAGATATAGGTCCCACCCATCTCATATTGATACCATTCTTATGTGTGCCACAAAATCATAAATCATACATCACATCATAACCCATGTAATAAAAATGGGATTCTTAAACATCATGCCATCATAACATAAATCATATAAGATAAAAGGACTTCATAAAAATAATTCCATAATAATCAAATAAATGTAAAAGTAGGGATTGAAACATAACCCTATGTTATCATAGATGGAAAATAATTTTGATAAAACACATGAACTCAATTCTTGAGGATAATATACTTTCTACATCAAAAACATTTTTCCTTTCTTTACAAGTAATAAAATTTTAAACTAAAAGAAGTTAATTTAAAAAAACTTGAAAACTAGTAAATTAAGTTTCATGGAAATAATTTTCTACGAAATCATAAAAATCCATTCATGCCGTATAAGTTAAAAAACATTCTTCTCTTACTTTGGCCGGAAAAGTCAAAAAGTAACTTGTACTAAAAACGACAAAAGATTCCTTTCACATCTTTTACTAAAAACTCACCAATGGGTAAAATTGGATTTAAACAATTGTAGGAGGATATTAATAATATTACATATTGAGGAAACATGTATGTGCATGATAAATATTCCCTAGTAAATTCTGAAGTATAAACAATCTCGGATAAAAATGAGATTGTGAGATTTTACCTTACCATAAGTCCGATTTGATTCGTACGTATCTGAACCCCATTTATAATGATTTAAATAATGTGATTGACTTATTAAAGAAAAATATTCATTGTTATGATATCATATATGGTCATATTTTTATCTTCTTATTAGTAATATTTCATTTCTACTAGTTATTCGGGTGTTCATTGCTTTATGTTCTTATGCATGTTTTGTCGAATAAATTCTTATTCTTCTTTTTAGGTTATAGATACCTCATTTACAGAATGGTATTAGTGTAATAAATATCATATTTAATCATTCAATTCGTTTATATAATCATTATTCAATGAATATCATGTAGAACAAGTCGCATCACATCATGGAGATGGTAGGCCTTACCTACGCATGAGCGATGATATCAATCCCATGATCGTGGAATTGTATTGAAGTGTATGTATAATATTTAAGAATCTATATAACTTTATAATAAGCATATATGGTTATTCTTTACGCCATTATACCAATCCAATTATGGTGGTGGTGGAAAACAGATTACACCACGGCGTGGAGACAGTATTCCTTACATACACACGCGCGGTGATTTCATTTTCCCTAAGATGGATAGAAGGTGAAATATGGTTGTTTTATATTTATAATAACATATTAGTATATGAGTGATAATGATGTTATTACTTCGTAATGAAACAACTAAATAAGAGGAAGTATAATATGAAATAAATTTGAAAGAATTGGTAACAGATATTACATCTTCTTCATCCCGCCTTTTTGAAACCTTTTCTTAGGGCACTAAAATTGGTCTTTGAAGAAGAAAAGGACCTCTAGTATGTTATATGGAAGTTTAGCAGGGAAATGGGTAGGTTTTGGCAGAGAATTAAGGCTCCAAATTGTGTGAGGAGGAGAGGGAGGTGGTGCCCTTTTATAAGGGAGGAGAGGGGCACCTTTGGAAATCTAAATAAATTCAAACCCCACATAAAAACATCCAAAATTACTAAAATTAAAATATTAGATGATATAGGGTGGTAATATCATCAACCAATAAAATTTATACATGTTAGGGATTTATTTTAATCATTATCAACTTGATTTATCCTCATTTAATCTATTTAATTTTATTTGTGGTAATAATATTTTAAGGTTTAAATCATTATGAATAATTACTTATATGTTGATAATTGTCCATAATTTTACAATTTATGATATTTTAGGCCATAAAATTTTAATTTATAATTTTTAAATATTTTTGTGATTTTTAATCAATTTTATAATATGTTATTTTTATAAAATACCAATACTGTCAATTTTGACACTATTCACTTATTTGAATTTAAATAAAATCCACAGAGAAGATATGTTCTAACTAAAATATTTAGTAGATTCATAACATGTCATATTTATCTATAAAATTATTGGAGTGCCTTAAATAGTTCATATAATATTTATTTTAATATTTTCAATACCATTTTTTGATATTTCAATCAATAAAATAATTTCAACATCACTATTGTGTCATAATTAATGATAATTATTTAATCCATAAAAATTCTAAATAAATTGACATGATGTAAATACTTTTTTTATTTTACTTTAGACTATTCATGTTCGATTTTTTATGAAGTTTATCACTAAATTTAAATTATTACACTTATAAGATTTAAGAGAGTGACATATTTTCACTTTCTTTAGTTTTAATAATAAATACATCATTCTCATGGTAAAAGGTCCATGAAATGAATATATTCTGACCAATAAGTTAAAAGGGTCGACTTTTATTCATCCACTAGAATTTTGGCATGTTTTAGGGTAATTTTACAATTTTAATTTGACCCTTAATTACCCGATTTACCTTTAACTGTAGTAAAAAAAATTACTGTAGTTACTATTCATAATATAAAAAAATAAAGGTAATCTATTAACATAATGTGGATCCACTGAATCAAAATATGGAATCCATTCATCAAAATTCAAAACACAGAAGTTGCAGTAATTAATTTAAAATTTATCCGGTTGTCAAGCAAACCGGTTTTAAAAGTTAAAACATTGCCAAAGATTGAAATGTTTTTACCTATGAAATCAATGTAAAATTAATTCAAATGACATACATTATATTAAATAGTAAAATTATATTCTATTTATAGTTTAAAACCATTAAATATTATATTTTAACCATATAAATAATTTTGATCAAAAAATTTGTTTTCAATTAGAAATTTGCCTATTTGTACTATTCATCAAAAAATGAAATTATCAGAAAAGTATCAAAAATTTTGCCAATGTAAATTTTTATATATTGATTCAAAGGAATAATTTTATTTTTTAATATTTAACTTATAAAATTGTCAAAAATTATCTTTAAAATGGGTGCTCCATCAAAAGGCGGAAAACTACATTTTTGAAAAAAATAATTCTTTTATCTTAAAAAATGATTTTTTTCTCGTATCATATGTTAAATGAATTATAATGTTATATAAGATTAAAAATTTTGTTAATAAAATTTATAATAGATACTTTATATAATAATTTAAAAACATATCATTGTTTAGTGAAACTCGATATTGCGTACAACACACGCTATCGAGGAAGGTTGCTCTTGCGTATAACGCAATCCAAGATAGTGTTGTGTGTAGTGAATGATTGTTTTGATTTTGCGTATAACATAAGACATAATGAAAAATATAATTCTCATAAGATATCAGGGTGTTACATTCTACCCCCCTTAAAATGAATTTCACCCTCAAAATTCATCAGTTCATAACAAACATATGAGGATAGCTCTCCCTCATCATATCCACAAGCTCCCATGTAGCTTCTTCTAAATGGTGGTTCCTCCATAAAAATTTCTCCAAGCGAGTGGTCTTGTTCCATAGAACCTTTTCTCTACGATCCAGAATCTCTATCGGCTATTCTTCATAAGAAATATCTTGCTTCAATTGTACAACTTTTGAGCTTTGTACATGTGAAGGATCGAGTATGTACATTCTCAGGAGAGATACATGGAACACATCGTGAACTTCAGAGAGATTTGGTTGAAGCGCCAATTGGTAAGCTACCTTCCCAAAACAATCCAGTATTTCGAAAGGACCAATATACCAAGGGCTCAACTTTCCCTTCTTTCCAAATCTCATTACTCTCTTCCAAGGATATATTCGTAAGAACACTTTATCACCCACTCCAAACTCTAGGTATTTTCTTCAGTTGTCGGCATAAATTTTTTGTCGACTCTGAGCTGCTCTTATGTGTTTTTGAATAGATCTTACCTTTTCTACCATCTCATCAACAAGATCAGGTCCTAATAGCTTTCTTTCCCCAACTTCATCCCAGCAAGTTGGAGTCCTGCATTTTTTTCCATTGAGAGCTTCATAAGGGGCCATCTGAATAATGGAGTGAAAGCTATTATTATATGAAAATTACACCAAAGGTAGGCGTTGATCCCAACCAACTTTGAAATGCATAGAGAAATATCTTAACATATCTTCTAGAGTTTGAATTGTTGTCTCAGACTGACCGTCTGTCTGAGGGTGATAAGCAGTGCTGAAACTCAACTTTGTATCTAAAGTATGCAGAAGACTTCACCAGAACTTCGAGGTAAACCTCGGATCCCGATCAGATATAATGGAAGGTGGTACTCCATGAAATCTTACCCCTTCTTTTACATCTATCCCGGCATGATGATCCCGAGAGAAATAATCTCTAATAGCAATGAAGTGTGCCGACTTCATAAGACGATCAACTATGAACCAGATAGAAATATTGACTTTGGATGTTTTAGGAAGTCCTGTGACAAAGTCCGTAGTGATGTTTTCCCATTTCCATTCGGGTATGGGTAATGGCTGTAACATCCCCTTAGACTTCTATCTCTCAGCTTTAACTTACTGACAAACCAAGCATCGAGAGACATATTCAGCAACATCTCTTTTCATTCCATCCCTCCAAGAGTACTCTTTCAGGTCCCCATACATCTTCATGCTTCCAGGATAAATAGAGAATGAAGAACTATGAGCCTCATCCAGCAGCTCCTTCATTAATTCTGGGATGGGAGTAACACAAACCCGATTCCTGAGCCTTATTGTCCCATCACAGTGAAGGTTGAATTCAGGAACATTTCTCACATTCTTTTGTAACTCTACATCTTCTTTTTGTGCCTCTTTAATCTTCACATGTATAGATGGTTGAACATTCATTTGAGAAAGATAAGATTTTTCCCCTTCTATTATAATTCCAAGAACCATCCTTTCTAAATCCATAAATATTGGATATTTTGTGATCCTCGTCATGGATAAGCTAGCATAGTCTTGTCGACTAAATGCCTCTGCCACCTTGTTTGCTTTCCCGAGGTGATAATGAATTGAGCAGTTGTAGTCCTTAATCAACTCCAACCATCTTATTTGGTGCATATTCATCTCCTTTTGTGTTAAAATATACATTCAAATTTTATGATTAGTATAAATATAACAACTTTCACCATAAAGATAATGCCTCTATATTTTTAATGCAAGGATTACATCGAATAACTCCAAATCATGAGTTGGGTAATTTTGCAAATGGATTTTCAACTATCATGAGGAATAAGCTATCACCATATCATTTTTCATGAGAACACACCTCAGTCTATTCTTGGATGCATCACTGCAGATCAAAAACTTTTCTCCACTACACAGCCATGTGAGCACATGTGCACTGGATAACCTTCGTTTTAACTATTTGAAATTCTCTTCAAACTCCTCCGTCCAAACGAACATAACTTCTTTTTTGAGTCAACCTGGGGAGTGAATTAGATAACCTTGAAAAATATTTCACAAAACGTCGATAATATCCAGCCAGACCAAGAAAACTTTGGATCTCATCTACTTTTGTTTGTCTCGACCATCTTTCAATAACCTCTTTTTTGCTGGATCCACAGATATCCCCTCTTTTGAAATTATGTGACCCAAAATGGAGCTTTTTGAATCAAAAATTCACACATGGTAAATTTGGCATAATGATTCTGCTTTCTCATGGTCTTTAATACAATTCTCAAATGATATTCATGTTCTTCCTTTCTCTTTGAATAGACCAGAATATCGTCTATGAAGACTACCACAAACTGATCAAGATAGTCTCTAAAGACTCTATTAATTAGATCCATGAAGATAACAGGGGAATTAGTAAGACAAAATTGCATCACTATAAATTCATAGTGTCCATACCTTATACGGAAAGTCGTCTTTGGTATATCCTCCTTTTTGACCCTTAATTGATGATACCCTGAATAAAGATCAATCTTTGAAATGTATTGAGCTCCGTGTAGTTGGTCAAATAAGTCATCAATGTGTGGGAGAGGATATTTGTTCTTGATAGTGATCTTGTTAAGTTCTCGATGATCAATGTAAAGTATCATTGATCCATATTTCTTCTTAACAAAGAGAACATGTTCTCCCCAAGGTGACACACTAGGGAGTATGAATACTTTATCAAGATTTCCTTGGAGTTGCTTCTTCAATTCCTGCAACCCAATTGGGGCCATTCTATATGGTGTCCTTGAAATAGTCATAACACCCGGTATGAGTTCTATTGAAAAATCAACATCAAGATTTGGTGGAAGACCTGGAAATTCCTCCAGAAAGACATCATAAAAATCCCATACAATGGGCATATTATTAATCGTCAGTTTCACTCCAACCATTTGAGATAAATAACCTTCATTTATTAAAATCAAGACCCATAATATGGACGAAATTTCCACTAGAATGTTATATTCATCCTTGCATCGATAGATGAAAGTAGATTGATCGGGAATATTAAATGTGGTTTCCCTTCTTTGGAAACTGATATGAGCTCCATATAAAGAAAGAAAATATATACAAAGAATCACATCAAATTCCACTATAGGAAGGATCACATGATTTGCAGGAAACACTTTCCCACAAACTTCAATCAGAGAATAATTTTAAACTTTTCATGTGACTGTTGTGCCATTAGAGTTGTCACATCTAACTCAATATCTAACTGTGGAGGTAATATCGAGATACCCTTAGAAATTTTTCATAAATAAAAGAGTGGGTGGATCCAGAATCAAATAAAACATTTGTTACTTTAGAGTGGATGGTATGTGTACCTTTCATCTCTTCGTTATCATACTCCACATCACCGATAGAAATTGCATGTGACTTTCCATTGTCTTCAGCCTTAAGAGTTTGTTGAAGTCGATCATCATCAAAAACACTTGGATTAGGGCATTGATTGACATAATTACCCATTTCTTTTCACTTGAAACATTGAAGTGTTGGAGGTGCATTCTGTGCATCTTTTTCTTTGTTCGCATCATTATACATATTCTTCCCATTATTTCGATATTCAACTGCTCGATGACCTTATTTTCCAAACTTGAATCATTTACTTGTCCCTTTAAGAAAATTCCCTCCATTTGTCTTTCCACACATTGAGAATAAGGGAAAAGTCATCTTCCTTTCAGTGTGGTTTTTAGATTTTCCTTTGAATTTCATTTTCCTCTTCTTATCAAACTCATATGATTGATGGGTAACTCAAATCTCCATCTCAACCTTGAGAGCACATCGATCAATTTCTGCATAGCTATTAATTTCCCTTATGGCTAATTCACTTCGAATACTTGGCTTTAAGCCACTAATGAATCTATCGATTCTAGTCTCAGGTTGGATAATAATTCTAGAAGCGTACCTTGCATGTCTTGTAAAATTTTCTTCATAGGTACCAACATATTCATCATCCTTTTTCTTTAGTTCAAGAAACACCTTCTCCATCTTTGTTCAATGAATAAGAGGGATTAACATATATAAAAATATGTTCTTGACCTCTTACCATTCCATGGACTCAATTTCATCACTTTTCCTTGTATTCTTAATAAGATTCCACCATTTATCAGCTTTACCTTCCAAACGATATACTGCTAAGGTGACATTATCATGTTCAGAACATTGTAGAACTGAAAATATCTTTTTAGTGGTACTGATCCATTGTTCATCCACTAATGGATCAGAAGACCCGCTGAATGAACGTGGATGCTGCCTCATGAAGGATTCAACAAAATTTTTCTCCTTCCTTTGATCCTTTGGAAGTCTGGCATGATTCATAGCTTGATAAAGTAGTGTGACCATGGCTACAATATGTTTTATTCCAGCTCCCATAACGTTTGGTTGCTCAGAGGACAATCATTGCATTTCCCGTCGCATTCATCATTAACACGATTCCTTCAGGTTCCATACATTGACTAAAACCAAGAAGCATAGTGTGAGAAACACTAATCATAACACGAAAACCACATAATCAAAAATAAACTTTTACACTTTAGGTCTTATCATAGGTTGTTCATGGCCATTTCTAAAACACTAATATTCTGTTATATGTTTATACATATCCTTAGAGTTCTTACTATGGCTTTCACTTCCTAGTTTCCTAAGTATGGCTATACCTTTCCTATGATACCAAATATAACGACACATATTTTAAATACATGGTTATTAATCCATAATTGATGCTTACTTATTACAACATATAACAAAACCATGATAGGACCGTATATGTATAGTGTCTTTAGAAATTGGGAAACATAAACAACTGGTTCATAAATCATCAAAATTGTCTCCTATTTATTTCATAATATCTAGAGTCCCTTTTGGCATATCTTACTTAATACCCTTCTTCATGGCCTGGGGAAAAGAAAAACATAAAAATTGGTGAGCTCAAATTCTCATTAAGGGTAAACAAAATAAATAACAATCATATCATATTAATAAGAACATAACATTTTGAAAATCTTAACCTACATAAGAGATCATAATATCATAACTGGGATAAATCATAGTAGTGAAATGTAATCCCAATAAACAAAACGTAAAACATGAAACTTTGGGCCATACACACATAATCATATAAAATCATTTCATATTAATCAAGGATCTTTTCCAAGACCATCATAGTCGACAAAGTCTATTGCTGAACAGAGTTCACTCCTCGTTCTAGTCCGGTATCACTGAACTGGATTAACTTTCCATCCAGCCATGTCTATCTCCTGAGATATAAATAATTACCCAATTAATTGGAGAGAGATATAGGTCTCAACCATCTCATAATGAAACAATTATTTTGTGTGCCACAAAATAATAAATCATACATCATAGCATAACCCATGTAATAAAATGGGATTCTTAAACATCATGCCATCAGAACATAAATCATATAAGATAAAAGGACTTCATAAAAATAATTCCATCATAATAAAATCAATGTGAAAATAGGGATATAAACAAAACCCTATATTGTCTTTGATGGAAAATAATTTTGATAAAACACTTGAACTCCATTATTAAAGAAAATATCCTTTCTACTACAAAAACATTTTCTATTTCATAACACGTCATAAAATTTTAAACTAAAAGAAGTTAATTAAAAATAAAATTGAAAACTTGTAAAGGAAGAATAATAGAAAAAATTCTCTCTGAAATCATAAAAATCCATTCATGCCGTATAAGTTAAAAAAATTCTTCTCATACATTGGCCGGAAAAGTCAAAAAGTACCTTGTACTAAAAACGAAAAAATATTCTTTCCATATCTTTTTCTAAAAACTCACCAATGGGAAAAATTGGATTCAAACAATCGTAGGCGGATAGAAATAATATTACATATTGAGGAAACATGGATTTGGATGATAAATATTCCCCAGTATATTCTGATGTATAAACAATCTCAGATACAAATGAGATTGCGAGATTTTCCCTTACCTTAGGTCCGATTTGCTCCGTACATATTCGAACCTCCTGTATAATGATTTAAATAATTTCATTGACTTATTACAGAATCATATTCATTTTTATGATATCATATATGGTCATATTATTATCTCTTTATTAGTAATATTTCATTGCTCCTTGTTATTCAGGAGTTCATTTCTTTATGTTCTTATGCATGTTTTGTCGAATAAATTATTATTATTCTTTTTAGGTCATAATACCTCATTTCTAGAATGGTATTAGTGTAGTATATATCATATTTATTCATTAAATTCATTTATATAATAATTATTCAATGAGGATCATGTATAATGAGTCACATCACATCGTGGAGACGGTAGGTCGTACGTACGCATGAGCGATGATATCATTCCCATGATTGTGGAATTGTATTGAAGTGTATGTTTACTATTTCATAATCAATATCACTTTAAAATAATAATATATATTTATTATGTACACCATTATAACCATCCAAGTAAGGTTGTGGTGGAAAATAGATTACACCACAGCGTGGAGACGATATTTCGTACGTAAACACGCGCGATGATTTTGTTTTCCGTAGGATAGATAGAATAAGAAATAGGGTTGTTTCGTATTTATAATAACATATAAGTATATGAGTGATACTGATGTTATTACTTCATAATTAAAAAACTAAAGAAGTGGAAGTAGAAGAAGAAATAAATTTGAAAGAATCGGTAACAGATATTACCTCTTCTTCAATACGCCTCTTTGAAACGTCCTCTTAGGGCACTAAAATTGGTCTTTGAAGAAGATCAGGACTACTAGTATGTTTCAAGGGAAGTTGAGAAGGGAAATGGGTAGGGGTTGGCCGAGCTTTAAGGCTCAAAATTGTGTGAGGATGAGAGGGAGGAGGTGCCCTTTAATAAGGGAGGAGAGGGGCACCTTTGAAAATCAAAATAAATTTAAACCCCACATAAAAACTTCCCAAATTACCCAAATTCAATGATTATATGAGATAGGGTTTTAATTTCATCAACCAAAAAATTTAAGACTTGTTGGTAATTTATTTTAAACATTATTAACTTGATTTATCCTTATCTAATCTATTTAATTTTATTTGTGGTAATAATATTCCAAATTTTAAATAATTATAAATAATTACTTATATGTTGGTAATTGTCCATAATTGTATACTTTATGACATTTTAGACCATATAAATTAAAATTTATAATTTTTAAATATTTTTTTTTATTTTTAAACAATTTTATAATATGTTATTTTTATAAAATAACAATAGTGTCAATTTTGACACTATTCATTTATTTGAATTTAAATAAAATACAAAGAAGATATGTTCTAACTAAAAGATTTAATAGATTCATAAAATGTCATATTTATCTATAAAATGCGTGGAGTACATTAAATTTTTCATATAATATTTATTTTAATATTTTTAAAACCATTTATTTGATATTTCAATCAGTAAAATAATTTCAACATCACTATTGTGTCATAATTAATGATAATTATTTAATCACTAAAAATTCTAAATAAATTCTCATGATATATATAATATTATCATATTTTTGGAGACTATTCATGTTTTAGGTTTTATGAAGTTTATCACTAAATTAATGTTATTACACTTATAAGATTTAAGAAAGTGACATAATGCCACTTTCTTTTGTTTTAATAATAATTACATCATTTTCAGGGTCAACGGTCCATGAAATGAATCTATTCCGACCCTTAGGTGATATGAGTCGACATTTATTCATCCAATTGAATTTTTTCACGTGTTAGGGTAATTTTACAATTTTATGTTTACCCTTAATTACCCGATTTACCTTTAACTATAGTAAATAAAAATTACCGTAGTTACTATTCATAATAAAAAAATAAAAGTAACCAATTAAAATAATTTTGGACCCACTGAATCTAAATATGGTATCTATTTTTCAAAATTCAAAACACGTATGTTTAAGTAATTAATTTAAAATTATTCTGGATGTTAAGCAGAGCTTTTAAAAGCTAAAACATTGCTAAAGATTGAAATGTTTTTTCTAATGAATTCAATGTAAAATTAAGGCTAGTGACATAAATTATATTAAATGGTAAAAATATATTATATTTATAATTTAATACTCTTAAATAATATAATTTAACTATATAAATTATTTATATGAATTTTTTTTTCAATTAAATATCTGCAAATTTTAACTATTCATCAAAATATGAATGTTATCAGAAATGTATCAAAAATTTATCCAATGTAAATTTTTATATATTGATTCAAAGGAATAATTTTATTTTATAAAATTGAACTTATAAACTTGTCAAAATTAGCTTTAAAATGGGTGTGCCATCAAAAGGTGGAAAACTGCATTTTTGAAAAAAAATAAATCTTTTATCCGAGAAATTGTTTTTTTCTTGTATCATATGTAAAATGAATTCTAAAGTTATATAAAATTAAAAATGTTTTTAATAATATGTATAACAGATACTTTATATAATATTTTAATAACATATCATTTTTAGTGAAACTCGATATTTCATACAACACACGCTACCGAGGAAGGTTTCTCTTGCGTATAATGCAAGCCAAGATAGTGTTGTGTGTAGTGAAAGATTCCTTCGATGTTTCTTATAACATAAGATATAAAGAAAAATATACTTCTCATAAAATATCAGGGTGTTACAATACCATAGAAAATAAAACTCATATATTACTCCCTATAATATACAGTTGAAACATGCTAAATTTTATATGTACTAGTGTATTAGAATTCCATATTAGATCAATAAAACGTAGTGAAAGTACATGAATATTGGATGTGAAGTATAAATATTAAATTTTCATAAATTTTAATGAAAATAAGTGTTGAAACAGGTCTTATAAAAAGAAATATGAAAGAGATGTTAAAATTGATAATGTAATTTTTCTTGATAATCAATAAAGAGTTAGATATTATTTTAATTTAAATGATGAGGATGGTTTTTTTATTTATGTATTGGTTGAATTCATTATATAAAACACATAGACTCATACTGGATATAAATATTCTGGAGTTACTAGCGATGAATAAAAATTGAAATTTCCTAATGGATAAAATGGAAGGTTGAGAATTCATGTGGATGTTGAGAATATAATTGGTGATCAAAATCATGAATTAGAAACCAAATGAAGAATCATAGTAACTAGTTTCATTTTTATAGTAACAACCTAGACCAAAATTACTTACAGAGGATTTTGAACATAATTAAAGTTTTTGAGCTATAAATTATTATATTAACCAAAATTAAAATTACTATTTTGAAAATAATCATAGAAACATTAAATTGAATGATATTGAATAAAAAATAATTTTAAAAAACTAACTTCTTGATACATTTTACGAATATAGAAAACTATTTATGCTAGATTCTAATGGATGTTCAAAAATTAAAGGCATTGAAATTAATGATTCTTTCACACTAGGATCCTAAAATGATTAAATTATAAATCATTTTAGAGATAAAAATGTTTAAATGATTCAAGATATATCTAATGAATTTTAATTAATATTTCATAAATTTTGAACCATAGTATAAATAATACATGAAATAACATAAGGTAATTATGATTAATTAGAATTGAAGAAAGGATTATTATATTAACAATTTAGTATATTATTTCGATGAAGTATCTATGACCTTGGATATTTTAAACATGATGAATATAAAAAACTATAAATTTGTTGAGAGTATTGGAGAACATAAATCTAAAATAAAAATATAAATACCATGTTTCTAATTTTGATAGTTAATGTTGATGAAATAATTTTTACATGAAATATGGAAATCTTATTTTTTTATTCTCAAAAAACCTAGAATAAATATTTTTTATTTATATAAATAGTGAAATGAAAATTTTCATATACTTTTAGGTTTCTAATGTAGAGGAATACATCATTATTTCACAAGAAAAAAATTCTAGATATGTTGTGAATAATTTTTAAACACAATACTCTATAGGTGGGTCCCCACCAATTCAAGTGTGTATAATTCTAAGTAAGTTTTATGTTGAAAAATATTAAAATGATACGAACATGGGAATTTTGATTAGAATTATTATGAATTTTATAACCACTATACTTAATAATATATTTTTTTAATCACTATTTCTAGATTAAATCCAACCCTAAGGAATCACATTTGTTGGTAGCATAGAGGATATTAAAATACATATAAAATACATTCAATTATTTTATGATGTACAATTCAACGATGATATGAATTTAATTGGTATAATTGATGCTGACTAGGAACGAATATTTGGTGAAAGTATATTTAAATTTTGTGGAGTATTTCTTGTTGGAATGAGTTGTGCTTCCATACACATATAGATTAAAAACATTTAATGATCTCAAATGGTGTTGAGTATGTGGTTATGTCATATAATTAAAAACTAATGATATGGATGAATATAAAAGCTATATGATTTTAGTTTTTGAGGTGACTACTCGATGATTTTGTGCTGTGACAACTAGAGTTCTATCAACATAACCAAAAACATTGTATCACATTCAAGGTAAAAACAAAGTATTATCAGTTACAATTTCCTATGATATATGGTTGAAAATGAATATTTAAACTAGAGTCTATTCTTACTATGTATCTATTAGATGATATTATCAAAAAATATATAACAAATTAACTATTTTAGAAGTAGTGACAATATGTTGGATTGTATCAAACACCCACTTGTTGAGGTATTGATTTGTTTTACATTAATCTGGTATCCTTTTTAAATAAATTTTTTAAGGGATATTAATTTATTAGGTAAAAATTTAATTTTATAAAATTTAAAAAAATTTAATGTGCATTTACATTTGTGCAGAAATAATATATCATTAAATTGTTTCATGTTTCTTTCTCTTGAACGATATGTTTTAAAATAAAACCCTTTTATATATTGTTAAGGACAAAATTTATTACTCATTTAGTCATCTATATTTTCTAAAAAAATATTTATTATGTAGACATTGATATGAGTAATTCCTGACTCTCACTGTTGAGTTCATTGGAGGTTTCCATTATCATACATTCCCATTTTATTTGTCTTCATTTAAGGAGAGAGATGAATATGCAATTACGAATATATCCCTAGGTGGTGATTATAAAGTCCACTTAAGGATGGTGTTTTAGTATTTTGGAAATTTTTTAAATATCATTATTCATTAATTTCTCTTTATGTTAATGAAATTTTCTATTGAGAAGGTTATATTTTCAGAAAAATTATACATATATTTTATGCTAAGAGTATTTGAATCAATAAGATTAGGCTTGAATTATCTATACATATGATCACCAATATGATTCTGGTGTGAAAATGTCGTAAATAATTATTGGATTTTTCATTTTTAAACATATTACTTGTCTGTGGTATTGGTTTATTTTTCATTATTTACCTTGGATCCGTGGAGGATTTCCAAAATTGAAAACAGTTTTTGTTGGAATCTCCAAACCATGATATGGAAAATGTAACTGTTTTTTCTTCACATATGATCAATCCCCAATATATGTTTTCAATAGGGACATTTTACATTTAATTTATCTATTTTGGTTTATTTCTAGCACTATTAATCAAATGGCATTGTAATTATAGTACATAGCGAATTTATTAAGAATATTATATTACATATTCTAGGTGTATATGTATTTGAATTTATTATCACTTTAGAGGAAAACCACAAGCCTTTATATCTTAATTTTATTATGTCCATCATATGTATTTTTTAAAAAATTAAATCCTTGGTTTTTTGTGATATTATGTCATTATTGAAAATGAAACACTTTATAATAAGAATTTTCAAACATATTTCATTACATGTTCCCTAGATAAGAAATTATAGTTAGACAAATGCAACATTCAACTGATTCTAAAATATATTTTCTCGATTTACAATATTTAAGAGAATATAAAAATTATATAATGAATGTGATATGATTCACTAGGATAAAAAAATGATCATACATGGATCGTGATCCTTGATGAGATGATGATATATATAGATATGGGATAAAAAGATAATATTGAGGTAGTTTTCAATCATTGAATATAATTCCACGTCATAATAAATAAATTGATGCAAACATGGTTGATTTAAAAATTTATTATGTGAATTCCATTTTTTAGGGTTTTAATGAATAGTAAGGAATTAATAATTCAGATATCACATGGTGATATCCAAGTGTCTTCATATATTATTTTTTAAATAAATTAAATAATTATTTCACTTTGTGAATATGAGTTTAATAGAGTCCAAGACTACAATAAACCAATGTAATTTTAAATAACTAAATATAGAAATAATATTCAAATAGTACTCATTGAAAAAAATATGTGGATATAAGAAAATATAGTATTTAGAGAATCCTAAGAATAATAACTGATATAATTTTGTATTCTAGAAGATGAATAAACCCTTACAATATCCAAAAGATATTTTTATCCACAAAAGATGAGGAAGATCAACATTTTGAGTCAGTTTGCTGGCTCATACAGTCACCATTGACCATTCTTCAGTTGGTTATTTATGTTATGATAATGAGAAATATAAATTTTTGGTGCCAATAATTATAAAATTTCATGCTCATATCCATTCTCTATATTCAGTTCATAATAATTAGAAAATTGTGTGTTTGGGATAATAACCACCCCACAGAAGCATGATAGTTATCCTTAAATGAGGTGATCCTCATTAAGAAATGTGTTATGAAAATTTCATTTAGAATAAGTTATATTTTAGAGATTAGGTTATTTAATATGTATGGGATTCCATGGGTATTTAAATATTTAAACACAATTATTCATCCCCCTATCAGTGTGTATCACCACTAATGTTATAAAAAAAATACATTTGACTTATTAAGTGGTATGTGGTGGCCATAAATATAAATCAACACAATGCTTCAGTCTATATCATCATAAATACTAGTTTATGAAATTTTATATCTACTTCATAAATTTTTGAATGATTTCCAGGCATGATACCCTGGGAGAATTTAATATATCATCACCTGAGGCCTTGATGGTATGATTAAGGTGTTCTACATTATACATTTCATCACCATGAAACTAGTTATTTTTTCACATTTTTTTTTATATTGTAATATTATTAATGTATTTTCATGAATCTCATTTTTTCATTTATACATTTTTACATTATTCTTATATATTCTTGTGATATTATTCCTAAATAGATAATTCATGATAACCTATGATATATATGCTTCTAGTTAATTAGTGTTTTTCATCAATCTTATTTTTATTTTTATTTTCCCTAATTTATGAATGAGTTTATTATGTATCATATGTATGGATGGGTATTGTGTGTGTAGAATTGTGTGATGAATGATAAAATCATACTACAAAATACGGAATAAAAAATTTACTAGGAAAAAATCCCATTACCTAGGAATGATATTAGTTAATTTAGCTAAATATTTTTCATAACAATATAAATATCCAATCCTAAAAGGGCATGGTTTGGTATGGGTATCAATATTTTTTTTTGTTTTTATATTTATTATAGATGTTTGAGTTTTATTCTATTTTAGTTTTTTTATATTCTAGTATATAACAAATCACGTTATTGACACCATATTAAGGGGAGTGGGTCTAGGGTTTATAATTACCACCAAAGTGGAAGGCGATGTAATAGACTGACATTATACTATGAATAAATCATATTGTTTTACTTCTATATCACATAAAACTATCATAGATAGGGGAGAAATAGAATTATCTGCATGATAATGAATCCAAATTGTTCATCAAGAAGATTGTTTCTTCATGGGGAAATCATATAATCTATATTATAATGGGAGAGATGAGAATGAAATTGTGTGTTAACTATCAATGGATTAACATTATTACCATTAGAAATCAGTAACCATAGAATATAATAATTTTTTAATAGTTTAAAAGACTTTCATTGTATTCAATTATTGATATCATATTAGGTTATCATAAGTCGGTGGATTTTGATTATGATATGACAAATATATCATTGATATATGTTTTTTGGATGGTGAGATCATTTGTATTTAAATCATATTAATTAAGACACTATCTTTTCTTATCGACATAATGAACCTCTTTTTAAATAAATATTTTTTTCATTTAGGTTGGTATTTTTCAATGATATATTAATACTTTCCTGGCCTTCTAATGACCATGGATCAAATTTTAAAATATACATTGACACAATGAGAGATAACCAATTATATTTAATGATTTTAAAGTTTCATTCTTTGATATGGGAAATAGTTTTTAACGTTCATGTTGTTTCATAATCTGGGATATTTGTGAAACTGAGAACATGGATACTCAGATATCATCAGTTGTTTCGAATATTATTTACACGATTCATATTTATTTTAGAAATTTCTAGTTATTATATCTAGTTTATCAAGGGATTTACATCTATATAATCAATTATTATTGTTCAAACAATAAATACATTGAAATTTAATCCATATTATAGTTATGGATATGTATTATATGAGTTCATTAATATAATTTAAAAAACAAATTTGAACAATATTAGGGTTGGAATATATCTATAATGTGTATTTTGAGGGCTCTATTATTCTGTTATGATTATTATTAACGCAGATAGTGAGGGTTATAGACTATGAATAGAGAATTGTTAAGACACATGCGATAAATTATTCATCAAATTATCTTTAGACAAATGTGGAAATATATTTTTATCAAAAATGGAATTATATACTCAATGTGTTTATTATTATATTTAATGAGGAAAATATATCGAATTATATATTTTATTTTTAATAATTATGTAAAAATTATTTATATTAGTTATATATGATGATTTAATGAATTATGAGATTACATATAACCATATTAATGTTAATGTAGTTGTTGATGATAAAAATATATTCCGTTTAGTAGAAATGTTTCTAGAGATGATGGAAGTCATAAAACATATGTGACTCTATTCAGAGTTACTTATTGAATTATATTTGTAAGAGGTTTATGTTTCCCTAAATACAATTACTATCATCTCATACATTAAGAAATGAATGAAGGAATGAAAATGTTTAGATATGGAGATCTTTGATTTTAATGAATTTATACTTGGTTGGGATAATGTTAAATTATCACATGTTTTATATTTAATTGAGGATTAATTTTTATGAAACGTTCATTCATTCAATGGTTTTGTCTCTAAAATGTATTTTTATAGGTTTTGATTAGTTATACTATATTATCATGTTGTATATATATGGTTTTAGATCAACGATGTTGCATGGTGGATAAAACAAAGCCACTAGACAATATATGGGTATCCACCATCCACCATGTGGTGCTTGAAGTGCGTTTGTAATGATGGAGAGTCCACCAATCAGCCTATGGGATTCCATTTATTATCAAGTGAGTACCACTAGGTACCATGTTTTCCTAATCGAGTGGTGCATTAAATAGACCCCAGTACTTTTAATTCCACATAGAATGTTACATTTGTAATTGAAAACCCAACTACCCATGGCTTATTATAAATTTTAGACCACCCCATTTACGTTGGAACTCACCCATTAATGTTCCCTTATTCTATAATATTAGAATAATATATATAATCCATGAATGATAATTTTTTTTACTTCCATGGAAACTATTTTATTCTCCATTTTATATGATAGTGGATTTATGATAGATCTATGGATTAATTATTGATTTAATGATGAATTATTTATTTCTTTGCATATCATTGTTCAATCTACCATGTTGGAATCCTTTAATTATCAGATTAATATCTATTATTTATAATAGGCCTTTAATATTTATTTTTTCTATAATAATCATCCTTAGCCTCTCCTTGATAGATTATTGAGGTTGGAATATCAATCTGTTGATGATATCTTACTACAATTTTAATGGATTCAACATTTCAATGAAAACTTTTGTATAACTGGAATATATCTATTTAGAATGAAATATTTCTATGTAATTAATAATTGAATGATCACAATGAGATCTTATTTCTATTGATTTTTATCTTGAATCAATTTTTCATTTATGGATTTATTATAGATCTATGATTTTTGTGTAGATAAGAGGGTGTCTTCTAGAATAGAAAATGAATTCAAAATCAAACCATCAATCTATGAAAAATTAAATGAATTGGGATTACTTCCATCAAAATACCTCAAAATTAACTCTATTGATTGGTTAATTAAAGAATGTGATTATAGAATGGTGAACATTTTGTTATGGACACATTGGCATAGTCTTACTATTCATTATTACTGACACACTATATTCAAATGTCAATTTTTATATATACCTCATGTATAAGGATCAATTTAAAGAATATGGGACAATGGTAGATGGTTTAGTAGAGGAGTACGAAGATGGTGGAAAGACCAAGAGAGGCAATAGAGGATTTTATAGTGTTTTCATTTTTTATTCATCCTATATATATATTCTTGTTATGATTTCTAGTTTTGGAGCCTATTATATTTTTAGATGACATGTGTGACTTTTTTACATTACTTTTTATCCATATTGTTTTATTTTAGTCATTATATTACTATTGTTGATTATATATTCTAGGAAATGAAACCGAGGGTATAGTCTCCCCACTAACGATGATCAGACCCTCATTTCTAGTTGAATGCCTCTTTCTGGGTGACATATAAGTAGGTCATGTTACACTCCTCATACCCAGTAGTTTGGATTAGAGAATTATAAAATGGTATCAAATTCAGGTTTCCATTAATACCATTTCATATAATAATGTGACGTTGTAGAAACAAGATAGTATTTACGGTCATGACAAGGGGAGTTTCCATGTTCCTGGTCTGATCATTTCTAACAGATCCCCAAGTTACCATTTATAAGATTGATGTTATAGTATTTTGATATTTTGGTTGTGTTTGTGAATCATGATTGATAATTCCGGAACACATTATGTAAACAAACCTATTTTTGTGATTCATATTTGCTCTTAAATATCAAACATTTATTATCATATATGTTAAGGATATATTTTTACTCAATTATATGATATACATATTTTCCATGATTTTGTGCTACATTTATTTTGGGATTAATTAGTAAGATATGATCATATATTTATATCTATATTTATATAAACTTGACTAACCTATAAGGATAAAAACCATACTTAGTGATTGGAGGGTTGTACCTTGGGTAATAGGATGAATCATATAAAATAATTTTCTAATTATATAGATTTGTTGAGAACTAATTTAAAGGTTATAAGTGTTTTCCTTCTTGAATGAGTAGATACAATCTAGTACAAGACTGATGAGACTTATAGCTAATGGGGGGTTGTGTTACTCCCTCTAAGAAGGACACATATGTTCCAATGCCTAAAATGTAAGATCGTTTACCAATGAAGGCACTCACATTTCTTCGTATAGTGCATCTAGAGGGACTACCACATATGATTTCCCTTCTCCTAGTTCCTTCATATGTTTCATAGGTATCAAGGTATATTATTTTATATGATTAGACTTCTATATCAAAATATTCATTACATTCAAGAAATTTAAGGAAAAATGTATTCTATTTATTGGATAGAAATTATTGATGGATTCTTTCACATCATTCTGACACCATGGGACTAAAATGTTAGAGTAGAAGTGTTAATGGCATAGATTGTGGGATTGACTCTATTAGTAGGATCTATTGAAGTAACCTCTTAATTTCTCACTAGTCATGGATCTAGATTAATATTTCTTTCAATTTTATTTTATATGACAGAATCATGAAATATTATTTGACTTTTAGATTGATCTTATGTCAACTATACAACTAATTTTTATATCCCTATAAAATTTGGGAAAAAATATTTTGACATTATCAATGTGAATATCAAGGACTTAGTTAAAATTGGATTTATTGAGATGAGCACTGCATAATGGGTAGAACCTATCATGATGTCCAATATAGATGGTGGTACCACTAGTACAAAAACCTTTTTTTACGTCACCATTTTTCACGTCGGTTTTTTAGAA
Organism: Viscum album; assembly: GCA_963277665.1. Lineage (NCBI taxonomy): Eukaryota > Viridiplantae > Streptophyta > Magnoliopsida > Santalales > Viscaceae > Viscum > Viscum album. The sequence goes on from OY728126.1 coordinate 956,210,777, forward strand.
CCGACGTGAAAATATCTAAAAATCGATTTTTCACGTCAGTTATTATATAACCTAAATGAAAAATACATTTTCGCTAATTTTTCACGTCAGTTTTATAAGAACCAATGTTAAAAATCCATTTTATCTGATTTTTCATGTCGGTTATTATATAACCGACGTGAAAAATAAATGTACATCACTTTTCCATGTCGGTTATTAAATAACCGACGAGAAAAATTGATTTTCATGACTTTTTCACGTCGGTTATTTAATAACCGTCATGAAAAATGTTTACAAAAATGTAGTTCATTTCCCAAGCTTTAATTTGATAGATCACGGAGCTCAAACGAAGATACAGATTAAAAGTTATGGCTTTCAGAAGTTGATCATCTCTAAACAATGTCTTAATGATGTTCAACTTTTGATGGCCATAACATTCAATCCGTAACTTCGTCTGAGCTCCGTGACCAGTCAAATTAAAGCTTGACAAATGAAATAAATTTTTGTAAATATTTTTAACGTCGGTTATTAAATAAACGACGTGAAAAATACCTTTTAACGTCGGTTATTAAATAACCGACGTGAAAAAATAATGAAAATCGATTTTTCACGTCGGTTATTTAATAACCGACGTGAAAGAGTGAAGAAGATTGATTTTTCACGTCGGTTTTATAATAACCGACGTGAAAAACAAGTGAAAATTTTAATATCTTTTGACGTCGGTTATATAAGAACCGACTTTAAAAATCCATTTTATCTAATTTGTCACGTCGGTTATTATATAATCGACGTGAAAAATAAATGTACAACACTTTTTCACGTCAGTTATTTATAACCGACATGAAAAATGTTTTAAAAAATGTAGTTCATTTCCCAAGAATTAATTTGACAGGTCACGGAGCTCAAACGGAGTTACGAATTAAATGTTATGGCTTTCAGAAGTTGATCATCTCTAAACGATGTCTTAAGGATGTCCAACTTCTAAAGGCCATAACTTTCAATCCGTAACTCCGTTTGAGCTCCGTGACCTGTCAAATTAAAGCTTTGAAAATGAACTACATTTTTTTAAATATTTTTAACGTCGGTTATTTAATAACCGACATGAAAGAGTGAAGAAGATTGATTTTTCAGGTCGGTTATATAATAACCGACGTGAAAAATAAGTGAAAATTTTAATATCTTTTCACGTCGGTTATCATAAAACCGACGTGAATGAGAATTTTTATATCCCGCGAAAGCAAAATTTCAATTTTTTTACATCGCGGCATCGAAATTTTGAATTTCCGCCTAAAATTTTTAATACCACGTTTTCTCATAGAATCTCAATTATATATTTACATTATACACCCATCATAATTTTATGATCATTTATTTCAACCATTATCGTTCCACCAAATTGACTTTTTTTCTCTCAGACGTGAATCAATTATTTAATCTTTTCGTGATCTCGTCAAGGTATATTTAATCATACATCCATGTTTTATGGTTTTTATGATTTTTTTCTAAATTGATATAACATTTTACGATCATTTCATTCAACCATCATCGTTCCACCGTATCAAATTTTTTTATCTTCAACATGAATCAACGATTTCTTATTTCTGCGACCCCGTCAAGGTATTTGTAATTATTTTCCCATGAATTATATTTTCTATGAGTATTTTTCTTAATTAATATACCATTTAACAATTATTAATTTATTATAATGATGGATTATTCTTTATATCACTATGAAACTAAAAATCCCTCTACGGATTCAAAAATTCGTTCTAATATGAAGCTACGGTTGGCTCATTTAATCTTTCCTCGAAAAAAATATCAAACTTCTGATGGTCATAACTTTCGATCCGTAAATCCGTTTGAGCTCTATGACCTGTCAAATGAAAGATTATAAAATTTTCTACAAGATAGTAAACATTTTTTACGTCGGTTATTTAAGAACTGACGTTAAATTTTTTTTAACATCGGTTATTATATAACCGACGTAAAAAATTACTTATAACGTCTGTTTTTGAAAAACCGACGTACAAAATTTCTACTTATCGCCATTTCCAGAATGTATTTCATGTCAGTTTTTTAAAAACCGACGTTAAATACTATATTACGCCATTTTTTATGTCGGTTTATTAAATAACCGATGTAAAAAATCGTATTTTTAACGTCGCTCGCAATAACGTCGCCTAAAAACCGACGTTTAAAAAGAAAAAAAAACCGATGTAAAAAAAGGTTTTTGTACTAGTGTACTCTTGGAACTTGCATAGATTACAAGAAGTTTTCCAATGTGACAGTAGAGAACAATTATACATTTTCCCAGATTGATGATCCCATGAATCAGTTACAGAGAGAATGTTTGTTTTCCAAGAATAAATTTTAACCAAGCTATCATTACCTACAAGTTATAGTGGTCTGAATCTTGAATATTTGGGAAACATCATTAAATATTCTCTTGGTTTTATGATATAAGTAGCTCTAGTGCATTAGGAACAAACTTCAGTTGATGATTTTTCATTAATGGGATTGTTATCTAACTAAGGGATGAATGATTCTAAGGATGATATATTGATGAAAAGTTCCCCATCAGTGGTCACTTATTATTTCTTTATATTGGGTAATGAGTGAAGTGGAGCTCTCTTATAGTATGAAGAGATGTGTAATAGCATGCTATTAGTGATAAAATACTTGAGTGGCCATTGAGTATATAAGATGTTTTCATTATACATTGTATATTTTTAATCCCTTTTTCCATCAGGTAGGAGCTAATTAGTGACTCACATACCTCTATGTGGGTGATACATCATTATGAAAAATATGTACAAATATTTAGGCACCAGTTATGTTGGATTGGGATAAATAATTTCACTGTTTAATTTTCATTATTGATATCAATAATTCCTTATGATATAGGTTGATCCCTATATCCATGTGGGTTTCCAAAGGAACATAATGTTCCCATTTATATAACATCTTGAAGATTCAAATGGAATGAATCTAAATTTATAGGACATTATTAAACCATTATTAAACAATTATAATTTTTTTTATTACCCTTCAGATACACTAATTCTAATATTGACAATATTAAAAATGTTCACACTAATTCTAATATTCACAGTATTATGTTTGGAGGAGGAATCCCAAGGGTCTCCCGTTTCTACTCCCAATTAGATCTTCAACAGTTGAGGAATGAATGAAATTGAAAATAGTAGAAGTTCATGTTAGCGGGGATCACATCTACACCAATTTTAGGTGATCCATCCTATGAACTACCACCATTGCACACCCTTCTGTTAGTGTGTATGCTGATGTAATTTAGGGAATTTTCTACAGACCATTTTATTATAAAATTTTAATTTCCATTGAATAAATAAAAAGGTATCTTATTATTTCCATTTCAGTATTATTTTTTAATAAAAAGGACATAAATATACTATTAATTTTATAAATATAATTGGGATGCTATTAAAGTATTAATTTATTTATTGAAAATTTATTTAATTTTATAAAAAACTAAATTATTCCTGAAAAAATTTATCTTTATGAAGTAGTCAATTAAATAAAATTATATTTAAATATAAATGATAATATAATTTTATAATGTCCAAATACATTTTAATATGTCTAACAAAATTGGCTATTTCAGAAATATTTTAATTTTTCAATAAATAAAGTGTATTTATTGAAATGTAAAAATTAATATATTTAGATAATTATAAAGTTGAAATAAAAATTATATTTCAAATTGACACATTGATATTAACTTAAGGTGTAATTTTTATAATTGTCAAAATTTTATTATCTTAAAGTGAATATAACAAAATCGTTTTTGTTTTTAGTATATTTTATTACTTCTTTTATATATAACAATTATGTATTTATTATTTTAATATAATTCAGGATCTAGAATTTGATATTTTTCTGGTATTTTAATTTATTTAAATGAATTTTAAAACCCATAAATGGTTTCAGAAATTAAAATTTTGGAAATTATGATATTAAAAACTATATTTTGGGGAATAAAATTTTTTACATGTCCAATATAATAGTATAATATGTATTTCATCACAAAAATAATATAATAATTTAAAATATGAATCAAATTTTGAAAACCATCAAGAAAAATCATGGACATGCTAGAGGTTTTCCTATTTCCTCAACCTTGAATTCTAAGACCTATATTTGAAATTTTTATATTTTTTCTCAATTTTCATTTAGATTCCCACCTATCCCATGATATTTTACACTCAAAGGATATGCTATTTACTGAAGGTCCCCTCTTGATATTTTAGAGAGAAACTATTCATGTTAGGGGATTTCTCAATTTTTTCTTCTCTATTCATGTATCACTTTTTTTAATGATTAAAAAAAGATTTAATAATAAAATTATTATACAATTTTTTTTATTATCACAGTACTGTAAAAATAGTTTTTTTATCATGGGGAATTTCATCCTTTCAAATTATTTAATTTCCCAAATAAACTTTCTATACTACCCTGATACTGTGATTAATTCATAAATTTCTCTTATTTACATTAAAAATCATGTATTTTGAATTCCCAAACCATTTCAATACAATGGGTATTCAACTAGATGTTAATATAATTTATTTATTTTGGAATATAAATGTATCAAACCCATATTAACATTACATGGGCTAAAAATGACAAGAAATATTAATTATTAAAAAGTTATATAATCCGTGATTTAATATAGAACACGATATTCATTATCCAGATGTTTTTGGTGAAATTATTTATTATGATCAATGCGGATCACATGAATTAAGTTTGTTGAATGGTGTTTAATAACAATGATCTAATGAATTGGAAAAATAATAAATCACTAGAGTTGATTTTTTTATGATATCATGATGAATTAAATTATTAATTATAACATATGACACATTTGGTATAATCCTTGGTGATATACTTATAATGTTTCATTTTTATGTTTTTTATGAATTTCCATGTTATGTATCATATAATTATAGTTATTATCTTATTTTATTCATATTTTATTATCCATCTTCATCATTTATGTTCATTTTAATTTCTTTATCCTATACCCGTCTTTGTTCCCACCTTTTTATGTTGAAGTTTTCCCCCAAGATATTATTTTCTTTGAGGTGAACTAGTACAGATTAACAAAGGAGTCTTTAAGATGGTTAACTAAAGATAATTTTAATGTTTTACTTATGTAATTGATTTATTAGGTAACTACATTCCATGATATGATACATAAAATTTTCCTTCAATGCAATTTTTTAACATTTTTTGAACAATTATATTAAATATTATGTATTATAAATGTGAGATTCTATATATGGTATCAAATATAAGGTTTAGTGGTTTTTTAAAATTTTGACTAGAATAAAATATGGAAACCTATAGGAATAAGTCTAAATATAGGAAGACATCTTAGAATTTGTGGGATGTATAAATCTAATAGTTTCATATAAATGAAATCCATGTCTTGATAAAAATATTACATGTGGCTCTAGTATAATTTTACTTAGTGGTATTCACCCAAAAAAGGGTGCTTTTGTATTTGAATTGATCATTACCTGACTTATGTTAATGGAAATTACTTTTCACCCAATATGTAACTCCCATGTGACATAGTTGTTTAATAAAATTTTATTAATGTACCATTGTGAAATATATAAATAATTATTCTTATCAGATGATATTTAAATATTAACATCTTTATGAATATTCATTTTAGACATAAACATCATTATGAAATAGAATAGTTCTCAATGTAACAAATTTATAAAACAATAATTATATTTTTAGATAAATAAAGGTAAATAGGATACATTATAGAAATTTTTAGTGGAATTAATAGCGCACTGATGGCCTTCTTAACATGATGAAAGATCGAGTAGAAAAAATAAATGATGGTAATGAATAAATAATCACAGTTAATAAATAATATCCATAATTTGGTTGAGTTTTGTAAATCCCACTAAAGGGAACAACTATTAGTCAAGTACTTCATGCATCAAGGGCTGCCTTCCTTTAAGATATTTTTTGATCTGTTAACTAAAAAAATGTATTAACTTTATAGAAAATATATTTTACATACACCAATGATCAATGACAGATAAAGTCACCATGGTAGTATATCTCTTAGAAATAGAATTTTATTAGCGGTTAACACTGATTAACAACAAGATATCATGAGGTAAGATTAATGTTATATAGATGGTGAAATTCATTATGAATTTTTTCATGATTTATATTCTCACTATTTAGTAAGAATAATAATATATATGGAAATATTCGAGCTGAATAAGAAGGTAAATGAATTTGTGGTCGGCTAAGAAATGACCATTACAAAACATTCATAATACACAACTATATTTTAATCGATCTAACATGGATGGTTGATGTGTTCTTTTCTAGAATAAGACCCCATCTATGGAGGAGTATTGAAAATTTAATATATTAATCCAATAAGGATACATTGAGGCATTATTCAAAGGATGAAATGGAGTCTTGAGTGAATTAGTGGTCACAGAGCATTAATTAACAGTAGAGATAAATGGATCCAAACACGAGGTGGGTGGGATATTGATCATAAAATATGAGGAATGAAATATAAACATCCCAATTTTAATAAATTTTGGATGAAAATGTGGGGGAACTTTTTTATTTTGAGAGGAATGTTCTACAATGGAAGAAGGGATTACCATATATCTTATAACCTTGATGGTGAGGTTAGGTATCAGTATCTTAATGAAAACAAAAAACAAGAGATTTTTGAAGAAAAAATAAAATTTTAAACCTGATGTTTTTTATAAACATCTCCCTTTAGATAAATTTCACATTTTTTATTCATTATGATACATTAAACCCAAGACTAAATGAACCATTATATAATATATCATTATAATCTTTCTATATAATAGGATGGAATAAAAAATAAAAACTTAGTTATTAAATTTATAGAGATTTACCATGTTTATAAGAAATTTATTGGTTATTAATTAATTATAAATTGAAAATATCACTTGAAAACCAAATACTTATTTTTAGAAATAGTTTATTTTTTCTAAAAAGAGGATTCTCTCAATTTGTGATGTTATATTAAAATTAATTTTTATGAAATTTTTTAAATGTATTATAAAAAATTAGTTTATATTTGAAGTCAACTTGTCATAATTATCATAGAATAAATTTTATTGAATTTTATGAAATGATTACTTATTGATTAATATTGAACAACACCGATTTGTATTCAAAAATGATTTTTTTAAAATTCATTTATGTACAGTAAAAGTAATAAAATATTTTATATATGGAAAATATGTTCAATAATTTTGTAATTAATAGAATTTATGTCATTAGAATCAATTTTATGTTAATTTTTTATTTAAACCCATTTTATACTAATAAAAATTATTTCATTGTTAGAGGGAACTATTTTATCACATATACAAGTTTAATTTAATATATTCTTCTTCCTTTTCTATTTTAATAATTTGAAAAAAATGGATCCAATATTTCAAATAATCATATTAAATATTAAAAAATATGGTAGAATTAATTTCTTTTCTTAATTTATTATAAAACAGTTAAAATTTATTAAAAATGTTAATGTTAGAACAGGTTTATTGGGGGTTAATATATGAATAATGTTGTTAAAATGACCTAAAACCATTTTAAATGCAACATCCTTGACCCAAAATACACTATATCAGTTCCATGATCCGACTCACCACTTTTCCTCAAGAATTATTCCCCTTACTTCAGAGGTTTCAAATTTCATGTGAGGGACTAATAAGTCACATGGGTATACAATAACCTCTTTACCCGAGTAAACTACAATAGATAAAACAATTAAATACTGGAAACAATACGAAATAACCAATGAACATGACTAATAAAACATCTCCCAAAACTGGGTAAAAACTGCTTCCTAGAAATAAATATCCCATGTCAATCTAATAGTGCCAAAATTGCAGGTAAAACCAAAATAAATAAAAATAGATGAATCAAAAAAATGTATTTGAATCCATGTTCATAATTTCATCCATTCATGTCCCAAGACCAAATAAACTCTTTAGAATAGGTAAATTTCCCTTATATTGAATTACAATCATGAAATCTTCTCATGTACCCAATGATACCCATGTTGGAAGAGTACAACTCAGCAGGCCACCACCAATAGCGTCTACACAATATCTTGCCTAAATAGATAATGCATGCAATTACTAAATAAATGACATGTAATAAAAAAAATGGGTTACCATAGTTTTCAATCACTACCATAATTATTTCCCTCATTTTATCCATTTTCATCATTTATACCCACTTCATTACTTAATCCATTTTAATCATGTGTCACATGGTTTAGGGATCTACCAGATTAACATAATAGTTTAAATCAAACATTAATGATGAATAAGGGAATAATTCATGTCCCTATATAACTAGGGGAAAACACATAATAATGAATACCCTACACTCACCATGAAGCCTCAGCCCAGGAGGTCTCATTAAATGCAACCATTAGGGGATTAGATCCTTCATTTTCTACCCCAATTCATGCATTGTGATGTGGAGGTTAGAGATTCAGTATAAATCGATGTGTGGTAATAGAACCTCAATTCAATACCCTAAACTAAAAAGATATATGAACATCATTATATATCCACCCACCACAAAAATAATATCATAAACCATAAACAAAAATACACATAAAAAATAAATTCCATAACAACTATCATGGGGATTAATATTTTTTTATCAACCATTAACACATTTATCTGTTACATTATATAGACCGTCTTTCCCAATTCCCAATCTCTTGCCCCGACCAATTAGGCATATTCATTAATTCACTAATATTGACCCATTTAACATATTAATCAATTTTATTATGAAAACCCATTTAAAATATTCCTCAATTCACAATATAATTCCAATTTTACATTTTCATCATTTCTTGTGCACTAATTGTCTTGCACATTTCAACATATTTCATTATCAATTTGAAACATCCTCACATTAACCCTACTAACCCATTTTCATGAAATTCGAAGAAAACACTTATTCCACTATAAAATCCTAGAAACAACTAGAAATATTTCATCTTCAACAAAACTACTAATATTAGCTTGTTCAATAAGTTATCTATGTTATCACACATCATCTCAACACTTATCATTACCAATTTATAGGTGTGAAAATGTTTGTGCACCACATGGGTGGACTTAAATCACACTCATTATCTTTTATGAATCCCACATGAATCATTAGGGTTTCCATTTATAAATCCATTTTACCAAGTCATCATAAAGAAACTAAATAAACAAAATAACGAAACTAAGAAAACAATGCACATGCTCAAACAAAAATTGAAACGACGAGATATGACTTGTAGACCACATACCACAAATCTGATGATGAAATCATTATTAATTGTAGCCTTAAACCTGGATTCGAACTCCCCTTGAAGACTCAATGTAGATTCCACTAGTGAAAGAGGGGTTTATGGATTCTGAAGAAGATGGATGATTATACATGTCCTAATCGAGAAAAGAGATTCAAGAGGGGAATAAGACATACCTAGAGCTTCAATATGCCACCAATGATTCTAAAAATGGATAATAATCAAAGGAGACCAAGCATTAGAATGTTTGGGTCACTAGGGTTAATCAATAGGGTTTAGTATAAAAGAATTGATGATGAAATAAGGTGATGGAATTAGTATTCCAATGGATAGTTTGGTAAAATTTTACTTCATAATGGGTCACACTGTTTGGCCACACAATTTGGAATATTATGTGCCAACCATGAGCTAGACACTATCCAAGAGGGTCCAAGTACCATGGTTACCGAGGAATATTTCATGGATTCAAAATCTATGTACCAATAATGAAAAATTCATGTGTTCATGGTTGCACAATGTGGATCTTCCCAACACAAAGTTTTCATTACCCCTTAAAAAATAATGTAACATGAATAGAATGTTCGGATTCCGCTTTCATTCATGTCTCTAACTCCTAGAACACCCCCAAAACTCATCATACTCTCATAAAACAATTCATAAAAAAAGTTATGAGGGTTAAGACAGAAAATTAAATTGATACATACATCCACAATGTCCAGTATCTTACAAAATCCATAGAATATAATGGATCTTCCTCGATATTCAATTATAAGAATCCTTGAGCACCCGACTAAATGATATTAGGCCACTAAACCCTCACATTTGACTCACCCTCAAAATTTTACTCCCTACAATATCTATGCCTCTAAAAAACATCAACCAATGCAACTGTTTTCCCCACAATAAATTATGGTTATAATCCACAATAAGCACTGGATGCTCCACAAAGGATGCATCCAATCATTACCACAAAAAGTTCAATACTCTTCAAAACTCTTGGGAAATATCACATGGCCCCATTTTATCTGGATTTCAAAAATCTATCACTGAACCAAACTCGACACCATCCAAAAAACAACTTGTACTTATAATAAAATTTTACAACATACATAGATCCAAAACTCGAGGACCAATGGATCCATTATGTAATCAAACATCTTATGGGCAACAAGAACACTCAAGTAAATCTACCGTTTTATGTCGAGTCAATGTTTGTTATCAATGTAAAATCACTAAAATGATGCTTATTCAACTCCCTTCAACCAGAAAAACTACTGACATCATCATCTGACCACCTTCCCAAATTGGAAATCCCGACCACACAATTTATCATACCTCTGCAAACATCCCATTGTTGTCACATCCTCTATCAAAAATACCATCGAAAAATGTACTCATCTTTCACAACATACCTGACACATTATCATCTCACCTTGCCCAAACTTTGATAATGACTTCACCCCTTATTTTCATATATCCTTACTGTTGAAACAACCAAATAGTACCTCCCTACACCATCCATTAACATAGTAATAATTATGTGACCTCACTAATGTTCACCTTCAATTTGGAGAAGATCATGCCACTACAAACACCAATTCAGAGGTGGGGCACAACATCCCACATCCATTCCATTTTCCATATAATTTTGACTACTACATATCGGTTTGTTCCAAAACATCCATATTTCACTACTCAAAATCTACACTTTTTTGACCTTATAAATTTTATATAGAACGATGGGATTATCACTATATTCTAATTCACGTACTAGGGTCATTCCCTAACTTCCTATAGAACACCATCATCCTAGCATCCACTATCCTCTAATCCAACATTATGCTACACAGTACCCATTATCTTTCCCAACACAAGAAAACATATCATTCATATAATGACGAAATACAACTATGTTCTTACTCTAAACATTCTCAAAATTGATATGAACTTTTCTATAGAATACACATAGTGATGATAAAATATGAATGACCACATTGATCTGTTGCTCCTATCCAGTTTGAGCTATTCCTGACTGACTAATCATGGAAACACATTTCATAAATATTGGATTGAAACTGCACAACATGGAAATGGTACCTTCACACATCAAGAAATTACACTGTCATACAAATAAACCTACCCAAGTCTATGAACTATTTTTGATTGAGTTACAGTATCCAACAATCATTTCCAAAAACAATTACTATATCACACCCCACCCTTTGAGGGCATTTTTAAATGAATTTATAATTTCATTTGAAACAATCATGATCCCAATGAAAATTTTTTGTTCAATAAACCAACAAAACCAAGGCCCTCATGGCCTCTTTATGAGACCCACCATATAACTCATAGGTTTCTCATTCGCATTTTTGTGTGACTGCATCAACTCCACACTCTACTCCACACACTTAGGGCCGAATTATCCCTCCACACCATATGAGTGTCGTTTCCATCACTTTACTTAAAAAAACACAAACCACGCAGGTTCATATTTAGATCATAAGCTAAACCCCAAAAAATATAAATTCCATATTGATTTTCCTGTAATAATATATCAAAAATCACCGAGTACATATTCCCAGCATATGAAAAAACAAATTATATCATTCTTCAACACCCGATCCATCTTAAGGACCTCACCACAAAATGGTTATTGGTGTACCTCCCACCATCAAGCCCCACATATGTCGCCACATAAGAGTGACTCCATGATATCTCACATAAATACAACACACATTCATATTTATTGGAATTACACAAATGTTTTCTCATTGTACCATTAACGAGGTCAAAATGATGGGAATGATCGACATTGGCTAAATGTAAGTTAGAATTTTTTCAATTAACAAGACCACAACTTATTAATCACTGATGTAACCTCTCATGATGGGAAACAATGACCTACTAAGTATTTTGGGATTCCCTTCCCGAACTCATTTCAACATCACTTATCCACAACCATGTAGGATTCATTGCCAAACAAATCTCAATATTTATCCACGACCATCCTCTAGGAACTTATAAAAAAATATTTCCTTTGGAACTATTTCCACAAAACCAATTTAGTTCTTTCAATATGAACCTGGATGTTGACAATTGAGACACCATAGTCTACCAATCCATTTAGAACCAACAGTACCTCAAATAACCACACAAACTACTTTTGTTCCATACAAAAAAAACAAGTGTTAATATCTAGCTATAAATTCACCCATCTTGATTAGAATTGTGCCTTACCAGTGTGTTCCCACATCTGGACCGCATTAGATCCATCATGGTATTTTTCATTCCTCTAACCAAAAACATAAATCGACATTATTTTTCATAACCCAATCATCACTAGATCCTAGAAAAATGTGATATTACTTTCCCAACCATGCCTCCTTGTCAATCAAAACCATCAGCCTCAAGGAATTCAAATACTCTCACCAAATAATCTAACAATTCGTAGGAACATACTCCTCCATATGATCACACTCACATTTGGAGTTACCTTCATAATGAAATAATCATACCATGATTCATTCACCCTTCTCTCTTCATCCTGAAATCAATATTATGGTAGCCTTTAATCATCATCCAAAATGATAGGTGAGGTACTCATAAAATACAATCCATTGAAGATAAATTTCCAACCAAAAACAGGAAATTGGGTTCCATTATGAATGATTAATGAAACAACCATAAATCTTTCCAACACTTGATGGTACTCATTATACTTTTATTCCCCTGAATATTCATCTCTTATGCTTCATATTACATTCCACCTACAACACAAGGCTAACCAACCTATGGTCACCCTTTATTTTTTCCAAGACATTCAACTCATCATTATAACTCCATTAGAATATCCAAAAACCATTAACCTTAAAAATTATCCCTATAAAAAAATTTTGGTTGTTGGAATCCAAAACATCCACTTATGCCTGACACACCAAATATCACTGAATAAACGGATGATTACTCTCATGGCTATCACTTGAATATCGTAGGATACCAACTTACAAACTTGGGATAAGTATAACATGTAACCATCACATCTCTCTAGGCCATATACATCATTATTATAACAATTCACCACTCTCAGGTGGATTTAGTACCACAATTTCAAAAAAGATCATCTAGTGAACATTGGTAGACATTCACACTCAATTTCACCCCAATAACACTCACACACCTATGTCATACCACGACCCAAACCACCCACTCTAGGGTCCAAATCATAACTCATAGGTTTTTAACCACATGGTATAACACAACCACCGAAAAATTCCCATCACTAATGATGCTAAAATCATGTCACAAATTCTTAATTCCAATGTACAACCCATGAAATTAAAACCTACAAGGGTCACTAAATTCACATTATCAGAAAACATCTCAAAACCTCCTGAGGACCGCCCTACTGAGAGCATAACAACAAAAAACCCCTTGTCCACAAATAAAGTCTCAACAATGTATCCCAACCTATAATCAAGGTCTCATCCTAGGGAACTCTTACTACCCTAAAAACCTATAAAAGGTGATTTCTAAACAATACAAAAGATATTCAATACCATTCTTCTAAAAAAGCTCCAACATTACACATTCTCTTATAATTAAATTCATCATTTCAAAATCCAATGGTTTAAAATTTTGATCATTTTATTTAACAAAAAATTACAAAAATACATACTAATTATTATTCATATTTCAATACACTTTCAATAAAAAATTCAAGGAATTTTCAATAGGTGGAGAATACAGTAGAAAAAACACCAACATTGATAATAAACCCACCCCACATACAAAATCCCAATGTTTAGGATCTCATATCTAATAATACAAATCAACCATTACTACCATGAGTCATGGTAATCCTTTGGTAATACAACTAATGTGGACACATGTATTTCATTAAAAACCCTCTTTTTAAACCATTTCATCTTCACAACATAAATCATTCTCTTTTGGCACATTTCCCATTTTAAATATTTTTCCCACAAATATTTTAACTCATTAAAAACCTTACCTAAGAAAATTTCATTAAACATTCACATAAATTCAATTCATTTTCCCATTTACATCACCTTTATTAGACACCATTATCTTAAAATTGTACTGAGTGTAAAATATTTTAAACCCTTAATGTTCAAAACAACCGTACTATGTGTACTTTTTAGGATACATACAAAACATATCCATATTTTCTGATAATTATGAATGAACTCACAACCTTGTTCCATTTCTATGATGGGAGAAATATCATAATATAGTCACATCACACAATATGTGAATCACTCAATGGTAAAATATTATTTAAGTGTAACAAAACATATCAATAATAATAATTTCCATCATGGGAACTTGGGAATTTCCACATCCATGGGTTATCTTCTCCCATAAATGAGGTCGTTTCCTTGGAAAAGTACTTTTTAATCTTCTATCTACCAACCCAAATAGTAAGACAATAGAAAATAACTATCATGATACCACTTTGTAATGTCCCAAACCCGAGAGACACTATATCAGTTCCTAGAGATGATTCACCACATGTCCTAACACTCAACTCTCTATATACTGTAGGTTTACAAATAGTTTTTTGGGTTCAATAAGCTAGGTGGGGAGACTATACCATCCTTATCAGAGTAATTAATTCTAGTTAAAAAATTAAATAGAGAAAAAATATGTAATAACCAATGAAAATTCATAATCAAACTTCTATCAAAACATGGTACAAACCACAAACCAAAAATAAATATTCCATGTCATGTAAACGGTTTGGAATGTGAAAGAAAAACAAAAATAAATACAAATAGATGAATCCCCTAAATGGACCTAACACTATTTTTGGAACCCCATCCATGAACATCCCAAGATCGACACAACTCCCTAGCATAGTTCCTTTTCACTTTTCTTATCCAAGAAGCATGAAATCTGCTCCAGTACACAGCGACACCAATGAAGGGTGTGAGTACAACTCATTAGGCCACCACCAATAGTGTCTAAAAAATATCTATAATAAACACACAGTTCAATCAAGTAAAAAACAAATGAAATGTAAACTCAAGAAAACCCGACTGCCCTTGAATAATAATCCCTCACAAAACCATTTTTTTCATTATTTAGATTTTCATTATTCATACCCACTTCATTAATTAATCCATTTCTATCACGTGTTCCATGGGTTATGCATCTACATTATTTAAAAATTATGTTAACCCAAAAAATATCTATGCATAAAGGAATAAGACAAGTCCCTGTAATGCAAGGGTCAGACACATCATATTCATTACATTGCACTCACAATGAAGACTCGGTCTAGGTGGTCTCATCAAATTAAACATTTATGAGAATAGATCCCTCAACCACTTCCAAAATCAATGCATTGTGTGGTTGAGTTTAGATCCCCATTCTAGCTCTACCAGTGGGCATAGAGCCTTATGTAAATAACCCACACTAACAAGATATGTACACATTATTATATAAACATTCACTACACATACCATACCAAAAACCAAAAAAACATTCATATTAAATATCAATCCATTATAATAAACCTGGTAATTAATGTTATTCTATATCCTTTTAATGCATTTACCATTTACATTATATATACCATTTATCCATATTCCCATTCTCATTCTCTAACTCATTATGAATATTCAATAATTCCCTTATATACACAATTTTATATATTAATCAATTACCCTTGAAAAAAACAAGTAAAATCGTCCCCAATTCAAAATCTATTACCAATTTTACAAGATCATCAATTCTTATGAACTATTCTTATTAGGAATTTTGAAATATTTCATAATACATTTGACACATCCCCACATTAACCCAATGAATCCATTTCCATGAACATCCAAAGAACCCTTATTCAGTTACCAGTACCTAGGAACAACTATCAATATTCCATTCTCATCTCAACTAAATATATTAACATGTTACGAAATAGACCTACATTATCACACGTCAAATATACACTTAACATTACTAATTTCTAGGTGTAGAAATGTCGGATCACCCCATGAGTGTACTTATATCATTTTAATTATTTGAAAATGATCCCATGGGGATCATGATGGGTTTAATTTATCATTTATACACTTATTTTATAAAATCTCACTAAAGGAATCAAATGGTCAACTTGATGGAGCCATGAAAATACCACAGATGCATAAATCCATATCAAAATTATGGGATATGACTTTTAGACACCGACCACTAATCCAATGATGAAAACATTCTTAATAATAGCCTTATATCAATATTATAACACCATTTAGATCCTCAAACTATATTTCAGAGGAAAAATAGGTTTTTAGGTCTATATAAGAATATGGAGGATGCTACAAACCATATTATACAAAATAAAATCATAGGGATTGTTAGAATAACATGAGGTTTGATCCGAAACCAATGTCTCTCCAAACATCCCAGAATAGAAGGAGAAATAACCATGATATATTAAGGTATTTAGGGTTCATCACAAGGGTTTATATTAGATTTAATAATGGACAAATTGGGTGACGAACATAAAATCCAGAGGGGGAAGTTTCATCATTTCTCTATTTTTAATGGGTCGCATGGTTTGGCCACATCGTTTTCAAAACTGTGAACTAAAATTTTAATTATCAATTTTACAAGATGGTATATGTCACATGGATTCGTATAAATATATAATGTTTTTAATATAGTTCATCAAACATGTGAAATTACTCTACCTATGGTTGCATGGATTGGCTCCCCCACTCACAAGGTTTGTACTAATCATGTGAAAAATGTCCAACATGCATGGAATGAATTGATTCCCAATTCTTTCAGGTCCTAAACACCAATAAAAAACTAAACATACTTCATAAGTGTGACATATATATACAACATGTCACATTATTGGGACATGTGACCCTAAGGGATGGAATTTATGTATACCATTATAAAAAAGAGAAAACTTAAGAATATTCAAGACCCACCAGTTTCATGGAAATATGAATGTTTCTTGGATTAGCAGGGTACTAAAATTGTTTTTTGAGAAATTTCCGATGATTTTATAGGTTTCATAATAATTTATCAAAGAAAGGATTAAATTATGTCTAGATCTAAGAATGTGAGGAATGATTGATAGTGCTAAGGAAGAGACTGTTCGCTGCGCATATAGTCACATTACCAATAAGTTGATAATGATTTTTGATATATAGTGATTCTTCAAATAATGTTTTGGGATGTGTACTCACGTATAATGATAAAGTGATAGCTAAAACAACATGACATGTGAATATCGATGAATGAAACTACATGAAACATGATCTGGAGGTAGCAACTATGATTTTTTCTAGGAAAATATGGAGGAAAATCCTATACTGTGAGAAGTGTGTAGTATATTCATATAACATGTGTATAAATTAAATATTCACATAGAAGGAACTCAACATGATTATATTTAAGTGGTTAGATCTAATGAAGGAGTATTATTTCTCTAATAAATATCATATTGGGAAGGTTAACAAGGTAGTTGATCCTCTTAGAATAAAATAAAATACAACTATATCCATGATGTCTGTTGAGAAAGACCCTACATTCATGGAAATTAAATTTATGGATTTTAAAATCATAATGGAAATTAATAAATCCTACCATTACAAAATGAGTTCCAAAACATCTATCCCAGAGAAGATCAATGAGCAAGAAAGGGATTATGCAATGTTGCAAATGAAGGAAAATACAATACTTTAATGGAAGATGCAAGAGTTACATATTAATAGTGATAATGTGACATAGTTTAACAGTATGTTTGGTATTATATATACACCTGAGAAAAATGATTAAATGTTTTATAGTTCCCATATAAAATAGTTATTCATCTATCCTAGAAGTAAAAAATAAGCCCCATGATCATCAAGAATGCTTCTAATATTCCAACATGATGAAATAAATTTTAAAGTATGTTTTAAGGTGATTGATATTTCAGAATGATAAATAGGGATGAAAAAAGGTTTAAGGTGATGATACAAACACTATCGACATCCATGTGGATCCTGGAGATTTTCACTATGATATTTTTCACTGGTCATTCAAAGACATCCAAAGGTAACAATGCTCTATGGGTTGTGGTGGATGGACTCACCAATAATTCCTACTTTATTGTCATTCAGGATGATTTTTCTATTAAAAAATATTCCATGATGTATGTGAAGGATGTGGTGAGGCTACATGTGGATCCACTATCAATCATATAGAATCATGATTCAATGTTCACATATAAATTAAATGGAATTATTCAACATTCTTTTAGTACAGAATTGAATTTCACCATAGCCTACAAAACATAATATTATCGCATGTCTAAAAGGAATACTCAGATTATAGAAGACAATTCATGTTCCTTGTCAATGAAATTTAAAGGGTGATGGGATGAAGATATCACATTATATTAGTTATCATCTAATAATAAATTCAAATTAGTATTTAGAATGAACCATATGATGCTCTTTATGAATAGTGATGTTGAGCTCCAACCTATTTGGGAAGATGTTAGTGAATGAAAGCTACATGGGTATTATCTAATGCAACATATGATAGAAAACTATCAAGCCATTTGAAAACATATTAAATATCCTTAGAGACTAAAAAATAGATATTTTTAAAACCAATTAAGGGGATTTTATTTTGACATTGGATATAAATTCTTCCTTAAAATATCACCATGAAAGAGAGTAATGTGGTTTTGAAAGAAATGTACCTTAATCCTAAGGTAAAATTCCCCATATAAGATCCTTGATCACATAGGAATAGTGGACAATCAATTTTAATCTTCACCATGCATGGATGAAATTAATGTTGGGTTACACGTGTCTCTCCTAAGGAAGTACATACAAAATCCCTCACATGTACTAAACTAATAAGTGGCACAATTGTAACATGATATCTCTTATGATGATCAACTGATAAAGATTACGGATTGAGGATATAAATTTCTACCCAATAATACATCCCAACTTTTTTATGATTTGTGGAGGAACCATAGGTACAAATAAGTTACTTTCAAATAGGAGGAATCAATGAATGAGAAATTCCATCACATGTTTATGTAAAATGAAACATCCAAGATGAACTTTCAAAAAAGGGAAAGATTGTAATGACCCAAACTTTTATCAATGGAAATTCTTCACTCTAATAATTATGTTATATGGTATAAAACGTATTTATAGAATTTATAACCTAATAAAACCACCATTCTAATAAATGATTTATGACATGAGTGTTAATTTATGAAATTAAGGAACCTTTATTGATGGAATTGTAACATGACCATTAGAATAGTTTCATGGCCTTCAGGAATAGTAATCTTCTCAATAGAAAAGTATCATTTCTTAAAAAAGTATAAATAAAATATATAGATCTTATAAATGTAAATATGATATAACTATATCATATTATAAGTAAATAAATGTTTAAAAATTGATAAATTATGGGTATTTATTTTGGTAAAATTGTAATGTTTACATAAAAATTTATAATTATTATAATAATTTAAAATAAAATTTATTTTCATAAAATGTATTCATTCTTTAAATTTTTTTCATATGATTTCCAGATAATTTTATGAGACAATAATTAAATTTTCTAAGTTTCATAAAAGAGTTTGTAATTTTTAAATTGGTGTTTTCAAATAAATGATGATTTTATTTAAAAATTAAATTTCATATATTCAGAAAATAGTTTTCATATAATTGATTTCATTTTTTAATTGAATACATTGAAAAAAAAGTCGGTGATTTTTTTTTTGATTTTACTAAAATTTAGTAATATTTGGAGAATAATGAAACACAAATATTTATAATACATGATAAATAGATTAATTTCTATTCATGGATGATATATTGTATAATGTAAGACCATAATCTCAAACTATACTTTAATAATTACATTATTTAGTCATGTGAGTAAAATCTATTAGTAGTCTTCAACCAAAATAATAAACTTATGAAAAATATAATAAAAAACACCTCTATCCTCCCATAAAAAACCACCCACACAACCTCTTCTCCATAAAAATTCCAATCATTGAATATTTCCTAAATTATACCCAATAAAATTCCCACAAATCTCCCCACATACAATATCCTTTTGTATCATCATAATTCCAAACCCAATTTCATGAAGGTGGTTCTCAAGGAGAAGATGTTCAAGAGATAAACATCTATTTTGTTTTCTTTTAATTTATTTTAAATATCATTTATTTTCTTGTCCTATCCATACCTCCTATATATATAATTGAATCCTAATTATAATATATTATATATACTATATAATTATTATGTTAATGTAACAGGAATCGTCAATATTCTTCTCCTCCCCCTTTATTCAAAAATTGAAAACATCGACTGTGATGTGTATATTTACATTAATCATAGATGATGTGTTTTAATTTTCCATTGCCTCCTTTATATATGATCATAAAACCATTATTAATGTTATATATGATTTTATATAAAAATTAATATATATGATTAATTCATCTTCATTAACTTTTCTTCTGAATAATTGTCCTCATACCATATAAAAATTAATATATATGATTATTTAATCCTCTTGAAGTTCATTAATAACATATAATCTCAAATTTGGTGAATTATTCTCGTTTTACATGAATGTCCATACATGTATACAAGGGAACCGATAATGAAAAACAAGAAAATGAACACTCTCCGAATGATGGAATTGAATTTTATAACACATAATAATATACATAGATGAAATTAATAAAATTATAATAAAAAAATAAATGTATAAGAGGTGATTGTTTTTTAAATAATGAATTTAATTTTATTATCCATGTTATTAATGTGATGAATTTATTTTGATATAAGGTAAGGGGATTATCGAACAAAACACATTTAATTTGGGATATTTTTCATTCAATACAAATTTCTATGTGTGGGTTATTTTAATATTTATAAAAAATAATTTAATGGTTCATTCAATTTATTTTTTATTAAATAAATATTTCCAATATTATTTTATAGAAAATAAAAATATTTACCCCAAGAATATTGAATCTTATATGAAATTTTTTATTCATTTTTCAATCAGGAGCTAATTTTTATATTTATTGATGAAATCCATTAGAATATCACTCCATTACACTGGTTGTTTTATTAATCTGATCGATATATGTTTCATGTGTAATGATTGATTATGTGAATTTTATGATGTGATGTGTGAGCTCAGAATTATATAGCACTCCAATACATTGGGTAATATGAATTATCTTATCGGATAATGTAATATAAGCATGAAAATAATTAAATATTTTTTCAATAAAATGATGTTATGATTATTCACTTATGAAATGACAGAACATCATTCTAGATGTTTTCAGAACTGTGTATGGTATTTGGCGACTATGAAATGATGTTTCATTTTTATGCATTTCCACATTCCATTCAATTATCTAATACTTCATCTGATGATTAATATGATGGTCTAATTATTATGTTATGATGGCGATGATTATTCTTACGAATGTTATACTTATTTATGTCATTATCTATGTTTTTTTACTTGTATTTAGATCACCCCTTTCATTAATGTGTATCACCATGTGACTACATGTAATAATAAGGACATTGTAATTAAAAGGACAATGATGGTGATTTTAAATAAATTTTTATGATTATTTTTTAATAATTAATGTATGGTCTTAATTTTCCCTAGATACCAACCCTTTGGATCATGGTTTTCTAACACTATGATGTTATTGATAATTAGAATGACATAATATTTATGTAAAACAGTAGGGTCACTATACCACCAAAATACATTCTCCAAATTTATCCATAAAAATTATTCCAATACTTTATTCATTATATTTCATTAAAAGGTGAAATATTTATAATTGAAGGAAAATATATGTCATAGAAAAAGTCAAACAATGAAATGTGTTGATCATAACATACGTGTAAATTCATTGAAAAAGAACAAATAATGACTTAAAATATCATAATATATCACTTGGACTATTGATCATTATGGGGATGAAAATATACAATGCTTTTTAATTCAGTACATAATGATTTCTAATGTTTTTTTTAGAAAAATAATATCCATTTCCAATCATGCTCAGATTAAACAGATAAAGGATCTACATGTAACAAGAATATATAAATTTAATATTGTAGAGAAATATAATATAATTATAGATAATATCTAATTGGAAAATATGAATATTTGGATATTTTATTAAAAATAAACCTAATTGGATTATTACCTTGATAAGTCTTTCTTAACCCTACCATGAAATCTATATTTATAATTTACTATTTCTCTTCTAGAAACTGAACAATATAAAGCCCACCCTTTGGTAATTTTCATTTCTATTTGACTTATTAAACATCTAAATGTTTCATGGTAAATTAGGAAATATCACTTTTACATACAACTGACTAGTAATACTCTAGATAGGTCCAATACATATCCATGCTACATAGATGAATGGAAAAAATGGGAACTATGTTCTCCACTAAACAATTATCTCATCAAATGGAAATTGAAATGAATACATACTTCTTTTCAAAATATGATAACACCTTCTTCATAAACATAAATATGTGGAAGGATTGCATTATTAAATTTTTATAATAAAATAGGATGCACCATCAAAACATTAATAACTAATTATGATAGATATGATTGTATTGACAACTAAATAAAATAGAGAAGCTACCAACATGAAAAATTTATCAGATAACATTTATAAAATTATTAAATGAATGTTCATAGTCCAAATAATATTAATTTAATATAGAATTATTTCCTTATGTTGGGAATAAGATATATAGATTTATTTTCAAGGATGGTTATGAATTGAGTAGTCATAATTCATTATCAATTCAACATATCTCCTTTATCTCATTCTCAACACATTATAAGTAAATTTATACTTCAAAATTTATTGACTAATATATATTTCTAAAATTTTCACAATAAATTATGTATAAAAATATTTATAAAATATACTATAACTTCTAGTTCAATATTTCATAAAGGATTATCTTTCTCGAATGGTTTTAATTGATGTGAATAATTAATAATTTTCTCTCAATTTTATTTTAATTGAAAATAGATACTCCTCAAATTTAAATATATATAAATTAAAATATCAAAATTAATAATTTTTTTGGAAAAATTAGATAATTATCTAATATTATTTTCAATCCCAAAATAAAATTATAAAATTAGATTTTCTAAATGATTATAACTCCATTTTTTGATAACATAGTTAATGGGATTGATAACCTCAATTTTTTTTAACAAAACATCGGTAATAAAGCACTAATCTTGGCTAAATATGAATCTATGTAACTTTTCTTAGACTTGAATATTCATCAACCACATTAGTTTGAGAATGATCATCTATTATTCCATTATTATATATAATTTTTTTGGAAGGAAAAGTTTGAATCTAAATATCCCATTTACTAAAATTTTGATATAACATCATTTGTTTGTTTTTTAGACAAATCATTATGTTTATTAGTGATCCAAATAAAATGATGAATATATTATAATATACTTAAAAAATTTATTATAAAATCGAAATAGTCATAAGAAACACTATTCATAGGATCTATAAATACAACTACTTCATTTTTAAACCCAAATGGACGAACCCGTTTTTAAAAATTCCCATAACTAGTATGAAACACTATTTTCAAAATGTTTCCCTCCTAAACCTCTATCTGTTGGTACAAAAACATTATACTAACCATTAAAATATATAGAGATCATTAGATCTAATCATACAAGTCATCGAGATCCCATGATATATAGAAATTCTTAAAAGAAATGTTCCCTAAAGATCTATAATCAATGAAAGGCTTCGTGGAAGAATGTTTTTTTAACAAGAAAAAGAGAACCCATTATTGTTTTCTAATATGAATGAATCATTTTTAAAGGAACTATTGAAATGTATTTTTTAAATAAAAATCAAAAAAATTAGAAATTATATAAGGGTGTTTTGAAATAGTATTATAATCAGTTAAAATGATAATAGTAAATCCATATTCCTGATAAGTTATGACTCTTGAAAACTGATTACGGAACACATGAGTTTATTCAATATATACATAAAAAACCCTTAATCTAAAGAGTTTACTAATTCATAAAAATATATACTAGATAATATTAATTTCCATATTATAATAGTTTCTTAACATATTGATTTATTATTAATGTTATGAATTCATTCATGTATGTGAACATCGACTATTTTATTAAAAATATCTTCATTATCTCTAAAATCTATCATATAATTGTAAATATAGTTCCAATCTATACCAAAAATAACATAAAACCCTACTTGGTTATGAACGAATTATTTTAGGTAATTCCATTCAGTTTTAAACAACATAATTATTATTATAGTTAATTTTTAATTAATAAATCAGTAATTTGTGTTTATCATACCTTTTATCATTATTTTATAGATGAAAATTCAAATTTACAGGAATATTTCGTAGAAATAAATGAATGATACAACACAAAACAAAAAATAAATTTATTATAATGTAAAAAAAGTACCAATTAAAATTTTTTTATTTCCCATCATCTACTAAAAAAGTTGAAATTTAATTCAAAACATTCATTTTCTTATAGTCCTTCCACATCCCCTCATTTGTGTCCTTGTTTATATTGTAATACAAAAAATGAAACATCTATTTTAATTTAAAACACATTACAGTATGATTATAGTAATTTTCCTTTCTATTATCAACAACTTTTTCAATGCAATAGAAATCAATATTACCATTTTTACCTTATTGGATGGACATCCCAGATTACTTATATAACTCCCCAATGAGATTTTAAAACTCCTTTATCAAATTTCAAACATCATTTTAGTAAATTATTATTTCATTGATAGGTTATTTCCCATTTAATATACATGAGATTCTTTTTATTCTTGTTTTAGTTGAAAAATATATCATTCAAACATCATTTACACTTTCTTTTCACACCAAACTAGTTTATAATAATCTTTAAATTATTAAGAAGGAAATTACATTAAATATCATGGATTCAATCATAACTATAAATGATTAAGTTTACTAAAAATATCATATATAATGTTTGGATCATATATTACTAACTATGGGATATTTTCTTCTTATGTGGTGACAGAATAATCCTTATTCTTCCTTAACTTCTTGAATTATTTTTCCCTCAAAATTTGAGCAACCTTAGGAAAACATTTATAAAGGAATGTTTTCTTAAATTTATCACCTCCATGTTATAAATTGTTCACGTTATTTAATATTATGAACCCTTTTACACATTTGATTAAATTAAATTAAAAAAATGGAAAAATATAAACATATAAATTTTTATGATCTCATAAACCATTAACATCTAATATCTTTACTATTTATTCTATAAATCCCTCACATATAAATGATTCAGAATATCTATTAAATTATAGAGGTGTTGTCTTTTAAAAAGAACAAATATTGTCATGTTTATTTTTTGGTAGATCTAGTCACTATGTATTATATATTCCACTACCATTTTTATATTTCCTAAGATAATACACCTTAGAAACAAACTTCACAGTTCCAATTCCAACCATCCCAATTCGGTTATTGAGAAGGATATCGACCACTTGGTACCTTAATATCTCTGGTCCTAATTTTATAAATTAATTTTTTTTTCTAAAAACATATTATTGATGAATTAACATGGTAATAATAAACTATATATGAATACAATAATATATTAGGAATTATTAATGTTATATAGAATAATTAACTATGTTGCTAGAAATATCTATACATTTTCTCTTACACCAACTATAAGGAACAAATATTAAACCTTATATTATATTGAATGCTATGTCAAGAAATAATTCTGTTAAATATGGTGGTAGTTTTTTTGGAGTTTTAGATAATTATTCCATCACTATTATATAAATAACTATTAAATCACAATGTAGAACATTTTAATTAGTATCTACATTTACCACATATCCTAAATAGCCCAAAGGAAATTTTTTCCACATAACCATTTTCAGGGTATTACATGTTTTAATTTAATGAAACATCCAAAAAAATTTCATATTTAACACTTCATTTTCCCAATACATCCTTAAAACCATGTTAATTTTTTTTAACAAATTTGAGAAAAAAGAAAAACCATATAAATATTTTCCTTTAAAAAAATAATGTAAGAAACTCATTATACAATGAATTATTATAAATATTTTCCCTTTTCCATATAAAATTTGGGTTAAAATAAAACTTTTTTACACAATAAATCAACTTATATTCCACAATATATTTATAAAATATTTTCTATATAATTTTAATAAAAATATTAAAACACTTAAGGTTCATTGGAAATCATAAAAACACAAGAAAACTCATCCAAAATGTAATACATACCACCCATAAATATGTGGAAAATTCATTCCTTTAAACATAATCTCATTAAAATACCATGAGACATCATAATATTTCTATAAAAATCTATGAATGTATAAAAAAAGAGGAAATGTAACCTGAGGAAACACTTTCATATAACACTTCCAATCACTCTTAAAAATGGATTAACAATCATTGTTAATCATGATGTAGCGTTCAATGTTACAAATGGAATAACCATCAGGTGAAATTATAATAATTTTTTTTAGAAGAAATTTTTTTTAACTCTATCTTTTTTTAATTAATTTCATAGATATAATGTGACTACTTAATTTAGGATTATAATGAAATAACCCAAAAATAAAAATAATTCCCAAGAATAATAATAGAATCATAATACAAGAAATATTACATCATGAAAATATTTATTTCACCAAATTGAATGATTTTTTGGATAATGGTATATCCCATTCCTTTAAATCCAAAATTTAAAAAATGAAATTCCAATTATAATTTCATGTATAGTTTTTAGTTGATGAAAAAAATTATTCTTATAAAGGAATTAAAAAATAAAATAATTGTTAGTATTGAGGGAAAAGATGTTCACAATGTATAAATTAAAATAGAACAATCCTTCTTTCTTTTGGTCAAAACATTCTTTATAAAATATGTAAATATATTACTTTATGAAATCATTGAAATAATGTCAAAATTGAAATAAAATTTCATTTATTTTATATTCTTATTAATATAAATACATAAATAAGATAATTTATATATTATGGAAATCGAAGAAAATGATTTAGAAAAAATTCAATTAAATCAATAAAAAATTGGTTTTAAAAGTAATGGGTCCTTTACCACGAGTCTGGATCGTAATGTACATCACTTTTCTTCGTGAATAATAATACAAGATTAATTTTAACCATTCTTTAGAATAATTTTCATTATTTAATTCCTATTACCAAAATATACTCAATTATGTAATCCGCTATGTTTACCTCAAAAGTAATGTAGATATTTAGCTCAAATGTCCAAAATAATTTCCATAGGTTGACTACTGTCAAAGAGATCATCATTACACTAAAAAAATAATCATAAAATAATTGAAATATTTATTTTGTAATTACAGTATTTAATCCAATTATGAAATATTCTTGTGAACAATTAACTATGTTACAATCATGGAGATGATAGATGGTTTGTATGCTTGAGTAATCCTTCCATTAATCATTGGTCATGATGGAAAGATATAATGTGTGAACATATATTCATATTTTGTGAAATATATCATAAATATCATATAATATCTTAAATGAATAATATTTATATCATCCATATGATGTGTGGATGAATAATGAAACACTATGCTATGTGGAGGTGGTCTTCCACACATACACACAAATTACGTTATTATTTTTCCTTAAATGGAGTTATCATAAATTATATGACATATTATCTTCAAAGAATTATAATTATATAATTTATATCATATATATACAACAAATCATATTATATATATATATGTGAGATAACGTAATGAAAAATGTATCACAATAGTCCGGGAGGCTAAAATCCATTATAGAAACACACAATGGTTTTATTTCCCATTTGATGTAAGAAAAGATAGATATAAGTTATGAAAATTAAAAAAACCACATCATAGTATATGTGAGATACATTATTTCTAATATTATAATGCTTGATGAATATATGAAGTAGGTGGATGAAAAAAATGTTAATGCTTTGGGTTAAATGTCATAACTTTTCATTGAATAATACATTTCCATACAACATAAGACATCTAATTTTGTATTATGCTTTTAAAATGAACTATAAATTTAGGGTGGGGATTCTTGGGAGGTATTCTTGTTGATATTTTTTAAACCAAAATAAACTTTATTTTTTATTAATTAAGGAAAGGGGGTTCCCTTTTATAAGAGTGGGGAAAGGAATTCTAGGTAGTATATAATGTATAACATTAATATAAATTTATTTTCATGGAAAATGAAAACAAAATTATATATTTATAATATAATATAATAATGGGTAAATATAATATTATAAAAGAAAATTCATATAGGTTTAGAATATTTTCTCCCTATCTGTTATACCCCCTCCAATTACCCTTTTCGATAATTACGATCATAATAACTATTTAACCAATTTCGGTGTTAGAATAGTGACTATAGAATAATTTCCCATTAATTGATAGTAGAAGAAATTATATGCTATTTATAATTAATTTGGATTAATGAAATAGTTTTTTGAATTTTGAAACATTTATTTAATAATTATTTAATATTTAATATTAAAAATATCAATTTTTGAAATATTCAATTAATTTGACAATCAAAACAACTTGAAACCCGAAAATTTGAATCCAAACTATTCAGACATACGTAACATGATTTTTTAATCTAAATAATTCATGCAACACAATAAAACAATAAAATAACAATTCATTAAATTTTTTATAGTCATTTATATTATTTTTATAATTATTGAATAAAAAATGTAATGAAATTGCATAACCATTTGAGGTAACTCTTTCATCACTTAAAATAAAATTATATTAAATTTTTAAAAATAATTTATATTTCTATTAATAATTCACACCAAAAAATAAGTTTCATTATTGTTTATAAAAACAATATTATAGCTATTATGATAAAAAAGTACATTTTTTTAGTATATCTATAACTTACATATTTTAAATATCAAAATTAATGGAATATAAATTTATGTTAACATATTTAAAAAAATTGTATGGAATTTTCTAATATAAACTCATTTAATAGGGTACAGTAATGTTCTATTAACATGATTTAGTCCATATCTTATTACATTAAACATTAAAATCTTGATTTAACCTTACCAAGGTGACCAATATTTAATACAATTATTATTCATATTTTCTTCTACTAAAAGGGATATATTTTAAAAAATATAGAAAAACCCATTATATATATGAAATACATTTTTAAATAATATATATCAAATGTTGAAAAAAACTAAATATATATTGAAATACAAAATTAAATGAAAATTTATTTAAAAAAATGTGTTTAAAGATAAAATATGAACTTATACCAAAATAATATATACTGAATATTCTAATTTAATCAGGTATAAATTATAAAATCAATGATTAAATATTTTACATAAAAATTAAAATAACATAACTGGAAATTTAAATTACATTTGTAATGAAAACATTACATTTTACAAAAATCAATTTTCACACTACTTTTTTATGAAATAAATATTTTCAAAATAATACAAAACAGATAACTAAACAATAGGTTATATATGATGATTTTCAAAATTAAGTAATTTTTTAAACTTTTATTATTAAATAAATTAAATAATAATTTAACTAAAATATTATATAAAATAGATTTTAATAAAACTGTTTCATTTTTTATTTAAAAATTACATAATTTCATTAATGAATATAACTATATAAAATATTCTTCAAGGATAAGAATAATTTATTCTGACAATACATTGGTTCATATAGATAATCAACGATTCCCATTTTCAATGTTATGCTAAATGGATTCCTGTATCTCAGAGATAATTTCCCCTTTTTATGAGGACAGTGACCCAACCAAGGAAGAACCTTTATGATTGACCTTTAACGAACAAATTTTTTTAAGGATACAACAAATTATTCACTAAATATTAATAATAATTGTAATCAGTAACTAGCCATTTTGATATACTCAAAACATCCACTAATGGATTCTAAACAATTCATGGTCCCACAAGTGATATTTTATGTACCTCAATAAAATGAAGAGGTTATTTACATGATCACCCATACAAATTCAAAATGGGAATAATTATAAGGAAAACTTATAATTATTATTGTATTAAAACTAAAATATCGCAATATAGATATCCAAAGGATTTCAGACTCTATTATGAATGTATATATAATATCCCACAAAATATAAATTGCACGATATGCATATCCCTATTTCATAGGATGGTATTCCATGTTCAATTTAAAAAGGGATCACATATCATCCTTTTCTGAATTTTTCTAACCGAGTGTTGTACAAGAATCCCTGTTAGAAATAATTGCATTCATTTCCTCATGAAACCCCATTATCAATTGAGCATACGTATTTACCAAATCATCAACCTTGTTTTTGTCTTCAATTAGAATAAAATGAGATCATTCGGTTAGTCAACCGATCACTTCCCTTGGGAGAATCCTCCTTTTGTGAGTATATGGTAATAAAATTATAATATCATTAGACACCATACGCTAGTTATACATGGGAATATGTAGATTCTAAATAAATCTAGAATACTTTTTCTATTTGACCATAGTAGGATGACATGTGTAGTGT
Organism: Viscum album; assembly: GCA_963277665.1. NCBI lineage: Eukaryota > Viridiplantae > Streptophyta > Magnoliopsida > Santalales > Viscaceae > Viscum > Viscum album. The sequence goes on from OY728126.1 coordinate 956,241,925, forward strand.
GGGGGATCACAATCAACTATTTCACATTTAAAACATTGCCACCAATATTTCTACTTCATGTCATAGTGAATCATCATTGTTCCATGTTGAAAAATCCCTCTGATAATAATGAAAAAAATCCACCTCCACCCTACTCATTGAAATTGTAGAAAATTACTAAAGATAAAATATATAATTATTTTTTAGATAAAGACCACTTGGATATGGTCTCCCAAAAATATAAATTGTTTTTTTATAATTATGACCACTATCACACATTATTTATCATAATAAAACATGTTGAGAGGAAAAATGTCAAATTTGGGATAGGTAAAAGAATAGAATCGTTTTCATCCATCACATACATGTGTATCCATGAAATGAATCCAATGTTATTCAACTAATCATTGGATTACATCATTGTTGGGAGGACAATAATTAACTCATAACATCTTCAATAATGTTCCACATTATAATGTTAAAAATATTCCTGAAGTTAGATGACTAATGATTCTCCACCCATATACTCTACATATTGATTATGTCCTTCTGAGAACATTTTTATCTAAAACCATTTTACTATGAATAAACATTGATCCATTACCTAGAAGAGTAAGGTTTCCAAATATTTAGAATATGTATAAATGTCATATGTTTTTAATCAAGGGTGTTTTGATTAATCCCATGCGGGGGAAGATGGAGAGAGACTTATAAAACTACATGATCTTCTTATATAAGACTACAAATTGAGCATTCACCTGATGCATTAAAACATAGAACATAGAAATTTATTGTTTCTATTAAAATCATTATATGTGTTATTATAAGTTGTTACATCAATTACTGAATGGATGTTTATCACACATTATCTATTTATTATTTTACCTATTTCCTTGTAAGAGAAGTAAAAATTGATTCTTCCTTTGATAAGCCCTTCATAACTTATTTATTAAAATATGCCTAACCATGAAAACTTTGAATAAAAATTAAATTCAATGGACACATCCATTACAATAGAATGTTCTACTTATTAGAATAAAATGATGTTTCTTGTTCTGAAATAACATGTTATATGAACATCGAGACACTAATCCTGAAATTAAATTTTTCTAAAATATAATAAGGTGGGTGACTATTTTAGATTCATAAAATTAATTCAAGTAACACACATACTCTTCATTTATTCATGATTAAAATATAATGTCATCTAAAAAACATTTTAAAAGGAGTAAAGGTATGAGTGGATAATTTTATTCACCCAAGAAGTGAAATGAATAGGGGAGTTAGTAACAAAAATAGGCACCATCATATTTTCAATGTGGTCATAATTACCCGTAATGATAATATTCAAAACATGTGACTACATAACTCTGAGTAGATGAAATAATGATGGAACGAATACAAATTAATACCAATTTTCACCCATTAATTATTAGAACTACTAATTGATACGGGGATAGTGATACTTATACTCAATCAATACCTAGGTGATCATCTAATAATCAATACACAAATGTTGAGTTTAATTATCATTAATAGTAAAAAAACAAGTACTGCCTAATATGGTATAATATAAATAATGAATCATTTAACATTAAAATCATCCATCTAAATATTTATCTACTTAAATTTTCTTATTTATATTTGGAATTTAATTATTGATGTCTACTATGTTCACAGAACCAAATGAATATGAATCTCATCTCTCATCTCCTGGGGAATAATTGAGAAATCAGTTGGAAACACTTCCATAATTTCCCATTCCTCAACAGAAAAATCACTACCATATTGTTTATATTCATATAAAACTATTAGAGAAGATATAAAAACAACATTACATGGTAATTTAGGTCTTACTAGACAATATAATGGGTCCCATTGTCCCAAAAATATCTTACTGATATCATTAGAAGTATTATGGATCTCATGTTGGAGATAGAAATAAATCAATACTATATGTGATACTAGAAAATTCATCACTGTGACAACATCAAAAAGATCCAATTAATGAACAAAAAAATACATATCATGCTCAGTTTATGGTATATAGAATAAACATGAAGGGAATTCAGGACCCGATTCCTTTTTCATTTTATAAGGTATCATCAAATACAAGATAAAAATCATGAGTTTGATTTGATTTTTATTGGAATAATAAAATGAGATTCTATAAATGAATGATAATCACAAGTACATATTAAAGTGATTATAAAATTTTATTAATTAAGGAATCTACCTCTCACCGTAACATGGAAAACATCATCTTCAACTATAGAAGCTTACACATTTTGAATCTACGCAATTTTAAATGCCCCTGATAGTAAACCTTATGTTCTTGAAGAATAAAAAGTCACCATAATTTCTTTTAGTGTCAAAATGAATATTCTATATAAAAATTTGAAGAAAAAATAAAAAATTACCTATAAGATACATCATCGTCCAAAAAAATTAAAATTTCTATGATTTCTGGGGAACATTTGTATCATGTGTGTTATCTAGACACATTGGAAGTAATTGAATTGTTTTTTCTAGTTTTAACTAAATTTTGGGTATATGTATTTTGTTTGGAGCCAATAATACTATATTTATGATCCTCATTACACATAATATTCTTTTTTTATGATCCATATAATCTAATACTAGGTGTAAGAGGACTTTCAGAAAACCTAACATTACAACCTCATCAATTTAACAATTAGGGATCTACAAAAATCATCTTTATAAGTTTACGTATTATTTAATAAAACATTAAATACAATATCCAATCACAATACTATATAACAAATATGATTTATTTACATATATTTTGATACCACCTCTATAGAAACACAATGTAACTCTAAAAAATTATTTCGTTATCATTAATAATCTAATATACATTTTGAAAGGTTTGTATCTTTTGACATCTATAATTAATCAATGAATTAGGGAAATAAATTTAAGACAATATGATCATATTGGATTTCTAATCCAATCATTCATGTTATTTTTTAGTTCCTTTTATTTTATTTGTAAAATGGTTTTAGTTATTGGAATATATAGTATCTTTAATTTCAAATATCTTATCCATCTTCAATAACAAGTAAAATGATTCTTAGGGATCAGTTTCTACTTCCATGGATAATGGTTTCTATATGATAAACTCTTGATATCAATATTTATTCCTTTATTCCTTAGTTTCACTTCTCTACTGTGATGTTAGAAGGGAACAATACCGTGATCAAAGTAATAGAACACTATCACTATTCCATCTACAAGAATCTGCTCAACTGGAAGGTTTACTTATGGATCATCATCAATAGAACCCTCTTGAGGAACTCAACGAATCCTTCTACAAGGTAAGTTACTATATTAAATAAATAGGAGTGTCCATAAAAAAGCTAATAAATATATTTTTTAATTTTGATACCAAAATGATAGAACTGATATTAGATAAAAAATAGCATAATAGAAACACTTTCTAACAAACAGATGTTAAATCAGGTTTGTTATGAAAAACGTTATCTGGGAGCTCCCAAATTACATACCTTTTATATCTATGAGATCTTATATACTATCTACTATAACATATCAAACGGTAAATCTATATATAATATACATACTTTTTATAATAATTTATAATGAAAAAACCATGGTCATCCATGAACAGGACCCCTAAGTCACCCCTTCAAAAGGCCTGAATGGTTTTCCTGATCACCATGGATGGGTATCAAGCTTCTTGACATCATTTAACTTCTTTAGAGATTAGTTACACAAATAAATAATCCATATTTGGAATATATTTAAGAATAAATTTTCCAATATAATTTTGGATAGATAATGTTCTATATAACAATACACGATATGTAATCCAATGTAGCTATACCAAAAAACATCCCATATTTCTGTGATATACTATAAAAAATCTCATTATGTCATCTCAAAATACCCAGGCATGACATTACTAGATACCGAGAACATCATTTTTGTAACACCCTAATACTGGTTTTGGAAAAACAATATCTACCCACAGCTTAAGGTATATATAGGGTGATCTCTAAACATGCTAAGTAGTATCATAAAAACTGTTCCATAAGAAATTTATAATAAATAAATAATTATTGTCATTTAATTTAAATTAATACATGTTATATATCATCAAAATATTTCAATAAAACCTGTTAGTAAATCATATTTTTAATTAAATTTAATGCATGAATCAACGAAAAACACAATATTTGTTATAGAGAAGCCATTTCTTAAAGAATTTATTAATAAAGTATTTCGGAAAATAGAATCCTTGATACTAGTTATAGGGTATTATGTGCTGACGTAAGATAGGATCCTCTGATCTGAATTCTTAAATGACTATGTGAACAAAAATATATTGACAATGGGAATGGGGATTAGATTTCACCCTTATAAGTGAATCCACTATCATAACACTTTTTAGTTAGAGATATATCCTAAATCCATTTTAGGTATCCACAAACATCCTAGAATGAATTTCCCAAATAATACCACTACTATGTATACTAAGTCCTATATTTCCATTGTCCAAACAAGGTGGCTTTCAATATCAATATCCAAAAACCTATGGAAGATTTTATTTTATCAAATAACAATCACCTGGAGGCTATTATTTTCAACAGTATTTCATACTTCTAATGTTCTATTATTGATAGTAAAAATCATATCCATCCATATAAAACATTAATAATCACACTGCATAAATTCAGAATATGAAATGTTTTGTTATCCATTTTTAACAGCAATAAAAAAAATATAATTTATCATAGATTATAAAAAAAATAAAATATGATGAATAATAAATCATACATTGAGAAACTTTAGAAAACAAATATAAACTGAATAAGTAAGAATGTTTCATAAAAAAGGTTTTTCACAAAACATCCAACCTCATACAGTTAGTATACCTAACAATTGAAAGACAACCACATCACAAGGGAAAATGGAAGCTTATATAGAAATAGAATACACTAAAACACGAAACCCATATCAAGAAACCCTTATTCAATAATATCAAGATCAACAACCCAATGTGTATCCAAAAGCCATGAAAATTATAATATGTTAGAAAAATATCAACATATATCTCATCACTACCATCAACTATAAATAAATATCAATAAGAAAATCTATTATAACATTAAGAAATCCATATATAAATCCATAAGGTTCTAGATATATGGATTTATTTATGATAAATAGGTATTATATATTACCAATGACGAACATGAACATAACATGTTATTCTAAGCTCCAACACCAAAATATCCATTAGAATATCTATTGATAAAGGACGAGGTCTCAAAATTCACATTGTAGGAATACATAGATAGAGTGCTTGGGATTTTAGATGGTTAATGAAATAAAAAAGATGTGTCTTAGTTTTACAAAGTTCATTTTGGAATAATAATATTTGGTATCATGGTTTGGGTTTTACGATTTTGAATACATTGTACAATTCATACATCCATTTGCATGCAACAAGAAAGTATATTGGCTTGGAAAATTATGCACCAGTAGTACATTGAAACAAATCTTTATAAAACAAATGAAATTCAAATTCATTGTAGAGAATTCCACATGGGTGAGATTAATAGTTCACCTACTATTAATATTCCCATAAAATACTAAAATAATAAAATCACCAAAAACAATCACATTTTTATTTTAAGAAATGTTTGTTAAAAAGGGAATATATGTTTCAAAATATGACATTAGGATGTGAATTGTTTTCCTAATAGTGCTTCATGATACAATACCCAAGTCATATTCAACAAATTTTGGGTGGATCAACGCATCATTACATTTATTATGAAGAGAATAATAATATCATGATTGTGAAAATATATCCACTTCCCCGTATGATATATATAATCAACCAAATCGGAGGATCTAAATTGTTATAATTTGTTTGAATTTATTAAGGATATAAAACATTTTGTCTCAAAAAGGAGGGTATATCAATGATATATTTCCATATATGGTACAAAAAATTAATTTTTTAGTGATAAGAATTTTAGATATGGATTCCTCTATTGTATTCCTAGATCTAATTTATACATTATTTGAAGTCTACATTGATCAATTTTATATTTTATATATACATAATATTACCAATATTAAAAGAGAAAGGAAGATCAAGAAGTTCATTAAAGGATAAAATATATGTAAATATCAACAAGAATTAATTATAGGTGTAAAAAGTGTAATTCTATGGCCATCATATAAAAAATTTTATATTGTACGATCCAACAAAGGTAAAAGATTTTTAAAAATGTAATACAGTAAACCGTATAATTTAAACCCATTTTTTCATTGGATAATTTTATATTATCATGAAATTTTAAAAAGTTTCCAAAAACTATGTAATTATTTAATAGTGATAATATGGAAGGTAATGATGTTACATTGGGTATATGATGGTGATGAATGATTATAGATTCTATGAATGAAGTTATAAATTTATCTTATACATATATTATACTCTAGTGAAGATGTGTTTATAATTTCTATTTTATATATGAAAACTTTGATGGGATTTGTATTCATAAAGGAGGAGGAAGTAATTATTTATGACATGGGACAATTAATTTATCATTCACCTAATTATATCATCCATTATTTGAAACTGGTGGTACTATTATTCTCATTAAAAATTTAGCTGAATTTGTTGTCTTTATAAAATATATAAAATCCTTAATATAGAATGAATAATATACTCACATAGAAGGAGTGGAATATATAATAATGGATATGGTCGTAATTGATAAAAAAATATGGCATTTCAACACATTATCACATGGGGATTGAAAAAAATGTTGTTTATTATTTTATTACAGAATATATTGCTACCCTATAAATGATGATGACTAATAAAATCTATAATTCCTAAATTCTTTTAGCATGAATCTTGATGTCTTTAGGGAAAGTGATATATTATATATTACCCATATTTAAACTCATCTATCCATCCATTTTATGATCAATGAATACTAAAATAATATTTTAGAGCTATAGAACAATGTTGAATGTATTATAGTGTTTAATTTTGTTAAAAGGGAGCTATTGGCCTTGGAACATAGAGAGTGTCACATAAAAAACAAGATGAATATGGAAGCTTTGGATGATTAGAATTGTTCATAATTATATATTCATATAAGGTGAATGATTTTCTATTGATATATAAATAAAATCTTTAATTGGGATAATATAAAGAGGGAAATTGTAGAGTACATATGTCAATGCTTCGAATGACAGTATGTAAATCATGAATGCATTTTGTTTATGAGTATTTTACCAAAATTAACAAAATATTTTTTGAAATTGGAAAAATTTAAATTTATTATTTTAGGGATAATCTAGCATACCTAATTTTTATAATATTATACGTGTAATAGTATATATCCCTACAAATTCAAACAATTTTATTGTTAAAAATGAATATGCTTCTCCTGAGAAACTCACTATGACAAAGAAAGATAATTTTTAATGGAATTTAAAAGATCCAATATTCATGTAATTTTAATGAGGAAAGATAATTATCTCATGATCATAGTGAACCTTTCAAAAATTATTAGATATAGAGAAATTTCTCCACACTCTTGGCCATCCTTAGTTAGGTATTTATTTTAATAGGACCATTCCTACTCTAAAATAGATTTTGAGAATTTGTTCGATTGAATTCATATGAGGTTGAGAAAAAACATCCCACTAGATGAGTTCTTATATAATAATAGTTTCCATTATATCAATGAGAGGAAACCATGAGAGTTACATAATTGGACTCTATGTAGGTATCCAAAAAGTATAGATTGTGTTAGAAACTTGAATTTGAAAATAAATAACAAAGAAGGTTCAAACGACTCCCTCACATATAATAGATGAATATATTTGATAAAGGATTCAGTTATACAATTATTTATGAGATCTAGAATACATAGTTTGTGAAATGGTAATCCCTAACATGTTTACATGGATTCCGATTATGATATTTAAGAACAAGGTGGTGTTGATCTATAAATACACTTTTGCCTTCAAGATCATTTAGCATGTTGGGAAAGTAGTTTATCACTTATAACTCCAATTAGAACTCTACCAGGTACATGATGTGTTTGATATATATACTTTTTAGAATTATGTAGAATACACTTCATATCAACTAAATTTGACCAAACTTTTTATGCATAAATATCACATATTATAATATTAATAATCAGTAAATTACATTATGTTCCATTCCTGAATCATATAATTCTAGTGTCTTATGAAATTTATATTCAAGTACATTGTTTATAAGTGATATATATAATCTCCAACTATGTTATCCATTACTAGAACCCTTTCATGAACATTTCTTACATAAAAACATCCCGGATTACATGAAGAATGGAAACATTATAATGGGTGATATCAAATACGTGGTAATAGTAAACAACAATATTATTAATGATAACTAAATCATAAATTATAATAAGTGTTTAATAACATTTTCTTACCATTTGAAACCTATAACACGAATATCAATGTCAAAAAAAATATGAATCTTGACATAATGTGTGGTATCTTTTAAGAAATGAACTCTAATGGGATCAATGAACATGAGGCATGAGATCATATATTTATCATAATTCAATGGTTTTTGGAATACAGATAATAATTTAAGTAAATTTATTACTCATGGATTAATTCCATGATTTTCCTAGAAGATTGGGTTCACATCTTTTTTTATAATATCCTTATTCATGGTTCACTCACAATACAATCATTGTTGTCTATTTCCATTACTGAACATGGTCAACTGTGCAATTTAGTTCATTTTATATCATGATATATCAATATTTTTCCAATTCATTAAAGGGATATATAATTCAATTCAAAAAAAATCACAAAACAAAATGCATTATTTTTTATTTCTATAATATCATAAAATATTTATCATATCCTTATATAATAAATAATTAATAGGAAAAAGTTTTGTTTTAATTTCATAATTAATTAAAACATAATCATTAGGAAAAAATTGGTTTCATAAATGATTCATCATAAAATAATTTACCCATGGTAATGAAATGGTTTTCATATAATTTTCCTAAAATCATCACAAGACATCCAATGGAATAATATGGATGGTATCATTCGATAGTATCCCATATAATCAAATGTAACAAGAATTAATTTAAAAAATATAAAAATTTCCATTATATTATTATTGGAACATTTATTGGAGAAAATTGAATTATCATTTTGAAATTACTTTTAAATAATCTAAAAATTTAAAAATATTAATGAAAATATTATTTATGAAAATATCCTTGGATGAATGTTAAGAAAGCTTCAATGCATTGATCAATCATTACAGTGGGATTTTTTTTCATGTCATGTGTGTTAAAAAAATATTACCTTTCATTTTATTTTTAATATCCTAAAGTACCACATTTGGAAAATAATATAGAATATTTGTTTCAATATGTTTTTTAAAAATTAAATCATGGTTAAAAATTACTTTAAAAATTAAAGGATAATATTAAAATCATTATTGAAATCATATGATGAATATTATAAATTTATGAAAAAGGATTTTCAACCAATAGATAAATAATGTTGGTTTTCCTTAATTAAATTATTCTCGAGTTAGTATTTATTAATGATAAGAAAATGATAAAAAAATATTTAATATATTTAAATACCTATTTGATAATATTTATTTTTATTATATTTTGAGTTATGTCATAAATTTTCGTCATCAAAATGTTAATAATCAGTAATACTAATATGAATTGTGATTGTAACATAAATACCTTAGTTCTAGTTTGACATTAGTTGAAATATATAGTTCCAACAATATTTAAAATTTAAATTTATTATAAATATGTAAAATCATCATGTAAAATCACATAATACCATATATTTACCATTTATAACCATTCAAATAAAATTAGTTCATGAATCCTTTTTTAATCTTCATTTCTAGAAGTTAATTGTTTCATTTGTTTCATGAAAATCTTTTTATTTTTGTTTTAGTCCTTGATTATTTATCTCAGTTCTATCATATCCAAAATTTTATTATTAATAAAAATATAATATATATTTATTATGGTTATATTTAGAGTCATTCGTAAATGGTATAGAAAAAAAATTGAAATACCCAATGTTAATGGTGACAACAAACATGGGCATACAGAATGTTGTTTTCAACTTTTAATGGCTAGAAAAAATAATTTAAATAAAAAGTATATATAACATAATAATTATTATTTAATATATGTAATATAAATTAATTAAATAATTCATTATTTACATCCATATTAATAAGATATTAAAGACCTAACACATCTCTTCATAGAAGAGACAATCCACACACACACACATTATATATTATCATTTCACAATGGATTGTATGGTAATATGGTAGATATTATAAAATAATTACATTAGATTAATTTCGAAATTAAAACCATATATAAATATTAAACATAACATTTTTCCTATCCATGAATTATAGTGATTGAAATTTAATTATATCACTATATGAAGGTGGTAGTCCACACGTATATGTGAGAAATATATTACCTTCAAATTTGATTGAATAGAGGGTAGATATTTACGGGTAGATAATCAAATTAACATTTTAATATATTTATAATTTTAAAGTTATTATTTATGGATAGGTAATATAGATTTAGAGGAGATCTAAAAACATATAAATTGAATAAGGTTAGGTAAGACTATTACATGTTCTTATGTAGGCCATATTTTGATCCAGTATCAAGGACACATGGAATGGTATTCTATAATTAAAAAACATAAAATATTGTATTGTGATTTTTTGATGATAATCAAATAGCTATTAGTAGAGTTAATTTGACCAATGTGGTGTGAACAAGAGAAATGATTGTTGCCTATGAATATGTAGTAGAGAGGACACACATGTAATTTTATTAAAAAATTATATATAATAAATTCATATTAAATTAATTTTAATCCAAAATGATATATATTCTAATGTGGGATATGATAAGGATGAAATAATTCTATCTAATATGAAATATTAATGATTATTTGGAAAATATAAATTGTATCTTTGTTTGACTAACCCCTGATAATCTTATTTTATTCCTGATTACGGTAAAAAATTATTACAAATTTAAATATTTATTACAAAAGAAGATTAGTCGAAAATATTTCAAAATAGTAATTGTTGATAATAATAAAATCGAATCTGTTTTATCAAATTCTATTAACCGAAATGGAAAATATTAATGTATAATTGATCCCACAAATGTGATGAAATGAGGTTTTCTGAAAAAAAAAATTCTTATGTATACATACATTTTTTATCAAAATTTAACATAATATTGTTTCTTATAAACTGAATTTGATTATAAATAATATAATTTAAATAATAATATCTTAAAACCAATTTTAAAACACAACTATTTTTTGTAACGTATTTTAAAAAAGAATATGTTTTTTATAAATAATTATTTTTCATTATTCATAAAAATGGATAAAAATTATGAAAATTCCCAAAAACAGTAAAAATATTTTATGAAACTATTTTTTCATAAATTAGGTTCAAATTTTAATATAAATTTTCTGACATTGAGAAATTTATTTTATTATTTTCTCACAAAAAAAACAATAACACTCATTTGTGATGAAAAAATATTTTTGAATTGTATAAAGACATTAATAGAAAACTAGTTTTTATTTACCAATATATTTTAATTATGTATAATAAGTTTACATTATTTATAAAAACTATTATTATTATTCATTCCCCCACTTTATGGGATAAGGTTTAATGGTAAAATATATTTTCGTTCATTTTGAATAATATTTTAGTACATCACTATCTACTAATGAAGTTATATTTATCTAAATATAAATTTATAATATAACAACATTATTAGATAAATTATAATCTAATTAAAATTATTCTCCCCCAAAAAAATACATCAATTGGATAAATCAGATGATATCTCAATTTCATCACATCCTTGGGTACCCTTATAGATTCATCGAATTTCCGATCCACCCATGAACATTAACTGTATGATTAGTCTTGTTTAATAAATAATTATATTTATGATCAAAGATATTAAAAAAAATTTCATATACAAAAAATAATTCTCTTATTTTATGAACTATTAGTTCAACACATGTTAGGGATCAAGTATTAAATTCCTTGAGAGAGATACATGGAACACATCATGAACCTATGAGAGGATCTGTGGATGCACCCATCAATACCATACACTATAAATTTTTTAAGAATATAGAATGGGAAACTATACATAAGGAATATAAATTTTTTATTTTCAAATATCATATCCATAATCCATGGGGAAATTGATATGAATATATTCTCACTAACATTGAATTCCGCAAATCACTATTAATTTCGAGGAAACATTTACATCGACTATGAGCTTCATTAATGTATTAATATGTGGATAAAGATGTATCTTCCATTTAGTTATCTATCTCATGTTGTAAAAACAATCTTTCCTAAAATTCATCATATGGAATTTTATTTCCTGATATATTTCCATATATTTCATCATAAAGATCCATTTGAATGCTCGAGTGAAAGATTTCGTTGCATGGGAACCGGAGTAGGAAATTATTTTGATATCAAACAAAGTTAAAAATACATTTAATAAGATGATAACATATCTATTAGGGTTTAAATAGATCTCTTAGACTAACCATATGTATGAGGATGATATCAAGTAATGAGACAAAACTCCAAATCAATAGATTTTAAGGAATTCTCTTGAACATCAAGGTAAAAATTAGATCCCAAAAAGATATTCTTGAATATAATAATCCATGATACCTGAATACATAATTAATATATATTTTGTAAATATGATCAATAGAAAAATATTCATAGATAGTAATGATGTTTTATAACTATTTATGGTTATCACCTATAATGAAAATATTAGTACAAACTTAATAAATATTTAGGAGTCGGATAAATTAATACTTGGTAATGTTTTCCCATTTCTATTATAATATATATTTTTACTAAAACATTCCATTAGAATACATTATATAATCCTTTACATTATCTTACACTAATCATCGACATACATATATTTCATTATCTCCATTTATTTTTCCAACAATTAAAACACATTCATATTTATATACATCTTCACACTTCAAGGATGAATAAAGAATGATGAATTAATAGCATAATCAATCAAAATAATTTTTATGTCTATAATAGAAGGGGCACATACTCTGTTCTAGGAAAATATCATTCCATCATAATCAATGTTAAAATCTAGAACATTTATCACATTTTTTTAAAATTTTCATTTTTCACATCTTTAATCATTACCAATATTGATAATTGAACCCTCATTAGAGAAAGATATAAATTTCTTTTATATCATGATTTTCCAATACACTATTTTAAAATCAAGATATATTTAATCTTAAATAATCCTCATCATTTATATTCTAGTGTGATCCCTTAAACTAAAATCATTGGGCACCTTGTTTTATTTAACAGTGTTTTAATGTATGGAGATGTTTTAATCATCAATCTATTCCAACCCTATTATATTTAAAATAGTATGCACTATCTAAGTGAATATATAAATTCAAAAGTTTTAATTATTATATATTTAACGACATTATCTATAAATATAATTCTACCATATCATTAATGAAATAATCAATAGAAATTAACTTCCAATTAAGAGTTTAGTTATATTTCTTATGATCCTTAATTATTAATGAAGTAAATTCTTTCACCATGTCATTACTACTATAGAAATATTATATGATGCATCAATGAATAGAATATACCCTTATCAACTATAAGATAATATATATACAGGTTCTCTAATTAGGCTACACATTAGTTCATTGAAATTTTTATTTTATCATAATATCCAAATAATGTTTTTCAATTTTTATTATACAACTATAGTATATTAGATAGTAATGTTAATGTTTCCACAATTTGTGGATAATATCCATCCAACACAACAAAGAAAATTCACTAAATCAAAATGGATAGTTCAGAATAATGATCAATATGCTCTACCTATTAGGGATATTAGGATATAACCTCTCATAATATTGTATGTCCAAAAAATGATTTTTTTTAAATCAATATTGCAGAATTTTTTCATATTTATTCTCATTATTATTATGTTTAATACAATCAATTTATGGTATTGATGTTAATTATTACCTTTTAATGACTAATAATATCATCAATAAAGTCTACCAAAAAATGACCAGGGTAATCTTTAAACACTCTATTACATAAATTCATGTGGTTAATAAGGTAATTAGAAAGGAAAAATGGAGTAAATATAATTTGATAGTGCCCATACACTATAAGAAATAATTTCTTGGGTGTATACCCATTCTTTACCCTCGATTAATGATATCTATAATTATGGACAATCATTGAAATGCATTTGGATTAGCCTTGTTGGTCAAATTATTATATATATGTGGTTAAAGTATCTTATTCATAATATTGATATTTTTATTTTCTCACTAATTAATTCAATGTCATATTGATCTGTATTTTTTCTTTAAAAAATAAATTAGTGCATTATAATGTGGAAACAATTTCTATGTAATTCCCTTATTAAGATTCTCATTCACATTATTTTTCAATTAATGAAACTCCATGTAGTCCATAATATATGTAGTATTTGAAAAAGTTTTTTCCCTAGGTATGAGTTCTACTAAAATATTAACTTAACAATTCAGTGGTGTATAATAAAACTCTTTCAAAAAATTATCAAAAAATACAAAATAATATGCATGTTTTAGATGTTGTGTATGACCTTGATCAAATGTAATAAACCAAATTATAAATTGGAATAAATAAACATATAATGTATGTGGATTCTTTCAAAATTTCATATTTTTCATATCTATGAGAGAAGAAAAAATGTTTGTTCATAATATCAAATGTGCCTTCCCTTGGATATGGATAAGATATTTATTTAATGAAAGACAACCCATGACTGTGAGAACATCAAAGTCCACTAGGGGGATAATAACATGATTTTTGGGAATAAATATCCCAAAAACAAAATTATTTAATAATTATAGACATGATATTTGATCATCATACCATTATGGTTATTGATCTAAAACTCTACATCAGATCATTATGGTGGAATTGTGATAATAATATAATATTATTTATATAAAATATATTGGGTTGATATACAATAAAATAATAAATTATAATATCTATATTTGATGTTATGTGTTCTTTTCAACACATCATTATCATACCGACTTTTTGAAATAGTGTATGGTCTCAAGGATTTAATATGTTGAAATTTCTATAGCATTTTGAAATATTGATTTGCTGGACAAGATAAATGTCAAAATGAGATTTATTATTGAGTTTTGAATGATGGAACACCCAATAGTTTCATTTTTAGATAGAGTATAAATATCCCAAGATTTATGAAGTGTCCATATGATATTTTAGAAAATCAGAATCCAAAAACTCTTTATTAGGGGAAGCAAGAAGAGGTGTATGATTGGTTCATGGTTACATCTAATTTTGTGTCCCAAACCATGTGGACGATTCTATATATGGACTTGTTAATTTTAAAAATAATTATATCGGGTAAGTCGTATATATAGTAGAAAATTCCTTGATGGAATCTTATATTTATTGAAAGTGTTCACCCAAGGCCACATAGTAATGCATGAGGTTTTTATTAAAATGTTGTTCTGGGCTCACAAGATGTGCACTGTTTAGAAAATCCGGACCCTAACCAGCACCATTAGTTACCAAAATGTAGAAACATAAAATAGTTCTAAAATGGTCAAACCATGAATATGATCCATGTGGCACATTAATGATTATGATTTCAAAATTTTTACCTTATCCAATTTAGGGGATTTTCCTTCTCTCCCTTCCCTTATTTTTCCCACTGACACCAACTGGTCAACTTATCCCATGTGATCACCCCTTGGAATCCACGATTCTTATTCATACACTGTCAATATGTTTATCAATCCTCTTTATTCATTATTCTTTTACCCATTCCATATGAAATACTAAATCCATATGAGATCTTTTGATCTATATATAGTGTGTCTGATATTTTTTTTGATTTCTCTTATACCATATCGAATGAAATCTCTATATTGGATGAGTGAGGCATTCAATTCATGATGTATGTCATCCAAGGAGTTTTCCCTTAATGGTTTGATGATTTATAAAATGAATTAATGTTCAATGCAATGGGTATTTGATGTGTTTTCCATAAAATGTTTAATTAATTATGTCAAGCATAATGAATTAATTTGGATAGAAATTATTCCATAAAATGAACCTTTTGTTGTTTTCAAATCAATTAAAACAACCCCCCTTTTGTTGTGTTTCTTATACTCCTTGATTTTTATTTCCTCTCAAGGATATTAGACCACCTTGGAAGTCGTTTTATAAATATATTTAATCATAAACCCCATATTACTATTTAATAATCCAATTTAATAATGTTTAACTACATCACATTAGAATAATTATTTTTCTAATGTACATTAATTTGGTATAAACCTCTTCACACCATTTTTGAAGACCACTTATGAAGTGTACTATTTTCTTAATTTAAAAGGGGAAATTTAATTAAACTATTTGAAATGATAAAGGGAACATAATTTATCATGCCCATATTAATTATATTTAATGGAATGACCATCTAGATATAATTTTATTGTGATATGTAATGTTTATGGACATGTAAAATTAATTATTTTTTGTTTGTGAATTTGGGAATAAAATCAGTACTGACTCATATTATTATTCCCTAGGAAGCCTGTTCATTTATGCCATTCTTGGACATAGTCCTCATTTTATTTTGATATTCAGAAATTTCATCCATAATTAGTTATTTTTTAATTTAATGAGGTTCCTTTTGATTTATGATACTCATCCATGACAACATATATTTAACTGTGATACTCAAGCATGGCGTCAATTATGATTTATGACTCTTGGTCTTGGAATCCCATAATTAAATGTCACAAACATATATTGGATACTTTGTGAGTTTCGATACTTAATAATGGAGACTGTAATGACTTATGACGCATCATCCTGAAAACCCTTATGATTTTGGATGCATGTACATGTCAACCCTCTATGATTATGAAACATTGTCTTATAAATTCTTAAAACCATATGAAACTATTGTGTCTATGCTTGGACAATTGAGTTATGTCTCAAGTCATCGATACCACAATATATTTATATATATGGATACATATATTTCAACATATATAGTTATTTTAGATACATAAATATTCATATATATATATATATACACATAAATAACAATATTTTTCTTAGGCCAAATATAGTAGTATCGGCCGACTGTCCTTTAGAGAACCCGAGTTTGACTAGTTTCAATTTATTTAGTTAATTTTTTTTACTATCCATGTAAACTAATATAGACTAAATTTATGTCAGGTAATGAATAATCTAATGTTTTTGGTTGAATATTAAGTATATCTAAAAGCATTTTTAGGTCACTAATTTTTGCACAAATAAACCTCATGGTTGCATTATTTGGATCGTGGATATTTGTGCCTAGAAACATAAGACTGAATGAGATCTAAAAATTCCCTTGGAGATTACCATTGGGGGTTTTGTTTGTTTTGTTTGTACTATATATGTATTCAAACTATTTTTATACATTTTTGTTTTTTTATCTTTACATGGACAAGAATATTTGTAGAAGTTTTCACGAGCCATTTAATTAGTTATTATTACCTTATAGTGATTAGTTATTTTTATTTTTTATAGCCACTATTTATCCCTAATACAACATTGATTCTCTAATAAGATGTTTATATTCTACCCACCATAAAACCTTTTGAGCCTCACTACAAGTCAATATAATTTGGTGTGCAAGGCATTGCGATTGAGGCCATGTGGCTGACTAGATCCGAGAATTATTATAATGGATTTTGGGTTTGAATGTTACAATGTGATATCATATTATTTTTTCATCTCTCATAATATTTTGGGATAGTCGATATGAGTCTCTAAATGGTTTGGAACTCAGTAAATATTCACTTATGTGATTGATGAGCTAATCCATGGAAAAAATATCTAGTGTCCATTTATTGGATTGTTTTTCATGTTGTTTGTTTTTATAGTTGATTATTATATCACTATGATTGATTAACGTGCATTGTGATTATTACTAATTTATGGGATTTATATTGTTTTCTCTTAGATCAGTATCGAAAGTTTATATTTTTTAAAGCATCATTATAGACACATAGATATTTACATGCCAGACATATGATATCCCGTCTAGGTTGCATTGTTTGACAATATGATACATGATTTATATTCCTTTTTTTATTTATTAGAATTCTAACCAATATACCCACTTTAGGCGATTTTAATCATGAATAATTATTAACAATTATATGTGATAAATTTCCATGATAACATAAACTCATTTCATTATGATACCATGCATTGATATGATTGCGATAAATGGATGTTTATTATAGTGTCAACAGAAACCAAAATATTGTTTTCCAATATATCATAATGGTTGAAACATAACTAAAAAAGAAATATATGTTTGATCCATGGAAAACTTTTCATAGGGGATAAAAAATTAATGGTTTCTATCAAAATGGTTCGATTATTAGATTATATGTTGTATATGTGATTATGAATTGGGAAGGGAAACTAGAATAATCAAACTATTAAATATGAACATTCCATATTTTGAAATCTGTGGTGAAACATGGTAGAATATACCTGAATTTTATTTTTAATTTATAGTGGAATGTTCATTTATGACATGAGAAGGTAAATTCATATAACAAAACTATGGGCATTATAAATGTATGTTGAAGGGTAATTATTATTGAAAATGTTTTCCTTTAAAAAGACTAGTACATCCTAATGACTTGGTATTGTAAACCCATATCACTAAATTCTTAAATACACAACCAGAACAATGTGTGTCAGTTGGTCTATGTTTTTTATATGTGAAACTATGTGTGTGATTAATCTTGAATAAATGATGGGTCCCTCGTAGGTCGCCGTACTCATTTTCTACCTTCGTACATTACACCATGGGGGTATGATTATTCTTTAAGGGATGGTAATCTAAATTTGTATTGGCCAGTTATATGGGATACAAATATATATATATATATATGTATGTATAGGGGGATAATAAATATTCGGGCCACATTAAATTTATAAAAGATGGTTTATCTATTTTTGAACATTATTATAATGTGGATTTTGTTAATTAAAGTTACCATTACATCATGAAGGGTGTATTCCTCTACAATATGGAGTAGTCATTTTCTTTAACTAAAAAAATTTGTAAGATCCATATGGGAAAATAAAATAGAGAAAATAATTTGTTACATAGATTGCCTAAACTTTTATATAATTTTAGTTTAATCAATAATTTTTCAATGGAATGTTAGTTTGACATGCATATGTTTCCTTATGGTGTTATCTAAATAATGTTCTTATAAAATTTTCATTATGCCTTATACTCAATAATTAGTAATATTTATCCATTAAAATGCTTAATGTAAAATTTTAATTTATGTAATACACTAAATGAATCCTTAATGTGCTATTTTTAGATTTAACCCTCATTTATGGGTAGATTAAATATAGATTTCATTTTTTCGTAGACTATGATATGTATGATTTCCATATGTATATATTTACCTTTTCTTATATCATGAGCCTATTGGTTATCTCTGTAGGTATAATGACCTTTTAATCATGACCTAATATTGGATCAATGATTTCTATTTTGGTATAGGGTATCCCAATCTTGGTATCTCCCTAAAAACAAAAAAAAACATTTCTAATTGATAATGAATATTTTCAATAAGTTGTGTCATTCAAGTGTTTTTCACCCCATGTAGGTCACACAGTTTCTAAAATGAAACCATGGTTCGATGAGTTTTCATGGGATGAGTTCATCCATGTAATGGTCGGAAGCATGATGTAATGCTCTAGTTCAGCGAGTTAGACATTCTTAAGGAATTATTGGTTTCTTAGTTTGTTCTTTGATGCATTAGGATCTTCATTAATGGATTTCATGACATGGAATTAGCTATGTTAATAATTTTATGTGATAATGTGACTTTGGGAAACATATCTGTCATGTGACATCATATTTTGTTATATATATGGCCATTATAACTATGGATAGTATCCAAAACTGTCATGTCATGTTGATAGAAATATAATGGGAGTACTAATTGATAAACTCATTCTAATCATGTTTTTATTGTAGTGCAATAAATCATATGATTTGGTTGGAACAAAAATTATGCCTTAGAAATTTATTGTTTCGGTTTAATTTATCTTAGAGGTTTAGAACTGAGCTGATTAGAGAAAATTTATATAATCATAATACCAAGGATAATGTTGTTCTAAAATGTTCATGTGTTAAAACAGTGCTGATCAGTCCATTTTTACTTTTACACATGCTCTTAATAATCATTACATGTATATTTTAGAAAAGATACACATGTATTCTAAAAATAAATTCAGATATTGTAAAATTCTATGTGTATTTTGTTCCTATTCATTTTGTAAACTTGAAAAATTGTATTGGACACATTCATAGACCATGTTATGTGGTGGATGGAGTGTGTTTCATGGGATGAGTTTCCATTCATAGTAAATTATTACTAGTAATATCTTAAGGTGAGGATAATCATGTCAAATGTGTTTATAATATCCTTACATGAATATTGAAAAAAATAAGATATGAATATATTGAAATGTTCGATGAATTATTTGGGATCCAAGGAGGTTACTGAGTTTGACCTTTCATTCTTTCAAACACCCTGTTTCTGCAATGTAATGTTTTGATATGTGTGTTGTCTAGAGTTTTCATGGTTTATGTACCATAATCTTCAATAGAATATCAACAATGTGTGGGGTGTTCAAAACAAAACACTACCATTCTAACATTAATTCATAGACCCTTGTAGGTTGTAAATCCTTCATTAATTCACTTGAACTTCTTGAGGATTATAATATCTAATACGGGAGATGCAATGTCATGTGTTTTGGTCTGAATTTAATTTCCTTATGATTTTGAAATTTTGGTTTTATGGATGTTCCAAATACTTAATTGAGAATCCTAATGTTTTTGTAAACATTGTAAAATAGAAATGTGGTGTTTTATATAGTGTTTAAATGAACGTAGGTGTCTTTTTTAGATGTTTATTGGGAGTGTTGGATTCCAAAATCACCATTTCAAGATAAACGAGAAGGGGTGCATGATTGGTGCACGTTTAGTGGAAAGATTAAATCCCAAACAGTGTAGTGTATTTTAAAAATAAGAAGGGTTTTTTGAAATGTTTTACCCCATTAGTGGAACCCATGTATTTGGGACAATGGGATTAGTGGTTTCCACAAGACTTCTCAAACAAAGAACCTAAGGATTTATGACCATTCAGGAGGTCTGTAAAAAAATTCACTCGTTGGAACATGGGATATAAATGTTATAAAAAACTATGCACTGAGACCACTCTATTTGTTCCACATAGGTAGTGAAACCATATGGTTGGAATACGATTCTCCAAAACCTACAGTCGAACCATGTAGTTCATTAATGATTGTGATTTTCACCTTTTCAACATCTCATTTATAAGGGGTTTCCTCCCATCCCTTCACTTATTTCTCCAACAAATTCCTAGCACTCAACTTCGAACATGGGATATCCTATAGGAATCCATGGTTTCCTTCATCCTAAATCCAAATCGAACTCTATTAGTCATTCTGGATTACTATATTAATTTTTCGCAATCCACTTTATTTATTTTTCATTTCCCCATGCAATATAGAATGCTAAATATTTTATAACTCCATCACCTTATTTTTTGGGTGTTAGATGATTTCGTTTATTTCTCACAAACAGACTTAATTACAATTAGAATATAAGATTATTAAATAATCCAAATCTTGATTTAGGTGGTCTAAAACATTTTTTTATAAATAATTCAATACTTTATTAAATGTATTATTTGGTTTCACATCATGATTTCTATGTTCCACTCTTATAATATGAAATTAATTATGTAGTGCCAAATAAGTTAACTTCGAAATAAATTGTTACTCAAATTAAAATAATTGAGGGTAATCACCTCTACTTGAACCACCACTTGGAGTGTGATACATATACACATTAAATAATATTTCTTACCTTGGAAATTATTCAACCTTGGGTGTGTGATGGTAGATTACTCTAATCATAAATCACATAATAATCATTAATCACCATTTTTAGTCATAATGAACATACCCACTCAAGGATAATGGGTTTTATAAAATTAATTAATTTTGTATGAATTTATTAACCTCTATTTATAATTAATCCACATATAAATAATATTCTATTCTAAATTAATAATGGGAAATTAAATGTAAATGACTGAAATAATAAATTTACTTGAACTTACTATGTAATTATTACTTTATTATAAATTGATTAACCCTTATAATTTAATTAATTTGGGATATGGAATGTTTATAAACATCGTCATTTAATTTTTATTATTTATTTTTTCTGATATTTCCCCCTGGAATCTTTCTTGATTCATGATATTTGGGAATTTATACCCTATTATCATATGATAATTTGGAACTCCCACACTATTTGATTATCATATTCATTCATGGAATCCAAATTGAGTTATGATATTTAGTCATGGTGTCCCTAATGATTTATGATACTTGTGCATGATATCCCTTGTTTATTTTTTGATTCCCAATCATGAAATCCCTTGTGATTTATGATACTCAAGAATGAAGTCCCATATTAAAATATTATACTTAGCTATGTAATCTCTTATGATTAATGATACTCAAAAATAATGACTGTAATGTCTTTTGTAACTCTGGAATTTTGTCTATTATGATTGATGATACGTAAAAATCACCACCCGATTTGTTGTTGACACTCATCGATGGATTCCTTTACTATAAGACCTTGGATCTAAATTTATTGTACGAGTCATTATTTTAGGATGTTTGGTGAAAAAGGGAAGAATGGGAAAATTTTCTAAGTCCATGTCACGTACTCTTGAGTACACGCTGTGTACCCAGTTGTTGTATGTAGATGTGTAATGGTCATTTAATGACCATCCACATGGACATGGCAGGTGACCTGGCTGACCGACTAAAGCGGGGGTTAGTTGAGGCATGTATATAGTGTGTATATTAAATGAACATGTCGTGTACTTTTATTTTTATTTGATATATCAGAGCGCGGTCTCTTATCATCTCCATAGGTAGTTTCTTATTCTTGTGTCTCTTACAGGAGAGCGATGTATGACTAAGAATATTATATATTCTCCCATTCCTCCCCTCGAGCTCAGATTTAGACACCTTCAAGTGTTTTGGGTTCCCACCGGTTAGTTGTCTCTTCTCCTACCACTTCTCCTCCGGATTTCTCCTCTCTCATGAGTTATCCATGGTTGAACTATTTTTAGCTTTTTGTAGATCTATGTCATTCTAGGCCGATTGAAGGTCCTATTTTCAAGAGTGTTCATCATAAACCATCATGGTAGG
The DNA here is from genome assembly GCA_963277665.1 of Viscum album. Classification (NCBI taxonomy): domain Eukaryota; kingdom Viridiplantae; phylum Streptophyta; class Magnoliopsida; order Santalales; family Viscaceae; genus Viscum; species Viscum album. The sequence goes on from OY728126.1 coordinate 956,265,515, forward strand.
TGGTTTGTGACCTTTCTTGAATTTTTTTAGATTATATATGCTATATATTCCAAATAATCATGTTTAGGGTATTGTGTGTTTTGGATATTAACCCTATTTAATTCATGATATTTTTTATATGATAGAGAACATGCTTTTCTTATGTGTAAGATTTAATAACTTGATTATGGATGTGTTTCCCATGTTTATATTTTATAGTCATTGGGCCTAGGAAGCATTTTAGGTTTATTTGTTTCCATGCATAGTGTGGTTTTGATTGAGTTGTTATTTATATGATATGCATGTTTTTCGCATTATGAAAGCACAACAGATGGGAATTAACTATGAGAGATTACCTAAATAGAGTCTTTTAATTATGAGTTGTTATTATTATTGACCAGATTTATTGACTGTGAGAGCTACCATTGGTTATTGACAATAGGGGTTAGATTGTGAGAGCAACCCAGATGGTCGTTAGTTAATTAATGTTGGACCATAAGGAATTGACAATGAGAATTGCAAGGTGGGTCATCATAATGTACACCAAAGGGGTATTGACCATGGGAGCTACTTGGGTGGTTGTTAGTATTTGATTAGTGCTATGTGGGACCTAAGGCGTTAGACTGTGTGAGTTATCCCAGAAGTTCAATATTATTATTGAATGGGTGATATGTCAAACTCGAGTGGATTAGACTGTGAAGACCTTACCAAAGGGTTGGTTGTGAATTTTTGAATGATTGTGACGATTCTTTCAAGCCAATGAACAAGCTTGGACTACATCTTATTGGATTGTTAGATAGTATTTTGAGATGTCTATTTTTGTTAATATACATATGGATACAAGGCTTAGGCTAGATTTGGAGGTTATATTATTAAATGGATTGAATAATTTATATGTGAAAATGAATGTTATTGAAAATCATATGAGATTTTACTTTTGAGTACTTCCTATTTTATTGCATCGTTTATGCATTTAAGTTTCAATATATATTCCCTGACAGTTAGGAACATATATATTGGTTTTTTTCTACTGGGATTCATCTCAATCCCCTTTTGGGTCATTCTTTTGGACCCAAACAGATTATTTGGCTATAGGTATAGACAAGGAAAAGTGCCCTTCAACATTAGATTCTTGATTGTTGTTGGAGCTGGAGAGCATGGGACCAAGATGAGGGTTGTGATTTTCATTGAGTTTACTGTTTTATATATTTTGGTTTCATTATTGTATTATCATCATTGTGAATTGTTTTGATATTTTCTTAGATACTTGAAACATGATTCATTATTTAAATGTTTGATGCAGTTGTTTATACTATTAGTCTACCATTTTTTACTTCTTTTGTGTGGTATAACTTCTTCTGCTACTATTTATTGTTTGTTTCTTCTTTTTTACTCTTCCAATGAGGGAATAGTTTCCCCACTATTACACTCAAGGACCACACTACTAGTGAGAAACCTCTAGAATTTGGGGAAATGCTCTTGATGCCTTGTGACTAACCAGGTATGTGGATCATTGGGCGGCACCTGGATCTGGGATGATGCAAAGTTGTATCAGAGATGGTTCTTTTCTTCTTGTCTTACTATTTTGAGCCTATAGACAGAGATAAGAACGAATATTTAGTTGGTAATAAGCTATGCCTAGGAGTAGCTAACCCGTGTATAGGGAAAATCCATGTTACCTCGAATATTGAAATTTCGCCCAATTATTTCAAGTGTTATAGTTTATTTTATTTCACCATTAGGTGACACTCATTTTATTCTATTATTATTGATATTATTTTGATTATGTTTCTATTGAAACCCTATGATAGGAGGGTATACAATCTCTAGAATCGTATTTTCACTTTATAGAGATCACATGTCGTGCATTCTTGTCATGCTATTTAGGGTGCATTACTGATTGCATGTTATTGTGATAGATGTTGTAATAGATTTTCAAGTTTTTTTGACAGATTCCATAATAGAATACCTGCTGTTTTGATAGGTTACTGGAATGTGTAATGTTTTATTTGGATGGACGCCATACTTTGGTACCTTAGGTGATATGGTCCCTCATAGATTGGAATTTGGTGGATCATGTATGAACTTTAATTGAATTTTGTTAAGTTATGATGTGAATAAATATGCCAAATATTGATTATCATGAGTATGGGCTCTCCCGAGATGGAATTTTTCATTCCTCAGATGAAATGTTTTGTTCCTATGGGTTCTATAAAAGTTTCAGTGGCCTACTATTCGGAAACCCAAACAACACGGCATGTGGTGTTATGAATGTGCGTCATGTGTTCTTCTATTCTAGAGGAAGCATCATTTCTTATGTACACAGTGTGTATTGTATGTACACACCATGTATTATTTAACTATGTGATTGATTATGTGTATAAAGAAATGGGGTTTTGAAACATCAGTAGAACATGACATCTACAAGGAGTACACTCCATGCCGAAGAGACCATGTATCTGGCTGTGTGACCAAAGATATTGTGGGATAAACCATAAGTGATACAGTCTTTTTGTAGGGTGAACACGTTATGAAGTGTTATATAGGAAAGAGCAATTTGGTTCGAGTTGTGTAGATGAACATGGGTATGAGGGAATATTTAAGAACATGACTTGTCCTAGGAGGAACACACCATTTGTAGGGGAGTTACACGACCAATTTTTCAGAGGTACACACCCAAGTTGAATCTTAATAGAACATGTCATGTAGTAGTTCTAAATGTCATGTAAAATTATTTTGTACATCATGAATTATTTATTCCCATGATTCTTTCTAGAACTTCTATGTTTTAGTACATGGTAATCTTTAATAGAGGTGTGCACTAGACCTTGCAAAGTCATGCCGTCGAGACATCCTCTGTTTGTACGCTAGGTGTAGAGAAATGATCAAAAAAAATGATTGGTCAATGACTACTAGAAGATCCTCCCGTCATGACCGTTTTGGAACCAAATGTTATACCAGTCTCTGGTTCTAATGTATAGTTTTTGTGAAGGACTTTTTAGGAAGTTACAGACCATTCAGGGAGCATCGCATCCTGCCCCCTCTATGGATGAGTTGACACAGGTGTTCCAGCAGCAAAAATATCCAACCTTTTCATGGGATGGAGGACCATAGTCTATAGAGTCCTGGTTGGAGTCCATGCATTCTATATTACAAAATCTAGATAAACCTCTAAATAGGAGGGTGGACATTTCTATATACATTCTACAAGATTATTCCAAGACACGATTTGATGTTATTTCAAGGTGGTACATCATTAGGATATGGTTTGGGAAGAGATTCATACGTTCTTCTCTGAATATTTCTACCCTAGGACGTTGAGGTCTAATCGAGTATGAGAGTTCCAGAATTTTGAGTGGGGCACTCTTTTAATGATGGACTACTCTAATTGTTTTACTGAGATTCATCGCTTTTCACCAGTTCTGTGAGGAGAAAATTTTTCTTTTTCAAGGCTATTAGAGGATGGTCTCAGGTATAAAATCTGATTGTAAGTGAATGTTTTTAGGCTGACTACAATGATGGATATAATAAACCCGGCGCTAATTACCAAGCTAAATCTGAGGGAGTTGGGAGATGTGGTCCAATGCAGTTCAGCATCAAGGGCTGGTAATCCTTCTTCAGATAGCTGGAAGCACCACAGATAGACATCAAGTGATGTTTCTCTAGGTAGTCAGGTGGTATGATACCAGTGTAGGATGAGACCACATTGTCTGAAGGATCGATTGGTGTGTCTGTCTTGTGGAAAGATGGGTTATCTTTAGCCTTTTTTTAGTTTTTCACACCTTAGCTACTAATAGAGGTTCTGTTTTGACTCCATGTTCAATAGAAGTACCACTAGATTCTCATCATTCAAGGGACTGGAGTTTGGTTAGCTGTTCGGGATGAGGAGGAGTTCATGGCTGTGGTAGCCAGTCGGCAGGCTTTCAGCGACATCAGGGTGGATTACCTCAGGGTAGTCCAATAGTGTCATAGGGCTGAGGTACTAGTCAAATATATGTAGTTGAGAAGACCTAGTAGAAGCAGGGCCCCAGACCCTTTAGAGATAGAGGTACAATTATTCCTACCTCCATTTTTTTGTTCTACACTTTTTGATACAGAGCCTTCCCATAGTTTTATATCTGTCACTATTTTAGAGTGTCTTGTACTCTGTATCTTTACATCTGATGATTTTATGATGTTGGACACTCCATTTGGGATTAGGACGACTAGTGTATGTAAGTGCAACAATTTCCTTTTTGTGGTTTTCAGGTGTCAGTTCTTATGGGAACTCTATGTCATAGAAATGACATGCTTCGATGTCAATCTCAAAATGGACTAGATTGTCTCTTTCCTCGCCTTTGTTAACTTTAATCACCGCATAGTGAGTTTCATATCACCGAAGGGTGAGTATTTTATATACCATGGAGAATGGGATGTCCATGTGAGTAGAGAAGGGCCCGAGCATCATGGGTTTGGAGGAATGATAACCTAGATTACTAGTGTATATCTGGATGACCATGGGACTTCGCAGATGGACATTCCTCTAGTGATTAATTGTTTCAGGGATTTACTTCCATAATAATTTTCATGTTTCCCTTTGGAGAAAGTTTAAGATTTCATTATTCATCTTATTCTAAGTGTATCACCATTTTCTATTCCTCCTTATAGGATGACTACAATAGAGTTACAAAACTCATGGGGTAGTTAGAGGATTTTCATACGAAGGGTTTCATTCGACCCAGTACTTCTCCTTGGGGTTATCTTGTCATTTTTGTGAAGAAGGTGGATAGTACCTTTAGGCTTTGCATGGATTATCAATAGCTGAACTAGTTGATAGGAAAAAACTGATATCATTTACAAGGATTGATGATCTCTTTGATCATCTTCAAGGATGCCAGCTGTTCTTAAAGATTGAATTGGGACCCGATTAATTTTAGTTGCATGTTAAACCACGAGATATACCACTTACAGCCCTTTAGAGTAGGTATGGTCTATAAAAGTATGTGGTTATTCCATTCGGTCTGATGAACACACTCACAATTTTCATGGAACTAATGAACTGATTATTCAATCCTTACATGGAATATTTTATGGTTGTTTTCATGGATGATATCATGATGTACTCTCACACTCAACATGAACATGCTACCCATCTTGAGATCATTTTAAGTACACTAAGAGAGATTATGTTCTATGATAAGATCTCAAAATGGAACTTTTGGATGGATTGGATTCACTTGTTGTGTCATGTTATCATAGAGACAATAGTATCAGTAGACCCTGAGAAACTGTGAGTAGTAGTTTCCAGGGAGCAGCTGAATAACGTCTTCGAGGTACAGAGTTTTTTGGGGCTTGTTGGATACTACAAAAACATTATACAGGACTTTTCAGGAATTTCAGCACCACTGAATGACATGACTAATAATGTTGAAAGGTACTTGTGAAAATAATTCAATGATTCATACATTAAGGAGTAGAAAGAATGACTGAATCCAGCACCGATACTGATTTTTTCTGGAGCCTGGAAAGACATAAATGGTTTACTATGATGCATCAGGTATCAGGATAGGCGGAGTTCTTATGCAAGGGGATGTAGTAGTTGTCTACTGGTCTCGGTAGTTGTGGACATGTGCGAGGAATTACACAACACATGATATAGAGTTATCTACATTTTTTTATGGTTTACGCTGTTGGAGAAACTATAATATTGGATAGAATTTCATGGTGTAATTTGGACAAAAAAGTCTCAAATATCTCTTTACGTAGTTTGATCTGAATTAGACACAACAAAGGTGTGTTGAGTAGCTTATATCTTTTGACATTGAACTTTCCTAAATTACTGGGAATGATAACTTAGTGGCTAAGGCATTTAGTAGGTGGAATCAGATACAAGATGTTCATAGGGCCAGTAGTGAGTGAAAGAATAAGGATCTATAGTATGAGATTCATTTGAAGGTGAATGAAAGATTGGGGAAGATGTTTCATTCTTCTATAGCTATTAACACTACTCTTATGATTCGAGTGAGAATGAAGATGCAATCAGATTCCGAAGGCCATGTTTGACAGGAGAGTCTCCAATGAGAGAACCCTACTCTTGGGTGGACCATAGGCAAGGATGAGGCCTTGAGTTTTCATGGACGCATATGGTTGTCAATAGACAGACATGAGGAGTTGATGCTGGATTTCCATTCCTTGGTTTGGGCAGTTCATCCTAGTGTCACCACAATGTATCAAGCTCTACACAATTAATATTGGTGTCTTGGTATGAAGAGATATGTTGCTGGTTTCGTTATGGTATGTTCCACCTATTATAAGATGAATGTACAAAATTAATAGCTGTAAGGAATTTTACAACAGTTACACAATCCTGAGTGGGAGTTGAATGATGTCATGATGGATTTCATGATGGGTTTACTGTGGTCTCCTTGAGGGAATGATTCATTAGGGGTCATTTTTGATAGACTATTGAGGGTTTCACATTTATTTTTGATAATGTAAACCTTCAGTGTTGATGATCTTGTATGGTATTACATTAGAGAGATTGTATGGTTGCATGGGGTTCCACACACTATTGTTTCAAACATGGATTCTTTGTTTATTTCTCATGTATATAAGGGACTACAGAGGGCTATGGGTACACATGTACATCTGAGTAAAACATACTATCCCAATACATATGTCCATTCTGATCACACAATTTAGGTTTTGGAGGACACACTTCGAACAAGAGTTCTGAATTTTGGGGGCTCTTAGGAAAGACACATACCCCTAGTGGAGTTGTATTAAAATAATAATTTTCATGCGATGATTCAAATGGAACCTTACAAGGCCTTGTACGGTTGGACATGGAGATCACCACTATGTTGGATGGAGGTAGGAGAGTCAGCAATTCATTGATCTTGTCTTGTCAATGAGACCACAGAGAAGGTGTAGTTGATTCAGATGAGGATGGATACTCAATAGAATCAGTGGAAATCTTATGCAGATTGATGGAGATGACATAGGGAGTTTGAGGTCAGAGATCTGGTATTCTTCAGTGACACACTAAGGATGGGACACAGGACGATTAAGAGGCAGGGGATGCTTTCACTATGATATGTCGAGCCGTTTGAGGTTTTGGGGAGAGTCTGACTGGTTGCCTATTCATTTCAGTTACCTAAGAGTTACTAGGCTCTGGATGACCTATTCCATGATTCATATATTTGATGTTACTTTTCAGAGTCGTCTCAAAATTTTCAACTTAGGGAGATTGGGTTGGAGGTGGATGCATCCTTTTAGGAGCACCCTATTCAGATTGCAAATGGTAGCATAATGGTTCTCCATGGTGGGTTAGTTCTTCTCGTATCAGTACTATAGAAGCATGGGCGAGTTCAGGATGAGATTTGGGAGATGGAGTCTGACATACGATCATAATGGCTAGAGTTGTTTGATGATTCTTCTTTTCCATCCTTGGAATCACAATTTGGAGAAAAATTTCTTCAATGAGGGATGCTTGTAAGCTCGTAGATCTTCATTTCTTATATGGATCATTCCTTCGGGTTGTTTTTGAGGAAAAAGGATTATTGGAGTAATTTCCAATGTACACTCTATGTACTCTTGAGTACATGTCATGAACCCAATTTCCATGTGTAGTCATGTACTGGTAGTGTAATGGATGAGTACATGGCCGTGTCAGGAGACATGGCTTACCACCTAAAGAGAGGGCTAGTTGAGGCATGTACAAGGTGTGTACATTAAATGAAAATTCCATGTACATTTATTTTTTATTTTATATATCATAGAAGGGTCGCATCTCATCTTCGGAACTATTTTATTCTTCCTATATCTCATACAAGACTGTGATGTATGACATAGATTCTTAGAGTTCCTCCATTCCTGCATCCGACCTCTGATTGAGATGTTGCTACGTGCATTGGATTCCCACCAATGAGTTCTCACATCCCCTAGAGACTCTCTTCTTGATTTCTACTATCTTTTGAGTTATCCAGGGGTGAACGATTTTAACATTTTTTTAGATCTACAACGTTCTAGACTGATTCAAGGGATTACTTTCAAGAGTGTTCAACGTACAACATCCTGGTGATGGTTTGTTCCTTTCCTTGAATTATCATATGATTATATATTCTAGAAGTGCTGAATAACCATGTTTACGATATTTCATGTTTTTAATATTAACTCATTTTAATTCCTGGAATGGTTTTCCAGATTAGGAAAGGGTTTTTTCTTATTTCTAAGGTCTAATACCTGGATTATAGATATGTTTCATATTTTTATTTATTTATTGTCATTGGGCCTAGGAAGCATGATACGATTCATTTTTTCTAGGCCTAATGTTGTTAGGATGGAGTTGTTGTTTATATAAGATGCACACATTTCGCATTATGAAAGTATGACCAATAGGGATTTTCATTGAGATATTCTTGAAGCAGGGTATTTTAATTATGAATTTTTATTATTATTGATGATAGGTATTGATTGTGAAAGATTCCATGGGTCATTGACCAGATGTGTAAGACAATGAGAGAAATCCAGATGGTCATTATTAATTAAATGTTGGACCATAAGGCATTAACTACTAGAGCTTCTATGGAGTCATTATAATGCAGACCAAGGGGATATTGATCATGGGAGAAACTCAAGTGGTCGTTTGAATTTTATTAGTGTTATATTGGACCAAAGGGATTAAACAATGTCATATTTCCCAGATGGTTGATATTATTATTGAATGGGTGATACGTGACACCAGAGGGGATTAGACTATGAGGACCTTCCCAGAGGATAGCTTGTGAATGTTTGAATGACTGTGAGTAGTCTACCAAACAAAATAACTTGTCTGTAATATGTCTTAATAGTTTGTTAGATGGTATTTTGTGACATCAATTTGTTATTATTATACTAGGGGATATAGATCATAGGCTAGATCCTGAGGATACATTATTCAATGGATTTAATAATTTATAAATGAAAATAAATGTAATTGAAAACTCTATGATTGTTTACTATTGAGTACATCCTAGTTTATTACTTCACATATACATTTTACATGATATATATCTTCACTGATAGTTAGTCACATATCTTTTGGTGGTTGCTTACTGAGATTTTCCTCAAACCCTATATGGGTTATGATTTTGGACCTATAAAGTTAATTTGATTCTATGTATAGATAAGGGGAATTTCTCTTTTACATCAGGTTCTTTATAGTTGTTAGAGCTTGAGATCATGGGGACATTCAAAGGCTTACAATGCTATTGAAGTTTACTGTTTTCTATTATATGGGTTCAGTATTTTATTTCCAGCATTTTTACATGATAGAATTCTTTTCTAGATACTTGTGACATGAATAATTATTAATATGTATGTTGTAGTTGTTTTTTATATAAGTCTTCCATTTTTACTTTTCTTGTGTGGTATTACTGCTTCTTTTACTATTTATTGTTAGTTTCCACTTTGTTACTCTGTCAATGAGGGAATATTTTTCCCACTATCACACCTCATACCCTTAATATTAGTTGAAAGACCCAGGCATTTGGGGAAATAATCTTGATGCCATGTGACCAACGGGGTACGGGGAACCTTTGGGCGGAACCCGTATCCAAGACAATACACTTAATAGCAAATGAGACTATTTTGATTATGCTTGGATTCCAACATTGTGCCTTGTATCCTTAAAACTACTGTGTATTGAGATATATTTATATATAAATTATTATTCATATAGTTCATATTTGAATAAAAATATTCATATACATTTATATATTCACAAACACACACACATATAGATAGATACACATCAACATATTCATTCTGGCCTCGGTCGAAGAAGGTAATTTTTTTTGGGTGTATTTTTGGGGAACCTTAGTTATACATGTATATTTTATTTAGTTACTACTTTAATAATATCTATTTGAAATACTGTATTTTTTATTCATATGATGGATAGAATTAGCCACCATTTGTGGGGAGAAATTTAATATATCTCAATCCTTATTCACACTATTGATTAGCACCCAATCAGACCTCATTTCTTGTGCTTAGGTTCTATAATATATGAGCTTCAGAATATAGGATATAACCAACCACCAGGATTTGCATGGATTTTACATGTGGATATTTTTTAGTTATTATATTATTTTTTACATTCTAATTTTTGTATACTGATTTCATATTCTATCATTATAAGGAAATGCATATTTTCAATATCTGGTATTGTCACTGGAATCAGTTTTTATTATCTTCCAATAAATATTTATTTATAATGCATAATTGGATGTTTCTCCCTTATAACTCTAGGATACTCAATCCATGAGGGTGTTTTATCCCCATTATACCACCATTAGAACCTATCTACTAGTCAAAATTCACTAGTATATAAGGTATTTCCCATTATGTCATGTGATTGACTAGCTCAAGGCGTCATTTCCACAGTTCCTATATCACGATGTTATAAATTTGGACCACCAGTTACTACCCTATAAATCTATTATTAAGAGGATACTAATGTAAATCATTATCTATAATATTCAGAATTGAATATTGTCTGCCATAATTTCTATACACATTTTTTTAGAAGAACTACAGTTTGTGTGGAACATTTTGTGGTGTTTTTTTCCATCATTAGACAACATAACAACCCCATCACTTAAAGAAATTGTTTATTATATGAAATTAATTTCCAATGAAAAAATAAATACATATCCACTTATGCCAATTTTTTAGATGCATTTTCAACAGGTAGAGAATGAAAGGAATGTCATCCTCTTCTACTCAATTTTTTTATAATTTCCATCAAATTCCATCACAACATTCTTATAAATTACATTATATTGATGGGTTTCTCTTATCTCTATATCCACATTCATTGAAAAATTAATGATTTATTCATAGAGACTGAATTCAACTATTTCTAACACCATCTGAAGTAATGGTTTTAATAGAATTATGAATTTATTCTCCTTTCAATCATGAAATATGACAGTACTATAATCATATATCACTAATATATCAAATTATTCGTCATATTTACTAATAGATAAATCATACATGTACTAATTCTAATGAAATTACATCTCCATTTTCATGTAAAGTAAAAATGGGATATACTTATTAAAAATATATCTTAAAACATCCCAAACCATGGAGTCTATTTTATCATATTACTTTCTTTTCTTTACAACCATCCACATATGATATACATAAATATAAAAAAATAAAATAAAAAAACTCTTTATGTTCGGAACACTAGATGAAGGATAATTTCATTGCAGTGGTTCTTATCAATTAATAAAAAACTACAGGATTAATGGAACCATTATATGATGGTGGGTACTTCCTCCTTATAGACTCGAAAAAATGTTGTTCCCCCAGTTTCATTATTCAAATAATAATGTTAATCATAAATTTTTTATTTTTTGTAATCAAAGAATTTTATTTATTTCATCTAATATATAATTTGGTTACATAATAGTGAAATCATTACATTATACATCACATTCATCATTAACAATAATATATTAGGTTGCATCTATCGAAATATAATAAATATAAAACTATGAGGAAAAATAATCAATCTATGACTCTTGAGGAATAAACATGCTCTTCCATTATCATCATCTATTCAAAAATAATATAATGGATCATTAAAGAAATATGAATTAAATAAAGCATTTCTGCTAGGACTATTAATGATGGTTAATAGTAAGGTAAGATTCACCTTACACCAAAATGATAGAAATGATTTTATTGACCTACTATTTCTTGGGTTATTATACCATGATGTATCTATGAAAAAAGTATATCCACTTATGGTATCTTGATATGGATGTTTTCCTTGGAAAACCACAGTACAATATTTAGTATAACATAGGTTGTTTTGTTTATAACGGATTATCCTCTATGTTCTCCATAATATTTACCCATAATATTATTCAAATTTAAATTACACATGTTCAGATAAAATCCAATCATGCATATACATATCACACGTTAACCTCGCCGATTATTAGATGAATAGTCCATACATTACATTATGATACAATTTAGAATCATATTGGTCTTGTGTATTTTGAAAAATTTCTACACAAAAAATGTGTTCACAAGATATTTACATCATATTATGCGTTTTTCATCATAACTACCACACCTCATAGATATTTAATACCTGAAAAATTATATATAACCAATGGAAAGGAAACATGATAAATGGTTATCTTAGATACTAATAATGGTAATTATGGATATATCAATGATCACATAAACATAACATATGTACAATTGTGTGAGAAAATGAAATTTTCATTTGAATACCATGTTATGAAATCAAATATAAAAATTATGATTCATATAATAATGCATGCTCTTTATTATGAGGTGAATAATAATGAAAAAATTAACATGATCCAAGATAGAATAATGTTTTCATAAAACATATGTTTTTGAAGTACTTGTAATCATAAAAAACCATTTCCCTAGTCATGGTTCACTTCCAAGACAATCATAGTGGAATCAGTTCACTCCCAATTCCATCACATCCTTAGTCATGGATCATATCCATGAATATCATCGTTTATAGAATTCCTCTCTAAACTAGGTAAGGTCCCCATTCATGTCCATATTATATCATGAGATATATATTATTACCAACTTCCTTAGAGGGTTATATAATCCATATGATATATATCACACACTTAATATCATATATGTTTTCCTACAATATCGTAAAACATTCAACAAATAATCATACCATAACCCATGGATAGGAAATAGATTCCATAATAATTTCATCGTTCATTATATCATATCCCGTAGAAATGAAATGGTATTTACAAAGGTTTCATAATAAAAACCCATTTTGAAATATGTGTGTATTATATAATATGAGTAAATTAATTAAATTCCTTCCAATGAAATAATTTTTATGGTTTCATTGGGTAAAATCCCCAATATAGAAAATTAATATCATGTATTTCATCATTTTGTAAAATTCCTATAAACCATTACATGAAAATTCCTTGTGATAAATACAATTTTCAATATAAAATAATATTTTTTGATATCTAAAATAATCCCAAATATAAATGAAGAGGTGTTAATTTATCAAAAAAATTTAAACATGTTATATGATATTTAATTCATTCAAGGATCATGATTTTTGGAAATTACTTTCATTTTGTGTGTTTTCAATGAAATATTCTATTAAATATTTTATTACAAAGTTTGGAATAACTCAGATCGAAAATGAAATTAAGATTAATTTTTATTTTTCTAATTAAAACAAAACGATGGAAAAAATAAAATTAAAAATCATATGAGAATAGTAAAATTAGTCATGTTTTTATAAAAAATGGATATTGAAGAAAATTTATTATCAAAAAATAAATAAAGACATTCAAAAAAACATTTTTTGTCCTATAGTGGTATGAAATATAGAAAAAGTAATGAAAACGTGTAATATATAGAAATAAAAAATGTATAATATAATTCATGTGTTTCATGAGAAGTAGATAATAAAATTTCGACATCATATTATTAATATTAAATAATCATTATTGTTAATTAGATAATAACATAAATCACAAACTTCAAGTTTGACAAACATTGTCATAAATATAAATTTAATATATTTTTATACCGTAATCATTTAAATAATTTTAATTTAATATAATATCTACTTATAAAATTTCAATTTCAATTTATTAATAATTCCTTATTAAATTCATTATTTCTATGTGTTAACTGATTATTTTTTTCATGATAAATTTGGATCAGTAGCTTATATCTTTATATATTGTTAATTGTTTAATCATTTCAATAGTTTTAATCATTATAAAAATATACTATATATTTATTAAATATATATATATATATATATAAACATAGATTCATCTGTCTAATGTATAGATGTAAAAATTAATTGCACTATTCATGGAGATGGTTGGTCATATGTACACATGAATTCAACATTCACTTCTTGATTAATGAATAAAAGAAAGGTAAAAAATAAAAAATATTTTAATAATCAATATTATTTCATATATAATATATATATTCCAAAAATTAATCCTTATTAACATCCTTGTAAATTGTAAATGAAAATGAATCACATCACTTCATGGTGGAGATAGTCCACACACACACATGAGAAACATTATAAGCTTCAAATCAATTGTATAGAAAGAAAGATGATATGACCGTATAATTTTAGAATAAATTAGTGTCATTAATTTAAAATATATTCTTTATACCCATCACAATAAACATCCATGAAATATATTGACTAAAACTATAGTATATCACTATATTGAGATAGTAGTCCACACTTACACATGAGCGATATGTTCACTCCCATTAGATGAAATTGAATATTTATATTAGTGGCTCCATAATCATATTAACATTTTATAATTTATAGGATATAAAATTTGTTATTTTATATTAAATAGCACATATTTCAAGGAGGTATAATAACAAATAAATTGAATGGGTTCAATATATTTAAAACCAAAATGATTTAGAAATGTTTAATATCAGTTTATACATGTATCTTATAGTAACACCCCAATTAAATTTTTTTCGACCTTAATTGTGGAGACCATGTTTAAAAAAATTTATTATTTATTTTTACTTGAAATATTGATTTCTATAAAACATAATTTTAATTATTATGACTATAATTATGGAATCTATTTTATCAAATTTAATTCACTGAAGTGATATAATTTAATTTAAAAATAATCATGTAAACAATATAAAAAGCGATTTTCCAGAAATAGTATTTTCTGATGTAAAAAATGTTTTTATATAAAATATTATCATAAAATTGATTTAAATGACCTAATTTCGAATATAATAATTATTGTTGTACTAATAACACTTTTAAACTATTCTAAAACAAAATATATTGATATAAAATTATTATATGAAAAGAGATATTTTAATAAAAATCAGCTTTTTAACTATACATTAAAAAATAAATAATTTAATAATATAATAGAAAATTCATTATAAAATAATTTTAAATATATTTTTTAGAAAATGAAGATAAATTGTTCATGTAAAATTTATGAATTTTAAAAAATAACATTTATTATTTGTTCACAAAAAAATCATTTCATAGAAAAATTATTTTCTAATGTTAGAAATACTTTACTAATAATTAGTACATTATTATCAATATATTTTATTTATCTAAACCTATTATACAAAATTTTATAAATTTGTTTAATACTAGTTTAAAATAGGTTTTGGATACATATATTTGTAACTTAATTATTCTCTACTAAATTATATTACTAAAAGGTTGATTAAAATATATAAAATTGATAATTTTATCATAAATAAAACATTTATGCTTAAAAATACACTTTTTCTAAAAACTAATTCATCATGAAATACATTGACTGATGTTAAAATTAATTAATCAATATTCTTCATTATATTTCATAAAATGTATTTAATATATAGAATTATTATTGATAAATAACATAATAGGTAAGATATAAATTTTAGACATTAAAATAAATTTACTTAAAAAAAGTGAATAACATGGTAATGAAATGGTACAAGTGAAAAATATGAGAGTAAAGGGATTAAAAACATGTTTAAAACGTGCTTAAAAACTAATACGAAACATATTATCAATTTTACCTCGTCCCTCATTCTATAAATTTTCTATTTGGATTTAGTAGATAAGGGAAAATTTTATTTCTTTATATTAAAATGTTGTGTCTAACAAAAATTTAATTCCCTTCACCTATAATAGGGGGTCTCCTCGAAAATAATTTTTAACTCATTCTATATTACAGGTATGTAAAACTATACCCCTATATCTCATTAACTCTCTACCCATTCCATACAATCAATGACATTTTTAAATGTCCATGCTCTATAACATTAATGTTTACCTACAGGAAAAAAAACTAATGGGGGAGGTAATGTTCTCGACCATGATCCCTTAATTATTTTATTATTACATCCATTAAATTTATTCTATAAATGAATTCTTTATAAAATCAACAGTAATAATATGGTGATATGAAATTATAGTAATGGAATATCTATTTTATAATTTCTTTCAAAATCATTTTATGAATTAATAGGACATCATGTGTTTGTGAAAAATAAAACCTCTATGAATTTTTTGCCTCATTTTTCATCTCCATCGTACACAGATGATTATAATAAAATACTTTAAAAATTTAAATTTTTTTTAATAATATATAAATAATACATAATTATAAAAAATTCCCTATTATTATCCTAATAGATGGAAAATGTATTTGATTCCTATGGATAAGTGTGAACTTCCAGTTCCAAGAGAGTGACATACTCATGTATTTTATTGTGTATCCAATAGTCATAATATATTGGATAAAATTTTAATAATGCCTAAATTGTATCATTATTTTTCTTATATTTTGATATTCATCTATAAAAAATCAATTTCATTACCATTGGGGCCAATTACATCTTGAAGGGGGGGGGGGCGTTAAAAAATTTGACATATATTTTTTGTCATATTTTGTACTATAGTAAACATTATTTTTGGATGTTTTAAATACTATAGGGGAAATATGTCCATCCTATCACTTGATTGGGACTTCCAGTCGACCACATTGAGTGGTAAAAAATATATAATAATTTAAAACATCAATTAGATGAATGGATTTTTTACATGGTTCACCACAATGGGCTAGTCTAATGAGCATACATCGATGTTGTTATAGGCATGATACAATCAAAGAATCATTAATAGTTTGGTGGATAAAAATTAGTTTTAAATATTCACTCAATTTTTGGTACACTAATAATAAATCATTTATGTTTTAGACACTCCTCACCCAAGGAACATTTCCTCATCCTCACCTCTATTGAAAATAATATTAAACAAACTTCCACAATTAATAGACTTGTAGATCTTCTTCAATATATAGGAATCACAAATATTTTTCCCAGATTAAAATTTGAATTTTCTTGAATATTAGTCTTAAAATGATTCTCCTTGAAAGAATTTTTCTCTTAATAGATATGTTTAGTACCTTTAATTCTTGTAACTATTAAACGTTCTTGAAAGTCCCCAGTTTTTTTGAATTTGTTTTTCATTACAGAACTCTGCAGAATCTAAAATCCTTTAAAATAACGAAAAACTCCCATATACCATTCATGATTATCTATATCATGAAATCCTAAACATTCACATAACATTTAATTTTTTTTGAATCTCACTAATTCTTATAAACAATTTTTCCTTTTTTACACAATAGATGTTAATATTACTATTTCATGCTTGATGTTTATCTTTGAAACTATTGTCCATATGAATTAATTTATCTAACTTACATAGTGAAACAAACACCATTACTTTATTCATATAACAAATTATCCAATTATTTATTACCAAAAACTTTTTAAAAATTAATAAACATTAGATATTTAACAAATTTCATTAAAAGTTATGGGGTAACCACATATTTTTTGGTGGAATTAAACCATTCTAAAACTACCATATATTCCTCCAACCATGCATTGAATTTTAATATTTCATGTAACATCATTGATTTAGAGCCAATTTTATTGGGAGAATCACCCATATCTTGAAACTATATATATTTCATATGTTCAGAAAACATTCTTAGGCACTACAATATGGGTAAAAATATATCAGTTTCTCTATCAACACTAGAGAAATAAAAAATCACATTTTTTGACTGTGTGATGAACTTCAAAGACTATATCCCACAATAGAGACTACTTGGAAATGTTGTCTATATTAAAAAATTGGGTTCATCATATTTAATCATTATATGAGTGTTGAACAACATAAAAAATGATATCACATTTTTTCTTTTACCATATTAACATTTCTCTCTATGTAGTTGATGCTCATTACAATTCCAGTATTACATTAATATTTAATGAATCTTTAAAAGATTAAAAATAAAACACCAAAAACTAGTTTTGGATTCAATATACTCCCATTTTTCAATACTATCATAATGTCATCCTTGGTCATATAATCCCCAAATTTCATGGATATTGATTTATGATAACTTCATTTCAACCAAGGTAACTTTTTACTCCACTATAACATCAAAATGAAATGTTTTTGGTGGAATCATATTTTTTATTTAGATTATCTGACCCTTAGGTTCGTCAAATAATATTTTCATGTTATCCCCCAATTTATATACTGAATAATTTATTGGTATTGAACATAAATTTATTTTATGAATACTCTCCATATCCCTTAAAATTCCATTAGATATTTATTCATAAAAAAACCAATTCCCTTAATTAATATCTCTATTTTATTTTTTTTAATGTTCATAGAAAACCTATAGGGGAACTCAGATCCCATATATACATAGGAAAAATAATTATAGGGAGTCTGTTCTGCAATATTAAGCACTATAATTATTTTTTGAAATAACATATCAATTTTATCTTAAATACAATTATTTTTTTACACTATTCAATCAAGGAGAATTTTTTTTATTTCAATACTCCATTGACATATTTTTTTTCCATGTGGAATTTTCAGAAGTAATTGAGTCGTCAAAAAATCCCTTCATCCTATTGAGTCATAACTCATAACTCATGGTATGAAACAAGATTTTATGAAAAAAATAATGTTTCCCATGTATCAATACCTCTAAAGATTATATTATTGTAAATTTCATTCTTTCATAGAACTTATTTTTATATCAATTATACTAATAAAAAATCATTGATTAATCCATTAATTACAAATGTTTTAGGCATGACACATTCCAACATATTGATAATAAATTCTAAAGACAATATAATGCAATGAATTGGTAATCATAATCTTCTATTCATTATGGTAATCCATTTTCAGATATGTAAAAAAACATAAAATACATGTCACTATATCTCTATGAATATTTCCACATGTAACGGATACTACTTCGTAATATTAATAATTTACTTGATTCTAAATATTGTGTTCATTTTCATAATGAAGAGACAATGCTATGTGAATGCCAATGATTTTCTAGTAGCTTCCCAGTATCCAATAAGTATCCTAAGGATGCCACATTGTCCGAAAAAAAATTTAACATGATATACATAAATATCGCTACTTTACCACTAATTACTTTTTTTATTGGTAAAATACCTCTTGAATAGATGTGTGATACAAATGATTGGATATATAATGTGACATGGAAAAACTAGACAATTCAAATATTGAATTCATAGATCATTAATTTTTGATAAATCTCTTCATTGTATTATCCCTAATTATCTAACAAAGCTACATTTACCCAAATATTATCTCAAATGAGTAGTTATTTAACACCACTTATTGACAATGGAACCATATATATTTATTAAAATATTTAAATTTATTCATTTGAATGTATCTCAATTTATCTTGCACAAATATGACCTTTTATCACATACAAACCCAATTCACCTTATCTCCCCCTTAACACATTATCCCATTAAATATATATTTAAAATTGTTTAATTTAGGGGGATAAGGTTACTTTGGATATCATAAAAAGAAATAATGTGGTCCATCCTAATGAAAAATTCCCTTGATCATTACATGAATAATATTTTACATTTGTGTTTGACATAATTTCATTGAAATATATAATTATACTAGTTATATTATTAGAAAATCATTAACGACATAATCAGTCTTATTTCAATATATTATGTTTTTGGATTAAACATTCTAATAATTTCGGATCCAAACCCATATGTAATGACTCATTTATTTGACATTCCTATTGTATACCATTTTTTAGGATCCTTTCTTAGAGAAGGAATCTGTCAATTGAAAATTTTCCCTTTACACATTCTCTATTAGAGATTTATTATTCTATAAGTCAATTTAAATCATGGGGTATATCTTGTAGGTTCACTAAGGATGTGATTTTGTTTATTCTCTTTGGCATCCACATTGGAAATATCTATCATTTTTATTCACGTTGAATCTTTCATTGATTGAGAATTATTCTTACACTAAATTATTCCGGATTATTGTTACATCTTTTAGATTTTATTATATTATTTAAAATAAAAAATAGGTGATTATAACATTGTTAGTGGTTTTGGAACCTATCATTTTGTTCCACAAATTTCCTCTAGAATATATAACTTTTTCTAGCATAACATTTCATTTCAATTAATTGATATTTGAATGTATAATATAGTTTATGAAGACGTATATATGATATCACATACCCTAAACACATTATAACATATGTATTTACTTTTGACATGAATTTGGTGATAAATAATAAAACATCTTCCACTAAAACCATAGTTTTTATCATTGCGTCTCTATTTTGACATTCATATAACCTTTATTATTCAATCATCAACCATTTTTGACACTTAGCACAAACTAAAACTGTGCCCCATTTTCCAATAATTCATACATTTCATAGATACTTTCCTTTTCGAGAAATTACTTTATCAATTTGTTGGAATATTTTATTATTTAGATTTAGAAATATTTTTTCACATGTTTTTTGATATCAAATTTTATGCCTTACAACATAAAATTATAGACATGTCTATAGAGGAAAACTATAAATTATCCCTTCCATGAGAAACATTAGTCTTTTTCTCATGTTCCATAATCTTATTTTATGTCTCGTTGAGTATATCATGTATTTACCATAATCCAGATGTATATTTATTTATATACTTTTTCCTCTATTACCGGTGTTGTTTTAGAGGAATGAAAATAGATTTCAACTATTTTTCAATGAATGTTATTTATTGGGCCTCATTCAGATTTTGATAAAATATATAACTTTTTTCTCTTTAATAGAGACCATATTTTTAATTTCATCATTTAGGCCCACCTTTTCTATTTTTAGTATCTGTTTCATACTAAAGGATCATCGATGACCACATATTCCACTTCAAGTATTATCCCCACCATATAAAAAATATTTTAAAAGGATTTGTTCTCTTAATTATCATAGAACAAACTATTTTTTGAATTGATTATTGTACATCATAGACTGGCTATCTTTTTTAGAGTTCCCGTTATACGTGAATAGATAATAAATTTCAATAAATCCTTGAATAATTTTATTCTCAATTACACCATCTTGTAATATATCAGTACGGTTTATTATTTAAATTATATAATCCCAATGTGACTCATTTTTTCTAAAATATTTTAAATCATATTGTTTCAAGGTTTTGATCACCATTTCATACACTTAGGTCATCCTGTTTAGATTGAATACCTATTTTTAGTTGACATGAATTTTTAAATTATTAAATTTATTTTATCTAGTTTTTTTATCTATACATTATTCTCATCCACATATTTCGTTCTTTTTTATAGGTCCCATCATCTTTTTAATTTTTTCACTTTAGGTTTATTGATCTATAAATGAGCCTTATAGTTCTAAACACTAGAAAAATACACCCTTATGTAATATAATTTAACAAAAAGAATTTATAATAATCGTCTTCATCATAGTTAAAATCAAATGAAATAACTGAATTAAAATTATTCACAGTGATTTTCTATAAGATCATTGAAAAACCTTCTTCAATTTCTTTCTCTTCTTGTTTCTATTTGTAATACTGTAATCCATTTTATATTTTTAATAGGTATATCATTTATATATTTTCCATAAACATATTATAAAGTAACAAGACTCTCATAGGAAGTAGTATAATGAGTAGTTTTTAAATAAACACAATTTTTCAACTATTTATTCTTGATCATTTCAATCTATACTTGTCCAGTTTACTAAATTTGATTTCTAATATTAGAATATTTTTGGATATACTCCAAAAAATCTTCACCAAATTTTTTCATGAATATGATAATTTATTTCTTCCTTCCATAAAATTAATTTAAAATAAAATATTGAGGCTTAATCATGGAATCCATGTTTTGAAATATGATCACTACATCCAATATTGAATAATGTGTCTGGACAATTACCATCTGATACAACTTGTTGTCCTTATATAGACCCTAAATGTGTGTGGGTTCAAGGTGGTGGTTAATCCTAATATATTCTTCATATTATACATAACATTATTTAAGGATTTAGATCACAGATTGGTATGAATTGTATTCATCAAGTCACTTGATTACTCATATCACTCGACCACATGGAGTGAAAAGAATATAAAGGAGTCTATAATATCCCCAAAGAAAAATGATTTTTAATTTTTTCACCACAATGGTATAGTCCAAAAATATTGGATTGAAATTTAGTTCTTCAAACAATAATGTACATATCTTAAAAATATTAGGGAATCAAATTGATTTTCAAATCATCCATCTATTCCTTGCGTATATCCATTACAAGATCTATTTTTTGGAATCTTATCACCTAAGGAAAACTAAATCTTCCAAACCTATGAGCACTGAGTAGATAAAGGTTCCTTCACAATTTATAGAATTATTTTTCTTACTATAGATATTAGAATCAAAAGTCTTTGACCATGATCAACACAATACACATATTGAATCATTTTCTTGATTTTAAGTTCCTTTAAATCACTATTCAATAGAAACAAATGTTCAATATAAGTTTTCCATAAAACTATTTAACATTCACCCAACTCCAATGGTTTTTCACAACATTAATTGTTTTTGGTAACTCAATAACATCTCAATAACATTTATTATTTCTTGAAACATGAAATATTTACACAACATTTCAAGTGTCCTAAAACTCCAAATATTTATGAAACATTGAATTGTTTATGAAAATAAATTAGTCTTGAAGACATTATTTATTTCTCAATAAAAATTATTTTAACATTAATATATCACACAATTTTGTTCATCCCTAAAACTCATCTCCATGTGAATACATTTTTTAATCTCAAATTGTTAAACACATGGAATTCATTTCTCTATAAAAATTATATATTCAATAATACGTCACACAAATAATTCACAACTCAGAGAGTCCAAATATTGTACATGTTTAGATATATAAAATGAGGGGGTAATTTATTATTTATATATTTGGTAATACATTCATGAAACAACCATGTGTGCCATTTAAAATGCATGAAACAGTTGTAGTTAACTGAACATCAATTATTTTATTTGACATTTATCACACCATCCTCCTTTGTCACAGAACTCCATATGCATTTCATGTGTTTATAAAAATTTCTTCCATCCACATACACTATGTTCAACATTTATTTTTCACTAAACATCGATGATTTCTAATATAATTTATCATAAATCTCTCATCTACCATAAAACTAGAAACCCTAATGAAAATTCATAAATTCATAAAAACATTTCCATTAAATAATATGAATAAATAAAAATTATGAAAATTGTTCTATGAAACTTTTTTCACATTCTTTCATTTATACATGTGAATGACAATTAAAGATTTCATAAATATTTAATGTTTCTTAATGTAATTTCATTTATTTTAATTTGATGAAGAAACCTTTATTCTTAATAATCATTAAAATTCTTGAAACTCCAAATAATCTTCAAATGATTTTTTATTTTTCGTGAAAAAGCCCTTCATTTCCGATACTTCCATGAGATGTCTTGGAGTCCAAATGCTCACACAATGATTTATATTTTTTGAAACCTATTCATTTTCTCTAATATAATAATGAAAACATCTTGATAAAACATTACATTTCATTACAATCACTTGATAACCAAATTCCATTTTGTTTCTCTACAAGGCTTAAGATTTTTTTCTATATTCCTAAATAAATAGATTTTTGCATATTTATTAAAAAAAACAAAATGAGGCAAACTCATTGAGATAACTTGTAATATCATGTATTTTTTAAATCAAAAGATCATAGGAAACCTCATAGGAGTGAGAATAATTCATCACTATAATTATTTTTATTTAATTTGTCCTTTAACATCTATATATCACACTGGTTCTCTTCCCATAATCTCATGAGCCAAAAATGATTAATCATTATGGATTGATTGAAGAACCTCACAACCTACTTCCCCCAAATTATTTTATCCAGATACTTTTAAGATATTCCTCTAGATCATTCATTCCACCCATTATTCTTATTCATGCATAACATGGTTGATGAATATAATTTGAAATAATATAACATGTTTCATCTTAGAATCATTAATATCATCACTATTTTAGAATAAATGATTAAAATTACATTATTATAATTATCCAATATCACAAAATTAATGAAAAAAATCCATCAACAAACATATTTTGGGTCCAACATTAAACATACTCACTCATCAATTTTATGTTGTTAAACTATTGTTTGGTATAACCACCCATACAAATTCTCATTCATTAAAATTTTGGAAACATCTTTATCAATAGCCACACCATGATGAATCATAAAAAATACTAATAAATTTAAATAAAAAAAATATAAATGATTATAAAATATCAAAATGAGTATGAATATTTGTCTCTAAATGATAAATTTTTTTCCCACAATATATATTTGACTCCACCATTTCATTAAAAGTACTAAAATACCCAATAAAAATTAATAATATTTGATGATGAAAATAAAATAAAATAAAATAATATATTATTAATAAATTATTAAAATATAAATTTATTAAATTATATAGGTTTGAATACCTTTTTGAAATTTTTTATTAGGGTTGTTTGTTTTCATGCAGATGAGGTCAGAGCGTGTTAGGATATTTAAGTAAATATGTTATGGATTTTTCATGGCTCAACTTCTTTTCTTGATCCATAATTTTTCCCTTTTAATTTGGTTTTAGATAATTTATATATTCTATTCATTAAAAATTTTCTAATTACTTTATTCCTATTTTGGGGAATAAAATATAATTATTTATTTGAATAAAAATGATGAATATGTAAATAATAAATTTTCTTCTCTTTAAATGATTTGTTTCCATTAAATATCCATATATATATTTTAGCTCAATAATCTCATTGTTATTATAAAATAAAAATAATTCTTATATCTATAAATCATTAAATTTCACATTAAATTTTTTCAGTAAAAATATTGATGACCCAATTATTATGTGTGGTTCGATAAATGTTCTTTCAAAATATTAAAATCGATTTCTCTTTCATATTATTAGATTTATATTTAACTCAAAATTAACTATTTAAAAAATTCATTTATTTATTTTGTTTCCATTATTTGTATTCATTTTAAAGTGCTGTTTTAAAAACACATCATTTTATATCTCTTAATATACTTGTTAAATTATTGGTTATTTTTACCACTTTTTTCTCTAAAACTGAATTATTAAGACTCATTTAAATTTTCTTTTAAAAATATAAATTAAACTTATATAGTTGTGTTTTATGAATCCCTCTTTGAATTCATTAGTTAACCACTTCTTTTTGGTTATTTAATGTTCTTTTCAACCACCCTGATCACTAGTGTATGTTAATGTGACACCATTGTAAAATAATACCAAATCCATTTCTTATATATTTTTATATGATTAATGGGTTATTCCAAATAAAAAATCATTTGTATAGATATTGACATGTGGGGTCCAATATTAGCTATAAATACATTTTTTATGGTTTTATATCAGACGAGATAGTGTATTTGGGGGATTTTTTTATAGTCTCACAAATCAAGAGGTGATCCTTTTATGTTATTTTAACAATATAATGGGAGGGTATTTTAGGATGTACTTAGAATTTGATGATTCCATGAAGTTATTTTTATTTTATGGTTCTTCATTATGAAATGATTCACGATAATATGACATTTATTATAAAAAAAACCAATTATTATAATCCACATATCAGTTTTTATGACACTATATATATATATTCATTTAACATTACATGTCATGATATTATGAATTAGAAAAAATTATAATTATTCTATGTTTCATTTAATAAGACACTTATACCATAATGTTGTTTTCTAATATTCTTATAGTCAAAACCATGATAAAATATTGATATGTTTCCTCGTAATAAAGACATTACAATACTCTATTATTATTATTCTATTTCCAATGTTATTAAGAGGAGTAAAAGTTTTGAAAATTATAGATGGGATATTAATGTGACAAAATTATAAAGAAACTACCACAAGTGTTTCAAATACATTTTCCATGAATGTAGTTAACAAAGACTATATAACTTGTTTTCTTGGGATTTTTTTGTTTTTGGTTTTATTATGTTAAACACAAGGAAATTATATAAAATATAGGTATGTTTATAAAGATATATCTCCCTTTTTTCTCAATATTGTAGGTAAATTTATTTTTTTATTAATTGACCAAGGAGTAAATTCTTGGGTCACCATAGAACTATTAATGTTTTGTTATATAAAACACACTTATCCAATATTTTTTCAATAAAACATTTCTTTCATTTTGATAATGATGCACTAAATAATACTTTATTCCAAAATTTATATAATTGTGTAATTCATTGAAGTAATTTCATTGGAAATTCATCCCATAGAATCATCCTGTAAATTTTTTATTTTTTTTAATATGTATCATTTCATATGAAAATACTTGAAATTCATTCTCATTTTTTATCCAAATACATTATTATAATGTGAGTCTCCAATTTACCCTTCATCCTTATGTTTATATGGTTTAATATCCCCATAATTACCAAGGTCACTTTTATCTATTACGTCTATTATTCATCATTTTAAAATGACAATGAAATGATAAATTTTAAGTCATGGATTTAAAAAAAGTAAAATAAAATACCATTAATGTGTCATGATAATTACTTCATATAAACAGAATTATTTATATTATTATTATTAATATTAAATAATTCTTAATATATAGTGACTTGATGAGTTTTAGGTTCTTTCTTAATAATACTATCTTAATCATGTAATATTTTTTAATGTAAACATATTCTATTATCCTGATGTTCTTTTTCATTATACACCATTCACCCAAATCACATTTTAAATGATAAGAAATTAAAAAACCATTTTTTCTCTAAGGATTTAGGAATATGGAATTTATTTTCTGTCATGATTATTTATTTTCTGTCATGATTATTTATTTCTCTCAACTAATCAATCTAGAGATCCATTAATGTATGGATTTCATTATTGTATGATGGACTCAAAATCATGTGTCTCCTTTTTTCTTGGATAGTGATAAAAATGGTTTTTGTTATTACACATAACCCAAGAGATAGTAGAATGTATCTTATTCACACAATCACTAATCTACATTGGTTGTTTATTTGTAAGATCATTAGATTATCCATTAAAAAAATTCATTAATATGTACCACATTTTAAAAATCATTTACTTAAATGAAATTTCTAAAAATGATTAATAAATAATTATATCAATTTGAAAAATGATATATATTTTATAAAATAAATCTTTTTATGTATTATTCATTAATACCTTCAATTTTGACATTTTAAAAATGTTGGTTCATCCAAAAAAACTCATTTCAATATAGTTTAATATTTTATTTTTTAGTTTTCCATCTTAATTTAAACCACAATAATAAGCCAACCCCACTTTAATACCTAAAAATGTTACCAAAACATGAAATACATAAATTATACATAATTTATAATAACTATAAATTAATCTACAGAAATGTAACTAAATAAATAGTCTAATAGATTAGATTCCTTAAAAAATTTATACATACAGTTGATTTTAAATAATAATTAACAAATATTCCATATAATTTTATTCAGAAAATATTTTCAGAATATAATAATCCCAAATAAATTTTCCTAGTGAATAAGTAGAAATATATAAAATATGGGACATAAATTTATTTTTAGTTGATACTATTCTAATAATACATATAGGATTACCAAAATAAAATATAACAAAATACACACACATGTAAAATAATTGATCTGGTGGATATTATCACAAAATCATAAAGATTAAATATAGAGAATGGTATAAGAGTCATATAACACAATATAGGAACATCAAATCATAAAAGAATCATTAGGAAATATTAACCTATTCAATGATAATATGATGTGATATAATAAAAATATCTATGATCTATGGTGACATATCATAGGAAATATTATCACCTGTAAGCAGAAAAAAGTCCTAATATATGACATTTTTTATAAGAAATGAAATAATATAATTGAATAAAATTCTAACTACATATCTAATACCATATTGAACTTGAAAAAATGCACATTCACAATGATATAGTGTACTTGGGATAACCACTTTTTTTCATTGTAATGTAATTGGATAAAAATAATTGCCCAATGAATTAGGGAGGATATATAATTCTTTTCCCAACTAACACATGATGGGAAAACATTTCAATGTATTCACTATGAAATCAAAAATACATTAATGATTAATTATGCTATAAAATAATTAGAGGATAATAATATTATCATGAGGTATCATACTAAAAGTAATTATACATTATATCAGATGACTCTGAAATACCATTCACACTAAAGAACATTATAATAATGTAATTTTCACACTGAAATTTGACTATTAGTTTCCTATACGATTGCGATTTTATATATTGAGTGGAAAAAAGGGAAATCAATTTTTTTTTTCTGAATAGTTTCATTAATATTTTTTTGAAACCAAAATGATACACCAAATTTGAATTCATTTCATAAATTTGATTAAAATTATTAAAATGATACATTTGTTGTGAATTGTCTAATTATTGGAATTTTAAAAATTAATAAAGAAATTTTTAAATAAATATGCATTGGAAGATAAAAAATGATTACATCAGAATTAAATAACGTTTTAATCAATTTTAAGTGTTTTATAGTAACACACATAAATTAAAGGAAATATAGAATTTCCATATGAAAAGGGAAAAGGTGAAATAAAAAATTTGGAGTTTGTAATACATATTTTAAATTCCTAATAAAATGAAAAGTTTGTGTAATAATGAATTTGAATGATAGGGGTAAAATAGAAATATAAAGAGTATATATTTTATCTTACAATAATATGAATTATTTAAAAGGAAATATAATGTAGATATATTCCCAAATAAAATAAAAAACCACATTTAATAATCATGAAATTTGATATTACATTTTATGAGAATGAATCAAACAATCATGTGAATAAATACTCAAATTAGAAATAGATATCTCAACTGAACGAATATTGAATAATGAAAACTATTACAACATAACAAATTTATAAATAGAAATCAAAACAATGTGATATTTGGAAATGAAATTGACATGAATATAAAATAATTATTAATAAAATAAATTCATCAACTATAATATGTACTCAAAATAATGTAATGCGATTATATATTATGAAATATCTATTAATGAATGGAAATTTATTTGAATCCCCCATATGAATTTTCAAATATTTGAATTAGAATTAACAAAAAGTGACAACATAATATAGAATAATCTGATAAAATTGTATGTTATGAAATATATATATATATGGCATATGATATAAAATATATAAAGGATAATATTTTAATTATATGAATGGTGTATCAGATATATGATATTAAAATTAAAAATAATTACTGTGAATTTTTTTATTTGACACACATTAAAAATATTTATTTAACAATAAAATGTATCTTCTTAATAATCAGATATATATTTATTAACATTGATAAATTAGATATCTAATATATTAATAATCATTTATTAGTGATTAAATATTTCTATTAATATCCATGTTTGAAATCATCCATTTATTTCACATTTTTTCTTTATGGATGATTCATTCCTTGGTCCATAATCATTTTTCTATTAACACTAGAACAATCATGTTGTTGATCGATATATAGAAGTAATTTCCTTAGATTTCAATAAATATTTCAAGGATGTTATGATAGTGGTTCATAATTAAGGGTTAATAAATCTTTATTTTTTGTATTTTTTAATCAAATAAAATGATTGATTATACTATTTAATATGTTTATGAGTATTTAATTATTTGAATATAAAAATTAACATCATGTAATTATTAATAAAATTATTTTCCAAAATTTATTATTTATCAAAAATAAATTATGAGAATTTTATAACATCAATTTTAGGTGGGAAAACTGAACAAATAATGAATTTATTGTAACAATTAAATAAGTATAAATTTAAATTGAAATGGTTTAAATATAATTTTTTATATTCCTAAATTTTTTAATAATAAATAATAATAATATTCAATAGGATTTTATATTATTGGAGATGATATGATAAATTAACTAGATAAAGGATAACTCATTACAAAAAATTATTTACAACTATTTCTTATAATATTTTCCATCATAATCAAGGGAATAACCCTCATTATTACTAAATAACTATTAAAAACATGATAGATAAAAATTGTAATATAATATTTTGTAGACATTAGAGAGGAAAAAATGAATGATAACTTTAAAGGGAGGAATAGAATTTGTCAATGAGTTTATAAAGAGGGAAATTTATTTTTAATCAAGATTAATGTAATGGGAAAGAAAGAAACACATGGGAGTGTGTGTATTTACATAAATAATTTTTTCTTGAGATATTATCTTTGACTCCCAAAATGAGATAAAGACACAAAGAAATTTAAAATATAATTTTTTAATTAAAAATTAATTCAACGTAATTTTATTAATTAAAATTGTCAAGACCCATCCTTGGGGCCTGTGCCGTGACTACCCCAATCCCGCCTTCCATAGTCCAAGGGCTGGTGACTAGAACCAAAGGCATAAATCTCGATAAAAAGGGAATGCATTGCCTTTAAAAGGTAAGGAAACACAACCGAGTATGCAAAAGAAGTAAGAAATAATTAATACTGAATAAAAAATTAAGTGCTGAAAGGAAAGGGGAAGGAAATACAATCCCAACAGTAAGTAGAATACATCTGATAATCTAGTACAACTGTAGTAAAGTAAAACAACAACCACTGAGTAATCCTCCGAGAATACCACCTCGAGGGTGGGTACAGATGGCCTCTTAAACACCTCAAGTCCGATCTTCCGCTCTGTGTACGTCTCACCAAGTGGTCCACCTCCATGTACCATCCAGCTCTACAAGACCTCACCTTGAATAGTGACATTCGTCGTCTGCATCCAACACAATATAGTGTCGGCATAGTCTGTGAATAGGTGAGTATACAATAGTTAGTAAGGACCCTGAGACCCCAAAAGGTCTCCTAGAATCCATGAAGGATAAACCAAAGAAGAAAGTTAAAATCAAAAAGCATCAACCCACCCTACATAGGTATATGAACATAAATATACCTAATTTACCAATCAAAGTTAGACTTCAACTCTCAAACCCAAGAATAACCCAATCCACACAGGAAAGCAAGTCAATCACTTCGATGATAATGATTGAAAGTCAAGACTCACCTCCCACAGGTATACATCTTTCGTATAGTGATAGAGATGATCAGATGTAGTCATTGAATCATCTAAGTTGTCGGACCCATGTAGGATACTAGACCAGCTAAGCTATCAGACCGACATAGGATACTGAACTAGCTACTCTATCAGACCCAGTCAGGATACTAGTACAGAAGTCAAACTGTCGGACCCACTTAGGATACAAGTACAATAGTCATCACTATCAAAACCACGGAGGATTACAGTACAGTTGTCGTCCTTGTCGAACCCACAGAGGATTCTAGTATGGTAGTTGTCGTTTTCAAACCCATATGGAGGATTCCAGTACGGTAGTCGACGTAGTCCCAGCCAGCTCTAGGGTTCCCGCACATAGCACGCTCGATTATGAGAGGGTCTGCTCCTCGAGCTAAGGGTTCGATACAACAACTATCACAAAGTGAAAAATTGATGTATCCTGAAGTTCCGTCTCATCAAAAGGATCCCAATGTGACAGACGCCGCGTCAATCCGACACACAGTCTAAGAGATATTGGGTTTTCCGTTCTAGGGGCCCAGTTGGAATTACGCTCATTCCAAACCCAGCCATTTTCCAAAGTCATCCAAAACACACATAGAGTATCGAAAAAGGACTGCTTCGTCGCGAGGGTCCTAGTGCCGCAGACGATGCGTCGACCGGACACACAATCAAGAAGTAATTCGTGTTTAAGAAGAACGAGCCCAGCCCGTCAAGCCCGGTGGGTTTGCGGGAAGGCCTGTCCTAGATCTACATGTCCAACCTGACAATGGGGTCAGCCCAGTCCGATGGGGGGTGTCCCGGCCCTGCTGGTGCGGCTCGGCGAGGTGGGCGGGCGGACCGGGGGGCACGACCCCCAGTTTTCTAAAATGGTAGTGATCCCTCCTGTCCAGCCGACCGAAGCTGGACGATATTCCTGGAACGAGCAGCCCGCACGGGCGGGCTGCTGTTCCCCCAGCGTGGTACCCTCCTGGCGTCACAAGGTCTTCTCAGCCTGGCGGGCTGCCTGTAGGCCGGTTTGTCTTCCGAGCATCCCGCGGAACGTGGGCCGCGGTCCTCTGAAGCGGGGCACCCTCATGGAACCACAATTTCCTCAGTATAGCAGGCTTTATCCAGCTAGTTCTTCGTCGGCTGAGAGGCCCTAGGTTGCAGGTTGTGGTATTTACCTCTCCGCATGGAACCCGGTGTCATAGTCCTCTTCGATCCGGCGCGCTGTCGCTGTTCTCGCCGCCCCTTCGGTCATCACCGACCCCGATCATTGCCAACTCCAGTCGCCACCACCTTTTACAAGATGGTATCCATCACAAATAAAAAGAAACTATGGAGGGTCGTCAGGCCGTGTTCGTTCGGCTTGCGCCCTCTGTGTTAGGTGGTATCAATTTGGGTATAGATGATCACTTGCATTCAACGAGAACAATGGTATAATTTACTCAAATTAAATTATACAAACAGCCTACCTCGAATTAAGGTTCGTTTGTATACAGAGTCGTGAAGAGGGGGCGCCAACTTGTTGACATCAGGGAAGAAGGAGCCGAGGATGGCACGTCGTCGGTGTTCCTTGCGGGTGGATCCTTCTTCTTTGACTTGGCCGAAGATCTTAGGAGATGATCGCCATTTTTCGGCGGTTCATCGTTGGATGGATGGTGTTCTTTATCTAGAGAATAACTCTATTATTAATTTTCCAGAGCTTCACCAACACAACAAGTGCCAACAAAAATAATAGCCTAAGCTATTATTTTATTCTCCCATAATTTTTTTCAAATTAATTTAAAAAAATCAGAGGATCCAAAATTAAATGTTCATTAATTGATGGTGTATTGACACATTCATGAGAAGAGGGTGGAATGGGTAGAGGCTCCCCCATTAAGAGAGAGGAGTTGTCAAATATTATATAAATGGGGGGTTAATAGAGATTTGAAGGATTAGAAATCGTGTGGGCCCCACCTCACAAATATCCTCTCAGGGGAGGTTATGTGGATGTGGGCCCCACCTCTAACTTCCATTTGTACGAATTAACCAACTATTAAAAAATAAAATTGTCTACAACAATTTTATTTAATTTAATATAAATCTGCAAAAATTATGTTCTCCTCCCGAGAAAATGCAACTGTGCTAAAGGTCCCATTAAGCGAATATCGGTGTTGTGAGTTCATCGGTGCCCTCAAATTTAAATTCCAAGCAACAGTTCAAAATATAGAAAAACTCGCACGTACGTTTACTGAACGTACCTGCACAAAACTTCCAAAATTGATTCTGAGCACACCGGGCCTCTGAATCAGGTGCCGTAAGAAATCACAGAATCGTAAAATTCCAACGTATTTATGAGAAAAATTTCCTTGAAATTTATGGGTCTTTAAAATACTTCCAAAGAAGGGCTTTATGTCCCCGTAAAGCTAGAACACACTCTAGGGAAACAAAAGTGGGTACGGAGAACACATATGAGCCTCCTGCTCCCATGTGCTATCCTGGAGGTTCCCGTGCTGCCAGCGAATGCGCACCAGAGGATTCTGCCATCCATATAGGACCCTCTCATGTCGATCCTCAATCACTAGCAGGACCTCCATGAACGTCTCCCCGTCATCGATGTCCAGCTCTCCATGATCGATGATGTGGGACAGGTCGTGCACGTATCTCCTCAGCTGAGATTTGTGGAAGACGTCATGCACCTGGTGTAGCTGAGGTGGAAGGGCCAGGTGGTAATCCACCTTGCCTACTCTTCTCAGGACCTGGAAGGTCCTGATGAATCGTGGAGATAACTTGCGGACCTGGAAAAATATCCACAGACCTCATCGAGGTGAGACCGCTAGGAAAACATGGTCGCCATCCTCGAACTCCCATGGTCTCTATCTCCTATCAACATAGGACTTCTATCTACTCTGTGTAGTCTTAATCCGCTCCTGGATGATCTACACCTTCTCTGTTGTAGCCTGAACCATCTATGTTCCTACCAGTGCTGACTACCCTGGGTCAGTCCAGCACAGAGGTGATCTGCAAGGTCAGCCATACAGTGCCTCGTAAGGGGTCATCCCAATGGTGGAGTGATAGATTTTGTTGTACGTAAACTCCACCAAGGGTAAGTGATCCTTCCATCTGTGACCAATGTCAAGGACACATGCATGATTCATGTCCCCAAGAGACTGAATGGTCCTCTCAATCTGGACGTCTGTCTAAGGATTGAAGGCAGTGGTCAGACATAGCTGCATCTCACAAGCCTCCTCTAAACCCTTCCATAGCTGAAAAGTGAATCGGGCATCTTGATCAGAAATGATAGATGATGTAACACCATGAAGTCATACGATATCATGAATTTAGAGGCATCCCATGCTCACTACTGATCCTTGTTCTCTGATGGCTAGGAAGTGGGCCGACTTGGTGAGTCAGTTTACAATCACCCAGATGGAGTCGTGTCATATGGATGTACGTGGAAGCCCCATCACGAAATCCATGTATATCCCATCCCACTTCCACTCTAGGACCTCTAAGGGTTGTACCAACCCTGCTGGTACTTGGTGCTCTGCCTTCACTTGCTGACAAGTCAGGCATCGTGATACAAACTCTGCGACAACATTCTTCATACCCAGCCACCAGTGTTGATATCTGAGGTCCTGATACATCTTCACCACTCGTGGATGTACTGCTAGAGTGGAAGTGTGGAACTCACTCAACAACTCCTCTTGTAGTGAAACCGGTACCATGGTACATCCCCTGAAGAGGATGACTTTCTCCCCACCTTCATAAAATCCTTCAGGTGCAAGCCTTGAGGATATCTAAGCACGTCGTGTCTCACGGTTAGCATCCACACGTTGTGCCTCCCTGAGTCGTTGAATAAGTGGAGGAGTGACTTTAAGAGACTATAGAAAGGCTTCTCCATCTATATCCACAAAGAATATCTGCAATGCGGCTAGCTGCTCCATCGCCTCTCCTAGAAATTGAATACCAAATATCCTACTAAAAGCATCAACTACAATGTTCCCCTTCCCTGAAGTATAGACTATCTCAAAGTCATTGTACTGGAGGAACTCGATCCATCTACACTATCTCAAGTTCGGTTCCTTCTGCGAGAAGATATACCTGATACTCTAGTGGTAAGAGTAGACTGTAAATTGCTTTCCCATCAGATATTTCCACAACATCTTCAAGGCGAATACCACTACTGTTAACTCCAGGTCATGGGAATCATAGTTCATCTTGTGCTATCTAAAATTCTGCAAACCATATGTGATCACTGCTCACTCCTGCATTAGGACACAGCCGAGTCCGGTCCCTGATGCGTCGTCAAACACTACGTACCCAACACCCTCCTCTAGTAGCCTCAATATGGGCGCACTAGTCAACCTCTGCCTCAGCTCCTGAAAGATCTGATGATATCTATATGACCACATGAAGGGATTCCCCTTCTTTATCAAATCCTAAAGTGGTACTGCAACTCTGGAGATGTCTGGAACAAATCTTCGATAGTACCCAGCTAGACTTAGGAATCTACACACCTTCGTCACGCTCCTGGGTGGCTCCCAAGCAAGTACTGCCTCAATCTTCGTTGGATCCGCTGCGACTCCAGCATCCGAGATGACGTGTCCCAAGAAGTGAACCTCTCGAATCCAAAACTGGCACTTCGAGAGGTTACCATAAAGCTGGTGCTCTTGAAGTGTATCCAGTACAACCCAGAAGTTGTAGGTCTTCTCCTCCCCAGTAGTCGAGTAAATCAATATGTCGTCGATGAAAACTACGAAAAATAGATCGAGGTAAGGCTGTAAGATCCTGTTAATGAGGCGCATGAACACCACTGGAGTTTTGGTTACGCTGATGGGCCTAACCAAGAACTTGTAGTGTTCATACCGACCCCTGAAGGTTGTTTTCTGCACATCCTTTCCTCGAACTCTGATCCGGTGATAAACTAACATTTGTTCTATCTTCGAGAACCATCGTGCTACCTTGACCTAATCAAAGAGGTCATCAATCCTCAATAGTGGGTACTTGTTCTTCACATTCACCTAATTCATGTGACAGTAGTTGACACAATGTCGCAAGCTCCCATCCGCATTCTTGGAGAACAAAATCGTGGTTTCCCAGGGTGAAACACTGGGTCAGATAAATCCCTTTCCCTGCAAGTCCTCCAGCTGTACCCACAGCTCACAAAGCTCAGCGGGAGCCATCCAATATGCTGCAGTAGATATTGGTGTTAACCCAGGTATAAGACTATGTATAATTATACCTTTCTACGAGGAGGTAGTCTTGGAATGTCGTCAGAAAAAATGTCCGCATACTGATCCACCGCAACAGGAAAACACAAACTCCGCACATCAACCACTCTGAGGATGAGACTAGCCAACTAATGTGTGATCTGTTACCCTCTCCTCATTGAAATTCCATCCTACGCTGCAAAGGATCCCTTCTCGCCGATGAAGGTGATCCTAGTCCCATCCATGCAGATACACCGTACTTTGCGTTTAATGCAGTCGATCTGAGCATGGACTATAGAAAACAAGTCCATACCCAAGATGACATCAAAAGGCCTCGACGCTGCTACAAGAAGATCCCAGCCGAAGCTCTCACCTCATAGAGTAAACTTACACTGCCGGTACCAGTGCATAATCGTCAAGTCTGCTCTTGTAGGAGTCTCTAGCCGTAAGGATCGAGAAAATAGCTCAGTCGGAATCTTTGAGCTCCGAACAAGGACAGTTGCAATAAAATAATGACTCACACCTGTGTCTATAAGTACTGCAGCATGGGTGGAGTAGGCACAGATAGTACCTCAAATCATCTCAGGTGTATCGTGGTCATAGGCCTCGACTTCCTAGAGCTGAGCATGCCCCTGGCTGCCAGCTCCCTGTGGTCGGGGTGGTCTTCCTGGTGGTAGTGGTTGTAGAGCCTCGAAACGTCGTCCACCACCCGCTGCTCGGCTAGCTCCTCTACCATGTCTGCCCACTCCCATCGGACTACCATGTTTGAACCTCTCCCTCTGCATGGGAGGTCCCTCTATTATCTGATTCTCGTCCGCATGGCGGGTCGGGAAATCCCGAGCCCAGTGACCCTGCCCACCACATGCATAACACTGCCTACTCCTCATATAGCTGGATCAGTTTCGTGTTCCCCACACAACTGAACCTATATCCTGACGTCGCCCACCTGATGGCCTGGTCCGTTTGGACCTCTGCGTCAACTGTCTACTGCCGGCTATAGAAGACTCTGCTATGTGTCGTCTGATGGTGGGTCTCACAGATGGTGTTGGCTCCGCAAGAAAGATCTCCACAAGAAGGGATCTCTCTAGTACTCCCTCCTGTGTCGGAATACTAAGGGAGATCATCGAAGAACTGATCTCATTTCTGAGTCCCTACACAATAGTCCAGGTCCTGAAGAATGGGTCTCATACCATGTCTGTGGAGTAGCGTGAGAGGTTAGTGAACCTCACTGAGCACTGAGCTACTATCATGCTGCCCTGTTATAGATGAAGTAACTCCTAAATCCGCACCGCACGGAGGGTTGCTGGAACAAAATCCGAGCAGAAGAAACTCTCAAAGTACGTCCAGAGTAATGATTAATTGTCATGCACATAGGGAATCAGGCTCCACCATCTACCTGTTACTACATTCAGGAGACTCACGGAAAGAATCACCATAAGGTTGGCTAGTGCCCCTACCAATCTGAAATCCCTAACGACAGCCTACATCCTATCCTCAGCTATCTGTGGGTCCATCTCTCCGTAGAACCTGGGCGACCTCTATCACTGGAACTCGTGCAATTCACTCAGACGACATGCACTCTCTGCTGCTGGGGTGGTGGTATCGGTGGACCAGTGGGTAGTGGTACCGCTAATGCCTCCACTGTGATGGGGCCCTGCACCGAGGCCTTGTCGCTCGGTGGGATACCATCCCGTACATAACTCAGAACCCTAGCTGGCTGCCTTCATTGGACCATCCTGAAAGGAGGCAGGTGTGCCACGGTCAAACATTATACCTGGTGAGCTGACACAACGTAATCACAAAGAAAACTTTTGAAACCCACATGCAATCAGTGTTTTCGTGCACTAAGTCGGAAATCAAAGGTTAGGGTCCTGGTGTATGGATACGTTAGCCGACGCATTAACACTGGACTCCCTGGACTGAAAACCACACTCAATACTCTTAACACTATTACTTCATAGAAAGATTGATCTAAGTCTTATGTTATGTGGTAGAATTGACTCCTCTGATACCAATTTGTCACGACCCGTCCTCGGGGCCCGTGTGTGACTACCCCTAGCCCGCCTTCCAAAGGCCAGGTGCTGGAGACTAGCACCAAAGGTGTAAATCCGAATAAAAAGGGAATTCATTGCCTTTATAAAAGTAATGAAACACAATAGAGTACGCAATAGAAGTAAGCACTAACTAATACTGAATACAAAAGTAAGTGCTGAAAGGAATGGGGATGAAAATACAAGCCCAACAGTATGTAAAGTACAACTGAAAAGCTAGTACAACTATATAAAGTAAAACAACAACCACTGAGCCATCCTCTGGGAATCCCACCTGGAGAGTGGGTACAAATGGCCTCCTCAGCACCTCGGGTCTGGTCGTCCGCTCGGTGTACGTCTCGCCAAGTGGTCCACCTCTAGGTAGAGTCCATCTCCAGAAGCCTTCACCTCGATCAGTGCTATCCGTCGTCTGCCTCCAACACAATGTAGTGTGGGTATAGCCCGTGCAGGGGTTAGTATATGATACTCAGTAGGGACCCTGAGATCCCTGAAGGTCTCCCAGAATCCATGAAGGATAAACTACAAAAGAAAGGTACAATCACGAAGTATCAACCAAATCTACTGAGGTATATTCCCATACATATACCTATGTTATCAATCACAGTTCGACTTCAACTCTCGAACTCAAGCACAACCCAGTTCATATTGGAAAGAAAGTAAATCACATCGATGATAATGATTGAATGTCAAGACTCATCTCACATAGGTCTACATCATTAATATAGGGATAGAGATGATCATATGTAGTCACTGAATCATCTAAGTTGTCAGACCCACGTAGGATACTAGACTAGCTAAGCTGTCGGACCCACATAGGATACTATACCACCTACTCTGTCGGACCCACTCAGGATACTAGTACAAAAGTCAAATTGCCAGACCTATTTTATATAAAAGTATAGTATTCATCGCTGTCGAACCCTTGGAGGATTCCAGTACAGTTTTCTTCATCGTCAAACCCACAAAAGACTCTAGTACGATAGTTGTTGTCGTCGAACTCACAGAGGATTCCAGTACGGTAGTCGTCGCAGTCACAGCCAGCTCTAGTGTTCCCACACATAGCACGCTTGATTCTGGGAGGGTACACTCCTCAATACAAGGGTTCGATACATAAACTACCAAGAACGTTCGGAGTTGATGTATTCCGAAGTTCTGTCTCGTCAAAAGGAACCCAAAACGACAGACAAAACATCAATCTGACACCCGATCAGAGAGATATTGGGTTTTCTGTTTGAGGGTCCCACATGGAATTACACTCGTTCCAAAACCAACAATTTTTTAAAGACATTAAAAACTCACTTAGAGTTATGAAAAAGGACTTCTTTGTGGTTGTTTTCCCAGTACCGCAGACGGCCTGTCGATCGGATGCACGATCGAGATGTAATTAGCATTTATGTGGAACGGGCCCGGCCCGTCATGCCTGGTGGGATGGCTGGTCGGCACATCCTGGATTAGAGGGTCCGAACCGACTAAAGGGCGGCCCGGTCTGATGGGGTGTGGCCTAGCCAGGCGGGCATGGCCCACCCCACTATGCGTGGCTTGGCCAGCTGGTTGAGCGGACAGGGGGCGCGACCCCCAGTTTTCTGAGACGGCGGCGCCGACCTCTTATCTGGCCGGCCAAAGCTGGATGGTCTTCCTTGCGTGAGCGGTGCGCATGGGCGGGCCCTTGTTCCCCTAGCACGGTGCCCTCCGGGCGTCGCAGGGTCTTCCCAGCCTAGTCGGCCACCTTCCAGCCAGTTCGTCCGTCGAGCAGCATGCAGAACACGTTCCATATTCCCCCTTAGTGCGATGCCCTCACGGCGATGCGGTTTCTTCGGTCCGCCCGGATTTAGCTGTCTGGTTCTTCGTCGGCCGAGTGGCATGTGGTTGGGAGTCACAATCATTCACTCTCTACATGGAACCTAGTGTCGCGGTCCTCTTCGGGCCAGCGCACGGCTGCAGTTGCTATCGCCGCCTTCGGTCATCACCGACCACGATTGTCGCCATCTCCGGTCACCGCCACCTTTTACACTACGGCCTCCATCACAAATAAAAATAAACTACGGAGGGTCATTGGGCCATGTTCCTTCGGGCTGAGCCCTCTACGTTAGGCGGTATCAATTGGCCATAGATGATCACATGCATTCAATGAGAATGAAGGTATAATTTTCTCAAATTAAATTATAAAAACACCCTACCTCGAATTAAGGTTCGTTCGTCAACAGAGTCGCGGGGAGGCGACATCAACTTGTTAATGTCAGGGAAGAAGGAGCTGAGGATGGCGCATCATCGGCGTTACTTGTGGGTGGCTCCTTTTCCTTTGACTTGGAAGAAGATCAAAAGAGATGATCATCATTATTCAACAGTTCTTCATTGGAAGGAAGGTGTTCTTCGTCGAGAGAAGAACTCTATTCTTAATTTTCTAGACCATCCCCAACACAACAAGTGCCAACAAAAATAATAGCCTAAGATATTATTTTATTCTCCCATGATTTTTTTCAAATTAATTTAAAAAAAATTAGGAGCCAAATTTAAATGTTCATTAATTTATGGCGTATTTGCACATTCATGAGTGGAGGGTGGAATATGGAGAGGATCCACCATTATGAGGGAGGAGTTGTCAAAAATTAAATAGGGGGGGGGGGGTTAATGGAGAGTTGAAGGGTTAGGGCTTGTGTGGGACCCACCTCACAAATACCCTCACATGAGAGGTTATGTGGGTGTAGGCCCCACCACTAACTCTCATTTGTAATAATTAACCAACTCTTAAAAAATAAAATTGTGTACAATAATTTAATTTAATTTAATAAAAATCCCCAAAAATTAACTTCTCCTCCCGAGCAGACGCAACTGCTGTAAAGGTCCCTTTAAGTGAATACCGGTGCTGCGTGTTCATTGGTGCCCTCAGATTTCAATTCCAAGAACCGGTTCAAAAGATAGAAAAACTCACACGTATGTTTAAAAAATGTACCCGAACAAAACTTCAGAAATTTTTTCCAGGCGCACCGAGCCTCAGAATCAGGTGCTGTTAGAATCAACAGACTCGTAAAATTCCAAAATATTTACGAAAAATTTTTCCTTGAATTTTACGGGTCTTTAAAATAATAATATCAAATTATTAATCATGAAAACTATGTTTACAATAATTAAAATACATAACCTTTTAGGTAATATTGATATCATAATTTAAAATTTCAAAAAAAATTGTTAAATAACATTTCAATTTATATGAAATTATCATAATAATGAAAAATGTATTCATTGATAACTATTTTTTTTAATAATAAAATTTTCATCACAATATGATTATATATATGATAAAAATTAATATTCATTTTGTGAATGTTAATATGTTTAATAAGTATATAATAAATAAAAATCATAAAAAATATTTATTAAAAGTGTTAATTTTTATGAATTACATATTGAAATAAATACATTAATAATCTATAAGATATTCAAAATTGAATGATTTAAATTATATTTCATCCAAATATTAATTTATCATCTAAAGAATTAATAAATATTACATATATATTAATATTAAAACCATTCGATAATTTTTTTGAATTACTTGTAATGTATTTAATCTATTAAAATACGAGTCTTTATAGATTATATATATATATATATTTAATAATTTATATTTTTACATTGATAATTATATATGACATAACATGAACTTCTATGAAAATAAACCCCTTCAGATCTTTGAACAATGTATAAGTGTGAAATAAGAAATCATGATTTTCATATGTTGTATTTCATATAACATGTATATAATTTTGAATTCCCTGATGTTTAACTTCTCCCCTTAATCATTTCTCTCAAAATTAACATTTTTACAAACCGTCCAAATGGGGCCTATGTCGTGACCCCCCATGACCACCTCCAATAGGCCAGGTCTAGCGACTAGCACCAAGAAGACATATCAATGACATGAGAGGCCTTAGCCTAAGTAACTATAAGAAATCACGCATCTATAGGCCTATAAAATGATAAAATAAAATCCAATTAAACAACCACGATTGCATATATCTAATTGCCACAAGCAAATTATAAAAGTAAGAAAAGAAAAGTAAACCCATCCAAATACAATCCCACCACAAAAGCCTGTAACACAAGTCCAACATTAATGTATTATTACTAAAGTATGAATGTTTTTGAAACACCCATCGGTCTATCGGGTCACACTATGCACCATATTGTTAATTTCCATCATGGACATTGTCAAAATGTCGATCATCTACGCAGGTCACAACAGGTTCGGTAAAATCCCGTTAAGCAGTGAGTATAATAGTATTTAGTTGGACGCCCCGAAACCACAACACATAAAAAAGGAAATAAAACCATCTCTACATAGGTATATGTCCACAACACATATAACAAGAATGGTCAAATATAATTAATAAAGTCAAAAAATATGATGATAATTTACCACTATAGTATTCTCACCCTAGGATTTTGAGCTAAAATATTCAAAAAGGCACACTTCTAAGAGAACACACTCTAGAGCATGATATCATTAATGGTGTTTAATTTATAGGTTCTATTTTTTGGGTCACACCTTCAGAATTCCATGATGATTATCTGAATATAACACAATACATAGATGACGATCACTCCCATGGCCATTTAGTGATACCAACAAAACTCAATCAAGAGTAACTAGCAAAGTATTGGATCGATGCTAATGTTATTTTTTTCATGAAGATACTAGGAACTGCAAAATTCAAATGAATAAGATTAAAGTATCTCACTCCCGAGCATTTAT
The DNA here is from genome assembly GCA_963277665.1 of Viscum album. Lineage (NCBI taxonomy): Eukaryota > Viridiplantae > Streptophyta > Magnoliopsida > Santalales > Viscaceae > Viscum > Viscum album. Next base: position 956,308,757 of record OY728126.1, read on the forward strand.
AGGGTTTCTAATTACTATATCAAAGAATTCATGCAAAAGGGATCATTTTCCATGATGTAGGAAACAATTATATCCCATCCATTATAAAAATGATAAGGGGAACACACACTACCCAATCATATCATAGTCACAAAATAAAAGGTCTATAATTAATGTATAAAAGAGTAAACATAGTATTGTAGTGGTCACACATCATATCCTATAATCCCAGTCTAACATATAAAAATTGATCATGTATCAAAGTATGTCTGTGTTGGGGAGTACACACCATATAGGCAAACCATGTATTCAACCCCATCTCTGTGTACTTTCAAATACATTCCTATTTTATAGGTAGGGACCAAATGTCATGTATGTTGATCCAGACATTCGTTAATACTTATCTTCTACATAAAACACTATTCATAGTCAAGGGGCCCCACATGCCATGTAATCCCAGATTACACACCCTATTGATAGGGGTTTTAAAAAAACATGTTCTTCCTTTCATGTGATATTGTTCCACTGCTAAGTCCAAATACATCACTGTTATTTCAAAAAAATATGGATCCATCTTATTCGAACTTTGTTATATCTGAAAAACACATTCTGACATTAGATCTTCATAGAAAATGGATCATATCATTATTATTCATTGTACACCGAAGAAAATTTAGAATATGAAACTAGATATCCACTTTCATCCAATTCAATATGAGTCCATCATCACAAATTTTTTAGGTCATTCTGAACCAAAATATATAATTTTATTTTGATTCACAATGAAAAATGTGCACAATTATCGATTGATCGGAATTTGTTGAGTCGGGGTACCAATGATGATCAACTATGATAAAATAATAATAGGGGTATAAAACAATAAAACCCATATGAATAAAATACCTCGATAACTATTTCATTAATCCTTATTTTTTTTAATTTAGAATATAAATATAATTAAATCAAATCATAAAAATATTCTCCCATCAAAACACCACAAATATGTTGATATCCTATAAAATGACTGAATTGTAAATTAATTTCTTCGATGATTGATTTGAGTTTATCATAGAAATTAATAATGAAAAAATTCAAATAAAAACAAATTCTATATTAAATCAATTTTGATCAAATATGCAGAAAAATTTTACACCATAACAATTTTCAAGATCCATTGAATCAGAAGCATTTTTATGATCATTCCATAACCAAGTTATTGGTCACCTGAGAGAATTCTACGAAGGTCTCTCTATTGTTTCTTCAACATCTCTAGGGATATGGGGCTATCCCTATAATTGATTCATTAAAATATTTATAATTATTTTTAATAATTACTTCAAAAAATAAAATAAATTAATTTTTCATAATTATTTTACTAATTTCTACGCCCATGATAACTTTTTCACAAATGACCAGTGATGAACAATGTTATGTCACCCCTAGAGGAAATCCCAAAATCTAAACTCAACAGTTCCCTTAGATTCATATACTGGGTAACCGTATAGATGTTATTCAACTATTTTAGAAAAACTAAATGTGTGATATATTTTATATATTTGATATATTTCATACATTTATTTTGGGAATACCTTACCTTGAAATCGCACATTGTCTCAATTTCATGCCTAAAAAATCCTTAATATATCCAAAAAATATATGTGTAAAATATGATACATTCATTCTTTTGACATTAGCGATTTATTTCTGTGAAAATAAAAAACAATTCCCCTCAATGAGGTATGGGAACTGAGTATTAATCTGTGCCTCCTGCTCCCAAGAGCTCTCTTAATGATTATTGTACTACCACAAGACATGAACTAAATGAAAATATAACTGCACAAAGCATCCACTCATTCTGATAAAAAATCACTACTAGGAACTCTGCAATGGTAGCTCCATCATTGATTTCCAACTCACCTCAGTCAAAAACATTATATATGTCATGAAATTACCTCCTTAGTAGCGACTTGTGAGAGGCATCATGAATTTGGTCTAACTATAGTTGTATAGATAAGAGGAATACCACTTCAACAACTCTATATTGTTTATAAAAAGAAAAAATTAATTTTAGTGATATCATGGTTCCCCCGACCAAATCATCCTAAACCACATCAAGTTGAAAACCGATAACAACACAAGGTCCCCTTCCATAAACACCATGGGCCTTTATTGTCTATCCACATAATATTTCTAAATGCTCTGTGTAGTCCTTATATACTCTTGGATGATCTACAACGTTTCTGTAGTTGAATGATCCAACTCTATGACATTGATTTCTGACTCTCTGGGGTTATTCTAGAAGAGTGGTGATGTGTATGGTCACACATACAAATTCTCAAATGGTTCCATACAAATCAAGTAGCAGTAGAAGTTTTAAACAAAAACTCCACTACTGGTAGTTGATCCTACCAACTATGGACAAAGTCAAGCATTCATGACCAGATTAGGTCCTCCATAACCCGAATGGTCCACTTTGTCTAGCCATCATTTTGTAGGTGTAAATCTATTCTCAACCATAACTGAGTCCAAAAATCCCCCTATAATCCCTTCCACTACCATTATGTGAATAGATTACCAAGGTGTGAAACATTCATTGATATAACTCCATAGAGTTAGACTATCTCATAAACATAGAGGAACCCAATTTTTTCTACTAAACCCTTCTCACGAATAACAATTATGTTGGTCGACTTTTAGATTCAGTATATAATCAATCATATGGAATTTTGTTTTCTGAACATAGGTGGTAATCCCTTCATGAATTCAATAGATTTCCCGTACATCTTCCACTCATCCACCTCATGGGGTTGATCTAAACTTACTAGAACATGGTGATCCTCTCTAACCTTTTGAAAATTAATCCTTTGAGACACAAAATCTAAAAATATTTTCTTTATCCACAACCTCAAAAACTGATTTTGGAAGTCCTCAGACATCTTTTACACTCATGGATGTACTTTCAAAACTGATTTATGAAACCATCTTGAAACACCCTCTGTTAATGTCACTGATACCATCATGGATCCTTCGAAAATAATAACATGCTTCCCACCTTCAAAAAATTCTATAAGTGTATCTTATGGGCATATCTGAGTATAAATGGTCTCATAGTTGGTATCCCCAAGTCATGATTTCATGACTCACTTCAAAAGAATAGGTCTAATAACCAAAACTAGAGGTACGCCTCTTCATATACATCCACAATTTATTAATACAATGAGGACACCTAATTATACTCCTTGATCAAAAAATATGGAAAATATCATCTTTTGAAATTTTCTACTACCACATTTTCCTTACAAGGATTATAGAAAATTTCAATGTTATAATCATAGAGGAACTCTACCACTGAATATATCTCAATATGAGGTATTTCTAAAATATAGTTTACATGACACTCTTTTGAATAGAATAGAAGATTAACCACTCACCACGTAGGTAGTTGCACCACATCATTAGTGTGAAGACTACTACATTCAAATCACAATTATGGGTCATGTAGTTATTCTCTGGTGGTCTCAACTAGCATAAAATATATGCAATCAATTCCTTCCACTAAAACATAACATAACCTTTCTCGGTTCATAATGCATCATAGAACAACGTGTACTCGACAAAATTATATAGAAATTTAGTTTAAGGCATCCCTAGTCAAACTCTTCCTCAACTACTGAAAAGTCTTCTGGATGTTCTTTACACACACGAATGGAATCCCCTTTTATATCAACATTTACATGGGTGGTAATATCCTATATAAATATGATATGAATATTTGGCAATAGATATCCATCCCAAGAAAGATCCACACCTCTATCGTGATCTTCGGTGGATCCCATGCTAACATTGCCTCGACAATGGTCAGGTGACTACCACTACATATACTGATATATCATGTCCCCTAAAGTGGACCTCATGTATTGAGAACTAGAACATTGAGGGATTTTCATAAATATGGTGCTCTTGGATTATGTCCAAAACCATCCTCAAGTGTCTCAAAAGCTCATCCTAAGAGGTTGAGTACACATGTATATCAACGATGGAATCTTCTATTAATTTGTATAAAAAAGGATTAATGTTCCATTTCATGAGTCCGAGGAACATTTCATCGGACATCTTCATGCCAAAGGGAATCACCATGTACTCATAATAAATGTAGAAATATCTGAATTGGGGCTTTGGTATATCATCTTCCCATACTCTCAACTAGTGATAGCCTGACCTAATGCCATCCTTCGATAACCATATCTCCCCTCTAAAATGATCAAATAGGTCATTGATACTTGGTAATGGATACTTTGTCATCAATTTCACTAGATTAAAGTGACGAAAGTGCACCGACAACAGCTACCTCCCATCTCCATTTTTTAAACAACACTAGGTATTCCCATGGTCAAACATTGGGTCTTGAAATTCCCTTCTTCTGAATGTCCAATAAAATCACCATCACCTCATTGTGATATGTGGGACGATATAATATGTTGATGTTTATATTTTTGTTTTCCTAGTGTGTAGATTAATGCACATGTTTATCTCTCAATAGAGAGGTAATCTAAGAATATCCTCAAGGAATATGTCCTCGAGCTCTGATGACACTACAGGAAACTAGAAACTCATAAAATCTACATGACCAAGGTTCGGTCTAGAAAATTGATGAAAAAGCGGATGCACCCTCCTATGCATGAATCCACTATCCACTACCTTGGATTCCTTTTCACTAAAAAAGAAAATCCAAGATCTGTCGCTATAGAAACACCCCATACTCTTCATAAAATTTTAAATCTAGTTGTGAATTGTGGATAACTAATCTAAACCTAGGATGATTTCTAGTGGCCTCATCATTACTATAAATAGATCCATATAGAAACTCCTGCCTCTATGTGTCAGGTCACACTGTTGGCATAAGTGTGTCATCACTGAGTCATCTCCAGCAGGAGTCTTCAAGCACAAGGGATGAGTTAAAGGCTAAACTAGAATCACTATGTATCATACAAGGTATGTGGTGAGAAATGAATAACTAGAAATTGTGTCTATCAGTAATAAATATAATGTATAAAATACATATCTCGTATCTATAATCATTCTGAGATCCTCTTAGTCATATGATTTAACAACTTTCACCTATCCTAACCCATTTCCTCTAACTCCCTATGTATGTCATGGACCACATGGTTGTGGCGGTGGTACCATATAATTTCATAGACCACCTCATTCAACTCTAAGAGTATGACTACTACATCCACCACCCTAGGGACCTTCCTGCACATTAAATTTTAATTTTCCTTGGTGGCCCACTCATGAACACTCTATTAGAAATATGGCTGGATGGAAAATGTCAAGAGGGATGTACCCTACCATCAATCGATTATCCCCTCTACTATATAAGATGACAATACCCACCCTATGAGCCCTAAACCGAAGATATTTTAATATTAGGACCTAATCCTTAAACCTATAACACATCCATGTCAATCAGACTGATATTGGCTTTTAGCTACTGAGGTCTCAGATCTATCTTACCCACTACTAACATGTATCTACTATAATTATTCATCCAATAATATATCAACCACCCAATCTCACCCTATCACACAACATTGAATGGAATTGATATATGGATAAAATTAGATTAGGCGTCTCTATGCAAACCTCACTTAATGGGTTAAGAATTGGATAGCCGATCTCTAATAATATTCATCAATTACATGGAGATGATGTTAAACCACGCTTAGTACTTAGCTATTATTGTGTTTCCTAGGTGAAGCTGTAAATTATCATAAACACGTACAAACCTCAACGTATATAGCAAGAGGTCCCCTATAAATAGAAACTAATAATCTATCCATGAATGTGTTTCATCGTCATAATAATGTATAACTAAATTTGAAAATCACCCTGTTGATCCATAAATTCGGGTCATCGCCTGAAGACACCCCTCAACATCTTGTGCATTGGGATCACTACAGAACATGGGGGTCCTTTTATCTAATATTACTAAATCATGCTCTGCCTATGAACCACATTCACTGGTTCTATGTCGAATAAACCAAACATTCATTGATGAAAATATCTCCTGATATAATTAAATACAAATATATAAAACATATGTACTTACTGTGTTTTATGTTTTTGGACATTAAAATACAATTAAGCATTGGGACCATTGCTAATATAATCATTAAATAGTGGTCACATCATTAATATAGGGCTTTAATAAATCCAATTTACTTAGAATAAGGAAGGGATGACCTCATCCAGTAGAATTGCTCCATACGAAGCCCATTTTTTGGGGCTTGAAAATGAGGTGGCATCATTAGGCTTCACTCTTGACCAAGTCAAAGTCATGAATCAACACATTATGCTCAACCACAACTACCTATAGGAGAAGTAAAATTTGATAGTGATTATCACCCGAGTGATGTTATCTGAGTTACCTAAAGAGTCTGTCACTATCCCACACCTTACCTTTCGTTCTTTTGCATGTGTTATAAGGGATAATGTAACAATAACCTACCACTTGGATTATGTGAATTATTTTTGTATAGAGAATATAAATTAATTTTTATATTTTTACTTTGTGACTAGTTATTTAAAAAAATAGCATTTTTAGTTAATATTCAATTTAAAAATATATTTTGATGAATTAATGGGTTTTTTGAATTATATAATATATTAATGAAATATTATTTCTAAATGACTTTTTATTAAAAATAAATGATTGTATAATTTTTAGGAATATAATTGTAATTTTTATTATGGTTTGAAAGTTGTTTTTCTCAAAATAGATGATTTTTTAAATGTTTCCTTTTATGTTAAAAGTGAAAATTCAGAAATTTATAAAATTATTTAGAAAAAATGAATATCATTTTTGGAATTCGGATCTTAAAATTATCCAATGGTGATTTTTTTTATAATGTTCAAAGATAGTCGAATTTTTGGGTAAAATTAAATATTGTTTAATTATATAATATGTCTTATGAAATAATAATGACCCAACAACGATGTAATAAAATTCAATAAATATGTCGTTTAAACAATATTTTTTTACCATTAATATAATGTGATTTTAGGTTTGGTTGACTTGTTTGAAATGCTTTATTAGACCCTCCAATAATTACAAATTTTTTTATCTTTTAAAATTTATTTCCTTGACAGTATGACTCACCTCCACATAAGAAAGACTAATATTTTACGAATTTTGGACACTGTCCTTATAGAATAATTTTATACACTTGTTTTTGGATGAATCCATTGGAAAAAATCATTGTATGGTTTGTGGTTTTGATTAGTATAATGGGTAGTGTCTAAAACCAAAATAATATATAATTTCCTCTCTTTTCATATATAAAACCCACCCATGATTCAACATACTATTCACTCAAAACCCTTGGAGAACATCTCAAATCTTTTTTAATCTCTCTGGTATCCTCCCAAGGAGCCCCATATCCCATGAAGCCTCTCTCCTTCCTCTCCCAAGCCATTGGGATAACACATCCAGGTAAGGGATTTCTTCTTTTCCCACTTTTGTCCATGTTTTTTTATGTTGTTATTCCCTTTTATTTTCAATTAAAAATGATGGGGTATGATTTAAAAACACACCTATACTTCCCACATTCTTTTTTAATGATGATATAATCCTATATCTCTCATTAATTCCTCCCATATTCACATGTTACCATGCCAAAATTCTATAAGGGATTCCATCCTTTCTTATTTTTATCCAATTTTATTTATATTGTAATACCCTTTTACATTAAATTAAAAATTTTGGGGTATGATTTTGCACCACCCTTATATACACCACTCAATGGTTGAATGGATGAGAGGCCTCTTTCACTATCATTAATTTCTCCCATGTACACTCGTTACCATGCTGAAATTTTGTAAGGGATTTTTCCTTTCTCTGTTTTGTCCATGATTTTGTTATGTTGTTATACCATTATATTTTGTTTTAAAAATGTTGGGGTTTGATTTATAACCCCTCATACTTCCCTCATTATTTTTAAATCATTATAAAACTATATCTCTCTCATCAATGCCTCCCATGTACACATGTTACCATGGCGAAATTCTATAACGGTTATCCTACTTTCTTATTTAATCCCTATTTAATAATATTGTTATGCCCTTTTATTTTCAATTATAAATGTTGGAGTATGGTTTTTCAGCACCACATACTTCCCTCTCTAGGTTTTAATGAATTGATACCACTTTCTCTCTCATTAATTCCTCCCATATGCATTAGTTACCTTGCCGAATTTCTATAAGAAATTTTCTCTCTCCCCATTTATATTCATGAAAGTATTTTGTATTATGAATATAAATTCCATTACCTTTGTTGGGAAATGTATATATATTAACCCATTATTGTCCATTTCATTTTTATATGATGAGACACCCCTTTTTCTCATATAAACCATTTTTATGAATTCTTCTGTCACGTCGTTAGACTGCCGAAATTACACTGTGATTTTTCAAGACAATGTCATTGTGTAGTGAATACAATGCCCATTTTTCTATAAAGGGTATTCCATCTTATAAACATTTACATATTTATAAAAGAGCTTTAGGTATTTATTACACATCCCTCTTATCATGGAATAATTGATGATGAATGATTCCATGTTGTATGATCCTTGTGGCACACTTATGAATCAAATGAAATGATTAAGAAGGGTGTGCCCCGATAGCTCTTCAACACATTGGGTCATGATTAGTGTCATGATACGTCTAGTGAAATGAGGGTTTACACATACTAATTCTAGTTCAATGAGGGTTTACTCATGTTCCAAGTAAATTATCCTTGGCTCATGCTAATACAATGTTATGTGTTGTTTCCACATTTCCATGTTATAATAATAAAGCTATATCATTCCTTTTTGTTAATTTTTCTTTTATTATCCATTGATATTCCACTTTTCTAACATGTATTGTATTCCTTATGTTATGATTTTTTATTCCCTTACTGGGCTTTATAGCTCACCCTTTTTTATGAATGTCCTCAGGTTATCTCATGCAATGCTACGTATGAGGGATTGTAGTGGTCATATAAAGGATGTTTCCAGTAAAGATGTAGCGTTTCATGTTTTATGTTGTTATTTAATGTTTCTATGCCCTAAAGAAACTAGAAATCATGATATTTTATGTAGTATCAAATGAATATTTTTTTTAATAAATCATGTTTACGAGTGTAATAAAAAAACGGTTGTTATAGTTGGTATCAGATGACTGGTTTAGTTATTTTTGGTATTATGATTAGAAAAACCTAGTTAATACTTATAGATAAGAATACGCATAATAAAAACATACATAAATTTTGGTGAGTATTGAGTAAGAGGTTTATCGTGAAAATACATCTTTGTCTGGATACCAGTAGGTAAAGGTAGCTTAGACACAAATGTACCAAGAACTGATAACTCCAACAAGGATTTTTGATCTTATCCTAGTGTATCGTGGTACCTGATAACTAGGATTTCTTAACTCTTGGTTACAATACTCCTAGGTGATATGCTTTGGTAAATTCACAAGATTAGTATAATTATTTGTTAAAGGAATAAAAAAATTCCCCTAAGAATAAATGTTGGGAATTAGGTCGTGGATAACATAGATTGAAGCCAATAGATTCATAAGTTAAGGAAATAAAATTTATTTATAAGTCATCTATTATTTTCATTGGATCACCCTTTAAGAGTTACCCTTAACATTCCTTTCATTCAATCTAATGTCCAGTAATATGAGGACTCGATCTAACAACTAATGGTACGATCAAGGTGATGATTAGTCTAATGGGATGCACAATCCAATGGGAGTGGGAATCAAGAACTTTGTGATGATACTCTCTACGGTAACATAAGATTGTAATAGAAACATGGGTCAAGAGAAATGTTCTACCTCCCCCCCAGATAGAACAAGGCGCAATCGAGAGCTTCATCAGACAAAGGCCACCTACATTTAATGGATCATATGATCCCTCAAATGTTGAACAATGGATCAAATCCATTGACAAGATCTTCTCTATCATTAAATGTTCCGAAAAAGAGAAGGTTATTCGATCTTATTATCATATGGAGGGTAAATCTGATCAATGGGGGACGTTGATAAAAAATATGAAGCCCAAGGAAGATATCGAGACGTTGGAATGGAAGGATTTCCAGAAAATGTTTTCTGAAAAAGCATTTTCTCGCACCCCATGACATAAGATGGAAATGGAATTTCTTGAACTAAAGAAAAATGAAAACGAATACATTAGAGAATATGAGTAAAACATCACAATCCTTGCAAGATACACCTTCATCTTTGTCGTTACCCTCAAATTCAAGGTAAACCGCTTATTTGGTGGGACAAAACCAAGCCAATAGAACGAATTGAAAATCTTTGACTTTGATAGATATGAGTAAATTGTATGATGTTCCAGCAAGGTGGAAATGATGATCAAATAATCTCAAGGGAATCAAGGGTATATGAATTGTAAGGTGGACATACATTCTGGTAGTCCTATGGATAAATCCAATGGTGCTATGAAAATACAGCACACCACTTTCCAAAGGTGCGAAAAGAAGCACCCCTAAAATTTCCTTAAGGGGGTGAGGAAATGATTTAGGTGCAGAAGAAAATGGAACCTAGAAATTAAATTTTGACAAGAAAAACATGTGGCTATGACTTAGGATATGAACACTCTGTTCGACCTTCAACGCATTGTTCTTTTCATCAACTACAAAGAACCAGGGGACCTTGAAAACCATTTCTCTAAAAAAAGGGTTTTAAGAGGAAACCGTCAACCTCTAAGGCAATAAGGGAGTGATTTTTCTATCACTAACACAAAATCTAACCCCATGAAATAAGTGTTGATTGGTACGCTAGATATTCATTCAATAATAGAGAACATACCTTTTTATTCTGGTTCTACACATTCTTTTGTATCCCGAATGTTTAGTAGAACAATCCCAGCAACACCACAAATCATGGATGTAATGATTTTAGTGAGTAAATAATATGGGGAACTCATTGCATCCCATGTATATTACTCTTCCACTGTCATAATTTGAGGGTTGAACTTCCCAATGAAACACTTCATTCTCCCTCTGGTTTAATTTTGGGCAATTATAGGCTTGTATTGGCTTTCCTTATATAGTTCCACCATAGATTTCCATGAGGAGGAAATCACTCTTCATATAGAGAATCGACCCCCTATTATATTCCAGTTCCAGGAGGAGGATAAATAATATTTTCTACCATAATCTCAAGTGTGGATATTACTGCCTTATGAGCACGCGTATCTAGCCTAGATGATTGAGTCTAAGGAAGCAACAATCCTTGATGAAATGCCTATTGTGAGGGAATTCACTGAAGTGTTTCATGAGGAATTTCTTGGTCTTCCTCCTAAAAGAGATGTTAAATTCTCAATTGATCTTATACCAAGGGCATTTCCAATTACTAAGACTCCATATATATTGTATGTTGTGGATATTAAGGAGCTGAAGAAAAAACTACAAGAGAATATGGATAAAGGGATTATATTCCCATATTATTTACAATGGGGTTAACCAGTCCTCTTTATCAAGAAGAATGATGGGTTAATGCACCTATCATTTATCATCATGATCTCAACAAATCATGATAAAGAACAAGTCTCCTCGAGCTCAAATTGATGAATTGTTCTATCAGCTATGGGGAGCACAATACTTTTCCATATTGGATTTGTGGTCAGGATATTACCATGTAAGGGTGATGGAGGAAGATATCTCAAAGGCTGCATTTCGTACAATGTACAGGATATATGAATTCATAGAAATTCCATTTTGACACAATAATGCTCCATCAATCATCATGAACATGATGAATAGAGTCTATAGAGATTTCATCAAACAAAATTGTTGTAGTCTTTATAGATAATATTATAATGTATTCCAAACCCAAGGAGGAGCATGATGAGAATCTAAGAAATATACTAGAGTCCTTGAGAATGGAGAATACCTATGAAATTTATGAAAAGTTTGAGTTATGGTTGAAAGAAGTCCCATTCTTGGGTCATTACATCACAAGCAATGGGATATATTTAGATCCCTCCAAGATAATAGAAGTTGAGGGATGGCCGAGCCCAACATCAGTAACAGATATTCATATCTTCCTGGGGTTAGCTGGATATTATCAGCGATTTGTGAGAAATTTCTCTTGATTGTACAAACCTATTACTAATCTAACTCATAAGGGAGTAATGTTTGATTGGAGTTATGAATGAGAAGAGAGCTTTAAAGAGTTGAAAAAGAGGCTTATCACTACACCAGTACTCACACTATCGATAAGTGGAGAACTATTTTTGGTGTATAATGATGCATGAAAGAGGGGTTTAGGCTTTGTGAAAATGCCAAATCATAAAGTGATATCATATTCCTCAATGAATCTGATAATCTATGAGTAATACTATCCCAGGAATGATCTGGGTTTGGTGATTTTAATCTTTTCATTGAAAATATGGCGTCATTATATATATTGGGAGAAGTGTGATATGTATACTGATCACAAGATCCTAAAATATATATTTAGATAGAAAGAGTTCAATATGAACTAACACCGATGGTCAGAGCTGATCAACTATTATGATTTCTTAATCTATTACCGCCATGGGAAGTGAAAAAGGTGGAAGATACTCTAAGCAGAAAGGACCCAACTATTTTATCATTGATGAGAATTGAAAGGGATCCAATAATATTATATTTGATGAAGTTGAACATGAGAATCATAAATAACAGATCATCATCAATATTTTCAAAAATTATTTCTCAACCGTCTCTTTTGAAAAAGGATAATGGATGCTCAAAAGAATGATGTGGGAATTTAGAAGAAGGTGGAAACTATCAAAAAAGTGAAATCCTTGGAGTTAAATGTCAATGAAGATGGATTTGTGAGATTTAGGACAAGATTTTTTGTTCCATCAAATCCGGTGTTAAGGAATGAACTTTTGGATGATGCATATAGTGAGAATTTCTCCATTCACCCACGAAATACAAATAAGTATCAATATTTCAGGGAGATTTATTGGTAGGATAACATGAAGAAAGAGATCGCTGAGTATACATCAAATTTCCTGGTGTGTTAACATGTGAAGGATGGGAGGCAGATGTCTAAGGGGATGATGCAACCATTACCAATACCAACATGAAAGTGTCTAAACAACACTGTGGACCTTGTCACAAGACTTCCAAAGCCATCCGACAGAAACAATTCTGTCCAGGTTGTTGTGGATCATCTTACAAAGACTCTAAACTTCTTTTGAATTTGAGAGGATTTCTCACTGGATCAACTGACACAGATATACATTAGAGACATGAAGTATCACTATTTATTGTATTTGATTGAGATCCTAGATTCACCTCTACGTTTGTGAAGTTTCTTTAATATGATCTGAATACCGATATGAACTTAATTACGACGTATCGCCGTCAAAATGATGGTCAATTTGAGCGGACAATCCAAACACTTGAGAACATGTTGGGAGCATGCTCGAAAGACTAAAAATGAGGATGGGATCAACATCTTCCTCTGGATGAGTTCTCTTACAACAATAATTTCCACTCATGCATCCAAATGGGTCCATATGAATACCTATATGTGAAGAGGTGAAGAACAATTGAATGTTTGGATGATGTTTGGGAATGAAAACTCTTAGGTCTATAAATGGTTGAAGAAATGGTGGAGAAGGTTAAGAACATCCAGCAACACATTAAAGCTACATAGAGTTAATAAAAGGCCAATGATGATAATCGTTGATGAGACTAAGAGTTTGATGTTGATGACATGGTATTCCTCTTCATATTACCATGGAAGAGATTTATGATATTTGGTAGGACGATAAATCTTAGACCAAGGTACATCTACCCTTCTAAGATCCTTGATGACATTAAAGTAGTGGAATATCGACTAGAACACCCACCAAACCTAGATCTAGTACATGATGTATTCCATGTATCACTCTTGACGAAGATCATACCTGACCCTTCACATGTACTCAATCCATAGGTGGTTTATGAAGATATTCTGATGAACATCTTATATCATAGGTAAAAATTTCTACTAAATAAGACAATGCACCTCGTCAATATGCTTTGGTGAAACCATAAGTTTGAAGAGGAAACTTGGGAATCAGAGTAAGTGATGAAGTAGAGTTACCCGCATCTGTTTTATTGTGGGAAAAAGAAATTTCAAGGGAGAAATTTATTAAGAGGGGAATATTGTAACAACACAAACATTCATTAAGGAAAATTCATCATTAACCAATTAAATATGGATATATAAAACTTATGTAATTGTTTGGTTTTATGTTTTTGGATTTTAAAATTTGTTAAGCATTGTGATTGTGGCTAATATTGTCCTTAAATAGTAGCCACATTATTAGTATAGGGATTTTACAAATCCAATTTACCCAGCCAAAGGTAGTGATGGCCTCATACAGTTGAATTGCTCAATTCGAAGCCCATTTTTTGGAGCTCTTAAAGGAGGTTTCATCATTGGGATTTGTTGTTGACCAATCCCAAACCGAGCTTTAAAATGTTAATCTCAAGCGGAACCTCTATTGTAGAATTGGAAGTTGAAAGAGATTCCCACCCGAGCGATGTTATATGAGCCACCCCAAGAGTCTGTCACCGTCACACAACATACCCTTCAACCTTTTACTGGTTTTATAAGTGGTTATGTAACAAGACCATAACACAATGATTTTGTGCATTAATTTTTATAGATAATATTCATTCATTTTATTATTGTTACATTGTGAAGAGTTTTTAAAGGTAAAATAGTATTTTTAGTTAATATTCAATTAAGAAATATATTTTTATAAATTAAGTTATTTTTTTGAATTAAAGAATAAATTTAAAAAAAATATTAATACTAAATTAGTTTTTATAAAAAATAAATGATTTTATAATTTTTATGAATATCATTGTAATATTTATTATTGGTTAAAAGCTGTTTTTGTCAAAACACATGAATTTTCAATAAATGATGGATTTTATATTAAAATTTAAAATTCACATATTTAAGAAATGTTTTAGATGAAATTAATATCATTTTTGGAATTACGATGTAGATATTATCCAATGGTGAATTTTTCATAAGTTTTCTGATTCAGTTGAGTTTTTAGATAAAAATTAGAAACCATTTAATTATATAAGGTGTTTTATGAATTCATAATGACATATTAGGGATGTATTAAAAAACAATAAATGTTATTTTATGCTAATATATATTTTAACTTTAAAATAATATGATTTTAGTTTTTTTGCAATTATTATACAAAGCTTTAGTGGACCCACCAAGACTTAAAAAACATTTTAAACTTCTTAAATGTATTTCCTAGAGAGTGTGACTCAATTATACTTAAGAAAGCATAAAATTATAAATATTTTGGCCAATGGACTTAAAAAATAATATTTTACACTCCACTTGGAAAAAAATGGGCAAAAACTATGGGATGGTTTGTGGTTTTGATTAGTTTAATGTGTAGTGTCCGAAACGTAAATTATAAATAATTCCCTATCATTTCCTATATAAACCCGCCCAACTTCTCACATCTTCTTCAATAAAAACCCTTGGATCACGTCCCTAATATGTAATAATCTCTCTATTATCCTCACAAGGTGCCCCAATATCCTAATAAGACTCTATGAAGCCTCTCTCAAGCCTTTGGGATCAATCTTCCAAGTAAGGGATTTACACATTTCTCACTTTTTCCCTGTTTTTTCATGTTGTTATTATATTTTATTTTCAATTAAAATTGTTAGGGTATAATATTTCACCTCAACTATACTTCCCTCATTATTTTTTAATTATTATAGACTCATTTATCTCTCATTAATGCCTCCCATGTACACTCATTACCATGCTGAAATACTATAAGCGATTCCTTTATTTTTTATTTTTATCCAAGTTTCATTATGATGTAATACCATTTTACATTCAATTAAAAATGTTGGGGTATAATTTCTCACCACAATTATATTGCTCAATATATTATTGAAATCATTATAGACCATTTTCACTCTCATTAATGCCTCCTATGTACACATGTTACCACGCCGAAATTCGGTAAGGGATTTCTTCATCTCTCATTTTTTCTAAGTTTTAGTTATATTGTTATAAAATTTTATATTAAATGAAAAATTTGGGGTATGATTTCCAATTTCTACCATACATCCATCATTATATTTGAATAATTATATACTTACTTATATCTCATTAATTTCTCCAATGTACACTGATTACCATGTTGAAATTCCACAAGGGTTTTTGTTCCTTTCTAATTTTATTCATGTTTCGTGATAATTTTATTCCATTTTATTTAAATTATAACTATTGGGGTATGGTTATGAACCTCCACAATACTGACCTATTTATGTTTTAATGAAAATATCCCCATTTATATCTCATTAATTTCTCCCATGTACACTCGTTTCCATGCTGAAAGTCTGTAAGGAATTTCTCTCTCCTCATTTACATTAATGAAATTATTTTTTATTATGAATATAAATTCCATTACATATGTTGGGACATGTATCTATATGAACCCATTAGTGTCCATTTCTTTTTTATATGATGAGAAACCCCTTTATCTCTTATCATAAATTTTTATTAATTCTTATGTCATATCATTAAGCTACAAAAATTGCAACGCGATTTTCCCAGCCAATGTCTTTGTGTAGTGAATTCCATGCCGATTTCTCTATCAAGGGTATTCACCATTATGAACATTTACTTTTTGATAATAATTATTCATGTATCAATTCAACATCCATTTATCATGGAATAAATTACGATGAATTATTCAATGTTTTTTTATACATGTGGCACACTTATGTATGAAATGAAATGATTCTGAAGGGTGTGCCCTCATAGCTCTACCATGAATTGGGTAAATATTAGTATCATGCTACATCAACTACAATGAGGGGTTACTTGTGATAATTAAATTTTAATTAGGGTTTACTCATACTCCGTGTGAAATTTTCCTTGTATGATGCTAATACAATGTTATGTGTTGCTTCCACATTTCAATATTTTTATAATCATGTTATATCATGGAATTATATTCATGTTTCTTTTATACACCACAAATACTCATATTATCTAAAATGTATTGTATTCATCTTGTTATGCATTTTTAATCCCTTACCGGGCTTTATAGATCACAATTTTCCTATTAATGTCCTTAGATTATCCCATGCAATGCTAAGTATGAGGGAATGTAGTCTTCATGTAAATGATGTTTTCAATAAAGATGTTGTGTTTCATGTTTTAAGTCTTTCTGTATTGTTCCTAATCACCAAATACAATATACCTATCGATATAATATGTTTTATAAAGTGAATATTTTAGGTTATAAATCATGTTTATGTGTATAATAAAAATAGGGTTGTTATACTATGAGTACCAATAGATTCATAACAGGTGGTGCTAGAGCTGGTGCACCACCTGGTGGTAGAACATCGGGATTTGGTTCCTGTATCGATTCCTCATCACTGAGGTGATCATCCTTGTGATTAGAATGTATAATACTAGAAGTTATATGTCATGGATTCATCACGACTATGAACATGTTGTTTCATGTTCAATGATTATATATAGATAAATGGCTCATGAAGGACATGGGAACCAAAAACCATTTTTATATTATGCATGCAAAAATATTTTCTAGGAAACTAATGATATCATTAATTGAGTCTAAATTTATGTGATCAATGTCTTGGCGTATAAATACATCAACTATCGTACCAACAATGGAGTCCTTGTTTTGAGAGAAGAACTTGAAACACCTAACATTGTGCCCCCAAACCAATCTCAGAGACTCTTGATCCCCATGTAGAAATGACCGATCTTAGATAAATCTATCATGACCCATCAAGGTGGGCCCATGATGTGACTCCGCAATCCCACCTCTAGTAGTCTATGGAAGGAATGTAGCACTACGTGGTTATATCACTCACATGGGTGTCCTTAACATAAGTACCAATTCACATGCACACACATACCTTCCTATAAAATGCTAAAATAATAAAACAATGGAAGAACCAAGGATGGATAAATCTAAATACCACAACACCAGTACATCATGCAGTAAAAAAAGTAAACATGGGCTAATACATGGTGAATAAAACTATATAAAACATGACCAACATGAAATTAAGGATAATAGTTTATGAAATCTTTGGGAACAAACCTTTTTATGTCAATTCCCACTAATAATTGTCTCATCCTGATCCATCTATGATTATTTCAAAAGGGATATTATCAACACTAGACACAATATATGCTGGAAATTCCAATGTTGGGGTTAGTATAACAATACTTATTAAGACACCCTAAAACCAAAAAGCATAAAAAAGAAATATGGCTATCTTGACATAGGTATATGTCAATAACACGTATAACAAGAATATAGAGATGTACTAAACAAAGACACATAGTCTAAAGGTATTTAACCACCATTTTATACCAACCATATGATTTATATCTATAAAATTATTTAATTCCCTAGTCCAAGAGAACACACTCTTAAGACTAATAGCATTGATTGTGTTCATCTATGAGGTAATGATCATTGGGTCTCTCCCCTAGAAGTTTATGCTGACTGTTTGAATAGAATTTGACACACATATGAGGATCAATACCATTTCTATGGTTTGATGCAAAAAAAATAAATATGGATTAACCTTATAATTAGATAATTTATTATCACACAATGATGGAAATGAATAAATCAACAACTCCACTTAACTCATGATGTTTTATAGAAGATCTCACTCTTGGACTCATAGATGGATTTTGAGCACTCTATCTAAGAAGTCCTGTTAAATGGATTGTTGTCATTGGGGTAGGAAATGATTCCATACCAAAAATTAGGGAAATGTTTTTGGGAACAAACCATAATTAAACATTTCCATTCCTATGTGGAAGAGATCTTTAATCCATCTATAAAAGATTCCATGGTGTGTGGTAGGGGTAACACACTATGTCCCTTTACCATGGGTCCTACCTATGTAAACCATGCATGTCTCAGACTATGATCATTTAAGGGAGTAAACACACTGTAGGAAACCCAGGTACTCCACCCAATATCCTTTTACTTATCAATCCACACATTAATTAATTGGGGAGGGACTAAATTCTATATAGGCCAATCCAAACTCCTCATGATTGTTATCTCCCACCCAAAACCCTAGACTCCACTCATGTTGACCCGAACACTCTGTAATCCATGATTATACACAGTGTTGATTGTGTTTTTTCATAATCCCGGATTCTTCCTTCAATGTGCACTCATACCACCACCGCCTCCAATGCCAGCTCTAATCTTACTGAGCATCATGTATCTATCTCATCCAATCCATGTCATCAATTAATAACACATTCCAACATCAATTTTTTTAATAAAATAGATTAAATAATATTCCTTCAGTGTGTGATGAAGAAATTGAAATCGGATATCCAATGTCATCTAAATCACATCATCTCTATTTTCAAACCCCCTTCATATATTTCTGATCCCATATAGATGATTTTGAACCATTTACCCAAAAAATAGATGCACAATAATCTATTTACTTGAATGTTTTGAGTTTTGGTCAAAATAATGAATGAACATGATGAAGAATAACACATAGAGAAAATAGAAAGAATAGATTGGAGGAATATACCATTAACAATGCGTTATCAATATTAGTTCATTTACATTAGAATAAAAATTGAATTAAATAAAATCACAATGATAATATCTCATCAGAAAAATTCAAATATATTCCCATCCCACATAATGTTCATGAAGTAGATATATCTATCCATTTATTTATTCGTGTTCATCGTAATAATCAAGATAAAGATATAATTAAATCACAATACATGTCCTAACTCAATTCAGTTTTATCATTGATGAATAACATGGTTGTGCTATGATTGTTGGTGAGATAATTTGAATTAGTTGTTTGTCGGTCATCGATCCGTGGAATTGTCATCAATTTCCAGAGAGAATTATCCAATTCTCTCTCCAAGGGTTCCCCAATGTCTCTAGGATTATGTGATAAAACATGGAATTCAATTATAACAACATATTTAATTGTTGTTCATCAGTGCATCAAAAAGATGATTTCAAATAATTTTACTTAATAATTTTATTCATGTCATTACCCATGATAACTTTCTCACAAATGACCCATATAGACCAAGGTTATGTTATATCTATGGTACGTCCAACATTCTAATTTCAATGATGTTTATTGACACCTAATATGGGAACCTATTTAGAATTTATTTAATATTTTAAGGATAATTTTACTCACATTCTATTTAATATATTTATTATATTTCAAACATTTCGTTCACCACATCTGGTATCAAAATCACATGTTGTCTCAGTTCCTGGTCTAAAAAATAACTAATACAACATCCAAAATTGATACCTATAAAATATGACTCTCTACATACCTGATTAATTCATAGTGATATTGGTCACAAGAACATACTTATGATGTTACCTATTTTAAATTTATATATATGTGGGACTCATATGGAATAATATTAATTTTTTTATTACTTCTCCAATTCAACATAAGTTTCATTATGATGTTACTACTCTTTATAATCCCAAATTCAAAGGATATATTATAATAAAAAAATTTGAGTATGTATAGAATATTATTTACACTAACATTACAATTTATCTCATTAACAAATCTTATAAAAAATTATGATATATATCAAATGATGATAAATGAATGAAAACCATATATGAAATTACCATGTGTTTAATGGCCATATTTCAATTGATTATATAAAAAAATTAAATAAAATTTCATTATATATCCTCACATGTTTTCAATAAAATAATTTCTTATATTCATTTGTTACTCTCAATAACTAACTATTATATTTAATTTTTTACTTCATAATTTATATTTTTTACAGGAAATATTTTTATTATGGTAGTCCACATCGATGAAATATTCATTTTCTTGGATATTTTAATTATATGATTCATTATTCCAAATTAAATTTTTAGTATCATTTTCCATATTACATTATCATTATAAATTAATTTGTATTTTTTTTATAATATATTATGGTTAAAAAAATAAAATATTTTATTTATTGATCAATTTATCATGTGAAAAATGTGATACCCTATAGCCTTACTCAATTATCATGTGCCTAAAACAAAATTATTACAAACTAAATTCAATATGATGTGTCAATTATCAAACATATCTATATAATATTTAAATGAATGAAACATGATATATCATTACATAAATTCCCAAGACAATTTTTTAAGATTTAGAGTATTATGAAAAATAAAAAACTAATAAAGAACATGTATTTCTCACCTAGTTGTCATTTTTACACTATATGAAGAACAAATTAGTTGATATTAATTCTTTAATATCCAACAAAAATTATCTACACAAGATATCATGTTAGACATATCATATGTATAAAATTTCCTAATAGGTAAATTTTAAAACAAGAGGTGTTTATCTCACATTATAAATAAGAAAAAAATAAAACTAAGGAAATCATTGTTTAAATAATACATAACTATTTTTTATATGAATTATTAATCTTCATAATTCCATAATCAACAAAAATTCAAAGAATAATATATCTTTTGATAAAAATGATAAAAAATAGACCACATAGATGATAATAACTATATTCATGGTGATAAAATATATAATTTCATACCCCATGATCTCTCCAACACAGCCTCAATTAAGACCATATTTTTTATATTAATATAAATAGATACGGAATCATACTAAATTGGGAATAAATTCACCAAATTTCCAAACATGATAATGTCATAACCACTACCGATGCATCAAGGGGAAAAATATAAATAGGACCCACCAATTGGTTATTCATCCCAATTCATAAATCATTTGAAAAAATAAATAAATAATTCATTATCCAATATTCAAAAATCATTTGTAATATAAAAATAAAATAAAATAATCCCAAACATTTCACCATGTAAAGAAATGGAATAACATGATCATTAAACATCTAAAAAAAGGTGCGAGATGGTTACAAGAATAAATTCAACAATGGAAATAATCACCCATATTATATTATCCAATATTTGTGATATAAATGTATAATAAACCGAAATTTTAGGTTATCAATGATCCTTAAAGAACTAAAAGACTCATTAGAATATAGAAATATTCCTCTGATGATAAAAAGAATCAAATAATTATATGATATCCAAATAATGTTTTTCATTGGATACAAAAACTAATATCACAAGTATAACAACATAAAAAATGGATGATATTGAAAATAATATATTACTTCTCTAAAAAATAAATATTTAATTGGTGTGACATAAGAAATGATTTAGAGCTCTATTTTTTAATACCAGGAGTTCAATAACCCTAATAATCAGAATACCGTTTTATTAAAAGATAAATGATTTAAAAAATTATATGATGGTAAATATTTTTTATTTGGAAGAGTAAAATAGATATGAAATTGTAAAATATTTTTTAGAAAAAATTTATCAGTGATGTAATGTTTAAAAAAAACATTTCACATATAAAATTTATATTTCAAATGGTGAGGTGAAAAAAATTGAATACATTAAAATTACAAAACAATATATAATAATGGATACATGAAAATGAAAAAATTATTTATATTGAATATGTAGATATATTTATAAAAAATGATTAAAAATGAATCATTTTAATAGTTTGAAATAAATTTTCCTAAAAACACACATAAGAAAAATACTAACATCTTTTTATATAAGAAATGTATCATATTTTGTTTTCTAAAAATTAAAAAAATATTAGGTATGGGAAAAAAATATTATAATAAAAAGGTTTAATGAAAATTTAGTAACATAAATAATTGATATTTTTTAATCAATATCTCGAATAAAAAATTCTCTTTATGGTTATAAATATTCCACATTGATTATTACGGTAGGTGGGTATATCCAAATAAAACAATAAAAATACCATAAAATATATATATGGTTATTATATAACTAAATTATATGAAATATATACATGATAATGAATTTAACTCAATGGGTATAAGTAGATTTACAAACAATACACAATAATGATGTAACAATTTTATAATTATTAATTTATTAAAGTTATAATCATTTGGATTACTATACTCCATAAAATAAATGTGATAAAAATATATCCATATGTATTAAATAAAAAATACCAAGAATGCATAGTGAATAAAATATACAATGTTTAGAATAATTATAATTGAGACCAAGAATACTCATGTATTTAATCATGTCTTCCACAAAAGAACTCCAATATCCTACATAAAAAACATAGATATTTTAATATATTATATTATAACCTTTTCCATATTTTCTAAATTTATACTAATAATTTATAGTCTTTATGTATCCATATTATATATAGTGATTACCTAGTTTCATAATTCAGTGTAAGTAATTTTGACTGTTTTGATGTAGTTTTGTATAAATAGTTTTGGTATTTAGTCATCATAAAAAATATAACTACGTGAAAAAATTAAATCTATTGGAATGTATGTCGCATGGTAGATAAAATTGATAATTTCTTTTGATCATACTTGTAGTTACAACCCATAAAGTAGAAATTGACGATGATCATATTCTGGGGAATTTTAGTAAAAAATAATTTTCATAATTTATGAGTTTGATAGAAATGATTACATTATAGAATTAAAAATTAATAAAAATTTACGTGTTTATATTATATTATAAATCTAATTATGTAAAAATATTCATTGATAAAACTAATTTATATAATTGTTCATATATGTTTTTAAACAAACCCAAACATGAACTTACCATGATTTATTGTAGATTATATGGTTGTTTTTTATAAAATCATTTTACCAAAAGAATAATAAACTTATTTTGAGTTTCTTATGATATATATATAAATTGGAAGGATTTAGTTATTTAATTAATTAATTTGGTAATACTTCCGAACATAAATAAAAAATTCCACCAAATATGCTTGTTTCAAAATATTTTATTACCGACGATCACTTTCTGATCATATAATTGTTTATATATCTGTTTGGAAAAAAATTTAATTAGGCCATAAAAATATATATTAAAAAAATTATTTGTAACATCCAAAATTTTCTATAAATAATTATCGAATTAATTTTTCCATGTATGTGGTTTTTTGTGCATACACATGGATAGTGATATCTCATTCATAGAAAATGATAAATAAGTGGCAGTGTTTATCATTTAAAAAAATTATAAGATTTATTAATTTCATAAATATATTATAAAATCCCTCTACCAACCAAGAAGTATTGGATAGGAGAGAAGCAACAATGTTTCCTTATAGAGGTGGTAGTCTACACATACACATGAATTATATTTTAATTTTTTGTTACCTAATAGGGGAAATTTTTTTAATGAATTATTTATTTTCATAACAATATTAATTTTATAAAAAATACATATATAACCATATATGGATTTGAAAATTAGGTTTTTAAATGAAATCTATAAATAATGATGTTACATAAAAAGGATTACCCAATTTTAGAACTTTGAGATTTTCTTACGAGATCCCCTAGAATAAGTGGGATTATAATTAAAATGTGTTAGGATAATATAATTTATGAAATTTATAATTAAAAAAATTTAAATATTCACTTTTTAAGGATGAGATAGTATTTTACAATTGGTGTTTACTTGGTAGTTTGAGGACCCATTTATAATTAAAAAGGGATGTTATTTTTGTAAATACCCATAACATTGAAATAATGAATATCCAATCTCAATGCATGAGTCCAGAAATATAAGAAATAATTCATTCGATAATATATATCTTCAATAATGTAATGAATACCAAATTATAAAAAACTTTTTTTAAAATGTTGTATACTTTTTCTCTATATTAAATAATTTTAACTGTAATTTAAAATTATTTATGTATATTATTTATGTAAATGTAATTTATTCGTTACAATGAAATAGTATTGTCCATATAAAATAAGTCATTATTATTTTTTATAAATTATAAATAAATTTTTTAGAATCTATTTTTAAAAGTTTTAAAATTTAATTTAATTTTAATAATTTTATAATATATTGTTAATAATTTTATGATAAATATATTCCTTATGTTCTACAATATCATATACAGGGTTTTAAAATAGAATCCATATTTTTATATTTATAATTTAATAATTAAATACTTGTTTTTTATAGAATAATTTGTTATAAAATTCAGTTAATACATATATACCAATAATTTCATTAAATCTCATTGTTTTTTAATGTGGTTTATTTAACAATTCACATTATAATCTTTCTTTTCAAAAAAATTTCAAATATTTATTCTTATTAAAATATTACTATAATCAATAAATAAACATAGAAAACATTTTCATATTAAATATATTAATTTATAAAAACTTTCTTCTAACTAAAATATTAAAAATTATATAAAATATGTCTATCACAAAAATGACCCTTTCTTAGAAAATTTATTCTTATTATTTCATATAATTTACTAATTAATATTTAAATTTTATTAATAAAAATATATATTCCCATCAATTAATCACATCTTTCAAATTATAAATATCAATACTGAATAAATGGATTTTTATGAGAATTATAATAATAATTTTAATATGATCTTGTCATTCATTATACCAATAAGAAATGAAAATTATTGATATTAAAATTAACATTAACTTTGTTTTTATAAAAATTTACTAAATTATATACTCCTATTAATTTAATATTACTTTATAGCTTGGTCTTAACTATAATAATTTTTATTTCAAATTTTAACAAAATATATAATGTTTCATTTATCTTTCTTATTCCAAGAGGAGAGTGTTATCGAAAACATATATGTATTTAATGAAGACCATATATTAATATATTTGGGTCATAAATTCTCTCACCTTAAATGAATTCTATACTCTATGTTTTTCATATATAATTAGTATAATTTCAATAATGAAATTGAAATTTAACCGTACCGTACTAGATATTCAATTGTTTATTTATGATGTCGATTGAGATTTACATGTAAAAAACTTATAGTACATTTAAAAGGGGAGAGAAAAATTTAAATATCTCAAATAGAATATTTTTAAATCAAGAATAACTTTTAACATATTTAAAAATTCATAAAACCCTCGAATACGATTTAATTATTATCATTAGTACATGAGTTTTAATTTAAAACTGAATATTAAAAAGTGATTGACACTTTTTAGGACATAATTCTATTGAAACTCTAGTGTGAGACCCCATTTTCACTAATTAATAGTATATGAATAGGTGATTCATTATTCACATTGTTGTGATGACTATTTCCTTTGATGAATCTATGATTGGGACTTTATGTTAAATAATGCTGATGTTCTTTATAATTGATGTAACAAATTGTCCTCTCTCTTTCACATTCGTATGATTCATTAATGGAATCAATAAAATAACATATATATTATATCAATCACTATATGGATACATTCATCATTATTCATTTGGTAGATTTTCTTTGATGGAAATGGAATCTTCTATCTTTTTCAACTCCTTCCCCTAAATTTTTTTGGATAATCCTTCCTTGTATTCTTTGGTGTGTTCAAGATTCATCTTCTTTCACATGGATAATTATATTATTTTAATAGTTTGTTTGTATTTATAAATAAATTTATCATTTTTATTTATATTTCTCTAGCTTTATCATTGATACTGTAACTGCATTTCCCCCTTACACTCAATATGAAATTGTTTCCTTTTAGAACCGTCCATTTATAAAACCAAAATTCATTGACCCAAGTGATGAATATTTAGAATCATAAGATAATTATTAAAATTTAGAATTCCAATATAAAATATTATCAAAAAATCATGCTATCATATAGTACTTTTATTCTGATCAATTATACACATAGTGAAACCAATGTCATTTATGGTTCAAAATATGATACATTTTGTTTGAGTTTTCCCGTACTCCATAACCATGTCACAAAAATTAAATAGGAAATAAAAACATAATAGTGTTTTGTAATTAATATTTTTTAGAAAAGTATTACTCCCTTATTTTCTAGATATTTATGGAGTCTTAGTCACACTAATCATGAAAAAACATCAAAACCTGGTCAACTAAAAAAACCCCTTTTGGGGTAAATACCACACACGACATACATGTAACATATATATCTAAATTCTAGTGTCTAGATAATGATTTATTTCAATTAACACAACATAAATAAAGTAAATTATGAATATTCAGGATGATTTATTATACAAAGACTTATTTATTTTATTTTCATTAATATCACTTATCTAAATCACTAAATAAAATAAATGTTATTTTTTTAAAATTAAATCATATATTATTTCAAAGAGTTATCTAATCTAGTGAAATTATTACAAAGTTTATCTTATCATACCTAATATTATAATAAACAAACATGGTAATGTTTAAAAATGTCTAAAACTTTTTATAATAGAAATTTTGATGCCCTAGACCTCAACATTCGGAACTATGGTGAATAACACATACACTTCCTACTAGAATTGATTCCAAATGTAGATTCTAATATATCACTCTTCAATAACTATATAAATTAATTAAAATTTGTAATTACATATATTCCAAATAAAATTTAGATATAGATTATTAGATAATTAGGTAAAACAATTCGCAAATAAATACCATGAATTCTCAATGAAATATTTAACTCTATATAAGAAACTACTTGCTCTTTAATAAGTATTAACTATCTCCAATAAAATCTACACCTACTATACACTTTTTTAAATATCATGTGTATTAATTTATTAAAAACTAAGGGAAACTCAGACATAATATGGTATGAGAAGAAAAAATCATTAAGGAAAAACAATAAACTCAACCAGTCATGGTTGAAACTCAAAAAAATATATTTTGGGAGCAATATATAATCATTATAATTCAATAAAAATGAAAACAAGAAAATAATATATCCAAAGATAGAAATAAAAATTAATGAATAAATGGATAAGAGTAACTAAATCCATGGTTATTAAATTCATAATTTTGAAAATATTGATTGTACTGTTAAGGTTTCAACAAAGACATCATTTTTATTAGACATAACACATTCATGTTATCTAATTGAATTTGGAATTTATCCATTAAATGTACTGAATCATTTAATTCTCATGATACATACTGATGAATTGAAGACCAATCATTAATTTGGACATTCCATCACTAATTAATTGGAAAACCTAAAATATATTTGAGAATGATTAAACAATACATAATCAATATAACAAATAATCTTATTCATTGGACGAATTATACACAAAATATAATATCATTACCCTATTTCAGTAAATGTTATAGAAATATCATAAAACATCCAATGATATATGGTTTATATTTAAAAATTACATAATCAATACTTCCAATAGTCTCCTATATTAGAATAACTAATATACAGGATGTTAATACATAATCCATATACTCTAAAAGTTAACTATCATCTATATAGTCCTACCAAATATATTGAATGTAAAAACATTGAATAGTTTGAAAATAAAATAAAATGAACATAATCTAATAACTACAAGTAGGTGGATTTTTAAAAATTAGAGGATCCCATTTGAAATTAAATAATCATAGAAGGATATTAGAATATACAGAAAAAAATTATACTGAAGATTACTTCAAATGGTACCACCCAATAAATGTTAATGAATGGGATAGTTTGATACAAAGAGTTTAATCTCTCAAATTATAATCATATATATTCTTTAATGGATATATAATGTTCTGAAAATTAGCTATGTATAATTACTTTATTATATAAAGATTAAAATAATTATAAAATATGATAACTTTTAGAGAACATTTTTTATTGTTCCAGAATAATGGAAATTTCACATTGCAAGGAAAATTCCATAATTTGAAGTGCCACACCCCATAATTTTAATTTATTTTTAATTTATTATTTAATGTCTTCATTCGACCTCATCGATATGTGGGTTGAGCATGTGTGTAAAAGTTTTCATGTTTAAATATTTTTAGCGGGTTTCAGACATGTGCACATTAATTGCATGATGAGCGGTAGCTAGGAAATCGGCCTAGGTGTCATGCAGATGTCTATCACTCAATATAAATAATGGTTTATGTAAATGAAATATTTATAATGTTTAAAACATAATAATAATAAAATTATGATGTATATTATAATGATATTACTAATAATGGATAATATTATTTTTATTATTTTAAATTTTCTATTAGGATAATTATCAATTAATTTTAATTTTATTTAATTGTTAATATTTATATTCAAATTGTTATTTTATTATTATTATTATTTAATGTAATATTAATATTATTATTATTATAAGAAATGGAAAAAAAACAAAGAGGATGTTGAAACACCAGGGGGTCACGACCCCTCCAACCCCCCCCCCCCACCGCGCGACACAATGTAGCACACAAGTCCATCCTCCTCCATCCACCAGCCTTGCCCCTCCCTTATTTTATCCTCTCATGTGGCGCATCTGGCTCCCTCATCACCTGTCCCCTCATCAGACCTCTTCACTGACCAACCAGCAGCTGAACAGACTACTACCTTATGCTTCAGCCTCTTGGGAGACATGTTGTCCCATTCTCCGACCACCCTTTCTTCAACCGTGCCACCTCCTCCGTCGACTCCCTACAATGGTCTCCCCTCTTCCATTTACAACTGCACCTTCTGGCGTCCCAAACCCCCCCTGCGCACACAGTTTCCGGTGACCAAAGCCCCATGTACGCCTCTCCTAGAGAATATGAACCCCGATTTCTGGCAGTATTTTGGAAAACCTGAACCACACTATTTGGCGGTCATCCGACATGAATCATTGTGTCCCCACCTCCTCCCCAACATGTAGTTTCCTCCCCATTGATGTGTCTTCCGTTTTAATTTTCTTTTTTCCTGCAATTTTTCCTACCATTAATGTCGTAGTTTGTAATTCGTTCTTTTTAATCATTGTGTTGGCTTGGAATTTGGTCCATGGGGCATTGTTATTCCTCCAACTGAAGCATCTTTGCGTCCGCTTTGCTTTGTGGTAGGAAATTTCCAAATTTTTCCATTCCTGCATAATTAATGGCACATGTATGTTTCCAAATAATTTTTTTTACATCATTCCCACCATTATGATTTTTGATGTTAACTCATTTTAGTGTTTTTATTTAGATAAAATTGTTAAAAATTGTTTTCGGATGGATTATTTGGATTGTATTATGTATTTTTGTGAGAATCATGAATTGATAATTTTTTTTTCATATCTAATTAACCTATCATGTTATTTAATTAAATTTTTTTGGATGAACATAGTTTTTATGAAAATTTTACATGATTTCATTTTATTTTTGATAGTATATTTGTATGGAATGAAGTGTGTTTTGGGAAAACCTGTTTTGAGCTAAATGTAATTTTTAAAAAATTGTTCAAATAGTTTATTTTTTTGTTTAAGTGGTGTGTGTTATGTTTCAAAATATGTGAAGGTAGTTTTTTATTTCATTGGATATTCATTGAATGTATAAATGGAATTTGTGTGTGATGTTGCTAGAATCATTATGTAGGACTTTGTTGTGTCCATTTGAAAAGGTTTTAATAAATTAGTAAATTATTAATTAAATGATGTATGAAATTTGAATCATGGGTTCATTGTGATTTAGTGCGTATTTGGTTTTGGATTTAAAATGTCCTATTAGGATTTTAGTGTGTCTTTGGATTTAGGAACATCCATGAGTGCACTAGGTGCACAAATGGAAGCAGCCTCAAATGAATATTTCACTTTTAAAGTGGTATTTTATTATAAACCATAGTTTTAGAAATGTATTTTTAGTTATCAAATAAATTTGGCATCTTGGGGTGGTATGTACGTGGGTTATAGATGTGTTTTATAAAGTATTTCTTCATTATTTGTGAAAATAATGGTTTTAATTGTGCTTCTCAAGGTTGGCATAATTGGATTAAAAATGTAAACATGTTGTTCGTTTAATAGTATGATGGGATTTTGTACATGTCGACTCCAAGGACTGTTTGGAACTTTCAGCTTTAGTGTAATGCTTGTGTTGATCCTGTGAAAAGATGGTGTTTTGTTTAGCGTGTGCCATTTAATAATTATAATATTTTGTAAAACAATTATCCAATTTTTTTAATGATATAATGGCATTATGACCCATTTGGATCCTTTTATGTTATTACATATACATGTATTTATATATTTATTTGGTCACCTCTGTTGGGGGGATATCCATTGTGGGTTATCGTATAGAGTGTTTGTGTTTGAGGTAGGTATGTATGGTGAGATGTGTCACACGTGAGATATACTCTTACTTACATAGTTTTATTATAACCACCATGGGTTCCTTTGCATCATTTAGATAATATAGTGACAGTTATGGATCAACCCCAATTAGAAGGGTTGGTACCCCCTTTATTGGTTATTTGGACGGGTGGTCTTTCCCACTAGATTGATCAGTTATAGGGTGACCAGTTGGTTATAGACATGCGAGCTTAACCATACACTGGAAGGTGGTTCTAAAACTGAGTACATCTAGGAGTATTCTATGGATGTAAAGGATCACCCCTGGTTACTCATTTATTTACATTGTTTGTATACTCTATGTTGTATTAGTTAATTTACCATCATGTCTTTTTTATCTGTATTATTTTAGTCCAGTTTTGGTATATTTTGATTCAGGTTTTTTTATAAATTTAAAAATGGTTTTACTCAAATATAATCGAGTGTATGCCATATTTTTTAATTATAAAATCATTTTTCTTTTTTTAAAATTTGAAAACCCTACATTTATATTTTTATTTTAATCTTTTGCTAGTGAATTGTTTCGGGAAAGGAGATGTTGTATTCTGTGGTTTATCTTGGAAAACATTCTGAGAATGTTTAATTCTCATGCCTATTTTATCATTTCAGTTGCAGGTTTCCTATGCCCAGGATCTGTTGGATGAGTTACTCATAATTATATAAATTTCGTCCTTTGGTTTGGTGGTGACCGGGAAGGTCATGTGGAGGTATGTGTGATTTTATTTTCATTCTGCTGCTAATATTTTTTATCATCAGTTTTGTTTATCTATTTACCTTTTTTATGTTCCAAATCATTCCTAATGATTAAATATTGATGTATAATACTATTTTCCATCCTTTGAGGATTAGGAATGCCCTTTGGGACATGTCGCAGACTAGCTCGAGTGACTAACATAGGGTTGACCTGGGCTCGTTCGTGACAAAATGGTATCAGAGGAGGCTCTTGTTATTTGGGGTTTCTAGTAGAAGGATATTAGGAGCATTGAGACTAAAAAGGTTGGTACATGAAGGGTGTCATGAACCATCACTCTTTCGGAACCTCAAGTATCCATGGGTAGTCCTATAATAGAGTCTCTGTCTCGTTCTGCTTTGTATTAGATTGAGGGATGACAATAGAGGCAAGCTGATGTTACATCGTGATTTCATGTGAAGTAGTGACGCATTTGGAGTTTGAGTACATGTTTTGAGTATCAACTAGTTGTTAATGCTTACTTGGTTCATGACCCACTACCATGTCACGCGGATAAGCCTGAATACTATTCCCTCACTCTGGTAGTTTGACGCAAGTTGAGTGTCATCATGGTTATGGTTGGTGTAAGTGGACTTCTGAAAATTAAAACATTTTTTTAAATGAGAATGATTTATTTTTAACTAATTTAAATTTGTGAAATGGGTTTTAAAATCTAAATCTTTTGAACAAGTTTTTTTATTTTTTCTTGGAATTGGTATAGAAATGGTTTGGGTGCAACATCATGTGATCTTTATGAACCTTTTCACATGTGAGGGAATGCATGGATTGTGCGTGTGGGTGCATATGGATGAAATTAGATGAGTAAATTTGAAATGGTTCCCTGGATTATGGTGGTGTTTACATTAAATTGAAGGCTTCACCTTATTTTTCTAATGTGATTTTAAAATGGAAAATGATTTTTGGAAATTGAATTTAGTGTGAAAGGTAGTGAAGTATTTATAAAGTGGCCTTGAAATAAGGTGAATTTGAAATCTAAAATGGAAAATGGATTTTGTAAAGGAAAGTATTGGTTGTGTTTGTATTTGTTTGGTTTATGAGATAATAATTTTGGCTCAGGATGATAATTTTAATTATAATTTGTTATGATATTGGTTTCAGCTCGGTGTTTTATATGTTGTTTAGAAAATGCATCCCAGAATGGTCCCCCAATGTTTCTCAAATGTCATGTGCATTTTTTGTCCCTGTTAGAAATTTCCAATCCTTTACGATGAACAGGGTCTATTAGAGGCAACAAAGTCACTTGAAGAGTTCGAGGGCATCACTAGGGTATTGGGAATCCCTGAAGCTGTCAGAGTGTGTGTTGTGTTGGATCTGTTCAAATGTCCATCATTGGATGACTGGGAGTTGTTTTCCCCACAGTCAATGTATGTTCGGATGACATGGGATGTCTTTAAATCCCTCTTCGTCTGATGGTTCATACATGAAGAGGTGAAGATGATTAAATGTGAAAATATCATGCATATACTACAAGGACAATGAACGATGAATGTATATGTTGACAATATCAAGGAACTTGTGTCCATTTTTTAGAGGTAGAGTTGCAGGATTTGATGAAGAATTCTCTCTTCAATGGGGGTTTTTGGTGATATATCAAGGAGTATGTTTTCTCTTTTAGGCACCATCGATTTGAGAAGCAGGTTCATGAGGTGTTCTTAGATGAATTGTTCTCTGGAGCATAGGTTCTTAGAAATCCAGTGTATCGAGTTACTCATGAAGGTTCCCCATCTAGAGAGAAGAGTGTGCCAAATGGACCTGTTCTTAAAGAGTCGTCTATAGTGGTGTCGGATTCCAGTTCTTTTGACCATTAAGTTGGTCCCATCAGTGTGGATTTTTAGTGCACACAAATCCACCATGTAACGCCAATATGAATAAGTGCCATCGTTATGGGTGTTTCATTCTTCTAGAGATGTTCTGTAGGAAGCATCGCCTGAAGAAGATGAAATGACCAGAGGGATCCAATGCCAGAATGTGAGGTAGGAGATGCTTCATCTATTAGATCCCCAACTACATATCATGGGGTGAATCTCACAGACATCCAGAAGTTACCGGGGCTATGAAGCTTCGTCTTGTGTTTTGTGTTCTATGTTGGCAGTAAATCATTTACGTATTTTCGTTCATGTTTTATACTCTTACTGTTTTTACATTGTTAGAAGTTCATTGTTTTTTCATGAAGTTATGATGGACTCGTTCTATTATAATCCATGCATCCATGTTTTAGTGGATGTGCTTATCTAGATCGTTCATTTTTCTTGAAAGTTGGTTTGGCCCTTGTATGGGTTAATATCGGTTTAGTTGTGTTCTTTTAGAGGTGTAAGTGCTAATTATAGATTTAGTGTTTGTAGTAATCCTTGTGTTTAATACTAGATTAAAATTATAATTAAAGGATTTTCTATACTGTTAGTGGTTTTTGGTCTCGGTCAAGAATCCATGTTTCAGTGGAGGCGTTGTTCACTCATGCTAAAGAAGTTAGTTCGGATCGGTTGGGAGTTCCCTCCACAGGACCCCTTTTGGGGGAGGTATGTTTTGGTGTTAAATTTCCAAACTAGTTAAATTATAGTGGTGGGAAGAACCCTCTCATATTTCGTTGTTCTCTTGTGTTGTGGTTCCTTTCAGTGTCAATCAGGCATGGATTGTTGGTGTGTATATTGTCAGGATAAGTGATATTATAGAGGAAGAAGGTGTTTGTTGGGGGATAATTATCCCACCCCGAGTTTTTAATTTATTTTTATATTATTATTTCATGGATTTGGTCAACCTCATCGAGGGGTGGGTTGAGTGTGGGGCTATATGTTTTGATGTTTAATTATTTTTCATGAGTTTTAGACCCGTGCGTGGTCACTGAATGTGGGGAAATAGACACGCAACTGGCCTAGGTGTGGTGAATATTTCTATAAATCGACGGAAATAATATCATACACAATTGAAATAAGTAAAAAAATTAAAATTTAATAATATTAATAAATTATTGTTTATATAATAATGATATTATTAAGAATATTTACGAATATTTTTATTATTTAAAATTTTATATTAATATAATTATTAATAAATTGTAATTTAATAGTAATTGGTATTATTTATATTCACATTTATATTTGATTATTATTATTATTATTACTGTAACATTATTCTTATTATTAACATAAGAAATTGAAAAAAAACCAAGAGGGGGTCAAAACCCAAGGGGGGGGGGGGTCGTGACAAACTCCTCTTTCTTCCCCCCATGGTGCAGCACAACACAACTCACTAGGCCCCTGCCTCCTAATTACACCGGCCATGAACCTCCCTACTCTTCTCCCCTCGCACGGTTCATCTGGCTCTCATAGTGCCTCACCCCTCACTAGTCATCTTCCTCATCCAACCAGTAGCGGCACTGACCATCACCCCGTGCTTCGGCCTCGTAGAAGCCTAGTAATCCCTTGCTCCAGCCTCCCTTGCTCCAGCCAGGCCGCCTCTGCCTTTAACCCCCAGCACCAGCCTTCCCTCATCCATTTCTAACCACACCATTAATAATCCGAAACCCCCACTATGTGTGTTCTTTAGGATGACCATAACACCCTCACATTCCCCTTTCTGGTGAAGCTGTACCCCGTTGTCTGGTGGTCTTCTAGTGAACCCGAACTCCGCTGACCGATTGTCTTCTAGTGAGAATCAAAATATCTCTGCCTCCTCCATAGAAAGAAGTTTCTAACCCTTCATTTTATCATGATTTTGAATTTTCATTTTCATTCAATTGGACTTAACGTTAATGTCATAGTTGGTAATTCATCAATTTTTCTCATTTTCTAGGGTGTGTATTTGTCCTTTGGGGCATTGTTAACCCTCTTGCTGAAGTGTCATTGAGTTCTCTCTTACATTAAGGTTCACCGTTTTTTAGTTTTTCCTTTCTTGCATAATTCATGGAACATTTATGTTTCAAACTTATTATTTTACATCATTCTCACCATTATGATTATTTTAGTTAACAAATTTTATTGTTTCTGTATTATTTCAAGTTGATAAAAATATTTTTTGGATGAATAATATGATTTGTTTTAGGTAGTTTTGTGAAAATCATGACTTGATAAATTATTTTTCATATTTAATTTACTTATCATTAAATTTAATTAAATTGTTTGGGGTGAACATAGATTTTATGAAAATTTAACATGTTTTCTCATTATTTATGATAGTATGATAGTATGGAATGAGGTTTTTATTTGGAAAAACCCCATTTTGTGCTATATGATAGTTTTTATAAAGTATAAAAGTTTTTTATTTGGTTGTGAAAGTGGGGTGATTTATGTTTTGAAATGTGAGAAAGTAGTTTTTGAAGATTTTCGATATGCATTGGATGTTTAAAAAGAATTTTCGTGTAAAGTTGGTAGAATCATGATGTAAGCATTTGTTGTGTACTTTTGAAATATTTTTTTAAATTAGTAAATAATATATTAAATGTTATTTGAAATACGAATCATGGGTTCAAGGTGTTTGAGTGGGAACATGGGTTTTATTTTCAAATGATCTCTTTGGATTTTAGTTTGTCATTGGATATCGACACATACATGAGTTCACTAGGTGCACACATGGAAGTGCCCACTAAGGATGATGGTACATTTAAAGTTTTATTTTTTATAAACCATAGTTTCCTAAATGTATTTTTAGATTTCATATAAAATTTCCCCCATTGAGTGGTTTATAATAGGGTTTTAGATGTGTTTTATAAAATGTCACTTCATGATTTTTGAAAACCATGGTTTTTAAGGGTGTTCCTCATGGTTGGCATGCTTGGCTTGAAAATTTAAATTTTGTGTTTATTTCATTTGTTGATGGTGTTTTTGGATATATCGACTCAAAGGACCATTTGGATCTTTCAACATCAGTTTAATGCTTCTGGTGATCATGTGAAAAGATAATGTTTTTTATTGCGATCAAATTAAAATTTTAATATTTTGTAAAACAATGTATCTAATGATTTTAATGATCTAATGGAATTATGACCTATTTTTCACCTTTGATTATATAAAATATATATGTAAGTATATGTATTTTTTGGGGGGCACCTCTATAGGAGGGATATCCCTTGTGGGTTATCGAATGGAGTGTACATGATTAGGGTAGGATAGTGCAGTGAGATGTGTCATGCGTGCGAGGGACTCCTACATATACAATATTGTTATAATCACCACAAGATCTTGGAAATTTTTTAGATGATTGAGTGACGGTTTTTGACCAACCATGATTACATGGGTTGGAACCCCCTAAATCAGTTGTTATTCTAGGTGAGCATTGCCACTAGATTGGTCAGTTATAGATAGGACAGTGGGTTATAGGCTTAGGAGCTTCACCATACGCCGATAGGTTGTTATGAAATCGAGTACTTCAAGGGGAATTATAGAGATTTTTAGGATCTCCCATGGTTACTCATTTGTTTAAATTGTTTTTTACTCTCTACCATACTAGTTTATTTCCATCATTCCTTGTTTACCTGTATTATTTTAGCCGAGATTTAGTATATTTTGTATCAGGTTTTGTTAAAAAAATGAAAAATGGTTTTATTAATGTAGCATGTAGTGTCTTGTTGATTTATAAATGGGAAAATCATGTTTCCAATTTTTAAAATTTGAAATCCCTACTTTTATATTTGTATTTAAAACATGTACTAGTTAATTGTTTCGGGAAAGGAGACGTTGGATTATGTAATTTATCTTGGGAACCCAACTGATCAATTATAATTACCACACCCATTTTATCATTTAAGTTACAGGTTTCCATTTCTCATGTTATCATGGATTAGATGATATTATTGGAGGAATATTAGCCTTTGCTTGGATGGTGACTTGGACTTTCATGTGGAGGTCTGTGAAATTTCATTTTCATTCCACTTCTAATTTTTATTTTACCGTCAGATTTTGTTTATCAAATTACCTTTTCTTCATGGGAAAAATCATTCCTAGTGATTAAAATTTGAATCCCCACAGTAGTTTCCTTCCCATGGGGATCATAAATTCTCTTCAGGACATATAGCAGACCAGCTTGAGAGATAGTCTCAGGGTCGACCTGGGCTGGTTTGTTACATGAAGTGTCATATTTTGAAAACAAATATTTTAAATAACATTTCATATAATTGAGTACTGAAAATGAAATGATTTTATTTAATATAAACTTCTTAGATAATTATTAAATATTTTATCTTAAATTGAATATTTTAAAGACATCGAAATTATGTTATTTTAATACATACCTTATAAATATATTAATAATTAATTTTTTCAGTCAAAAAATTATTTTCTCAAAGAGGATTATAAAATATTATACAATAAAATTTTATGGTGGAAGAATGAACGATTGGATGAATAATGTTCCTAATAAATATTTATAACTCAATGAAATGATATTTAGTCTATCAATGACTTTTATGGGAAACATAACCATAAGGTAAAAATTATTATACATGTACTTGTTTGTTAAGAATTTAAATAATTATAAAAAACTAACATATTAACACATAATACAATCTAGGGAACTTAGTAGGATTATTATTAGGATTAATTTCTAGTGAATAGTCATATCATAATGAATGAATGTTACTTTACCAAAAATTCATACTAATTGGGTAACAATTGAAAGAATAGGAATTCAAAGAGGGGAGTTTTATTTGGAATCATATATCCCATGAAATATAATTTTTTGTCTGAAAATACTTTCATGGGAAGTAAATACACAATTCATTGAAATCATTGTGTATTAAATATATTACCTCACAATTTATTTGAATAGAGATAAATAAGACCCTAAACATTTATCATGAATTCAAAAAATGAACATTAAGATCTATTATAAGAAGTATAGATATCCTAATGACATATTTTATATAAATAAGCATAAATTTTAAATTTAAACACATCTTTTATAATAATTTTCTATTTTAATTCTAATTAGTTTTTACAAATATTAAATATGAAGTGTAAGTAATTCATATTCTCTTTAATTGGATTAAAAATATTGTTTTAATATTAATTAATATTTTGAATTATTTCTTTAAAATATAATTATAAATATTGTAATTGGTTTTTCATTATATATAACGTTATAATTTCTTTCAATTTTTTCATTCTATAATCTATAAAGAATAAATCAGTGATTATCAAGGTTTATTGATTGTTAATTTACAAAATGTGTTTCCATAATTATTTATATTAATTGTAATTTTTTTACAATAATAATCAAAAAAATAAATAAGTATTTAAATATTTATATCATATTAAACATGTAATTATGTTCCTAGGTCCTTTTGGAATATAAATTCATAACAATGGATAAGTAGGTTGTTAAAAAAACCCAAACATGAAATTCTTATGATTAATGGATGGTTTTGTGGTAATTTATTTCAAATACCACTATACAAGAAGAATAGTGAAAATATTTTATTTTTATTAATGTGATATATCATAATATTAATGAATTTGAAGAATAATTAATTGATATGAAAATATAAAATAATTTAAATAAAAATATTTTCCTCCTAGTACATTTTTTTCAATCAATTTTATTAATGAAGATCAGTTTTGATAATAATATTAATATGTTTTTCAATTTAACATAAAATAAATATAATGATATCATAAAAAAATATGTATACTTAATAAAAATTCTTATAACCATTGATCAATTGTGAAAGTGAATAGAGTAATATATCTGGTCATGGAGGAGGTAGTCTTTGTTAATATATGGATGTTGAATTTTTTCATTATATGGTAGAATGTAATAGAATTTTTTATATTTTATAATCTTATAAATGATATAATTATCATAATTTTATATAAAATTCTGTATTTAGGTCATCCATTATTTGCGGGGTAGTGAATGGAATATGTTTCTTCAAGGAGGTGGTATTGTACAAAAATGCATGAATTAAACATTATTTTTATAGATGGAAGAAGGTAAATGTGGTTACAGTTTATTACATTAATATAATAACATTTATTATAATAATATTAATGATTTAACTACATAAGGACGATAAAATCATAATTATAATGGTATGATAGAAAATAAAAATCTAAATAAAAAGGATTACTAAGGTTGAGGTATTTGATATTCCCATGTAATATCCCATGGAAATATATAAATTAGGATATAATAATGAAAAAATATAAAATGAATGAAATTATAGAATCATGTTGAATTAAATAATGGTAGGGTTTCTAGTTGAAATGTAGATATAAGATTGGCAATTGATGGGGTTCTGAGAGGCCCATTTTATTCATTTAAATGCATTGTAATTTATTGTATACTCATACATTTTTGAAAATAGACAATCACCCTCATGAAAAGTGGATCAATAATTTAGAATAAATATATTTAGGAATTAATATAGTAATGAAAGGCCACAAAAATAAATTATCATGCATTTCTATCTTGATTGACCATTTATAATAGGCAATGAATATTTAACCATCGATCGTTCACAGACGTTGTGGTTGGGCATCAGCGATTGAAAACTCATATTGAATCAAAGGATGTGGTGTGCATTGATCCAAAGAGATATAATCATAGAGGTCTCGCTGCGATCTTCTTTTCTGAAGAAGAGGTACATTTACTTTCTTTGGATCTGCGTTTTCTGCTTGTTGTGAAAATTTTCAAGTGAAGACCCTCCCTATTCTTCCTTAGAAAGACCCTAGAATCTATCGAATTTGTGTCTTTTCATGTGGGACTACATAATTCCTATCATTTGGTTTTATGATTCACATTTGAGAATTACTACTATAGGTTTTGGAAAAGAGGTTTGTGGTCCTTTGGTGGATGTTCGAAGAAGGTTTTGAAATGGTCAACAGATTTCAGCACTGATTTTGAGCCTCCTCTTTCCCCTATTTGGCTCAGTTTCCCTGGTTTTCAATTACAATTCAATAATTGAGAGGCTCTCTTTTCGATTTCCAGCTTAATTTGACAACAACTCAAATTAGACTCTACCACTAAAAATCATTCTAGACCTTCTGTGGATAGATTATGTGCTGAAATTGATATTTCACAACTCTTAACCTCCCAAATTTGGATTCAAAATGGAGATTATGGGTTTTTACAAGATATAGTTTTCGAAAACCTTCCATCTTATTACCAAAAATGCCTCATAATATGTCATTCCACAATGTAATGTGGAAAGAGTTAATTTCCTTCCGGACCCCTTCACATTATAATTCGATTTGGGTTAAAAAGGGTAACATAAGGGGATGGAGGTTGTCTCCTCCTATCGTCCTAGGAATATTGTTCAGAATATAGCTGGACCCTAAAAAAATTAGCTCTTTCCTGCAACTCCCCTAGAGTGGATGTTGTTTAAAATTTTCAATCCATTGATAAGTAAAAAAGAGAATATTGACAAACATGACCCACCTGTTGTTGATACCAAAAGTTTTGTACAACCATCACAAGAAAAGGATAAAAATGTTCACTCTGATTCCAATGAAGTTTTACATGATAATGATGAGAAAGTTTAACAAATTGGGGAGAATTACTTGAAATCGAGGGAGAGAAAAGGTAAAAATGAAATGGTTGACCAAGATGGTTTCATTTCTCTGATCCCCAAGAAGAATAAAAAATGTACATATTACTCTAATATCGAAAGAAGAATTGTCACTTGATCCTTAGGGGCCTCTAGGATTGAAAATGTAGTCACCCCACCACAACCCCTATCTGTTGTGTTCCTTGCTGATTTGAAATATAGCAATTGTGATGATGAAGTTGATCCTACTATGAGGGAATCATATCAAGTCGAAGAAGATTAGGAGGAAGAACTGGATTCATAGTTAGATGAACAATATACAATTGTTTAGCATAGATACAAAGCTGGTGAAATTACTGCAGATACCTACCGTAAAATTATAAAATGAATGTTTGTTAAGATGGTGGAGTAATATAAAAAAATCATAATTTTAACGAAAGGGTCATTCCATTTCAATGATTCTTTCCTGCTCTAAATAGTTGGACTCCTTCAATCTTCTTGGACATTAGTTATCTGGTGGATTTTATCTTTTATCCAAGAAGATGCTTCTGATCATTACTACTTTCTATTATTGGATATATGTCGGTTTGGTTTTGTTTTTCCTATATGTCTATGTAGTTTGTAGAGTTTTTGTATTGTTTCAACGGACCTGCTTCATATCGATGGTTCTTTCTGATGCTTTGATGGACATAACAGAGTGATGGCGATTTTTCTAAGCATACATACAAGGAAGGATTGCAAGCATGGTCCTTTTTTCAAGATTCTTTCCAGGTATTTTATTATCGACGATATTGAAGGCATGGAATGGACAACCAGCTCATGTGCAGCCTTCATGGGCTGCTTTCTCCATTGTATTCCCTCTGATTTCTGCTTACACCATTTTAGCAGTGCTTGGATAACTTCTAGATGTTTCAGTTTTAAAGAATGGTAAGTCTTGGCTGTAGCTATAGCTTGATATTCAGTTTCCCAGTAGCCAGCTGGTTCTTCTGTCATTCATAGGCTAGAGTCTCCATTAGTTCGACCTCATTGGGTGACTCCCCTAGTGGCATATGCTCACTGCTCTAACAACAGTCCAAGAAGAGTTTGTTTTTACTGTACATTTCAAATTGAAATCCGAAGACGTTGCTTCCTTGACCTGGAACTCAAAGTGAACTATCATGCTACCCTTCCGATCTGAAGATACCTGTTGGATTCTTGGCCAACTTCCTCTATGAAACTGCTTATGTTGTTCATGGATTGGATGATGACAGGGCAACTCAATCATTCTTACAACTTGATCTTCTTGGTTTGTTCATCTTGTTTTCCCATCATTCCTGATGGTGTAAGCTCTTAACACCTCATGTTTGTACTGATACTTGTATTATTAATATATTTCTTTATGGCATGAATTGGGTGACGAATTCATGTCACCACTTTTTAAAAAAATAGAAAAAAATAAAATGATTCTTGTTACCTATTTTGGATATAATTATTAAAAATTTATCTATTTTAGGGAATTAAATTTTAAAATTAGGAAATAATTTATTTTGGAACAATACATCTGCATCATATTAATAATAATTTATTTGATAAAATAGTTAAATATGTTATAAAATAACAGATATATATCCATAAAATATAAATATAATTTTAATTCTTATAATTTCACATATAAATTCAGTTTTGTTATTAAAAATATTTAAAAACATCCTATGGAATATTAATATTCTAATAATGTCAATAACTCAATATTTTATTAAAACTATTATATTTCCCTATTCACCGTAAAGTCAATATTTTTAGTAAAAATGTCTCAAATTCATCTGAGGAATGTATAAATATGAAGAACACAAATAACTTAATGTTAATTTTCTCTAATTCAATTTTTATATTTTATAAATTTTACCACTTAAAAAATTAATGATTATACCGAAAAACTATTTTTATTGGGAAAAAACCCTACCACATAATATTTTTTTTCTTATTATTTAATATATTTTACTAATTAGTGTTAAATAAATATTAATACAAGTATTAATTACATTATATTAATTATTTTATTGATATTATAAAAATTTAATAGCAGATAAGAAGAATTTTAAAAAATTATTTATTCTATGAATATGAAGAAAATATTAGTCATTTTGTCTATAGTAATTTAATTTCAGTCAAATTAAAATTATACATTATTTAAATTCATTAAATACTTGATATTGATGTTATACTTCTTTAATCCCATTAATTCCATGATAATATTTTATCTGTAAAAAATGAATATTTATATATTTTATAATTTAATATTTCTTTCATTTCTGTTTATTGTTTCGTGTGGAGAAAACTATAAATTGTTTTCAATTAATTAATAGAAATTATGTTCTAAAATCCTGGGGTTTTAGAAAAAATATTACATTCCATATTATCATAATAAAAATTCTTAATGTTTTAGGATAATCAATA
This sequence comes from Viscum album, assembly GCA_963277665.1. Taxonomy (NCBI): domain Eukaryota; kingdom Viridiplantae; phylum Streptophyta; class Magnoliopsida; order Santalales; family Viscaceae; genus Viscum; species Viscum album. The sequence goes on from OY728126.1 coordinate 956,352,767, forward strand.
ATATCATCTAATTATCAACAAAATATTCAATTTTTTATGATATTGATAACATTATTTTAAATTTTATTTTGAGAGGATTTAACGAGTGATCAATGAATGAAATGAAAACTGAATCCTCTTAACCATTGACAAAATCATAATATTTTATTGAAATACAGTGTCTTTAGACCATCAAAATTATGACGAATGGATAAACTATTATAGTGTTTTCAAAAAATGTTATCAAAATATTCAAAAAGGAATATAGTTTTATAACAAGACATGATTCATATTATAAGCCAAAACCTGTCAAAATTAATAAAACACTACCCAATCAATTCTCATAAACAACACATAATGACTCCCTATCACCATGTCACATTGGGACACACTCATTATTTTTTGAAGAAATTTCATAAAAATCATTTACTAAATTTAGATTTCCAAAAGAGTTTCTCAACCCATTCAATCATTATAATGAATCCACCACACTTTCATAATTACAGAAAATTATATTTGGTTTTTTTACTCCAATCCCATCTAAAAACATATTATCGTGGAATAATTTCACTATATAATAATTTGTTTCCATAAAAACCCATTCTATTATTAATTTATCACTGATATATTCTCCTGAAATAACCTATGGATAATTTTTTTATCTTCCTAGCCTAAACCACCAGGTCTGACCCAGTATAGCAAACAACCTCATGCATTCCACCCCCACACAAGAGGTTACTAACTAATGCGGAGGGCATGTGGGACATCAAGGGTTGTATATATCATTAGTAAAAATTAAGAAATTTATTATAATTATATATTTGATAAAAATAATAAAAAATTATATTCAAATCAGTAACTATCATTTATTAACATATAGAATTTAACTAGACCATGTAGTTACAATATATAATATCAGGAAAATAAAAAAAATTAAGAATATTTTCCACGATACTAGTTAAATCTATTAATACAAATAAGGATATGAAAATAACCTATAAGTACATACAACAACATATTTACCATAGATCAATCCATCATAGTCATAAAACATAGGGACCATTCCCTTCTCTAGATCTTTTCATTTGAAATGTACAAGCCCGCTAAAATTACCAAGTTGAATGTTCAAAAAATATTTAATATGATACCACCAACGAAACATAACATATGTGAATAATATATATATGGGTTAACTAAAAAAATATTCAAAACATGTATATCACATAAGGGAAATGTATATGTATGTTCCTCAAAGAATGACTCTACCTGCTTCTATACCAAAAAGGTGGGATATCGACGAGAATACTCATACGTCCTCCTAGAGGGATATTACAAAAGCATATATGACACATTATACTTGATTTTATATTATTATTCACATTGAATAATCATCCCACACATCCGAATACAAGTATATTCCACATGGTTCAACTTATATGATTATCTTTATAAGATATAAGAACACTACATTCATGTCATTTGAGATATAATTTACAAATCACGTATCATGTAAGATAATTGAAATATAATAAAAATAATATTCCATATAAAAAAGAACAAGAACAAGTCAAAAATAATGTTATAAGGAATCAACATATCTCTCATGGGGAAAACCACACACACACACATCTACAATTAGGAAATGAATGCATATAAATCAAAAGATCATATCAAGGGAATACTACATTTCTAGTAAGGATGATCAATGTGAAGGGTTGGAGTTTGAGTCTAAAAAACCACAAAATAAAAAAACATAATTCAAAAATCAAATAAATTTATAAAACTAGAATTAATTGTTTGAAAAAAAAAACAATTCCATTGTTTAATGTTAAGTTAAAATATACCCATTGAAATATTCTTCCAAAAACCATCTTAGTTTAATGGATGTTAATATCCAAATCATTGAATCTAGGTAAAAATTCTACCAATGATAAAATGAAATCTATGTCAATACAAGTAAAATCGGATAAAATAAGAATTATGATGATATTTCTACTTCGATCAATTAGATGAATATATAACCATTATAGAACAATGATAGACTCAATGGATTTAAACCTCATGATTTATTTATGATTTGGGTGTGGTTATGTTGTATTGTAATGGTAGGATGACACTGCATATTTCTAAGATTAAGATCCATGTTTAAAATAAACCATGAGGTAATGGTAGATAGAGAAACAAAATTAATGGGTGTGATTTTAGAAAAGCACCAAATAATGTTATGGGACCTTACTAGAGCCAAAATGACACCGTTGATAAGTAAATTTCCACTATTAGATGACTATTGGCCATTGGATAGACTTAGTTCTATCCATAAAAACCACCATCAATATAGAGGGATCAATTTTGTTATATATATTACTATACACTCCATATTGAATCTAGTTGATTTACTATTTCATTTCAGGTTATAATAATCCCATCTACTGAGATCCATTATGATAACTTGTATCCAGAACACTACCTTCCAACCCTATATAACATTTAAAAATGATTATGAAATATATAACAACCCTACCAAATAGTAACATAAACTAAATGTGTCTAAATTCCCCCACTGTGATGAATTATAGTCCGTATAATGTGTCCCCATAGGCTTGTTCAAACAATTCTAGCCACTCCTCCCAAATACACATTTACCGATTCAAAATTTATTTGTAAAAAACCACATGAAACTACAAATCCTGAAAAAAAATTACTCATAACTATTTCATTAATAATTCCACTATTTTAGTTGGTAACTCAAAAAAATTATAAAAAACACCAACTCATCATACTTGAATTTAACCAAATGTGTAGGATTTGGTACATACATATGAAGCTGATATATGTGAAACACATAGTGCATAAAATGAAATCATATAAAAAGGACCAACATATTGGCCACAACCCGAATATTCTAAACGAACCAAAATGGACCAACATATCACAACATCGTCTCTTCATTCATCCTCAACGACATATTATCATTTGAGGTAACACATATAATAAACCATTTAATCCCACAGTAAACTCTAAGGGTTGTATATTTTGGTCCGTATAAAACATCCACTAGTTCTAATATATTTCTAGACCGTTATGAATAAATTAATTGCAATTAATGGACTCTAATACCAAAATCATCCGAACAATAGAACACATCTACCTCTTTCCTACATAATAGTGAATGATATGGTAATCCATACATAGCCTCCAAGAGGGACATTTGAATTATGTAATAGAATAATTTCTTTATAATGAACTCTATAAGATTCATGTGATTTTCACATGCTTCATTGGAGTCTGGAATAATTAAAATATGCATATCCACTAAATTCTATAACATTCATCTTATTCCTGATTATCTACGGATGAATGTATTTCATAATCAACAGCTATGTTCTCATCACATTCTCTAATCCATGTAAAAAATGTGAGGTAAAACATGTATCGATATGTAATACTATTCTCAAATGAAGTCCATGAATCATCATTATATCTCAATCATATAACATTCCTATATTATCGATCAATTTCATTTATTGGATCATAATTAATTGATCCATTTATGTCAATTGATCCACTGCCATCCAAATGATTTCTCAAATTCATTAGGTCCTGAGAAACCATGTATGCCTTTAATAACAAAATATGACAACCTCATTATAATTATAATTGGATGGACTATCCCACCATGTTGGTGATTCTCATACCTAATTCTTGGACATGTTAATTATAATTGACAAATCCTTTAATGTTTTGTTTCACACCGGGCTAGTAAAACATCTATATGACATCTTGGTATATATTCATTGTACTAAGGTGTAATTCCTACTAAAAATAATTATAGTATCTCATTATACCATATCTCATATAATTTAAAACAATCCACCTTCCATGAATTTGAATTAATCAAAATATTTCCAAAAACCTTCCTATAATATAATCATTTCCAACAAATCTCTCAGTCATTGTTTAAAACTCTAGTTTAGTCACATAACAATAATTCACTAACTAGAATAATATAAACGTGGTCACTATGGGGGAAATAACTACTTTCCCTTGATATTTAGCTAATACCACAATCCAGGTGGTCACAAGGATCTTGAGAATCCAAATAATAACTAAATTCATATCTTGACCAATAGATTCATCATGCCTATCCCATCCATCACAACATTTCCATTCACAAGTATATAGTATTTAACACATTAAAAGTATACAAATAGTATATTCATGTCATAATATGGTGATAAATGTCATTTTGGTGGAATACATACCTCAAACTATTATGTTCAACATACAAGAAAAAAAATCTCAATGAAGAGGTAGTGTCACCAACATTTCAACACTTATGACACTGTTTCAAACTCTATGTGATGAGTATGGTAGTTCATTAAATTGATTCATAGATGAATAAACCCATATAAAAATACCTTATCACCCTAATTTATGGAAGCTCCTTGAATAGTGCTATATGTGTACCAAAACAATGCACACCCAACTGTAGTCTCATGATGAATTATCAAAGCAGCCAATGACAAAATATTTATTATCTATAATAAAACATATTTTAATACCCCAAAAATGATTAATGGTTAAATTACTAAATGACATGACTCATGTTAACAAGGTGCTCCTTCCTTTTCAGGAGCCTAACTGGTTAGAAATCCACAGTTAAGCGTGCATGGCATGGACTAGTGATCAGGATGGGGTACCTTCTGGGATGTTTCCCAAGGTGTGTGTGAGTGAGGACAAGGCACAATGGAAAGGACATGTGTTGGCATGTGGGGAATGTCATTAGATAGATGGCCTATTCGGGCACGTGGGTGGGCTCCAGGTGGGACCCACGTGTCTGCGGGGAAACTGGTGGTACCTAGCGGGCCAGGACCTGGTGACCATGTTAAGGTGGGGTGTCTGTGATGTCACCAGGATCCACTTGTTACACATATTCACATGTTCCTACACATTCATACTATACTACCTCCTTTTCATGTTTGGTCATGGGAAGCACTAGTATATAGAAGTCTATAATGAACCACCTATTGTACAAAAAAACTGTAAAACATTTGAATATTTAACACATTACTTCATCATTATCAATATATTACTTCATAAACCATCTCTAGTTCCACTCATATTACTTAGAGAGAAACTATTTTATCATAAATGGGAACATCTGGTATACGATATTGAATCTGAAAATATATATCATAAAGAAGATGTATTGGAATCATACTCAAAATGTACACTATGTTCTTAGTATGTGTTTCTGATATCATGGAATTTATTAGTATATAATTGATTGATAAAATGATAAATAAATCGATTTCAATGTCAAATACTATGTTGATGAGATCAATGAACAATATCATATAATTATTTACCACCAAATGCATAATGAAATACTCATGAAATCTTTACGTAGTCCAAAATGATGCCTTTATTACTTCTTTCTCTCTAAAATAAAGATGTTGGTAACAAGATTAAAAATAATACATAAAAACCACAAGGATAGCATAAATTAATAAAAAAGACATTAGTTCATGGAATAATTTACAAATTTTTTAATGTGATATGATTTAGATTCCATTAATCTACAAGATGTTCAAAAATTCAATCCTTCTTCTTGGAAAGATGAACTAGAGAACCTTAAGGGGATGTTCTTAGTCAAATGATGAATTTATAATCATGATCATCAATATCCAACTTAAGTTAATTTATCATTATTTTTACATGTAATATGGGGTAAATAATAAACGTTTTACCCAATACAATAGATCAATATGAATGTAAAGTCATATGTGTGGGGAAATTCCCATCTGATTCTCTAGAAATTCGACTCAGTATAGGTATAAAATAGGAAGGAAAGATGACAGATTCATCATATGATCCACTAAAAGGATAATACTAAACACCGTCACTGTAAAGACTTCTCCATAATTAGGTTTTATTCCCGCTCTACCTTCCTTGAATCCCTTTCATTTTTGAATAAAATATTTTCCACATTATGTGATATATAATTCAATGATATTTGAAAAAATTAATTAATTCATGCTTGGTAAAGTATTAGTTTCTCCATTCAAAGGGAATCTTGATGAATTTTTCTCTAAAATTATGAATTTATGAATATTGTTAATTCTAAAACCTACCATCATATAGTCAAGATTGTTATATAGAATATTTTCATTCCTCCATTATGGGTGTATAGATTGATAGGTTATCCAAAAAAATTGGTAAATAAATCCTACAAACAACATGAGATTATATGAATGATTGAGATGATCCTATATCATATAATGAAATATATTATGTAGAAGAAATTAGTAACATTACATTAAATAAGTAATTTCTCAAAACACAGTATGGTAAATCATGATTAAACTCATAATTCATGTGATCAACCACCTCACGATGAACCTACATCTCATGAGTCGCCTATTTTTATGATTATCTAGGGATTATAACTAATTATGAAGTCAGGTGTCTACCATTATAGTGAGAATTTTGTAATAATAAAAAAATAAAATCATAATATGTCAAGTCCTACTACAACATTGATAGTTATTGACACAATATTTACAGACCTTGAGGATGTGTTCCTCCCTACCACTATTGTATCACTTAAAAGAGTCATCCCACATAGATAAATTCAGGGAACTCTTCTCTACTCGTACTTTCAACAACTACCAAATCATATATCCTCTAAATTATTATTCATATTACTGAAATAAAACATTGAATAAATGGTATATAATGTACATGTCATCCCACTGAAATATAAAAGAAGGCTTATAACTCTTCCATCATCAGTTTCCGTCTAAATCATTAGTTCCCTACAAAGGATAGTAGAAACATCATTATATCAATGTTCATGACCTATAATTTGATCTCTATGTGATGTTAAATCATGAAAATACTAGACATTATTTCCTTAAGAAATGTATAAATAACAGGAATGTGAATCATCTCAATGAACCATGCTATCTTTTCATACACCTTCATCATACCCCTAAATATATACCAAAACTCTTGATAATTGTATAGAAATAGTGGATCTAAGAATAAAACCTCAAATAATTATTCCTTGAGGTTCTATGAAGTTATCCCTTATCATATAATAGCCTGTAACATGAATTCAAATATCATGCATTTGTTCCCATAAGAATAAAGTGTAGAAACATAATATTAGAATCTTATCTATATTCTACATGGTAAAAAATTCACTCAATATTCAACATCCAATCATCTATTTTATGTAATCATTTGATTGTGTGGATCGATGGTGGATTGTATAGTTCATATTAATGATCATAATTGACCATCATTTTCCTTTCCTTTTGGATTCATCAACCATGAAGTTTCAATTCATCAAATAATCCCTCCTAATCTGATTCTATTTCCATTCCATCTTGAAATATCAATTTATCATGATCAGTTTTAGCCTCTTATATAACCAGTGGGGAAACATCATTGTGATGTTTCTATGGGGAATCATTTCCCATAGTTCTAAAAAATTTAATGGAAAACAGTAACTAAAACAAGAAGACCTTATACAACACAGACACACACACACAAGGGTTAATTACATGGTCCGACCAAGGAGGATACCCACATGAACATGGAATAACCCCTAACCACTACACATCACCCAAGACAAGCCTATATTACATTCACATTAGTCACACCAAAATATATACCATAAATAATAGAATATAAAAAATCTAATTATAGAATCCTAGAAATAATGCATTGCTTCAATTATCACAATTTCAGTCGGTATTTTATTATTTGGGCACCATGAAATTTAAAAAACTGATATATGACATGTCATCCTATGTACTTCAATATGATTCATTAGTGTAGACAAGATCCAAAAAAATAGTACATGAATATAATGTGCATCACCCAAGGTAATATTAATTAAAATTAACATCACATATAAGAACACTAATTCTAGCTTTTATGGAGTCATAGAATTTTCCTATATATTATGGGTTTACAACTGAAAAATATCCCCAACCTATGTCCCATGATCCAATGTCATGTATAACATGTGATAGATCATAAAAAAGAGAATAAATGTGTTAGTAAAAATGGATCTCTATTACCATTTGGTAACACCTCGACCCAAAACATCATGTTCAAGTTTCGATAACAGATTTCCTCATCCATTACTCGACATACACCAAGGATTTTTAATTAAGGGTGAGTGAATGTGGAAAATTATAGGGAGACTATGCTTTTAAAACCTGATAAACAACATTGAAAAATAATATATGTGATAGCTATAATCAAAAAATAATTAATGCATATATAATGAATTGAGTGAAATCATATACAACAAATCTAGTCCATGTAGTAACAATATGGAATTTTTCAAAAATAAATTAAAACAAAAACAAAAGTATTGAAGGTACTTTTTTATGTATGTAATTATGAGTAAAAGACAAATTCTATCATGAACTACATCCATCTATGTAAGAAAAAACATGATAACCTTATCAATTATCAAATATTGGTCTATATACATAAAATTAATCCTTGACCAATAACTAAAAACTTTAACTAAAATCGATGAGTATGGGTTTATTATAAAAATCAAAAGGACACCGTTAACATTCATTCAAATAAGTGAAAAAAATTTAAATTGTCCAATGAAATGAAAGTAAATGGATTAGATATTAGAATAAGGTTTATACCACATTATTAATAAATATATATGGGTTCTAAATGTATTGATTTCCATGATTCCGAAAAATTCCATAAGACGCATCAAATGACCCCATGACACATAAAAATCAATCAGATAGTCCAAAGACATGGCTGTCACATCCCCTTGATGGGTGATCCCTTTGAATAAAAGCCAATAATATGACACATACCACTAAATGGGTTTGTCACTATGCTAAACATATATAGTCGACTAAAAATTTAAGAAGAACAATAATTACATATCATATGTGATACAAATAAAACATCTATCATCACATCAAATCTAAATGTTTCATAATTATCCAAAAAAATATGAAATAAAAAAATAATTTGGTAACAATAACGTGATCAATAATTAGTATATGTCTCATAGGGATCTGTTTCACATGAAAAATAGTTCCATGAATTCATACAAAACATGTTGTAATGTCAATAAATTCTCACATTTTTATAAAACAATTCACTTTAAGGGTCACTATATTTTTCTAAAAGATCAATTTATTCCTAAATACACACTTAATTCAATATAAATTAGAAACATAGGTTCATGATTAATATTAAAACATACCCTATATTTAGTTAAATGCCTAACATACCTTAGAATATCTTCTTATAACAATGTTCTCTGTCTGACAGAAGTATAGGTTCCAAATCAATGAATAAAATTTTATAATTTGTTAGCATTCTATATAAAAATTATATTACAATGAAAAATTATCTTGATATAATGAAAACATATATGATGTAATAAGTAATTTTCCATGAGAATATAAAATTATTAATGTTTTGTATGGACACATTGGATTGGAAACATTAGATTCATCTATCATTATGGAATTGTACGGAGGTGTATTAAGGGGGGAGAGCACTCTAAATCACCAAATAAGGGTTCCACTGTGGCTAAAATTTATGATTTTAACGAATACTAGGAAAATATTTAAGGTATTGGATAAAAATAATAATAGATAATGTGGTTAAACATTACTAGGATTGTAATTATGCCAATAGGGAGACAATGGCCACTTGGTAGAGCCAGTTTTACCTAAGATCCCTACGAGCAAGTTGGTGGTTCCCAATAGGATCTTGTGTTGGATCTAAATTTTCGTTGAAATTATTATATACTTTAAAATCCTATTATTATGGTATACTAGCTAACTTGAAGATATTGTTGTTGCATTTCAATATAAATTATTCCCCCAAGCTGGACCCTTTTCCAAAATTGGCTACTTGAACAACTCTAAATAGCTACAGATAATGTTAAAACATATTTGAAAAATATATAAAATTAATAATGAGGGAATCCATTAATTATATGTTTAATAGAGTTCCAAATAACTAATAATTTATTATAAATCCCTCCAATATTTTTTCATAATCACTATGAATAACATTTCATGGTACTAACTCATGGAAAAACATTTGACTCATTTTTTAAAAAATATACCAATATTTTATTAGAACCATATGGTTGACTCCTAATCATGTTGTTTAGATTACCTATGAATAAATATGTTACACTCATGTAAGGGCCTAAACCACTCCATTCAATTAATTTTTGGGAAGTTTATTTATTGAGGTATCCTAGAAGTTTAAGGTGACTCCTCTCACCAATTTTTAAAATTACACAATTTCCATGTTTTCCAATGGTGCCTCGTCCCATTGGTGTCTCACAATGGAAATTTCTTACTAATTGTAGATCACCATGGAATTGTATAACATTAGCAGTGGCTCTTTGGCAGTAATTCACAATGGAGGTGCCTTGTTGGTGGTATCTCACTAGCAGTGGCTCGCTGGTGGGCCCTAACTAGCGGTGGCTCGCTGGCAGTCGCTTTTCTGGAGTTGCCTTGATTGGAGGTGGATCATCTGGTAGTGTATTGTCTAGTGGTGGATTGTTGGAGGTTATTCATATTTTGGTTCCCTTTCATGTAGTGTCTCATCCATATGTGCCTCATCTATTGTTCCTCCTTGGTGATGCTTTTTTTGATAGTGCCTTGCTGGTGGTGCCTTCTGATCAGTGTTTCCAGTTATTTTATTTTAACATATTTATTTACGGGAAAAAAAGATTAATGCAAAATTTTAAAGGCTTTGAGACTAATTAAATGTCCATAAATCATATCATTAAATCCTTATGAGTCTTACAGATTTTAAATGGGGAAAATGCAAGGTCTTGACGAGATCTACCATTAATGCAGAGTCAAATATGTATCTAGTAAAATGAATTTATTTCAATCTTCTTACTAAAGATATATATTTCCCCCTAGTCAATCATCTTTCATTATCATGATATGGGACTCCCATAATTCTTCTTCCTATTGGAGTCGTGTGGCTTAGCTATTATAGTTGTTACATGATTCCTTGGATAATTTTCTATTGCTCTCATTCCCAGATTTAGGTACAACCCAGAAGTGTCCACCATCCTTTCCTATATGTTTTTTTTTCCTTCATCTATCTTAATTTTGCATCAGGTTGGATGGGTATATATATGTTTCCCCTTATGAATATATTTTATTCCAAATTAATATATGTCAATTGACTTTGTTTAAAAATACATATATACATGTGAATGTGTAACTTACACATGATCATATTGTGTTGTTGTTTATGTTTATATTGTTATTTTTATAGGGTATGTATCCCCTTAAAATCAAAGTTGTTGGGGGAAGTATTTTATACATTAGAGGGTTTCTAGAATTTCATTTTTTGGATTCAAAATACCAATATATAAATATATATAAATATTTTTAAAAACTATATATTCATCTAATATAATGGATTCCCAAATATGTGACATATTATGTAATAACCACAAAAATAAAAAAGTTGTATAAAATATGGGATACCTTATTAAATATAAATATATTTTATACAATAGTATGTACAGTGATGTGGTTGTGGGAACAAATGTGATCAAGGGGTTGGTTTTATTGGTGTGATTAACTAGGTGAATGATTTTAATAAGGAAAATAGTGTTTGCATGGGATTTTTTAGAGTGTATTATCTTTAATAAAATGTAGAATGCTTAATCCCATATATATAGGTTTTTTTGTGACATGTCATTAATGTGAAGTGTATTAATTTACCAGATTTATTCATACATTGGATGATTGTGAATTAACATTAATGTTTCTCTTGATATGTTTTGTGCATGATATATTCATGGTTAGTGATGGAATGGAAAATTAATTATTTAATAAGGATTTGAATTTTTTTGGTATTGTTAATGATATGGAAATGGTAAAAATAAATTGGGTGGGAATGTGAAATGGTATATTTGGTTTGATGTGTGGTGTTTTCAATTTAGAAGAAGCTGCAAAGGTGATGGTGTATTGAGTTGGTGGTCTTCCTGGGAGCACATCGGTTAAGAATTATTGTTTTGTATCACATGTATATATATTATTATATTTTCCCTATGATTCCCATACACACCCCACCCTAGTTGACCACCATACCCCGAAATCCACTATCATTATGAGGGATGGTCATTTTCAAAATATATTATGATACGTCTGGATAGTGGGGCACATGACCTTTTCCACTCTCTCTTCTTGGTGACATAGGTATGGCCCAAGCTATGTTTTTACAAAGTATGTTATTTCATTAGATAAAGGTTGTGATAGCCTATTTTTTTATGGGAGAGGTGGTTTTCGTCCAATGTTTCTTCGTGTGAGATGTGATAGCACATGTGTTTGTGGGCGAGGTGGTTTGTTTCTAAGGTGTCTTTAGGATGAGTTTTGATGTGATTTACCATGTGTCGTTAGGATTTGATGTGATGTGTTGTGAGGCCATGGTTTTTCCATGATGGATGTGTTGTGAGGACCAAGTGTGTGTCGGTTGGTTTTGTTGTGAGGCCCACATGTGTGATAGAAGAATGTGACGTGTCATACAGAAGGGAGGACAGTTTCATTAATCATGTCATCGGGTAATATTGGAATACATATGGGGAAGTGGTTTGGGGTAGCCGATCATCAATATTATTTACTCAATATCATATTATTTGACTTCCATTATTTGGCAAACATGGTTTCGTGAGGTTGGGGTGGGAACTATACCTTCTTAGGTGTTATTTTGTTCTATTGTTTTCCCATGGGTGCATTTTTATGATTCCATCAAACATAAAGGAGAGACATTGGCTTTCTGGGTTTGTATATAATTATGCCCACCCTCTATATATAACCAGTTTTTAGGTTTCTAGGCGGATTACATGGTCCGGTCAGGACCTTACTAGCTCGGATCATCATAATTGCAATGCTGATGCTTAGATTTTATTGGGTATTTACATTGGCGACTTTTGTAGTTGTATTAGTTTTATTTTACCCATTCATGTTTGTTGGTTTTGGATTTATTTTATAATATATCTTGGAGTTTCATTATGGATGATTCATAATAACTCCTAATTTGGTTTCCTCAGAGAGTGTAATTCCTATCATATTGTGAGATTTGTAAAACAATGGTGCCAGTCACCATGCTAGGTCCTACTAGAGGTGGTAATTGAATGACATTTTTTGAAATACCTCATTTCTATCCTAATAGTGGTAACCTTGGATGGAGGGGGTCATGACATTAGGGTCTCTAGGCTAATGGTCGAGATAAAGGATGATTTTTGGAGTTATTCAAAAAAAGGAATGTCTTATGTGGTATTGAAAAAATTCCATTTGACCTTGGAGTTTGATATAGATAAGGGAGACCTGTAAGAACACGATATTTTAGCCCCCCTATGATCTGATTAATGGGAACAAAGCTTGTCGAATGGACAAGTGTGTTACACCTGATTACATGGTAGATACCTTGGAAAGGTACATTAATCCTAATGACACATGTTATTAAATTACTTTTTTAGGATGTAAAAAATGGATAAAATAAATAAAATGAGATAAAATATAACATGATTAATATTCCATACTACTAGAACTTGTGAAATCCTTGTTTACCTTTTAGCTTTGTCTTGGGTTCATTTTCTATGTGTGGATCAAGTAGTCATGGTTCAATAGGCAGATCTGGTCGATCTAGCAAAGGAGGGTGATTAGCTATAAATGAAGTTGTATGTTTTGTAGTTGCAGACCATAGGGAATTATAAGGGTATTATTTTCAATATAAGGATTAAGAGCTAGCATTAAGGGATCAAGATAAGTTTCAATTTGATATGGGCCCTGACTAGGTAAAATGTCCCTTTAGGGATTAATTAGATCTATTTACCAGGGTACTAGTGGTGAAAACTATATCTGGGAGAGCAAAATGGGGTAAATGGTTTCTAGGACGAATTCTAGGTGGAGTTCTAGGTAGATTTCCTTTATCTACCAATAATTTTTGGAATAGTTAGGAGATAAACTACCTTCAATAGGGGAGTATGTCTTTGGGGGAGATGAGGATCAAGTTTTAGGAACTAGTAAATTTTATATTATATAATTCTTTGGATGTGGATTATTATGTGATACATATTGCGGTTTTATTTAACCCTTCTATCTAGTATGTTGTGACTCCTTTTACATTTCCAACGTATTTATAGGTTTATAAATATTAATAGGTTATCATGAAGATGAAAAAATGAGGACAATTACCACAATAGAGGAGATAAATGAAATATTCCAGCGGCACAGTTGTCAGGGATAGGTCTCAAGCACCTAGATCTTTGAGGTTTTGACTGAAAATTATTTGAACCCAACTGATTCCTTTATGGACTTCGAGTTCTAGTGGGTTTTGTACATTTCATTGGATATTGGTTCTAGTGTGTGTTTTTGTGGGGTTTATAGTCATCATCAAATCTAGTTCCTAGTGGTTCCTAAAGATCAGTTTGGTGGAGATAGTTAGGATCTATTCCATCCTTAGTAGCAGTTTATAATGAGACTATTTCATCATCAGGGGTAGTGATCTATTGATCCTCCATGTAGAGATGGATCTTATAGAGGCCAACCATGGGATTTTCCTAGGTTTCATGGACTATGAACAGAATGTGGATGTGGTGGTGGTCATTAGAAGGGAGGAAGAGGAGTTAGTAATGGTTAGTTTCACATAGTGGATCCAGCAGTTCTAGTGGGATCATAGATCATTAGAGGTATGATCTATTTTTTAATACCATTTTGTTGTTTTTTTATTTAGGAGCTTCACACTGCTTTGTGTAACCAAATTTATCATATTATATGACACTATATGTAGAGAGGTTCCCAGTTCCCGTGGGGTTGAGTACCCTAGTCAGAGGCTAGACCAGGTTTTTTGATGTGTTCTGTGGGGTGTTGAATGAGGATGGGACTACATAAGTCCCAGTGGGTTTCTTCTTTAAATAGATGCATATGTACGATGTCAACCTCACATGTGACTAGTTTTTTTTCATGCAAGTAGTTATCAACTACTTCTGGAGAAGTGTCGTATTTTCATATGTGCTAGGTCAGTGTGTGGTTTTTGTTGGAGGGTAGGGTGGTCAGGTGGTTAGATTGTGTGTGTAACCACATATTTGTTTGGCTATGTTTTCAGTGGAATCAGTGGATGCTGAGATGGTGAAGGCATGCATGGCTGTAATGGAGTTCCAGAATGTTTTTCATTATGATGTTGAGATGCTCCCCCCTCGACCTAATGTTGATTTTGGTATATACTTGCATCATGATACTTCTCCAATATTGATGTATCCTTATCATATGATACCTTATGAGTTTCATGACATGAGGATTCACATAGATGATTTTATAAAGAAGTGTTCTTTCGGTCCAAGTGTGTCACCATTGGGTGAAATTGTGTTGTTTTCCAAGAAGGGGGATGGTAGTATGAGGTTGTGTATATATTAATGGATGTTGAATCAGGTTAATTTCAATAAAAATTACCCTATTTTATGGATAGAAAAAAAGGCTGACCATTTTTAAAGGGAATTTTGGTTTTCTTTGATCGATTTAGGGTCTGGATACCCCGATTTGATGATGATAGAGGGTGATACCATGATGACTTCCTTCAAACATTGGGATGTGCACATTGAGTGTGTATTAATTCCATTTAGTTTAATAAAATAACCATCCATGTACATGGGGATAATTAAGTCAATGTTCTGTGAGTTCCTAGATCAATTATTCATCATATTCATCGATTATATATTGACTTACTTGAAGTTGTAGGAGGATCTTTCCAAGCATCTCATAACTATCTTTCATATTCTTCAATGTTACCATTTATATGGAATGTTTTCCAAGAGTAAGATTTGAACATGATAGGTTCATTTACATGGGCATGTGGTGACTCCTTAATGTGTGGCAGTAGACCCATCGAATGTTAAGTAGTTGTTTCCTGGGAAGAACCCAATAATGTGATAGAGGTTCATTCATTCCTTGGTTTTTATGCTATTATAGGATTTTTTAAATGATTTATCTCAAGATTCATCCCAATTGACATCATTGAAAAAATGAATAATTATTGGTGTGGAGTGATAAGATTTCTGAAGTGTTCATTTTTCTGAAGGGTAAGTTAGCCAGTGCCCCAGTGCTTTGGTTGCACAAGGAAGGGGTAATCTTTGAGGTGTTTTCTGTAACATCCCATCTTGATTTGAGATTCATGCGAATTCAGTAATGGTAATATTCCCCTTTTGGGTCTAGGAAGTTGTTCCCCCATTAGTGTAAATAGTCCATCCACATTTTGTAGAAAGCAGCAGTTCTATTCGCACTGAGGTTTTGGAGGCATTACCTTAGTGGGGAGTGCTCTTTTGTTCTCAATGATCACAGAATTTTTGGTATATCTTGTCTGAGTGTGACCTAAATCTATGATACTAGAGTTTGATGTATTATCTTTAGTACTATGATTTTGAGATATCTTACATGATTGAAAAGGGATTTTTATCACTATTGTGTGAAGAATATAGTCAAAGAACGATGTTTTTTCAGGAATCAATGAATGATTTGATAGAGATGGAGGTGTTGGAATCCCTGCTTGTAGATGTAAGGGTGGATGGTGATAGACGATGATTTTTTGAAATTAATATGTGACCTTATCAAATTAAATAGGTGGAAGATTCTTAGTTGGAAGTCTCAGTGGAAGAGGTGATGCATGATCGTGTTGGACTTGGTGATGCTTTGAATGGATTAATAGAGGATAGTCGAAGCCAGATGATGCTATGTGGGTAGTAGTTTTATCTGTTGGAGATGCATGATGGAATCCTTCATGAGCTTCATAGATCAAATTTTCTAGTACATCTAGTAGTTTCTATAATTCACAATGGCTTGATGATGTAGTTTTCATTGCATGGGATGACTCGGGTAGTGGCGATGTTTGTGCCTATGTGCTTCGTCTTCCTATAGGTAATGGTTGGACATCATGATCCTGGTTGTTTTTTGTAACCCTTTGATGCTACCGAGTGGAAATGGAATGAAGTTTAAATGGAATTTTTCATAAAGTTACATGGATATCAGAGAGGTTGTGATGATATCTTGGTAATAGTGGACCAGTTGATGAAATAAACTCATTTCATAGAAATTAAGGAGACATATGTAGGTGATTCCTTGTCTAATAGGTATGTAGATGAGGTGTTTTAGTTTAATGGAGTTCAAATTTCCACTGTCTAATATTGAGATTCATAGTTTACCTCATGAATCTGGAGTGGAATAAAACATTCTATTCATACTCAGTTCTACATAAACACTTCTTTCCACCCTCAGACAGATGGGCAAACAAGATGAACTACTGATATGTTGGAGGATATATTGCGGGTTTGAATCTTGGAATATGGTGTTTTTTGGGAATGATACATTTCCTTGGTAGAGTTCTCTTATAAAATTATCCATCACTCTATTATTGGAGTGAATTATGTTTGAAGCTTTATACGGAAGACCATATCGTTTATATTACATGACTTTAATTATTTGGTGAGTGTTCCATGGTGGGAATGGAGTTGATAGTATAACTACATAGGTTCTGTTTAGTTTTGTTGTTTTCTCACAGGTGCATTATTATGTCTCTTTCACAAGTGCATGTGATACTTTGGTTTTCATAATGAGTATAATTTTATGCTCACCATATGTATATAAATTATTTTCTAGTTTCCATGTGGATTAGGTGGGCTATCCTGGACCTTACTATATCATATCCAAACAGTTTTTTGTGTTTCAATTTATCTTTACTTATTGGTATTTACATTGAAGACTTTTTTATATGTATAACCTTAAATTTATAAAATCATGTCAGATAATTATAGTTTTTTTTTATTTCTTGGAGTTTCATTATGGATAATTTATCTTATGCTGTAATCTGGTAATCTTATAAAGGTTAATGCCTCCCATATTGTGAGGTTTGTACACACTAGGTGCTTGTCACCGACCCATGGCTTATATGAGGTGGGACTCGAGACTATTATCTGCCTTTCATCATTTCCAGCCTAGGATGGGTATCTTTGGATGGATGGGGTCATGACAACATTGCTAATTTATTGATATATTCATCATCAAAACAATAAGGACCCGACCCCATTTACCTAGAGATAGTGCCTCATTTAAAAACAACGGCATAGAAATGATGAATATGCATCCCAAAGGACCGAGTATTTTAGTTATATCGGGAACAAGATACATACATAATTACATCATTACAACTTAAAACAAATTAAAAAATAGAAATTTCATCAAAAACATATATAAGTCTTGTATTATTTCAAGAAGTCATTCATAATAAAATTCTTCTGTCCATGAAAAAATAAACCATTAGAATGGGAGGATCTCAAATGCTCAAAAATGGTAAGCAGTACAGTGGATGATATCATAACATAAAAATTAGGCATGTTGAATAACAACGAAACATACACCTTTAACAAAAAATTTAACACATTATGGTAGGAATAATAGTATAATAAAAAATTTCATAATCACAGGTATTGTAACAACCAATGATTTCATAGTATATCATATCATTAATGTAATTCAATAGCTTGCGCTACATGCAAAACCGAGATCGAGCGCACCACAACTTACCAAACTAGTCGTTCAAAAAGCGGTTATGAATAGTATAAACTTCATTTTAAATCTTATATACTCTATATAATTTTAACATCCATATTATGTGTTTCCTAGACAAAATATAAAAATAAATTCATTTTTTTATAAAAGAAATATTTTTTAAAGAATTGAAATTTTATCGCCTTTTAATGGAGATCCCTTTTTAAAAAAAATATTGGATAGATTTATATATACAATTTAATGAAATTAAATTCTTATTTACAAGAGGGAGAGAAAAATTTATTCTGGTTAAATATTTGTAACTTTTATGAAATCTTTCATATTTTGATGAATAGTGAAGAATACTAGGTTTTAATTGAAAACAACATTTTTAATGAAGATAATTTATAGAGTTAAATTATGCATTTGAATGTTTTGGAAGTATAATTATATTATATTTTTAGAATTTAATACAATTTAAGTCATTTTATTAAATTTAACATTTAAATTTCACATAAACACATGCAAATCTTTTGGTAGTTTTTACCTTTTTAAAATCCACTTTCTGGTTTTGACAACGGGAATTAATTTTAAACTAATAAATGAAACTTCAATGTTTTGAATTTGGTAAAATAAGATTCATTTTTGAATTCATAACATCAAAATTAGATGTGGGTGCAGTTTTTGTATTTTTTTCTGAAAACATTCATTTTTTGATGAATAGTGAAAAAAACTATGTTATTATTAAAAACTAACATTTTATTTAAAAAAAATATTTATTTTATTTAAATTTATTTAAATTAAAAATAGATATATAATAATTATATAAGTTCAATGTAATTTTTTGGAGTCATTTTATAATAAAATTAGATGTATTAAATTTTATTGAACCTTTTAACTTCTTTTACCCACTTCTTAGCAGCAATTTCAAATTCGCATAAAACATAATTTTACCGCTTCTATGAGTTGAATTTAAAAAATCCTAGAGTCACAATTAATATCAGTATTTAAAATTTCGTTCAATAAGATGAAAATAATTTTTGGTAAATAGTAACTTTTGACTTTTATTTACCACGATTAAAAGTAAATATATTAATTAAGGGTAAAAATGAGATCATAATTACCCTAACACATGTCATAATTATATTGGACAAGTATATTTTGACTAACAACATCCTTAGAAAAAAATACGATCCTTTAGGTCCACTTGGATTAGATTAGGACATTTAATATTATTTTGTTTAAAGAAGAGTTAAATGTTTTATATTCCATTATTAATATTTAAACAATTTTTAATATAGAGTTTCACATGATATAAATTTGTCTATAAATATTCATTAGAAAGATAAAAAAAATTCCTACATAATTTTATTATATTTATTATTTTTAGACATTAAATAATTTAATTTATTTATGACCCAATGATGATGTCGTAATTACCCATTTAAAGAATGAATCAAATAAATTGTATCATAAATATTAAAATAAATATAATTTCAAAGTTTTTATGACATCCACGATTTTTAGATGTGAATATGACATGTTAGGGTTGACTCGATATAACTTTTTCTAAGTAATAAAGTTGGGATGACTTTCACAAAAACCAAATACCAAATACTGTCAACATTGACATAAATTAATTTTTAAAACAAATACTATAATATTGGATGATATGATATTCCATAAAATCTGTGGTTTGGAAAAGGGATTAAATAATATTATATATTTTATTAGTGAACCACTTGGGGTTCTATTGGGAGTTTAGAGTATGTTTATTAACCATATAGTGTAAGAATAAAAGAAGACACGATAAATGTTAAACTATTTAATTAAGAGTTAAATCTAAAAGATAACGTTAAAATAGTAACATAAACTTGTCCTATACCTATTGGTTAGGATTTAGATCCATTACCACCTAAGACTCGAAAAGTTTTCATTTGGAGCCATTGTAATCTGAATATGATTGTTTAATAAATTAATATTTTAATCTTTTCATAATGTGACCCTCACCCTTCTTATAAAATGGAACTTCTCCTTCTCTCAAAATCACATATCCAAAGGCCTATGGATCTGCCAAACCCTACCCAAATATCCTACCAAATTCCCACACATCAACCTATTTTCATTACTTTGATCATAGATCTATCTTATGGATCCCTTTTGATCAACTCAGATGGAAAAAACCGAAGAAGAGGTATTAATTTCTCCAACATCTTTCGAGTTATTTTATTCTTCAACTTCCTCTTTCTTTGTTGTTTTCATAGAAAACGAACAAATCCAGTACCTCCTACATACTATAATGTTATTATAAATATGGTACAACCATATTCATTATTCTATCCAACATATGACTGACAAAGTCACCATAGGAGCGTATGTACGGCTTACCGTCTCCACATCGTGGTGTGGTTTGTTATTCAAACACGTAATAATTTGGATGGGTATAATAATGAGTATAAATGATTTAAATAATGAATATAAAATGTTAATGATTCTGTTTATATTATATACAATCAAATTACGTATTATTTCACCATCAATATAGTGATATTGTCGCTCGTGTATACGTACAGATTGTCGTCTCGACGACGCGATGATATTCATTACCATGTTCACCATTCAACGATGATTATAAAAATAAATATTATTAATAAGTATTTAATATATTAAATAATAATTATATGGGAAGGATATATATATATATATATATATGTACGTACTTACATATATCTTATTCACTTACTTCTGTTCAATACGAAATGAAAACAGAAACAACGTTTATACGTACGTACGACCTACCGTCTCAATAAATAGTGCTTTCCATTTCATATATCTATATATTATAAATATTTATATTTTAAATATATATGATATATAAATCATGTTTTTTATTTTTGAATTATTTAAATCATGATCTACCTGATACGATCAAGAATAAGAAGTTAAAACATGTATGATAAAGAAAGAGATTATTACCCAAAATGTTATTTTAACATGGAAATTATTTTTAAATGGTTCGAATAATGACATAAATTAATCATGCATGATATAGTAAATATGAATATGTTTCTAGTATAATTTAATAACATACTATTGTCATTATATATAAGGTTAAATGTATTTGTTACCAAAGCAAAGTGATAGGTAAGAGTTATTTCCTCAAACTCATTATTATCTAAGTCTGTTTATGTGTGAGTATTTATGGGGAAATATTTATCATCGGTACCCATATATCATAAAAATTCATTCAAAAGGAATATTGTATGGTTTTTGGGAGGTTATATTTAACTAGATTATCATTTTTAATGTTTTAAAGATTTATCTTTCTAAATCATTTTAATTGTAGTCCATGTTTTCAAAATGATTTTAAGGATTTATTTGTATAAACATGAATGTTTTGAAATGATTATTCTTTTCAAAATTTTAATCTTTTTATGGGACACTTTGATTCAAAAATTTTTTTTAAATTAATTATTTTTTAAATGTGTGACTTTTAAATCATTTCACAGAAAGGGATATTTCTCTCAAAAAGTTTTACTGATCATTTTCAATTATATCAGCATCATTTACTGGATATTATACCTGATTGAAGCAAATTTATTATATTACAATCATCCATATTTTATTGAATGAGTTATTATATGTTTGATTCTAAATGTTTTATTTCTATACCATTCATTGTTTATGGTTAATGTATTGACATTTCATATGCTAGTTTTAATATGATTGTTTATGTAATGTTTAAACCTTTTCATACAAGGAATGTATTGGAATTAGTGAGTAACAGGTGGAGACCACTATAGCTCCCCAATGCATTGGTAGGTCTCATGGGACAATTATATGTTGAATTGGTATAGGACTTTCCCAATTTGATATATTGTCTTGGCCGATTCCTTAATCATTTTTAGATGTCTTGGCTAAGGCCTTTACAAAATGATTCATAATGTCTTCCATTATACATTCCATCATTATGAAAATAATATTGATGGTTCATGTGGTTATTCGACTAGTAGAATACCCATGACTATGTTTTATTGTGGTATTATTTACTCAGATCATATCATTTCCATAAAGAGTTCATGTTTATTATTTTTAAAGGCATGCTTTTTCAATTATTTACCATTCCTATTGTTTATGTTATCATCCGCTTAGTGGTTTACTATTAATAATCATTTGATCTCACCGATTTCTTATGTTTTATTTTCCCAAGAATTACAAGAAGTCTATTATCATTTATGTGTAGGGTTAAGATAAATGGGAATATTGGAATTCTCAAAGAACTATCTATGTGTATTTTATTTTTGAAATTGTAATGTGAAGTTGATGTATTTAATCAATTTCCAAGACAACTAAACTAATTGGTCTTTTGGGACATGATTTCATTATAACATGCCAATTTTTTACCATAATGCATCGACTCTGGGTAACTGGGGTTGGATCATTAGAGTTGGTATTAGAGGAAGTTTATTACAAACCTTGGAAACTAGATTTATAAAAACACTGATTAGATAACACTACCCTAAGATAGACATTGTGGATTTGTATAGAAGAACTTCCTAGAATTTTGGTACTGTAGAGAATTTATGAGTTTTTCTAGCAATACATCCCTGTCTGGATACGAGCAGGTAGAGCCAGCTCTGGTACATATGTACCTAGTGGTAAAACCTGAAAACACCACTTTGAGGTAGACTCGAAAAAGAACTGGTGTACGACAACGGGCATTTCTGCACTCTTGGTTACAACACACCAAAGGGATATGCTTAGGATTATTCAAATTTTAATTACAGGACATTATGATGAATTTAGGAGTAAATACTTCCTCAATGAAAACATTTTATGATTTTAGATTATAATCATAATCATTTAAATTTTTGTTTGTTATTTTACTATTTTGGAATTATGCATTGTGATTCATAAACTAACCTAGTGTATACCATTGTTTAGAAATGGTGCCTAGTATAAGTAATGAGTTTTCTAGAAATACACATGATTGAAGGATTAATAAGGATCATATGTTTCATCATTTTAAGACAACATTTAAAAGGGAAATTGTCTCCCATGTATTATCATCATATGAAGAAATATTTTCATCTATTAATAAGATATGTAATGAATTCCCTAAGTCATATGGCTTTCAAGGGAATCAATAGAAGAAAATAATGGAAGAGGGAATGATGGATAAAGGGAAAAGGAGAAAGAAGGATTTTCCCAGATGTGATAACTGTGGAAAGAATCACCTTGGTAAAAGCTTGAAGGGAATGGGAGTTTTATATAAGAGTGGTGAAAAAGGACCCCATGTACGTGATTGCAAGAGAAAGGAAAAGGTTACAAATGTACAATACTTCATCATCAAGTATTGGGACACTACACGAAGAAATGTCCAAATATACCCCAAATGCTTCTATTGAATAATAATCAAGTTATGATACTACCAAGGATGAAGGGGAATGTTTAGATATATTATGTTGTAATTAAAGTATTGTGTCATTTGAGTATGGAATTAATGATTTAAATGTTATAATAATTATAGAGTATAAAAGGATGATACTGCAACATTATTTCATTAAGTACTTGAGATTGTGCGGAACCATGTAAAGTTACTAAATATCGTGTTTTTCTTTAAAAATATGTGGTTGAGAGAAAGATAAACCATAATATGGTTCTGATTCTAAGGTATTGAATTTTGAATAACATATGATTGATTTGGATAAATTATATAGGATATTTTTGACTACATTGAAACTGATTAATGATTTGAATATTCTGTTGAACCAACTAGAGAATTAGTTGAACTCATATTTTGATAATCCCAATTATGCTCAATTATAGTTCGATAATTCTTATATTGATCAATGGATAATTAGTTATTTCAGTATTTCTGTACACCATGCACATATTCATATATTATAATATTTCTATTATCTTCGTAGAATTCGGTTACTGGATGGATATATATTCTATCTTAACCCATTATGGCAATAGAATGCTTAAACAGACAAGTGGTCACTCTTACAGAACAAAGATACCGAATTGTAAAGTCTACCGTTACGTGAAGATCACCGATACATCAATCCTACCGATACAGACAAGTCACCATTATGCAAGTCTACCGATACGTGAAGGTTATCGATACAGACAAGTCACCGTTATGCTAGTCTACCGATACGTGAAGGTCACTGATACATCAAGTCCACTGGTACAAAAAGTCTACCGATACGTGAAGGTTACCAATACAGACAAGTCACTGTTATGCAAGTCTACCGATACGTGAAGGTCACTAATACATCATGTCCACCAATACAACATGTCTACCGATATGTGAAGGTCACCGATACAGACAAGTCATCGTTAGGCAAGCCTCCCGATACAGAGAATTCACCGCTATGCAAGCCTACCGGTACATGAAGGCTACCATTACACGAAAGGTCACTTGTATATTAATTCTACCGCTACCGATCAAGTCTACCGACATACATGAAGTCTACCGATGGAAAAGCTACTATTACACGAAAAGTTACCCATACAAGAGGATACCGATACAAAGACTTACTGATACACAAGGCTTCCAATATCCAAAGCTATCGTTCCAGAGAATCTGACGATGCCTTAATTACTTTATCTTTGTTAAATCTAACGAATGGTCATATTAGGTATATTTTAATGCTCTTTCATTTATTTAATCTAGGTTGTTGGATGTCAGGGAATCGTACCACGTACCTGCAAAAAGAAATCATTTCTTTTGCCGGAGCTCGTGGTATAAATATAAGAAATCCTGTTTCCTGAAAAAAAGAAGACATACAAGATACAATAGACAATATACATACAAAAGTGATCTACAAGTGACATACACAAGAAGAGATCATACAGATATACATTCACGACAAAAAATACACAGAATCTCATACACACTCATGCTTAATCAAGAAGAGTTGTGTACTTTCACGAGGACTTTGATGAACTTCATCGACTACTTTTCACTGTCTCTGAACCTGGATGTCAAGAAGACAACACTCTGTTTTCCAGAAAAAAAACCAGAAGTGGACTCAGAACCATTTTTGATCAATCTGAAGGAGTCCAGAGCTACACTGCAATCACTAGAGCCATTCTAAACTCTATATCTTACTCAGTGATTTATTATTTACATTACAAGCAGTGTGTGTCATCAATTTTAATTTACACATACACTGTCTCCTGAAACTTAACTAGAGGATCTGTAAATCCTCATTCAAAATTCTTACATCTTCTATTTCCCACTGTGGATAGTGGTAGAGGTCGTGTGTGACCTGGACAGCTGTATTTTCTGTTGTTTTTGTTTCCCACGAAGAATTGTGGTAGAGGTCTTTGACTTGAGCAGTTGTAAACTGTTGTGATCCCCGATCCAGGGTGTGGATCAAATTTATATAAATTGGAGAGGACTAAGTCTCGAATTGATACTGAACCTCTTGGTTACATCTGCTATTCTTTATTTAGTTTTATCTAAAACCTTTTTATTCCGCTGCTAAGTGCTCTAAAATTTAAACTGTTTTTTAAAGTTACTGTGATAATTTAATTAGGAAGTTTTTTCATTACTTGAAAATTATTATGTTAGTTTCAAAAGCTAATCTGATCTTCTGATTAGATTAACTGGTAATTAATCAATCCCTTGAGAACCTAACAGAAACTTTGCTTTAGTTCAAATTCACTACAATTAAATTATTATCTTAAATTGAGGGATTTTAGTAATGGATATTAAACAGAAATTTTAATTGGAACTCAATTCACCCCCCTCTTGAGTGTCCACTCCGAGTTACATTTGGTATCAGAGGGTTATAAAATATTTTCTGAAGTACTCTGTTTTTCAACTGTGATTTTAGTTGTATTTTAAAGTTCTTAAAATTTCTGTTATTTCTAAATTTTTATCTCTTTAAATTTATTTTTTCTATCAAGTTATCATGGATAACAGAATTGAAGGTGTTGCTACTAATAGACCATCATTTTTCAATGGAAACAACTATGCTCAGTGGAAGATTAAGATGAAAATTCATTTATAAAGCATGTGTTTTAATATTTGGACTGCCATAGAATCAAAATTTAAAATTCCCACTACTATTAGATCTACTTGGAATAAAGCTACTAAAACATATTACAATAATAATTGAAAATCTATGAATTCTCTGTATTGTGCTTTAGGAGATGAGTAATTTAATAGAATATCTTCTTGTAAGACTGCATATGAAATTTCGGATACTCTAGGTATTTCTCATGATGGAATAACTAATGATAAGGAAATGAGATAGTACACCTATACTATCAAATACGATAATTTTAAGATGAAACCTGATGAACCCAGTTCTGATATGTATCTTAGGTTTAACGAAGTTTTCAACATAATGATATCACTGGGAAAGGAAGTTTCATCAAAGGAGAAGATCATGAGAATTTTTAGATGCCTACCTGAATGATGGGGGGTACTTCTATTTCAATCAGAGAATCATGTGATATTGGTAAACTGCCAGTCAAAAAATTTATTGGTAAGTTGATGATGTATGAATAAGAACCAAAAAAGAAGTTAGTTTCCTTCAAGGCATCTACTTCAAAGAATAGGGATAAAGAGAAAATTCAGACCATGAGTGATAGCTCAGGCTGTGTTGAAAGTGCATCTGACAGTGATGTAGAAATGGCTCACATAGCCAGAAGAATTAAGAAGTTTTATAGGAAGAAGAATTTTTTTAGAAAATAAAATTAAAAGGGTAAGTATGACAACAAGGGTCACTGGAAAAAGGCTGGAAGAAATCTAACAAATCTAATGAAGTTGTCTGCTATGAATGCAAAAGAAATGGACATATAAAAGCTGACAGTACAAAGATGAAATAATAAAAGAAATATGAGTATAAGGATAATAAGTATAAGAAAGCAATGAAGGCTATGTGGAGTGCTTCTGAGGATAGTTCCAGTGAACTTGAAGCTTCTGAGACTGAAAACAGAAATAAAGAAAAAATGTGTTTTATGACAAACACATCTGAGGTAACATCTGAAACTCCTTCTTTAAATACATATTATTCTAGAGATGATTGTGATTCTGAAAATATGTTAAAATATGAACTATTTGAATACTGTGATATGTTTGAAGAAACATATAATGAGCTGAAAGGAAAATACAAAGGTTTAAAGAAACAGTATGCTTTAACTGTTAAACATAAAACTGATTTTGACATAGAAATGGAAAAGAATGCTCAACTACATAAAGAAAACACTGAACTGAAATTGTCAAATGAGAAACTTAGGAAGGATTTTGAAAAGTTCTCAAATGGAAAACATACTCTTACTCAAATGCTTGGTAACCAGATTGCACCTAGATATAATACTGGTATAGGATACCAACCTGGACAAACAAAAATTACCAAAACTAGATTTATTCATAAATCTGGACAGAATGTAGATAGTTCTAGTTCTGGAAGTTCATATGCTTCAACTAGTTATATTCCTATTTACAGATCCAACACGGTTTATCTTTCAAAATCAGTTGATTCTATAAATTTTATGAGACCCATAAGACAAGTTTGGGTACCTAAAGTTATATTAGCTAACCTGTCTGGACCCAAGAAAATCTGGGTACAAAAATCATTTCCTATCTAAATCTGTTTAGTAGGGAACCTTCTTAAAGAGCTCCTGTAGAAGGACTTTGTACTTGGATAGTGGATGTTCAAGACATATGTCAAGAGACTTCTCATGATTTGAAATCTTAGTCAGAGTTGATGGAGGTTTTTTCACCTTTGGTGATAATTCTGAAGGGAAAATCATCGACTTAGGCCAGATTTGTAACACTGACTTAGTATTAATTTCTAAAGATCTTTTTGTTGATGGGATTAAGTATAATTTACTAAGTATTTATCAGTTATGTGATGATGGTTTTAATGTTAAATTTGAAAATAAATCTTGCA
The DNA here is from genome assembly GCA_963277665.1 of Viscum album. Lineage (NCBI taxonomy): Eukaryota > Viridiplantae > Streptophyta > Magnoliopsida > Santalales > Viscaceae > Viscum > Viscum album. The sequence continues at coordinate 956,381,256 of OY728126.1, forward strand.
ATGTTTTTAATTCTAAAATTTCTTTAGTATTTTCTGCCTTGCAAACTGAAAATGTCTATACTGTTGATTTAAATTATTTAGCTATGAAAAATATTAATTGTTTAAATGCCTTTCACAAAGAGTCTTGGATTTGGCACAAAATATTAGGACACTGCAATGTACATTCACATAGAAAACTTACTAGAAATAACTTAGTTAGTGACCTACCAAAACTTGAATTCCCAACAAATAAAGTTTGTAATCCCTGTCAAAAGGGAAATCAACATAATGTTTCATTCAAATCAAACAAAGAATTTTCAACTTCTCAACCTATCGAGTTGGTTCACATGGATTTGTTTTGACCTTCTAGAGTTTCCAGTTTTAATGGGGCTCACTATGTCTATGTTCTAGTAGATGACTACTCTAGGAATACATGGGTATATTTTCTAGCCCAAAAAGTGAAAATTGTTCTTAATTTGTTAAATATTCCAAGAATGTAGAGAACCTTAGTGGACATAAGATTAAAACCTTGAGAAGTGATCATGGCTGTGAGTTTGAAAATCATGAGTTTGAATCCTACTTCTCACACAATGGCTACAGTCACAATTTCTCTGCCCCTAGGACACCTCAGCAAAATGGTGTAGTAGAAAGGAGGAATAGAACCCTTCAAGAAATTTCCACAACCATTCTCAATGAGTATGACCTACCTATTTATTTTTTTCCTAAAGCTGTCAATACAAGTTGTTATATTATCAATAGAGTCTTGATCAGACCTATTCTTAAGAGGACCCCTTATGAGTTGTGGAACCATATAAAACCTAAGGTTGACTACTTCAAAGTTTTTGGTTGCAAAGTATTTATTCTTAATACCAAATATAATCTTGAAAAGTTATCTTCCATGAGTGATGAAGGAATTTTCCTAGGTTACTCTATTTCTAGTAAATCCTATAGAGTTTTCAATAAGAGAACCAAATGTGTGGAGGAATCTATTCACATCAAATTTGATGAAACCGATCCACATGAACCTAATACCTCTCTTGAAAATCATGAAGATGATCTCTCTGTTTTGAACATTAATGTTGAAGATAGTAGACCTATAGTTAAAACATCCAGTTCTGTAAATTTTACAGAACCTGCTTCTGTTGATTCCCAACCTATTGATGAACCGGAAATATCTAGCCCTACCTTTTTGAGACCAACTAGGATTCTAAAGAACCATATTTTAGATTCTGTTGTAAGTAATCTAGATAGAGGAATACAGACTAGAGATTCTCTAAGAAATTAGTTTGAACATCAAGCCTTTATTTCACAGTTAGAACCTAAAAATATCGATTATTCTATCAATGATGAATTTTGTGTAGTGGCTATGCAAGAAGAACTAAATCAATTTGAAAGAAATAAAGTCTGGGAATTAGTAGAAAGACCTAAAGACACATTAACCATAGGAACAAAGTGGGTTTTTAGAAATAAAGTTGATGAATCTGGAAACATCATTAGAAACAAAGCTAGACTAGTTGCACAAGGTTACAATCAAGAAGAAGGAATTGACTATGAGGAAACCTTTGCACCTGTAGCTAGATTATAGGCAATTAGGATCTTACTTGCCTTTGCATCACATCTGAATTTCAAGTTATATCTAATGGATGTGAAAAGTTCTTTTTTAAATGGTTTTATTGTTTAAGATGTTTTTGTAGAACAACCATGTGGTTTTTCAAATCCACACTTTCAACAGATAAAAATTTTATTATTTCAAAAGGCTTTAAAAAAGGAATTTCTGATCCCAATCTTTTTATAAAAATAATTTCAAAAGATGTTTTAATAGTACAAATCTGTGTTGATGAAATTATTTTCGGATCTTCTAAAAATTATTTATATACTGATTTTTCAAAGGTTATGAAAAATGAGTTTGAAATGAGCTTAATGGGAGAGCTTATGTACTTTCATGGATTTCAAATATTTCAATGATTTTATTATTTTGAATCAGAGTAAATATACTAAGGATTTATTAAAACGATTTGGTTTGGATAGTAATAAGGGAAGTGATACACCTATGAGTACCACTTGTAAATTAGATATTGATGAAACTGGGAAACCAGTGGATCAAACTAATTACAGAGGTATGATTGGGAGTTTACTTTATCTTACTGCTAGTCGACCTGATATTATGTTTAGTGTATGTATGTGTGCTAGATTTCAAGCTAACCATAAAGAGTCACACTTTATTGCTGTAAAAAGGATTTTCAAATATCTTAAATATACTGCTATTTTGGGACTATTTAACCCAAAAGGACAATCATTTGATTTAATAAGTTATTCAGATGCTAACATTGCTGGATGCAAGTTAGATAGAAAGAGAACATCTAGAATATGTCATTTACTTGAAAAGTCCCTAGTATCATGGTGTAGTAAGAACCAGAACTCAGTTGAATTATCTACTGCTGAAGCAGAGTATATAGCTGCTGGTAGTTGCTATACACAGATTCTGTGGATGAAACAAAATTTATTGGACTATGGATTTTATTTTAAACATGCTTCTATTAACTGTGATAACACTAGTGCGATCAACATCTCAATGAACCATGTGTCTCACTCTAGAACCAAACACATTGATGTTAGACACCACTTTCTAAGAGATCATTATCAAAGAGGTGATATAACTCTTGAATTTATAGGCACTGAACTCCAATTAGATAATATATTCACTAAGCCTATAAGTTAAGAAAGACTAAGTTTCATTAGACACGAATTAGGAATGATAACTTACTCTTAAACCGTTAGGATAAACCTCACCGTTAGGATAAAGCTCACCATTAGGATAAACCTCACCGTTAGGATAAACCTCACTGTTAGGATAAAACTTACCGTTACAATAAAAATTACCATTAGGATAAACCTCATTGTTAGGATAAACCTCACCATTAGGATAAACCTCACTCTTAGGATAGACCTCACCATCTAAGGACACCTCACTGGTACATCTCTCGCGCTGTTTTAAATTTTCGTATTAAGGCCGAGACATCAAAACTTTTTTTTAATATGAGATTTATTTTATATGTGAATCCCAAATGATATTAAACCTGACTCTAGATATCACTCAATCACCATGAACCCGTCTGTTCTAATCCCTCCTACCTAAAACCTCTCAAGCCCGCAAAACCCTATGCCTCAGAATCTGAAATGGAACGTGTGATGCGACCCTCAGTGGATGAAGAGAGTGATGTGCCGCAAGCTACGAAGTAGAAAGTAACCAATACTAGTGCTACTGGATGCAGTAGAGGTGTTTTTCGAAGTAACCCTATGAATCTTCATTTATCAAAGTGAGAAATTGTAGTGGAAATGGAATTATGTGCAGAATGGCTGTTAAAAAGTATGTCCATGATTCTGAAGATTTTACAATAGCAAGGATGGCTTGAATGCTTCATGAACAATAATGGACCATATTATCTAGGTCTGGTAAAATAGTTATATGAGTTTGTATATTTTGAAACATCAGAAGAGGAGAATAGGATGATTTCCTTTGTGAATGGTCAACAGTTTTTGTTTTTATCTGTTGAATGGGCTAAGAACCTTAGAGTTCCTCATAGAGGTGATTATGGATTTTATTAAAAATCCATACCAACTGCTAGTGACATTTTCAAATATGAGGATGCCTTGTTCTAATAGATAGGAAATGGAATTCCCATAAAGGTCATTTCTACAGAGATGGCCGGGGAAGATAAACTACGTTTTAAGTTCATTCAGCATGTGATTTGTCCAAGGAGAGGAAATTTTGCTACCCTCAGATTTCAGGATATTTATTTGTTGTATCTATTGAAGCATGGAGTAAAGGTGAATTTGTGCAGATTGCTAATGATTTAGATTGAGTATATGAATAGACCGAAGTCTAAGTCCAACGCACTATTCTTTCCTAGGTTGATTTTTATTATGTTGAAGGAAAAAGAGGTAGCTGGACCTCAAGATGAAACTGTTGTGGTTAAGGATAATTTTTGCATCACCAGGACTATTTGTAAGTTTATGAAAGTTATCTAGAACCCTTGGAAGAAATCATGGGGTAATGATGAAGGTAAAATCTATGATAATTACACACTTTTGGACCATCATTCTAGACCAAAGGATGTGAGGCATCCGGGTCTTGGTCCAGATAATCCAAAACTGATCTACAGTGATGATGAGGCAGAAACTGAGGAGGAAGAGACGTCAGTTGAGGAAGGAGGAGACCCAGATTTACCTCCTAGTCTTGTGCATCAAAATATTTCCTATAGAGTAGCTAGCCCTCCAAAAGAACTACCAAGGAGAGAAACTGATATGAAGGACAGTGATACTGAGTCCACTGAAGAAGAAGAAGAAGAAAAAGAATATAAGAATGTTTTCAAAGACACCTCTGAGGAGGATGAGGAAAACGAGTAAGATCAACTTTCTCATGAAGAAAAGGAGGATGTTGCTGAATCAAATGATGAGGAAAGTTAAGAAGAATAGCTCAGTTTGAGCTCTCTGATAGATAGTACAATCAAGATAGTGCCTGATCAGGAAGCATCAGTGGAACCTACTGCCATTATTTGGGGAGTCATTGATGACTCAGAAAAGGATAGGACTCACCCCAATGGTGATCTATCAGAACAAATGATTATTGAATCTGTTGATGTTTTAGAGGCGATTGTGGAGTTACCACGAGCAGAACAGTTAGAGGATATTCCCCAAGAGAATGATCTAAGTGAGGGGGAGCATCTTGGTTCAGTTTATGTGTTGTATGACATCGAAGGTTGGTCATCAGATCAAGGATATATTGTTCTTGGACATAATTATGGAGATTCGGATGAGGACGACCATCCTCAAAGGGATTTTGTAATCATACCTGATGTGGCAGAAAATTTGGCAACCAAGGAGGTCCTTTATAAATTAAAGGCTGAAATGAAAGAAGCAACGAGAGAATCAGTGGAAGATTTGAAGACAAGACTGGTTGATGAAATGAGGAGTGTGGAGAAATCCCTAGATCTATCTCTGGGATGTGTTGTGTCTAGACCAGTAAAGGAAATGATCGATGAGTTAAAGTATTCCATACTCAAATTGAGAGTTGGACAGGATCTGTGGTTGCTCTAAGACAATTGATTGCTTCATTAACTGCCATGAACAGCTCTCAAACCCAAGTGAATACTGATATCAAATATATCAACAAAGTATTCAAGCAGTTTGTGGAAGTATTTGAGGCTTTTAAGACATCAGTCAAAGAACATTTGAATAGTCAATATGCACTTGTTCAGAAGGTGGTTAGTAATTTGACACAGTCTTTCAAAGAGACAGTAGCTTTCTTGGTAAAACCCCTTCCCTTATCCAGCTCCACTGTAAACATTGACCAAATCAGAACTGTGATCCAGGAAGAGTTGGCTAAGGCCAGTACCAGTGGCACCTCAGATACTCAGATCCTTGCTACCACTAGAGAAATTTAGCAATTTTTTTCGTGATCACCTACGAGCATCTACTGCTTCTCAAGATGCCATTAAGAATAAGGTGGAATCTTACTTTGAGAAGGTCTATACCAATCATAAAATGACCAATCATTTAAAGCACTTAATGGAGAATATGAAGTTGCCTCTAGTCACTCAAGATTTCAGAGAACAGGTTAGTAAGATCAGGTAGCTTACTCCTTCCTTGGATAAATCCATTGAAAATCTACATGATTTTGTGTCAGCAATGGAGAGAGGAGGTAGTATTATTATGGATTTCAGGAACCTGTTGCTTCCATTCTTGCATGTGGATGCCAGAACTATCATTGTACCTCCCGATCTTCCTGCCTCTGCCTCTAGGAGTACACCTTAGTTGACTTCATTTCAGGCTATTCGAATCTTGACACCTATGTTCCCACAGAGAAGCACAGATTTCAGATATGATACAGTTTTAGTGGCTGACCCTCCAATTGTTCTTTCAGTAATTCCCAAGCCATCTACTCAATCTAAACATGCACCCTCTTCTAGTCGTAAGGGAAAGAATCCTGTTCAAGAGGATGATTGAGTGATTCTGGATGTCTTTGATAGGATTCACTTGTATTTTTTTGTAATACTGTCTTTATCAGATTGTACCTTTGGTTACTTAATGGGAATTTAATTTTACATTCTCCACTTTATTGTGTTTATGTTTACTTGCCATCTGTTCTCTTTTTGTCTCTGATTCTCCCCTTCTTTTTGTTAATCACAAAGGGGGAGAAAATGAAACAAATGTGAACTGTGAGTGCAATTGAAAGGAAAATGAAACAAATGAGAACTGTGAGTGAAATTGAAAGGAAAATGAAACAAATGAGAACTATGAGTGCAATTTAAAGGAAAATAAAACAGATGAGAACAATGAGTGAAATTGAATGAAAATTGAATCAAATGAGAACTGTGAGTGCAATTTAAAGGGGGAGAAAAATGAGAACTTGGTTTTAATGTTTTTTTTGAAATTTTTCCTCTGACACCATTTTTAATTTTCTCAATTGGCATAATTTGTGATTATCAAAAAGGGGGAGATTGTTGAACCCTATGGAGAATTAATTGAACTCATATTTTGATAATCCCAATTATTCTCAATTATAGTTTGATAATTCCTATATTGATCAATGGTTAATTACTTATTTCAGTATATCTATACACCATGCACATATTCATATATTATAATATTTATATTATCTTTAGAGAATTTGGTTACTGGATGGATATATATTCTAACTTAACCCATTCTTCCAATATAATTCTTAAACAGAAAAGTGGTCACCGTTACAGAACAACGAAACCGATTTATAAAGTCTACTGTTACGTGAAGATCATTGATACATCAAGAATACCGATACAGAATGTCACCGTTATGCAAGTATACTGATACGTGAAGGTTACCTATACATACAAGTCACCGTTATGCAAGTCTACCAATATGTGAAGGTCACCAATACATCAAGTCCACCAGTACAACCAGTCTACTGATACGTGAAGGTTACCGATACAGACAAGTCACTGTTATGAAAGTCTACCGATACGTGAAGGTCACTGATACATCAAGTCCACCAGTACAACAAGTCTACCGATATGTGAAGTTCACTGATACAGACAAGTCACCGTTATGCAAGCCTACCGATACAAACAAGTCACCGCTATGCAAGCCTATCGGTACATGAAGGCTACCATTACACTAAAGGTCACTAGTACATTAAGTCTACCACTACCGATCATGTCTACTGACAGACATGCAGTCTACTGATGGAAATTCTACCATTACACGAGAATTTACCGATACAAGAGTTTACCAATACAAAGGCTTACCGATACACAAGGCTACTGATATCCAAAGCTACCGTTCCAGTGAATCTGGCGCTGCCTTAATTTTGTTATATTTTTTTAATCTATCCAATAGTCATATTAGGTATATTTTAATGCTCTGTCATTTATTTAATGAAGGTTGTTGGATGTCAGGGAACCGTACCTCGTACCTGCAAAAAGAAATCATTTCTTTTTCCAGAGCTCATTATATAAATATAAGAAGTCCCTGTTGCTACAAAAAAAATACATTCAAGATACAATAGAAAATATACATGCAAAAGTGATATACAAGTGACATAAAAAAGAAGAGCTCATACAGATATACATGCACGACCAAGAAGACACAGAACCTCATACACACTCACGCTTACTCAAGAAGATCTGTGTACTTTTATGAGGACTTTGAAGAACTTCATCGAATACTTTTCACTACCTCTGAACCTGGATGTCAAGAAGACAACACTCTGTTTTCATGAAAAAAACTAGAAGAGGACTTAGAACCATTTCTGATCAATCCGAAGGAGTCTAGAGCTACACTGCAATCACTAGAGCCATTCTAAACTCTATATCTTGCTCAGTGATTTATTATTTACATTACGAGTAGTGTGTGTCATAAGTTTTAATTTTCACTTACACTGTCTCCTGAACCTTAACTGGAGGATCTGTAAATACTCATTCAAACTCCTTACATATTCTATTTCCCACTGTGGATAGTGGTAGAGGTCGTGTGTGACCTGGAAAACTGTATTTTCTGTTGTTTTTGTTTCCCATGAAGAATTGTGGTAGAGGTATTTGACCAGGACAGTTGTAAACTGTTGTGAACCCCGATCTAGGGTGTGGGTCAAATTTATATAAATTTTAGAGGACTAAGTCTCGGCTTGAGACAAAACCTCTTGGTTACATCTGCTGTGCATTATTTAGGTTTATCTAAAACCTTTTTGTTCTGCTGCTAAGTGCTTTAAAATTTAAACTGTTTTTTAGTGTTACTCTGATAATTGAATTAGAAAGTGTTTGCATTAATTGAAAATCATTAGGTTAGATTCAAAAGCTAATATGATCTTCTGATTAGATTAAATGGGAATTAATCAATCCCTTGAGAACCTAACTGATAGATTTCTTTCGTTAAAATTCACTACAATTCAATTAGTATTTTAAATTGGGGGATTTTAGTAAAGGATTTCAAACTTGAATTTTAATTGGAACTCAATTCACCCCCCTCTTGAGTGTCCACTCCGACCAACATATTCCATAATTGTTGGAGTTTAAAACATTTTTGGATTGAAAGTGTATATCCGGTATTCTATAATGAATAAGGGAGAATGAATTTAATCAAAATGGTTTTATTGTAATTCAGGGGCTATCGTGATTTTTAAAGAATACATGATGAAGGTATTCACATGTAAATAAATGGAAAAAAATATCTTCATTGTTTTTACCTTCCTTATAAAATTTTGACTGTGAGTTATGATATAGGTGATTTGTTTAGGTCTAAAGGTTGGAATCGATTAAGTTTGACATTGGATATTATTGTTATGGTTAAACGACTTCCTGATATTTTTTGGATTGTCATAAAAAGGACAACTCGGAGGTCGGGTGACAAGGGTGGATAACTTACCACTAGCATACATGATTCCCTGGTTTTTATAATTTATTTTTTTAAATAGCATGAAAAATGAATTATAAATTCATTATTTTTGGAACCCAATACAATTAGGATAAATAGAATATTTTTGAACTCGATTATCATTTGGAGTGAAAGATGATTTTGTGGTAGTAATTTTTTGAAGGATGAAACTCTACTTTTCATGTATATTTATTTCCTCTGAATCTATGAATAAATTAATTCTTAAACTTTAGGGAAGGAATCTTAAAATCAAAAATGAGTTATCTTAATACCTTATGTTTTGTTGAACTTTATATATTTTAAATCATCATAGATTGATGGTTTTGAGGCCATCAATTTTACACTTGTTTATGATTGATGACATCAATAACTCTCTGTAAATATATACTTTTTTCCTCCAATTATGTGTCTCTTATTTCAACCAATGTTCTCTTAATCCTGTTCATAATTTGGTTTTTTCTTTTTCATTCCATTTTCTTCTTATTAAGACTAAATTTTATTAACCCAATTTCCGATTTTGGTTTTCCCCAATGGTATTTTTCTATTTTTATCCATTTATTTTAGAAGAAAAATTTCAAATTGTGGGGAATCAATTTATTGGAGGAGAGAATGTGACACCCCAATATTTCATAGTACGTTATCTCATTAATGTAATTCAATAGCTTTCGCTACACGCAACATCGAGTTCGAGCGCACCAAAACATACCAAACTAGCCATTCAAAAAGCGGTAATAAATATTATTAACTTATTTTTGAATCTAATATACTCTATATAATTTTGACGTCCATATTATGTGTTTCGTAGACATAATATAATAACAAATTCATTTTTCATATGAAAGAAGTATTTTCATAAAAAATGCAATTTTACAGCCTTTTAAGGGAGAACCCTTCATAAAACTAATATTTGACACTTTTAAATATTTAATTTAATGAAATTATATTATTCTTTAGAAGGAGGAGATAAAATTTTTGTTTTGATAAAATTTTTTTTACTTTTCTGAAAACTTTCATATATTGACGAATAGTGATACAAACAATGTTTTAATTGAAAACAACTTTTTTAATAAAAGTAATTTATCGAGTAAAATTATGCATTTTAAAAGTTTTTATGTATAATTAGATTATATTTATATCATTTAATACAATTTATGTCATTATAAGATATTTCACATTTAAATATGACAAAAACACAAGTCAATCTTTGGATAGTTTTAACTTTTTAAAAACCCGCTTTTTGGTTTTTACAACATGAATTAATTATTATTTAATAAATGAAACTTTTATGTTTTGAATCTGGTAAAATAGAATTCATTTTTTAATTTGGAATATCAAAATTACCTTTGGGTTTATTTTTGTTATTTTTCTGAAAACATTCAACTTTTGATAAATAATGAAAAAACACTCCGTTATTATTTAAAACCGACATTTTATGTAAATAACTATTTAATTTATTTAAATTAATTTTAAGTAAAAAATGATATATAATACTTATATATGTTCAATTTAATTCTTTGGAGCCATTTCATAATAAAATTAGATGTATTAAATTTTATTGAAATTTTTATCCTCTTTTACCCTCCTCCTAGGAGCATTAGCAAATTTGCATAAAACATAATTTTACCGCTTCTGTGATTTAAATTTCAAAAATATGAGAGACACAACTAAAATAATCATGTAAAATCTGGATCAATAAGATGAAAATAATTTTTTGTGAATAGTAACTTTTTACTTTTTTTTATCATGGTTAAAAGTAAATAGGGTAATTAAGGGTTAAACTGAAATCATAATTACCCTAACACATGTCCTAATTATATTGGAAAATTATAATTATACTAAATAACAATTGTAATTATATATGATCCTTTAAATACACTTGGATTAGATTAGGAATTTTATTATTATTTTATTTAATGGAGAGTTAAAAGTGTTAAATTTAATATTTAATAACTAAAACATTTTTAATATATGGTTACACACAATATAAATTCGACTATAAATATTCATTAGTAAGATAAAAATATTTAATACATAATGGTATTTTATTTTTAAATTTTAGACATTAAATAAATAAATTAATTTATTACACAATATTGATGAAGTAATTAACTTATTAATGGAAGAATCAAATAAATGTTATTAAAAATATTAAAATAAATACAATTTCAAAGATTTTATGACATCCTAGAATTTTATAGGTGAATAATACAAGTTAGGGTTGATTCAATGTATCCTATTCCAATTAATAATGTTGTGATGACTTTCAAAAAAACCAAATACCATATAATGTCAAATTTGACATAAATTTATTTTTAAAACAAATACTATTTTGTTAGCTGATATAATATTCTTAAAAATATAATGTTCAGAAAAAAGGATTAAATAATATTATATATCTCATTAATGAACCAATTTATGTTCTATTTGATGTTTATAGTATGATTTTTAACCATAAAGTGTAATAATACAAGAACACACGGTAAAAGTTAAAATATTTAACTAAGAGTTAAATCCAAAAGATAAGGTTAAAATAGTAATCTAAACATGTCTAAAAACTATTGTATGAGAGGAGATAGACCCATAACTACCTACGAATTGAAATAAATAAATTTGGAGCCATTATAAACAAAATATTATTTTATAATAATTAATCTTTAATCATTTCCTAAAGTGACCCTCACCCCTCTTATAAAAGGGTACTTCCCCTTTTCTCAAAATCTCACATCCAAAGGCATTTGGCTCGGCCAAAACCTGCCCCAATATCGTCCTAAATTTCATCACATCAACCTAGAGTCCTCACATTGATCATAAATCCAAGGTAAGGAGCACTTTTGATCTACTAAAAAGGAAACACCTGAAGAAGAGGTAATAATTTCACCAGCCACTTTCAAGTAATTTTATTCTTCCACTTCCTCTTTCTTAGTTTTTTACATACCAAAATAATAACTCTAGTACCTCCTACATACTATGATGTTATTATAAATATGGGACAACCATATTTTTATTATAATCATAATAAAAATGAAAAAATCACCAAACGTGCGTACGTACGGCTTACTGTCTCCACGCACTACTAGATATTCCAACTTTCCCAATGGTTTTAAACAGTTGGGATATCCATTGAAACTGTTGGGATAATTATTCCCAACGGTTTCACAAACTGTTTGTATGTGAGGTGTGGAAATAGCTCTATACCAATGGTTTCTAGAAAACTGTTGGTATATATGGTCTGAAATTAATCTATACCAACGGTTCTACTTAAAACGTTGGTATATATATGTACCAACAGTTCATCAACTGTGGGTACTGGTGAGTATTTTATTCCAACCCATAATATACCAACAGTTTTAGAACTGTTGGCATACCTGTATACCAACAGTTTCAAAACCATTGGTATACTCTGTCTTGTGTAACAACGGTTTTAGAACCATTGGCATACTTTCATAATCACAGCTATGTATACCAAACGGTTTGCAGAACCATTGGTATACATCTTATATCCCCAAAAATGGACAGCCTGTAAGTAAACAGCCTGCATCATGCATGTGGACAACCTGCATCTATTGTGTGGTTTTGGAAATGATAGGTGCATTTAAAGTTTGATATGTGTATAAACTTTTGGGGGAGTGATCTCTAAAAGGTAGGAATGTATTTAGAAAGATCTGCTAAAAGGGATAAGCTATGAATTCAGTAATGTGTTGGGTTGTCAAAATCTGAAATTTGTTTACGGAAAACTGAAAATATGAAATATGATAACAAAATCAGGAATTTTTGAACTGTTTTGGTAACATGTGAATGACTCTAAAAGTTTTTAGAGAATTATTTTAGGAAATCTGAAATTGGTTTAAAAAATCAAGAACTTGTGAACTGTTTGTATAACCTGTGAACCGCTCAAATACTATTTTGATCATGGTTGCAGAAAATCTAAAATATGTCTGCAATATCAAAAAAATTGTAAACTATTTTTGTAATCATTGAAATTCTCCAAAAGTATTCTAAGCATGGTTGCATGAATATGTCATTTACATGTTCAATTAATGATTTTGATATTGAAGATGTCTAGATTCCCTACTCATCTCTCATGATATTTCAAAGTGGTATCAAGAGATTCAAAGTTTGTGAAGGTATGAATGTAAATCACTATCTTTGAGTTGTGTCGACCACACCGTGCATCAGATTGAAATGAGGGTGACTTGTACACATCACAAATTACCCATGGATCGTTTTCTTAATGTTTCAATAGAATCTAAATGAGTTTGGTCAGTTTTCCGTATGTCAGTTTTTGTTTTCACTTAAAATGATGTCCATTTTAAACAAAAGAGAGACACTTTGAGTGGTGTCATCCACACCGTGCCTCAGATTGAGGTGGGGTTCACTCATACATGTCAAAAATGACCCATGGATCATTTCCCTAAAGTATCAACACAATCCGAATGCGTTTGGTCGGTTTTTCGTATGCCAGTTTTTGTTTTCACTTAATGTCATGTCCGTTTCAAATAAAATTGAGATGGTTTGAGTGGTGACGGCCACACCAAACCTCGGATTGAGGCGAGGTTGACTCGTAAAAGTCACATATGACCCATGGATCGTTGTCCTAATGTTTCAATAGAATATGAATGCCTTTGGTCAGTTTTTTGTTGTCAGTTGTTGCATTCACTTAAAATGATGTCATTTTGAAATAATAGAGATACACTTTTAGTGGTGCCGTCCACTTTTCCCCTTGGATTGAGGAGGGGTTGACTCGTACACATCACATATGACCCATGGATCATTTTCCTAAATTTTAAATATAATCCGAATGCATTTGGTTGGTTTTACGTATGTCAATTATTTTTTCACTTAAAATGATGTTCATTTTAAACAAAAGAGAGACACTTTGAGTGGTGTCGGCCACACCATGCTTCAGATGGAGGCAGAGTTGAGACATACACGTCACATATGACCCATGTATCACTGTCCTAATTTTTCAATAGAATCTGAATGCGTTTGGTTGTTTTTATATATGTTAGTTGTTGTTTTCACTTAAAATGATGTCCATTTTAAACAAAAGAAGACACTTTCAGTGGTTCCGACCACACCATTCCTTGGATTGAGGTGGGGTTGACTCATACACGTCTGAAATGACCCATGGATCGTTTTACTAAAGCTTTAGCAGAATCTGAATGCATTTGGTTGGTTTTCCATTTGGCAGTTGTTGTTTACACTTAAAATCCTATCCATTTCAAATAAAAGTGAGACAATTTGAGTGGTTTCATCCACACCGGCCCCCAGATTGAGGTGGGGTTTAATCTTAAAAGTGACATATGACCAATGTATCATTTTCCTAATGTTTCAGTAGAATCTGAATGCCTTTGGTCGGTTTTCCGTATGTTAGTTGTTGTATTCACTTAAAATGATGTCCTTTTGAAACAAAAGAGAGACACTTTGAGTGCTGTCGGCCACACCACACCATAGATTGAGCCTAGGATGACTCATAGACGTCCCATATGACCCATAGATCCTTTTCCAAAATTTTTAATAGATTCCGAATGTGTTTGTTTGATTTTCCATATGTAGATTGTTGTTTTCACTCAACGGGATATTAATTTTAAACAAAAGAGAGACACTTTGAGGGGTGCCGGCCATACCATGCTTCAGATTGAGGTGGGGTTGAATCTTACACGTAACATATGTCCCATGGATCGTTTTCTTAATGCTTAAATAGAATCAAAAATCATTTGGTAAGGTTTCCCTATGTCAGTTTCTATTTTCACTTAAAATGATGTCCATTTTAAACAAAAGAGATACACTTTGAGTGGTGTTAGCCAAACCATGCCTGGATTGAATTGTGGTTGACTCGTACAAGTCACATCTAACCCATGGATCGTTCTCCTAAATTTTGAATAGAATCTGAATGCTGTTGTTCGGTTTTCCGTATGTCAGTTGTTGTATTCACTTAAAATGATGCCCTTTTGAAACAAAAGAGAGACACTTTTAGTGGTTTCGGACACACTGCACCTCATATTGAGGCATGGTTGACTCATAAACATCACATATGACCCATGGATAGTTTTCCTAAATTTTCAACATAATATGAATGCGTTTGTTTAGTTTTCTGTTTGTCAATTTTTGTTTTCACATAAAATGGTGGTAATTTTAAACAAAAGAGAGATACATTGAGTTGTTTCGGCCACACCGTGTGTCATATTGAGGATAAGTTGACTCTTACACGTCACATATAACCCATTGATTGTTTTCTTAATGTTTCAACAGAATATGAAAGAGTTTGATCAGTTTTCCCAATGTCAGTTGTTGTTTTCACATAAAATGACGTCCATTTTAAACAAAAGAGAGACCCTTTGAGTGGTTTCAGCCACTCCACACCTCTTATTGAGGTGGAGTTGACTCTTACACATCAAAAATGTCCCATGGATTGTTTTCCTAAAGTATCAACACAATTTGAATGCATTATGTTGGTTTTCCGTATGCCAGTTGTTGTTTTCACTTAAAATCCAGTCCATTTCAAATAAAATTGAGACAGTTTGAGTGGTTCTAGCCACACCGACCGTCATATTGATGCGGGGTTGACTAGTAAAAGTCACATATAACCCATGGATATTTTTCCTAAAGTTTCAATAGAATCTGAATTCCTTTGGTTGGTTTTCCCTATGTCAGTTTTTGTATTCACTTAAAATAATGTCCTTTTGAGACGAAAGAGAGAAAACTTTAGTGGTTCCGGCCACACCGCGCCTCGGATTACAGAGGGGTTGACTCTTACACGTCACATATGATCCATGGATCGTTTTCCTAAATTTTCAATAGAATCTGAATGCGTTTGGTCTGTTTTCTGTATGTCAATTGTTGTTTTCACTTAAAATGATGTTCATTTTAAACAAAGGAGAGACACTTTGAGTGGTGCTGGCCACACCGTGTGTCGGATGGAGGTTGGGTTGACTCGTACACGTCACATATAGCCCATGTATCTTTTTCATAATGTTTCAACATATTCTGAAAGCATTTGGTCTGTTTTTCGTATATCAGTTTTTGTTTTCACTTAAAACGATGTCCACTTTAAACAAAAGACCGAAACTTTGATTGGTGTCGGCCACACCGCACCTCAGATTGAGGCAGGGATGACTCATAAACAACAAAAATTACCCATGGATCGTTTTCCCAAAGTATTAACATTGTATGAATATATTTGGTTTTTTTTCCTGTATGCAAGTTGTTCTTTTTACTTAAAATTCTGTCCATTTCAAATAAAATTGAGATATTTTGAATGGTTCCGACCACATTGACCCTCGGAATGAGGTAGCGTTAACTCGTAAAAGTCACATATGACCCATGGATCGTTTTACTATTGTTTCAACAGAATCAGAATGCCTTTGGTGGGTTTTCCGTATGTTAGTTGTTGGATTAACTTAAAATGATGTCCTTTTGAAACAAAAGAGAGACACTTTTAGTGGTTCCGACCACACCTCACCTCGGACTGAGGTAGGGTTGACATATACACATCACATATGAACAATGGATAATTTGTCCAAAATTTTAAACAAAATCAGAATTTTTTTGGTCGGTTTTCCATATGTCAATTGTTGTTTTCACTTAAAATGATGTTCATTTTAAACAAAATAGAGACAATTTTAGTGGTGTTGGCCACAACGTGCTTCAGATTGATTGGGGTTTACTCTTACCTGTCATATATGACCCATGTATCATTTTCCTAAAGTTTCAATAGAATCTAAATTCGTTTGGTCATTATTCTGTATGTCAGTTGTTGTTTTCACTTAAAATGATGTCCATTTTAAACAAAAGACAGACACTTTGAGTGGTGTCAGCCACACCACACCGCGGATTTAAGCAGGGTTGACTCGTACATTTCACAAATGACCCATGGATCTTTTTCCTAAAGTATCATCACAATCCAAACTAATTTGGTTGGTTTTTCATTTGTCAATTGTTGTTTACACTTAAAATATTGTCCATTTCAAATAAAAGTGGGACAATTTGAGTATTTCTGACCACATTGGCTGACGGATTGAGGCGAGGTTGAATTGTTCAAGTCACATATGACCCATGGATAGTGTTCCTAAAGTTTCAACATAATCAGAATGCCTTTGGTAGATTTTCTGTATGTTAGTTGTTGTATTCACTTAAAATGATGTCCTTTTGAAACAAAAGAGATATACTTTGAGTGGTTCTGGCCACACCACAACTCGGATTGAAGAGGGATTGACTCGTACATGTCACAAATGACCGATGGATCGTTTTCTTAAATTTTTAACAGAATCCGAATGCGTTTGTTCCGTTCTCCATATGTCGATTACTATTTTCACTTAAAAGGATATTCATTTTAAACAAAGAAGACACTTTGAGTGGTGCTGGCCACACCGCACATCGAATTGAGGAAGAGTTGACTCATACACATCACATATGACCCATTGATCATTTTCATAATGTTTCAACAGAATCAGAAAGCATTTTTTCAGTTTTCCATATGTTAGTTGCTGTTTTCACTTAAAATGATGTCCATTTTAATCAAAAGAGACACACTTTGAGTGGTGTCGGCCAAAATATGCCTCATATTGAGGCATGGTTGACTCTTACAAGTCACATATGACCCATGGATCATTGGCCTGATGTTTCAACAGAATATGAATGCTTTTGGTCGGTTTTCCGTTTGTCAATTGTTGTATTCACTTAAAATTATGACCTTTTGAAACAAAAGAGATAGTTTTAGTGGTCCAGGACACACCGCGCCCTAGATAGAGGTGGGGTTGACTTTTACACATCACATATGACCCATGGATCGTTTTCCTAAATTTTTAGCAGAATCTGAATGCGTTTTTTCGGTTCTCCATATGCCAATTTCTGTTTTCACTTAAAATGTTGTTCATTTTTTAAAAAAAAAGAGAGACACTTTGAGTTGTGTCGGCCACACCATGCATCGTATTGAGGAAGGGTTGACTCATACAAATCACATATAACTCATGGATCATTTTCTTAATGTTTCAACAGAATTCTAAAGAGTTTTTTCGGTTTTACGTATGTCAGTTGTTGTTTTCACTTAAAATGATGTCCATTTAAAACAAAAGAGAGACACATTGAGTGGTTTCGGCCACACCACGCCTTAGATTGAGGTGGGTTTGACTAGTATATGTCAAAATGAACCATGGATCTATTTCCTAAAGTATTGTCACAATCCGAATGCTTTTGGTTGGTTTTCCGTATGCAAGTTTTTTTTTCACTTAAAATCACGTCCATTTGAAATAAAATTGAGACGGTTTGAGTGGTGTCAGCCAAAATGACCCTTATATTGAGACATGGTAGACTCTTACAAGTCACATATGACCTAGGGATCATTGTTCTAATGTTTAAATATAATCTGAATGCCTTTGGTTGTTTTTCCGTATGTCAGTTGTTGTATTCACTTAAAATGATGTCCTTTTGAAACACATCTAGGACACTTTTTGTGGTGCTGGCCACACCGCACCTCAGATTGAGGTGGGTTTGACTCTTACATGTCACATATGACCCATGGATCGTTTTCAAAAATTTTCAACCGAATCCGAATGCGTTTGGTCAGTTCTCCGTATGACAAATGTTGTTTTCTATTAAAATGATGTTCATTTTAGACAAAGGATAGACACTTTGAGGGGTTACGGCCACACCGTGCATCAGATTGAGTTGGGGTTGAATCTTACACATCACATATAACCCATGTATCATTGTATTAATGTTTCAACATAATCCAAAAGCATTTGGTCAGCTTTCTGTATGCCAGTTTTTTTCGCTTAAAATGATGCCTATTTTAAACAAAAGAGAGAAACTTTGAGTGGTGTTGGTCACACCATGCCTCGTATTGAAGTGGGATTGACTCTTGTAAGTCACAAATGTCCCATGAATCTTTTTCTTAATGTATCAATACAATCCAAATGCGTTTGGTCAGTTTTCCGTATGCCAGTTGTTGTTTTCACTTAAAATCCTGTCTATTTCAAATAAAATTGAGATGGTTTGAGTGGTGCTGGCCACACCGACCCTCATAGTGAGGCGGGGTTGAATCTTACAAGTCACGCATGACCCATGGATAATATTCCTAATGTTTCAACAAAATATGAATTCCTTTGGTGGGTTTTCCATAGGTTAGTTGTTCTATTCACTTAAAAAGATGTCCTTTTGAAACAAAAGAGAGACACTCTTAGTGGTGCCGGCCACACCGCGCCTCAGATTAAGGCGGGGTTGACTCGTAAATGTCACATATGACCCATTGATCATTTCACTAAATTTTAAACAGAATCTGAAAGCATTCGGTCAGTTTTCCATATGTCAATTGTTGTTTTCACATAAAATGTTGTTCATTTTAAACAAAGGAGAGACCCTTTGAGTTGTGTCGGCCACACCGTGTGTCGGATTGAGGCGGGGTTGACTCGTATAAGTCACATATGACCCATGGATCATTTTACTAAAGTTTCAATAGAATCTGAATGCCTTTGGTTGGGTTTCCGTATGTCAGTTGTTGTATTCACTTAAAATGATGTCCTTTTGAAACAAAAGAGTCACACATTTAGTGGTGCTTGCCACACCGCACCTAGGATTGATGCCAAGATGACTCGTACACGTCACATATGACCCATGGATCATTGTCCTAAATTTCAAATAGAATCCAAATGCGTTTGGTCTATTTTCCATATCTCGATTGTTGTTATCTCTTAAAATGATGTTCATTTTAAACAAAAGAGAGACACTTTGAGTTGTGTCGGCTACACCGTTCTTCGGATTGAGGCGGGGTTGATTCGTACATGTCACTTGGGAATTTTGAGTGCCTTCAAGTGTGGATTGATGATCCAGGTGAGTCTAATCCTCTTCTTGCATCCACTTTTAGATTAGGGTTTTCACTCTTCTCTCATCTTCTTCTGATGCTCTAAAACCCTCTTTGCCTTTGGGATTTACGATGAATCATGAAGGGAGCATGGATGGGGATCCGGGGACCAGGGAGGAGGGTTTGGGGGCCGTTCGAGGGGCTGTCCGGGGGGCTGTCTGCGGTCCAAGGAGTAGGGTGGGTGGGGGTGTCAGGGGGCTGTCCAGGGTCCAAGGAGGAGGGTGGGGGGCTATCTGGGGTCTAGGAAGGAGGGTGGGTAATGTATCTTAAACTCTATCTAGGTATCATACATTGAATTTCGATAGGACTGGGAACCACCATGGGGTTTCGTCTTGGACCAGGGCCAAATCATGGAATTACCGTGTCATGACCGCAGTGTGACCGTGGCATGACAGGGCATGACCGCGGTGTGACAGTGGCGTGTTTGGCTTAGTCTAATAACATCTGCGGGGCAACATCTTCCGGCCAGGAGTGATGGGAGTGGGAGGAGGCTGGGAAACATTCCGGCCATCACCTCCCTCCCCATTAACTATGAGTGGGTAATGTATCTAAAACTCTATCTAGGTATCATAAATCAAATTCCAATAGGACTACGAACCGTCACGGGGTGTCGTCCTGGTGTAGGGACAAATCACTGCCTTTCCACAGTGTGACCACAGTGTGACCGCACTATGACCGCGGCGTGCTGGCCAAATCTGGCGACATCGGCGGGGTAGCATATTCTGGCCAGGAGCGAAGGGAGTTGGAGGATGTGTGGAAACATTCCAGTCATCGCCTCCCTCCCCATTAACTATGGGTGAGTAATGTATATAAAACATTATCTAGGTATCATACATCGAATTCTGACAGGACTGCAAACCACTGTGGGGTGTCATCCGGAAGTAGGGGCAAATCACGGCGTGACTGCGGCGTGACTGCGGCGTGACTGCAGCGTGACCGCGACGTGACTACGGCGTCACCGCGGCGTGACCATGGCGTGACCGCGGCATGACCGTGGCGTGTTGTCCTAGTCCAGTGACATCTGTGGGGCAACATCTTCCAGCCAGGAGCGAAGGGAGCGGGAGGATGTAGGGAAACATTCTGGTCGTTATCCCCCTCCCCATTAACTATCGGTGGGCAATGTATCTAAAACTCTATATAGGTATCATGCATCGAATTCGGACAGGACTACGAACCGCCACGGGGTGTCATCCTAGAGCAGGGCCAAATCATTGTGTGACCATGGAGTGACCGCGGCGTGACCACAACGTGACCACGGTGTGACCAAGGCATGGCCGCAACGTGACTACATTGTGACCGCGGTGTGACCGCTGCATGACCGCGGCATGAACGCATCGTGTTGGCCCGGTCCAACATCCTCTGCAGGGCAGCATATTCCAGCTAGGATTCAAAATAAATCGTATGTAGTTGTCCTTCACATTATAGAAACTGATCATATGTTATAAAAAACAGACTCTTGATTCGGGATTGTGGTATAATAAAGATATACATTTTATATTCGTTGTTTTTAAAAGTGGTTTTATTATAAAAACATGACTTTATTTATCAAATGAAACAATTATGTAAAATAAATATTATTCAAGATATGGAATTCAATATAATTAAGATGAATTAATAAAGAAGATGAATACAATTTAAATCTTTCCTAAATTAAAGAGGCTACGAGAGGGACTTTACCTCAATGTGGAACCAAGCCGTCCACTTCGGCTCTTAGAGCTTTCTATCAAAAAGCTGCTGCTCCCCCACTAGGTATACACACCTTCACACACATTCAAGGACACCTAGACCCTATGCACACACCCGCTTGGCCATGAGCAGGTGCAAGGGGATCCTTACACATATGCTTATATGCATATACGAGACTCCACTCACATGTTTATTCATTTTTATATATATATACATGGGAACACATAGCCCCATATGTGTATAATCATTGCCATGGTTGACTATACACATAACGGGGGAACCCACATACATATACTTACTTAACTATGCACACGCAGGCGAGTCACCCTTGACTTGGTGACTCGAAACCAACGAGCTGGGATCAACACACTACACAAAAGATATTAAGAACCATAAAACACATAAAGGACCCTACATAACTAAAGAAAAACCAACCAACAGCATTAAAGCATTACCTCGATTGGCGAGAACCAAATCCACCCGAACCAACACAAAATGATCCAATTCCCTACCAAAAACATTATATGGATTCAAAAACATTGAAATCCCAAAAATATATGAGGTGAGAGACAAGTAGTAATCATAGAATCTTACCTCAGATCAAAGACAGCTGACTGATAAAATCTAAACCCCTTTTAGCCTCCTTCATAGAATATAACTACTTCTAGTCCATAGAAACCTATAAAAGACCTATGTGGACAATGCGATAAAGAAAATAAAATAAAAACTAAACTAAAACATACCTGTCTCTTGTGACTATACATGTTACCGCCCAACATATAATAACCACAACGCCACATGGGTCAAATCATGTTCCTGAAGCAAGGGGGAAAAATCCATATTTCAAAATGATACTATCAAAAAGTACATTCCTATTAATTAAAAATTAATCTTCCAATAAATGGTATTTAATTAGTTTGGTTAGAGTTTCTACTTAGTTTGATTTTGTTAAATACAATTTTGTTTGGGAAATTACATGGCTACACCATTACTAAAGGGTCAATATAGGTTGTGGTGTGATGTTATTGTAGAATGGAAGGAATAAAACATCATTAGAAGTGATCCCAACTAATCTTCAATGACCAAAAATTCCTAGATGATCTTAAACAAGATAGATCTTGAGATCTCTTAGATATTGAGTAGGAAAAAATTTTAGTTATTGAATATGAATCAACATTCACTAATCTGGTAAGTATATGTCAAATCATATGATTAATATAAGGCTTATGGCATGAATATTTGTGATGAAGCTATGACTAATGATGTGATCATGGAACTATCTTCTGATTTTTCTCACATACATATTTGGTGTTAGTTTGATGTCTTTGGAAAATATAGTTTTTACATGAACATGGAAGGGGAGTTATTTAATTCCTCATTCACATAGAGGGAATACATAATTTAGCAGTAAGAAGATGAAGTATAAGAACCTCCATGGGTGATCAACCATTACTTAAATTAATTGTTTCTTTAAATAAGAATTCTTAAGTATATAAAGTCAATATTAAGAGCCTCGATAGACCCTTAAACACTAACTTGATTATTCGATCACAGATTGCCAAGGGACCGATTATATCTATCTTCCATGGGAGTCATGGATTCTAAGGATGGTAAATGGAAGTAAATATATTAAAATAATAGACATATAGATATGGTGTTCATAAGCCTCCAAGGTTTAGATAAAATTATTTAGTGATTATATGGAAATGAGATCACCCTGTCACTAGGTCTCCAAGTGGATAAGATATCCATTGGGATATGAGTGGTCTAACATATGTCTTATAATTTGGATGATATGTGTATAGATTGGATGAGGGTTTAGATCACGTAAAATATTCCTAAGAGGATTGGGACATATGGTGATAGATGTGGCAATTGTACGTCTAGTGTTTGATGAGGAAATAATTATGATGATGGATTTGGCCTTTTCTAGGTATCATACATCGAATTCCGAAAGGACTACGAATCGTTGTGGGGTGTCATCCTAGAGCAGGGAAAAATCACTGTGTGACCACGGTGTGACCACGGCTTGACCGCGACATGACCGTTGCGTGACCACGACCTGACTGATGCATGACTGTGGCCTAACCGCGACGAGACCGCAGCCTGACCGCGACATGACCACAATGTGTTGTCTCGGTCCAGCGACATCCACGGGGCAGCATCTTCTGGCCAGGAGCGAAGGGAGTGTGAGAATGCGGGGAAACGTCCCAGTTGTCGCCTACCTCAAGGGGAAAACAATTCCATTTAAGAACCACACCGCCCCATGGGTCAAATCATGTTCCTGCAAGCAAGGGGTCAATAATTTCATTTAATAATATCTTTATTTTTCATTATTTTCATTATATATCATGTTTTTGGAAACACCATACTAGTACAATTATCCATTGAATATTCACCTATGATACATTAGTTGAGTTGAAGATTGTGCACATAACCCTACTAGAACCCCACCGTGTCACACGACGATTTGAGATTGACTACAAAACCATGCGTATATTAATGTAGTCAAACATCAGAAAATCCCAAACCAAAATTAACAAAAAATTCTAAATGGAGATGAGGTATTGAAGGAATTAGAGGGCCCTATTTGAGGATCTATGTTGTTGGGCTCACTAGTTCCATCACATTCTATAACAAATGGGACCAATGATTAAAACGGGTAGAAAATAATGAAAGAGAATAATTTATTATAAAAAATAGTTGTCTAGAAGTTTTTTTAATGAGGGAATGAAATGACAGATAATGACATCCCAAGTCATCCAATGTCCTATTTGTTTGACCATCTAAATTAGGGTTGTAAACAACCTTGCTCACAAGCTAATTGGACTCGCTCGAAAAATTCATGAAATCGGTTCTGATTTTTTCAAGCTCAAGCTGTGCGTAGTGAAGCCGAATTCATTGTAATAATAACACAATCAAGTTGGTCACAAAGGATAATCGAACATCTAATATTTTAACATGTTATTTTTATTCAATATATGTGTATTTAATTTCATGCTCAAGATCGAATTCAAGCAATATCTTGAAATTAAAATGATGATAAAACACCTTAATCAAAAGAAAACAAGCCTAATTGAGTAGCTCGATCATGCTCGAGGATGAGCTAGTAAATTAATGATCGATCGAGCACTAAGTATAATAAATCCATTTCATTTAACCATAACTCAATCAGTCAATTTTGATCCCTTCCATTGTATAAAATCTCCCAATCATAAATGAAGGTAAGATGGGAGTTATGGAGACATACCCATAAACAACACCCTTCCATCTCTGTGACAAGAGAGGCATCTATCCACACCATCCCTAGTAAGTTTAGAGGGTTCTATCCCACAAGGAACACTGTTGAGATTCTGTAGCATCCAGGAGCTCTGCACACATTATCCCATCTTCAGGGACACCTATCGTGGCCTATAATGATCATTGAAGATATAACAGAAATGATCTTTGCCGATTAAAAAACACTAAAACAACAAAAAATTCATTTTTTATAGAGAAATTAAATATAGATACCAAAAATGTAGGGAAAACCAGATATTGCACCCATTATAGTGGTAACAATAGAAGAAGAAGCTCCCCAAAGCCAAGGCTAAGACCTCCCAATTAGCTAAAGCTGAAAGACACCCAGATTCGACTCAAATGTAACTAATCTAGCTCTTGGGGGGCATGGGTCGGCCCAAAAATATTATTGCCCAGGAGGGTGGAGAGGGAGCCGAGAGAGGGGGATGTCCCACGGGGTGTTCGGCCATCGGGGGTCTCGCGCACGACTGGAGGGTGGGTCGGGGGATGTAGGAGGAGGAGATTGAGCTCAGATGACGCCAAGAGAGGGAAACGAGAGGGGAGAGGGTAACGTCATCGAGATCCGAGAGGGGAGGGGGACGTCGTCTTCAGAGAAGGAGCCGAGAGGGGAGGGGGAACGTCGCCAGAGGAGAGAAAAGGGGGCTGGAAGGCTGAGGCTGGGAGGCGGAGGCTGAAGCCGGAAGGAGGTCGAGATCAGGGAGGGGAGGAGCACACGTGGATGAAATGTCTCGAGGTAGGGAGCCCTAATTTGGGTCTAATATTTCCAATGGTTAATAAAAACCATAGGTAATACATCTCTTTCCCAACGGTTATCTTAAACTATTGGGAAAATCCACAATAATGTGGCCTTTTCCAACGGTTCTAATAAACTGTTGGCCAAGGTTCTTTTTTCCCAACGGGTTTTCTAAACTTTTGGGAACAATGTGTTGGTATAGTTTCGATTTCCAGAAGTGACCTCATGGTGTAGTTTGTTATTCAAACACTTCATTATTTTTAAGGGTATAATTATGAGTTTAAAAAATTTAAATAATAAATATAAAATGTTAATGATCTTGTATATATGATATACAATCAAATTACAAACTATTTTACCATCAATATAATGATATTGTCTCTCGTGCATACGTACGGATTACCATCTCCATGACACAATGTGATTCATTCCCACATTCATCATTCAACGTAGATTATAAAAATATATATTATTAATAAGTATGTAATATATTTCATAATAATTATAATGGAGATATATATATATTTATATACATGAAATTACATATATCTTAATCACTTACTTTCGTTCAATACGATATGAAAAAGGAAACAACGTTTATGAGTACGTACGGCTTACCGTTTCCATAAACGGTGCTTTCCATTTCATATATCTAACTATTATAAATAATATATTCTAAATATATATGATATATAACTCATTTTTTATATTCTGGAAGTATTTAAATCAAGATATAAATGATATGACAATGAATAAAATGTTAAAACTTGTATAATAACGAAAGCGATTATTACCCCAAAATTTAATTTAACATGGAAATCATTATTAAATGGGTTTCATAATG
This sequence comes from Viscum album, assembly GCA_963277665.1. Taxonomy (NCBI): domain Eukaryota; kingdom Viridiplantae; phylum Streptophyta; class Magnoliopsida; order Santalales; family Viscaceae; genus Viscum; species Viscum album. Next base: position 956,407,563 of record OY728126.1, read on the forward strand.
TCATAAATGAATCATTTACGATATAATAAATATGAATATGGTTATGGTATAAATTAATAACATACTATGGTCATTATACAGAAGTTTAAATGTACTCTCGACCAAAGGAATGTGCAAGGTAAGGGCTATTTCCTCAATCTCATTATTATTTGAGATTGTTTATGTGTGAGTATTTACTGAGAAATTTGTATCATTGATACCCATATATAATATAAATGTTTTCAAAATTAATCTTTTAAGGTTTTGGGGAGGTAATATTTAAATAAACTATCATTTTAAATGGTTTGAATATTTTTCTGTCTAAATACTTTTACTTAATGTCCATGTTTTCAAAATTATTTTGAGGATTTATTTATATGGAAATTACTATTTTGAAATGATAATTATTTTAAAAAATTTCAAAGAGGTATCAGACACTTTGATAATAAAATCTCTTTTAAATTACTTCTTTTGTAAATGTGTCAATTTTAAATTATTTCACAAAAAGGGATATTTATCTCAAAAAGATTTACTAATCATTTTCAACTATGTCAGCATCCTTTTCGTAATATTATTCTTGATTCATGCTTATTTATTATAATACAATCATACATATTTTATTGAATGGGTTATGATATTTTTTACTGTGAATGTTGTATTTTTATACCAATCATGGTTTATGGTTAATGTATTTAGATATCATACGCTAGTTTTAATAAGAAATTTTATGTTGTGTTTCAAACCTTTCATATGAGGAATGTACTCGACTTAGTACGTGACGCGTGGAGCCCGCTATTCCCACTCAACGCATCGGTAGGTCACATGAGATGATTAGACATGGAATTGGCCGAAGCCTATCCCAATTTGATATATGATTTTGGCCGAGGCCTAAATAATTTTTAGACATCTTGGTCAAGGCATTGACAAAATGTTTCATAATGTCTTGCATTATACATTCCCTCATTATAAAAATAATATTGATGGTTCATGTGGTTTTTCGACCACTAGAATTTCCATGACTTTGTTTTATTATGGGATTATTTACTCAACTCATATTTCATACATAAAGTGTTCTTTTTTATTATTTGTAAAGGAATTTGTTTTCAATTATTCACCATGCCTATTTTTATGTTATCTTCTGCTAAGTTGTTTACCCTTACTAAGAATCTGATCTGACCCCTTTCTTATGTTTTATTTTCCCAGGATTTCCATGATGTGTATTATCATTGATATGTAGGGTTATGATAAAAGGGAATATTTGTGTTCTAAAATAACTATTTATGTTTTATTTTATGTTTTAAATTGTAATGTGACGTTGATATATGTAATCTATTTCCATGACTACTTAACTAATCAGTTTTTCGGGACATGATTTCTTTATATCACGCCAATGTATTAAAATAATGCACCGACTCTGGGTAACTAGGGTCAGGGAGTTATAGGTATTATACTAGTGGAAAAACCACATGAACCATCAATATTATTTTGATAATGAATAATGAATAATGCAGGACATCATAATGAGACCTCCATAGCCTCATGCCAAGACCATAAATAATCGTTTGGTCAAGGCTGTATGCCAAGACTGTAGTTTGTCTCAATTGACCTATCGATGCACCGAGGGGATATAGTGGGCCCCAACTGACACATAATACGTAAAATTCATTACTCATATGAACTAGGAAAAACATAAACAACATATACATTCATATTGAAACTAGTATTTGAGATGTAAATGATTTTTGATGAACATTAAGCATAAACACTAACCATTTCGAGTAAATTGGTGAATGTTTTTAAGAGATCACAAACACATACAAAACAATCATAACAAATTAAATTAAATATATATATGAGACCATGATATATGAATCAAAATAATAAATAATAATCAACCAGAGGGTTGAAACAAATGAAGATACTCTCATTAAAATATTGAGGAATTCTTGAGATAAATACTTGTTTACATTGAAAAAGAGATCTTCTGAAAAAATACTATGTATAAAACAATAAGTGAAGTAATATAGTATTTTATTAATAAAATGAGTAATTTTATAAATATAATTTTTTCCAAAAACAAATTATATAGTTCTCTTGAAATTGGTATGAATTTGAGAAATTCCCTTCAATCGTACTGGTATTTCAGAAATAATTTTGAATGGTCGTTTTATAATGTGTAACAATCCATAAAATAAGGAAGTATTATAGTTTGTGAAAATATATAGAAAACTCACACAGAATTTATGAGGAGTACATAATAATACATAATAATTTCATTGAGGTAATTACATATTGAAGGTAACCCAAATGGAAATGGTTATTCGGGTGGAAAACCATTACCTTAAGTCTGAATGTGTTTTCCTCCTAATCTTTAGGTTCTGGAATATGAAATTAGAATTGTTAATAAATTAATCCATAAAATATTATTAATTTATTTAATTTATCACCATTTTATCATTTTCATTATGTTCTTAGTGATACGTTAATGAATTTCATTGTTTTGGAGTGTTGGTTTTCTTAATTTTCATAATTGGATCACTTGTTTTTAGGTAATTGAGTTCATATAGAAAAGGAGGTAGATATCCATAATTGAATTTACACATTATTTATGCACATAAATTGGTGTTAATGGTCTTTTATATCATTTGGATACATGGAATTAGTATCAATCTTTAGATTAAATATTAATGACATTTACTTGGATTATTTTAGTGGTATTTGGATAATTAAGAACTAGTTTGGTCATATGATTTAATATTACAAACATATAATGGTCCCTAAATATTAAGTAGGTTATAATACACATATTATAGTATTATTAAACCACAAAAATGGTTTCATGACAAGAAGTTAATATAGTGGTATAAATTGAAAACATTTCATCCTTGAATATGATAAATTAACATATCTCAGATTGTGTTTTCATTTATTGTATAAAATAATGGGAAATGATAGATTATGATTACTTATTACATTATGAAAAAAATATTACAGTACATGTAAGGTACTGGAGTTATAATAACATTTAGATGAATTTACATGAGGAAATAAAAAGAATAGAAAGGAACAAAAATATAAAAGAAAAGTTGGGAGATACCTTATGAAAAATTTGGTAGCCTAACTATGTCACAACATGGTTTTATAAAACATTAAATAGAGTAGTAATAGGGGTCACCCATTAATAAAATAAATATAATATATTATAGGGAAATAATTATATTGAAATAAGAACATGGCATGAAAATATGAAATTCAAACCACAAAAAAAAAGAGAACATGAATGGAGTAGAGAAGTTGAGAATTCACATACCTTATAGAGTAACTCCACTACCATGAAGGTTGGGAACGTTGGGGATTTAGGACGCCATTGGAGGACTAAAAGGGAGTTAAAACTACCTGATATTCAAGGATTATGAGTTTGGAATGAATGAAAACGAAGGAATGAGTGGGTATTTATAGTAAATGAGAGGGAGTTTTGTATTAATTTAAAATGACACATCTTTAGTGGTTTTTGTAAAACCATGATCTTTCCAATTGTAATTTACCATGGAATTATACACATGAGACACCTCATATCATATTTTATTATATAGAAGTATACCCGAATTTAATTTTTATTATTACATCATTATGATGTCATTAAATGTACCTAAACCTCAAAACTATATTTCTACTATTCATGAAAATTTCTAGTATTTTAGAAATATCCCAAATATTCACCCTAAACATTTTTCTATGTTTAAAATTCACAAATTAATCCATTTCTGGAAAATAATTTCATAAATATTTTTAATTTAAATTTTAAATAAAAACATAATTAATTCAAAAAAACAACATTAAAAATATAACTCATTTTATAACACCATGATAAATTAATCAAAGTATAATAAAATTTTCATATAAAAATTAGAAAATAATTTAATAATTTATGATTACTTTTTATGAAGATTCATTTCTATTTTAAAATATTAAATTTTTAATAAAATGTTAATTAAAATATTTATTACATACAAAAGTCTAATACTTATACTACGATCGTTTTCCACTTTTAAGATGTCTAAATTGTATTCATATGTTCATAGGTGAAGACTCTATTTTTTTCTAATTTACTATTTAGTAATATTCATTACTACTCATATTCATATTTTACCATTAATCAAAAATTACGTTTGTCTTATTAGTCTATAAATATCTTACTGAACACAAATCTAGATTACAGTTTTTCAAAATTCATAACATAGAAGATTAAAATTTGTGTTTAACTGCTAGAGTATAAAATGTGCTGTTTTGCAGGGACTCATTGTTTCATGCATAAAATATTTAATTTCAAAACCTATGGGTGTTACAAAAATAAATTATTTCTCTTCGATGTCTTATGATACAATCATATTTGAGTATAACTGAAACCTAATATATTACACCACTATATTCGTTCCATAAAATTTGTTGAGTAAATAATAATAACCTAATTTTTTAATTTTTTAAAATAGGTTTCAGATAATGAAAATATATTCATAAAAAAGATCACATTTTTGAAATTAGTTTATATTCTTCGAAAATAAATTTTCCCACAATATTTATTTTTATTTTGTATTTTAAAAAAAATATTATAATTAATTCTTTAAACATTTAGAGAAAATATTTTAAAATACGAAAATCATTTTTTAAATTATTGATTCATAATTATCTTACTGATAAATTGTTATAAATATCAAAAAAATATTGATTTTACAACGAATCATGAAAATACTCATTTTTATTAATGGATTTCCTTTTAAATAATTTAAATATATTTTTAAAAAATAGTTTCAAAATTTAAATTATTTATTTTTTATTGATAAAAATAAAATCATGATAATTTTAATGAATTTTATGTTTTAATTTTTTAAAAATACTTTAATACTTATGTAATTATATTTTCTTGAAAACAACATCTCAACATGTTTTGTGGGATTCTTTTTTAATTAATATATAGGTAATTTTTAATTAAATTTGATAAAATTAATTTAATATTTTGGTCCATAAAAATTTATATAATTTAAGATATTCAACTATACTTTTGGTCATATTTAATTGTAAAAATAGTAAAAATTTGGAAGCATTGTTAAAGAAAAAATGGGTTTCCTAGGGGATTAAACAAAAAGATATGGGTCAGTTTCCCATTGAAATAAGTCTTTATCTTTTTTTCAGGAAATATAGAGACATCCTAAAATTCCCCCTTCAAATATCTAAACATTTTGAAGCATTTTTCATGATTATGATATAACTATATTTTAATCTTTTATGTAATAACAAGTGTGTCCTTTCACCCACATAATAAAAAAATCCTAATGTATTTTCTTTACCCCATTTTAATACATTAATATCCAAAAAATACTGAATTATTTTCATATAAATTAATAATCCATGATTTATTGTTTTTTATATTCTAAAAATACAATTCTATGGGTCCTTAGGAAGGGATTTGAAGGAGGACCACCTAATTAATAAATCATAATCCTACTCTACCACTTTCAATTTATTTATTTTCCTAACTTTTATAAATCTATTGTATTCATAATTAAATTATTTTATTATTATAATAAATATACAGAAATATTATTATGATTATGAAACGTCCATTATTCAATAAATTTAGCATCATATGGGAAGTGAATGTATCACTCAAGAATACATAAAAAACATCATCTATATAGAAAATGAATTCACTTTACAAAAACATATTTCATTTATTATTATTACAATTATTTTATTGTTTATATACACCATTTACGAAATAATTAATCTTTTGGAATAGTAATGTAATATCTTATAAGAACCCGATTTTTCACAAATGTATAACCCTTTAAATTATGGTTCAAAAGTTTATTTTAGACATAATATGGATGACTAGATAAGTCATTTGAGGTGTTTGGGGCTTGTTCAGATCCCAAAATGCATTGTTTTGGGATCAATAGGCATGGTGCACAGTTTAGAGTAAATCGTTCAAGAATGTCTCCTGGTTTTGAAAACCATCCACATAGGGCTTTTTCAGACAGATCCACCTCACATAGTTGGTGCACAACCGCGCATCCTAATTGTGTGAGTGAACTTCTCCCAAGTTAGCCAAGCATTGTTTGGACACTATTTGTCAAACAATGTGGACAACCCTTGCACATGCCCTTTTTTGGGTAATTTTACAAAATTGCCCAATATGATCTAATTAAACCCACTCTACTTCTCTAATACATAAAAAAGAGGGAATAACCAAAATTTCTTTCAATTTGGATCACTTTGCGGATCCATGGTTCGAATAAAGATATCCCCTACATCCAGTATATGATCAAGTTTATGTTTATCACACTGGATGTGCAATGATAAGTACTCAAGTTCTCTTGAGTCGTTCTGCATCTCTATTTTTCTAGACTGAATTATTGAAGTATGATCATTTTTCATTTTTTCAAATATCCACTATGATTCAACCTTGATCAAGTGCCAATTCCAGAGGGGAATAGTCATAAAATAGTAATGTGGGTGGTATATAACTCATCCATAATGTTTGTTGAATTTGGTTTTGTCTTCTAGGGACCACCAATTTCATTGGGTTCTTATTATAGAATTTATAAAATGTGATTAGTTGTTAGTGGTTACACCCACAACATCATACATTTCCATCCAACAGCCTGAAGGGCATCAAATTTTTTAACAAAATAATAAGACCCAATTTTAAGGGATGAAGTGGAGACCTAACAAGACTTCACGACATATAATTTTTTTTGTCCTGAACGTCAACATGAGTAAAACTAGATTGACAACATGAAATCGTCCCTCCCTAGAAAATGGTCGTGATGTTGCATTTCACCATTTCAAAGGGATTCAAAAAGAAAGTGTCATGTGCCCAAGCACCGGCCCAATCCAACAACTAACACCATATCCTCTGAAACATCAAAATCCAAAAAACAATATATTATTCAGTTCCTTGTTTCTTCAAATGTATTATGTTTCAGAGAGGACCGTGTTTTTCCGAATAATGATATATTATTGAAATATTACATAATGTGATAAGAAATAAACTAGTTGTCGAATTAGTAGTTATAAAAAATGACAATTAAATTATATAAATCAATGGTTTACCCAAATATTATATAAATTCAGTTGTTACAAATCAATTAGAAATTAATTTGAAAACTAATTGAATATTAAAGAAAATATTATCATTATTAGTCTCACAAAGCTGTTTTATCCAAATAAATTAATTTAACCACATTTTCTAATTTTTTTAAATTGGTTTATACTTTATCTATTAAATCATATGTTTTCATATTTATCAAATATATTTTATCGCCATAAAAAATCATAAAACCAATATTACACCGAAAATACTTTATTTTTTATAAGGGTATTTTGGATGCATTTTAATGGGGAACTAATTTTTAATAAAATTAGTAACACTTTAATAAATTTAATTTATTTTAAAACATAATATTTTGATTCTATACATATAAATTGTATTAGAGTTAATTTTTAGTATTTTTTGTGAAATTTCATTTTTTATGAATGGTGAAAAATAATGATATTTAATCCAGAACGACATTGTCCTCGAATTTATTTAAAAATTTAAAATATATAATAAATTGATTTAAATTTTTAATTATGTCATAATTTTATCAATTAATCTAATTTAGTTCATTGGAATTATTTTCCCATCGTAATTGTCTCTATAAACATAGAAAAACATTCCGACATTTTAAATTTAAAAACCCACATTATCATCACATTTGCGGGCTACAATTTTAATTAATTTATGCACCTTTAGTGATTGGAATTTAGAAAAATGGATTCCATATTTTGAATGATAATAATTCATAATGTATAATAGGGGAAACTTATTTTTTAAAAAAAATATTGAATGTAATTAAAATTAATTACAGCGATTAATGAGAAATTATGCTTAATAGGGGCCTAAACATTAATATTAAAGGACCAAATGAGATATCCACTTGTCTGAAAACCATTTTATGGAACTATTTCGGGATATAACCTTCCTTTATTGGATTTTTATTTAGTTTTTATGAATTATTTATGAAAAAAACATGGTCACACATAGATTCTTCTCAAAAACACCAAGTGAGTAATTTTCTTCTTTTATAAAATGCCCCCACCTCTCCTCCTTCTTTAGATATGTCAAGCCAGATATGTTTCGAAACTATATTCTAATATATCTTCTAAACACCACTACAAACATCCAATAATCCTCCCCAAGGTAAAGAAGAAATACAAGTATGCTTTTTGAAACTAACAAAACAGATTTACATTATTAGGAGGTAACCTCTTTGCTCACGATCATTAATTCTATTTCCATTACCCAGACCCTCAAAGATTATTATTATGTGATTATATAATAAAATATTATTATTAATATAAAATAATGTTTATATTATTAGTTTTCAACCTAAAATTATAGACACTTTCATCTAATGGGTATGGAACAGACTCTTTGCCTGTACAATGAACTACCACCTTATTAACTGATGATTTCTCATTTTTACATTACCATCTCAAATGGTGTATATTACCATATATCATATATTTATATATGATATATATTAAATTTATCATTTAAATATGATTATTTAATTATTTTATAAAACGTACCATTATACTCTCCGTTTTCACTAAATATTATAACATCGTTTGTGGAAGTGTAGAATACGACCTCTCAAAAGTGATGTGACTCATTAATGATATGAATGAAATGTATAATTTATGGTATTAGTAAAACTATTGGACATAAAATATAGATATGATAATGAAGTTATAATATTATGATTTATTTTTTAATTTTCATACTTTTATTACAACAATGAAATGAAAGTAGTGTTAATGCGTACGTAAGACCTACAACATCCATTAATAGTGAACATCATTTAATATATCCAAAAGTTATGGATTATTATAAAAAATATCTACAGAATATACAAAGTAATTAATTCATATTTTAAATTCTTTATATGATTGAATTATGAAATATTTAATAGTAACATCGAATAATAAGTAAAAACACAAATGATAAAATTAGTCAAGGAACAACAAAAATAGTGAATATAATGGAAATATGTTAAGAAACAAGTATTTAGTTATTTTATAAAAATGATGTATGATATTATAATGATTATTATGTTTTTTTTTAAAGTTAGTAACATGTTTGAACCCCGTATACGTGTGGTTAAAGGATGTTCACAAGAAAGGAAACACAAGGTAAGGTATTTTCATATCCTTTTCTATATCGATAAAATAAATTTCATTTTTAACTAATACATATTTTGTGTGGTGTATCCAATATCCATTTTGATATATTATACCATGAATTCTTTTATATTCACGGTATTTTAATCTTTTAACTGATTTTGTTATCTTCTAAGGTTTATGAATTAAATTGTTTCAGAGTGGTGTCTGACACATTGAATGTTAAAATATTATTTTCCTCAAGAATAATTTTATTCATCATTCAATGGTGTTTTGACTTCTGGAAATTATATTAGAATTATTCAATATTCCCCTTAATTTTCTTCTATTTTGTATAATCATAGCCTTTTCAAGTATTATTACCACATTTCTACTATTTGGTAATGGAAATGTTTTAGATATTGTTTTTAAAAAAACCCAACATAGTTTATATCATTAGATGGAGAACCTGTTTTCTTCTAAAAACCATGTTTTAGTAAAAAATATTCAAAAAGTGTTTTAAACATTTCAATCTGATTTAGAACTGGAATCTTTTACATTTTTTTCTTTTACAATAGTTTTAAAATAAAACTTCTTTTCACTTTTTGAGCATGGAATTTGTATAGCCTTGTTACTGTGAAAAGGGAATATTCTTTTTATATCTTACTGAATGTATGAATGTACCTACCATTATTTATTTAAAGATTCTTTTTCATGTTAAAACTATTTTTTCTGAATGAATTTTTTTCACTATTGATTTAAAAATAATAAATGGGGTTTTCAATAAAATAGGCTATTTTACTCTTGATTGTTTTTAATAGATCTTTTTATACATAAAGGACAATAACCCATTATTTTAATCAACTTGGGGGATTTCTTACATATACAATCCTTGTTCATCCTATTGATTTTTTATGATTTATTTTGTCATTTATAGTATTCTTATTCAATTCCTTGATTCATTTATTAATTCCCATGAAATATTAAATATCATATGATCATAGAACACTGAATTTACCCTAATTATCCATTTAATTTATTATGTATATCACTATTTCTAAAATAGTATACCATTTTACCTTTAGTATTTACTTTTGTATTCATCTTATTTAATGGGAAAGTATTGATAAATTACTATCTTTTATTCAACAAGAATATTTGACAAGGAAACATTATAATAATCAAATCGATTAGTCGATATAAATAATGATTTGGAAATGCATGTACTAGAAGAGCACATACTTTATATTGCACATAGATGTGTCGATAGGATCTCATGATACAATTAATTTTACCAAATTAAAAAGGTTTCTAATTATGTATCAAACTATTCATTAGAGGGATCTTGACAGTATTGGTCTTAATGTTCCATAAACACTATAGTATCCTAGACCACTATATTCTGTTCCTTTTCTAAAATCTGTTGTTTGAGCTATTTTGGGAGGTAAATCTGTCTTATCAAAAACAATTTTATAATATTTTGTTCTATGAACAATGTTTCCATTTTTATGTATTGTGTTTCCAAATATCAGTAGGTGTAAAGTGTTTCCATCTTATGGAAGGAGTACAATGTTTCCAAACATCGATAGGTGTATAATGTTTTCAGATATCGGTTGATGTATAGTGTTTCTAGACCTCAGTTGGAGTACAATGTTTCCATATGTTGGAAGGTTTTCAAAGTTTCAAGACATCGGTATGTGCATAGTGTTTCTAGATGTATGTAGGTGTACAATGTTTTCATGCATAGGTATGAGTACAATGTTTCTAGGAAGTGGTTAGTTTACAGTGTTTCCAGACATCAGTAGGTGTACATTGTTTCTAGATGTCGGTAGGTGTTCTATGTTTCTAGACGTCGACAGGTGAATAGTTTTTCCAAATATTGGTAGGTGTATATTTTTTTCCTGAAATCAGTAGGTGTGCATTGTTTCAAGGAATCGAAAGGTGAAAAATGTTTCCAAGTGTTGATAGGGGTAGAATGTTTCCAGTCATCGGTAGGTGTACATTGTTTTCAAGCTTCAGTAGGTGTACGACATTTCTAGAAATCTGCATGTGTTCAGTATTTCTAGACATTGGTATTAGTATAATGTTTCCAGGAATTAGTAGGAGTACACTATTTCCTCACATCGGTAGGTGTACAGTGTTTCCTGATGTCGGTAGGTGAATGGTGATTTCAGACATCAGTCGGCGTACAGTGTTTCCAACATCCTATAGTTTCACCCATTTACCGTTTTCTTTGTTTAAAACACATCTAAGTCCTTGTTTTAACGGATTTTAGTCCAATTCAATGACCATAATCATATATTAATTTTTACTATGGATCAAAATTCCATTACATGGTCAAACTGGGTGTTTCAATGCGATATACTTTTAATGGAAAATCTAGTGCATCTTATATCAATACATTGTTAAATCTCTTAAAGGGATGAGACATCTTCTTCTCTTGTTTTCCCTTAAGTAATATAATGTGAAAATTATATAAACTGATAAAATAATCTAATGTATCTCTTTAAATGGTTGTGTTCTTATATGATACCTAGTCTTAGAAGTAGAAACCGGGAGTCCAAAAGATGTTAGATGCAGGTGAATCTATGACTTGTTTATTAACATGGCATGGATGTGTTAATAGTATATTCTATACATTATCTATTTTGATATGCTACTCCATGCTATGATTTAGATAAACTAAAACACTAGGGATTCTGATCCCTATGGGGTGTTTTCCCGAACATTCTGGTGGGAGGATGGATGGATGCATACCCCCTATGCCCCGCTCTATTTTCATTTTAGTTACTTCTACTGGTAGGCATAGTGGATAGTTTTCCCAATATATGTGTGTAGAGGGCTGTAACGGCTTGTGGTTATTCCCACATAAATATTCTATACATATTTACCTATAGACTACTATATATGTAATATATTTAGATGGTGATGGCTTGAGGATTAACACTCGGTGTATGGGCAATAATTCTTTGAGGTATAATGCCTGACATATGATACATGTTATTCAAGATATTGTGGCTCTCAGAAATTACCTATTTACTTTGGTTACATTGACTTAGTTGTTGTTTTGCACAAGGTTCATATTGTTATTATTCTCCCTGGTTTCTACAAGCAATCCATTTTTTAGATAGTGTTGATATAGACAAGCGACATTGCGGAAAACAACAAACTAGTATGGAAGTGGTAGCGAGGTACCAATTGATATTCATTATTATATTGTATAGTCTTGTATATGGTACTTAGTGATAGTATCCATGTTGTGGATGGGAACATAGTATACTAATTTAGCTAATGATTTAGTTTCACTTGTCTTTCATTGTGATTTAGCATGCCTTCATTTCTTTTGAAAGAGAGGATTCATGGATGATCATAATGAGAATGTTGTTATACTCACCCTATGTATATATTTAAACTAATTTTACAGGTCACATGGACAAGGTTTTAGATCAGGATAGTTAGTACTACCTTAGGGGTGCAAGAACTGTTCGAGCTTCATGGTCACTGCCGTTTTTATTTTATTTTAGTACTTGTAGTTTTCCATTTCATTTTTATTAGTTTTTTCATGACATTATATATGTGTACATGACATGTCTTTTAAATTGAAATCTTATATGGAGTTGGTTGGTGTCTATATTATCTATCTCTTTTTTATGTCTTCTCTTAAAGGGTAATTACTACCATATTCTGGGTTTACTATTCCAATGGTTCTAGTTGCAAACCTAGGGCCTAGTTGTGGCGGGACTCATGGGTCATTATCTCCCTTATGACATTTTTTAGCCAGGATGGGTACACCTTGTGGAGGGTCATGAAGAAGTGGTATCAGATGTGAGGATGAGGGATTAGATGGATATTGGGGTTAGTCACATGTGTTATTTCATGGGTTGGTAGGGCCACAATGCCATTTTAGTTTAAAAACTGATATAAATTCTACAGACCGGCTAAGACATATGTGTTTAGGTCCCCCTGTGATCTGATATACGAAAATTTATATTTATCGTGGCAACTAAACAAGATGATAATGGTTTAATGGTAGAGTCCTATGAAATTATCATTAATCCGCCTTCTTTATGCCTAGGTTTGATCAGGTAGACATTGGGATTGGTTTACCTAAAATGTATAAAAGAAAAAAATTAATTAATTAATGGTAAGTCATCTATATACATGTCTGTGAGATATGACTGTTTTTTATTTTGTAGGTATATATCTAGGTCAACATATGTGTCAGGTTTTCATAGAATATGTCTAGAAGGCTGTGCTAGTAGATCTCCATAGGGTAGGAGTTGCCGTTGACGATAGTTGGAGGAGGACACTCCAAGAGTTTTAGGGCCAGAGTCTACAGATGTATGAGTGATTTTTTTAGATGCAGTCATCGAAGACTGGTTTGTGGGAGGATGAGATATCATTCATTTAAATATGTGCTCTGAAAAATAATTGTGTGTCTTTGGTTATGACGATCCTACTTGGTCCAGTAAGGTAATGTGAGTTCTTGTTCCTCGAGGATTGTGAGGAGATGGTGACCACATGGGAGGAGTTATGAGACATTTTTTGAGTGAAGTTTCTTTCTTCGACTGTCAAGGAATCCTGTCTCTATTAGATTCTTTGCCTTTGAAATGTGAGTTCCAGTGTGTGAGAGTCTGGAATATGTTTCTTGAACCTTATTATGATATGATTCGAACTTATTTCCAGATGATGAGGCCAGAGAAATGCATTTTTTCAAGTCATTACATCCAGATATCCAGTGCTAGGTCACCCTATTTATGCTGAAAACATATCTAGAGGTGATGGAAATAATATATTTCATCAATAGGACGTTATTCCGAACCAGATATTTGCAATAGGGGAGTCAGCATGATTACTCACGAAGCAGAGTCGTGGTATGGGGTTCCTGGTTTTCTGGGAAAAATAGTTTCCATTTGGATGAGTGTAGGTGATATCCCTGAACATCCTATTTCTCTAGTGGGGGGGAGGGGATGGTCTTAGGCATATGAAAAGGGATCAAGCAGTTGTTTTTCTTATGGAGGTCGAGGCCATCAAGAGGGAGAGTTCCCATCCTTTCAGAGTGGTCATCTTGTACCATGTGTTCTTCTCTAGGATTCTCCGTCAAGGCCATTCTAGTTGAGGCAGCAGTAGCAGGTTTCACTAGCTTTGGATCAGTAGACAACAGATGGGGAAGGTAGAGTACATCCTTGTGATGCTCCTTGTCATTAGAGTTCTGAATGAGGCCATGGTGGTAGTTGTCATCTAATTCAGAAAGGCCATGGAGGAGGTCCTCCTCACCTTCATGTTTATCATTACCTGCACTAGGGGATCCATATGTCATTCAAGGTACCATTTTTCTTATTTTCTACATGGGTGTATGTCTTGTTTGACTTTGTATACACACCCTTCTTAATATCAACTTCCCTTGTCCATGCATAGCGACATGAGGTATAAATTTTTCTAGAGCCTTGGTGTTTACTACACGAATTAGAGGATGAGATGACTTGTTTGAAGTATGTAGAATTTTTTAGCTATTGTTAGGGAAGAAATTCTCTTAGGAATATTCAACATGTTTATGGATTAAAGCATATGATTTCATCCTTGTCCTGGATTGGTTGAATTCGATTAAGGTTATCTTAGATTTCTTCTGGAAACAGGTGGTGTTATTTGATGCTAATGGAGATAAAATAGTGTTTATTAGTGAGGGAGACCCTTGGATGGGTTACAAGAGTGCTCTGTCCTTATCATCCATGCTGTATGAGGACATTCTATGTTCATTGGAGGTTTAATAGATGGCATTTCCTAGGGTTATTGAAGAGTACCCTAATTTCTTTTCACTATAAGATGTAGAATTTCCGCCTTGAAGAGAGATGGAGTTTGGGATTGATCTACAAAAGATAGCAAAAAAAATCTCTATGTATCCATATAGTATTTCCCCTTTTGAGTTACGAGAGCTACGTATACAACTTTTTAGTCATTTATAGTGCAGTTTTGTTCAGCTGAGTGTGTCACTATGGGCTGCACTAGTTTTGTTCTTGAAGAAGTCTGATGGTAGTTTGTGGTTTTGTATAGATTTTCATTTCTTAAAAGAAGTGATTCTAATGAATTGGTAAAAACTCTTGTAGATTTATGATTTATTTGATCAACTGAAAGGTGAATGTTGGTTCTCGAAGATCAAATTGTGGTCCGGATATAATCAGATGAGTGTGAAGGGTGAGGATATCTCGATGACTATTTTTAGTTTTTGTCCCAGGCACTACGAGTTCGTGGTAATGTCATTCAGTGTGATGAATGATCCATCTATGTTTATGGGATTTATTAATTCCATGTTCCATGTATTCCAATATAATTTCATGGTGGTTTTCATTGATGACATCTCTCTGTACTCTATGTCTAAAGAGGATCATGTTGAGAAACTTCATGACATTTTGGGAAAACTTTTTCAAATGTAGCTATTCAGGAAGTTGTCGAAGTGTTATTTTTGGGCACGAAAAGTCTGTTTCTTGGGGTATGTTTTATCACAGCAGGGAGTAGCTCTGGATACATCAATAATAAAAGTTTTTATGTCTTGGGAAACCCCCATGATTGTGAAAAAGGTCTTAAGTTTCCTTGTTCTTGAAGGCCATTATAGGAGGTTCATAGAATATTTTTCTTCATTTGTGACTCCTATGACAATATTAACATGAAAGGATCAGGCATTCATGTGGATTTTTTAGTGTTTAGAAGCATTCATATATCTGAATGAGAAGTTGCTACAGGATTATGTGCTTTGTTTTCCTATAAAGGGACTTCTGTTTGATGTTTTATATGATGCTTCTCTTCTTGTGTTTAGATGTGTTCTAATGTAATAAAGGATTGTTATTTCATATGGGTCTCGGTAATTTCAACCCCATGAATGTAAATACTCCACCAAGGATCATGATTTGGAAGTTGTGGTGTTGAATATAATGTTTTGGAGACATTATCTCATTTTCAAGGGATTTTTGTTTTTCACTGATCATAAAAGCCTAAGGTATGGTTTTTACCATTGTCAGTTTTAGTTGAAGAAGCATCAGTGGATGAAGTTCATATAGGAGTATGATATAAAAATGTCATATACACCTAGAAAGGGGAATGTTGTATCAAATGTGCTGAGCAGGAAGTCACGTAGTGATGCCGCCTGTGAATCTGGTGATTCATAGAGAGTAATGGAAGAACATTCATCATTAAATATCGATATGCGAGATGTTGGGGGAAGATGTTGTCTTTTTTAGATGAAGGTACTTTCATCTCTGGTGTAGTAGGTGGAAGAGTCTCAATTGGGGGATCTAGAGGTGGAGGTCATGAGAGACCGAGTTTTTTTGTTGAGAGGACCCTGATGGTTGTCTGAGGATAGACAACACAGATTGTAGTATCAGGGATTGATTTTCATTCATTTAGAGATGCATGAGACAGTTCTTAGAGGGTTCAATATATCTCCTTTATTGGTGCATCATGGCGTGAAAAATATATATCGAGCCTTGAGGAGTCATTTTTGGTGGAATGGGATGAATCATAAAATTGCAGAGTTTGTGTCTCGATGTTTGTTCTTCCAGAAGGTGAAATTTGAGCACCGAGTCCCTAGTGGTTAGCCGGAGCCATTAGATATTCTACAATGGATGTGAAAGTACATCTCAATAAACATTGTTACTAGTTTATATCGAGCTCAGAGTGTTCGTTATGATATATGGCTTGTTGTGGATTTTTTGAATAAATCGTCATTTTTATTGTGATCAAGGAATCGAGCTCGGTGGAATTTTTGTTTAGGAAGTATCTGGAGAAGAGGGAGAGACTCCACATATCCCTTAGGGAAATCATTTCTGATCAAGATTCGTATTTTACCTATAGGCAATGGAGAGGTTTCTAATCTGTTTTTAGTTATAATCTATGCCTTATCACTAATTTTCATTCATATACAGGTAGTCATAGTGAGTGGACCATCAATTCTCTTGATGAAATGTTGTGCTCATAAGCCATAGATTTTGGAAGTTCATGTATGAGGTAGTTACCCTAGGAGGAGTCCTCACACAACAATAGTTTCCACTCCACAATCGGTATAGCACCGTTTCCATCTTTCTATGGACAACCATTCCATTCTCTATAGTGTTTGGAATAGGGAATGAGAGTCTGCAATTCTCGGACTGGAACAAGATGAAATATGAAAGGGATGGATAAGATGATTCATGATAGGATTAAGGGAACACAATATCATCATAAATCGTATGCCGATCAAAGGAGGGGACCTTTTGGAGTTCGATGTTGGGGATCACGTGTTTTTCAAGGTGACTCCCTATCGTGGGAAGAGAAGGTTCGATCATGAGAGTAATCTGTCTCCCCAGTTTGTTGTACAATTCTAGGTGATGGCTCATATTGGAGTCAAGGCGTAATGAGTATCCCTTCCCCTACAGATGATCTAGATAAAAGATTTTGTTCTATTAACAGATCTATGTCATTATGTTCATGATGAATCTCACGTTATCGATAGGGGTAAGATCGATGTTAATGATGATGCGGCCTTCGAAGAGTGTCCCCTAGAGATCCATGACTACAAGTAAAAGGTGTGGGATTTTCGTTTTATACTCTTCGTTCATGCCTTGTGGTGCATAGTGGCGTGGAGGAGAGTACAATGTAATGTGAGTCAAAAAATTGTGCTCATAACCCTATGTTTTTTATGTTTATTTATATTCATGTAATAATTTTCACTTTGTGGTTGTAGAACATTCATGTTTATGGGATTGATTTTTTTTTATAATTTTTTAGGTATCTCGATGGGTGGTTTTTTCAACACCTTTTCTCAATCCTTTAAGGTGGGTTTAAAACTCTCGTGGAAGATAATGTTTTGAATGGTAACTTATGTATTGGCTCAGATGTCTTTGATCCATTCCTATGATGAAATTTTGTGTTTGAGGTGTTTTAGAGGGTCATGGTGTCTTATCCCCAACACTATACCAAATTTATAGTTATGTGAACAATGTTTCATGTTTTGTGTATAGTGTTTCAAGCCGTCGTTAGGTGTAGATTTCTTTCAACCCTTGGAAGGTGTACATATTTTCCAGACATCAAAAGTTGTATAGTGATTTCAGATGTTGGTAGTTGTAAGGGTTTCCTGATGCCAGCAGGTGCAGAATGTTTGTAGATGTTGTTATGGGTACAATGCTTCCAGACGTTCGTAGGTGTACAATGTTTCCAAATGTCGGTGGGTGTTCCGTGTTTCCAGGTGTCAGTAGGTGTACAATGTTTACATGTGTCGGTAGGTGTATATTGTTTTCTGATCTCGGTGCATGTACAATGTTTCTAGACATCATTAGTTGTAAAATATTTCTAGATATTTGTAGGTGTACAATGTATCCATACATCATAGTTGTACATGGTTTCTAGATGTCAGTAGGTGTATAGTGTTTCTAGACGCATTAAGTGTACAATGCTTCTATACATTGTATTTGTATAGGGTTTCTAGACGTTGGTGGGTTTAATGTGATTTCATGCATCAGAAGGTGTATAGGTTTTCAGGATGTCTTTAGTTGTATGATGTTTTCAAAAGTCGGTAGGTGTAGAATGTTTCTAGACGTCAGTAGGTGTATAGTGTTTCCAGATGTCTGTAGGTGTACAGTGTTTCCAAGCGTCGGTAGGTTTACAGTGTTTCCAATTGATGGTAGGTGTATAGTGATTCTAGATGCCGGTAAGTGTATACTGTTTACTGATATTGGTAGGTGTATAGTGTTTATTGCATCCTATTTTTTCAACTATTTATCATTTCCTTTGACAAAAAATGAATTCAAGGCCTTGTTTTAAGGGATTTAAGGATGATTCAACGCCCATAACTCCAATATTAATTTCCCTAAGCCATGGGATTCCTTTACATGGTAAAAAATTGTGGTTTAATATGATAATATTTTAATGGAAAATCTAATGTATCATAAACCAATAATCCATTAAATTTTATAAAGGGATGAGATATCTTCCTACCTTGTTTTACCTTATTATTCCCTGGTACGAGATGCTTGAACCATTCCTTCTTCCCATATAAGTGGTGTGATCAAACCATAATCCTTGTATTTTCCCCTTGATGTCTCTTTCTACTTCTTGCAAACCCCCTGTTTTTGTGAAAGAAGGAAGGGTCGATCAGTCATCGATAAAAGTTTTTATATACCTGTGTTCTTGTGATTTTTTGATCTTTCATCTCCAATTTCTCCTTTTATTTTTATGTCATGTGATCTATATGTTCCGAAGGTATTTTTCATGTTTTTCAGTTTTTAAGGTCATGTCGTGGTGTCTTCATGTGGATTCCGTTTTCGTGGTGGGAGGCTATCATGATATGTTGCTTGGATCATTATCGTGTAAAGAATGTCATGAAATTTTGAGGTAGGGGTCTCATTTCTTGTCTAGTTATTTACGTGTGATCATATATTTAACATTATTTAGCCATAGGATCATAATGGAATTGAAATAATAAATATTTTTACTACACAAATAAAATTTTATCAATCATATGTTATTGCATCTTGTTTTTCTAGATTGTGCGATAACATTGCTTGCCATGTTTATCATGCCATCCTTGAAGGAAATTGGTAAAAAACATAAATTGGGATTATTTTTAAATTATTTTTTATCATATATAAAGGTGCATGTGAACAAATATGGTTGTTTTTATTGTATATTAATTTTAATAAAATTGATATAGTTATCATGTTTAATTAATTTTTTATAGATATGATAACTTCTTATTTAGGATGCCCTTAGTTGGAACCTACAAATAATGAATTGATTAATTCTAGATGGATTAATGAACGCGATTTTTGATAAAAGATAATTCCTTGTAGGGTTATGAGATTCCCTTTTTCTTGAATGACTGAATGACTTGAATGTAGAATCCATGAGTGCTCATTATGTAAAGAGGATGGGTGCCTTTTTTAAGGGATAAGAGCCTAGTATATATGTTGTTTGTTTCTTAAGTCTTTTTTTTGTGTTATGATCATGGATGGATGTTGTGAGATATGGGGGTAGTGAGGCCTATTTGTTGTGGAAGTAGTTGATGACTAGAGTAGAGAGATGAATCAGTTTATGCATGTGGGAGTCGGGGAGGACAATAGAGACGATGAAATGGGTTGGATGTTAATTATTGGATGCTTAATGAATCATGTTGGATGTTTATCTGATTTATGTTCCCCACTACATGAGGAATCTAGTCTTCTTTACCCTCCTTCTGAAATGGTGAAATACAGACGGGGTGTTCAACATGAGTTCTATGGTTATCTTCTTGGTGTATTATAGGTCAACGCTCCTAGTATAGGTGGAAAAGACATGGAGGGTAGTCAATATACTAACCGTGTTGAGCCGCTTGTGTTTGTTAGCATAGAATGTTTTTCTAGATTTCCTGGGAATATATGAATGTGATAATGCTGTTAATAAGTGTATTAATAAATGATTTTAACCAATGAGGTTGGAGCTTGCTAGGATGCAATGTTGAGCTAGTAATTAAAAGGAACTGGGAAAATTTTGGGTGACGTTAATGAAATGTAATGTGGAATTGATAATGGTTAACTAATGTTTAATCAATTAATTAACATAAAATGAAAATGATAAAAATGAATAAATTAAACTAATGTATCTCATTAAATGGTTGAATTCTTATAGGATACCTAGTCTTAGCAGTTACAACTAGGAGTCCAATAGACGTTATATGTAGTTGATTATAAGACTAGGTTACGCCTATACTGTGGTTGTGGGATATAGTATATTATATACTTGGTTTGTTTCTATACGCTACTCCACCCCATCAGTTAGGGAAACTAACACCCCAGGGATTCTTAACTATGGGAGTGTTTTTCCCAACATTCCAGTGGGATGATGGATGACATACTACCCCCCCTTTTCCCCACTCTCTTTTGTTGGTAGTTACTTGTGTTGCTGGGCACAATAGTTAGATTTCTCCATATTTTTGTGTAGATGGAAGTACTGTAATGTATTTATTCACAGAAATATATTTTGTATTTAGTTACTTATGGACTTTTATAGGTGTAACATGCATAGGTAGTTAAGGCATGAGGATCCTTAGATGGAATATGGGTTGTAATGGCCTTAGGTATAATGGAAAACATATGATACACTTTATGCGAGCTATGGGGGCTCCCAAAAACTACATGGTTTATTTCGTTAAATAGACATAATGTTTGTGTTGTATGAGGTGCATATTGTGGTGCTTCGTCCATGTGTCTGCGAGCATGCCTTTTTGGGAGAGTGACTCTTAGGTCACACAACGTTGGGGAGAAGCGGCGAACCAGTGGGGAAGTGGTAGTGGGGAACACTTGATATTATTTATTATATTATATACTATTTTATGAAATACATGGTGAGTGTTTCCATGGTGATGCTAAGAACATTGAATACCTATTTTCATGGTGAGTTAGTTTCACTTTTTGTTCAATGTGTTATAGCATGCCTTATTTAGATTTTCATGAGAGGCATTGGCAAGGATTCTAATATGTATACTCTTATACTCACCCAATATATATATATAAATTGTTTTCAAGTCACTTGCAGAAGGTTTGAGATCAAGCTGGTTACTAGTAGCTTTGGGCTTCTTCAGCTCATCTATCTTCATGGTCACTGTTGTTTTTAATTTCATTTCATACATGTAGTTTTCTATTTAAGTTGTAGTTGTTTTTTCATGACATTATTTATGTGTACATGGGATTCCATGTATACTAAAGTATGTGTTGGATATGGTTGGTTCTTATCTTGTCTCTCTCTATCACAAGTGTTATCCTAGATGGGAATTCCTCCCTTATTATGGGTTTATTATACCCTCAGTTCTAGTCTCTAACCCGATGCCTACTAGAGGCAGGACATAGAGGTAACTATCTCCCTTCTCAGATTTCCAGTCCAGGAGGTGTACAACTTGTGGGGAGGGGATCATGACAAACTCAACATCCATTAATTTATAATTTATTTTATATATTTTTCAGTTATATTTGTTAACACCTATGAAATTTTCATAAGAAAAGAACTATGGATGGATTTTTTTCATAGATTATTTATTTAATAGCATGTGTTTTCAGTTTCATAGTTTTCCATATTGATTACAATTTATCTATTCATTTGAATGGAATGTGTAATAATTTATTTAACTTTCCATGTTATTTTGTTTCCATTATTACATTATTACATCTGTTTATATACCCGTACTAATCATTTGATCACACCGTTTTTATGATTCCAATATAGGTTATGATGAATAAATATTTGAATGTCCATTAAAAGGTGTATTTTATTTTATTTTATTATTTATCATGGTTTATTTTATTTTTATAATATATTTTTATTATAATGTATGTAATGTGGATTTCCAAGACTACAAAACTGATCGGTCCTTCAGGATTTTGTTAAATGTAATCATTATAATGTTATAAAATAATGCTCCCACATCGGGCTTCAGGGTTTGATGGGTTACAATTGGTATGATATGGTGTTTAGTAGTAACCTTGGATACTATATTTAGAATAGTTAGATTACGGAGCACATCCTAAGAAAAATATTTAGAATCATTAATGAAGAACATCCTAGAATTTTGTTACGGTTGTGAATATGTGGGTATTCTTGGTTATAATCCCTATATGCATCAAAAAAGTGGATGTGGTTCTAGCATAGATGTACCTAGGAGTAACAATTATAAAAAGGTTTGTTAGGTTTGACTCGATGTATGATGGTAAATTGAAGTGTTCCTTACTACATAGCATGTTTGACACTCCCTGACGATACGCTTAAGATAATTCACATTTTCAATGCAAACCGTTATGAAAGATTTAATAGTATAGATATCCCCAAAAAACGATGTTAATTATTATGAGATTAGCTTTGCCAAAAAATTTCAAATTATCTTATGTGTTTCACTAGTTGTGAGATTATACATTATTTTATGATTTAATCTAATATATTCTATATTTTAGTAATGTAAGATAGAAGATGAAATGTAATCTTGAACAATGTACGTGACCTGAAGAGAAAGATGGATCATATCATTCTTGGTCATAATCCAACATCTAGATGGGAAATATCCTCCCATGTATTTCCCCAATACAAAGAAGTAGTTTCCTGTGATAATGTGATAAGTTAAGAATTATCAATCTCTTATTTCATTACAGGGATTTAAGAGAAGAATATTGTGGAAAAAATGAGATAAAGGGGGGAATGAAACGTGAATTTGTAATAATTATTTATATAATTTCCACTATGATAAAAAATTCATAAAGAAATATAAATATATTATTATATAGTGTTATAATTTTCTGGATAAGAGATACTATAAAAAATAATATCTGAATCTTCAAAAGAAAATACAAAAAATTATGGTAATGGATAATGGGCATGACATGGTACTATCAATGATGAAGATGGATGATTAATATACATATTCATGAATGATTTCATTTAAATATTTTATATGTAATGTATTGGATATAATAATTTTTTAATATGTGTGTATTGTACTAAAATAACTTTATGTTATGGATTTGAGAGCATTTGTTCAGTGGATCAATGAAATGTTTTTTATTAGAAAGATAAAATTCACAAAAAAAGACATTATTAATGGAAATACAAACCATAATACGCTCCTTTTGTTGAAATAATGATAATGAAATTATTCATTTGGATACATGTTGGTTACCTAAGAGAAATTTAATGGCTTTTAGACAAGTGGTTCATGCTTTCGTTGATGGAGTTTACATGATTTTTCAATTTAAGGAACATATCCAAAAACATGCTCCTTTTGTTAGGAATAATTATTAATGCATGTTTCAAATAAGTTATAATGGTGATATGAATTATTACCATATTGTATAAGGATACATGATGATGTTATTAACATTTTTAGAAAGTGAAAATTTATAGATACTTCATATTGATTAAAGGGTAATGATAACTTCAGTATGTAAATTTAGTGAATTTATATATAATGTGTATGATCATAATATTTTGTAAAGGATAATAATTTATGAAATGGTTTAGAATGAACATTGGATGTGGTTTTATGTATTGATATATAACACCATTATATGATGAAACATGTTACAAGTGATAATGTATATGTAGTTCAAGGCATGATAAAATGATATGACTATTCCAATAGAAATGAAAAAATTAAGTACATTTATATATATTCCTCTAGAGATAAATAATTACTCAACTCAAGGAATATTGATTAGGTAACCAATAATGTTTTCCTAGTACCTCTATTATTTATGAAAAAATATTCCCATAGATCATCACATATTTATGGCCTTGAAATTGTTACCATTTTCCTGACAAATAACTCTGGCACTCTCTATCAAAAAATATTGTTTTATTTTTATTTTGTACCAATGTTTCCATTTCCAACCTATGTTATCCTACGAGGGAACCTAGTTACTATAATATGGAACTTACCAATCCCATATTATTAAAAAGATGTGTTATTAACCAAATTTATGTTATAGGTTTTTCACGAATTATTTATTGCTAATAATCAATCACCTATTTACTGAGATCAAGTAAAATTGTGATGACACAATTTAATTAAGGGGGTGGAATATAATACAATGAAATTATATAGTAAGAAAATTGTATATGATAGCTTGTATCACATGCATCACCATGGGCGTAAGGTAATATAACTCCTTGAGAAACTAAAATATATTTACTATTATAAATAAATTATATCTATTATAAATATTTCAATGAATGTTTTACTCAGTTTTCATACATCACATGAAAAAACATGTTTCTTCAAATGTCATGTGTTAAATACATGATCAAGTATTACTGAATAACCATATATTGTTGAAATTTTTTTATATATAATGAGATAAAACTGAGACCTAATATTAGTAGTTATAAAAATAGTTTTCTAACTTATAAAATACTATGGTAAAAATATATATATAATGAATTAACAAGTTTCAAATTATTTATAAATGAATATGAAAACAATTGGAATAGAATGTAAAATTTTATTATACTTAATATAAAAAAGTTTTTTTACCGTAATGAATATAATTAATTAAAACTATTTGTTGATATTAACGTGTTATATATGTTATATATTCAATTAAATATTATATATATTCATCCAATGTATAATATAGGGATAAAATTATAACATACTGAATTTTACACAAAAAATAATATATTTTAATAAAGGCACTTTTCCCACCTTATAAAAGAAAATCTTGATTGAATACAATTTTTACCCTTTTAAAAATTTAATATTTCAAAAAAAATCATATTTAGAAAAAAAAAATATCGTATGGTGAATTATTGGTACTTGTATCAAATGCTTCATTTTTAATAAATAGCGAAAATATTGAAATTTAAGACAAAACTACTTTTTCATATAAATTATTTATAAGGGTAAATTATATCATAAATTTGTTTAAATGATTAATTATATCATAAATTTAATAATTAATCCATTTTAGGTCATTTCAATCTATTTTACTTTGAAATTTACTATAAAACATAGCAACATTTAGATGTTTTTACTTTAGATCCCTGCATTACCATCCTGTCTATAAGAATAAATTTAAATTAATTTCTGCCACTTATATGATTGGAATTTGGAAAAATGGATTCCATATTTGGAATAATAATAATTTATAATTTTTATCATGTTCATCATTTATTTTGAACTAAAATATGTGTGAAATTAATTATAATTTATTATAATGGTTAAGTAAAATTACAGTTAATAAGGGACTAAACATTAATATTTAGTGCCAAAATAACCTATAAACATATCCAAAACCCATTGGATGAAATTAATTCGGCCATTAACCGTCCAGGATTGTGTTTTATTGGTTTTTATGACTTTTTAGGTAAAAGAGTGGGTAGACCTAACTTTTATTCAAAAATACCAAATGCATCATTTTTTGGCATTATAAATGGCCATAACCAATCCCCCTTTTCCAAAATCCTTATTCCACATATGATATGAAACACTCTACAAAAATCACTCCATATATCCCCTCAAATAATCATAGAATCCGCATATTAGGTTGGAAAAATTGATGGAACCCTTTTGGTAGAAACTAAGATGAGTTACCTGATTAAAAGGTAAAATTATTCCTTAATCACTTAAATTAAATTTCATTTATCCACCACCGCATATCTTTTTATTACATGATTATATAATAAAACAAGTTAAATAAATATACAAGGATTTTATTATAATATTTGGACCTATAGTTACACACACATCCATTAAATGGGTGATAGATATATTATTTATGTCTATGACGAAATATTGCCTCACAAAACAACGATTGTTCATTTTATTACGTTACCACCTCTCTTACAAAAATATATTATGGAAAATATATTTATATATGGTATATTTGATATTTATTAAGTCTTTATGAATATTTTATTATTTTACAACAGTCACCATTGTTCTCCTGATCTATTGTAAATATGATAACATCGTTTCTGAAAGTGTGTACTACCGCCTCTTCAAAGCGATGTGACTCATTAACACTATATATGTAATGTATAAAATATGTTTTTATTAAACAAATGTAACTGATAATATATGATATTGGAGTCATTATATACATATTAATTATTTACATTTCATTATTTTAATAAAAAATAAATAAATGAATGTAGCTTTTACGCGATCGTATGGCCTTCCATCTCTATTAACAGTGAACTTCATTTCTTATCTCTAAATATTATGGATTATTCTAAATACGTATATAATCAATATATACAATAATTAAATAATTTTTAACATTCTATAGATGACGAAATCATGAGATATTTAATGGGAACTACAAATAACTTGTGAAAATACACTTTAGAAAAATAGGAAATTAACCCATGAAATAGTGAAAATAATGAATGATTATTAGAAAACAGGTTATAATATTTTTTATAATGATTTTATATGATATTATAAATACTCTTATGGATATTTTATATGTTAGTAGCATGTTTAGAACCCTTATACACGAGGTTAAAAGGGAATTCACTAGAAAGGAACCATAAGGTGAGGGATTTTTGCCTCTATTTTTTTATATGTGAGATAAATATCATATTAAAACCATAATTTTATTGTGTGGTGTATTATGAAAATTTTGAAATACTCTATCAATAATTAATTTATTTTTATGGTATCTGAAAAATTCATTTAATTTTATTCTTTCATGAGGATTGTAATTTAAAATGATTCAATGTTATATGGGATATTTTAGAATATATAAATATTATTTTCCCCAGAACAAATTTTCAGATCATTCAGTATTATTTACACTATTAAAATTATATTAATATTATTAAAAAAACCATTCTATTTACCCCCAACATTAGATAAGCTTAGTGTTGAATATAATGAAAAATATCGAAAACATTAAATTGATTTGGAAAAAAAATTATTTCACTAAATCCAATAGTTTTACAATGATTATAAATACCAAATTGATATGGAATGTAACATGGTTTTGTATATTGGGATGACAATGTTTGGGGTTAGATGAAGAGTTGTTTTTTTAAGGATTGGCATATGTGAGAGGGACCAAATGAATTACCGTAAATGTATAGGTAGAATG
This sequence comes from Viscum album, assembly GCA_963277665.1. Taxonomy (NCBI): domain Eukaryota; kingdom Viridiplantae; phylum Streptophyta; class Magnoliopsida; order Santalales; family Viscaceae; genus Viscum; species Viscum album. Next base: position 956,435,324 of record OY728126.1, read on the forward strand.
GAGAAAACATCACCTATATAGGTGACTTGAGATTATAGGGCACCCTGGTGAGTCCTTTTATGCTATGAGTAGCTCTAAAGGAAAGGATTATAGGAGAGGGGAGAATCCAAGTGATCCATTAAGGGTTATAAATGAATAATAATATAAGGAAATTTGGAACCATTGCTCTTTTACCTTTATTCATGGAGACACTCCTCAAATTGTGTATTTTACCCTAGTTTGTGAGGAGGGCTCGATGAAGTGGTATTTCATGCGTATATTATATATTAAACCCTCATATAACATAACTGACACTATTTAGAAGTTATTATCCATGATTTCAATCCATAAATATCCCATGGGAGAAATATAGAAATATTAGATGTGTTGATTTAGGCTTTGTGTAGTATAGTCTCCTTTATGGATCTTACTGTCTAAATGAGAAGTCTACAGGGTCGTTTTATTTGGAAAGTAAATATGATATATTATCCATTAATTTAACCACTTTGAAATACATAGTTTTTCATGAGGTTTTACATGTGGGCATTGAACAATGTGTGAATGGGTGATCGTTGAACCAGAAGTATATGTCGGAATTGAATAATGTGTTCACATGGAAGTCTAATAGGAATAATGGGAAATAAATTAAGAGGGTACATCTATTAAAGTATATAAGGAATCTTTAAAATATCTTGAAAATTCCTTAAGCTTTGGTTGAACCATTATGGTTTTATTTTAATAAAAAATAGACAACCAAAAAATATACAACCTTATAATTTTATAATGTTTATGTTGATGGATTCAAGAGTTCATAAGACCTGTTGTTTTTTACTCTAATGATTTTTTATTGAATTTGAGTGTCATTGATGGGTTGATTAGATACTTTTTATCCCATAGTTTTGATATATATATATATATATATGTCAATCAGAAATTATAAAGTATGAGATTATTCCTTTTTCCATTCATAGGTGTGAGTGGTTCTGGTATCATATTATCTTTCCCTCCAAATAAGAGAAAAGTATTCAGAGGATCATACCTTTATGATTGTATGATGAGTATTTTATCGAAAATCGAGACTATTTTTTAAATATATTGAGTTAAAAGATGGAATATTTCATCCATTGCATCATAAGGGTTTATTGAGGTGTCCTTTAATCAATTTGAGTTTATAATTTTTAATGTATTTCTTATATATAGTTTTCCTCATACCCATTTATAATATGAAACATCAATATAGTGAGTCTTACAAACATTAAAAAGATTAATATCCCCATGGAGTGCTTTTAAATGTATATAAATGAAATATTTCAAATAGTAGTAGTATGATGAAGTGATATTATAATTGAAATGAAACTAAGATCTTCAAATTATATAGTTTAATGGGGTATCCTGACTAACCACCACGAACTCATTGTCAAATAACAAATCCTTAAACAATGTTTTCAATTTGATATTCACCTAAGATAAATGCGCAATTTAATCATAGCCCTATATTATCATATTATATGGGGACATATAATTTTATATATATTCCAGATTGAAGACTGTTCATTCTAGAATAAGAATTACTGGGTATCCATAATCCACTATGGTAAAATCGATGGGAGAGATATCAGATTATTGAGATGGTGCTCGGGTTTCGGGGGGTGCGGCTGTCTCGTGACCATAGCGATTGGGATCCTCCCATATAGAGTTTTCCATGGCTATTCCTCACTATTTCCATTCGGAGCTCGTGGCAGGAGAACCGGCCTCCGCCTGGAATGTAGACGCAAGATATTCTGGTGATGCCGCGGTGAAAGCTTTGCTTCCGAGACACGATGTTCGGGATGTTGCTCGCCGGGATGAAGGTTTCTCAGATCTTCCGTCTGATTCGATGGTGGCGCCCTCGTCTGTTCATGTTGCGTCCGGATCTGTGATTCCGTCTTCTACTGACTTGGATCGTGCGAACAGCTTTGATGGTGTCCGATTTGATTTGTCGCTTGTAAATCGTCAGTCTGTGGCTCCTGATTCCAGAGATGGGGTGGACAACAGGGCCAGCAGTTTTAATCAGGTGGATGGAGCTGGGCGGGATCTGGCTTCGGCTGGGTCTCATCTGCAATCTATGTCGAAGAGGGTATTGCCGAAGATTTTCTCCGTGAATCTGAAAGTGGCTTCAGCAATGAAGGCTGACAGTGTAAAGGATAGGAGTGGCCAAGCGGGATGTCCAGCCTCCGCGCCCTCATTTGCATCATTCATTGACTCCCGCTCAAGTATGATACTTCTAAAGGGGTCTGCGGCTCATGTTGATGTCAGTCCTGATTTATTTGATGAGAGGATTGAAATTGGACAGAATTCTCTAATTGCACGTCTTGTTTTAGCGAAGGGTGAGACGTCCTGGAAGTTTGATGATCTCGTCAAACGAGTCTCGTTTTTGTGGGGTTCATCTGATTGGCGGTGAGTTTCTCTTGGTCGTGGTTTTTTCTATTTCCTTTTTCCACCAAATTATTTCAAAATACATGCGTGGAGCATTGGGCCCCTTTCTTTGAAACCTGGATGGATTCATCTTCATGAATGGTCTCTTGGTTTCAATGCATCTCGTGCAAGGAATTCCTTTTCTCAAGTCTGGGTCCGTTTTCATGGGCTTAATTGGGTCCTATGGAATCCAAAGATTCTTCATGATATTGGCATGGCAATTGGGTCCCCTATCTGCCTTTACGAGGAAACTGAAGTTGTTCGGTTTGGACATTTTTCTAGAAGGCTGGTGGAGGTTGATTTGAGCTCCACCTTGATTGACAAGGTAACTCTTTCCACTCCCACTGATAACATTAATATCGATGTTGAGTATGAAAGGAAGCCTCTTTTTTTATACTGAATGCATGGTTGTTGGACACTCGTTGGAGTTATGTCGGAGGAAGCTCTCTTGTGAGAAATGTGGGATAAAGGGACATCTGGCTACTCTTTGTAGAAGGAAACTTGAGGGCAAGCATGTGGATTTTTCCAATCATGATAGAGATTATCTCAAGAAATCATCTGCTACTCAGGATGAGATGTTGGCTTCTGGGAAATCTGTTTCTCGTGTGCACAATTTGAAGGGTAAAGGACTGATAGTGGATAAGTCTCTGATGAGTGGACCCTCTGCTCGGGCTGATTTTTCCAAGGAGACTGCACCTAAGGATGGTGGTGGTGTTACTCTAACTGGGATAGTTGAGACTGGACATACTCCTAGTATCTCTGTTAATACTAGTATGAATGATAGTCCTAATGCAGGCGTGATACAAGATGAGACTATTGAGTTGGCTCCTTTCGGGCCTTCTCATAATGTTGATTGTCATCAAGAAATTCAGAATCTTTTTACCTCCTCTAATATTTCTGGGAAGTGGGGTGACATCTCTGAGGCGGAAGTGACAACACCAGATTGTGGTGGTCCTAACACTTTCAAAGATTCACTACTTTCTGGGAAAGGGAAGGTTGATGACTACTTAGTCCTTGCTCCTACTCCCTCGAAGAGATGGCCAAGGAAGGATTATTCTAACATACATCGTACTACGTCTACGCGATCTTCTAAGCCTTCTGGTAAGTTCAACTCTGATATTCTTAAGATCCTCAATCAGGGTAAGCCCCAATCTGAATGGGAAACTGCTGATGAATCTGACTATGGGAATGAAATGTCTTATTATGATCTGTAATGTTGGGTTTGATGGATGAGGGCAAGTTCCTTTGTTTGACCCCGCCCGCCTCCTCTGTACCTTTTTCTTTTATTTAATAAATAGTCAGAGGCTTAGCTTCTGGCTGATCTTGCTTGCCCACTATGGTAAAATCGATTTTTACATGTTTTTTCTCATTTAATATATAGAGTGATAAATTTTTTTAATAACTAATTATTTATCAACTTATATTATCTAAATTATTACATTAAATTACTAAATTTCATATTAATAAATATGATATGACTTAGCGATGTACAATTTTGTTTCAATATTTTGAATATTTTTTAGTGGTTTAACAAGGGACTCCTTGGGTTCTTTATAAAGTTTGAGAGAATCCAATACTAAAAGTGGTGTTAAGATAGTATTGATATATTTTTACATGTTATATTTTAAATCCAATGCAATGCTTCTGACCATTTATTAATAGAAAGAAAAAGGAAAACAGAGCGGCGGATGGGGTCAAACAACGGACATGCCCTCATCCACCAAGAGCAAGTCTAGAGATCATAAAAAGACATGTCATTTCCATAATCAGAATCTCCAGCAGTCTCCCACTCATATTAAGACTTGTCCCTATTGAGGATTTTCAAGATATCCAAATCCACTTTCCTTGACACCTTAGACGACGATCTGGTAGACACAGTTCTAGGAACATTAGAATAATCCTTACGTGGTCTCCTCTTAAAGGGAGGACCCTCACTTTCAGTAGTCTTTGGCTTGTTACTCAATATTGCATCCTTATAAGAGGCATGACCACCGTTGCCCGAGACCCTGATCGGGGTACGCACCTTCCCCTGTTCATCTTCAGAAATGTTCCCCCATTTCTCAGGTAACTCAGATAACTGAAAATGCTTCTAGATTTCATGTTGATAATCAACATGTAGTTGTAGATCACCCTGATTAGAGACATCAACCTGGTGAGAATCAGGGATCACCCGTTCTGGAGTCCGCATAGGGATGTCCTCAACTAGAGGAACCTCTTTAGCCAAATCAGATCGAGTATTAGAAGGGCCACTATGAGCCTCCTTCAGAGATTCATCAAAAAGAAGCCCTTTACCATGATCAGGAGCCAGCTTTTGAATTGCATCACCATCATGAGCAGAAGACATTGGAAACATCGAATCCTTCAGGTTGGACTTCCTGCGACAGAGGGATGTTGAATGTCCTCTCACACCACATTTCTCACAAGACATATTCTTCTGACATAACTCTAAAGAGTGTCTAACAAACATACATACATTGCAGAAGAGAGGCTTTTTTTCATACTCAACATCAATTTGAATGTTATCAGAAGGGGTGGAAAGAGTTAACTTGTCGATCAAAGTAGTACTAAGATCAACCTCCACCAACATCCTAGCAAAATGACCAAACCGAACATCCTCAGTTTCTTTGTCAAGCCGAATGGGAGTCCCAATTGCCATGCCAATATCATGCAGAATTTTGGGATGCCAGAGGACCCAGTTGACCCCATGCAAACAAATCCAAAGCTGAGAAAATGCATTTCTTGCACGCGAGACATTAAAATCCATAGACCATTCATGTAAATGCAACCATCCAGGTTTTAGAAACAAGGTTCCAATGATCCATGCCCGAAGCTTCAAATCAGTAGATGGAAAAAGACAATGAAAAAATCCTCAACCAAGAGAGACACACTTCCAGTTAGAAAATCCCCACAAATTCGAAATTCTGCAAGTCAGGTCATCAAGCTTTCATGGCTGAGCACCTTTAGGAAGAACAATACGCGCAATCAATGAATTTTTACCCATTGAAATTCGCTCTGCAGGCGCGGTGGGGTTAGCTTCAACATGAGCCGAAGAACCCTTACGAAGAATTCTGCTCGGACATGAATCCGTGAACAAGCCCAATGAACCAGTTCCATCTTGCTTCAACCGGGAATTTTTGGCCCGCACCACACCATTACCAAAATCCTGTATCACAGTAGGGGGAGCTGCCACAACACCATCCCGATGCCACAGAGCACCGTGCTGCGCGCCAATCCCGAAAACTTCTTGCAACATGGTCTCCGGTCCGACTTGAGGAACCGAGGTTGAAGAAGCTGCCGAGGTCTACGATTTCACCAAAGAATCCACCAGATTCGCAGATCCGGCAAGAGAGTCCGAAGCCAACTTCACACCAGCCGGGAAGCGCGAAGACACCACATCCTTAGGGTTTCCAGTAACAGCCGGAGACCGCGCGCCATGAGTAGAAACAGAGGAGGATAACGCCGATGCCGCACCACCGGGATTATTGAGGCAATCGAACCCAAGAAAGAAAGGAATCGCCATGACCGAGCACAAACCCTAGAAAGAGCCATTGACGGGGAGAAGAGAACCTTCCGCCCACAGCGCCATCCTAATTCGCCTTTTAACGTGTTGTATGGGTAACGAGGTATAGGGCTGGCCTGCCCACCTGCGCACCGCACGCCCCCAGCTAGGCCCAAGGTGGCCAACCCTTGGGCTTCTGCCAGTTCCCACGGAGTCGAGGGGACGAGAGGTTCGCTGACAAATGGTGCGCGTTGCCTTTGTGAGGACTCGAACCCGGATCCTCAGCGATGGGTCGCCACCGCCTTGAACCAACTCACCCATCCCCCGCAGGCTTTTAAATCCAAGGATTTAAACTGTACATTATAAATTTTTTTCTTGAATTCATTTCATGGTATATTTGGATGAACATGAAGATAATGCTCCTAGTGTTTAATATACAATTAGTTCTTTTATATATGGACCCAAAAAATTGGTTCATGAGTACCTATGGGTTTTTTTTAAGGTTTTGTTTAAGCTAAATGAATAACCATCCTAATAAATGTAATATAAAAATTATATGGTTAAACATCAAATATTTTCTCATGCTAATATAACAATATTTTCTTTCTATGAATTTTAATAACATATGTGGTATGATTATTAATAGGTAAATCATTTCAATTCATATTTTAGATATATCTTCCTCTATCTTTAAAATATTCATTTGGCCTACTAGGATACCTTGGTTTATAAGATTCAAAAATTGTTTAAAATATATTTTCATCATCCAAATGACATTAGTTGAATTGTACTATGATTAAAAATCATAGGAGTGTTCTATTTGGCTGGATAATACCAACCTCCCATTACTATGGTAATGAAATATATAAGATAATATGACTATAAATGAACTCATTGGTTTTACTAATATGTATACATGCTATTCCAATGTAATTTCTATGTAGTTTTTTATGATTATAAAGTTGAAGGTAATGTAAAATGAGTGGTAAAATAAATATATATATGAATATTCAGTTTATCTGTGAATAAATTATCCCCTATTCATGAGTGAATGAATTTAATTTTATATTTTCATAAAATATTTAATAAAAAATCCATAGAACATAGTTTCATTATACATTTTAATTATTGAATTTAGGATTAATAAAGTTGTTTGATAAACATGATACTTGTGTCTTAGGATACCTTAATAATTACAGAACTTGATCTTCTATATTTTAGAGATAGTCCAAGAAAAAAATATGTATGAATCATATAACCCATTAATTTACGGTATGGGGATTACTTTTGATGATTTATTAACTCTTCTTTAATTAGTTTCATAATCTCTAAAATTCATTGAAATTTAATTTTCATGGTATATATGAAATATCTTATAACATCTTTTGTCTGCAAGTTATATTAATATATTTTCTATCTTAAAACGCCTAACACCATTGTAACTTATGTGTATATTTTATAGGTCTCTTATAAAGAACATAGGGCTATTAAGGATTAGGTACATGTTTAAAAAGAAATTTAACCAATCAAGGGGATGAAACTAGTGCAATTGTAGCTATATATTATTTTTCTAACTTTACTCATTTATAGAGGTAATAATGTACATGGTTCTTTATTTTCCTAACATAAATAATATTTCCAACATTGGGGAATTACGGCTTACTCCAATTATCTAATAGGGTATTTCTATGCTATTAGAATGAAATTAAAAATTTATCAATGATTATTTATGGTATACTCTTCATGGGGTGTCGAAAAAGCTACTGCAAATTTTTCCTATTATATAACAATTTCTGATCAGGGTTAACTCACTTTATGAGTATCATAATTATTCACCCACTTGTTATAATTCACCTAAAATAATTGTTGTTTATCATTTAATATAAATTAAAAAATATCAAATAAAAAATGAAAATATTAAATATCATGTAATGAAAAAGAATAAGGATTGAATGGAAGTACTTGTCCCTAAGGTTTGGTTTTGGGTTACTTCATTATTCATATTTGTTTTTTAAAATTTAGTTTGATGGTTAGATTATAAAATATCATATGTAAACTACCATTATTAAATTTATTGGGTTTAATATACTGAATTCCTAAGCACTGGCTTCTTACTCCTCCTATAATCATGGTTAATAACACACTTCAATCAAGAGTGTGACACCTACCAGGATCATGATCCATCACATGTTGTTACATCAATTTTACAAATCAACTTCATCAAGTTAGGAGATATCCTTAAATATAAGGGAGGGACAATATATAAATAAAATAATACAGATGAAGGAAAGATCCATGTCCTGGAGGAAAACCACCACACCCATACAATTCATTCATATTCACAATAAATAGATCCAAAACATTTAACAACTTAATCTTATAATTCAAGAACACTAATCCTCCCCTAAGAAAAATTGGATGGTAAGTCACTCATTTTTGAGTGTAAGAGATCATGATGGAAGTATTAGACTTATCAAATAAATGGAAATATATATAATGTGAAATGTTTTATAGAAAATATGTTATAACACTACAATTTAATAGAATACAGGAATTAAAAAAGATAAAATAAAAAAATATTTTACTGTAAAAAAATAAAACAAAAGAGTGTAGGCAATATAGCTTCCCAATACAATAGTGAATCCTCTGATCTCTCTTAGTGTTAGTAGCACCCCTCTATTTAAATAGGGATGTATCTTTAAATTTTTTATCTTCTTTCTATTACATTTTATGATCAAAGTTCATTTGGATCATAACCATAGATATCTATAAAAATATCAGTAATTATATTACTTCATAATAGACTCATACTGTATCTTGAGAAGATAATGTATGGTGTAGCTGCTTCCTCTCTTTCATGGAACCACATGGATTTAAGTGCAACTAATTTTTTTTTCCAACCTCTTTTCACACTTGTTTATTAAAAAATTGTCCATTTCCAATATGGCAATCTTTAATAAACCATTATAACACTATGTCATGTCCATTAAGTAATCATTGTCCCTTAAAACATTTGGAACTTCCATATTAGATATAACTACAGAGCATGAACACTTCAACAATGTAATATAACATAGAGTAGACCCACATATCCATCTTTTTTTCATAGTTATGACGTATCATATAATCCAAGACCATAGATTCATTCTTATCCTCAAACCCTTTCAATATCTGATATATACTCCTACATGGGGAATTATAACATATTGTCAGCAAAATATCCTTATTATCTTCATGGTTATGGAACAACATAGAACCCACAATCAAATATATACTCTCATCATTAAATGTTTTCTATTTTTGATACTCACACCTCCAAGATGATTGCTTGTCCTCCATGTTGTAGCCCCCTTGGCCACGGCTATCCCATGTCCTTGTGAGGATGTAATGGAGTAAGGATTCTTATAAATTCATATTCCCTTCTCGGTGGAAAGATTGATATAATTTTTAAAATTTAAGGTTTCTGTCACTTCCAAATGAGCTTCAGTGTAATCTCTTGAGGTTGTAGAAGTGGTCCACATTGATCTTGAGCCATGGCAGTTCTCCTAAGATTGAGCATAATCTTTTGAGGTGGCTTCCTTGGATTCTCTAGAAATCACATAAGTGAGGTAGGTGGAATTTAGAAGTATATGTGATGGAAAGGTGGTGTCTGATAATATGAAAAGTATATTTGAGGCATGATGGCATCGTTTCAATAAGTGGTGAACTGTAGCAGTATTGATTCATATGACATCAGAGTGGAGCCTATTTGAGTACGCCTTTATATATTTTCTCTTGTTAAAAGTGGCTTAGAACAACATTTTTTATGGGATTTGTGCCCACATGTACTCACACAGACATATATGGGCCTCTGTCAACATGCATGGGCCTGCCGTAGGCCAAGACCCGCACACTACAAGGGCTCCTCCCTACATGGCCAGCTCTCCTGCCAAGAACTTGGTAGGCACTCTCCATTTGGCTAGATAGATTAATGACCAATATTGGGCTGGCTACATGGATTGAGGACCCTTTGGGTTTAGGGATATCCAGGGAGACATGCTTTTTACTTAAAATATTTAAAATACATAGTAAATTTCAAAAATAAATACTCTAGTAAATTAAAATTTCCAAAGGGAAACGTTCTTATAGTTTTTATTTTATATTAAATATTCAATTTTAATTTACCCATTTTTTTAAAAAAAATTGTTTTATTGATTAGAAACCATTAAAAACATTATAAAAAGTTGAAAAAGATTCCTAAAAAATGAGTGCATCAAATACCCCTGCACTTGATCTATTCTTGTCCAGAATAACTGGATCTCAACATTGAATTTAAGAGAAAAACTACGTTTTAAATATTTAAATAACAAATTTAATTATTTAAAATGATAATAAATATTAAATTGAACTTTCAAGTTACACAAAAACCATAAAATCAATATCACATTTTCTCAAAATATCAAACAATCCAACTATTTTATTTTCTCCATTTTGAAAATGATTGATCCTATCCTTTAATTTATTCAAATTTTTCTATTAATTATTATTAAAAATAAAAATTCATTATCTTCCTCACTTTGATATATTTTCTATCTTCACTCATGGTAAAAATTCAAGCAGAATTATGCTCATATCATGAGAATATTGCCCTTTTCCATAAGCTTCAATGTAATTACTTTCCACACTTTCTAAATAAAAAAATCACATAAATTCACGATGGAATTTCAACTAAGCATATAATATATCTGAGGCTAATGTTTGGGTGTTTTGATGTTAAAAACACTATGGCTCAAAAGAAGAGTTTTATCAGTTCAAACATAATGCATGATATTAAAATAAAAGTGTAATGAAAATATCCCATTCAAATTGAAAACTCCTACTTCCCACCATCAAAGTAAGGTTATAATCAATGAAATCTAAATGAAATAATTCCACCTTCTAGAATTTTCTCTACCATTATTTTATTATTATTTTTTCAAACTAATTTTTTTCATTTTTTTACTTTTAATAAAGTTATGCTTCCAAAAAAACTCACATCCACAATCAAATGACATATGATAAAATCATAAGTTTGGTAATGGTGATTTTTTATATTCACAAGTCACATATCATTCTTTTTTAATTTTTTATGAAGGTTAACAATTAATGTAAAATATATGAATCAAAAAAACATTTTAAAATCCCATAATACCCCCCCCCACAAAGACACACTTATTCTTAAAAATATTGTGCATCCCTTACATCAAGACTTCCTTCACCCCATACACTAACTTTAAAATATCATGATAAATATACAGAAGAAGGAAGGAATAAATATAAATGGGTTAAAATATGGATAATTTATATCACGTTCATTCATATTCTTTATTGGATAAACACGGATCAATGAAAAAGTGTTCCCGAGGATAATGACTTAAAAATAATGATGTCTAGATCAAAATATATTTATTTTTTCATTCATATATTTGAAAAGTTCCAAATAAATGTTCTAGAAGGTGGCATCCCCATGTTCACTAAATAAATGTGATTAAGATAAAATAAGAGGTATTGGGTCTAGAAATTTTCATAGGTATGAAATACCTAAATTAGAAAACCACTCATGGAATGGATAGCAAAAAAAATCAACTCAAATTTTTTTGAAAAATTAAAAGTATAAAAAATGAGAACGACATTCCATTTAAATGAATCAAATAATTCTTTAACTTTATGATTCTTCATATAATACATTAATGATTTAATCTAATCATTTATTTCTATAATTTACTCAATCTCTCTGATTATCATTGAAACCTAAAAATGTATCATAAGGTTTCTAATAATTCATGCATCTCAGGTAATTCAAGTAAAACATATCACTAAGTGTCTCATGCAATTTCTGTTTTAAATTATAATTTCATAAAGATGTAGGGAATAAATAGGTAATGAATGTATTAATGAACTCCCTTTGATCATGAAGCTTTATTCATCCTTCTTGTTCACTATTTGGGTGATTCCTTATGCTATTGTAGACCTAAAAAAGGAAATCAATCATTTAAAAAACAAGGACCATGTAAATAAATCTTAAAAAGAATGAGGGGTTGGGATAAATCCAATACTAATTCCAAATAAATATATTAAAAGTTACTAGAATTTAACTAAATGGATAATTGTTTCTTTGATCCTCCACGTGTTTAATAACCTGCCAATTCTCATTGGATTGAGAGTACAACGAGTCATTACTAGGATTTAAGAGACATCCCCAAGGATGGCAATAAATGATAAAGGATTTCAAGTACAAGTGGGGGATGATTTACCCTTTAAGAAATAAACCCATAAACCAACCATAACCAAACATTCACTATATTATGCATGGAAAAATGAAAGACCAATAAACACTTCATTTATATCAAACTACATCAATGTACATGAAAACAAAAGATAAAATTAAGCATCAAAGTACACATTGGATAAACAACTCAAGACTCTCAGAAAGACACTACAACTCCATGCTCTACAAGTTCCATGCTCCACAAAATCTCCCAAGCATCACCAAAAGCCACTAACAATAATATTCTTTACTTTTACCTGTGTCCCGGAATACATTATTTGAAAAATCCCCAACGTGCCAAATCAGGGGTGAGTATAAAACTTAGTAGGTTTTCCCCAATGACTTCCCTAGTGACACCACTATGATAGAAGAGTTAGCCACATTTATATGAAAACAGTTTATATAAAAAAATTTCTCAAAATTAGTTTATAACTAAATATAAAAAAATATCCAAAACCATTCATAAGCAAAGGCATTCCAAGAGCAATTGAAACCAATTTTCCTCAAGTTATTTTTCCAGAAAAATAACCAAACAAGATTAAGAACCATTTCACAAACATTCTTTTTTGGCATACCAAACCATTTCCCAACCCATGCTACCAACCATGCATGCTTCGTTATGAAAGTTCCATACTCATGAGTGGTCTCTCATAGATCTACCAAGTCATCACAAGGTAATTGTTTCCCATGTGCCATTACATATTTGGAACTGAGCACAAGTTCATATTTCAACCAAGCCTCGTACATATAGTTACCATAGTGCCATTAAACATTTGGCACTGAGCACAAGTCATATTTAAACCAATACTATTATATATAGTTACCATCTGCCATTACACCTTTGGAATTGAAAAGAAAGACATATTTCAACCAAGCCTCGTAAATGCAACATGAACACATACCACATATTCACACCAATCATGCCAAAACACCCTTTCAATAAAAACACCTTTTTATTGAAAACCATTTCCATCAAAACCATTTCAATGTCAACCATTTAAATTCAAAACCATTTCAATAAAAATACCTTTTTATTGAAAACCAATTCCATCAAAAATCATTTCAATGAAAAAACATTTCGATCCAAAACCATTTCAATAAAACTCTGTTTTTAGTGAAAACCAGTTCTTTCAAAAATCTTTTCAATTCCAAACCATTTCAATTCCAAACCATTTCAATAAAACTCCATTTTGATTTAAAACCAATTCGATCAAAACCATTTCAATACCAAACTATTTCAATTCCAAACCATTTAAATAAAACTCCGTTTTTATTGAAAACCAATTCTATAAAAACCATTTCAATACCAAACCATTTCAATTCCAATCCATTTAGAATTCATCAAATCCATAATTTAAAATCAACATTTTAAATTCATGAAGCCAAATCACTTTGCACAACAATTCACCAAGATTTCATAATTTCATCAAAACCATAAATCATCACTAAAGATGATTTATTCCATGCATTTCAAAATCAGATCCATTCAAACAAACCAATTTGAAACTAATCCAATCAATTATAACAAGATGAGTCGAGATTGAATCCACCTACCTCAAAGGTTTTGGCGAAAACCCCAACGGTCAAAGAATGCTCAAGAAACCCATGCTGATTATCCAAAAACCCACCTTATATCTCTTCTCCAAGCACGATCAAGACCAAATATCAACATATTTGGAATCCAAACACATAGATCTACCCATAACGAGCATAGATCTAAGAAACCGAGAGATGAGGTGAGGTAGATCTATGTAGATCTAAGAAACCGATCAAGAATGAAGAAGAACAATCACATAACTCAAGAATCTGGTTTAGATTCACCAAGAGAAACCTTTGGATCACCTCCGAAACGTTGGGAGAACCTTCTCTGGCATTAGGATAAGAAAACACCCGAGTTTGGGATGCTTATGTGAAAAAACGATCCACATAGAGGAAAAAAGCATGAGATTCACCTTTATTGGATCTCGTTTAAGTGGCCTCACAGTTTTCCCGCATGGTTAGACAAATCAGGTGCTAACTGTGCGTTAGACACTACCTCAGCAGACACTCTACGTACTATTTGGCCGCACGATTAGACAAACTGTTCACCGCCCATGCGAAAGAAACTCCCTCATGGGCCAACTACCATGGTTTGGCCACATAGTTTAGACAACCCGTGCACCGCCCGTGCGATTTCCCCTTTGCATCAAAACATCATTTAAAGTTCTCCCGACTCTCCCATTAGTCACCCTTAACTTTAAAAGCTCTTATATTATTATGAAAGGGTTACATACCAGAAACTGGGGGTACTATATTCTCTCCACCATTGGTCTTTCCATCCTCAGAATGTTGAAAACCTTCACCCAACAGAAAGAGTTCGTGTAACGACCCAAAATTTCATTAATGGAAAATCCCTCTTGATCCAGTTAAATGTTTCTTTATGTTTTTATAAGATGTCAACTTCTTTAGTTTAACGTTAAGATTTGTGACCGTTACTTTTATAGCTGTTGAACAGTGATCATCTGGGTAGTTTAAATATAAGGCTTTAACGAACCAATTTTCTACTCAGACAAAGGAAGCGATGGCCTCATCCAGTAGAATTGCCCCTTACGAAGCCCATTTCTCCGAGCTCGGAAAGGAGGTGGCGTCTTTGGGATTTTCCCTTGACCAAGCCCAAGCTGAGCTTCATCAAGTCAAGCTCGAACGTGATTGTCTATGGGAAAAATGGAAGTTGATAGAGATTACCACTCGAGCAATGTTATCCGAGCAACCCCAAGAGTCTGTCACCATTGCACACCTTACCCTTAGGTATTATGCGGCTATTTTAAGGGGTTATGTAACAAATAAGTAGCACCATGTTCATGTACATTATTTTTTTATATAATAATGAATATAATTTCTAGTCATTTTTGATGCATTGTAATTAGTTTTTAAAGTACAAATGATGTTTTTAGTTATTATTTAATTAAGAATTATATTTTATTAAATTAAAGGATTTTTGAATTAAATAATATTTTAATAAAATATTATTATTAATATTAAATTAATTTTTATTAAATATAAATGATCTTATAATTTTATGAATGCAATTAAAATTTTTATTAAGGTTTGAAAGCCATTTCTGTCAAAACCCGTGAATTTTTTTATAAATGTCGGTTTTTATTTTAAAAGTGAAAATTCACATATTTAGAAAATTATTTAGATAAAATAAATATTATTTTTGGAATCAGGACGTCGAAATTATCCAACGGTGAATTTTTCATAATTTTCTGAGACAGTAAAATTTTTGGGTAAAAATTAAATACCATTTAAATATATAATGTGTTTTATGACATCATAATGACCCAATGGTGATGTAATAAAATACCATAATCCTTATGTTCGGACAATATGTGTTTTATCATTAAAATAATGAGGTTTTGGGTTTGTTTGACTCACTTTTCAAAGCATTAATGGAGCCCTCAAGACTTATTCAACACTTTGCCTTTTTAAATTAATTTCCATGGGAGTGTGACTCACCTCCACATAAGAAACCCTAATTTTTTAATAAGTTAGAACATTTTCCTTGTAAAATATTGTTTTCCTCTTTCCTTTTCCAGAAACCATGGGCAAATACCATGGGATGGTTTGTGGTTTGGATTATTTTAATATAAGGGGTCCCAAACCTAAATAATAAAGAATTCTCTCACCTTTCCTATATAAACCCACCCAAGCTCCCACTTCCTCCTCAATCAAAGCCCTTGAAGTTCGTCCAACCTCTGCCCTACTCTCTCTAGAATCCTCTCAAGGTGCCCCAAGCTCCCAAGAAGCCTCTCACAAGCCTCTCTCTATCCTTTGGAAGCACACTTCCAAGTAAGGGTTTTTCTTCCTTTCTCATTTTGGTCAATTTTTCTTTAAGTTGTATTTCCCTTTTAATTTCATTTATGAATGTTGGGGTATGGTTTCGCACCTCTCCCATACTGCCCTCTTATTGTTTTAATGATGGGAGACCCCTTTCTCTCTCATTAAATGCCTCCCATGTACACCCGTTACTATGCCGAAATTCCGAAAGGAACCTTTTTCTCCTCTTTTATATTCAAGCAATACTTTTGTATCATGAATCTAAATTCCTTTTCAATTGTTGGGACATGTATCTATATGACCTAATTACTCTCCATTACATGTTAATATGATGAGGAACCCCTTTCTCTCTCATCAGACTTTTTTATGAATTCTTATGTCACGCCGTTACGCTGCCGAAATCACACTGATTTTCTAAGCCAATATCATTGTGTAGTGAATACCACGCCCATTTCTCCATCAAGGGTATTCACCTTTATGCACATTTACTTATTGATTGTAAAGTTTCATGTATGAATTCCACATTCCTATATCGTGGAATAAATGATTATGTTTTATGAATCCATGTTTTATGATCCATGTGGCACACTTATGCATGAAATGAAATGTTTAAGAAGGGTGCGCCCTGATAGCGCTCCAATGCATTGGGTAAATTATAGTATCATGATACGTCATGTGCAATGAGTGTTTACTCATGCTAATTCAAGTGCAACGAGGGTTTAATCGTGCTTCAAGTGCAATGAGGGTTTACCCATGCTCCATGTGCAATGAGCCTTGGCTCATGCTAATTCAATGTTAAGTGTTGTTGCCACATTTCCTTGTTATGATTATCATGCTTTATCATGCCTTTATGTTCATGTCTCTCTTATGCTCTATTGATATTCCTATTGCCTAACATGTATTGTACTCCTCATGTTATTCATTATGTACTCCCTTACTGGGCTTTATAGCTCACCCTTTTCTTATGCATGTCCTCAGGTTATCCCATGTAATGCTAAGTACGAAGGAATGTAGTGGTCATGTAAAGGAAGTTTTCAATAAGGATATTGTATTTCAAGTTTAAAGTTATTATGTAATGATCATAAGCCCCAAAGACACTAAACCTCTCGATCTTCTTTGTTGTATCAGGTGAAGTTTTATGTAATAAAGCATGTTTAAGTTGTAATAAAAACCAGGGTTGTCATAGTTGGTATCAGAGGATAGGTTTAGTTATTTTTGGGATTAGGAAACCCTAGTAAAGCCTTAGATACAAGACTAAGAATAATAAAAACATCCCTAAGTTTTGGTAAATACTAAGTAAGTGTTTTATCAAACAAATACATCCCTGTCTGGATACGAGCAGGTAGAGGCGGCTCTGGCACAGATGTATCCTAGGGGTAAAACCCGAAAACACCGCTTTGAGCTAGACTCGAACGGGAACTGGTGCACGACAACGGGCCTTGCTGCACTCTTGGTTACGACACTCCCGGGGGATATGTTTTGATAAATTCACAATCTTAGTATGAACCCTTATTAAGGGAAAAATGCCCCTAAGAATATATGTTAGAAGGAAGATCATGAAAAGCCTGGATTGAATCCTATAGACTCATGAGTTGAAGAGATTAAAGTTTATTTATAAGTCATAAACTTTTGTCTTTGGATTATCCTTTATGTGTTACCCCTAACTTTCCTTTTATTCCAGCCAATGGCCGGTAATAGGAGAACTCGGGCTAACAACCGTTGTGAAGATCAGTGTGATGATTGTACTTATGAGATGCCCAATCCAATGGGAGCGGGAATCGCAAACTTTGTCATGCTTCTCTCTCAGCTAACTCAAGTTTTGAATAGAAACACTGGTCAAGAGGAACGTTCAACCCCCCCTAAGAAAGAACAAGTCGCTATTGAAAGCTTCATGAGACAAATGCCTCCTACTTTTAGTGGATCATCCGATCCCACTATTGCTGAACAATGGATCAACTCCATTGAAAAGATATTCTCCATCCTCCAATGCTCTGAAAAAGTGAAGGTTCTCCTGGCGGCTTATCGTATGGAGGGTGAAGCTGATCAATGGTGGACGTTGATCAAAAATACGAAGCCTGAGGAGGAGATCGAGGCTTTGGAATGGAAGGTATTCCGGAAGATGTTTTTCGATAAATATTTTCCACGCACCCTCCGTCTTAAGATGGAAAGGGAATTCCTTTCCCTCACGAAGAAAGATGAGGAATCTGTGGGAGCGTATGAGGAAAACTTCACAAGGCTTGCACGATACGCTTCCGGCTTTGTCGTTACCCCCGAATGCAAGGTTGACCGCTTCTTTGGTGGGCTGAAGCCTAGCATGTGGAAAGCATTAGCGATCCGTGACTTCGACAGCTATGAGGAAATTGTCCGATGTGCCCTCAAAGTTGAAATGGAGATTGGAGAATCACATGGGTATCATGGGGACAAGAAGCGGAAGGTGGAATTCAATGCTGGTGGTCCGATGGATAAATCCAACGGCGCTAAGAAATTCCAGCACCCCACTTGCCAAAAGTGTGGAAAAAAGCACCCTGGAAATTGCCTTAGGGGGACAAGAAAATGCTTTAAGTGTGGAAGAGAAGGGCACCTAGCTGTTAACTGTCAGCAAGAAGGACCCGCGGCTGCGACGGAGGGGAGGAACGCTCCGTTCGAACCTCAACGCGTTGTTCAATGCTTCAAATGCAAAGAACCGGGTCATTTTGCGAATCAGTGCCCTAATCCAAGGGTTATGAGAGGCAATCAACAACCTCCAAGACAACAAGGAAGAGCTTTTGCCATCACTTCTGCCGAAGTGAACCCCGACAACGAAGTGGTGACAGGTACGCTAGTTATTCATTCAAGAATAGCGAACGTACTTTTTGATTCAGGTTCTACGCATTCTTTTATATCTCAAAAGTTTAGTAGAACAATCCCTGCACCACCACAAATAATGGAAGTAAAGATGTCGGTGAGTACGGAAAATGGGGCAATCATTGCATCCCATGAGTATAAGTCCTCCCCTGTTATAATCTGTGGATTGAATTTCCCGGCGAACCTCTTCATACTCCCTTTGGTGGAATTTGATGCAATTCTTGGCATGGATTGGCTTTCCTTATATAGAGCCAACATAAATTTTCGGGAGAGGGAAATCACACTCCATATAGAGAATCGACCCCCCGATTCTTTACAAGTGTCAGGAGGAAGATGAATCTCCTTTAGCTCCATCATCTCAAGAATGGATATTACTACCTTATGAGCACGCATATCTGGCTCAGATGATTGAGTCCAAGGAATAAACCACCCTTGAAGAAATGCCTATTGTGAGGGAATTCGCCGAAGTATTTCCCGAGGAACTTCCTGGTCTTCCTCCAAGAAGAGATGTTGAGTTCTCAATTGAACTTATACCTGGGGTGCTACCAATATCCAAGACTCCATATAGAATGGCTGTGGTTGAGCTTGAAGAACTGAAGAAACAACTACAGGAGAATCTGGATAAAGGGTTTATACGCCCAAGTGCATCACCATGGGGTGCACCAGTCCTCTTCGTCAAGAAGAAGGATGGGTCAATGCGGCTTTGCATCGATTATCGTGAACTTAACAAAATCACGATAAAGAACAAGTATCCTCTCCCAAGAATCGATGACTTGTTTGATCAGCTGCGTGGAGCACAATACTTCTCCAAGGTTGACTTTCGGTCGGGATATTATCAAGTAAGGGTGAAGAAGGAAGATATCCCCATGACTGCTTTTCGTACAAGGTACGGGCACTATGAATATATAGTAATGCCTTTTGGACTCACCAATGCTCCAGAAATATTCATGGACTTGATGAATAGAGTCTTTAGATATTACCTAGATAAATTTGTGGTAGTCTTTATAGATGATATTCTAATATACTCCAAAACCAAGGAGGACCATGAAAAGCATTTAAGAACTGTACTGGAGACTTTTCGCAAGGAGAAGCTCTATGCCAAGTACAGCAAGTGTGAGTTCTAGTTGAAGGAGGTCTCATTCTTGGGCCATATCATCACAAGCAATGGGATATCTGTGGACCCCTCCAAACCAGATGCAATTGAGGGATGGCTGAGGCCAACATCGGTAACTGATATCCGTAGCTTCTTGGGGTTAGCTGGATATTATCGACGATTTGTGAGAAACTTCTCATGATTTTCCAACCCTCTTACCAAGCTAACTCGAAAGGGAGTAAAGTTTTCTTGGAGTGATGAATGCGAAGAAAGCTTCAAGGAGTTGAAAAGGAGGCTTATCACTGCACCAGTGATCACTTTACCCACATGTGGGGAGCTTTTGTGGTATTCGGTGATGCTTCAAAGAAGGGATTAGGATGTGTGCTGATGCAGAATGATAAAGTGATATCCTATGCCTCAAGACAGTTGAAAATCCATGAGCGAAACTATCCAACGCATGATCTGGAGTTGGCGGCGGTGATCTTTGCCTTGAAAATCTGGCGGCATTATCTCTATGGAGAGAAATGTGAGATATATACTGACCACAAGAGTCTTAAATATATATTCACACAGAAAGAGCTTAATATGCGCTAGAGAAGATGGATAGAGCTCATAAAGGATTATGACTGTTCAATACATTACCACCCTGGGAAGGCGAACAAGGTGGCGGATGCCCTAAGTAGAAAGGATCCAGCAATTCTATCAATGATGAGAATTGAGAAGGATCCAATCTTCTTAGACTTGATGAAGATAGACGTGGGAATCATAAAGAAGGGAACATCATCAATCCTTTCACAAATGATTGCTCAACCATCTCTTTTGGAAAGGTTAAAGGATGCTCAAAAGGATGATGTGAGAATCCAAGAAAAAGTGGAAGCTATCAAAAAGGGAAAATCCTCAGAGTTTAATGTTAATGAAGAAGGAATTGTGCGGTTTGGGAAAAGACTATGTGTCCCATCAAGTTCGGAGCTGAAGAAGGAACTTTTGGATGATGCACATAGTTCAAATTTCTCTATTCACCCAGGGAGCACAAAGATGTATCGAGATCTCTGAGAAAACTTTTGGTGGGATAATATGAAGAAGGAGATCGCCGAATATACATCAAAGTTCCTGGTGTGTCAGCAAGTGAAGGCAGAGAGGCAGAAGTCTAAGGGGATGATGCAACCATTTCCCATACCAGAATGGAAATGGGAGAACATCACCATGGACTTCGCCACTGGACTTCCAAGGACATCCAAAAGAAACAATGCAATCTGGGTTATTGTGGATCGTCTTACAAAGACTGCACACTTCATTGATATTCGAGAGGATTTCTCTTTGGATCAACTGGAACAGATATATATCAGGGAAGTGGTACGGTTGCATGGAGTACCACTATCTATTGTGTCTGACCGAGATCCAAGATTTACCTCTACGTTTTGGAAGAGTCTTCAACATGATCTGAATACTGAACTGAACTTCAGTACGGCCTATCATCCTCAAACTGATGGCCAATCCGAGCAGACTATACAAACACTTGAGGATATGTTGAGATCATGCTCAATGGACATTAAAATAGGATGGGATCAACATCTTCCTCTAGTTGAGTTCTCTTATAATAATAGTTTCCACTCGAGCATCCAAATGGCACCATATGAAGCCCTGTATGGGAAAAGGTGTAGAACACCGGCATGTTGGGATGAGGTCGGTGAACGTAAGCTGCTTGGACCAGAAATGGTCGAAGAAATAGTGGATAAGGTGAAAACCATTCAGCAGCATATCAAGGCAGCACAAAGTCGATAGAAGAGTTATGCAGATAATCGTCGATGAGACCTTGATTTTAATGTCGGAGACATGGTGTTTTTACGCATATCTCCGTGGAAGAAGGTCATGAGGTTTGGAAAGAAAGGGAATTTAAGTCCAAGGTACATCGTCCCCTTTGAGATTCTTGATCGTGTTGGGGTTGTGGCCTATCGACTAGCACTTCCACCTACTATGGCCAAGGTGCATGATGTCTTCCATGTATCCCTCTTAAGGAAGTACATACCAGACCCTTCACGTGTACTCTCTTCTGAGGGGGTACAATTAGAAGACGATCTTTCTTATGGGGAGCAACCAGTAAAGATCTTGGATCGTAGAGAAAAAGATCTACGAAATAAGACAATTCCCCTCGTCAAGGTGTTGTGGAGAGACCACAAGTTTGAAGAAGCAACTTGGGAGTCGGAGGATATGATGAAGCTAAGTTACCCACATTTGTTTTAGTGTGGGAAAAAGGAAAATTTTGAGGGCGAAATTTCTTAAGGGGGGAATGTTGTAACGACCCAAAATTTCATTAATGGAAAATCCCTCTTGATCCAGTTAAATGTTTCTTTATGTTTTTATAAGATGTCAACTTCTTTAGTTTAACGTTAAGATTTGTGACCGTTACTTTTATAGCCGTTGAACAGTGATCATCTGGGTAGTTTAAATATAAGGCTTTAACGAACCAATTTTCTACTCAGAAAACGGAAGTGATGGCCTCATCCGGTAGAATTGCCCCTTACGAAGACCATTTGTCGGAGCTCGGAAAGGAGGTGGAGTCTTTTAGATTTTCCCTTGACCAAGCCCAAGCTGAGCTTCATCAAGTTAAGCTCGAACGTGATCGTCTACGGGAAAAATGGAAGTTGATAGAGATTACCACTCGAGCAATGTTATCCGAGCAACGCCAAGAGTCTGTCACCATTGCACACCTTACCCTTAGGTCTTATGCGGCTATTTTAAGGGGTTATGTAACAAATAAGTAGCACCATGTTCATGTACATTATTTTTGTATATAATAATGAATATAATTTCTAGTCATTTTTGATGCATTGTAATTAGTTTTTAAAGTACAAATGATGTTTTTAGTTATTATTTAATTAAGAATTATATTTTATTAAATTAAAGGATTTTTGAATTAAATAATATTTTAATATAATATTATTATTAATATTAAATTAATTTTTATTAAATATAAATGATCTTATAATTATATGAATGTAATTAAAATTTTTATTAAGGTTTGAAAGCCATTTCTGTCAAAACCCGTGAATTTTTTTATAAATGTCGGTTTTTATTTTAAAAGTGAAAATTCACATATTTAGAAAATTATTTAGATAAAATAAATATTATTTTTGGAATCAGGATGTCGAAATTATCCAACGGTGAATTTTTCATAATTTTCTGAGACAGTCAAATTTTTGGGTAAAAATTAAATACCATTTAAATATATAATGTGTTTTATGACATAATAATGACCCAATGGTGATGTAATAAAATACCATAATCCTTATGTTCGGACAATATGTGTTTTATCATTAAAATAATGAGGTTTTGGGTTTGTTTGACTCACTTTTCAAAGCATTAATGGAGCCCTCAAGACTTATTCAACACTTTGCCTTTTTAAATTAATTTCCATGGGAGTGTGACTCACCTCCACATAAGCAACCCTAATTTTTTAATAAGTTCGGACCTTGGCCTTGTAAAATATTGTTTTCCTCTTTCCTTTTCCAGAAACCATGGGCAAATACCATGGGATGGTTTGTGGGTTGGATTATTTTAATATAAGGGGTCCCAAACCTAAATAATAAAGAATTCTCTCACCTTTCCTATATAAACCCACCCAAGCTCCCACTTCCTCCTCACTCAAAGCCCTTGAATTTCGTCCAACCTCTGACCTACTCTCTCTAGAATCCTATCAAGGTTCCCCAAGCTCCCAAGAAGCCTCTCACAAGCCTCTCTCTAGCCTTTGGAAGCACACTTCCAAGTAAGGGTTTTTCTTCCTTTCTCATTTTTGTCAATTTTTCTTTAAGTTGTATTGCCCTTTTAATTTCATTTATGAATGTTGGGGTATGGTTTCTCACCTCTCCCATACTGCCCTCTTATTGTTTGAATGATGGGAGACCCCTTTCTCTCTCATTAAATGCCTCCCATGTACACCCGTTACTATGCCGAAATTCCGAAAGGAACCTTTTTCTCCTCTTTTATATTCAAGCAATACTTTTGTATCATGAAACTAAATTCCTTTTCAATTGTTGGGACATGTATCTATATGACCTTCTTACTGTCCATTACATGTTAATAAGATGAGGAACCCCTTTCTCTCTCATCATACTTTTTTATGAATTCTTATGTCACGCCGTTACGCTGCCGAAATCACACCGATTTTCTAAGCCAATATCATTGTGTAGTGAATACCATGCCCATTTCTCCATCAAGGGTATTCACCTTTATGCACATTTACTTATTGATTGTAAAGTTTCATGTATGAATTCCACATTCCTTTATCGTGGAATAAATGATTATTTTTTATGAATCCATGTTTTATGATCCATGTGGCACACTTATGCCTGAAATGAAATGTTTAAGAAGGGTGCGCCCTGATAGCGCTCCAATGCATTGGGTAAAGTATAGTATCATGATACGTCATGTGAAATGAGTGTTTACTAATGCTAATTCAAGTGCAACGAGGGTTTACTCGTGCTTCAAGTGCAATGAGGGTTTACTCATGCTCCATGTGCAATGAGCCTTGGCTCATGCTAATTCAATGTTAAGTGTTGTTGCCACATTTCCTTGTTATGATTATCATGCTTTATCATGCCTTAATGTTCATGTCTCTCTTATGCTCTATTGATATGCCTATTGCCTAACATGTATTGTACTCCTCATGTTATTCATTATGTACTCCCTTACTAGGCTTTATAGCTCACCCTTTTCTTATGAATGTCCTCAGGTTATCCCATGTAATGCTAAGTACGAAGGAATGTAGTGGTCATGTAAAGGAAGTTTTCAATAAGGATGTTGTATTTCAAGTTTAAAGTTTTTATGTAATGATCCTAAGCCCCAAAGACACTAAACCTCTCGATCTTCTTTGTTGTATCAAGTGAAGTTTTATGTAATAAAGCATGTTTAAGTTGTAATAAAAAGCAGGGTTGTCATAGTTCGGGCCAATTCTCTTTGATTTCCTTTTCACGTTCCAAAGTCTCTTTAGGAATCTGACTATGCTTCCATAAAACACGCAGTAGACCGATGATTTTTTCACGCATGACTTTCTTATTCCTATCCAAAATTCATACTTGGATATGTATTAATGAAGAACTCGGCTCTAGATCAATGTGATCACATCTGATCACATGGTCAGGATCAGGATGATACTTTTTCAACTGAGATACATAGAACACATTATGCACCAAACTGAACTGTGTTGGTAATTCCAATCAATATTCCACCTCTCCAACCCGTTTCAGTATCTCTAAAGGGCCAATGTATCTAGTAGACAACTTGTCCTGCTTTCCAAAATGATGATGTCCAAGCCTTATAGAGATCCTCAAGAAGACATGATCACCCACAATGAATGATAGCAGTCATCGACGGTGATCTGAATATGATTTATGATGACTCTGAGCCATCTCCATCATCTTTCTAATCAACTATATCTTCTCTGTTGTGTCTTTGACAAGGCTCATCCCGACTAGTGATGTTTCACCCATTCCCACCCAGCATAGTGGAGAACGACAAGGACGCCCATACAATGCATCAAACAGAGCAATGCATATCGAGGAATGATATCTATTATTGTATGAGAACTCCACTATGGGTATATGATCCTCCCATGATCCACCAAAATCCATTACACAATCCCTCAACATTTCTTCAAATATTTGTATAGTCTGCTCGGATCTCCCATCCGTCTAGGGATGATTTGCTGTGCTCATAGTCAACAGAGTTCTGAGGGCTTGCTGTAATGATTTCCCGAAAGGAGATGTTAACCTCAGATATCTATCTAAGAGTATAGAACCTGACACACCATACCTCTTTACCACTTCTCGGATGTATATTTTTGAATGATATTCCACCGTATGGGTTTTAAGAATAGGGATGAAATGGACCGACTTGTTTAGACGATCCACTATCACCCAAATTGCATCGTGTTTCCAGACCATTCTTGGAAGACCTATAACAAAATAGATTTCTATCTGATCCCATTTACACACTGGGCTAGGTAAGGATTGGAACATACTAGTTGGTCTCTGATGCCCTGATTTAACCTGCTGAAAAGTTATGCACCGTGAAATGAACTCGGCCATTTTCCTTTTCATGCAGCTCCACCAAAACTGCACCTTCAATTCCTTGTTCATATTCTGTGTACCTAGATGTAAATCCCATCTTGAATGGTGGTAAGCATGAAGGAGTTGTTCATGAAAAACCATCAGTACAATTAGCTGATCTCTGAAGCACAAAATTGAACCCCCATCAAGTTTTCAGCCATCAGTGGTCTCCCCACCATTGATTTTTGAACATATAAGTAAACATTGTACATCAGATGTTTGTGCTTCTTTGATCATATTTACAAAATTAGAATGTGTAGCTGAAAACAAAATAGTAACACCACCTCAGTCTTCAAATTCCATATGCATGTCGTCTAAGACCGACATCAACTGCCATTCCTTTTAAGCTTCTTTCACCAACTAAGCATATGAATTTCTACTCAATGCATCTGCCACTGAATTTGCATTTCCCTGTGTGTACATCAAGTCAAATTAAAACATTTGGAGATACTATATCCATCTCTTTTGCCTCATATTTAAATCTCACTGTGATAAAATGTGTTTCAAGATTTTGTTATCTATAAACACAGTAAATTTCACACCAAGATATAATTTCTCCATGTTTTCAAAGCATGGACGACTACGGCTAAATCCAAATCATGTGTTGGGTAATTCTACTCATTCACCCTCAAATTCCATAAACCATTATCAACCACATGATCTATTCGCACGAGAACACAACCCAACCCTAATCTCAAAGCATCACAATACACCACATACCCTTATCATGATTTTGGAAAGGTCATGATAGGTGCTGATGTATGCCAGACTTTTAGTTCCTGAAAGTAATTATTGACATTCTTCCATCCATTGGAAGAGAGAATTATTCTTATTCAGAGCTGCCATTGGTGAAGCTACTTGTGAGAAATCATGCACAAAGTGTTGGTAGTAACCAGATAGACCAATAAAACTGTTTATCTCGAACACATTCTTCAGTGGTTTCCAAGAGATAACAGCTTCTATCATTTTAGGATCAACAGAAAAGCCTTTCTCCGAAATGACATGTCCACGGAAAAGTACTTCCTATATCCATAAATCGCACTTTGATAACGTGGAATACAAATTATGATCTCTCAAGATTTGTAACACAGTTTCTAGGTGCACCTAATGCCCAACCCTTGTCATTGAATACACAAAGATATATTCCACAAACACCACAACAAAATAATCCAAATATCGCTGAAATATCTGATTCATCCAACCCATAAAGATCGCTTGTGCATTCGTTAGACCGAAAGGCATGAATACATATTGGTAGTGGCCATATCTACTTCTGAAAGCTGTCTTTGGAATATCCTCCATTAGAACTCTCAATTGGTGATATCCTAATCGCAAGTCAATCTTGGGGAACCACTGAGCTCCCCTTAATTGATCGAACATATCATCAATGCGTGGAAGTGGATATTTATTCTTTATCGTAACTTGGTTAAGCTTATGATAATCAACACACGGCCGAAGATTTCCATCTGCCTTCTTCACAAACAACACTAGTGCTTCCCATGGAGAAGTACTTGGTCGAATGAAACCCTTGCTTTCCAGCTCCCCTAACTGCACTTTCAATTCCCGTAACTCTATTGGTTCTATCCTATAAGATGGAAGGGGAATAAGACTGGTCCCCAGAAGGTGATCAATTGTAAAATCCACTTCCCTTAGTGGTGGTAACCCTTAGAAGTTATTGGGAAAGACATCGGAAATTGAACCACAACTGCTGGAAAAATATTTTCCTCAATATCTTCCATTGATGCCAATGTAAATGCTTCTAGTTGGTAAGATATTGTTCCCACCATTGGTTCCAACATGTTCTTTGCACCATTCTTTACCATCCTCTCTTCTCTGAAGAGATTGTAGATACCTCCCTAGTCGTGAAACTAACTGTTCTCCTATAATAGTCGATGTGAGCCTTAAATATTGTCAAAAAAATCTATACCTAGGATTACGTCATATACATCCATGTCCAGCATCAAGAAGTCCCATTTTAACTTAACTCCATCAACAGTTATATCACATGCTCTACACACAATGTATTGACATTCTCTTTCACCAAGAGGAGTTTTCAGTTTCAAAACAGAAAGTATAATTTCCAGTTTTAAAAATTTCAAGTCAACTGCATGAGAATAAATGAAGGAATGTGATGCCCCAGTATCAAAGAGCACTTGCAAAAGGGTATAATTCAAAAGAATTGTACCTCTCACCATAGATGGTCCAACCTGATCATCAACCATCATCTGCTCAGCTCCATACAATTGCTTCGTTGCTGAACTACTCTCCTTGTTGCCTTGCTAATATTTCCCTAGTTGAGGAGTCATGGATTTCGAGAATCGACATGGATATCTCTGTTATGCTGACAAGATGGATTTTTTTGTCCTCATCATGTCGATGCATACGATACTTGCGACGCCTGAGAAGTGTCACGTGCACTCGACCTCAGAGCATTTCTACCATAGCGCTGTAGATTCCCCATCTGCTTACAATTGCGATATGCTCTAGATTGCGCCGTACACTCTCACATTATGTAGTGAATCGAACCACATTGAAAGGAAACTGATTTTCTCTGGGGTCATGGAGGAAGGTTCACTGATCCCACCATCTAGTTTGGATTTTCTCTCACACTGTGGAAATAGGTATCACTCTTCCTCTTGATCCTAGTGGCTGAGTTCCCACTGTTTCTAGTAGGTATCATCATTCCTCCTTCTATCAATCCCGAGATATCACATTCAGCAACAATTACTCTTTTCACCATCTTTTCATAATCTTTAATATAGAGTGTTGCAATCTTCGATCCAATCTCTTGCCTTAGCACCGATTTGAAGATGCACGCCTTCAATGACGCACATTCCACTACCTGTGGTGAAAAATGGACTGAATTCATGAATTTAGACACATACTCTATGATAGAGAGAGTCTCTTGCTTCAAGCTAATAGAAGTATGTTGTTTTATAGATCTTGAATGTGTGAGGGTAGAATTGTTTGTTGAAAATTTATTCAAAATCCTCCCATGTAAGGCCTTCATCAAATCTATCATGCACCGCTAAATCCCACCACAGACGTGCAAGATCCTTGAGTATATACGTCACCAACATTACATTCAACTCTATTAGTGTGTCGATGAAATCGAAGATACGGTTCATCATACTTATCCACACCACCTCATTCTCAGTTTCAGCATCACCCCAAATGTTCAGTGGATTATGATTCATGAACATGATGGTATGATCTACATGCCTTGGTTCATTCCTTCGGATCTCCGTATCCACAACATGAAAAGCCTAGACAATACTCTGAACTACTCTTTGTTCACACGTGGTTGTGGTGCAACCACATCCTTTGCAGCCTTGTCGGGTTAGTTCTGACGATTCCTACCAGGTGCCATTTTCTAATCCAACAACAAACTCTGTCAATCCCACTCTCTAGAAATTGATGGCTTATCTTTTCAAATTCTATCACATCATCTATCACAACAATGTTTTCAATACAACCTTTTTCCCATATTCAAATTTTTTTTAAAACATTCTTCATGCCCTTTGAAAATCAACCCATTTTAAAAATACACAATATACCCTATTTTCAAAATCATTTACTAGAAAATAATTTCTGCATTTTTCAAAAAAAAATATCACCTTGAAAAAAATCAAAAATCAGTTCTCATAATGAGATATGCAATCCTAGTGGGAAGTAATTCCTCTACAATGAATGTCATGCTCGTCTCATTGGCTTAACCCATGACAATGAGATTTCCCAACATTATAGAAGTGTATCGAAAACACTTATATAACCAAGACCGTGGTAACTTGATGTTCAGCATAAACGTGTTAGCTATGTCCTTTTACACTATACATTTCGTGTTCTGACAATCCTACTCCTGTCTAAGATTTCGACCCAAGGAATAGACAATAATGAATTTCAACTCCAATACCAGGAACATAGATGACTACTTGTTAGGCAAGGACCAAACAAGATGATACCATTTGTAATGAACCACCAATTATCATTGGAATGAGTGTAAAATGATTCATTACTAGGACTTAAGCGACATCCCCAAGGTTCCAATGGCTGGAAGTAAATACTGAAGGGTTTCAAGTACATGTGGGAGACGATTTACCTTAACTAAATAAACCCATAAACCAACCATAACCAAAGATTCACTATATTAGGCATGAATAAATGAAATAACAATAAAAAATTCCTTTATATCAAACTACATCAAAGTACACAATAGTTGAAGACCAAACTAAGAATCAAAGCACACAGTGGATGAAGAACTAAAGACCTTAAAAAGACACTACATCTCCACGCTCCACAAGCTTCAAGCTCCAAAACTTCTCCCATGCATCACCACAAGCCACTAACAATAATAGGCTTTACCTTTAACTATGTCCCGGAATACGACATCTGCAAAAGAACCAATGTGCCAAAGCAGGTGGGAGTATAAAACTCAGTAGTTTTTCTCCAATGACTTCCCTACTGACGCCACTAGGATCGAAGAGTTAGCCACATTTATAATAAATAGTTTATATAAATTTTTTTCTCAAAATCAATTTATAACTAAATATAAACATGTTTCCAAAACCATTCACAACCTAGGTCATTCCAAGAGAAATTGAAGCCAATTTTCTAGTGAGTTATTTTTCCATAAACATAACCAAACAATCATAAGAACCATTTCAAAAATATTATTTTTTGGCATACCCAACCATTTCCCAACCCATGCTACTAACCATGCATGCTTCGTTATGACAGTTCCATACTCATGAGTGGTCTCTCGTCGATCAACCAAGTCGTCACAAGGTAATTGTTTCCCATGTGACATTACACCATTGGCACCGAGCACAAGGTCATATTTCAACCAATCCTTGTACATATAGTTACCATTGTTCCATTAAATGTTTGAGACTGAGAACAAGGTCATATTTCAACCAAGCCTCATACATATAGTTACCATGTTCCATTAAACCTTTGGCACCGAGCACAAGGTCATATTACAAACAAGCCTCATAAAAGCAACATGAACACACACAACATATACCCACCAATCATGCCAAAACTCTCTTTCATTAAAAAAACCTTTTTATTGAAAACCATTTCCATCAAAACCATTTCAATGTCAACCATTTCAATTCCAAACCATTTCAATAAAACTCCGTTTTTATTGAAAACCAATTACATCAAAAATCAATTCAATGCCAAACCATTTCAATTCAAAACCATTTCAATACAACTCTCTTTTTATTTAAAACCAATTCCATCAAAAATCATTTTAATGCAAAACCATTTCAATTCCAAAACATTTCAATAAAACTCCATTTTTATTGAAAACCAATTCCATCAAAACCATTTCAATGCCAAACCATTTCAATTCCAAACCATTTTAATAAAACTCCATTTTTATTGAAAACCAATTCCATCAAAACCATTTCAATTCCTAACCATTTCAATTCCAAACCATTTAAAATTTCATCAAATCCATAATTTAAAATCAACATTTTAAATTCAATGAATCCAAATCACTTTGCACAACAATTCACCAAGATTTCACAATTTCATCAAAACCATAAATCACCACTAAATAAGATTTATTCCATGATTTTCACAATCAAATCCATTCAAACAATCTAATTTGAAACGATGTCAATCAATTCTAGTAATAAGAGTCAATTGTGAAGCCACCTACCTCAATGGTTTTGACGAATGCCACAACGGTTGAAGAATGCTAAAGAAACCCGTGTCGATTCTCCAAAAACCTATATTATATATCATCTCCTAGCAAGATCGAGACCAAATACCATCATATTTAGCATCCACACACACTGATCTACCCATAACAGTCATAGATCTAATAAAACAAGATAATAGGAGAACTAGATCTAAGTAGATCTATGAAACTGATCATGAACGAAGAAGAACAATCACATACCCCAAGAATCCAGCTTTGATTCACCAAGAGAAGCCTTTGGATCTCCACTGGATTGATTGGAGAACCTTCTATGTCCTTAAGAGAAGAAAAATCCCGAGTTAGGGCCTCTTAGGAGGAAAAATGAGCCACATAGTGGAAAAACCTCATTAGATCCACCATTATAGGATCTCGTTTAAGTGGTCGCACGGTTTGCTCGCATGGTTATAGAAATTATGCACTAACCGTGCATTATGAAACTGCCTCGGCAGACACTCTACGCATGGTTTGGAATCACAGTTAGACAAACCATGCGCCGCCCATGTGGAAGTTACTACCTCAAGGGCCAACAATGCACGGTTTGGCCACACGATTTAGACAACCCGTGTGCCACCCATGCGACTTCCCCTTTGCCTCAATACATCATTTAATGTTCTCCCAACTATCCCATTCATCACCCTTAAATTTAAAACCACTAAAATCATCAAGAATGGGTTACATACTAGAAACCGGGGTACTACAATGTGCACACTAGAATTTTACAACCTTTAGAAGGGGAGAACCAATTATCATCCATGATCTCTTGGTGGGTGTAGTTTCACGGATTTAAAACAACATGTGTTTTTTATCCCAACATTCACTTCATATTTTTTGGTAAGGAGTCCATGGATAGAGTACTTTAGATCCACCGTAATCATAATGAGGTACAGTTTTAATGGTGTGGTAGGACGAAGTATATATCTTACTCCTTTATCATTTATACTTGTGAAACCTCCTCTTTCATGTCTAGTGATTTCTTAATGTGGGATGCATAATTTTAGTAATCAAAGGTAACATTATAATGTAATTGCACATGAATTGAATTTGAACATATAGAATCAAAATGAATGTTCTACCTCTAAAGGTGATCTGTCTGTGTCTTTATTTCCTCAATCTCAGCCACTTGTACCTCTTTATGGCCTTCATCTTTATGTCATAAATATGTTTTGGAACATACATATGTTCCTAAATAGGTGAATTTTATTATTCTACAGCTTCATCAAATAAAAAATAATAGTTTTTCGATTCAAAATTTTATGAATAGTTAGAGCTGATACTCAATTTCGTTTCAACAAAACTAAAAGGGATAATGATTTAAAAAAGATCAATTCCCTGAATTGGATAAGTTTAAATCCCTTTTCTTGTGGTATGTTCCACATGAAATTAGATCTCACTAAATAAATTTACATAGTTAGAATCCTCAACCTTTCATTCAATTTACATAAATTGGGTGGTTTATTAATCATTCAAATCTTGGGATATGTGAAATGGTGTTGGATCTTACACTTTATTATTGATTGCGGATATAATGATTCACTTCATATTTGTTCCATAAGTTATCTATATGTTCTTCCTATCCTAAATTTATCTCAACAAGAATTATTCATCATCAATATTCAATAGTAAAGTTTGATCTAGGTGGAATTGATCTTCATGTACCTACTTTTTACCTCCTCAGGTTCTTCAACATCAAAAATTAGTTGGATGATTTCATCCACAGTGGATATCTTTCTCCCTCCGACTTATTTTACTAGTATATATAAAATTATTAGGTTATTAATTCCATGAATCTTTATAAGTCTTTCATTATGTCGCTAGATATTTGAAACTAGGAAACTAATTCATTAATAGTCACTTCTTATTAGCGTTGATGTTGGACCTGTGAATAACTATTCCATGAATAATAATTATAATTTAAATAAATCAGGGGAAAATATTTTTTCCTGTTTTTAATAAAAAAAATGACAATTATTTTCAATGTGAAAAGAAAACATAAATAAACAATTGATTGGATCCTCGAAAATGGCACAGTGTTTTGACATCATACGTGTCATAGTGTGTGGAAAAAGATACTATTTATTTTTTCTAGAAAAACACAATAGATAACCGGGGTCATCTTAATTAAGATGTTTTAATATCATTAAATCCCTAATTTTAGTTCAAATAAATTACTTTTTTTATCATTTTATATTAATGAATAAATATGGTGTAATGAATAAAAATTTAAACTATCATGCAATGGAACTGAATAAGGTTAGAGTGAATGTACTTGGCCATAGAGTTTGCATAATTTCCTTCATTATTCATCATTGTGATTTTAATTTCATATTGATATTCCAATTATTAAATATCATGCATGAAAAAATATTATTAATTTTATTTGGTATGAAATATTCAATTCCTAGGAAAAAAAATTCCACCTCCTCCTATAATCAAGGTAAATGACAAACATCAATCGATAGTGTTGAATATTCCATGACCAAGCTCCATATTATGTCATTTCATCCATTTATCAGCTCAAATCTGTCATTTTAGGAGATCTAATTCAATGGATGAGAGGGAAAGGATATAAATAAAAGAATATGTGTGAAGTTAGATCCATGTCGTGGTGGAAAATCACCACACCCATACTCATTAATCTCATTCACCAAAAATAAGTTCACAACATTTAATAATTTATGTTTAGAATTTAGGAACAGTTGTCCTCCCCTGAGTCCAATAATCATGTTATCTACTCACTATTGAGTGTCATAGATCATGGTAGAATAATGATAAATTTAAAATAAATAGAATGGAAGGTAATGAGAAAATAGTGGAAGAAAATAGGGTTGAACATTGAATTAAAAAATAAATAATCTAAAAACAATTATAGATTATAAAATAAAAAATAGGCAAGGGGAAATATTTTCCTAGACCATAAGTGGACCCTATTGTCTCCCTTAGCAGTACCATCAACCTTCTATTTAAATAGTTAGGGGTCCTATTAGCATTATATGTATCTTCTTAGTCTTAAACTATCAAGTCAAATACAAATTTTTTGTTTTGGATATTGGTCATGAATATCTCTAAATATATCGTGAATTCTAACATTCCAGTGTAGAATCATACTATGGTGTGAGATGATAAATTTTGGTGTATTTTCATCCTTTCCTGCATGGTATTCCATGGTTTTTAGTAGAGACAATTCCTCCAGAGTTGTAGATTATTTTCACTCTTATTTATTAAAAAAATTAATCATTTCTAGCATGATCATCTCTACGAATACATGTTAGAAATGTGGAACATCCCTTGGGTACGTTGTTTTTATTAATACCCTCACCACTACCAAATTTAGTATCTCAATGGAACATGAAAGCCTCCACAGTTCAGTATAACATATGGTCATCCGCAGACCCTTATTCTGTACATGGCTATGGAAAAGTGTAGAACCCATGTTTATAGCTTCATTCTTCCCATAAAACACTTTCCACTGCTAATATTCACCCCTCTATGGTGTAGTATTCTCCTCTATAGTGAAACATAATAGATGTCTAGCCATAGTTCCTTTTTTTTCTACATGGCTATGGTGCAACATAGAACCCACATTTATAGCTCTATTATTATCATAAAACCCTTTCCAATATTGATATTCACACCTACATGACATAGGCTTCTCCTACAAGATGATTCCCCCTCATCCTTGGTCATCCCATGACATAGTGAGGGTGAAACGACCTAAGGATTCTTATTGAATCCTCTGGACTTATCAGTGGCGAGTTGGAGATCATATTAAAAATGATATGTTTTTTTACTCTTTGAAATGAGCTTCAACGTAGTTGTATAAGTTCCCTAAAGTGGTTCATCTGGATCACTATACTCGTCAATTCACCTAAACACTAGCCCAATATTTATAGGCGGAATCCATGGAATCTCAAGCGATCATAGACTCACGCTTGGGATCATCAAATGGTATAGGTTGTGATATGGGGTGTCCAAGCATTAGGGAAAGTTTTGATGAGGCACAATAGAAACATTTTGATATGTACTGAACAATTGTCATATTGATCTATCCTACATATAAGTGGATATCAGTTGATCGCTCCTTTATTTATGTTCTTATATCTAAAGTGTCTCAAAATCTAGGGAATTACGGGATCAATGCCCACATACAATCACAAGCACATATATGTGCATGTGTAGATAAACATGGGACCACTGCATGCCTAGGCCCACATGTTACATGGTATCCTCCCAGTGTTTCCAACTCTCCTCTCTACCTCTCAGGTGGATCTCCCAAAATGGAATTTTTCATGGTCGACCCATATTTGACCGATTTATAGCTTGTAACACCTTTAGGTTGAGGGATATCTAGTTGGCCATGATTTTTAACTAGTAAAATATTTAAAAACCCATGTAAATTTCAAAAAACCATACTCAAGTAAATCCAAATCTCTAAATTGAAATATTTTTATCCTTTTTCATTTCATATAAATTCATCAATTTTATTTTACAAATTTTTTAATAAAACAATTAATTACATAAGATTATTGATCAAACCAAATAAGAATAATTATAAAATGTTTAAAAATTTTCATTCAAAATGAGTTCATTAATTATAAATTTAATTTATTATATATGTTCCACTTGGAGCTACATGTTAAGAGAGTGGGAAAATACCTTCCACCTATAGATGAATTCAATCTACCCTTTCATTCTCCGGTTACATGAAATTTGATAGATCTATAATATTAAAAATTTTATGGAGTGTTTATTTGAAAAATAATATTATATGAAGATCCCATCTTATTTTTACAAATCTAGAAGCTAGGTTTTGGTACTACATAAGTGTGGGACCCTCCAGAGGTTTTATGAAACATGTGATCTTAATCACTTATTATTTTTCTATAGACCCAAGTACCAGGACATATTGGGAAGAAAGGTACATAAGATAATATTGTGGGAATCTTACAGCATTTAAATTCATGAATCTGGGATTACGATAATTTAATGATAGAGGATTGAAATCCACACACTCAAGGAATGGTTTTCTCTCATAAATTTCCAATTAATCATGAACTTCAATTCCATCTAGTCAAGATTTCATGTTAACCATGGTTTTGTTCTATGATATCAATACTTATGTTTTTTGTTTTCTTTAGGACACTCAACTAAAATTATGATTGGTTACGATCCCAGGAAGAGATGTCATCATGATCAATTAGATACACTACTAGGTAAAATAAATGATAACATCTAGTGTAATTTTAATGACCAAAATAATAATTTTTTTAACACAGTGACTAGAACTTGTAAAATTAACATGGAAAAAGATGATACTACCTTGAATTGAATATTTTTATTTTGAGACATATGATTTTTTCGATTAAATTGGTGTCAGTCTACTGAAGATCATTATTTTAATATATAAATCTTTGATTATATTTTCCATTGTACATTGTCTGAATAATCCTAGAAATTTATACGGTTAATGATATAGAAATTACCTTACCCATATAAACAATACATCAAGTTGGTTAAAATAATATTTTAGATAAAGGTCCTAACACAATATTTTAAATTTTATATTTGGTGTGAAACTTGTATTTATGTGTCTCCAGACAAGAAGAATATTTTGATTATATTTAATCCCATCCAAAAAAATTGTTATTATTATAAGAAAAAACATCAATAGGTAAAATCATAATGATATTTAATGATGCAGTTCTCAAGTATCCCAAATCAGTATTCTCTTAAAATTCTATTAAATAATTGAAATCGGGCTCATATTAAAAATTAGTAAAGGATTTTGAGTTTTTCATTTTCTTTATTAAGATATTTGGAGATTAAGAATATGGAAAATTAAATATTGGACCAAATATTGAGATGTAACTTGGATTTCCAAAGATTATAGTATGAGATTATATCTATTGAATATAATAATAAATATCCACTCATGGGTTATTAATTGTGAATTTGTGTCCACCATGAAGAGTTGAGTAATGAAAATAAAAAATATTGCTACTTGGTGTGTTGGAAAAAGATTAACATCTAATGGATATTGATATAGACAGAATGACATCTAATTACATGTATTTATCGAATATGAGAGTGTTTTCTAATAAATTCTACTTGATGAGTTTAAAAATATGGATATTTAAAATCTTAAGGAATTGTCGTTGAATATCAATATAAGATAACTTTAAGAGTAAATAACTATATCTATGTAGTTGAGAATGAAAGATGATATACATTTTGACTAACTAACTTTTATTATGATTGAATTTTTACACTATATAATTGTGATAGGTGACTCATTTGTTGTTAATTGATTCAAGAACCAAAATTGAGGTAATCGAAGTAATTTAAATCGGAGAATCGATAATACAATGATGTTTTATTTAAATACTCAATATATAGTATTTATTTGTAACAATCTTATATTAGAATTTTTTGAATATATTTTTATGGATTATTTTGTCACTAAATTAATTTATTATGTTTTGAGTATAATTATTTTAATTAGATACTTCCATAAAACTTTTCAATAGTTTTTGAGCCTATTTATAGATATTATAGAATTCTATGTTCGTGATGAAAAATTAAAAAATTCATACATTTGTTTTTATAGAAAGAACAATATAATAAATATATTGGTCATGAATACAATATATATCATTCTATAGATTATATGTAAGAAAATATGGGATTCACGATGTGAAGAATAAAATTTTACAGATGGTTTGGAAGGTTTTCTTGTTGATACATAGCATATTCCTATACATATGAATGATATTTGTTGATGTTCCTTGTAAAATTTTCTAAAGAAAAAATTAAATCATGATTCATACTATATTTAGATCATATGGAATATATTCAACTAAATACATAATACTTCATATAATTTAATTAATATATTTAATATGATATAAAACATTTTTATGATGATATGAAAGATATTACATTGGGAAATTTAGCAAAGTATCATACATACTATGATACATAAGATACTATGGATGATATGAAAGATTTAAAAATACATATATCACATTATATTATAGAAATTTAAAGTAATAATAAGAACATATAAGACATTCTTATGTTTTCATAAGATATTTTTTCTTAGTGAAGTGATACAAAATAAATTCTTTTTATTATAAAAGGTTTGTTTGTCTGAAAAAATGTGAAAATTACAGAGATTGAAATAAAATTATTTTCATCAATTATTATGGATTAAATATATTTTTGTTGTGTAGTTGTGTGATAATTCAATCCCTATGTGAATTATAAAGAAATAAGAAGATATTCAGAATAACTTGTTACGATAATTATAAATTTTAAATTACAATATTTGTAATAATTTATAAATATTGTAAATAGAGATTTTATCTAAGAAATATTTTAATGGATTCAATTTATATCTAAATTATAATATTCAAAATATGATCATTTATAATTTAAAAATTAAAAATTTTCAATCTATTTTTATAAAATCAATTAATAAACCATAACATAATAATAAGAAGTTGATATCATGGAAATTGATCCATGTTAATTGTTTATGATTGAATATCATTTGAAATAAATGAATATAATCTTTTAATAAGCTGAATATGTGGGGAGAATAAGATGGATGAGGTATTATAGGATAGATTGAAGAAGAAACATATACTGAAAAACTAGAAGATTCTATTAATGGAAGAAATTGAGTGAGATAAACTGATAATTCATCGAGATATTATCTATTATGCCCTAAGGATGATGATTAAGTAAGAGTAAAGAGACTCCCTATGATATGACTATATTATAGAAACCACATAATTTGAATATTTAAAGTAGAGATATTAGTATAGATGATGATTTTTTCTACAAAAATATATATTATATGTTTTGAAACCCTTGGAGAAGAAGAATAAAATTTTGTTAACATGACTGATGTGTATATTACTGTAACATATTTTCTAAAGTTTGTTTAAGTTTCAAATTTAGGAGAAAGATATTTATATTTAATGCAATGATATATCAAGCTATATTGATGATATTATAGATTAGTTAGTTTTGGAGGACCCAGTGTAAGCTTATGGGAGTATAACCAATTAGAATATTATAACATTTCTCAGAGACAACATAGGATTTTTTAGAGCTAGACTACGGGTTAAGGATGATATATTACCCAGCTATATTAATTTTTTTATAACATTGGATAATTGTTTAATGAACATGACCTAGACATAGTAAATAGTATATACCCACATTTGAAAAGATTTTTGTAAAAATATCATGCTCTGTTTCTCTTATTTATTTACAACATTTCATATATATGGTGTTCAATTTAATTACTAACTAGATTAATCATGGAAACAGATATATAAGTTAAAAAATAAGTATTGGTAAAAAAAATAAAGATTTTGTAAAATTATTTTCACTAATTCACCCCCTCTCAGTGTTACTGTACAATATTCTTGGAAAAAATATGTGGTATCATAGAATATTCTACCTCAAACTAGTTAGAATGTTATTTTTCATTTTTTTGATTATAACATAAATATATATTTGATTATGTTCTTGATTTACCTTATATGGATAATTAATTTTCCATCCCTATCAATAATAACAAGGGGATTTTCATAATAAACTTTAAAGAACATAAAATATAATAAGGTTATGAAGTTGATATTGATATCAAATAATAAGGACGATATAATACTATTTTAAGGTATTCAAATTGGTATATTATCTTTTATATATATTGAGAATCATTTTCTTGAAGAATGAAGACCATACTGTAAAAATTATGTGACTACTAGAAAACATATTCATTTTAATTAAAAATAATTCATTGTGATAAAAATAACTCCATTCATGTCATCAAAAATAAATTGGAGAATATAAGGGTCTATAAGATGTGAAAAAATTATTGCATTTAATAGAATATGCAATGGATGAATAATTTGAAAAAAAGATGAAAATGTACCACTATATCATCAAGTGTGATGAACCCACAGAATAATACTAATTAATCCATAAAAAAACTCTCCATAAAGCAAAAATTATTTAAAATTTCGTTGATGAGGAAGTTTAGTCAATAAAATCAGTTGAATTGAGGGTCCGTTCCCTATATGAAACAAAAATTATTTCCACAGACGTCAATGATTCTATGTAATAAACAAAAGATAAAATGATAAAGTATCATGATAATTCCTCATAGGAAAAGTATAAGGTTCATTAATTAAGAAAATGTTGAAGAAATGTAGAGATGTACTGAAATATTTTTAAAATTAGAAGAATACTCGAGATATGAATAGCCTTTAATTGTAATTAAAATTGATAATATTGGAAGTGACAAAAGATGAATTTTCCCATGAAGTTGATAAGAGTTATACTACCATGGATGTTTTTAGAACGTGTATTACTTCTTGAAAGTATCATTCTATGTAAAATATGGGAATAAGATAATAAAATAATCCATCTAGTATATGTTTTTGGAATAAATTAACCCTTATACGATAAAATTTTATTTGAACTAATACCACTTATAAGAAAATTTTTGTCCTCTATGGTGTTTGTGTTTTATTTTTTTCAATATGAAAGAAAATATAACTTATTTTAATAATATAATTAAATTTTTCTAGAAAAAAATCATAGAGTTACAATTAATATTGATGAAAAGTTAGATACCATGGAAGGAAGTTTAATGTTTCCAAAATAAAAAAACAGGATCATGGAATTACCAAGCAAGATGATTTATATTGAGCTACTGATCAACTTTACTATTCATTATAGAACATGGATGTAACCCATTTAAATGAATCATTATGTGGAAATGAAATGAAGTTAAAGAATGAAATATTACAATTATTCATATAATAAGGAATGAGGAAGAAATTTGTGCCAATTAAAGTATTGTTGTCCAAGGAAAATAAGGGATGGTGTTGATTAATAATGAAACATTTTATATTATAATTGGGTAGTATTTTTTAATATTTTATAATCCCTCAAAATATATATATGATTTTCCACAAGTATTTGAATTAAATATATTATAACTTTATGAGAGTTTGAATTTGGGAAAATAAATTATCCTATATCTAAGATATTTTAGTGATACACAGGAAATTTCTTCTATAAAACTAGAATTTAGGAAAATGGAAAAGGCAGCTGATCTATATGGAATATAATTATTTTATGTGATCCACTAATAAGATACTGTATTTATATAGGAGGAATTTGTGTTTTTAAAATCTTGGAAGAGGAAACAATCATACATCATATGATACTTCAACATCTTATAAGATATTTTTCATACAAGTAATACATTTGAGCATCCCATATGATATTTGAGATTATTTCAATTTATAAAAGGTTGATCTCAGATGGATTTATGGGAATTTTATGATGTTTTCGGATTTCATAACAAAATTTGGAATGGTAAAATACATTTTTTACTTGTTATATGATATTTTTTTCATATATCTTATTGAAACCTTGATATGTTTTTGATAAAATGGCAGAAGAATCATTGATGATTATATTCACTATTCTTAAATGAAAAAACAACACAATAGATGTTGTGATTATAAAAATGTTCACATAAATATCATGAAAAATTGAATGAAATAGTTCATGTAAAATTTGAAGTAGAATATTTCCACACAAAATTGTAAACTACAATGAGAATTGTGGTAGAAAATGATTAGACAATGAACACCATTCCATAATGTTGAGTGTTTCTGGTGTGTTTCTTCATAATGAGGAATAATGAGACTCAACAAATCCACAATCATTACATAATTTATGAAAAATGAAAATTTTTTAATAGTTATAAATTTTTCAAGAAAGATGTGAACCTATGAAAAATAGTGTCTTGAAATATGTCATGATAGTAAGCATTTCAAGAAAGAGGTTTCTTGGTGAAAAATAGAAATACCCATCCATGTTAGAGTGTCTATAAAATTGGATGTTAGAGAATAATATCTATAAATGGTATCTTTGGTGTTATTAAAAACTACTTATGAGAAATTATGATAAATAACCATGTTATAGAAGAGTATATGGTGACTTGACTCCAAAAATGAGTTCATTAGAACATAAGTTTTCCACAATGTAATCACATGATGAAGAATGTGATCCCATGTATACAGGTAATGTGAATATATAGATTTAATAGTGATTTTAAATAGAGATAAAACGATGATATTGAAAAATATATTATGGAAGGAAGGTTTTGAGTCATTATCTAGACTTACTATAAGACTTTGATTGAGATAAAGATCAAAGATACTGAATTCATAAAGAACAGTCATTTTTAGGAAAATTAACATAAATAAAGATTTAAATTCAACGAGTTAAATTCACATGGTGCATTGAATATATATTATAGGAATAAGAAAGAAAAATGTGATAGATTCATGACTTGGTGTACCTATTCATATTTTTCTCTTTGAAAGAAATAAAGAAGAAATAAT
Organism: Viscum album; assembly: GCA_963277665.1. Lineage (NCBI taxonomy): Eukaryota > Viridiplantae > Streptophyta > Magnoliopsida > Santalales > Viscaceae > Viscum > Viscum album. Next base: position 956,478,550 of record OY728126.1, read on the forward strand.
CTAATATATTTCATTCATTGTAGACCTTTAGGTATTGATAAAATTTTGAGGGTAACGATTTTATTAATTTTAATTAATGAAGAATAAGTATATGAGAAAAGTTTTCAACCTACTCTTTTGGATATTAAATTCATTTTAAGAGGCATACAGATCAATCCAATACACATCTATTGTAGATGTTTGTGGAAGCTTAAGGTAGCTCGCTTGATTATTATAGTTGAAGAAGAAGATCATCCATACTCTCTAAGAGGAAGAAGATGTTTTATATGTACTTTATTTCAAAAGTATTATGGAAAATCATGTGTTTTTTGATATTGAAGAACAACAAATTATTTCTTGAATTTTACCTATTTATTTCTAAAAAATAATTTCATGGTGTTACCCTTTCTTGGTGTTATTATGATAATAATAATGAATATGTGTATGTGGGATAATAACCAAGATACACTAGAGACATAGTCATCCTAAAAGTGATGTAATTATCATAAAAATTCATGGTATTTCCAATTGTTTAATTCCTATTACATGTAATCTTGAATAACAAACAATGAGAAGATAGAGAGAAATATAGATCCACTCACTGGATAAGTGGAGAGGTGTTAAAGGGATATATGATAAAACTATTTTAAAAGTATATAAAGATTTATTCCCCCCACCATTGTTGAAACACCAATATGTGATCCTAACAACTGGTATTATTTTAGACTTATCTCTATAAGATTATTGTATGTGATGTATTATAATAATTTATTTTCTCTTTTAACAGGAAAAATGAAGTGTTGATTTCAATATTATGGTGAATTTACTATAAAAAATTCATGAAAGATATATGTACCAAAACATTAATGAAAATAAAGAAAAGATAATGAATTTTTTTAAGAATGGTTATATCTAGGAAATAACAGTATAAATACTATCTACTAAATAAAATTAGTGTTCATAAAAATTTCCATATTGTTAATATTTTTATAAAAGAAGTTTGTGATTAAAATAGAACTCTCGCATGTAAATAGGATTAAAAATTAATTTTCCCATGATGATATCCTAATAAATAAATATGATCTATGTAATATGAAAATATAATTGTTGAATCTAACACTATGTAAATAGGTTATAATTTTGACTCACATAATTAATAATTAATAAATAGATAAGTATAAATAAAAATTTTTCGTCAATGAATTCCTATTAAAGATCTGAGAATATGTGAGAAAAGTCACATCTCTATAGAATCATGTGATAAATTATATGATTATGTATGTGTTTATCTGATGAAAACACAACTAGACATTACTACATATATAGTCACCTTAATATGTGGCTCTATAAAAAGTATTCATCATGAGATTACTCAACTTAATAATGTTTTTGAAAATTTTAAGAAATCACTGGAATAAGAAATGATCATATGTATAAATCTCTCCAATCAGAAAAGAGAGTTAAATTCAATCAATTATCTTCTTGAAGAATGTTTCCCCATTTTTAAAAATCAATGTATCACTATAATTCAAGATATCGATGAATTTAAGAAAGGGAATGAATAAAAAATACTTGAATTAAAATAATTAATTATTTTCATGATTGGTCAACTATAGATTATGTCCAAAATGAAATGAGTGATTTTCATTTTACTATAAGAGAATAAAAAATGAGTGTTTATGAGGTTGAATCTGTCATGAAATATAGTGAATACAATTCAATATAGAGGATAATGAAAAATACATTATAAAAATTAAATTCATAGAGTATTAATTTAAATTGATGAATTTGGAAACAACTCAATTAATTTATTCCTAGTAAGTATAAATTAACGCTACTAACAAGAATACTTCTAGGGATGAATATTATAATAGAATACATTCATCTAATGAAAAACTAATTTGATCCCATATCATTATGAGTCTAATGAATATATAAAATAAAAGGTAGAATTCACATCACAAAACCCAAACTATATTAGTTATAGTTTTACACGTGAATAATACATCAATAGAAAATATTTAAAAATGTTGATGAGGAATAGTTTTGAGGTTCTCAACACTATATTTAATGTTATTGGTTGAAAGTGTATAAAGAGTTGTTATTATAATTAAGCCTAACCAATTGATTCAAATGATAAAAAATTGCAAGCAACTAATTCTAAAAAGTCTGGATCATATGAAATTAATAAAATGAAAATAATATTTTTTTATATTGTTTTTGTTGTAACATATTTAGTTATGATGAATTGTATTATTGGTATAATACATAAATTTATTAGGAAAAATGATGCCCACATTTAGGGGGAGAAAGTATCGTATGATGAAACAAAAACATACTTTGAATTAAAACTGATCAAACCCAAAAAAATTGAAATTCATGGAAACATATATGATTTTTTCAATATCTATTTTCATGGGAACAATATATTATTTACTAATTCATCTATTAATGTTTCAAAAAAAAAGATACATAATAATAAATAATTTTTTGAATGAAGGTAATATTTATTTATGATGGGGTCTATAAAAATATATTGAATAACATTTTACCAATAATATAACAATAAAGAAAGTTGAGTCATATTTGGGTTTTATGAAAAATTATATGTCTTATCAATGCAATCACAATATATATAAGAAAAATGAAACACCAATAAGGGTAGTCTACTTCTTTGGTGGAAAAAGTTTGAATACCATTAACACCTAAAAAATACATGGATGAATTTTTTAAAAGAGGTGGGATTGATAAGTGTAAAAATTTAGTCTTAATAAGAAATAAAAAGATTGATTTGTTGAATAACTCTCCCAAGAAACAATTTGGAAGGACCATAAATTTTGAACCGATTTTTCTATTTTATTTAGAAATTCATCCATGTGAATTAGGAAAGAAAAGAAAAATGGATACTTAAGAGATGAAAATCTCTAAATGGAGATAGAATAATCTACAAGTAGAAGAAATTAAATATCATGATAGGTTATAAAATGAGGGATTGTTGGGATATTTGGTAGAACTATATTTTTGTTGAAATTAATCTAGACACAAGTCATGTGAATTTCTCAAAGTCATACCCACCTATGATGAAATCCTGATGTACATAAATGTTTCACCACCTTGATGACTCATGCTAAAAGAAAGATCACACACAAGGAGTGAATAAAATCATCTATGTTGGTGAAGAAAACATAGAGATATAAAAACACATGTATCGATAAACCGTCTATATATAAATATGAGAAGGTAAGCGTTTAATAGTTGAGAAGAAATTCTAATCCTTTTTTCTCTCATTAAGGTGTAAAATTGGGTCCGCTTTATGCCCATATTATTTTTGTTGTATTTTTATGATTTAATTTAATTGGGTTGAAGTTGACTATAGTATTAAAATGCATAACCAATGATGTGAAGTATTCTGGATTAACTTTTATAGTTTTAAATAAGTAACCATATTTCTATGATTTATCATTTGGAATATAAAAAAAAATTAAATAAGATGTATACATTGATAGATTATAGTTGGAGATCATCTGATGAGGGATTTTTTTTCTTGATAAGATTCCATATTTATACAATTAATATAAATCAATGATTTTTAGAAGGTGATTAAATTATGTTCATTGTAAAATATTTAAATATTAATTTCCACATCTTCTGTTATCAATAATTTATCTAAATATTAAAGGGGATATATTATTATTTACAATAATACTAAATGAAGAATTTAGAGTAGATCTTATGGAAGACTTATATAACATGTCACTTATAGTTTCATGTTGGGGACATATGTGATGTGATATTTGCAAGAAATCAAGTTTTATGCTATGGAAAAAAATGATAAGAATTTGTATCAACTAATTCCAGTTTAATGATTTTGAAATATCTTCAAATAAATATGACTGAATAATAGTTTGAATTAGTTTCATATTTTGGTGATAAATAGGAAGCAGTTATTTTTTAAGATAAACCATCTAATTGGTTTACTAATCATGGCTCAAATAGACCTAGAGTGCAATGATTATGGAAACGTTTCATTATAATAAAGCGATATTGTAACATCTTATTACCTATTTTAGGTATATATCATCATTATTTTAATTTCATTCTTTTTTTGGTGCATTTTGAGCCTTCTGATGACGGAGAGTGTTTAATAGTTAAAATGACCTAAATTTTGGGGATGTATGTTTTTTGGAATCAAGGTATCCCATTTATAAATGTGATAAAATATTAATAGAGTGTCTATTGAGGACCGGGTTGACATGAGGGATTCTTAGAAATGTTTCTAGCAAATCTATGTTTTGTGAAATTTTTACATCATGAACTAGTTACATGCGATGAATGCTTTTTTTGGATGATGTCATGAGCAGGTACAAAGCATGAATATTTTACACATCGTATAACTCATTCATGTTATGAAAAGGCATATCCATGTTTTTTTAAACAATGTGATGCCTTTTTAGTACAATATTCATTTCATAGATTTCACATCATGAACCCAGAATTCATGTCATGAAATGTGTGATGATTATTATTTTTATGTGTTACAAGATGAATTTTTTTTCATTAGATGTTAAGGTTGCTCTCTTAAAACCATAGATCTCTCCTTGGTGATTTGGGGATCTCTTCCCCTTTTGGATCATTTCCTTCATCAATTGACCTTTATTTTGGTTGAACGATGTCTCTTTGGTTAAGCCATCTTACTTCGTCTTCAATTTCATTGGTCACAGTGGCACAATTTCCCTATTTTTTAGATTCATTGGTATTTTGGTGATTATTCTTCTAGAATATTTTTAGATATGTTTTTATATTCCTTTGAAGACTAGGATTTGTGTAAGTTATAGTGTTGCACATGGTTGTTATCAGGTCTGTCTTGTTTTATCTTCTCTACAGACCATTTTTTTTTGTTGAATTTATTCTGAGATATGAGGTTTGATTCTTGCACATCCATTTTTTTCATTATGTTTTTTCATGTAGGTCGATCCATTTGCAGGCATGTGCAACCCATGTTTGAGTAAAGTGGTTTGGTCTCTAGAATGTGTTGGATGAACCTTTAATTTACCTTTTTTATAAACTATTTTATAATTTAATTATCCTAATTTATTTATTTTTGTGTATAGAAAATGAATATTTTAATGATAGTTTCCCTATTATTTTGTTAAAAGGAAAATATATTTTCAAATAAATGTGGAATGGATTTATGAAATTGTTTTCAAATAATTTTTTTGATGAAATGGTTTGGAAACAGTAGAACATGGGAATAATTTGGTACTTTGGGGGAAGGAGTAGTAATAGGCCTTATCCATTGATAATTTTAGGGGTCTCACTCATGGGGTGTTCCTATATTCCTTAGGATTGTTTTTATAGGGAGTTGTTAGTCTTTTTGAGAGGTTCACTTGTTTGGGATGTTCTTCTTCTCTCTTGATTCAATGTATATATCTAAATACTTGATCTGTGTGGTGGTTTGTGTTATAGGTATGAGTGTTCCATCAAGCATGGCCTATAGTGATCATTAGTTTTATTTACCAGTTCTTTGGTTTGTACATCTTTGGATTTTCTACGATATGTGATACATGATTTTATGTATTTGATGTATGTGATATTATTTGAAACTATTTTACATATATTATTTAGAAATTTGGAAAAATTGGATTTATTTAACATAGTTTTTATATAAAAATTGATTAATTAATTATCATGCCATATTTTATTTAATGAAGAAAACTGTCAATTTTTTTAATGGAGGACTATTTTAGAACACATGGGTAGGATATTTTTGTGCCTATTTATCTCACACCATGATCACCCCTTTAGTGGGGCATATACAATGTTATTCCTTTCGATGCAGGGAAATGAAAGGAATTTTAGTGAGTTAGTGAGGCTTATACCATATGTGTATGGGTTGCTTATAGTGGGATGGTGGTATTTTTTGGACACATTGACATAGAGTAGCTAAACTAGTTTTGGTTTTCCTTTTTGTTTGACTAATATCTTGGAGATTGTTTAGTTACTTTTTAGTTCTATCACATCTATTGTTTTCTTTAATCTCTAACATATATTTCTTGTTCTACACTTACACTATTTATTCCTACCATGTATATATATATATATATATGTCATGTTTTATACATAGATTTGGGTAAAATTATTCCCTCTAATTGTTTTTTATGCTCCATTTCTAGTCGCTTTCCCAGGAAGATTGAGAATTACCTTCGGGAATGGGATGGGTCAGGTCAGTTACTAGTTTGTGAGAGTATTTAGGCCTATTTATCATTGTTTGGAATCGAAGGACGTTGTGATAATTTTGGGTATGTCTGTTGAATTGTTATATGATTTTCAGTACATCAAATGTAGGTTTTAGCGAGTATTTGGTTATCTCTTTCTATAGTGACACTCCAGATACCACAGGATGCTGGGATGTGTGTCTCATTTTTTGACTATATTATCTTAAAGATAGTTTTTTCTTATGGATTTATAGTTCTAGCTAAGATTATCTAGTTTTATGATTGTTTCTATTGTTTTGGTGTACAATGGTTTACCTCCAAGATGGCTTCCATGGCTTCCTCGAGAGGGTGCAGGGGATCCTTCTCTAGGGAATATGCCTCTAGATCGGAATCTTATGGAGTCTATCATGTGGTCAGTTCCTACTACATAAGAAAATGTACTAGAATTCTAGTAATTTTTTATTGATATACATCTAGGATATGGATGAAAAATGGAACGATTATGGGTTTTCTTACATAAGAATCCACCATCCATTAGGGGTACATGTGATTCCCAATAGGTAGATAACTGGTTGTACAAGACTAATTAGATCTTTGAATTCAAAAATAAAACTAAGAATATGATGTTAATGTGTGTGGTGTTCAAAATAAAGGTTCCTATAAATTGATAGTGGGATTCCATGGTATAGGTAGATAGACATATGGCATTTGGATGTTAGGGTTTCATGACCAACTGTTTTTAGGGTGGTTTTATAGATTATCTGATAATGGTGAAGTCTCTAGAGTTCCTCTCCTTAATGTTTTGAGAGAATTAGGTTTCTTTGTAATCCAATATGTTCAGGGATTTGGTTCATTTTTCTATTGAGGTAGTGAAGAATTACCAACAGAAGGCACAGAAGTACCTTTAAGGATTTAAAATAGATATCATATCATATCTCTTTGTGCTGAATATTTACTCCTATGCGAAGAATGTAGACGTGGAAATGATTGCAGAGATGGATATTATATGAAAGGTTAGTTATTATTCCCCTTATCTTCCACCTAGTGGTAGCTTCAATGGTGTGAAGTGGGTGAGATAGAAGTTGTATGATCATTGTAGGAGTGGTAGGGGTGGTTCAAAGTAGTGGGCCTCCTTTGCACCTTTAATTACATCTTATATTGTTCCCCAATATTTATATCATTGTAGAGAGGTGAAGTACACCTAGAATTCTTGTTCTCCACCTATGGATATGTGTCAAAGTTGTGGACTCTATGTCCATCTACATCATTTATTTTAGTTTATTTTCGTACCTCATTACAGATAGGGATCTTCATCTATAAAGCATATTATGGAATAGAAAGATTCTTCAAAGTCAATAGGGCTCTAGCCAAAAACCTAAAGAATGACGAACCTTCACACAGTGGATGGGTTTCTATAATAAGTAGATGTGGGTCATGCGATAATTAGAGATACCATATTTATTACATATTCTGTAATGACTACTTTATTTTATACAGGTGCATCCCAATCATTTTTATCTTCCCATTTTTTGGATATATTTAAACATAAAATGAATCATATTTCCAATGTTAAGGATTTAGCGACACAATTTTTAAAGAGTATAGATTATGGGTTTTAGTGTCCTTGTTCACTATCAATATCAGATTTAGAGTTAGTTTAAAATTTCTTTCTTCTCGATCTGGATATATTTTACATTATAATGAGGATGGATTTTTTTATCACTAATCATCTGGTTGTTTATTTTTTTATCATAGTGTCTCATTCCTTGGATCCGTCAAGATATCTCTAGTGTTTGATGGAGAGTGTGTTCTAATGTATGGTTGTGAAAAACCTTCTTTTTCATTGCTCATGAATCTTTTATCAGTTGTTGGGGTTTTTTAGATGTGTTTTATTTTTTTGGGTAATATTCCCTTGTTTTTCCAATATTTTCAAATTGTTTTCACTGATGATATTGATATTCTTCATCTAGAGAGGATGTGAAAGTTTATGATTAATATGGTTTTGGATATGCTGGTGATCTCGATTCCCACTTATCATATGGTAGTAGAAGAGATGAAAGATCTCAATATTTTTAAAAGGGGTAGATTAATTCGAATCACATGTTTTATAGATTGATATTATCTTGGTGTTGTGAATTGTACGAGATAAATTCGAAACAAAAAATAATGGCCATTGGTGGTCCGTGTGTGTGCACAAAAGGGATTTCATTTTTATTGGTTCTTGTTTCACATTGGTATATGGAATTTTTTAAATCACATAAACTTGGGTAATAAACAAATGTCCAATGATTTTTCAGATTCTTTCATAACACCTAAATTAAAAAATATAATTTGAATTTATAATTCTTTATTGAATATAGATTTTTATTTTTGGTGTTTTTTTGGTTGTGGGAACATTTTTGTATTATGGGGGTGGTTGAGAATGTTTGATGGAATATTATTTTGAGAGATATATTAAATATTGAATGGATAGTAATTGTTGTGTAGGAGGGTTGTGATCGGGTTGGGTAAGATGTGTTGCTGAATGTGGTTGTGCATGGATTGTTTTGGAGGGATGACTTTGAATAAGGATATTTATGGTTGGAATGGGTAATTCGCCATGAATTTCTCTATGCGTGACTTTTGATGTGTTGTTTTCTCATTCATATGCTTGGTAGTTTAACATTTTGTAAATGAATAAATGAATAAATGATTGATTATTATAGTTTGGTATTGTTTTTTTAAGTTAATGTAAATAGTAAATAAATTGTTAAAGAAAGAGTGAAATTTGGTAAAATTAATTGGCTACAAATATGGGTTGGGTTTTTTCTTGTTTTTTTTTGTGTTTTTCATTTAGAGGTAGAAACAAAGGTGACATGTGGTGACATTTTCAATTTATTGAAAACCCATATATTGGGATGAGTTCTAGGTATCGTATATATATATATCTATATATATATATATATTCATTGTGATTTCTATATGAACCCCACCCTTGTTGAGCACTATGTGCCGAACTCCCCAATCGTCACAGGGGAGGGTGTCTATCCCAAACCTCCTGGAGGGATGATGGATGGATGGACACCCAATATTCCCTACTAACACTTCTTGGAATTGATATCCCATGATTCATTAGTTAGGGTGCGTTTTTTGTGGCCTATATATATCCAAGAATGTTGGGATTACTCAAGTTTTTTCTGGATGTGCTGAGTTGTGATTTCCTTATTGTCTTCAGGATAAGGTGTGTTATGAATTCCCATGTGTATTTGGGATGTGATATGGATTGTGATTGAGATTTATCTGAGAGGGATGTGATATCGATGCATTCCATGTGTCTTCTGTTGAAATGTGACATGGATTGAGGCCCAGGTCATGGGACGATATGTAGTGTTTGGGGCCCTGGTGTTTGGAAGGGTTGTTATATGGTTATTTCAGAAGACGTGGGAGGGTGTGGACATTTCTTGTGAAGCAAGAGTGGCTATATCAGTGGGGATTGCTGAGGGGTACCTAAATACTCAATGTGATTACTACATTATATTACATGACTTACATGACATCGTGAATGTGCCTTGTTGAGGATATGATGGATAGTAAACCATGTATGGTTCTATTTGGTTCTACTATTTTCCCAAATGGGTATTAGAATGCTCCCTTTCATGTTTTCATGGGAGAATTATGGTTTCTATACTAAGTGTACTTTTATGCTCACCCTATGTATATAAAAAATCTTCTAGGATTCTTAGAGGATTATGGGGACCGTGCTAGACCTTACTAGTTGAAACATTGTAGTAGTTGTTGCTTTACTGCTTTTCCTTAATTTGGGTACTCAATTTGTAGTTTTATTTAATTTCTAATAGGTTTATTTTTTCACATGCTTGATAGATGGATTGTTGATTTTTTTATATATGTATTAGAGTAGTTTTGAGGTTTATACATATTATCTCCATACCATTTTTCCTATAAAAGGGTATCCACTCCCATTTTGTGAGATTTGTAAACCCTTGGTACTGGTCAACACCCCTAGGTCTACTAGAGGCTGGATTCATGGAGTCATTATCTACCACTCTCAATTGTTACCCCATGAGTGGTATCATTAGTGGGAGGGTGTTGTGACAGAATGGTATCAGTGGAGGTAGAGAGATATGATAGAATTTGGAGTTAAGAAATATACATATTACATGGGTTGGTAGGGAAACAATGCTTGGTGATATTGGTGCATGGAATATGCCATATAATAATGCCTCGTAAATAGTATATTAGGTATCCTCGTGATTTGATGCAAGGAATCAGAGCCAACCAAACAACCAACAGAGGCTCTTTGTGACCTTTGTATTGAGTACACTGGTTAGAGGTCAAACCAGCTTATTTGATGTGTGCTGAGGGTATATACTAATTATGGGACCACATCAGTCATATGAAGAACCATTCCGGATACATATTCATTCATATGATGTCATTATTGGAATGGATTATTTGTATATCACACATGATTTTAATGACTTATTTTGAAGGAGAGTCATGTTCCTGGATATGGATTTCCAGTAAATAGTTTTTGTTGGTGAGTGAAGCTATCAGGATGGAAGTCGAAATATAGAGCCCTACTTCCCTTGTTAGATGAGCTATTAGTGGTAGTCATAGATGTTGGGATCAGGTATGTTCCTAGAGTATTTAGGGAGTTATTGGACAATTTTTTTCCGGATGTTGTGATGCAACCCCTCGATATGATTTTGAGTTTGGGATATACCTTAAACCTGGTGCAGCCATTGTTTTGATGGCTCCATATAGGATGAAACCTTTTGAGTTGCGAGAGTTACAAATTTTGTTTGATGATTTTGTGTAGATATGTTTTATCCAACCCAGCATCTCATTATGGGGTTCTCCAGTCTTATTTGTGAGGAAGGCGGATGTTGGTGTGAGGTTTTTCCTCAAATAATGTAGGTTGAATTAGGTGAAAATCAAGAATAGTTACCCTATCTTAATGATAGACATTGTTTTGAACTAACATAGAGGAGAATGAGTATTTTCTATGATCGATTTGTGGTCCAGATATCTTCAGTTGAGTGTTAATGAGAGTGATATATCATAGACTTCTTGGTGATGATGGTATTGGCACATTGTGTTTTTGGTCCTCCCATCAACATTACGAATGCACCAACATGTTCATGGGACTTATGAATTCTATGTTCCATGTGTTACTAGAACAATTTATCATCATGTGCATTGATGATATCCTGATCTATTTATGGTCAGTAGAGGAGAATTTTGAGCATCTCTAGACTGTCATGTTGGATCTTTGATGCCAGTAGCTAAACTTAATGTTTTTAATGTGTATGTTTTGGACAAGATATAATCCTTTTATTGGGGATTTGTTGTATCATCAGGGAAAAGTATTAGACCCATAGAAGTTTGAAGATGTTTTTTCCTTGGAAACACCCAATAAAGTGGCATAAGATAACTGTTTTCTTGGCTAGGTAGGTTATTATTAGAGGTTCATAGACAATTTATCTAAAGATGAACTTCTATTGATAACTTTGAGCAGGAGTGACCAAGCTTTCATATAGTGTAAGAAATGCCAGGTAGCGTTCGGTTACCTAAAGGAGAATTTGGTTATTTATCAACTGCTCTGATCGCCTGAAGAAGGGGTGATGTTTTATGTGTTTTGTGATTCTTAATACCTAGATTGGGATTCTTCTGAATACATTAATGAGAAGTTATATCTTAATGGTCTTGGTATTTATGACCCCATGATAAAAACTATGTCACCGATGATATGGATCTACCAACAACTATGTTCTTGCTAATGTTGTGGAAGCATTACCTTATTGTGGAGTGCTTTTTGGTCCTCAAAAATCATAATAGTTTGATGTATATCTTTTCCAAGTGTGATGTCAAATTTAAAAAATGAAGGTGGATGAAGTTTCTTCAAGATTATGATTTTATAATTTCCTAAACCTCATGAAAGGGAAATATTTTGGCCGATTATTTGAGAATGATGTTTCAAAAAGTGTTTTTTAGAATATATGGATTCATTTAAAGCGATGGTGGAGTTATCAACTTTTCATATAGATGTATAGATAGGTGGTTTTTTGTGGATATTTGTGTCAGATGACATTGTAATCTTCTCTAATTCAGCAGGTAGGGGGTCTTAGTGGAGATACTCAGATGTAGAGGTGTTGCATTCCCTATTTGGCCATAGTAATTCTCTAGATGGATGGTCAAAGGATGGTAAGAATCAGATGATATTCCGTAGATGGTTTTATGTAATGGTGGCGATACACGAGGGGGAACTTAATGTGTTTATAACCTACCTTTATGGTACACCAAGAATTTTCTATGAAGTTACATGGATTGATGATGCATTTTTGGTTGCCCATAGTGATGTGGTTAGTAGTGGAGTTTATAAAATTATTCGTGGTCTGTCAGTAGGTAATGGTTGAACACCATGTTCTTAGAGGTTTGTTGTAGCCCATGGATATCCTTGAAAATAATTGGGAAGAAATATTAATGGGTTTCATCACATGTATACCTAGGGATCATGGTTAATATGATACTATTTGGTTGATAGTGGATCAGAAGATAAAATTGGCTCACATCTTAGTGTATAAGGAGTCGAGCACAATGAACACCTTGACCAAGATGTATGTGGATGAGGTGGTGCAGTTTCATGGAGTTCTGAGGACCATTGTCTGGGATTGGGGTACATTATTTACCTTTCCTGTAACACCTCATGCTTCCACGGTATTCCTATATTTAAATAATACAATATCTTGTGTTGTACGCAACATTGAGTTCTAGCACACCCTGACCAATCTAACTAGCCATTTAAAAAGAAGGTATGAATAATAATACCCAATTTTTGAAATTTTATAAAGTCTATTTTTCAAAATTGACATCATTTATAGATTCTTAATATTAAATTTTCTTACGGTAAAGTATTGGTTTTTGTTGAAAACATCCAATTTATTATGAATTGTGAAAAACACTACATTATTAATTAAAACAAAATATTTACTTATTCAATTATTTTTAATTTAAATTTGTTTTAAAGTCCAAATAGATACATAATAAATATATTTTTCCAATTTAGTTCATTTGAGTCATTTTATAATAAGATAAGATATATAAAATTTTATTAACCTTTTTACCGTCTTTTACCAACCTTCTAGGCACATTTTCTCATTTGAATAAAACATAACTTTACAACTTCATTGGATTGAATATCAAAAATACAACATACATAGTTTTCATTAATAAGTAAAATGTGGTTTAATAGGATGAAAATAATTTTTGGTGAATTTTAACTTTTGAATTTTATTTACCACTATTAAAAGTAAATTGTGTAATTAAAAGTAAAAAGAATATAATAATTACCCCAAAATATGTCCGAATTATATTTGATAAGTGCATTTAGAACAAAATCAACCTTAGGACAATAATATGATACCTTTTTATCCAACTAGAGTATACTTAGACATTTATTATATTTTATTTAAAGAAGAAAAAAATGTGTCAAATTCACATATAAATAATTAATCCATTTTTAATAAAGATTTATACATAAAATAAATTCAAATGTAATTATTCATTAGATAGATAAAACGAATTAAAATATCAGGGTATTTTATTTATATTTTCATTACATTAAATAATTAAATTTATTTATGACATGATGATGATGCACTAATTATCTTATTAATGAACAGTGAAAATAATTGATACTATTAATATTAAAATAATTTTAAATTTAATCTTTTGATGACATCCACGAATTTTCTAGGTTAATATAGAATTTTTGGGTTTATTAAATGTATTTTTTTCTAAGTAATTATGTTTGTATGACTTCCAAGAAAACAAAAAAACAAAATATTGTCAAAATTTTCCAAAACGGGTTTTAAAATCAGATACAATTTTTTAAATCATATAATATTCTTAAAAATATATGGTCCTGAAAAAGGACTAAAATAATGTTAGATATTTAATTTCTAAACCACTTGAGGTTATATTTTCATTTTATAGTATGTTTATTAACCATATAGTGTAAGAATATAAGAAGACATGGAAAGAGTGAAACTATTTAACTAAGGGTTAAATCTAAAGGATAAGGTTAATATAATGACCTAAACATGTCTAAATCCTATTTTTTGAGAGGATTCTAACCCACACCCACGTTATACTTGAAATAAATCCATTTTGAGCTATTTTAATCTAAATATAAGTTTATAATAAAATAATATTTAACTCTTTTCCTAAAGTTCCCCTCACCTCTCTTATAAAAGGGTACTTCCCCTCCTCTTAAATTCATACCTCCAAAGAAATTTGGATCAGAAAACCCCTAACAAAATCTCATAAAAAATACCCTCGATTTATCTTATAGTACTTACATTGATAAGAAAGCCATCCTAAGGATCCCTTTTTCAAATCAAATAGAAAAACCCTAAGAAGAGGTAATTATTTCTTCACCTCTTTCATAATTCTTTAATTCTTTAACTTCCACTTTATTTGTTGTTTCTATACCAAAATAATAACTCCAATAACATCTAGTTACAGGGGTTTTATTAAAAATATGGTACTACCATATCATTTATTCTATCAATCCTATGAATGACAAAGTCATCATATGTGAGTATGTACGACTTACCATAACCACGTCGTGGTGTAGTTTTCTAATTAACACATCATTATTTAGATGGGTATAATAACGTTTATAATTTTTGTAAATAATAAATATTACATGTTAATTATAATTTTTTATATACTATACAATCCAATTCCAAATGATTACACCATCAGTAGAATGATATTGTATCTTGTCCGTACATACGGATTACCGTCTCAACAACGCGATGAGGTTCCATTCCCCATCGTAACCATTATTGAATAATTTTCTTTTAACAATTAAAAATAATATTTATAAACTGAATGTAATTCTGGATATGAATCAAATATATCATATTCATAACAAACATGACTTAATTAATAAAAACTATAATGGAAAATGAATCAATTAACACCCAAAACCATGATACTATAAAAATATTATTAACAAAGTAGTATTACAGGATAATATATGATATTATATTTCTATATATGGTTCTATTATAATATAATAACAATGATTTAACCATTCTACATGAGTTTAATTTACCCTCGACTAAGGAAAATTACAATGTGAGGGTTAATTTTACAATTCCTTAGTTATCCGAGATTGTTTCTATGTAAGTGTCTACTGGGACTTATTTATCATCCACATCCATGATTCATAAAAATGTATTGAAAAAACATTTTTACTATTTTCTAGAATATTTGTTAAAGTAATTTATACCATTTTTTAACTTTTTATAATTTTTTTAAAGTAATTTTTTCATCGTTTTCCAAACAAGGTCTTTTATGACCTCTTCGACAAAATTAATGAAAGAATATTTTTATCTTATACGGTGTGTGGTGTTATTTTCTGCCATTATAACACCTTCAATGATTCCCTTACAAGTATATTAGAATATTTCAAAAATAAATGTTTTCTTTTGTAATTATGTTACTTTTAAATTTTTTAGAAGTAGAAAGAGATATTTCTCCCAAATTTATTTTGGATTGATTTCATCTAGTTAAACATCTTTTGTTTGATTTTATGTTTAATAGAATTTTCTTTATTATGATACAATACTCCATATTATACTGATATTTGTATGATATGATTGAAAATGGATGCACTTTTTTAATGTCATTCATGGTTTATGGTTAAAGTATTAACATTTCGTATGCTAGTTTATTATGAATATTTATGTTATGTTTCAACATTTTCATATGAAGAAATCATTGGACATATTAAGTGACATGTAGGGCCTACTATAACCTCTCGATGCATCAGTAGGTCTAATGAAACAAACTAGTGCCTCGACACCAAGCATGTACATCATTTTTATTTGTAGTTTTTTCATGAGGCCTTGACTATGTGGTAATGATGTCCAACATTATGCCTTACATCAATATAAATTAGATAATGATATTACATGTTATTATTCAACTTATAGAATATCCATGTGAATAAGTTAATGAAATTATTTGATTAATTATTTCCATTTTATGCCGATGTTTTCTATTTTAAAGGATTTTGTTTTAGTCTTATACATTTCCATAAATTTTTATGTTTACTTATGATAGTTTCATCTATCTTGTTTTCCTTACTGAGCATCTCAGGTCAACCCTTTTTATGTTTTATCTATTCCAAGATGTGAAGAAGTATATTATGACTGACCTCTAGGGATAGGCTAAGGGATATAAGTGCATTAAAAGGAGACACAATTGTTCTTTTTCATTTCGTAATGCAATGTAAAAATATTTATATGTATCTAGTACTTATGAGGATACTAAATTGATCGGTCTTTCAGGACATGATCTCTTGTGATCATGAAAATTTAATTTAATAATGTACCTACTTAGGTTGATTGCTGTAAGGGCATTGTATTTCTATTCTAGAGGGGGTTACAACATATTTTTGGAACTTAGTTATTCCTCAGCACATCCTTCCTCCCTCACATTGATGGGAAGATAGAACAGACTATCTAAACACTAGAGGATATGATGTGAGCAATCATCATTGACTTTGGTAGATTTTGGGTGAAAGACTCTGCCTTATTATAGTTTTCTATGTTTAATAGCTACCACTATTCGATTATCATGGATCCATTTGATGCTTTGTATGGAAAACCATGTTGTTCACTCTAATGTTGGATATAGGTTGGCGAGATACAAATTCTTTTCTTGAGGTTGTGTAGAGAATAACAGAGAAGATTTAGTTTGATTACGAGAGGATGAAAGTGGTGTAGGTCTGATATAAATTGTATTTTGATCAAAGTAGGAGGCTATTTGTTTTTTATTTTAGGGAGTATGTGTTCTTAAAAGTTTCCCCTCTATGTGGGAAGTAAAGTTTTGGAAAAGACATAAATATTTCTACCTGGTTTTTTAGACCATTCAATGAGTTGGGATGTGTCAACAAAGTGTCATACACATAGGATTTTCCACCACATGTAGAGAGGTTCCAATATGACTTCCACATCTCTCAACTGCCTTGGTATCATTCAGATGACTCTAATATCTTAGACTGGGGAGAGTTAAATATTGAGGATTAACTGATATCTGTGGATCAGCTAGAAGAGGCCAAGGATCACTGGGATAAGGTGATGTGTGGACCGACCATTCCATTTCATTACATTTAGGGAAGGCATGATTCTGGATAGGAGAGTATACGGGAGTGAGAGATATATATATATTATTTGTACCTAGAGTTTTTTTTATTTTTTATCTATTTTTTCTTGTAAAGTGACATTAGAAACCTGTTGGTTATGAGATAAGATGTTTCTTTGTTTTGGGATGTGTGATAAGGTATTGCCATTTGGAAAGTGGAGAACCTGATTTCTAAGATAGATATTTTAAATTTGATGCGATTAAACAAGTATAGGTGAGTCGGGGCCACATAGAGAGGATAGTATATTGACAACGGTGATGGAATTATATAGTTTTCTTGATCATATAGTGTGTTGTGATGATTGGATGATGTGTTTTGAGGATGTTTGGGTTTGGAAATATCAGAGGAGGTGTTTGTGGATGTAGAGGTTTCCACTCCTAATTTTGAACAGGACTTGGTGTTATCATTGAGCATAGATGTGTTTGGTTGTTATAAATTATTGAAGTGTAATAAGATCCATGATAGGTATCTTAAAAGTTGGTCATTCAAACCCTTCGGTATTCTGTGATTTTTTTTATTCTCGAGGATGAGAATCATTTGATAGGTATCTAATGTAATGGTATGTATCATCCTTGTCATTATATTGTGATTTTTTTGTTGATAGAAGTGTTCAAAGGTGTATTTGATGGAGTTTAGAGAGAACATCGGTTGGTAAAGGCTGGAAGATGGTGGATTACACATCATGTAATGGAATTAAATGATGTGAAATTATATTTTATAGGTTTCCCAAGGAGTTTCACAGCATGAAATTCTTCAGGGTTTAAAAAAGTTGAGTGGTGATAGGTTTTTGAAGAATTATTCCTCACAGTATTGCATAACATGATAGGGGATTACACGTTGTGTAATACCAAAATTCTATAATGTTTTAAAACCTTCCAACTGCTTGGGTTTTCAAAAAACCCTACACCTCCAATGGTCTTTATCAAACTAGGTGACACAGTAGTCCGTAATTTGAGTTTTTTAGAGATTCATTCATTGAAAATAAATTTCCAAGAATCTTTTATTAATCTATAGAAATCCTTCTTCAAAGAATGGAACCATATTCCTCCATTTCAAATAATTATGTAGTATTGTTATCTATTTTCAACTCTCCCTCTTTTCAATTCAATGGAAAATATTCTACCCTATTTAAAACATGTTCTTCTTTGGTTTTTGATCGGTGCAATGGTGTCACTATTTCCTCAAATGGATTCAGTTCTCCAAGGATATGAAATAGATGTACTATTGTGTGATATGAATCCATGCAATGAATGATGACAATATTCAAGGTTGGGATTTTCCATCATCTCTCTTTGATTGTGCATCATTTGGGAGTGATATAATTTTGTATTCCTTCATATAATGGTTGTAACTCCCAAATCAAAGATAGTAATAGGGTAAATGAAATTTTATAGGGTTTTATGTATTTGAATCATATCTTTTATGGATTGAGGATTTTGTGATGTGGTTAATTTTACCAAATAAACACCCCACTAAAAATATTGGCCATTGGGGTCCCTTTACTTCACAAAATATGTATTGAATGTTGATTGGTTCTTAATGAACATTTGTAATGGAAAATGGGTAATTCAAGTAAAATGGGAAAATAAGTGAATTATCCATGTTTTTACAACTTATATTATATCCCCTGAACAATGAATATCAATTTTAATAAGTAATTCCTTATTAAATTCGTAATTGTCTTCTATTTGGTTTTTGTCATGATGTGGTTGTGAGAATAGTTGTCTGTTGTGTGGTGGTTAAGAAGGTGTGATGGAATCTCAGGATGAGAGATTGATTGATTGTATAATGTTTGGGATATGTTGTACAGTAGGGCTCATTTGGGTTGTGAATGATGTGTTCTATTAATGTGGTTTTACATGGATGGTTTTTGAGGAATGAAATTGATGAAGGGTTGTGATTGTTGGCATGGCTAAATAACTTGATGTTTCTCCACGTGTGATTTTTATGTTTTTTTCATGTGTTGTTCTAGTAATTTACATGATATTAATTGAATAAATAAATAAATGATTGATAAATGAATTATGGAAATGGATTTGGTAGGTGTGGTTAACATAAAATATTAATGAATTGTTATATATAGAGTGGAATTTTGTTAAATGAATTTGATTGGAATATATTTTGGGTTTTGGTTTATTGTGTGGTGTTGTTAATTTAGATGTAGAGAAAAAGGTGACATGTGGGTACATGGTCTCTTTTTGAAATATTCTAGGATGGTTTGAGTTCTTGGTATCGTATATATGTATATTTACTAGTATTTCATTGTTATTTATGTACACACCCCACCCTAGTGGAGAGTTATGCGTTTAACACCCCCATCATCACAGGGGAGGATGTATTTCCCAAAAATAATAGTGGTTGGATGGATTGATGGCCACCTTCTCTTCCAATCTCCCTCTTCTAGGCATAGATAGCATAATATTTTTTAAGCAGGTTATGGTTTGTGATGTACATGTGTGTGTGTGTGTGTTTGGATTTCTTAGGTGTCTTTGCACTGAGATAGGTTGTTCTTTCCCAAGTTTCTTTAGGATGATGTGTGTTTTTATTTTATAGTTATCTTCAGAATTCGACGAGTTTTATACATAGGTGTTTGTGAGGATGTTGTGATGTGGTTTCTCAGGGGCAAGGTGATGAGAGTAAATGTGGTTTTTGGGGCCTAGGTTTGTGCGAGGGGGTTTTGATGTAGTTCATTTGGAGGTGGTGTGAGAGTGAGGAAGTTTTTCATTATGAAGGAGCAACTAAACCAGTGGGGAGTGGTGTGGGATACACAAATCATTGATGTTGTTACTAATTTATATTACTTGACTTGAGTGACTTTCTGAGTGTGCCTTCATAAGGATGGGATTGCTAGTTATTCCTTGTTAGGTGCTTCTTGGTTTTTTTGTATTCTCACATGGGAATTAGTATGCTCCCTTTCAAGTGTGCATGATAGACATTGGTTTTTTCTAATTAGTATACTTTTATTCTCACTGTAATTATATAAAATTTATTCTAGGGTTCCCGGAGAATTACGTGCACCGTATTGGACTATACTTTCTCAGAATATGGGACAACGTTTCGGTAACTACTTTTCTGTACTTTAAGTATGTTATGACCCAAAGTTTTTCAATGGAAATTCCCTTCTTATATTTATGTCATAAAATAACACGAAAACACAACATAATGAACTAATTAGTGATAAGTGACCTTTAAACATAAGTTTGTCACTTCTGTGTTTGGAATTTTAAAATCTGACATACACGGTTGTGTTCAAGATGATTTTTGGAGTCTAATAAAACAAAAATAATTTTCGGTGAATAGTAACGTACCATTGTGAATAGTTGCATACCCTTATGAATAGTAATATGACCCTTATGAATAGGAAATCATCCAACATAAGAGTAACATTACATATGAATAAAATTTAGACATCTTAGAAAGTGTCAATTTGACCTTAGTAAATGTTTTTGTATTTTGTAAGTCATAAATAATTAATTATAATTAATTAATTAATTTAAAAGAAAATTTGTTTCCCTAAAATGTATTCATAAATTATTTTATCAATTTCTTATAGTTTTTAGAAACTTTTTTAAGACCCTACGTCATTTTTGGAAGCACTATAAAATCAGTTTTAATCTTAAAAACTCTTTTTAAGTAAATTATGATTTTAATTAAATATTAAATTAATAAAATTTAGGAAATTATTTTTGAAAAATATAATTTTTTTTGGATTTTACAGATTGATAAATGGTTCGGGTAAATTTTTGGGATTTTTCTGAGAGACTTTAATTTTTGATGAATAGTGAAATACCGTAATTTACAAAAATAAGCTAAATAAGAAAATTATAATGTCATGTCTGATGTTATTATGATGTAAGCCCACTTGGTTCGGGATTACATTATAATATTACTATTCCTGGTCTTTCAAGACTCACTATTCCTTGTCTTGTGGGGAAATAAGAAACTAATGAATTTTATATTAAGGAAACCCCTCTCCCCTCCACTATAAAAGCCACCCTTCACACACTCATTTACCCACACCTCTCAAGATCCAAGGCTTCTCTAAAATCTGACCAAAAACCTTCCATATCCCCCCCCCATGTAAAAGAGCTTCTGTTCTCATCAAGAGACCAAGCTTAGGCCCTTACGGAGGTTCTCAAGAGGAGGATTCTAGTGGTAATTTCCCTCCCTCTTCTCCATTAATTTCCTTTCAAGTTCAAGTTCATTTCTCGATCTCTCCCCACCTATCTTCATATAAATAGTATTTTAACTCCATAATTATACATCTACTAGAATTTTATGATGATAATGGGATATTATATCATCCAAACCTCTTTCCGTCTTCCTTTTATTTTATTATAGAGAACGTTGTTCGTGAGTTGTCAATTTATCACCTTCAAGAACGACATGCTTTCTTCTTTCATTTATACCTTAAAATCTGGTCATGAAACCATTTTTATGGTTGAACCAGAATATTATATATGTATTATGTTCTATATAATGTTCTGGAAATAAGTAATGGCCATATTACAAAGTGATAAGTTAAAACAAGTTCATTGTGATCCAAAAACCACCCAAATTAACCCAAATAACCATCATTTAAATCTTATCTAATGATTCATCCACATGGATCGAATAAAATTAATTATAAGATCATTAAAACTCCTATAATATCATTAATTACCTGTAATATCATTTCTGTATGTTTACTCATGTTCTACCAAAACTTCAATTTAAGAATACAAGTGAACCAGCCAAGAAAATACATAAAAATGAACATCCCTAGACAACGTTTTTAAACTCTATAAGTAATCCAAAAGTACATAATATTACATAATTAAACCAGAATGAACCATATTAATTTAAACATGGTTCTTGATTTATAATTTATTAATATAATGTCATTATACAGGACATTAAAGATAAAGAAGCATTCGGGTACAAGGTAAGGGGAAATTCTCGAACCCAACTTTCATCCTTCGGGTTCTCCCTCTTTCTCTCCATTTTTGATATGGAAACTCCTTAAAGATAATTTGTTCATCATTGTATTTACCTTTCTGGGATATAAATGTTTCCAAATGAAGTTTATCCAAATATTTTCTGAATGAACTCTTCTCTTAAGAACTCAACTTTAACCTCTCATTCTTGGTTGATGGTTCTTGTATCAAGTTTGTTATTCCCTATTTCTTTTGGGAACCCAAAGTTTATTAATGTGTTCTTATGCGATGAAACCCATTCTATTCCATGGGTTAGTTATGTTCATTTATTTTGTATTTTCACTGTGTAATGAATGATATATGATAATGTTTTGATGTGATGGGAGCGCCCAGAATTATATAGCACAATATAAATGTTTAAATGTGATGGGTGCGCCCATAATTATATAGCGCTCCAATGAATTTTGTAAAGTTTTGAATCTCATTAGTAAATGTGAAATTATTTGTGAACATGATTCTATCTTGGTTCACATGTATGCGTGGTAGATAACCACTAAGACATGATGTTTTATTTTTTATACATTGCCACATTTCATGTCTTTTATTTATACACCTCTCATGTTCATGATCTTTTGCATATGTTATGATTATGCTCACCCCATGATATATTGTTCTTATATATCCTCTTATTGGGATACTAGATCACCCCTTTTGATCTATATACTCAGGTGGCTACATGTACAAAGGAGAGGACATGTGCCAATAAGAAGCTAGAAAAGAAGAAATTAAATAAATGTTTATGCTAGATGTTTTATTTGTTATGTGTGGTCCTAGTTTAACCAAAAAAATAAGCATTTGGATCCTCTTTTTGTAATACTATTATGTTGTTTATCTTTGAAATTATTTAATAGTAATGTATGAAAATTTTGGGTCACTATAAAGTACATACATTTGAGTTTTATTTCAAGTGTAATAGTTTTACTTTTAAAAATTCTTATAGGATGGACTTTCATTTCTTTCATATATGTCTTGGAGTTGTATTAATATTGATACATCTTATATATGTAACTTTTTTATTATAAAAAGTGTAATTCCCCCTATTTTTATTATAGTATTCCTTGTGTTAGTTACAACCCCAAGGCCTACTGGAGGTAGGAATCATGGGTCATTATCTCCATTTCATCATTACCAACACAAGAGGGGTATTTGTTGAAGGAGGTGGTCATGACAGATATAAATCCCATATCCTATAACAAAACATCTATAATTATAAACGGTGGTTATCAGACAACCATCCAGGATATAACTCTTATGTCTTGATGATGATCCAGTATTCATTGTAAATTGAAACCCCCAAATCACACATTGGATATTCAGAAACCTATGATCCCTCTAATGAACCTAGACACTATTTCCATTTTATCAAGAATGGGAATGGGTCAACACAACACATCACCTAAACCATCAAATTAAAATGCTTTAAGGCTATTCCTAATCATAATGGGAAATAAATTTATTCCTACACATCATGGAAACATTATTTTCTTCATATATTCCCATAAAAAAGAATGCTAGTTTTTTATAAAAAATATGATTGATCCATCAATAAATTGGATGGTTGATCACAATGTGGATGATCAAAATTAGAAATATAATATTAAAGAATGATAATGAGAAATAAGTTACATTACACATAACTAACCATTTGTAAAAAAATGTTACTAACTTACTAAACGAAATCATCACCTAACTAATTGAACAACTCAATGATAGAGTGGTTGTTGATAAAATGAAAAAAATTAATACAAAAAATAAAAATAAAGCTAAAAAACCTACATAAATATCATTTTCCCTAATATCAATCACTAAATCCCCCTATCATGAAATGTGAATCCAATGAACTATGAATGTGTTCTAATCATGGGTACCTGAAAGAAAATTGTATGTTATGCATATACTGAATAGTGTATGCACGGTATAAATGAGAAATAAAATAGAATGTAACTAAAGAGTTCGAATAATAACATTAAAATATAATTTAATTGGAGTTAGATTGAAATTATATCTAGAAAATAAGTTTTTCACCAAAATAAAAACCCACCCAAATATAAAATATGTTACAATAAGAAAACTAGAATAAATCAATATGTTTTAAGAAACAAAATTAATTAAAATCTATTATATGAATAAAACCATTTAGAATATCCTAATTTTTTCTTTAAATACTGATTTATAACATATTTTATAATTTTTATTTTGAAAATAAAGTCACACTACACAGGTAAATCCCCATCCATGAATGCACAATAATATCATGGATGAAATAAACATTTACAAAGGTTTTCACATATGTCAATAATCTGGGTATATAAAAATTATCTAATGGAATCCACCGAATCACCCCACAAATCAATGTGAAGGTTTTATGGGATCACCCTAGGAAATAACAAGAGATATTCCTAGAAACTACCAACCATAGATAAAATTCCCAATATATGTATCTTCAAGAAAAAATAACATCCCTATATCATGAATGGATACTCCTCAATGGAACACCCCATAAAGTGTCACTCATGTTAATAAGTACACTATATATTTAAAATTATCTTTTATAGAATATATAAAGACATACCACTTAGATATATAGGTTCCCAAAAAAATTGAGGTTTCTCAATAAAAATATTATAGTCATCGTTGAGCATAATGAAATTAGTCACCCTCACCTCTAATTCCCAAGAATGAAACAAAAACTATTAATTAATTAACAAAAAAATCATAAATTATATCATATATAAAAAGGGTAATTATTATAAGGGGAACAAAATAGATTTCACACACCGACACCAATTAAAAACCATTTAGTGGTTAAAAAAATCTACATGAAAATTGAATCAAGATGCCAAGCCTATTTTAAATGATTTCAACATAATTAAAAAATGTCTATTTTTTGAATTCCATGAAAAAATTATAAATTAAATTAGGTAAGCATCCATTAGTTTTAAAAAATCATTTAAATAAAAAAATTCTATAAAAATTTAAAAACAACAACCAAATTTTCAGATACATGTCTGTAAATTTCATGACCCATGAATGGTCATTGAAATTCCTAATTCCAATATTTTTTAAAAAGTCCATTATATTTTTTATTAAATATATTTAAATAATAAAATCCTCTAAAAACTACAATAACCATTGAATATCATTTTTATTCCATGTTGAAAATCAATTTCAAAAAATTTTAAAACCCAAAAAAACCATTAGGTATAGAAATAATTTAACCAATAAAATATTTAACATTTTCAAGAATGTAATTATTTAAAATTATTATATTAAAATTAAGAATTAAACCCACCATTATCAAATGAATGCTAAAATGGTAAACCCCACGATTAATAGAGTACATCTAAATATGTACTGAGAATAACCACCAATACATTTAATAGATACATCATAAATCTTATTAAATCAATATTCTATATATAATATAATGATTCATTCAAAATTTATATAGTTTTTATATCTTTAAAAAATATAATATATCAACTACATATTCATAAGTGTAGTAAATCAACACATATGATGTTCATCATAACTAGAAATCGTCTTAAACATATCATATATAGCACTTTATTCAAAACAGTGGATATGAAAACATAATAAACTGTGACATCAGAAGATTAGTAATGGTAAATAATGAAGATATCAGAGAACATATAGACATAACATTGTCTTTAGGATAATATAACATGAAAATAACATATAAAAACCAAACAATGCATATAATATACCCTAATCATAAATTTTGTAATAAATCATGGTAGTTGATATCACATGAATCATAATGGAATCATGAAAATGATATATGATAGCATAAAATTGATATAAGAAAGAACATGGTTGAATTCATATAATCATAGAAAAATAATTCCTGTAGTATTTTTGGATAAGTTATAATTCTATCTATTTAATGGGTTTACACTAAAAACTATCATAGTAGTAATGTTTCCCTCCAACGACTATTATTCTGGATAAGTTACCTTATTTTATTAACTTTATTAATCATTCTAGTCATATTTATCTGATGATAGATCCATCGTTAACAAATACTTGGAGGGAAATATAATTACGGTCCCATATATCCCATAATGAGAAATATACATATGTGTTTTAAAAGGTCCTTAAACAATCATCATATCCTATTATGGGAAAAATAAATTTTTTTCATAAATATGATATCATGTAATAACACATGGAAAATAAATGGGTTTAAAAATAATTACATAAATTCCTCATATCATAATCCATGGAAAAAATATGTTTCACAAACATATTTTCATCATAATCATATACCATCCAAGGAAATAAGATGTAGGGAATAATATTATATTTTAAACTTTAAATCTTATGTAACATCAAAACTTTTCATATCTGATGATTTTTTTTAAAATACCACTTGGAATGTTTGAAGGGAAAAATAAAATTTTCAGTTTTAAATTAATTATTTGAAGTCTAAAAATATATCAAACATTAATGAAAGATTTATATTTGTAAAATAACATTGGGATTAGGTAACATAATCTTGAAAATGTTTAAATCCATGATGGTGTGAAATTTCGTTAATAGTGTGTACGTTATAATAAATTTAACATTTTCTTTAAAAATTCAAAATTTCCTCATTATAAAAATGATAATACGATTAATTTTGAATGAATATTTATAAATTAAATCAAGGATAAAAATTACATTTAGAAATAATATTATAATATTTATTCATTATTTAATTTTTATTTAAGACATCAGTATTGAAGAAAAATGATTTTCATCCAAAGAGAGAAATAAATATTGATTTCCATTAAAAATGTTATTACAACCACCTATGTAATGGATGTGAGGAAAATTAATGGATAACATAGAATCTAATGAAAAAAAGAGGATAATAACATTCATGACATTATTCAGATGTATATCACAATATTCTGACAACGAAAGAAAAATAATAATCAATATATCGATAAATACTATGATTGTATCGTAAAACCCTAAGCACATTGAAAACATTTGATTTTTAAGATCGATTAAATAATAATAATACGAAACATTATATACCCATATAATAAGGATATTTAGGTTATACCAAGTATAATGACATATATATACAACCAAAAAAAATAATTGAGTAGTGAATATGACATATGTACATTAGAAATAATAGTGAGAATAGAAATCCTATACATAATGGGTGACATCCATCACATGTGTTAAAAATCATATTTAACAAAATATGAATAATTTAAAATCGATTACAAGATAATAATAATATATATAATAATATAAATTATTTAGATATAACCTTTTATCACCCTTTTAGTAGAAATTATGAATTTAAATCATTGTTCTGGTTGACCACTACTTTGTTATTAATTATTTCTTATTTTTGGAGCTTATAATTTGATAATGGATCCATCATCCCATGAATTTTAATAATAAATTAAATTTAATATGTAATCATTATATATTTATAAATTCCCCCATAACTGTAGATATATAAAATTCAAATACACTCCTCATAGACATGGTAGGGCATACGTATGAAGAAACATTATTTTCAGTATTAAATGAATATAAAAAACAAAATATAAATCATAAATAAAATTTACATTATCATTATGTTATCAAAAAAATAATATATATTCATAATATACATCCTAATTTTCATCCAATTAATCTATAAATTTAAAAATATCTCATTTCATTATTGATGTAGAATATCATAGGTGTGTAGAAAAAACAATATCATTTTCTATTGGATTGTAATGTAAGCAGGAATATATTATATTATATTATGTGATAATAATTAATTCATAAATATAATATTTATATATTAAACACATCATAATATACATCACAAAATTTTATAATGAAAAATAATAGTACCGCTATGCAGTGGCGGTAAGTAGGAAATATCCATGAGTTATACGTTCACATCCCATTTAATGGGAATAATTTTGGGTAATGGATGTTTAATAATAAAAATAATAATAATATTTACATATATTTAATATAAATAGTTAATTATTTAATTAAAAAATTCATCAATTTATCTGATCCATAAGAATATGTTAAAAATTAAAATAATTGGTTACAAATACTACATCATTATTGGAAGAAATCCTTAAGAAATCATATTAAGGACCATATGATTTAAATTTTTAGAGTCCAAAATACTCTATAATGTGTATAATGATGACTATATATTAATTGTTTCAGGTTTATTAATTCTATATGGCTCAATCTGGTGTATCAAAAATTAGGAATGAGTTCCCTTTTATAAGGGAGGTAAAGGACACACTATAAATAAGAAATAATATTAAACAATAATTGTGTCATTATATTGAAAAATTATTCCAAATGGATAAATATTTTAAGTAAAAGAGAAAAATTTGTATATAATATCATCCAATAAAAAATATATATGTTATAGTTTCTCTATAAATCAAATCTTTATGATTAACCCCATCATTAAACATTTTTTTATTTTACAATGATAAAATATTTTTCTCTACTTGAAGGGTTACACTTTCACAGATAAGGAAAAATATTTGATAAAAATGAAAAGGGTATGATAATATATACTACAGAATATACCTATTATCCAATTTAATGTTTTATGACTTTCAAATAATTTAACAATATATTATTTTTATAAAATATCAATAATATAATTTTGAACATTATTTATTTAATATGAATTTAATGAAAATAATATTGTTATAAAATTCAAATAAATTCTTTTAAAAACACCATAATTTTTTATATTTATATATATAATTCTTGTAACATAAAAATTAATCAAAAATGTTTTACCTTTAACATTTAATATATAATTAATTTTATGTTTCTATTAATTGAATAAATACATTGTTTGTGTTCCGTTAGAATTATTATTAATTATTGAATCATTAGAAAAATAAACTTAAATTATAAATTTGATAAATTAATATTTCACATTTAAATTTATAATTAAACAAAAAACCACATCTACCCTCGTGATAGAACATTAGTGATTACAATGTCAAAAGTGTGAAATTATTTACTTTATCATAACAAACATTAGTATATATATAATATTTATATATATTTATAAATGTGTGGCCATTTATATTTTATACATGGATGGAAATGGAAATGTAATCCAATAAAATTACATAATGTACTACTTTAGGTAAATTATGAATCCTTATCCTATTGTTTTAACAATATTTGACTTGTTTTACCATTACTAGGGAGACTTCAGTTTGTTATGGGTACTAATCATATTAACAAATATAAATGTATAATTTCAACCAAATTAATTCCACTAAATTACATATACATAATATTATTTTAATCATAATTTATATGTGGTAAAATTATATTTAATGTTGAAACTAAAAATAAAATGAAAATTAGCCTTTTAGAAATATCCATTAATGTCTAAAAATATAATATTACCAAAATTTACAATAAAAATGATTCCATTGAATATAGTTGAATTATTAATAATATAATAGTACTTATTTTACATTAAAATCATTTAAAACAAAATATAACATAGAATATTCTTGAATCAAAATTACATATTTTAAAAAATAAACTATTAGTTTTCATATTCATAAAAAATATATATTTTTGATAAATCATTAAATGTTACTAAAAGATAATTTGGACATATTTTTGTTAAAAATAAATTTACTTTTACAAATGAAATATTATATAGTTTATCAAAATATATTATTTTCCCCCAAAAACAAATAAAATATTTTTGAAGAAAAAAATATATTTGAAGAATAATATGACTTCCAAAAATATAATTCCTTATTTCCTAATAATTATTCAATAACTTTAATATAGTATGTAATTTTTTTAAATTTTATTATCCCAATTTATTCCATCAAAATAAACTATTATGATATAATGGTCATTTTTAGATAATAAAATTTCATGATTTTCTTAATCTAAGTGTTTTATTTCATATCTGCTATCAATCCAAATGTTCATATTTAAAAACATAAAGCTGTTGGATTAAATACCACATTAAATAATTTCGTACAATAAATTTGATCTTTTTCATGTAAAATAAGTGTTAGATATTCGAATATTTTTTCATGTAAAACCAACATTGGAAAAAGGGTTTGTAAAGAACACACAAAAAATTAGGGAAAGAAAATTATATAGGTTATATAGACTAAGAAAAAAACTATGTTTACACAAAGTAGGAAAATATTAGGATTGGATAATATGGTCATGGTGTAGAAAAATAATTCCAAAGGAATAATATAACGTTATAGAGAATATGATGATGAAAATATTTACGACCAAAAAACCATAAATCTATGATGGGTGAAAAGACCATCAATTAAAAATAAATGATTATGAATGTATATCATTTAATTTAAACATCATTTTTCAAATTTTGAGGTATTATTTTACTATCATTGTATAGAGCATTAAAAAATATAGATATATAATGTATTTTTCTATCATAATCAAAAATTCATTCTTTAGTTAGAAATAAATAAAATTATAATTTATATATTCTCCATAAAATGAATATAGAAGAGAAATTATTTATGCCTAATGAAATAAAATTAATTATTAATGTGTAAAAATTCCTATTTAATAATGAAAAATTTTAAAGCCATCACTAGTCACTAACCAAAACCATTAATGGTTATCTTATGGTAAGATAATTCAAAAAATGAATAAACCATGACACAATACATTTATCTCCAAAATTTCAACAATGAATAAAATGGTTCCATGTAGATCATTTATTAAATATCCCTACAACATCATTGAACTCAATATTACAGAATGTTTTAACCTCAAAAGGGATATCTTACCTTATAAATTACATAATAAAATTAATATTATTCATCAAAATTAATCAATAATGCTGGATAACATTTCAAGAATAGGTTTTACATATTCATCAACCAAATTAATCATCTAAAAATATCATTAGTCATTGTGAAATATAACATAATTTAGTGGATTTAACCAAAATATAATGAATCATAATTAGATACTATCATGAAAGTTAATCCTTCTTTTTTTTCAAAATATATCAGAAAATATTACCTTTCCAATGATTCACTTATCAACTATAAATATCATCTATATACCACTATCAAATAGACCATATATAACTAAAAATTAAATAATTAACAATTATAATGGGTTATTTAATCCTTAAGAGTGTATTCCTTCTAAAAAAATTTAAATTCTTAAAATAATCAAAATATCTTATCCCAAAAAACATAAAATGACGTATATATGATTTTGAACATATGATCATTGTTAAACATATAAATATATAAGGAAATCCATAACTCTTTTTCTAGAATCATATTAAAACATATATGATTCAGAAAATTTATAGAATCCTTATTACTCAAAAAAATTCAGTGATCATTGAATATATATTATAAATAAAAAATACTATAAACTCCCTCAATGATTACAGAAATTAGATTTTCATGAATTAACTAATCTGTTTCTTGGTCACTAGTAACATTCGATTTAATTTATCAACTTATAATATCTCTTCATCCAAAAAAATATTATCATATTAACACTAAATAACTTTTAAGGATTAACTATATGTTTCATAATATGTTTTAAAACCCAAAATAAAAATGTTCTAGGAATGAATCTGTCGATTTCTCATGATTCATAGTTGTAGAATATCACTTTTTAACACTTATAAATAATAATTATCAAATATTGATATATAAAAACTAAAATCCATCAAATTAAATAATTGTATTTGAATATTTCATTCCTTTTTATATTATTTTACCATTGGATTGGGATATTTTCTTTAATAGTACACATTTTCCACACATATAAAACATTGAACTCTAAACAAAACCTTCTGATGAACATCATTTCCCAACATCAAACTCTTCATTTTTTCCCAAATAATATCATGTGTTCCCTTAATTTATTCATAGAAAACATCATCACATTCAATATGGAAAATTATTTAGGGCCTTATTATAAAATTCTATACATGTAGGAAAATATATATTTTTTCCTTCATGGTCTTCATGAAATTCAATATTATGTGTGTCGAGAAACTCACACATGTAGTGATTGTTAATCATATAATGAGATAGATGAGTAGTCATAATAAAAATTATTATATTTATTTATCTTGATTAATTTTTCATCTAAATGAGTATAATCATTTATTTTTTTGTCACATTGAGAATTTAAATGCTTCATTTGGGTTCCATATATTCACTAAAACAGAAACTCATAGTTCGAGAAATAATAATTATTGAGGGTACCCACATAATCATGAAAAAAACATTCGTATGATTTAAAAATCAAGATAACATCATTTCAATTTTTGACACCATAAGTTTATTCTAGATCATTAATAGTTAGCGTGGATCTAAATAATTTATAATTATTTATGATGAAAATATGATTAACCTAATGATATAACCTATTATAATCAAAACTATGTTCATAATAAGTGCACAATAACCATGAACTACAATAATAGTTAATATATACTAAACCAACTCTTTACTAGGAAATTACAAATATATTCAAATATCCCAAAATAAAATCTATCTATAGTATCCATATATTGATTTATTTCTTAAAAGTACACATAATATCTGAATTAGAAAATCTATATGATTTTGTCCAATACTGAGAATTATCCCTTTGATTTTCACGGATGTCCTCTAACCATAATCTCCAATTATTTAATAAAACCTCTTATGATAAAATTTATAGTGACCCGACAATTTCATATATAGTTATTACATAATAATATATAAATACTCGTTACATAAAATAATGATCATTTCTCCAAGGAAATTAGTCTAGTGACTTTTAAAACATAAATGAATAAAAAATAATTTCATAAGTGATCTACATCATGTCATATAATGTTATTCATAAATAGATCCCCACATAGACAAATAAAACATAATACCATTCTTCACAACATATGTAATGTAAAAACAAGAGAGGGTGATCTCAGATCCTCTGAATCGGTAAAAAAAATACTTCTCTTAGATATTAGGGATATTTTTAAGACATGAATCAAAATTTAATCTAAGAACCTGATCCATGAGATCATAACATTGGAAGATTTCTATTTTTTTGTATAAAAATAAATATAAAAAATATTTTCCATAAAAGTCAAGGAACAGTTCCTTGAATATTATAGTGGATTGGGTTCACTCCCAAAATCATCGTATTCATCAAGGATCTCTCTTAATACTATCATAGTGTATAGCATTCATTAGTGACTAGTGCACAATACCCAATCCATTCAAATTTATCTCTTGATATATTCATCATTACCTAGTTCATTAGAGTAATATATAATTTTGTGTCAAAAAATTACATAATTAAAAACATACATATGTGTTCTAAATGATAGTAAAGAATTCATCATAGAAAAATCTATCATAAAAAATTTGCCTCGTAAAAATACTTCAAAGAATATCCAAAGGAAGAAAATTTCTTTCTTAAGAATCTCATCAATTAATTATAGCATCGAATATGGAAAATAAATGGATTTCATTATAATATATTCATAATAATAATAAAATTTCCACAAATTTTTTTTGTATTGTATCATTTCATAATATATTCACTAATGATTGATTAACATTAATTGATTCCATCTTTGATGATAAAACCCATTAAAATAAATCTTGTAATATTTCTTGAGGGAAATAAGCATTTATGTTTTAAACCTTATATTTGAAGTATAAAAAATCTAAAAATATTAAATAAAATATTTTTATCGAAAAAATTTTTAAACATTAAATGGATGCTTCAAATAATTAGTGAGTCATGATAGAGGTAAATTCTATTCGTGTAGTATATGATAAAATAAGGTTTAAATTCAAATTTTATTAAATTTAAAATGTAATTAATTTCTGAAATGACATTTAGATTACATTAAAAAAAATTATAAATTTTAATTCCGTGATAGAGATGAATTTATACAATAATAATATAATATTATCATAATATTGAGAAATCATTTTGGAATCATCGATATGGAATAAAAAAGGATATTTGAAGAAAGAGAGAAATAAAGTTGATTTTCTTATAAAAACCAACCATTATTCATGAGTAAATATTGTGAGGGAAATTAATTGAAAAAATAAATACTTTATAAATATGGATAATGTGAGAAAATTAATTCATTTCATTACAGTTATATCATAATATTTCATCATTGAAAACACAATCACAAACAATCTCAATAAATAATGAGATTTTAACATAAAACCCTTGCCCCATTCACAATATTTGAATCATATTCCCCCTAAATGAATAACCTAGTATGATACATTAAATATTTTTATATTAATGATATTAATGACATAACATATAAAAGGAACTTTATATAAATCACAAAAAATGAAGTAGTTGTGAATATATCATATGTCTTATAAAAAGAAATGTGATGCAAGAAACACCTAACCTAGGGTCTGAAATCCATAATACATGTTCCAATCTCATATATAATAAATATAAATTTATTTTAAATATATTCATGAACTATACTCATTTATATAATACCATGTATGACATACATATAACCATTTATTAAGAATTTATTAATATATATATATTACATTATTTTTTATTGGTGCATGAATATTAATCATGTTTCCATCATCCCCGGAAATTATAATAAGGATATAAATTTATAATATATATAATATAAATATATAAATACATATATTCATTCTTAAAATTATAGATTGTGAACGGAATTAGATACTTTATGGGGAATAAAGGTTGTACGTACGCATGATTTTTATTTATATTTTAACAGATAGATCGAACAAAATTTAAATAATAAAATTTATTCGCAGAACCATTATTATATAATATAAATTATATATAAATCATAAAATTCATTCTTATTATCTTTAATTTAAATCTGAAATGATAAATGAAACTTCTAAATTTTTGGGCATGGTCGTCCACAATTACGCATGGCAAACATTATCATTTTACAATAGATGGGAGGGTTAGAATATATGTATGATATTATATTTATAATAAACGTAGTAATTTCATAAATACAACTTGTTAATATTAAACCCTTCATAATACCCAACCATAAAATATGGTTATGAAAAATCTATTGTATCACTATATTGAGACAGTATTCCATATATACACATGGACAATACATCCACTTCCCATTTTATTATAAATTTAATGGATATCGGATATTAAAATAATTTTAAATACATTGCAGTATACTATTAATGAAAATTAATTTATTTTTTGAAAAATACCACAAATAGGAAGGAGTTATAATATGAAATAATAATGAATGTCATCAGTTATGAAAGTTATTTATTTTTTCAGATATCACCATTATATCTCAATTATCTACTCTAGGGTTTTAATATTGGGAAGAGAAGGAACTATAGAATATGGATAATTATGTTTAGAATCTAATTTGGGGGATTAGTATATAAGTAGTTCTCAGTTATTATTAATAAATAAATATAATGTGTTTCCATAATTAAAGTAGTGAAAGGACTGATATTGAATTATCAAAATCCTTAAAATATAATTAAGTCATTATCAAAAACAATCATCAAAATGCATTAAGATTAAAATAAAAAGAAAATATGATCTAAATACCATCATCAAATGAAATTTACATTGGTTTTGGTGTAATTGTTTTACCATAACTATTTGACTAAGTTCATTTTTATCCTTTTTTATCCATAACCTTACTATGTATATTTTCAAAGGAATGTGGTTATAATTTAACATTTAATGTAATACTTTGTTAAAAAATTTACAGGAGAATATAATTTTTACTTTATATTATCTCCCACATACTATTTAAATAAATTTATTATTTTATAATAAATTAATAATATAATACATTCATAAAATATAAATATTGTCAATTTTCACACTAAAACTTTAATTAGATTTTGAAGAATAATAGATAAAGATAACATTAAAATATTATACAAAAAAACATTTATAATATTTCATATTTAACTAATATATTTTTGTGACTCAATAATTCAATAGAAATATTTCACCTTTAATATTTTTCTAAATAATATCTTTTATTTTACTATTAATTGAATCAATAATGTATATTAATTTTTTACTCAACTAGGGTAATTATTCAACCAAAAAAATAAACAATAAAACAAAATAAAATAAAAAAGTAATTTATCTTTTGTAAAAACAATTAATATATAAAAAAACCTCTTTTAAATGTTATGATGAAATATTAGTGATATTAAATTGAAGAGTATCGAATTTTTGATATTATCCTAACTTAAATAACATGGAAGTCCTCATCCGAGAAATATTCCACCATCTACCCACATATGTGATTCTTTTATGTAAATGACCGAACCCACTTATCAAATATGATAAAGGATGTGTTAGTGAAATATTATACTAGTATACCAATGTTTTAACCTAATTTAACCCATTTTATCCTCACCCATGCGACATAAGTTTTGAAAATTACTATTCATATTGGAAAAAAATTGAAATGAAAAATACTCCATATTTTAATCTTATGATTAAAAATATGGAATCCACAACTAAATATTAAATTTCTATAATTGGAATTAATTATTTTAATATAAAAACACTAAATGAAACAAAAAATGTTTTTTTAGAAAACACTCTTCTCAAGTATAAAATATTTTTATACAAAATTAAATTGCAAAATTTATTTTAAGGAAATAAAATTTATTATTAGTAATATAAAAGGAGTATCATATCATAGAATCCATTTTTAAATTGAATAAAAAAATTTAAATTGGGGAAATAATCATACATTTATCAATACAAATCAGTGATTTTTTAATATTAATTAAAGATTAAATATTAAAATATAATAACTAAAAATACATTTATGATACTTGTGACATGATTATTTTGAAAATGAATTATAATATATTAAAATGTTTTTTTATAAAAGTGTCAAAAATAATATATTCAATCAAAAATCAATAAATATCATGTTTTATGGAAACAAAATTTGGAATCATAATATAACATTACAAAATATAAATAAATAGTCATTTCCAATAGATTAATAAAATAATTTATATTTATAAGGAACATTATATATATATTTATATCATAATTTTTTTATTTATATTCATACCCTCCAATTGAATGCCACACTATAATGATCATATTTGAATAATTATATTTCGGGTTTCATTAAGTCTCGGTGTTATAAGCCCTATATTCTATTGAACGTTATGTTATTATTTTTAAATATCAATATATTATATTGAGCATAGAAATTTAATTAAAAAGATATATGGTTATTCAATTTTGGAACCAAATTTCAACCATTATAACCTGTAGTGCTTCCCAAAAAGTATGAAAATACATTTTAATGATAATAGTTTATGGAGTTGATGGATATAATATGAAACAAGGGTTTGACCATCATAAATCCACTTGAATTAGTGACAGTAGAGGTTTGACATATATAATGAGGTTTGAAGAGAGCCTCACCATCGTCTATGCCCATGTAATTAAGAAGATAATAGAATGAGTGAAAATACAATATAATTAATGAGGGGGAAAATATGAATCATGTAATTTTAAATTATGGGTAGATTATATTGTCTGGATACATTGATCAGTAAATGGTATATTATTCTAGTTGGATAAAATGGGGACCCATATCAAATTCATTTATTTGGGTAGCATTATTAAAAACATTTATGTGAATCATGTCAAATTACTCTATAATAATAACATAGTCCCTCACAAAATTTTATAGAGATTACCTAATTATGTTAAATTATTCCACCGCACTAACCATTTGTAATAGTCCCTATCATGGTCTCTTCATAGGACCACAAATTTTCCCTAAACCATGAACTTAATATTCACTACAAACTATACATGGACAAAATGAATTTGGATACCATATACATAAGGTTACTATTAAGGTTTTACTAAAAAATTTCTACAAACCATGCATAGAAACAATCCCTTTATAATGACCGTGTTAATAGATTACAAAAACATCTGTTAAATATGAAACATAAATAAAATACCATGAGATTTTATAAATATTAAATTACCTAAATAAAATATCCTAAATATAATATAACTTTAATAAATCAATTGTTATATGTCATTAGGATTCTGTTATTTGATAAGAGCCTATGAAAAATAAACATTCTCCAAACCACCTATATAATCATGCTTATATCATTTCAAGATTAAGACAATTTTTTATCATAATATTCATTTTAGATAATTATTT
Source organism: Viscum album (assembly GCA_963277665.1). NCBI lineage: Eukaryota > Viridiplantae > Streptophyta > Magnoliopsida > Santalales > Viscaceae > Viscum > Viscum album. The sequence goes on from OY728126.1 coordinate 956,517,205, forward strand.
CCACCTTGATTATATCATTTAACATAGTGATCCAGAAAATTGGGAGTAAAAATCATCCTCCCCCACCCCTAATAGATTGGGAGGAAATTAAAGGAATTCCCCCAAATCATAAAATATGTATTATAATTAATGGTGAATTATGAAAATTTAATTAATCCTCGATAATTTACCACATTGTTCTATTATTAATGTAATGTGGATGAAGAATCTTGTATGGATAATAATTATAGGATTTTACTCTTTTATACATAGATACAAAGAAAATGTAACCTAGACATGTCAAATAGTTAATCAATGATGAATGAAATTACATTAATTTTTATCCTTATTTATATATTTTATATATAAATACTAATTGAAAAAATTATCTCTATGAATAATTTATAGTGGTATTTATAACTTTCTTTGGAACCATCTGAATAAATTAATGAGACTAACTCTTTTCAATGATCCAATCCCAATACATCATTTCCCACAACATTAGTTATAAACATTATTTACATTATTTCATTAAAAGTGTTGATTCACATCATGTTTGAAATTTTAATTTTTTATCTCCCTTCCTCCTTCAAAAAGATAAAAATAATTAACTCAAATTATTATTTTCTTTATTATGGACCCTCTCATTATTTTAAATTAATTATGACCTTACATAATGATATATAATGGAATTATGGGTCAATTATATACTGATTTTTATACTGTCCACGATCTATATGCACACATTGTAAATAAAATGATTCCACCACTCTGTAAGATGATTAATGACGATGTGGGTCCTTGAATAATATTATTACATTTTATAAATTACCATACAAAAAACTAGACAACCTCAACTTTTATAAAAGAATCATTATGTCCTTTAAAAGTATTAATTTTTTCCAGTTTTGGTGAAGTTTTTGCATTCATGAGGGCCATAATCTCACAATGTGATAGTTGTTATTATATATAAGGCATTCTATCTCACATCTATTTTTTAAATATATAAATCCATAAACCCTCAAATTATAGGTTCAAAATTTATTTAACATTGAAAATTACCATTATTAACCAAACACACATGACCTTAAACAACTAATGGATTGTGACATGGTACTTTATAGTATATAAATTAGAAAGGGATTATAGAGAAAAAGTTTATTCCTTTCTCGAAAATCTATCACCTTACATATACATTAAAGTATTTTTATTTGTCAAGAATGTGAAAGGAATAAGTTTTAATTTATATATAACCCATAATGGAAGACATTATATATATTGACATTCTTCAATACTGAGCCTCTCCACTTATTTAGAATATAAAAACATTACAGGGAAAAAATAAATGTCCATAAATATATTTGGTACCACCATTATTCCCATTAAAAAGTAATTTTATTCTATTTATATTTAAAAAAATAGGGAAAAATATATTCCATTTTTATTCCCAATATACATGTGTTCATATTATTTTATCATAATTTTTGAACGATTAATTTCATAATACATTACACTCTTTGAGCCTTCAAATTTCTAATGAAAAAAATCCCCATCACTCATTTTATTATACTATTTTTTTAAATATCTAATATCTAAATTTTCTAACATTCCTCAGCGATGAGGGTAGAAATTTTATGAATCTAAACTATCTATATTTTTAAAAGAGTACATAATTAAACTTAAATAAAACATTGTAGTATATTATCTTATAGACCTCACTAATGTACAAGGATCACTCATTTTTACAAATCCAGTTAAGTAATATTTTTTTCTAGGAATTTGAAATAAAAATAAATGAATTATTTAATAAATATTGGCATCAAATTTGGTATTATGAATTTTTAATTTAGAAATTTAAATTAAATGTAATTTTAAAACAAGATTGAATTATTTAGATATTACAGTTATTTAATTTAATTTCTTATAAGGAATTAAAATTATAACGAATACATATGTATATTAATTCCATAAAAAAGTGATTATCAATTTAAATGTAAAATCCCAATTAAGTAAAGAATAATATATTTTGATATCTATGTATATTTATGAACTATATAGCATTTTAGAGGATTAAAATGAGAATAAATCCAATCTGAAGAATAAAATACTCTAATATTTTCAATAGATTGTTTTACCACCTTTTGATTGCAAAATTTTGATTAAATATACTTCGTGATAAATTTTTATGTTATATTTTACAAAATAAAATCCTTCTTCATAATCAATACATCAATATTTACTTTGTGTAAATTTCTGTTATTTTTCTGATAAAGTTTATTTTTTAGTGAATAGTGAAAAATGCTGTATTTTAATTCAAAACCTCCTTTTAATATAATTTATTTATATGGTTAGATTATATTTTTAATTGTGTTTAAGGTGAAATTAAAATATATTTTTACCATTTAATCCAATGGTGGTCATTGAAATTATTTTCACTTTGAAATTGGACATAAACAAGTGTCAATCTTTTGATAGATATTGTTTCATAAAAACAGACAATTTGTTTTGACCGCAGGAATTAATTATAAAATTAATTAATGAAACCTATTATGTTTTGAATTTGGTGAAATGTACATAATTTTTGAATTTGTTATATCAAATATAATTTGGATAAATTTTTGGTATTTTTCTGAAAATCTCCATTTTTAAGGAATAGGGAAGAGTACAGCATTTTACTTCAAAACTTCTTTTTCATCCAATTTATTTATATAGTTAGAGTGTTATTTTTATTGGTTTTAAAGTGTAATTAATTTTTTTTATCATTTAATACAATTTTTGTCAATGGATGTAATTTCACTTTTCAATTGGAAGTAAAAAAAGTCAATCTTTTGATAAATTTTACTTCTTAAAAACTCATCTTTGGGTTTCACAATGAGAATTATTTTTAAATTAATTACTCAAATTTACCTATTTGGAATTTGGTAAAATGGATTCCATATTTGGAATCATAATATCCCAATTATGTAATTAATAATCATTTGTTTTTTTACTTTATAAATAGTAACAACGGTAATTATCTTTCATAATCGTGATTAATTAGTAATCGGGTAGTTAAGAGTAATAATATAATATCATGAAAATTCAAAATTATCACAATATGTGTCCTAATACTATTTTTGGTTTCATTTATGACCATGGATTTCCTTGTGCCAACTTTGGGACGCCATTGAATCACTTTTGTTTGATAGTGTCCTTTTATCATGTTATTTTTTAAAGAAAGGGAAATGTAATAAAAGTATGTAATACCTAAGTAAAATAATTTTAAACTTTTTCTATATAAATTATATCTTTGACTATAAATAGTCATTTATAATCTAAAAAGATTTCCTACATCATGGTATTTTATTTATAATTTATAGACATTAAATAAATAAATTATTTTATGATAAAATGATGATGTAATTATTACCTCATTAATGAAAGATTTAAATAAATGATAATATAAGTGTTAAAATAGTTTTGTTTTGAGACATTGGATGCTATACATTAATTTTAAAGAATATTATGTTATTAAAATTTAGGTTAATTATTTTACTTCGAAGGAATAATGCTTTTATGCCTTTATTAAAAGTCAAATACCAAATAGTGTCAAAATTTGCATAAATGCGTTTTTAAAAGAAATGTTAATTTATTAAATGGTATTATAGTCCACAAAATATTATATTCATCCAAATAGCGTATAATATATTAATAATATTATTATTGATACAATTATGTGACTATTGTAATTTTAAGGTAACTATTATGACCTTATAGTTTGAAAAAAAAAGACATGGTAATAATTATTGTTTTTATCTAAGTGATAAAATGAAACGATAAGGTGAATTCTATGACCTCCACTTGCCTAAATCCTATTTTATGAGTGGATTTATACCCCTTATCCTCTTATCCTCTAAAATATAATTTTGGAACCATTATAATTTGAAAAACATTTTATAATAAATTAATATTTAATGACTTTCAAAGAGTGGCCCACCTCCCTCTTTTAAAAGGCCCCCAAGTCTACCCACTTACCCACAACAATAAATCCATTGGATCGTCCAACCTCTACTCATATAATCTCTCCACATCCCTCTATTATTCCTAGAAGCCTCATTTTGGGCAGAAGTCTTCCCAAGGAAGCCTTTGGCTCAAATCAAAATGAGTTACCTGATTTAGAGGTAATGTCTTCTCTCGAGTTTGTTCCTTTTATTTTCCTTCTTCACTCACCACTATCTTCTTATTATTTGATCCCATAATAGCGACAGTATCATAAATAAACTAGGATTTATTTAGGATAAGTATTCTACCTACACTCACACACACCCCCATCTAATGGTTAAATAACATACTGTTTCTGTGGATGGCGAATTACTGCCTCACGAAACGATGATTGTTCAATATTCTTTTAACACCTATCATGGTGGCCATTTAGATGTTACGATATTTATGTAAGATATATATTATGATTATGTTTTATTTATGCTTATTTTTTTTATATATATAAAACGTTTATGGTTTCCATTATGTGTAAACACGGTAATTTCTTTGAGAAAGTGCGAACTACCGCGCCCTCAAAGTCACATGACTCATTCATACCATATGTGGTACATATAAAGGATAGGTTTAATGATATTATATATGATAAAAGACTGTAATTATTATACAACTATGTATCATTATGTTTTAATTCCATTAAATATGAAATTGAAATGGAAGTAGTGTTAATGTGTACGTATGGCTTACCGTCTCCATGAACAGTGCATTTCATTTCATACATCTAAATGTTATGTACTATTATAAAAACATGTATATACTGGATATAATGATATATATGATATCCAAATAATTAATATCATTCTTGATATAATGAAACTTTTACCACATGAACAACATGTAATTATAAGAAGTCCATTTTTTTCTTAAGTACCAAATATTGACAAAACAAACATTATTAACATAAATGATTACATAATGATTATTACATGTAAATAAGTTATATAAAAGGAATAATAAACTTGAAAAATGTTCTTAAGAAAGTATAAATTAACTACAGTTTGTTATTCATGAGATTAAAGAACGAACAAGACAAGTCGGGCTCGAGGTAAGGGATCTTACCTCTCTCTTTCTTTTTTAGTACTCTCTTTTATGTCATTTCTTTTAAACTCCTATTTATTATGTTAAGGGATGTTATTTTATATTTATCTTACTGTAATTTTTATGTTCTTACGATGAGATACCCTATTTAATCCCATCAATCAATTTTTTTTATGTTTTATGTGACGTCGTTAGGCTGCCGAATTTTCGTAAGGGGGTTTCTTATATCACTTTTAATTCTGTCATATTTCCATTATTCACCATTAATTTGTTGAATGTGGTGTATTTTGTACTTACGTCTCATATATATTATCATGATTAAATTTATATTCATGTTATTCTGTGATTCATTTGGTGTTTATTATCTTTTGGTCATACAACTTGATTGATTACAATGAGGTAAGTGATTTTTATCTCACTTTTTATTCTTGTGAGACTCATGCTGAATTTTTCACTATTTTCTTTGTGTGGTGTATTTACATCCCATTATTGTATTATTTTTGTAATATACTTTAATTTATGTGTATTTACATCTTCATTGTATGATATTTCTTTCATGGGTTGTACGTTTCAAAAGTTACCCAAATCGGTAAGGGAACCTTTCACCCTCCTCCTTTTAAAAGACTTAATTTTGTTTGGTTTGTTAATTTACATCTTCATAATGGTGGTATATGTTCTTATATATCCTTATTTTGGTAAATTTTATGTCCAAGTGATGAAATAACCTTTTTTATCTATCATCAACTCATTTTCTGAATTTTGAAGTGATGTCGTTAGGCTGTCGAATTTTGGTAAGTGAACATCTTAACCCAATTTCAATTCTTGGGGTTAAACCTCTACATCTTGATTATGTCGTACAATGAATATGTGTGGATTAAATATTATTGTTTTACACTTAATATCCACTTATATTAGGTGTATTTATATTTTTCACAGATAATTATGAAATTTATTTATCCTTAATTTAAGGATACTTTCTTTGTAAGGGACTTCATCTCAATCTCCTTTCATTGAGGAATATTTTGTTTTAATAGAAGTATTTATTTTATACGATCTATAAACACATTTTAATTTTCATTTCATTAAAAGGGAATCATTTCCTACGAATCGTTTTACTAAACGACAAGAAGGAATGTTTCTTTTAACGTATGCGGTGACAACGACCTTTCCACCGCCGAGAGTATTATTAGATCTTTGGATTCCTCAACAAGCTATAATCTTATTAAAGAAAATAAATATCATATACTCTTTTATGTATTTTGGAATTGAAAAATTATTTTGATAATGGATTATTTATATTAATATATTTAAGTGATATATTGTCATTGAAATGTAGAAATGTTTTCATTCCTTTATACTTGTTTTATGTCTTATTATTTTAAAATGGTACTTGGACATTTGACGGGTGGTTACATGATAAACCAAAATACGGGTGGTGTCCTGAATACCAGAATGGGTTGTTAATTATAACCTCCAATACATTGGGTATGGAAGTCGGCCATATGGCTATTCTACTTAGTGACATGTGTGGAAGTCGACCGTATGGTTATTTCATTTAAGGTTGTTTATGTTCCATGTTACCTTTATTTGTTTTGTGTTGTTTTTATGGGTAATAATTTGGTTAAAAAAATATAAGTAGTGATATTTTATTTAGTGAAGTGTATTTACTACTTCAAATTGGTGAAAAGTATTACTTATGTTAAAGTATTCATGGTTTACTTGTTGTTTTGAAAAACTAATAGTTTCCTTCTTTGTGTATTCCATACTAAGATTTTTATGCTTATCCCAAGTTATTGAAATGTTTTTCACATGAAATAAAGTGGAATAAGGTCAAGGATGGGATCAAGGAAAGTCATGATGTCTAAAACATGGAACTAAACATGACTTTTTTATCAAGAGTTTTTATTTTATGAAAAAATGGAATCTGAGTAGAAGGGTCTACTTTGTAATCATTGAGTTGTAATAGAAATGTCCTAATTCTCAAAAACCCTAAACCTGAAAAGACCCTCAATGTGAATTCTTCATTTAATTCAATATTATGTAATGTTTTAAGGATGGGTCTTTATAGTTGGTATCAAAGGTTGGTTTATATTGCTTTAGAGGTTACGGTATTCTTTTAGCATAAGTGACATTACCATAATGGTTAGGGTTTCAGAAAGAGACATAGTTTTAGATAGAGTGAATGTGATTAAGATAACATTAATAATTCTATATTAATATTTAACCTCCTAAAAAGATATTATATGATGATTCTAATGATATACTCAGACTGACCTTTTTGGTTTTAGTAAATGGCTAGATCTAGTAGGCACCAAAGTAACAATGGATGTGATGAGAACTGTGACAGTTTTCCGAAAGAACAACTGAATTATAGGGGAGTTGCAATGAGAACTCTTGTGGTTATTCTCAACCAACTATCAGGAGTCATGATTAACCCATTGACCCTTGATGAGTTCTATAATGAATCATGTACGAGAGAACCAACTCGATGCGGATGTTCAGGTAATAATTATAAAGTAACCATTACTGTTTATATGATCCTTTTGAGGTAATTATTGGTGAATATATGTTATGATGGAAAATGAAATGCATGAGATAAAATTGATGGAAAATAATGTTGTGGTTATTTTTTAAGATTTTATATCTTTTTGGGGAATGCTTTATGAATTATATAGTTTGGTAAAAAGGACAACACACAGACCATGTGACAACCCGTCGCGTCAGACGAAACTGTGTGAATCGAACAGACAACCAATGTGTGTGAAGTGCACTGTGTTGCATTTGTTGTCAATGAGGTATGTTGTTGTCAAGGAATGAATGGATGGATGTCAAGGAGTTTCAATATGTGAATGACAAAGGATGTGATGGTGATGGTGAGGAAAGGAGAATGGCCATGGTACTAAGATGCATGTCACTTAGGAGATTCACTAAGTGACATAGGAGATGTGGTTGAAACATTCTCCATGAATATCAGACGATTGTTGAACTGATCTTTAAGTTTCAAGAACTTGTATTAACTGGATACAATGTCACAACAAGCTTTAGAAGACCATGCATTGTATTGAAAATGCATGAGGAGAGGAAGATGATCCATCCACAACCACTGAGTTGATGAAGTGAGAAGAAGAAGTCCATGCACTATATCTTAGTGCATGTGAATCAGAAGAAGATCCAATTGATCTCTGATTAGATCAATGAAGAACTTTGAAGAATTTAAGTGATTCAGGAGTTCGGTTGAAGAAGAAGAACCTTCAAGAATTCACTCCTAAGTAATGAATATATGTTGAGGAGATTTGAGGAATTCTAATGAAGAAGAGAAGAGAAGAAATGAAGAAGAAGAGTTGTGGAATTTGGCATTTTACACTTAAGAGTACTTTGTATACTTAGTGTATATTAAAGCAAAAAATAAGCCACCAAGGGCCATCCTTAAGGGTTCAACCCAAGGCGCACATGTGGGACTAGGTCACCACGCCCAAGGAGATCCCATGGGGCCAGCCCGAGAGGCCGCGGCCGTGTGTAAGCCTGGCCACGCAGGGGATCAGGTCTTGCGCAGCATGGGCGCCAGAGCGCGCGCCCGAAGGAGCATAGTGGGCGCCAGTGGCGTGCCCGCAGGGAGCAGAGTGGGCGCAGAGCGCGCCCACAGGGAGAACACGGTGCGGGGCGGCACCGTGGAGGGAGAAGATGCAACTGAGGTAAGTATGGGAGCGCCAGCGTGATAAAGCGCGTAAAATCCGCTCGCCGTTTCGATGTGGGAAGCGGAAAAATTTCCAGGAGCGAATCCTGGCCGCTCGATTGATCGCGCGCCAGATCTCGGGCGCACATCTAATCTTCCGCGGCCCATTCTGATCGCATCCATCCAAAGAGATGATCCGACGGCTCCGAGGCATCTCTTTCCTCGAGCTCAGCCGAAGGCTCCCCGCGAGCTCCGTTCGAACCAGGAGCATCCCGAGACATGTTTTCGAGCTCCCGGCCACCGCTGATCGAAGTAAAGCCACCATTGTGACCGTCTGGCCATAAAGAACACAATCATGCATCAAAATATGCATGCATGCAATGATATGATGAATTCGGTCGAAGCCGAAGCAAACCGAAGGTGCGAGGCGTTGAAGAATTCGTGTTTTGCATGGGATGGCCAAAACAGAGGTCGTGCATGAGTTCTAAATCGCATGCATGAGGAGGAATGAAAAAGGAAATTAAAAATGAGTTAAGCCGTGTGAAACAGAGGAGAAACAAGATTTTGGAAATCTTGAAAACCCGAGATATTCAGGAGTTTGAATTTATATCCCACGCGGATGAACCGAGGCCCTCTTCCTATATAAAGAGAGGCCGAGACCTCTGGATTGCTTGCTGAAGTTCTTGTTGAAGATTTGTGTCCCGTGAGAGCCCTCTGCCTCGCGAAGACGAAGCCCCGCGCACACTTGCGCGGTGAAGTCCCTTGCGCGCTGCTCCTTTGCGCGACAAGAAGAAGAGGTTGGGCTGTGCCAACTTGCGCGCTCCCTCTGTGCACCGCGGCCCCCTGCGCGGTAAGCACTTGCGCGGCAGTGGCCACCCGAGATCCTGCGCACCTTGCACCTGGTGCTTGTGCGTTTGAAGAAGGCAGTGGGGTGTTGCATCTTGTGCGGCCCTTGCTAGTGCACCTTGTGCGGCTGTGAGGAGAAGAAGGGAGTTCGGGTTGTGAAGTGTATAACACACCTTTTGTGTGTGTGCAAGGAGAACCCAAGACTTGGCTGTGTGTGTGCATAAGGAGGAAGACCACCACATTTGTGTGTGTGCAAAACAAGAGGAAGACCCGAGGCCTTGTTTGTGCACAAAGAACAACACCAAGTGGTGTGTGCCAAGTTCTAAGAAGACCAGACATTGTGTGTGAAGTGAAAAAGGCCGAGAGGAAGTGTGTTCAAGTGGAATAGGCCGTAGCCAAGTGTGTGTAAGAGAATAAGGCCAAAGACCACACCTAGTTGTGTGAAAAGTGGAGAACCTTGTATATGCAAATTGAAGAACACACCTTGAGTGTGTGTGTGCAAACAAGAAACAAGTTGGCCGAACCTATGTGTGTGCACTTAGTGGTGTGAACACACTTAGAAGAAGTGGAAGACTCTCACACTAAAGTATAACACACATTCAAGTGTGTAAGCAAATTGAATAAAGTTTGTGAAGAAGTGAGAAGCTGGTGTGTGCTTAAAGATACTACACCCTTTGTGGGTTTATTGCACCAACAGAAGGAAAGAGGGAAGTGCATGCATGCATGCATGCACATACACACGTGAACAAAGCCAAATCTGCTTGTGTGCATTTGAGGAGTCCAAGACCAGGAGATCTTGAAGATATTGTGATTCCATGCATTCGGTGCATGATGTTGTATTACAGTGAGACTGGACCAGACTAATGTTAAAGACATCAATTGTCTGAGTATTCAGTAATTGGAGAGAGGCCAGGTCATCCTGAGAAGAAGGAGATAAATCCTGAGCAAGACGAGAAGACCTGATCAACTCAAGTGATCAGAGGTACAGAGCAAGGCCAGCAGTCATTATCCCAGACTGCTGAAGATATTTGAAGAAGCTTAACATGAAGAAGAGATACTCGTGTGACTCGAGGAGCCAGGAGAAGCCCCCTGTGAGACTCAGGGCGGAAGAAGTCTTCAGTGGGATTCTGGAGCAGGCCAGTGGGACTCTGGTAACACTGTGGGACGCAGTATAAATACCCTCCTGTGGGACTCAGGAGAGATACAGTGGGATGCTGTATCGACCATTGTAATACTAACAGATTATAATGGAGAAACCATGTTGGGGCGTATAACCAACATGGCAAGGACATAGGCCTTTGGTGTCGAACCTTGTAAATCCTTGTGTCCTGTGCCTTTACATTTACTGCATCACTCGAGGAAAGGCTGAGAGATACAAGAAGAGTGGATCGAGGCTTTAACCAGCCATAGAGGTTTAATTGATAAATAATCAATTAGTAAAAAGTTTTAAGGGATCACTGATTCACCCCCTCCCCCTCTCAGTGATTCACACTGATCTGGGCACTTCAATTGGTATCAGAGGGAAGGTTACCTCTAGAAGATCCAAGGGAGTCTTTATGGAGTGAAGATTTGAGGAAATGAGTGACCAGCCTCAAATGGAGATATCTGCCAAGACTCAAAAAAATAGAAAGAAGAAACAGGCAAAGAAGATGAAGAAGAAGGTTGTTGCAATCAGAGAAACTCCTTCTATGGAAAGAAATGTGAAAGTCACATCAGATGACAATTTCTTTTATCATTCTTCTGATGAAGCCAGCTCTAGCTGTGATGAAGATGGAAGGAAAAATGATCTTCTAATTGCAATAAAATATCTTCAGAAGACAGTCCCCAAGGAAGTGGCAATGTGTATAGCTACAGGCCTCCTTGATCTTCAAGAAGAAAAATTGCAGCTAGAAGATGAAGCCAATTCTCTGGAAGTCCAATTGGAAAAAAGTGTTGGCATAACCAACACTCTCAGAAAGCTGGTGACGGCTAAAGATGAAACCGTTTCGCTTTGCAATGAAAGATATGAAGACACTGCTGAAGAATTGCAAAGAAGCCTTTCTGAGAAAGAAATCATTATGATAATGATCAAAGATGTTTTCCATGCACTGGAAAAGAGGCACAAAGTTTCAATGAATGTCAGAGATGCTCAACTTGAAGACAAAGTAAACAGGGTAAAGGAGCTTGACAATTCATTACAAGAAATGAAGAAGGTGCATGAAGACCAGTTAGAACAGCTGAAAGAAAATTGGGAAGGAAGGCTAAGAACTGTTGAGGATGAGAAGAACTCCCTTAACATGAAATGCTTATAACTAGAGGTGATATTGAAAAATCTGCAATCACCCAAAGCTGAATCCTCCCAGTCAGCTGAAAGTAGAAATGTTGCTACACAAGTGTGCTTTTAAGAGGATGATTCTAAAAGAAAGTCATCCTCTAATAAAAGGGAAACATCTTCTAGAAAGAAGGTACCATCCATACCATCTTGTACTCATGCCTCTAAATGTGTTTCCACAAAAAGTGCAGGATGGAAGAATAACTCTGATCAAGTATGGATGAAGAAGATGAAGAAAGAGAGCTCTCCTGAAACAACACAACAATTCAAGACAAGTACCCTACAATCAGAAGGAATCAAAAAGTCAAGATTTGTGGGTCAATATTGGTGTTGTAACAAATATGGGCATTTTGCAAAGGATTGTTGGTACAATCCACTGAATGCCAAAGCATAGAGGAAGCCCATGCCTAGGGGGAGCAAGTCAGAGGAAAAGAAGCAACATCCACAGGTCCAGAGACATCTGTTTACTGCAATTAGATTTGGATTACTTGACAACATCTGGGATGATTGCAAAAGTGATCAAAAAGATACATGTCAATCTCCAACTGTATCCAGAGCTAAAAAGAAGAGAAGATCACTGAACCTAGCTAAAATGGAATCCTTGGGAAGCAAGCGTAAGAAAGTGGATGATGCTCCCAAGAAGATTATGAAAAAGGAAGAGAAGTCCTTGGAATTCAAATCCAAGAAGGGTGATGCATCAAGAAGAGCCACCAAGAAAACATGCTTCTACTGTGGAAAGAAAGGCCATACCATGGATCTTTGTAAAGAAGCCATGAAATTCAATAGAGGCAGACTTGACTCAAACTGACAATCAATCCAAAAGAAGCAGAAGGGATTGATTGAAAACAAGTTGCCTAAGAGAGGTAGCTTGATAGCATCAAAGGAACCATGTGGAACATCCAGAACTGAGGCCACACTTCCAAATGACTTGTTAATCATATGGCCAAATCAGTTGCAACTTGCCAAAGATCTGCAGAGAGCTGAAGATGAAGTTCTGGCAATTGCCAAGTCAAAAGAGAAGAAACAGATTTCACATGAAGATCAAGTTCTGTGTGTGAGGTGCAATCAAGCTGGACATACTAGTGATAAATGCATGATATTCATTCCAGCTCAGAAGGGATTCTTCAAAAGAATGAAGATTGCACCAGGAGACTCTAGTGCTCAGAAGGCACCTAGAAATACAGGAGTCACACACAAAGAAGTTAAATAGGTGTTGAGATCCACACCAGCACAAACATCATTGAAGATCAAATGTGCAAGAGTGAAGAATGGTGAAAATGGGACATCTCGTTTGAGAGAATCTTCTCAACCTTGTTGTTCACATTGATGAACCAAGGAGGTTCCATCTTATTCCCTTATACACTTGTATTTACATGTGCTAACATTTCAGGTAATTGAAGATGATGATCATTCTCAGCTGGAGGATGGTTTGGACAGAATGGAGTGCACCCCTTGAGGGGGAGCCAATCTGAAGAAGATGGGATTCTTAGATCAATACCATCTTGAGAAAAGTGAAGGTATTCCAATCATACTTTCATCCCTTGTTTTTTTAATTGTATTCATCATAACAATTAAGGGGGGGTATTGATTGAAGTCAAATGGATGAAAGGGGAAGCTTTATCTTTGCACCTGAACATTCTAATGAGTTTTGTGAAGTTGTGCAGGATTTAGCAAATTCATTGTTATATCTGAAAAAATTTCAAGCCCCTTGAAGCATGATCTCACATGTATAGTGAATGTTGGACAACATTGAGTACCTTGGTTACATCACTCTTGTTTTCTACACCGGGTTAGCCCAAGTAGACTTAGAGTTGATTTACTAAAGGTTCTTTGCTAAAGAAGAACATGTGACATCATCCCTCTCTTAGTGATTTTGAAGAAAATGCTTTTATATGGGAGGAAGAGATTTTTGAAGAGAACCACACCACACCTTTGCATTTGATTTCCAATAAGGGGGAGAAATATTGGAACACATATTGACCCATTCATATGTGCTCTAGTGTATTTCCAACAAATACAAAGGGGGAGATTGAAGTGCACTGTGTTGCATTTGTTGTCAATGTGGTATGTTGTTGTCAAGGAATGAATGGATGGATGTCAAGGAGTTTCAATATGTGAATGAAAAAGGATGTGATGGTGATGGTGAGGAAAGGAGAATGGCCATGGTACTAAGATGCATGTCACTTAGGAGATTCACTAAGTGACATAGGAGATGTGGTTGAAACATTCTCCATGAATATCAGATGATTGTTGAACTGATCTTTAAGTTTCAAGAACTTGTATCAACTGGATACAATGTCACAACAAGCTTTAGAAGACCATGCATTGTATTGACAATGCATGAGGAGAGGAAAGTGATCCATACACAACCACTGAGTTGATGAAGTGAGCAGAAGAAGTCCATGCACTATCACTTAGTGCATGTGAATCAGAATAAGATCCAATTGATCTCTGATTAGATCAATGAAGCACTTTGAAGAATTTAAGTGATTCAGGAGTTCGGTTGAAGAAGAAGAACCTTCAGGAATTCACTCCTAAGTAATGAATATATGTTGAGGAGATTTGAGGAATTCTAATGAAGAAGAGAAGAGAAGAAATGAATAAGAAGAGTTGTGGCATTTGGAATTTTACACTTAAGAGTACTTTGTATACTTAGTGTATATTTAAGCAAAAAATAAGCCACCAAGGGCCAGCCTTAAGGGTTCAACCCAAGGCGCACATGTGGGACTAGGTCACCACGCCCAAGAAAATCCCATGGGGCCAGCCCGAGAGACCGCGGCCGTGTGTAAGCCAGGCCACGCAGGGGATCAGGTCCTGCGCAGCATGGGCGCCAGAGCGCGCGCCCGAAGGAGCATAGTGGGCGCCAGTGGTGCGCCCGCAGGGAGCAGAGTGGGCGCAGAGCGCGCCCGCAGGGAGAACACGGTGTGGGGCGGCACCGTGGAGGGAGAAGATGCAACTGAGGTAAGGATGGGAGCGCCAGGGTGATAAAGCACGGAAAATCCGCTCGCCGTTTCGATGTGGGACGCGGAAAAATTTCCAGGAGCGAATCCTGGCCGCTCGATTGATCGCACGCCAGATCTCGGCCGCACATCTAATCTGCCGCGGCCCATTCTGATCGTAGCCATCCAAAGAGATGATCCGACGGCTCCGAGGCATCTCCTTCCTCGAGCTCAGCCGAAGGCTCCCCGCGAGCTCCGTTCGAACCAGGAGCATCCCGAGACATGTTTTCGAGCTCCCGGACACCGCTGATCGAAGTAAAGCCACCATTGTGATCGTCTGGCCATAACGAACACATTCATGCACCAAAATATGCATGCATGCAATGAGATGATGAATTCGGTCGAAGCCGAAGCAAACCGAAGGTGCGAGGCATTGAAGAATTCGTGTTTTGCATGGGATGGCCAAAACAGAGGTCGTGCATGCGTTCTAAATCGCATGCACGAGGAGGAATGAAAAAGGAAATTAAAAATGAGTTAAGCCGTGTGAAACAGAGGAGAAACAAGATTTTGGAAATCTTGAAAACCCGAGATATTCGGGAGTTTGAATTTATATCCCAAGCGGATGAACCGAGGCCCTCTGCCTATATAAAGAGAGGCCGAAACCTCTGGATTGCTTGCTGATGTTCTTGTTGAAGATTTGTGTCCCGTGAGAGCCCTCTGCCTCGCGAAGACGAAGCCCCGCGCACACTTGCGTGGTGAAGTCCCTTACGCGCTGCTCCTTTGCACGACAAGAAGAAGAGGTTGGGCTGCACCAACTTGCGCGCTCCCTCTGTGCACCGCGGCCCCCTGCGCGGTAAGCACTTGCCCGGCAGTGGCCACCCGAGATCCTGCGCACCTTGCACCTTGTGCTTGTGCGTTTGAAGAAGGCAGTGGGGTGTTGCATCTTGCGCGGCCCTTGCCAGTGCACCTTGTGCGGCTGTGAGGAGAAGAAGGGAGTTCGGGTTGTGAAGTGTATAACACACCTTGTGTGTGTGTGCAAGGAGAACCCAAGACTTGGACGTGTGTGTGCATAAGGAGGAGGACCACCACATTTGTGTGTATGCAAAACAAGAGGAAGACCCGAGGCCATGTTTGTGCACAAAGAACAACACCAAGTGGTGTGTTCCAAGTTCTAAGAAGACCACACATTGTGTGTGAAGTGAAAAAGGCCGAGAGGAAGTGTGTGCAAGTGGAATAGGTCGTAGCCAAGTGTGTGTAAGTGAATAAGGCCAAATACCACACCTAGTTGTGTGAAACGTGGAGAACCTTGTATATGCAAATTGAAGAACACACCTTGAGTGTGTGTGTGCAAACAAGAAACAAGTTGGCCGAACCTATGTGTGTGCACTTAGTGGTGTGAACACACTTAGAAGAAGTGGAAGACTCTCACACTAAAGTATAACACACATTCAAGTGTGTAAGCAAATTGAATAAAGTGTGTGAAGAAGTGAGAAGATGGTGTGTGCTTAAAGATACTACACCCTTTGTGGGTTTATTGCACCAAGAGAAGGAAAGAGGGAAGTGCATGCATGCATGCATGCACATGCACACGTGAACAAAGCCAAATCTGCTTGTGTGCATTTGAGGAGTCCAAGACCAGGAGATCTTGAAGATATTGTGATTCCATGCATTCAGTGCATGATGTTGTATTACAGTTAGACTGGACCAGACTAAAGTTAAAGACATCAATTGTCTGAGTATTCAGTAATTGGAGGGAGGCCAGGTCATCCTGAGAAGAAGGAGATAAATCCTGAGCAAGACGAGAGGACCTGATCAACTCAAGTGATCAGAGGTACAGAGGAAGGCCAGCAGTCTTAATCCCAGACTGCTGAAGATACTTGAAGAAGCTTAACAAGAAGAAGAGCTACTCGTGTGACTCGAGGAGCCAGGAGAAGCCCCCTGTGAGACTCAGGGCGGAATAAGTCTTCAGTGGGATTCTGGAGCAGGCCAGTGGGACTCTGGTAACACTGTGGGACGCAGTATAAAGACCCTCCTGTGGGGCTCAGGAGAGATACAGTGGGATGCTGTATCGACCATTGTAATACTAACAGATTATAATGGAGAAATCATGTTGGGGCATATAACCAACATGGCAAGGACGTAGGCCTTTGGTGCCGAACCTTGTAAATCATTGTGTCCTGTGCCTTTACATTTACTGCATCACTCGAGGAAAGGCTGAGAGATACAAGAAGAGTGGATCGAGGCTTTAACCATCCATAGAGGTTTAATTGATAAAGAATCAATTAGTAAAAATTTTTAAGGGATCACTGATTCACCCCCTCCCCCTCTCAGTGATTCACACTGATCTGGGCACTTCAGTGTGATTGGGATTTATCACCTTCCACTGGACTACGTGAAGTCCCTGGTTAGTATGAATATTATTCTTAGTTATATGATCTTATGAATCATGAATAAGTTGATTTTGGGTTATCTATGGAAATTATTAACCTATCATAGAGGATATTTGATTAGGTTAATTACTTTTCTGTATGAGACTTTAAGAGTAACTAATGTTATTTGGAGATAAATGTTAAGACTTAAATTGGAAGAATATGTGATTAAATCCTTTAGTGATTTGGGTTTCAATATTAGTTTGGATTACTTTGAATAATTTTATGGATAGCTATTTATTGAATGGTCTTTGATGAACTTTGGGTTTTGGTTGGACAAATTTTGGAGATTAAGAGTAGTTTTTCTTTTTAGAGATTATCCTTTTTTGGGGATTATTTGATCTTTTACTAACCATTTTGGTTTTTGTTAAGGTATAAAGGCATGGGAAATATATTGTTCTCTTTTTTGGATTTGGTGATTCTCTAGAAGTTGATTATAGCGCTCTTAATGTGAACAAGTCATCCTAAATACTCATCTTTTTTAGAAAATATGATTCTATGTAAGAAATATAGTAAGATATGAAAGTGTAAATCACATGTAAGTATGTTTACATATTGTTTAGTTAAGCCTATAAATAAATTCTTCAATGAAAAGTAACTTAAAACAAGAACGTTGTATGTTAACTTTTCCTACTGGGGAATAAAATACCGTTTAACCCATCACATGCTTGTGATTTTATAGTGGTTAACTTTCTCTTAGACATATTTTCTATCACTATCCATCAGAACATGATTGTTTGTATTCTACTCTATATACTGCTTTTCCTGTAATCCTAGTATCTTTTGTCCCATGTGAACTTTGTACTTCTCTTTCTTTCTATTGAAGTGATAGTTTTATTGACTGCTTTTCAGATGTGGGGCTTTCAATGAAGTTTCCGAGCCCAATTTTAAAATTGAGAGAATGAAATTTCTAAAAGGGGGAAGGATGTAACATCCAAAGTATGTAAATAATAATTTATTTTCATATATATGTCTAATTATGAATTATATAGTGTTTTAGAGGCCTAAAATGAGAATAAATCCAATCTTGAGCATAGAATACTCTTATATTTTCAATAGATTGTTTTACCGCCTTTTGATGGTGAACTTTTTTTAAATCCCCTTTTTGAAAATTCTATATGTTATATTTGACACAATAAAATACATATTTAGAATCAAGACATAAAACTTTAATTTGTGTAAATTTTTTTTATTTTTCTGATAAAATTAATTTTTTAGTGAATAGTGAAAAATGTTGTATTTTAATTCAAAACCTCTTTTTTATCTAATTTATTTAAATGGTTAGATTAACTTTTTAATTGGTTTTAAGGTGAAATTAAAATATATTTTTACCATTTAATCCAATGGTGGCCATTGGGATTAATTTCACTTTGAAATTTGATATAAACAAGTGTCAATCATTTAATAGATATTGTTTCTCAAAAACACGCTATTTGTTTTGTCAGCGGGAATTTATTATAAAATTAATTAATGCAGCCACTATTTTTTTGAATTTTTTAAAATCAACATAATTTTTATAATTTTGAATATCAAATTTACCTTGGATAAATTTGTTGTATTTATCTGACAAATGTTCTTTTTTAAGGAATAGTGAAAAATACTGCATTTTACTTCAAAACTTCTATTTCATCCTATTTATTTATATAGTTATATTTTCCATTTTAATTGGTTTTAAAGTGTAATTGAAATATGTTTTTATCATTTAATAAAATTTTTGTAAATTTATGTGATTTCACTTTTCAATTGACTGTGAAAAAAAGTTAATCTTTTGATAAATCTTACATCATAAAAACCCGTCTTTGGTTTTGACAATGAGAATTATTTTTAAATTAATTACTTCAATTTATCTGTTTTGTATTTGGTAAAATGGATTTAATATTTGGAATTTGAAGATCCCAATTATGCAATTAATACTCTTTTGTTTTTGGACTTCATGAATAGTAATGATGGTAATAATCTTTAATTATCGTGATTAATTAGTAATCGAGTAGTTAAGTGTAATAAAATAATATTATACAAATACAAAATGACTCCAACTTGTGTCATAATGATACTGGTGGTGATATGGAAGGCCATGGGATGCCTTGTGGGTCTTTGGGACCCCATGGAATCACGTTTTTGTGATAGTGACCTTTTTTCATATTATTTTTTAAAGAAGGGGAAATATAATAAAAGTATGCAATACCTAAGTAAAACAATTATAATTTTGTTTATATAAATGATATATTTGACCTTAAATAGTAATTTAAAATATAATTTTTTTTCCAACATCATGGTATTTTTTTTTTAATTTTTAGACAATAAATAAATAAAATTATTTATGACACAATGATGATGCAGTTATTACCTCATTAATGAAAGATTTAAATAAATGATATTATAAGTTTTAAAATAATTTTGTTTGGAGACGTTGTATGATATCCACGAATTTTATAGATGATTATGATATGTAAAATGTAGGTTAATTATTTTATTTTGAAGGAATAACGCTTTTATGCCTTTATCAAAAGTCAACTACCAAATAGTATCAAAATTGGCATAAATGAGTTTTTAAAACAAATGTTATTTTATTAAATGGTATAATAGTCCAAAAAATCTAATATTATGCCAAATGAGATATAATTTTTTACTAATATCATTATTGATACAATTATGGGACTATTGGAATTTTAATGTAAATATTATGACCTCATTGTTTGAAAATAAAAAAAGACGTGGTAAGAATTATTATTTTTTACTAAGGGTTAAAATGAAAAGATAAGGTGACCTCTATGACATAAACTTTCCTAAAACCTATCGGTTGAGTGTATTTCTACCCCTTGTCCTCTTATCCAAGAAATATATCATTTTGGAACAATTCAAATTTTAAAAACAATTTATAATAAATAAATATTTCATGACATTCCAAGAGTGCCCCTCCTCCCTCTAATAAAACCCCCCACCTCTACCCCCTTACCCACACCTCTCAAGAACTGGGATAGTCCAAACACTGCTCATATTATCTCTCCACATCCCTATCTTACTCCTAGAAGCGTCACTTTGGGCATAAGTCTTCCCAAGGAAGCCTTTGGCTCAAATCAAAAAAGGATACCTGATTTAGAGGTAATGTATTCTCTCGAGTTTCTTCCTTTTATTTTCCCTCTTCAATCACCTGTATCTTATTATTATTTGATCCCATAATAACAACAGTATCCTAAATATACTATTATGTTGTTATTATAAGGATTATACCTATACTCACACACACCCCCGTCTAATGGTTAAAGAACATACTGTTTCTGTGGATGGTGAATTGCTGCCTCACGAAACGATGATTGTTCAATCTTATTTTAACACCTATCATGGTGGAAAATAAGATTTCACTATATATATATATATATGATATAAATTATGTTTATTTTTTCTTTATGATTATTTATTTTATTATATATAGAAAACCTTTATGGTTTCCATTTTGTGTAAACATGATAATTTCATTTGAGGAAGTGCGGACTACCGCCCCCTCAACGTGATATGACCCGTTCAAAGCATATGTAGTACATATAATGGATAGGTTTAATAGTATTATATATGATAAAATACTGGAATTATTAAAATACTATGTATAATTATGTTTTAATTCTATTAAATATGAAATAGAAATGGAAGTAGCATTCATGCGTACGTACGGCAAACTGTCTCCATGAACTGTGCATTTCATTTCTTACCTCTAAATGTTATGTAATATTATAAATACATTTATAATCCAGCTATATATGATATATATGATTTTCAAATCGTTAATATAATATATGATATAATGAAACTTTTACCACATGAACAACATGTAATTATAAGGAGTCCATTTTTGACTTAAGTACCAAATATCGATAAAACGATCATTATTAACTTAAATGATTACATAATGTCTATAACTTGGAAATAAATGATATAAAAGGAATAATAAACTTGAAAAATGTTCTTAAGAAAGTATAAATTAACTTTAGTTTATTATTCAGGATATTAAAGAACGAACAAGACAAGTCGGACTCGAGGTAAAGGATCATACCTCTCTCTTTCTTTTTAAGTACTCTCTTTTATTTAATTTCTTTTATGATCCGTTTTATTATGTTAAGGGATGTTATTTTATATTCATATTACTGTAATTTTTATGTTCATATGATGAGAGACCCTATTTCGTCTCATCAATCAATTTTTAGATGTTTTAACTGGTGTTGTTAGGCTGCCAAATTTTCGTAAGGGGATTTATTTTCTCACTTTTAATTCTGTGAGATTTCCATTATTCACCACTTATTTGTTGCATGTGGTGTATTGTGTACTTCCATTTCATATATATTATCATGATTCAATTTATATTCATGTTATTATCTGATTAATTTGGTCTTTATTATCTTTTGGTCTTACAACTTGTTTGGTTACAACGAGGTAAGTGGTTTTTTATCACTTTTTATTCCCATGAGATTCATGATACATATGCCACTATTTACTTTTTTGTGGAGTATGTACTGACCATTATTGAATTATTTGTGTAATATAATTTAATTTATGGGTATTTAAATCTTCATTGTATGAGCCTTCTCTCATGTGGTGTAC
The DNA here is from genome assembly GCA_963277665.1 of Viscum album. NCBI lineage: Eukaryota > Viridiplantae > Streptophyta > Magnoliopsida > Santalales > Viscaceae > Viscum > Viscum album. Next base: position 956,539,051 of record OY728126.1, read on the forward strand.
GTTTTTAAAGTTACCCAAATCGGTAAGGGAACCTTTCAACGTCCTCCTTTTTAAAGACTTCTTTTTTTTGGTCTTTTAATTTACATCTTCATAATGTTGGGATATGCTCTTATATATCATTATTTCTTTATATTTTATGTCCATGTGTTGAGATACCCTTTTCTATCTCTCATCAACTCATTTTCTGAATTTTAATGTGACATCGTTAGGCTGTCGAATTTCTGAAAGGGAACTTCATAACCCAATTTCAATTATTTGGGTTAAAACTCTACTTCTTGATTATGTCATAATATGAATATGTGTGGACGAAATATTATTTTTTTACACTTAATATACACCTATATTGGGTGTATTTATATTTTTCACACATAATTATATAATTTATATATCCTTAATATGAGGATACTTTCTTTGTAAGGGACTTCATCTCAATCTCCTTTCATTGAGGCATATTTTGTTTTAATACAAGAATTTATTTTATACACTTTATAAAAACCTTTGACTTTTCATTTCATTAAAATGGAATATTTTTCTACGAATCGTTTTACTAAACGACAAAGAGGAATTTTTACTTTAACGTACGCGGTTACAATGAACATTCTGTCGGCGCGAGTATTATTTGATTTTTGGCTTCCTCAACAAGCTGTAATGTTATTAAATGAAAATAAATACCATATACTCTTATATGTATTTTGGTATTGAAAAATGGTTTTGATAATGGATTAGTTATTTTAATATATTTAAGTGATCTATTATGATTGAAATGTGGAAATTTTTTCTTTCCTTTATACTTGTTTTATGCCTTATGATTTTAAAATGGTACTTGGACAGTTGACGAGAGGTTACATGATAAACCAAATGAAGGGTGATGTCCTGAATTCTAGGATGGTTGGTTACATTATAACCACCAATGCATTGGGTATGGAAGTCGGTCATATGGCTATTCCATTAAGTAACATGTGTGGATGTCGATCGTATTGTTTTTCCGTTTAAGGATGTTTATGTTCCATGTTACCTTTATATGTTATGTGTTATTTTTATGGGTAATATTTTGGTTACAAAATGGTATGTAGTGAACTTTTATTCAGTGAAGTGTATTTACTAGTTCATAAAGGTGAAAAGTATTACTTATGTTAAAGTATTCATGGTTTACTTGTTGTTTTGAAAAACTAATAGTTTCTTTCTTTGTGTATTCCTTACTGAGATTTTTATGCTCATCCCATGTTTTGGAAATTCTTTTCACATGACATAAAGTGGAATAGGCTCTATGATGGGATCAAGGAAAGTCATCATGTCTAAAACATGGAACTAAACATGACTTTTTTTATCAATAGTTTTTATTTTATGAAAAAATTGAATCTGAGTAGAAGTGTCTAATTTGTAATCATTGAGTTGTAATAGTTATGTCCTAATTATCTAAAACTCTAAACCTGAAAATATCCTCAATGTGAATTATTCATTAAATCCATAATTATTTAATGTTTTAAGGTCGGGTCCTTATATTAAAATTTTTAAATTTTTGGATGAAGGATCATATAAAAAAATAATATGTTGTGGAACAGTAAACAAATTATGAGATGTGTTACAAATTGTGTTGGATTATAGTGTATAGTCTATCATGCACAAATTTTATCAATTTAAAACCTAGATTAATAAATATTTCATTTAAGTTCATCTAAAACCCTAGACTCTCAATATTTAGTTGGGATAAACTCTCTTCTATTGTGGAATCATTTTTTATATACTATTAGATTTTTCAAATATCAATTTTATTTCTTATATTAATGATTTTTTGTTCTTTATTACTAACTGATAAATCATTCTAGATTTCTCTCATAATATTAGATACAATATTTCTCTAACAATACATAAATATAATGAAATCATTCATGTTGATTTGAGGCTATGATATTTGTAAAATATTGTTTGTTTTATTTTATAAAAATGATTTGTTATAATTTCAACTCACAATGTAATTGATGTATAATTTCATTTTTGGGAAAAAATAGTCTTCTGTTTTAATTAACTATATCCCAAGGTTGTGAACATTTAAGAACGCCTATATATTTTCATTCCTTACACCTTTATGTGAGTTTTATATGTCATGTTAAAAAATATATTCTTTATGTGTTTTTATGAATTGTGATGAAAATTAATTGACTCTTAGGTTGACTAAGAGACTTTTTTAAAGAGAAAAATATATTGGTACAAGTTTATTCAAAGGGTATATGAATTAATTTATACCTAAAAACATTTTACTTGAATTGATATTGTCCTTATGATTTAATGAACTTGAAATGATGAGATGATAGCTACCTTCACACATGGATCCATTTCTTCTTTAATTACTAAAAATTTGATAGGGGTAAACTAATCAAATAGTGACTATAAAATTTAATAAATGAAAAAATTGACACTCACCTACTCCATTTGATTTATCAAAATTTTTATCCACTACTCTATTGGTGTAATATGGGTATCCTTAATTGGTAAAGCATCTTTATTAACCATATTAGAGCTTCTTCCTCAAAAACATCCACACTTGATACTATAATCAATTATCCCACCATATTGCATTGACTATATTCATAATCAAATAATATTCTTGATTATATGTTATTCTAAAAAACGACTATTTCCCTAAGATCTTTTAATTTTTAAGATTCAATATCCACATTTAGGTCAGATTAAATTATATATATATTATTTTTTCAATATCATATTTTGATCATTAGATACTAGTGCAATAAAGATGTTTTTGGATGAGGAAAATTGGATCCCACCCTGGCCTAGATGTACCCAGACATGATGCCTTGGCTAATCTATTCCAATTACTCAATAAATGTTGCCATGATGCTCAATCCCATCTACACTAATGAATATTTCTATCCTGAATTAGTGTAATAGAGTTAATGAATAGTATATCATGTGTAGAAATGGTATCATTTTCATGGCCACCCACACCATAAACTATAGTTCCTACTATTCATAACAAGGGTTAAAAATTTATTAAAGCGTAGTTACATTTCTTTTCTAGGGGACCTAAGTCATTTTGGTTATTAAATGGAACCATACCATTGAAATTAATCATTTGACCAATAATTCCAATGTTTTACTAATAAATTGATAAATATGTTTTCAAAGAAACACATATTTAACATTCAAATATCCAAATGAGTTAGTAAATTGATATTTACAGGATAATTCCTATAATTTCATAATAAAATTAATTTGGATAAAACCCATGATTTAATGCATACCTTAGTCTTCCTCACAACTAGAGTGAATGAAGTTCACACATGGATCAACTATTACAAGAATCATTCTAGTAGGATACCACAAATATCTCTATTATGTTACTATTCATCAAGGAAAATTTAAAGTGCCCATAATAGAGAATCACATTCCTAGGATGTATTGAAGATAATTAAAAAGGATTTACATGAATGTACTGGGCCACTAGTGTAACACATGCACCCTAAAATAACATGGTATTTAGGTTTAAGAATGCCAGGCTCTACTAGTGGGCCTGTAGATGTGTTTTTTCTAATCCCTAGGTCCCACCCACATGTGAGAACTAATCATTATTCTAATGGTAGCCCCAATAGCTTATTAATTTCTTAAATTATTCTAAGTCCATACTCAAAAAAATTCTATGAAATATCCCAGAACTTCACCAATAATGAATGTACTATAGGAAAATCCCTAGATAAAAGTGGAGTTCTAATCAAGTATTCTCTAGAAAGTAATGGTTCTCTATGTTGAAATGTGTAGTAAAATGTTACCATATAATCCATTAAAATACTATGGTGTTAGAATCACACCCTTAATAGCACACCATGCTAATTTTTTCAAATATGTTTATCCAAGGTAGTGGAAATGAACTTTCATCAATATACACCTTTGATAACACTAACATGAATAGTCCAGAAGAATAACATGAAGATCTATCCTTTTAATGTGAATCGAGTGATGTACTTCCATGTAAAACTGGTTTCCCTATAGACACATTTTTCCCCAACTTATTCGTATCCATGTGAAAAAATGGATCATCATACTATTTAATGCACCCATACTCTAATACCCATTCTTTTAGAATTAATTTTCTTCAAACACACAAACCTAATATATTATACTATAGTTTAATCTTTGTGATACTACTTATGGACATGTCTCACTTAATAGTGGAGATTCATTCAAGTAGTATTCTATAATAAATGTTCTATTTGTCGAAACTGATAGAAACTTTTTACTTATTTACCATTTATATTTCAGTGGTATTGCATTAATTTCCAAGGATTGTATAAAGGGACCCACTATAGAACCATTTACATATAATTCCTTATATATCCTACATGGGAACCAATTACTAATGCATCCTTAACAATTCTTAAAATGGGTATTCTCACTTGAATCCCATGATTTCCCAAATAGGGTTAAACTCTATTAATATAAAAATAAATGCCTTAATTGGGCTTTATTCTCCAAGGATATCATGGAGAGACATACTACATCACCACTCTAATAATATATCCTCTGGTTGAGTTTTTAACCCTAGAATAACTTGTAGATAATATGTATTCTTAATTTAAGCATGTCGTTAAATTAGGATCAATTAACTTCTGAATAGAAAATTAAAATACACAATCCAAAACTATCCGAATACTATATTTCATATATCCAAAATACCAATATGGTGTACACATTGGAAATTTTCTCACATATGATCTCATATGTGTGTCCCATTAACATCCTTAAATATCATGGTCCTAATATTTTGGTTAATATTTAGGAATGACATTGAATATTTTCCAGTAGAAAAATAGGTGGTCATGAAAGGGCCTATATAGTGTATGACTCACTCAGACTATTATTAGGTTATTATACCTATTATTCTATACTAAATGAAATTAAAATGATCCAATTATGTTGAATTCATATGTATATAAACTATAAGAAGTCAGGGAACTCATATTCTGACTATACAATACACTTACGTCTTTCTTTTATACAACACCACAAAAGGAACGCCATAATTCATATAATGAAGAAATTTTAAATGATATTAAATTATCATGGTAGGATGACCACAAAAGAACCCATATACTAGAATGAGTAACCTAAAAATTTAAATTCATCTGGTCAAGGACGCAAGAACAAAAAAAATACCATTATCTATTCTATTACACATAATCATAAATTCAACATCACCTACGAATATATGACTAAATGTGAAAGGATTTTCATCTCATTTAAGATTTAAAAAACTAAAAAATAATTCATCTGGTATGGATGAAAGTAATAAAAATGAACCACAACACCATTAGTCTCTTAATATTATATTCATTGAATTGTAAAATTTTATAGAAAAAAACATTCTGTATTTTGATTCCATTAAGATGGATGTGTTCGAATCCACTATCAAATTCCCATTCGGGAAAATAAAAAACCAATATCCTCTTGTAATAGAGTCAATTTCGGAGGGAAAAACAATTTTTCCTTAAACCATAGTGTAATCATCAACCTTGGGAATATTTGATATCCAATTATAATAAAACATGTATTTATATTTTTCTATTATCATTCAACCATTCTCATGAAAAAGGTAATGAGTATTATTATGGAGAAGGATTTCTTAAATATTTATTAAATATATAAAAATGTATTAGATTAGGCAACATGATTTTAAGGGATCAGAAAACATCATATACCCCCAATGAAATTATTCTTTGAAAAATCATTAGTATATTCTAATGGATTCTTCCAATTTGAATTATTGTTTTCATAAAAATTTAAATCACAATTATGAACTACATTGAGGAACATTCCCTTTTTAGAGGCCTGTGTCTTTTTATAAAAAAAGAAAAAATGAGTTTTTGAGTATTTTTTAAATAATTTTCCTATACATATATATCATTATATTCTCATGACAAAAACACTAACTTATCTTAAGAAAATTTTCATTTCTGCGATTTTCAGTATTCTTAAAAATTCAATATGGTTAATTACCAATAATCATCATGTTTACCAAATTTATTGATGATTGCTTGGACATGAATCCACATTATCCATGTCTCTAAAACATCGTCGAATATTAATTGATAAATTTTTAGTGTAGTATATGAATTATTTCTCAAATATAAGAAGATGTATTCTACATAATTTACCTTTTGAAATGGTGGTATCTGACTATACCTGAAGTTGCACCACTAGCTACCCATTGGGGGACAATAATATAGTGGTGGACTCTTTTACTGAAGTAAATTTATCTCTAAAGTATATTGGGTAGACACAACTTGTATCCTCCATCAATGGATCTTTATTAGCATCCTACAATAGGTGGTCCAAAAACTACTCAATTGAGGCTACCAGGTACCTGGTGGCATTGATTAGTGTTGAATGAGAATACATTTATTAAAATCAATTTTTCATTTACGGTAGAATTTTTTAAGTTCAATGCACCAGTGAGTTTCAGGTGATTTGGAGGACTTTGGGCATACAATTGGATGTTGTATGATCCTTGGGACAATAAAATTTCTCTAGAACAACCATATTACCCTAAATTAAGTATTATTGTATAACATTATCAATTATTTATAATTCTTGTTAATGAAATTATTTACTCAAGACACTATAACCATTATGACCATCACTCATTCTCTATTAAACATTTCCTTTCAAGCGACATATGAGAGACATTGTAATAGGTTTACCTATTGGGAATATATCGTTCAAAAACCTCAATATTATATTGGTTTCATTATGAAAATTTATAACATGGGTTTCATGATTGCCACTTTAGTTCTACAATAAAACTACAAGGTAATATTATGAGGGGTGAGTTCATGTTATACTACGATACTACAAGATTTATAACATTGAAATCTCAATAAAAAGGTAGGATAAAAAGCTTCTCACATTGAGATTTTTCTTAAATCCTTATCAATTCATTCCACAATTAAATTTTTCCAATTGGATCATTAAAATATATAATAAGTACTCTAATAATTTGTATTGATATGTTTTCATGATTTTATCAATTTTATATTTTATTTTAAAAATAGAATATAAATTATTTTTTATTATGTATTTTTTTTTACGTTATCATTTTAAAATTAGTTTAGTTTTTCTCAAATTGATATTGATCAAAAAATGGATGCTTAGAGATCGATTTCAATCAAATGAATATCAAAATGCCAAGAACGGGCCAGTTGGTTCATAGAGGACGATAAAAATAACTACATTCATGGAGTAAGCCAAATTGGAGTGGCTAGAATGCGTTTTAACATTATTGTATTAGGGTATTACACGACATGTAATCCCCTTCTATTTTATGTAATACCATGAGGTCCACCTCCATTAAAAACCCATCACCACTCGATTTTTTTTAGACTTATGTGCATTTCATGTTGTAAAAATACTAGAAAAACTTGTGAAAAAAATGTTCACGTTAGTTAATGCCATTACACGTTGTGTAACCCCCCTACATCATGCCTTTTCCAACTAATTTTCTCAAAAATCCCTCTAAGGCTACTCCGAACATTTCCATCAACCAAAAAATGAAATGTAATAGACTAGAAAGACATACACTGTTACAATATATTTATTCTTAGCTCTATTTTTATAACAAATGATTACATATAGATGCATGAAGTATGTATTAATGATTTCATGGGTCAAATTTTTGTCCATGTGTTTAAATATTGAAGGCTACACCATTTTAGAGTTACAATACATAGTCTAGAAAATCTATTAAAACATCTTTAGATTGTTATAGAGGCCATACTGGTAGCTATAACATATTTGTAAAATAGTTTTTGTTCCAATTTGACTAAACCATTCCTATAAAAGATTCATATTAAATTTAATTTGTTTTATATATTTTACTCTAGACTCAATATGATGTTATTTACCATTTTTGTGAGTTTAATTAATAGTGTTATTTATTACACAAATTAATGGTATATAATTTTGTTGTTATCAATTATTTTTATTATTTTCGTTTATTTATTAGTTTATTTATTTATGTTTGGGAAAGTAGATTTGGGACGAAATAGGTGGATTTCTTGGTTTCCCATTAAAATTATCATCATTTATGAATTTATTTTAAATGTTTTCAGTTTGAATTACATGGGTATTTCAATTTTTTAAATAATAATTTGAATGGATTATTATTTGTAATTGTTGTTTTTAATTTACATTAATACATTACAAAGGGTTTTCTTTTTCGAAATGGATTGTTGTGTTTCAAGAAATATTTTTGGGGTTTTTACTATGGGTATGTTATTTTTATAAGTTTTTTATAGAGAGTAGTAAATAATGTTTGTTTTGAGTAATTGAAAAATCTAAAATTTGTTCATCTGGTTCTATGATATCTTTATACTGTGTTTTATTAGTATATTTTTTAGTGTATGCCTCTTAGAGATTATTCAAATAAGAGTTAGTTCCCATCTTATTGAACTTTTCCCTAGGGTAATTCCCATCATCAATTAAGAGTTGTTACCACTTTACCAAACTCATATCAGACTCATGATGAACCGGTGGATTAAAAATACTTAATAAAATTAATAAAAATTGATGTACACGTAAATTAATAACTTCATTATTTTTTTATTTTCTACATTCTATTTAAAGAAATATATTGGTTAATAGTAATTGTAAATAACTTCACATATGTCCAAACCCATAGAGAAAAAAGGTTATTTATCCTAAAAGATGTAGTTAATTACCTAGTGAAACATATACAGGATGGGGCCTCAATTTTGGTTTATTCACATCATGATTATTCTTTTTGTTGGAAGAAGTAAATGATTTATCCTAATATATAGTGGATTTTTACATCGGGTATGTCATCTTAATGGTTGGGTATGAATAGTGTGTGGTTACAATTTTGATGATAAGATCTGTTGATATCCTCTTATTGTAAATCACTAATGGTATGTTGCGTTTGTGTAATATTGGGATATATTAAGATGAATTTTATGTTAATGTATCATAATAGTAGATAATTGGTTTAATTATGGTATTTTGGGTGATCATTATTTTTCCAAGTTAATTAGTTATTCTTGTTTCTATGTCATTTTGGATAACAATAATTTATAATGTATTACTTTTGGATGTTCTTATTTGGAAAGATAATGTTTCCTTCTTTTTATACATCTATATTGTTTTTAGTGGTTGTGTATTGATGGATATTTTAAGAGTGTATGATGTTGTTTGAGAAGATTATTGGATTTCAGTGTGACATTATAATCTAGGGTTTTTCTCCCAATTTTTTTATTATGGTTTAACCTTATTGATATTTTCTTTCTGTGGATTGTATAGATTATAAACCATCAGTGATATGATAATGTAGGTAAAAACAGATGGATTATCATGGGATTTATCCCCTAATGGTTTGGTTTTTTGTTTTTGGGATCACATTTAAGTAGTGTATTGTCTTGATGTATAGTTGTTCCATTTGTGGTCATTCCTACCAAATTTATAATTCAAATGATGTCTTGGATATGGATTATTTGAAGTTTTTCTTCCAATTTTGAGATTTAGAGATGGTTCTTCAATGGATGATCTATTTTTTTTGCTTGTTTAATGATTCTTGAATTTTTTATGGAATTATTAATGTTCTAATTCTCTTTTAGGGTACATGTTTCATTAATAATTTTCTGTTTTTTTTGGACTATAAAAATGTAGTGAGACTTAAGATAGGTATATGTTCACTTTATTACTCATCGTATATATTGGGGTGATTGATCTAATTTATTGGTACTCTCTTAAGTCAACACCAAATCCAACTACATTCTATGTGGTGTGTGGCTATTTTTTTAATAACATAATCTTCATCTTTCAATTATGAATTTTCGTGGTATGAAACATTAATAATGGGTAAAATATTACACCTCTTACTACCAATATTTTTTTGTTTAAATATAATTTTAACTAATTTAATTATTTATATTATTTTACTTTTCATTTAAATTTCATAGAATTTCCCCTATATTTCCCGATTCTCTCATTATAAAAACATTATTTACTAAACTGTATAGGTTACCCTTATTTATTTAATCCTTCTATACAAGGTTTGGAAAACAATTTAGTGAAAAAATTATGGTACCATTAAGTAGAGTGTTTTCTAGTTCATTTTCCATGTGTAATTATGTGGTGAATAAGTAGTTTATGTTTTTTGTAAAAGAAATTATACCTTGGTGGATCATGTGTGATTGACCATTAGATGGGGGAATTGTGGAGGATATCATTCTCACTTCCAAAAAAAAATATGAAAAGAATATGAGGGGTTTTTCTGTTTGGATATTGTGGTTCTACATGTTTGGAGATAGACATTGGAAACTAATATTTTAAATTTTGAATGATTTCTTTTGGTATATTGTGGATCATTAAATATTGGAATAATTTTTACCAAATAATACAGCCAATCTATTCTTATTACCCATCATTTAAAAAAATATTCTTTATTTTATCCCTATTTGAATTTAATTTTTTTTCAAACCAGCATTGTCTCCAATAATTTTTCTTAGGGACACTGATCATGATGGGGAACCCCCTTCACTTATTCATTGTTCTAAAAATATTACTTCATCACATTAAATAGATTAATAATGTTCAGATCCTAATGCCTAATAATCATCTTCATCGTATTTTTATATTCACTATCTCATTTGGCTACTTCATTTTCCATTAACACAAGGGTATTATAGAGATATATTTATTGATCAATATGTTTTTTTCTTGGGTTATTTATTTAGTGAGGGATATAATAGGGATTCTCATCACATATTGGGTTATTCACCATATAAGGTGATGAATTAAATCTAGGTATAAATTTTATTGTGGAATGTGACTATATTAAGTATCCATGAAAGATGATTAATTTTGTTCCTAGTCATTTATATGCACAATTAAGGAATTTACTTCTTTTATAATCATTTTATTAGTATCAATATCAGTTTCAAAAGGATATGTCACAAGAAATACAATGATACTAAATAGTGATTTCTATTTTTGAAAATAAATTCCAATTCCGTGTGTTATTTGATATGTTTTATGTGTTTTGTAAATAAAAATTAAAATTTTATAGATCCCTGACCATTAATGGGTAAAAAATATAAATATTTATTTATTTTTAAAAAAATTTAATTTTTTCTGAATTTATATATAAGTAGTGTTTTTGGTCATTAGGATATTATTTTGAATGTTTATAAGCTTCTTAAAAATTTAAAAATAATTAATTTTTAGTGAATAGATTCTTCATATACTCTACATCTGTTGTTATAATGAATTAATAATGATATGTAATTATGAGATAGTTTTCAAGATTTCTTATTTACATCATTTAAATGATTTTCAAACAGAGTGGTTGAGTGAAAACTTATTTGTGATCATTATAATTATTCCTCATCCTAGGAGTTTTTATTCACGTTTCATGGGATGATGTATTTATTATAAATGGGGTGTATCTAGGGAGGGTGTTAATGGTGATGGTGATTTATATATTGATTAAACTCTATGTTTTTATGGCGTCTATTGGTCACCTTAAATTTTCTTTCCATTAGAACATGGGAAGATATGGGTGAGGTGTTGAATTATTCTATACTATATAGTGAAACAGTAATAATTTTCGAAAAATTTTATTATAGGCCATTTGTGGTGTGACAATAATTATTTTGGGTGAAGTATAGGCTGGTGGCATGTTATGTGGATTAAACATATGGTGGATGTTGTTAAATGTCTATTATAGTCTATGAAAATATCTCATTCGATATTAGGGTATACCCCATGACACATTATTCACGACTAATGGATTGATATATGTTATCCATTTGGTTCATTATTATATCACTTCAGCATTAATATGTGTAGTACTACTGGAATTTTTTTATTTTCCCCACATTGATATTATCTCTCTATCATTAAAAGTGATTTACATATATGGTGTACTGAATTTTATAGTGTACTTTTAGAAAATTGGTTATAATAGAATATTTTCAATTAATGGATGGAATTTTATTTGAAATGGTTTATTTTAAATAAAGGATTGAATGTAGTATATTTAACAGGATTGTTTATTTAATTTACTAATTGATAATGTTTTAGGTTTACTTTTTTATGAATACATGAGAAATTTCTATTTTATTATTACCTATAAATCTAGCACAAATAAAATTAAATTTTAATGAAATTTATCAAAGTATATAGTAGAATCCTTCTAGTAATTTTCTTATCAATCCAGGCATGCCCCATTTGGTTTATATATCTCTAATTATATAATCTCAAGGAACCATGACGTATTCACTTCAAAAGTGTTCAAGAAGATGATATTTTTATAGTGGTATATAGGTAGTCTCCATGGGTTACACAGAGAGTGTTGGTGGTTTTTTTTCACTGGGGATATTATTTTAGGTTTTTTATGTATCATCTTTATCTTCCTTCATTCGTTCTGTATGGTTTTCATTTATCTGATTGATGATGACATTTTATTTTTTAAATTCAATATATTTTTGATGATTTTCTATGTATGATATATATTAATTTCTTATGTTATAATGTTACTGGTGATGTAATTTTTTATTCATCAATTTGTTTCTATGAATATTTTTTTATGAATGTGTTAATTTAAATTTTGTGGTAGAATTCCAGTAGGTAGTTTTAAAATTTTTCCGAAGAACTATTACAATTTGCTTATCCAAGATTCCAAGGAATTATTTACTCTATGGATGGGATTCAGAATGTTTTTAAATATTTTTTGTGAGTTGTTTCATGTGAATGTTCGAGTCCACCCATTCTAGTTAAAGATAGAAGGCCACCATTAATTATAATAATAATTGTATGATTATTATTATTTTCATGGAACTCTCTTAACATATGGATTATTTCAATTTAATTTCATTTAATTTAATTTCCTAAATATCAATTTATTTATCTTTTTTATAATAAAAATATTAGTCCCAATAAACCCTTCCCTTAGTCATCCAAAATTCCATATTTTTTATCAAACAATAAGAATGAATATTTTTCTAAATAAAAAATTATAAATGATTTATTCATTTTGTAAACAATATTTTCTAATGACTAAATAGTTAATAAATATTTTCGTAACATTTTTTTACTCAAATAAATTATTATATGAATTATTGTTAATATATATTCCATAAATAAATAATATATATATTATGAATTTATTAATTACAACGATAATAATTATTTGAATTATTTAACTCATATATTTATTCTTTTGAATAATTGTTTTTGTATTAATTAAATCAACCATAGCTGGATAATTATTAAACTCGAGGGTGGGAATAATATTTATTTAAACTATTATATTTAACTATAATTTTACTAATGCTGTAGATACAGTTATTATGAGATCCAGATGGAAAATTTCTCTATTGCGTTAGGTAAAATAACATAATATACATGATTAAAATGTTTTAACAATACAATAACCAATTGAGAATTAATTTTATATCAGAGTAGACATAACCTCATAACTACTACAAGTGTGTAATGTTATATATTTTCCTTTATATATCATTAACTGAGTCTCATTATTTTTATTTCGAACCAATAATATTTTCATATGCTTCTTCTACTTATGTAAATGAATACCTTGATATCCTGACATGAATACATAATAAATAGAAAGTTACATTTTATTCATAAATATAAAGCATCTACGTCCCTTATCAACAAGGGGAAAAATCATTTTAGGTTATATTTATTAATTCCATATCACTCATGAAACATGGAATTTATCCTACCACAATATGGGTATATGTCATTGTTTTTTCTTTAAAACATTTATATACATTAATAATTAAGTAAATTAATATTAATCTCATAATATATTGATAAATACACATATCGACATATATGAATATACCTTTTAAATACTATATTTCGAATTCGTATGTGATACCTTTTCCCACAACATCCACTCTTATAAATTACTATGTATGAATATCTTGAAAATAAGTTCAAAATTCCATGTATCCACCAATAACTAATATCTGTTGTTATATATTTCCATATAATTATTACATTTTTACCACATAATATAAAATAAATAATATTATCAAAAAAAATTAAGATTATCATCCTATTGGGGATTTTATATGGGTTTTTATGAGATATATACTCTTAAAAAAGTTATCACAACAATGTTACTAAATAGAAAAATGAAAATGTGATAGGTAATTTATTAATATTCACCAATTTGAATGTACCAATAATGGAATTTATAATTTATTTTATTCTAGTTTAACTAACCCTAATTCTTCCATATATGTATACAGTTATTGGTTCTATAATAATACAGTAGTTGTTCAAATTACTTCAAAAATATCTCTCTATGAAAATCTATCATTAGGTCATATTATAATGAATATACCATTTTTCCTATATAATCCTTAATAGCCCATATTATAACACAGTATAAAGATCATCATTATATGATTACACCACACAATCTTAGTACAGATTAATAATCAATAATAGATCATTCTAAATACCACGTCATTAGCTATATAATAAGCTTCATAATATTTTGTATTTGTAGATATGGAAACCACTAGATAAAATAATAATTATATTTTATAATACCAAAACCATATTATGATACTAAATAAAAGTTATATAAATGAATTTATGTCATATATTTATTTAATAAGATGTATTATTAATTCTATTTTAACAATGAAGTAACCTATTTTTATAACCTCATGTGCATTCTAAATGTTGTGACGATAATGATATGAATTTACCATTTTATTTTTTTATTTTTTATATATTACATTCGATAGGTAATAATATACCATATTAAACATTGTTAAATATGTAACATATCATAGAATTATTTATATGTATATATTTTCAATAAATTACAATATTCATCCAATGTGTTTTTGGACATCTATTTAGAAGGATACCAAGACATGCAACATTGGAAAATATTAGGTTTTCACTCCTTCATAAATACTTTTTCCATACTATATTATGGTGTATAAGATAATAATGTCTAATGAACCCCAAATATCTATATATATGAATATTATGCCCATAGAAAATGGGATTCTAATATAAGACAAGCTTAGAGGAAGTATCTTATTTATTCAAAATTATTAGTAAGACTAACCATCTATTTTATATATATTATCAGTATAAATGTATTAGATAACTATATCACCCCAATATACTAATTGTTTAAACTAAAAAACATTCATTTATTGTGAATATTTATTATCATTATGATTGATATATTCTAAAAGAAATTGTGTATTATTATTCACTTATTGGCTTTCTTTGATGTCACCTACCATTATTGGCCATGATTTATTTAAACCATCTGAAATGTTTCCTCTAATTAAAGTGCAATTGAAATATAATCCGCATTGTAATTATCGTAGAATGATTGAATTAATTATTTAATTTAATTGGGTTCAAGTTTGATGAATTTCTATAACACATCAGGCATTGTTTTTACGACAAATGAAACAAAAATTTGATGTTTCTAATGAATATCCACCAAATATTTTCTACAACAAGAGGAACTAAAATAATACATTAATATTTTTTTATAATTAATTATTTATGAATCTATTAAAAATTATAATCATATCATGAATACATTAACAACTTATCTTTTATGAGTCAACATTTATATTGAATTAGATGACATCTTATTTATTGAACAGAAAACCACACACACACAAACACACACACATATATATATTTACATATATTTCAGGTTTAGTTTCTTACTTTGGAACAACTAATCCCACTAAACAATGTCGAGGTTATTGTTCATATTCAATGTTATATTTATATAGATGTTATATTTCATTGAATTTGACCATTCCCATGATATCTCCCACAAGATAAGATTCATTAATGTAATTTTAGTATTCATTACCAATAACTTTATATCACGGGGTTGTTATTATTTTAAGTATCTATAATTTAATTTGATGATATTCACTATCAGTGTCATTTTTATGCCTATACGTTATATATAAATATGATAATTATTCTGTTCAAAAAACTAATGATATGACATAATATATTCCCATCATATCATAACATATAAGATAATATTTACTGAATTAATTAAAATATGGTTAAATATTATTCATTAATTTATGAATCATAATAGTTATGTAACTATTTAAGAATAAAAAAACATTTAATTGTACACATTAATCAATTTCATAATACTATAATTTTTTTGATTTTTATAAGGAAATATGAATTTATAAAAACATTCAAATTACATTTAAATTATTGATGCATATTTTGTTATGATATTCCAAAATATTCATTCCCATTTAATCATATATCATTTACCTTGTACATTAAATACATAATCCTTTCATTATATATATATATATCCTCGTGTAATTTATTGATTTTTACCCATTTTCCCACAACTCCTTCAAATAATTGTTCCAATTTTTATGATTAACTAATAGTAAAATATTATTTAATAACCATTATTATAAAACTATTCATTGTCTATTACTCAATAAGAGATTATGACAATTATAATTTTTGATTTCTTAGAACTAAAAAGTATAAAAACCATACCTTGTATATGCTTGAGATCAGTGAGTTGTTATACTTCCACAATTTTGTAAGAGTATTATAATTAACATACGTTATTTTTAAATAATATACAATATTAAGGTATCATGTATAACTATATTATTATTATTTTATGAAATATCATAAAAACATCCACATAATAATGATGTAAGGTCTCTTTTTATCCAATTAATCATTGAGATAATGTTTTAGAAACTCCTAATATCAAACAATAGTATCAAAATTATGAATGTAGTTTGAAAATTGGTGTCATCTATTTATAACGACATTCATATTATTCACACATTATCAGCTTCTATGAGTATTAAAATTACATATTTTAACATTTACGGAGTTATAAGGTTATTTTAGGTTAATATAAAAATTGTATCAAATATTTTTATTTATCATAAAATAATATTAAAATATTAGATAATGAATAATTTTTATGTATAAAATAATCATTGTTTCTTCTTCAATTAAATGATAATTTTATTCTATGTTATTTCTGGTGATTTGAAAAGAAAATAAAAAATAGTTTTTTGCACTAACTTATAATACTTGTTGAGTTTTCATTATTTTGTAATGGAATGATTGACATTGAATTTACTATGTTATTTTCATCCCACTAATTCATTTAGTTAACCATGATATTTTTTATTCTTTGAGAATCATAGTCAAAAGACTCCTTATCGATTCATCCATGTTATTCATTTAGTAAATCACGATGAATATGAAAATAGTAGGATGTAGAGATGATAATATTATATTATTTGATAAACTAATATCCATAAAAAACACAAATGATGGTAATTAACCAATTTCCAAAATTATTTTAAATTATTTATCACATGGTTGGTTCATATCCTTTTTTCTACATTGGAAATATAAGGTCCCAGCCTTAAACCTTACTTAATCTTGAGTTAATACAAGATTGCACATTGAGGATCTTTTCAGGTTTAGAGTTTTAGAGAATTGGATCATAAAACATTCATTACATTCCACATTTAAACAAAGTGGTTACATAAAAGACAGTATTCATTCTTCCCATCAACGGAAACATATTTAAAAAAAACATGTATTCTTTCTTGACACATCCTTGAGACTATCATCACATCACGTACCATTCCCTTGACCTGTGAAAAACATTTCAAAAACATGGGATGAGCATAAAAAGCTCAGTAAGGGTTAAAAAAATATGGAAAGGAAACATGAGTTCAAATATACATAAGAATGAAATCATAATTTACCCATAAAACATAGGCACTTTAATATACCTCATCAAATCATGATTAAAACGTAGAAATCATAAGACATAAAAGGTAACTTGAGGCATTCATAACATTCTTATGTAGGGAGTTACCGTCTTGGTTACGTTTGGAATACCCACCACAGTATATTCCCTAAATCTCTTCGGAGAAACCTTAACGTTTCACTCCTTCACATTACCCAATGCATTGGAGAGCTATATCGGGCTCACCCGCCCTTAGTTTATCATGGAACCACCCATCTTCATAACAATGCCCAAGAACCATAACATAATCTTATCACATAAAACATGCATAAAGGAAACATAACATTTCCACCTTTCAATAACATGATATCAATAAAACTCATTGATATAAATACATTATTAAAACCATTTTCAATACCAAAATAAAATAAAAGTAAAACATGGTATTTATTTTTCTTTTAAAAAGATGGTATGGCTTGTAGAGGAATCCAAAACTCAAATAATGGTCATGAAGGCGGAGAAGTCGTTGTCACTGCATACGTATGACAAATACATTCCCTTTTGTCTTTTAATAAACAGTTCGTATAAAAAATATTACTTTTTAATAAATATAAAAGTCAAAGGTGTTTATACATCGTATAAAAGAAGGTTGTGTATAAAACAGAATATGCCTCAATGAAAGGAGATTGAGACGAAGTCCCTTACAAAGATGGTATCCTTGGTTTAAGGATAAATCAATTACATAATTATGTGTGAAAAAAATACACCAAATATAAGTGGATATTAAGTGTAAAATAATCAAAGGTCATCCACACATATTCAAAGGATGACATATTCAATAACTACATGTTGAACCCAATGAAATCGAAATTGGGTTAAGAAGTTCCCTTGACAGCCTAACGACGTCACATCAAAAAAGGGTATCTCTTCACTTGGACATAAAATTTACATCAATAAGAATATATTAGAACATATCTTAACATAACAATATGTAAATTAAAAGACCCAACAAAAGAAGTCTTTTAAAAAGAGGAGGGTGAAAGGTTCCCTTACCGACATAGGTATCTTTCGAAACATACGCCATGTGAAAGAAGGACAATACAACATTGATGTAAATACTCATAAATGAAAGAATAATACACAATTAGTAAAATAATGGTCAGTACATTATCCACTTAAAGGAAATTGTGGAAAATGTAGCATAAATCTCACAGGAATAAAAGTGATATGAAAAATCCCTTACGAAAACTCGGTAGCCTAACGGCGCCACTTAAAACATCCAAAAATGGATTGATGAGATAAAATAGGGTATCTCATCACATTAAAATAAAATTTACATCAAGAGTAATATAAAAGAACACCCCCCATCATAAAAAAGAGGAGCTTAAAATAAGTGACATAAAGGGGAGTACTTAAAGATAAAGAGAGAGGTTAGATCTCTTACGAAAATTCGGCAGCCTAACGGTGCCACTCGAAACTTCCAAAATGGATTGATGAGAGAGAATAGGGTATCTCATCATATGAACATAAAAATTAAAGTAAGAGTAATATAAAATAACATCCCAATCACAAGAAATATGAGATTAGAAGGAATGACATAAAAGAGTGTACTTATAAAGAAAAAGAGGAGTAGGATCCCTTACCTCGTGTCCGACATGACTCTATCGTTCTTTAATCTCCTGAATAATAAAATTTGTTTAATTTATAAATTATTAACTACCTCCTTTAAATATTATTATTCAGTTCATATCACATATTATAATGTTATAATAATTGGTTAATAAAGTGAGTTCGTATCAAACATTTTTGTCGATGTTCAGTGCATGAGTAAAAATTGAGCTTGTTGGAAAATAATTTTCCATGTAGTTATAGGTAAATCATCTCCAGAATAGTATTTATGTTTTAAATATCATATATATCCAGTATATATTCTTTTTATACTATTCCATAGAATTTCGAGATAAAAACTTAAAAGCACCGTTCATGGAGACAGTAGGGCGTACGTACGCATGAACGCTACTTTCATTTTTTTCCATATTAATGGAATTAAAAAAAATGAGAGATATATATATTATAATTACAGAATGATACCCGTAATTTAGATGTAATATATTACATATATATCCATTATATATATGTACTTATAATAGTACATAACATTTGGAGATAAGAAATGAAATGTACCGTTCATGGAGAAGGTAAGTCATACGTACGCATTAATGCTACTTTCATTTCTATTTCATATTTTATAGAATGGAATCATAATTATATAAAGGTATATTATAATTCCAGTATAATATCATATATAATATCATAGTTCTATCCTTTATACTTCCCACATATGTTATTTAACGAATCAAATCACTTTGAGGGGGCGGTAGTCCGGACTTCCTTAAATGAAGATATCGCGTTTACCCATAATGGAAACCATAAAGGTATGACCAAAAAGAAAAAAACAGAATCTTAAGGAGAACATAAACATATTATATATAATATATAAATATAGTGACATCTTAATGGCCACCTTTGAAGGTGTTAAAATAATGTTGAACAATCATCGTTTCGGGAGGCATAAATTCACCATCCACAGAAACAGTATGTTTGTTAACCATTAGATGTAGGTGTGTGTAAGTGTAGCTCTAATACATATTATAACAACATTCTAGTATATTTAGGATACTATAGTTGTTACAAAAGAAAAGAATAAAAAGATTTTAGGGGGTTGGAGAAGCAAAATAAAACAAAAGGACTTAAAAGAAGACATTACCTTAAAATCGGGTAACTCCCTTTGGATTGAGCTCAAAGGCTTCCTTGGGAAGACTTCTGCCCAATGTGATGCTTCAAGGAGTAATATAGGGAAGTTTAGAGACAAAATGGGCAGGGGTTGTCCGAGCCAAAGGCTTTGGAAGTGTGGGTAAGGAGGTAGAGGTGGGGGCCTTTTATAAGAGGAGAGGAGGGGCACTCTTGGAAAGTAAAGATAAGTTACTTTATTTTAAAAAAGAGATTCGGATTCAAAAGATCCCACATTGATATAATACGAGGATAAGGTGATAAGGGTTCTAGATCCACCTATCCAATTGGTTTTGGAAATGTTTAGGTCCTAGATATTACATTATATTTCAATTTTATTTAAATCATTAAATAATGAGGTCGTCGCTGCATCATCACGATGTCAGAAATAATTTAATTTATTTAATGTCTAAAAATTATAAAACAAATACCATGATGTAAGAAATCTTTTTAGCTTTATAATTAATATTTATAGTCAAAAATATGACTTGTATAACCCCATGTAAAAATTGTTTTAGTAAAACACCTTATGTGTGTGTCATTTTTACTTTAACAATTAATAAAAAGTTATTTATGCCATTTCCCAACCAAAGTGGCTCCATGGGGTCCCCAAGTTGACCCATGGATTGTCTTGGTCGTAAATGGTACATCCAATAAGGGTAGGACATGTTTCTAGGTCATTTCAGTTTACTAAAACATTATTCTTACCTTAAACTACACTAATTACCTCTAATCGCGATTAAGAACTTAAGAGTTATTATTCACCAAAAAATTATTTTAATCTCATTGAACAACATTTTACTTCTTAATGACAACCATGTATATCGGATTTTTGAAATTAAAAACACAATGATGGCAAAATTTCATTTAAACGGAAAAATCAGTTTTTATAAGTACCACTTAGTGGTTTCACTATTCATCAAAAATTGATGTTTTTCAGAAAATTACCAAAAATTCACCCTAAGCTATATTTGATACTACAAATTTAAAAACGAATTCTATTTTAAAAAATTCAAAACATATAAGTCACATTAAATAATTTAATAATTAATTCTCACTGTCATGACAAATAGCGGGTTTTTTAAACAATATCTATGAAAAGATTGACACTAGTTTAACTCCACTTTCAAAGAGAAATTGATTCCAATGACCACCATTGGATTAAATGGTAAAAATATATTGTAATTTCACTTTAAAACCAATTAAAAATATAATATAATCATATTAATAAATTAGATTTAAAAGATTTTTTGAATTAAAATACAACATTTTGCAATATTCATTAAAAAATGAACATTGTCAGAAAAATACCAAAAATTCACACAAAGTAAATTTTGATGTCCCAATCATAAAGAATAAGTTTATTTTGACAAACATAGCTTATAAAATTGTCAAAAGATATATTTAAAAATGGTTTTTCATGAAAAGGCAGTAAAACAATCCTTTAAAAAATATTAGTGTATTCCATGCTTAAGATTGGATTTATTTTCATTTTAAGCCTCTAAAACACTATCTAATTAATTAATAGACATAGATAAAAATATCTATTACTCATTACTTACTTGGGATGTTACAGGAAAAGTGTAGTGTAAATATTAATTTTATTAATCCTCCCATATATTCTTTAACTCAATGTATATGAATTTTAATGGTGTCAAAATCATTTAAAATAACTTGAATAATATTTTTTGAAAATTTGGGTGACATAATGATGAATAAAACATATCATTAATCTTCCAAGAATCCCTAGAAGTCTTCACTTCATAATTTTCTATTTTACCTTGATGATTGAACTGGTATTGGGGAAAGAGAAATAATAATAAATAAAAATTGTTATTTCAGTGTATAAATAACTTTCCCAATCATGGAAATTTTTACTATTGAGGAAATGGTAAAAATTTAGAAAAAATCAAAGTGTTTCCATTTTTTTGTTACAATTTTCTATATTATACAAAAGATGATATGATAAATCTATCATTATTTACAAAATCTGACATGATAACAATTATCTTCTAGGGTCCCGCCATTTTTTAGTTCTATATTTCCCTAACCATTCGTTTTGAATTGTCCATTTAGATTTATAATATATTGGAATATATTTGTATCACATATAATAAAATATACAAAGTCATGATAAGTTACATGATGTTATTTAAGTTTAAATGTATTTCCAATTTCATAAATAGGAATCTATTTGAAATATTTATAGAACTACCTAATCATAAAATTATATACCTTGATTTTATCAACTACTACATTCATTTTCACCAAGAATTCTAAATATGCCTAACCTTTTATTTTTATTATGTTACATCAAATGAAAATTATCATCAAAATTCATTGGCAACTTAATGAAACTTAATAATGGATATAATAATATTTTTGAACTATTGTTACATATTAGTCAATAATAATGAAGGATTTGTAGAAAAATCATATTCATTATGGAATTTTTATATTTATTTTAAAAACCATTATTTTACCTTTAAGATAATTTTCAATATAATGTTGACATTTCATAAATATTTAATCATGTCACAATTAAATAAATTCCAATTATTCCAATTATTTTATTCCATATATTATTATTTTTTAGTTTTATTTTCATCAAAACACATTTAAATATAAATACATCTCATAAATAGTTATACTTGTATCATATAAATGGCATCAAGTTTATGTAATTACCATGCGTCTTTACAATGGGTTTTTTATAATTTGAATGATAAAATAACTCCCAACCCTAAGTAATATTTTATGTATACTTTCATTGTTCGATTTGTAATACTACACTTGAATAAAATATATCTGCATTGTTAGTCACACCATGACTTGGGTTCGAAACTTACTCACCACTATGGATAGATATCATTAGTATGTATTCATATCACATTAACTATGGGCACTGTGGTTGGGTGTTTTATAACAAAAAAATTGACACATAGACCGATGAAAAATATATGTCTTAAGGATGAATTTGAATCTGTAATTAAAAATATAATAAAAAATTCATCACATAACAAAACCATATCATTAAATTTTAATCAAAATGAAAACCAACATATAAAATGGTGGGTCATCCTCAGGATAAAATACTGGTCAAATGGGAAAATATTTTTATTTGGGATTGCATTTATTTTAGTTAAATAATTATAATATAAGGTTCTTGAATTGATTATCATTTATGTTAATTATTTCATTCAACTTAATTTCCTATCCAACATTTTTTAGATATTTCAATAAAATATAAATTGAAATAAATTTATTTAAATTTTATAATAAATAATAAATGGTGTATATTGACAAAGGAAAAATTAAGTACCCAATTTGTAAATCATAAATTGAAACTAAAATTAATGGATGAATTATTTTTGGAAATATACAATGATTTGTACAAAAAACATTTAGTTACTCGAATAACCTTTTATGACACTTTTTATGTTTCATTTCATATACCGTACACCAACATGACATGTACTATAAAATGAAGGTTGTTATATTATATAAAAATGTTCCCTATAAATAAATCAATGTTGATAGGTCATTACTTATAACATGTGGTATGATTTTAATATAATTAGAATGTACCTCTAGAAATACAACAAATGTACCTAACATTTATAATGAATACTTATTCCATGTAGTGTTGCAAAAAATGAAAATTAGTTATGTACTTAATTATTCATAAATACTTTATAATGTGTCTGTGATAACAACACACCATATAGTTTTGTTATGTTCTATAATGAATTTTCATTTCATGTGTTTAATTTATGTTGTGTATACCATGGTTCTAGGTATACTATGAATAAATTGATATGAATTATATGAAATATAAATCAATGTTTACACCATGTACTCCTTCTAGTGATACATTTATTTCGATGTGACTAGTAGCCTGTGGTGGTATATTTGTAATACACAACCTGAAAAATAGCTCAAGGATATATATGAAAAAATAGTCGTGTTGATTGGTGTTATGTCAATATATAGAAATTATTTAAAACTTGTAACATATTTTTATCATATGTAATATTGAATTATATTTGGGTGAAATTGTGTGGGATTACACAACTTTTACTCTGTCTGTCTATCATATAATCATTCAAGCAGCGCGATATCTAGTTCATTCAATATGTATGGTGTAATGACTTTATATATTGTTCTCCCATATTATGTTCCATTATTTCACAAAAAACTCCTATTTAACTCAATTTGGAACAAGATGATTATATTCTTGTTACATAAAAAGAATCCATGTTTTATATCTATAAACATACACATCTATTAATGATACTAACAAATATTCTTCCTTTATACATTGATTATTTTTGATTATATAAAATAGTTAATATGTTATATATCAATGTTTTATCTACAAAAGAAAAAAATGGAAATGAAAATATAAAAATTAATATGTAATTAAATTATTTTTTATTAAATATTTATATTTTAATATGTGATCTTCGTGATACCACTTAATGATTCTATGTAAGTGTATAATTTGTCTCGCCCATGTTCAACAACAATAATTCATTAATATCTGCATGTATATCCATAAGATGAAGTGAATAAATACCCATTATTATCACAAGGTGGGACTTTATACATTTTAGTTTTCATTATATATTAATATTAATGTCACCATATCATGAATTTAATTTTTATTTTCATTTTGGCAGACCTAATAGTGGTATAAAATAATTTTTTTGGCTGATTAAAGTATAACGACACATTATAAATATCCACTCATTATCTATGATCCATGAAAATATATTGTTGGATCTCATTGTTCTAGTACAATGGATCCAAAATTATTGAATTATTCCGTAATTATTACAATATGTTTTCATTATATTTAAATTTTTTTACTACTTTCTATAAAACCATGATATGGAAGATGAGAATTAGTTCTCATAGTTCATCAAATAATTCCATTCCAGTACCATCATATCTTACTGTTTTAGTTATAATGAATCAGTCAATCTCTACAAATTTTAGAGTGAAAAATAATAGAATTTTTTATCCCCAATATGAATATATGATAAATATTTTCTTTCAAAAAATTATTTTATAGTTGATGATAAGAGATAAAAAATACTTATAACCATGGTGCAATATTTTTTAGATTATAAAATTTTTATGAAAATTGATCCTTCATATTTCTTCTCATGTATCATGGATCCTCATATATATCATTGGTGTTCTTAGATCTAATAGTAGTCACTATTAGTTAAATGAAAAATTTCCAAACATCTAGTATAATTATAATGTGAAATGATTTAGATGAATTCCGTTATGGTATAGTAAAAATAATGTTTTTCATTTGGTTATTCAAATTCATTGGGTTGGATTCCATATTGCTCAACCATCGATAGTTAATAAAATATTTTGATGTGTAATGAGATACAATAAACATGAATATGTTAAAAACCCATATCTACAACATAAGGAATTATGTAGTCTATTATGTAATAGTACATACCATGGTGAGATGCTCACCATGTTCATATAAGAGTTTATCTTTCTATGACATTTTTTCATTATCCACTATCTTATTGATGATTTTTTATTTAATTTTTTATGGTCTCAATCACTCCATTAACACTTATATACTAATGGAATGATTCATTAGGAGTAAAAACGTACTATTGATATAGTTTCATAAATTTTAATGGATAAAATTTAAGATATTATATATTAATATTATGTGGGTAACTTTACAACTTATAGTGATATTTTACATTATTAAATTTATTATAGCGTATGATATAATATTATTAGTGTTTAATATTATACATGACACACCATTTCCTTTCTTTTTCATTAATTATATTATTCTTATATGGTATGATAATGTTTTATATTTTGGATGATGTTCAAGATGATTTTCTACTATGAATTTTTGAGTTTTAGTGGTTTCAAGTTATTTTTGGACCTATTCCTAGTTTGTGTACATATATTGGAGAGGAATTGTGTGGATGGTGATGGGGGTGGCTGTGTTCAATTCATTTTGTTCTTACAGAATTTTTAAGCCATATTGTATCCCTGTATTGGCCCAAACTATGTGAGAAAATGGAGTTACAGTGTGGCTTGTGGTTTGTTCTAGGAAAAGACACATGGATTGTACAATATTCAAACAAATCAAGGGAAAATCTTATGAGAGGATCTAAAAAATTTAATGAACTATTTCTAAAGTATGGATTATAATTTCCCAAACTATGTGTCCTGCCTATATGGGTTCCCATTCTTTCTAGTTTTGCGCCCATGGTTGCAGCATAACTTTTATAACTGTGCAGCATACCATGAAACATGATATATTGAAATATCAGGTTTTTTTTATAATTATTCTAGACCCATTTTCCTCTCTCCCTATTAGTCTATTTAGGACAATAATGGGATCCTCTACTCCTCTCAAATTGGATCTCTTAGTATCATTGATGCTTGTATTGGCATCTAAGGTTAGTTCTTCCTAATTATTATTTATTTTACAATACATTTCTCTTGACCTATGTGTATATGTTTCTTCATGGAGTGAATCCTTAATGTCCAAAACCTAGAATAATTATTGTAAAATAGGTGTTGATTCCATTGAATCAGGTGTGTTCATATTGTTTTTCAATCATGATCCACCTTCTTCAAGCATCTCATTGCATTATCACACCAATGAGGTCGGAATTTCAATCCATTTCTCTTCCGATGCATGTAATTTTATATATGATCATTCTTAATTAATGACTAAATGTGTTAATAATGATTCAGTTGCGTTGGTATGATTTTATATATTTTTTTCATGTCATAAATTTGATAAAGATGTGTTTTTAAAGGTTTTATATAATTATGTCCTTTTGTATATGCTTGCAATGGGTTTGATAAAATGACCATTGGTTTTTAAAAATGAAATTTGTTATTCTCAGATTGTGTTTAACCGTTGATGGGTCTTGGAAGATTGGGTTGCATATGAAATTTATTTTTTTGTGGGGTTGTGATTCTTTTTATGGTTTGTTGCAAAAGTGTGGATATTAGTGGTGGGTTTCAATGTTATTTTTGACTCCTTAGTGTGATCCACTAGTGTTATCATTGTTTTCCATATTTATGTCATTAGATGTGGGAGTTTCCATGTGATCAAGGAGATCATATATGGATAGGTACACACACATATAAATATAATTCCATCACTACTAGAATTATAGTTATTTGTGACGAGTTATTTGCGATGGGATCCCGTTGCAAATAAGCTTTAGCGACGGGGTCCCGTCGCAAATATCTCATTGCAGAAAACGTCATCGCAAAAAATATTATTTGCTACGAGTCCTTCATAAATATTATTTTTTTCCATGGGAAACTTCACCATCGCATATAAGTCTATGATTATATAATTTATATATATACACTTTTTTATGACAGTCCCATCATAAAAATTATTTGCAAAGGGTCCATAATCCCATCGCAAATACTTTTTTGAAAATATTTAGTTAGACTATTTGTGATGAGACCGTCGCAAATATATTTTAAAAAAAATTATTCAGACTATTTGCGACGGGAACCCATCGTAACAGATCCCGTCACAAATAAAAAATAAATATTATAAAAAATAAATTAAATAAAATTATGATTATTGAAAAATAAACTTTCATATTATTAAAATAATAAAATAATAAAAAATATTAAAATTCTCAATATTTACAAAAAAATAAAAAAACTCATAAATTATTATTATAATTATTAGTAAAATAAACAATCATTAAAAAAATATAATATTGAAAAATTGTATTTAATAATATAATGATTAATGAAAAAATAATATTAATATTATTAAAATAAAAAAATAAAAATTATCAAAAATTTCAATATTCACAAAAAAAATCATAAAATATTTAAAATTAAATTATATAATATTTGTACCGATATAAAAGACAGAAACTGTAAGTAGTTCATATTACAACAAATGTTAAATTCAAATGTTTTTAACATAAAAAAATCACCAGGGGTCGTCTTCTGGAGGAGATGGAGGAGCTAAAGGAGATAGTGGATAAAACTCCATCCCTAAACTACGAGTCAGACGACGCATGTACTCCATCTGCTTGTGATGCTGCTACTACCATCAACACATCTCCTCATCGTGTTGCTGCATCTACTAATGCTGCTGCTGACGCATCTCTTCTTGCTACTTCTGAAAACTCTCTATAAGGTAATTCTGAGCTCGAAACTGCTCTTGATACTATGAGGTAGAAGATGACACCTCTCTATGAGCTCCTCTTAAGATAGATGACAAAATCACAGCAGTACCATAATAAGTACTAGCAGTCACATGAGAGCCGATACCAACTACTCGACCCTTCTCAAAGCCATACTGAGTCTCCTGCATCCACGTTGCCTCGTTGAAATAGTGGGCACTCGAATGATTAGTCACCTCTTCCTGACCCTCCTCCCATGTCTGAGAGGTCGCAGCCTCATATGACTCCTTCAATTCCAATTTGAAATTAAAATTGTGAAAATATTATATGCAGTTAATTGTCAAACTGATAAAATAATACTAACCACAATCTGACGTTATCGATCACCTCAAATCTCTCCAGTGGCTGGATCACTATACATCCTCTGATAAAAATTGTACTCTATAAAATTGAGATGCTCGACTGCCTATATGAATATAAAATAAAATTTTTATATTTGAAGTTAAATATAATATTTTAAAAAATACTTACCAGATGCTCTCTATGCGTACTGACAGTATGACTACCAGCTCGAGGTGTCAACTATTGTCATCCCAGGTTCTGCGGACCCAATGAGAACCTCCTCTGAAATTTACAACCCAAACAGTATGCACATAACCCATCCCAAACCTGAGATGAAATGTACTCTGGTCAGTGGGATCTACACGACTCATCAAATATTGGCGATCCTTCTTTCTTAATGGCCATCTTTCTCAAATTGTGCAAAAACTAAAGCAAATGCTCACGCATAGCCACCTCCCATGCTGCATGGATATCGTCATGCATGCTATCATCGATGGGATACCATAAACCCTTAAAATAATTTATAATATCAAGATATTAATAAAATAAATTTCAAATTAAATATTTTTTATTTACATACCAGCCAATGATTGTACATGCCGAGCTGGACATCAATGGGAATATGTTCCCATGTGGTCCATGGCTGAGAAAATTAATTGCGCAAGATAGCGCTCCCCTATCCAATAGCTACATGCAAAAAACAATAAAAAAGAATAAATAATTAAACAATTAGTATATATATATATATTAATTAATTAATGAAAAATAAAAT
The DNA here is from genome assembly GCA_963277665.1 of Viscum album. Classification (NCBI taxonomy): domain Eukaryota; kingdom Viridiplantae; phylum Streptophyta; class Magnoliopsida; order Santalales; family Viscaceae; genus Viscum; species Viscum album. Next base: position 956,568,959 of record OY728126.1, read on the forward strand.
ATACAGGTTTTCATACATTCGTGTGCGTAGATAGAAGCCATGATGTGGACGTCGCTCGGGGATAGGGATAGGAATCATCAGTCGTGCAAGATTGCGCCCCCTCTGCATACCTCCTAAACCACCAGAAAGATGAGGGTCAGATGATCCCACATCCCCCTCATCCAAAGGTAGCGCATCCTCCTCTAACTCACAAAGTAGATTAGAGTCCATCTGAAACACAAAATTATTATTGTTTGTAAATAGTTAAAAATAACTATTATATATATATATATATTAGATATGATCATAACCATCATTTAACTATGTCAATGTTAACCGTCATCATCATCATCATATCTAACGATGTCAATGTATTCGTATTCCTCCTTGACATCATCAATATCCATATGAGTTTCACATTGATCATCCCTTGTTATTTCAAATTCATTTGTAACATCATTAACATCTTTTTCACCATCGACCCATAATTGTGGGATTCCATCATTGATATTCATGTTTATTTGTCAAAAATATTTATTTTGAGTACACTCTTGGAAATTTTTAATTCCTTCCACTTCATCGAAACCACATTCAGTTTGAGTAAATTAATATTCTCGAGATTTAATTTTTATTATACTCCACCAATAACTCAGGTCTATTGAAGTAGAATAATACATTTTGTAATAAATTTTATGTGCCCGTGGAGCCAGTAAAAATCTTTCATTTACTACAATAAGACTTTTATATTTAATATCGATGATTCCATGATTCAGATGAACATGCAAGCCTCTCTCAGTATCCAACCACTGAAATTTAAACATCGTTATGTAATTCTGTACAAGATAACATAACTCAATATATACAGGATTTAAACCAAAACCATTTGGATTTCTGCACTGATTTATCCAAGCGCGGTCATCTAATAATGACTGGCGTCGACGTCTTTGTTCCATATTTTTCTACAAAATATAAAATCATCACTGTTTTTGAATAATTTGAAATTATCAAAACACTATCTAAAAAACGAAGATACATAATTACTAATACTTCTTAATAATTAGCGTTAATTAAGGGAGACACAATTTCCAGTGGATTGACGTCTCCTCTTTTTTCCGACAGCTCATTTACTTGCATCTTTCTCACACTGAGATCAGGAAAAACAATCTGGTCAGAGTTACGCATATTCATTCTCATGCATATGAGAATGAATAGGAGTACTCCAACCAGATTCTTCATTGTGATGTTAGTGTGAGAAATATGTAAGTAAATGAGCCGTCAGGCAAAAGTGCCCCCTTTTTGTTGATGAATCATCTTCTTCCAACTGTCACTTCCTGAAAACATTATAAGAAACATGATCCTACGAATTCATATCCAATCTCGTGCATACAAGATTGAATATGCCTCTGTAGCAACATATTTTTCATATTGTTTTGAGTAGGTGAGAGTTGATAGGAGAAAAGTCATAAAATAATAGGACTGTCGTCAATCCACTGGAAATTGTGAAAAGTTCTTAAAATTTATTAAAATTTATTAAAATTTATTTCTAACTTTTTTTTATGTTCCTAACTAATTGTTACTAATTATTACTAATTATTACTATTTATTCCTATTAATTACTAACTATTCCTTTTTATTACTAACTATTCCTATTTATTACTAATTATTCATATTTATTACTAACTATTCCTAATTGTGAATAAGTATTCATATTCACTACTAATTATTACTATTTATTTCTATTTATTACTATTTATTGAAATTTATTACTAATTATTGCTATTTATTACTAATTAATTCTATTTATTACTAATTATTACTAATTATTACTAATTATTGTCAATTATTGCGAATTATTGCTAATTATTAATAATTATTACCATTTAGTACTAATTGTGGCTAATTATTAATAATTCTTACAATTTATTCTTAATAATTACTAATTATTACTAATTATTACTAAATATCCATATTTATTACTAATTATCTATATTTATTCCTAATTATTCATAATTATTATTAATTATTCAAAATTATTACTAATTATTCCTAATTATTAATAATTATTCCTAATTATTACTAATTAATAATTATTATTTCTAATTATTACTAATTATCTGTATTTATTACTAATTACTATACTCATTCTTAATTATTCATAATTGTTCCTAATTGTTCCTTATTATTACCAATTATTCCTAATAATTACTAATTATTCCTAATTATTACTAATTATTTGTAATTATTACTAATTATTCCTAATTTTTACTAATTATTCCTAATTTTTACTAATTATTCCTAATTATTAAAAATTATTCTTAATTATTACTAATTATTTCTATTTATTACTAGTTATTGCTATTTATTACTAATTATTTCTATTTATTACTAATTATTGCTAATTTTTGCTAATTATTGCTAATTATTACTAATTATTGCTAATTATTCCTAATTATTGCTAATTATTCCTAATTATTGATAATTATTGCTATTTATTTCTAATTATTGCTAATTATTCCTAATTATTGCTAATTATTGCTAATTATTTCTATTTATTGCAAATTATTAGTATTTATTAGTAATCAGTAGAAAGTATTAGTATTTATTACTGATTATTACAATTTATTACTAATTTTTACTATTTTTTATTAATTATTATTAATTATATAAATTTATTACTAATTATTCCTAATTATTCCTAATTATTACTAATAATTAATAATTATTCATATTTATTATTAATTAATCCAAATTCTTACTATTTATTGAAATTTATTACTAATTATTTCTCTTTATTGCTATTTATTACTAATTTTTGCTAATTTTTGCTAATTTTTGCAAATTATTTCTATCTATTTCTAATTATTGCAAATTAAAACTAATTATTACTAACTATTCATAATTATTTCTATTTGTAACTAATTATCCCTAATTATTACAATTTATTACTAATTATTAGTATTTAGTATTAATTATTACTATTTATTACTAATTATTACAATTTATTACTAATTATTACTAATTATTACTAATTACTACAATTTATTACTAATTATTAATAATTATTTCTAACTATTAATAATTATTACTAATTATTACTAATTATTACTAATTATTACTAATTATTACTAATTATTACTAATTATTACTAATTATTACAAATTATTACTAATTTTTACTAATCATTACTAATTATTACTAATTACTAATAATTAATAATAATTACTAAAAATTATTACTAATTATTACTACTTATCTGTATTTATTACTAATTATCTATATTTATTACTAATTATTAAAAGTTTTTACTAATTATTAGTATTTATAAATTAATATTACTAATTATTACTAATTATTACAATTTATTAGTAATTATTACAATTAATTACTAATTATAACATTTTATTACTAATTATTACAATTTATTACTAATTTTTACATTTTATTAGTAATAATTTCAATTTATTACTAATTATTAGTAATTATTACAATTTATTAGTAATTATTACGATTTATTACTAAATATTACAATTTATTACTAAATATTACAATTTATTTGTAATTATTACAATTTATTACTAATTATTACAATTAGTACCAATTATTACTATTTATTTCTAATCATTACAATTTAATACTAATTAGTACAATTTATTACAAATTAATCCAATTTATTACTATTTACTACTCATTATTACTATTTACTACTCATTATTACTATTTACTACTCATTATTACTATTTACTACTCATTATTACTATTTACAACTCATTATTACAATTTATTACTAATTATTACAATTCATTGCTAATTATTACAATTTATTTCAAATTATTACAATTTATTACTAATTATTACAATTTATTACTAATTATTACAATTTATTACTAATTATTAGTAATTATTACAATTTATTAGTAAATATTACAATTTATTACTAAATATTACAATTTATTAATAAATAATACAATTTATTAGTAATTATTACAACTTATTACTAATTATTACAATTTATTACTAATTATTAGAATTTATTTCTATTTATTACAATTTATTACTAATTATTACTATTTATTACTATTTAATACAATTTATTAATATTTAATTCTCATTATTACTATTTACTACTTCTTATTACTATTTATTTCTCATTATTACTATTTACTACTGATTATTACAATTTATTACTAATTATACATTTTTTTACTATTTATTGCATTTTATTTCTAATTATTATAATTTATTACTTATTATTACAATTTATTACTATTGATGACAATTTATTAGTATTTATTACTCATTATTACTATTTATTACTCATTATTACTATTTATTACTTAATATTACTATTTATTGCTCATTATTACTATTTATTAATATTCATTAATATTTATAAATATTTATTTCTAATTATTACCAATTATTATTAATTACTACAAATTAATTATATACATTACTAATTTTTAAAAATTAGTACTAAAAATTTGAATTTATTAGTACAAATAAATACTCATGACAAAACAATTTAAATTTAATTTAATTAAAACTAATCAACAATAATAAAAATTAACATAAAAAAGTAAAATAAATAATAAATTATATAAAACATAAATACCTTTAAACTTGATTTTCTATTGATGTAGACGACTCTACAACATCTTCGTGAACAAAAAAATTAACTTAGAAAAATATTCTCTCTAAAATCAGAGTTCAGAGAGAAACATGATATAAGAATTGAGAGGAATGAGAGGAAAACAGATGGGGGTGTATATAGATTAGAATATTTACGACAGGACTATTTGTGATGGGTATCCCATCAAAAATAGTATCTTTGGCGATATGACTCATCACAAATAGTCCCTGTCAACACACATTTTGCAATGGGAGGACATCCCGTCGCACAAAGCTATTAACTGCTGCCGGTTATTTGCGACTGTGGGATCCCACCGTCGCAAATAACCTTCGCCCAGTTTAGCGCTCTACCCGCACCAAACCTTTTGTCTAGGGAGACGGAATCTCATCGCAAATAATTGGTTATTTGCGACGGGTCGTTACCCGAGTCAAAAATAACCTCTTGGAAGAATTTTTTGGGACTGGATTTATTCCCGTCGCAAAAAATTCTTCTTCAAGTAGTGCATGAAAATGACGATCTTGAGCCGCTAGTTTTTGAAACACGCTTCCCCAATTTTCGTTCTCATATCTTCACTATCATCCAGATTGACTCTGAAAAACTATGAATTTTTTCTAAAATGATCATTTTTTAACAAATTAATTCTAATTTTTTCATTAAATTTCTTTTCTAAAGCCTGGCATGTATTGTTCCTTGAAACATGATTGGTAACCCATTGACTTCAATGGCTCTTTTGCCACATTCCATGTATGAATAATGATTTCACTTGGTTATAGAAATGGTTTTGATTAAGAGGGTGGTCCTAATGAAAATGGTCTCATAATTTTAAATGTTAAGTCTGATTTGATATTATACGAATGTTTGGAATGTTTTTTTGAAAATCATACAATATGTAGGCCTGGTTAAAACATCTAATAGGTTCAATGTTTGGTGGGAATACCAATGGGTTTCCTTCCGTTGTGAGGGACATCACATATTTCTTATCAGGGATTTGGTTGGGAAATCATGGTGGAATCTAGGAGTTGTGTTAACTTAAATAATTTGATGAACTCCTCATTCTCCATTATCAAATTATATCCGGATTCCTATAAATCATTTGGATGGTCTAGTGATAGCTACATTATAGTCCCTATTATATTGATTTGAACCCCTAGATAAAGGATAGACCTGGTATCTTTTAACATTGTTCAGACTACATTAGAGAAGCCATGTTTTTTATTGACTATGGAGTTTCACTATATGATGGTTGGTGGGTCCGAACTGAGTTTGTATAAGGATTTATTCTGGTATGTTATTATGTTTATATATTTTCATGCTCCAATTTTTTTCCTGCATGATTGTTATTTGTCGATTTTGTATTTTCCAGATTGAACATTAACTATTCCATTATTTATTTTTTCGGTATTACTTCCATCTTTTTCTTAGATTACTTTTAATTTAATTTATTCATTATTTCTGTCATTATATAAATTTTTTTGTTCACCATGATGATGTTATAAATGAGAAATTGTATTAAAGAGGAAACCCGTGTTTTATTTTCAAAATGGGATATCTAATAATGTAGGAATGATTGATTTAATGATAAAAACCAACATTCCAAAATTCATTTATAACTGTTATTCAAGGATTATTTCATGAAATGAAATGTTTTAATTATTTGGTGTTTACCTATAGATATGTTTTATGGTCACAACCTAGTTGTGCTACTCTGTATTGGTAGAAAAAGTAGTTTTTTACGTACTATTCTTTCAGGTAATCAAGTGATTTGTTTTTTTCTTATGGGATGTGGTGAAATAGATGTAAAATGTTGATTGTGTAAGTTTTGGATGGTCACTATGTTATTTTTTCTGTGACTATTTCCATTCTATAGTTGTATTTGGTTTTTGTTTTTATATACATATGTTCCCTGGATTTGTTAGCTATATACTATCTGGTTTGATTTATATATTTTTATCATGATCTAAATCATTCGAAATTCTATGATAATTGATACCTGACTCTAGTTTCCATCTCAGGAAGATCATGAACACCACTCTAGCCATATCTTGGGTCGCCTTGGTTGACCGGTTTGGGATCTACCTTGGTTGGTTCATTAATAAATGGTATCAGATGGGGACTTTTTATTTTATAAACATGTTAGATTAGTAATAGCACTATCATGACTCAATTGGTAGTTATAGGATGTGTTTCATGAAATCTGTGTCATTCCAATCCTTATGTTACTAGGGGTTTTCTGGAAATTGAGTATATTATTTTGAATTTACGGTTTATGTCATTTATTCTTGTTGGGATTTCGATTTATAGAATAAAAATGGAAGAGAACCAATTCTACCTATTGACCATCCATTGAGTATATACCCCTGTGGATAATGAGTCCATGTTCAAAATACTTGTAGTGGTTGGTGCTTTCTCATGGAATCGTCTTCTAAATAATATCATCATATTATGCATGACCAGTAGTTCCCTTTTTCAAGAATGTCAGTTTGAGTTATACAGTGGGTTGATATTGGTCATTGGGAGTGGAATTTAATTAAAAATGGTTTTTGTAAAATGTTTTTCAATATGAATGTGATTTCACGTCATTGTTTTATTTGGAAAGTGGGATTTGGTTTTTTGAGTTCGATTTTAAGGCGATATGGGTGTTTTGATGTTTTTATTACAGTAAAATTGTTTTAAAAATTGATGAGAGATAATGAATTGGGAATAAGGATTTTGGTTAATTGTTTTTTAAGTTTTGATTATGAGATTTGTGTTTTTACTATGTGTGTTCATTCTGGTGAATTTTGATTAGATGTTGATTCTGTTTTTTTATTCTATATATTATTTTTCCAAGAATGGTCCCAATGGTTTTCAATAATTCACATCCAATAATTGGGTCTTCCCAGACTGCTAGTGATATTAAATAACCATATTCCTATCATATGTTTCAATATTTTCATAGGGATTGAGGTCTATTAGAATTATTTAATGGATTGTGTAATTCGAAGGTGTTTTCAGATCTTCAGGAACTCCTGTTTCCACGAGAGTGACATCTGTTCTAATATTGTTTGAGGGTACATGCGTGGATCAATGGAAGGTTATATTCCCATCATCATTGATGGATGGGTTGTACTAGGATATTTTTAATACCACTTTCATCTGATGGGATATACCAAGGTAGGTGAAGTTGATGAAATTTTATGATTTATTGGGTGAACAAAAATATCAATTGGCGGAGAATCCATTTGTTTACCACTTTAATGTTTTTGTTTCCTTTTATCAAGAATTAGCTTCTAAGTTTGATTTGAAGTCTCCCCAATTCATTTGGGTACTTTTTCTATAGATTCAGGAATATTTGTCTTATATTTTGATGGGTTTTCCGAGAAGCTAGTGGATGAAGTGATTCTAGCCCAATTGGTTCCCATATCACAATTATTAGAGGTTGGATATGTAGTTTATCTATGTTCTGGTGAAGGTTCCCCATCTGATTAGAATAGTTTAACAGAGCAACCCATTCTTCAGATGTCTTCTTTTTTAGTTCCATCTACAGATTCATCATTTCATTCAATCAAATGTTTTTAGTGTGATTTTTTTGGAAATTTCTAGACGTTTTAGTGTCATCCCCTGAAGTATTTTCATCATATTTTCTATTTGGGTTAGTTGAAGAAGTACTACAATGTAACGCCCCGACCCCAGTTACCCAGAGTTGGTGGATTATTACAGAACATTGTCATGATCACAAAAGATCAAGTCTCAAAAGACCGATTAGTTTAGTAGCCTTGGAATCAATAGGTACATTCATAAAGTTTACATTACATCATAAAATGAAAAATACAACAACATATTTTCCATAGTCCACACTCATATCCCCTCATACTATCCCTACAGGCCATTCATAAAATATTTCTTCGCATCCTGGGAAAAATAAAAATAGAAAGGGGTGAGATCAGATTCCCAGTAAGGATAACAATATAGCAGAAACATTCATAAATTAGCATAAACATTTAAGGCAATATATAACTAAAACAAATGCCTTTTTAAACATGAACTTCAGAATAATATGGAATAAATAAAATGAAATAATTCCATTTACTTATTCACATGGATATTCTACTAATCGAATAATCACATGCAATATCAATAACCACTTTCATAATGATGGAATGCATAATGCCAGACTATCATAACCACATAGTCAAGGCCTCGTGCCAATACTATAAATAAGATTTCTTCAAGGCCTTGTGACAAGACACTAGTTTGTATCATGAGACCTACTGATGCATCGAGGAGCCGTTGCAGGCTCCACTCGCCACTTATTAAGTCCAATTCATTTCTCAAATGAACAATTTTAAACATAACATAAACATTCCTATTAAAACAAGCATACAAAATGTCAATACATTATCCATAACCCATGAATGGTAAAAAAATAACACATCCACAGTCAAACATATCACAAAACCTTCAATACAATATGGATGTTTTGTATCATAATAAATCACAGTCAAATAAACTTAAAATCCATCAAAGGATGTTGACATAGATGAAATAAAAACTATTTGAGGGAAATATCTCCTTTTTTGATCTCATTAAAAAGTCACATAATTATAAAATAAAACATTTACATTGATAATATTCTTATAAGCTTGTAGGAGAAACTAAGATGATTTTATAACAGTGGAAAATAGCTGCATCCACCGTATAAGTTAAAAAGGAAAATCTTACCTTAATTTTGTCGAAAAGTTTAAAAGGACCTTGTTTGGAAAATGACATAAAGACTCCGTTATAAACTTCTTATAAAAAGTAAACAAGGGTATACATGAATTTAACCCATAGTCTGTAAAATATTAAGAATGATTTGAAATACATTTTTAAGAAACATGGGCGTGGATGATAAAGAGGTCCCAGTAGATAATTACGTATAAACAACTTCGGATAATGAATAGACTGTGAAATATACCCTTAAATTTTACATTTCCTTATTAGCGGGTAGGTTAACCTCTTGTATAATTGTGAAATAATTGTTATTAAATGATACAAAAAACATATACATTAATATGATATCATATATGATCTTTTAACATTTCTTTGTTAATAATATCTTAGTATTATAGTCGTTTCGGGTGTTTAATTAGTAGTTTTCTTTTTTATGTGTTGTTACATAAGGCATTTTTGTTATGGAAAGGTTTTATATTATTCATATCCAGAATAATATCAAGTCCTTAAACCTTATTTTTTATCATCAAATGAGAATCAGACTTGAATGGATGCGATGGGGAATGAATCTCATCGCGTTCATGGAGACGGTAGTCCGTACGTACGCATTAGCGACAATATCATTTTTTTATATTAAATTAATATATAATTGGATAGTATATCATATATACAGAATCATTATCATGTCATATTTATTATTTACATGAATTATACATTATTATTATACCCATCCAAATAACAATGCTTTGAATAACAATTACACCACGACGTGGAGACGGTAAGTCGTACGCACGCACGTCTGGTGACATGTCATTAAAACGATGGATTGAATAATTAATATTGTTGTACCATATCTATAATAACATCATAGTATATAGAAGATACTACAGTTATTATTTTAGAAAGGGAATAACAAAGATTGAAGAAGTTGAAGAAGAACGGAACTTGAAAGGGGGTGGTGAAAACATTACCTCTTCTTCAGGTTCTTTCCTTTGATTTGATCAAAAGAGCCCCATAAAATGGATATCTGATCAAAATAAGGCCTCTAGGTTGAAGTTATGGGAGTTGAGAAAATATTTGGGTAGGGGTTTCTTGATCCAAAAGTCTTCGATGGTGTGAATTAGAGAGAATGTGGAGTTCCCTTTTAGAAGAGGGGTGAGGGGCACCATTGAAAAAGCTAGAAATATTATTTTATAATAAAATCATATTCTGTATCTAATGGCTCCAATGTGGAATATTTAAAGGTTAAGGTGGGTATAGGTCAAAAAACACTCAACCAATAGGGTTTAGATAGGTTTGGGTCACTTTATTAACCTTATCTTTTAGTATTAACTCTTAGTTAAATAGTTTGACACTTACCATGTCTCATTGTATTTTTATATTATATAGTCAATAAACTTACTATAAACATCTAAGAGACCCCCATGTGGTCCATTAATGATACACCTATCATAATATAAGTCTCTTGTCTGAACCTCATATTTTGAAGAATAGAATATAAATTAATAATATAATATATGTTTTAAAAACTCTTTTATGTCAATTGTGACACTATTGGGTATTTTATTTTTGATAACATTATAACAGCATTATTACTTCGAAAAAAAATTATATAACCAGTCTTAATATTTTATATTAACCTAGAAAATTAGTGGAGTTCATTAAAAGTCTCAAATTACATTTGTTTTGATATTTGTAATATCAATAATCTTAATCATTCATTAATACGTTATTTACTGCATCATCATTGTGTCATAAATAAATTAAATTATATAATGTATAAAAATTATAAATAAAATACCATTATGTAGGGAATCTTTTTATCTTTCTAATTAATATTTATAATTTAATTTATATTATGTATAACCTTATGTTAAAAATGTTTTAGTTATTAATCTTTGATTATAACTCTTTTAACTCTTCTTTTAATTAAATAACAAAAAATGTCATAATCTAATCCAAGTTGACCTAAATAAAAATATTTTATTCCTAAGGTTGTTTTTGTTCGAGATACACTTTTCCAATAGAATTAGGACATGTGTTAGGGTAATATTAATATCAGTTTTACCCTTAATTACCATATTTACTTTTAACCATGGTAAATAAAAGTAAAAAGGTACTATTCACCAAAAAAATTATCTTATTGAACCACATTTTACTCCCTGATATTAACCGTGTCTCTCGGAGTTTCTAAATTCCACTCACATAAGCGGTAAAATTATGTTTTATGTGAATTTCCAAATTCTCCTAGGAGGTGGGTAAAAGACGGTGAAAAGTTCAATAAAATTTTTATATATTTAAAATTATTCTAAACTAACTCCAATAAATTACGTTGAACTTATATAGGTATTATGTATCTATTTTTACCTTAATTAAATTTAAATAAAATAAATATTTATTTAAAAAAAATCGGTTTTAAACAATAACTCAGTGTTTTTTCACTATTCATCAAAAATTGAATGTTTTCAGAAAGATACCAAAAATTCACCCTAAGCTAATTTTGATATTCCGAATCCAAAAATGGAGTCCATTTTGAATGATAAAATTTATAAAATTTCAAAAAGTTGGTATTACTATTCATAACGGCTAGTTTGATTGGTTGTGGTGTGTGTTAGAACTCAAAGTTGCGTACAACACACACTACAGTATTATTCAAAGAAAAACGTACTATGGAAGCTTTGGGTGTTACATTCTCCCCTCCTTCAAATAATTTCATCCCAAAAATTTCTAGAATATTATTTCTTAAAAAGAGTCTGGTGGTTCTTCATCACAAGTTCCTCGGGATCCCACGTTTCCTCTTACATCTTATGGGTTCGCCAATAAATATTTACCAGACGAGTCTTCCGGTTTCTCTGCACTTGTTCTCTGGTATCAAGAATCCTGATGGGCTCTTCGCAATAAGACATATCAGGTTCAAGTTCTAATTCCTCGTATGTGAGTAAATCCATTAGGTCAGGCATGTATTTCCACAACAGTGATACATGGAACACATCTTGAACTTTGTAGAGACATGGCGGAATATTCAAACGGTACGCTACAACCACAATTCGTTCTAGAATTTCTAATGGTCCGATGTACATGGGACTCAATTTAACCTTCTTACCGAAATGTATAACTCCCTTCCATGTATATACCTTCAAGAAAACATGATCTCCTACATAAAATTCCTAATCTTTCCTTAGATTATCTACATAGATCCTCTTCATACTTTGAGCTAATTTGATTTGGTTTTGGATGACTTTTCCCTTTTCCATTGTTTCCTCCACCGGTTCTGGGCCTAGAAGTTTTATTTCACCAATGTCATCCCAACAGGTTGGTGTGCGACATCTCTTTCTGTATAATACTTTATATGGTGCCATACGAATACTTGAATGGAAGCAATTGTTATAGGAAAATTCTTCCAGAGGTAAATATTGATCCCACATACGCTGAAAGTCATGTGAGCAAGATCTCAACATATCTTCTATGGTTTGAATAGTCTGTTCTGATTGTCCATCTGTTTGATGGTGGTAGGCAGTGCTCAAATGAAGTTCAGTATCCAAGCCCTTATGAAGACTTTTCCAGAACCTTGACGTAAAATGGGGATCACGATCTGAAACAACCGACAGGTGTACTCCATGAAGTCTCAAAACATTATTAATATATAGTCTTTCTAAACTTTCAAGTGGTAGATCTTCTCTTATTGCAAGAAAATGTGCTGATTTGGTAAGACGATCAACAATGACCCATATTTCATTGTTCCTTCTTGGAGTCATCGGTAGTCCCATGACAAAGTCCATCGTGATATTATCCCATTTCTACTCATGTATGGGAAGAGGATGCATGACTCCTCTAGGATGTTGCCTTCCAGCTTTCACTTATTGAAAACCCATACATCTTGACAAAAAATCAGCAATATACCTCTTCATGTAGTTCCAAAAAAAATTTTCCTCCAAATATCTATACATTTTGGTGCTCCTAGGGTGTATAGAGAAATTAGAGCTATGAGCATAATCTAACAATTCAGTTTTTAGATCAGGTATATTCGGAACACAAAGTCTCTTCCCGAATTTCAAAATTCCTTCTTCATACACAAATTCTCTCAATCTCCCATCATTCACAACTTTAATATTCTTTTGAAATTCTTCATCATCTTTCTGAGAACTGTTAATCCTTTCTAGTAAAGATAGTTTTGCAACCATTTGAAAAAGCATTGATGTTTCACCTTCCATGGTTATTCCCATGTCCATCATTACTAGATCCATGCAAATTGGATCCCTTTCAATTCTCATATTGTTAAAAACACCATGATATTTTCTTATCTAAGAATATTCCACCTTATTTTCCTTCCCCGTGTGGTAGGGTATCATACAATCATAATCCTTGAGTAATTCAAGCCATCTCCTTGGCTCATGTTGAGTTCTTTTGGTGAGAAAATCTACTTCAAAATTTTGTGATCAGTATAAATCTCACATTTTTCACAATAGAGGCAGTGTCTCCACATATTCAAAGCAAAGATCATAGCGAATAACACGAGATCATGAGTAGGATAGTTTTTCTCATGAATTTTCAACTGTCATGATGCATAGGCAATAACCCTATCATTCTTCATAAGGACACAACCAAGTCATTTCTTTGATGCATCACTATAAATAATGAACCCATCATTCCCCGATGGTAGAGTCAATATAGGAGATTTGACTAATCTTCTCTTTAGATCTTCAAAACATTCTTCACACTATTTTGACCAAGCAAATTTAACGCCTTTACGTGTGAGATTTGTTAATGGGTTTGCCAATCGAGAAAAATTCTGGAAGAAATGTCGATAATAACCTGCTAAACCAATAAAACTACATACCTCGGTTATACTCATCGGTGCAAGCCATTCTGGGATTGCCTTGTTCGTAGAAGGATCAAAAGAGATTCTATATTTAGGGACAATATGGCCAAGAAAAAAAATCTCCTGAATCCAGAATTCACACTTGCTAAACTTACCATATAATTCATGTCATCTCACAGTTTTCAGGATAATGCGCAAGTGATTTTCATGATCTTCATAGATTTTGGAGTATACCATGATATAATCAATAAATACCACCAGAAAATCATCAAGATATTCCTTGTAAACTCTATTCATTAGATCCATGGATACATAGGGTGCATTAGTCATCCCAAAAGGCATTACTGTAAACTCATAATGCATGTACGTGGTTTGAAATGTTGTCTTCAGAATGTATTAAATCTTCATACACAACTGATGGTATCCAAATCTAAGGGAAATCTTTAAAAATTATTGATCTCCATGTAGTTGGTCAAATAAATCATCAATGCGAGGTAGCAGATACATGTTCTTTATTGTTATAGCATTGATTTCCCTGTAGTCGATACATAACCTCATAGAACCATCTTTCTTTTTAACAAAAAGGACATGGGCTCCCCATGGAGAAAAACTAAGGAGAATAAATCCCTTATTACTCTATTACTCTAGTTGTTTCTTTAGTTCCACTAATTCTACAGTGTCCATTCTATAAGGGTTCTTCGATTCAGGCCTTGATCCAGGAATTAAATCAATGGGAAACTCAATTTCTCATTCTGGAGGATGTCAAGGTAATCGTCCAGAAACACATCTACATATTCTTTCACAATAGGTACATCCTCTATTTTAACATTCCTTTCCTCACCCATAGTCATTTCATTCTCTTCCTCCCCAATAATTGAATTTAGTTGAGCCGCTAAGGGTGGATCTCGATAAGAATTAGGTGGTGACGATTCTACTCTAAAGATAAGGTTTTCCTTATCATCATCATCAAAAATCGTAAAATCATTCTTATTACAATAAATCGTTGCATCATGGTATGAAAACCAATCCATACCGAGGATTATATCAAACTCAATCATAGGTATGATGATTAGATCAGTCGATAAAGAAAATTTATGCGCTTTAATGAGGACTAATTCCCAAAATATTGTTGCAATGATACTTCCCTTATGAGTTTTAACTAACAACTCCCTTGTTAAATAAAATTGAAAATATATAATTTTCATAGAAAACTGGGAAGATATGAAACAATGCGATGATCCAGAAAAAAATTATGCCTTTTCTAAACTCCAAGAAACCATTAAATTACTTACCACCACGTTTTTAAGAGCTTCTACCTCTGTAGTAGTGATAACATAAGCTTGGCCTTGATCCCTTGGAATTCTCTGAGGTATGTTCCCTTGATACTTAGGAAATTCATTTTAATAATGTACCATGTCCCTATAGTTGTAGCATTGAACATCGGTAGCTTCTTTCTTCCCTTTGCAATCACGAGTTTGGTGGTTTTTTCACCACACTTGTAACAGACTCCAATTTCATTCAAGCAAGTACTAGGGTGTTTATTCCCACATTTACTACAGGATTGATATTCATCGTTTCCCTTCTTACCCTTATTTCCATTCCCAGATTGATAATCATATCTCTTCTTCTCTTTCTTTTCTTTAAAGTCATAAGACTTAGAGAATTCCTTTTCTATCTTGATAGCAAATGAGAGAATGTCTTCATACGATGAGAAAGATTGTGAGACTAATGCTCTATAGAAAAATGGTTTTAACTCATCTATGAAACAACCATTCATACTTCTTCGGTTACTTTTATAATATCCAGCATACCTTGCTAACCTTGTAATGTTAGCCTCATACTTTGCGACATTCTCATCATACTATTGTCTATGACTCACAAATTGCCTTTCCATATCTGCTACATGATCACGAGAAAATTATTTTTCTAAAAATAGATCTTTGAACTCCCTCCATTCCATATTTGATACGTAATCATCTT
This sequence comes from Viscum album, assembly GCA_963277665.1. Lineage (NCBI taxonomy): Eukaryota > Viridiplantae > Streptophyta > Magnoliopsida > Santalales > Viscaceae > Viscum > Viscum album. Next base: position 956,585,059 of record OY728126.1, read on the forward strand.
CCTTTGTGTTTTGAATCAACGACCACCATTGATCAGCATCTCCAGTGAGGCGGTAAACTTCCATGATAACGTTTTTCCTTTCACTACTCCCCAAATCCTGCTATATTTTGTCTAGGGAACTTATCTATTGCTCAGCTACCAATGGATTTGTACTCTAATTAAATTTTGGTGGTTGTTGCCTCATGAAGCGATCTAACATTGATCCTCCACGCTGTGGATCAGGGTTCTACAGACAGGTAAGCTTATTATTCATAACCTGAGTGAGTTGTCCCAGTATGGTGATAAGCTGATCATCACTAGTTGCATCAACAACCCCACAATAATTATCTTGAGTAGGTGGGAAATCCCTACATAGAGTGCATGCAGTGATACAGTTTCCATTTCTTCCACTAGGCACCATTTCTAAAGAAGGGAATAAAGTAGTTCAGTTTATGAATCAAAATACATAATTCTATACTTGTAAAACACTTAACATAAATTGAAATATTTATTGATATAATCCATAATCATAAAAATGTTTTCTTTGAGGAAGTATATAATCATAATCCCTTCATAATGGTTTGTAAAGAAAATGAGAATTATCTTAAGCCTATCCCCAGGGAGTGTCGTAACCAAGAGTGCAGCAAGGCCCATTGTCGTGCACTAGTTCTCATTCGAGTCTAGATCAAAGCGGTGTTTTCTAGTTTTACCCCTTGGTACATATGTGCCAGAGCCGCATCTACCTGCTCTTATCTAGACAGGGTTGTATTTCTCAGAAAACTCAAAAAATCTCCATAATACCAAAATTCTAGGAAGTTATTTTGTACTAATCTTTAAAGTATATATATTAGGGCTATGTGATCTAATAAGAGTTTATCTAAATCTAGCTTCTAAGGTTTGCACTAAACATCCCTATGATACCAACTGTAATTCCCCAACCCCAGTTACCCAGATTCAGTGCATTATTACAAAACATTGGCATGACCACAAAAGATCAAGTCTTGAAAGACCGATTAGTTTAGTAGCCTTGGAATCACTAGATACATTCATAATTTTACATTACATCATAAAATGAATACTACAACAACATAGTATCCATATCCCACAATGATATCCCCTCATACTAACCCTACAGGTCCTTCATAATGTACTTCTTCACATCCTAAGAAAAATAAAACATAGAAAGGGGTGAGCTTAGATGCCCAGTAAGGATAACAATATAGCGGAAACATTCATAAATTAACATAAACATTTAAGGCAATGTATAACTAAAACAAAATACTTTTTTAAACATGAAATTCAGAATAATATGGAAGAAATAAAATGAAATAATGACATTTACTTATTCACATTGATATTCTACTAATCGAATAATCACATGCAATATCAATAACCACTTTCACAATGATGGAATGCATAATGCCAGACTATCATAACCACATAGTCAAAGCCTCGTGCCAAGACTACAAATAATATTTTGTTAAGGCCTTGTGCCAAGACACTATTTAGTCTAATGAGACATACTGACGCATCGAGGAGCTATTGTGTTCTCCACCTGTCACTTATTAAGTCCAAATCATTCCTCATATGAACAGGTTTAAACATAACAAAAACATTCGTATTAAAACTAGCATATGAAATTTCAATACATTATCCATAAACCATGAATGGTATAAAAATACCACAAACACATTAATAAATATCACAAAACCTTAAATATAATATAAAAGTTTTGTATCATAATAAATCACATTCAAATAAGCTTAAAATCCATCAAAATATGTTGACATAGATGAAATCTAAACTTTTTGAGAGAAATATCTCTTTTTTGAAATCTTTTAAAAGTCACATTATTATAAAATAAAACAATTACGTTGAATATATTCTTATAAGCTTGTAAGGGAAGCTTTGTTGACTTTATAAGGGCGGAAAATAGCCACATCCGCCGTATATGTTAAAAAGGACATTCTTACCTTAATTCTGTCGAAAAGGTTAAAAAGGTCCTTATTTGGAAATCAACAGAATGATTCCTTTATAAACATCTTATAAAAAGTACACAAGGGTATAAATGACATTAAACCATAGACTCTAAAATAGTATGAATGATTTGAAATACATTTTAATGAAACATGTATGTGGATGATAAAGAGGTCCCCATAGATAATTACGTATAAACAACCTCGGATAATGAAGAGATTGTGAAATAAACCCTTACCTTGTACTTTTCCTTGGTCGAGGGTAGGTTAACCTCCTGTATAATGGTGAAATAATTGTTATTAAATTATACAAGAATCATATACATTAATATGATATCATATATGATCTTTGAGTATTTCTTTGTTAAAAATATCTTAGTATTATCGTCGTTTCGGGTGTTAACTTACTAGTTTCCTTTTACATGTTTTGTTACATAAGCCATGTTTGTTATGGATAGGTTGTGTATTATTTATATCCAGAATGTTATCAAGTCCTTAAACCTTATTTTTAATCATAAAATTAGAATTAGACTTGAATAGATATGATGGGGAATGAATCTCATCACATTCGTGGAGACGGTAGTCCGTACATACGCACGAGGGATAATATCATTCTTTTGATATTAAAATAATATATAATTGGATAGTATATCATATATACAGAATCATTATCATGTTATATTTATTATTTACATGAATTACACATCATTATTATACCCATCCAAATAATTATGTTTTGAATAACAATTACACTACGACGTGGAGACGGTAATCCGTACGTACGCACGTATGGTGACATGTCATTCAATGGATGGAGAGAATACTAAATATTGTTGTACCATATTAATAATAACATCATAGTATATATAATATATTTGAGTTATTATTTTAGAAAGGTAATAACAATGAAATAAGAAGTTGAAGTAGAAATGAACTTGGAAGAGGGTGGTGAAAACATTACCTCTTCTTCGGGTTCTTCCTTTTGATTTGATCAAAAGGGATCTTTAGGTTGGCTTTCTGATCAAAATAATTCCCCTAGGTTGAAGTGCGGGTAGTTGAGAGAATAGTTGGGCATGGTTTGGCCGATCCAAAAGGATTTGATGGTGTGAATTAGAGAGAAGGTGGAGTGCCCATTTATAAGAGGGGTGAGGGGCACCTTTGGAAAAGATAGAAATATTATTTTATAATGAAATCATATTCGGTTTATAATGGCTCCAAAGTGGATTATTTAAATTCTAAGGTGGGGATAGGTCGAAAACCTCTCAACCAATAGGTTTTAGACAGGTTTGTGTCACATTATTAACGTTATCTTTTAGTTTTAACTCTTAGTTAAATAGTTTGACACTTACCAAGTGTCTTTGTATTTTTATATTATATAGTCAATAAACATATTATAAACTTCCAAGAGACCCCCAAGTGTTCCATTAATGATACACCTATCATAATATATATCATTTGGCTGAACCATAGATTTTTATGTATAAAATATAAATTAATAATATAATATTTCTTTTAAATACTGTTTTATGTCCATTTTGACACTATTGGGTATTTTGTTTTTGATAACTTCATAAAATCATTATTACTTCAAAAACAATTTATATAAACAGTCCTAATATGTCATATTAACATATAAAATTAGTGTAATTCATAAAAAGTCTCAAATTAAATTCATTTTGATATGTATAATATCAATTATCTTAATCATTCATTAATTTGGTAATTACTACATCATCATTGTGTCATAAATAAATTAAATTATATCATGTCTAAAAATTATAAATATAATAAAATTATATATGGAATATTTTTATCTTTCTAATGAATATTTATAATATAATTTATCTTTTATATAACCCTATATGAAAAATGTTTTAGTTATTAAACATTGTTTTTAACTCTTTTAACTCTTCTTTGAATTAAAGAATAATAAATGTCCTAATCTAATCCATGTTGAACTAAATGATAATATTTTATTCCTAAGGTTGTTTTTGGTCGAGATACACTTGTCCAATATAATTAGGACATGTGTTATGGTAATATTAATATCATTTTTACCCTTAATTACCCTATTTACTTTTAACCGTTGTAATAAAAAGTAAAAAGTTACTATTCACAAAAAATTATTTTTCTTTTATTGAACCACATTTTACTCCTTGTTATTAACCATGTCTCTCGGAGTTTTTAAATTCCACTCACAAAAGTAGTAAAATTATGTTTTATGTGAATTTTCAAATTCTAATAGAAGGTGGGTAAAAGTCGGTGAAAAGTTCAATAAAATTATTATATATCTAAAATTATTCTAAACTAACTCTAATGAATTAAATTGAACTTATATAGGTATTACGTATCCATTTTTAACTTAATTAAATTTAAATAAAATACATAATTATTTAAATAAAAATTCGTTTTTAAACTATATCTCAGTTTTTTTCACTATTCATCAAAAATTGTATGTTTTCAGACAAATACCAAAAATTCACCCTAACATAATTTCTATATTCCGAATCCAAAAATGATGTCCATATTGAAAGATAAAATTTATAAAATTTCAAAAAGTGGGTATTACTATTCATAACGGCTAGTTTGATTTGTTGTGGTGTGTGTTAGAAATCGATGTTGCGTACGACACACTCTACTGTATTGTTCAAAGAAAAGAGTATCGTGGAAGCTTGGGGTGTGACATACAAGAATCATTTATAGAGACATAATTACCTTTTGGAGGCTTCCAACATTGGAAAATGGGGAATAATATGCTTCAATGAACCGATGATCCATCAAACGACCCCAGAGTGAAGCTCTTCCTACATGTCATAATTGTTGGTTCGGCATAACATTAGTCCAAATTCTGTCTCTAAATTCATTGTAGGGACTGGTAAATTCCCATAATTCTAGTTACTTTCTCATAATAAACCATTCTTGTGTATAAAAATCATTGTGTATAATTTATTGACCCTATTACATTTTTAATTTTTATTTATAGATGTATATTTTTTTAACGTTTATCCATTTTGTGGGATAGTTTGGGATTTTAGTTGTTTGTTCTTGGATATTCTTGTGTATTTTGGATATAAGGAATCGAGGGTTGGTTTGTTTTTTGGATTTTCAATTCATTGTATGGTTCACCTAATGTTGGGAGTTTTAGTGTTCACTCGTTTTAGTAAAATTATAAAAGTTGTGGAGGCCCAACATTGATATTCTAGTTGATCTATCTTTAGTTGGTTGATTGTGACCTATGTTATTGAATGGTTACATCAAGGATCATGGTTTAATTTGACCTCAATTGTTTTTGAGTTCACTTATTACTATTAATTCAGTTTGATGACATTATAGGGGAATCATGTTTTTTGGTGGGGATAATTTCTGCAAATGACAATAGTTATTCATTAATTATTTTATATTTATTTTTTTTCCTGATGTATGATTTTTTGGATGAGGTTCATGTTGAATTATAGTGGGAATGATTTTGTTTTGGATGCCTTATGTTTTTCTGGTGCTTTTCATGTATACTTTACATGGTTTGGAATGAATCCATGTTGATGATGATGGAAGTGTGTTTTTTAAAATAATTTATTTTTTCCACAGCATTTCCAGAATAGTATCATTTTGGTCGAAACCGTGTGAGATAATGACGTAATGGTGTGTATTTTTATTGGTTTCCAAGACAAGGTGGACAATTTTTCCATGATTAGATGAAAACATGAGGAAAGAATTTAATATTTTTTATAACATTGATAGAACTGATTCAAATGATTTGTGTAGGGTTTCGTAAACCCTATTTCTTGACCATCTGGGTGCCCCTTCATCGAGTGGGGTGTGCCTGTTCAACACACTAATTAGAAAACCACGTGTAAAAGTCAGTTTTCTAACCAAGAATAATGAAAACCTACAAATACTAGTTGTTTCTCTTATTCATTATCCCCATTCTACCCCATCTCCCACTTTTATGATTTTGGTGAATGAAGGGGCTACCAAACCGCATACCTTTAGCGGCCCTTGAATTATGGATGCTCCTACAACCTTTCAAGGTGAGTGACTCTATATTTTTTGTTAAGTTTACTCTATATAATCACTTTAAATCATGGTTTCTTGTTCTTCATTTCTCATTAATTTCTTTTATTAACCACAGATAAAATAATTTTATAATGTGAGGTGAATACATTATTTCTAGGGTGTGTAATTTCTTCTTGGTTTTTCATCATCCTTCTTCGAGAGTCTCATTTTTTCAAACAGTTATAGTTGTCGTTTCTATCCATTTCATTTCTGAATAATGAAATTTGTTTCTTTAGATTTCTTAATTCAATTCATATTGGGTTATTAATTGTTTTGTAATGTTAATATGATTTTATATGGTTTTATCATTATGTAAATCTGTTTAAAAGTGGTTTTCAATGGATTTATATAATTAGGACTATATGTATATGTATCCCTGGTGTTTTATAAAATTAAAATTGGCCATTAAAATAAAATAAGGGAATTTGGGATTGTGTATAACCATAGTTGGGTATTGGTTATTCATATTTCATTTGAAATTGAGCACAATGTTTGGTTTTGAAAACCCTTTGTAGTTTAGTGATTAAGTGTGGATCCTAGCATTAGGTTGCAATGAAATTTGTTACTATTTAATTGGAACCTTGGGTCTTTTTATGATTTTACATGTCTATGGAATTGGATGTGGGAATGTTCATATGTCCAAGGGTTCCACATATGGATAGAAACATATAAACATAAATGTAATTCCATGAAAATGAAAATCTTAAACCCTATGTTTTTGAAACACCCTTCCCTAAATTTAATTCTTTTCACTAATTTCTATTCCATATGGATTCCAAAAAACACTAAATGTTTTCAAATGTCTACTTGGTTAACTACTAAAATCAAATTTTATAATCAAATGTGTATCCTAAATCATGTATGATTTGGAACCGTGTAACATGATTGAAAAAATAATGGATTCGATACCTTGATTTTCACTTTTTGATTATGAATTATGTTTTCACTATGGTTTTTTAAATGGTTTTAAAAAGATATGTCTTTCTATTTCAAGTGGTTTCATAATTTTAAGTGTTAAGATTATATTTTTACCTTATTATTTTTTGGAAGGTGTTTAAAAATTAAAATTAAATGCAAGAAGGGTTCAACCCTTTTAGAGGTTTTATGTGTGGTGGGAAAACCTATGTTTGTTTATCCAATGAGAGAGCCTTCATATAGTTGGTGTCTGGGATGAGGCATGGTATGCATGGTGAAATCTATTAGAGGTCTTAAGTAAAAGAGTATTATGACCTCCTCATTATCATTTATACTATTATCATGTTATTCCTGGAAGTCATACACTTATTCAAGTGATGTTTACTTTATAATAGTGATTAGGGATATTGGAACCACATGGATGGAGAATTAACTAGGTGTTAATTTATTCTTGTGAGGATAGTCTAGAGAATCCAAGTTGGTTATTGACAATGGATTTTCACTATACAATGGTAGTTGTGTTTGATCTAAGTACATACATGGATTGATTCGAGGGATGTTTAGGAAATCCAATGATTACATATTTGCATTCCCTTGTGTTATTTTATATCTCTTTAGCAATTTTTTTTTATTTTGATTTTTCTTTCAGGAACATGTATTGTTCCATTATATTTTTTTGTTGGGTATTCCCTAAAACATGTTCAATGATTTGGTTGCCTTTTCTTTTACGCATTATTTGTGTGATTATTTTACTTTTTTTTTCTTTATGATGTGTTTAAAAAATGAGGGTTTTTTCAATAAGAAGTCCATGTTTTTTATAATCTTTATTTCTGAAAATAGGGCTTTATTATTTTAATTATTAAACCCAAATATCATAAAATCATTACAAACTACAAATTATGGACTCTTTTAGGAAAAACAATTGATTCTATGGTGTTTTTCTGTTGAGATGTTTTATGATCAGACCCATCTTGTGCTACTAAGTGTGAGTATGATTGAGTATTTAAAAGTTTTAGTAATTTTATGTATGTTTGTTCAATGAGTTGGTATTATATATGTTGTTGACAAAGAGTTATCTGAGAGTTCATTTTAGTTTCGGTATTTGGTTAGTGTTTATTTTTTTTAGTGTCTATTTCTTTCTTCTACAGTTGTATATGGATATGATCTTGTATAAATATACGTATAGTGGATTTTGGATTCTTAATTTTTCAGGAATGGTTGAATTATTTTCCATGTGAAAAATAATTCCCATTAATAATATAATCGATGGATATCACTAGTTTTCATCCCTATAAGATCGTGATCACCCCTTGTTCATTGACGCAGGGTGGCTCGGGTGAGCTGTTCATGGTTGAAATAGGTTGGTTCATGAAAATACAATTTTATAATGAAGGAGGAGGTATAAATAATGAACATGAATTATCATGTTATATCAATAGGTCCCAAACCCCTAAAATTTTGATCAAAAAAAATATCCAACAAAATATGGATATTTTATATTACTCTAGGATTTGATGAAAAATGTAGGCATAAATCTATTATGTGTGGAATCTCAAATTGAATTCCATGATTTCACGCATCATTTATAGTTAAAAAGTATCTATGTCTAAAGACCCATAAATTACATATAATTTTTTAAATTATTTGGGTTTATTTCGAGGTCCTGAAATATGTTGACACACGATTTCGAGGCTCGGAGTTCCCAAAATGATCCATCGAATTTTTGTGAAGATTTAATTATCATGAATGAGTAGTTTTCATGAAAAAGTTGAATAAAACTTAAACAGGTGCCCGAACTTGAAATCAAAGGGCACCGTTGCGTTCAGGATTGCTGGTTAACCCTAGGTGCGACTTATGTTTAGTCGGCACAGGCCTTCGGTGAGAAAACCGGAAAATGGAATAAATGTATATAATATAATTAAATAATGTTATTTTAGTTTTTTAATGGAAATAACTCAAGAAGAATGACTCGTATTAAAAATCCATGTCCACCTCTGAGATGGTGGGGTTATCTTTTCATTAGGCAGATAGTAACATTGGTCCGCTTGAGCTAACTATAGAAGTTAGTTTTTGGACATAAATAAAATAATTAACAATTAATTGTATTTTTAAAATCCATAACATCTAAACGGTAACTCTGATTGAAAATCTGGTAGTACAATTGAGTTTATTTGGGTGTGTTCCCCATAGGCAGAGCCTAACATCGACTGACATGGGTCGAGGGTGAATGTTAATAATTTATTTAACTTTTTAATGTACATTCAGTAAACGTGTGAGATGAATTTTCTAACTATTGAACCAGTGCTCAAATTAAATATTTGGGGGCATCATTGAATCTGAGGTGCCAAGATTCACAAAATGAGGTCATCACATCGACCGTAGATGTTTTGGAGAAAAAGATAGATTTTGTACATTTAAAATAATAATAAAATAACATTGTTATTTTATTTCATTTCGTTATTTTCCACCAATAGACAATAGGCGGTGGTGGTACCAACAATGCGACATGCCATTAAATGGCATGAATCCTCAATTTTTTGTAGTATAACCATTGGAATTATAAAGGTTCATTAATTAATTGAACCCCATTAATTTCATGTGCATTACCCACTAATCCCCTCTAATATTTATAAGGATTTTTGGGAGTTTTATTGGCACAACTTCACCATATGACGAAGCTCTAGAAAATTATTATGATGCAAGCCACATGGAGAATGAAATTGATTCTAGGGGGTGGTGACGAGGGCCACCGAATGACAAAAACTGACTCTTCCTCAATCACGGATGTTCTTCAATGATCTTGAGGCATTGAGATAATTTGGAAATTTTCTTTGATGAATTAAATCCTCATCCTCTTGTTATCACCTTAACGTGGAGGGAGCGGGCCAAAAGAACAAGTCCCAGGACCTCTGCCGCATCGTTCATGATGTGTACTTTGGGGAAACAAATTCCAAATCGAATACAACACGAAATAATGGGTCACACTATGTCGGAGGCAGCATGGTAGAGCCGTAGGTGCAAACGATACCAAGAACAGACACCAGATCATGTTTGGTTACCCACAGAAGAAACTACCGGTGTGCCATGTTTGCGGTGGCCAATGGTGGCTGGAGGAGACCTGCGGAAACCGGCCATGAGCGGTGGAAGGCGGCGCACACTGGTGAACCATGGCGGCCCGAGCATGCCAGGTGGGGCTTGTGGGGCGCCCGTAGCCGCCACTGATGTAAGCGGCAGTGACTAGCAGGACATGGAAAGAGGGTGGGACGTTGCCTACATCGTGACACAATGCATGAACTGTGTCGGCCGACTGGTTAATGTAGTAGGGTAGCGCCCCACCATTTGGGAGAAATTACCCAGAAACCGTGGGGCCAGTGAAAAAAGTGGTCTACCTTCTGGCGGACCAAGCTGGGGAGGTCCAACCAATCATGCCGGACCCGCTGGCTAGACAGACCACGCCCATAGGCCGGGTCGGACCCGCAGCCCAATTGGCGAACGTGGGTGGGCCAAGCCCCACCCGGTAGGCCAGAACAATCGCAGCCCAGGCCCATGAACCAAACTGGGCTGACCCCGAAGTGTGGAACTAGTGAACCTAGCTGACTCTTAGTGAACCAGATCCAAGCGGGGTCATGTAAACCCCGTGACCCATTGTGTCGAGAAGGTCTGACCGAGTTAGACCGGGCCCAGACCCAACCGGTACTCGAATCAAGAAACACTCATAACTAACGAACCCGTTTTCCAGTAAACACGACATCAGTTGAATTGGGACCCCTTTAGGGAAGTGGTCCCTTTTCATATTCTGGTGGGCCAGACTGAGCATGACTGGACCGAGATGCGATCACATCCCGTTTCACAAAAAGGGATGTAACTAACAGACCGAGTGTCTGATTGACGCGCCGTCTATGGCATAAAGACCATAGTGAATAGATAGTCCTTTTGAGATAATCGAAGTGAGAATTATCATATAATTACATGCGATCCATTTTGGATAAGACTTGAATTCAACCAATCCCTTTTTACAAAAGTGCACATATCTAATAGATTGGGCGTCTGATCGCCACGCTGTCTATCACGTTAGAACCATTACAACATGGTAATCCTTTAGGATACTTCCTCACGGATCATCATGGTAGTTGAGGTATGACCTATATCTTTAAGAGAGGATCCTATAGGAATCAAGCATGCTTAGTGTTTTAATCTCGTGGCTGGCTGTGACGTGAAGAATGAACAGTGATCATGACTGGGTAATCTCTCATCAATCTGATATTGGTCAATGCATACCGATCCTATGTGGGTCAGATCCTATGTGGGTTTGCTCTTAGAGATCTAGTGGGGGTTAGTGCATACCTATACTATATGGGTTAGTAGTATATCCTCTCGACAAAATAATATTATCTTGATTTAAGATTAATCATTTGTACTTATGTACTTATGTTATATACCTAGTGTGAGCTGGGTCCTTACCATTGTGGTATTTTTACCATCATGGTTTTAAGTTCGTTGTGTTACCTTTGTTGTACTTTACCTTCGCGGTATTACCTTCGTGGAGTTACCTTTGTGGTACATTTTGTTTTGTGGTTTTTCTATTTGGGTGTTACCTTTGTGGTACTTTACCATCATGGTGTTACGCTTGTGGTACTTTTACCTTCATGGTGTTAAATTTATTGTACTTTTACATTAGTGGTTTTACCTTCATGGTGTTACTTTTACGGTATTCTTCCCTCGTGAATCAATTGTGATAATGAATTATAGGATGGGTACTTGTGCTTCCTAATATAAGAGAAGAGTATATTTTGATAACATAGGTATATGTTTGGGAATAGACCTAAGTAGAGTTGATGACTGCTTTGTGCTTTCTGATTAAAGTCTTTCTTTGTGGTATTTACTTTGTGGAACTCTGGGAGACCTTCAGGAGTCTCAGGGTCCCAATTGAGTATTGTTATACTCACCCCTGCACGGGCTTCACCTGCACCTTATTGTGCCTGGTGGAGACGATGAGGTTCTAGGTGGAGACTTGAGGGAGTCAGGACCTAGAGGTACACATGGGAAACATGATGACATGGAGTTTTATGGAGACGATCTATACCTACCTAATAGGTAAGATCCTCCATGGATGATCCAAAAGCTGTTTTCACATTTTAATAGTAATTGTACTTTTCGGTTGGGCTTGTATTCATGACCCCTTTACATTCAGTACACTTTTTACTACAGCAGTGTACTTCTTGGATGCTTCATGGTGGGTTCCTGGATTGTGTGATTGTACAGGTTTAAAATAAATTCCTTCCCATTATAGGGATATTCTATTTTGGTGCTAGTCACCAACCCCTGGCTAAGGGAAGGCGGGCATGGTGTACTCGTTGCGTGGGCCACGAGGTATGAGTCGTGACCAAGTGGTATCAAAGGAGTTAGTTATACCAATGAACTATGAATCTGATTTTTTCAATGTGGTAATAGTGTTATGTGTAATGAGTGTGGTTTTCAGTTTGGGAAATCCAGTGTTGGTGTGGAGGCCAATTTATCTATACACCGGGACCCTGAATTCTGATTTCTGACATGGTGCACGAAAACACTAATTGAGTGTGTTTTGGAAATGTTTTTTCCTTGGTTTATTTGGAGTCTGATCACCAGGTATAACATAATGACCTTGGATCACCTATTCTTTATTAAGATTCCACCGTGTAGATAGCCAACTAGGATTCTCAAGAGAGTATATGATGACGGCCCACTGATAAATCCGGTGTGGATAAACATTCAATCAATCCGATGTGGATTAGCAACAAATGCTACCAGTGGACCGTGCATGCCGACTGATCACGTTTCACGAGTTCCAGCAGGAGAGGCCTATGAGGTATCAAGGCCAGGAAGATCCCCAAGTATCTGAGAACTAGTTAGAAGCTGTGACTAGTGTTTTCTACCTAGTGGGAGAACAATAAATCAGATAGTGATCTTAGCTACTAGTCTCTATCATTGAGTGACAATGAAGATGGTCCACATGGCGATGAGGATTTGGTACAAGGACCATTTCTTGGTATGGTACATTCGGGTATTGTACCATCTATATCACTACCCATTGGCCTGAAATTACAACCGGTAATACCGCTAGAGGAAAAATATTGTCTTAGTTCCTTACACATGTTTCAGCATCAGATACCCTGAGGTTCCGAGTCGAGCCTGACTCACAGGCAGCTATGGACTATATTTATGAGGTGGTTGGGATTCCATCTATCCATGGAACCATTTGATCAGATGGAGGTCCTCATAGAGATCCTTTTTTGTGGCTCAATAGGATGATGATAGGGTATAAATTACCCAGATAGTGCGAAGAGGTGACTTTTCTATGGAAAATATTGAGATCCTTCCTCTAAGAAGGGGGGTCTCTTTCTATAAAAAGATAAGGGGTGAGTGTTCATAATATCTTCTATATCTTTGGAAGGATGACATGTATATAGATGATTATTCATTGATGTGTACCGACTATCCCAGGTACTCGATGAATAATGTAATTTCAGTGGTTCAGGGCTTTGACCTCCGAGCGAGGTGCGTTTAGGGACATCCAAGCTAGAACTATTCCTCTATGCATTCCTAATTATGTTAGGGTGCTATAGATAACTTTTTTGGTAGAATATTATTTTGATGAATAGATACATATAGTGATTATCAGCACATGATAATTATGAAACTAATGATACTATTAGAAAAATGGGTGTGTAAAATTCTTCGTGATGAAGAAGTAATTGGGACAGATGAATCTGTGTGGCAGAAGACATGGATGTGGAGCTATGAGAGCATTAGGAAGTGGTATACATTTCAACGTGTTACAACCACCACCCTATTGTGTTCCCCATGAGGCTCATGGAGCTAAAGGAAAGAAAGAGTGTGTAGCTGCATCCGTTCAAAGAGTATGACCCAAGGGCTCTAGGAATGATTCGAGGTACGATATGTGTATACTACTAGCTGCTGTATTAATAAACATAGGTAACAATAATTCTTTCATTCCACATATCTTGTTCATGTCCTTGAGTTTCCTATTAAACTGATGACCTGACCCTTACATCGAAAGGTATCTTTGGGAGGAGACTCGATAAACACACTTATACTGATGGTTTGATCTACCATTGAGGTAAGAGGTTTAGTTGGAACCTCTTGGTGGTAGCGTCGAGGCCTTACGAAGATAGTTTGGGTATGGACTAGACATCCACAGTGCGTACTCATATTGTCTATTTTAGGAAGAAAGGATGTTTTATATCTACAACATTGTAATGGGGTTTTCCATGGTAGGAGAAAAAGGAAACCCCGACAGCATAGAATAAACACATGCATATGAGGATGCAATGGATCATTCTTGATTCAGCCAACCTTACCCTCGTGGTAGCATGAGTTTGGAGTTTTCAATTCCCAGTATTAGTTGTAGAGTGTGGGGACTTCATTAAAAAAGATGTTTCTCATACTACCTCGCCGAAGGGAGAGGTACTTCTGCTTTGGATTAGTACTATTGGAGATTTTTACCAGATTTCTCTGGGGTAACAAAACCCTTTTCAGCTTTGATGAAGAAGGGGGAGCCTTCTCAATGGGTGGGGATGTGTGAGTAGTGCTTTCAGGGGAAGAGACTGAGGCTAAAATTTCCCTATCCTATGGATACGAAAATATGGCATTGGTTATATAGTCTACTGTGACATATCAGGGACTAGACTAGGTTGTTTCCTAATACTGGATCATGAAGTGATCAACTATGACTCATGACAGTTGAGATATTAGAATTAGATCTACGCTACCCATGATCCTGCGTTAGCTACAGTGGAATTTGTATTGATGATGTAGATGAACTACTTGATGGGTTAACCATTTACTATTTTCATTGACCATAAGAGTCTGAGGTATATCTTCCCCTAGAAGGACATGAAACTGAGACAACAGTGATGTCTAGAGTACCTCTAAGACTATGACTTTGAGATAGTCTATACTTCTAGAAAGGGGAACGTGGTATTAGACACACTTAACAGGAGGTCTGGTATAAAGTTTCTGAGTGAGGAATCAGATTATCTAGTCACACTGTGGATATCATTCGTGGATAAATATGGATCTTCTTACCTACAGTCTATCGTTTTCACTCCTGAAATTCCACAATATATTTGGGAGGCACAGCTTGTGGAATTTGACTGCGAGCCCCGATGTACTCAAATATACTTAGGACGGTCTCTTGAAGGTTTTTATGAAGGTGGACAGCATGTATATCTCTTCAGAGGATGCACAATGGTAGCAGTGACTCTACAAGAGAAGGTGTTGAGGGAGTTCTGTACATCCCCTTTAGCGGTACATCTTATAGTGGAAAAGATGTACCAGAACCTCCTGCGTCAGTACTGGTGGCCAGAGATGAATATGGTAGTAGAATAGTTTGTATCATGATGCCTCACATGTTAAAACATGAAGACTGTGTAGCGTAGGAATAACTCTTTTTTCGAGAAGAGACAAGGACCCTTGGAGTTCTAGGAGGGAGGCCATATATTCGTACTGTCTCACCCCGATGAGGATTGCAGATATTCAGCTAGGATGGAAATCTATCTCCAAGGTTCATCAGCCCTATCTAGATCTTCAGTAGAGTAGGAAAGGTGGCGTACCATCTTTCTCTTCCCCCAATGATTCACGATGTGCATAATGTTTTTCATGAGTCATAGTTGGGATGTTACATGCATGATCCATCACATGTTAACGACCGTGGGAGAGCTGGGAATCAACGATGGGGATATTTTATAGAGTTCACGATGGAGATTGAGGATCGATAAGAGAAAGTACTTTATGGATGAACGATCCCTATCGTGTGAGTTCTATGTAGCATATGAACCTCTAGTAGATTACATGGGAGCGGAAGTCTCATATTTGTGCTATGTAACCTCATTTGTTTGATTTTCATTTGTTTTCGTTTTTGACGGCGAAAGGACCAACGGTGGGGAAATGTAAAGAACGAAAAATTACATATAAAATTATTTAAATTATTTTGGATTATTTCATGGTCACGAAATTCGACAGCACAAGATTCTAAGGCCCATAGTTTCTGGAATGATACATCAAATGTTTATATAACTTTAATTAGTGTGTGTGAGCAGTTTTCTTGAAAAATTGGAATACATCATAAATGGGTTCTCGGATTAGAAATATGAGGGAACACTTTCATTTTGGATAGCAGGTTTACCCTAGGTGAGAATTATGTTTAGTCGGCGCAGGCCTCCGGTGAGAAAACACAAAAATGGAATAATAGTAAATAAAATAATTAGATGATGTTTTTTTGTTTTTCAAATTCTTATAACTCACGAACGGTGATTCGGATTAAATATATTTGACTACCACTAATCCCATGAGAGTATGATATTTTTAGGTAGATACTAACAATGGCCGATGCGGGCCAACTAGGGATGTCATTTTTTTGCTGAAAATAAAATAATTAAGTAACAATTATTTTATTGTTAAAATCCATAACATCAAAATGGTATCTTAGAATGAAAATTTGAGAGTAATGTCGATTTCTTTAGGGTATGTTTCTCTTAGGAAGATCCTAACCTTGACCGATGTGGGTCAAGGGTGAATGTTAAGAAATTATTTAACCTTTTTACGGCATATTCAATAAATGCACGAGCGGTGTCTTCTTACATTTGAACAAGTGCATGTATGAAAAATCCAAGGGCATCGTTTAATCTGTAGCGCTAGTATTTTGTTAATAAAGGATTAACTTTGATTGTAGATGGTTGATAGAAAAAGATATATTTTTAAAATTTTAAAGAATAATAAAATAGCAATGTTCTTTTATTTCATTATTTTTTCTCTTCAATGGAAAAACAGCTGTGGCGGGACAAATGACGTGTCAAGCCATTAAATGTCTTGAATCCTCTACTCATTGTAACAACACCGTTGGAATTAGGAAGGTTACCTAATTAATTGAACCCCATTAATTCCATGTTCGTTACTCACTCTTACCCTCTCCTATTTATATGGATCTTTGGGAGGAGTATTGGCATTGCTTTACTAAGTGACGAAGCTCTAGAAAAGTATCGCGACACCAACCACTTAGAGGACGGAACCAGTTCCAGTGGGTTGTGATGAGCACCGCTGAATGACTAACACCCACTCTTCCTCAAACACAGAAGTTCTCCAATGATAATGAGGTAGGGGGTGTATTTTGAAGTTGTATTTGATGAATTAAATCCTCCCCCATGTGCTATCATTTTAACATGGATGGTGCGGGCCAAACGAACATGGCCCGGACCCTCTGTCACGTTGTTCATGACGTGAACATTTTTCAAAATAAGTCCAGATCTATGAAAACACTAAATTGTAGAAAATGATATGTTGGCTGCAGTGTGGAAGATTCATATGCATAGAAGGCACAACGAACGGACACTAGAGCACGTCTAGTGACCCACAGAAGAAACTTCCAGCATGCCATGTCAGCGGTGAAAAACGGTGGCCATAGGAGACCCACAGAAATCGGCCACTCGTGGTGGAAGGTGGCAGACAATGGTGCACCACAATGGCTAAGGGCGGTTGGCTCGAGCCGGCCATGCGGGACAAGTGCAGAACCCGTAGGCATCGTCGGTGGAAGCGGACTTGGTAGGAGGGTGTGGGGCGGCCCTTTCCCCGTCGTGTTGGCAGAACACAGTCGGCTGAATGACCTACCAGTTAATGAGGTAGGGAAGTGCCCCACTGCCTGAGAGAAACATTCCGGCAACTGCGGGGCCAGCGAAGGAAGCACTCCAGACCCCACTAAAAGGCTAGGCCTTCTGGGTCTTGGGTCCGGCCCGGCCGAGCCCCACCCGTCGAGTAGGGCCAACCACAGCCTAGGTCTACAAATAGAACTGGGTCAACCCCAATGGGCCAGACCCTGTGAAACAGGCTGACCCTTAGTGGGTTGGACTCGAGCGGGGTCAGGTAGACCCCTGGATCCATTAATTCAGGCTGGTCTGACCGAGTCAGATTGGGCCCTGACCCACCAGCTTCCTGAATAAAGAAATGCCCATAAATGATGAAGAAGGTGTTCAGTTGAAAAGACATTAGTGGAATTGGGAACCCTTTTAGAAAACTGTCCCTTTGGCATATTTTTGTGGGCCCGACCGAGATGGGCCGGACTGAGGTACGATCACTCCCTCGTTTCACAGAAATGCATGTAACTAACAGACTTAGTGTCCAATTGATGCGCCGTCTATGGAATAACGACCCTAGTGACAAGACGGTCCTTTTGAGATACTCTAAGTGCGTTTTTTTAGAGTTTGATGAGCATCCCGGGTTGGAACAGACTTGAATTCAACTTGTCCCTTTTTACAAAAGTTCTCATATATCACAGATCGGGCATCCAATCGGTGCACTGTCTATTGAATTGGAACCCTTAAGACATGGAGGTCCTGTGGGATACATTATTGTGTAACTTCGTGGTGGTTGAGGTATGGCCAATATCTTGAGGATCAGATCCTCCCAAAATCCAGCGTTCTTAGTGCAGGAATCTTGTAGTTGGATGTGAGGTGAATAATGAATAGTGATCCTATGTGGGTTAGTACCTATCAATCCAGTGTGGGTCAATGCTCAGCGATCATATGTGGGTCAGCGCATATTGACCATGTGTGTGTTAGATCCTTTGTGGTTCCGCGCTCAGCGATCCTGTGTGGGTCAGTGAATACCGATCATGTATGGGTTAGTAGCAAAGCCTCTCAATAGAATAAGATGATCTAGATTTATTACTAATCATATATACTAATGTTATATACTTGTTGTGAGATCAGTCCTTACATTTGTGTTACATTTAACATCATGGTCTTATCTTCATGGTGTTAACTTTGTGGTACTTTACCTTTGCAGTGTTACCATCGTGGTATTACCTTTGTGGTAATTTTATATTCATGGTGTTTCCTTTGTGGTGTTACCTTTGTGGCTCTTTACCTTCATGGGGATACCTTAATGGGTTTAACTTCATGGTGTTACCTTTTTGGTATAATTACCTTTGGGGAGTTACCTTCGTGGTGTTTCTTTTGTGGTACTTTTACCTTCGTGGTGTTACCTTTATGGAGTTACCTTTGTGGTATACGTCACTCGTGGATCAGTTGTATAAATGGATTAATGATTGGGGCCTTCTGTTTCATCATGTAAATGATTACTGTATTTTGATTACTTTGGTATATTTATGGGAATATACCTTTGTAGAGTTGATGATAGATTCATGATTTTGTGATTGAGTTCATGCGTTTTGGTATTTACTTTTTGGAACTCTGGGAGACCTTTTAGGGGCTCCACGTCTCTACTTAGTGTGGTTATAATCATCCATGCATGGGGTTTACTTGAAACTTGTTGTGTTTTGTGCAGATGACGAGCAACTGGGATGAGACTTGAGGGATCAAGGACTAGGAGGTACACGGAGAGGACATGATAACATGGAGTGTTTTGGAGACGATCTGTACCAACCCTTCATGTAGGATCCTCGGTGTATGATCCAACAACTGTTTTCTCTTTTCAGTGTACTTGTACTTTTCATTTGGGCTTACATTCCGTCCCACTTTACTTTCAGTACACATTTACTACAACAATTTACTTCGGGGATGCTTCTTGTTGTGTTCTTGGATTATGTGTTTGTTCAGGTTTAAAGGCAATGCCTTCTTATTTTAGGGATACACATTTTTGGTGCTACTCACCAACCCCTGGCCTATGGAAGTCGGGCGTGGTGTATTCACAACGCTGTCCCTGGGGGATAGGTCGTGACACCATGTTTCTTGATTTCTTGGAATATCATAGATAATAACCCCAAAAGAAAACTATAAATCATGTTTTAAAGTGAGTGACTATCCTATTTAACAGAACCTAAGTGGGACCCCCATCAAAACCATATTTTAGGAGGTATTTTAACGAGTTTGTGAAATCATATTGTATTTATATTTTTCCTTTTCATATATATATTAATTAAAAGACTGACCAAGTATAATAATTCAATAGTTATGGTACTCTACTACTGGATACATTTATCCAATTATGCAATCAATTTATGAGGGTAATTTTTCATCTTGATATGTGGTGGCATAAAAATTATTTATATCCTATATAGTTACTAACAAGATAAAAATCACACATCAATGTATAATGTGAATGACTACCACATCATAACATGTATTATGTAGTGTTATATGTTCATTTTACAGTCAATCCCCTGTGGTATTATTTGAATTTTTATGTGAAATAATATATGATAAAATCCAAATCCATCCATGAATAATAATTCATAATCATGAAATGGAATGAAGTCATTCACTATAATAGAATTGTCACCATTGATTTCTAGATCATAAACTATCCATCACCCCTGATGTATAGTTGTGTATCTGTTACATTTATTTATACATAGAAGCCATTAGTCTTGGAATAATATTCTATCTAATTATTTATATATCCATATAATTAAAATATAAAGTAATTCATAGTTGTTTGTTTAATTGAGATGTATAAAATCCCTAACATGACACCACAATGCATACGATCTGATTTCCTATTACATGATAAGGTTGAAATAGGACACTTAACAATAAACCCCAGGATTTGGAAGTTCCATGGATGGATAATAATTCTCCAATGATTAATTTAATTTCCAATGGAATATTTTATGGGATATGGTTCACCACGTGGATATACACACACAAGCCCTTTGAATCCCTTTTTGTATTATACATGGATATCAAATGAATATATAATCACTAACCATCATGATAAACAACAAGATAACTCCAAAAGAATGATTATTTGATTATACTGATATCATGAAAGAATAATTCATCATCAGGGATTTGGAAGTAGTTTATCATCCTTAATCTATATAAACATATTAAATGAAGTTCTCCATGATATCAAATTTTTATGTCTCAATATTCAGTATTTTTATTTTATCATAATAATGCATCCTCCCATTACTTATATGATTATTTTGAATAATTAGTTTAATAAGTGATAATTTTAACATTAAAATTTTGCAGATGATAAGTTTGAATTATTTGAAAAATATCCAAATAGGGTGGTTTGTAAGTAATTGAATGAGATCAAGGATTGTTTTTCTAAAAATTAACATCACATTGAAAAGTGTCCCCTTTTATCATAAAAAATTTTTATGGGGAAACATTCATGAAATATTTTGGATATAAAGTACCTCAACTATGTGAACCATCCATGGATACCAGTAAATTATTTCAATATTCTAGGTGGCGGTATATATTGTATCTTTTTTTGTTCCTAAGGTAATCAAAAAATGTAATATTGAAATACAACACTGTCAATTAATTTTCCTTATTTAGCAATAAATACTCATTTTAATGTGTTTATCATCTTAATTTTCTGATGTAGTATTGGAAAATAGTAACACTGTCAAAATGTGGATTACAAAATTTTTAATATTCAATTATCATATCATCTACATAGTATTTTATTTAGATCAATGTATTGTACATTAAAAATTTGTACATATGAAATTCTAATTTTATTCAAAACCAATTGAATTTAATTTTAGAAACATAATCCATGAGATTTTTTTAAGGGTGTATGACTTATCAAATTTGGTTGATATTCAAATATAGATATATGATTAAAAAATTCATTATGTATACATATTAAAATTTGTATACTACATCAATAATTAATTCCATCACTGATACTTAGAAGCCATCCATTGGAATGTTATGGTTGAGAAAACAAATATTATTAGGGATAATAATTTTACCATTTTGTATCTTCATTAAGATAAAATTTTCAATCCATATTGTGATTTAAACATCCAAAATAAAATCTTCCTCAATTATTTTATCAACCTAATCAATGAACATGGTAACATAGGTATGATGAAATCTCCTTATTACAATCCTAGAACAGTGGAGGTTAATTGGAAGTCATGAATCAATGGTATCTAGATGGGTATCATACTAAGGTATTTAAATGAAATTTCTTGAAAATAAATCTCAATGTTACAAGAAAAAATATTTTTATTTTATATATTATTATATAGTCATTGATAAACTTATAAATGTATAAAAATAATATTATTTTCTGTATTAATTCACATAAATGTGTTCATCTATCATGGTTGAGAAAAATTAAAAAATTATTGGTAGATTATACTACATTTCATCCCCATCCATTAGGTCGTATTCCAATGTTTTATATTATAATTTTCTTAAAGATATATGTATATGTTACTAGGGTGATTGATTTCTATTGGGTTCACATATTTTTATAGATTATCTTGGTTTAATGAATATGTCCAATAAAATTTAGTGTTACTAAACCACATGTTTTTGTTCTATGTTTATTTTCATTATAATGAAATTTCCATTTATTTCCATATACATTATTTTTAAATATATATTTTTCAATATATATATATGGGGTAATGAATCATACACATGTATTTCACAAAGTTCATTTCCTCAATGAGTTGTGTCTGCTCAGTGAATATAACATGACGACAACTTTATGAGAATGAAAAATTTGAGGGTTTATATCACTGGTAAAATTAAACAAATTTGTTATTAGATAATTAATTTAGATAATTAATTTTCCCATATATTAAGTTTTTTTGAAATAAAAAATCTATATCTTGTTCAATATATGAATTAATAAGCTCAATTTTTAGGAAAATATCAGTAGATGTCGATTTAGTATCATTCACTAATAGTTACTTCCCCTATCATTTATAATATATTTTGTGTAGGTTCATATGTTAATAAGAATCAAAAGGGGTGGTATCAAAATATTACCCTAAAAATAACATCAATAGTGTATTATAAAAACCAATAAAATATTGAGGGAAACATTCTATTAAAATAACACTATAACTTTCCATAATGATGTTGAATGACTTTTATTGGTGAACCATACTGATTTCCAATTCTGATTAATGATCTCTAGATTGGTTCCTAAACATAAGTCAATGGATTTGACTATGTTTATTACTATTATACCATTATAATTTTTATGCCGAAGAGGAACCTATTTACTTCACTTTGAATTATATGTCAGATGTTTCAAAATAAGATTATGTTGATTTTAGAACTGTGTTAAATAAGGTCTCGATTAACAACAAAAAGTAATTCATAATTGATATGCATAAAATTAAAAAATTTAACCTGTATATTAATTTAATATTTATATTTTATTAATTATTTTCAGATATGAATCAAAGAAAAAAAATAAAAATATTTTATATAATCACTAATTAGTCCTCAGTTTCTATTTCATGAGGATATAATGATAAATAAAAATGTGTTCCAATAGCTATTTTCAATCGTTATAAGCATCCATGAATTGTATTATATATAGTATTATGGATACATACTTCTAAATTTATTGTCTATTATTAATGTTACTATACTTATAGAACTAAAGTTAATAATTATAATTAGGTTTACTACCCTAAGATAAAATATTCATTGGTTCCATTCAATGAATAGAATTGACAGATTTCATGAATATCAATGTATTGGGATTACATTAATTTTGTATTTTGTGGTGTTAACCAGTTTCCTAATTATCTAATTATTACATTTTGATTATGATCATGTTTCAATAAGACAATGTTGCTTTTGATTCAAATTTATTTTAGTAATTATCTAATTAAAACACTTATATTAGAGTCTCAACGACATGTATATTATTTTTATAATTAGAACATTACCCCAAGGATATTCCAGGAGTTCATATTCCATGTACTCTACATCCTCCTACAATAATATGAAAAAGGAACTTAGTTTAATACTAGTCTAAAATATTACATATGAGGTTTGTCAATTTGATAACCTTGATCGAGTCATAACAGGTTTAATAATCGTATAAAAATTGAAATTTGTTGAATTGTTCCCATACTAGTAGTTATATGGATAATAAAACGTAGAGAATTATTGTTTTCATTTATGGATACAAATTTTATTATTCCATTAATTCATTCTACCGAAGACAATTGTATCAAATTAATGCTCACTATAAAAAGTAAAATGATTCTCCTTGAGCTACATATAGAATTGAGATCAACATTGGTCTGTTATTCATGCCTAGATAATTACCAGTTCCTATTTTTCGAATATTCTTATCATTAGGTCACTTTTTTCATATATGTTTTCAATACTATATTTCACTCTAAATATTATTATAGTGTCGTAGAGATGTAACCATTCACCTGTGTTATTTTCTACCCATATTTAGATCCCTGATATCAATCATGTTTTAGAGAATTTCATTAATTATGAATCATCCTCATATATTTTCCAAAACATCGAATAGAAAGGTATATAATTATGACAATCATTTATAATTTATTCAATGGTTTTCTTGATCTCATGATAATTAAAATAAATTTTCTTCTTGGATATGTTGAAACATCATAGAGAATAATCTATTTAAAAAGAGGCCTCACTTATCTTTAGGAACTCAATGTTCATGTGCAACATATCATTCTTTATGACATAAATGAATTCATTTTTTATTTAGCTATCTCAATAGATAAACTGTATTAATATTATAATGCAGTTTGATTAGAGCTGATATTATTGATAATATGATCTTTGTATTTTTATTCTTTTACTTACTAAAAATTTTCCACAAAGTAAATGGTGTTAGCTATGATTTAGAATGATAATTAATATTAGAATATTATAGACACCATGTTATTGTAAAAAACATCTTGAATCCAAATGATTATTTTAAAATAATGAGTATTTTATATTACTCATCCTATAATTTTTAAATTGTATCTTCAAAAACATCCCATTTGAGTGTTTCATGATTAGATAATATGAATTCCCATTCCACCAAGTGAAAATATACAAACCCCTCCCTTTTTCACATTGTTATCAATTCGGGGATCGAATGATAACTTTTTCATTATAATGTATCTAAATTAATAATGGAAGTAACATAATTGATCTCTCTAACATGATATAGACTCACATTATAGATTTATATAATTTTAATTTTCTAGTACTTCTAATGATTTCAAGAACCACAAATTATTCCCAAACATTTATAGCTCCATTTTTTCCATATTGGGGTTCCACCAGGTTATGAGTTTCAATATATAAAACTGTAGATCACATATACAATTTTTTAAAAGTATAGTGGGATACATAATTTAATGCGGGGATGATATATTACTCTTTAAAAAAACATATGTATTTCTCACAGTTCAAACTAATGTGCATCAACACTATGTTTCTTCTATCTATTTTTTAGGGGGCTCAATGGTGTTATGCAGTATCCATAGGTTTCTTTTCTAAAATATTAACGAGTGAAGAAAATCGGTGGAACCTAATAACATTGGCTTTCTATTTAAAAATTTTGAAACCCATCATCATTCAATACATGAAATGTCTTGTAAAATTGTTTTAGATCATTCCCAATTAGAATAAATTGATACCAACCCATGGCCATATATGATAGATATTCTAATTTCATAAGCATCAAGTATGTCATATGACTCGAGTAATCTCTTCCAAGTCTATAAGTTGAATATTATTGAATGAAAATCATTTAAAGAGTGATATTATACTTATATTTTGAGTTTTAACTTGAATTTGTATTTTCATGAAGTAATTCATCATTTTGTTTCATTAGTTCTACCATATCAACAATGAGAATGGAAAGTTTATCCTTATTATAAAGTTGGTTGGATTCCTCAAGTGGTGTGTCGACTATGGAAGTACCTACACCAATACCATTATCCATTTATAATGCTCATTGACATGGTTAGAGTGAAATGTTTTTATAATCTATTATGTTATATTAATATCATTTATATATACTATGAAGACCATCTTCAAAAATTCAATGGTCCACTATATTCTAATTTTATGTCTTTTAATTTTGTATATTATCACTGGTTTCATGCTCCAGGATATCAATAGATTTGATGTTAATAATATACATATATTTGAATCATGATATAGAAAGAAAACTATATATTCTATAGAGTAATTTGGATGATTATAATATTTTAAATAATCTATTTGGGTTAGGTCATAATCCACATGCAAATGAAGGGATGCAACACCTCCCCTTAGTTTATTTTTCTCCTGAAATCCCTCATTGGACTAGTTTTTCCCCAAGTATTATGGCCATTTTATTTTTTGGTCTCCTCCTTACTCTGATCTCAATTTTAATATTAATGGAACCTGTGGTTTCGGTTTCATGCACAACAATAGTGAGGTGTTGGCACCTTGGAATCTATGTTATTTATCTTTTATGCCTTACAGGGAAATCAAAATCTATGAAGGTAGAGGAATTGAGGATTATCAGTACCCTATCACAATGAAAATAAAATAACATCATAATATCCACCATGGAAGTAGCCCCCAGAATGGTGTGTAACCCTCCCATTGTCGCCTCCCTCTCTCCATTGAAAACCAAAAATTTGTTCCACGAGTGTAAGATCATTATTTTCGATGACAAAGAGATTCTACATTCCCAATGAATAGGTAACCATGGGGATGGATTATTGACTTCCTTTACTACCCATGTACACCCCCTTTTTAGAGTTTTTTATCACATGCTTTCTTCTCCTAGGTGGTGTGGCCCATGTTATTGATGATTCACTCAGTCTTCATTTCCTGAGGCTTCCTTGATAGGTATTTCTTTTTCATACTTAAATAAAATATATTAGTGTTATTTTAAATGAGTAAAATATAGTAATTATTTTCAAAATTATTATCTTAATCTATAAAATACTAAACTCCTAAATTAAGTATGATGTAATAATTTTCTCATCCATGGGAAAGGATTGAACCATTCTATTCTATAATAAAGGTAATGCTAAACTATATATTTTATGATTACTACGATGGTGGGAGAGAAATAAATTCCCCCATCTCAAGGTATCATATTTCTATTTCATTACCATTGGAGATGTTACCATGACATTCATCACTATTTATGACTTTTTCCTACAATGATATACATGAATCTCTTTTACTGGGTGATTGGTAATTCATAGAATAAATTTTCAATGATATGTTTCCCTACCTCATATAGGAGTCAGGATTTACATTCATGGAATCTTAATGTATAAATCTATAAATAGATTCCCCAAAACAAGAATTAATTTTTTTATGATTTAGGTATGATATGATTTTTTAGGATAAAAAATTAATATATAAAAATATTGTACTATAAAAATAGTAAGAAGAGATACTATAACATTAAATTATACCATAATTACATTTTTAGCCCGTGAAAAAATAGAAATATAGTTCATTACAATTGACCCACACTCATACATTCTTATCATGTTCAATATTGAGGAAAATTTAGTGAAGGACCTTAAAATTGTCGATGTAGGAGTATTGGATATAGTAACTATATTTAAATAATTATATATTTTAAGATATTCAATGGACTGTCTTGTTTTGATGGTTTTCAACATTATTTAGTGCCTCAAAATCTTTAGTGTTCTCATAAAAATACATGTTCTAGTTCATGGAATGGTGGTGATTTGGATACATTTTCTAAACAAATAAATATATTAATTACACCATTAAGTTATTGGGAGGTAATTATTTTGTAATGTCTATATGGTAGAACAAGAATGATATAATATATATTCACAATTCATTCAAAAGTGGAATTTAGTTATTCTATTTCCTAGTGCCTTATTCATCAATCCTATAGGACCATAAACATAAAAAAATCAATAGTTTTCTTAGTTGAGTAGAGTAATTCATAACCTATATAGTCACATATAAGGGTGTATAGTCTACCATAGGAAGATATACTAATTGTTTTCTCAAATATAAAATTGACATGGTTGATAAAATAATAATCAAAGATAAAACACACTTTTTTGATGTTATCAATCTCTTATATTCCTATTAGTAAAAGGAACACATCTGGGTATCTTCAATAAATTTAGTTTGATAATGTTATGAAATGGTATCAATGTGGGGAGTGACATCAAAATATATAACATTGGGATGACCTCCCCCATCGATTCATCGCTCGACATTATGGAGATGAAATATGTTGTGAATAAAAGATTAATAATATAGATAATGTATGTAATATATATTTATGTAGGACCTCTAGGATTATCAACATTCTTTCTATGAGAAGGTATAATTTAGTTACTAATTTTTATGTTGCATTCATTATTATAATATTCATGTTAGCTAATTTTTAGTTTTTATTAGTATTTAATGACATATTCACTTTAAATAACCTCTTAGGGAATTAGATTTCAATCTCTATGAGATCCCCTATTGATGTAGTATTTTGTACAGTATTCAGAGGAGTGAAAAATTTTATGGTTAACAATTATATTAGGAGGGGGATCTCCAAAATAAGACTAATGTGAAGGGAATTAATGATTTATATTCAAAATGCTCTAGGGAGCACCTATGTGGAAAATAACATTTGTCGAAATTCATAATATCAGAATTTAAAATAGTGAAGTGAGGGAAACAATGGATGATAATCAACATTTTTCTACAATGAGTAGGAACATAATAATTTATATATTCGATTTCATTTGGAGGCCCTCCATGAATATTATTCTATATAAGACATACTATTTAGTTTTCCAATAATCCATGAGGTGCAAATCCCCTTGAAATTCTTTGTGGAGGACCTATGCAATTTTCTAATATTATAAAATCGGTAGGACACCCAAATATATGGTTTCCTTCAATTATGTATATGTATTTAATGGGTTTTCCCCGTTCTTAGATCATTAACAATTTAGTTTTATTGATGTGAGTTTCAAAAAAAGATACATATAACACCTATAGAGCATAAATATATTACCTAAAATGGTCTTAAAAAATATGAACATAGACTGAGTCCTATGTATCAACTACATATTTCCCCCATTGAGCCCTCCTTCTGTATAATTTTGTTTAATAAATCATAATTAGAACATTTCTCATATTTCATCCATAAATTATTATATATGAAAATCATTTACAATATCTATCATAGGAATATTTCATGTTTCCATCATCATATGATGATTAGATTCTAGGGTATGTATTGGAAGATGAATTTGGACATTCAACAATGATTTATCATCCAACCAACCATTTTTATCCCTTTTATTTGGTTTCTTGGGTTGGAATTTTAGGTTTTTGTTCTATAATATTAACTCGTTAGTATATTCATAAAGTGTTTTTTCTATGTAACACGAGTGATCATAATTAATTTTAGGATCTCTACTTGGATGATGCCAAATTATGGTAGGTAAAATTTTAATTTCCATCCACAACCCCATTATATAATTGATAAATATTTTTTTATGATCCTTAGAGAGACTACAAATGATATTATATATAGAAATAATATTCATCTACTTATTATTGGTCTATCATTCGAAATATGAACTATTGGGTCTCATCTGTTAAAATTTATTCTTATGATTACTCAAAAATTAGGATCGAGAAATTCTTGTGAAACTCAAACAAGTATTAAACCAACATGAACTAGGGTAATACTTATTCTAATAATTCTAGGTAGGAATTCATGGAAACATCGATTATTATTTCTCAAAAAAATTTCATATGAATCAGGTTGTGCTATCTAAAAGCCTATGGTTCCATAATCATTCCACTTGTTGGGTGAAGAATTATTTCTTATCATGGTAAATTCATTGATGATATTTTTATTTTATTGGAAATATTAAAGGTTAAATCTGAAAAAAGAAACCCACCAATGTAAATTTTTTATTGAAAGAGTCATGCACATTATATATTTTACATTTTCAAGTATTTTTTGTTTAGATGTCTAATTTATTCCCAAATACGCTAAATACCCATACTTTTTCTAGATGTTAACATGAACAATAGGGTTATACGATCACATGGAAAAAACTTTATTGTTTTAAGAAAACCTCAATTTTTGGTTGATGTATCATAGGACAATAACATGAGTTTTTTATTTCAAACATTGGGACGTTCCAATAGTTTTATGAATTTTTTTGAAATGGTTTCCTATTAAAATATCATCTACTCTAGTCATCAAAATGGTTCATTGATACAACATGATGATGATTACATTTTCATGTTTTAGTGGCTATTCATATTTCCCCTAGTGGTTTATTACAATACTATTTCATTGGAAAAAGTTGGAAAATATATAATTTAACAATATCTTTGGATGTGGAGCGTGTTATAGAACAAATATTAGTCCATTGATAGGTACATCCTATGTATCCCTATGATCGGAATAAATAAATATTATTAATTTTGATTCCATGGAGTACATAATAACTTTTATGTTTTTAGGACACTATAAAATGTTGTAAAATTTAAATTAATTTATTTATATAAAAATTGATTCTTTTTAATCAGGAATCCATTACTAAAAGACATTTATTTTATGTACTTGTATCGAATGAAGGATGAAATATATTTTATTCTCTCACACTCCAGAAATAATGATTCCACATCTATGGTAAAAATATAAGACAACATAAATTACCTTTTAAAATGAGGCATCCATGATAGATTTAGTACCTTTTATGGGTCATTATCTAAGAATATAGTTACATGAGAATTAAAATATCCTTTTCCAATTGAATATAATTTTAATTTCATTATTAAAAAATAAATTAATTTCCCTTAAATTTTGTTCATAAAATAATAGATGGTGTGATTTTAAATATTTTTCATTTATCGACATAGTTTCTTTTTCTGATTATTTTTATGATACATACAAATCAAACTATATTTAAGGTATTTTTGATTTTAATGTAATGGTGATTAACCAATCAATGGTTAGTGTGGACATATATATATGTTACCCTTTCTTTTTTGAAATTATTTTATTATACACTTTTTAGAGAGGGTCTGATTGGGGATTATAAAAATATGTAAACACTTTGAATATTTGGATCATACATGGGAAAAAAGGATAATGTAATAAAAGAGAATACTCTAAAATAAAAGAAATAAAGGGAGGCTAAAATAGGTGTGATAGTGTAGTTGTCTAATTTAGGCTACTGAGTGTCTGCATAATCATTTGGGAACATAATTCAACATAATTAGGGATTTTATGGACAATGAATCCCTATAGATTTCTTATTACTATAGGAATAAATAACCAATGATGGTTAAACAGGGTAGTGTGGAAGAATTTGTTGGATATATATAGTTTTCTAGTTTAATGGACCCCTAAATATACTCTATATAGTATCCTATGGTAATGTATTCCTAATAAGTTCCTCAAAGATTCATTGGAATATAGAGCATTATTGAGTTTCTTAGAGGGTTTCGAGATTAATGGAATAATAGTTAAGCTCTATAGGGTATAATGGGTGAATTGAGAACAAGTGGGGATCTATGAGTGTTTGGTTGGTTAAATAGAACCATAGTAGATATCTTTATATTTTCCGTAGATAATAACACTCAATTAATAATATCTATGGTTTTATATGGGAATAATTCCTTAGTTCATTTTATTAGGGTGTCATGGTTGAATGATTACTTTATATTTAGAATAATGTGTAATAACTATTCATCCAAAACTAACATAATTTTATGGTAAATTTTCATTCATTATGTTTTTTGGGTAAAATCATTTAGATAATGCAATTACATATCATATATATTATTTTCATTATATATCATGTTAGATAGTCACTCGATGGAAAAATAGGGATATTAAATGGAAGTATTCGTAAATTTGGGAAAAATATTCAAAAAAAAATTCATTTATATTTTCCAAATTAGAGATATGGGTCCACATATGTATAAAAACGTATTAAACATCATTACATGGGGTGACCAGTCATTACTACCTAAGGTTCTGGTGTTGTGGATAACAATAACCAGAGATAATTATTGAACACAAACACTCATGAAACATGTTTTATTTTATTAAGAAGTAGATAAAAATAAATCATATGGTGTGGTTTTATGGATACCCATTAATTCCCAAAATTTGATGTTATTAATAAAAAATAAATAACAATTAAATTAATGCCTTTTACCATATAAAATGAGATTACCAATAGAGACACGATTGGTTGAAAAATCAATCAAATTCATGATCGTGAAATTATTTCATTAAATCTTATAGATATTTTATACCCATGAAGGTTATTGGTATAGATATTATATTGGCACCTTGAATAATTTAAATCAAAAAATCCACCTATTACTCTTATAGAATCACTAAAAAATCATTAAAAACTGCATCTAGATAATAATCAATGATAAAATTAATAACATTCCCAATGACATTCTTAATATTATTTTGAATCATCCATACATCCTAATATGTAATTCACATCCACTACCGTAAATCGTTATCGTATATTTTAGAGTCATTATTCAATTAAATAATTAAATTGTATCACTTATCACATGATGAAATTATGGTCATCTGTCTATGAAATAATAAATATGTGATTTGAACCATATATTCAGTTAAAATATATTGATACTGTGGAACCCATTCAAAATTAGTATGTGTGAATAACAAAGATTTTAATGACCCTAAAAAAAGTGGCACTTGTTGGTCCCCACGAGATATGAATAAAAAATTTTCCACATTGGGTGATCATGGAAAAAAATAATGATATAAACTTCATAAATAACATTCTTTTAATTAATCAATAATATGTAGAAATTTATTTTTTATATCATTAAAATTGTATACTAACTTATATATAGGTGACTAGTATCATACATCAATTAATGGAAGAACCATTTTAATGTTATATTAGAACCTATTAAATAAAAAATAACTAACTTGAACCTCTCTATAATCTCTAGAAACTACATACATAAAAGACTAAAAAACATCTCAATATTTATCCCATCACTATGAATGTATTTATTAACTATTAATAGATATCCCAAATTTCATTTGGTTACACTCCACTCTAGAGCAATTTTCAATGATTGAAATTCATATATTCAAGATGAATTATTACCTCCAATCTTTAGAGGTCATTCATGTAAATATATTTTTAACATAAGGATTTTACCAAAATTTTATATTCCATTTCATATCTTGATCAAACTAATCACATATTTTAACACAATGACAATTTGAGAATTATGTTTTTTGAATTAATTTATCTTTTTAATTTTTTTCATTTCACACGATACAGATATATATATATATATATTAAAACACTAATTCGAACATGTATTTCACATTAAATATCAACTTTTCTTATGCTACATGGGATACCAACTTGCCTTTCACTACTAGCAACACCAACTAGGCGTACGATGTACGCAATACTAAGTTTCTATAGAACACCATTATATATATAATTAACTAAATGAGATAATTATAAAATATCCATTAAAAATATTTATAGTAATATTAATAACTAAATTAAAAATACTTTTTATAATAATAGTATATAAATAAAACACATTGATTGTGAAAGATGAGATTTTTGGTAAAGTCCTTCTATGTTAAAAATTCTGCTTTCTTGAATAGACCAATTATAATAACAAATTTTTTTACAGACATATATAAATTTAATTTTATTAAATAAAATTAATTTTTTAAATTTATGACATCGAAATTATTGTTGTGTGAATTTTTTGTATTTTTTAGAGAAACAAAATTTTTTATGAATAGTTAAAATTCTGCTATTAAGTTAAACACTGCATTTTTAAAATTACTATTAATGATAAAAGATATTATAAAATTTTATTAATGTAAAATTAGATTAATATTAAATATATTAATCAAATTCAGTTAATTATGACAAATTTCACTAAAAAAATTAATATAAATGTTTAACAAACATTTGATCATTTTTTTTCAATAAAACCAATTATTTTATCTCGTATGTGTTATTAAAATTAACCATAGTTTTTATTCTTCTATGAATTGAATTTAAAAAATAAAACATAAAAAATTGTATTCAGTATAATATTTACATTCTAATACTACCATGTTAATTTTATTAACAAAATGATTAGTAGAAGTGATTTAAATTAACCCCAACAGTTTAGGCCAAATTAAGCTTAATAAGGGACTAAACCTTAAAATTAAGGGATTAAATGATTTTATAAAGTTGATAAAAAACCATTTAATGCCCCTATATCCACCATTTTTATTAAATTAAATATTTTCTTTCGTTTGGTATCACTTTTTTTATGTAATAACATGTGCACACATAACATGTTTCGAGAAATTCCAAATGGGTCATTTTTCATTCCTATAAAAGGCCACCAACTCAACCTAACCCT
Source organism: Viscum album (assembly GCA_963277665.1). Lineage (NCBI taxonomy): Eukaryota > Viridiplantae > Streptophyta > Magnoliopsida > Santalales > Viscaceae > Viscum > Viscum album. Next base: position 956,619,176 of record OY728126.1, read on the forward strand.
CCCACCTATAAAACATTCCATGTTTATACAAGATAATCCCAGTTATACTCCCAAAAATCCTCCCTTCGACCTTGAATATTTCCTTAGGGAATAATGCTTATCACGGAGGCCTTTTCGCACAAACCAAAAGAATTTACCTGATTTAGAGGTAATGTCTTCTCTCGAGCTATTTTCCATTATTTTATTTATTTACACCATCTACTCTCTTTATTATATTAATGTTTTATTTAAATATCTTATATATAATAGATTTTTTATACAAATTTTTCAAAATACACATACACACACCTTCATCTAATGGATGTTGAACACACCGTATATGTGTATGGCGAACTACTACATTAGGAAAAGATGAATTTTCATTTCTCCTTTACCACCAATAATGGTGTCCAAGATTATGGAAAATATATTTAAATATATCATATATTATATTTATTGTGTATTTATTATTCTTAATTAATTTTAAAACACACATTTATTTACATTCCATTTGGTGTTAATACGATAATATCATTTGAGGATGTGTGGACTACCACCGCCTCTACGTGACGTGATTCGGTCACACACCACATGGAATGCATTACGGATGGGTTTAGTGAAACTATATGATATATATGATATATTAATTATAATATAATAAATATATATATATATGTGTGTGTGTGTGTTAATATATATATATATATTCATATATATATATATGTCATTTTTATTTCTTTCATTCAATATGACACGAAAAACAGGAACACCATTCATGTGTACATATGAATGACCATCTCCATGATTGGTGTATTCAATTTCATATATATTAATGTTATAAATACATATAATGGATTTATATTATATTTATATAATGATTTACATTCTGGAATCATGATATAAGAATAAGCACCAATGATATAAAAAATTAAGACCCATTTGGAAAGTAAAGTGAATATTACCGGAAGTGAAACTTTAACATAGGATCACTAACTAGATAGAAATATAATGTCATAACAAAAAAAATATGGTATTATATATGAGAATATTATTATATATAATGTGTATAATAGAATTATATTTATTATACAGGAAGCTTGTACGAGTACGGAGAGAGTCAAGACACAGTGAAAGGGGATTCAATCTCACATTTAATTTCTGTGAGGTACATGTTATCTTCAACACACACTATTTTTACGTGGTTTATATACCTAAAATAATTTTATATGATGCACCTTAAACATATATTTATGGGTATTCACATTTCCTTGTTCTAATCCTTATTTCATGGGGTTTAGGATTCAAAAGTTTCCAAATCGATAAAATGTTGTATCTCAATTTTTCTTCTTTTGGGGGTCATGTTTTAATATGTACTAAAACTATTTTTTTAAGGATAACATAGTTACATTATAAATTAAATATAATGAATCTGAATCTTTTCATGATATTATATGCTTTATGTAATTTACTCTCCTTACATGTAGAGTATGCACCCAATATTCCATGTTATAAGAGTTAATTGAGACAATGTCATTTCTTTTTCTGATTTTTTATGTTTATGTTTCATTTGATGAAATCATATGATCCATATCTAAATATAATTCATGACATTCTTTATACTATTTTATTTCATTATATACTCATGTATGGGTACCATATTCTACTCTTTGGAACATATGATAGTTAAGAATGTGTTTTAAGGAAAGCCCGATATTAAACATTCTTTGGTAAAAAATATATGTTTTCTAAAAAGGGTTTCTTAGAATATTATAAAATTATCCTGTTATCATTAAAATAAATTTTTAAACTATTTCTCATTTACCCATAAATTCATGGGAATATTCTTCTTGATTTATGAACACATAATTTTTCTATATTTTTTTTCATACCAAAGGAAGGTACTTTTGACATCGTACCATATGTATGGATTTACCCAACATCATTTCTACGAATCCTCCTTTTAATTTTTAAATGATATACTCTTCAATAAAATGTTTTTAAATTATATTTTTCATGAAAACTGGATATCAAAATATTTTCTTTATTTCTTTACAAGATTTCATGAAAAACGGGTGTCCAAACATTCTCAATATCTTTTTATAAGTTTCAAAAGTGTTTTTGATGTTAATGGTTTATTAAATGTTTTGAATATTATTTAACATGTTTTCTAGGGAAAGGGTTTTAAATATTATTTCATGCATTGTTCATTTATTTTGAAGGTAATTTCTGTGATAAATATTTTCAAATTGTTTTATGTATTAAAAAACCTTTTTCAAACAAGAAAGGATATTTTCATCATGAATTGATTTTAAAAGATATTTCAAAATTAATTTCCATATAAGACGCCATATATTGATGTTACACATTCCAATCTAAAGGTACAATTTAATTTCGTTATATGAAAGGGTTAAGCGTAATTTCATGGTCTCTATGAATAACATTTCCCCTTCTTGGGTTATATGTGTATGAAATCTATTACTCCATCATTGTTTATGCTTTTAATTACGTTATAATGAAACATAAAATTTTCTTATTGGTTTTTATATGTTTAAATGTTTATGAAAACCATTTTATTTCATGGGTTAGAAAATATATATTTATGATCAATTTTCAAATATATTTATGATTTTATTAAATGACGTGTGAGACATATATCTTCTTTCAATGCATTGGCTAACATTTTATATCTCTTGTGAGAAACAAACATGGTCTTGGGAGTGATCCATGACTGATATTATGGACATGAGAATGACCCATGACAACTAAGATGGGTTTAGGAGTTAACTCATGCTACTATGATGGCTATGGTATTTAACTATGGCTACTATGATGGGATGGGGATTGAACCCATACTACAAAGATGGTCTCAGATGTGATGTGTTGGCTACTATGTAAATCATTATATGCTTATGTTTTTTCCACAATTACATGTATTATTCATATCTTATGGTTTTTTGGATTATGATACTTATATCATATGATTCCTTTCATCCAAACCTCCAATATTTATGCCATGATTTTTGTTTTGATTTTTTTATACAAATGGTATGATATGATATTTGCAATATCCCATAATCATACCCTTATACTCATTTTTATGCTTACATGTCTCTTGTGTTTACCCTTAATGATCATTTGAGCTCACACCTTTTATTTTTTCCTTTCCCCTCAGGTTATGATGATATGTACAATGTTTTATTTGTCTAAGAATGGTTCTAGTTATTAAGAAACTTGTGGGAGATGATGCATCTCATATATTTACAATTTTTTTCTTCCTTATTTACAAAGGCACTACACAAACAATGGCCATTGGTAATCTATTTGTATAATTTTTAATTTTTCTACATATGTTATGTAATGTTAATGATTGAAAATGGAGGGTCATTATAGTTGGTATTAGACCCAGGTTATAAGGACACAACCTTAAAACATTACATTATATTGAATTAAATGAATAATTCACATTTCAGATCTTTTCAAGTTCATAGTTTTAGAGAATTTGGCTATACCTATTACATTACATCTCAAAAATTACAAAGTAAACAATTATACTCATTTTCAATTTTTTTATAAAATAAAAACTATTGGAAAAAATATTCATGCCAAGTTCAATGTTTTAGATAGCATGATTGTACCTTGATCCCATCATTGACCATATTCATCATGATGTCCCATAAAAAAATTTCAAAAACTTGGGATGAGCATAAAAAGCTCAGATAAGGGTTATAAAACAAAGAATGAAAACATTAGGTCATAACTAAATACATAACATAAGCTATTTAACATATCTCATGAAATCATAAGATTTATGAAATACACCTATAAATAATAAATCATAAAGGTATCTTGTGGCATACATACAATAGTTATGTTGTATCTTTCCCAACCACATAGGGAGTTACAATTGAAATACCCATCATAGTATATTACAAAAATCACTTTTAAGAAACATTAATATTTACCTTAGTCACATTACCCAATGCATTAGAGAGCTATATCGGTATCAACCACCCTAGGTTTATCATGAAACCACCCATATACGTAAATAATGCACAAGAACCATAACATATTAATAAAACAAAAAACAAACAAAACGGAAAGATAACATTTCCATATTTCAATCACAATATATCATTTAAATATATTGACATAAAAATACATTATAAAAATTATTTTCAATAGAAAAATATGTAAAAGACTATATTTTATTTATTTTCCTTTTAAAAACATTACGACCTGTTATGGAAGCTGTAGATCAAATAATACTAGTGGCGGCGGAAAGGTCATTGTCACCGCATATGATAAAAAGGAACATTCCTTTATCGTCATTTAGTAAAAAGCCTCTTAAAAATGATACATATTTAATGAAATGAAAATTCAAAGGTGTTTAAACAACATATAAAAGAAAGTTGTATATAAAACAAAATATGACTCAGTGAAAGAAGATTGAGATGAAGACCCTTACCTCGTGTCCGACCTGACTCGATCATTCATTAATATCCTGAATAATAAACCAAAGATAATTTTGACTTTTTTAAGAACCTTTTTCATGTCAATTATTACTTTTATATTAATTATTACCATTGAATAACAATTATTTTATTATTTGAGTTAATATCGGACATTTTTTCGATGTTCGAAACTTGGGTAAAAAATGATCTTTTTATTATTATAAATTGTCCTTCTATTCAAAATTCCATTATCTCAAAAATGATATTCTTCATGTATATATCCTATATATCCTTTAAATTTAGTATATATATGTATTTAAAATAGTACTTAACAATTTGTGATAAGAAATGAAATGCACCATTCATGGAGACAGTAAACTGTTCGTACGCATGAACTCCACTTTTATTTATATTTCATATTTAATTGAATAAAAACATAATGATACCTAAGTGTATTATAATTCTAGTATAAAAGAATATATAATTTAATTAAATACATATTTTATATGTTCCACATATTGCATGAATGAATAATATCACTTTTAGGGGGCGGTAGTCTGCATTTCCTCAAATCAAATTATCATATTTACCAAATTTCGAAACCATAAAGGTATTCTATAAATGAAAAATAAAGAAGAATATAAACAATATAAATATAATATATATGAAATATAAATAAAATTCCATCTTAATGGCCACCATAAGAGGTTGTAGGATAAATCTTAACAATCATCATTTCTTGAGGCAGTAGTTCGCCGTCCACATAAACAATATATTCTTTACACATTAGATGGAGGTGTGTGTAAGTGTAGTTAGAATCCTTATCCTATCAAAAACCTAGTATATTTAGGATATTGTTTTTTATATAAAATAAAGGAATAAAAAGATATTTGGGTGTTGTAGAAGGAAAATAAAGAAAAAGATATTAAGAGAAGACGTTACCTTTAAATCGGGTCTCTCTCTATGGTTTGAACCAAAATTTTTTATTTAATTTTTTTCTGCATAGGGAACAGATTCTAGGAGGATGATAGGGATGTACGTAGATTAACTGGGAAGTGTTTGGATGATCCAAGGTTCTTTATATGTGTGAGGAATGAGTTATAAGTGAGGGATTTTTATAAGGGGGTGGAGGGGATCTTTATTGATGATTAAAAATATAATTTTATTATATAATGATTTTCAGTACCTAAAGGCCCGCAACATTATTAATGTCGAATATAAGATGATTCATGTTAGAAATAAATTCATACAACAATAATTGTATGGATTTTTTATGTTATTTTAATCTTTAAAATCATATTTATTTAAATCAATCATTAATGAGGTAAACACTACATCATTGTCTTTTCATAAATAATATTATTTATTTGAAATGTAAAAATTATAAAAAAAATTATAATGATGTAGGAAATATTTTTATACTTCATATGAATATTTATTGTTGAATATATAACTTATATATAACCACATGTAAGAATTGATTTACTAAAATATATATGTTTAGGTCATTTCTGTCATTAATTTAAATTAATTAATATTAAGTGTCATTATAACTCCCAAGTGGCTCCATCAAGTCTCAAAAGTGAACCAAGGATGACTGTGGTCATAAATGTTTCATCCAATAGGCTTAAGACACATTTTAGGGTAATTTAATGTTATTATAATAATGTTTTTACACATATTTACCAGATTTACCTTTTAACCATGGTAAATAAAATCTTTACTAAAGTAAATATTGAACATTTATAAATATAAATGTTAAATATTTACACAATTTTGACCTCCTAATTCGAAATATGAAATCTAATTTTCCTAATTCAATACATAAAAGAAGAAGAAATTAATTTAATATTAATTCCTGCTGTAAAAAAATCATGTTTTTTTAGAAATAATAACGATCAAAAGATTGACAGTTATTTATATCCAATTTCAATGTGAAATTATATCCAATGACCAACATTGGGTTAAATGGTAAAAATATAATCTGATTATACTTTAAAACCAATTAAAAAGTGAATTTAACCATACAAATAAATAATATTAATAGGATTTTTTGAATTAGAATACAATATTTATCACTATTCATTATGAAATGAATTTTATCAGAAAAATACCAAAATTTCAGCCAAAGTAAATTTTGATTTCCCGGTATTAAAGAAGAATTTTATTTTGTAAAATAGAACATATTAAATTTATTAATACTAGATTTAAAAATTGTTCACCATTAAAAAGTGGTAAATCTACCTTTTAATGAATATTAGAGTAATTAGGCTTAAAATCAGATTCTTTATTATTTATTTCCTATAAGATAGATTGGGTAAATGTGAAAACATTTAAAAAACATATATATTCATATTTTAGTTAGTTATGCCCATTCCTTCCTACACAATGGCTAGCCATTAAGTACCATTTAAAATAATATTATATTATTATTTTTCAAAATGAAGAAACATTGTGTACAACGTAATTTTTCAAAGAATCTCGTTGTTGCGTGTCAGGCACACCATCAAACATAGAATCCCCATTAAAATGAAATTAATATTTAATTCACAAATATTAATAAATATGAATATGTCATATTTTTTATTTACCTCGGATGTTACATCATTCCCCCCTTTTGGGAATTGCATCCCCGCAATTCTATTCACTTATCATATAAGTGGGGGAATTTATGCCTCCTTGAATTTTCAGATTTCCACGTTACCTCTTCAACCATATGGTTTTTTAGAAAACTTTTACCTGATTAATTATGTTATTCAGAAATACTTTCTCTCTTTAGTCAATAATTTGGACTAGTAATTCCTCATAAGAGATATTCTCTTCAAACTAAACTACCTCTAGGATGAAAACATGAAATGGATCTAGCATATTTTGGCTCATCATTGAATCATGAAAAACATTGTGTACCAGGGATAATCATAGAGGTAAAGCCACTCTGTACACAACTGATCCAACTTTCACCTAGATTTTATAAGGTCCAATTAACCTCATACTCAACATTCCCTTCTTTCCAAAACGCATCACACTTTTCCATGGAAAAAACTTTGAGAATAACATGATCACCTACCTCAAAATAAGGATCCTTCCTTTGGTTATCCGCATAACTTTTATGCCTACTCTAAGCTGTTCTCATGTTGTTCCGAATCAACTAAACTTTTTTTACCATCACTTCTATGAATTTTGGTCCCATCAACTTCCTTTCACCCACTTCATCCCATGAAGTTGAAGTTTGACAGCACTTCCCATATAATGCCTCAAATAATGCCATCTGTATATTGGAATGAAAATTGTTATTGTAAGATAATTCAACCAACAAAATATGTTGGTCCCAATTTCCTTGGTAATCAATCGAGAAAGAATATAACATATCCTCCAAGGTCTGAATTTTTCATTTTGACTACCCAAATGATTGAGGATGAAAAGTTGTTCTAAAATTTAATTCAGTACCCAACATCTTCTAAAGGCTTTCCATAAAGTTAAATGTAAACCTATGATCACGATCAAATATAATGGAGAGGGGAACACCATGAAACATGACTATATTTTTAACATATAACCAAAAAAATTGGTCTAGAGAAAAAGTATCTCGAATAGAAAGTAAATGAGCATGTTTAGTCAATCGATCAACAAAAACCCAGATTTCATTATTACATCTGGATGTATTTTGTAATCCCACAACAATGTCCTTGGATATATTTTCTCATTTCCAATCTGGAACCAGTAAAAACTAAAGCATCACTTTTGGTAACCACTTATCTAATTTAACATATTGAAAAGTCAAACACTTCAATGTAAAATCATAAATATCTCTTTTCATTCAATTACACCAAAAATACTCTTGAAAATCTATGTTCATCTTAGTACTACCTGGATGAACTGAAAATGGTGAACTCTAAGCTTCACATAAAAACTCATTATTCCACAATGAATCAAAAGACACCAATAATCTCTACCCAAACTTCAAAACACAAACATTATCCATGTTAAAATTAGGAAGCATACCCTTCTCATCCAACTCTACGGTTTCCTGTAACTCACTGTCTTCCTTCTGTGCTTTATTAATTCTGTCTGATATAGATTATTTCACTAACACCTAGAAAAAAATAGAGGAATTTCCTACACCAAAAAATTCTATTCCATTGTTCATCAAATCAGAACCCAAATGATCACGTTCCAAATGTATCATGGTTAATGAAGCATTACTTTTTCGACTCAAAGCATCACCCACTTTATTTTCCTTTCTTGGATTGTAATGGATTGTGCAATCATAATCCTTGATTAATTCCAACCATATCATATGTCTCATGTTTAATTCTTTTTGAATGAATATATACTTCAAACATTTGTGATTAGTATATATTTAACACTTTACCTCATAAAAATGGAGCCTCCGAAATTTTATAGAAAAAACAGCAGCAATTAATTCCAAATCATGTGTAGGGTAACCTAACTCATGAGGTTTCATCTAACATGATGCATAAGAAATTAACTGATCATTCTTCATAAGGACACAACCAAGTACATTCATTAAATCATTATGGTAGATAACAAACTCAGCATTTCTAGAAGGCAGTGCAAAAACTGAAGCATTCACCAATTTTCTTTTCAATTTCTGAAAACAATCATCACATTATTTTTTCCAGATAAACTTAACACCATTTCATATTTACTTTTTCAATGGGATAGATAACCATGAAATATTTTCACAAACCTCTGGTAATAACATTAAAATCATATAAAACATTGATTATTGGATATATTTGTGGGTGTTGGCCTTTATTCAACAACTTTTGTTTATATAGGATCAACAGTTATGCCATTTTTGGAAAAAATTTGACCATGAAAAAAACATTTATGTAACAAAAACTCATGCTTACTGAATTTCAAATTAAATTTCATTTTATTTAAGGTTTCAAGACAACCCTTAAATGACATTCACTCTACTCATTACTTTTTGAATAAAAAAAATATCATTAAGGAACACAACCACAAACATATCCAGAAACTCATGGAAAATTCTATTCATAATATCCATGAACACAATAGGTGCATTGGTCAACCCAAAAGGTATATCCACAAATTCATAGTGGTCATATCTAGTAAAAAAACGTTCTTCAGAATGTATGCTCCCTTTACTTTCAATTGATTGTATCCCGAACTCAAATAAATCTTAAAAAAAATACAGAGTCCCTTGGAGGTGATCAAACAACTCATCGATATGAGCCAAAGGATACTTGTTTTTAACAGTGATGTTATTCAACGCTCTATAATCAAAGAAAAGTATCATCAAACCATCTTTATTTTTAACAAACAAGACAGGGGCACCCCATGGTGATGTTCTAGGTCGAATGAAATCGTTATCTAATAACTCATGCAGTTGGTTATTTATCTCTAATATTTCAATTTGACCCATTTGATAAAAGGGTTTTGTAATTAGAGAAGCATCAAGAACTAAGTCAATGGTAAATCCAACTTCCCAATCAGCTATAATACTAGGCAGCTCATCAGAAAAAAAAACAAGGTTATCATTTACCACTGAAATATCACAAATCTGAACAGTTCCTTTTTTTCAACAATATGTACAAGGTAACATTAATTTACATCTTTTACTAGTTTCACAGCTTCCTGATATGTTATCAAATGTAAGCATTCATAATTGTACACAAATTAAAAATCATTCTGAAAAGAAACCTCATTATCTTTGTAGTCAATAATATCATGATAAATAGAACGTCAATCCATACCCAAAATAACATCAAACTCTACTAGAAGAAAAGCAATATGATTTGCAGGTATATTCTTTCCACACATAAGGACATGAAGGTTCTTATAATTTCTTTTTGTCTCAGCATTTACCCCAATTGTTTTTACCATAAGTTCATTATTCATATCGTGAGATGGAATTCAAAATTTACTAGAAAACACATCCTAAATTAACCAATGCATAGACCCCAAACCAGACAACACATTGGCATATTATGATCTGACAAATATTGTACCTTCTACTACATCATTAGATGGACTAACATCTGCTGAAGTATTATCAATAGATTTCACCACCCCTTTCTTCTTGTAGTTTGGCTGCTTTTACTCTGTTGAGCTCTTTGTTGGACACTCATATTCGTAAGGATCCATTTCGTTCCACATAAAAAGAATTTACTGACTAAAAATCAGATTTTTTCATACCATTATCCTAATATTTTTTAGTGCAATTACAAGCCATATATCCCATTTTACCATATCAGTAGCACTTTCCACAATTAAAAATACATTCCCAAGCATGTTTTTTACCACAATTTTCACAAACTGTAAACTTATGTTTCTTACCATTATACGTTTTTTAAGAGTTATTCCCTTTTGTCTTCCACCTCGTCCTCTTATTCTGTTGTTTTTCATAGAACACTAGATCATTGGAAAACTCCATTTCTAACTTCTCCGCACATCGAAAAAGTTTTTCATAGCTTTTTAACCATGAGAAGATAAATCCCTTTGATACATTGGATTTAATCTCGAGTAATAATGATCGATTTTACTATCAAACCATCGTATTAAATTTTGAGCATACCCTGTCAGTCGAGTAAATTTTTCTTCCATAAGCTGCTATTAAGTCACCCTCCTTCCTCAATTAAAGAAATTGTTTTTCCATCCTAAGATGAACTAAATTTGTAAAATATTTCTCAAGAAAAATACCATTGAACTAATCCCAATCAAGAGCATAAATTTTTTCACTATTCATGTTATTATTCACCATCTTCCAACACTGATCAGCTTCACCTTAAAAATGCTAAACATCAAGACTACCCTTTGGATGTTCTGAACACCCCATGACATAATAAATCTTCTCCAGTGCATTAATCCACCCTTCAGCTAGAACAGGGTCAAATGATCCTCTGAATGATGTGGGGTGTAGCCTAATGAAATACTTCACTATTGACATGTTCTTATGCGATTGATCTGGATGATTTCATTCATGGATACCACCACCATTTATAGCCTGATTCAACTATCCCATCACTACTACAAGTTGTTCAGTTCAGATTCTGACCATCTCAGGTTACTGATTTGAAAGGTTGTCTTCTTCCTGATTTCATTCCATCATATCTACCCTATTTCTTTTTTAGAAAACCATTCTAAACATATAAATTTCTTTAGCGAAACAACATCGTAATCTGTAAATGCTATATCATTTAAATCATAACATAAACAAAAAATAAATTATGGATATTATTTAAACAATATCCTAAATCCGAAATTTTCCTTAACTAACCTATGATTCCAACTATAAGTACCCAGCCTTTAAAAATTACATGTTCATGAATTAAATGAATAATTTTCATTGAGGATCTTTTTAGGTTAAGTGTTTTAGATAATTACACTTTAACTATAACATTACATCACATAAATTATAATGTAGACAATTCTCCTCAGTTTCCATTGTTTTTATAAAATAAAAACTATTAAAAAATTGTCATGTCTAGTTCCATGTTTTAGACAACATGAGTTTCCCTGGATCCCATCCTTGATAATATTCATCTTTTTGTCCTGTGAAAAACATTTTAAAAACATTGGATGAGCATAAAAAGATCTATATGGGTTATAAAACAAGGAAAGAAAACAGTAGATCATCAACACATACATAACATATGATCTTTAACATATATCATGAAATAATATTATTTACAATATAAACATAGAAATCATACATCATAAAGGTAACTTGTGGCATACATAATGTTCTTACTTTTTATAATTCACCGCCCTGTATGGAGTTATATTTGGAATAATCATAACTATTTATTCCCTAAATCACGTAGCAGAAACATTCATGTTTACCTCTGTAATGTTACTTATTTCATTAGTGATCTATCTCCGGCTTACCCACCATAGGTTTTTCATGGAACCACCTTTATATGTAAACAATGAACAAGAACCATAACAAGTTCATAACATATAGAAAACATAAAGGAGAGATACCATTTACACATTTCAATCACAATATATCATTTGAATATATTGACATAAAAAATACATTATTAAAACCATTTTCAATACCAAAATACACAAAATAGTATATGGTATTTATTTTCCTTTTAAAAAGATTATGGCTTGTTAAGGAAACTATAGATCAAATAAAACTTCTAACGGCGGAAAGGACGTTGTCACCAAGTACATTAAAAAGAAACACTCATTTTCTGTTTTTTGGTAAAACACCTCATAGAAAAAGATTCTCTTTGAAAGAAATTAAAATTTAAATGTGTATATACACTGTATAAAAGAAGTCATGTATAAAACAAAATATTAATTAATAAAAGGAGATTGAGACGAAGTCCCTTACCTCGTGTCCGACTTGACTTTATCTTTCACTAATATCTTGAATAATAAACTAATGTTAGTTAAAACTTCCTTAAGAACATTTTTCAAGTCTATTATTCCTTTTATATCAATTATTTACTTGCTAAAACAATTAGTTAATAATTTGTGTTCATATCGGACATTTTTTCGATGATTAGAACTTGAGTTAAAAATGAACTAGTTATAATTATAAATTGTTCTTGTGGTCAAAATTACATTATCTCCACGATGATATTCATAATTTAAATATCATATATATCATATATATCCAGTATATATATTTATTTATAATAGTACAAAACATTTGGAGATAATAAATGAAATGCATTGTTCATGGAGACAGTAAGTCTTATGCACGCATGAATGCTACTTTCATTTTTATATCATATTTAATGGAATAAAAACATAATGATACATAGTTATATTATAATTCCATTATTATATCATAAATAATTTAAATAACTCCATCCTTTATATGCTCCATGTATGGAATAAATGTGTCATATCACTTCGAGGGGCGGTAGTCCACAATTTCTTAAATGAAATGGTCGTATTTACCCACTATTGGAACAATAAAAGTATTATATAAATGAAAAATGCAAAATCATAGAAACAATATAAATATAATATATATCACATATAAATATAGTTATATATTAATTTCCATCATAATAAATTATAAGAGAATATTGAACAATCATCGTTTCGTGCGGCAGTACTTCGTTGTCCAAAGAAACAATATTTTTTACTCATTTGATGGATGTGTGTGAAATTTTAGTTAGAATCCTTATCATAAAAAACCTAGTATATTGAGGATACTATTGTTTTTATAAAATAAAGGAATAAAACATGTTTAGGAAGTTGGTGAAGGAAAATAATAAAAATGTACTTAAGAGAATACGTTACTTTTAAATCTGGTATCTCCCTTTGGGTTGAACCAAAAGGTTTTATTGAATTCCTTTATGCTTAGATAACGGCTTCTAGGAGGAGTAGAGGGATCTAATGAGATTAATTGGGCAGTGTTTGGATGAGCCAAGGGGATTGATAAGTGTGAGAAATGGGTTAGAAGTGAGGGTTTTTTTTATAAGGGGGATGAGGGGCCCTTTATGAATATATAAAAATATAATTTTATTATAAATTTATATTCAGTTTCTAAATGTCCGAAAATTATTAAAGACGAATATATGATGACTCATGGTCTAAATAAAATCGTCAAAAAATGAGTTTGACAAGTTTTGGACATTGTTTTAAAATTTATAATCTTATTTATTAAAATCATTGATTAATGAGGTAAACAATCCATCATTATTGTGTCATAACTAATTTTATATATATGATGTCTAAAAATTATAAAAAAATATCATGATGTTGAAATATTTTTAGTTTTAAAATTAATATTTATAGTTTATGTGATAATATATATAACCCCATGTAAAAATTGATTTATTAAAATATATATGTTTAAGTCATTTTTGTGATTACTTAAAATTATTTAATATAATGTGTCATTGTCACTCCCATGTGGCTCCATGGAGTCCACAAATAGATCCAAGGATTCCCATGGTTGAAAATCAACCATCCAAAAGGATTAGGACACATTTTAGTGTAATTTAATATTATTATAATAATATTTTCTTATCCTTATTTACTAGATTTACCCTTTATCCATGGTAAATAAATTTTATACTGAAGTGAATATTCATAATGTCTCAAAATAAAAGATATCCATTTAAAAAAATTGGACCTTCATATTCCAAATATGGAATCCATTTTTTCAAATTAAAAACATAGAAGTGGCAGAAATTAATTTAAAATTAATTCAAGTGGTCAAAACAAAAAATGTGTTTTTTAAGAAATAATAACAATCAAAAGATTGACAATTATTTATGTCCAATTTCAATTTGAAAGTAATTCCAATGACCAAAATTTGGTTAAATAGTAAAAATATAATTTCATTATACTTTAAAACCAATTAAAAGTATAATTTAACATTATAAAGAAATTAGATTAAAATGTAGTGTGGAATTAAAATACAGTATTTCTCAATATTCAATAAGAAGTGAATTTTATCATTAAAATAACAAAATTTAATCCAAAGTAGATTTTTATGTCTTAATAATAATATTGATTTTTATTTTGTCAAATATAACATATAAAATTGTTAAAAAATATATTTAAAAATGGTTTCCCATTAAAAAGCAGTAAATCGACCATTTAATGAATATTTGGGTATTTGTGCTTAAAATCATATTCTTTATTAATTTAATCTTATAATGTTTATTGGGTATTTTTAAAAACATTTAACAAACATGTATATTCATATTGTACATAGTTCTTTCCATTCCCGCCAATACAACGACATGGCATTAACTACCATTTAAAATAGTATCATATTATTAATTTTCTGTATAACCCAATGTTGTGTGCAATGTAAAATTTCAAAGAAACTTGTTGTTGTGTATCAGGTTTGCCATCAAACATATAAACACCATTAAAGTAAAATTAATATTTAATTACCAAATATTAATAAATTTGAAAATGTTATATTATTTATTTACCTAATATGTTACACAGATTATAGTTAACCGTTTTTAACTAAGATGATACATCTTTAGTTAGATCTCTATGTATATTTCTAAGTATATGTATAGGGATGTCTGTAATGATAATTATAGGTAGGAATTAACATTTAGGAAAATGTCCTGGTATTCCAATAAAGGATAAAGTTATTGGTTTCCATGAAATACATACCTTACTAAAAACTACATGTGGATGTGGCTCTGGTATAGATATATTTAGGGGTAAAAACTCCAACACGATGTTACAGGATAGACTCTAGGTAATCCTGTACACACTAACAGGCCTTGTTGCACACCTCGATTGATAATCTTGGGGGATATGCTTTCAGAATTGATAATCTCTTCACAAATAATCATGAAGGATTTAGATATATGTTAGATTTGAATATCCTAGGATACACCAAAGATGTTATATATTATAGAAGGTGTGAGGAATTTTAAATCCAATAATTAATTAATTATTAGACTACGTAGTTTTCTTATATGATAAGTAATGCTCAAATTAGGCTTCTCGTTTTAGTCAATGGTGAGAACTAGAATGAACTGGACTAATTTTGAATTTGATGGAATATATTTTATTGATATGTCAAGTGATATGATCACTAGAGTGAAAGATGCTGCGATCATACCTAATTTGTTTTCAATTAACATGATTAACAATGGTTACCTTAACAAACACTCGGACTCACCGAGGAAGATAATGAGGGAGTTCTCTACGATTTCTTATAATGGGGACCACGAAGTAAAGAATATTTTGATTCATTTGTGTCAAGAATGAGGAAATAATAACGTATGTGAATGTATTAGAGGAACAAGAAGGTGTTTTGACTATGGAAAACAAGGAAAGAAATCATGTGGCTCTAAGGGAAAAATTAATAATTCGGTTAACAAAATTGATGGGGATTTTATCCCCCCTAAGTCATCATTGATGGTTAATTGTATTATGTGTGGATAAAATGAAAAAATGCAACCCAATGCCCCAAGAGGAATGTTCCTCAAGAGAATCAGTATGGTTGTGTGATTAATAGTTATATTGTGGATGATGACGAGAATATGGATGAAATGTGAATGGAAAGATGTATTATTTTTAATGTATTACGGATAAAGTATTTGATGTATTTAAGTATTTTGATGAAAAATTTGTGAATAATTAAATATACAAAGATTTTTATAATTATGTTTTTTCACTCATTATTTAATTTTTTTGTTGAATGTTCCCTATTGGCTAGTGATTTGATTTAATGAAAAGTTGATATTTTAACTATGGTAATGTATCACTTAATATGTTTTGAATGTTAAGATAATACATTATGGATAATGATACTTGGGATATAAATAAGTAGATTGGATAATATTTATTACCTTGTAACTATGTAAGGACTTGTTTATAGGTGGTTTATTCTACAACTAATGATGTTCAAAACATATTTTTATTTAATGAGTAAATACAATAAACATCGGAGTGAGGAATAAAGCATGTTTTGTAAAAGGATTTAGGGTAATTCAGGTTTTTACCTTGTTTCATGAGAGTATATGCGGAGGGTATTCATGTATTTTGAATGAGAAAACCATGATATAAATTGTGATATATAGGGGAATCAATTTTAATCAAATTTTGTTACTCTCTTTCAAATGTATTGGATTTTTCACTATTATGTAGGGTTATAAAGTTAACCTTTCATGAAATGTTTATGTTATGCTTCAGAGGTGGTATTTTGGAAATGATTTTCAACTGAAAAACATTTTTAAAAGGATTATCAGTTTTTAACCATATTTTATGGATGAAAATATCATATAATATATTATTGTGGGTTTAATGGAATATATCATGTATTTTGGGGGAAACCAATCCAGTTTGATAAGGCAGTGGGTGTTGAACAGATGATCGATGGACAATAAGTGTTTCACACCTACCACTAGCATAAGCGATGCCCTGGTTAGTGTATAATTATTTTTTTGAATAAATATTTATGATTAACCAGTATTGTTACATTAATTTTTTTAGATTTGGTCTGGTTGATTTTTTTAGAGTATAATTTTGTGATTTTATATTATTTTGGGCCTTAAGATTCGTTAAAAGTGGACATTACTGTTTTATTCACCAAAGATAATTTTTGAACATCAATTACATGTGGTAATGGATGTATTAGATATTTTTCAAAGAGAAAACCAAAAATGAAGTTTTTATAGAAAATTATCAATATTTACTCAGAATTCTAAATGTGATAAAAAAAATGTTTTTCAAATATATTAAATTCTGTTGAACCAATGGCTTCTGGAATCATCAATGTTTCTGAAATCGAGGACCTTAACATTAATTTGATCATTAAATTATTTTTCATTTATGAACTCAATTTCTCTTTAAAAATATTTATGGTTTTACTTAATGTCTAACCCTCACACGTAACCTATGTTCTCTGATGTGGAAACCCAATTATTTGTTACATTGGGTAACCATTATGGTTCCAAATATTACATCTTAAGTGAAGTTTTAGTATCCAATTTTATGATGTGGGTTTATATTAATGAAACATTCTATTATTAAAACATTGATAAGCCAGATGAATTTAAAGGGAAATATTCAATTTAATTGGGAAGAATGTAACACCCTGGGATATGGAGAATTATTTTTTTTCTAAATTATTTTCTCTTTTAAATATTTTTCATTTCACATGGAACTAGAAATATATATATATATATATATATATATATATTAAAAAAATTATCCAATCATTCTTTTTTACATTCAATTCCAACATTTATTGGGCTATATTCAATACCAACGTGGCTTTAACTACTAGAAACACCGACTTGGCGTATGATTCACACAACACTGAGTTCCTATGAAACACACAAACACAAACACACACACATATATATAATTTAATTTGATAATAATATAATAATAATATAATATATTTTTAGTAATATAAATAAATAATTTTCAATTTTTTTTAATTGTTATATAAATAAATCCTTTTGATAATGAAAGATGATATTTTCTATAATGGCCTATTATGTGAAAAATTCTATTTTTTATAGACCTGTTTTTAATAGTAAAATTAATTTTATAAAAAATTTGAAACTGAATTTGATAAAATGAACATGATTTTTTAATTTATAATGTAAAATTTATCCTAGGTTTAATTTTTTTGGAATTTTCAAAGAAACTTTATATTTTGATGAATGTTGA
This sequence comes from Viscum album, assembly GCA_963277665.1. Taxonomy (NCBI): domain Eukaryota; kingdom Viridiplantae; phylum Streptophyta; class Magnoliopsida; order Santalales; family Viscaceae; genus Viscum; species Viscum album. Next base: position 956,637,730 of record OY728126.1, read on the forward strand.
AAAATATGACATTTTAGTCAAAACTGCATTTTTAATTAATTATTAATGTTAAATGAATATATAAATTCTTTAAGGTCACAATCTAACAATATTATATATAATAATATTATTCATTTCATTATAATTAATTTCACTATTAAATTGAATAAAAAATATTACCATACTTTTGAACATTTTTTTACTTTAAAACCTCGTTATTTCACCCCATTTACAGGATAGAGTTAATCTTAATTTGTATAATTTTATGAATTGTATTTTAAAAATACAACATAAAAAATTTTATTCAGTATAATATTATTTTTCTAATAATACCATGTTAATTTTTTGACCAAAATTAATAGTAAAATCCATTAAAATTAATCACACTAGTTAAGGCCAAATTAAGATTAATTCCTGAAAAATCCTTAAAACTAAGGGCCCAAATAACCTATAAAATTTTATAATTCCCAATAATGTTTATAAGTCTTCTTTAAAATTTTAGTTATTGTGTTTTGTAGAATATTTTGTCTATTTTAGGTATGAACAGGTGCACTCCTATCTTGTATATCGAAATTCTAAATGAGTCCTTTTTCCCTACAAAATGCCTCCACATATACCCATTCCTCACACCACTAAAACCTATTATGTTTGTGAAAAACCTCCAAAAGTAGCCTATCAAAAATAATCACATAAAACTTGAAGCCAAACTTAGGGTATAAATTTTCTCAATGTATTATTTTTGGATAATTTAAAAGGGGTTACCTGATTTAAAGGTAATGTTTTCTCAGAATCACTTTTACTTTATTTTCCTTTTTCACCCCCTCCACTCCAATTATTACATTATTTTGTGAAAATAGATTAATCCATACACTAGGATGTTTGTATACAACGTTTTCAATATATTTATATAAAAACCTCCATCTAATAGATGTTGAAAATTCTATTTCTTATGTACGATGAAATACAACCTCACAGAATTATGATTGTTCTTGCCTATTTTACCATTGACTGTGGTAAAACATAATATGGAAAATCTATTTATATATGTCATATTTTATATTTAATATGTATTTAATATTCATTATTCCTTATAAAACAAAAGTATCCTTACATTCCATTAGGTGTTAATACAATAATCTTGTATGAGAAAATGTGGACTACCGCCCCTTCAAAGTGTTGTGATTCATTCACACCCCCATGTAATTTATTTAGGATGGGTTTAAAAAACATATATTATATATATGATATATTAATTATAATTTAATAATATAGATATATACATATTTATATTTATATATTTTTTCTTTATTTATTTCTATATGACAATAAAAATTAAAACAACGTTCATGTGAATGTACGACTTACTGTCTCAATGAATGAAGTATTTAATTTCATAATTATTAATGTAATAAATAATTATAATATAAATATCATGGATATAAATTATACTTATTTCAAAATTTATACTCTGTAATAATGATATAATTAAAAGTACCATCGATATAACAAATTATGACACATGTGAAAAGCAATGTGAATATTAAATGAATTGAAACATTAACACAGTATTGTTAACAAGAGGGTAATATAAGGTCATAATAAAACCACATATGGTATTATGTATAAGAATATTCTTCTATAAAATATGTATAATATAATTATATTTATTATAGAGGATTATTGTATGAGTACGGAGAGACTCAAGATACATGTTACGGGGATTTACTCTCACTATAAATTTTCATGTGATACATGTTATATTCGACACCCAATATTTTTGTTTGGTGTAAGTACTACCAATGAACATATTATAAGTGAATTATATTAATATTTAGGGTTATTCACATTAACATATTATGATTCGTCATTAATGGGGTTTAATATTCAAAAGATACAAGTTATGTAAAATGTTTTATCTCAATTTGTCTTCTTTGAGACATAAGTTTTATTATTTATATAAACTATTTTTAGAGGATAAAAATTATAAATTTTTATGAAATATCATGATTTTTAATATTTTCATGATATTATATGAATCATGTAATTTATTATCTTTACATTGAGAGTATGAACCCATTATACCATGTTTTAATAGTTTATTGCGATAGTCTCATTTCTTTTTGAGGTTGTTTATGTGTATTTCATTGGATCCATGATTATAAAAAAATAAAAACACTAGTTTCATTAAACATTAATATCCACAATATGAAAAAAATTATAAAAATTTATTTTTCTTAGTCACATGGTAATTAGTCAAATATTATTCATAGAATTAAAAATAAATTATTCATAATCACACGAACCCATAATTATTTCATCTACAATGATTCAAAATGGTCCAGGAATAACCCAATAATCAAAAAATAATGTGTGGGACAAATATATAATTATCATATAAAAACAAAATAAATACATTCCCAAGGTGAAATTAAACTTATTATCCTATCATTATTGTATGGAATAGAAAAAAAATCAAAAAACAAGTGCTAGTATTTGTTTTCACATCAATATTTCCTGATTTTTAACATTGGTTATTGCATGACATTATTGTAGGAGAAATTCTAATTATTCATTTACATTTGTTTAAAAACTATCATTATAAAAGTATTATATTATGTTTTTTAAGTCAGTTATTTTTTAATGGTTTTGGAAAGACACATATTTCATATAGTTTATTAGAAAACTATGATGAAAACCCTATACTAGTGGGGTTTTAGGTCGGTTATTACATAATCAATGTGAAAAAATATCACAGTTATGTGTTTTAATGTCAGTTTGTGATATCCAATTTACAAAAACATTATGACTGGTTTTTCATGTCGTTTATTATATAACTAATGTGAAAATGGGGTTTTCACCCCGACTATTTGGAAGCCTATGTGTAATACCATTTGTTAGTGTTTTTCCACATTGATTATCATAGAAATAACAGGAAACACTTTTGTTAAATATTTTTTCCCTCTCCTTTCCACATTATATAAGAAGATGAACACACAAAAAACTAGATGAATCCAAGAAGTAGAAGTTGAATGGATATAACCAAAAAACCCATTTAAAAGTAAACAATCTAAAACTACCATATATAATAAAAACAAACTAAAATGAAAAAATTACTATGAAATGATTTTCCAATCAAAATACATTTGCAATTATAAAATTCAAAATTATATTATATGGTTCAAAATTAAATTTACATGTGTCTCATCTAATGTGTACTACAAGGCCAAGGTTCATAAAAAATATACCATTTAAAAGGTTTTTATTTAATATGTGTCGTGAATAAAAAAAGAAATATCATGGAAAATTTTATAATGAAATACACCCATATGATCTTTCTAACATTCTTTATTGAATTTATGTAAAAAATAAATCTTAAGAAATAATATTGTAATTCTTTTACACCTTAATCTTCATCGAAATGTTTTTTAATGAGATTGTCAATATAAAATAGAATTATAATTTAATTTATCCAAAAGTTAGGAATTTTAAATGAAAACCCACCATTGATTTTACATAACTAATATTGGTGGTCTTCATTCTTATGGTCTCTTGAATAAAATCAAATTATTGATTAGAAAAAATATAATACAAATAAATTTAAAAGTATTTATAATATAAACTCATATTAAAAATTACAACTTAATTTTCAAATAAAATATTAAAATTTATTCTCACTTTCCATGGATTTAGAAAAACAAGTAATGTACATTCTCTTATGGAAAATAAACACATAACATCTAATGAAAACTAATATAAAATAGAATTTAAGGTTATTGTATATTATGATAGAATATATATAATTCTTTCTGAGATATATGTTTCAAAATCATGAAGATAGAGAAATTGATAGCATTGAATAATATCATTATTTATATATCATTTAGCTATATAAATTTTTCATTTTTCTCTAGTCATTGACTACTCTATAGGTGAAACATGCTATGGATCCATAAATCAATATTCATTTTTCCTATAATTATTCATATACATTTCATAATGATATATAACACAAAGAATATATAAAAATAAATTTTCAATAAGATAAATATACATAAAGAATTATGTTACGACTTACATAGAAAAAAATTTCCATAATTTTATTCCCAACCAAATCTATTTACAATCTCCATCATATATTTTTTTAAATGTTCCAAAACCATTTCATTCCCACAATAAATAATGTAATGTCTCATATTATCCAAAATTTAAAGATCCTTATTTTTTTCTAATTCCATTAAACATCCATTTATATGATGTTTAATCATGTTAATAGTCTTTGGAGTGTGTTTGATGCTCATTCATAGCCTAGAACCCTAAAATGGGAGAAACAGACTATGCTAAATGTTTAATCTACAATTGTGTAACAAATGGCCCATGACCTTGTGAGTGTTGCATGTTTTGGGATAGATATTTATTTTAGGGTTTGTTCATGGTTTGTAGAGACCCAAATCATTATGTCCATAGACATTACATTAATTTTTCGGAATACTTAATACCTGACAAAAACAGATGCCCAAAGACAGTATTAGTTTAGTTTCTTTGGAAACTCGGAACATAATCTTCTAATAATGGTGAAAGATCTTCAAAATCTCTCATAATGATCATCCACTTTTGATTTCTTACCTAAAACCTTTCTTTATATACTGGGGAATAGAAAACATAAAACGGGTGAGCTCAAATGCTTAGTAGGGGTAAACATAGGTAATATAAAACAATACCTAAACATTTGAATGTAACAACATGAACATAAAACATCAAAATCATGAGTAATGACATAAATATTGACATTGAATAAAACATAGATCATAAAGGAATATTATCCATGATAAAATAGCATGGGAATAAACCATGTAATTATGGAAACCATTAAGCACATGTTATGATTTCCATAGTATCCAAGGCATTGCTTCCAAGACCATCATAGTGGACAAAGTCCATTACTGAACCGTGTTTACTTGTCGTTCCAGCCGTAAATTACTGAACCAGATTAACCCGCCATTCAAGCCATGTCTATCTCATGAGATATAAATATTTACCCAATGCATTTTAGGGAGATATATTTCCCAATCATATCATAATGAAATCATTCTTACATGTGCCACAAAGTAAACATAAATCATTAATCATAACCTAAAGAATAAAATGGATTTCATAAACATCATCCCATCCTAACATAATCCATATAAAACAATGGATATCATTTAATCATTAACAAAATAAAACCATGTAAATAATAGGGACATTATATTTGAAACATGACCACATTAATGAATGACATCTTAGATGGAAAATAGTCTCGATAAAACACTTGAAATAAATTCTGGAGGAAAATATGCTTTCTTCTTCAAATTCATTTTCTTTTCTCAAGATGCAATGCAATTTTAAAATAAAAGGATTTTGTTGAAAATAATCATGAAATCTTGTACAGTAAGCTTCATGAAAATATGGAATTATGAGACCGTAACAATACATTCGCGGAATATAAGTTAAAAAATTATTTTCCTTGTAATTTTGCCAGAAAAGTCAAAAAGCACCTCGTATGGTAAACAAAAGAAATATTCCTTACATACCTTGTGGTAAAGGAAAAAAGGGTCAAAATGAATTTAAACATTAATGTAACAATATTTACAATTTTATAAAAACATTTTGAGAACATATGGACATGGATGATAAACATAGCCCCATTAAATACTTATGAATAAACACTCTTAGATAAGAATGAGATTGGAATAATTATCTTTTAATAATTATATTCAGTGGAATCATACATGTTATAAAATAAGGAAAATTACAGAAATATTTAAATAAAATATTTCTCATAATAAAAATCATAAAACATTCATGGTAATCATAAACACCATAAATAGCTGGAGATTAAGGCATATGTCTCACAGAAATAAAAGTGAGACGAAATAATCCCTTACCTTAGGTCCGATATGCTTTGTATTTATCTGAAACTCTTCTATAGTGGGTTTAGACATATAATTAACATTTAATAGAACCATAATACTATTTATCATATCATATATGATTCACATAACACTTTATATTACCCGTTAATTTTTCAATTCCATGTTAAATCAGTGTTTTGGATAAAATTGTTTCATTTATCGTACATGTTTTGACTTGTAATTATTCATATGATTACTTAGATCATGATTACAGATTTCCATAATGTAAAACATGATTTATATATAATATATATTCATCATATAAATATATATAATAGATCGATAAATAGAATGAAATACACCATTCATAGAGATGGTAGGTCGTACGTACGCATGAATGTTGTTTTTGTTTCCTTATTAAAATGAATGGAAGCGAAGGGAATATATATATACCAAAATACAGTAGCATTATTATGTAATATATTTCATGATTACTTATTATATATACTTTATAATCATTCTTTAATGTTCAACTTGGAGAATGAATCTTATCGCATCGTGGAGACGGTAATCAGTACGTACGCACAAGTGATAATATCGTTACCATAGTTATTTAATGGTGTTGGAGAGGATGATATAATATATCAGAATTATTATAATTTTACAATAATCATATATATTTATTATTTACACCGTTATACCCATCTATGTATGGTGGTGGTGGAAAATAGATTACACCACGGTGTAGAGACGGTATTCTGTATGTATGCACACGCGGTGATTTAGTTTTATGTAGGATGGATAGAAGGTGAAATAGTGTTGCTTCATATTTATAATAACATATCATTATATGAGTGATACTGATGTTATTAATTTATTATGAGACAAAAAAATAATAGGAAGTATAAGAAGAAATTAATTTTAAAGAATTGGTAAAGGATATTACCTCTTCTTTAACGCGACTCTTCTAAACCTCCTCTTAGGGAACGAAATTGGGACTTTAAAGAATACTAGGACCTCTAGCATGTTTATAGATAAGTTTAGAAGAGAAATAAGCTTCCATTTCCCAATATTGAAGGCTCAAAATTGTATGAGGAGGAGAGAGATGAGGTGCTCTTTTATTAGGGAGGAGAGGCGCACCTTTGGAATCATAAGAAATATTAATTTATAATAAATTAAAACCACACATAAAATCCAAAAAAATGACTCAATTATAATATAAGATGAGATAGGGTTGTAATATCAACAAAAAATAAAATTTATACAGGTTTTTAATTTATTTTAATCCTTATCAAATCGATTTATCCATATTTAATATATTTAATTTTTTGTGGTAACAATATTCTAAATTTTAAATTATTATAAATAATTACTTATGTGTTGTGAATTTTCCATAATTGGATACTTTATGACATTTTAGAGAATATCAATAAATATTTATTATTTTTAAATATTTTTTTGATTTTTAAACAATTTTATAATATGTTATATTTTTAAAATAACAACAGTGTCAATTTTGACACTATTCATTTATTTGAATTTAAAATAAATCCAAACAGAAGATATTTTCTAACTAAAATATTTAATAGATTCATAACATGTCATATTTATCTTGAAAATTCGAGTATCACATTAAATAGTTAATATAATATTTATTTTAATAATTTTAAACCATTTATTTGATATTTTAATAAATAAAATAATTTCAACATCAATATATCTTTATAATTAATGATAATTATTTAATCCTTAAAGATAATAAATAAATTCACATGATTTATATAATTTTTATTATATTTATGGACACAATTCATGTTTTATTTTTTATGATGTTTATCACTAAATTTAAATTATTACACTTATAAGATATAATAGAGTGACATGTTGTCACTTTCTATGGTTTTAATAATAGTTATATAATTTTCATGGTCCAAAGTCCATGAAATGAATCTATTCTAACCGTTAGGTGATATGGGTCAACTTTTATTCAACCAATAGAATTTTGGTAGGTGTTAGGGTAATTTTATAATCTTATTTTTACCCTTATTTACCAGATTTACCTTTAATTGTATTAAATAAAAATTACAGTAGTTACTATTCATAATATCAAAAAAAAATAACCTATTAACATAAATTGGCCCCACTAAATCCAAATATAGAATAAATTTCTCAAATTTCAAAACATAGAAGTTGAAATTATTAATTTAAAATTAATCCCGTTGTTAAGAAAATGTGTTTTAAAAGTTAAAACATGTTTAAAGATTGAAATGTTTTTACCTATTAATTCAATGTAAAATTAATTATAATGAATTACATTAAATCAAATGTTAAAAATATAATCTATTTATACATTAAAACCATTCAATATTATAATTTAACCATATAAATTATCTCGATGAAAATGTTGTTTTTAATTAACATTTAGCTTATTTTTACTATTCATCAAAATAAGAAAGTAAACAGAAAAATATTAAAAAATTATCCAATGAAAATATTTATATCCTTATAGAAATAAATAATTTTATTTCTTCAAATTGAACTTACAAATGTTTCAAAACTAGATTTAAGGTGGGTGCACCATCAAAAGGTGGAAAAACTGCATTTTTTTAAAAATACTTATTTTACCAAAAAAATTTATTTTGTTCTCATACCATGTTCTAGATAATGTGTATGATAAATTATAATGTTATAAAATTAATAATTTGGTTAATACTATTCATAACGGCTACTTCATAATAATATTATAAAAATGTATCATTGTTTAGTGAAACTCAGTATTGCGTATAACAAACGCTATTGATGAAGGTCTCTCTTGTGTAAAACACAAGCTAAGAATAGTATTTTGTATACTAAAAGATAATATGGAGTTTCATATAGAGAAATATAGTCTTGGTGAAGCGTAAAACACAATACATTAAAGAAATTAAAAATAATATTTCTCAAAAAATCTCAGGGTGTTACATTGTACCCACATTAAAATGATTTTTTCCCACGAAATTCGTCAGGGTTATAAATCATTTTCTATTAGAAAGTTGCATTCATAGAAACCCACATTGTAAAAAGTAAATATAAAACTTATTTTTAAAAAGGAATGTTAGAAACATAACAGTCATCCAAAGCAACTCAGCACTGGGTTTCCACATAGGAGAATATAGGTAAAAATATGGATATGGAAGAGAAATCTAACCATAATGTTTGGATAAAAAGTGGTAGTGAACATGGCTATGAAAAAGAAAATAATAACATATTCATAAATTTGGGATGATATAAGGTACCATCTAATTCATCATATATGAGGGCACTAGGAAATCATTTTTAATTTTCAAGATAATTTCCCTAATGTTGAAGAAGTTTTGAATTAAAAGAAATACTTAATTGATTTTTGTACAATCTCACTGTTGTTTGTGCCTTGAATAATTTCCATATCATATCTTAAGAAAATTAATTTGAATTTTTCTTCTGTGAAGTGTTATAAAATCATGTGATAAAATGATATGTCATTCCATCTGTCTCAAACATAAGGTTAGAAAAAGTTATATTCATAAGTAAATCTTATGTTGAGATTAATAGTATGTGGTTACAAAAATGGACTTATACATCATCTATCATAACAGTTAATAAAATAAAACTATTTTCTACTAACCATGGAGTTCTTGTAGGCCATTGGTAGGTGATAAAGGCATGTCTCACTTCGGTTGTGGGTTCGATTCCTACAACCTTGTCCGATGTGACGGGTTGTCGTTCGTCCTTCCGGTTGTCCTTTTTCTAAAACATCACCATTATAACATTCCAGAAATAATATCGAAAAAAGCTTCTATCCTTAAACAATACTATCTGATTTCCATAATAATCCATTATATTCTTTATTCTTATCCAGAATACTTCTATCCAATCTCATAGTATAATGAAAATGACTACTAGATATGTCATCTACCGAGCATGTGAATACGATCATCAACCCCCCCACCCAATATATTATACGATATATCTTGTTGGTCACATTTCAAACATGTGAATACCTTAATCATGTATTCTCTTGAAAAATTAATACCCATTTAACCTTAGTGAAAACATGAATGCTATAAAATGTTAACTCATTCCACATACCAAAATCCCACATTTCTATATATTCAATCCTTGATATCACTTTGTTCTTATATAATTCATGAGCTCATTAATAATATCAGACATATTATTTTCTCATTATCCCTTCATTATGCACATATCATTTGCTTTCCAAAAATATTTCAATCACTTTTCATGGTTACGGGTACCATATAATTAATGAAAACCACAATAATTCAATACATAGATATTCAAATATTCCACAATACTATAAATGATATTCCACAACATTATTTTGGAATCTCATTACATAAACACATAATCATTCCACCACATCATTTTCATACTCAACATCACCAATAGTGATCTCATGTGACTTCTCTTTTTCCTTTTCCTTAAGAGGTTGTTGATTTCGATCATCATTAACCCTTGGATTAGAGAATTGGTTAGCATAATTCCCTATTTTCATGCACTTGTATAATTGAAGCGTTGGTGGATCGTTCTCTATAGTCTTTTCTTTATTCACTTCATTAGAAAACTTTTTCCCATTACTTCAGCACTCAGCTGCTCGATGAACTTCTTTTCTACACTTGAAACATTTTCTAGTACCTTTTAGATAATATCTACCATTCTTTTTTCCACACTATGAGTATAAATAAACATTCACCTTCTTTTCAACATTATTCTGAGGTTTTTCCTTGAACTCTATCTTTCTTTTCCTGTCAAAACCATGATATGGATATATAACACCAAAATACAGTTCTACCTTAATAGTACAACGCACAATTTCTTCATAGGCACTGATGTCTCTTATACCTAATCCCTATCAAATACTTGATTTTAAGACACTGAAGAATCGACTAGCTTTACTTTCAGGTTGGATTATAAAGCCAGATGCATACCTTGAAATCCTTTTAAAATTCACTTCATATATACCAACAGATTCATTATCATTTTTTTTAATATCAAGGAACTCTTTTTCCGTATTTGTTCGAAGAATATGAGAAAAGTACATATTGAAAAATATGTTCTTCATATTATCCCATTCCATGGATTCAATTTCATCTTGGGGCCTTGTATTCATAATTAGAATCCACCACTAGTCTGTTCCACCTTCTAACCGATAAACAACCAAAATGTCTTTTTTAGTCTCTATACAGAAAAGAATGGAAAATATCTTTTCAATGGTACTAATCCATTGTTCACCAACAAGTGGATCAAAAGACGCACAAAAAGAAGGTGGACATTTCCACATGAAGAACTCAATAGGATATTGTACCTTTATCGGCTCATTTGGAAGTCCAGAATAATTCATAGCTTGTGTAAGTATAGAAATAAGATTTTTCACTCCATTTCCCATCACATTTTGTTGTTCGGAAGGAAAATCATTGCATTGTCCATTACATTGATTAACATGGTTTCTTCAGGTTTCAACCATCATCTAAATCCCAAAAAGAACAGTGTGAGAGGAAAAAATCATGCTATGAAAAAAACATAATAAAGGGGGAGTACCTTCAATATATAACATATTAGGTTTAATTATAAGATTGTTACCATAATTCTAGGACTATAACTTATACATATACTTAACCTTAAGGATATCCCTAGACATATAGTAGAAATATCTCTATGGATTACACTAAATATTTCGCATCCTAGTTTCCAAAGGTTAATTAAACCTTTTCTCTTATACCAACTATAAAGACCCAAAGCTTGACATACATAGACATCACATTTCATTTGTGGAATAATTAATACATGACAAAAATAGAGGCCCAAAGACGGAATTAGTTTAGTGTCTTTGGAATCTTGGAACATAATATTCTATTAATGGTGAAAGATATTAAACATCTCCCATAATGATCTTCCCATTTTGTTTTGTTAACTAAAACCTTTCATTATATCCTTGGGAAAAGAAAACAAAAAAAAGGGTGAGCTGAAATGCTCAGTAAGGGTAAACATGGAGAATATAAAACAATCCCTAAACATTTGAATATAAGATCATGAACATAAAACATAAAAATCATGATTAATGACATAAATATTGGCAGCGCGTAAGGCATGGATCATAAAGTAAAATTAACCATGATAAAATAGCATGGGAAAAATCTTGTAATTATGGAAACCATTAAGCACATGTTATTATTTCCATAGTTGCCTAGTCATTTCTTCCAAGACCATCATAGTGGACAAATCCCATTACTGAATCGAGTTTACTTGCATTTGCAGCCATGTATTACTGAACTAGATTCACTTTCCATTCCATCCTTGTCTATCTCTTGAGATATAAATCTTTACCCAATGTATTGGAGAAAGATACAGGTCCCACTCATCATATAATGAAATCATTCTTACATGTTCCACAAAGTAAACACAAATCATTCATCAAAACCCAATGAATAAAATGGGTTTGATAAACATCATCCTATCCTAACATAATCCATATAACTAAATGTTTACCGTTTCATCATAAACAAAATCAAACCATGTAAATAATAGGGACATTATACTTGAAACATGTCCATATTCAATAATGACATCTTAGATGGAAAATAGTCTCGATGAAACACCTGAAATGAATTCTTGAGAAAAATATCCTTTCTTCCTCAAAATCATTTTCATTTATGAAAATGCCAGGAATTTTTATAAGAAAAGGATTTTGTAGAAAATAATCATGAAATATTCTACAGTAAGATTCATGAAAATAAGGAGTTTTGAAACCGTAAAAATACATTCGTGCCATACAATTTAGAAAAATATTTTCCTCGTACTTTTGCTAGAAAATTTAACAAGTACCTCATATGGTAAAAAAAGAAAGATTCCTTCCATACCGTGTTGTAAAAGTTAAAAAGGGTAAAAAATTTACATTAAACATACAAGGAAGAATAGTAACCATTTTATGAAAAAATTTTGAGAACATATGGACATGGACAATAAACATATCCCTAGTAAATACTTACGAATAAATAATCTCAGATAAGAACAAGATTTGAATAATTATCTATTACCAATTATAATCAGTGGAATCATACATGTCATAAAATAAAAAAAAGACATAAATATGTAAATATAATATTATTCATAATATAATTCATAAAACATGCATGGTAGTCATAAACACCCTAAATTGTTGGTGATTAAGGCATATGTCTCACAGAAATAAATGTTAGAGGAAATAATCCTTTACCTTAGGTCTGATATAATTCATATGTATTCGAACCTATTGTATAGTGGGTTCAAACATATTATTAACTTGTAACAGAACCATAAGAATATTTATGATATCATATATGATTCACTTACGACTTTATATTACCCGTTCATCTGTTAATTCCATGTTAAAGTAGCGTTTTAGGTAAAATTGTTTCATTTATCGTACATGTTTTGACTTGTAATTATTCATATGATTACATAGATCATGATTTCATATTTATAGAATGAATATAATTACATATATATAATATATATTCATCATATAAATATATATAATAGATCAATAAATGAAATGAAATACACCGTTCATGGAGACGGTAGGCCGTACATACGCATGAACGTTGTTTTCATTTCCTTATTAAATTGATTTGAAGTAAATGACAAATATATATACAGAAATCCAGTAGCATTATTATGTCATATATTTCAGGATTACTTATTATATATACTTTATAATCATTCATGAATGGTTAACATAGGGAATGAATCTCATCGCATCGGGGAGACTTTAATCTGTACGTACGCACAAGCGATGATATCGTTCCCATAATTATTGAATGGTATTGGGGAGGATGATAGAATATCCAAGAATTAGTATCATGTTATAATATTCATATATATTTATTATTTACACCATTATACCCATCCATGTATGTTTGTTGTGGAAAATAGATTACACCATGGCATGGAGATGGTATTTCGTACGTACGCACGCGCGGTGAATTCGTTTTCTGTAGGATGGATAGAAGGTGAAACAGAGTTGTTTATATTTATAAAAACATATAAGTATATGAGTGATATTTATGTTATTACATTATTATGAAACAACAAAAATAAGAGGAAGTATAATTAGAAATTAATTTGAAAGAATCGATAAAGGATATTACCTCTTCTTCGACGCGCCTCTTTTAAACCTCCTCTAGGGTACTACAGTTGGTCTTTGAAGAAGCAAAAATCATCTAGTATGTTTCTAGGTAAGTTTAGAAGAGAAATTGTCATGGTTTGGCTGATATTTAAGGGTCAAAATGGTGTGAGGAGGATTGGGAGGAGGATCCCTTTTATAAGGGAGCAAAGGGGCACATTTGGATACATATGAAATATTAATTTATAATAAATTCAAATCCCACTTAAAACCTGAAAAAATTACTCAATTAGAATATGAGATGATATAGGGTTGTTATGTAATCAATAAATAAAACTTAGACAAGTTTTGAATTTATTTTAAACCACATCAAATTTATTTATCCATATTTAATCTATTTAATTTTATTTGTGGTAATAATATTGTAAATTTTAAACTATTATAAATAATTACATGTGTGTTTTAAATATTCCATAATTGGATACTTTATGAAAATGAAGACCATATAAATTTCAATTTATAATTTTTAAATAGTTTTGTGATTTTTAAAAAATGTTATAATATGTTATTTTTATAAAATAACAATAGTTTCATTTTGGACACATTTTATTTATATGAATTTAAATAAAATCCAAACAGAATATATGTTCTAAATAAAAGATTTAATAGATTCATAACATGTCATATATATCTAGAAAATTCTTGTATCACATTAAATAGTTCGTATAATATTTATTTTAATATTTTTAAAACCATTTATTTGATATTTCAATCAATAAAATAATTTCAACATCACTATCATGTCATATTTAATGAAAATTATTTAATCCCTAAAAATTATAAATAAATTCACATGATGTAGATAATTTTTTTATATTTTTGGAGACTATTCATGTTCCATGTTTTATGATGTTTATCACTAAATTAAAATTATTACACTTATAAGATATAAGAGAGTGACATGTTGTCACTTTCTTTGGTTTTAATAATAATTATATAATTTTAATTGGAAAAAGTCCATGAAATGAATCTATTATGACCCTCAGTTTTATGGGTCGACTATTATTCATGAAATAGTATTTTTTCAAGAGTTAGGGTAATTTTATAATCTTATTTTTTCCCTTAATTACCTGATTTACCTTTAATAGTAGTAAATAAAAATTACAGTAGTTAATATTCAAAATACCAAAAAAATAAAAGTAACATATTAACATAATTTGGACTCACTGAACCCAAATATTGAATCCATTTTTGAAAATTCAAAACACAGAAGTTTCAGTAATTAGTTTAATATTAATCATGTTGTTAAGAAAATGGGTTTTAAAAATTAAAACATTGTCAAATATTGAAATGTTTTTAACTATGAATTCCATGTAACATTAATGCTAATGACTAACATGATATTAAATGGTAAAAATATGTTATATTTATACTTTAAAACCATTAAATATTATAATTTAATCATATAAATTATCTCTATGAAAAAATATGTTTTTAATTAAAATTTAGCGTATTTTTACTATTCATGAAAATATGAATGTTATCAGAAAAATGTTAAAAAATTGTACAAAGTAAATTTTTATATCCTTATTGAAATAAATAATTTTTTTTTTCAAATTGAACTTATTAATGTGTCAAAAACTAGATTTAAAGTGGGTGCACCATCAAAAGGCGACAATACTGCATTTTTTTAAAAATACAAATTTTACCCAAAAAAATTATTTTGTTCTCATACCATGTTCTAGATAATGTGAAAGATGAATGATAATGTTATAAAAATAAAAATTTGTTTAATACTATTCATAACGGCTAGTTCATAATAATATTATAAAAATATATCATTGTTTAGTGAAACTCGGTATTGCGTACAACACATGCTATTGAGGAAGGTCTCTCTTCTATGAAACACAAGCCAAGAATACTGTTTCATATACTAAAAGCTAATAAGGTGTTGTGTATAGAGAAAGATAGTCTTTTTGAAGCGTACAACACAAGATATTAATGAAATTAAAAGGAATATTTCTCATTAAATCTCGGGGAGTTACATGGTTAGTCAAACCGATCTCCTAACCTTTTAATGTGTTCTATGTAGTAGTTACTGGCATATGGATGGAACATGGATTGGTAAAACCATTCAGTTAAACCATTCATAGTGTAAAAATGGATGATTTTTCCAAAACTATACTATAAAATGAATTACAACTAATATTACTACTACATTACTTTTCCTCCAGTGGATGAGCATCCTCCACAGTTTTTGGAACTCTTTCCCTCTCAAATATAGGAATCTAGGTTGAGCCTCTATACATAATTCAATTTTCCAACCATTAGAAAAATTCTAATGTTTGATGTAGGATTTTTAATCCTCTCAAATCTATTTTAGGGTTCTACCTTCATCCATTGTTCTATTTTGGTGAATTCTTAATTACCCATTTTTCAAGGAATTTGAATATTTAATTGATTTTATTCAAAATAGATTTTATCAAATTCTGATACCGGATGAGGGAAGATCGATGTATGTATGGTACGTGTTCATGCCCTTTTTTGGTCGGTTCATTGTGTTTCATAAATCAGTTCCTTGTGCTCTGAGCCTAGAATTTCTATCATTGTTTAGAAATTTTCAAATTAAAAGAAATTAAATTCCTTAACTATCCATTGGAAACCAATCAAAGTAGTGAATTAAATCTATGTTTTAATCACCTTGATATGTTCCACCTAAATGGGTTGACATATTCATATAATGCAAAAATTCAACTTTTTCTTGTATTTTTAAATGCTTTTAAGGGGTTCTATATTATATTAAATTCAAAAGGGTATGTTTTAAATTTATAGGGGTGTTGAACCTAGTGACTAGCCTTACCCTATTACACTTATGGATTGATACATCTAAATTTAATTAGAGAAGTGGATTTTCCTTATTCCATAATACATTAATAGAAAATTCCCAATGATATGCTTTGGAAATAAAGCCAAATACATTCTAATTGAATAAATTGAATTTAAAGGCCCATAAAAAGAGTTATGTTTTGAATTGATAGATGTGTTGCACCTAGTGATTTTCCCTTACCCCATGAAATTTATTTATGTTTTGGTTAAATGTATCAACCACGTTCTTATGTTATGATAAATATGATTTAATTGAGTTTGATTAAGGGGTTTCCATTGACCAATGTGACTTATAATGTAAATTATTATTTAAAATGGGATATACCTTCTTATTGTAAATGTAATATATGTTATTCAAAATTATTTATGGTTACCAATGTGTTGAGGATACACTGTGGGGGTTTTGACTTAAGGACAACTTGGACATACTATTTCATATTCTTGGATATTTTAAATGTTTGTTAAATATGTCAAGGAAAAAATCTGCTATGAATGACATGGGAATTATATAAGTTATATTTATTCTTCTCTATCAAAGGGACATTAGTTACCTAGGAGAGACCCATTGGATGGTATAGAAGGAATGATTGGTTGTACCAATCAATGATAGATACTTGGGCCAATATGTGAGGTAATAGTTAAGAATTTGTAGGTTAGGTCATACTGATTTCACTTCATACAAGACAGAAATATGGGACATCAATCATTTAACATGATATAAAGACACCAAGAATATAACATTGATCAATCTCTTCAAGTGATACATGGAATGTATCTCCAGATTTCCAAGGACAAGGTCATGGAGTCTTGACATGTTTTCTAAAGAGATGATTAAAATGTTGTCAAATGAAATAAATGTTTTAAAATTGAAATGGCCATATGGTTTAGAGTTTATTGGGATGTTTTCCCCATGATCAATAACATTATTGGGGTCATTCCAGCTTAAGGAACATTTCCATCCTCGCTATATAATATTATTTTCCATTGGATCAGAGACAACATCTTAGGTTGACGAAGTTATGAATCTAAGTGAAACCCAATACAATTTAATTATTTATTAATATTTTCATGCATTTAAATTATTTAACGATAATTTTTAACTTCTAATACATGAAATTTAATGATATTAACAATTTGGGTGTCTACTTGATAAGATTATATTTCTCACCATTCTTGGGATCCTTTGGTACCCATGTAATCTTTATGGCTACATGAGTTGACAGAAGTAGGCAGCTAGATTCTAGTGCTTGAATTAAATTTCATGGGAGGAGTTAGGAGAAGAGGATTGAGCCAATTCCTGATATACTAGTTGTAGTAGTTTTCTTATTTATTTATATTTTTTAGTATGTTTTAAATTTTCTTCTAAAATTCCCCTTCCTAGAAATTTTTATATAGACATGGGATAATTTTGTAATAAAATTATTATTTTTATTTATTCATATTTCACAAATTATTTCTTTCCATTCATGGTAATGAATGTAGGTATTTGATGATATATAGATATTTTCATTTATTTTTTTGTTTCTAAATTATCTGCAATATGATCTATTTTGACCAGGGAGGGACTAGTCTCCACACAATCATAACCAAGGCCCTTTCTACTAATAGATATCCTTTGGTGTTCTAGGAGATGTGCATGAGGTTATGTGGCTCACTGCCATAGTGAATTATTGATTGGTACTTTGGGTGGGACACTATAATTTGGTATAAGAGAATTTCTCTTATGGTATCATTTTGTTTAAATATGAGACTATGAAATTTGAATTTTGTTATGATCTTGTTCCTAGGAGTAGCTACCACACATACAGTGGATACCCAAATTACATGGTATAGCTGAATTTTGTTTGTGAATGAATTTGTTACGGATTCATTGAAGTTAAAAAATGGGTGATTAAACTAATTTCTATTGTTATTGATATTGATATTTCATGTTATGAATTTTTATCCTTGGATGAAGGATATGAGGTATTTATAGATGTATACATTATAGTAGGAACAATTTTACTCTAAATTTAATTCATTTATGTCATTCCATATTTATTTCAAGTGTTCATTACATGAATTGTTTGTAATTGTCACATGTTCCTTGTTATTTAAGGTTTAGAGTTCTCTTCTAATATAATTGTTGACATAATTTAATTAATTTGACCAATAATGTCACTTTAGTTGAATTTATTAGTGTGGGATATGAAAAAATCATTCAATAACATCACCTAAGACTGTTTACACTTGTTTTCTAGCATGAGGATTAGTATGTAGTTAGTTGAGG
The DNA here is from genome assembly GCA_963277665.1 of Viscum album. NCBI lineage: Eukaryota > Viridiplantae > Streptophyta > Magnoliopsida > Santalales > Viscaceae > Viscum > Viscum album. The sequence continues at coordinate 956,656,895 of OY728126.1, forward strand.
CATAGAATTTAATTTATAAGGAAAATGGGCCCCTGTGAGTTTTAAATATCAATAAAATTAACCGGATCATGAATATAATAAGTAATTAATTATATATAGTCCTAAATGAATCATATTAATATGATTTATTGAATGATATGGTTAATTTTAATGGAAAATATGAGACATTATCCTTACCAGACCTTAGTAGTGGGTGGTGAGTAATGTTTCATTATTCATTCTGTTTTTATTTCTTTTTTATCTCTGCATGATCATGGATCCAGATTGGGGTTTTATGTTCTTATAGCCATGATTATTCTTATAAATAATTACATGTTTATGTGTCTATTTTAAATCATGTATTAGGCATGTTCATAGAGTCTCTAAATAAATTCTACTGTGATGAACTCAATCCGAAAACTGAGAAAACGGAGATGAGCATACTCCGAAGGTGGTGGTCCCTGAACCACCAATGATAAATTCTATAGTGACACATGAGGAACATTCTATATACCTTCCACTAGGTTATTTTCGTAGTTATATGATAGTTTTCTTTACTTCATGAAAATTGTGGAAGGTGTTCCTTAACCTGCACCTTATATGGAAGAGCTGAGCAGAGAATTTAAGAAGTACCATCCTCCCACCTTTATAGGGGTTGGAAGACCTCATGATTCTGAATAATTATTGAAGTATATTATGTTAATCTTGGATCAATATGAGATACATCCATATTTGGGGGTAAATAATGGGACCTATGTATTGTGTTACTCCACCAAGAATTGGTGGGATGTTCTGATGCAGGCTGATCAACATCAATATATGATCATGGTTGACATTCAGATAACCTTTGTCTACTATTTTGTCTCTTTACTCTATGAACAGAATGAGTATAAGAATTTATTCACCTTTAGATATGTTCTCTGTCAATGCTGTAATAGTCAACTCGCTTCACAGAATTAAAGTTCTTTTCACCAACCTTGACTGGTGACAAAGTGAATAATACAAACCTATTTGATGACAGACATTTTTATTCCATAAAATCATAGGTGAACATATTTTGGATTAATACCATTTCATTTATAGTGAACTAGTAGCTCATCACTGCATTGATCTTATGGGAGTCAAGACATGTGATTTAGGGAAATTCAGTTGCATGGTTGACATGCAGTGGCATAACAAGCAACATGAAGTGACGTTTCAACGGTAAAGGTGGTGGAAGGTCCATCTAGGTGGAATGGATTGGAATACTTGGGGTGTGTCACCAGTGCAGAATTCTAGGTCATAGAAAATAATAGTGTTTTTGGAACCCAATCATGTGATGGGATTGTGTTAGGAGGGTTCACCACTTGTGTCCCTACTGATCCATTCATTCAGTGCCTTGTGTATATGGTTGTGTGTCAGCACCACATTATGGTGCAGGTTCAATGACACCTCATCATGTAGGAATCTAGTTCTCTAGAGGCTTTTCAGGGTGATAATATTGTCATGGACATGGAGTTCAGACTTCAGTGTTCCATCATCTGTATAGTGCACATGCTTAAGCTACCCAGTCAGTATCTTAGGGCCAAAGTTCATACAATATGTATGTTATTCAAACTATTCCAGATGTCCAGCGTATATGTCCATCTTTAGTTATAGGTACTATTATGATAACCTTTTTATTTCAATCATCTATATCTATCATTGGTGCATCACAATATTTTCTATCTACTATAACTATAGTAAATTTGGGCTCAGTGATATAGTACTCTGTTGGTGTTATAAACCATTGAATTTTGTAAGGATTTTGAGTAGAGGGTATATGCTAGTTAAAGGAGTAACCCCATGATATATGTGTAAACCATTTATTGAAGGGTTTTTATATCCTTGAGATGAATGGTGTTTTTTTCATTCTCTATCTAGACTAGATTGTGCCTTACCGAGCCCTAGTGAATTTTCATCGCCTTAATTATTCCTTCACAATACCTAAGTAAAACATGTATATCAAAAATGATGAATGGTATATCAAGGGATATCACGATGGACCCATAAAAACTAGGCTTTGTAGGATAACATCCCATTTCTCTTATAACATTATGAGTGATCAAGGTATGTAGTATGAAGAATGTAATACTATAATGGTTCTTTTCAATGACATATTCCCTAATGATTTCTCCAATATAAGTCCTGATGTGGAGGTTTTGTTCACCATTGTGTTAGTTATATGTGTGGGCCCTATTTCTATTACTCCTTATAGGTTTGGACATATAGAGATCCAAGAACAGAAGAGGTAGCTTGGAGGCATTGGGGATATGGGTTTCATTAGACTCAGTATGTCAATATGGGGTTCTCCTATCATTTTTTCCAAGAAGGAAGATGAGACCCATTGATTGTGCCTAGATTACCACTGGCCAAAACACCTTACAGTGAATAAATGATACCCACTTCCACGCATAGTCAACCTCTTGAATAATTACTAAGCAGTAATTGTTTTCTATAACATTAATTTGAGGTCGTGCTACTATAAGGTTCATATGAGGACATTAGACATACCATGTACAATGTTCCAGAGCAGGTATAGTCTATATGCGTATCTGGCTATTTTTTTGGGTCCGACATACACACCAATAGTTTTTTTTGACATTAATGAATTGTGTTTTACACATTTATCTTGATCCTTCATGGTAGTCTTCATATATTAAAAATTATTGTAATCATGCTCTAGACACCACCTTGCTGATCATCTTCAGATTTTGTTCAGAACACTAAGAGAGCTCCAACATTAGGTGATGCTTATCACATGTCATCTTTGGTTGCACAAGGTTCTCTTCATAGGTTACATAATAAATGAGGCATGTGTGTTTGATTACCTAGATAAGGAATGCAATGTGGTTTCCTATGTTCATCTCAATAATGTTTTCAGAATTCATAGCATTATAGTGCTAGATGAATATTATAAGTGACTCATTTAGGACTTAACAATGATGAGATATCCCCTTATGGGACTTTCCAACAATGGTGTGATGTTAGTGTGGAAAAAAATGTGTGAGATATATTTTCAGGAGTTAAATGGAATACTCACCTCATCTATCTTTCTAATTTTACCTAATATGGGAAGAAGATATACTATTTACTATGACATTTTAATACTCATACAGAGTGTACATTTAATGTAGGGTGATGGATTAGGGGCATATGGTCCCTCTCCCTTAGGCCTCTTGAGTGGAACTACCCTACACGTGAACTCGATAAAAATTTGTTGTTCATGCTCTACTCTTTTGCAGGGAAAATGTTTTCTTTTCAATGTGTCTTCCCTTATATAAAACATAAATGTATACAATACATATCCCCTCAGCGGGAGTTGAATCTAAGGTACATAATTTCGGTTGAGTACCTCTACTGGTCTAAAATTGAGCTCTCTTACACACCTAGAATGGGGAATGTAGTGGCTTATTCTTTAAGATTAATTAATCTAACAGAAGCTATCAAAGAGTCCAATAGTGAGATGATTTTGATGGGGTTTTGTGATATATAGATGGAGGTTAAATAAAATAACATGCATCATGTTCCAATGACTCTATAAGTGACATAATCAATCTCTTGGAGTGGGTTGGGATGAGATTATCTGTAGAGACCCATATCTTGACGTACATTGACATTACATTACTTTTGCGGAATACTTAGTACATAACAAAAACACACACACAAGGATCGTAATAGTTTAGTGTCTTTGGAAACTTGGAACATAATCTTCTAATCGTGGTGAAAGATCTTCAATATCTCCCATAAAGATCTTCCTTTTTTTTACCTAAAACCTTTCTTTATATCCTGGGGAAAAGAAAACATAAAAGGGTGAGCTCAAATGCTCAGTAAGGGTATACAAAAGAAATAAAAATCATATCATATCTTTTTGAAAATCATAACCTGCAAAAGAGATCATAATATCTTAACATGGAACAAATCATAGAAGTGAAAATGAGATCACCATAATCATAACATGAAACTTGAAACTTTGTGGCATGCACACATAATCATGGAAAATCATTTCTTGTTAGTCATGACTCATTGCCAAGACTATCTTAGTGGACAAAGTCCCTTTCTGAATCGAGTAACCCTCGTTTCAGTCCTGTTTCACTGAACCGGTATAACCTACCATTCCAGCCATGTCTATCTCATGAGATATAAAATCTTTACCCAATGCATTGGAGGGAGATATAGGTCCCACCCATCTCATAATGAATCCTTTCTTATGTGTGCCACATAATCATAAAACATACATCATCGCATAACACATGTATCAAAAATGGGATTCTTGAAACATCATGACATCATAAATCAATTCATATAAGATAAAGGAATTCATAAAAATAATTCCATCACATCATGAACAAATCAATTTAATAATAGGGATAAAAACAGAACCCTTTATTATCTTAGATGGAAAATCATTTTGATAAAACACTTGAACTCCATTCTTGAGGAAAATATCCTTTCTTCTTAAAAAACATTTTTCCTTTCTTAACATGTCATAAAACTTTAAACTAAAAGAAGTTGATTAAAAATAAACTTGAAAACTTTTAAAGTAAGATTCTTGGAAATAATGTTTTAAAAATCCACTCATGCTGTATACGATAAAAAAAACATTCTTCGTACTTTTGTCGGAAAAGTCAAAAAATCACCTCGTACGAAAAAGCGACAAAAGATTCCTTTCATATTCTTTACTAAAAACTCACCGAAGGGTAAAAATGGATTTAAAAAATTGTAGGTGGATTTAAATAATATTACATATTGATGAAACATGGATGTGGATGATAAAATAAACCCCAGTAAATACTTACGAATAAACAATCTCGTATAAAAATGAGATTGTGATATTTCCCTTACCTTAGGTCTGACTTGCTTTGTAAGTGTCCGAACCTCCTGTATAATGATTTAAATCATGTTATTGACTTATTCCAGAATCATATTCATTGTTATGATATCATATATGGTTCACTTATGACATTATATTACCCGTTCTTTTGTAAATTCATGTTAAAGAAGCGTTTTGGGTAAAATCGTTTCATTTATCTTAGGTATTTTGACTTGTTGTTCTTGACATCATTATTACTTATATCATGATTTACTTACTTCCAGAATATAAAATACGATTTATATATCATATATATTTAGTATATATATATATATATAATAGATAGATAAATAAAATGAAAAACACCATTCATGGAGACGGTAGTCCGTACGTACGCATGAACGCTGTTTTACTTTCCTTATTGTCTTGAAATGGAAGTAAGTAGATGACATACATATATATACATAAATCCAGTAGCTTTATAATGTCATATATTTCATTATTATTTCTTATATAAACTTTATAATCATTCTTAAATGGTTAACATGGAGAATGAATCTCATCGCGTCGTGGAGACGGTAGTCCGTACGTACGCACGAGCGATGATATCATTTCCATAAATATTGAACTGAATTGGAGTGGATTATACAATATATCAGAATCAATATGATGTTGTAATAACTATGTATAGTTATTCTTTACACCATTATACCCATCCATGTAAGGTGGTGGTGGAAAATAGATTACACCACGGCGTGGAGACGGTATTCCGTACGTACACACGCGCGGTGATTTCTTTTTCCGTAGGATGGATAGATGGTTAAATAGGGTTGTTTCATACTTATAATAACATATCAGTATATGAGTGATACTGATGTTATTACTTCATAATGAAACAACCTAAGAAGAAGAAGTGGAAGAAGAAATAAAGATGAAAGAATTGGTAACGGTAATTACCTCTTCTTTGAAGCGCCTCTTTGAGACCTCCTATTAGGGCACTAAAATTGGTCTTTGAGGAAGACCAGAACCTCTAGGATGTTTCTAGGGAAGTGGAGAAGAGATTTTGGCAGGGGTTGGCCGAGCTTGAGAGCTCAAATTGGTGTGAGGAGGAGGGGGAGGAGGTGTCCTTTTATAGGGGAGGAGAGGGGCACCTTAGGAATTCTTAAAAATATTAATTTATAATAAATCTAACCCCACTTAAAAACCTCCAAAAATGACTCATATTCGAAGCTTAGATGATATAGGGTTGTAATATCATCAACCAATCAAATTTAGACATGTTTGGATCTTATTTTAAACCATATCAATTAGATTTAACTCTAAGTTAAATAATTTAACTTTTACCGTGTCTTTTTGTTTTCTTTCACTATATGGTTAATACACTTACTATAACATGCCAAAAGAACCCCAAATTGTTTATTATTAATATATATATCCTTATCTAAGTCATTTGGCCGAACCTTAGATTTTTAGGAATAAAATAACAATTAATAATATAATATTTGATTTAAAAACTATTTTGTGTCAATTTTGACACTATTTGATATATGATTTTTGTGAAAGTCATAACAGAATTAAATGTTCGAACCAAGTTTATTAAATCAACATTAATATATCATAGTAACCTAGAAAATTAGTTTAATTCATAAAAATTCTCAAATTACATTTATTTTGGTGTTGATAACATCAATTATGTCAATATTTCATAAATAAGATAATTACTGCATCATCTTTGTGTCATAAATTAATTAAATTATATGATGTCTAAAAATTACAAATAAAATACCATTATGTAGGAAATCTTTTTATCTTTCTAATGAATATTTATAGTCGAATTTATCTTATGTATAACCCCATATTAAAAATGATTTACTTATTAAACTTTGATTTTAACTATTTTAACCCTTCTTTAAATAAATTAATAATAAATGTCCTAATCTAATCCAAGTGGGCCTAAATGGTCATATTTTATTCCTAAGTTTGTTTTTGGTCGAATTACATTTGTCCAATAGAATTAGGACATGTGTTAGGGTAATATTGATATCATATTTACCATTAGTTACCCTATTTACTATTAACCGCGGTAAAAATAGTAAAAAGTTACTATTCACCAAAAAAATTATTTTTATCTCATTGAACCACATTTTACTTACTGATATCAACCGTGTCTGTCGGATTTTTGAAATTCCATTCACAGAAGCGTTAAAATTAAGTTTTATGAAAAATTCAATTTTTTAACTACCACTTAGTAGTTTCACTATTCATCAAAAAATGAAGGTTTTCAGAAAAATGCCAAAATTTAATCCTAAGCTATATTTCATATTCCGAATTCAAAAATGAAGTCTATTTTACCAAATTCATAACATAGAAGTTGAATTAATTAATTTTATAATTAAATCCCGCTGTTAAGACAAATAGCGTGTTTTTAAGAAACAATTTCTATCAAAAGATTGACACTTGATTATGTCTGGTTTAAATGTGAAATTACAACCAATGACCAACATTGAATTAAATTTTAAAAATATATTATAAATATACTTTAAAACCACTCAAATTAATAATTTATCACTATTAATTATTTCGATTAAAAAAGTTGTTTTTTAATTATAATTAATAATTTTCACTATTCATCAGAATATGAAAGTTATCCGAAAAGTACCAAAATTTCACCTTAGGCTAAATTCGATACTCCGAATCCAAAAATGAAGTTCATTTTGAAATATAAGATTTACAGAATTTTAAAAAGTGGTTATTACTATTCATAACGGCTAGTTTTAATAATATTTTAATAGCATATCGTTGTTTAGTGAAACTCGTTATTGCGTACTACACACACTATCGAGGAAGGTCGCGATTGCGTGTATGCAAGGAAAGTCAAGGACGCGTGTTGTGCAAGATCCTTTTGGTGTAGCGTACAACACAATACATTAGTGAAATAAAAAGAATATTTTTCATAAAATCTCGGGCTGTTACATTCTACCCCCCTTAAAATGAATTTCGCCCTCGAAATTCTTCGGGGTTATAAATGGTTTACTATTTGAAAGATTCTTTAATAGAATCCCACATCGTAAAAAGGAATACAAAAACATGGCTTTAAAAACTAAAGTATGAAATGTAACGATTACCCAAATAAACTAATCGCTGGGTTTCCACATAGGTAAAAATATGGATATGGAAGAGAAATCTAACCATCATGTTCTGATGGAGAGTGGTAGAGAACATGGCTATGGAAAAGCCAGTAATCACAAATCCATAGATTTGTGATGATATAAGGTACCATCTGATTCATCAGGTATAAGATCACCAGGACAACATTTTTGGTTTTCAAGATCATTTCCCTAAAGTTGGAAATTTGAATTAGAATAAATACTTACTTTATTTTGGTACAATCTCACTATTGTTCGTGCCTTGAACAATTTCCACTTCATCTCTTAAATAAATGAAGTTGAATTTGTTATTCGTGAAGTGTTAGAAGATCATGTGATAGAATGACGAGTCATTCCATCTGTCTCAAACTAAAGGTTAGTAAAAAATATATGCATAAGTCGATCTATAGTGAGATTAATCATATATGGTTCCTAAAATGGACTTATACTTCATATATCATACTTCTTAATATAATAAAACTAGTTTCTACTAAACAGGGACTTCCTGTAGGCCAGTGGTAGGCGATAAAGGCCAGTCGCACTTCGGTTGTGGGTTCGATTCCTACAGCCTTGTCCGAAGCGATGGGTTGTCGCCCGTCCTGCAGGTTGTCTTTTTCCAAAACTATACTACTATAACATCCCATCAATAATATCGAAAAAAAATTTCTATACTAACTTACGTCCAACACAATCCATTCCAATCTTTAGGCTTATCCATAATACTGCAGTCCACTCTCATAACATAGTGAAAACAGTTACCAGAGATTTAATATCATCGTTGATCCCCATATATCATAAGATATGTTTTGTTGGTCACATTCCAAACATTCAAAGTCCTTAATCATGTATACTCTTGAATACCCATTGAACCTTAGTGAAAACTTGAATGCAGTTAAAAGTTAACACTTTACACATACCAAAATCCTCAAAATTATTTATACTCAAACCATGATATCACTTAGTCCTTATATCAATCATGATCTCATGAATACAATCAAACATCTCATTATCTTCTTATCCTTTCATTATGCACTTATCATCTACTTTCCAAAATTATCTGAATAACCTTTCATTGTTACTGTTAACATTAATCAGACAACAATATAACAATCCTTACATGTCTCTTTATTCCATAGTACCATGAGATTAGTTACACAACATTACACATGATAAACATGTAATCATTCCACTACATTCTTAAACCATTAACCGAGCTTTAACAATTCTTTCATCTCACATATCATTTGTAGTCTCTTCATCATCATCCACATAAATACTACCCATACGACCATACTGATTCTCTTCATGAGTCTTTCCCTTAGGACATCGGTTTGCATAATGCCCATACATTCCACATTTAAAACACTTAACCATTTTTGATGTCGTAGCAATACCATTATCCTCATCCATGGTGTTAACTGAACCTTTTCCTTTGCACTTACTTGCTTTGTGTCCTTCTTTTCCACACCCAAAGCATCTTCCAGTTCCTTTGAAACATTCTCCTTGATGCCTCTTCCCACATGAATTACATAGGGGTTATTGAACTTTCTTTCCTCTATGATCATCATGAAACTCCATCTTTCTCTTATTAGCCGAGTCAGGAAACTTACCAAATTTTACTTTATTGATCATATTATGAGATTGCTGATTCGACATAATAATTATGTTTGGACTTCCAAATCCCATTTCATTATGAAGAATATCATTCCATTGTCCATCATATCCTCTATTATCGTGAATCATCTTGTTTCCAGCCATTTTCTAAAACCCAAAAAGAATAGTGTGAGAGGCAAACATCATGCTAGGGAAAACAACATAATAAAGGGGGAGTACCTTCAATATCTAACATCTTAGGTTTAATTCTATGATCGTTAGCGTAGTTCTAGTACTATATCTTATACGTCTACTTAACCTTAGGGACATCCGTAGACATACCGTAGAAATATCTCTAGGGATCTCACTAACGTTTTCGCATCCTAGTTTCCAAAGGTTGACTAAACCTTTCCTCTGATACCAACTGTAGAGACCCGTATCTTGACGTACATTGACATTACATTACTTTTTCGGAATACTTAGTACATAACAAAAACAGACACACAAGGATCGTAATAGTTTAGTGTCTTTGGAAACTTGGAACATAATCTTCTAATCGTGGTGAAAGATCTTCAATATCTCCCATAAAGATCTTCCTTTTTTTTACCTAAAACCTTTCTTTATATCCTGGGGAAAAGAAAACATAAAAGGGTGAGCTCAAATGCTCAGTAAGGGTATACAAAAGAAATAAAAATCATATCATATCTTTTTGAAAATCATAACCTGCAAAAGAGATCATAATATCTTAACATGGAACAAATCATAGAAGTGAAAATGAGATCACCATAATCATAACATGAAACTTGAAACTTTGTGGCATGCACACATAATCATGGAAAATCATTTCTTGTTAGTCATGACTCATTGCCAAGACTATCTTAGTGGACAAAGTCCCTTTCTGAATCGAGTAACCCTCGTTTCAGTCCTGTTTCACTGAACCGGTATAACCTACCATTCCAGCCATGTCTATCTCATGAGATATAAAATCGTTACCCAATGCATTGGAGGTAGATATAGGTCCCACCCATCTCATAATGAATCCTTTCTTATGTGTGCCACATAATCATAAAACATACATCATCGCATAACACATGTAACAAAAATGGGATTCTTGAAACATCATGACATCATAAATCAATTCATATAAGATAAAGGAATTGATAAAAATAATTCCATCACAACATGAACAAATCAATTTAATAATAGGGATAATAACAGAACCCTTTATTATCTTAGATGGAAAATCATTTTGATAAAACACTTGAACTCCATTCTTGAGGAAAATATCCTTTCTTCTTAAAAAACATTTTTCCTTTCTTAACATGTCATAAAACTTTAAACTAAAAGAAGTTGATTAAAAATAAACTTGAAAACTTGTAAAGTAAGATTCTTGGAAATAATGTTTTAAAAATCCACTCATGCCGTATACGTTAAAAAAAACATTCTTCGAACTTTTGTCGGAAAAGTCAAAAAATCACCTCGTACGAAAAAGCGACAAAAGATTCCTTTCATATTCTTTACTAAAAACTCACCGAAGGGTAAAAATGGATTTAAAAAATTGTAGGTGGATTGAAATAATATTACATATTGATGAAACATGGATGTGGATGATAAAATAAACCCCAGTAAATACTTACGAATAAACAATCTCGGATAAAAATGAGATTGTGATATTTCCCTTACCTTAGGTCTGACTTGCTTTGTAAGTGTCCGAACCTCCTGTATAATGATTTAAATCATGTTATTGACTTATTCCAGAATCATATTCAATGTTATTATATCATATATGGTTCACTTATGACATTATATTACCCGTTCTTTTGTAAATTCCATGTTAAAGAAGCGTTTTGGGTAAAATCGTTTCATTTATCTTAGGTGTTTTGACTTGTTGTTCTTGACATCATTATTACTTATATCATGATTTACTTACTTCCAGAATATAAAATACGATTTATATATCATATATATTCAGTATATATATATATATAATAGATAGATAAATAAAATGAAAAACACCGTTCATGGAGACGGTAGTCCGTACGTACGCATGAACGCTGTTTTACTTTCCTTATTGTCTTGAAATGGAAGTAAGTAGATGACATACATATATATACATAAATCCAGTAGCTTTATAATGTCATATATTTCATTATTATTTCTTATATATACTTTATAATCATTCTTAAATGGTTAACATGGAGAATGAATCTCATCGCGTCGTGGAGACGGTAGTCCGTACGTACGCACGAGCGATGATATCATTTCCATAAATATTGAACTGAATTGGAGTGGATTATAAAATATATCAGAATCAATATGATGTTTTAATAACTATGTATAGTTATTCTTTACACCATTATACCCATCCATGTAAGGCGGTGGTGGAAAATAGATTACACCACGGCGTGGAGACGGTATTCCGTACGTACACACGCACGGTGATTTCTTTTTCCGTAGGATGGATAGATGGTTAAATAGGGTTTTTTCATACTTATAATAAAATATCAGTATATGAGTGATACTGATGTTATTACTTCATAATGAAACAACCTAAGAAGAAGAAGTGGAAGAAGAAATAAAGATGAAAGAATTGGTAACGGTAATTACCTCTTCTTTGAAGCGCCTCTTTGAGACCTCCTCTTAGGGCACTAAAATTGGTCTTTGAGGAAGACCAGAACCTCTAGGATGTTTCTAGGGAAGTGGAGAAGAGATTTTGGCAGGGGTTGACCGAGCTTGAGAGCTCAAATTGGTGTGAGGAGGAGGGGGAGGAGGTGTCCTTTTATAGGGGAGGAGAGGGGCACCTTAGGAATTCTTAAAAATATTAATTTATAATAAATCTAACCCCACTTAAAAACCTCCAAAAATGACTCATATTCGAAGCTTAGATGAGATAGGGTTTTAATCTCATCAACCAATCAAATTTAGACATGTTTGGATCTTATTTTAGACCATATCAATTAGATTTAACTCTAAGTTAAATAATTTAACTTTTACCGTGTCTTTTTGTTTTCTTTCACTATATGGTTAATACACTTACTATAACATGCCAAAAGAACCCCAAATTGTTTATTATTAATATATATATCCTTATCTAAGTCATTTGGCCGAACCTTAGATTTTTAGGAATAAAATAACAATTAATAATATAATATTTGATTTAAAAACAATTTTGTGTCAATTTTGACACTATTTGATATATGATTTTTGTGAAAGTCATAACAGAATTAAATGTTCGAACCAAGTTGATTAAATCAACATTAATATATCATAGTAACCTAGAAAATTATTGTAATTAATAAAAATTCTCAAATTACATTTATTTTGGTGTTGATAACATCAATTATGTCAATATTTCATAAATAAGATAATTACTGCATCATCTTTGTGTCATAAATTAATTAAATTATTTGATGTCTAAAAATTTCAAATAAAATACCATTACGTAGGAAAGCTTTTTAGCTTTCTAATGAATATTTATAGTCGAATTTATCTTATGTATAACCCCATATTAAAAATGATTTACTTATTAAACATTGATTTTAACTATTTTAACCCTTCTTTAAATAAATTAATAATAAATGTCCTAATCTAATCCAAGTGGGCCTAAATGGTCATATTTTATTCCTAAGTTTGTTTTTGGTCGAATTACATTTGTCCAATAGAATTAGGACATGTTTTAGGGTAATATTGATATCATATTTACCCTTAGTTACCCTATTTACTATTAACCGCGGTAAAAATAGTAAAAAGTTACTATTCACCAAAAAAATTATTTTTATCTCATTGAACCACATTTTACTTACTGATATCAACTGTGTCTGTCGGATTTTTGAAATTCCATTCACAGAAGCGGTAAAATTAAGTTTTATGAAAAATTCAATTTTTTAACTACCACTTAGTAGTTTCACTATTCATCAAAAAATGAAGGTTTTCAGAAAAATGCCAAAATTTCATCCTAAGCTATATTTCATATTCCGAATTCAAAAATGAAGTATATTTTACCAAATTCATAACATAGAAGCTGAATTAATTAGTTTTATAATTAAATCCCGCTGTTAAGACAAATAGCATGTTTTTAAGAAACAATTTCTATCAAAAGATTGACACTTGATTATGTCTGGTTTAAATGTGAAATTACAACCAATGACCAACATTGAATTAAATTGTAAAAATATATTCTAAATATACTTTAAAACCACTCAAATTAATAATTTATCGCTATTAATTATTTCGATTAAAAAAGTTGTTTTTTAATTATAATTAATAATTTTCACTATTCATCAGAATATGAAAGTTATCCGAAAAGTACCAAAATTTTACCTTAGGCTAAATTCGATACTCCGAATCCAAAAATGAAGTTCATTTTGAAATATAAGATTTACAGAATTTTAAAAAGTGGTTATTACTATTCATAATGGCTAGTTTTAATAATATTTTAATAGCATATCGTTGTTTAGTGAAACTCGTTATTGCGTACTACACACGCTATCGAGGAAGGTCGCGATTGCGTGTATGCAAGGAAAGTCAAGGATGCGTGTTGTGCAAGCTCCTTTTGGTGTAGCGTACAACACAAGACATTAGTGAAATAAAAAGAATATTTTTCATAAAATCTCGGGCTGTTACATTATCATTGAACTATAAGGGCCTTGTCCTGAGAGACAATTTTGTATAAGAGAATCCACATCCTATATGGGTTGTTTATATAAGTGATTGATTAGTATTATGTGGATGTGTATGGGTACCATATCACATATGAGAAGAGGTAATTAGAGAATTGCATACCTCATTTTGGGAGGTTCATCATGGTATTAAAAATATGTACTAAAAAATCATTAGTACTAGTGTAAAGGTATGAAGAGGAGGAATGAATTGTTATTTTTTAGAGATTCACAATTTAGCAGGTGAAGTTAGGGAATTAGTGACTGTCTATAATTCTATAGAAAATATCTATTTCAAAGAGGAAATAGAATGATTTATCCATGGAATTTATAATGGGCTTTCTAAGGTCCCCGCAAGGTAGTTATGTAGTATAACTGATCCCTGATAGACCGACCAAATTCATGAGCATACAACTAATATGGGTTACCTAATCGATTTATGTGTTTTGGTGAGTACACATTTAAGATATAGTGAGACATCAGGGTTCTTCCCATTATATCATTTCATCTTCAATAATACACTTTAAATTTTGATTTTGGCAGGTTTTATTGAAGGATATTGGTTCACAACTGATCTTGTGTACTGTATATCACCGTCAAACCAATGGGATGTTCGATTGTATGATTTTGGCACTTAAGGATGTGATATGGGTTGATATCCATGATTTTCAACATTCTTTCGAGATGCATATTCATATGGTTAAGTTTTTATATCGAATTTTTTTTCAAGAATCATTTTAGATGGCGCTATATGAGGATTTATATGGTAGAACATTCTATTCACCTATGTTTTTGTTAGATGGTGATTGGACAACTTTATTGGGTACTCTTCTAATTTCAGAGACTTCAGAAAAAGTACAACTAATTTAAAATTGTATGGCTATAAATCATTCTAAGAAAATTTCTTATTCTAATACTCAATGTATAAATGTGGTGTTCATTGTGGGACATTAGGTATTTCTACTTGTATCTTCATGTAGGGATCACATATGAATTTTGAGACATGTAGTTCTATGGTTTTGATTTTTCAGGCCCATTGATATAGTAGAGAGATTTTGACTACTAGCCAATAGGTTTCTGTTACCTCGGTGTTATTAATCCATGCATGACATTTTCCATGAATCATAGCACTGACAGAACCATGTCCACCCATCTCATTCGTTTAGTAGGACATTAACAAGTTGGATGTAGATCCGTCCTTTGAGGAGTGTCTGATACTTATTGTTGATAAGAGAAAAATGGTTATCCAAGGAAATTCAGTTCCTCTAGAGAATGTGTTATGAATTTATGGACTCGTACAATCCATGAACTAATAGTAGGAAGATTATGTATGGGAATTTTGGTTGTAAATCTTTTAAGAAAATGTTCTACTACCCATGAAAGGGAAACCTTGATTAATGTTGTCTTAAATAGGGGAGTTTTTAATGTACATTATTTCATAAAGGTAATGACACTAACTTTTTGGTTTTAATTCCTTTAAACATGCCTCCATTTGATGATTAATAATGTTAAGGAGGTATTGGTTGTTTATGGGGATCGTTCAGAGATCATAATTTCAAAATGGGAGGGTTGTACTATGCCGCACAGATTGTTTGAATTGGTGATACACAATTCGCATTGGAATGCGAGTTCAATATGTTTTTAAGTAGATATCTTTTTCATGTATTTCAGACAGTTAGAAAAATTGTGTTCTTAATTTTTCCTTGTTTTATATGTAATAGTTAATGGTGCATAGTGGGTCCATAGTTTAGACAAGCCTTACAACCAAACTATGCACAGTGTAGAAGTGGATGATTTTACCAAAATTCCCCACATAAATGAAATAAAACTGAGACATCCACCTCCAATATTTTTCTCTTGTGGGAGAATATCATACTCTCTTATTAAATCCCATTTACTCTCAAATTTAAGAATTATGGTGTATATTCCATTCTTCATCTAATTCATCTATAGTAGGATCTATCAAAATGGAGGTATGATCTCGAATCATGTCTAATCTATT
This sequence comes from Viscum album, assembly GCA_963277665.1. NCBI lineage: Eukaryota > Viridiplantae > Streptophyta > Magnoliopsida > Santalales > Viscaceae > Viscum > Viscum album. The sequence goes on from OY728126.1 coordinate 956,673,104, forward strand.
TCAATGTTCCCCCTCAATCCATTATGCAATTTGGATGCATTCTCATTTCCATATTTATAGTTAATTTCACATTTCCAATGATTTTCTCAAACCTATCTTTAATCAAAGATTGATACTGGATGACAGATTCTCTATGAGGCTAAGGTAGGTGGTCATTCCCTTTTCCATCATTTAATTACATTGTATAAATTTAGTTTTTGTGTCATGATCCTGGATTTTTTGAATTCTCATCAATTTTTTCAAATTAAATGAGATTGAATTCCCTACATATCACTTGGAGACCTGAGTAAGTGGAGAAGCAACTATATTGGTTGATCATTTTGATATATTCCACCCAAATAGTTCCAAATATTCCTATAATGCAAAAATTCCCATTTACCATAGTTTATTAAATTTTTTATAATTTATTTTATTATATTAAATACAACGAGATATCTTTTTAATTGATAAGGATGTTCAAAAAAGTGACCAGCCTTTCCCCATGATACTTATGGATGACGAGAGTTAAATTAATTTGGTTATGTTTCATTGCCTTGAGCGAGAAGACATTAATGGAAAATGTCCAATGTCATGCTTTGGAAATTATGACTAATATGATCTAATGAAATGAATAGAATGTAAAGGCCCCTAAAATGATTTATGGTTTAATTGATAGGGGAGTTTACACAAGTGAATGTACTATTTTATATCTGACTTATGGATGATTCAGTTAATTGTATTGGTCATGTTCTTGTGTATTAGTCCATATGACATAAATGAGATTGATAAATGGTTTTTCCTTGACCGGTGTTTCTTATGATGTAAATGATACTGTAAAATGATATGGACCTTCTTGTTGTAAATATAATATGTGTGATTCACGGTTATTTGATATTTTTATAGTACCAAGGGTGATCGAAAGGGGTTATGACTTGAGGAACTCATGGAAGGAAATTCATGCCTTAAGTTGGATAATGTAAATGTTTTTAAAATATAATAAGGAAACATATAATATTCTCAAGATGTAATTTAATAATGTTATCTATATTTTCCTCTAGATGAGTGACACTAGATACATATGGGAGACAACTTGAATCGTTTGAATGGCATGATTGGTTTCACGATGCCAAGATTAACATATAGTCCCCTACATGTGATAGTTGGTATGGATTCAATGTTTAGATCATACTATTTTCATCTAATTCTAGTGTTACACAACGGAATTAAAAATTGGGTAACCTTGAATTGAATCTAGAGATTGGACTTTTACCAAGCCCTTTAAATGATAGATTTCATGTCTCTCTATATTTCTATGTACAGCCTCAAGGAATATCAACATGTTTTATAAAGAGACGGTTAAAATGATTTCAATGGAAATATTTATTTTCAAATGAGAAATGGTATGTCAGTTTAGTGAATTTAGGGATGTTTCCTCCAATCCAAATAAAAAGATTGGGATCAGTCCATCCTCTATCTCATTACCCTCATCACTTTACCAATTAAGGTTCCTTTAGTTTTAAAACATTGGATTTGGCCGAAGTTGTTATATTGGTCAGGTCTCCATGTGTTACCGATTATAATATAATTCTTTATTTTTTCTATCATGCATTTAAACAATTTATGAAGACTAATTAATTTATAATTCTTGAAATGGGAAAGGGAAAAACATAGTGGATTTTGGCTTACAACAATTATTTATCACATGCTACTCATGATTATTGTGTACCCATGTGACACACCAGGTAAATAAAGAATATGACATTTTCATATTTATCCATATTTGTGAATAAAATATTGATATGACTTTAAAGGGGACGCTATGCTCGATGGCGTACCCAACACGCAACAACGAGTTTCTTGGGAATCTTACGTTTCACTCTAATAATAAAATAATATTATTTTAAATGGTAGTTAACATGTAGCCGTTGTAATGGCGGGAATGGATAGAAATAACTAAAATATGATTATATATGTTTTTAAATGTTTTTAAATTTATCCAATAAAAGATAATGGCTTAAAATACGGAAAGAATTCAATTTTAGGCGTATATGCCCTAGTTTTCACTAAAGGTTCACTTATCACCTTTTGATGTTGAACCATCATTAAATATAGTTTTGTTCACTCTTAAACATTATTTTGGACCAAATAAAACTCTTATTAAGAATCGGGACATCAAAATTTACATTGTGTAAATTTTTGGTATCTTTCCGATAAAGTTCATTTTTTTAATAAATAGTCTAAAATGTTGTGTTTTAATTCAAAACCTCTTTTTAATCTAATTTATTTATATGATTAGATTATCTTTTTTACTTTGTTTTAAAGTGAAATTAGAATAGATTTTTACCATTAAATCCGATAGTGGTCGTTGGAATTAATTTCACTTTGAAATCAGACTTAAACCAGTATCAATCTTTTGATACTTATTGTTTCATAAAAACACGCTATTTGCTCTGACAGCGGGAATTAATTATTAAATTAATTAATGTGACTTATATGTTTTGAATTTTGTAAAAAGGACTTCATTTTTGAATTCAGAATATCAAATATAGCTTAGGGTGAATTTTTGGGATTTTTCTGAAAAACATCAATTTTTGATGAATAGTGACACCACTAAGTGGTACTTATAAAAACTGATTTTTCCGTTTAAATAAAATTTTGACATCTTTTTGTTTTGAATTTCAAAAAATCCTACATACATGGTTGTTATTAAGAAGTAAAATGTGGTTCAATGGGATAAAAATAATTTTTTGTTGAATAGTAACTTATTAAGTTTTAATCGCGATTAATGGTAATTAGTGTAGTTTAAGGTAAAAATAATGCATTAATAAAATAAGATGAGCTTGAAACATGTCCTACCCTCATTGGTTGTGTCATGGCCTACCAATAAAAGCCATGAGTAAACTTGGGGACCCCATGGAGCCACTTTGGTTGGGAAATGACATAAAAAACTTTTTATTTAATGTAAAATTAAAAATGACACAAACATGATATGTTTTACTAAAACAATTATTAAGTTGGGTTATACATGTCATATTTTTGATTATAAATATTCATTGAAAAGATAAAAATATATCCTACATGATAGTATTTTTTTATAATTTTTAGATATTAAATAAAGTAAATTATGTATGACATAATAATGATGCAGCGATGACATCATTATTTGACGATTTAAATAAAATGGAAAGATAATGTAACATCTATGAACTACACATGTCCAACACTTATTGGATGGTTGTATTTCGAACCCTTATCACCTTATCCACTAATTATATCAATTTGGGACCTTTTAAAACCGAAACACATTTTCAAATAAAGTAATATTTCTTACTTTCCAAAAGTGCCCCTCCTCTCCTCTTATAAAAGGCCCCCACCTCTACCTCATTTCACACACTCCTCAAGCCTTTGTCTCGGCCAACCCCTGCCCATTTACTCTCTCCAAATCCCTCTACTAATCCTAGAGGATTCCCTTTGGGCATAATCCTTTTAAAGGATTCCTTTAGGATCAAATCAAAAGGAGTTACACTTTTAAAGGTAATTCATTCTCTCATGTTCATTTGATTTATTTTGCTTCTCCAACCCCCTAAACGCCTTTTATTTACTTCTTTTGTAACAAAACCAGTATCTTCAATATACTAGGATGTTTTTATAAGATTTATTCGAGCTAAACTCTCACACAACTACATCAAATGGTTAAAAAACATACGGTTTCCGTGGATGGCGAAATTCTGCCTCCCGAAACGATGATTGTTCAATACTCATTTAACACCTTCAAAGGTGGCCATTATGATGTCAATATTTTTTTATATGATATATAATATGTTTATTTTTTACTTATGCTTCTGTATTTTTCATTTTTGTCTTACCTTTATGGCTTCCATTATGGGTATACGCGATATATTCATTTTAGGAAGTGCGGACTACCGCCCCCTCAAAGTGATTTGATTCGTTAAATACTATATGTGGGACGTATAAAGGATGGAACTATGATATTATATATGATCATATAATGGAATTATAATATACCTTTATATCATTATTATTACATTCTATAAAATACGAAATAGAAATGAAAGTAGCGTTCATGCGTACGTACGGCTTACCGTCTCCCTGAACGGTGCATTTCATTTCTTACCTCTAAATGATTATGTAATGTTATAAATTCATGAATGTACAGGATATATATGACATATATGATATCTACATCTTCAATACAATTCTGGATATAATAAACATTTGGCCACACGAACAACATGTAATTGTAAGTAGTCCACTTTCGACTAAAGAACCAAATATCAGCAAAAAAAATATTATTAACTTAAATGATTACATAATGTTTATGACATGGTAATAAGTGATATAAAAGGAATAATGAACATGAAAAAGGTTCTTAAGGAAGTAGAAATTAACTCAAGTTTATTATTCAGGAGATTAAAGAACGATCGAGTCAAGTCGGACCCGAGGTAAGGGATCCTACTCCTCTCTTTCTTTTTAAGTATACACTTTTATGTCATTCCTTTTAAAGCTCATATTTCTTATTATTGGGATTATCTTATATATTACACTTACTGTAATTTTAATGTTCATGTGATGAGAGACCCTATTCGCTCTCATCAATCCATTTTGGATGTTTTGAGTGGCACCGTTAGGCTGCTGAACTTTCGTAAGAGATCTAACCTCTCTCTTTCTTTTTAAGTACTCCCCTTTATGTCACTTCTTTTAAGATCCTCTTTGTAATGTTGGGGGATGTTCTTTTATATTCCCCTTGCTGTAAATTTTATTGTAATGTGATGAAATACCCTATTTGTTCTCATCAATCCATATTCGGAAGTTTTATGTGGCGTCGTTAGGCTGCCGAGTTTTCGTAAGGGATTTTTCATCTCACTTTTATTCCCGTGAGATTTATGCTACATTTGCCACAAATTCCATTGAGTGGTGTATGTACTGTCCATTATTATACTCTTTGTGTAATATACCTTCTTTTATAAGTATTTACATCAATGATCTATTTTCCTTCTTTCATGGGGTGTATGTTTTGAAAGATACCCAAGTCGGTAAGGGAACCTTTTACCCTCCTCTTTTTTAAAAGACTTCTTTTGTTAGGTATTTTAATTTACATATTGTTATGTTGGGATATGTTCTCATATATCCTTATTGATGTAAATTTTATTTCCAAGTGATGAGATTCACTTTTTATCTCTCATCAACTCATTTTGATGTGATGTCGTTAGGCTGTCAAGGGAACTTTTTAACCCAATTTTGATTTCTTTGGGTTCAACATGTAGTCATTGAAAATGTCATACATTGAATATGTGTGAATGAACTTTTATTGTTTTACACTTAATATCCACTTATATTGGGTGTATTTTATATTTTTCACACATATTTTTGAGATTGATTTGTCCTTAATTTAAGGATACCTTCTTTATAAGGGGTTTCATCACATTTGACATTTCTATTGAGGGTTCATTGTTGTTATGCACCAATTCACTCTTATATGGTGTATTTACTTTCCTTTAGAGTATTATATCATGAATCCATTTATTCTCATGATATTATAAAGTTATGACTAAATGTTATTCCTCAATTATTGTATTCAAGTGTCTCTAATTTTGTAAAAACCCCTTTAACCAAAATATCATTTTAAATGTTTGAATTATTTGTTCTTATTAATATCCATGTTTTCAAAATGGTTTTAAGGATATATTTATATGGATATTAATGGTTTAAAATTTTAAGCTTCAAGGTGGTATGAGACACTTTGATTCAAAAATCTCTTTATTAAATGTTTTAAATGGTTTTGGAAATGGTATCTTTTTGAATGGATTCATTATTTCAATATACTAAAATGTTTTATTTTGATTGAAATGTGGAAATGTTATGTTTCTTTTATGCATGTTTTATGTGATACGATTATGTTGAGGTTCTTGGGCATTATTATGAAGACGGGTGTTTCCGTGATAAACTAAGGGCGGGTGAGCCCTATATAGCTATCCAATGCATTGGGTAACGAGAAGGAGTGAAATGTTAAGGTTTCTCCGAAGAGATTTAGGGAATATACTGTGATGGGTATTCCAAACGTAACCAATAGGGTTACTCCCTATGTAAGAATGTTATGAATGCCTCAAGTTACCTTTATGTCTTATGATTTCTATGATTTGTTCATGATTTTATGAGGTATGATAAAGTGCCTATGTTTTATGGGTAAAGTATGATTTCATTATTATGTATATATGAACTCATGTTTCCTTTCCATATTTTTATAACTCTTACTGAGCTTTTTATGCTCATCCCAAGTTTTTTGAAATGTTTTTCACAGGTCAAGGGAAAGTTACATGATGTGATGATAGTGTCAAGGATGTGTCAAGAAAGAATCCATGTTATATTTTAATTATGTTTCCGTTGATGGGAAGAATGAATAATGTCTTTTATGTAACCACTTTGTTTATATGTGGAATGTAATGCAAGTTTCATGATCTAATTCTCTAAAACTCTAAACCTGAAAATATCCTCAATGTGTAATCTTGTAATGACCCAAGATTAAGTAAGGATTAAGGCTGGGGCCTTATAGTTGGTATCAAAGGTCGGTTTAGATAACTTTAGAGGTTAGGGTATTCTGTAAGATTAAGTGACATTACCATAATGGTTATGATTTCAGAAAGAGACCTAGTTTTAGATAAAGTGAATGAGTAAGTATATCTTAGTGTTTACCTTCCTCATTAGTACATGATGGTTTTTTTGATATACTCACACTGACATTTCTGTTTTTAGTGAATGGATGAATCTAGCAGGCACCAAAGAGACAATTGGTTTGAAGGAAACTGTGGTGGTTCTTTGATTAAGAGACTGGACGAAATGGGGTATTCAATGAGGAAACTCGTGGTTGTTCTAAACCAACTATCAAGGAGTCATGATCGACCACTTGAACCTTGGTATGTTCTGTAATGCATCATGTACAAGATGACCAATCGATATGGAAGTTCAGGTAATAATTATAAAGGTAACCATTAGAGTTTATTTGATCCTTAATTTTTAGGTAATTATGGGTTATTATATGTTATGATGGAAAATGAAAGGCATAAGATAATCTTGAGGTTAAAATATGATATGATCATCTTTGAAGATTTTATCTCATTTTGGGGAATGTTTTATGAATTATATAGTTTTGGAAAAAGGACAACACGCAGACTGTGTGACTACCCATCGCGTCGGACAAAGCTGCGGGAATCGAACCCACAACCAAAGTGCGACTGGTATTTATCGCCTACCACTGGACTACGTGAAGTCCCTGGTTAGTTTGACTGATTATTTTTAGTTATATGATTTTATGAATTAAGAGTAAGTTGATTTTGGGTTATTTATGAAAATTATTAACCTATCATGGAGGATATGTGATTAGGTTAATTACTTTTCAATACGAGACTTTAGGAGCAACTAATGTTGTTTGGAGATAAATGTTACGATTTAACTTGGTAGACTATGTGACTAAATCCTTCAAATATTTGGGTTTCAATCTTAGATTTTTTTACTTTTAAGAATTTTATGGACAAATTGTTTATCGGATGGTCCTCGTTGAACTTTGGGTTTTGTTGGACAAATTTTGGAGATTAATCATAGATTTTCTTTTTAATGGGTTATCCTTTTCTGGATTATCTGACCTTGTAATAACCATTTTGGTTTTGGTTTTGGTTAAAGACTAAAGACATGGGATGTATAAAGTTCTCTTTTGTGTATTAGGTGATTCTATAGAAGTTGTTTATAGTACTCTAAATGCGAACAAGTCTTCCTAAATACTCGTCTTTTGGAAAAAATATGAGTTTGATTAAGGAATCTAGTAATGTTGAAAGTCAACATGATAAGTGATTATGTTTCCTTATGAATAAATTCCTCAATAAAAAGTAACTTAAAACAAAAATGTTGTCTATTAACTTTTCCTACTGGGGAACCCAACACCGTTTAACCCATCACAAGTTTGTGATTTTCTTATTGTTAAGTTTCTCCTAAACATGTTTTCTATCACTCTCCATCAGAACATGACCCTATGTTTTCTCCTCCATGTCCATATTTTCATACATGTAATCCTAGTATGGGTTAACTCGGGTGACCTATGTGATTATATTTCTTTATTTTAAAGTGATTGTTTTACCGACTCTTGTTCCGATGTGGGACTTTCAAGGATGTTTCCAAGCTCAATTTTAAAAATTGCGAGGATGCAATTCCCAAAAGGGGGGAAGGATGTAACACCCCAGGTAAATAAATAATATGAAATTTTCATATTTATCCATATTTGTGAATAAAATATTGATATGACTTTAAAGGGGACGCTATGCTCGATGGCGTACCCAACACGCAACAACGAGTTTCTTGGGAATCTTACGTTTCACTCTAATAAAAAAATAATATTATTTTAAATGGTAGTTAACATGTAGCCGTTGTAATGGAGGGAATGGATAGAAATAACTAAAATATGATTATATATGTTTTTAAATGTTTTTACATTTATCCAATAAAAGATAAAGGCTTAAAATACGGAAAGAATTCAAGTTTAGGCGTATATGCCCTAGTTTTCACTAAAGGTTCACTTATCACCTTTTGATGTTGAACCATCATTAAATATAGTTTTGTTCACTATTAAACATTATTTTGGACCAAATAAAACTCTTATTAAGAATCGGGACATCAAAATTTACTTTGTGTAAATTTTTGGTATCTTTCCGATAAAGTTCATTTTTTTTAATGAATAGTGTAAAATGTTGTATTTTAATTCAAAACCTCTTTTTAATCTAATTTATTTATATTATTGGATTATCTTTTTAATTTGTTTTATAGTGAAATTAGAATATATTTTTACCATTAAATCCGATAGTGGTCGTTGGAATTAATTTCACTTTGAAATCAGACTTAAACCAGTGTCAATCTTTTGATACTTATTGTTTCATAAAAACACGCTATTTGCTCTGACAGAGGAAATTAATTATTAAATTAATTAATGTGACTTATATGTTTTGAATTTTGTAAAAAAGACTTCATTTTTGAATTCAGAATATCAAATATAGCTTAGGGTGAGTTTTTGGGATTTTTCCGAAAAACATCAATTTTTGATGAATAGTGACACCACTAAGTGGTACTTATAAAAACTGATTTTTCCGTTTAAATGAAATTTTGACATCTTTGTGTTTTGAATTTCAAAAAATCCGACATACATGGTTGTCATTAAGAAGTAAAATGTGGTTCAATGGGATAAAAATAACTTTTTGTTGAATAGTAACTTATTAAGTTTTAATCGCGATTAATGGTAATTAGTGTAGTTTAAGGTAAAAATAATGCTTTAATAAATTAAGATGATCTTGGAACATTTCCTACCCTCATTGGTTGTGTCATGGCCGACCATGAAAAGCCATGGGTAAACTTGGGGACCCCATGGAGCCACTTTGGTTGGGAAATGACATAAATAACTTTTTATTTAATGTAAAAGTAAAAATGACACAAACAAGATATGTTTTACTAAAACAATTTTTAAGTGGGGTTATACAAGTCATATTTTTTATTATAAATAGTAATTGGAAAGATAAAAAGATATCCTACATCATAGTATTTGTTTTATAATTTTTATATATTATATAAATTAAATTATGTTGACATAATAATGATGCAGCGATGACATCATTATTTGACGATTTAAATAAAATGGAAAGATAATGTAACTTCTATGAACTACACATGTCCAACACTTATTGGATGGTTGGATAAAGAACCCTTATCACCTTATCCACGAATTATATCAATTTTGGACCTTTTAAAACCGAAACAAATTTTCAAATAAAGTAATATTTCTTACTTTCCAAAAGTGCAACTCCTATCCTCTTATAAAAGGCCCCCAGCTCTACCTCATTTCACACACTCCTCAAGCCTTTGGCTCAGCCAAACCCTGCCCATTTACTCTCTCCACATCCATCTATTCATCCTAGAGGATTCCCTTTGGGAAGAATCCTTTCAAATGATGCCTTTAGGATCAAATCAAAAGGAGTTACACTTTTAAAGGTAATTCATTCTCTCATGTTCATTTGTTTTATTTTGCTTCTCCAACCCCCTAAACACTTTTTATTTACTTCTTTTGTAACAAAACCAGTATATTCAATATACTAGGATGTTGTTATAAGATTTATTCTAGCTACACTCTCACACAACTACATCAAATGGTTAAAGAACATACGGTTTCCGTGGATGGCGAAATTCTGCCTCCCGAAATGATGATTGTTCAATACTCATTTAACACCTTCAATGGTGGCCATTATGATGTCACTATTTATATATATGATATATAATATGTTTATGTTTTACTTATGCTTCTGTATTTTTCATTTGTGTCTTACCTTTATGGATTCCATTATGGGTATACGCGATATCTTCATTTTAGGAAGTACGGACTACCGCCCCCTCAAAGTGATTTGATTCGTTAAATACCATATGTGGGACGTATAAAGGATGGAAATATGATATTATATATGATATTATAATGGAATTATAATATTCCTTTATATCATTATTATTCCATTCTATAAAATACGAAATATAAATGAAAGTAGTGTTCATGCGTACGTACGGCTTACCGTCTCCATGAACGGTGCATTTCATTTCTTACCTCTAAATAATTATGTAATGTTATAAATGCATGAATGTACTGGATATAGATGAAATATATGATATCTACATCATTAATACAGTTATGTATATAATAAACATTTGGCCACACGAACAACATGTAATTGTAAGAAGTCCACTTTCGAATTAAGAACCAAATATCAGCAAAACAAATATTATTAACATAAATGATTACATAATGTTTATGACATGGTAATAAGTGATATAAAAGGAATAATGAACTTGAAAAAGGTTCTTAAGGAAGTATAAATTAACTCAAGTTTAATATTCAGGAGATTAAAGAACGATCGAGTCAAGTCGGACCCGAGGTAAGGGATCCTACTCCTCTCTATTCTTTTTAAGTATACACTTTTATGTCATTCCTTTTAAAGCTCATCTTTCTTGTTATTGGGATGATCTTATATATTAAACATACTGTAATTTTTATGTTCATGTGATGAGAGACCCTATTCTCTCTCATCAATCCATTTTGGATATTTTGAGTGGCACCGTTAGGCTGCCGAACTTTCGTAAGAGATCTAACCTCTCTCTTTCTTTTTAAGTACTCTCCTTTATGTCACTTCTTTTAAGCTCCTCTTTGTAATGTCGGGGGATGTTCTTTTATATTCCCCTTGCTGTAAATTTTATTGTAATGTGATGAAATACCCTATTTTATCTCATCAATCCATATTCGGAAGTTTTATGTGGTGCCGTTAGGCTGCCGAGTTTTCGTAAGGGATTTTTCATCTCACTTTTATTCCCGTGAGATTTATGCTACATTTGCCACAAATTCCATTGAGTGGTGTATGTAATGTACATTATTATACTCTTTGTGTAATATACTTTCGTTTATGAGTATTTACATCAATGATCTATTGTCCTTCTTTCATGGGGTGTATGTTTTGAAAGATACCCAAGTCGGAAAGGGAACCTTTTACCATCCTCTTTTTTAAAAGACTTCTTTTGTTAGGTATTTTAATTTACATATTGTTATGTTGGGATATGTTCTCATATATCCTTATTGATGTAAATTTTATGTCCAAGTGATGAGATACACTTTTTATCTCTCATCAACTCATTTTGATGTGATGCCGTTAGGCTGTCAAGGGAACTTTTTAACCCAATTTCGATTTCTTTGGGTTCAACATTTAGTCATTGAATATGTCATCCATTGAATATGTGTGAATGACCTTTTATTGTTTTACACTTAATATCCACTTATATTGGGTGTATTTTATATTTGTCACACATATTTTTGAGATTGATTTGTCCTTAATTTAAGGATACCTTCTTTATAAGGGATTTCATCACATTTGACATTTCTATCGAGGGTTCATTGTTGTTATGCACCAATTCACTCTTATATGGTGTATATACTGTACTTTGGAGTATTATATCATGAATCCATTTATTCTCATGATATTATAAAGTTATGACTAAATTTTATTCCTCAATTATTGTATTCAAGTGTCTCTAATTTTGGTAAAACCCCTTTAACCAAAATATCGTTTTAAATGTTTTAATTATTTGTTCTTATTAATATCCGTGTTTTAAAAATGGTTTTAAGGATTTATTTATATGGATATTAATGGTTTAAAATTTTAAGCTTCAAGGTGGTATGGGACACTTTGATTCAAAAATCTCTTTATTAAATGTTTTAAATGGTTTTGGAAATGGTATCTTTCTGAATGGATTCATTGTTTCAATATACTAAAATGTTATATTGTGATTGAAATGTGGAAATGTTATGTTTCTTTTATGCATGTTTTATGTGATACGATTATGTTGAGGTTCTTGGGCATTATTATGAAGACGGGTGGTTCTGTGATAAACTAAGGGCGGGTGAGCCCGATATAGCTCTCCAATGCATTGGGTAACGCGATGGAGTGAAACGTTAAGGTTTATCCAAAGAGATTTAGGGAATATACTGTGATGGGTATTCCAAACGTAACCAACAGGGTTACTCCCTACGTAACAATGTTATGAATACCTCAAGTTACCTTTATGTCTTATGATTTCTATGATTTGTTCATGATTTTATGAGGTATGATAATGTGCCTATGTTTTATGGGTAAAGTATGATTTCATTCTTATGTATATATGAACTCATGTTTCCTTTCCATATTTTTATAACTCTTACTGAGCTTTTTATGCTCATCCCAAGTTTTTTGAAATGTTTTTCACAGGTCAAGGGAATGGTACATGATGTGATGATAGTTTCAAGGATGTGTCAAGAAAGAATCCGTGTTATATTTTAATTATGTTTCTGTTGATGGGAAGAATGAATACTGTCTTTTATGTAACCACTTTGTTTATATGTGGAATGTAATGCAAGTTTCATGATCTAATTCTCTAAAACTCTAAACCTGAAAAGATCCTCAATGTGTAATCTTGTAATAACCCAAGATTAAGTAAGGTTTAAGGCTGGGGCCTTATAACCCGACTAGAAATTTTGACTATAGGTGTTGACAATGGGATGTAGCTAGCATTCAATGCTTGATTTACATTTATAGGATATTGTTGGGAGTAAGGGATTGAGCCAATGATCGATAATCTGGTTGTTGCATTTTTCTTTCTTTTGTCTATTTTATCAGCATGTTATATATACACATATCCCTTTCGCCTACATAAAATGTTTTGTATATACATGGAATACTATAATCATTTTATTATTCTATTTATTTATTTATATTCCTCAAATTATTTAATCCCTTTCATGTTATTTTGGTATTTTACCTACTATATTGATATATTCATTTCTTATACTATTTCTCACTTTACAGTTATATCAATATAATTTTTTCAAGGATGGAATAGTCTCCACATGGTCTTAACTAAGGCCCTTACTCTTAGTCAGTAGAATCTAGAAATTGGGGAGAATTATTTGAGGTCTTGTGGTCACTGCCTTCGGGAACAATTGAGTGTCACTCAGGGTGGTACAATAAAATAATTATTATTAGGAATCTCATAAAAAATGAATATGTTGAAAATCATAATGACTGCTAGAATTTGTATCTTAATTCATAAGAATTTGTTTTTTTAATTTTATATACTATATTTTCTTACAATTAATTATTACCTTTAAAAAATATAAGTATATATAAAATTTGAATTGATAAAACAAATTATACCCCATAATGATAAAAAATAAAAAATATACACATAAATTTAGGGTAATATATTGTAGAATCTTTATGTACAAACTAAAAATTGAATGATAATTTTTCCAACTATAATCACCTACTCTGTAGGTAATGGTATTCCAGGTGATCTATCTATAATATACAATATAGTGACCCTATTATGATTTATATCTATTTGATGATGATTAATTTTATTTAAATTTATAATATCACCCCATATTCAATAATATTATTATAGGGATAACCAACACATAATAATAAATAATTTGAAGGTTGTAGAGTATGGGGTGTAGGAGTACGATAAGGAGTTAAGTATGAAGGAAAAGGTGGAGGAGGGGGAGTAGCATAAGGAGTTGGAGGGGTGGAAGATATAGTCTAAAAATGTATTTTTATGTCTACAAACATATCCCATACCCAATATTTGATCCAATCCTCCTTCCTCTCAAAAATATATTGAACTTCATATTCCAAATATTTTTTATAAACACCCTACATTGATTAATCTTTTAAATATTATAACACATTTTTCACCAATACACCCTCTGGGTATCCACATACACAACCCATGTATTTGGGAATTTATACCATTATAAAATCAATATCCTTCATACAAATTGCTAAAAATCCATAAGGTGATAACTTATCCTCATGAAACAAATGTAATAAATATTTGAGAAATTTTTAAGGAATCGAAATATATATATAATTTTGATGAATATATAAATAAATAAAGTAAAAAATATTACATTACTCTCAACTAAACCCCTCAACTCATCGAAAATATATTACCCTTTTTTATCATCTATGTCTGCTTATATTTTTCATGTCTAGTCAGGGGGGATAGAGCCTCAACCTCTTCAATTCTAAGGAGTCGGCTCTAGGTTTTTCAAAATTTATAGCCATCATTTGATATTCAAATAACGTATACACACATCGAGATATAGTATAAGTGTATATGATTCTATATTGGATTTTCTAATTTGATATCATCAATTTCTAAAAATTAATAATTAAGAAATCATTAACAAATTATCATAAACTACATTAATATAAAAAACTTCTAACAATAAACATTACCCTTGCCAGAAAATCTTATTATCTTCTATATTCAACATATCACATCAATGTATCTTCCTTAAAAAGGGTATATATATCACATGGAATGTTATTATTCCTATGACCTAACATGAAATATGATATGAGGGTTGATTATAAATCCCTATATATTTGAGAAGCCTATGATAATCATTTCCTCCAGACTCCTCCAGAATATGGAATATCCTATGTCATTTGATAAAGAGGGAGAAAACAAGTATTACTTAAAACATATCAATATAAGTAAAATAGTATCCAGCAAGTAGACTAAAATGGTTTCCCAAAAGAGATATATTTCCAACTTTCCAATACTTGTCCAATCATCAATAAAAATATTATCTTTTCTTTTAGCCTAAAATGATCTAAATGTCTTGAAGTGATTTGAATTTGGAAATAAAGGAATAATATTACCATAAACGTCTACCATTATTTATTGGTGTTGGATATAATGGAGTAATAATGTTGTTAGAACTTTTATTCGATGTTTACCAATACAGTAACTCTTATTTTCTTATATGAGAATAGATTTCTCTTATAAAAATGACGAGTCTCTTGAAGAGGAGCGTGTGTATATTCCACCGTAGATGTATGAGTATGATCATATCCCAATGTATGTGGTGGTCTAGTTGATTATTATATCATTATCCTACATATAAAATCCTGAACGAATTAGTCCAAAAATATAAAAATTAAAATATTAATGACTTCTGAAAAAATTGTAATTTTTCAATCAAAAAAGAAAACAAAATTAAACATAACGTATTTTTTTCTACTTTTTTACAGTTAACTAAAATTTCAACAATAATGATTTGATAATAAATTACATATAATAAAATAGATAAAACACAAAAAAAATTGTGTGAATAATGAAAAACCTCAAACCCAATAAATCATTATTTATTAAAAAATTTAATATTTTATAAATATTTTATTATAAAATATTTTTGTTTTTATTTAACATATATGATTTTTAAAAAATGGGTTTCAATATAATAAATTAATTGATAAGTTATTTAATAGAAAAATTATAAACTAATATAAAATTTAACTAATTATTTAAAATATTTATTTGAATAAAGAAACAAATATTAAAAAATATAAAATATTATGAAATATAAAAAAGTAATAAAGAAAAAAAACAAATTTTACTGGTTATATGTAGAATGTACTAAATGAATTTTTTCCCAAATTCAATCATCATTGTTGTTCGGAATAGTATAAACCATAAATTCAATGTTCTCTTCAATATTATCTATTAATCATTCAATTTTATTCGGGATGTAAAATAAATCAAAATATTCTTCATGTTTATCATCCCCAAAATAATTTTCCCCCATGTAAAATAATATAAAACTATTTATTATATTGATCAAGAATATAAAAAATATATTTTCAAAGTAGTTGAAATATAATATGATCATCTATCAATTCCTTTCTATTTAGATTAAATAGTTTTAGTCATGATTAATCATCTCTAATGCTATTTTTACTGATAATCCATTTTTAGTTCAACATTGGAATATGAAATTTAATATAATCAACCTACAATATATTTTTAATGACACCATAATATGCACATGATATTGAAATTAGGAGTTATTAGGCTTTTGATAAATGTTTTGCTTCTACAAAAAACAATACACTATTATTTTGAACTGCACTTCTTTTATCTAGACAATTCATATGAAATTTATAGCCATTAATGTCATACATAAAACATGTTATCATATTTAATCATATAACATCCACTATACAACTACATTATTATGATGATTTTTATCTACCAAGAATATATGCGTTAAGTCATGGAAAATAATTTTGTTATTCTCAATCAAAATACACATATCTCATTACACTGGAATTTTTTTTAAACTCATTAATATGAAATAATATATATGGTTTCTAATTATATTTGTAATAAGAGATGTAAAAAATATACGTTATTTATTTATTTATCATTAAATTATTTGAAATTGAAGAAACATATCCCCTTTTACCCATAATTAACTAATTAATGGGGAGACAGAGGAAAATTAATGTGGTCAACTATAGACCAGTAGATTGTACCATACTCTACCATCTCCTTATAAATATTATTCTCTTTAATGAAGGAATCACGTGGATATGTATTATTAACATTAATATTCAATATATATATACCATTCAAATTAATACATCCAACATAGTTATATAGGTCTAAAATGGTTATTATTTTTAACCAAATAAGCCATTAAATGCACCATGATATCAAAATAAGATGCAGGAATATAAATTTCCAATTTAAAATTTATAGAAACTAATTTATCTACAAATTGATCAAATCATTTATATCCATCACCTTCTTACGGATTTTATTTAATGAACGACACATCATTTTCATTTTAATTCAAACTAGAAAGAGAAGTATTACATGCAATGACATCGATTGTAGTTATTTCATAAATACATAAAAATTATGAGATTTCTTACTAATCAACTTCAGTCCATTAATTTCAGAATTTTATTTACATATAAATAATAATTGTACAGTACTTTGAAATCATAATTTCATTATAAAAAATGAATTTTCTCCCTCTTGGATAATGTATAACTTGTCGGGGATGGAATGTTTACCATGGAAGGGGAGTGGGAGATAACACCAAATGTATTTTCATTGATAGTAATACCAATAATTCATTCAATCCATCATTAGTATTTTATTTAATATATAAAAATATAACAATAAATCTATCATAGATATTTATATCAACATGCAAGAAATAAATATTTTGTTTGAACTCACGATATCTAGAATATGGTAGTTCAAATGTCTTTGAAATTTTCCTCAAAATATTTCAATCATTAATAGATTTATGTTTGTTTTTTAATTTCAAATGATTTTTTTTCTCCCACTCAATATACCGATCAGTGGATAATGGTTTTACAGAAATATCAAATGTAATAATCAATTTGATGCATTTTTAATCTTTTATTAGATTTATCCATTGAAACAAAAATAATGACCCTTGTATAATATTTTTCTTCTATGATGCTTCTGATAATATTATATCTTTTATTAAGAAAGTAGACATGTTTTATACCCATTAACATTTTATCTATAAAAATATAATACACTATGATTTCATTTACACTAGACACAATAATTTCATTCAGTTAAAAATATTCCATTTTATAAGAATCATAGACATTAATATCAAACTTTTTTATGAGTTTAAAATAATCATTTAATTGTTAAATGAAAAAACCAATATCATTTTTGGGATATTTTTTCTATTTTATCATTAAAATAAACATTAAATACTTTCCCTTTATACAAAAATGTAGGATATATGTTTCAAATTACCAATAATACATGTCTAGAACCATGTGTGCGATAATTTATTGGACATGGATTCATTCAATATGTGCACAATCCGTGACTAATATTTCAAACTTAATTACATTATGTATGAAACTACACAACAATTTTATTTCAATGTGAAAAATTAGTTAAATTTCATAATTTCCTTTCAAAAATCCTCTCATCATAATTCATTCATAACCATTCCTTTACAAGAATTTGAAAAGAATAGTTTCAAATGATGAATTATAGGAATATTTAAAAATTCATTTGTGGGGGACTCTATAACTTCTATATCAGCATGTATGTTATATTTCATCTTATACAATGATTTTCTAAATGAAGGACACCTTGTCATAAATTTTGTTGCTTCAAACATTGAACACATCCATTCAAGAACACTTATATTTTTTATACATTAATCCCAATGGGAATAATATTTTATTTAATTTATAACATGAATCCATAATATCATTGTATTTAGGAAGAATAACTTTCAATAATTATAGAAAATAGATAAAACTATTTACACACTATCCTTTTATTCATTCAATCTAATAAATTATAACACCAACGATAAAAATGTAAAATCTGTACAACTCAGAAAATGAATTTTCTATATCACCAAGCTAATTTTCAATTATCAGTTCTTTATCAAATTTTTACGTTAATATCACAAATCATTTTTAAAATTTCATTATCAATATCTTCATGACAAATATAAAGATTAATAGATCCAAATTTCTACCCAGTTCCACCTTTCTAAATTCAAGGGAAACTAATCAGATTAAAACAATGAAAAATTAACTGATCATTGATTTCTCTTCTTTATAACTACTACATATTTAAAAATTTAGGTCATAGACAATAAAATATATCGTATATTTGAAATTTTCATTTAGAAAATTAAAAAAAACATCAATACTTTTTTCATTTCCATCACATATTTGATGTTCGATAAATAAACTTCAAGTAAATATAAATTTAAATAAATATCAACAATAAATATATTTAAAAT
Organism: Viscum album; assembly: GCA_963277665.1. Taxonomy (NCBI): domain Eukaryota; kingdom Viridiplantae; phylum Streptophyta; class Magnoliopsida; order Santalales; family Viscaceae; genus Viscum; species Viscum album. The sequence continues at coordinate 956,692,320 of OY728126.1, forward strand.
AGAATATTTTGGTTACAGAAGTGAGAAAAATTATTCATGTAATCCCATGTATAAATTTATATCAAATATTTCATTAAATAAATCTATTAAAAAATTAAACTTTTTTAAAATATATATAATCATATTTAAAAATTATATTTATAAATTTTAGAAAATAATGGAATATATGTAAAAATATAATTATTATAACATTAATATTTTATTTAAGTAATTTAAAAAAGAATATATAGTTTGTATAAAATATCATTTTTAATTTCCATTTAAATGAAAATAGTTAATACCTGAAAATGAATGTTATTGACCTAAATCCAAATCATGTGTGAATTTTCCATTTTGATTTTAATATTTATCCTTGACTTTTTTGATAGGTTTTTTTCATGAAAAAACTAAAAATTAATAGAGGAAAAATTCATTCATACTATAATATAATTCTATAGTTGATTTGATTAAAAAAAATGATGAAATTGTAATTTTTAACATTAATATCTACAAAATTAATATTATATATTATTTAAGCCTAGTTTATAATGAAAAATTTTCAATTATAATTATATATTGTGTCTTATATGAGAACATTTTTTATATGAATATACCACACTAATTACCAAACATTTAGATATTTTAATCCACATCATTTGTTATAATAAAAATCCAAATTATTCTTGATAAGGGTAAATTTAGTGTGAATCCCATGTGATGCTTGTGTAATTCAATGAAAATATACATAGAAAAAGCATACCTATGTTCTAGGATAATCATATAAATTTAAAAATTAATGTAACCTAAACATTAAATGGAGATAAATTATTATTGGAGACAATTTATGTGTAGTGAAAATGTTTTATTTGGGATATGAATCATATCAATATATATTATAATTTGTACAAAATCGGTTAACTATTCAAAATAGAGTATGAACCTTACATATATCTATTATAATTTTAAAAATATTTAGAATGAAACCAATGGACATTTCATATTGGGTAATCACCAATAATTTCCACATTATATTGATAGTACATCATAAAATGTTGACTTCATATTTAATATATGCATTTTCATGATAATAATTTGATTGCATCACACAAAAGATGTTTATATTTGAACATTATTTATATGATATTTAATTTTGAAATTATTAGATATTTCAATGTATGTATACATTACAATTTGAGATTACTAAGTCACAAATGAATATACAATTATAATTTAATTTTATCCATATACATCACAGAATATTCATAAATAATGAATGATACCCATGAATTATCCAAATACAAAAAATGTAGTTATCAAATAAATTAATTAATCTTGAGATGAAGTTTAATTGTATATGTAACACTTTAGTGTAAATAAAAATCTATAAAATAGAAAAACAATAACATTATTATATAAATATGAAATTAATGATAAAACATATAGAATTAATAAATAATTAATCCCATACAATTAATGATGAGAAGATCAATATACTAAAGGGAAATAATGAGAATGAAGAAAAATAAGGGTTTATAAAGATGGTAGTGCATTATTTGAGTTGATGAAATCGAAAAAAAAAGATTTAGGGAGTCTGTGATATTGAATGAACGAATGTGAGGATCGAGGTATGAATCCCACATGATAGTTGAGAGACGAGAAGGTTGAATATTCAATATTGAGGTCAACAAAACATGGAAACATATATAGATATAAAAACACGATTACTGGACACTGTGTTGATAAAATGCAGTTAGGGCTTCAAAGTTAGAGGAACAACTTTTCTTTCATGATATAGAATAACACCAAGTTGATTCAAAACGTAAATTTATAAAATTTTAAATTGTATATAATGTATTAATGTAATAAATGAATTTATTAAAAAATTATTATTTTATCACTTCATGTATACAATAGACAATGTGAAAATTTTGCTTTATCATATCAGTTATTAAATAACAGATTTGATAATGCGATGGAAATTTCATTATCATATAGGTTATTATATTACCGTCATGATAAATTAGTATACTAGTTTGTTCATGTCGGTTATCTGATAACTAATTTGATGAAGCAATATATGTGAATTTTCCATGTCATTTATAACTATCTAACAAGAAAAATTAAATACGATAAATAATTTTTGTACCTGTGTAATAAAAAATGAATTTCAATTTCGGAGTTGTTAAATGAAATATATTTAGACCCTAGATAATAAACCATAATGATTCCATTCTGTAATATCGCTCATTTGTAAGACCTAGATTTAGATTCAAAACACCACATGGACAAAATAAATTATCTTGATCAGAATTATATTGTAACTAGAATAATTGTGTTATGGATATCTCTTTAGTAGACGACTTCCCTATACTGTATATCATTTAAGTAAAAGAAGAACAATCTCAAAAAAATTACAATATATATTAATATTGAAATGAATAATAAATTGTTTAATCATACAATATATATATATATATATATTTCCTAATCCCAACCATGATTTAAAATTTAAACCCATCTAGGAATATTCAAGAAATTCAAGAAACAAAATATAAAAAATATGTGTAAATAAATCATTCATTATGATTCCAAACACGTATGAATTTATATTTAGAAAATATCTTGATATAATATCCCTACAATAGAGGCCCATATGGTTTACCTGATACTTAATGTACATATTCATTAAAGATAATAAGTGTGTATTTATAGGGTGAGATAATATAATCCTATGTATAAAAAATACTTCACCACGAACCCAATCATATTAACATTGGAAATAAGAAACTATTTTATGATTTCAAAATATTTAACAACAACATAGTTATTATAAATTATATTCTATATGGGTAAATATAAGTATCATAACATATATTACTCACCTCAGCCAACTCTAATAATTATAGAACAAGGTATCCAAACACAAGGATCATCATTTCTTCATATGTAAAAATAATTATATCATATATATTTTTAACGTGTTTAAATGGAATCATAAATATTTAGAGGTCTAACTCCACACCAAGAAAATCAATTGGGTAAAACAATGATATCTTTTCACATACAGTGAACTTAGAGTCTATTATATGAATACAAATATAGTCCTATAATAGTTAAAATTTGATATTTAAAAATTTTACACCATACAAAATATTTATAGTTTATCATATCAATTTAAAACACATGATATTTTAATGAAATATAACAAATATCATGCATTATTGTAGGAAATGAAAAATAATCACAATAATATATTTCATCCATAGAACATAATGTCAATAAAATAATTACATAGTAGAAATAATTGTTCCATTATCATTTATTAATTGTTGGATTAACCACACACATTTTAAAATATTTCACTTCATAGGTATGTTTTTAACAACATTTTTCATAATTTTTATCTTTTATCTACCCCATAATGAAAAATGAACATCATATCCTTATTTATCAAAACATGAAAATAATATCTATAATTCACTTGACATGTTCAATATGAAGAACTCATGAATTTAATAATTTGTTACTTATATATAATAGATTTAATATTTAAAGGAATCTATTTATTAAATCAATAACTTGATGGAAACTATGTATATAATACAAATGAAACATGAATTAATTTCTTTGGTAAAGACAGTAATCACATCTAAAAACATAAAAAACCAAAATTATATCCCGTCTTTACAAGACATTATTACCTATATTCATGGTCATATTAATCCAGTATACTAACCAGTCATTATCATTATTAATCCAAATCATTATACATGGATCTCTATTATTCAACCACATTTATATATTTTCTAAAATCAAATATCACTCAACAAATTACTAATATAAAATATTATATCATTGAAATAATTTTCAAATCCATAGTTCTCTAATTTATAAATCTATAAAAATTCGTTAATATCATAAAATATCCATCTAAGAACATATTGAATGAAAGAGGAATCTTAAACCATAGTTATATCTCATTCTACACAATGTATGAGGCCCTTTTATTAGAAAAAAAAGTAATCAACATATTTTCACATCCATTTGAAATGATAACATAATATTCTATAATAAAAAATATTTTTTCATTTGATAAACTTGTGTGTTTTTTTAATAAATTACATTCTCAAATATAATAAACCATATAGACATAGACCAATATTTCCCCTGAAAGAGACATCATTTTTTGCCATTTGAGTACATTAATGTAATTTTATTTGAAATTAATATTTATTTATTTTTTCATTTTAATAACTAACGTGGAGTTAATTTAGTTATTTTATAATGGCTTAACTTCTAAATGAATTTTTTGTTGAACTTTGTTAATCTTTATTATATAGAGCCTGGTGATATCAAAATGATTTTCAAACAAAGGGGATTTTTTTATTCGATACTATATTATTAATGTCAAAATTTAAGTATCATTGACATTACTATTAAAATATTATTTTAATGATGAGTAAAAATGTTGATTGAGGCTGTATGGAGTGAAACATGATGAAATTTATTGAATATAGTACTTCTGTATTATCTCTAGGATTTTGAGATATTGTATGTTTTGTTTTAATTTAAGAACTTATATGTATTATTTTCATTGAGTTTATAAATTAAATTGATAAATTAGTTTATTATTATTTTTAAGTATCATCCAACAAGATCAGTGTGGTTCTAGGAATAGAAATGATCCTTCTTATGAGTTTTAGTTTTTTACATTGTTCAGCTGTTAGACATTTTACCCGTAATTGTAATAAAAAAATAATTGGGGTCTGTTCTTATTTATTTTTATGGTTTTGTTGGAATTTTTACTAGTTTGAAACATATTTCATTTGATCCAGTTCATTTTTAATATTTGTAGTGTAGAACATATTCAACTCTGTTATAGTAATTGTACCACCTATGTCACAGTTAAAAAATAAAATAATTTCATAGAATTGATGAATTAATAAAAATATTCACTAAATGATGTTGAATAAAATTATTTTATAATATATGTTCTTTTATATGTATTTTTTCTTTTCTAAATATTATTTTTTATCAATTTTTAGTTTCGTGGCATCAGAATGTTTTATTAACAATTGGTTATTTACTTTTTTACTATGATTAGTTTAGATTTTAATATTATTAAAGTAAATATATTCTATGGAAACAATTTTTTAGTTTCCATTTATGAGTTTAATTAACCATTTATGATTGAATACTATTTATATATCGGAAAACACATGGTATCATAGGAGTATTATATTTTTAACATTGTCTGATATATTTCATATCATATTCTTAAAAACTAATTTGTCACGAAATGAGAGGTCTTATTATTATTTTTTTATTCTAATAATAAATATTCAAAAATAGAGAACTAAAGACCATGTAATCATACTTTTATGATCATTGGTATTAAGAATATTAGAGAGATAATTTTAAGTAAATAGTGATAAATTCAGAAGCAAATCACTATATAATTATAACTATAAAATGTTGGAATACGGAAAATTATAATTCTAAATTGTGTAGATATGTTGAGATTTATTATCATGAAAACTATAATTTCTATATCACATTGACATTTTCTATGACATGAGTCATATATACTTATATTTCTTCAACTGAAATGGATAATAGTATTTAGATTAAATTTCTAATCTCATATATCATAACATCTATAATCATAGATTCTTAGAGATCATAATTACGCATTGGTTAACATTATTTTTAAATTATTAATGGAGGGACTATTTCAAAATTTTAACAACTATTTAAAATAGTTTAAATCAATTTTAAATCTCTTAGAGAAATTATAATTACATATTAAAAACTGTCAAATATTTTTTTGATATTTTGAAAAATGATTTAGAATCAAAATTAATAGATATAAATCAATTGGAAAATATTTCAATAAATAATATATACGATTTTTAGTGAGGTTACTACAATTTTTGGATGAAATGATATTTTGGAAATGAAATAAATATTTACATGCCTAATTTTACTACAAAATACAATGCCTTTAACAGTCGAGGTAACACCATGAAGCCTACTCTTCTGATTAAAAAATTCTATCTTTATTTTTATTTAATTGTTTAGATGTTAGTGAAGGATAATTATTTCTATATGTATTGATATTGAACCTTATTATTAATAAATGGATATAATGAAATATTATCAAAAGAATATACAATAGAAATATGAGAAGAATGATTTTTTTATATTATTTGTTCTGAATTAAAAAAAATATATCACATTATACTGGGATATTTCATATTAATTATGATGTATAATTATTATAGAAGAATTTAAAAATGTAAATGAATATTTAATTATATTCTTTGGATTCATAGAGTTCTACTGAATACACTTTTACTTATAATATATCCTCATTATATTTTTATGACAACAAAATTATAACTCCTCCATGTTCTAAGGATCCAGGAAATGAAATTTTAATAATAAAAATGAATATTAATACATCTCTATTTAATTTTTCATCAGATTGAAGGTACCTTTTTCCATGGAATGATGAATCATATTAGTTATTAGTTTATTAATTTCTTAGATATATGACATTATTTTTTAATAAAATGGAAAGGTTTTAAAAGGAATGTGATTATTTTATGAATGATCTCTCTAAATATGAAGAATAAATTTTTGGACCCAATTTCATGTTTGATTCTAAATCAATTAATGTTTATAGTCAACAGGATTAAAAGGTATTTATTGAAAATAAATTTTATTTATAAAAGACATGAAATGATTCTTTCTAATTTTAATTCATGTATAGGTAATATTGATATATTTCTAAATAGTTCAAACCTTGATAAACATCATCCTATAATGTTTTTAATTAAAAAATTTCAGATTTTTTGTATAACAATTTTCATTCAAAAATGTATACACTATTCTACTCAGGGTAATTGATAATGTAAATAAATAGGATTTATTAGATGAAAAAGGTCAATTCCGTTAGAAAATATTTGGACCATGTAGCAAATGACATTAATGTTATTCATTATCACATGGTTTGAAATAAATGGAATTTTGATGTTATTTTTTATCACATTAATAGTTAAAAGTAATTATTGTTAATAAACTCATTGAATTTTAATTTTTGGAGGAATGGTGGTGTATGATGAAACAAAATTCATGGTACATGGATAATATTTATTTTTGGATCATTATAGGAAGTAATTCCCACTTCCCTAACATAAAGATTGTGAATTGTGGACATGATACATTTGGAAAACATGTATTAGGATAGTTTTTTATACTGTTGAGGCATCATTTATGAAGGAAAAATTTATTTCAAATGATTATTATTTTTATGAAATAACTATGGCCTTATTATCATAATATAAATGTGTGATGATGGTTACTATCCAAACATTATGAATCAATGATGTACTATAATATGATTGGAAAGAGTTACATTTTATTTATAAATAAGAATATTATTTCTCACATTATTTACCCAAAAGGCCTTAATTTAAGAATTATACCTTGTCTCCATATGTGTGAGGAAATGAGTTTCATTTGGTATAGGATGTTTGGATAATATAAAATTTTAACATAGATATATTTTCATGGAATATAATTTTACTGTAACATTTATAATAAAAGGTATTGTACTCTAGAGTCTATTAACCTTCCCATTATGGTAATTAATTTGTTTCATGGATTAATAACTAGTGAATTATCAATCTTCGAACCATTATTGTCACTAGATGTGTTATATTTATAAACCTTTAAATACATGAATATTAAATCATTTTATAAGAATATTCAATATTTCTGACAATAAATCACACACCTTAACCAAAAATTTTAGTTTCATTTCAAATTATGTATATTAATAACTCATTTAAAACATTTATAACATCTTCAACAAATATTTTAATCATGGGAATAATTTTTAGAAATATACTAAATAATACAATTCCTCATCACATGGTGAAGGGAAACACCAAATGGGTAAATATATATAATATCATTAAATTACCATAATTGCGAATATGATGAGAATATAGGAATGAGAACAAAATAAATTTCATTTACATATCATTAGTGAATCACATATAATAAAATATAATTTAAACAATGATTTAAAGAAGGTGTGAAAGAAAAGACAAAAACCAATTTTATTCATGGTGTGGAGACATATTACAGTAATCATAAAAAAATTATATATTATATATTTGGAAAAATATGACCTAATATTTTGGAATATAAGTATGGAATAATAGTTATTCTTATAATTGTGGCATAGAAGTGTGGACAGAACATAAGCATTGAAATTTATTTCCATTGATAATGATCAATACCATTAATTCCATCACATTGCGGATAAAGCCTCCGAGTAGATTGAGTTCACTTCCTATTCCATTTATACATTAAGGGGCATTGTTCAATACCAAGTAAATTTTAAATCACCCAATGAGATAAAATGCAATATTTAATTCATTTTATCCTATAATTGTAACACAATTTAAATAATAACAATAAATATTTAAATTTACCTGAATATATTAAAAATCCTAAATCAATCATATATTAATAAATTCATTTGATAGAAACATTTGTCCCGAATACATAACAAACTGATTACAGGACATCCATGGATGGAGTTTTTTTTGTGTAATATGAGAATATCCTTATATTATTTTAAGAAACATTAATATATGTAAATATAAATAGAATACAATGATATATGTTTATAATTAAATTTCTTTGAAAGGGAAAAATAAGTATCATATAATTCTTTAAAATTTTATTCTAAATTGAAAAATTTACAAAATGTAATAAAAAATATTTAAAAAGACATAAAATCATGGAAAGACTGATTGATAAATCAGAACAGATATATGTTAAAAAATTAATTTTTGTTGAAATAATTAAAAATGAAAAAAATTATTGCACATTGGGAAAGATAGTGAACAATCTGTAAAAATGCGTTTTATAAAAAATATTTAAATAATATATTTTTATTCAAAAACAAATATCAAAGTTATTTGACAATGGCCATAATAAATTATTGATTTGTTAATATTAAAATTCACAAAAAAATATTAGTAAAGTATACAAGGTCAATAAATATATTACGATGTAATGAAAATATAAGGACGATTTGTATAACACATGAATAATTTATATGTATTTTCATTGAAATGAACATGATGTATTTGATGGATTCCACCTCCAACAACATTGTGTATAAAGAAACAAAATTTTATATATGTGTAGACAAAATCCACTATAAAATAGTGTGATTCTATTTTACCAACCACATCATATGGATGATATAAATAGGATTATTTAAGAGAATAATTAGTAACTATGATATAATTATAATTCTATGATGATAAAATAACAATTACATTATTTCTGTTATGGTCATTGAATAATGGGAAATGTTATTCAGGCTTACATACTACATACTATATTCGTGGTTGGATCACAATTCATTTTTTATAACCATCTCTAATGATTAGTTTGAAAAGTGTAATTATTTTATAAAAACAATATTCATGTCACTATTATTATTCAAGATATGATTTAACATTATTCTCTTTTACCATTGAAATCCTACAAAAGACTTTTAGGGCATGCTACTATATATCATGAAAACATATACCATGACCTTAATTGATTATGTAAATAATAATAACCCTGTAATAAATAAAATAGATTGAATAATAAACAGAATAAAATTTATTATAAATGAAAATAATTAATTTGAATTTATTATTTGGGAAGTTAATTAACATATCTAGTCAGTCAGACCTCAGATTTTAAATTTCATCTCAATTTGAACATCATTAACTCATATATTGTTTTATAAAACTATTTACATTTTGGATCTGTTTATACTAACCCATAAAAACATCTAACATGAATATATATTTATATTAATGTTTATTAATGATTCAATCAAATTTACACATTCAATTGGATTATGAAAAATAAAACATGATATTATTTCTCTTTATTATAACTTATATTTATATAATATTTCCATATATTCCAAAATAGTTTTACAAAAAGTCCATTTACATATAAAAGTGAATTTTTAGGGACATTTTTTTTCATCAGTCAAATTTAAATAAAATATATAACAGAGCCTTTATAATGTTTTATAAAGGGTCCCTTTTCAACATTCATTAAAAAAATTTATCATGTATGGTTTTTATTGTATACATTTTCATCAGACATCTCACTACTAAACCCATTTTACACTCATAGATTATTTTAAAATATTTTAATGATTTGATAAAGGAAACACATTATGGAAAATTATTTTTAATATTACACATCAAATTTAAAAAAGAAATAACTTTATTAAAGAAACTAAATTTCAATGAATTCATTTTCTACTTTGATCACTTTTTAATTTATTAGTCAATAAACATTTATTGAAAGATTTTTTTTCTTGTGATAATTTTTTAGACATTAAAATTATCATAATTTCAAATCATAGATTTTAGAATATGTTAAACTATATCTCATTTATATGAGTGGTATTTTACTATTATTGTTGTTATATTGAATAGGAAAAAATGTCTAATTTTTATTATTTACTCAATATGGATATTTACTATTCGGTCACATTTTTTATGAGTTGAATTGATATTTTAATATATAAAAATTTGTTGGACATGAAATGAAGGGTTGGACCTAGTTATATATAACACTTCAATGTATATAAAGGTCTCGTGGAGAAATCCGTAATGTGTCATTATGTTGTTTTCTTCTGTATATCTACACATCTCTTAAATTTCTTTGGAACATGGATTGAATGTAATATATATCATGATATTGAAAATCATGATTTTCTTTATTAGGAATATCCTTCAAGGACAATTAATATATTATTACAAAAGATATTTCTATGATAGTATTACCCATTGGTGCATTTTTTTCTAATATAATTGATTAAATGTATTGTGGTTATAGATATTTATGTTCCACCATTGACTATACATTATTAATTCATGATATCATCTACTGTATGAATATATTAATCATCATATGAGATCATATTATATTATTTTCCTTTTGGATATGATATATAGAGTATATTATTAATAATATAAATGATTCAAGAAGGTTTTTATATTTAAAAGGTAATATATGTATCAGATAAGCATATAGTTTATCAGTAATGGTCAACTAATCTGTCATTTAAGATTAAATACATTGTATCTATGACAATGTAATAAATTATTCATATTATATGGGTTATTGTAGTTTAATTAGTTATGGTTATTATCCTGTAAATATAATTTGAAATATTGGGAGTTAAATTTTATATGAACATATCTAACATGAAAATTAAGATAACCCCATATAGTAATTTACAATATTTACCATTAAAGGTAATTCTATATTATGAATAAATATTCATTATGAATGTGATATAACCTAGTGTCTTCCATGATTTATAGATGTATCCTAAATGATGAAATGAAATCAATACATATAGTCAAGGAAGAAAATTACAATATGGGCATGGAAATACACCTTATATGGGAACTGTGTAGATTATGCCAATAATTTGGAATCATAATTTAAATTTTATGACTAATCAAGAATGAATGTATCAACATTTTTTTCCCATAGTTTGATTCTATTATGTTATATTTCGTTATGAAATATAACACCCAATATTATTATGACCCGACTAATATTTTTTGCATCTGACTAAGGGATTAAGTATCTTGAAATAATATTACTCACTTTGGGACATAATAAATGATAAAAAGTTATTATTTGACTATGTTGATTTAAATTTTTGATGATCAATATTGTTAATTGATCCAAAACCCAAATTTCTATGGGGTAAGATAATTTATTGAAGGGAGAACATGTAATGTGATTTTATTTGACAAATACTTCACTTGAGAACAATAACCAGAAAATGGCTGGAAATTATCAATATTATGACAATATATGAAGAATGCTTTGTAGAGTATGTGGATAACTCTAAAATATCGTCTGTATTTATTCAAACCAGATAGATAATTCAACAATGAATTATTGATTGGTTTTGATTGGATTATGATGAATCTCTAAACAGTGCACATTACTAAAACATTTTCAATATATGATGTTATAGTATCATATAAAATTATATTGGATAATTTTTATTCTAGATCCTATATCATAAATGTAATTCAAGAGGAAAAGTGATTTTATAGAAACACACAAAAAATCAAATCATTAAAAAATATGCAGAAAATGAGGAAATTCCCACCATGTTAAATGTGTGGAATGAAACATCCTATAAAATTCAAGAATAAAATTTCAGTCTGTTATATGTGTGGAGATAAGTGTCATATGTGTAATTAAATTAATGGGAATAATGTTACCACATATATATAGTGATATTACTATAATTATTATGGGAATTATTGAAACCAATTCCCTATAAATAAAGGTAATATAACACATAATAGGAAAAGGGGATAATTCCATGTTTATGCGATCACTAAAACTAATGATTAGTTTGTAAAAGATGTAGAGGTCAGTATAATAATCATAGCCTCCATATTTTCAAATTGATTATGTGTTGTGGGATACTCAATATCATTTATGTATCCCATGATTTCTAAAAAAGTTATGTTTCACAAACACCATAAGAGTAGATTTTTTAGTAAAAACTCATAGTGCATGTATTGAAAAAGCAAGGATTTGTTAGACTGTTCTTATAACGACTCATAGATGTAATATATTTAAAAACATCATTAATTTACCTATTTTGGATTTTTATATAATACAATGTATTGATTGTATTTTAAAATATTATATAATAATATAATCAAAATAGATATAAATTATGATTCCTGATGAGGATATAAAATTAATTTCCATTTTAGGGGAGACATAATAAACTGATCCATGTATAGATCCACCCATAATAGCTCTTTTAAATTAGATTAATTTGGAAGAAGAATATAAATAATATATAGATTAGAAATGTAATATTCAAATCAAGGATGTATCTATTTTATTGGAATCCTTGATGTATTTAATGATTTATTACTCAAAAATCACCTTGATAAAGAATTTATGTTTCTAATTTATTTGTTCCATATTGTAAGTTATATATAATATTATACCTATGAATTGGAATTTGTAGATTATATAGAGTTGAAGAAGAAACTGCTTGAGTTGTGTGGAAACAGATTCATATACCATAGTGTATCACAATTGGGATCCTATATTCTTTTAATTACAATGAAATATGGATATATGATAATATGAATTAATTATAGGGAAATCAATGATATTATTTTAAACAATAATTATATTGTTTTAAAAAATTGCTAAAATTTTCGAACATTTCCACAGACTTCAATATTTTTCAACAATTGACCTTCATTTTGAGTTTCATGAATTTTTATTAGAGAAGAAATACATTCCAATGTCATCATTTCAAATAAAGAATAAAAATTATCTTTTTAGAGAAATTATATTTTATTTTAATAATTAATAATACATTTTTAAAGATCTAATTAATATAATATTAATGTAATTTCATGAAAATTTTATTATTATAATTATTAATTACATGTTAGTATATTCTAAAATATATGATGATAATTAAAATAACGTGGAGTCATTTTTTGTACCCCAATATGAAAATGTTTACATGGAAAATTTAAAAATTGTTTATTTTGTATTAGTAATATTTCATTTAATTTCGATATAGTGTCTATTGATGTAATCATAGTTGTTCCAGCAAGGAAAATAGTAGCCTTGCAATATACTACATCAACATATATAACTAATGTACATAGTTTCATTGGTAATAATGGTTTCTATTTTGGAATCATTTTAATTATACCTTATTGACTATCCCATTAAACATTATAAAATTTAAAGGAGTTATATTAATATGGAAAATGGAATGGGATGGATGTTTTGAAAAACTAATTTCAACGTTCGTAAATTATTTTATTTTTGAAATACCACTAGGAAATGATATTTTTGTGATATATTATAATGAATTGAAGGAGGGAGATTTCTATGTTCATATGAGAAATAATAAACTTATTTACTACAAATAAAGGCAGTTATAGAATTATTAATAGAACTGACTAACATTTGATATTTTTCATGTAGTGGTAATACTTTATTTGAATATTTGAAGAAATAACCTATATGGTGAAATATGAAAAATGTACACCGACCCTAAGAGCCTAAAATGTATATTTTCATAGTAATTGATATATATCTGACAAAGAAAAAATCATGATATAATAATGGATTGTTATTTCACAATAGACTACCTTACATGGTTTGAAAATAAGTTAGAAAATAGATTTAGTAGGAAAGATCATAAAGTTATATAAAAATTGAGTATTCAGAGGGATCATATACTTGTCGATTTAATAAAGATGGATATGTGTAAAATTAATCAATTTGAAACATCACTCCTTTTTTATATTATTTTTTGACCATATTTATTGGAAAATTTAAAAGTTAATCATCCATGAGATGAGAATATTATACTAGAAATTATGTCCATGAATAATGGGGAATTGGAAGACTTTATATATGAAGATGGATTTATCAAAATTAGAATGAGGATATGTGTCCCATATACAACTAAAGTAAATGAGGAGTTATTAGAATATTTGAATTTCATCAAATTCTCTATAAACCTAGATTGTTCTATGATGTATAGATAAGTGAGGGAATATTCATAGTGGAATGATATGTTGAGAGATATTTTTCATTTTGTGTCAAGATATTAGGTTTTTCATAAGGATATGTTCGAGAACAATCCTAATATGGTAGGCATGTTACCTATATATATATATATTCATATTTGTAATTTAGATGAAAATTTTAGGGACATTGTCACAATATTACCGTATAATAATTTGAAAAATGATAAAATATATGTGATTGTTGATCACCTTACCAAATTTTCACATTTTCTTGTTATAAGAAGAGATTTAATAAACAAGTCCCGTAAAATTACTCTATAGTAATTAATTTTTTAGACATCATGGTTTAAATATTTCATTTGTTTCTGATCATGATCCTTGGTTTTCATTGATATTCATGAATTTTCTTTAATATTCATTTTATACAGGGAATCATTTGAGTTCTACATATCTTAATAATAAAATAATACTAAATAAATTATCCAATCATTGAAAAACTTTTTGAATACACGATCACTTGACTTTATGATATGTGGGGTCAGAATTTACTTCTGGTAGTGTTTTACTATAATAATAGATTCCAATCAAGTATAGAAACAGTAAATTATGAAGCATTATGTGGAAAAAGGCATTATACTCAATCATGTTGGGATGAAGTTGGTGAAATAATGCTTATTTTATTATATCTTTTTAGAGATACAATGATATTGTAAATAAAATTAGCTTTTAGTTAAGAATCTCAAATTATGAAAAAATGTTATAGGGATAAATAAAGTAATGATTTGGAATTTCATGTGGTAATTGAAATATTCTTGAATTTATATCCATGTAAGGGTTTTATAATGTTTTTAGATAGGGGAAAAATTATCCAAATGTAGATCATACATTATTTTTTTTAAAAAAATAATATATGACTTACAAATATGAAATTCTACCAATCCTCTCAACTGTAAATGATGTTTTTCATATAACTTTGTTAAAGAATTATATTAAAGTAAAATTCATGTGATTTGATTCTATAAAAAACAACTATAATTTGAACTATCATAATAAAAATATCCTATCCTGATTCCCGACTGAATTGATCAACTATTCAGGAAAAGAATGACTTGAATAGTAAATATATATTGAGAGAATCATAAAATAGATTATATAATATGAGATCCTAAAGTTTTTATCAATATGAACCTCTCTCATTTATTGTATAGTTAATATTTATGAAAATAATATGGGTAATATTTTTTTGAGGTAATGATTTAATATCACAAGATCATAAAATTACACTATTTTCAATATCAGAGACCATACACAAAAACAAGGTTTAATGAACCTCGAGATATTATAATTTATATATGAATTTTATAACATATTAATTGAATTATTATGTTTGAATAGATTTAAATACAATATGATAAATATATTAATCTCAACATAAATTTATTTTTATTGATTAATACGTACGAAATAAGCATTCATTTTTTATGTAAAGTCAATTTATACTAAAAAATAATTTTTCACCAAATATGATTTCTATTTCATTTTGTGTTAAAGTAACGTAATTAATTTTTTCAATTATTTCAAGGTTTTTTTAAAATAATTTCTTGAATAATTATATAAAAATTATCTTACTATGATGTTTAAATATTTTTCTAAAATGAATAATTTTAAGTGAATAGTGGGAAATACTTGTTGTTATTGAAAATTTAAATTTTTTACATGTATTTACATATAAACATTTAGTTTTAAATAGTTTCAATGGTAAATTGGGTATGATATATTATTATTAATTTAATAATTTTATTTTTTAAAAAATTTATTATTTAATTTTATTTAAAACATTATATTACATAAATTAACATTTTCATAAAAAGTCATCATTCATAAAGATTTTCATGTTTTATTTTAAGTTAAATTACACCCCATATGTAGATATGATTTGATAAAATAGATTCTATATATTTTAAAGTCATAATGAATATCATTTAATAAGATAAAGTCAATTATTTTTCATAATGGACAATAAAAATATAAAATATATTCCATCACAGTTAAGTGTAAATCAGGTTTACTGGGTGGTAAAGCTAAATAAATAAGGGATAAAATGGAAAATGTACTATTTCTATTTTAGTACCATATTTCAACCCTATATAATATAATGTTATGTATATCATGATTTTAGACCCATTTATCATTGGTACAAAATTAATATAATTTATTATTTTAAAAATATCAAAGGGTTCACTCTCCAAACATATAAAATGTCACCACTCTCTCCTCTTATCTATTATTTATACTTTATAAACCTTATGATTAATCGATGAACACAATTAATTCATTACAAAATTAACTAATAATGTCCTATATTTCCTCATTTTATTGGAAAACTATCCTATAAAGGCCTTAGGTGTAAACCTATAGATGTAGTCCAAAAAATATGTATAGTTCTAAAAAATGATTATTTATTACATTTCTTCTTATATATACCTCAAATATTTTTCAAAATAAAAAAAACAAAACTAGTATCACCTATATATATATATATGTATTTTGTTTGATTTTAAATTCATGCTCTATTTCCACCTCTATTTCTAAAAAATGGAAAATGAAACAGTCATTTGTGGGTATAGTGAACTATCGCCTTATGAACCTTCAAAATTCTTTTTTCCTCAACACCTATCAATGATGGTCATAGTTATGGATTTAATATATATATATAATAAACATTACATATCCATCATAAAATAATATTAATATATCCAATATTTTCTTCCTTTATATTCATTGAAAAATGTTATCATCATTCGTGATTACATGTCCAAATATCCAACAACGAAGAAATGTGATTGCTTTTTCACCACCACATCACATTTTTAGTATGTATAATTTTCAATAATGAAATAATATTTTATTTCGGATACAATTATCATTCATAAAATATATAATAATTTTTTCTGTCTTTCCGTCATAATCATCAAAAAAATGAAAATGACACTCATGCGTACGTATGGCTTTCCATTACCATGATTTAAAAATTTTTCATTTATCATAACCGTCATTCAACATTGTATTTAATAGTATAAATTTTTTATAAACCATTTCATTATATCTTGATAAATATTTTGGAGAATATGTAAATAATTTCATTATTTATCATTTTCATCATACTATATTTATTTCGTGCATATGAACAAACTATCATCAAATCATTCAACATGAAATTAAATGATTAATTAAATAATTAAACCATGGTCATAAATAATTTAAAAATAATAATACACAAGTAAAACGTTATAATGAAACTTGATGATTAAAATAAAATTTTTATTAAGGAAGGAAAATATGTTACATGATGTGCCGAACCCAAGGAAAGATATTTCATCTCAATTTCTAAATCATTAATATATATTTGGTAGTAATCACATATATACTTTATTGTATTGTAAATAATATCCCATTTATTTATATAACAAAAATATCTATATATTCATCATTTTAAATCATATAAGTCATGTTACTCATTCAAAAGATGATTTTAATAAAAACTTGATATTATTTTACCTTTTGATCGTGAATATTTTCATTCCATATAAATTTTTTTAAAATCATTATGTAAATTCAATTTCATTTAATAAAATGATTTATAAATAAAATATTAATGTATCTTCATTTTTTAAATGGTTTCAAATTAATCATTCAAAAAAGATGAATGAGACGCTTTGGGATTTTTTTATAAAAATACAAAATGAATGTTTTTTGAAAATATATTGAGATAATGGAAATTACCACTTCAAAAATCATTTTTCCCTCATATCATCTTCTTCATGATTTAACTGAATTTAAAAATTACAAATATTAAAAAAAATTGATTTTAATCCAACTACCTCTTTTTTGACAAGACATGATTTTATTGAAAAACTACATTTCTGAGGAATCAATTGTCATCTTGGATATCTTATTAGTTTAGTGATCATTATAGTTTTCTTGATGAATAAATTTTCACATCATAACATTTAATTGGACACTATATTACTATTTAATATCCATCATGGAGATGCTTATTTCATAAAGACAATATCATATATATATATATATATTGTATTACTATGAAATTTTTTTAGTGATGGGGAAAATTTTATTAATCCCTATTCAATAGTGAATACTAATATTTATTGATAAGTCATATGGTATATAAATTAATCAAAGAATTAAATATATGAATAATTCATTGGACATGCAGTGATGAGAGATGACCCATAATAGATAGAACTCAATGAATTTATATTTTTCATGAGGAAAATCAATATTCTAGAATTAAATGTGTATCTAGTGTATAACTACCCATTGATTAAACATTCCAATAAATTGGATTTTATGGAATTGTTATCATTATAATTGAAATAATGACATCTAATGTGAATAATATTATAATTTGATAATTTATTTTTTAATATCCATGACATTGATACTTTTAAATTATCCATAGATTCATTTCATGGACAATTATAGGAATAAATGAATGTTTTTTTTGTTATTTTCTTTATCGTATTTATTATTCCCAATTTATTCATGAGAACATGTGATGTATGTGACTCTAACCAAGTAACTGAGTAGACCAAATATTTGTTTTTTATCTCAACAATATGTAGATTAATTTGATGAATAATACTAAGGATGCATGAGTGAATTTATACTTTCAATGTCATTTTGATAAGATGTATGAATCTATGTCTTCAACACTACTAAATTGAGTAGTAAATTAGAAATAGATCCATTGTATATATGATAATGCAACAAAATAAATAAATATTATACTTTTCAGGGATTTTTTTTCATATTAAAAGAGAGCCCCACCCCATCCCTATAAAATAGAACAAACGCATATTTCAGGATCATAATGTTTTATCCTTCTATCTGGGAAAATCTCTACCATAATGACATAAAAAATTCCATTACTATGCCCTAAAGGTCTTGGTTTTCTCAAAATACCATCCTTTCATGGATTTAGGCTTAACAAAAAATGAGGGTTTTCAATATGGTGTATAACACTTAACCATGTATCACCAATATATTGAGATATTATTATAAATATTGAACAACCATTTTCCACCCATTTCTTTAAAATGTGAATTGAATATATTTTTATTATGTAAATATCGACCATCACCTCCATGTTGGGATATGACTCATTTTACATCAATTTTTTAATGTTTGTTTATTATAATTAATTAGTTAAATAAGTATAACACTTTTAATGTAATAATTATTCTGTAATGATAAAATAATTTTAAAATTTCCTTCCTTCTTATTGATTGAAATAGAAAATGTGACACAAAATAACCATTAATGTATTAATATACTATATAAAAATGCTATAAATACAAAATTATTCAAATGTTTAAATATGAAAAGTAGTCATTATTTATAAAAATAAACTAAATATGATATAATAAAATATATTTATAGATATACTACTATCAATGAGACATGAATATGAAATTTAAAATTATCATTACTAAAAAATGTTAAAAAAATACAATAATCATGATCAAAACAAAATCATATAATTAATAATTATGATCATCAATTAGTATTACTCCACCATAGAGGATGAGTGTAATAATATAGAGTCGTTAGAATATTCCAACAATTATTAATAGAGAATCTGTTAGAATATATAGGGTTTGATTATAAAATTATGGTTCTTTATAGTGTTTTAATTGAATTAATGTAACAACATTGATAAAAACCATAAAAGATATTTTTTATTTAAATAAAATAATAAATGAGTTAAATTATATTTGAGTCAATTTAAAATGTTTCATTCAATTTTTTATTATATTTATTATTTTATAAATCATTGATAATTACTAGGGATAATGAATTTAGAAAAAAAATAATTGATAGACATTATACAATGTAAAAATGTTTTTTCAACTCTTTTATTACTATATATAATTTATAGTAACAAAAATTATAATTCTAGTGTTTATGTAAAAGATTTAAAATTTACCCTAAAAGAAAAAGAATGTCCAACCTCATAACATAGACAAGGTCATTTCAGTCATGAATTGGTGTGGGAATATGCACCCCACATGGGAGATATCCAGAACTGCCTGTATTTTTATTGGGATGGGATAGTATGATGGTTCATAACTCCCATATGGTGAGTGTATTTGAGGGAAATTGAGTGGATAAGGGTTCTTAGAATAGGTTGATGTATCCAATGAATTACATGGGATCATTGTGTATAAAGGAGAAAACCATGAACAACTCAAATTTATGCTAATATAGAAGTAGTAAACATACATGTGATCTCTTGATTAATTTATTATCTGATGTGTGACAAGCTACATGGGGTACATTTCACCCAATTAAATGAAACACATTTAATAATGATCATATGATATTTTTAGATGTGAAATCTGATATCTTTAATGCCTTATCTATTTCCCCCACACACTAGGTCTAAGAAAAATAATCATTTCCTCTCTCAATATTTGAATCATATTTTTTCCCTCCATGCTAATTTGACACTTCAAATCAAATCATTTTCAACAAATAGTTATTGAATTCCAACCCTCCAACTACCAGAAAAAGTGGTCGGGCCCTTAGACATTCCTTCAATAAATATGGATCCAGAACATCAATATCATTGGTAATGATGGTCACAATCAATGAAAACAACCAATGAAGGATAATAGGGCTGAAAATAAGTTATTTATAACAATACTTATAATTGTAATCATCATAATTAAAAACCATATGATGACTATTCCTTGGTTGGATCTCCCAGTTGTTTGTATTGTTTTTTCCCAAGTATGATGGATTTATATATAAATATATATATTTTCGTCATAGATAAATATTTTAGAATATTTGTTTGGATATTTAAAATAATATAACATCGGACTACATATTTTTTCTTTACTAGTCATCATTGACAATAAGGGCATACAGTGCGACTCGATAATTGAACAATGTATTGGTTTTAAAATTATTTTCCCTCAAGCGATACAATTAAATAGTACCAAAATTTATGAATTACATACAATACCCACAATTTTGTATGTATAAGAAAATGTGACATTGAATGTAACATACCTAATATAGGGGACTGAATTATTAAATATCAGTTGGATCGTTGTGTATGTAACTTAAAATTTAAAAGTAGTCATTCAATTTTAAAAACTACAATTAATAAAAATTATCTTCACTTATTGGGATCACCAACTATTATTAACCATGTATTCAATTTCTCTAATTCCATATTTTTCACCAACTTGATTTGGGATTATCTTTTTTTAAGCTCGTATAGTTTATTTTATTTTTCTAAATGTGATAACTATTATCATAAAATCTTATTTATTATTCTAAAATCCATATTTTAATGGAAATTTATTACAATCCTATAGATCAAAAAAGTCTTTTTATAAGAGAAAAACATTTTCCCAAAAGAATAAGAATATTATATTTATGTAGATTAAATTATATCTGATATCGTCTATTACATTTTCCAAAATCCTAATTTCATAAATATATATATTTTTATCTTCAAAATCAATTTCATTAATATTTCAATTCAATAATTTTAATTGCAAAATATTATATTGTTTTTATGTAGATAAACTTATTATTTTATACAAGATATTTCAAATTAATGTTTTGGATGTAATTCAAGATTATATGTACTAATGTGAACTATAGGTAACCTTGATATTCTATAATTATATTAAAATAATTGTCCAATGTTTAAACCTAATTTTTTATTAACAATTTTATATATTACTTATGAAATATGGAATATCCATTAATAATTATAAAAGAAATTTTTTTTCTTAAATACTTATTTAACAAAATTTTATATGACGTAACTTTTATTCCCACTTCAAAAGAAATTTATGATGTTTTTTAGAGGATATTTTAATGTATTATTAATGTGAATGTCTGAATATAAAAAACAAAATATCAAAAAATCAATAACTGGGTATTTATATAGAAGATAAGGATTTGGGAGTGAACTTGTGAAATGAATAGGAACTACTATCCTCTATGTGATACTGTTAATACTTCTTATGTCTAGATAATTTTATTATGTTTCCCATGTACCATTATATTCCTTAAGGATTAATAATTTTAATGAAAAAAAATTAATTATTTTTAAGGAGAAACTCATGTTTATTTAAATGTTTACTATATTTTGAAATTAAATGGGGTTTCAAAGTGATATGTATTTTTTTTAATTATTTATATTTTTTATATAAATATCATGATAACCGTATATTCATTTTTTGGGAAAATTTATATATTATTTCAATAAAAATTCATTGAAATTGAAATTTTTTTTAAATGTTTTTATATTCATTATATGTATTATATTTTTCACTTTCTTAAAAAACTCCATACTAAGAAAAATTGTTCTCACCATACGTTTTAAATAATTTTTTTTGATGAATAAGGATTAATAGAATATTTTTGTTGTTTTGTTTCATTTAATGATCTATCTCATTTGAAATGATATTGTTTTTATAGAATGTTCATAACTCTAATATTTTATATGTTTATTCTAACTCCATGGAAATCTAAACTAAAAATATTATCACTATAGATTTTTTTAAAATTTATATATATTATAAAATATAAGACATGTCTTTGAACAAGAATATGGATTTTGGGCCTTATTATATTACATATGTTATAAGAGAAATTTTTTAAATAAATGGGATGTTTAGTAACTTTTTGGTATTTTATGTTTCTATAAAATATCATTTCTAGTAATTTATTAAGTATTATACGTTAATATTTAGTTTTATGATGTAAGGAGGAATATCACTAATTACCCCAATATCCCTTATATTAGAAATACATTCAAACATTATTAGACATTCATGATGAGATAATATTAAAAAAACTCCAATATCCAAATTACAAGAAAACATGTCTTTTTAATTTTTAATACATCTACAATTCCTTGATTTTTTAGGATCATGTTTTTTTTCTATAGTAACATGTAATGTAAATATTTTTACTATTCTATGAGCGATAAATACATTTATTGTATTTCAAAATTATTTTCATTAACAAAAAATACAGGAAGCGTGTAATTATTATCTAGATGATGAGGAAGAGGGTGGCCTATGAGCATCCTATATGAACATATTTATAGATTTCTATCATTATGTAAATATGAAAATGATTTTCAAAAGACCCATTTTGAAATTATTGAATATTAATTAGTAATATCATTTTTGGAAATCATTTCAATGAAGTGGTTTTTATATTATATATCAAAAATAAACATTCAGTGAATTTTTGATTGTTCCATTGATTTCATCAAAGCATCATGATTTATGTTCACAAAATGGATATAGAATATTATTAATTTATCTTATGGTACCATTGTGGTATATGGAACCTCACTCATCGATAGTGAGAACAATAAAGAATTAGAATGCCATTTTAAGGGTATGAGTCATTTTAATGAAAACATTTTATATAATTTGAGAGCTTAGTGAATGTAATGAATACATCATTGTACAAATAAAGAACCTCAATATTGTAGCTTACAAAGTGAGATTTATTTTTTTATTATCTATAGAACATTTCATGTGGCCAATTCCATTAATACGATAGATTATAACACTGTAAAATATTTAATTTATTTATATTATTTAACTAAATTCCATAAATAAAAAATTATTCTAAACTAAAAACAATACAAAGAACATTCAATATTATCAATACACTAGATATGATATAAGAACATATTGATATAAATCTATCACTATTTAGGGATATAAATTACTAAATTTAAATTTATCCTGAGGAAAAAATAAGACAAAAATCTATAAACCTGGTCACACCAAAATCATACCCAACTTCATTAGGATCATCCACGAGTAGAAATGTTCCAAAAAGGATGAAAATATGAATATAGAGAGGAGAAAAAATAAAAACTAGTCATTTGAGTAATGAAGCTGTAATATGTCGGGTTTGACATCCAAAAAAAGTTTTTTAAAATGGGTATTTATAGAATAAATCATATGTGGTAGAAAAATATCCCTAAATATATTTTTCAATAACAAATATATAAAAAATAAAAACTATATGGGTCAATTTTTTTTCAAGTGTCATATAATATATTTTATATTATATGAAACTTGATAATAACTACAGATAATAAATTTCATAAGTAGTATAACGTATAATCTATTTACTAATTTTTCAAATCATTGGTATAGAGAAATTATAGTAACTTATGGAATAATTTTCATGTTTATAAATGTGATATTAATTTTATTTAGATTTTTTTTTAAACCTAAAAAACTAGACTAGGCCTTATCAATAGTAGATTCTGGGAGCAAGGCCAACCATAAATAGGCGATATCAATGATATCTTGTATAGATATTGGGATGCGAGAGCAGGAGAAAACATATCACCAACTAGGTGCACACAATTGACCATGATAGACATTAGATGGTGGAACGATACAGGTTTGTATGAACTACAAATCATATTTGTGTACATTAGATATGGGACTGGACCACTTGATATATTAAAATATGTTGAAAAAAAATCATTTTACATATATAAAATATCTTGAACTATTGGAATTCTAATTTGTGATTCACAACTTGATGAGTTTTTCACTCATTTAAAAGATATGCATATATCAATCATTTTCTAATCGTTTACTTATGAGTTGTCTGATCTTTTTGACGCTTTGTCCCTTTATAATGCATGACAGTTCTAAAACACCGTTATCATTTTATCCCTCAATATATCATTTTTCTTTTTCCATACATACTATTTTCAATTCTTTAAATCAGAATTTTTTAACCTCTAATAAAAGGCATGCAATCATGAAATTACTAAAAAAAGGAGGATTGACCTAGAAAATTTACATAACACTACAATGATATACAATTTCAATTTTATCAGAAAGTATTTTCATAAACAATGTAATCATATTGATGGAACATAGAAAAATAAATAATATATGATTTATATGAATATATATATAATTGGAAAAGTTATAAAATAAAACCGTAGATTGACTACTTTTTTGTTAGATGTCTGATTTTGTCATCATCTCTAGGTATTCAAATTATATGGTGATATATAGATATATAATCTTCATTGATAAATATTTTATTATATCTATTTTTGTATCTTCATTCATAAAACATCAAACATCATAATTGGTTTTTTATATTCTTCCCAAAATATATTGATATACACTATGACATGATAATACTATACTATTTTTGCTCCCATGAGTATAACATTTCATTAATTCAATTAAAATATTACCCACACATATGATCATTGTGAAATTTTCACCAATTTAGAGATGTATAAAATCAGATATATAAAATAACATACAAAGGATATGGCATATGATGAAAAATAATAGTAGGATCACTTTGTTTGAAATATTAAATTTAGAAAATATAAATTCAAATATCAAAAATTGAATAAGAATATATTCTATACAATAATTAGGAGCCCCAACTCTTACTACCCATGTTCTATATTTCTCTCAGTCCATATTTCTAAGGACTATAAGTATAGACTATTAATGAAAAATATCTATTTAGTTTTCAGATTAAATATAATTGATATTTTTTGCTACAACACAAGGTTATTTTCCTAAAATCAATATTTTTAGTGAAATTTATTACAATTTTATATTTTCAAAACCTCTTATTATAAGGGAAAAATGATCTCTATAAATCAAATATATTTTTTGTAAGGAAAGTAATGTAAAGCTTATCCTAATTATGTTATTATCAAATACCAAAATTTGGGGAAATTAATGTTTTATGCTTTTCTTAATCATTTTCAAGATGTCTTTGTTTCATGAATTTTAATTAGACAATTCTAAGTGGCATTTAAGGTGATAAATTATTATTTTATGTTTGAAAATTTTATTGAAATTTATGGATGTTTTTTATTTTATAGGTATGACCATAGACATTAGATATAATTTATATTCCATATGTTTACAAAAATATTTTTCCATTGTTTAACTCTTTATTTATAGGAATTATTTATATTATTAAAAATGATATGTGCATTTCTCGTTATCTTTATCAAAAACAGATTTTTTTTCTAAAGATAGATTCTTCTAATGTTTATGAAATATAAATGTATTTTACACTTTTAAAAAAATTATGACGATTTCGAAAGGCACTATTAATATATTAATAATTAGAAAGTTATTTTTTTAAAAAAATTATTAAAAATTCATCACATCGGTATTGATTATGAATACGATTATTGGGGTGTGAATCCAAGAGAAAAAACTGGATTTTTTTTCATAGTAGATACATTCAACACTACAAGGTACCATGATTGTTTTTTTTATTTTTTTTCAATGTATGATGATATTAAAAATGAGATATTAATTGAAATTCATCTTATTAATGGATTCTATGGAGAAATTCATGTTTATTTGAAATGTTAATAGATTTTATTTAATAAATAATTTTCAATGAGATATATTTTTTAAAATTTCTTAAATAATATTTATTATTATTTTTCCATGAAATCCAGTGTTTCATATTAAAGGGAGAATGATTAATTATATCCAAATATTCATACATGATTTAAATTTAAATGATTATAAATAGGATTCATATTATTTATACTAAAATGATTTCTCCCCATGTTTTAAAACCCCTGAAAAATAATTTTTTTGAACTCCCTGCATCATAAGTTTTTCATAGATTCGCGATGAGTAGATGATCGATGTTTTTTACATTAAATAAAAGATCTAGCCCAAGTGAAGTCAAATAGTTATGTTAGAATTTAAATGTAACATCCTGGTTCTTGAAGCCATCGAGAGGTTCCCAGTATCGAGTTGGTCACATGGCCTCAAGTGCATTTCCCCGAATGCTAGAGGATGTCGACATGTAGTAAGGGCATTGGGTGTGATAGTGGGGAAACTATGCCCTCATTGGAAGAGTACACAACAGAAGTTAAAAAACGCAATATCAGAAGTAGTAAACATCTATACAAGAGTAAACAACAGAATAGCGAAACTAAAAACAACGAGAGCACATACATAAATGATGCAAGATACAAATGTCTAGGAAAGAAGCCAAACAAGTCACAATGCTGGAATACAACATTAATAAACCAATTTACAAAATAAAATATAAATAGATCCTCATCATTTCAAGAATAATCTTGGTCCCATGCTCTCCATCTCTACACCAAGTCAAGTACTTTATTTAGAAGGGAGATTTCCCTTTTATATACCTGCAACAATAGAATCAGTTTGGGCCCAAAAACATGACCCAAACAGGATGTGATACTAAATCCCAGTAGGAAACCACACAAATATCTGTGCCTAACAGTTAGTGTATATATGGAAGGTAAAAGTATAAAAAAAAAATAAGCAGGAATGTACTTAGTAGTAAACAATCAGCAGTTTCAACATCAAGCAGTAGGTAATCAAATAGGTAATCACAAACATGTAACCCTCTAGGTAGTACTTACGGCCATACCATTTGGTCCTAACTAACAAGTAAAAGAAACCCTCTAGGAAGTGCACTCAGCCTATCCCCTCTAGGTCATTATAATAAGACTCTATGAAGAAGCACTCACAGTCAATTCCCATTATAGTCTATGTTAGTCAGGAACTCTCTAAGGAAGCTCACATGTTCAATTCTCCATATAGACCATAGGACTAGGACACTCTGAGGAAGCTCACATGGTTAATTCCCCTTATCACCCAGGTCATTCATAGACTCTCTAATGAATCACTAACCATTAATTCCCCTTTATATTCTAAACATTTCATGATTTAAAATCAAAGACTCTCTTAGGAAGCTCACTTGGTCAATCCCACTTATATTCTAATGAAGACAAGGACTCTCAAGGAAATATAACTCGGTCAATTACCCATATAGTCCCCAGTGGTTCAAGGCTCTATTGGGATGCTCACTTGGTCAATCTCCTTTATATCCAAAAATTCTAAAAGACTCTCTGAGGAGGCTCACCTGATCAATTCACCATATAGTCTACTACACCATGTTCTCATGGCCCTATGTAGGTCAATGAGCATAGCAGTGTTATATGTCCAAATGAACCTATAGAACTACTTGGCTAAAAAGTCTATAGCATAACAAGCATGTCAGAATAAAAACTCTCTATCCTACAGCAAAAGGAATGGAAAACAGGCAGGGCAGCCAAACTTGCTAAATAGGACCAAACAATCATAAACAGAACATGAAAGAGCAATACATCCAAACCATAGAAATAAACCCTATTAATATCCTAATTACCTCTACACAATTATAAAAGAATGGCCAGAAAATAAACAGGGGTAAAACGGTAAACATGCAATACCCCCTTCAAGGTTATTGGTGGAATTTGCACATAATACTCAAAGACATTGAATAGAAAGGCACAAACAACCTACTTCAGGGTAATGAGATTGCTATATGTGAAAATAGAATCTTGAATCTCTTTATAACTTCATAGATCGACAAAAACATCCCAAACGTTCATCCCTCGATATCATATAAGAGAATATAAATCACGAAATGAGGCTCAAACAGAAGAGATAACTCACCGATGTGATTCCAACACAACAAACAGTGTTTGATTCAGAAGAAGGATGGAGGGTCGGGGGTTCGTCAAATATACACATCCGTACGGGTTCTCTCGATCGAACAAGACCTAAAAGAAGAGTCTTCTGGTGATTATACGTGACCTCAGTGCATTTAATGAAAAAAAGAACGTACACGACGTGTACTTTTGAAGTACACTGCGTGTACTCGCCTTCCCTATACTTCACTTCAAGCGGCCTCCAAGTTACTCCAACATGGCCGCGTGGGTGGCTAATACATGGCCATAACACGACGTGTACTCATAAAGTACACGGTGTGTATTTAGAAAATTTCTAGAATTTACTTTTTCCTCAATAACAACAAGAAAAGGAAAAACATTCCTGAAAAGAAGATCCAGGTACGTACAAACTTCCCCCCTTAAAGGAATTTTTCCCTGAATTTCCCTAGCAAAGAATAGAAGATTAAACCCCGAACAGTTCCGACCATTGTGCTCATACATCAGACTCCCTCTCCCAAATCTCATCCTTCACCTAACCATGTGGCCATATCACTCATACCAGAGGAATAGAATGGCCTCGACGAACATTTTTATTGAGATCCACAATCTAGATATGATTCTCCTGAAACGACGCATCCACTTCATGCTCAACCTACAAGGGTTTAAAGACACGAGAATGGTTTGAAAAGTAATGTCAAAGCTGAAAAACATGGAAGACGTTGTGTATAGCCTCTTACCTCTGAGGAAACTGCAACCGATAGAAACCAGCCCAACTTCCTCGAACACCTCAAACAACCTGACGTACCTCGGTGAAAGATTACTGTGTCTGTCAATACTCTTGTGTCCCAACCTCAGTGTGACATGCAGGAAAACCTGGTCCCTAACCTCTAACTCCAGAGGTCATCTCTACTGATCATCATAAAACTTATTTTGAGTCTGTACAGTAACCATCTTCTTCTGAATCAACTCTGTCTGCTCTGTGGTATCCATAACAATACGAGTTCCCAGAAAAGCTGCCTCTCTTGCCTCCAGCCAACATAAAGGTGATCGGGATGGCCTATTTTACAAAGCCTCATAATGTTCCATCTGAATTTTCCTGAAAACTATTGTTGTAGGAAAACTCCACAAGAGGTATATGCCTCACCAATGAAGCTCAAAAATGTAGAATTCATGCTCGGAGCATTTCGTCAGGCACATGAATTGTACACTCGGACTGGCCATCTGTCTGGGGATGGTAAGATGTACTCAAAAGTACCTTTGTACACAAGGACTTTTGAAGCCCCTTCCAGACACGAGAAGTAAAATGTGCATCCCTGTCTGAAACGATGGACTGTGTAACTACATGTAGATGTACAATCTCACAACTGTAAAATTGTCACAGCTCATCAGCACTGAAGGTCTCCTTGATCGACAAGAAGTGAGAAACCATCATGGGTCTGTTAGTGACAACTGAAACTGCATCATTCCCTCGAGGTGACATCAGCAAATCAGTCATGAAGTCCATAATGATGTCATTCCACTTCCACTCAGGAATGACAAACTGTTGTAAAAGTACTACTTGTAAAGACCCGTAAAATTGAAGGGAAATTTTTTCTTAATTTTCTTTGGGTTTTTACAAGAACGTAATTTCTGACGGTGCATGATTCAGAGGCCCGGTGTGCCCGGAATCATTTTCCGAATTTTAGCATGGGTACGTTCAGTGAACGAACGAGTGGGTTTTTCCTAACTTTTGAACCGGTGCTCGGAATCGAAATCCGAGTGCACCGATGAACTCGTAGCGCCAGTAATTGCTTAAGAAGACCACTTTCTAGAGTTGCGTTTTCTCGGGATGTGTTGTTTAAATAAAGTGAGGGATAATAATATAATTGTTTTAAAATTATATTTTCTTTTCTTGCTAAGTAGATTATGTGTTGTGTCACAACACTTTTCCTCTCTCTTATGTGGTTATAACCTATGTAAGGGAGTTTGGGGTGGGACCCACTTGTTGACAACTACCTTTGATAGGATTATGGTGGGGTGGGGACCACACGAGCCCAACCCATCACCTTCCCCTAACATTCATAACTTTTCCCCCCTTAATTTTGTAATTGTCAACAAGAAACCCCCCACCCTTTTTAAATATCGTCAACTCATTAATTGTGTAGGTTTTTCAGGTAATTAATTCTTGGATTTAATTGAATTTCAAATGAACTCCTTTGGCTTGTGTGATAATTAAATAAGACTAAGTCTTATTTCGGGGGAGAATAGTTGATGGTGCGAAAGGATTTGGGGAGGAAAGCTCTAAGTTCCGAAGGACGTTCTTCCGCATTGAAGAACGCGAAGAAGGCACTGTCACCGATGATGAACACCGACCTCTGACGAAGGACGACGGTGAGAGACGCCTTCCTCGGATATCGACGACGCGACGCTGTGTACCGTGATGCCAACGACCCTCTCCTTCCACGACAAACCATCGTTAAACGTTTACATCAGGTAGGGGTTTATTTATTGTTGATCGTGATCTCAACTGTCGCCTTTCTTGGTTTCAATTGGGCTGCCTGTTATCTTAATAACGGGAGGAGTTCGGACCGCACGAACACGACCAACCCTCCTCCACCCTTGTTTGTTTGAATTTGTTGTAGCACGTGAAAGGTGGTGCGGTGCGGTTGCACCGCACGGAAACAATGAGAAAGGGAGAAGAAGCGCGGTGCCGTCGCGATGCGCCCTTGAAGTCGAACAAGGCGTGGCGCTGTCGCGCCGCTCCAAAAAACCAAGAAGTGGCCGCAGTTTGATTATTGATCGTTGTGAGTGGATTGACGGGCGACGACAAATGGGGCCGCAAGGTAATTTTCAGGCTTCTGGAGTAATGTTCGAGACACGAGATGAACGCCGGCACATACGGATTTAAAAATGGACCACTAGAGAAACTACGGTGGCCCGCGTAAACCCTGGAGTTGCGGGTGGCCGGCGCGGCGCCGCCGGTGATCGCGGGCGGGGGCCAGAGCCGTCCGGCCGCTAGGAGTCGGCGGCACCCTAGCACGCCGTCGGAGGAAACAACCTTCTGCGGCTTGCTGTGGTGGTGCGGCACGGGGGATCCCGCAGCCGCGCGGGATCCTGGAGGAACGGCGGCGGTTGGGTCGACCAGGTTTGGGCCGACCCAGGGGGGGTGGGCCGGGCCGGGCCGGGCCCAGACCCCCCATTTCAGATTGTTTCCGTTAGAATTCCCATAACACATGCTACAGACCTCCGATCGATGCACCATCAATTGAGATACGATCCATGGTTCGAGACGGTCGTTTCGGTATATTACACTCAAGGTTTCGGAGAACTTTGAGTTCGGCCGGGTTGGTTCGGATACAAAACCAACCGGGCCCTCGGAGCGGAAATGCTTATATCTTGAGCTCTGGATGTCCGATTGACGTGTCGTCGACTTTGTTGGATTCCACTTGTTGAGACGGAAAATTAAGAATATTTCACTTGTGGTTTGGACACAGTTGGATAGTGGCCGGATTGGATTGTACCTCAAATCCAACCGGGCCCCTGAATGGAAAAGTAGATAACTTTCAGACCGAATGTCCGTTTGAAGAACCGTCAGCAGCGTTGGTGATCACGTTGAGAAATAGTCCCTATGAGTATACCCTATGTGATTTCGGGGTACAGTTGAGATACGGTCGGGTTGGTTCGTACACGAAACCAACCGGGCCCCTTGGACGAAAAGGATATTAACTCACAGACCGGGCGTCCGATTGACGCGCCGTCTACTGCCTTGAGACCCCTATGACGAGGCAGTCCATTGAGATAATTCTTCGTGGGTATTTGTGATACTTAGAGTTTCGACCAGTAGACCAAGGAGAGTACCCTCCCAGAGACGAGCGTGTGGAGTACGATGAATGTGTAGCTGACTGAGACCTGACGACTGCTTGACCGATCGACTCGGTGTGTTTTGGATAGCCTAGTGGGGAGCACTTGGTTTTAGCGGTAGACCTACGGCAGAGGAGTGCTTGGTTTTAGCGTCAGACCCACGATACTCAACAGAAGGAGTACCTCTAGATGCTATAATGGGGAGCGCTTGGTTGTAGTGGCAGACCCACAGCGAATGAGCGCTTTGTTGTAGAGGCAGACCCGTGATACTCAACAGAAAGAGTACCTATGGAGGCTATGAAGGGGAGCGCTTGGTTGTAGCAGCAGACCAATGGTGGGAAGCGCTTGGTTGTATCAGCTGGCCCACAGTACTCGACAGGAGTAGTACCTCAGAAGTCTTAAGTTAGTGAGCAGTACCTCGGAGTCGTGACAAGACCACTATACACTCTAGAGACGAGGTTCTTCAGCAGTTACAGTTTCAATAATGAAAATCCTGGTTTGAACTGAGTATTTGATCTTTTTGTATACCTCATGTTTGATATGGGTCACTTGATAACTTAGGTATATGTATGGGCATATACCTGGGTAGTGGTTATCTGTTGATTTCATAATCTTTGTGTTTCCTCATGATTGAGATTGGTTACTTGATAATTTAGGTATATGTATGGGAATATACCTATGTAGAGGTTATCTGTTGAGATCTTCTTTGTGGTTATCCATGTTGGTTTTAGTGAGACCATCAGGGTCTCGGGGTCCCTACTGAGTATCATTATACTCTCCCCAGCACGGGATATGCCTGCACCTCGTTGTGTTGATTGCAGACGACGAGCAGTGCTGACGGAGGCCGAGTGTTCCACAACGAGTCAGTACTGGGAAGTGGACCACATGACGAGTCAGTATCCAGAGGTGGACTTGATGACGAGACGACACACGGAGGAGGTTGAAGGGCGAGAGAGTTGTGGAGGCTATCTATACCTACCCTTCAGGTGGGATCCGTGGTGGACGATCCAGGAGCTGCACAATATGTACCTACCCTTCAGGTAGGATCCGAGGAGGACGACCCAAGAGCCGCTTCTGTTCTTCCAGCTGTTGTCTTTTTCTGTTGTACTTTTTTTCAGTTGTAGCTGTACTTTTAGTTGGTTTTGTATTCTGGCCCATTTACTTTTAGCACTTTCTTTTGTACTTATTGTTTTACGTCCGCTTGTACTCTGTGGTGTTTGTTTGATTTTATAAAGGAAATGCCGTCCTAGTTATCGGTATTTACGCCTTAGGTGTTAGTCACCAGCCCCTGGCCTATGGAAGGCATGCTTGGGGTAGTCACAGCACGGGCCCCGAGGATGGGTCGTGACAAATTGGTATCAGAGGAGTCAGTTCTACAGCAGAATTTATAACTTTGATATTTTTCATTCTGTGAAGCGGTAGTGTTAAGAGTACTGAGTGTGGTTTTCAGATCAGGGAGTCCAGTGTTGGTGCGGGCGGCCGATATATCCATACACCAGGACCCTGCCAACTGATTTCTGACTTTGTGCACGAAAACACTGATTGCGTGTGTGTTTCCAGATGTTTTTAAAAGTCATCTCAAACCAGGTCAGCTCACCAGGTATAATCTTCTGACCATGTCTTGTTGTTTTTTTCAGGATGCCTTTTCATGGACGACCAACTAGAGCCCAGAGGGATGTGCATACTAACAGCCTGCCGAGCAACGAGGCTTCGGTACCGGGCCCTCTTGCAGTTGAGGCACTAGCAGTACTACCATACGCTGGGCCACCAATGCCACCAGCCCCAGCAGTAGGAAATGCACGCCACTTCAGCACGCTGCACGAGTTCCAGCGCCAGAGGCCACCCAGGTACCGGGGAGAGATGGACCCAAAGGCGGCTGAGGATTGGATGGAGGCTGTGGTGACAGTCTTCAGGCTAGTGGGGACACCGACAGACATCATGGTGATCTTTGCTTCCAGCATTCTTCAGGCAGTAGCAGGAAGGTGGTGGAGCCACTTGTTCCAGTTTTGCGACGGGATGACCTTCACATGGGAAGACTTTGAGACCTTCTTTAGGGTGGAGTTTGTGCCAGTAGCTCTACACCCCGAGCATGTACAAGAGCTGTTGCCTTTGCCACAAGATTTTCGATCAGTATTCGAGTCATCTGTGGGAAGTAGACAAATGATGCAGAGGTCCAAGAGGACCAGAACCAGCCGTACGAGGAGCATGAAGAGTTATGAATGCGGCAGGAAGGGTCACCTGGAACATGACTGTCTGACCCCCCGCACAGTCTATCCACAGGCGTTGGAGAAGCCACCGATGTAGAAGCAGCGGCGGGTGCTTGAGCAACATCTGAGCAGTGGACAGGGCAGTAGAGCTCCGGAAGAAGGTGGACAGGAGCAGAACTAGTGGACACGTCCCTTGTACTTCTAGTTCCATATTGCTGTTGTATTCGTGTCTTTTTACTGTGAGATGCAATAATAAAACTACACTTATCTTTTTGGTGTTTGCTTTCCTGTCCTTTTGTTTGGTTGATACTGAGTGGTCCTGGTTAAGACTGTTGACTTGACCCTCACATTAGAGATTTCTACTGGAGGAGACCCAGTGACCTCACACTGATGCCGACAGTGTGACTCGACCCTTGGAGGTGAGAGTGTAGTCTGATCTCTTGGTAGTGACGTCGAGGCCTTATGATGTCATCCATGGAATGAATACATCATTCATGTCAGGATTGACTGTATTAGGCAATGGGTGTGGTTCATCCAGGGGAGGAGACCGATTTTCTCATTTCGGCAAAGGAGAAATTTTACCAGGTCTTTCAGATCGTAGGCAAAGAAGGTCGAGATCATCCAGGAGCGGATGAAGACTGCACAGCGCAGTAAGAAATGGGAAACAGGCGCCAGTCTTAGAGACTCGGGCGTGTTAAATGTTTCAATAATATGAATCTTAAAGGAGACATGAGTCTGCGAAGCAGCAGACGTGGAGGCAGAGCTAGGAGAGCAGTATGACGTGGTGTACATTTTAACATGATACAACCATCCGCCTTAGTTGTCCCCGCCAGGCTCCGGGAGCTGGAGGGCAAGGGAAGAGAGTAGCTGCATGCGGTCAGGGAGAGTGACCCAATGGCTCTATGTATGATTCGAGGGATATTTTGTGTGTACTAATAGCTTCCGTCGTAACAGACATTGACACAAATAATTCCTTCCTTCCACGAATCTTGTCCCAGACCTAGAGTTTCCGGTAAGCCATATACTTGACCCTCATGTCTGGAGATACCTCGGGAGAAGACTCAATAATCACACTTACGCTGACGGTGTGGTCAGACCCTCGAGGCAAGAGTTTCGATTGGAATCTCTTGGTGGAAATGTCGAGGCCTTACGATGTGGGTTTGAGTATGGACTGGGCAATCACATTTCCTAAAAAAATTGACAGTATTATGAAAAAAGGTTGTGGTTTAACTACGACGTCGGGATGGGTTTCCCTTGGTCAGCAAAAAGGAAACCCCAGGCAGCACATGATAAACTCATGCACATGAGGGTGCGACCAATCACTCTGGAGTCGTTCAACCTTACCCTCATGGCAGTTGTCGTTTTGAGTTTCAGTTCTAACAAGAATTGGAGACCTCTAGAGTTAGAGGATGATGATCACGTCCTTATACGGGTCTCACCTCAATGAGGTTTATGGAGATTTGGCCAAGGCGGAAAGATATCTTCAAGGTTCAGCGGACCTTTCTAGGTCCTCAGCAGGATAGGAGAGGTGGTTTACCGCTTGACCCATCCACCTCAGTTGCACCGGGTGCACGACGACTTCCACGTATCTCAACTGAGGAGATACGTGCTCGACCATTCGCATATCATCGACCATGAGGAGAAAGACGATGGCGATGGGGTGACTATCATGGAGGTTCCAGGGGGGATCGAGGATCGATAGAAGCAGATCCTATGAGGACGGTTGATTCCTCAGGTGTGCTTTCTCTGGAAGTACGGGAACCTCCAGATGAGCACATGAGAGCGGGAGGCTAAAATGCGTGCTCAGTACCGCTTTTGTATCCCTAGTTTGTGTTAAATCTTTACGAGGACGTAAATCCCTTAGGTGGGATTAGTGTAATGACCAGTAAAATTCAACGGAAATTTTTTCTTAAATTTTTTTTGAGTTTTTACAAGAAGGCAGTTTCTGACGATGCCTGATTCCGAGGCCCGGTGTGCCCGGAATCATATTCCGAAGTTTAGCTTGGGTACGTTCAGTGAACGAACGAGCGGGTTTTTCCTAACTTTTGAACCAGTGCTCGGAATCGAAATCTGAGGGCACTGATGAACTGGCAGTGCCTGTAAGTACTTAATAAGACCCCTTTCTGGAGTTTTGTTTTCTCGGGATGAGTTGTTTAAATAAAGTGAGGGATAATAATATAATTGTTTTACAATTATATTTTCTTTTCTTGTTAAGTATATTAAGTGTTGTGTCACAACAGTTTTCCTCTCTCGTATGTGGTTATAACCTATGTAAGGGAGTTAGTGGTGGGACCCACTTGTTGATAACTACCTTTGAGAGGATTAAGGTGGGGTGGGACCTACACGAGCCCAACCCCTCACCTTCCCCTAATATTCATAACTCCCCCCCTAATTTTGTAACTCTCAAAAAGAAACCCCCCTTTTTTTAAATAACGTCAACTCATTAATTGTGTAGGTTTTTCAGGTAATTAATTCATGGATTTGTTTGAATTTCAAATGAATTCCTTTGGCTTGTGTGTTAAATAAATAATACTATGTCTTATTTCAGGGGAGAATAGTTGATGGTGCGAAAGGATTTGGGGAGGAAAGCTCTATGTTCCGAAGGACGTTCTTCCGAATTGAAGAACGCGAAGAACGCACCGTCACCGACCAAGAATTCGATCTTATGACGAAGGAAGATGGTGAGAGAAACCTTCCTCGGAGATCGACGATGCGACTCCATGTACCATGCGCCAAAAACCCCCTCCTTCTGTGACAAACCTTCGTTCAACATTTACATTAGGTAGGGGTTTATTTATTGTTGATCGTGATCTCATCTGTCACCTTTCTTGGTTTCAATTGGGCCGCCTGTTATCATAATAACGGGAGGAGGTCGGACCATACAAACATGGCTGACCCTCCTCCGCCATTGTTTGTTTGAATTTTTTTCGGCACGTGAAAGGCGGTGTGGTGCGGTTACACCGCGCGGAAACTATGACAAAGGGCGAAGAAGCGCGGCACCGTCACGACGCGCCGTTGAAGTCGAACAAGCAGCGTCGCCGTCGTGCCGCACCATAAAACCACGAAGAGGCCGCGGTTTGATTATTGATCATTGTGTGTGGATTGACGGGCGATGAAAAATGGGGCCACAAGGTAATTTTGAAGCTTCCGCGGTAAATTTCGAGACTCGAGATGAACGCTGGCACAAACGGATATGAAAATAGACCACCAGAGCAACTCTGGTGTCCCGCGGAAACCCTGGAGGCAAGGGTCAACGACGCAGCGCTGCCGGCGACCGGGGGCGGCGGCCGGAGCCGTCCGACCGCCATGAGGTGGGGGTGCCCTAGCTCGCCGCCGGAGGAAACAAACCACCGCGTCATGCCGCGACGGTGCTGCACGGGGGATCCTGCATCTGTGCGGGGTCCCAGAGGAATGTCGATGGCAAAAACCGCCGCAGGCATCAATCAGCGGCGAGGGGGCCACGCAACCCCCCCCCCGCTCCGTGGATTCTTCTCGGCCACGCTAGCCGAGCCACGGCTGGCCATGTGACCGGGCTGTGCCCGGATGGGCCGGACCCAGACTCGAGTCAGGTCGACCCGGTTCGGGCCGACCCAGGGGGGGTTGGGCCGGGGCAGGCCCAGACCCCCCATTTCGGATTGTTTCCGTTCGAACGCCCATAACATGGGATACGGACCTCCGATCGACACACCTTCAGTTGCGATGCGATCCTTGGATCGAGGCGGTCGTTTTGGTATAATACACTCAAGGTTTCGGAGAACTTTGGGTTCGTCCGGGTTGGTTCGGATATGAAACCAACCGGGCCCTCGGAGCGGAAAAGCTTATATCTTCATCTCTGGACGTCTGATTGATGTGCCATCAACTTTGTTGGATTCCACTTGTTGAGACGGAACCTTTGGCATACTTAGCCCATGGATTGGACGTAGTTGGATAGTGGCCGTGTTGGATTGTACTTGAAATCTAACCGGGCCCCTAGAACGGAAAAGTTGATAACTTTCAGACCGGACGTCTGTTTGACGAACCGTCAGCAGCGTTGGTGATCACGTTGAGAAACGGTCCCTATGAGTATACGCTATGTCAGTTCGGGGTATAGTTGAGATACGGTCGGGTTGTTTTGTACACGAAACCAACCGGGCCCCTGGGACGAAAAGGCTAATAATTCACAGACCGAGCGTCCGATTGATGCATCACCTACTGTGTTGAGACCCCTCTGACGAGGCCGTCCTTTAAGATACTTCTTCATGGGAATTTGTGATACTTGGATTATCGACCAGTAGCTCCTGGAGCGGACCCTCCCGGAGACGAGCATGTGGAGTAGGGAGACCGTGTAGCCGGCTGAGACCTGGCGACTGGTTGACTGATCGACTCGGTGTGTTTCGGATAGCCCGGTGGGGAGCGCTTGGTTGTAGCGGCATACCCACGGTGGAGGAGTGCTTGGTTGTAGTAGAAAACCCTCTTTAATCAACAGAAGGAGTATCTATGGAGGCTATGAGGGGGAGCGCTTGGTTGTAGCGGCAGACCCACGACGGAGGAGCGCTTGGTTGTAGCGGCAGACCCGCGGTACTCAACAAAAGGAGTACCTCTTGAGGCTATGAGGGGGAGCGCTTGGTTGTCGCAGCTGACCCACGGTTGGAAGCGCTTGGTTGTAGCAGCAGGCCCACAGTACTCGACAGGAGGAGTACCTCAGCAGTCTTAGGTTAGTGAGCAGTACCTCGGAGTCGTGACAGGACCACTGTACACTCCAGAGATGGGGCTCTTCAGCAGTTATGGGTTCGATAATGAAAATCATGGTTTGAGCAGAGTCTTTGATCTTTGTGTATACCTCATGTTTGAGATGGGTCACTTGTTAACTTATTTATATGTATGGGCATATACCTGGGTAGTGGTTATCCATTGATTTCATAATCATTGTGTTTCCTCATGATTGAGATGGGTTACTCGATAACATAGGTATATGTATGGGCATATACCAAAGTAGAGGTTATCTGTTGAGTTCTTATTTGTGGTTAACCATGTTGTTTTTAGTGAGACCTTGAGGGTCTTGGGGTCCCTACTGAGTATCGTTATACTCACCCCTGTACGGGATATGCCCGCACCTCTTTGTGTTGGTTGAAGATGACGGGCTGTGCTGACAGAGGTTGAGTGTTCGAGGATGAGTCAGTACCCGGAGGTGGACCACACGACGAGTCAGTATCCGGAGGTGGACTTCACGACGAGATGACACATGGAGGAGGTTGACGGGCGAGAGCGTTGTGGAGGATATCTGTACCTACCCTTCAGGTAGGATCTGTGGTGGACGATCTAAGATCTGCGCCATCTGTACCTACCCTTCAGGTAGGATCCGAGGAGGAAGACCCAAGATCCACTTTTGTTCTTCCAGCTATTGTCTTTTTCAGTTGTACTTTTGTTCAGTTGTAGCTGTAATTTCAGTTGTGTTTGTATTTTGGACCATTTACTTTCATCACTTTCTTGTGTACATAGTGTTTTACTTCCTCTTGTACACTTTGGTGTTTGTTTGATTTTATAAAGTCAATGGATTCCCAGTTATCGGGATTTATGCCTTTGGTGATAGTCGCCAGCCCCTGGCCTATAGAAGGCGGGCTTGGGGTAGTCATGACCCGGGCCTCGAGGATATGTCGTGACACTGGTAGTCAATGATGCTCTGTCTCACCTACTGATAAGTGGAACATCTAATGACCAAACATGCAATTTCCCTCTTCATAACTGTCGACTAATACTGATGGTGTATATCACGATACACCTTGGTACCGCCTGGATGAACTTCCAAAATTGAGGAATGAAAATCCCACATCAGCTCCCCGTGTATATCTGTTGTGACCCATACGCGCTCTGGGAAATGCATGATCACATCCTCGCCTACTGTCCATCCAAGAATAGGGTCCACTCCTGACACACTCTTCCTTAGGACTAGTCTTTTAGAATCTGATAGTTGCCTCATTCAAACATGATCCAGAAGAGTAGAGGTAACAGCTACAGATGATAGAAAAGTCTGACCCTTCCTTTCTTGCACCACCAAATTCATCTCAGAGAACATAGCCATAAAATTCCACTCTCTGCTGGCCTCCTGAACCGCATGCATCTGAGTCCTCCTGCTCAACACGTTAGCCACTGTGTTTCCCTTCCCAGGCATGTAGGCAATCTGAATGTCAAGGGATTGTAGGTACTCGACCCCCCTATGCTATCTCAAATTCAGATCACGCTGAGTGCAGATGTTCTTGAGACTCTTGTGGTTAGTTAAAACCAAAAAATTCACTCCCAGAAGATAATGTATCCAACATCGTAATGCATGAACAATAGTGTCCAACTCCAGATCGTCTGTCAGGTAATTACTCTCACGTGACCTCAACTACCAAGTCCTATACTCAAAGTCTCCATCTCTCTGCATAAGCATAGCTCCCAGACCGATACCTGACGCATCACAGTAAACAATATAGCTCTTTCCTAGATCTTGAACGACTAGTATCAGTGCGGAAGTCAACCTCCCCTTCAACTCCTGAAAGGATTACTCACAAGAACCTGACCACATGAACTTCACACCCTTCTTGGTTAGACCTATAAGTGGTGAAACTAAGTGTGAAAAGTACAATATGAAACATCTGTAGTATCCATCCAGTCCTAGAAAACCCCGTACCTCAATGAAATTCTTCAGCTTCTCCCTTGAAATTATAGTTCTCACATTCTCTAGGTCTACTAATACTCCTTCCACAAAGATAACATGACCCATAATGTGAATCTGATCTATCCAAAAGTGGTACTTTGAGATATTAACATATAACTGATGATACCTCAGTGTACTCAAAAAGATCTCAAGATGGGTAGCATAGTCGTGTGGAGTCTGAGAGTACACCATGATATCATCCATGAAGACCACCATAATGGAATCCATTTATGGATGGAACCCTTGGTTCATCAGTGCTTTGAAAACTGCAGGCACGTTCGTGAGACCGAACGACATAAAAAAGTAATCATATAGACCATACCTACTCTAGAATGATGTTAGAGGTATGTCTGATGGTGTAATGCTAAACTAGTGATAACTAGTCCCCAAGTCAATCATTGAGGACACTCTGGATCCTCAAAGGTGATCAAATAGATCATCAATCCTAGGAAAGGGATATCGGTTCTTGACAGTCAACTCGTTCATCTTCCGATAGTCCACAAAAAGCCTATGGGTACCATCTGACTTCTTCACAAACAGGACAGGAAAACCCCAAGGGGATGTAATGGTTCGGATGAAACCCTTTTCCTATAACTCCTCAAACATCTTCATGAGTTGTTGAAACTCAGGTGTGGCCATTCGACAATGAGGATTTGATTCTAGTGCCACTCCTGGAAAAAGTTCAATAGAAAAGTCTACCTCACACTCTGGAGGCAAACTAGAAAAGTGATGTTGAAAGAAATCTCTAAAACGATCCACCGCTGGAGGAATATCTAACTATGAAGTCCCCTAGTCATCCATATAATGACTAGAAATCTGGGTTTTAACTCCTCTCAACCCATGATGCTATGGACCTGCTCTGCTCGCCTGGACATCCCACTAACCACTTTGAAGAATGGTTCCACCCTCTGGTTATATGTAACTCACCGGACAGCGATAACAGTCGACGACTACCTGGAAGGGGACTAGCCTGTCCATTCCAAGAATTACAACATAGCCTATCATCTCTAGGACATAGAGGTCCATAAAATGTGACATCCACCAACCTATAGAGGGAACTCTCTGCACTGATGTATAGCATCCATTCTCATCCCCAACAGAGTGTCTAGCATCAAAATATCAGTAGAAGAAAAGATGCAGAGGACAAGGCTCTCCATGACAGAAACAAATATAAAACTATGGGAATCCCCATGTATCAAAAGGAGTTTAAACAAAAAATGAGGCTACTAAGATCGTACCTCGAATGGTATAAGGCCCGAGATCCTGTTCCTACTAGGTTTTCTTCACTGAAAAATTTGGGCCCATGACAAGGCCTGGTGACCCTACCTGACCACTCTGAGTGGATCCACCCTTATGTCACTGAAAACGAGGTGAATGGATACCACAACAATGACCTCCACCTCGGCCAGAATGGCTGGACGAACTCCAGTTCCCAGACTAGTTAGAAACTGGTGGCGCTACTCCTAAATGATGAGTCATAGAAAAACCAATGTAACCAGCTACTAGAGAGAAGAAATAACAAAACCGATGAAGGTAACCCATCTTGTCGCAATATCGACACTCTAATGGGTCTCACAGGATACGTGGGCTCATATTACCTCTTCTTCCACACTGGTAGCACACCACCTAGCTAACAGAAGATGCATCTCACTAACTCTAATGTCATCGTGTAGCCTCTCTGTGGAGCTTCCCACTATCATATGGTGGAGCACTAACTCTGGATGTCGAATCGCCCGGGCTCCCAGCTTCATAATCCCATATATTGTGCTCTGTGATCAGCAACTGGTTGACTATAGAAGATATCAAAGTCAACCTGAAGGTGTTCACCTGAGATCATATTTCATTCCTTAGACAATCCTCAAACATCCATGCAAGGAACAACTCATCACCTCTTGGAATAGGTTTTAAATTATGCTTCTCTATGAAGCAAGAGAAATTCTCTATAATAGTAAGAGTATACTACTCCAGTCTCATGATATCTCGGTCTCGATCGGCCATCAAGGTCTCTGGATAGAAATAATCATAGAAGATGTGTCGAAGCTCTTCCCAAGCCATATTCTGCTAGCGGCCCACATGTGAGATCACATCCCGCCACCTATTGGCGGAGTCTCAGATCATGTAGGTAGAGAGAATCACCCTCTTCTCTGGAGGTATCTCCTGATGCTTGAAAATTGTCTGCATGGCTTCTATCCATGACTCCGCATCCTGAGGTCCTCCATCCCCGAAGAAAGTGGGAGGTTTCTGCTGCTGAAAGACCCACATCAATTCAGCCATCGATGGGGTTGGAGACGACACTACATGAAAGGTCTACATAATCCTAAAAAACCCCTCTCAAAACATTACATCAGCTCCTAGGTCTGGTACAATGGCTAGTTCCAAGGCTATCATAATAACAGGATTTGCAATTAGTTCTTGATAGTCCATTTCGAATGTCTGATCACCTTCTAGAAACTGGTGCACAACAGGAGGACATCTCAGAGAATAAATCTGTAAGGTCAAGAGCACATCCTGGATCAAGATTATCAAGGATTGAAAATAATGAGTGAAAAATGGGAATAGGAGAATGATGACACTAAATTTTTACAAAACCTGACTACATGACGCGTACATTTCCTAGACAGCATGTTC
The DNA here is from genome assembly GCA_963277665.1 of Viscum album. NCBI lineage: Eukaryota > Viridiplantae > Streptophyta > Magnoliopsida > Santalales > Viscaceae > Viscum > Viscum album. The sequence continues at coordinate 956,736,891 of OY728126.1, forward strand.
CCTAAAGTCATTTACATGGGTGTGTACTCCTTCCTAAACTAGTTGTATAACACCCCAAAAACATGCCATGTTGTCATAACACACGGCGTGTACTTGAATCCACTTCCCCAGTCTGAGTCCTTCTACACGGCTAATCCACACTGCACTCCTAATATAATGCTACATGGCATGTTCCAGAAAGACACGACATGTACTAGAAAAGTTTCATCAGGTCAGTGTTTTCAGTGACACGGCCTGACACACGGCCCACGCTATATGGAATGTTCATAATGGACATGGCATGATCGTGAAAGGATAAAACTGACCCATGTTTTTCGTGACACGGTCGTGTACCTGGGTCAGACTACACGGCGTGTTCAATGCGGACACGATATCTACGTGAAAGGGTAACACCAACCCATGTTGTTTATGACATGACATGGTACCTGGGTCAGACTACACGGCATGATCAACTAGTACACGACGTGTTCCCACCAGAATTTCCCCATCCAATGTTTCTTCCCACATATCTTATGACACTGTTAGAGACTACATGGAGTGTGCATAAAGTACACGGTGTGTACATAAGAAAAACAGTTTATTCCTGAATAGAAGAACACATGGCATGTACATTACACTACAGAGCATGCATTCTGGATTTTTACAGACATTATGTCTCAGAAACTACTCTGGAAACCAAAAAAAACTAAAACGTACACTGAGAGTTCCAAATTCTGATCTGTGAGGGCCCATTCTCCCTATGAATCAATGTTTGTCATCTTTTACACATTATAACATGGAAAACAATGTAATTATCCACCAAATTATGGTCCATGAGGGCCAATAACACCTCAATAACCAACGTTTGGCGTTCATTCAAGAAAAACCCTACACAAACAATACCCTATCAAACACCAGATATTTCTATCTAGGAAACTATCACAACAACATGCATATTTTCCACATCAACTAACACAACAACATGCAATCACTAATTCATCCTAGATGGCATGACAAAAAATGAATGTCATGTGATTTCTAGCAAGTGCATGTATGATTCATGAGATGGAAAACCCTCATCTCATCGGGTTGCAACAGATATAGAACCTCAATAAAAAACAATAACAACCCAAATCATGTGAATTACTCAAGGTGAAATAAAAAAACTATAATAATCGCAGAACTAGAAAAATTAAAATTAAACAAGGATGATTGGCTATTCCCTGTACATGGGTTAGGTACTCCTGGTCACAACTTAATACCAAGTACCCATTCCATCCTATCACTGGACAAAGGCTCCAAACAGTAATTCATTATAAATTAATCCCTCTGATACAACTTTGTAACATACAGGTTCCAGAAGCCACCTAGAGTCACCTTGTACCTAGTTGGTCACATCGCCTCAAGCAACTTTCCCAGAATTCTAGAGGCTTCCAACTAGCAGTGAGGGCCTTGGGTGTGATAGTGCAGAAACTATGCCCTCATTATCAGAGTACAATGTGTAATTAAACAAAAGAAATATCGGAATCAGTAAATATCCATACAAGAGTAAAGAGCAGAAAACTGAAAGTAAAAACAACTCGAGAAAATATATAAATTATGAAAGATTCATATGTCTAGATAAATATCCAAACATGTCACAATGTAGTTATAAAATAGTTCTAAATAAATGTGAAAAATAAATGATAATCAGCTCATCAGAATCAAAAACATGAACTTGGTCCCATGGTCTCCATCTCAACAACAAGTCATGTACCGGAAGTAGAAGGGTGCTTGCCCTTATCTATACCTTAGACAATATAATCTCTTTGATACCAAAAGCATGAACCAAACAGTGTGTGAGACTAAACCTAGTAGGTAACCGCCAAAATATCTGTGCCTAACAGTCGATGAATATATGGCATTTAAAAGTACTGAACATAGTAAATAAGAAAGTACTAAGAAGTAAAAAATCCACAGTTTCAACATCAAGCAGCAGCTAATCAAACAACTAATCACAATCAGGTAACCCACTGAGAAGAACTCACAGCTATACCCTAGAGTCCTACCTAACATGTACAAGAACCCCTCTGGGATGTGCACTCGGCCTAACCCCTCAGGTTTAGTATAATAAGACTCTCTAGGGAAGCACTCAACGTCAATTCCCCTTATAGACTATTCCAATCAGGAACTCTCAGAATAAGCTTGCACGGTCAACTCCCCTTATATCCCCAAGGTCTATGACTCTTTGAGGAAGCTCACATGGTCAATTCCCCTTATATCCCAGGTCTTTCATAGACTCTTTGAGGAATCACTCACCGTCAATTCCCCTTATTGTATAAACAGTTCAGGATTTAAAATCAAAGACTATCTGAGGAAGCTTACTCGGTTAATTTTTTTTATAGTCTAATGTACACAAGGACTCTCTAAGGAAGTTCACTCGGTCAATTCCCCTTATATACAAAATTGGTTCTATGATTTCTGAGGATGCTCACTCACTTAGTCCCCCAAATAGGCTAAAGTGCTCAAATAATCTCTGAGAAAGCTCACCCTATCAATTCCCCTTACAGTCTACTACACCAGGTTCTCACGACCCTGTGTAGGTCAAGACGCATAGCAATTTAATATGGCCATGTAAACCTACATAAATACAAGGATAAACCATCTACAACATAGCAAGCATGTCATAATAGAAACTCTCCATCCTATAGAAACAGGGATGGAAAACAGTCATGGTAGCCAAACTGGCTAAACGAGACCAAACAGTTGTAACCAGAACATACAAGGGCAATAAATCCAAAGAATAGAAATCAACCCTATTCATATCCATATTACCTTTACACAACCATAAAATCATGTTAGGAAAATCAAAAAAGGTAAAATGGTAAACATGCAATACCATTTTCAACGGTATTGGTGGAATTTGCACTTAATACTCAAAGACTTTGAACGGAAAGGCACAAAACACCTACCCTAGGGTTAAGAGATCTCTATATGTGATCCTAGAAGCTTGAATCTCTTTATAATGTCATATTTCTACAAATAATTCTAAAATGTTCAACCCAAGATATCTCACGAGAGAAGAGAAATCAGTAAATGAGGCTCAATCAGAAGATAGAACTCACCGATGTGATTCCAACGCAACCAATGGTGTTTGATTCAGAGGAAAAATAGAGGCTCGGGGGCTCGTTAATGATCCCTGGACATACAGGTTCTCTAGGTCGAATGAGACCTAAAATAAGAGTCTTTTGGAGATTAGACGCAACCCCAGTGCATTTAATAAAAAAAGTGCATGGCATGTCCTTTTGAAGTACACGACATGTACTTTCCTTTTTATTACTCGGCTTTAAGGAACCTCCAAGTCACTCCCACACGGCCATCTGTGTGGATATTACACATCCCGCACACGGCCTCCTATGGAAAAAAAGTACATCAAATGTACTAATAAATACATGTAGTGTACCTTGAAAATTTTCAGAATTTCCTTTTTCCTCATAAACGAACAGAAAAGGAAAAACATACCTGAAAAGAAGATCAAGGTACTTACATTAAATATCACTTATTAATTGTAAGTTTATGTCTAATTAACAAAAAAAGAAAAATAAAACATCCAAATCCAATATTTTATCATTTATGTTTCTATATATAAATAATGTATATAAAATCATCTATCTGTAGTTATAGGAGTGTGGGTATCTAAGAGTCATAGAAAATAGCCTCCATCCATATGTACAAACTACTATCTCTCTGAATAGTATAATTTATTGGTCTTTCTCTACATATTATAGATTACTCAAGATATGTATATAATAAATATAAATTGTACTGAAATAATTATTATTATTTTTAATGGATTTTAATATGAACAATGTATGTTTATTAGAAATGATGAACTAACAAAATTCTAGAAGAATTAAATAGTTAATCCCCAAAAAAAGAACTTTGTAACAAGTTATTAATAAATAGGTGTATAATTATTATACACGGATAATATATGATATCCTATGAATAAATAAAATATGGGAATACTATTATAATAATTATTTATTTATTATAAATTTGGTTAGAGGTAATATGATGTAATTATAACTTTAGGTAAGGGATTTACCTTAAAATATCATTTTTGTAGTGATTATATAAAAATATTTATTAAATTATAAAACTATATTTTTTTCACTCCAATATTTTTTTTATTCTCTTATTTTTGTTAATTAATATTATATTAATTACATTAATTTTCCTCTCCACATGAACTAGAGTGATTAAAAAATATTTTTATGCAACACATATATTGATTATATATTTGGTAAAGAAACATTCTATTCCATGGAAATATTTTCCATAAAATGTTTTCAATGATGATTTCAATATTATATAATTAAATTTTAAAATTAATTTCCACACATTATAGGATATCAATAAAAAATTAAAAGGAATCTTATTCACATATTCCAAATGATATACATTTTACTTTTTACCGAAAATGTGAATGGAATCATTGTTTTCACATACATGATATGAACATAATATCCATAAATCATGAACACTAAATAAATTAATGAATACTTTTCATGAAGCCACCTAGAGTCGCCTTGTACCTAGTTGGTCACATAGCCTCAAGAACCTTTCCCAGAATGCCAGAGGCTTCTGACTAGCACTGAGGGCCTTGGGTGTGTTAGTGAAGAAACTATGATGTAATGCCCCGACCCCAGTTACCCAGAGTCAGTGCATTACTTCGTAACATTGTCATGGTCACAAAAGATCAAGTCTCGAAAGACCGATTAGTTTAGTAGCCTTGGAAACACTAGATTTATTCATAAGTCTTACATTACATCATAAAGTAAAAGAAAACTACAACATCTTCTCTTCATATCCCCTTATATTATCCCTACAGGTCATTCATAATATACTTCTTCACATCCTGGAAAAATTAAAACATTGAAAGGGGTGAGCTCAGATGCTCAGTAAGGATAACAATATAGCAGAAGATTTCATCAATAAACATAAACATTTAAGGCAATGTATAACTAAAACAAAATCTTTTTACACTTGAACTTCAACATATTATGGAAAAAGTAAAATGAGATAATGCCATTTACTTCATCACATGGATATTCTACTAGTCGAATAATGACATGAAATATCAATAACCACTTTCATAATGATTGAATGCATAATTCCAGACTATCATAACCACGCAGCCAAGGCCTCGTGCCAAGACTACAAATAATATTTTGTCAAGGCCTCGTGCCAAGACACTAGTTTGTCTCATGAGACCTGCTGATGCATCGAGGAGCTATAGCGGGCTCCACCCGTCACTTATTAAGTCCAATGCATTCATCATATGAATAGGTTTAAACATATCATAAACCATAACATAATCATATCACATAAAACATGCATAAAGGAAACATAAAATGTCCACATTTCAATCAAAAGATATCAATACAACACATTGATACAATAAAAACACTTTTAAAACCATTTTCAATACCAAAATAAAAGAAAATTAAAACATTGTATTTATTTTTCATTTAAAAAAAGTTATGGCTTGTAGAGGAAGCCGAAATTGAAATAATGGTCATGGCGGTGGAGAAGTCGTTATTGCCGCATACGTAAGAAAAAAACATTCCTTTTTTTCGTTTAGTAAAACTCTTCGTATAAAAATATTCCTTTTGAATAAACGAAAAAGTCAAAGGGGTTTTTACACCGTATAAAATAAATTTGTGTATAGAACAAAATATGCCTCAATGAATGGAGATTGAGACGAAGTCCCTTAAAAAGATCAATCTATTATGTCTATTCACTATAAGTACACATAAAGAAAGTAAAAATACAAGATAGGACATAATAATATCTTGATATAATTTGAAAGTAGGAGATTAACCCAAAGAATGGAAATTGGGTTAAGAAGTTCCCTTACCTTGCGTCCTGTCTTGACTTGACCGTTCTTTAAACTCCTGAATAATAAACTATAGTTAATTTATAATTTCTTAATAAACTTTTTCAAGTTTTTTATTCCTTTATATCACTTATTACCATGTTATGATCATTATGTAATTATTTAAGTTAATAAAGATCGTTTTGTCGATCTTTGGTACTTGAGTCAAAAATAAACTTCTTAAAATTACAAGTTGTTCTTGTGGTGAAATATCCATTATATCCAGAATTATATTCATGATATATATATCATATATATCATATATATCCAGTATATACATGCATTTATAATATTCCATAATGTTTATAGGTAAGAAATGCAATGCACCGTTCATGGAGACGGTAAGCCGTACGTATGCATGAACGCTACATTCATTTCTATTTCGTATTTAATTAAATCATAATTATATAAAGGCATATTATAATTCCAGTATAAAATCTTATATAATATCATTTAATCCATCCTTTATACATCCCATATATGGCATTAACGATTCAAATCACTTTGAGGGGGCGATAGTCCGCACTTCCTAAAATGAAAATATCGCGTTTACCCATAACGGAAAAAATAAAGTTATTCCACAAATGAAAAATACAGAACCTTAAGTAAAAAATATACATATTATATATCATGTATAAATATAGTGACATCTTAATGGCCACCGTTGAAGGTGTTATATGAGTGTTGAACAATCATCGTTTCGTGAGGCAGAAATTCGACATCCACAGAAACAGTATGTTCTTTAACCATTAGATGTAGGTGTGTGTAAGTGTAGCTCGAATACATCTTATAACAACATCCTATTATATTTAGGATACTAGTGTTGTTATAAAATAAATTAATAAAAATATTTTATGGGGTTGGATAAGAAAATTAAAACAAAATAACATAAGAGAAGACATTACCTTAAAATCGGGTAACTCTTTTGATTTGAGTCAAAGGCTTCCTTGGGAATAATTCTGACCAAAGTGTGGCCTCTAGGAGTAAGGGAGGGAATTTGGGAGAGTATTTGGGAAGATTTTGGCCGATCCAAAAGGCTTTGAAAGTGTGAGTAAGGTGGTAGTGGGGGGGGGGCTTTTATAAGTAGAGAGGAGGGGCACTCTTGGAAAGTAATGAAATGTTACATTATTATACAATGCTTTTGGGATTCTAAAGGTCCCACACTTATATAATTAGAGGATAAGGTGATAAGGGTTAGAAATATTCTCATACAATAGTCTTTGGACAAATTTAATGCTTATATTTTACATTATCCTTCCATTTTATTAAAATCATTAATTAATGAGGTAATTGCTGCATGATCATGGTGTCATAAATAATTTAATCTATTTAATTTCTAAAAATTATAAAACTAATATCATGATGTATTAAATCTTTTTAGAATTCTAATGAATATTTATAGTCAAAAATATGACTTGTATAACCCCATTTAAAAATTTATTTAGTGAAACAACTTATGTTTGTGACATTTTTATTTTAACTTTAAATAAAAAGTTATTTATGTCATTTTCCTTCCAAAGTGGCTCCATGGGGTCCCCAAGTTGACCCATGTATTTTCTTGGTCTTCCATGACACATCCAATAGGGGTAGGACAAGTGTAAAGGTATTTTCATATTTTTATAATATCATTTTTACCTTAAATTTCACTAATTACCTTTAATCGTGATTAATTAAACTTAAAAGTTACTATTCACCAAAAAATTATTTTAATCACATTGAACCACATTTTACTTCCTAATGACAACCATGTATGTCGGATTTTTGAAAATCAAATAACAGAAGTGGTAATAATTCATTTAAATAAAAAATCAGTTATTTAACTACCACTTAGTGGTTTAACTATTCATAAAAAATGAAAGTTTTTCAGAACAATGCCAAAATTTCACCCTAAGCTATAATTGATATTCCAAATTCAAAAATGATGTCTATTTTAAAAAAATCCAAATATATAAGTTTCATTAATAATTTTATAATTAATTCCCTCTGTCACAACAAATAACGTGTTTTTAAGAAACAATATATATCAATAGATTGAAAATTGTTTATGTCTAATTTCAAAGTGAAATTAATTATAATGAACACCATTGGATAAAATGGTAAAAATATATACTAATTATACTTTAAAACCACTCAATAGTATAATTTATCACTATAATTTATTTTGATCAAAAAATTTGTTTTTAAGCATTCTTCAGTATTCACTAAAAAATGGAAGTTCTCAGAAAATTACAAAAAATTCAACTTAGGATAATTTCGATATTACGAATACAAAAATGAAGTCCATTTTGAAATATAAAATTTCTATAATTTTAAAAATTGGGTATTACTATTCATAACGACTACTTTGATTAATCGTGGTGTGTTAGAACTCGAAGTTGCATACAATGCAAGCTATTGCATTATTGAATAAGAAGCGTATCGTGGAAGCTCAGGGTGTTACATTCTCCCCTCCTTCAATAAATTGCGTCCTCGTAATTTGAAATTTTTCATTGAAAATAAAAGGTTGAAAATGTAAGAACCCGGTTTTTGATGAGATAGACTTTGGAATATTCTTGATAATATTTCAGAGTAGTGCCTTCAGACAACGTGCGATTCCGAGCCCCGGAGTGGCCAGAATTAAATTTTCAGTGCGTTCACACTGGAAATGCTAAATAAATGGGATAACTCCTAAACAGTGATCCAGATCAGGGATCCGAGTGTATGGATGGGTCCGTAATGTGGTGTTTACCCTAGGAACGACATAAAACTTGTCGGCGCGGGATGTTTGGACCCCTCGCTCGCTTCTGGAATGTTAAACGGATTAAATAAATTTATTTAATTCGTTTAATGTTGAAATGAGAGTTTCTCTTAAACGGTGGCTCGGATTGGAAAACAGAGGGCATCGTTGTGTTCGGAATGTGTCGTTTACCCTAGGAGGGGTGTATGTTTTGCAGGCGCGGCCCGTTGGTGAAAATTGGCCCCAGGGGCGTTTTCGTAATTTGGCGGCCTCAGGCGCTAAGTTTAATAACTTTTGAACGGGGTCTCAGATTAAAATTCCGAGACCACCGTTGTGCTCGGGAGGTCGTGTTTACCCTAGGGGAGGCTTAACCTCGACCCCGTCGGGAGTTCGGGTTCGGGCCAACGGACGAGTGGTTAAGTGTTTTCTATTTAAACGCTTAACACACCCACCTCCCTCTTCTCCTTCCCCTTCCCCCTAGCAGCCCCTCCTCTCCCTCTCCTCCTCCACCTCCGGTGAGACTCTCTGGCGAGATAGCTCCGGCGAGGCGTGGTGGCCGGCGGATCGTCGCGAAGCTTCGGGCGAAGCCCCGCGAGGTAGGATGTTGTGTTGCATTTTCTATTCTCGTACCTATTTAGAGCTCGTTTTGCACTGTCGATTCCTCGTCAAAATTTTGATCAAAGTACATGAATACGTAGTAGAGTAAATTCCCTTTTCAACGCCTCTTTCGGATTCAAATTCCGAGCTCCGTGGCATCCGCAATGATCCGCTGAACTTTGCGGTTTTTCGGTTTCCGGCGGGTTCGAGCAGCGGCGCGGCGAGGGCAGATGACGCGGCAGGGGTGTCCGCGGGTGTCTGGTGGAGGTGCTGGGTGCGGCAGGGGTGTCAGTGCGGGTGTCCGGCGGGGGTGTTGGGGCGTCGGCGGGGTGTCCGGCGGAGCACCCGACGAGGCACGGTCGCCAGGGAGCGGCGACCGCGGGGTCGCGTCGCGCGACCTCTGTGCTGCGACCAAGACCCACGTCGCGCGGGTCTTCACGCGGCGGCCGCGACAGGCCCACGTGACCTGTCTGCGCGGGGACCGCGTGTCCGCGGCCGGCCCGCGTGGCTAAGCTGCAGGCCGGCCCTGGCCTGGCGGACAGGCTGGTCCAGGCCGGTCCAGCCCCAGGGGTCTTACCCCCTCGGTGTTCGGACACCCGTATTTTCCGCTGTGGGTGTCCGTTTTGAGTGTCGTCTGCGGCGGTGGAACCATATTTGACGAGACGCTCTTTTTGAGATGGTTTCGGGAATTTTTAATTCCCAAAACGAGGGCCCTCGGAGGCGCGACGCACCGTCAGTGGCGTTGGGACCCTGGCATCGAGGCGGAGCTTTCCTGGGTGGTTTCAGGCGTTGAGGCCGAAGTTCAGGCATGGGCCCCACGGCCCGTCTTTTGAGCTGCGTGCAGCTTTTAGCGACTTTTTCCTCGGACGTCCGTTCGGGGTGTGCGAGCAGTCGATGTTGGGTGTTTTTCCGAGGGCATCGCGTTGGCGCAGTCTAACCGCTGTAATTAGGCACGATGGTGCGGGGCCCACGAGGGCCGTTTGGGCGTTGACGGTGATTTTCTATCTTAATCACCAAGCGACCATTTTGGACAAGTGGATAGTCCATCTTGTGTGCTTTTTCGAGAGGATCGCAACAGTGCGATCCGTTCGTTGAGTTTCGAGACCGGGTTGCAGGTACCACGTGGCACCGCTCGTGTGCAGTGCGCCGGAATGCATCTTTCTCTCCGGATATCCGTTGCACTCAAATGAGTAGTGCTTTTGACGTGTTTTCCTGAGGGTATCGCAATGGTGCAATGCGCCCGATTGTTTTCGGGGCCGAGGCTCGGGATCACGGGATGCCGTTCGGGCGTGAGGCGGTGTTGGTGACTTTTTCGTCGGATATCCGTTGGAGGCGAGTAAGTAGTCGATATCGCGTGTTTTTCCGCGAGGATTGCAACGGTGCGATCCGTTTGGTTATGTGGAGCCTCTTACGCGATTTTGTTAAATGTGGAAGCATGGAAGGTGCTTCAGTGGTGGTTTGCCCTACTTTGTCTGTAGAGGACCCTTGGCGCGTGATCACGCACTCGTGGGAGAGTGATACAAATGGTTCACGAGATGCAGTTAGTCGTGCCTGGGCCTTTGAGGTGGAGTGGTTACGTCACGCCCTCGCGTTGACACTGGGTGTCGTGTGCACAATAGCCTTTGGGCTGGAATGAGGTATACTCTGGGAGTATATGAGAGTGCTTGGAGGTACGTGTGGTTGTTTGTACCTGAGGATGTTTGTGCGCTCAGTTGGGTTTGACATGGGGCCACACATCGTGTGGGCCCCACGTGCGTGTCGTGATCTGCTTTACATACCTGACCTCTCATGATGTAGAGGGTCCCTCTGTGCTCGTTTGTTTGACAAGCAGGGTGGAGTTTTCCTCTGGCTTTGTGCTCGTCTGTTTGACTAGTAGGGCGGAGTTTCCCCTGGCCTGGTGCTCTTTTGTCTGACCAGCAGGGTTGAGCGGTCTCCCCCTGGTCTTGTGCTCGATGGTTTGGCCGGCAGAGATGGTTTGGTTCCTCTGCTTCTTTGGCTGTGAGGGGTTACCATACTGTGCCCTTTACCCGGACTGCGACACCGTCTGCGACTACGGGTGTTCGTGCAGCGTGGGTGTTTTCCCCACATTCTAGGATGAGGTGTCTCGGTCCGCTTCGACAGTGACTCAGCAGATTGGAGCGGGATCGCCTTGTGAGGATGGGTAGTTTCTCCCGTTTCTCCGTGTTCCTTAGTAGAGTTTGAGGTTTCGGTGTGACCAACACTTTACACGGGCACTGATCCTCTACCCAGGAGGTTGTTCCAGCAGGGCTGAGGTTGTTCCAACAAAGCTGAGGATCTTCCCGCAGGGCTGAGGTTATTCCAGCGGGGCTGAGGTTATTCCAGCAGGGCTGAGGTTTTTCCAGTAGGGCTGAGGTTGTTCCAGCAGGGCTGAGTTTGTTCCAGCAGGGCTGAGGTTGTTTCCAGCAGGGCTGAGTTTGTTCCAGCAGGGCTGAGGTTGTTTCCAACAGGGCTGAGGTTGTTTCCAGTAGGGCTGAGGTTGTTTCGAGTAGGGCTCGCCAATGGGTTACCATCCAGCAGAGATGGCCAGAGCAGTTTCGGGCTTACCTCCAGCGGGGCTGGGCAGTGGTCCCCGATGTCGGGCTTACCTCCAGCAGGGATGGGCAGTGGTCCCCGATGCTGGGCTTACCTCCAGATGGGCTGGGCAGTGGTCCCCGATGCCGGGCTTACCTCCAGCTGGGCTGGGTAGTGGTCCCTGATGCCGGGCTTACCTCCAGATGGGCTGGGCAGTGGTCCCATTGCCAACTTTAGCCGGGTCGCACTCCAGTGGACTACCCTGTTACGGGACTGGGCAGTGAGGCACCCGTCGACTTTTCGGGTCTCCCTGTAGTGGGAACCCGTTGACTTCCAGTTATCCTCTTGCGGGGGCTGGGCAGGGGGTCGCATGTCGACTTTGAGCAGACCTATCGACAGCGGGGCAGTGAAGAGTTGTGGTTGACATTCCCCCAGAACTCTCAAGTACGGGGAGAACTTTCCCCCACCGAGACGCATCCTTGTGGGACGACCTAAAACTGTGCGGGCGATTCAGTGCCGCCCAAAGCAGATAGTGTCGAGGTGTGGGGATTGAGCCCCTTGGCTTGCGATTCAGGGTAAATGTGCGGGATGCTGGGCATCAATGGTGTTACTTCTGGGACTGTTGGCTACTCTTTCATGGGCTGAGCTATGGGACAGAGATCCCCTTACGAGTTTGTTCGGTCTTCTTGATAGTGAATACATATGTATATACCTTGTTTCCGGCACCCACTTCTTGGGTTTGGATACTCTCCTTCCAGGAGAGGCGAAGACATGTGGGGTATGCCACGTGCTTTCCGTGTCTAGCTTCTCATGGTTGGACGAGTCTACTCTCCTACTATAGGTAGCGAAGACTCGACGAGAAGTTCATCTTCTCGCCATTTCTAGCTCCTTGTGTCTGGATGAGTCTACCTTCTTTCCTCTTGTTGGGTTGAGCTGGACTCTTTATTGCACTCTCTTTTGTACTCGTTTACTTTTCTATTCTCTCTACTACTCACCCTTTGGTACCTCCTCTTGTTGCTCCCTCGAGACTTCGGGGTATCCTACTGAGTATTTTTATACTCACCCCTGCTTGGGCTTTGCCCGCACTTGGTGTGCCCTTGCAGACGATGAACAGGTGGAGCGTGAATTCAGTGGAGCGTAGGATATTGAGAGCTTGGACCGCGTGCGGTGGTCGTGGTCGGGTTCTAGGTTGGAGACCCATCAGAAATTTATTTTGTTTACCCGCTGCCGGGTTGTGGCACTTTTTGGTTGGGCACGTGTTTTGCCACTTTTCTTTTCAATTTGTACTTTGTACTTGTAGAGGTCGATGCACTTTGTGGTATTTATATAGCACTTGCCCTTTCTTTTTACTCTGCTTGTCTTTTCTTCTACTCTTTACTATTCCATTGAGTTTTTTTCATGTGTGTGTATAGGTGCTTAGGCAATGGCCTCCCAGAGTTATTGTGCATTCGGTGCTGGTCGCCAGCCCCTGGCCTATGGAGGCAGGCTTGGGGTAGTTGCGGCTCGAGCCCGGGTAGGGTCGGGTCGTGACAAAGTGGTATCAAAGGTGGTTCGTTCCTTGGGGAGTTGTTTGGACGTCCCTAAAAGAGGAATTGGTTGGGATATAGGGAAACAGTGTTAATGTGTCTCGAGAGTGGCTCTCAGGCTAGGGAGTGCAGTGATGGGGCGGCGGCCGACGTTTCCATTCACCAGGACCTTGATAACCCGCTTGTCGACTCTGCATGCTGAGACACTTGTTGCTGGGAAATTTGTTTGTGCATCACATAGGACTTATTCTTGACTGTCCGTCTTGAGTCATCTCCCCATCGTTGTTGTTATTGGTATATACATATATGCTCATCTGACCGCGACACTCCTTGATAATATTCAGGATGTCTCCGCGAGGACTGCCAGCCAGGATACCAGCTTGGGTTCGTGACAACGACCCTATGAGATATGAGGCCACAGTCCAGGACCCATCATGCGAGCCCCTTTCTCTGGGTGGGCCGGTAGCAGCACCACCACCTGTTGAGCAGCAGGCAGTTTCAGCAGAGCAGGCTGAGCTTGAGCGCAGGTTGAGCGAGCTCCTTGAGTTCCAGCGGCAGAGACCATTGAGGTTCAGTGGTGAGCCAGACCCTCAGGCAGCAGAAATTTGGGTTGAGGCAGTGGTTCACCTTTTCAGGCTTGTGCAGACGCCGACAGATTAGAGAGTGGCTTTGGCATCCACCCTTTTTCGTGGAGCCGCTCAGCGTTAATGGGGTCTGGTGACTTAGTTTCTTGACGAGTCGTCGCTTTCGTTGGGTTGACTTTCAGTTGTTGCTCCATGAGGAGTTTTTCCCCTCCTGTTTGCACTCCATTCGGATTTAGGAGCTCCTACAGTTTCAGCAGGGAGGGATGACGGTGGCCGAGTACGCGGCTAGTTTTGCAGACTGTGCACGCTTTTACCCGAACTTGGTCAGTGACGACAACATCCGAGCGCGGCAGTTTGAGAAGGGTCTCCACCAAGAGATTTGTGCTTTCATAGTACCCTTGGGCATTCCCACATATGCCGGGGTGCTAGATCATGCGCTGGTGACAGAGAGCTTCCTGTCACGTTCCGGAGTTGGTAGTGGCAGCAGACACGTCGGAGCCGAGACGTCTGCCGCATCTAGTGGGTGTCGGCAAGAAGAACCTCGACGCAGGTGTCATACTGACAACCAGACTCAGGGGCGTGGTCGTACACCACAGTAGCGTCGGAGGGCACTAGTGCAGCCCTGAGAGAGTCAGTTCTATGCTTGTGACGGGCGAGGTCACTTGGCACGAGACTGCCCAACCCGAGTTGCTGAGAGCTTCGGGCAGGCAGCAGGTGCACCACCACAACAGAGGCAGCACCGTGATCGGAGTAGTACCCAAAGAGGTGGTGCTAACAGAGGAGTGGGAGGAGTTGGTAGTGGGGGACGACGTTACGAGGTCTTCCCATCACCACTAGGGGGTCCATGTTAGGCTCCGGGAGCTGACAGTTGGGACCGCGGGCAGCCGCGAGCTTTGGATGTCTACGATCCTGCAGAGCATGAGGAGATTAGAGGTATGCTCTACAGCTCTTCTACCTTTTTTCAGTTGAATTGATAGACTCTGTGTGTGATCTTATTTCCTCCCTGCTCCTTGTTTGATGTGTTACCAGGGTGACACAGGGCGTCGGGTGTGACCCTCTGTTGGTATGGAAAAAGGCGTGAGACCTTTTCCTTTAGTCGATGGCGTTGAATCTTTCAACTTTTGAGCGTGTAAGAGAGAATCGACTGTGGAATCTTGTGTGACCAGATATCCTTGGGTGTTTCACCATATGGATATTCTGAAGGAGGGAATCACCGGGCCTTGTCTCAGATGTGGGTGGTGATTCCAGTCGCGGCGTGCAATGTAGAGGTTTGACCAGGTAAGTGAGCTACCCTCGAGGGCCTTCAGGCCGTGTGAGACCGTGTAAAGGGATGGTGAGGTACCCTACCACCTTGCCCTAACCCAAAAGTCTGGAGTGGGTGCACGACATCGGCAAGGGTCGACCTAGCGTGAACAGACCAATCCTTTGGTCTGTGTGCGGAGACACAAAGCTGTGCGTGGGTTCCTCTGGGTATGGGGAAGCCAGGTGTGGGCTTAGTACCCTGTGTTCTTCCCTGGTTTTGCTTTTCGAGGATGAAAAGCTTGAAGGAGGGAATTATTTGAGAACCCGGTTTTGATGAGAAAGACTTTGGAATATTCTTGATAATATTCCAGAGCAGTGCCTTCAGACGACGTGCGATTTCGAGCCCCGGAGTGGCCGGAATTAAATTTTTAGTGCGTTCACACTAGAAATGATAAATAAATAGGATAACTCATAAACGGTGATCCAGATCAGGGATCTGAGTGTACGGATGGGTCCGTAATTGGGTGTTTACCATAGGAACGACATAAAACTTGTCGGCACGTGATGTTTGGACCCCTCGCCCGCTTCTGGATCGTTAAACGGGTTAAATAAATTTATTTAATTTGTTTAATGTTGAAACGCATGTATCTCTTAAACGGTGGCTTGGATTGGGAAACCAAGGGCACCTATGTGTTCGGAATGTGCAGTCTACCCTAAGAGGGGTGTAAGTTTTGCAGGCGCGGCCCGTTTGTGAAAAATGGGCCCAGGGCCGTTTTCGTAATTTGGTGGCCTCGGGCGCTAAGTTTAATAACTTTTGAACGGGGTCTCGGATTAAATTCCAAGACCACCTTTGTTCTTGGGAGGTCGTGTTTACCCCAGGGGAAGCTTAACCTCGACCCCGTCGGGAGTTCGGGAACGGGCCGACGGGCGAGTGGTTAAGCGTTTTCTATTTAAACGCTTAACACACCCACCTCCCTCTTCTCCTTCCCCTTCCCCCTGGCAGCCCCTCATCTCCCTCTCCTCCTCCACCTCCGGCGAGACGCTCCGGTGAGACGCTCCGGCGAGATAGCTCCAGTGAGGCGTGGTGGCCGGCGGATCGTCGCGAAGCTTCGGGCGAAGCCCCGCGAGGTAGGATGTTGCGTTGCATTTTCTATTCCTGTACCTACATTTAGCTCGTTTTTCAATATCTATTCCTCGTAAAATTTTTTATCAAAGCACATGAATTCGTAGTAGAGTAAATTCCCTTTTCAACGCATCTTTCGGATTCAAATTCCAAGCTCCGTGGCATCCGCAATGATCCGCCGAACTTTGCGGGTTTTCGGTTTTTGGCGGGTTCGAGCGGTGGAGCGGCGAGGGCGGACGACGCGGAAGGGGTGTCCACGGGTGTCTGGTGGAGGTGTTGGGCGCGGCAGGGGTGTCAGTGCGGGTGTCCGACGGGGGTGCTGGGGCGTCGGCGGGGTGTCTGGAGGAGCACCCGGTTAGGCACGGTCGCCAGGGAGAGGCGACCGCGGGGTCGCGTCGGGCGACCCCTGGGCGGCGACCAAGACCCGCGCCGCGCGGGTGTTCACGCGGCGGCCACGACAGGCCCTCGTGTCCTGTCTGGGCGGGGACCACGTGTCCGTGGACGGCCCGCGCGGCTAAACCGTGGGCCGGCCCAGGCCGGTCCAGCCCCAGGGGTCTTGCCCCCTCGGTGTTCGAACACCCGTATTTTCCGCTACGGGTGTCCGTTTTAAGTGTCGTCTGCAGCGGTGGAACCTTATTGACGAGATGCTCATTTTGAGATGGTTTAGGGAATTTTTAATTCCCGAAACGAGGGGCCTCGGAGGCGCGATGCGTCTTCAAGTGGTTTGTCGTTTCCTTCGGGGATTCTTGTTTTGGATGGCGCGGACGTGTCCGACGTCCGTTTTGAGCGCCGTCAGTTGCGTTGTGACCCTGGAATCGAGGCGGAGCTTTCCAGTGTGGTTTCAGGCATTGAGGCGGAATTTGAAGCGTGGGCCCCATGACCCGTCTTTTGAGCTGTGTGCATCTTTTATCGACTTTTTCCTCGGACGTCTGTTCGGGGCGTGCGAGCAGTCGATGTTGGGTGTTTTTCCGGGGGCATCGCATTGGCGTAGTCTGCCCGCTGTAATTCGGCACGATGGTGCGGGGCCCACGAGGGCCATTTGGGCGTCGATGGTGATTTTCTATCTTAATCACCGGGCGACCGTTTTGGACAAGTTGATAGTCCATCTTGTGTGATTTTTCGAGAGGATCGCAACGGTGTGATCTGTTCGTTGAGTTTCGGGACCGGGTTGCGGGTCCCACGTGGCACCACTCGTGTGTGGTGTGCCGGAATGCATCTTTCTCTCCGGATATCCGTTGCACTCAAATGAGTAGTGCTTTTGACGTGTTTTTCGGAGGGGATTGCAATGGTGCAATGCGCCCGACTATTTTCGGGGCCGAGGCTCGGGATCACGGGACACCGTTCGGGCGTGACACGGTGTTGGTGACTTTTTCGTCGGATATCCGTTGGAGGCGAGTAAGTAGTCGATCCTGCGTGTTTTTTCGCGAGGATTACAACAGTGCAATCTGTTTGGTTGTGAGGAGCCTCTTATGTGATCATGATAAATGTGGAAGCATGGAAGGTGCTCTAGTGGTGGTTCACCCTACTTTGTCAATAGCGGACCCTTAGCGTGTGATCGTGCACTCTTGGGAGAGTGATACAAATGGTTCACGAGATGTGTTTGGTCGTGTCTGGGCCTTTGAGGTGGAGTTGTTATGTCACGCCTTCACGTTGACACTGGGTGCCATGTGCACAATAGCCTTTGGGCTAGAATGAGGTATACTCTATGAGTATACGGGAGCACTTGGAGGTACGTGTGGTTCTTTGTACCTGAGGATGTTTGTGCGCTCAGTTGGGGTTGACTTGGGGCCACACGTTGTGTGGGCCCCACGTGCGTGTCGTGATCTACTTTACGTACTTGACCTCTCGCGACGTAGAGGGTCCCTCTGCGCTCATTTGTTTGACCAGCAGGGTGTAGTTTTCCCCTGGCTTTGTGCTCGTCTGTTTGACAAGCAGGGCGGAGTTTCCCCTGGCATGGTGCTCTTTTGTCTGACCAGTAGGGTTGAGTGGTCTCCCCCTGGTCTTGTGCTCGATGGTTTGGCCGGAAGAGATAGTTTGGTTCCTCTACTTCTTTGGCTGTGAGGGGTTTCCGTACTGTGCCCTTTCACCGGACTGCGACACCGTCTGCGACTATGGGTGTTTGTGCAGTGTGGGTGTTTTCCCCACTTTCTAGGATGAGGTGTCTCAGTCCGCTTCGATAGTGACTCAGAGGATTGGAGTGGGATCTCCTTGTGAGTCATGGGGAGTTTCTCTCGTTTCTCTGTGTTCCCTGGTAGAGCTTGTGGTTTCGGTGTGACCAACACTTTACGCGGGCACCGATCCTCTACTCAGGAGGTTGTTCTAGCAGGGCTGAGGTTGTTCCAGCAGGGCTAAGGTCGTTCGAGCAGGGATGGGGTTATTCCAGCAGGGCTGAGGTTGTTCCAGCAGGGCTGAGGTTGTTTCAGCAGGGCTGAGGTTGTTCCAGCAGGGCTGAGGTTGTTTCCAGCAGGGCTGAGTTTGTTCCAGCAGGGCTGAGGTTGTTTCCAACAGGGCTAAGGTTGTTTCCAGCAGGGCTGAGGTTGTTTCGAGCAGGTCTCTCCAGTGGGTTACCATCCAGAAGAGATGGCCAGAGCAGTTCCGGGCTTACCTCCAGCGGGGCTGGGAAGTGGTCCCCGATGCCGGGCTTACCTCTAGCGGTGCTGGGCGGTGGTCCCTGATGCCGAGCTTACCTCCACCTGGGCTAGGAAGTGGTCCCCGATGCCGGTCTTACCTCCAGCTGGGCTGGGCAGTGGTCCCCGATGCCGGGCTTACCTCCAGCTGGGCTGGGCAGTGGTCCCCGATGCCGGGTTACCTACAGCTGGGCTGGGCAGTGGTCCCGTCGCCAACATTAGCCGGGACGCCCTCCAGTGGACTACCCTATTACGGGACTGGGTAGTGAGGCACCCGTCGACTTTCCGGGTCTCCCTGTAGTGAGAACCCGTTGACTTCCAGGGATCCTCCAGCGGGGGCTGGGCAGGGGGTCGCCTGTCGACTATGAGCAGACCTCTCGAATGCGGGGCAATGACGAGTTGTGGTTGACGTTCCCCCTGAACTCTCAAGTACGAGGAGCACTTTCCCCCACCAAGACGCGTCCCTGTGACCCGACCTAAAACTGTGCGGGCGAGTCAGTGTCGCCTAAAGCGGATAGTGTCGAGGTGTGGTGATTGAGCCCCTTGGCTTGCGATTCGGGGCAGACGTGCGGGATGCTGGGCATCGATGGTGTAACTTCTGGGACTGTTGGATACTTTTTCTTGGGCTGAGCTATGGGATGGAGATCCCCTTACGAGTTTGTTCGAGCTTCTTGACAGAGCATACATATGTATATACCTTGTTTCCGGCACCCACTTCTTGGGTTTGGCTACTCTCCTTCTAGGAGAGGCGAAGACTCGCGGGGTATTCCACGTGCTTTCCATGTCTAGCTTCTCATGGTTGGACGAGTCTACTCTACTACTATATGTAGCGAAGACTCGACGAGAAGTTCATATTCTCACCGTTTCCAGCTCCTTGTGTCTGGATGAGTCTACCTTCTTTCCTCATGTTGTGTTGAGCTGGACTCTTTATTGCACCCTCTGTTGTACTCCTTTACTTTTATGTTCTCTCTACTGCTCACCCTTCGGTACTTCCTCTTGTTGCTCCCTCGAGACTTTGGGGTATCCTACTGAGTATTTTTATACTCACCCCTGCTTGTGCTTTGCCCGCACTTCGTGTGCCCTTGCAGACGATGGACAGGTGGAGCGTGACTTCAGTGGAGCGTAAGAGCTTGGGAGCTTGGACCGCGTGCGGTGGTCGTGGCTGGGTACCAGGTGGGAGACCCATCAGCAGTTTCTTTTTTTTACCTGTTGCCGGGTTGTGGCACTTTTTGGTTGGGCGCTTGTTTTTCCCCTTATAATTTCAGTTTGTAATTTGTACTTGTAGAGGTTGATTCACATTGTGGTATCTATATAGCTGTTTCCCTTTATTTTTACTCTACTTGTCTTTTATTCTACTCTGCACTGTTGCATTGAGTTTTCTGCGTGTGTGTGTGTGTACAGGTGCTTAGGAAAAGGCCTCCCCGAGTTATTGTGCCTTCAGCGCTGGTCGCCAGCCCATGGCCTATGGAGGCGGGCTTGGGGTAGTTGCGGCTCGAGCTCGAGTAGGGTCGGGTCGTGACAGAAAATATAAAATACCTTTGAGGAAAACCCACATCGGAAATAAGGTTAATAAAAAAATAACATTAAAAGAAATAATGAGATGTACAAAGGTCACCCGAGATAGCCCATACTAGTATTCTATGAAAATATGGATATGGAAGAAAAACAAACCATCAAGGTCTGATGAAGAGTTGTAGAACACTGGATTAGGAGAAAGTTAACCATAAGAAAATCACAAACTTGTGATTGGTTAAACGGCCATTGAATCCCCAGTTGGAAAAGATAACATGCAATGTTTTTTTAAGTTACCTTTTATAATGTTGAGGAATTTATTTAGGAGATTTACTAGGAATGTAAGGGAATATACATACTTGTTATGTAGACTTTAATTCATTCATAAATTTTTACCACAAACCCATCTTTCACTCTAAAAGGTAATAGAACTCAAAAATATTCGATTTATCCTAATTTTATAAGGTTCCAAATACTAACACATACCATTTAGATTAGTAACACTATTTTTTAATAACAAGGGGCTTCCTGTAGACTAGTGGTAGGTAATAAAGTCCTGTCGCACTATTGTTGTGGGTTCGATTCCTGCAGATTTGTCCGACACGATGGGTTATGCCCCACCCTGCAGGTTGTCCTTTTCCTAAAACTATAGTATTATAATATTCCAAAAATAATCTTCATAAATGTTTTAACCTTAAACAATACTATCCAAAGTTCAACTTAATCCCTTCCAACCTTTATAGTTATCCAAAATACCTCTGTCCAGACTTTCTCTAAAAGGTCTCTAAATTCCAAAATCAATTGTATCATCAGATTTCTCAAACAAGGTAAAGTTTCTCTTATTGTCACATAAAAAAATACGATTACCTTAATCATATTAAAACCTTAATGAAATCAACAAGTACTGCAGTACAATCCTTATATATATATATCACATTATTCTAATAACCAGAATATAATTCATGAGTCCAAAAGCACCAATACATTAATTATTCTTCTTCAACTGTAGTAACATCATAATATTGTCCTTGATCCCATTGCCTTTTCTGAGGTAAGTTTCCCTGACGCTTAGGACATTCATATTCATAATGACCCATTTCCCTATAATTGTAGCATTTAACATTGATAGCCTCTTTCTTTCCCTTACAATCACGAGCTTGGTGACCATTTTCTCCACATTTGTAACAAACTCCCATTCCTTTTAGGCAAGTACCAGGGTGATTCTTATCAAAATTATCACATAATGGAAAATCCTTCTTTCCCTCTTTCCCTTTATCTGTCTCTTGTTCCACCGTTCTCTTCTTCTCTTGCTTTACTTTAATGTAATAAGACTTAGAGAATTCCTTTTCTATCTTGATAGAACACGATACTATATCCTCCTATGTTGAGAAAGATTGTGATACTAAAGCTCGATGGAGAAATGGTTTTAACCCATCAATGAAACGATCAATCTTACTTCATGGTTTACGTATATAATCTGCAGCATGCCTTGATAACCTTGTAAAGTTAGACTCATACTTTGCGATATTATCATCCTCCTTCTGCCTCAGACTCAGAAATTGTCTTTCCATATCTACTCGATGGTCATTTGGAATGTATTTTTCTAAGAAAATTTCCTTAAACTCCCTCCATTCCAAACTTTATACTTCTTCATCTTCCTTTGTGTTTTGAATCAGTGACCACCATTGATCGGCATCTCCAGTGAGGCGGTAGACTGCCATGACAACCTTCTCCCGTTCTCTACTCCCCAAGGCGTGGAATATTTTCTCTAAGGAGTTTATCCATTTCTCAGCTACTAATGGATTTTTACCCCCATTAAATGTTGGCTGTTGTTGCCTCATGAAGCGGTCTAACATTGATCCTCCACGTTGTGGATCAGGGTGCTTCATACGATTGAGGTTATTATTCCTAACCTCAGTGAGTTGTCCCAGTATGGTAATAAGTTGATCATCACCAGTTGTATCTCCAGATCCACAATAATTATCTTGCTCAGGAGGGAAATCCCTACACAGAGTGCGTGCATTGATACGATTTCCATTCCTTCCACTAGGAGCCATTTCTAAACAATGGCATAAACTAGATTAGTTTATGAATCAAAATACATAATTCCATACTTGTAATACACTTAACACTAGTTGAGCTATTTATGGATATAATCCATAATCATAAAAAAAGTTTTCTTTGGGGAATTATATACTCATAACCCTTCATAGTGGTTTGTAAAGAAAATGAGAATTATCCAAAGCATATCCCCCGGGAGTGTCGTAACCAAGAGTGCAGCAAGGCCCGTTGTCGTGCACCAGTTCCCGTTTGAGTCTAGCTCAAAGCGGTGTTTTTGGGTTTTGCCCCTAGGTACATCTGTGTCAGAGCCACCTCTACCTGCTCGTATCTAGATAGGGATGTATTGCTCGGAAAACTCACAAAATCTCTATAATACCAAAAATCTAGGATGTTCTTCTATACTAATCCTCAAAGTCTATCTTCAGGCTATGTGCTATAATCAGAGTTTATCTAAATCTAGATTCCAAGGTTAGTACTAAACTGCCTCTGATACCAACTGTAACGCCCCGACCCCAGTTACCTAGAGTCGGTGCATTACTTCGTAACATTGTCATGGTCACAAAAGATCAAGTCTCGAAAGACCGAATAGTTTAGTAGCCTTGGAAACACTAGATACATTCATAAGTCATACATTACATCATAAAGTAATACAAAACTACAACATCTTCTCTTCATATCCCCTTATATTATCCCTGCAGTTCATTCATAATATACATCTCCACATCATGGAAATATTAAAACATTGAAAGGGGTGAGCTCAGATGCTCAGTAAGGACAACAATATAGCAGAAGCTTTCATCAATAAACATAAACATTTAAGGCAACGTATAACTAAAACAGAAGCCTTTTAAACTTGAACTTAAACATAATATGGAAAAATTAAAATGAGATAATGCCATTTACTTCTTCATATAGATATTCTACTGGTCGAATAATCACATGCAATATCAATAACCACATTCATAATGATGGAATGCATAATGCCAGACTATCATAACCACGTAGACAATGCCTCATGCCAAGACTACAAATATGATTTTGTCAAGGCCTCGTGCAAAGACACTAGTTTGTCTCATGAGACCTTCCGATGCATCAAGGAGCTATAGTGGGCTCCACCCGTCACTTATTAAGTCCAATGCATTCCTCATATGAATAGGTTTAAACATATCATAAACCATAACATAATCATATCCCATAAAACATGCATAAAGGAAACATAAAATGACCACATTTCAATCACAAGATATCAATACAACACATTGATATAATAAAACTCGTTCAAAACCATTTTCAATAAAAAATAAATGAAAATTAAAACTTTGTATTTATTTTTCATTTAAAAAAATTTAAGGATTTTAGAGGAAGCCAAAACTCAATTAATGGTCACTGCAGCGGAGAAGTCGTTGTCACCGCATACGTAAGAAAAAAACATTCCTTTTTGTCATTTAGTAAAATGCTTTGTATAAAAATATTCCTTTTGAATAAACATAAATGTCAAAAGAGTTTATACACCGTAAAAAATAAATTAGTGTATAGAACAAAATATGTATCAATGAATGGTGATTGAGACGAAGTACCTTAAAAAGATCAATCTATTATGTGTATTCACAATAATTACACATAAATAAAGTAAAAATACAAGATAGGACATAATAATATCTTGACACAATTTGAAAGTAGGAGATTAACCCAAAGAATGGAAATTGGGTTAAGAAGTTCCCTTACCTTGCGTCCTCTCTTGACTCGACCATTCTTTAACCTCATGAATAATAAACTAGAGCTAATTTATAATTGATTAATAACCTTTTTCAAGTTTTTTATTCCTTTTATTTCACTTATTACCATGTTATGAACATTATGTAATTATTTAAGTTAATAACGGTCGTTTTGTCGATCTTTGGTACTTGAGTCAAAAATAAACTTCTTATAATTGCAAGTTGTTCTTGTGGTGAAATATCCATTATATCCAGAATTATATTCATGATATAGATATCATATATATCATATATATCTACTATATACATGCATTTATAATATTCCATAATGTTTAGAGGTAAGAAATGAAATGCACCATTCATGGAGACGGTAAGCCGTACGTACGCATGGACGCTACTTTCATTTTTATTTCGTATTTAATGAAATCATAATGATATAAAGGTATATATTAATTCCAGTATAATATCGTATATAATATCATTTACTCCATCCTTTATACATCCCACATATGGCATTAACGATTCAAATCACATTGAGGGGGCGGTAGTCCGCACTTCCTAAAATGAAAATATCGAGTTTACCCATAATGGAAACAACAAAGGTATGCTATAAATGAAAAATACAGAACCTTAAGTAAAAAAATAAACATATTATATATCATGTATAAATAGAGTTAATTCTTAATGTCCACCTTTGAAGGTGTTATATGAGTGTTGAACAATCATCATTTCGTGAGGCAGAAATTCACCATCCACAGAAACAGTATGTTCTTTAACCATTAGATGTAGGTGTGTGTAAGTGTAGCTAGAATACTTATTATAACAAAATCCTAGTATATTGAAGATACTGGTGTTGTTACAAGAGAAATGAATAAAAAAATTTAGGGGGTTGGGTAATCAAAATAAAACAAAATAACATAAGCGAAGACATTACCTTAAAATCGGGTAACTCTTTTGATTTGAGCCAAAGGCTTCCTTGGGAAGAATTCTGCGCAAAGTGAGGCTTCTAGGAGTAAGGGAGGGAAGTTTGGAGAGTATGTGGGCCGAGGTTGGACGAGCCAAAAGGCTTTGAAAGTGTGAGTAAGGTGGTAGTGGTGGGGCCATTTTATAAGTGGAGAGGAGGGGCACTCTTGGAAAGTAATGAAATGTTACATTATTATACAATGCTTTGTGGATTCTAAAGGTCCCACACTTATATAATTCGAGGATAAGGTGACAAGGGTTCGAAATATTTTCATCCAATGGTTTTTTGACAAGTGTAATGCTTTGATTTTACATTATCCTTCCATTTTATTAAAATCGTTAATTAATGAGGTAATCGCTGCATCATCATGGTGTCAGAAATAATTTAATCTACGTAATGTCTAAAAATTATAAACAAAATATCATGATTTAGTAAATATTTTTATCTTTCTAATGAATATTTATAGTAAAAAATATGACTTGTATAAACCCATTTAAAAATTGTTCTAGTAAAACAACTTATGTTTGTGACATTTTTATTTTAACTTTAAATAAAAACTTATTTATGTCATTTTCCTACCAAAGTGGCTCCATGGGGTCCCCAAGTTGACCCATGTATTGTATTGGTCGGCCATGACACATCCAATAGGGGTAGGACAAGTGTAATGGTATTTTCATATTTTTATAATATCATTTTTACCTTAAATTTCACTAATTATCTTTAATCATGATTAATTAAACTTCAAAGTTACTATTCGCCAAAAAATTATTTTAATCCCATTGAACCACATTTTACTTCCTAATGACAACCATGTATGTCTTATTTTTGAAAATCAAATCACAGAAGTGGTAATATTTCATTTAAACGAAAAATCAGTTATTTAACTACCACTTAGTGGTTTCACTATTCATCAAAAATTGATGTTTTTCAGAACAATGCCAAAATTTCACCCTAAGCTATAATTGATATTCCAAATTCAAAAATGATGTCTATTTTAAAAAATTCCAAACATATAAGTGGCATTACATAATTTTATAATTAATTTCCGTTGTCACAACAAATAGCGTGTTTTTAAGAAACAATATATATCAAAAGATTGACAATTGTTTATGTCTAATTTCAATGTGAAATTAACTATAATGAAAACCATTGGATAAAATGGTAAAAATATATTCTAATTAAACTTTAAAACCACTCAATAGTATAATTATTAACTATAAATTATTTTGATTAAAAAATTTGTTTTTAACTGTTCTTCAGTATTCATAAAAAAATGGAAGTTCTCAGAAAATTACAAACAATTCAACTTAGAATAATTTCGATAGTACGAGTACAAAAATGAAGTCCATTTTGAAATATAAAATTTCTATAATTTTAAAAAGTGGGTATTACTATTCATAAAGGCTACTTTGATTAGTCGCAGTGTGTTAGAACTCGAAGCTGCGTACAATGCAAGCTATTGCATTATTGAGTGAGAAGCGTATCGTGGAAGCTCGGGGTGTTACATATACCCTAATAGGAAGAGTACAAAGTGTATGTAAACAAAAGAAATATCGGATGCAGTAAATATCCATACAAGAGGAAACAACGTAAGACTGAGAGTAAAAACAACTCGAGCACTTATATAAATTATGAAAGATACATATGTCTAGAAGTGTCTCCAAAGAAGTCATAATTAAGGAATATAATAGATCTAAATCAATGTAAAAAATAAAAGATAATCCTCTCATCGACATCAAAAACGCAAACTTGGTACCATGGTCTCCAGCTCCACAACAAGTCATGTACTTGAAGTAGAAGGGCGCTTCCCTTATCTATACCTTAGACAATATAATCTGTTTGAGCCCAAAAGCATGAACCAAATAGGGTGTGAGACTAAATCCTAGTAGGTAACCACCGAAAGATCTAGGCCCAACAGTCAGTGAATAGATGGCAGTTAAATGTACAGAACACAATTAACAAGAAAGTACTAAGTAGTAAAAAATCCACAGTTTCAACATCAAGCAGCAGCTAACCAAACAACTAATCACAATCAGGTAACCCTCTATGAAGTATGCATGGCTATACCCTATATTCCTACCCAAAAAGTACAAGAATCACTCTGGGAAGCGCACTCAGCCTTACCCCTCAGGTTTATTATAATAAGACACTCTGGGGAAGCACTCACAGTCAATTCTACTTATAGTCTAAGGAAGTCAGGAACTCTCTAAATAAGGTTGCACGGTCAAATCCCCTCATATCCCCAAGGTCTAGGACTCTCTGAGGAATCTCACATGGTCAATTTCCCTTATATCCTAGTTCGTTCATAAACTCTTTGAGGATTCACTCACCGTCAATTCCCCTTATTGTTTAAACAGTTCAGAATTTAAAATCAATGACTATATGAGGAAGCTCACTTGGTCAATTTCCATTATAGTCTAACACAGACAAGGACACTCTAAGGTATCTCAGTCATCCAATTCCCCTTATATCCCAAAGTGGTTCTAGTATTTCTGAGGATGCTCACTCAGTCCATCCCCCTCATAGGCTAAAGTTCTTAAAGACTCTCTGAGAAAGCTCACCTGGTCAATTCCCCTTATAGTCTACTACACCAGGTTCTCACGGACCTGTGTAGGTCAACATGCATAGTAGTGTAATATGGCCATGTAATCCTACATAACTACATTGTTAAATAGTCTACAACATAACAAGCACTTCAAAATACAAACTCTCCATCCTACAGTAACATTGATGGAAAACAGGCAAGGAAGCCAAACTGGCTAAACGGGACCAAACTGTTGTAAACATAACATGCAAGGGTAATAAATTCAACGAATAGAAATCAACCCTATTCATATAAAAATTACCTCTACACAACCATACACTCATGGTAGGAAAATAAAAGAAGTAAAAATGGTAAACATGTAATACCATGTTCAAGGGTATTGGTGGAATTTGCACATAACACTCAAAGACATTGATCGGAAAGGCACAAACCACCTACCCTAGTGTTAAGAGATCTCTATATGTGATCCTTGAGGCTTGATTCTCTTTATAATGTCATAGATCTACAAAAAAGTGTAAAATTATCAACCCAAGGTATCTCATGAGAGGAGAGAAATCCTGAAACAAGGCTCAAGCAGATGAGAGAACTCACCGATGCGATTCCAATGCAACCAATGGTGTTTGATTCAGAGGACAGATAGAGGCTCGAGGGTTTGTCGAAGATCCATGGTCGTACAGGTTTTCTCGGTCGAATGAGACCTAAAAGAAGAGTCTTCTGGCGATTAGATGCAACCACAGTTCATTTAATAAAAAAAATAAAGTAGATGTCATGTACTTTTTAAGTACACGGCGTGTACTTACCTTTTTCGTACTCCGCTTTAAGAGGCATCCAAGACACCCCCACACGGCCGTATATGTGGCTAATACACATCCCGCACATTGCCTCCCGTGGAATGGAAGTACACGACATGTACTCATAAATACATGGAGTGTACTTAGAATATTTTCAGAATGTCCTTATTCCTTGTAAACAAACAGAAAAGGAAAAACATACCTAAAAATAAGATCCATGTGCTTACATTAAATAACACTTATTAGTTGTAAGGTTATGTCTAACTAAAAAAAGAAAAATAAAACATACAGAGTATATATTTTATCATCTATGTTTCTATATATAAATAATGTATATATAATCATTTATCCATAGTTATAGGAGTGTGGGTATCATAGAGTCATAGAAAATAGTGTTCATGCATATGTACAGACTAGTATCTCTATGAATTGTATAATTTATTTTTCAGTCTCAACCTATTATATTATGTAATTATAACTCAAGATATGCATATAATGAATAAAAATGGTAATGAAATCATCATTATTATTTTTAAATAATTTTAATATGAACAATGTATGTTGCTTAGAAATGATGAAGTAAACAATTATAGAAGAATTAAATAGTTAATCCAAAAAAGAACTTTGTAACAAATTATTAATAAATAGGTGTAGAATTATTAAACATGGATAATATATGATATCCTAGAATAAATAATATATAGGAATATTATTATAAAAATTATTAATTTATTATACATTTGTTTAGATGTAATATGATGTAATTCTTACGTTAGGTAAGGGATTTACCATAAAATATCATTTTTGTAGTGATTATAAGAAAATATTTATTAAATTATAAAATTATATGGTTTTTCACTCAAATATTTTTTTATTCTCTTATTTCAATTAATGACTATTATATTCAGTACTTTAATTTTCCCCTCCACATTAACTAGAGTGATTAAATAATATTTTTATACAACACATAGATTGATTATCTATTTGGTAAAGAAACATTCTATTCCATTGAAATATTTTCCATAAAATATTTTCAATGATTATTTCCATATTATATAATTAAATTTGAAAATTAACTTCCACACATTATAGGATATCAATAAAAAAAATTAAAATGAATCTTCTTAATATATTCAAAATGATATAAATTTGACTTTTTACCGAAAATGTGAATGGAATCATTGTTTTCACATACATGATATGTACTTAATATCCATAAATCATGAACAATAAATAAATTAATGAATACTTTTCATGAATCCATGGACTTTTTCATTGGATATTATTTTTCATAATAATTGGGATATTAATATATTTTAAATTAGTTGTTTTAGAATTAAAAGTAAACTTTTTAACGTATTGTTTTAGTATTCATTAAAATGAATTTTTAATCTATGATAAAATCATTTGAAATTACTTGTAATTAACTAAAGATGTGATTTTATGATACTTATCCTATTTTTTCATTAGATGTTCTATTTTTATGGTGACGAAATCTTATTGAAACATGTTTTATTTTTCATTTCATAAACTATGATTGAATGATAAATATTTTCATGAACATGTTGCAAACATATGAATGGAATATGATTATATTATAAGTGAGTATTATATATACATATAATGTATTTATACTGTATTTATGTTTTATGATATATAATGGTGCACAAGATTATATCTGAATCCTAAAAGAGGGTATGAAAGAGGTTATCCCAACCACAAAAGAGGGTACATTGGATAATATCCAAATCCAAAACGAGGGAACAAATGAAATTATCCCACGCCTAAAACAATGTACCTATATGGTTTTAAGAAGCCCAATAGAAGGTACCATGGAGGTTATATCATATCCAATTGAGGTAACATGGGATGTTATCCCAATCAAAATGTAGATATACAAGTAGTTTATCTAATCGTAACATGTGATTCATGTATTCATGGGTAAACATGACATAATATTTCTATGGTTAAGATTATGATAGACATTATGATTCAAATTTATGACATAATCCCATTTCAATAATATATGTTCTTGGCAGTTATTATCATATTTCATTATGATGCAATACTATTAAACATCATTGATATATGACATGACTCATGACAATGATCAATTAATTGATCAGTATGATTTTCAAATGTTAGGAACATGTTCTCATAGGAATGTTTTCATGTTACAATCAAATAATATTAGATATTTCCCATTTTTTTCAATTAATAATAATATGATATCACCCACTATTATGTTTTATTTTATAATGTATGTGATGAATTTTTATAATTATGACATAACAAAGAAGGGTTCTTGTTGTGATGAACTAAGTGGGGGATATTGTTAGTTATTTATATACTATTAAATTATGTATCCATGATTACCAAGACATGAAATTGTTATGATTTCATAAGGGATCATAATGATATTTGATTAATATTATTTTATTTATAACTAATATTTGTGTATCAAATGATTTTTCTGTTATATATTATATATTGAAATGGTTTAGTAAAGTGTAGAAATAAGGTTCATAATAATATTATGATATCCCTTTTAGTAATCTTATATAGCAGAGAAAATTATATTCCATAATGAATAAATGTGGCTAGTTTCCTATTAATAATAAATTTCTACCTGGACACTTGCATGATATTACGTTTGTGTTCGTATGAAACTCTGTGTAATAACTCTAAATAATGATTATTAGGTATTAATTCAATCATCACAAGTACACGATGAGTGGTTCTATGGCTACACACTAGAGAGACACTCACGGTGGTCATGATTGGATAAATTATTATTTTTTATGATATATTATGAATTAATTCAATAGATTTGAACCATATATGAACTAGATTAAAAATAAGGATTCATATATAGAATTAAAAATATCATGATTAAGTCATTATATTTATGATTTTTCATGATTTATTAGTATGATTTACAATAATTTTTGGTCTTGATAATCATTTTGATGTTATTAAGGGATTAATGACAAAATGAAAATGTTTAAGTGGTTATAGGTATGGTCAATGTTTTATGTGCCATTTGTAGAAATTTATAAGGAAAACTATATATCAATAAAATTTTCATGAAATTTTAGTTATTATTATCAATTAATATAGTTCAATTTTTTTGTAAAAAGTTTTATTTTTATACACCCTTAAAAACATTTAAATATATTTACACTAAAAACCATCATCGTCATCTTGTCTATGGGACTAATTTTAAATTAATTTTTAAAAAAATGTGATAGTAATTTGGATAGATGGATTCTGTTTTTTAATTTGAATAATTTATAATTTATAATAATGTCAGCACCACATTTATACAAAAATATTACTGAATTTAATTAAAATTAATTAAAACAATTAAAGAGAAAATTAAATAATTAAACGGCCAAATCTTAAACAAAAGGAACAAATTGACCTAGAAAAATTTCAAAAATCCCTTTTAATTTAATATTTTGAACATTTTTCCATTTTATAGATTTGGGTCCATTATTAATTATAATTACCATGTAAAAAAGAAGGATGCAATTCTCTATTAAAAATTTTATAGGAATATCCCTCATCCACTATAAAAAGGTACTCACACCTCCCACTTATACACACCTCCCAATCCCATTTTATCACACATAAAAAACTAACAAAAGATCTAAATATCCATAAATTCATCATAGAATCCTCTATTTAGTAATAAATCTCTCCAAGTTTGCATATTTGTGAAAACCAAAAGGAGTTACCCAATGGAGAGGTAACATCCTTCCCTAAGATCCTTTGTTTTTCATTCATTCTCCACCGCAAAAAATATTGTTATTCAATAATTACATAATAACCTTACAATAATAAATATTATGATATTTTATTATTATCTGGTTCAGATCTACACTAACACATACATCCATATAATAGGTAACAAACTTATAATTATTGTGTATGGAGGACTACCACCGCATGAAATGATGTCATTCATTTTTCTATTACACTATTTTAATATTGGGAATTAAAAAGGACACTAATGTTTTATAATATATATATATGATATTAATTATTTCATTATTATTATGGTGTTATTAGATAATACATTCCTTCATTCTTTTCATTTTGTGTAACTACGATAAAGTTGTTTATGGACGTGTGGACTATCGCCTCAGCAAAGCGATGTGATTCGTTCATAAAGTACATGGAAGTCATTATGGATGGGTTTAGTAAAAATATATGGTTTATGAGACAAAATAATTCTTACGGAATGTATATATATAGATAAAAATATATTATATTTATATTCTTTCTATCAACATGATAATAAAACTTACGCAGTGTTCATGAATACACATGATTTATCATCTTCAGGAATTGGGTAATTTAGTTAGTATATTTATCATTCATATACTAATATATGTATTTATATACTAAATTTTAATGGTATATAAATATTTTATTACATTTTTTTAATATGTAAATCATGATATATCATAGAGGATCATGGATAAAAAGAAAAAACATGTATGATATAAAAAGTAGTTATTACTTGAAACATTATCATAACATGGAATTATTAATAAAGGGGTATTATAAATTCATATGTAAGTCACATATGATTGAAATATAATTTTTTTTGTCTCTCCATCTAAAATTTTAATTTCATCATCCAAAAATTAATTACCCTATCTTAATACCAGCACAGTGTATGTATGGGATTGATCCACATGGAGAATTAAGATATGATCTTCCTTAAATTGTAGTTAATTATGTGACGGTTTTAGAATTTTAGAGTTGATTTTATGAGTTTTAATTTTCTGTTCAAATGAATGAGTAATTTATCCTTCAAATTTATTGAGGATTCACCATAATGACAGGAAAACATGGAAAACAAATTTATAATGATTAATGGGAAAATTCAGTTGGGGATGTGAAATTTTTGAAGGTCTTCAAAAATTGATTTTCCAGTTATTTTTTATTGGTTATAATAACACACATCTACGGGATTTAATAATAAAATAACTCCCTTGGTTTGGTGAGTTTCGATTAAATTGGTAGAAATCACTTTTGTGGTCTTGAAATTGATTAATATTAATCATATTAATATATACCATGTAGAGAAAATAAGTGTACGCAATGATCATGGGTTTACCTATAATATGATCCCTGCAATTCCCTTGAAACATCTTTCATTCTCTAATATGGTGTATCTGTTGAGATGAAGAAAGGGAGGATTGGGTACACAATGGGAGGAAGATGAATTACAAAATCAAAATGAGGAAATTAATCAAAAAAATTCCACACTATCTGTAACCCCAATAAATAAGTGGAATTAATTACATATTGAATAAATGACGACAGGAATTCTTTTGATACTTGAGATCATTATTATAGATGCGATGAAAATGAAAAACACCAAGAAATATTAAGAGAGATAATCCAAGAAATTATTATAATCGGTTTCAAGCGCCTCATCTCTTCTCCAGATAAATAACCCCTCAATATCGCCCCCATAATTAATTGGTTATCCACCACTTCCATACAAATGTTAGGGGTCTAAATCATATGTCAATGGATGGTTATGAGGGGTATATATAAGGTAAGTGGTGGCCTTTTGACCCTCACATAGTTATTGTTAACTATTAGTTATATCGTGTGAAAACTAGGTGCATGGTTTTTTCCACCAATTTAGAGGTTCACAAGTTCATGGGATGGTCCACATAGTTTGACTAACATCGCACAGATTGTGCTGTATGTATCTGCAAACAAACCTACAAACCCCGCACGGTTTTTCAAACCATGTTGAGATCGTGTTGGAGGATCTGTCTTAAAAATTCATCTTCCCCTAGCTTTCGGTGTAATATTCCAGATAAATAAAGAATATAAAATTTTAATATTTATTAATATTTTTGAATTAAATATTAATTTTACATTCAAGGGGATGCTATTTCTGGTTGAATAATCCACTATAAACAATAGGTTCCTTTAAAATCCTACGTTTCCCATATCAATGAGTCATACTAAAAAATAATAATATCTTATTATTTTAAATGATAGTTAACTCCTAACCGTTGTATTGGAGGGAATTAACAGAACTAACTAAAATACTATTACATATGTTGGTTATTTGTTTTACATTTATCAAATAACATTTAGAGGCTTAAAATGTGAATGAATCCAATTTTAAGAATAAGTACTCTATTATTTTTTTAAAGGTAGATTTACCACCTTTTGAGGGAGAACCCCATTAAAATATGGTTTTTATCACTTTTATATATTCTATTTGAAAACAATATATTTTATTTTGAATTTGGACATCAAAATTTACTTTGGATGATATTTTGGTATTTTTATGATGATGTCGAATTTTTTAATGAATTGTGAAAAATACTGAAATTTAATTCACATCATCCTTTTAATTTAACTCATTATTATGATTAGATTATATTTTTTAATGGTTTGATAGTGTAAATACATTATATTTTTACCATTTAATCTAATTTTTCTCATTGTATTTAAATTCACATTGAAATTGGAAATAAACAAATATGAATCTTTTGATAGTTATTATTTCATAAAATCACATTTTTTTGTTTCAACAATAGGAATTAATTTTAAATTGATTGCGACAACTAGTGGGTTTTGAATTTAGAAAAATGCAATCAGAATTTGGAATTAAGAGGTCTAAATAGTGTAACTAGGTACATTTTATATTTAAACATTATGAATAAAAACTTTAGTAAATATTTTATTTTCCTTGATTAAAAGGTAAATATGTTAAATAAGGGTAAAAAATATTATTATAATAAAATTAAATTACCCTAACATGTGTCGTAATCTTATTGGTTAATACATTTATGAAAATGAAAATCATTTTGTCGATTTTGGGACATCATGGAGCCACATGGGAGTGATAATGGCACTTCATCTTATTTAATTTAAAGGAAAAAATAACATAAACATATATCTTTTAGTAAAACAATTGTATATTGTGTTATATTAGTAATGTCATCGACTATAAATATTTATTTTTAAGCTAAAAATATTTCTTCATCTTGATATTTTATTTATAATTCTTATTCATTATATAAATAAATTTAATTATGTCACAATGGTGATGTAGTAGTTTTTTCATTAATAAATGATTCAAATAAATGATTTTATAAATATTAAAATACTTTAAATTATAAACTTTTTATGCAATCCAAGAATTTTAGATATTATTATGATTTGTTATATATTAATAAACGAAGGTTTTTTTGGAAGAATAAAGTAATTTTTTATTTTGTTAAAAGTCTTGATATAAATAGTTTAAAAATTGATATAAATGAGTTTTTAAAACAATTAATATTTTATTAAATGAAAAAATAATCATAAAAATATAATATTCGTCCAAATGACTTAAATAATGTTAAAACTGTCATAAATGATCCATCTTAGGTCGATTGAAATCTTATTGTAAATATATTGACCATATAGTGTTAATATATAATAGGACATGGTAAATGTTAATGAAGTTAACAATGGGTTAAATAAAAATGATAAGGAATAAATTTTTTACCAAAACCTATCCAATTTTTATTGGATGATATTATTTCATCTTATATGAACCTTATATTCGAATTAAATATGTTTGGGACCTATTGAAATAGAAAATAATTTTATAATAAAATAATATTTTCATTCTTTCCTAAAGTGCCCCTCCTCCCACATATAAAAATCCATCACCTCCAACCCATTACTCAATCCAATAAATCCCCTTGTATAAATTAACATCTTCTCCAATAATCTCCCAAAATTACTATATTAATCCATTAAGCCTTACCTTAGGAATTAGGCACTTCCAGAAATCCTTTCTATTCAAACCAAAGGGAGTAACCCGATTTAGAGGTAACGTCTTCCCAGAAGTTCTCTTCTTTTATTTTACTTCATCAATTCCATTGCTCATATAATTCAATGTTTATATAATAACATCAGTATCCTAAATATAAAAGGTCATTGTTATGAGAAGGATTTGAACTACACTTCCACACACCTCCATCAAATGGAAACGAACATACTGTTTCGGTGGATAATGAACTATTACCTCATGAAAAGATAATTGTTCAATTAAGTCCTAATGCCTTTCAGGGTGTCCATTATAATTAAAATGAACTTATATGTGATATATATTATATTTATATTGTTACTATTCTTCTGTATTTTTGTTTTATAGCATACCTTTATGGTTTCAATAACTGCTAAATAAGATAATTTCATTTGAGGAAGCGCGGACAACAGCCTCATCAAAGTGATATGACTCTTTCATTCCATATGTGGGAAATATAAAAGATGTAGTTAATGAAATTATATATTATATTATACCAGAATTATAATATACCTATGTATCATTTTCATTCCATTTAAATACGAAATTGAAATTAAAGTATCGTTCATGAGTACGTACGACTAACCATCTCCCTGAACGGTGCATTTCATTTCCTATCTCCAAATGTTAAGTACTATTATAAATACAAACATATACTGGATATATATGATATATATAATATCTAAATCAGCAATATCATTCTAGAGATAATGGAATTTTGACCACATGGACAATTTTTAATTATAAAAATTTCATTTTTCACTCATGATTTGAACATCGACAAAATGTATGATATGAACACAGATAATTAACTAATTGTTATAGAAGAGAAATAAGTAATATAAAAGGAATAATAAATTTGAAAAAGGTTCTCTAGAAAGTATAAATTAAATTAATTTTTTTATTTATAATGAACAAGTAATATACAAGACACGTCAGACTTGAGGTAAGGGGTTTTCATATCACTTTTTATTCCCATGAGATTCATGCTATATTTACCACTATTTCCTTTTTTGTCGTGTATGTACTACCAATGAATGTAATCT
The DNA here is from genome assembly GCA_963277665.1 of Viscum album. Lineage (NCBI taxonomy): Eukaryota > Viridiplantae > Streptophyta > Magnoliopsida > Santalales > Viscaceae > Viscum > Viscum album. The sequence continues at coordinate 956,774,217 of OY728126.1, forward strand.
TTTTTTAATATAAATTAATTTAGGGATATTTACATCTTCATTCTAAGATACCTTTTTATTGTGGTGGTTGTTTCATATGTTACCAAATCAGTAAGGGACCCTTTCACCATCCTTTTTTAGTAAAGGACTTATTTTAAGTTAGGTCTTTTAAATTTCCATTTTCTTATGATGGGATATGTTTTTAAATATCCTTATTTTTAAAAATTTTATTTCCATTTTATGTGAGGCCCTTTTCTCTCTCATCATTTCATTCTTTGAATTTTTATGTGATGTTGTTAGGCTGCCATATTTTTTGAAGGGAATTTCTAATCTCAATTTCCACTCCTTTTGTTTTAAACCTAATAATTTGATAATATTATGCCATTATTATGAGGGAATTACCTAATAATGTTTTAAAATTAATATACAATTTTATTGGGTGTATTTATATAATCACACATAATTTCTTCCTTGACGTATCCTTAATATAATGATATGATCTTTGTAAGGGATTTTTTCCCAATTTACATGCCATTGAGTCTTATTGTGTTTATATACACCAATTAATTTTTCATAGGGTGTATATACTGCCCATTGACATATTATTTCTTGAATCTCCTTATTCTTAAGATATTATTAGTTTTTTTTAATTTCATTCTTCAACTATTTTTATTCAATTATTTTCTCAAGTGGTAAGGGACTCTTTAACCAAAACATTATTTTATATGTTTTAATGAATTAATTTTATAAATATTTCTCATTACTGTCCATGTTTTCAAATTGGTTTTAAAAATTCATTTATATTGACATCTCTGTTTAAAAATGTTATTTACATTAAATGTTTCAAAATTGGTATGGGGATTTTTTATTCAAAAATATATTTATTAAATGTTTTAAATTGTTTTCAAATGGAAGCTTTTCTTAACAAAGTGTTTTAACAAACAGAAAATGGAATTTTTATTTATAACATATGTGGTGACAATGAAATTTCAAAACCATGATAATTAATTACTATTTTTCTTCCCTAAAATGTCGTAATGTTTTTATAAGGTAAAATAAATACCAAGTAATCTTTATATTAATTTTTGTTTTGAATTTATTTGTGAATGGATTGATTCTGTCAATATATTAAATTGATATATTTTGATTACAATTTGGAAAATTTATTTTTCTTTTATTCTTATGTTTTGTGTTATGATTATGTTATGGTTCTTGTGCATTTTTTACAAATATGGTTGGTTCGGTGATAATCCTAGGGTAGGTAAGCCCGAGATAGCTCTCCAATGAAATGGGTAAAAAGAAGAAGGTAATAATTAATGTTTATACTAAGATATTTAGAAAATATAATTTTATAGGTATTCGAAATGAAACTCCCTATATAGATATGATAGACACAGTGTAGGAAGGATAAAGATTCCACAAGTTACATTTATGATTTATAATTTCTATGTGTTGTTCATAAATATTATGACTTTTTGAGGTATGATAGAAAATTATGATTTATTTTATTTTTATATATTGATGGACTAATGTTTTATTTCCTTATTTTATATTCCTTAGTGAGATTTTTTTGCTAACGGCTTGTTTTAAAAGTTTTCTATATGACATGAGGATGAATATTGTCAAGAATGGGATCAAGGAAAAGTCATGTTGTTTAAAACATGGATCTAAACATGTTTCTTTAAGAGTCTTTATTTTATGAAAAAATGGGCAGTGAGTAGAAGTTTCTACTTTGTAATATTTGAGATGAAATGTAGTAGTTATGACCTAATTATCTAATGCTCGAAACTTGAAAAGATCCCCAATGTGAATTATTATCTTAATTAAACATTATGTAATGTTTATGACTTGGGACTTATAGTTGGTATTAGAGGTCTGTTTAGGTAACTTTAGAGGTTAGGGTGTTATTAATTCATAAGTGACATAACCATAATGGTTAGCATAATAGATAGAATAATAGTTATTTTAGAAAAATCTAATGATTTTAAGATAAAATGAATAGGTGTATAATAGTTATTACCTTCTTTATAAGATAATATATGTTGATTTTTACTGATATAGTCACACTGAGCTTTTCGGTTTTGGTAAATGGATGGATCTAGCAGGAAGTCAAGTAAAAATAGATGTGAAGAAAACTATGCTGATTTTCTGACAAAGAAACAAAATGAAATGGGAGCTATAATGGGAAATATTGTGGTTAAAATATATTATGGTTTTTTTGGAATTAATATCATTTTTGGTGTTTTATAAAAATATATAGTTTTTGAAAAAGGACAACACACTAACTCTATGATAACTCATCACGTCGGACACATCTGCGGGATTTGAACCCACAACCAAAGTGCATTTGAGATTTATCACCTACCACTGGACTACGTAAAGTCCCTAGTGTGTATGATTAGTTCCATTCAGTTAAATCACTTTTTGGATCAAGAATATGATTAGTTTGGTAACTTATGTTTTATCAAATGGATATCTTTAGTATAATCTAATTATTGGTAATTAAGTCGTAAAGGTAATTTTGGAAAACATTATATCTTTTTGGGAAACACCTTATGAATAAGGAAAATAGATTTATATGGGATTTCATTTGTGGAGTAATGGTTAAATTATATTTTTGAACAATATATGTTTTATTGTGGACAAACATCTATTTGGATTATTTATGGAAATGATTAATCAATAGTATAGAATATTTGATTAGGTTATTTACTTTTTAGTACGAGACATTAAGAGTAACCAATGTTATTATGAGATTAATGTTAATATTTACTATGGATGAATATGTGATTAAATTATTATGTGTTTTGGGTTCTGTATTAGTTTGGATTATATTGAATCATTTTAAGGAAAATTGTTTATTGAATGGTCATTTTTGATCATTGGGTATTGTTTGTTCAATTTCAGAGATTAAGAGTAGTATTTATTTTTATAATGGATTATCATTTTAGGGATTATCCGATCTCATACTAACCATTTTTGTTTTTGGTTAATTTCTAATGATTGAGGATTTATATAGATCATATTGTTGGATTATGTGATTTTATGGTAGTTTATTCAAGAGATTTGGATGTGACCAATTCATCTTGAATACTTATCATTATTGAGAAAAGATGAGTTTGTGGAAGAAATTTTTTAAATGATGAAAGTATACATTATAAGTAAGTATGATTCTTTATATTCTTAGTAAATATCTTAAATAAATGCCTCAACATAATGATAAATAACATAAAACAAAAATGTTTTCCATTAATGTTTCCTACTGTGGAATCAAATTCTGTTTAACCCATCACAAGTTTATGGTTTTCAGATCATTAACTTTTAGCTGATCATGTTTTCTACCACTCTCTATCAAAACATGACAAAAGGTTTCTCCTATATATCCATGTTTTCATGTAATCGTAGTATGGGTTATTTTAGGTGACCTTTGTACTTATCTTTAATTCTTTTGATGTGATAGTTTTACTGACACTTTTTCTGATGTGGGGTCAATTATGTTTCCGAGCCAAATTTTAAATTATGAGGAAGCAATTCTCAAAAGGGGGGAAGGATGTAACATCCATGGGAAATAAAGATTATTACATTTTCATGTTTATTAATATTTTTGAATTAAATATTTATTTTAATTTAAATGGGATTCTATGTCTAGTAGCATACTCAAAATGTAACAACCGGTTTCTTTCAAATCTTATGATGCACAGATCTTCGAGTCATACTATGAAATAATAATATAATAATATATTAAATGGTAGTTAACGTAAATTCATTGTTTTGGAGGGAATTAATAGAACTAAATAAAATATTATTACACGTGTTTTTTATATTTTATATATTTACCCAATAAAAGGTATAATCTTAAAATGATAATTAATCCAATTTTATGCATAAATACTCTGATATTCTTTAAAAGGTATATTTACCACCTTTTGATGAATAAAAATTTTTAAATCTAGTTTTTTTCACTTCTGTTTGTTAAATCTAACGAAAAAATTTCTTCTTTATAATGGAGACCTCAAAATTTACTTTGGAAGAAATTTTGTTATTTTTATGATGTTGTTCAACCATAAAATGAATAGTGAAAATACCGTATTTTAAATAAAGATTTCCTTTTAATTTAATTCATTTATAGGTTTTTGTTATCTTTCTAAATGGTTTTAAAGTTTAATTAGATTATATTATTACCATTTAATCCAATTCTGGTCATTGGATATAATTTTACTTTAAAATTGGACATAAACAAGTGAATATATTTTGATAGTTATTATATCTTTAAAACACTGGTTTTGTTTTTAACATGGGAAATAATTTTAAATTTATTTATAATACATCTATTTTTTGAATTTGGAATACCATATTCCATATTTGTAATCAGGAGGTCCATATTTTTTAAATAGGTAACTTTTATTTTTATACATTAAGAATAACAACTTCATTAAATATTTTATTTACCATGGTTAAACGGTAAATCTGGTAAATAAGGGTTAAAAATATTATTATGATAATATAAATTACCCTAACATGTATCATAAATTTATTGGCTGGTACATTTTTGACAATGGGGATCATTGGGTCAATTTTTAGGACCCTGTGGAGCCAATTGGTAATGATAATGTCGCTTTATATTAATTAATTTAATTTAAGGACAAAATTACTTAAAAATATATCATTTAGTAAAACAATTGTATATGAGGTTATATAAGTAATATCTTTGACTATAAATATTAATTTAAAATCTAAAAATATTTCCTACATCAAGGTATATTATTTATAATGTTTAGAAATTAAATATATAAACTTAATTATGACACAATGGTGATGTAGTAATTGATTTATTAATAAAGAATTCAAATAAATGACTATATTAATATTAAAATAAATTTATTTTGATACTTTTTATGACATCCTGGAATATTAATGTTTCTTATGACTTTTTATATTTTTATTAATGAAGGTTTTTTGATAAAATAATGTTGTATTGGTTTTTTTAAATGACCCAGTATGAATATTTTATAAGTTGAAATAAATGAGATTTTTAAAAAAATAATATTTCATTAAATGATAAAAAAATTCTAAAAATATAAGATTTTGAAAAAATGGATTTTTACAATGTTAAAAATGCCATAAATGATCCATTTTGGGTTTTTTGTTATTTTATTCAAAATATATTGACCAGATATTATTAATATATAAGAGGGAATGGTAATGGTTAAATAAGATAACAATGGGTTAAATAAAAAGGATAAGGATTAAAAAATATCCAATCTCTATCCAATTATTATTGGATGATTTTATTGTGTCTTATATGATCTTTATCTAAGAAGTAAATATGTTTTGTGCCATTTCAAATCGAAAATTATTTTACAATAATATATTACATTCAAACATTCCTAAAGAGCCCCTCCCCCCATATAAAAATACATGACCTATAACCCACTACTAAAAACTCAAAATCCTCTTGGATCATCCAAAATGTCCTCCAATAAGCTCCCAAAATCCCTCTATTCCACATAGAATCCTTACCTCAGGCAGAAGGCTCTTCAAGAAATCCTTTTTGATCAAACCAAAGAGAGTTACCAGATTTATATGTAACATCTCACCTCAAGTTCTTTTATTTTATTTTACTTATTCGCTCCCTACGATCTTGTTATTCATTGTTTACATAACAACTCAAGTATCAGAAATATAATAATTTTTTGTTATGATAATTATTTTAACTACAATTCCACACTCCTCATTCTAATAGATACGATCAGTTTGTTTCAATGGACGACAAACTACTACCTCAGGAAACGATGATTGTTCAATTATCAACTACCACCTCTCATGGTGGCCATTATGATGACTGTGTATTTGTATGTGAGATATATTATATTTTTATTGTCTCTATGCTGGTGTATTTTTCATTTATAGCATTCCTTTATGGTTTCTATAATGGGTAAATATGATAATTATATTTGAGGAAGTACAGACTATCTCCCCCTCAAAGTGATATGACTCGTTCATGACATAAGTGGTATTTATAAATTATAGTTTAATGAAATTATATATAATAATATAATGGAATTATAATATTTCTATGTATCATTTTAATTCTAATAAAATACTAAATATAACTAAATGTAGCGTTCATTCGTGCGTACGACTTATCGTCTCCATGAAGGGTGCATTTCATTTCTTAAATCCAAATGTTATTTATGGTTATAAATACATATATATAATGGATATATATGATATATATGAAATTTAAATCAAGAATATCATTCTGGAGATAATGTAATATTTACCACATGGAAAATTTGTAATTATTAGAAGTTCATTTTTTACTCAAGTTCTGTACAGCGAAAAAATTTCTGATATAAACTCAAATAATTATCTAACTGTTATAGCATGGTAATAAGTAATATAAAAGTAATAATAATCATTAAAATGGATCTTCTTAAGAAAGTATAAATTAACTTATGTTTATTATTTAGGATGAACAAGGAATATACAAGACAAGTGGGACTTGAGGTAAGGGGTTTTTAATCTCACTTTGTATTCCTGTGACAATCATTCTATATTTACCACTATTTCATTTTGTATGGTTTTTTATGGCCCATGATTGTAATATTTTTGTTATATAATCAAATTTATGGGTATTTACATCTCCATTGTATGCTCATTCTTTCATGTTGTGTTGTTGATGCTCTTTTCCGTCACAGAGTCTAACGACTGAAAAAGGAAATACTGTAACATAAAGTGATTCATCCTTTGAAGAAACATAAAAAATTAAAAAAGGAATGAACAAGGATTTGCTTCAGCATGGGCCATGCAGGTTTCATCCTGTCCGTGCAGGTATACATGTACGCCACATATTGGGCGCACCGGTGACCTGTGCGCCCTATCTGATTTTGGCCCAGGGTCTTCACTAGCATATAAATACCCATTGTGGGACCCCCATTTCTGGGACGGAAAAATACAAAAACTCAGATTTGAGATATCGGTGCCCTAGTCTCTTCTTGAAGCCTTCTGAAAAATTCTAAGGTAATTTATTACATAAAACGAAAGATCTAAAGAGGGGGGACAAGGCCTAAGTGTTGAAATTAATCAACACATGCGCACTTAAGTGTCTAACCCTTCAGGGAAATGAAGACACTTGTACGTCACCTTATCCCTTCAACAGAACCTTCATGGAACTCATTTAAAAGCCTATAGGGGTAATACTAAGGGCTTGAGCCAAACCTCTCCCAAGTATTACCATATGGGTTGACCGTCATGAAGGTACTTATGTATCGCGCATGTATACCTGCGCGACCAGTACCTGCATGCCTCAACGGGACCTGTGCGCCTACTTCTTTTTGGGTGCCCCTCCTGCCTATTCACCTCTCTTATTCAAATCCACCTCTCATATTCAAGATTCAGCCTTCAAAACCTTCATCAAACCCATTTATGGAATGGTTCCTTTGTTGGAATCCTTATCTGAAAGGAATTATGTGGAACATCTCTTAAAACCTAGTGATTTAAATATCTTTATGTCACTAAGGTTAGATATTTCATTCATTCAACCACACCCTTTAAGATGAAAAGGTCTTTAATTTTGGGCATCCTCCTCAGGAGTAAGCCCCAGTCTTCAAGTTCCCTTAGTTTTGGGAATCCTCTTTATGAGTAACCCTATATTCCCAAATATGGGCATCCTCTTTATGATTGAGCCCCAAAATTCCAAATTCCCATAACCTTGGAATCCTCCTTAGGAGGAAGACCCAGTCATAATTCCCCTTAACCTGGGAATCCTCATTAGGAGTAATCCCCAGTCATAAATCCCCCTAACGTGGGAATCCTCCATAGGAGTCAGCCCATGTTCTCAAGTTCCTTTAACCTGGGCCTCCTTCTCAGGAATAAGCCCCAGTCCTTATTTCTCTTAACCATTCGTAATTTACTTTTGATTCGGGCTTCCTTCTCAGGAGTAAACCACAATCATAATTCCACTCTAATTTGGGCATCTCTCTCAGGAGTAAAACCCAATCATAAGTCCCCTCTTAATTGTGAATCCTTCTAAAGAGTAATCCCTAAATTATGTATCCAAATCTCCATAAATCACATATACCTTTATGGACCTTGTTCCCGGGTTTCGTCCCTTAAGTAAATCCCAATCCTCATCTATCTGGGCAGTCATACATATTTAAGCCCCAAATTATTTATTATAATTTCATTTTTCATGGCACAATTATCAGGATTTACCAATACCTCTTGTTTCTCACACTGAGTGTGAGTCACGTGTGATTAGAGAGTAAATGTAATTGTGACATCTTTCTTTAAGCCATCAACCATGCATAAACCTCAAAATTCTTTACTCGAACTACGTGGGTTGTGATTCCTTTTCAGAACAAGGATACGCCGGTTTCCATCTGTGGGTACAATCCAACCATGAAATAATCCATGTCCTTCTGAATGACAATAAACATCAAGTGCCCCGTTGAGTGGCTTTAAAACCAGCATGGTTATCATAATGACCAAGAGATCTCTATATAATGTGTTGAAGTATACCATTGACCAAGAATCTCTAACAAATACAGATGATTCTCAATCAATGAAGATCCTTGAATAAATATAAAAGATTCTCTAATTCTCCTACATATCAATCACTGATTGTCAGATCTTTAAGAAAGCTAATTTTCATATTGGTAGTGTAATAAGGATTCAAGAACAGTACATAAATCTATAAAGAGAGTCCTGGTGTAGACAATAATTCCCCCCCAAAAAGGTGTGATAAGTCCGACCTCCCATCCTCTCGACTAATGAATATTCTTAAGCCTCATCAGTTCAGAAATTATGAGAACCTACCTTTGGAAATTAGGTCCAAATGGATATAGAATCATTGGATGTTTCTGGTTCTTCGAACAAACCCGTTAGAAAGCGATTGGAATGTTTGAACCTTAAACAAATGAGGTCATTCCCATTTCTAGAGGAAACAAAAAAAATGGTGAACCCAACATGTATCCTTAACCAAGTTAAAAGGATGTTTTATTTATATGTTAGTCCGCTATTTAAACTCAATGAGAGGTCCAACAAAACAATAAATAACATATGTACTCATCCAAAAGATTTAGTGGCTGAATTTATCCTGAGTATGTCAGTTATATCAAACAGGAACTCTTTTCCAAGATCTTTTGCATTACAGAAATGGATTCACTAAAGTTCACACCTGTGAATGCCTCTACTGTGAATACCTCTACGGCTACTCCTACTGGATCGTTGTCTTCTCTGAGGACGATATCAGCTACTCAGCATCTTCAATGCTGGGTATAAAATGCATTGGTTAAGGAATATCATCGACACGGTACCATTCCAACTCTAGATGCCGCTCGACAAGCCCTCTAAGTCAATAATTCACCCTGGTTGTCTAGATAGCGACGACCAGCGATCAAGAAGTTGGTGGTTCCAACCACAGATTCCAACCATTTTGGGTTGTTATACCTGGAACTCAATAACAATTCCCTCCCATAATCTGGGGTGGTGAATAAGAAGGTCACTCAAGTACTTAATTCAATGGCACATGAGTCCTTCCTGAGGGCTTCCATCAACAATCACTGCCAGAATCGTACGGCAGTGCGCCCTCAACATGACGTGGGTGTCATCTCCAGGAGTTCGGCTCAGGTTCCTCGAACCCGAGAAGGCAAGACGAACCACCAGAGGTGATGACCGGTCAACAGTTAGTAGGTTATTATCTCTGCCATCTCTGGAGAAGTCAACCAACCTAACTTGGTGGCAAGAAACGAGTGGGCACATAAACATGTCCGTCCGGATGTTACTGCCCAGCAGACTCGTCTGGCAGCAACACGCCAATCCCACCAGGCAATTCTGGTGGAGTATTATAGGCAGGCATACACAACTGTTTATAACTCATTAGCTAGTCAGCAGGCTCATCTGACTATAACAAACGAAGGTCACCAATCTAATATGGTGGCAACTAATAATCATCCAGATACACCTGTTTATAATCAAAAATTCTATTAGTAGTCTCGTCTTCCAATGTTGAAGGAAAATCATCAACCATAATTGAAGGAGAATATAAAGCAGGCACATACACCTTCCAATATTCATCAAGCCTGCCAATAGTCTCATTTGGTAGCATGCAGAGAAGTCAGTCTGAAACCCCCGACGACAAAATTGGAGCAAACTCAACTCTCTTCCCCTACACATGAGTACTTTCGGAATTCAGTGATAGGAAAAGGAGGACAAGAGAAGGAACACACACCAAATCCAAGCATGTAATGTACGTATATTCCCGTTCCGGCAGCTGAGGTCACCAAACACATTCTAACAATGGTGAAGGAGCAGAAGCAAATCCCTGATCATATTCTGGATGCCTTCAAGGATATTATAACATCTTCAGCAGCATCACAGGGAAAGAAATGAAAATATATTCCTACCAGTAGAGTGACACATCAAAAGTTCACTTAGAAACAGACACACACCTCTGTTCCAGTCCAAGAGGGTTGTGGGGCATTCTCCCCATGTCATATGGACAACCATGTCAGGCACAAACATCTGATTTGAGTGGAGATAATCAGCCTAACCTGATCCTTTCTATGGAGTAGGAACATACACATGCCCATAATTACCACTTTTGTCAACAAGTGTTTCCTTAAGTGAGTAATAAGGAATCTAAGAAGAAGACCCATCTATCATAGTCAAGAAATAAAGGGCCAATCTGTAATAAGGCCTTGCTCGATACTGGAGTTCTTGATGCACTCAGACAATTATCTGTTGCAACTCACAATTCTACACTCTCTGGTCCCAGTAGTGGGAACATTAATTCCGATGGTCTGCATCAGACACATACCCATGAAGCCTTTCTTCATGATAGTTCGGTCGATCTTGAAGTATCATCTTCATATGAGAGTCACGGTAACCCTCTGTGTGGCTAGAAGACTAAGGGGCAAGAGGTTACATCTTTTGTTGTAACCCAACATAGTGGTCCTCCCCATGATGATGAATTTATCTGCGAAAGTCCTCTTCGTAGTAGTAACTCGCATTGCCTGGAAAATTCTTCAAAAGGAAATGCAGTGACAAGAAATTCCTCTTATCTTGAGGCACTTTCAAATGTGAAGACAGACTTTTCCGATGCTTTACCAGTAGAAGGTGATATACTTTCTCATCCAGAAGATAGCCTTGGATGTAGGACATTCTCTGAACCACCCCTGAGTAATGCATCTTCTAAATTGGTAAATTAATTCTCTACCAATATTGTTGAATCTGATGAAGAAACAAGGAATCACCAGCTCTGGTCTAATCGGGTAGAATAATCTTCGTCGAATGATAAAGAGGAAATGCTGAATATGAGGAAACAACTGATGAAAGGTGAAGTACCAGTCATTTTTTGGTCTTTGGATGACTCTCAGTATGACATTCCTGAAATTTTGATGGAAGATTATATTCGCGATATTCGTCTCAACATGTGGAAAAGTCTTGGTCAATTGAAAAATAAAATTTTATCTTATGATGAATATGAAAATCATGTCAATATAATAGAAGGGTTAGAACTCCAAATTTATTTGGCATCTCTCTCAGTTTCATGATATCCAAAGGCTGAAAAGCAGCAGAGAGCCCTTCATTGTTCATGCAATGGAGCACTAAAAAGGTTATGCCATGTAATTGAAAATTCCGTATATGGTATTTATATCAGGGGATGGGGTTTTCATGAAGCACTGCATTTCATTGTACTCTCCAGTCAGGAAGGCCCGCAGAAAGTGGTCTCATGCAATGTTATTACCCACGGCCGGCCACAGTCAATCGGTATTGTTTATAATCAATGGCTTTCTCAAGAACGGGCCTCAACTAGTTCTCCCCACTGCCAGGAATACAGAGAACAACTCATCGAATTAATTTTTCATCAAGAAAACGATAACATCGAACATGCATCTCATTTAGAGCATGCACATCATCAAGTGACAGAAGTGTCAGAAATCCTTCAGCGGTCATTTGTACCGGGTGATTTAAGTGGATGTAGGTTAATGTATCCAGCGAATTTCTGGACTAAAGTCTTGAATATCTGGATAGATTTTAAAAATGTCTTAGATATAGAAGCTCCAGAGCCACCCCATCTTGCCGGACTGGGGAGTATTTTAACCCAACCCTCAGAATCAACAAATAGGATTCGAGGAGTTGAGCAGGAATAGCACGAACAGCCACAGTCTAGTGGACTGGGGACTTTTTAAATCCTCAATCTCTTCCTCAGACAAAGTCAGTCTTCTCACAATTAGGGAAGAAGCACCAAGAGGAAAAAAGAGCCGAATTATCAAGAGATTCCCTCCAAATTACGGTTCCTCAAGAAGTTCCTGAGAGACCAACTCAACAAAAGGCAATGTCTCATCAGGGACATGAAAGAAGAATATATCGAAAAAATGCCGATAAAAGAGATGAAATGCATTATGCCTCAATAAATTTCATCTATGTCATTATTGCTGATCCTCCAAAACATGAGGCTCCCTCAGTGGGATCAGATGAGTAAGTTCATGCTCAAGAAGTTGTACACACAGACACAAATGAAAAAGGTGTTCATACAAGAAATCAAAGGCTTACCCAGAATCTGGGTATTTCTTCAAATATCTAGCATCCCCCTCTCCGAAAGGCAACCTACAAGGGGAATGGGAAGAATCAGCTTACATACCCTATCTTTGGAGAAGGCCAATCACTCTCACTAGAGAAAATATTTTCACAACATGAGGAAGAAGTGAAGGAATTAATGATGTTGAATGTAGAACTACATCAAGGTAGTCTTCCTCCTAAGCGTGCTAGAGTCAGTCAGTCAAGGGAATTTGTTGCAGCTATAGAGATGGATCAAGAATATCTTCTTTTACTAGTACAACCTCATAGGTCTAATCTTATGAGTTATACACAACACGAACCATCAATAAAACCCTAAGTGGCAGTCTCGGTCGCCACACATGTTCAAACTCTAGTTCTTGCACCTACACAGGTCCATGCTCAACCAGATGTTTCACAAAAGTTAATGACTACCCTTGAGTCATTAACAGATCGGTTGGAAGCTATATAAGGGAAGCGTGGACCGGTTTGACCAGAAAAATAGAGGTTTCCTTGAATGGGTTGATGAAATTCCTCCCCTATAAAATTTTTCATGTACCACATTCCCAATATTTAATGGTTCGGGAGACATGAGAGGAACACCTAAAACATTTTGTTTCTCATTGCGATCCTATGATGGGAACCCCTTAGCAACAAGAAACAGTTAAGCTCAGGTTTTTTGTACAGCCATTACAAGGTCCTTCTTTTGTCTGGTATACAAGTATGCAATCCCGGTCAATTATCAGGTGGGAGGATATCCGTCAAAAATTCATTATTCTATTCAGCTCAACATTTCCCAAGACAACATTTTTTGGTATTACAAATTCAATGCAATGGGAGTGTGAAAGGGTTTCAGATTTCATTTCTCATTGAAAGGGATTAACATATTCTTAGAGCATAACACTCTCTCAAGAAGAGTTGTTGCCAATTTGTGTGGTAAATCTGTGTGATGAATTATGCACGCTGTTTATCCCAATGAAATACATAGGAGGGTTTTGAGACCTTACATTGATCACCCAGAATATTGAAGACTCTCTTATAAAGACTAACGATAAAGCTCGTGTAATTCCAATAGCTCTAGGAAGGAGAATGGGTATAGGAGAGAATGCTACAATCATGCTTAAACCAGCACATGTACCTGCTTCCACTACAAGACCTTAATATTCTTGAAGGGATCCGCCTCCTGAGCATCCAAAAAAGAGGCTGTTTCATCAAGATAATCAAAGAGATCAAAGACAAAAACAATTTTCAGATCTAAAGATCAATGATTATTCTTTCTGAAAGGAACCAGTTACTCTTTACTTCATTTCGGCTATGGAAAATAATTTTGTTCAGTTGTCAAGGCCTAAAAGGCCGAACAAGGAAGGAGATGAAGATCGTCCCAACTATTTCCCATTTAATCAGATGTTGGGGCATCCCATTCAGGAGTGTTTTGTCTTCAACAAACTCTTGAAAAATCGGGAAATGTCAAACTGAAAGGTTCTTCATCTCAGGTAGCATGTGTTACTGCTACAAATCTAGAGGAACAAGGCGAGTGGCAGGAAGTCAAAAGAATAAATGCCGAAAAATATGATGATTGGATGGTTAGGAAAACGATCAACCAAACTCATGAATTTTTGTGAATGCAATTGAGGAATACAATTGTGCCTTATGTTATGAATTCCAAACCCAAAACATCTTCATCAGAGGTAAAATCCTCGAAGAAATGGTATAATTCAAAGAAAGAGGAACAAATAGAAGAAGACGAGATCGTGTCAAAGCCCATGTTTTCTTTGACTCTAGAATATTTTATGCCATCTACTTCAAAGCCACGAGCACCGTCCCACCAAATGGTATAGCCTAAATTATCTAATCAGGCATGGTCTTCATTAGATGAAGAGTTGATCTTTGGTTCTGTTAACATGATTCACTTAACAGATCTTTATGCCAGCCACAGTTTCGATTTTGATGAGCCTGAGTTCCCTGTATAAAATAGAGGGATTAGAGGGAGTTCTAGAGGTCTAGGATGCAGAGGAAGACGTGGATATCCCAGAAGCCACTATTCCAATTCTACCCCTACTAGAACTGTATATGCAGCATAAACTCATGGTAGAGCCCTTCAAAGGGCTCAACAAGAACAAGAGAATTCTTCCACCAGTAGCAGAATCAATTGTGGCACAATTATTCTGGAGGATTGGTTAGAGGTTACACCTTCTTCCTCTCAACATGTAAATAGACCTATTCAGTCTAATATTCAAAATCTAGGATTATTTTCAACTCCTACTCTGATACAATAATCATTAACTTCTATATCATCAACCTCTAAGGCACCTACGAAACTACATGTTCCTGTTGGAAAACACAGACCTTTGGATAAAAAATATGAGGTCTTGAAACATTTGACCCAAGTACCAGTCATGTTATCAATTTTGGATGCCTTGAATATATCCAAGGATCTTCGGGAGGCACTCATTGAAGATTTTTCAAGCCCTTAGGAGTTCGAAACTGAAATTGATGCAGCTAAAATCTACCACGTAGAGAATAATCCTGTATAATTCCATGTAACGATACCTTTTACCGAAGAAGATGAAGATGATGTTGTGCATGGACCTATTGGAACATTGCATTTATCTGGAAAGGTCATTGGTGTAGAAATCCGAAGAGCATTCATTGATAATGATTCAGGATTCAACATCATCTCCATTCATACACATCGTCGATTGGGCCTCATATGAATCTGATTTATCTCCTCCTACTTTGATGTTACAAGGATATGATAAAAAGGATCAAGAACCACTAGGAGAGATTACAATTAGAACTCAGTTTGGATACCTAGTATCCAATTCAGATTTCATGTTTGTTGATCACGATACAGCCTTCAACATTTTTCTTTGAAGACCATGGATACATCAACATGTGGTTATCCCTTCATCATTCCATCAATGCCTCAAATATTGTTTCGATTGTCAAATTGGGACATTGTATGGGGATAAGGCCCCATTCAAAACATGTGAATCTCAATACATTGAGGCATAATTTTATCACATGAAGTGTAAGGAGAAATCCATAACAAGGAAGGTTACCAATGTTAAGGCTTCATATGGTTTGGAGAAGATTCTAGTAAACACATTTACACATTTGAGTACAAATTATGTGTTGCCTATCAGTAAAATTGATAGGATAGACCCGAATCCAAATACTCTTATAGAATCTTCCATAATATCAATTACGGAAATCAAGCTAGACAGCGCGGGAGAGAGTGGTGATTCACTAAGAAATGATGAAGGCTCAAATGGATATGTCTTCATTTCATCCAATGAAATCCAGCAAGTCCATACTTCACCATCTAGGCCAGAAGAAGTTATAGCAATGTCATAGGTGAACGATGGTGTCAATTCTTAATCCCTCATCTCCTCTTTATTAACCAAGGAATACCCTTCATCATTAATAGGGTCAGAAATGGAAGCCTCTTCTTCAAGATGTTCAAATTTTAACATCTCTCCTGATTAGGTAAATTCTACTTCATCATCTTCTATCCAAGTAGAAACAGAATAAATAACACATGTTGAAGAAGAAGTTGAAGATCTCAGGGATTCTCCTCCAACATTTGAAGAGGGTATCTCTACCACTGTGGATGAAATCAGAGAAATAAATTTGGGAACAAAAGAATATCCACGCCCCACTTTTATTATTGTGGCCATGACTCTTTATGAGAAAGAAATTTATATTTCATTTTTAATTGAAAATTGAAATATATTACATTGGAATTATATAGAGATTCCAGGGATTGATCCTGATGTTTCTACTCATCATTTGGGTTTTCAAGAAAAACATTGAGGATTTAAGCAAGCCGCAAGAAGAACACACCCAACTTATGCTTCCAGAATTGAAGCTAAAGTGGATAAGATTATCAAATATAACTTCATTAGAAAAGTTCAATATCCCAAGTGGTTGGATAATATTGTCCCTGTAAAAAAGAATAATGGGCAAATTAGAGTTTTCATTGATTTCAGATATCTTAATCGGCATTGTCCTACGGATGATTTTCCAGTTCCAATAACAGAACTCTTGATTGATGTAACAGCTGGATATGAAGCAATTTCCTTCAAGGATGGATATTCTAGATATAATCACATCCGAATGGCGATAGATGATGAAGAATATACAGCTTTCAGAGCCCCTAAGGGTGTGTTTTTCTATCGAGTAATGCCCTTTGGCCTAAAGAATGCAGGCACAACATATCATAATTCCATGCATCGTATCTTCAAAACCTTTTTAGGGAAGTGTTTTGAATTTTATTTGGTCGATATGGTGGTTAAATCCAAACAACATTCTAATCCCTTGGATGATTTGGAAATCATATTCCACAAAATTCAGCAACATAATTTGAAGATGAACCCCTTAAAATGTGCTATTAGGGTAACCTCAGGATAATTTCTCGGATTTGGTTTACGCCATCATGGTATCAAAGTCAATCTTGTGAAGACAAAGTCAATCCTTGGTATGTCATCTCCTCGAAATTTGAAAGAATTTATATGACTTTAAGGACACTTAGCCAATATTCAGCGTTTCATCGCCAATTTGGAAGGTAAAAGTTTAACCTTTAACAAATTGATAAAGAGCGGAGTTACATACCAGTGGACTGAAGAAAGTCATGAAGAATTCAATATTTTCAAGAAATATATTTTGATCCCACCGGTAATAATTCCACATGTTGAAGGAAGGCCACTTATTCTTTATGTGACAACTTTAAAGAAATCATTGGGTGCCTTCCTTGCCTAGAATAATAATGTTGGGAATGAAAACAACCTATACTATCTCAGTCAGACTATGCTTGCAGCAGAAACCCGATATTCAAATATTGAGAAGTGTTGCCTAGCATTAATATTTGCAGTTAAAAAGTTGAGACACTACTTGAAACATCATCTGGTCCAATTGGAATCTTGCAATAAACCCCTCAAATTCATCCTTAGTCATCCAATGCTTATAGGACGTCTGGCAAGATGGGAAGTTATTTTTCAGAAATTTTATATCCAGTATGTGTCTAAAAAGGCAATAAAGTGCCATGCTCTGGATGATTTTCTTGCTAAACATCCTTCAGTAGAAGATACATCTTTAGATATTGAACTTCTTGATGAAGAAGATTTTTCTATTCAAGATAATCTTCAAACATGTGAAATTTACATTGATTGTGATTCGAGAAGTCCAACATGGAATAATATGGAGGATCCTAAATTCAACAAATTTGTTTTCGGAATTTTCCTCATTTATCCAAAAAAGGCAGTGCTACCCTATTCCTTCTTATTGTGGGTAGGCGGTACAAACAATGAAGAAGAATATAAAGCTATCATCGCAGGATTGGAGTTGGTGCTTTAAGCACAAGTGAATCACATAAAGGTGAAAGGTGATTCAAACCTGGTAATCAAAGAAGTAAATGGGGATTATGCAATCAGAAAAGATTAACTAATACATTTTTATGATTAAGTCAGAGAGTTAATGGTGGAATTTCCATCAAAACTGACATTTTCTTATGACCCGAGATCACAAAATGGCCAAGCTAATGCACTGGCTATTATATCCATAGCTCTAGCAGATCCAAATTGAGACGAGACAAGCATCAGTATTTCCCAGCGTCATACAATTTCAACTTATGTTCAAACAAGAACATAGGAAATCAATAAAATTATCCCCATTCTTGAACCATATGGTCATACTACATGATGAATGACACCTATCAGGGAATACCTTAAAATGGAACACTTCTACCTGATAGAGTTGAGAAAGAACAATTCTGGCGACATGTGGTAAATTATAATCATTATGATAGCCTAGATCACCTAGAAAAAATTCTCTACAAAAGTGGTTTTGATGTAATTCAATTAATATGCATTGACAGTGAAGAGATAATGGTTTTCATGAAAGAAGTGCATGCATGAGTATGTGGTGCCCATCAGTCCGGACATAGACTATCTGATCAAATTCCAAGGCCTGGATACTTTTGGCCTTCAATGATACAAGATTGTGTTGATTTCACAATGAAGTGTCATTCTTTCCAAGTACATTCTAACATCATTCATCAACCCCTCAGAGTTCCTTCATAGAGGTAAATACTCAAGGCCATTTACCCCAAGGGGAATGGATGTAGTAGGACCTTATGCTTCTGCTACATCCAAGATGTTTAAGTACATTCTTACTGCTTCTGACTTCTTTTCTAAATGGGTAGAGGGAATACCTCTCAATGAAGTTATTTCTAAAATCATTGTTAGCTTCATCAAGTTTAACATCATTACCAGATTTGGTGTCCCTCATACCATATTAACGGGCAGTGGCACCACCTTCTGTTCATTAGAGGTAAGGAAGTCGTATCAAGAATACAACTTGAAATCCAACCATTCCTCTCGGTATCATACATCGGCCAATGGCTAGATATAATCCTTAAATAAGACTAATTCGGATATAGTGCAAAATATGGTGGATAAAGATAAGAAGTCATGGCCTGATAATCTCTTTCATGCAGTATGGGCTTATCGGACCACCACCCGCAGTGCAACGTAGTCAACTCCATAATCATTTGTATATGGAATAGAAGAAGTCTTTCACATTGAGGTTCAATTAACCTTGCTTAGAGTAGCCATTTGGGATCAATCATCTATAGATTAACAATATCAAAAGTGATTGGATGAATTGGAATGATTAGATGAGAAAATATTGTGCACCTATCACCACATGGAAGTCTATTAAAATAGAATAGTAAGAGCATTCAACAAATAAGTTCATCTTTGTTCATTCATTCAAGGAGAATTGGTATTGGTTCCTCAAACTCCAACGATACCAGGAAAGAATCCTCCCATGCTTCAGCCAAAGTGGGAAGGAACGTATTCAATACACAAGGTTTACTCCAATGAAGATTATTCTTTTATCTCAATTGATGGAGATCCCATTATGACTCCAACCAATAAAAGATTCTTGAAGAAGTATTTTGTGTAACACAAATACTCCATCATCCAACATGATGATAAACTGTCTTGTCCTTGCTGCAAGAATTTAAACTGTATAGTCCCTTACATCCATCATGACGTTAAACTGTGACATACCAGCTACATGACGCTAAACTGTACAGAATCCCCTTACGTCCAAAAAGATGTTAAATTGTTCCATCGTCCAACAAGACGTTAAACTATGAAATGGTTTCCAATACGTCCATCATGACATTAAAATGTGTCCTCTTTTGTCCTTAGTGCATGGCATTAAACTGAATAGTCCCCCTTTTCATCCAGCATGACGTTAAACTGTGTCCCTATATTTGTCCTACATGACATGAAACTATAATGCTCATTTGTCCTACATGACATAAAACTAAATAAGTCCATTAATACATCCTACATGACATTAAAATGTGGATCGTTAAGGTTGTTTCTACCTCTTGTTTCTCACACCGAGTATGACTCACATGAGCTTAGAGTAATCTTCAACCATAACACCCTCTCTGGGTCGCTAACCATGGGAATGTCCCGACACTATTTTTTTGGTCGTTGGCTTCAAGAATAACTTGATTACCAATTAATTATTTAATCGAACTACACAGACTATGATCCTTTCCTTATAGGCTGGGTACCGAGACAACCTCCAGAGGTTGATTCCCAAAACCAATATCTTCACAATGTTTCACCTTCGTCTCATACGATGTTGATTCGTGAATCCGCCCCCAGAACCAATATTTTTTACATTGGTTCACCATCATCCTTTCTATATGACGATAAACTATTCGCACTTTATTTCTATATGAAAATAACCTACAAAATTATTTGGCACCCTCACCTAAGAGGGAATCATTATTTACATTGATCTCTAATCATGATATATTCTAAAGACTACATGAATACATGGTAATTCCTGATCCTTTTATCTTAGGTCAAACCATCATTGCACTAAATTCCCCTTTAACCCTTCACTTGTATGAACCAAATTTGTACAAAGGGTATTTCAAGAACTATATGTGGCATGATTCCCATCCTTATAGGATAGGTAGGAGCTTTCGAGCGTCCCTCGAATCCAGCCCCAAGTCTTTGGGCCTAACCCAAAATTCCACTTTCAGTCCCTTGGCTGAAAAGTCCCCCTTTGGCTGAGTTATATGACCCTAAACTAAGATATTCTACATTATCATCCCACATGACGTTAAAATGTAATTCAATAACTACGTATGGCTTGATTCCCATCCTTATGGGATACGTAGTGAAGTCCAACACCTCAATTTAGGACCCATCCATAACATGATTATGATTAGCATTGTTTTTTGTATCTCTGTATACATAGAATAATGTCCTTCTTGATGTGTCATATTCATAACCTTAAAAACATCGAGATCACCAAAACCCATTTCTTGACTTCTGGTCACATAATGTTCGATACTTGAGAGTTCTTTCACCTGACTATGCAGCACGTGCCCTTAGGTGTCATTGCATAAACAATCTACATAAAAGTATTGTAAGCCAAAAGATGATATTATTTGACTATGAATCCAATGCCCTTAGGTTTCCCCGCATAATTCAACCCCCTTACGAGTTTGTTAAAAAGTGGTAACATCATTCATAGCATAAAATCCACTTTTGTTATTATTTTTCTTTTAAAAAAATGTAGGATTCTACCAAAATTGCCATCCTTAACATATTTTTCCCATACTCTTTTTCATGATATGAAAGTATTCAAGTGTATGGTTTATATTTCCCTTCCCAACGTTTGGGTCAGACTTTTGTGGGAGTGACATTCATTCAATTATTTTACAATCAAGATTGGAAACATCCTCTCCATATTCAAGTACCTATCTTCATAAAACAGACTATATGCTTTGGAAAATTTGAATCTCAATAAACATTCACTAGCTTTTTATCAGTAGAAAAGTAAATTTCCGAGAGTTCTTTTGCCTGACTATGCCACACGTGCCCTTAGGCGGCCTTGCATAAGTAGTCTACATAATAGACCTGTCAGCCAAAAGATGCTATTATTTGACTATGCAACCAAAGCCCTTACGCAGCCCTGCATAATTTAACCCCATAACGGGTTTGTTAAATAGTGGTAACTTTATTCTTGGGAAATACTTCTTCTAATGCCTTTTAGCCCTTTTTCATATCATTCCTCAGATTCAAAATTTCTAAAGTCATAGTTTACATGTTTTCCTCCATACATGAATATGGTAATATTTTCCAGATAAATTATCAAGGAATTGAGTCAATTTTAATTCATTCGGTCAAAGCTATTTGGACCTTAAACATTAGCCGTTTTATGTCGGACGTGCATGACTTTAAACTTCCACAAAATAAATGGTAACTCTGAACAAAAGTCAAGTACCAGCTCACTAAACACAAATTTCATATGATTTAGGTAATATTGAGAAATTAATGATTTAATGTTTTTAGGGGTATTTTTAATAATCTTAGAAAAAATCAAACTATGCTTACTAGGCCCATTGGATTAGGTTAAAAATTAAAACATGTAGAAAAATAATTCATGCACAAATTATTAAAGATGAAAGTGCTTTTAATTTAATGCACAGAATTTTGAAGGACATCCACAGACTGGAGTCTCTTCTGTTTTCCAAGAATTACAAAAGGCTGTCAATATAAATAATCATTTGATTTACAACATCCCGAGCTTCATCAGCAGCCACTTGAAGCTCATACACTCGACCGACTTCACTCTTTTAAGCTTTATGGAGTGCTTTATGGAATCTACAATGGATTTCATACCATTCATTGGAACTTATTCCATAGAATTATTAAGCTAGTGAAGTTCCCCAGTAACAACATCTAACTATTGCTAAAGGTGAATCTGCTGGAAAACTTTCTCTTTGATCTTATTCTTCAGCTCCTTTAACTTGGTAGCATGATCTGCCTCATCTCGGGACAGCACAACCTCAAATTCGCTAATATTGGATGATATTCTTACTCTGGTCAAATCTTGATGGTACTTCTTCTCCTGCTCCCTTCTTAAGATGACTTTTTTTACCACGACATGGATCTCTTGATATCAAAAACCACCAAGTCCCAACATAACAAATAGGGATGACAGTCGGGGGATCTTCGAGGACAGCTCTTCTAGAGAAGCTTAAGATATTATCTTCCATTTGTTCGGTGATGCCTTGCGTCGTGAATATTGGAGCGCCTTTTGTACTTATGTGTCTGAATCATCATCACTGTCACAGGGGGGAATATAATCTGGGACTAATGCACTTATCGAAGTGCCCTATTCTTCTACTTCCCCCTTGACCTATATTACATCACTTTCTATTCCCGTTGGGTCGGAGGCTGAGGCTTCACCTCCAGATCTAGACACTTAAATTGATGGTCGTGCATAACCAATTGAATGCTTTGGTTAGTTTCAAAGGATAAAAAAATTTGATTGAATGTATTAAAAATTATTTATAGTCACAAATATTGTTATCCCTTACCCAATGGTAGATCACCAACATGAGAAGGCTCATCCCCATATTTCCTAGATTCAATAGGATTTTTAGGATGAATTTCAGGAAGCTCTTCTAGGTTCATCTCTACCTGAGTACGTGTCTCTATAATAGTAGGGTTTTCTGTACCCCCTTCAGGCATTGGCAGTTCCGCAGCTTTCTCAGATGGAACTACACATTTGAAAAAATCATGGTCAGAGTTGTAATAAGAAGGCATTTTAATAGGATGAAGGATAACACTCACATCAAAAATCATCTAAATTACATGTTAATTTAACCTGATCTAAAAAATATTCAAAAGATGCACCAAGTTACTTCTTTTCATCCAATGTTATCTCAGATTCCTAGATAGTCTCACCAGTTGGAGAATTTGATACATTTTCTTGGATACCTTCATGCTGCAGCCTCTGATCCCAGACATCGTCTTCAGATAAAATTGCAGCATCTGTTGTAGTGGCCACTATTTGTTACAGTGCAGGGGTTGAACCAAAAGAATCACAGAATGGAAGTCAGTTGATTTTGTCATTCAACATATTAAGAAGCATTGTTAATTTACCATATTCATGCTATTCTCTCCTTGTAGCGGCTATATGAGTGGTACTGGGAACAGATGCTGGTTTCTCTTCAGGAGCAGCCAAGCCAGCATGAAGTTGTGACTGTCCACCAGTACCCTTCGTCGTATCAAAGGAGGGTCAATCCTCTCCCTCAAAGGGGAAATTGAAGATGACCCTGCAATCCCAAGAAGTATGAGAATCATTTTCATGGGTTAAGATGCATGACTATCTGAAGGAATTACCACTACTGATGAAACATTTAGCTGTGGACTTCCTATTTCGATGCTTTTTCTTTTTTGTCATTTTGGGAGTGTTGACAATTTCCTCTCCAAATACTTGTATTAAAGAGTGAAAAGACCTTTCTAATTCTTCATACATGGCTTGCTGGACTGGAGATATCTCACTTGACTCACGAGCAGATTCATTAGCCCCAATGGCAGTACCAGCAGGGCTATACTGTGGTGATGGAACCTCACCAGTTTATTTATTTGCAAGCTGTGGGATGATGAAAATAATTTCCTTGAGTAACAAATCTTTGAATGAAATCAAGTTTCCAGGAAAATAAGGAATGAAACATATATATTTAGGATCCACGTAATCATGCCACTCCTCATCTCCAGAACCACCCTCAATGGTGCCACAATATATCATTTCTTTCACCCTCTTGGTGACATGAATGGAATTGTAGATGGAATATATGAGCATCTCTAGCTCTCTGATGTAAGCCTGCACATCATAGGGATTATCCTCGAAACAGATATCATAAGAATCCCAAATATTCCCTATTCTTGGGATGTGTAGCCCTTTGCATAAATCCATCCAGGCGGTTTCAGTATTTAAATATATACTCTTCCATGCCTGGATAGCCTCTGGTTGTAAATATTCAGCAAGTTTTGTAGAAGGCTGAGAGGAGGGTCCTACAATCATAGACTTCACCATCTTCCCACCTCCTGCAACTACAGATAAAGGATAAGAAAATAAGACTTATTGCTCTATAAATTAATGGTGAATAAATTTCCCTAATGAAGTAACTCACTAGGAGTTGATTGAGTTGGTGTCTTGATCTTGACAGGGGGATTATATCTGGCACGAGGCCGCTTTGCTGCATGTTGTACCTCATTATCCCCATATTGGGAATTCGGCGAGTCATCCCTAGGTGAGAAACCTAGTAAATCTGCTTCAGGTGGGGAAGAGTCACCTTCCTGATGAAGGGTTTCTTTATCTACAGTTCTTTTCTTTTTTTTTCACCTGAAAAACCAGAAGATTCCACACCCCTCCATGGTATGATGCTATCAAGTTCTCAGAATACCATGTAGTCAAGTTACTCACTTCTTTATGAACTGGTTGATCAAAAATTGCCCCGATCTTCTCCATAGATGTCTGCAACCATAGTTGTCGGGAAACCATTGGATGCTGATCTAACCTGACATGCACAGGAGGGGATACAACAGTCTGCTGCAGACACTTTAATTGGCGTGAAAATATGTATGGAGCATAGGCCACACATATAATCTCTCTGTCAATCCTGGTGGCCAGTACACCATCTCTACAAGCCAGCATTTATGAACTCAATTCGAGATTGACGGTTCCATCATCAAAAAACCGCCCGGTAGGCGGATTTTCATAAGGAAAGATATTTAATTCCTTGTACATGCTCAGCCTCACCTTCATATCATAGATGTTGAGAGCTAAAAGAGAAAGTCCAGAAAATTCTTGCAATGATGGACTGAAATAACTTCCAGGAACCTGTAATCCATTTTGTACATTATATGTCTTGAAATGAGTGGTGATCCATCCCCCCAAAACATGGAATGGTCCCACTATTCTCAATGGATAATTACCTTTAAAGACACAGTGTATGCTCCTGCGAATCTTCGCCAAAATGGGGGTGTCCAACCCAACCATTTTCTTATCAGCCAACATGGCTGCCACAACAATGGTCCCTGACCAGATTCCTCCCTTCGAATACCTGATTGGTAGAAGAAAAAAAATGAGGCACAAGGCTATGAAGCCCGCCAGATGGGTTTTTTTTGGGATTCTCTGATCCACTTCATACCCCAACTTATCAAATTATCCTACATATAGAGTCATCCATAATGTGTCAGGAGCACCCCTATTCTCTATTTTGGGGCAAATAGTTGGAAAATTATAGGTCTTATACTCCCCCTTCTTCCTGGTAAGAAACTTATCCATCCCCTCCTCTAGATGGATATCCTTTCTGGAATTTGTTTTGGAGGTCTAGGAATTCTTGAGATTGTAGAAGATTTTCAATAACTCCCTAACCAAAGACGAAGTCTTCTCGGAATCATTCCATGTTGCCTTGGGGGGGATGAATTCATCATACATGTCTTCCAGAATTGGAGCCTCTGAGATCTTGTTGACATCCCAAAAACTGATGCCTACTTCTCCGTGATTCATATGGAAAGAATTGGTTTCTGGGCTCCAGCGGCTGATTAGCTCCGACACAGACTCATCATTCCTGTAGACATATGTCTGCCCAGCCCAGATGGCTTCATATATCGAAGCTCCTTTCAAATCCTCAACAAACTCTCCATAGGTTTGTCACACTTAGTTTGCCCACATCCATGTTATCTTCACACCTCCTCCAGGAAGGAAGTCCCAACTCTTCTTCCAGCCTTCAGATTGATCCATCTGGGAATTTCGGAAGATTGAAGTATAATAATGTGGTTGTAGCTTAGGCTTGTGAGGTTTCAGATCTGGCGCACAAGGGATATGATGCATCATATATGCCTTCTCCACTATTCCAGTATTTTTAAATGCTCCTCCACTTGAGATATTTTTTGAAGAAAAGTTGGTGTAATTCTGAAACCACGAATTTGGGAGATAGTTATTTGCCCCGGAATGTTGACGTCTTGCA
The DNA here is from genome assembly GCA_963277665.1 of Viscum album. NCBI lineage: Eukaryota > Viridiplantae > Streptophyta > Magnoliopsida > Santalales > Viscaceae > Viscum > Viscum album. Next base: position 956,800,627 of record OY728126.1, read on the forward strand.
GATGACCATTCCCATACAGAGGCATGTAGATAGTCTGTGGAAAATCACGATGATACTTCTTCAAGTACTTGGACAAATCATTAAGAGTGATTTCGTAGATATCATAGTAATCATGGCCTACAGTGTTCATCATGTCATCAACATTCTTGCTCCCCAGTTAATCAGTCGTTCCAATTCTTCTAGGAGCCATTGAATCTACACAAAGGTCGAATAAATTTAGTCTTATGTAAGATAATTTTTCATAAAATTTGTGAATAATTTCAAAAAAATTGCTAAGGCATTAAGTCGCAAAAGTATAAAGTTGGCGTGCAGGTGTAACTGTGTTGCGTAGGATTTGGCACGCAGGTATCGTCGTGCAGGTCAAAATACCACTATAGCAGTGCGACATAGAAAAGAAGCAATGAAACCTCAGAAAATTGATAACCTATGTGGCGAGAGCGGAAATGTTTGAGAGCCGGGTGCTTTGCGTGAGAATAAGTTACATATTTATAGGTTGGGGTGCACCCCTACGCGACGATGCATGTGTGCCTCTCACCCGCGCGCCACTATCTGCGTGATCAAAACATGCTTGCCGCCCTTCCATGGTTTTATCCTTTACCTCAGAGTCACATCCTCATTCCTTTCAGATCCAACTCTGAGGGGGGACTTTTTTTTGACTCTCCTTTATGTCATAGAGTCTAATGACTAAAAAGGGAAAAACATTAACACAAAGTGATTCATCCTTTGAAGAACCATCAAAAATTGACAAAGGCATAAAAATTGATTTGCTTAAGCATGGGCCATGCAGGTTTCATCCTGGTCGCACAGGTATACTTGCACGCCACATATTGGGCACACAGGTGACATGCACGCACTATCAGAATTTTTCCCAGGGTCTTCAGCAGCTTATAAATTCCCCTTCTAGGGCCTCCATTTTAGGCACGGAAAAATCCGGAAACTCTGATTTGAGCTCTCGACGCCCAAGTCTCTTCTCAAACCTTATGAAAATTTTTAAGGTAATTTCTTATCTAGAACGGAAGATTTAAATAGGGGGAACAAGGCCTATGTGTTGAAATTCATCAACACCTATGCACCTACATTTCTAACCCTTCAGGGAAATGAAGACACTTGTGCTCCGCCTTATACCTTCAATAGAACATGCATGCCACTCATTTAAAATCCTATAGGGGTAATACTAAGGGCTTGAGGCAAGCCTCACCCAAGTATTACCCTATGGGTTGACCTTGTCATTGGTACCTATGTGTCGCATAGGTATACATGTGTGACCAGTACCAGCACGCCCCAACGGGACCTGCACACCTACTTCTTTTTGGGTGCCCCTCCTGCCTATTCACCTCTCTTATTCAAATCCACCTATCCTATTCGAGATTCAACCTTCAGAACCTTATTCAAAGCCATTTATGGCATGGTTCCTTTGTTGGTTTCTTTATTTGAAAGGAATTATTTGGAACATCTCTTAAAACCTAGTGATTTACATCTCTTTATTCCATTAAGGACAAAGATTTAATTCATTCAACCTCATCCTATATGATGAGAAGATCTTTCATTTTGAGCATCCTCCTTAGGAGTAAGCCCCATTATTCATGTTCCCTTAATTTTGGGCATCCTCTATAGGAGTATGCCCCATGTTCCGAAATATGGGCATCCTCCTTAAAAGTGAGCCCCAAAATTCCAAATTCCCTTAACTTGGGCATCCTCCTTAGAAGTAAGCTTTAGTCATAATTCCCCTTAACCAAGGAATCGTCCTTATGAGTAAGCCCCAGTTCTCATGTTCCATTAACCTGTGCCTCCTTTTAAAGAATAAGCCCAAGTCATAATTTCTCTTAATCGGTCTTAATTTGATTTTTATTTGGGCTTCCTTATCAGGAGTAAAACCCCATCATAAGTCTCCTCTAATTTGGGCATCCTTCTAATGAGTAAGCCCTAATTTATGTATCCAAATCTCCAAAAAGCACATATACCTTTATGGACCTTGTTCCCGGGTTTCTTACCTGAAGTAAATCCCAATCCTCATCTATCTGGGTAGTCATACATATATAATCCCCACATTAATTCTTATAATTTCTTCTTCCATGGCACAATTGTCAGGTTTTACCAATACCTCTTGTTTGTCACACCGAGCATGGCTCACGTGAACTTAGAGCGTAAAAGTAATTATGACATCTTTATTTGATCCATCAAACATGCATAAACCTCATACTTATTTACTTGAACTATGTGGGTTCTAATTCATTTTCTAAATAAGGATACGTAGGTAGCCCATCTACGGGTATGATCCCAACCATGAAACAATCCATGTCCTTATGAATGACAATAAATTTCAAGTGCCCCATTTAGTGGCTTTAAAACTACTATGGTTATCATAATGACCAAGATATCTCTATATAATGTGTTGAAGGATACCATTGACCATGAAAGTGTGATGAGTTTGACCTCCCATCCTTTCGACCAATGCAAATTCATAAGTCTCATAGGTCCACAACTTATAAGCACCTACATATGGAAAGTTGGTCCAAATGGATATAGAATTGTTGGATGTTTCTGGTTCTACAAACATACCCATTATAAACCGAATAGAATGTTTTAACCTCAAAAAATCGAGTTCATCCCTATTTCTAGTGAACACAGGTGTATGTTTTGTATGTTACCAAATCGGCAAGGGAACATTTCACTGACATTTTTTAGTGAAAGACTACTTTTATGTTGTCTTTTATATTTCCATTTTCTTATGATATGATATGTTCATAAATATAATTACTGTTGTACAGTTTATGCCCATGTTATTAGATACCCTTTTCTCTCCCATCAACTAATTCTCTGAATTTTAATGTGACATGATTAGGCCACTGAATTTTTGTAAGATAAATTCTAATCTAAATTTACACTCTTTGGGTTTTATGAATTTTTCAATGTTTATAATATGCCAAGATTATGAGTGAATGACCTATGGGTTTTTACACTTAATATCAACTTATATTGGGTTTATATATATTATCCATCATATTTATGTCATTTATTTACCCTTTATCTAAGGATACGATCTTTGTAAGGTATTTTGTCTCAATGTACATTCTACTAAGACTTATTTGTTGATATACACCAATTCACTTTTATAGGGTGTTTATAGTGCCCTTTGACATATTATATCACGAATCTATTTATTCTCATTATATTATATTTTTTTAATTTAATTCTTTAAATATGTTTATTCATGTATTTTCTCATGTATTAACTGACTCTTTAACTAATACATTATTTAAAATGTTTTAAAGACTAAATTTTATAAATATTTATCATTAATATACATGTTTTCAAATTTGTTTTAAACATTTATATATATGGACATTAGTTTTAAAATATGTTAATTACAATATATGTTTCAATGTGGTATGGGACACTTTGATTCAAAAGTATCTTTATTAAAGCCTTTAAATGGTTTCCAAAATTAATATTTTCTCTATGATGTGTTTTACTAAATGTCAAACGGAAGGTTTCTTTTTTACATATTCGTTAAGAAGGACCTTTCCACCACCATGATAAATATTTTATATTTGGCTTCCTTAACAACCAGTAATGTTTTTAAAAGGAAAAATAAATACCATATATTCTTTTTACATATTTTGGTATTCAAAATGGTTTTGAGAATGGATTGATTGTGTCAATATATTAAATTTATATATTGTGATTGTAATGTGGAAATTTTATCTTTATTTTATTTTTACATTATGTGTTATGACTATGTTATGGTTCTTGGGAATTATTTATATATACAGGTGGTTCCATGATAAACATATGGTGGGTGAGCCTGAGAATTCTCTCAAATGCATTGAATAACATGATTGCGGTAAACATTAATGTTTTTCCCAAGAGATTTAGAGAATATACAGTGATGGGTATTCCAAAATTAACACCCTATGTAGATGTGATAGAAAAAATGTTAGTATGATATCAATGCCAAAAGATTCCTTTATGATTTTTGATTTCTATGTGTTATTCATAAATCTTATGATTTTGTGAGGTTTGATTGAAAAGTATTATTTCTTTGACTTGTATGTATTCCTAGACTAATGTTTTATTTCCTTATTTCATATCCCCTATTGAGATTTTTATTCTCATCACATGTTTTCAAATGTTTTCACAGGATGTAATGATGAATAAGGTCTAGGATGGGATCAAGAAAAAGTCATCATATTTAAAACACATATATAAACATATTTCATTAAGAGTTATTATTTTATGAAAAAATTGATACTTAGTAGAAGTGTATTCATTTTAATATTTCAAACGTAATGTAATAGTTATGAAATAATTCCCAAAAGCAATAAAACTAAAAAGATCCTCTAGGTTAATTATTTTCATTATTCATGTTTACATAATTTTTATGATTGTGGAACTGTATTCAGTGTTGGTGTGTTTTTCTTGTGTGACAAGTTGTAACATGTATCATAGAAGAAGGGTCCAAAAACTACTTATTTACAGCATAATTTCCTAATTATTCCATATCCTCAACTCCCTTCCTCTGGTGATAAAATTTTACCTATCCAAACTTCATTGGTTTTAAAATCATAACATTTTATACAGATAACCATATTCAATATGAAAAAATGATTCGAAATGATTTATGAATGTTAGTGCATCAAATTCACCCCAATTAATTGATTGTTTTTCCTCAAACAGATGTCTAAATAATCATTTCAATTGAATTACCAATGAAATATGTATAAGTGTCACATGTTATATCAATTAAATGAATCATGTTTTGGATGAATTGTTATTAAAATTTATACATTAATTCTACATGACTCACCCATAATTGAAATTAAACAATAAAGAAATCCTAATTTAAGACTTCCAAAATTTCATTCATAAATAATTGTTGTTTAAAACATAAATTTTCCTTCATAATTCAAAGAATGTTCCGACCTCCATTTCCACCACATCGTATTCAGGTTGGTTAATCAAGAAATTTATCATCACTAAATGGATGTATATTATATTATAGGTCACATAACCTCACTAACTTGAATATTACGAAAACTTATGAATATTTATCAATATATTTGGTAATTCCATTGCATATCTCAAATTGTTTTCATTTGGATGAGATACTATCATTAAACATTAACAAAAATTTTAAAGTCAAATATTTATTAGTGAAGGGATCCAGTCAAGAGTTCATGAAATTAAAACATCGAAACAACCACCAGTGCGAGAACCAAAGGTTTCATACTTCATCTCCATTTATGATATAATTTATTTTCATTTTAAGGGTATCCATAATTAAAAATAAATCATCAAAAAGTACAATTTTAAAAAAAAAATTTATTAATGAGTACCTAATGGTTTCTCGTCAAGTGATTCAATCATTATTCATATAAAAATTGAGTTAATAAATCAATAAATAAGAGGAATTCCAAAAACAAATTCAACAAAACTCATTTTTATATAGTAGATCATAATTTTTGGAACCTATAACAACCCAATTCAAAATACATAAGAAAAAAATGTCATCCTATGTAATGTGACAGAAACTACAAAATGGGTGTCGAGTGTGGGAACCCTCCCCCATACATAAAATTGACCACGGTCCTCTGGGATGGTGGTGAGGTTGATAAGGGTGGGAAATGGAAGGACAACACAAAGTGTGATGGGAGGGTAAATTTCAGACATACCTTCAGAAATTAATACTTTTTTAATAATAATTCTGGGCTCTAGGTCCTCATTCCAAGGTCTGTGCAGGGTCCCGGATTAAAAATTTCTGTCATTTAAAATTTTAGCGGGCTTCAGACCCATGCGCAGCCACTGCACGGTTGGCTATATCCGCACGATCTCCCCTGGAGTTTGTGCGGATGCCCAAGTGGTTTGGATTGAGGCGCACAACTTTCACACAACCTATTATGACGTGTGACAAGCACATGGTGACTCCATTTTTAGAATAAGATAAATAAACAGATTAAAATTTTGTTAAAAAAAATAAAAAAATGCTTGATATTTATAAAAAACATATTGTATTACTATTATTATATTTATTATAATTATATTATCATTATCCTACATATTATTATTTTTATTATTACTGTTATTGGTTATTATTATTATTATTATGGCTATTATAGTCATTATAATTATTATTTTATTTTAATTTATTTATTTATGTTTTTATTATTATTATTATTATTATTATTATAACTTAAAATGAACCCCCTAACCCAAATTCTACCCAATGTGCACTCCCCCACCCCCGTTTAGGCCTTCTTCTATGCGAGCCGCTCCTGCGGCTACTCCTTTCACCGACTCTGGATAATGTCTCCCCTCCCAGCTCCCCTCCACCTGCACCATGCCTAGACCATGCCGCTTCGCGCTCTTACCGTAGTGACCCCCCAATACCTGACCTTGACCCTCTCTCCTATCCACCCTACACCGGCCCGCCTCCCTGCTAGCCCCCTTTCAGCTTGACCAACAACCCAGCTGCCCTGCGCCACCTCTGCCCTCACCTCACGCCCCACTCCAGCCTCCCATGCATCCCAACTGGGATGGTCTGGAACCCCCTCAACACCACATCCAGCCTCCTGCTCTAGCCTCCGGCCACCCGTGGATAGCCAGGGTCCCTCTAGACCGCTACCCTTCAACCGTCTCCTGATATCCCCTCAGCCCGTTGGGACCCCGCACCCTCCTGCTCGCACCCGAAGCCCCAAACACCCTCCCCCCAAATCTGACTAGCCTACTTTAATCTCACTCAAGGTATTTTTTTCATTATTCATTGGTGTTTTTATATTTTGGATAAACTCTAAACATTAGGGTTTATTTTCATGGGTTGTTCTCTCAAATTGCAGGTTTATTCTTGTTTTGTTTGGTTGATTATGGCTTCCAGCATGCGTGGTTGCGGTACAGACGAGTCTTCACACTGGCTTCGAGAAGTCCATCTACGATCGAGGTAGGATCCTTTTCTTTGACCTTTAAATTTATGAATCCTGGTGATGACTTGAATTATTATCAGTTTTAATTTCAATTGTATTAATAATTATTTTTTATTTCTAGAATAATTGTTCTCGGTGAAATTATTTTTTAATGGTAGGATAAAATTGTTTGGATAATTATTTTTCAATCTTAGATGATCTAATATGTTTTGTGATTGATTAGTTTGCTGCGAATTTTAGTCATTAAATGAACTTAATTTTTCGATTAATATTTTTTAGCATGCTTATGTGAAATAGGGTGTGTTTTACTGGAATACCAGTTTTTATGACTATTAATATCTTCTCATGGGAATGTGTATTTAGTTGTTTTCAATGCATATCATTCGTTATCTATTATAGTATGTTGGGGTGTGTGTTTGATAAAAAATGTGTTCTTTGGATGAGTTTTGAGTGTGTGGGTTGTCGGTTACTCTTTAGAAATCATTATATAAATTTTAAAGTGGTTTATTGAATAGTAAACATGATGTGAGTTATGTTTTGAAAGTAGGTCAAGGTGGTTATTTTTCACTATTTGTTCATTTTGATTATTCAAGTATGTGATTATATATTTTAGTTATCTTCGACGTTGCATCACATTGACAAGGTTTTTCCGTGATATCATGGTTGTCAGCAGGTTGCATGTACTTGTGCGTGAGTTTGTGACATGTCATGTCATCATTTATGAGATGCAAATCTTGGTTGGTCCCCACTACACCTGCCATTATATTTAGAAATTATTAATTTATTATCATTTCATTAAATTTTAGATTAATGGAAAAAAATATAATAAATATTTAGATTTATAACAAATTTTCATTGTAAAGGATTGTGGTTCTCTCTTGTTTTGAATTACCTGAAAGTGTTTTATTTTAAATGAGCATTATTAGTGTTGGTAAGATGCATGGTTGGCCATTAGAAGTAAATTATTTTTCATTTAAAGAATGACATGGGTTGGAAATGTGTTCGTATTTCTAAAATGGATTTCTTAAATGAATTTACAAATTGTATTTAGATTGAAAGTGGTGTTCCTTTGATTATTTAGAAATGATTTGGATTTTGTTGGTTATTCCGAAAATAGTTTGGGGTTGATTGGTTGGTTGAGGCCAGTTTGGAACATTGATAAAATAAATTATTTTGAGAAAACATTCTTTGGGATAACACATGGTTGATCTTGTTGTGTTCGACGATTGTGTGAGATTCTTGTGTGTGCTGTCTGTGCATTAGAATTGGTTTCTTATTTGACATTATTTACACACCCCTATTTATTATATGTGTTCACATGGGAACTAGGAATAGTGAGTGAATCATCTGAGAACAATTGCTGCACTAGTTTAGAATACGCACTGGCTAGTGGCCCTTAGTACGGATTATACTCTTCTAGGGGATTGGTCCCCTCGGCTAGGACATGTAGGGAGATACCGAGCATTCTTGCATTATGACGTCATTGAGAGTAGGCATGCCTTCAGGATGAGTCACATGTATGGTACATTCTGGATTGTTAACAAGCTCATAGTTTCGACCCATGTTTTATTTAGTGTTTATATTGATGTGGCGGATGATCGAGCGGTCTAATTCTGTTGCTGGACCATGTGATCCACTTCTTTTCCATTTCCCTCAGTGTGTGTTGTGTGTTGTGTGTGGTTTTCCATTGACTATCAACAAAAATTTGAATTTATAAATTGTTCGTAGAAATGTTTTAAAATGAAATGCACCTGTTTCTTTCAAACATTAAACACGTTTTTAAAATTTAAAATGAAAATGAACTGTTACTTGTCATATAAATGGAAGTGTGTATGGAAACCCATATTCTGTATAATTTAGTTCAAACCTGGAATTATTATATTAAATTATTTAAATTTAGTTCATTTTCAAATGTTTTTTTTGGAATTACTACTGTGTTTTTATACGCGCGCGTATAGTATTTTTCTATTTTTAATTTTGTTGCAGGTTTGGCTCGAGCTTTCTCACTATTGGAAAGGGTTGTTTGTGGACTGGTGAGAAACTCATGGTGTCACGAAGAGTCTCGGTCGTCGTCAGGTAAGTTGGTTGTTGTTGATCGTTCAGTATTTTCATGTTGTTTATTTACTTTGTGATAGTCTAATTTTTCCACTACTTTATTTTTTCAGTGGGCGGAATCATTCCCATTTGTCCTCTATCGTTTCCCTGGCACTTGTTGCTAGCCTGGGAGGATCGGGAACACCTCTCGAGCCATGTTGTAGACTGGCACTAGCGACCAGTTCAGGGTCGACCCGGGTTGGTTCATGACAAAATGGTATCATAGGTGGCCCTTGTTATTTGGGATGTCCGGTAGATGGATTTCAGGACTATCGGGACTTGAGAGGTAGGTATGGGAAGGACGTCATGAAACCTCTCCCGTTCCGAACCTCGAGTCTCCAGGGGTAGTCTGAGAATTGAGTTCTTGTTTCGTTCCTATTTGTTTTTGATTGAGGGATGACAAAAGAGGAAACAAGACGTCACATCATGATTTTAAAAGGAGTAGTGTCCCATGTGGAGTCAGAGTAGCCGATTTAAGATCCTCATAGTCGTTGATGCACACTTGGGGAATGGCCCACTACCATGTTGCCTTGGTAAGAGTGACTACTAGTCCCTCTCTATGGTAATTTGTTGCATGTCATGTTTTTCTTTGTTCTTGTGGGTGTAAGTGCACATTTAAAAATGAAAAACGCTTTTTTAAATTAGAATGATTTCTTTTAAATGAATTTATATTTGTGAAAGGAATTTTTTTTAAAACTTAAATCTATTGGTTTAAAAACTCAATGGTTGCTTGGAACTGGTATATATATGGTTTGGGTGCATCCCCAGGTACTGTTTATGAATGTTTTCACTTGTGAGGGAATTCATGGGAAGTGTGTGTTGGTGCGTATGGATGGAAGAGGATGAAGAAATCAGTAACTGTTCATGGGATTATTGGGTTGTGCACTAGGAATTAAAGGATTGATGTTGTTTTTATAATGTAATTTTATAATGGGGAAAATGATTTTTGGAAAATGAAATTGGTTTGAAAAGTGGGTTTTGTATTTGGAAAGATGCCTTGAAAGAATGTGGTTTTCAAATCTAAAATGGAAATGGGATTTTGAAAAAGATATATTTTGGGTTGTGTTTTTAATTGCGTGTTTGTCTTGAGCTAGTTATTTTGCATGAAGGTGCATTCATTGATGTTGCTTCGGCTTGATAACATTTTTGGCTCTATGTTTTATGTGTTGTTCTGAAGATGCTGACCAGATAGATCACCAAGGATTCTGATAAGTCATGCCCAATTTTTGGTCTTTCTCAAACATTTCCAATTCATCATGGTGATCGGAGTCTGTTAAAGGCAGTTATGTGGTTTGAAGTTATATAGTGTGTTTTTAGAATGTTGTGAACTCCTGAGCCTATTAGAGTTTGAGCTGTCTTGGGAACATTAAGGGGTCCAACTTCAGATCAATAAGAGTTTTTCCCCCACTATTAATAAAATTTTGTATGATGTGGGACAATTTAATTTTTTTTCTTCTGATGGTACATACCTGAAAAGGTGATGATGATGAAAAAGGATGATCTCATGGGTATTCAATATGGCCAATGGACTGTGAAAGTGCATGTTGGCCATTTCAAGGAACTGGTTTCCTTTTATATGGAGGTAGAATCATAGGAGATGATAAAAACTTATCTCTTCATCGGTGGTCTTTGTCCAAAGATCAATGAGAGATTCCTCCCTTTTAGGGACCATTGCTTTGAAAAGGTTGTGGATGATGCATTTTTAGCTGAGTAGGTCTCCGGAGCACAGATGGTTAGAAATCCAGGGCATCCAGTTGCTCGTGAAGGTTCCCCATTTGGCGAGCAGGGTGTACCAGAGGTACATAGTTCTAATGAGTCGTCTATAGTGGTTCTAGATTCTATTTCGTCAAACCGTATAGTGGCGTGCCACCACTGTGGCCGGTTCGGGCATGTGTCGCTGTCATGTCACATCCCTCCGAAGATGTGTCGTTGTTATGGCTATCTGGGACAGTTGGAGAAGTATTACAGGAAGCATTGCTTGAAGAATATGTTGTGACCAAAAGAATTATAGTGCCTGACAATGAGGAATGAGATGCTTCAACCATCAGAGCCCCAACCACGTGTCTTGGGGTGATGCTCGCACACAGTCAAGATTTGTTGGGGGTGTGAAGCCTCAGATTGGGTTTTTTGTTCCGTATTGGCAGTGTAACATTTAATGTCTTTCCATTCTTATTTTTCTACTGTTAATGTTTTGACGTTGTTGTATGTTCATTGTTTTTTCATGGACTTATGATAGACATGATCTATAGTAATCCAGAAAGATTTGTTTGTCTAATCATGGTTTTCTGAATCGTGCGCTTTTCTTAAAAGTGTGTCTGGCCCGTGTCTTGTTTATTTTTGTTTGGAAGTGTTTATTTGAAGATTTATGTTCCTATAGAAGAGTTGATGTTTGTGGTTATTCTCGGGTTCACTGTTTGAGTTATGTTCTACTCGGAGGTTTTTCTCTAGAGTTCGGGCATTCTTTGGTCTGAGTCGATAGTTTCAAGTTTCAGTAGATGTGTTGTTCTCCCATGCTAAAGAAGTTGGTTTAGATCATTTGGGAGTTCCCATGTCACCCTATTTTTGGGGTGGTATGTATGGGTGTTAAATTTCCACTTTAGTGATTTCATGTGGTGGGGAGAACCCTATCGTGTTCTCTCGTTCACTTGTGTTGTGCTTTCTATGGATTTCAAAAGGTCATGGATTCTTGTTTTATCCATTGTTTAGCTGGGCGACATTCTGGGAGAAGAAAGTGTTTATGGTGGGGATAATTTTTACACCCACATTCGTAAATTAATTTTATTATTATTAATTCTTGGCTCTGGGTCCTCGCGCCTAGGTCCGTGGAGGGTCCTTGAATAAACATTTTTGTCGTTTAATATTTTAGCGGGCATTGGACTAGTGCGAGGTCACCACATGGTGGGCGGTATCCACGCGATCTCCCAAGGAGTTTTTGTGGATTCCCACGTGGTCTGGTTTGAGCTGCGCAACTTGCACGCGGTTTATTAAGCTGTGCGATGACCGCGTGGTGACCCGGTTTTCAGAATAAGAAAAATAAATGGATTAAAATTTAAATTTTTTTAAAAAATTTAAAAGAATGCTCGATAAAAATAATAATAATATTGTATTATTATTATTATTTTTATTATTTTATTATCATTATTCTATATATTATTACTTTTATTATTATTATTATTGGTTATTATTATTATTAATATTATGTCTATTATCGTCAATATTATTATTATTATTAGTTCATTTTATTTATTTATTTCTGGTATTATTATTTCTATAATTAATTTTATAAATGATAAAGAACACTCCTAACCTTAATTATTATCGTGGAACACTCCCCCACCCCCCATTTCGGCCTTCTCCTATGCGAGCTGCTCCTACGACTCCTCCTTATGCTTGTTCCAGCAACCGTCGCCCCTCCCTGTTCACCTCCACCTATGTCGTGCCCAGTCCCTTACGATCTTCTCTCTCATCATCATGACCCCCCCATCACCTGACCTCACCCCTCACTCCCAACAGCCCTATTCCCACCTGCCTCCCTGATCGCCCGCTTCTGGATCGACCAGCCACCCAGCCTCCATGCACTGCCTCTTCCCTCGCCTCACACCCTGCTCCGGCCTCACATGCATCCCGCCTTCCATGGTATGGCACCCCCTCAGCACCCCAGCCATCCTCCTACTCCGGCCTCCAGCCTCCCAGAGATAGCCATCCTCCCTTCAGACCGCAACCCTTCGACCACCTCCTAGCCTCCCCTCCACCCGTCGTGATCTTGCACCCTCCTGCTCGCACCCGAAGCCCCAGTCGCCCTCTCCCCCGATTTGACCAGCCTACTCGGAAATCATTGGTGGTTTTCTATTTTGGATAAACTCTAATCCTTAGGGGTTATTTTCTTGGGGTTTTCTCTCAAATTTTGCATTTAATATTGTTTTGTTAGTTTGATTATGGCTTCCCATAGGTGCAGTTAAGGTGAAAATTAGGTTTCACACCAACATTGGGAGGTCCATCCACAGTCGAGGATAGACCCTTCGCTTTGACCCTTAAATTTAAGATTCCTTGTGATTACATGAATTATTTTTTATTAATTTTAGTTGTATTAATAATTATTTTTAATTTCTAGAATAATTGTTTTGGTTGAAATTATTTTGTTATGGTTGGATAAATTGGGTTGGATAATTAATTTTCCAGGTTAGTTGATCTAATATGTTTAGTGATTGATTAGATTGGTGACATGTTTAATCATTAAATAAAATTTGTTTTCGTTTTATAATTGGTAGCATGCTTATGTGAAATAGGGTGTGTTTTTGTAGGAAACCAGTTTTAATGATGTTTAATATCTTTTCATGGGAATGTGTTTTTAGTTTTTTTCCATGCATGTCATTCGATTTCTATTCCAGTATGTTGGGGTGTGAATTTGAAAAAAATTGTGTTATATGGATGAGTTTTGGGTGTGTGGGCTGTGGGTTACTCCTTGGAAATAATTTTATAAAATTTAAAGTGGTTTATTGAATAGTACAAATGATGCGAGTTATGTTTTGAAAGTAGGTAGACATGGATCTTTTGTGTTGTTTTTTTGTTTGGATTGTTCAAGTCTGTGTTTATGTATTTTAGTTATCATTGCGGTTGCAGCACGTTGACAAGGTATTTCTCTGATATTGCAGTCATCAGTAGGTTGTGCGTACTTGTGCACGAGTGTCAGATGTTCCACCTCTTCGTAACTGAGCTGCAATTCATGGTAGGCCCCCACAACACTTGCCTTTAGATTTAGAAATTATTAATTTTCTATTATTTCCTTAAATTTTAGATTAATGGTAAAAAAAAAATTAGTTTTAGAAAAAATGTTCCTTTTAATGGATAGTGGTTCTCTCTGGTTTTGAATTAGCTTAACGTGTTTTCTTTTAAATGTACATAATTAGTGTTGGTAAAATTCTTGGTTGGCCATTAGAATATAATTCTATTCCGTTTAAACAAAATCATGGGTAGAAAATGTGTTCGGATTTCTAAAATGGATTTCTAAATTGATATTACAAATGGTTTTGTGATTGAAAGTGATGTTCCTTTGATTATTTGGAAATTAGTTTTCATGTGTTGGTTCTTCTGAAAATAGTTTGGTGTTGAATGGTTGGTTGAATCCCATTTGGCACTTTGATAAAATAAAACATTTTGAGAAAACTTTTATTGGGATAACACATGGGTGATCTTGCTATGTTCGATGATTGTGTGAGAATCATGTGAGTGATGTTGGTACATTGGAATTGGTTGCTTGTTTGAAAATTTTGACTAACCCCTATTTATTATATGTGTTGACATGGGAACTAGGAATAGTGAGTGAATCTTCTGAGAACGATTGTCGCACTAGTTTAGATTTTGCACTGGCTAGTGGCCCTTAGTACGAATTTTACTCTGCTAGGGGATTTGGCACCTCAGCTAGGCTTGGTAGTGTGATATCGAGCGTTTGGGCATTATGACGTCATCGAGAGTAGGAATTCCTTCAGGACGAGTCACATGTATGGTATGATCTGGATTGTTCACGAACTCCTAGGTTCAACCCATGTTTTCTATAGTGTTTATTTTGTAGTGGTGGATGATTGAGAGGTCTAGTTCGGTTGATCTCCCATGTGTTCCACGTCTTTTCCATTTCCCTTAGTGTGTTTTGTGTGTTTTTTGTGGTTTTCCATTGACTAACAACTAATAATTGATTTTCTAAATTTTTCGCAGAAATGCTTCAGAATGCAATGCACCTGATCCTTTCCAACACTAAACTTGTTTTTTAATTAAAAATGGCAATGGACTGTTACTTGTCTTATAAATAGAGGTGTGTGTGTTTGGAAACCCATATTTTGTATAATTTAGTTCAAACCTAGAATTAGTTAATTTGTTTATTTAATGGTAGTGAATTTGGAATAGTTTGTTGGGCACACCTTCTCTGTTTTAATACTCATGCCTGTAGTATTTTTTAAATTTTGTTACAGGTGTGACTCGAGCATGCTCGCTGTGGGCGAGGGTTGGTTGTTGACTGGTGAGTGACTCTTAGAGTCACTAGGAGTTTTGTTCGTGGTTTGGTTAGTTGTTGGTTGTTTATCGTTCTTTCTTTTCATGTCGTTTATTTACATTGGGGTATTCTACTTTTTTAGATGATTTTTTTTTCACTGGGAGAAATCATTCCCATTTTTTCCACTATTGGTGCCATGGAGCTTGTTGCCTACCCGGGAGGATTGGGAATGCCTCTCTGGCCATGTCATGGACCGGCTCGGGTAACATTTTCAGGGTCAACCCTGGTTGGTTCGTGATAGTAAAAAAATGAATGTATAAAAATTGAAATGAGAACCAAAGAACTACAATGAAAAAATTTCGTATAGAGGCATACAATTAGAGTGTGATAGCCCACCAAATGGAAAATTGGATTTGAGCTGTAGAGATTGATCTACCTACTGACATAACAAGGAATCCATAGAGAGTGAAATAATAATATCATAGAAGCAGAAAGATGAATAAAGGATTTTCATTCAAGAATACTATTTAGAAAAGATAAAGTAATGCCCTTTAAGAATGAAAAGTGATAAACAAAGTCATAAAAGAACAAATATTTAAATAATAAATAAAGAATAAATAATCATTGGAATACCATAGTTGGATTCAAGTGAGATGTATTGTGGAACAATGCACGAGCTTCCTCCGACAATAAAAGATTTTTTTGGTGGAGAATCGGTATCCATTTCTTGTGTGTGATGTGCGACAGATATATCTATTAGAGGATAATGATAGGAGGATTCCTAGATGGGATCTGGATGAAAGTAAACATGTCTATACATATAATGGGATAAATTTGGGTCGGGA
Source organism: Viscum album (assembly GCA_963277665.1). NCBI lineage: Eukaryota > Viridiplantae > Streptophyta > Magnoliopsida > Santalales > Viscaceae > Viscum > Viscum album. The sequence continues at coordinate 956,816,466 of OY728126.1, forward strand.
ACAATGCAGTAAAGAGCTAGTTTAGGTAGGTTGTACATGCTAAGTCCTACCATTAAACGCGAAGTAGCCTCCAAATCCCATTCAAACATAGCATAAGAGTTATAGTAGCATTTCTAGAACTGTTTTGGATTCCCTATGGTGTTCCATGATGGTGTTGGAATGATGGATAGGGTAAACTATGGTGGTTTCATAGGTGATTGTGATGTGGATTTCTGATATTTTTTAGTATGGGGAGAAGTGTACTGGGATGATTTGGGTATAATGGGACGGGCCTCAGCCTCATAAACCTCATGCTAGGGGTTAGCTAATCGTACCGCTAGATTGTCTCAAAACCATTACTGGGTACCATTTTACTCAATCATACTCATTTTATGTAAAATTGTAATATCAAATGGTGAGGATAGTTATAGATGAATGAAAGTGAATTCATCATAATAAATTCCCTGAAATTCTATGTGGAGAGTGATGAAAGGCCTGCGAAAAAAGGGCCCTTATGTTTGGAGAACATATGTTTAATGTATTAAGTTAAGAGGTATAATATGTGAATTTCGGCATCGATAACCACGAAATGATGGAGAAACAAATTTTGAATTCTATCATTGATTTCACTATCTGATTGGGTAGTAAAGAATGTAGAAAGGAAATTGCGTAATATTAGATGGATGGGGTTGAGATGCTGGGAAAAATTGGATTTCTATTGATCATTGGGATCTATGAGCTAGAAAATTCTTTCCCAAAATGATCTTATAGATGCAATGTCCCATTCGGTGGGTGCCTTTGTGTATCCAATATCCTGAACAATGTCTTAATCATAAATCCAGATAAAGGTGGAATACTCATTGAGGTGAAAGTAGAATCTATAGATCTTGAGGTGGAATGTTACATCAACTTATTATTCACTCAAACATACCCAATAACCATTATTATATCTATCACAACACTTTAAGGTTCCCTGAAACTCTGAAAAATGCTCTTTAATGGTTGGATGGTAGATAACAAGTGTAATGGTGATGTGTCCTTTGGAAATTAATCGCTTAAACTTCTGAGATATTCCCAATGCCTATAGATGATTTAGAGAGAATAATTTATTTGTATGAAACTTATGAGTGATTAAAACATGGCACTACATATGATATCTTTTTATTTCTAATTTTCATCTAAGGACCTAGGGGTTTGGTGGAGCTAGAGGAATGGGCATATTTGGATATGGACATGATGGTTGGTTAGGGGTGAACCTACATCATGTGAAGGATAGAAAAAAAATTTACATATTATAAAAAAAATTAATAGAATTTTGAATAAATACATTGAAAAATATAAATCCCCTATGTAGAATCACAAATCTAGAAATACTGAGGAAGGTGATTTGTGTATTTGGAATGGAAATCAATCATTCTAGTGAGAAGATGGATATTAATGATAAAAAATCTAGAAAGGATGAAGAAGAAATCCAAAAAATGAAAAAATGGAAAAAGAAAAATAATTGGGGAAGTAAAATCTTTTTCTATCGAAACCGTAGGTGGAGAAAGAAAATAATGAGTGAGATAAGAGAGTATAATAGGAATAGTAATAGAGAAGATGAAAACCATGGTGGATGATTTTTTTGAATGAGGGATGATCAAGGTTTGAAGGAGAACGAGATGGATATAGAAGGTACAATGGACAGTGAGGAATGTGGGAGGGGGAAACTATTTTTGTTAGGATGGGGTGAAATATTTTTAAAAATTATGTAAATAAAATTGATTTATAGAATAAAATGCATGGTTTATTAAACTATGTATAAACTATCGTTAGACCACTGGTTTGGGTTGGGTGGTCTACGTGATTTTATGGGGAAGAGAAACAATTAAAAAACCATGTAAATTTTGTGAGACATGTCCCTAGAATGGTTATTATATGCACACGGTTAGAGTTCATGGTTTTTTGGACTATGTGTAATCCTTGTTTGGGGTTATTTTTAGGCTTTTTATTTGAAAAAATCATCTATATAAATAAAACTCACCACATTTAAAATGAATAAACATTTTCTCCAATTATTTTAAAAGATGATTTTAGTCTTCAATAGGATAGATAAGTCATGAAAAATAAAAAATCACTACTTTTTCTATCATATTTCATTCATATTATGACTAGGACACAAAAAATGCGAAAACATGTTTACATGAACCCCTAAGAAGAAACAATCACATTATTATTTTGATAAAATTTCCAAAATTTTATGTTACCTCCTATACAGTATACATTTAATGTCTCAATATTGATATACCTTGGCCTATTTTTACCTGAATTTTATGGTGCATACCATACCCACCATGTCCTCCATTTCCAGATAAGGATTTATACACTTTTCATTCACCTTATATGATTAACCATATTCTCTAGAAAAATGCACCACACCATGGTGAAAGACATTAACAACATTAAGTTTCCCTGACCATCAAGACATCAAATTTCCATGAATAAATCTAAACCATGAGTTAAATAATAATATCTAATCTCTGAAATGGAATGTTTTTTTGGTAATCATATATTCGTGAACTTCCTTTTTCATTTCTTTATAAAGCTTGAAATTTTCATATTCCTCTCTTTAGATTTCATGAAGCCCATCTAGTTATTATTTTGGTTTATCTTCGAAAATTTTAAATCATAACTTGTGTATTTCGCAAACCAATATTCTTTCGGCTCATTTTCCACAAGTAGGTGAACTAGTTTTCCATAGGATAAACAAAAGAGGGAAATCCAAAACAATGTCTTGATAGTTATCGAATATACCCCTTAGGTATCATCAAGCTTCATGGAGCAATATTTTCTTGAGGATTCTACTATGTTTTCCAGTAATGTTTTATGTTAGTTATTGGATACGTCTACTTTAACATAGTATTGAGGATTATATGTGTCCTCATGTAATTCATCACCTCTTACTTCTTGATCACATTCCTCATTAAGGTATTATCAAAATGTGGTCCTGTATCACTAATAAGAACTCTAAGAATACCAAACCTATGGAAAATGTTCTTATTCAAAAAGAAAAAAACTACCTTCACCGTGTTTTTCATTATCAAGGTAGCCTCCAACCATTTGGATACATATTCTACCCATAATAAAATGTATTTATTCCCATATTATAGAAAAAACGGTCCCATGAAATAAATACACTATTCATCGAAGACATATACCTCTAGGATGGGGGTGTGGAGGAATTTTAGCTTTACCCCCAATGTTACTAGAATGTTAGAATTCCACAGCATGCCAACAAGTGTCGACAATACTAATACAAGATGGGCATAAAAATCTAGATTAGAGAATCTTCACTATTTTTTGGTATTTTTGGTGATTCCTCTATCTGGTTAGTAGTGGAAATACTCAATAATTCAATTTAATTCAACTTCCAGGATGAAGTTGTGAATAACCATGTCTCCAAATGAGCAGAAGAGTAGCGGGTCATCCCAAAAATATTTATTTTCATTAGAATTAAAGCACTTTTGTTGATGGAACACCATATCTTGGTGGAGCACTCTCATAACTATGTTATTCGATATGTCAAAATACAATAGATTTGGTGTAGCTTTAATAGATAAAATGTGTTTATCCAAAATGTTTCCATGACATCCATGACTTCTTCATATTCTAGATTAGTTAGTTCCAGGTTGGGTAGATGATACAAAACTATGTTCTCACTCTATTTCCTTTCCTGAGTATCCATATCAAACTCTTGGTGAATAATCTCCTAAATAACAAGCCTTGAATTTTTATCCTTCTTTTTCAACAATTATTTTATTGATGTGTGGTTTGTAAAGAGAACAAATTTTAATAGCACCATATATGAGTGGAATCTATCAAATGCAAAAAACAACTGGCGGTATATCCTTCTGTGTTTTGGTGTAGTTGATTTGGTCTTTGTTTAAGTATTATATTGAATTATAAAAAGGCCTAAAAATCGATATTTCCAATTTCCATGTACTCCTCCCATATAATAGTCCCTTCTAACACACATAATTAAAAATAGATCATCCTATTTTTGGGAAATCATGATCGTATATTCAACCAATATCTACATAAAAATATGAAATGTTTTAATGCATGTTTCACGGAATTAAAATATAGAATCCTTTAAAAGGTGATTGGTTAGTGGTTTAGCTATATTTGTGAAATCAGACACAAATAATCTATGGAAACATGTGTGTCCAAGAAATATATATAATGCTTGGACATAAGTTGGAAATGGAAATTGTTATATCACTTCAATCTATACCGAATATAATTCAATTCCCTTCATATAGATCATGTTTCTAAATACCATTTCATTTTTGTACCATGAAATGGAATTTTCCTAAATTCAATACAATATTAGTGTTCTGACACCGTTCTAGGACTAATTCCATGTCTTATAAATACTTGTCAAATGAAATTCCATGTAATCATAAATTTTCTATTAAATATTGAAAAAATAAAGCCACCATGTCATATAATTTAGGTAACATGCACCATTAGATGTTTCCGGGATCATTACACATACAAAATAAATACAACGATATTCAAAGGTTCTAAAAAAGAATTTGATATTTTTTCTATTCATATTAAGGGGAAATAGTAATTGGTTTGAACCTTGAGAAACCATAGAAAAAGAAACCTAATGTGTTCAATGCAAATTGGCCAAGCTTTTGATCCATGAACAGAAGTGAGAAGTGATCCTTTAGAGAAGCTTCATTCCACTTTCAGTAATCCACACAAACCCACCATCCTGTAACCATTCTTGGTGGAATAAATAATTCCATTCAATGTAAATCATGATTATTCCCCCATTTTATAGAAATACTTACAAGGGACTCACCCATTGAGTATCATCGATTAGATAAATAATACTTGCATCCCAAATCTTAATAACATCTTTCTTTAAAACCTCTTTCATTGGATGGTTTAATCTTTATTGTTGTTTCTGAGATGGTTCAGATCCTTCTTCCAGTTTCACATTTTGTGTTAAAATGGCTGGGCTGATTCACATAAGGCAATCCACCAACCAATCAATATCTTGTTTCTATCTTCCTAGAACATGTAAAAGTTAATTATCTTACTCATATGTAAGCGATTCACTTTGAATTTCCAAAAGTGAGTTCCTATCTTGCAAGAATCCATATTTTAAAGTGGAATGGGGAGGATTCAATTCAATATATGGGTATTTATGAATTCATGGAACAATTGGTTCTACCATAGGCAAAAAAAAAAATTTTGGGACCACCTATCACTTCTAATAATGATAGTCTTGGACAGAAATAAACTGGGGCTCTTCTGGTTCACATTCGGGATGGATTTCTACAAAAAACCGGTTCATTGAAAGTGAAGAAACTTCCCAAATTATTTGATGTGTGGAGAAAAAAATATTTAACTATAAATAAGGAACAAATTCTACATTTTCCATGAATGATTCATTCTTGATAGCTTATAGGTTGTTGAATGATTCAAATTCATCCCCTGTATGAAATATAGATATTGTTTGATGAACATCTATCAAAAAATTAAACATATCCAAAAAAGAGTCTTACAATGATTAGTGGTTCCTCTTTTTCATATACCACATTGATATTGATAAAATAATCTAGAGGAACAAACTTACCAAATTTGGCTAGCACATCCTCATCTAGTCCTTTTGAATAATTAATGGATTGATCAGATAGTTGCAATACCACTCGGGTTGGTTTTAAATCATTTTTCCCCTAGCATCTTAAAAACACCAAATGACATCAGGTTGACACTAAACCCCAATAATAAAGAGATATTACAAACTCAATAAATACTATTTTTCATGGGATATAATAACATATAGTTTCATGTATCTTTGGATGAAGAGAGTGTTGGACCACTACTGATCATTCATTAGTTAGAGGAATGGTTCATATATTCTCTGTCTACCTTTTTTGTTGATTTCCATCAAAAACCAAGTATATGATGTAATTTTAGTCAATGCTTTTATGAAGTGAATTTTAATATGATGATTCTAAAATACCACCATAAATCATCGAAATTTCTTATGAAATTTCCTCTACATCATGTTTTCATGGAATGGTATGGTGCGTTCATAGAGTTTGACCACCACTTTTCCTTATCATGTTTAGAATCCTTCTCTTTTGATAATCCATGTGACGAGGAAGTCGTAAAAAATTCTTCTTCATTTTTTTGGATTGAGTAGATTAATCTTGATTTAAAGATTTAGGACCCCCTTACTATGCTTGTACATGTTGTGGTAACTCATTCTTTTATCTCAAGGTCACTTCATCGGCTTCCTCATACAGGTTATTCTTGGATTTACTAGGTATTATATAAGGTTTCCTCGAAAAAGGAAGATTGAAAAGCTATCTAATCCAATTATAGGGTCTATAAATTAATTATTCATGATTTTTAAATCTTTTATCCATGATTGTAATGAATTTAGTCATCATTTCTTCAAGTATTAAAGGATTCTCCTACTGTGGTTGTTGATGTACGACATTCTGAGGTTGTGGATGTCCTGGTGGTTGTCCATGATGAAGGTTTTTATACCCTTTATGTAGATAAGATCACTGAGGATATATATTTCTATTTAGTTTTCTAGTAATTGGATTTTTATATTGCTTTTGACCATAACCGGGTGGTCTCTAAGGACCAGGATGAGGATTTTTTTGTTTATCTCACTAGATCGTGTTTTTATTATCTTGACAAGACATGTTTTGGTATTGTGGGTACATTTTTGGCCCTTAGTTATGATAAATATAATTTACCTCAATAGTTGATTGTCCAAAACATGACCCTAGACATTCACCCATGATGTGGTTGTCGACACAATATCTGCATGATGGATTATTCACCACATGAACATGTGATGTGGTTTTAAGATTCATTGCAACAATTTTCATTGAAACCAAATTAAGTGGGGATGTAATATTTATAGTGTCTTCAATATTTTCCATATAAATTTTATTAATTCCCCTCTCAAAATTCCAATGAAATCTATTTTCCATCATGTCTTATAGATGATACAAATGTTTTTATATAGATTTTTTCATGACCATTCATCCAACATATGCATCCACCAATGAATTAGTGTTCATGATAGGGCCTGAAAAATTTAATTTTACTTGCATCCATAATGGAATGACATGTTGAGGGAATTTCCTGAACATTTCATTAATGTGACCCTAATATTTATATATTGACACCAACCCATGCTAGGGAAAATTACGGATTTCATTCCACAATGTAACTATTTTTGAGGGAAGAAACTAATTTTACAAAAAATGCATGGTAAAGTTCCTCCCATTGAAGAATGGAACATCGAGGTAGTAAATTGATCCAATTTTTTTCTTTATCCCTTAATGAAATGGTAAATAATTGGAGAAAAAGGGAATCCTCAAAAAATCCTTGGTAATGAAACATGTCGCATATTCCATGAAAATTAGACAGATGAGAATTAGGGTCTATACATGGTAAACCCTAGAACATCACATTATATAGGATAAGCATCATGATATTCAACTCCATATCAAAATATTGGTCTTTCCCTGGTCATCTGACAATACCCATATCCTCTCCAAGAATATATCGAAGCTCGTACTCGATATGGGTAATGTGTGGAGGCATCTGTTCTTGGGGAGTAGGGGGATAAACTACTAATCCTAATCAAAATATGTCCCCTAGTTCGGAGGCATGTATGGATGTCTCCCTAGTGGATGTTACTATTGGGGTTACATCTAGCCCTATCCTGAGACAAAATAATCCAATTCCATTAACTGATTCCAAGTCACAAAATATATAAAATTGGATGGTGGATGTTGGTTCTAGTCATCCTCGTTAGCAAGTTGTTGGTTCAAGTTTCCATTAAGTACAAACTATTATCCAAATCCCTAGAAATCATATGGTTTCACATCTTCAAAATTTTCCATTGGGTTATTTTGGTTGTTCTCTTTCACATGTGTCTGACGTCTCCTAGATAATTTTCATTCAATTTTAGGTTCTAAGGAATGTATTTATAATTATTCAAATCCCTTGGAATGATTAATCTAGCCACTCGAACAGGTGTAGTAATTCACAAAACCAAATAAAACCCAAATAATACAAGTCAAAACAGTAATATGATCAACAATATAAATTGGGTGATGATTTTTTTTTCAAAATTTATGTTTTTTATTTTCTCTTAATTTATACAAAATAAATTCAACAAACCATCCCAGGTAAAAGAAGGTATAGTTTTGTGTTACTCTGACCGAAATGATAATTTTGGAAGAAAAAAATGAATTACCACTCTTACAACTAGTATATCGTAGGTATAGGATCCATCCACATGGAGAGTCTAGGTTTAACATTTCTTTAATTATATTTAATTAATTGTAGTTTTCTGAATTCTATATTCAATGTATTATGATTGAAAGAGGTGTTCAAGTGATTGAGTAGTTAATCCATAAAATTCACAGATTATTCACCTTAAACATAGAAAACCATATAATTTTTTTAATGATTAATGGGAAAAATTAATTGCGGATACATTTTTTTATTATGGTAATTAGAAACCAATTCACCTATTGTTTTCTGTTTTTTATAATAACTCACATCTCTTGTCTTCAAGAATGTCAAATCACCCTTATTCCATTAGGTTCTAATAAATTAGTAGAAATAAATTTATTGGTCTGGAAATATATTTTTATTAATTATATTAAAATATACCATTTAGAGACAACATGTGTAACACGTTATCATGGGTTTACCTATCATACCTTCATTAGAAATCCCTATATACTCTATTACTAGACTGATACTTGATTTATAGTGAGGTAAAGAAAGGGAGGTATGGGGATGTTATGAGAGGAAGATAAATTACATGAACATAACAAGACAATTAATCATTAATGAACCCACATTGACCATATACCCAACACATTGAGAGAATTAGTTACATATTTAATAATTGGTGAAAATAGGCACTAATTACATAATAATTTCATTACAGCAAATAAATAACAAAAAAAACACCAAGAAACCACAAGATAGATACTCCAAAATATACTTAGAATTGGTTTCCAGATCTAATCCAATGGATATTTCCCTCCTCTGAATTATTATCCTTTCAAAATAGTTTACACAACATTAATTGTACTTCCCCCACTATCCTAGGCTGGTATGTTGTCGAAATACAGAGTCAATGGATAGGTTGTATGGGTAGATAGAATATGGGTGGTGGGGTCTGGCCCACGCGTGGTTACAATGCATGGTTAGCTAAATTGTGCACCAACTGTGTGCGTGGTTCTATTTGTTGAAGTATATGAGCATGAATTCATGATCCAGTGAGCATATTTTGAAAAACAGTGGAGAGACCTTGTTGTAGGCTTCTACCACTAAACCTACACACCCCACATAGTATGTTGGAAAATTTGTATGGTCTGTTGAACCATGAAAAACTATTTGGGAGGATCTATCTTGAAACTCCATGTTTCACCAATCCTTCAGGGTTATGGTGATCATAATGGGTGAATTATTAGAATCATCAACCATGGGAAAAGTGGTTAAATGCATCCATTTTGAAGTCAAATTTCTAGGTTATTATATATCTTCAACACCCTTCCTTTGGTGAGAACATATACCTATCCAAACACATTTATGTTGTAATATCAAAACATGTTATCAAAACAACCATTTTAAATATGAAGAAAATAATTGGAATTAATTATTAATGTGAGTGAATAAAATATGGTCTTGTGGTATATGTATAATAAATATATATTTTTTAATCAAATTTTTTGAATGTTATAAAAGAATGTTGAGACTTATGGTATGTGAATATCATCTCACTTCATTATTTTTATGAGATACATTCAATATTAACCTATAGTTACACTCGTGTGGTGTATATACTTCTCTATGACACATTAAATCATAAATTTACTTTCTTCTATGATACTAAAATTATTGTTAATATTATTATTTCATAGGGATCAGGATTCTGATGTTACATAATTAGAAAGGGTTTTATAATCTCACCTTTTAAATTTCCATTAGACACATGGCATGTTCTCCACATATTTCATATATGGGGTCTACATTAACTCCCATTGTAGTATTTTATCACTAATATAAATAAATTTTATGGGTATTTACATTTCCAGTAGATAAACATTTGTCCAAAGGGTTTATGTTTCCAACGTTACCAAAAAGGTAAATAATTTTTTCACAATTATACTTATTTGAGACACATACCATGTCATGAACATGTTTTCTTCTATAATGTGTATACACTACCGATCAAAAATTTATATCGTAAATATAGTTCTCTCAATTATATTTAAATCTAAATGAAATTATACTCTTTCATATGAATTATGAATCAATGTTACCAATATGGTGACCATTTATTACTACTATCTCATTGTTTATAAATAATTTTTAATATTATGATTCCATTGATGATATATTATGATCCACATATAAATAAAAAGCATGAATTCTATTATACATTGATTATCCCTTATATAATCATGTTCTAATACCATTTTTTCACTATATATTAATTAATATAATGAAGAAAATTTTCATATAAAAATATGACCCTATTTAAGTTTTGGATAGAAATCTATTCCCTTTCACAACTATGTTTTCTAAAAAACGAAAATCTTGTAACATTATCCTATGATGAATGACGGAAATTGTTACACATGATTCATTTTTTCTAGAAATGGGTTTTAAAAGTAATATTCTTATTGTTTTATAGTCAATACGTATTTATAAACATTGTAGGTGTTAAAAGGAATGTCAGTAATATACAAACATAACCTTGGTTGTGACCATAATTTTTTTAATGCATCATATATAAGTTCAGAATGTTATTTTTTAGAGAAAACTATTTCCAAACATTCTTGATATTTTTTGAATTTAAAGTGGCTATCAATGGAAATGGATTCAAAAAATGTTTTATGTTAGAAAGGTTTTGAATCTAGTTTTCAATGAATCAGTGATATGTTTTGAAAAAATTACTTTAAATGAAAATGATTTAAATTATTCCAATATTCATTATATGTTGTCAAGAAATTTTAATATGGAACTAGGTTTTCTGAAAATGTATTGTGCTTTTTAAAAAAATTTCAGGGTTATTTTCATGGATAATTGTATTGAAAACATTTTACTTATAAAAAATAATTTTTAAAGTGAAAAATATAATTTCATTATGAGAATTTTTAAAATTAAATTTATAATAATTAATTATAATAAATTAAATTTGATATTTTTTTAAAAAATGAATTTTAAATGAAATTTTATTTTTAATATGAATTGATTCATGTGATCTTTAAAAATCATTCTCTATATAAGATCACAAATATTGTAAAAAAATTAAATTTTCTAGGGATATGATATGATATCACCATTCATATTGTTAATTTAATGGTTTATGTTGGGATGGAATATTTTATGTGACACTCATTTCTCTCCAATTGGTTATATTCCCTTGAAACCCACTTATTTTCATGGGTTATGCTTTGACGAAATGATTATAAGATCTATCTTTTTTTAATAGGTAATGATATGCAAATATGTTTACGGTACCCGTTTTATTTCATGGTTTATGATAAGATATTAATGATTTTTTCAATCATTTTTGTATGATTCCATTATGAGATGGACGGGACCTATATCTATATCAAATATATTTGGAAATTATAAATTGTATATAAGGTCAAATGGTTCATGGTTTGTAGTCCAATACTAAAAACAAGAAGTTACACTAGTTGTAGCCTAAGATATAATGTTATAAGGTTTATGGTTGAATCCCAAGCGTAAAAGTAAAAGGGTACACTAGTTAGAGCCCATGCATGAAAATAATAGGGTACATGGTTTGTTAGACTAATCTAGAAATTGGTCAACAACTGATTATTCCATGCCTAACATGTTATGATGATCTTGGTAGGTATCGTGGAAAAATATTTTCTACACATATGTGTATGCCAAAAATTACATGACTTATACATATGTTATTCATTAATGTGTTATTCTCATGTTTCCCTTATTATTTTTTCCTTATAAACTATCAATATTTATGTCATGATTCATTATTATGATATTTATTAGGTAGCATATGATGTTCTACTACTATGACCACGTTCCCAACCATTATGATCATAATTATGTTTACATGTCTCCTTTGATTACACTTACTAATCGTCTAGGATCACCACCTTTTATGTTTCCTTTCACCATGTTAGGAAGAATTATTTTTTAGTAGGATTACTAAAGGGGAATATATGTATAGGATACATTGAATATGTTTCACTATGTTAGAAGATTGTGTTTGAAGTTTCTAAATACAGTATTCTATTATGGTCCTTATGAATGTAGTTTCTTAAAGTGATAAATATACCTCTAAATTAAGGTAATATCCATGTATGTATAGCTTAGGTCATCATAGATGGTATCAAAGGAATGGTTTATTAAACCATTGGAAACTAGGATAAGAAAACTTTTTTTGATATCCCTACGGAAATTTATAATTATATGTCTAGGTATGGGTGGTATTATAATTGAATTAAAATATTACTAATTAATAATAAATGAAAAAATTTTAGTGAAGGTACATGATTTTGAATGGGGGGGAGGGAGTTTCCTTATAAAATATTTTCATGATAACAGGTGTAAATAATGGTTCATAAGCAGGATACATGATATTTAAAAGTGTTATAATAATCTATACATCAAATTTAATGTATGTGGGACCTATAATAACACATCCAAACAAAATAGAATAAATATTAAATGACATAACATAAAATGAGTACTTGATAAGAGAGGGGAGTGGAAGATTCCTAACCAAATTGTGTGATTCCAAAGGCATGGGGAGGACATCATGTGAGCTTTTCGGATCCTTGGGAGGACATTAGAGAGTGTAGGTAAGAGTATGGATGTGTAATGTATATTTTTAGTGAAAATAAATGGGATATTGGGTTGGTTTATATTTGAAAGGATGATGTTTCTTTATTATTCTTGTTTTTGACATTACATAAAAAAATTTATCAAACCACAAACCATCTTATGGTTTATTCCCATGATTATTGCCAAATGGTATTGGTTGTAATTATTTTATATGTCTATGGGTAGAACATATTAATATATTTCCATTGGTAATTTGAATATGAGGCACAATCATAAAGAAATGATTTTAAAACTATAAAATATATAATAGGTTTTGGAGAAATCAGAACATATTTATAAAATAAATTAAACATACATAAAATCATAATATTCTAAATTGAAAACATATATTTGGTTATGTATCGCATTAACATCTCTTTTTACCTCAAATTTATATCATTAAGATGTTAGTAAACACAATGTATATTTATATGGTATTTAAATTATAACATAAAATTATATTATCCAATAATAATTTGATATATTCACCATTAGATAATTTTTACATATTAATTCCATAAGTAGTTTTAATTTCCTTTATATAATTTTCTGAATATATGAATTTTCACTCATAAAGTAATTAATGACATTTATTAAAAATGAGGGGTTTGGTGAGAAAAACACTTTTCAAACTATTATAAAAATTAAATTAAACATCATAAAAATTATATTATAATTTCTATATGATAATAAATATTTAATAATATAAAATATTGTTTATTTAAAAATTTCATTAATTAATAAATTCATTAATAGAATTTTTATATTAATAAAAAATCAAACTTTTTTTATTGTATCAAAATAAATACCAATCAAAACATAATAATAATAAGTTGAATATATATTCATTAATCTATAAATAAATATACATATTCATATTTATAGGGTCTTGATTCATATCTCACGAATAAACCAGAAGACACCATTAGAGTAAGGTGTGTGATGTTGATACTTTCATGGGGTAGTTCAGAGAACCTGGTTTGGGTCGTGATACTGATTTTCATGAAATTATCCTCTAAAAAATATCACTCATTCTTATGTTGATGGATATTGGCTTGGTGTGGTCATTGGAAAAGCCCAGAAATACTATCTCCCTTACATTTTCCAATAAACGGGCCTCATATGGTATGATCCTACTGGTTGAGGCCATCACTTCTTTGGTATTTCTCAATTTGATTTGTTAAATCTCTATATTTATACTATTCATAAGATCAATGATCAATGACTATATTATAAATTATAGTGATACTTAATGGTCTTTTAAAACTGATAGAATAAAACATAAATAGTATATTTGATTTCAATAACCATATTACATAATGATAAATTTAAATTAATAAAAAATTGGAATTTTATTTATAACAGGTTGGGTTATTATAAAATTCCACCAATTAATATTTTCACCCTGGAAATTTAATTTTCCTACACAAAAGAATATGATGGTATGTTTTTTCGTTATTTCCTTATGTTCCCACATCACTTTTTTATGATTTTGGGTTCTCCACATCACTTTGAAAAGGTGTATTTTCTTATTTCATATAAAATTTTCTCTATGATATACTCTTTTATTGGATACTATTCATAGGAAATAATATTCTCAAATGGTAACTCCTCTGGAATGAGTACATTTGGGGGTCTAGTATGTACTTTCTCAATAGGGACAAGTGGAATAAATCTGGTTCTTGAGATAGGATCAGTGTGAGTACTGGTCAATATGATACTTTTCTAATGCGATCAAAGATCTCAAGGGGGATGATAAATCTTGGAATAAGTTTTATCTTCTTTCCAAATCTCACCAATTTATTCTAAGGTAATAGGCGGATTAATATAATGTCTCCAATTTAAAACACTATGTCTCATCGATGATTGATTGTATAGCTCTTCTTCCGACTCTAACCATCTTTAGTGCGTTGTTGTATAGTCTTAACATTATCTACTATTTTCTTAACCATTTATATATATATAAGGTTTCATTCAACAACTTCATCCCACAATTAAGTATTTCTACACCTCTTATCATAAATTGATTCATTGAGAGCCATTTGGATGCTCTAGTGGAAACTGTTTTTGTAAGAGAACTAATCCAAAGGAAGATGTTTTTCCCATCTTTTTTGGAGTTCCATAGATCACGATCACAACATTTCAACCAATTTGAAATAGTTCTATAGTATTTGATATTAATTTGAGTATGAAAATATATAATGAATTGTATCTCCTTGTTTATTGAATGTTTGATACTTTTATAGAACATGGAGGTGCATTTCAGACCATGATCTGATATAATATATTGTTCTAATCCATGTAGCCTAACCACTTCTCTGATATATAGCAGGGAAAGATGAGCCAATGAGATGTACTCTCAAATTGTGATAAAGTGATCTATCATTATAAAAGGATCCACAATAAACCATATAGCATTGTTTCCCTGAGATCTCATTGGATGTCTTGTAGCAATGTCAAGGGTGATATTCTCCCATTCACTTATTGGTATGCCAAATTGTTGCATTATCCCTTTTGACTTATTCCTTTCATCCTTCAGTTGCTGGCATACCGGGCACATTGATGTATATTCAATGATCTTGTTATTTATACTATCCAAACAAGACTGCTCATGGTGATTTCCATACATCATTATGATTTCAAGGTAAACAGAGAATGCCGATCTATGTTCATAATCCAATAGTTACTTCCTTAACTCGTGATTTTATGGAACCCATAGTCTTAACCCCAAATCTCGTAATAAATTCTTAATAAATTTTAAAAACTAAGGACTTCCCCTTTAACATTTATTTCATCCTTATTTTGAATATCCATGTCATTTCTTAGAGCATCATTTATCTATTCCAAAAGAAATGGCTGTGAAATAATTTATGATTAGATTCATGATTTTTCTTCCTTATGATTCCCATGTTCATCCATTGTAGGTTTATAAATATTGGATCTTTATCAATTATAATCATTGATAAATATTCCTGATTATTTCAACATATATAGTCTACCAAATTATTTTATTTAATGGGATGAATGTGGATTGAGTGGTCTTAATCCAATATGAGATTTAACAATCCTTACTAGATCATATTTATCTCTTTCAATTTTACTACATATTTGAGTCTCTTGTGATCAGTATACATATCACTAATTTCCCCATAGATATAATTACTCCATATATCCTATAAAAAACATAGATTTTAACTCCAGATCATTATTGGGATAGTTAGGCTCATGAATTTTCAATATTCATAAGTTGTAGGAAGTGAAATTGTCATTATTCATTAACAAAAAGCTAAATACCATCTTTGATGAATCTTTGAATACTATGAAAATTTCTCAACATGTGGGTACTGTGAGCACATGGGAATTGATAAGCCTCATTTTTTACTCCTTCAATATTTCAAAACATTCATCGTCCCAAGTAAAGATGACACCATTCCAAGTTATTTTTATAATAGGGTTTTATAATCACATGAAATTTCTCGCAAATAAGAAATAATACCAATGTATCCCGAGAATACAATATACATCCGTAACAATTTATGGTCTCATGAATCATTCAACTGAATCTATATTTGAATGGTCCACAGATATACCATTCATTTTGATGATGTTTCCCGTGAAATGTAATTTCTTCCACCATAAGTAACATTTTATGTATATAGAATAAATATTCTCATTTTTTATGGTCATTATCACTATATTCAAATGAACCTTATGATACTCCTTTATTTTTGAGTATATTATTTTATAATCAATAAATACTTCCCCAAATTTTTTGATGTAATACCAAAAGACACTACTCTACAATTATATAAAGATTCATGGAGAATTTTTGAGTCTGAATAGCATTACTATGAACTCATATTGTGTATACATTGTATAAAAAGCATCATTTTTTATATCTTTATTATTCAACCCTTCTTGATAAAATCCCTACAGATGATCCATCAAGTATACATATTGTTCCCTATGTAGCTAATTGAACAAGTTAGCATTATATAATAGGGGATACATGTTCTTTATAATAATATTTTTCAGAAAATGTTAATCAATACAGTGGTGCATTGAGCAATCATCATTTTTGATGAAGATGGATGGTAGACCCCATGGGAATGCACATTGGAATATTAACTATTTATCCATATTCTCAAAAAAGTATTTCATCAACTCCACAATTTCTAGAAAAAATAAATTATTAATAGATTCTGGGATAATAGCAACATCCATGGTATAATTTTGATCGAAATTCGACCTCTTGAAAAGGTAGAAGACTAAAAAATTCCTCAAAAATGGATTAGTGTATTACATTATAATAGGTATACCATAGAGTATGGTTATTAACAAAGACTCAATCATCTGACCATGATATGATATCATATTATAAAATAATTTCATTGATGTAGATGTTGGTGATAAAAAATATTCATCCTCTACCATTCACTTCTATAGAATTACGGGGGGGGGGGGGGGGGGGGTCAATTACCTATAAAGAGAGTTATTTCCATCTAATGGGAATTTATTTTTTCCTTATATTATAAAATCTAATAAATTCTTCAAAGTGCATAAAATTCCCTCATTGATAATATACAAAAAATTTCTA
Source organism: Viscum album (assembly GCA_963277665.1). Lineage (NCBI taxonomy): Eukaryota > Viridiplantae > Streptophyta > Magnoliopsida > Santalales > Viscaceae > Viscum > Viscum album. The sequence continues at coordinate 956,833,981 of OY728126.1, forward strand.
TGACTTTCAACCCATAAATGTTTATATTGGTGGAGTTATTTTCTTGGTATACAATAATCTCCCCATTTCACATATTCACTAACACCACTACTTTTATGATTTTTAGTAATGTTTGGATTGTTTTTATATTAATTTGGGATATGAAAGAATGCATATAACCATGATAAAAACATCTCTTTTCTATTCATTGAGTTAATAACTAGTATACCAGTCACCACATCATTTTTTGGATTCATAGTGGGTTAGTGATGGAAAAATATCTCCCTTTTTTCCTTGAAGGTAGTTTGTTGTCTTAGAAAACACTTGGAATATGGATTTTTTTTACAAAGTTCCATGGTTCTATGCATTTGAGGAAATGAGAAATTTATGACCCCAAGCTTCCACAGTACATTTCCCTTTGAATAATTCAATAGCTTTTATTACATGCACTTTGAGATTCTAACACACCATGACCAATCAAACTAGTAGAAATGAATAGTAATACCCATTTTTTGAAATTTTATTAATATTAATTTTTAAAATGGACCTATTTTCTGGATTCAGAATATAAAAATTATGTTAGGGTGAATTTATTGTATATTTCTGAGAACATCCATTTATTGATAAATATTGAAAACACTACGTTATTGTTTAAAACCGACTTTTTATTTAAATAATTAGTTATTTTATTTTAATTTACTTTAGTTAAAAATAGATACATAATAAATATACATGTCCTATGTAATTTATTGAAGTCATTTTATAATAAATTAAAATATATAAAACTTTATTGAACTTTTTACCGTCTTTTACCCACCTTCTAGGAGCGTTTACGAATTTGCATAAATCTAATTTTTACTGCTTCTCAGAGTTGAATTTCAAAAATTCGTGATAAATTATTGACATCAGTATGTAAAATTTGGTTCAATAATATGAAAATCACTTTTCGTGAATAGTAACTTTTGACTTTTATTTACCACTATTAAAAGTAAATAGGGTAATTAATGGTGAAATTGATATTATCATTACACTAACACATGTCCTAATCCTATTGGATAATTATAATTCGACCAAAGAAAGCCTTATGTATAAAATATGGCCCCCTTTTGGGCCACTTGGATAAAATTAGGATATTTATTATTATCTCATTTAAAGAAGAGTTAAAATAGTTGAATTCAATGTTTAATAACTAAACCATTTTTAATATAGGGATTTACATAATATAAAATTGACTATATATATTCATTAAAAAAATAAAAATATTTCCTACATAATGGTATTTTATTTATAAATTTTATACATTAAAAATTTTAATTTATTTATGTCACAATGATGATGTAGTAATTACCTTATTAATGAATGATTAAAATAATTAATATTATAAATATCCAAATAAATTTAATATGATACTTTTGAGGAATTACACTAAATATCTAGGATAATATGACATGTTATTGTTGATTAAATAATTTTTTTTCAAAGTAATTATGTTGTTACGATTTTCACAAAAACCAAATAATAAAGAGTGTCAAATTTACATAACTGAGTTTTTAAAACAAATACTGTATAATTGATTGATATATTATTGTTAAAAATATATGGTTTGAAAAAAGGACTTATACAATGTTATATATATTAATAATGAACCATTTGATGTTCACATATCTTGTTATAATATGTTTATTAACCATATAATATAAAAATACAACGATACTTGTTAAATGTCAAACTATATAACTAGGAATTTAATCGTAATGATAAGGTTAATATGTTGACCTAAACCTATCTAAAACCTATGGTTTAAGGGTAATCTACCTTTTCCAACCTTATCCTCAGAATAATTCATTTTTATCTCTTAGAAACCAAAAATTATTTTATTATAAAATAATATTTCAAGCTTTTCCGAAAGTGACTTTCACCTTTCTTATAAAAAGGCACATCTTCTTCTCATATTTTCACAACATCAAAAGCCATTTGGCTCGAAAAATCCCAACCAAAATATCCTCCCATCATTCATCCCTTAATCCTAGAGGCCCTCCTTTGGTCATAAATCCAACCTATGGAGCCATTTTGATCAAATAAAAAGGAAGAACCCTAAGAAGAGGTAAACATTTTATTACCTCTTTCATGTTATTTTCTTCTGAAACATTATTTTTCACTATTTCTTCCATTTAAAATAATAAATCTATTTTTTCTGATATAATATGATGGTATTATAAAAATTTTACAACCATATTCATTATTCTATGAATTATATAAATGAAAAAGTCACCATAAGTGCGTACATATGGCTTACCGTCTCCACGTCATGGGGTAGTTTGTAATTCAAACACTTCATTATTTGTAAGGGTATAATAATGAGTATAACTGATGAAAATAATAAATATAACATGTTAATAATTCATTATATATGATATAACATCCAATTAAATTTTATTTCACCATCAATGTAATTATATTGTCTCCCATTAGTATGTACAGATTAATGTCTGCACGAACACGTCGAGATTAATTCCCTATCGTAATAATTGAATAATAATTTTCAAATTTGGATTAAAAATAATATTTAAGAACATAATATAATTATGAATATGAATATTATACATCATATCCATAAAATTCATGTCTTACGTAACCAAGCATATAAAATAAAACAAATTAGTTAACACTTGAAATGTTGATACTACTGAAATATTATTAACAATGAAATATTAGAGGATCATATATGATATCAAATTTATTTATATAGTTCTTGTATGATTTAATAACAATGTTTTAACTATTATATAAGTGATTAAAATACCATAAACCAATGAAAAGTAAAGATAAGGGTTAATTCCCCAATCTCTTTATTATCTGAGGTTTTTTTTACGTAAGTATCTACTGGGACTTATTTATCATTCACATCTGTGTTTTCTTAAAAATATATATAATTTTTTTAATATTTACTCGAAAATGGGTTTAAGTCATTTATACCCTTATTTGAACTCATATTTTTTTAAAGAAATATTTTTTTTTATTTTTCAAACAAGGTACTTTATGACCATTTTCAACAAAATTAAGGTAAGAATGTTTTTTAACATATACTGCGGGTGGGGCTATTTTCCACCTTTAAAACACCATCTAAAATTTCCTTACTAGATTATAAGAATATTTTCAAAAAGAATGTTTTTTATAATTACATATCTCTTAATAGATTTCAAAATAAAACGAGATATTTCTCTTAAAAAGTTTTGATTTCATCTATGTCAACAACCTTTTATAGATTTTAAACATGTTTGATGTTGATTTATTATGATAAAAATCATCCATATTGTATATATGGTTTGAAAATATATTTGACTGTGGATGTGTTATTTTTATACAATTCATTTTTAATTGATAAAGTATTGACATTTATTATTATAGTTTTAATATTAATGTTTATGTTATGATTAATCTTTTTCATATAAAGAATGAATTTGACTTAGTAAGTGACAGGTAGAGCCCTCTATAACTCCTTGATGCATCGGTAGGTCTAATGATACAAACTAGTGTCCTGTCACAAGTCCTTGAAAAATCATATTTGTAGTCTTGGCACAAGACCTTGACTATTTGGTTATAAAGTCTGGAATTTGGTAATCCATCATTATGAATGTTGATATTGATATTGCATGTGATTATTAGACTAGTAGAATATCTTTGTTAATAAGTAAATGGAATTATTTTATTTTATCCGTTCCATATTATGATGAATTTTATGTTTAAAAGGCTTTTTAGTCTTATACATTTCCTTAGATGTTTATGATTGTTTATGAATGTTTTTCGTTATATTGTAGTCCTTACAAAGCATCTAACATCACCCCTTTCGATGTTATATTTTTCCCAGGATGTGAAGAAGTATTTTATGGTTGACCTGTAGAGATAGGATAAAGATATAAGTGTGTTAAAAATGAGAAAAAATGTTTTTGATGTTTTTATTTCATGATGTAATGTAAACATTATGAATGTATCTAGTACTTACAAGGATAATAATCTAATTAGTATTTCAGGATTTGGTCCCTTGTTATCATGCCAATGTCATGTTATAATGCATTGAATCCAGGGAACTAGGTTCAGGGTGTTATAGTTCGTATCAGAAGATGTCTAGTACAATCCAGGAAATCTAGATTTAGAAAAACACTGATTAGAGAACATTACCCAATGATATAATTTTATGTTTGGTATATAAGAACATCCAAGAATTTTGGTACTATAGAGATTTTTTGCGTTTTCCAAGCAATACATCCATGTCTGGATAAGAGCAGGTAGAGGTGCATCTAGCACAGATGTACCTAGGGGTAAAGTCTGAAATCACCAAGTTGATATAGACTCAAATGGGAACTGGTGCACGATAAGAGGCCTTGCTACACTCTTGGTTACGACACTCTTGGGTGATATTCTTGGGATAATCCTCATTTTATTTACAAAAAATTAGGAAGGGTTTATGAGTATATACTTCTTGAATGATTTTTTTATGAATATGGATTATATCCTTAAAATGTTCAATTTTTTTAAACTATTTTACAAGGATGGAATTATGTATTGTGATTCATAAACAAATCTAGGTTATGACATTGTATAGAAATGCCACCTATTTGAAGAAATGTAAACTGTGTCAATGAACCTAATACATTTAGGGATTCCCCACCTACTCAAAATAATTATAGTGGAGATAGTTAAGCAACTGGTGTAGACAAGCTTATCACCATAATGGGACAACTCACTCAGGTTTCGAATAACAACCTTACCCATAAAGAGCACCCTGATCCACAACACAGAGGATCAATGTTAGACAGCTTCATTCGGCTACAACCACCAATATTCAATGGGAGTACAAATCCATTAGTAGTTGAGAAATGGACAAATTCTTTAGAGAAAATATTTCATGCTTTGGGGAGTTGCGAATGAGAAAAAGTAGTAATGGTAGTTTATCACCTCACGGGAGATGCAAATAAATGGTGGTCATTAATCCAAAACACAAATGAAGATGAAGATGTATCTAACATGGAATAGAGGGAGTTTAAAAATACTTTCCTAGAAAAATACTTTCCTTGTGACTATCAAGTGGATATGGAAAGGTAATTTTTGAGTCTAAGGGAAAAAGAGGATGGAAATGTCACAATGTATGTGGATAAATGCACATGGTTAGGAAGGAACACAGTAGAGTATATACGTAAACCAAAAATTATGATTGATTGATTATTTAATGGGTTAAAACCATTTCTTTTTAGAGCATTCGTCTCACTATCCTTCTCATCATACGAAGATATTTTATCATGCGCTGTCAAGACAGAAAATAAATTCTCTAGGTCTTATGACATTAAAGAAAAGAAATAGGAAAAGAGATCGGGTGAACACTCTGGAAATGGAAATAAAGGAAAGAAGAGAAAAGTTGAATATCCATCCTATGATAAATGTGTAAAAAACACCTCAGTACTTGCATGAATGTAATGGGATTCTATTACAAGTGTGGTGAAAAAGATCAACAAGCTCGTCATTACAGGGGAATGAAATTGGTAGTCAATGTTGAAATATTCATTTGTAAAGATAAGGGGCATTATGCAAATGAATGTATTAAGATCCAAGGGATATTTCCTCAAAAAAGGCCAAGGGAGTAAGGCCAAGTTATGCAATCTTTAATACTAAGGTTGACGCTCTGAAAGACGTGGTGGAAAAAAATTAAGTGGTTTCCTCAACTTTATCCAATGGTTTATTTGATTATGGATCATTGCATTATTTTATATCTTCCCATTTTGCGTTGAAAATTAAATATTTTCAATTTGACTTAACAAGGGAGTTGTTAGTCAATACTTCTAAAGGAAGTATCATCACAACATTGATTTGTGAACCAATTATATAAGAATATATAAACGTTCCTTATATTCTAATCTCATCGTCATACACATTATTGAATTTGATATAATCCTTAGAATGGATTGGCTTTCGGACAATTATGTGAATATTTATTTTAAGATGTATGAGGATATAATTTTCGATGATGATAAAGACTAGATTATCTTTAGAAAAGACATGACATCACATGATTCTTAGGTAGATATACCCCATGTAGCTCTACTAAATTTAATTATTGTGGATGAAGAGAATGAAATAACTAAGGGTGAGGAAAATAATGTTTGAATAGAGGATGTACCTATTGTGGAAGAATATATTGGTGTGTTTCTAGAGGATTTACCTAGACATCCTCTATAATAGGAAATTGAGTATTACATTGATTTAATTCATAGTTCAAGCCCCATATTGAATACCCCTTATATAATGGACATTGTGGAATTAGTGGAACTAAAGAAACAACTAGAGGAATTTGTAACAATGAATTTATTCACCCTAGTGTTTCTCTATGGGGAGCCCATGTCCTTTTTGTTAAAAAGAAAGAATGATCTATGAGGCTGTGCATTAACTACAAATAGATCAATGCTATTACAATAAATAACAAGTATCCCCTACCTCGCATTGAGGATTTATTCGACCAACTTCATGGAGATCAATATTTTTCAAAGATAGACATTCGATCAGGATGTCATTAGTTTTGTGTAAAGAAAGAAGACATTTCGAAAACTACATTTCGAACCAGGTATAGGAATTATAAGAATATAGTAATGCCTTTTGGATTGACTTATGCACCCTATGTTTTCATGGATCTAATGAATAGTGTTTTCAAGGAATATCTTGATGACATTGAAGCGGTATTTATTGATGATATATTCGTATATTTCCAAAGATATGATGATTAAGAGAATCAATTGTGAATTATTAAAAACAATCATAGAAGAAGTTAATTATATTAGAAGTTTAGCAAGTGTGAATCCTGACATTAAGAGATTTCATTTCTTTGCCATATTGTCTTTAAGGATGTAATCTTTGTTGATCCTTCAATGACCAATGTAATCCAAGAATGGCCAGAACCGACTAGTGTAATTTAATTACACAGTATTATTGGTTTATCAGGTTATTATAGACATTTATTCCCGAATTTTTCCCGGTTGGTAACCCATTAACCAATATCACTCATAAAGGGGTTAAATTTTTTTGGACATAATAGTGTGAATAATGTTTTGAAAACTGAAGAGAAGATCAGTCAATGATTTTATCTTGAATCTACCATGAGGGAATGATGGGTTTCTAATTTATAAGGATGCTTCAAATAAAGGACATGGTTGTGTCCTTATGTAGAATGACATAGATATTTCTTATGCATCACGATTGCTAAAAATCATTGAGAAAAAGTATCCTACTCATGATCTAGAGTTATAAGCTGTAATCTTTACTCCAAAAAAATGGAGACACTATCTATATGGTGAAAAATGTGAGATATATACTGATCACAAGAGTTTAAAGTATATATTCTCATAAAAAGAACTCAATATGAGGCAAAGATGATGACTTGAACTACTCAAGGATTATGATTTCACTATACACTACCACTCGAGGACGCCAAATACGTTGGACGAAGATTTGAGAAAAAATGATCATGGAGTTTTGAGAAATATGAGAGGTGAAAGGGATCTTATTTGAATGGATCTAGTAAAGATGTATATGGGAATAACAATGAAAGGTGAAACATCTATACTTATTCAAATGATTGTCAAACCATCTTTACTCGAATGGATAAAAAGTTCTCAGACTCATGATGAGGTGTTTTAAAAGAAGATCAATTCTATAAATGATGAGAGACTAAGTGACAGCGTATATGAAGATGAAAATTTGATATATCGATAACGAATTTTTGTTTCTGATATACCTGATCTAAAAGGGAATTGTTGGATTATGCTTATAGATCCAATTTCCCTATACACCCTGGGAGCACCAAGAAGTATGGATATTTCAAGGACCATTTTTGGTGGGACAACAGGAAGTGAGCTATTTCAGTTTATGTGTCAATATGTATGGTTGTTAACTTGTGAAATATGGAAGGCAACAACCTGGAGGAGTCATGCAACCTCTTCTGATACCCGAGTGTAAATGGGATAATATTAAGCTGGACTTTGACATGGGGATACTAAAGACTCCTAGAATGAATGATGCAATATGTGTTATTGTTGATCGTCTTTCCAAATCAGCATATTTTATTACTATAAGAAATGATTTACCACTTGAACTTATAAGAAGACTATATATTAATGAAGCTTTAAGACTCCATGGTGTACCCCTATCGATTGTTTCTTATTGTGATCCTTGTTTTACATCAAGATTCTGGAAAAGCCTCCAGAAGGCATTGGATACGAAAGATTTTTTGAGCACTGCCTACCACCCTCAAACCGATGGACAATTAGAACAGACTATTCAAACCTTAGAAGACATGTTGAGATCTTTCTAACATAACTTTCCTGGAAGGTGGATTAAATATTTAAATCGGATAGAATTTTCCTATAACAATAGATTCCATTCAAGTATTCAGATGGCACCATATGAAGCGCTATATGGAAAGTGATGTTTCACACCTACTTATTGGGATTCTGTTGGTGAAAGAAAACTCATAGACACATAACTTTTTGAGGAAATAATGGAAAAGGTAATGGTTATCCGATCCCACATCAAAACATCCCAGTGTAGGCAAAAGAGGAATGCTGATATACGAAGGAAGGATTTTAAATTTCAAGTTGGAGACAATGTTTTAATGAAGGTATCTCCATGGAAGTGTGTTATATGTTTCGGTAAGAAGGGTAAATTGAGTCACAGGTACATTGTACCTTTCCAAATTATATAATGAATTGGGGCTGAATCGTTCCATTTTTAAATGTCACAATGTATCTCCAAAGTTCATGATTTTTTCCACAAATAACTATTAAGAAGTTACATGCTTAACCCAATGCATGTACTCACCTATGAGGAAATTGAACTGGAACATGATTTTTCATATTGTGAAGATCCTGTCAAAATTTTTGATAATAGAGAAAACGTTCTATGAAACCGGATGACTCGTCAGTTAAAATTTCTATAGAGAAACCATAAGTTAGAAGAGTCTATGTGGGATCCCGAGGAACATATGATGACGAACCACCTGAATAATTTTGTGTGATAGTATTCTATAAATTTCGAGGATGAAATTATTTGAAGGAGGAAAAAATGTAACACCCCATGCTTCCAAGGTATGTTTATATTTGAATAATGTAATATTTTGCATTGTATGCAACTTTGAGATTCTAACACACCGTGACAAATCAACCTAGTCATTATGGATAGTAACTCTCACTTTTTGAAATTTTATAAATTTTAATTTTCAAAAGGGACTTAATTTTTTTATTTAGAATATCAAAATTAGCTTAGTGTGAGTTTTTGGTATTTTTCTGAGAACATTTAAATTTTGATGAATAGTGAAAACACTGCATTACTATTTAAAAGTGACATTTTATGTAAATAACTTGTTATTTTATTTTAATCTATTTTATGTCAAAATAGATACATAATACCAATATATGTTCAATGTAATTTGTTGGAGTAATTTTATAATAAATTTAGATACATAAAATTTTATTGAACTTTTTATCATATTTTACCCACCTTCTAGGAGAATTTACGAATTTGCATAAAACATAATTTTACCGCTTCTGTGTGTTGAATTTCAAAAATCTGAAAGACATGGTTTACATCAGTAAGAAAAATGTGGTTCAATAAGATGAAAATATTTTTTTGTGAATAGTAAATTTGGACTTTTATTTACCATGGGTAAAAGTAAATAGGGTAATGTCTAAATTTTCACCTAATCATAGTCCTTGATCAGTAAATTTGGACTTTTATTTACCATGTGGTTCTATAACCCCATGCATGATAAGACTCTAAGAAGAATGCCCCATTCCACCCAATCATATGCCTTCATCATGTTTAAATTTTCCACCAAATTTCCCCCAAATGATATATTTTTTATTCCAGTTACTATTTCTGATACCACTCCAATTGTGCCTTGGATTGACCTCCCGTTAATGAAACCATGTTTCTCTATGGCCATCCAATAATTTAGGTGGATATCCAGTCTTTTGTTGAGAATGGTGGCCAGAGACTTGTGTGGTATAATACACATACTTATGGCCTGATGCTAATTAATGGACTAAAGATTACACACCATAGTATGAAGAACCATTTTGGTTTCATAGGATATATGCTGAAGATCCCCACCATGAAAAAAATCATAGACATCACTCACAAGGTCCCTTTTTACAATGTCTCGCACCATCCTGTAAAAAGACCATAGTAAGCCCTTTGACCCAGGTGCACCATCGGGGTTTAGAGGCCAAATATCCTCTTGAACGTCATCCTCATCCAGAGTCCTCCTCAAGCCCCCATAAATGTCCTCCAAAACACAACTTGGAATGACCTCAAAAATATCAGCAGCACCTCTCAGATAAACTTCTTCCATACATGGATTTGGAGCTTCCAATACAGATTTGATATCCCCTTTAACTATGTCCCCTACCACATCGTGATCACTAGAGTGGGAACCATCTTCTCTATGAATATTATTCCACTAAACAAGTCGACGTTCTCTAATGCATGCATGAAAGTAGCTAGAATTACAATCCCCCTCACGAAGCCATCTGAATCTAGCTCCCTCTCTGGACATCCACACCCATTATAGTATAGAATCAGTGAGATGATATTTTTTATATCTATTTTTTCTATAGATATTCATCCCTTTTTTTTTCCATGAAATTCTACAAGAGTTCAACCTCTTTACTTTTGTCAATCAAATCCTAATCATGAGTGGGAATATTTTTTTTCAAGAGAAAAAGTGATTTTTGAGCCATCTCTGTATATTGTAAAGAGTGATTTATAAATTACCCCGAGGATGGATATCCCAAGCTTCTCAGACATCATTGAAGAAACTTGGATCCTCTATCCACATTTTGGAAAACATGGCATATTTCTCCCTCGACTACCTGATCAAGTTGACAGTAGGTGTGTCTCCCACTATATTGGTTATTATACTATGTAAATCTTCTTTCCTAATAGCCCGCATCCAAAAGACTTTTCATGGCCATGAATTTATTGAAATAATTACTAGTTTTCTTTGGAAAATCACCACCCCCCTTTGTTCTCCTCACGGCTTGTGATATTGTGGAAATCACCCCAAACATTCTATATGAAATCCTTAGGTTTTACACCCTATAACTATCTCTATAATCACTCTATGATCTAGATGTTTCACTTGGAGTAGATGAAGGAAAATAAAAACACATGATTCCCAACTGTAATTCTAGTATTCAGTGATTGATATGACGCACTCAGAAGATAAACGATAACATGGTCCTTCCAAAATAGTGATATATAAGAGTTGGGAGGATCCCCATGCATAAGCTGAAAATCATGATCCATTGATCATACTCATTAATCATGCTAGATTCATATTTTGGTTCTAGTATAGAGAGCATAGAAACATGATTGTTAAAAAAATCATTGACGATGAAGTTAGAAATCACCCTAACCACAATGCAACAAGCATTTTATATAAAGACATTACACATTGAACCGAGCTCATCTGGATTTGGCCACAGACTCCTGGCCCTTTGGCATGATGTGATGATATTTCACATATCAGAGCAACCAATTTAGATTGAGAACGAGTTCGAATACTAACATACCCTTACGAGGTTTCCCCTGGAGAAACAAGACCTTTATAAATAGTCTTGTGAGTAACTCCTGGAGAATCAAAGCCATTCCTTTCAATCAAAATGTGATCCATCTTCAATTTTCCTTGTAGGAGATCGATTAGTGGAAGGAGAAGAAATCGATTCTAGTAAATATGGAGGGGATTACACCATTGTATTATAGGTCAAGGACAGAAGAGGAGGCTCTGCAGGAAAAGAGAGCGGGGAAGCTTTATGATCACTCGATCATGACTCCATCATGTTGATCCATGAGATGAATATATTAGTTGAATAAAAATTCTCAACAAATAGAGAATACATCCACGGAAAAAATCATTGGATTGTATCTATGGGAGTAGTACCCTACACATGAATCTAATCCAAAGAAACCCCGCCCAGGGCTCAGTGACCAGGAAAAAAATCACTAGAGGTAGAAGAAAACCCATCACCAAAAGAAAAATGCTTGGAAGAGGCGGACTCCAACGTATGCACTAAGGGAACATAATCAACACCTTTTCCCCAATCTCATCTCCTAGGGCCTAAAGGGAATCAGAAGTGATAATGATGAGCTAAAAATTTAGGTATCTCCATATAATTGAAATCCTCCTGTCGAGATTTGCAGCAAACCTGTAGAGAATGACCGGAGATGTGGAAGAGAGAGAAAATCCTATGAATGTCCAGATAATGTAGTGGTGGATGAAAATCCATCATCCATTAGATCCATATCAGAAGGTGGTCCTATAGGTGAAGATAAATATCCATGAAAATGCAGATCCTCATAACTTAGTCCTCTACCAAATGGGATGTCCTTTCATCAATGCACAAAAAACAAACTAGTGAATCCAAAATTTCCTTACGAAAGGACACATTCATGAGTGGAAGAGGTAACCCTAGAAGAAATATCTAGACCACCACCCTGGAGAATTCCCTTATGAAATGAACTTCCATCTACCAATGAGATAGGGAGATCCTCTATCACCCCACGGTGTGCTGACTCTTACAGAAAGTCATCAAAATGTCCACCCTAGAATCAATGATGATGAATAACACCTTCTGATATAGAAATGATATTGTCGATGGAAAATATAAACCACATCGCCCGACGTAATATTTAAAAAAAGTTATAAGAGGCCTGTTGATAAAGAACCGCACTACCATTTTCCACTAAATATCCAAGGACGCAGCTGTGAAGAACGTCGCCAAAACCTTGATCATATAGGATAAATTTTCCAAGATGGAATAGGAATCCAGTAGATCATCTGCGGAAGAATTATGTACCAGATCCATGCCTGGGGGAGGACATAGAAGATAATACATGAATGCGGGATGATGGAGACGAGTCGAGCCAACACCGATTGGTGGAGAGCCAATCATAAAAGAGGAGGAACCCCTTAGGGGAACTAGGGAAACAAGAGGGAGAGCATTTGAATCCATTCAGAAAAAAATCCTTCAGAGAAAGTTAGATCCCAAACTGAGGGAGGATTCATGGAATTCAACTCGAACATATCTCAATTAAAGGATAAAGCCATGTATGTGAATAAACAAGGAATAACATTAAGAAGACAATAAAAGATAGATTACAGGAATTTCAATGGGGAATAAAATGTGTAGGAATCATAAACATGAATAATTAGACATTATATATCCTTGTAATTATGAAGAAAACTTGTGAAATGTGGAAACGACATTAAACATTACATCATAAACTTAGGTCATGTATACATCAACCATGACCTCTGGATGGAAAATTTCCCAGAAAAGAATTAGGTCCACTCTCTACCCCAACCTGAGATATCATGATACTAACCACTTCCCAATTCATTGTAGGGATCTCTATTTGCACCCATAATATTAATTTCATTCTTATTTTGAAATTTTCCATATAGATCCTAAAACATGATTTCATTCATCTTTATAACACATTCCTTGATTAAGAAATGTTTAATAAATATACATAAGTCCCCATGAAATATGTATATGAAAATAATGGTGAATAACTTTGATATAGAAATTCATATGGTATTTACTACACAATTGTTTTTCCATGGTAAATTGTTGGGAAATTTAATCTGCACAATGGTGTTACATAAAAATTCATAAAAATATTTTATGAGAGAGAATGGTATCTCTCATAATTTAAACATAAAATGGAAATTAATAGGGACATGGAAGTATATGCCTCAAAATTAGTGAACAAAAATATAATTTATAGGTTTATAATGAAACTATAACATAGAAGATAAGGGGAGGATACCTAGTGGTATTTTGGAATAGTAATGTCATAGGTAAAGTCCAAATGGGGGAGGATAAATGAACTATGATTCACATAACATCAATTTTATAGTAATTTAATGATTTTAAGTTAATGTAAAAATATTCAATTGAAATTAAAAGAAACAATTTCAAAGAAGGTTCATGAATGTTATAGCAGGAGAAGAAGGTTCCTTACAAATTATCATTACAAATTATCATTATGGTAATAGGTGTTCATAAAGGTTCACATGAAGTATTAATGAGAGTGAAATGGGATATCACCATTTATATATCAAATTAAAATTAAGTGGGATATGGAATAACATATCATATTATTGTTAAATGGAAATTAAAAGACATAACATAAATAGAGTGATTTATAAAAAAAGAGATTGGAAGATCCCTTACATGAATGCTTTACTAAAAAGTCTTAAGATAGACTTATAGAGTTCATTAGGGTCATTGAGAGGACTATAGAGTGTGTAGAGAAGAGTTTAAACAAGATATAAGGTGTTTTAGTTATGTTTTCGGGAAGAATGTATTGGTTTACATTAGAAAGTATTGGGATTTAAATATTATTTTGGTGATGGAATATATAAAACAATTTCCATAACAAAAAAAAATTCACATGGTGGATTCCCATGGAGCCTACAAAAAGGTAGTGGTTTAAATTATTTTACAATTAAAAGGAATGAACATATTAAAATATAACCATTGGTGATATGGAGGTGAGACACACTATTAATGAAATTATTTTAATCCTTTAATATATATATCATAATCATTGGAGGATTCACGATGACTGTATAACATAAATAAAATTAACTTTAAATCATATTATTCTAAAGGAAAAATCATATAATTGATTATTTATACCATTAATATTACTCATTATGTCACTTTTGATACCATGAGTATTGGGAGAGGTTTAAAAATTTTGTTTCAACATACCCACACAACCAAATACCTAAGCTACAATTGATCCAATACTTCTACGATGTGTTGCTTGCTAAAGAGAGAACACTCATTCATTTCACAAGTGGTGGTTCTAATATTGATAAAAGTCATGTAGCTTCAAGACATAACATATGTAATAATGTTAAAAACACACATCAATTCCATAATTGAGAGCACTCTCAAGTAAAACAAGTCTAATAGAATCAATCCAAAGAGCCAAACAAGATGGTCGAGAATTTGTGTGAACTTCTAGGTCTGGTGTGAAAACTCAGGGTGGCTAGAAAAGCCCCAATATCATGTTAACCATAATATATGTTCCCTATACCTATCAATGTCTATGGGATCTATAGCTCATCATCTCTTCCAACTACCACATGTCCAGATATTCAAGTTGATCCACCTGAATCATCTAGAAAAATGGAGCTCAATTAATCTTTGGTTCAAGAGAACAACATACCTCAACAATCCGGAAACTTCATTAGAATCTTATTCCACCCCATTAAATTCCCTAATATTTAACCTATAACATATTATTTTATTATGGTAATATCATTTCTCAACCCCATTAGTTGTATCCTTATAATCTAAACCAATTCCAATATTTTCAACATAGTAGTAATTTCTAATAAATGTTATCATTATTTTTTCACAATCAAATGCGAAATACTCCTCCATATCCTACTATATTCCAATATCTTAGTGATCCATATTAGTTTACATCCTAATAAAAACCCTTTCTCAAGAACCCAAATCAAGGCCTCCTAATGTGGGGCATGGATATTCTTCTAAGCGAGAATGGTAATGTGATATCGATGATCATTCCTTCATCCAACATTCAAAACTCGATAAAATTGAAAAAAAATTGGTCAACATGAATCCCACATCAACCAATAGAGAAATATGTAATTCATCACAACTCTGAGCTCAACCATTTCCCATCCCCATGGGTAATGTATGTGAAATTTTACTTAGATCATGAAAATGAATTTATATTCCTCATGATGAATCATCTCAATCCCCTTAAATGTTGATCTTGAAAATTGAAATAAATAAAATCTAGAAAATAAACATGAAAAAACTCCATCACATCTATCCATTCCTATAATAAATCCATTTCATTTCCCCCATGTTGTCTTTAAATTATTAAATCCATTTAAACCAGATTCTAAAATGCATGAATTGTTTAGATTTATTGAAGTCAAAATTCTACTCTTCGATTCCATCAAACAATTTCATACTTATAAAATGTTTCATTTGGAATTTTGAACCCATAAGAGACAACATAGGTCCATTGATAATGTTTCAACCTAGTTGTCCATACTCGTGATGTAAAAAGTTCCAAGGACCCATACGGTTCCATTCCATGTAGTGAGTTCAATCATTAATCTAACATTGACTGTACTATGAGACTCAATAAGTTTCATTCCCAAATATATCTTCTCCACCCTTGATATAGGGCTCTAACACCCAATGGGTGTTGTAATACAGCTATTAAATAGATGTTTAGGATGTCCTGTGGATATAATTGTGGACGTCCTTTTTAGAGACAATGATATTATCATCCCTGGTGACCAAAATCCTTGAATTATAGGTATACCATTACTCATGGAATAAATAACCCATATTTATTAACACGAAGGAATCATATCCCTGGATTTTTCTAACTAATTGTTCAGGTTTAATATTTTTTAGTCCAGGTGATACACATCAATGAATCACTCTCTGTTTTCAACACATGAATCTGAATAACACTGTCAGAGTGTGTTAAACTCTTATCCATCATGTTCTTCAGGTTCTAATGATAGCGGAGTCTATGATTTCATAATACTCTTTAACCAAGTCATAAATAGATATTTTTTTGTGTAATTATCACATGTAATCTCTATTGATCAGAATGTTCTCGGAAACCCCTTTAAAATATCATCACACAGTTGAACCCAACTACCCCAATGTGGATGATAATGAGGAAAATGAACAAGAAAGATCATTTTTTGAATCAAATAAAATTATTCAACATTAATCATTTCCCATACATGATTCTGAAAATTATCTTTCAGGTGAGGTGAACCCAAACCAATGTGTTTATTTTTTCATAGTGATAGTGATGTTTGTGATATTATCTCCAATCTTAATAATCTGATCAATAGTGTGGTAAAAATTCCAAGTTATTAAGAGTATCACATGGAGATTATTGATCTAGAAAAATCTATTCAATCTCATATAGCCTTTGATCCACATTACTTATTAGGAGAATATTATGAAATAAGTGAGTTAAAAAAACTAGGATCTAATACAGTAATTTCATGTTATATGAGTCATACATAATTTTGAAATAAGAATTTAAACATCTTCCTAAATTTATAATCATAGAAAACCCACACTCAATGGGTTGAATTATTCTTCATGTTGAAGACAAAATAGAGGAAACCAAAATTTCATTTTAGCACCCGTTGATTAATAATAACATGAAAAATTTGGTACAAAATTATCCCATGAAAAATTAGTCCCACTAAAGGATATTTTTTTGGAAGAAAACTCTAGTTGGGATAATATGTTGGCCACCATCAGACTATGGGTAGTCATATGATACTATCCATCAATATAAAAAATAAATGAAATTATTTGTGTGAGGTGACCAATGTTTTCTATATCGTTTAGGAAATTTTAATTTATTTTTAGTTTTTAATTAAATGAATAATTATTTGTATTCCTTCATTAGAAGAGGTCATTTTCTAAAGCATCACCGGAGTGGAAACATGCCCTTCGCACCACATCAACATTCACTGACCCAGAACTAGATATAGATGAAGAACCACCAAATTTAATCAAGGGGGAACCTCTTTCCCTTTAACTCCATATTTTCCCTTTTTTATTTCTCTCTCTATCTCTATCTCCCTAGTTCTTCCTCGTCATCTATATCAAATTTTCCCAACACTATAGTCATACTTTTTTTTATCTTTTTTCTTTTGAGTGTGTATATATAATGAACATTAAAAACCAAAAAGAACCAAAAAATAGTCCTAATTAATTACCATTAAATTTTCATATTTATCATCTATTTTTGGGAGTCCAATGGATAGTTTTCTTCTCAATCAGTTTTTATTTTGATCATAAATTTTGAAAATATATTGTCAAGATCAATAATATTTAAAGGGAAAATTTTTTATTTGGAAATTAATTTTTCCTCAAACACGAGGAACAAAGTTATCTTTTATTTCAATGTCTATAATGGACATATTAAAAGAAATCACATCATCTTGTGTGTATTGTATATGTGGACACTTGTTCTAAATTTCCAACTGTTGTGTGCATTAATATAATATATGCATTTTCTTTACCACATGAAATTCACATTAGATAAATATCCTACCATTACCCTAACATTTATCTCCCATTGTAATCCCCTTAAAGCCTATTAAAACCATATTTTATATCCATATTTAAAGCCCAAAACCTTGTCCCACCCGTCATCTGCATATATATTTACTGCATAGTTTATTGAAATATAGGTTTGGGGTGGATATCATTTTGTTTACGATTTCCTTGATTTTAAGAATTATATCATTATCATGAGGGTAAATATATATTTAATTATGGGGGAGAGGTTGTAATTAAGTGAGTATTATGGATTCATATATATAAGAAATATTGTACAAATGATGTTGAAATATTTTCAAAAAATTTGAAAACATATATTAATATAAATCGTTGTGACTTGAAAAGGTAAAAAATCACCCTTACACAACTCATGATCATGTTATAACTATTAAAATTATTATTTTGTGGATACAAACCATAGGTTTTGAGATTATTCTATGATTTTTATCATTTAATACAAAAAAGGGACATATTATCATTAGGAGAGGTTTTCTATTTTGTAAATATTTCATCTTTTTAATCCCTTCAAATTTACCTTATATTTTGTTTCTTGATTCGAACAATAATACCCCTATACATATTGGTTTCCATTTCCTTCCTTGTTTCATTTAAAGAAATGTGCATTGTTTTAACCATGTTAGTCTTTTATCTCTTTATTCTACTCATTTTGACACTATATTTTTACAAACATTCACCCACTAAAAAATCCTAAAATGAACACTTTATTCATTTGATCTCTATATTTATGATTGGAATATGAGATATCATACAATCTATATGATTTTAATTTTTGTTTAGTGAATGGTTCAATCTCCATAATATGTTGTTATAATCATGAGAGGAGTATGATATAATTGCATTCATTCTCCATTTCAAATTTTGATCTTTAAAATTGATTGTTTTTTGAACATTATTAATATTATTTTTTTAAAAAACATTTATTGATGAAGAAACTAGTATAGGAACTTAGATTTGTGAAAAAAAATGTAGATATTTTTTGTAAATTGAAAATGAATGATTTAAATTTTTAATTTTTTTGTACCTGAGGACACACAAAATCTTGTGTATGGGAGAGATTATGTTCTTAATTTATTTATAATATTTTACTCCCTTTACTTATTTTTCATGAAGAGTGCATAATTTGTGTTAAATAATCATGTTTTATTATGAAATATAATTTTTGAGTAATTATTTATTAATTCATATTTGACTCATATTAATAATATAATAAGAACTCTTATAATAATTATACAAATTATGTGATTCATTTTTTGTAGGTTTCCTAATGAATGTTATTAAAAATAGTTAAATTTGATCTAGGGGAATTCCTCTATTAGAAGGGTAATATGGACCACAAAAAAGGCCCTTACAATATTTCAGATAAAATAATCCAACCATGAATATTTAATTTATGGGATAAATTCAAAAATGAAAATTTTATAAAACACTTAAATATATTCTCAAATATCCATGATAATCATGAATAATAAATTTATGTCCAAACAGGTGTGTTGAATTACAACCCACTATTCTCTATCGGAATCGAAAACAACTCCACATTCATGACATTTCACCCTATCTGATAGACCAATTTAACATAGATATTTTTCTATGATACAATATATTTTATGCTGAATGTTTCTAATAAATTGTTCAAATTTTGAGGGAATTTTCCTGGGGTAAAATTAATTAAATATTAAAACAACAAAAAACTATTCTAAAAAATGTAAATAATTGTATTGTTAAATAAAATAGATATAATATTTTATAAAAATGTCCCAAGGAAGTTAAATTTTAGTTTTGATGTTTTGAATCAATATATATAACATTATAGAAGAATATATACAATGATTCATCATTTTGTATGGAAAAAATTGTGAGCCAAGTGGAAGTGGATAATTAGAATGTAAATTGTCCACCACCATGTTCTATAAATACATCCTCATATTATCCATGAAAGGTGTTTGAATTTTATAATAGGGGAGTATATATTGTCATTCCCAAAACCATCCAATGGACTGGGAAGTTCCTCTAAACTCAATTTTACACTTGAAATACCTTTCCTACTTTTTTTTTTGATCGTCTCTTGTGTTCTTTTCAATTATAATAGTGTAGCTTGTTTTCAATAAAATTTTAATATTAATTCATGTTTCAACATCATATATTATTATAATAGTACACACACTAATTTTTTATATCAAATATCTTAAATGTGTTTAAAAATGATGAAAAATATTCTCTTCTTCTGTTTTTTCCATCAATCGAATGTATGTCTTCAATTCTCTTCATCGTTCATGTGTGTGATCGACGCCCACTATTATACTATGTCATTATTTTACTTAAATTTTTAACTCATCACCGTTAAAATCATAAAACAATTAATAAACATCTCAATGTATTAGTATATCTCAAATTATGGTGAGTCACAATTTGTGGATGTCAAGGTAATGTGATATTTTTCAGGATTAATATTCATTAAATTAATAACGTGTTTGTTGAACGTAAAATGACATGGATTAATGACATGTTTTGTTCGACATGTAGATTACATGGATTATTAGAACAATTAGTACACCTGGTTTTTTAAAATATGTATTCTTCCATCAACAAGAAATTATTGAGATAGATAACCTATTTGAGTCAAGGATTAATGCCAAAAAATGTCAATTGCGTTGAAAAATACTATTGTGAATTTAATGTTAATTTAAGGAAATGTATTGTAAAAATGAATGATATAAAAATCATGAAAACATACATACTACCTCATTAAAATATTATTAAATATTTTAATGTCAAATATCATTAATAATTCAATAAATATAAGCTATGAAATCCCCCAATCAATATATAATCAAACTACAAAATCGACTCTAAAATATATTCCATAAATAGGGATTACAATTCAGTGCTTCTAAAAACATTTTTAGAGGCCTATATCCTTAAATGGTTGATAAGAGTCAATAAATCATGCTTCTATTCTCTAGGGATATGATTTTATGATACATTAACTAATCATGATCAAGATGGATTAATGTTGTGACAATGAAATATTAGATAAATCCATTTTCTTTTCCCTGTTTTATGGTATAATGGATTTAAAATAGTTTTCCTGATATCATTGAATACATATAAATGGATTATTATATACTGATGAGTGGGATTGCTATATACACCTATTTTATTTTATAATTTTTTTTAAATGGATAATGGGGTACATGGGAAATTATACCAATATAAAAAGATGGTATATTGGAGGTTTTATTATTCCCAAAAAGGGTGCATGATATGTTTTCCCAGGCCCAATATATGATAAATGGGAGGTTATCCCAATCCAAAAAAAATATTACACTTGAGGATATCCAAATAAAAAAAGAAGTTACATCGATTGTTATCCAAAAAACATAGAGCATGTGCATGTATGGTTATCCCAAGAAAATATTTGATGAATTTTTTAGTGGTTTCCCTAGACATAATAATTCAATTATTATTATTATTACACATTTTTCCCATCCTAATATGACGTAATATTAAGAAAATGTTATTCTCCCATGTCTCATGTTAATTTATTTTTTTTAATTTGTATCTTTGGAACTTCCAATGTATATTCGTTCACACATGATTATGTTTGATGAATTTCTAGAAATTATTTTTAAATGCTACGATAAAGTTCCCTTATTTTTATGGTTAAATAATGATTGATTTATCCCATATTTACCCTTATTTATTATTTTAATATACAATATATTATGATTCCATTTTCCCTGTATATAAAAAACTGTATTAAATGATATGTATCTAATAAGGGTTCTATTTGGGAATAAGTAAGTGGGAGATGATGTGGTTTATTTAAATACCAATGGTTTATGTATCAATGGTTCATAATTCTATAAAACATTATAGCTATATTGTGGATTGTAATTATATGTAATAAATATTCATATAATTAATGTTGATATTTTAGTATGTAAGGTATGTGTTTCATTAGTTTAACTTAAATGTTTAATTATGACTGAATTGTGAACCAATGGGACATGAAATTATAAAAAAACATGAAAAAAATAGAAATTAGTAGAGTTGAAGAAATAAATCTAATTTTACAGATATAACATAGAATTTCTTCAAATTAGAATAGAAATATATATTATATTTAATTCAATTAGAAATTGGAAAACAAACACTTACTATGGAAATTTTCATAGACAGATATGTTCATGGTTTAGTTTAAAAAACAATTACTATTATTCATACACCTAATATTCATATTAAATATTTCATTACAGAATACCATTAATTGATGATATGTTAATACCAATATTTTTTTTATTTTTTAAATTTAGTAATATATTTCACCTTTTCTATTTTCCCATAAATTATTTGGTTTATTGGTTTCAGTAATTTTAAATTGATATTGAGATAATCAACTAAAAAATGTTTATAAAGATATTATACACAGTATTGATATATTACTTCAATAACATTGTCATTTTTGGAAACATAAGGTATTAATTATCAATGTACACTAAACAAATTAATTATTATTAATTTAAATTCAATAAAATGAAATGAATTAATTAATTATTGTAATTTTGTATATTATAATTACATAAATTTTGAAAATGATTGTTTTGAGACTCATTATTGGAACAACTAGATGTGAAACATTATAGAGTTTTATGAGAGTTAAATTTTAGGATTTTTTGATTAAAAATACAATGTAATGGTATTTATCGATATGGGTAGATGAGGGGTAATTATATTTGATACATTGAGCCGCATTTTCATAAATGTCAAAAAAATAATATATATTTATATATATAGTTTAAAATAAAAATGTAGTAACACGTGAAAAAAATATAATAAGTGATTTGAGTTCTAGAATAACCATTTGAAATTATTTTAGGATAATGAATTTTTTTTTATTTTATGACCCTATGAATCAATTCAAAATTTTTACATAAATTTGTTATTTCTAATTTTGACTAAATATAACATTTTATAAATACTTTAATCCTTAAAAATCATATAATAATAAACCGAGTATTTTGATATAAACATTTCAAGTATGAACCCATTTTTTCTACAGTAAATTTAAATTGGTCTTAGTAACTAATTACTATATATACGTTCATAACACAGTGATATGTTTTTAATTTTTTTTAAATCATTAATATGTATCTGTAAACTTTCCATAAAACATTGAGTATATACAAATTGAATTAAATTGGTTAAACTATATATATCAAAAATCATATATATAACATATCAAAATAATATAATTCATTTGAACAAAACATTTTTAGCCATTAATATTTAATGATGTAATTGTGCTATAAACAAAATTATTTCATGAATGACACAAATTTATTATTAAAATAATTAAATAAATTTATTCATTACATTTTTTTGATAACATTCTTGTATAGTACTAAATTTTATAAAAAAATATAATTAAAAAAAATTCTAGAATTGATGGTTATATTTTTATAATTATTTTTCATTTAATTTTCAATTTCGTATTTATATTATACAGGATAATAATATATTATTCACTTGAGTTTAGAGTAAAATATTTTAAAACAATTTTATAATATCATAATTATTTAATTCGATATATATACTTCTATGCTGTTGTGTTATGTAATACTCCAATAAGATATTATTCCCTCATAATTACATTTAATAAATGAAAAAAATGAGTGTAATTTACCCTTATAAAATATTTAGATTTCCACATAAAGTATAGAAGATATTATTCAATTAGAGAATATTAACTAGGATAGTGGTCATATTTCATTGTCATTATCTCAATGAAATTATATTTCAACTATTTGTTAATTGTATTGGAAATCATGCAGTATCTACAAATCCATTCAATCCAATACATATGGTAGATAAAGTATGTACGTCAAAAAATGTTTCTCAAGTAACACAACATTAACATGAGAGAGGTTTACAATAAGTTCAAGATGATAAGATTCGGGGCTGATTGTTAGGATCACAATGGTATGACTAAATTTTTTAGGGGGATGAGTGAATCAATGATGGAACAAATTTAATAAAATTTTCTATTTTGTCACAATAGATAATATTCAATCCATTATTGTGAGATTCTTCATTTCTATATATCTCTATTTTTTGTAATATATAGATATATAGAATTTTACATAAACACATTTGAACACTATAGATTGATGATTAGTTTCATCTCCCCAATGATGAATTTAACCCAAATATATCATGGTTATTTTCCCAAATAAAAAGCATCAGTATAATTATCATAATATTCAACAAAATTGGTATAAAAATAAATTTTCTATATAGGAAACTTCAAGATACAATGTAACCATGATCATAATATTCTATATCATCAATAGATTTATTGTTTTAGATTAATCCTTGTGAATTAGATCAGAAATATTTCTCATATGTCTGTTGGGTAAAATGTAAATTATTTCCTTCCTCAAATCTAAACAATTATATCGTTTTCACCAAACATCCCAATAATTTTACACTATATACTAAACATAGACTATATCACTCATCTTCTCAACAACAATACAATATCAAATAAATGTATTACACACTATTTTTTCTCCTTATTTGTTATTTATGAATTGAATCCTTCAAGAAGAATATGATATTTTATGATTATTCTACATCACTAGACATATAGATAAATGAAAATATAGGTCTCTCGACCGTTTATTAAAGAACACGTCTACTTATTTTTGTTTATTGTATCAATTGTACATTATTTTATTTTGATATAAATAATATATAAAATGATAACATTTGAGAAAAATATTTTTTTCTTAGTTTAATATTATATATTTTCACAAAACCCTAGGAATGTGGAAGTTTCAATTACTGTTATACATAGAACTAATGTTCATAAAAATAATTACATTGAAAAAAAGTATATTTTTTCTTCAATCAGTTCATAATTTTCCAATTATTCCAGTTGAAGACATAAATCATTTCATTTTTATAATATTACCAATTATCACATTCTTCCCCCAATTAAATTTTTTAAAAAAAATAATAAAATTCACATTTCATGTAATAATGAATATGAAGATTATTTAACAATCTAGGTTAGTCATTCTTTGGTATAATGAATTATCATTTATAATTTGAATAACAAATGTATCCTCAATATCCTAATATTATTCTCCATTTCTCACATGTAGAAATTATTCTTTTTATTCTCATCACTATGTCATGTGGTTCATAATGAATCCATTTTGTAACCATGATTCCCACTACCACTATTACTAAAATGTGGTGTTAATTCTATCAAAAGTGAACATACACCTAAATTGAGATGATTGACACAATATCTCACTGATAAATCCCTTACATGTGACACCCCCACCATAACATGGTATCTCATTTGATCATATGAGTAGTTATGAAGAACCTCTATTATGCATGGTTTTTCTCCATCAATGAAGTTTCTTCTTGAGAAATGGTACTGAATAATGTTGATATAATTTTCTATAATCACTCAAAACCATAATATTCATCATTTCATGAATTATAATTAATTATAATAATGGTATTTTGATACAAAAAATAATTTTAATGAATCATTTAAATTATTTTAACAAATCACCATTTTAAAATTTCTATAAATTTCATTAATGTCGTCCCAAAAATATAATACATGATCAAGATGACATGAATAAGTTTTTATATGACTACTAATAATGAATCAATTGAAATTTACAATGTATTAAAAGACTAACAATGAATTATCGTATCAATTCAACTCCTCCAAATGTTATCATTAATGAAAAAAACATATTTAGTATATTTCTTTTCTAAAAAAATTAAAACATTCCACCTCACAATACCTCAATCACATTTACAATATTTTAAATTTAACCATAAAACAACCACATGATCATTATTGGATTTTTAAAATTAAATCTCTCATGTGCATCATTATATTTTTTATATCTCATATTTTCGAATAAAAATTTATTTTTTCTAAAAAAACATGTATATGAATTGTTTTTGTGATCTCATGTCACATATATTAAGACATGTAAGATAATATTTGAAAACTATCATAAGTACAAACATTATACTATTGTTGAGGATGATGAATAATTTATTCATTGAAATAGAATTTATCATTTCTCTACATTATTTAAATAGTTGAACAATTTCTTCATTCACTCATTCGAACATTGAAATATCCTTATGATGTATGATTTTTTTATTACTCAATATAGTACATTAGTGCATCGATGATTTTTGTTGAGTTTTATTTAATTAAATTCCCTTTCTTCCGGACACTTGTTTTTATGTTATATGTAATTTTTAAATTATATAGTAATTTTAATCAATTATGGTGCCAAGAACCCTCTTTTCCACTCTCATATGGCTCTGGGAGTATATCATGGCCAACAAACAATAGCAGCAAGCCTACATGGATGGTTGAGATGATTTTAAATTTAATAATTATTCCTTCTAATAGAAACATAATCTATTTCTAATAATAATTGAAGAATAAACCATCAATATATCCACATCTTCATCCTTTATATATTTATCTCAGTACTGCTAACATAAGGATTGATATTATTCACCACATTGTTTTTTGTTTTAAATTATGCACTAATTTTTACATGTAACTAATATATATGTAAATATATAAATATTATATAACATATTCAATACATCAATCTATTGGAATAAAATGGAATGAATCTATTATTTTCATGGAAACCAAAAACATAACATCTACCTAATTTCGAACTAAGAAAATAGTAAAAACAAATTCATCAACATATTGATATAAATACCCTATTCTATATTATTAATAATGAATATAAAAGAAATAAAATATTGAACCAATTTCCACATTATTGAGGATTTTGAAAGAGACAATGTGTTTAGGGATGTAAATCATGATCCTGTAGACTCATATATTTCTATTCTAGTGTGATATTAAAATGAATTACCCAAATTAGACTCTCAAATCCAAAACATTATTGATGATTATGAAAATAGTTTATCAGTATTTTTTTCATTCATGATATGACAATTAATTATGATATCATATTTTATTATTTATTTAAAATAAGTTGGTTCTTGAAGAATCGTCCCTCCAAATTAATCCTAAAATGTCAAATTTCTTTATCTATTATAACATTGAGACTAATTTGGTGTCAATAAAATTCCATAATGCAGACTAATTATATATTTTAATTCTATGTAGTGATTTTTTTGACCTAGATCTACATTGAATACCTTAAAGAATATAAAAACATATAATCCATTTTTTGAATTATCGTTTTATATTTACTATTATTACGAAAATGAAAAACAATGCAAAATATCAACTCTCTATTTAGATATTATTGACGAATTCTATTGAACTATGAAGTAAACATCATATCCAAATCTTATATAGTAGATTTTGGTACTAATACAAAAATTATGAAATCAATAAAGGTTATCATTTGATTTTGATCGATTAGAAATCCCCACAAATAGTAATAAAATATATGTACATCATATGCTGATCAGCTATAACATAAATGTAATTATTGATAGTAGAAGTTTCATATAACGAATAATAATATATATCTTTTTTTATCTCATTTATATTCTACAATGGTTAAATATAATGATCAGAACATTTATAAATGAAACTCTATTTTGGATTCAATAAATTCCTTATAATTTAATGTAGTGATAGAAAATACGGCCTATTACGTTGGTTATTTATGAAAACAATATGTTATTTCCTATCAAGTTTAAATTACCACTATGTGTCAAAAATATTTTGAATAATGATTTTATATAAAAATTGTATGATTATATGATATTAAAAGTTATGATAATTCCAATTGACATTGACAAAGGAATTGGTGGACTCAACGAGTATGTTCATTCCCTATTGATGCCAATTAACGATGATATTAAGGGAGACAGAATCACTATGACTTCCCATAAACCAATACCACGATTAGATACAAAACAATAAAGCCCAAGATTAACCATTTATGTGACATGTTTAAGCTCATCAATATCATGTGATGAACAATGATCATTGAACCATCACCAGAAAGTCTCTCCATCGCTGACCATGACATTGAGAAATCTTCAACTGTAATATTGGGATACATATCTAGAAAATATTTGTTTTAATATATATTTTTTTAAATAAAACAATTATTATATATAACATTTATAACTTTATAGTGGTTAAATAAAATTCTTGACAAAAATTAAATCTAGATATTATAAAACACAAATTTATTTACTATGATAAAGCTATACTATCAATAAAGAAACTAAATATGTGGAATTCAAGAATCATTGAAAAATTTAAAATTTTAATTATTTTTATTATTAAATATTATTTATTTAATATATAATATAATATAATTATATGATGTAAATTTTATTTCATAAATGGTTTAGAATCTATTACTATCAAAGATAATATTTTCCAACAAATGGTGTTTTATTGACTTAATAGTTTAAATTGTCCTATTTATAGAATTATTTTTCTTCAAATGTAAATTATTTTTCAAATCAACTGTTATATTTATACAATAGAGAATTTGTAAAAATTTATTATAAACTTTATTTTTTTGGTAAAATTTATATATTGTTAAATTTTACGTTATGTATTATGATATATTAAAATCAGAAAGGTGAAGAAATAAATACTATAAAATGTATCCAAAACATAAATTATGATTCCCCTTTAAAATAATTTGTTTTAAAATTATTTTATCACTATTATAAATCATTAAATAATCCAAAAAAATGATATTCAATTTTATGGGTTTACTATAATTTTTTTAACATGTCTTACTTCCACATAACCTTGGGTATTATTTGTAAAGAATTTAGTAAAATCACTTATAAAAAAATTATATAAATTAAAATTAGGTTTGATCAATCATAAAATATCATTTATTGGATTAATTTATAATATAGAGAGAAAACCTATGTATAGAAATGAGTTAAGAAATATCCTCTCTCTAAGAATAAAATTCCCCCAAAAAACACATTATCCTTCAAAAAAACACATTATATCATAATTACTATAACCAATATCCAATAGTTGAATCTCATGGTGACTCAATCTAGTAATAAGATTCTTTGATGCTTTAGATGTTTCCTCTCATGGTAAGGGACTCTATTCTCTTGAATTTATCTTGAGTGTTGTATTTGAGGTAAAGAAATTTTTTATTTCCAATTAACCATTTATTAATGATTTTTCACATATAAATTTAATATACTTATTATGTAAATGTAATATATACCTCATTTCCCACTCATTTACTCCTTCTATAATCAATTATAGTCAACTTTAATGATTCCAAAATGACCATTCTATTTTCTATGCTAGGTAGTTGTGTAGTGAATACCAGTCCCCATTCTTACTCAAGGTCATTTACAAAGATGTATATTTCATCTATTGGTGGGGTATATAAATGTATTTTACTCATATTCCATAGTATTTTTGTTAAATTTAATGAAATAACATTTCATGATGATTGATATTTGTGGGTGGCAAATGAATGTACTTAATATGAATGTGATGTGTGGGCCTATAATTACATATCCCTCCAATGCATTGAGTCTCATTTTTTTTCATCATATTCTAGGTGTGGTACATAATAGGTTATCCTACGTACAATATTCTATGATTTCATGGAATTTACCCTTGATTTATACTTATGATGTCATGTTTTATATTTCTTCTACATTAAAATGTTTCCATTATGTTTTCATCTTATATCATGCTTTGATGTTCATGTTTATTATTCTCAAAACAGTTATATTACCAAAATATGAATCTTTACTAACATTTAATACATTATCTTATGTTATTATTCAATTATTCCCATAATGGGATTTTTAGATCATCCATTTATTATTTATATCTATAAGTTATCTCGTGTAGTTTTAGAATGTCATGATAATTTATGTACATGTTATGGATATTTAGATTATTTATTGGTATACATATTGTATGTAATTATGATATTAACCTAAATAATTAAAAATACATGGCCTTAGGATGAATTGGTATTTTTATAAGTGTATCATTAATTAATAAATATTGAGATAATGTGTATGAATGATATTTTTTGTCTAGTTTCTATAAAAGAAACATAATTTTTTTTGGAATTGGGTTTAGAAAACCCTTTTAAATGCATTAGGTAAAAATAGAAAATCTAATACATATAAAAACGTTTTTTAATTTTAAATTATGTATTTTCTATGAAAATTAATCCATATCTGGATTCTAAAAGTGTATGTGGATCATGCATAATTGTACATAGTTGTAATAACCACAAAACATGGAATTTACCCTAACTCAATTGGAACATGGTGCATAACTATGTGGCCTTACTAGATAATTATTTTTACAGTCCTAGAGGATATTAAATGATAAATTTTCATTCTTTTTATGAACCATTATTTAGGTAAAAATTCATATAGGTCTCTGTGTTAAAAAATATATCATTAATATGCTATATTATAACATGTAAATTCATTTGTTTGTGATCATATATTACATATGAGTTATTAATTCAATATTCTATGTTTCCCATTAAACTATTAAATAGTTATCCTATTCATAAACCTTTTTAAATTATAGATGAATTAAATTATTAGAATTGGAATCAAATAGTAGATGGTTGGTTAAATTACTATTCATGAACATCAAATGTAAAATATGATTACATTTTAATGAATTATTTTAGATATTGAATGTATTTAAAACTATTAAAATAGAACTAAAAAAATATGAGTATAATTATTAGTGGAAACAGAAATTGGAAAAAAAATTTCATTCCATGTATATAACACTTCCACAGTCAATTATTTTAGGCATAATGTCCCAAAAATTATTATGAAAATCCATTTATATGAATTTTATTCAAATATATGTGTTGATTGAGTTCCCCTATATAGATAACAAAATTCTGAGAAAAAAAATTATACTTTATTTCAAAAATCACCATATGATTCTATACAAGTGTAAGGGGGAGGATGAGTCTCTTTTTTCATCATCATCTCAAGAATATATATTTTTAAATTGAGGGAAATAGTATGAAGCTCAAATGATTGACACTATAGAAAAGATCATCCTCGATGAAATTTTAATTGTGATAGAATATGCTCCTAAAATAATGGAATGTTTTTCCTCGTAAACAAGAATATTATTTCCCAATACAACATACCATTAGAGAATTTAACATGTTTAGGGAATGTTATCACTAAAAAAGGGACTTCTAAGGATCCTTAAAAAATGAAATTATAGGATAGACTAGGAAACATCGATGATGTAAATATATAGATTCCTTTGATAAATAGGGTATTATAATCAATATTTGAGATAATTTTAAATGTTATAAATCCAACTATCGAAGATAACTCAAAAGGGGGTGAAATTTTTCTCTAATGATGAATGTGAAGAATGTATCCACGATATTATGAAGCGTCTCATCACTACTGTAGTTATCACATTACCAACAAGTGGGTATGGATTTGTTGTCCACAATTATGTATCCAAATAATTCTTGAGTGGTTTACTCTTGAAGGGATAAAATTTGTAGATGATTCCTCAAATAAATTAATGATCCATGATAAGAACTACCCACCACATTATCTAGAATTGGTTATACTGACATTCACACTGATGGTTTGTAAAAATTATCTCTATGGTTATATGTGTGAAATATATTGAAATAATAGAAGCCTCAAGTATATATTAAAATATATGGAAGTCAATATTATCTAATGATGGAGGTTATAGATAATCTAGGATTATGATTTTTCAATCCATTATTATCCTAGAAAGATGAACATAGTAGCATATGTATTAGTAGAATTGATTTTGATGCCCTATGAATGATGTGTATTACAAGGCATCCAATATTGTTGGAAACATAGTGCATGGAAATGGGAATAATAAAAAGATATTCTGCCATCCCTAGTAAAATAACACAAATATATATTTGATTGAATATTAAGGAGTATTCAAAAGATGATGAGGTGGTATAAAGAATCATAAGGAATATTGTAGTGTTTTAAATTGATAAATATGTATATATAATATTTTGTCCCTAAATATATGTCCCATTAAAACAAAAACCCATTGGATAAATTTTGGATTATTTTTCATTAATCATACTAATTTATTCATCTAATAATCACTAATAAATAATGTTATTTAAATAAAAACATATGATGGGATTCAATAAATATGGAGATAGAATAAATTTTTTAATAATCATTATATACTCAAAGGTTAAGGATAAATGATGAAGTCTAATGGTATGCTGAAAACATTTACCATACCTATATGTAAATGAAAAAACATAAACATATACTTCATCATCAAACATATAGAAACCTAAATACCATACATTTTGATTTTTGTGGTATTTCACCATCGTAAAAACATTGTGCATTATTTTTTTAATGAAATATGTCCATCTTTCCCAACACTATAAGGACCTAGCCTTAATCATTATATAATTTTGAATTAAATGAATAATTAACATTGAGATCTTCTCAGAGTTTCAGAGAATTAGGACATAACTATTACATTACATCTCAAAAACTACGAGGTAGACACTTCTACTTGTTTTCCAATTTTTCAAAAAATAAACTCTTAAAAAAAGAGTCATGTCTACTCCCATGTTTTAGACAACATGACTTTTCCTGGATCCCTTCCTTGACCTAATTCATCATTAGGTCATGTGAAAAACATTTCAAAACATGGGATGAGTATAAAAAGCCCAGTAAGGGTTATAAAACAATGGTAGAAAATGTTAGTTCATCATTGCATACATAAAATTATCTCTTTAAAATCCTTCATGAAATCATAAGATTTACGAATAACACATAGAAAATAAAAATCATAAAGGTAACTTGTGGAATTCATGTCCTACTTACATTGTAGCTATCACAACTTTATAGGGAGTTATATTTAGAATACCCATCATAGTATATTTCCTAAATCTATTAAGAGAAACATTCACGATTACCTGCATCACATTACCCAATGAATTTGAGATCTATCATGGGCTCACCTGCCATAGATTTATCTTGGAAACCTCCTATACATGTAAAAAATACCCAAGAACCGTAACATATTCATAACACATAAAAAAACATAAAGGAAGGATAAAATTTCCCCATAGCAATTACAATATATCATTTAAATAGATTGACATAAGAAATCCATTATCAAAACCATTAAAAAACAAAAATATGTAAAAAGAGTATATGGTATTTATTTTCCTTTTATAAACAGAATGACTTGTTAAGAATGCCAAAAGATCAAATAATACTCACAGCGGTGGAAAGGTTGTTGTCTCTGAATACGTTAAAATAAACAATCTTTTTTGTCATTGAGTGAAATTATTCATAGAAAAAGATTTCATTTGATTTAAATATAAAGTCAAAAGTTTTTATACTGTGTATAAAACAAAATCATGTATTAAAACAAAATATGCCGCAATGAAAGGAGATTGAGACGAAGTCCCTTACCTCATGCCTGACTTGAGTCGTTCATTCTTTAATCTCATGAATAATAAACTAATGTTAATTTATACTTTCTTAAGAACCTTTTCCAAGTATATTATTAATTTTATATAACTTATTACAATGTTAATAACTTTATGTGATCAATTAATTTAATAACAGTCATTTTGTCTATATTTGGTACATCTGTCAAAAATGGACTTCTAATAATTATATGTTGTTCACATGGTCAAATGTTCATTATATCCACAATGATATTCATTATTTATATATCACATATATCATATATATGCAGTTTATACATGTATTTAGTATAGTACGTAACATTGGAGGTAAAAAATAAAATGCACCATTCATGGAGAGGGTTAGTCGTACGTACGCATGAACGCTACATTCATTTCTATTTATTATTTTATGGTAATTAAAAAATAATTATAAATAAATATATTATTTTACAAGTATAATATCATATATAATAACATTAAATCCCTCCTTTATATACCCCACATAAGGCATTAATGGGTCATATCACTTTGAGGGGGCAGTAGTCCACACTTCCTCAAATGAAATTATCGCGCTTAACCATAATGGAATATTTAATGGTATGCAATAAATCAAGAATAAAGAATAATAAATAAAACATAAACATAATATATATCATATATAAATATAGTGTCATATTTATGTCCACCATTAGAGGCGGTAGGAGATAATTGAACAATCACCGTTTCGTGAGGTGTTTGTTTTCCATCAACAGAAACTGTATGTTCTTCACCCATTAGATGGAGGTGTGTGTATGTGTAGTTCAAAGAATTCTAATAAAAACATCCTAGTATATTGAGGATACTTTGTTTGTTATAAAATATAGGAATAAAAAGTGTTTACGGGTTGTAGAAGTAAAATAAATGAAAAGAAGTTATGAGAAACCATTACCTTTAATTTGGTTAACTATCATTGGTTGGAACCAAAAGGACATTTTGAGGTGCCTTCGGCCTAATTTGAGGATTCTAAGTGGATGAGAGGGATCTTGAGAGCTTATTTGGGCAGGGGTTGGATGATCCAAGTGAATTGAGAGGTGTGGGGAATGTGTTAGAAGTGAGGGATTTTTATAAGGGGGAGGATGGGCTCTTTAGGAATATTTGGAAATATTATTTTATTATAAACATATAGTCGGTATAATAAGATCCAATACATATTAAAGTCTTAGATAAGATGCATCATGGTAGAAATAAATCTATCCAATCATAATTGGACAGGTTTTGGATATTGTTTTGATATTTATAGTCTTATTTATTTAAATGATTTATTAATTCTATAAATACTGCATCATTATTGTGTCATAAATAATTATATATATATGATGTCTTAAATTTATAAAAAAATACCATGATTTAAGAAATAGTTTTATATTTACAAAGAATATTTATATTAAAAAATATGGCTTATATAACCCCATGTAAAAATTAATTTAAAAATTGATATATTTTTGTTATATTTGCCATTACTTTAAGATATTTAAAATAAAGTATCATTATCATTTCCAAGTGGCTATATGGGGTCCCAAAAACCAACTACAAATGCCCATAGACGTAAATTAATCAAAAAATAAGGTTAAGACAAATGTTAAGGTAATTATGTATTATTACATTAATTTTTTACCTTGAAATACCCTATTTACCTATAACCGCAGTAAATAAAAGTCAAAAGTTACTATTCACCATATGTCAAAATGTTACTAATCAAAAAAAAAATTCATCTTATTGAACCAAATTTTAATTAATAATAACAAAAATTTATATAGAATTTTCAAAATTCAATTCACAGAAGTGGTAAAATTTCATTTAAATGAAAATATTAGTTTTTAACTACTACATAGTTGTTTCACTATTCATCAAAAATTGATGATTTTCAGAAAACTACCAAAATTCAGCCTAATATAGATTTGATATTCATAATTCAAAAATGATGTCTATTTTTCCTAATTCAAAACATATATGTTTAATTAACTAATTTAAAATTAATTCCCGTTTCCAAAACAAATAGCCTGTTTTTAAGAAACAATAACTAGTTTATGTCCAATTTCAGTGTGAAATTAAATCCAATGACCAACAATGGATTATATTGTAAAAAAATAATATAATTACACTTTAAAACCAATAAAAAGATAATCTATCCATATAAATAAATAAGATTAAAAGTCACTTTTGAATTAAAATATATTATTTTTTTACTATTCATCAAAAAATGAATTTTATCCGAAAAATACTAAAAATTTACACAAAGTAAATTTTGATGTCCTGATTCTAATGAAAAATTTTATTTTGTCAAAAAAAAACATATAAAATTGACCAAAACTATATTTAAATAGGATTTCCATCAAACGATGGTAAATTGACCTTTTAAAGAATATTATAGTATTTATGCAAAAAAATAGATTAATTCACATTTTATGCCTTTAACATTTATAAGATAAATGTAAAAAAATTCCACAAACATTTATAATCATATTTTAGTTAGTTATATTCAATACCACCAATACAAAGACTATGTGTTATCTACAACTAAAAATAATAATAGTATATTATTAGTACTCAACATACAATTTCAACGAAACCCATTATTGCGTATTCAGTAAGCCATCGAACATAGAAACCCCTTTAAAGTAAAATTAATATTTAATTCACAAATATTAATAAATATAGGAAATGTATTATTCTTTATTTACCTAGGATGTTACATCTTTATCCCCTTTTGGGAATTGCGTCCTTGCAATTTTATTCACATATCAAATAAATTGCAGTATTTATCCCTCACAACATTTTTAGATTCCCATGTCTCCTCTTCAACCATATTGTTTTTCCACAAATCCATTACTTGGTTAATTTCCATATTCTGTAACACATACTCTCCACGTTTATGAATCTGAACTGGTTGTTTCTCATTAGAGAGATTCTCTTCCAACTGAACTACCTATGGACTAAAAACATGAGATGGATCTGGCATATACTTTATTAACATTGAAACATGAAAAACATTGTGTACCTAAGAAAAAAATGGAGGTAAATACACTCTGTACACAAGTGATCCAACTTTCTCCAAGATTTCATAAGGTCCAATGATCCTCGGACTCAACTTTCCCTTCTTACCAAAACGCATCACAATTTTCCATGGAGAAACTTTGAGAAAGAAATGATCACCTACCTCAAAAAGAAATATCCTTCCTCTGATTATCCAAACAACTTTTCTGCCTGCTCTGAGCTGTTCTCATGTTCTTCTGAATCAACTGAAATTTTTCCACCATCTCTTCTACCAATTCTGGTCCAATATGCTTCTTTTCACCTATATCATCCAAAAAAGCTGGAGTTCGACTCAACTATCCCTATAATGCCCCAAATGGATCCATATATATACTGGAATGAAAAAAATTATTATAAATAAATTCATCCAAAGAAATATGTTGGTCCCATATTCCCTGGTAATCCAGTGAAAAAGCACGTGACACATCCTCTAGGGTCTGAATTGTTCATTCTGACTGCCCATCGGATTGGGGATGAAGAATTGTACTAATATTTAATTTAGTACCCAATGTATTCTAAATGGATTTCATAATGTTATATGTAAATGTAGTGTCATGATAAAATACAATGGAGAGGGTAACACCATGCAACCTAACTTTCTCTTTAACATACGATTGAGAAAGATGATCTTGAGAAAAAGTATCTCAAATATGAAGGAAATGAGATGATTTTGAAAACTAATCAACAATAACCCATATTTCATTATTACCTTGAGATGTATTTGTAAATCCCACAACTAAGCCCATGGATATATTTACCCATTTCCACTCTAGCACTGGTAAAGACTGAGGCATCCCTTTTGGTAATTTCCTCTCTACTTTAACCTGCTAACATTTCAAACGATTCATAGTAAAATTAGTAATTTCTCTTTTCTTTTCATCCCACTAGTAATATTCATGATTATCTTTGTATATCATAGTACTACCAGGATGAACAGGAAACGAAGAACTATGAGCTTCACATAATAACTCATTTTTCAACTGTGAATCACAAGGCACACATAACCTCTTCCCAAACATCAAAACACAATCATTATCAATGTTAAATTCAGGAAACATGCCATTCAAAACCAACTGTACCTTTTTATGTAACTCATTTTCCTTCTTCTACTCTTTATTTATTCTGTATGATATATATGATTTCATTGACACCTGAATCAAAACTGATAAATTTCCTGCACCAAAAACTTCTATGCCAAAGTTCAATAAATAAAAAACCAAAGGATCTCATTCCAAACGAAACATGGTCAATGAAGCATTAATTTTATCACTCAAATCTTCATCCAATTAATTTTCATTTCTCAGATGGTAATGGATCGTGCAATCATAATCGTTGAATAATTCCAACCATCTCCTCTATCACATGTTCAATTTTTCTGTGTGAATATATACATAAAACTTTTATGGTCAGTATATATTTCATATTTTACTCCATACAAATGATGCCTTAAAATTTTTAATTCAAAAACAATAGTAGCTAATTCCAAATCATGTGTAGGGTATTTTAACTCATGAGGTCTCAACTGACATGAAGCATAAGCAATTACCTGATCATTCTGCATAAGGACACAACAAAGTCTTTTCAATGAAGCATCAATGTAAATAACAAAATCACCATTTTGGGACGGTAGTTCCAAAATTGGAGCATTCAAAAATCTTTTTTAAATTCTTCAAAACAATCATCAAATTATTTTTCCAAACGAATGTAACACCTTTTCATGTTTACTTTGTTAGTGCAATAGAAAACCGTGAAAAAATTTCAACAATACTCCTATAATAACCTATGAAACCCGAAAAACTATTGATATATGTTATATTTGTAGGTCATGACTATTCTTCAACAAATTTTATTTTAGTAGGATAAATAGTTATGCCATTTTTTGAAACAATGTGACCATGAAAATAAATTTGTTGTAACCAAAACTCACACTTGATGAACATCCTAAATATTTTATTTTCTTTTATGGTTTTCAAGACAACCTTTAAATGAATTTTGTGCTCCTATTTCCTTTTAGAATAGACCAAATATCATCAACTAACACAAAAAAAATTTATCCACGAACTCACTGAAAATTCTATATGTATGTTCCATGAATACAACAGGTGCAATTGTTAAACCTAATTGAATAACGTCAAATTCATAATGACCAAGTCTAGTACAAAATGTGGTCTTTAGAATGTCTAATTACATTACATTCAAATGAATGTACCCTGAACTCAAGTCAATCTTAGAAAAATATTGATCTCCCTGGAGTTGATCACACAAATCATCAATATGAGGCAAAGGATACTTGTTCTTAACAGTGATGTTATTCAATGCTCTATAATCAATAAAAAGTCTCATTGAACAATTTTTATTTTTAATAAACATGATAGGAACACCACATGGTGATGTGAATGGTCAAATGAAATCTTTATCTAATAACTCCAGAAATTGCTTCTTTAACAATAAATGAAAGAACACCATACCTTCATTTCGGGTATGTTTCTCCTTTTCTGGTAATTTTTTAGAAAAAGTGAAAATTCGTGAAATTATCGATGTACATTCTATGTAGTCTGTTACCACATGTAGCCATGTGATGATTATGCAGCGGCCAAGA
Organism: Viscum album; assembly: GCA_963277665.1. Lineage (NCBI taxonomy): Eukaryota > Viridiplantae > Streptophyta > Magnoliopsida > Santalales > Viscaceae > Viscum > Viscum album. The sequence continues at coordinate 956,873,382 of OY728126.1, forward strand.
ACACAACCATCTGAGGGTGACACAAAGCCTGCTTAAATTGGAGTATAGAAATAGAAAGTAAACAACATGTATTTGGTTTTTTTCATTAAATGCACTGAGTCGCGTCTTACGGACATAACACCCTACCTCTAGGTCTCGTTCGTCCAAGAGAACTCGTATGGCCGAGATCCTTCCCCGACCTCCGAGACTCCGTTCGATATCTGATTCGACCACCATCGATTGCGTTGGGATCTCCTTGGTAAGTTCTTCCTTATTATAGAGCATCACTTCCCGATTCTTCATATTTTCCATGTTATATTAGGTTGAACCTTTTGAGAATATTTGTAGATCTACAGTGTTCTGTAGAGATTCAGGCCTCTAGGTTCACTTATAGAGATCTCCCAATGTCGTGGTAGGTGGTTTTCACCTTTTAGTTAAATGTCATTGAGTTTATGTGCACATTTTCCTAATACCCATGAACGGGGTATTACACGTTTACCGTTTTAGCCTTTTTGTTTGTCTTCTATGTTGTTATGATTTAGTAGATGATAATTTATTAGGAATAGGGTGAATTGTTGTGCTTTGGATGTGTTGCCCATGCTTGTTTTTTTGTTTTGACCTTTTGGTCTAGTTTTCCTGTTAGGCTTATGTTTGCTTTCCCACGCCTAGTATTATATGATGGTGTGACTATTGTACTATTATATTGTTGTGTTGTAGAATACTAGCCAAGAAGTTCATGGGGTTTACTTTGGGCGTTATGTGCTGGTACAGTTTCTTAACTTACACAGGGCTGTGAGAACCTGGTGTATAGACCATAGGGAGAATAGACTTTGAGGGCTTCTCCAGAGTTTCTGTTTTACCTACGATGTGAGGCCACATAGAGAATTGACATTGAGTTCTTCCTCAAAGTGTCTGTAGTTCATCGATGTAGGCTACAGGGAGAATGATACATTGAGTTCTTCCCCATAGTTCATTTAGTACCATTATGAGATGATAGGGGGAATTGACGATGAGTTCTTCCTCAGAGAGTCAATGCTTAAGATAAACCATAGGGGTTAAACTGAGTGTATATCCCAGAGGGATTCTTGTACATGTTTGGTAGGACTAGAGGGGATATAATGTTGGTAATTTCTATAGGGTTACATATTTGTGTTTATCTTCTTGGTTAGTTGTTTCATGATATTGAAACTATGGACTGTTTACAGCTGAGTACTTCCTACTTACTATTTCATGTACTTTTACCTTCCATATACTCATTGACTATTAGGCATAGATCTTGTGGTGGTGGCCTGCTGTGATTTAGTCATACACCCTATTTTGGCCATGCTTTTAGTCCCAAACATATTATATTGTTACAGGTATTGATAAGGGAAGCACCCTTCTACTTTAGGTACATGATTTGCTATGGAGTTTGGGTGAATGGGACAAAGCTATGGCTTTCGATGCTGAGGAGTTTATTAGCTTTTTTTGAACATTGTTTTAGCACTGTTGTATTATACAATTATGACTTGTTTGGCTATTTTCCTATACATATGTATCTTGCATCATTTTAGATATCTTCTCCAGTTTATACATTCTGTTTTCTACTGTTTATTTTGTATGATATTATTACTGCTTCCACTCTTGTATGTCTTTGTTTACTTCCACTATGTGCTCTTCTAAAGAGGGCATATATTCACTAATATCACACTCAAGGTCCTCTTTGCTAGTCGGTAGCATCTGGAATTTTTGGAAATGCTATTGACGCCTTGTTCACAACAAGGTACGAGGCACCTCTCGGAGGCTTCTAGAACCGGGATGTTACAAAGTGGTTCCAGATGAAATATTTTTTTCTGGACTTACTCTTTGGAGACTTTAGCCATGGATATGAAGATATAGGTACATGGTAATATGCTGTGCCTGGGAGTAGCTAACCAGTGTATAGGGAAAATCCAATCTACCTCGTTTATTATAACTTTCTTTTCTAGTTCGGCATGTTTACGGTTGATTTGATTTTCACCGTTGGGTGATTCACATGTTTGGTGTTATTATCACTGATGTTATTAAGGTTCTATTTCTTTTGCAAGTCGATGAAATGAAGGTATGCCATCTCATGCATCATATAGGAACTTGGTATAAATCACATGTCATGTATTATTTCCATGCCATTTAGGGGGAATTAGCGATTACATGTTTTTGTGATAGATGTTGTGCTAGGTATTTATGCTTTTGTGATATATTCCTTGATAATATACATGAAATTTTATAGGGTATTGTTTTGTTTAAGGTTTCAATTGAATAAATGACAAAATTTGTTTTTTGAGGTGTTATGGGCCCTCATGGACCGGAACTTGGTCGATCATTGCCTGTTTTATCTTGTTTATAACATGTATAATATGCCAAACATTGATTCACGGGGATTTTGGGACCCCACTGATCAGAATTTGTAACTTTCAATGTTTTTCTCAGTGTTTTTCTGGGCTCAAAAGTAGTTCTTGAGGCTTGCTGTCCGGAAAAACCCTGAATACACACCATGTAGTTGTGACTACATGCGATGTGTTCATCTGTACCAGATGAAACTGTTTTGCTTATGTACACACTATGTACCATACATACACACCGTGTAGTCTCTAGCCAGGTCTTAGGTCATGTGGGTAGGGACATGGGATACAAAAAACCTATATTGAACATTCCATGTACTTTCCATACACTCCATGTTGTGTCGACCCTGTGCCCACCCGTTTCACTAACAATATAGGTTGGCCGAGTCTTATCTAATACATGTCGTGTGTTGTCTAAACATGATGTTTAGTCTAACTCAGGTACCCGACCATGTCACGAACAAAACTGTTCAGTGTTATCCTTTCTTGAACATTCCTTGTCCATCCGGAACATGTCGTGATGTGTGATCCGTGTGTTTGGTTGTGTTCTTAGTTAATCATGTCTATTACACACCGTGTGTATCTGGAACACGCCATGTAGTTTAGTGTTCGTAGAGATGTGTGGTTTATCCATGTAGAAGGAATCAGGTAAGGGAAGGGGATTCATGTACACACTGGGTGTTAGGACAACATGTCGTGGGGTTTGGGTGTTACACGTCCAGTTTTGGTAGAGGTGCACGCCCATGTGAATGATATAAGGGAACATGTCTTGTAGGGTTTACACAAACCATGTATTCATGTCTTGTATAACATGAATGTTTTCCATCCCTGGTTCATTTATTAATATTTTATGTTATAGTCCCTATTTATCATGATATATGGTTTTCATTTGACATTGTAGAGTCATGCCACCGAGAAATCATCCAGTTGTCCACCAATTACAGGGTAGTGATCAGACACCGAATACAGCTGATCAGGGAATTCCCACAGATCTTCGTGTTGTGCTAGTCTTGGCACCAATAGTTATACCTGATACCAGTGCTGATACATAGTTCAGAAAAGGATTCATGATGATAATGAAAACCTTTCAGGGGGCACCACCTCCTGCCTCATTGATGACTGATTTGACTCAGGTTATCCAGCACCGGAATCCTCCATCTTTATCAGGGGAATGGGGACCACAGGATGTAGAGTCATGTCTAGAAGCCATGATGATGATATTTGAGCATCTGTAGATTCCTCCATAGCGGAGGGTCATGCTCTCTACCGATAAGCTTCGGGACTCCACCAAGAGGAGGTGGGATGTGATCTCACAGGTGGGATTCCACCATGTTATGGCATGGGATGAGTTTCAGTGCATATTCGATGACTAATTATATCCAAATACATTGAGGGCTGATCGAACATGAGTGTTTATGAGTCTGGGCAGGGTACTCTTTCTATTATGGAGTATTCCTCATGCTTTACCGAGTTGCAGTGCTTCATTACTATTTAAGGAGTTGATCACTATTTCTAGTAAGGATGTTTGAGGATGGTCTGAGGCACGAAATAAGTTCACAAGTTAACATATTCAGGTTCACTTCCATCACATCTTTCATCAACCAGGTGCTGATCACAGAGCGCAATCTGAGGAATTCTGGAGTTCTGAGACAGGGTGGCTCGACATCCAGGGTTAGTTGTCCTCCTAATGATAACAGGAAGCATCATATGGAGTATTCATGTGGTGATCCGAGGAGGAGATAAATTATTCTGGTAGCCATGTGGTATGCTACCAGTGTGGGAAGAGCAGGCATATGAGGCCACACTACCTGAGGGACCCAGTGGAGTGCTGGTCTTGCATAAAAATGGGTCATCTTCAGTGCATATGTTAGATCATCTCACTAGTAGTTGGTGACATGGGTTCTTAGAAGACTCCTCATTCTGGAGAAACACCACTAGTTTCTCACCAGACTGGGAACTGGAGTTCTTACGACCATCCAGGATGAGGTGGAGGTTGTGGTCGCAGTAGCCAGTTGCCATGTTTTTAGAGACATTAGGGTGGATCAACTCAGAGTGGTCAGACAGGGTCACAAGGCCATAGAGCATGCTAGACTTTTGAAGTGGAGCAGACCTAGCAGGATCAGGATCCCATACCTTCTACAGTTAAAGGTATGATCTTAGTTGCCATAGTTTCATCTTCTTCTCTTTTCGATATGGGGGCATCCCATAGATTGATATCTGTTGCGGTTGTGGAGAGACTTGTGCTTTTTATCTTTTCTTCTGATGATATATTGACACTAGAAACTCTGTTGGGGAATAGAATGGTGAGTGTATGTCAGTTTAAACAGTTCCCTATAGAAGTTGTTGGGTGTCACTTTTTATGGTACCTTTGTACCCTACAGATGACTGGCTATGATGTAATTCTTGGAAAGGGATATCTTTTTCAGTTTCAAGCAGTCATCTATTGCTATCTATGTAAGGTGAGTTTCACATCATAGAGGGTGGGTCATTTCTTCATAAGGGTGAATGGGATGTCTAGGTGAGTGGAGCAGGACCCGAGCATCCGGGGTTCAGAGGAGTTACAACCCATATTGTTAGCCTATATGTGGATTACTAGGGGACTTCACAATTAGACTATTCTCCTTTGGTGGATCATTTCAAATATGTATTTCCATAAGACGTTTCTAGTTTACCTATATAGCGTGAGGTATAATTTTCAATTGAGCTCGTTCTAGGAGTGGCACCAGTGTTCATTCCTCATTATAGGTTGGCTACACTAGAGTTGCAAGAGCTCATGAAGCAGTTGGAGGAGTTGCAGGAAAAGGGTTTCATCTGAACTAGTACTTCTCCTTGGGGTTTACCAGTCCTTTTTTCAACGAAGGTGGACAATACCCTTAGGATTTGTGTGTATTATCGGAAGGTGAACTAGTTGACTATTAAGAACCAATATCATTTACCATGTATTGATGAACTCTTTGATCATCATTGAGGAGATCAGGAGTTCTCGAAGATTGACCTGAGATCCAGTTATCGTCAGTTGCGCGTTATACCATATAATATACCTCTCACAGCCTTCCAGAGCAGGTATGGTCTATAAGAGTATATGGTTATGCCCTTCGGTCTCAGGAACGTGCCTGATGTTTTCATGGAACTAAATAATCAAGTCTTCCATCCATACATGGATTCCTTCATGGTGGTATTCGTGGATGATATTGTAGTGTAATATCACACTCAACATTACCATGCTACCAATCTTTAGATCGTTTTGAGTACACTGTGGGAGAATCATTTATATTCTATGATCTCAAAATTTCACTTTTGGATGGATCAGATTCACTTCATGGGTCATGTTATCTCAGAGATAGGAGTGTCAGTAGAACCTTAGAAAGTGAGAAAATTATTTTCCTAGGAGAAGCCGAAAAATGTCTTTGAGGTGTAGAGTTTTATAGGGCTGGATGGATACTACAGACATTTCATTATGTTCTTTTCACACTTAGAAGCACCACAGACGAGTAGACTAAGAAGGGTAAGTAGTTCTTGTGGTTAGATTCTTGTGAGTTAGCCATTCACGAGCTAAAAGAGTGGTTGACATCAGCAGTGATACTAGTCTTTCCAGAGATGGGAAAGAGCTATGTTGTGTATTGTGATGCATCAGGTATAGAGATTGGAGTTGTGCTTATGCAGGGGGAAAGAGTCGTTGCATACATCTCTCGGCAGTTGCGACTTCATGAGACTAATTACCCGACGAATGATTTCGAGTTGGATACTGTTTTTCATGCCTTATTCTATTGGAGACATTATCTGCTGGGATAGAATTTTGTGGTTTTCACTGACCACAAGAGTCTCAAGTACATCTCCACTCATCAGGATCTGAATTTGAGACAACAAATGTTGGTTGAGTACCTAAAGTCAATTGACATTGAACTTGCCTACATGCTTAGGAAGGGCAACATAGTGGCTGATGCATTGAGTAGGAAGACATAGATACAAGCAGTTAAGGAGGATAGTAGTGAGGGGTAGCTCATGGCTATATTCTCTAAGATGAATTTGGAGGTGCACGTAAGGCAGGGGAAGACTTTCTTTCTTCTTTGGATGTTACCTCTAAATTTCGTGATCGAGTGTGAATGAGGCATCTATCAGATTTTGAACGCCTAGTCCTATGAAAAAGTGTGTCAGGAGAGGACCCTATTTTTAGACGGACCAAGGGCGAGGATGAGATATTGGGTTTCCAATGGTGCACTTGGGATCCATCAGACATACATGAGGAGCTAATGTTAGACTTTCATTCATCAGTTTGGGAAGTTCATCCTGGTTTCACCAAGATGTATAGTGATATACACTTTATGTATTGGTGGCTAGGTATGAGGAGAGATGTTGGAGGTTTCATCATGAGGTTTTTCACCCGTTAGCTGGTGAACGTGGAGGATCTACGACTTGCAAGGATTTGAATGCAGTTTCCTATTCCCGAGTGGGATGTGGAACGACGTCACGATGGATTTCGTGACAGGTTTACCAAGGTCGCCTCGATGGAATGATATAGTTGTGGTTTCATTGAAAGACTCTTGAAGGTTGCTCACTTCTTTCCAATAAAGGAGACATTCAGTGTTGATGAGCTGGGACAATTGTAAATTCGTTATATTGTACGACTACATGGAGTTCCACACTCCATTGGTTAAGGCAGAGATGCTTGTTTTACTTATCGATTCTGGAAAGGGTTTCATAAGACACTGAGTACATAGGTAATTTTGAGTACAGAACACAACTATTTGACAGATGGTTAGTCCAAGTACACAATTCAGGTTCTTGAGGACATGCTACGAGCATGAATACAATATTTTTGACGTTCTTGGGAGAATCATATACCTATTGGAATGTTATCCTGTAATAATAGTTTTCAAGAAACTAATTAGATAGTTCCTTGTGAGGCTTTTCACGGTAGGCCATGAAGATCACCCTTATGTTGGATATAGGTAGGATAAGTAGCATTATTGGGACCTTATCTTGTTTAGGAGACCACAGAGAAAATATATTTGATTCAAAAGAGAATGGATACTACGCAGTCTCGACAGAAGTCTTATGCTGATTAGTGGAGTTGACCTCTGGTGTTTGATGTCAGGGATTAGTTTTTCCTACGTGCCACACTGAGGCTGGGACACAAGAGGATTAGAATACATGGTAAGCTTTCATCGAGGTTCATCGGCCCGTTTAAGGTGTTGGAGTGAGTTGGGCCGGTTTCTTTTTTGTGGTAGTTACCTAAGAGGTACCGGGCTATGCAGGACGTCTTCCACATTTCTCAGCTTCGACAGTACTTCTCAGACATGTCTCATGTATTCCAACCTGAGGAGGTCGTGTTGGAAGTGAATGAATCCTTTGAGAAGCATCCTATCTGTATTTTGTATCGATGTATGAAGGTTCTTTGTGGATGGTTTGTTCCTCTGGTATGGGTGCTTTGGCAGCACATGAGAGTATAGGACAAGACTTGGGGGAGGGAGGAAGACGTACAATCACAGTGTCCAGAGCTGTTCGAGGTTTCTTCTTCTACCCCACCATGATAGAAAAATTTAGGGATGGATTTCTATAAGGGGTTGAGGGGAGTTTTTAAGAACTCGGACCTCATTTTCGGGTATGTTTTTCCTTTTTTGGTTGTTTTTGTGAAAAATTGGAAATTTTGTAATTTTTCGAAGTACACGCCATGTATATTATGGGTACATGCCATGAACTTTATGAGTACATGAATTATACTTTATGAGTGCATGACATGTACTTTATGAGTACACATCATGTACTTTTTGAGTACACTATGTGTACTTGGTTACCACAGGTAGTCGTGTGCTGGTCGTGTAACGACCATGCACACGACCATGTGGGGGTGACGCAGAGCCCGCTTAAAGAGAAGTGCAAAAATATTAAGTATACACCGTGTACTCCAAAATAATATTATGTTTATATTGTTTTTTTATTAAACACCCCAGTGACACATGTGATGGAAATAAAACCCTACTTCAAGGTCTTGTTCTTCTAAGAGAACCCATATGGTCGTGATCCTTCTCCAAGCCCTCAAGCCTCCGTTCGATCTCTGATTCATCCGTCATAGATTTTTGTGGGATCACCTCGGTAAGCTATTCCTTCTTATAGAGAATCATTTCCCGATTCTTATTCTTTTCCATGTTATCATATGTTAAACTTTTTGAGCATTTTTGGTGATACATGGTGTTCTTGGAAGATTCAAGTCGCAAGGTTTAGGTATAGATTTCTCCTAACATCGTGGTGGGTGGTTTGAGCCTTTTTGTTAAATGAAATTGATCTTATATGAAAATGTGCCCAATACCCATGAATGGGGTATTGAGTGTTTACTGTTTTATCCCTATTATTTTTCTTTTATGCTGGTACTCTTGAGTAGATGATAATTGATTGTGAATAGGGTGAATTTTTGTCCATGGGATATGTTTCCCATGCATGTTTTTCCATTTTGAAGTTTGGGTCTAGTTTTCCTGTTAGGCTACAATTTTCTTTCCCATGCCTAGTACTGTAAGCTAGTTTGACAATTTTTCAGTTATGTTGTTGTTCTGTAGAATACTATCCAAGTAGATCAGGAGGTTTACCTTGTCCGTTACTCCCTGCTGGACTTCCTTAACTTACACAGGGCTGTGAGAACCTAGTGTATAGACCATAGGGAGAATGGACGTTGAGGGCTTCTCCAAAGTGTCTGTTTTACTTATGATGTGGGATAATAGGGGGAATTGATGTTGAGTGCTTCCTCAGAGTGTGTGTAGTTCCTCAACGCGGGCCATAGGGTGAATGAGAATTTGAGTGCTTCCCCAGAGAAACAATAGTGCCGTTACGAGACAATAAGGGGAATTGACAGTGACTGATTTCTCAGAGAGTCTATACACAACCTAATCCATAGTGTTTAGAATGAGTGTATGGCCCTGAGGGTTACTTATACTTGTTTGGTAGGACTATAGATGATAAGCTGTGGGTACTTCCTATAGGGTTACCTGTTTTTGTTTATCTACTTGGTGAGTTGTTTCTAGATATTGAAACTGTGGGTTGTTTACTATTGAGAACTTATTGTTTACAATTTACTGTACTTTTACCTGTCATATACTCAATGACTATTAGGAAAAAATCTCATGGTGGTTTCCTACTAGGATTTATTTTTACACCCTTATTGGGCCATAATTTAGGTCCCAAACAGATTATAGTGTTGCTGGTATAAAAAAGCATAATAACCCTTCTACTTCAGGTACTTGATTTGTTGTGGAACATGAGAGCATGGGACCAATCTGTGGCTTGAGATGACAAAGAGTTTATCTAATTTCTGTTGAACTTTGTTTTAGAACTATTGTATTCTAGCATTGTGAGTTGTTTGGATGTTTTCCTAGACATATGTGTCATGCATCATTTTATATATGTTCTCCATTTATACATTCAGTTTCTTGTTGTTTATTTTGTATGATATTATTACTTATTCCCCTCTTGTATGTATTTGTTTACTTCCATTGTGTGCTCTTCCAATGAGGTCATTGTTTCCCCACTATCACACCCAAGGCCCTCACTGATAGTCAGCGGCCTCTGGTATTTGGGAAAATGCACTTGAGGCCAAGTGACCAACCGGGTATGGGGCACCTCTAGGTGGCTTCCGGAACTAGGACGTTACAATAGAAGTTCAATTTGAGCCATTCGACATGGGGTTTTTGAAATTTTATAAGCATTAAGAACTGAGTAACCAAAAAATTCAACTTCCTGAGCAGGTATAATACCAGGAAACTCATCAGGAAAAAATCAAATTATTATTTTACCACTAGCGCATCATTAATCTGAAATGTTCTGTTGTTTTCAAAAATATGTGCATGCTAAAATACATTTCCATATTTTTACTATTTTCTCAACTTCCTCATATGTTATCAAATGTAAGGGTTCATTCATGTACACGAACTAAAAATATTTCTGAAAATAGTCCTTTTTAGCTCTATAGTCAATCTTAGTATGATAAATAGAAATCCAATCCATACCCAAAATAACATCAAATTGTACTAGAGGGAAAAAATAAGGATTGCAGGTAGATTATTTATGCACACAATGACAGGAAGGTTCTTGTAATTTATTTTTGTTTAAAAATTTCCTCCTGCTGTTTTTATAATAATTTCATGATACATATCATGATATAAAATTCCCAATTTACAAGAAAACTTCTCAAAAATGAAAGAGTGTGTAGACCCTGAATCAAACATAAAATTGGCATAATCTGAAAAGACAAATAGTGTAACTGATGCTACTTCATTTTATGGCCCAACATCTACTGAAGTAGTTGTAGAAGAATTCACCACCACTTTCTTATTGAATTCTAGTTGCTTTACCTCAGTCAGTTCTTAATTGGAATCTCATTTGCATAATGACCCATTTCATTGCACTTAAATAATTTTACTGACTGTAAATCATATTTTTTTTACCATTACCTTGATCATTTTCAGTGCAATAATGAGCCTTATGACCCATTTTACTACATCAGTATCACTTACCAGAATTCAAAATAAATTCCCCAACATGTTTTTACCACAATTTTCACAAACTGTAAACTTAAGTTTCTTACCATCAGACATTTTTGAAGAGTTCTTTTCTTTCTTCTTCCTCCTCGACCTCTTATTCTATTGTTTGTCGAAGAACACCAGATCATCGACAAACTCCATTTCCATATTATCCGGAAAATGAACATGTTTTTCATAACTTTTGATCTCACAAGAAGCTAGATACATATGATACATTGGCATTAATCTTGAGTAAAAATGGATGATTTTACTATCATGACCATGAATAAAATTTGGATTATAACTTGCCTATCGAGTGAATTTTTTTTCATAAGAAGCCACTCAGTCATCCTCCTGCCTTAATTCAAGGAATTGTTTTTTCATCCTAAGACAAACAACCTTAGGAAAATATTTCTCAAGAAACATACATTTGAATTAATCCCAATCAAGAGAATCAATATCTTTACTATCCCTGAAATTTTTCACCATCAAACACCACTTGTCAACAACACCTTTAAAATGGTAAAAAACATGACTATCTTTTTGATGTTCCGAACCCCCCATGACATCAATTTTTTTTTCAGTGGAATAATTCACCAATCTACTAGCACAAGGTCAAATGATCCTGTGAATGATGGGTGATGTGGACCCATGAAATCCTCCAATACTAACATTTTATATTGTGGTTGATCAGGATGATCTTGTGCATGGATACCACTACTATTTATATCCTTAGTAAACTATTCCATCAATTCAAAAAACTGTTCAGTTCTGATTCTGACCATCTCAAGTTGCTGATTTAGATGGTTGTCTTCCTCCCGATGTCATGCCAACATAACTGCCATGTTTCCTCTACAAAAAACCATTCTGAACAAAGAAATATTTTAGCTCAAGCAACATGGTAATCTATAAATTATATATCATTTCAATATTTACATAACATAATTTATGGATATTAATTTAACAGTACAATAACTCATAAAGTTACCTAAACCGACATCTGACACCAACTATAATGTACTGAACTTAAACATTACATAGTCATGAATTAAATGAATAATTCAAATTGAGGATCTTTTCAGGTTAAGTGTTTTAGAGAATTATGCTTTAACTATTACAGAATATCTCAAAAATTACAGGGTAGAAACTTCTACTCAATTACCAGTTTTTCATAAAATATAAATTCGTGAAGAAAAGAGTCATGTCTAGTCCCATGTTTTAAACAACATGACTTTTCCATGATCCCATCCTTTACCCTATACATCTTTAGGTCCTGTGAAAAACATTTCAAAACATGGGATAGCATAAAAAGCTCAATATGGGTAATAAAACAATGAAAAAAACATTATTTCATCATTGCATATATAAAAAACGCTTGTTAACATACCTCATGAAAATAATATGAGTTACGAATAACACAAAATAAATATAAATCATAAAGGTAACTTGTGTCATTCATATCATACATACATTTTAGCTATCACAGCTATGTAGGGAGTTACATTGGGAATCCCCATCACAGTATATTCCCTAAATCTCATAGGAGGAACATTCACGTTTATCTCCATCACATTACCGAATGCATTGGAGAGCTATCTTGGAATCACCCTCCAATGGTTTATCACAGAAACCACCTGTATATGGAAACAATTCCAATGAACCATAACATTTTCATAAAACATAGAACAAAAATAAAGGATAGATAAAATTTCCACATTTCAATCAAAATATATCATTTAAATAGATTGACATAAAAAATCTATTATCAAATCCATTTTCAAAACCAATATACATAAAAATAGTATATGGTATTTAGTTTACTTTTAAAAACATTACGACTTGTTAAGGAATCCCAAAACCAAATAATACTCACAGTGGCGGAAAGGTCGTTGTCACCACATACGTTAAAATAAATATTATTTTTTCTCATTTAGTAAAACGATTGGTAGAAAAATACTCCCTCTAAATGAAATGAAATGTAAAATGTGTTTATACACCTTATAAAAGAAAATCATGTATTAAAAAAAAATATGCCTCAGTGAAATGAGATTGATACGAAGTCCCTTACCTCGTGTCTGACTGGACTCGTTCATTATTTAATCTCATGAATAATAAACTAAAGAAAATTTATAATATCTTAAAAACATTTTCACGTTTATTATTCCTTTTATATCAATTTTTACCATGTTATAAACATTATTTCGTCATTTAAGTTAATAATGTTTTTTGGTCGATATTTGGTACTTGAGTTAAAAATGGACTTCTTATAATTACAAGTTGTTCACATGGTCAAAATTTCATTATATCCAGAATGATATTAATGATTTAGATATCATATATATCATATATATCCAATATATACATGTATTTATAATAGTACATAACATTTGGAGGTAAAAAATGAAATGCACTGTTCATGGAGACGGTAAGTCGTGCGTACACATGAACGCTACTTTCATTTCTATTTCTTATTTTAATGGAATTAAAACAGAATGATACATTAGTATATTATAATTCCAATATAATATCATATATAATATCTTTAATTCCATCATTTATAAGTGACACATATCGAATTAATGTGTCATATCACTTTGATGGGGCGATATTCCACACTTCCTCAAATGAAATTATCGCTTTCACCCATAATGGAAACCATAATGGTATGCTATAAAAGACAAATACATAACAATAAAGAAAAAATAAACATAATATATATAATATATAAATATAGTGTCATCATAATGGCCACCATGATAGGCTGTAGGAGATAATCGAACAATCACCATTTAGCGAGGCGTTAGTTTTCCATCCAGAGAAACAATATGTTCTTCACCCATTTGATAGATGTGTGTGTAAGTGTAGTGAAAATAACTCTCATAAAAACATCAGAGTATATTGAGAATACTGTTGTTGTTATAAAATAAATGTATAAAAAGATTTTAGGTGTTGTATAAGTAAAATAAATGTAAATAAGTTAAGAGAAACCATTACCATTAATATGGGCAACTCCCATTGGTTTGAACAAAAAAGGACTTCTTGAGGTGCCTTCTGCCTATGATGAGGCTTCTAGGAGGAGGAAATGAATTTTCAGAGATTATTTGGGAATGTTTTGGATGAGCCAAGGGGCTTGAGATGTGTGAGGAAGGTGTTAGATGTGACAGGTTTTTATAAGGGGGAGGAGGGGCTCTTTTAGAATGTTTGGAAATATTTTTTTATTATCAACTTATCGTCGGTTTCTAAAGATCCAAAACTTATTAAAGATTAATCTAAGATGTCTCATGGTTTAAATAACATCATCCAATAAAAAATTGGACAGGTTTTGTATATTGTTTTAATATTTGTAATCTTATTTATTTTAATCATTTATTAATGAGGTAAATACTACATCATTATTGTGTTATATATAATTAGAGTTATACGATGTGATAAATTATAAAAAAACCATGATGTAGTAAATCCTTTTAGATTTTAAATGAATATTTATAGTCGAAAGGATGACTATATAACCTCATGTAAACATTAATTTTCAAAAAGATATTTTTTATGTCATTTTTGCCTTTACAATAAGTTATTAAAAATAATATGTCATTACCACTCTCAGGTTGCTTCATGGGGACCCCAAATCGACCCAAAGATGACCATGGTCGTAAATGACTCAATTAATAAGATTAAAACAAGTGTTATGGTAATTTTTTATTATTATAATATTATTTTTACTTTGAATTATCCTATTTTACTTTACCCACGATTAATAAAAGTCAAAAGTTACTCTTCACCAATTTTTTTTTATATTGTTGAACCACATTTCACTTTTTAATAACCACCATGTATGCCGGATTTTTGAAATTCAATTCAATGAAGAGGTAAAATTTCATTTAAATGAAAATGTAAGTTTTTAACTACTACTATGTGGTTTCACTATTCATCAAAAATTGATGTTTTTCCAAAAAAATATCAAAAATTCAGTCTATGATATATTGGATATTCCGAATTCAAAAATGATGTCTATTTTTCCAAATTCAAAACATATATGTTCCATTAGTTAATTTAAAATTAATTTCCTTTTTCAGAACACTTATCGTGTTTTTATGAAACAATAACTATGAAAAGATTGATACTTGTTTATGTCCCATTTCAAAGTAAAATTAATTCCAATGAGAAAAATTGGATTAAATGGTAAAAAATAATATAATTACACTTTAAACCCAATTAAAATGAAAATATAACCATATAAATAAATTGGATTAAAATGATCTTTCGAATTAAAATGCAGTATTTTTCACAATTTATCAAAAAATGAATTTTATCACAAAACTACAAAAAAATATCAAAAAGTAAATTTTCATGTCCCAATTCAAAATAAGATTTTAATTTTGTCAAATAAAACATATAAAAGTGACCAAAACTATATTTAGATAGGGTTCCCCATTAAAATGCAGTAAATTGACCTTTTAATGAATATTAGAATATTTATGCATAAAATTAGATGAATTCACATTTTATTCCTCTTAAACTTATTGGATAAGTGTAAAAAAAATTAATAAACATGTATAATTATATTTTATTTAGTTCTATTCATTCCTGAAAATACGATTGCTAGGCGTTAATTACAATTTAAAATAATAATAATATATTATTTGTGGGTAATGAAAGAATTCAATGAATCCTGTTGTTGCGTATCGGGTAATCCATTAAACATAACAACCCCTTTAATGTAAAATTAATATTAAATTCAAAAATATAAATAAATATGGAAAATTTCAAGTTATTTATTTACTTGGGATGTTACAAATACTCCATTTTATAGGAAATGGATGTGGTAATAATATATTGACTTCCATATCTATTATACATAGTCGAGATTTTATGATTACCATGGGGTTTTTTAGAATCCTTTAGATATTGTGGTATATAGAGTTGAGAATCAGAAATAAATATCACCCTTATATTGATAGTCATATTGAAATAGTCATTCAAGATCATGGGGTATTCTAATGTTATATTCGATGGATTTTCAAGCAGTTTGAGATCAAAAACTTACCATAGTGAAGTTTTCATATAAACATAAATTCTATTATACCATTTTAATGATAAATTGTAAGGAAATATATGTGAATAGGTGTTGCACTCTAACTAAATGAGATGATATTAGAGAGAGGATAACAATTGTACATGATATTGTTTAATAGTTGGAATAAATGGTTCAAATCATTCAATGTAATGATTAAAGTGGAAAAATATTATATGAATTCAATCAACAAAGAGACATTAAGTTTAGGGTCAAATATAATTTATTCCTTCCTAATTTTTAGAAAAGTCCTGATGTTTGGGAATAATAGATTTTATAGTCCAATAAAAGCCACCCCTGATTTGATCCGTAATAAAATTTAGAGTGTTATTGAATAACACTCTCACCTAATAAAAATAAAATAAATGATTGTTCATTGTATCCCTCTCAATGAAGTACATTCAATACCCTTTACATGTAGTAATTACAATGATAGTTACATTAAATAATGATAATTTCTACATATATTTGCAAAAAAAATTTCATAGAGAACATGTTATATGAAACAAAGAAACTCCCTATTTCAATGTGCGGTGGAAGAATAACATATTTGAGGAAGAAAATACGGAATTAGATTTATTAATGAATATGAAGTACCCTCATCTATTTTATTTTATAAATATTATTTTTAGGGTGAAATATTTGATGGGGTAAAAATGTAATGGAATAAACATTAATAAATTAACCACCATTTTTACTGAATAAATTCATTTATATGTAATGCAGATATTTAAAACAGATTAACATAGCATAATTTAGACAACTATAACTTATATACCTCGTAATATAAAAGAACAGTTTGAACCATATACATTGATACCATATATATTATATGGTAATAATTTAGATTTAATATATTAATGTCTATAATAAATCAAATTCACACATAAAATAGTTGTGTTCTACTCGACCAATAGGAACATACCCACCCGAATGGCCATAAGGAACTCTTTTTTATTGATTTTTTGATAGCCCCCATTTTAAGGGATGAGGGGTAACCATTACAAAGCTCCTAGCCTCAGAGATTACAATGCCCTTAGGCTTAGAAGACTACATGACCCCAAGGTCATAGGGAATTTAACCAGACTATCTATGAGGAACTGCCCCTCCCTAGCATCTGCATCATGGTAGTAGCTCTCCAACATTTCATGACCATCTGGCTAGGATTCCCATGAAAACGCAGACCGGTCCTGATGGAATAGACATACCCTCTAATTCTAACAATCCAATTGTCCCTACTATAGTGAGTGAACATGCTCTAAATCCTCTTCTTGGGATGCACCTTTTTTGAAGAGTCTGTCAGGGGAAACTGCATATGGCCCGAAGGCCTTGAGGTGGCATGAAAGCCCTAATAACCCCGAGGATTGGTTGGCCCGAAATCCTTAAGGACACCAACCCCAAACCAATGGAACAAGGTTAATAGTTATAGCTACTACATTACCTACACAATGTACATTTCTACAACAGTACCACATAATGTACAAACTTTTACAGTACCGCACAATGTACAGTTCTACTACAGTACCGCACATTGTACAGTTCTGTTATAGTACCCGCACAGTGTACAGTCTCTGCTACAGTACTGCTATATTACCCCCAGAAATCATTCCCTACCTAGTTTAGAACCTTGGTCTCGTGGATGCGCTTAAGGATACCTCACCAGCTGGGCTGATGCTCATGTGCCAATGGAAACATACCCAATGATGCCCATTTATCAAATCATTTAATGGAGATAAAATCACTAGGCATTGTCATTAACTAATATAAATCAATTATTAACCAAATAACTCATTAGTGAAATCTTTTATGATATATGCTTAATCTAAACAATATGTTGACCCATCATATGTTCACTAAACCACCCCAATGAAAATTTCATCATCACATAACATAGTCTTATAGATCATTCTAGTGCCATAAAGGATTATTTGTCATAAACGAATTAAAATAAATTTGTAGTGTTTTATTTGGTTAATAAAATAGTGATTATATTTATATATATTTTTACTTTAAAATGATAAAATAATTTATTTTTTAAATAATTATTATGATATTTTGAGAAAAAATAAATTTTTAGGATATATATTGTTTCAATAATGGAAATCCATTCACTGAATTCAAATCTTTTTAAATGAAGTTTTAGAAAAATATTATTATTAATTATTATTAATGAATACTTATTAAATATAAATGATACTATAATTATATAAAGTCAAATTTAATAATTACTAGGGTCCAAAAACATTTATTTTCAAAAACAGTAATATTTTTCATAAATGGGGATTCATGATTTAATATATTAAATTGTCATATATGGAGAAATATTTAGATGTAATTTTTAAAAAAATTACCAAATCAAATTTATGTAAAATATTATTTTTCTTAATTTTCATAGACATCAAAAAAATTTGGGTAAAAATTTTATATTATATAATTTTAAACTATGTATTAAGACATCATAAAAGATAAAAATTTATTTAATTTTTAATATAAAGGGAATGGTTGATTGAAATAAAATTTCTATAATAATATAATATTTTTTGAAGTTATTTTAGTATTTTAACAAGGACATTATGAATCCTCTAAAACCAATATTATATTTTTAAGTTTTAAAATTCATTATTTATAAACAAATTTATCGAGACTTATACTATCCTCGTAATTGGTGCCTAATTACTCCATTTCAACTTATTTGTGGATAATATTAGATTCTTCTACCTTATAATCCATGATGTAAATTCGTTGATAAATATTATCTTTTCTTTTCAAAAATTTCACTCTTATCATTTAATATGAAATGAGTGTGGTGTGTAATAAAACAAATGATAGGGTTTTAGGATCTCTATCTTCTAAAGATAATAAATTTCTACAAAAATTTCTCACTGAATTATTAATATCTTATCAACAACTGTTGAATATAACATTTTTTAAATAATTCATCTTCTGGTTCTATCAATATCATTAACCCATGTCAGAAGGACTCTAATGGATTTGTATTTACCCATGTTACGGTCTTCTTCTATCAACCACCATATTTTTAATTTTTCCAAATTCAAATTCCTATTTCAATGAAATATAATATTATACTTCTCAAAAATAATTTTACATCTTCTAACTGTATTAAATCTTAAAAATTCACTATCATAGAGTATGACATTAAATTATTCTTAATGCTTCTATATTTCCTTAGCTTTTTCATATAAAAAATTATTAGAGGAAAGATTTTAGTATGATAATGAAATACATCTATTGCATCCTCCATAACATCATAACCAATGGAAAATTGATATATAATAATTCAATATTTATAGATTTGATAGTTGAAAAGAACTAGAATCACCTATTTTGACACAATATAAAATATCCATAGAGTCATTTCATAAATCTTTAGAAAATAGTAAATAAAAGAGTCACAGCTATAATAATAATAGAAAAGGCCCATGAAGAATCAATTAAATCAACGATAAGGGATGAGATTAATTATTTATATCATTTTATTTTTATTTTAACTTCTATTACAATATTATTCATCTATTATTGTGAAACATATCTACCCAAAATAAAACATTCAAATCGAACCAATGGAACAAATTTATTTTCAAGGTTCCATACTCTATAAAAGATTGTAGTCCTTATCATATTGTAGTAATAATATAATACAATTGAATAAACATTAAAAAATATAAATAGAAATGGATATAACTATTAATAAATACCCTTACACTTGTGTACCACTATGATCAATATAATATATCATGATCTTCTTCTTGAATGAAATATTTAAATAACAAGTTGTAAGAAGATTTAGAATAATTCAAAATTTGTTATGAACATTTTCACATTATCACCTCAAAAAAAATAAACATCATATATTCTTTAATAAAAATTAATCATTTTTATCCAATATGTACTTAATAATATCTTCTATATACTTTGTACAGAAATTAGTCTAAACTCTTTGTCTGATTCATTAGTCTGATTTAAATATCTTTAAATATGTTTGTATAATGTCTCGTTAGAAAAAAATTATTATGCACTTCCCATATTATTTCTTTCATAAAAACAATTAGTTAGATTTTTCAATATGACCCAATGAATATTGAACACCACTTCTATGATCACGCATTATTTTATCTTTAAAAGATTCTCCAGATTCTCTAAATAGTAAATAGTTTGAAACCACATATCCAATACTCGTAAGATTTTTCAATAATTACATTTTACATAAATAAATCATATTTATAATGAAATATATAATTTCTTGTTGAATAAAAACCCTTTTTTCAAAATTAACATATGGTGAATTTTCCGTATTTTCGGATAAGATTTATTTTTTTAATGAATGGTGAAAATACGGAATTTTAGTTCAAAATAGTGTTTTTAATTCATATATATATTTTAAATTAAAATTTTGAGTGAAATTTACAGTATATAAATTATACATATATAATTGTAACGTAGAACATTGGAATTATTTTTCTATTAAATGTTGATATAATGACTTATTGAACATTTCATCGTCATTTTTTACCCACCTTTTTTCCACACCTATGGGACTAGAATTAAACATAATACTCCAATTCAATTAATGAATTTAATTTTTTTTTGAATATACAGTTATTATCAGTATGTTATTTGGTTTCAGAAAGGTACAACATAATTTTTTTGTGAATTGTAACTTTATCCATTGGAATACTAATGCCAACATTATGATTATCAAAATGAAAAAATGGATAGTAACCTCAATTGTGAATGTATTAATAAAATTTATGGATCATATATATGAGAGTATGATATAATTACATCATATTATATGTAAGTGAATATTTAAAAAAATAATATTTATCGGTTGGTATTTTTAAACACCTCAAATATTTAACAACAAGTATACAATTAATTAAATGATTTAAAATAAAAACTATTTTCAAAAAATGGATTCATAAATTATAATTCTTCTTCCATATGTTGTTATGAATGATTAATTAGACCTTAGTTACATTTCTAATGTTTTATAAAATTAGGTATAATTTTCAAATCAATATTCTTTTGAGTAAATAAGGATTTTAAATAAATCAATATCATATTTGTGAAATTAATTTCCCAAAATGGTGTGAATTTTTTAAATATTCAGATAAAAAAATGGGTTAGGTGATTTTTTAGGTTTTTTTATACCATGATATAATTTTTAATCAATATTGAAATATAATAATTATAAAAATTATCTAAATAAATGAACCATTTTAGTCATGGATGATGTTATGATGAGGTAAGCCCCCATTGTAAGAAATAAAATTAAAAGGTACTATATTTAGTTATAATAACCAAAATTATTTATTTCATGAGAAAAATATAAAAATAATGATTAGAATAATTGAAACACCCTCTTATCCTCCACTATAAATACCCCCATCTTCACCTCACACCTATCAAGACTTGATCATTGTCCAAATTCATCCCAGTATTCTTCCCAATACTCTTCTTCACGTCCAAGACCAGATGGTCTCACCAATAGGTCAATGCCAATGGCCTTAAGAAGGTTCTCAAGCAAGATAATTTGGTAGGTAAACATCCATATTCATTTTTGTTTAATTTCATTTCAATTCTTTTTCATATCAGATACTCTCTTCACCACCCCTATTGAATAGGAATTTCAACTAAAATATCATATATGTAATTTGAATTTATCATGTTTATTGAAAAAAATATCATCATACATATTCTTATCTCCCATCAATATAAAAAAACTCATCATCTGTGATGTGTCAATTTTCCGACATCATAGATGGTGCATTTTCAATTTTCATTACATCCTTTAGGGATGGTCATAAAACCTTTTTAATGATTTAAAAATATTTTAGCTTTTATTATATAATGTATTTAACGATCTAATATATATATATATATTAAATTATATAAAGTAACTAGTTCGTGATTATCATCGAACCTCTATTATGATATAAATGAATATCATTATTGTTCTATATAATTTTTTATCATCATATCTAAAATAATAAATTAATGGTATCATTTAATATTATAGAAACATATTAGTCCAATTTCCTTTAACTTATATATTTTCTGTTCCATTTAAAATGAAAATCCATTATGAACCGAAAATGGAATCGATGTAAATAATGCACCCAAAACAATTTAAATAATAAAATATTATTAATAAATGGTTTGAATGATGTTATAAAATGATCGTCTATGTTGTTATACTAATGTATTTATTTTGTTGAAATATTAATAACCATATTTTAACCAATATATAGTTTGTTTAAACACATTTAATGTGTTTCAAACACAAGGTAAGGGAATTATAAACCAAAATTCCATTCTTTGGGTTAAACATCTAGTTCATTGATTTTTTCATGGTATTATTTTTTTTGAAATAAATTTCTATTATATTATGGTGTATTATATTTATTTACTGTGAGTATATATATTCTTTTCATTTTACTAATTCTTGTTCCAATGATATGATATATGTAATGGAATTTTCATTTTCAATACACTTTTAAATTTATATTTTTACAAAATTCAAAAAAAAAACAATGCATCTTTTCATGTTTTATGATTAAGTTATGGTTCTTACACATTGTTTAACATGAATGGTGGGAACATTCTCTCCCTCAAACAAATTAGGTGTGTTTATATTGGATTTAGGAAATACGGTTACTTTAAGAGTAACTGAGATGGTTATACCATAATGTAGCTACGATGGTTGCATTACAAGTTAGCCATGAGGGTTAAAAATTCTAAGGTAATGTTGAGAATTATAATATTAAGTATGAAATATACCAATTTAAATATATGTTATTTTTTCTAAGTTATATAGAAATATATTGTTTCCCCATATTATGTGTATTATATATTATGGGTGGAAGTATTATTTTATTGAAATGTTTTCATATAATAATAAATATTTAAATAGAAATGACTTCTTTCCTTATTTTTATATCCATTATTGGGGTTTTTTGATAATTTTATTTTTTAAAATGTTTTTCCACATTTTTAAGAATGGGTAAAATAAATATTAAATCCATATTGAATTTCATGATGAGTTGTGATGAAAATGAAAACCATCCATGGTTAAATTTAATTTTTTTTAATTTATGAAAAATAGTTGTTGTCATAGTAGTATCCCGATTATATGAATGTTTAATTTCATGTATATATTATAACCTAACTCTCTATAACATTAAACTGAAATGATCTTTGATAATGTAAGAATTTGAATTCAAGTTGAATTAACTATTTTATGTATGTTTATGGTCAGTACCATATAGTTTTTATTAAATCATGGTACAAATTACATTATAAATTTGGATTTTAATTAAAGTTTATTTATAACCAAATGGTTTATTATTAAGTGTAATTTTTTCAAGGAATACGGTAATCAATATACATTGTATAAAAAACTAAATCAAATGATATATAAAGAGGATGGTGGATTAGAGTGTTAAAAATATTATTTGGTATTATATTTTCCATATGGAGTATGTTTTTTTAATAATTTATTTCATGATTATGTGATGTTCTCATCAACAGATTAAAAAATATTGTTCACAATGGAAGGAAATAGATATCACACAAACTTTTTATACACCCCTAATGCTTTTACACTCAATTTCATTTAAAGGGTCTTTTCAAATGATTTTGATTGCTTCTAGAGTATTCAAATCACGAACAAAAAACTCATTGATTTATCTAACTCCTATATATTTATAAACCAATTTTATCGGTCATGGTATCTATCAAATATGATTTGATGATCTAAACTTTTCAAAATCAACCAGAATGTGAAATAGTAGGACTGGCGTGATTGTTAACTATTTAACAATAGGACAACATACCAAAAGAAAAAAGGGAGCATCAAGAAGATCAAAATAACCAGATTCAACGCAGGAATTATTTTTTATCTATAAAGTCTGATAGATGATCACATTTTAGTAATGAATTATAAGGACATAATTCTTATCATTGATTTTCATGAATGCGGTTTTAATAAATGGCATGGAAATTCATATTTGATGGATTATAAATAATGTTGAAAGATTAATACGTCGACATATAAATGATTCAGTAGATATGGTAGATTTAATGATGGAAAATTGTTTAAAAGTATTATTAATCTTCAGATGATGGGAGTAATTGGGTATAATTCAATTGACATTGAGTTATATTTAATCCTTAGGTTGGTATGCTATTTGAGGAAAAATTATCTCCATGAAATAATTTTAGAGGTATGGATAACATTAGATTTGTTATAATCTTTTATTTTGAGGTAATTATTTTTTATAAATTTGCACCATGTATTTCATTAGAAATTAAATCAGTGGAAATTGGTATCATGGAAGATGAACACTATAGTTTTTGGAAGGATTACAAAAATAAGGTAAATATAATAATTTAGATTTTATTTGAGGAATATATGTTGAATAGTATATTGGGGGAATATATTATTTTATGGAATTATATTGATATATTAAAATGGCAATAATTTCTTTGAGAATTTATGATTTAGGTTTGTTCATTATGAAGGTAGACATTAAGAGTAATTGATTTTTTTTGACAATTTCTAATACATTCATGGAAGAATATGTGACCAAATCCTTCTGATTTTTTGATTTTAATATTTTTTTTAATATATTTCATGGATTTTATTGATAGTTATTTTTGTAATGATCAAATTTTATCATTAGGAATAATTTGTTTTAGTGAAAACGATTTTTTTGGAAGTACATTATCAATTACTTACCTTTTTTTACCTTAATTCCTAACTGCATGATGAATAAATTTTTTTCATTTATGGATTTATAGATATGTACAAGATTATTCTACTACTATAAGAATGAAATATTCATGGTATTAATTTATAGAAGAATATTATTTAGTGGTGGAAGTTTAATTAATGGATATAACTATATATTTCATGTATGTATGTATCCATATTTTATAAAAATATATGTCAATGGAATTCCTAATAATATAGGAAAATGAATCTTGAAATAAAAAAATTAATCATCTTCGTTTAATAAAAATAAATTAATAGCCCTTTTAACCCATCATTGATTTATGGTTTTGTGATTCTTAACATTCTCATGACCCTATTATATCTCATTCTCTATCATTATTTGAGGGATGAGTTTCTCTTAAATGACCATGTGTACCAATAAGAAAACAAAATATGTGTTTCTTCTAGTGGTCCTTATACATTATTTTATCCCTTATTATGTGTAGCATATAAGAATCATTTTCACAATATGGGATTTTAGAAAAGGTATTTTGATCAGTTGAACCCTAGTTATGAATCCAAATTTCAAATTTCTAGGATGCTATTTTTTATGAAGGGGAGAATGTAACACCCTAATTATTTAAAAATAAATATAATATAGAATGTAATGCATGCAACTATGAGTCTCTATGAAAAAAAAACTATTTTATTATAATTATTTAAAAAATTAGTTATAAACTAAACATTAAAATGCCAATATTAATAGATATTACGACAATTAAATTTTATTTATAATGGTTTCATATAAAAAACATATTTATAATGTGATATATTATTATTGATAAAATAAAAATCACTCTTTCAACATTATCATAGGGTGAATTTTAGTATTTTTAGGAGAAGTTTCATTTCATAATGAATAGTGAATGATATTTAATTTTATATAAGAAATATTTTTTTAAAACAATATATATTGTACATAAAAATAGATTTTTAAATTAATAAAAGATAAATCATGTATATATTAATCCAACGTAGATCATTAGAATTAATTATATATTGAAATTAAATATAAAACCTTATTGATAATTTGAACATTATTTTTACCCATATTCTCACCATAGAAAAGAGATTCTAATTACACATAATTATTCCACGTTTTGGAATTGAATTTCAAAAAAATGGTAATACACGATTTTGATTAGTATGATATTTAGAGCGAAATAAGTACAATATAATTTTATGATGAATAGTATGTTTATTCTTTTTAATAGTTATATTACACTTATGAATATTAATACAACCAATTGAATAGTAACCACACCAATGAATGTATAAATAAAAATTATGCATATTATTAGGGATTATTTGGTTTAATTATACCATATAATAATTAAGTGACTATTTTAAAAATTAATAATTATATTTTTGTATTCTATGAAGTCATAAATAATTAATTACAAGTCAATAATTTAATAAATGCTTTTAAAAGAATTTATTTTCATAAAATTTATTAACATTAAATATTTTGTTCTCTTATAGTTTTAGGATAATTTTATGAGACCTTAGTAACTTCTATAGAATGTTATAGAATCTGTTATAATTTCTAAAGAAATATTTTTCGAGTAAATGATAATTTTAATTAAAATGTAAATTTATCATTTATAGAAATATATTTTCATAAAATATAGGTCATTTTTGAATTCTACATGTCAAATAATGGTTAGTGTGCATTTTTTGGATTTTTCTAAAGTATTTGTATTTTTGTTGAATCATGCGCTAATTTATAAAATAAGCTAAATACATGAATTATTTGAGTCATTTATGGTATTATTATGAGGTAATTTTGTACATATTTTTTGAGTTATGTAACCCTTTTTATTCCATTTTTCATATGTAATGGTTATGGGTAAGGTTTGGGAGAGTACGATATGGTTTTTGAATGGTTTTGGAGGCTTTTTAAAGGAGCACATGTTGAGCAT
Organism: Viscum album; assembly: GCA_963277665.1. Classification (NCBI taxonomy): domain Eukaryota; kingdom Viridiplantae; phylum Streptophyta; class Magnoliopsida; order Santalales; family Viscaceae; genus Viscum; species Viscum album. Next base: position 956,900,018 of record OY728126.1, read on the forward strand.
GATTAGTGGAAACTGTGAAACAACCCCTTCAAACCATACATCATGGGACAATGGGCATCAAACAGTATGCACATAGTTTTTATAACTATTATAGGAGGTCATAAGAGTTACATGTCAAAGAATTATCATGAACATGGTTAGTGCATAGTTTTCCTAACGATATGTGCTAACCATGCGTTGTAATAAATATATTGTTTTAAAATCCATGATTGGTCAGGATTTTCCCTAAAACCTCCATTCGTCCTCTTACTTGATCATCACTCAGGATTTTTTTTCTAAACGGTAATAGGGTCTCTCCCACTAAACCTAGAATGGTTTCTAAGGGTTTGATGGTGTGGTGAAGCTGATTCCCTTCCGGTAAGCCTCCTCCATAGATCTTTCTTGGTTTTCCTTAGATCTAGTTCTCCCCAAATATTATTTTAATATATATACACATGTTCAATGTATATATATAGGTTTTGTTTCCGAAACTTATTATATTGAGGATTTTTATGTTTGGAAAATGAATCTATTGTGGTTTTAGTGGAGATTTCACCCGGATTTGTGGTGATGTTGTTAGTTGGCCTATTTAATCGAAACCCTAAGGTAGGTGGGTTCTCTATAAAATACAAATTGATTGAATTAGAATATTTGTTTTAAATTAGTTGGTTCCTCTTATATTTCACTATGATTACGATGTAATAATCATGTTGGAAATTCATATTTCGATGAATTGGTGATTTTGGGAGAAATTGGTTATTATGGTGAAATGTTCTTTGATGTTGGATTTTAAATTGTTGTTTTTGAAATGGGAGGAATGGGTTGATTTATTGAAATGAATTGCAAAAAAAGGGTTTCCAAAAAAGTTGTTTCATTATTGGAAGGTAATGTGGCATGGATGATTTCCTAAATGAATTTTTTCGTTAGAAGGAGTTTTTTGCAAATTTTTTTGGCCTTCATGTATTATGTTCTTGTTTATTAGTTTAATAAATTTATGCTTGTGTTGGAATGATGAAAAGTGGGTGGGGAGTACAACTATAAAAAGGGTATTGATTGTGGATGTAATAATCACAATCAATGATCAGTGTGAGGGGATTACCACCAGATTAGAAAAGTAGTAAATTTGTTTGGTTAAAATGTTCCAGAAAGGTTGTTTAGTAGTTTGGGTATAAGGAACACGATTGTTATTCTCATTTTTTTGTTATTTTACACAATCTGATTTATTAAGAAATTATTCAATGGTAAAATGGAATATGTATTGTTTGTTTAATATCATATTATTGTATGTCATTTGGTGAAAAAAATAGATATTAAATGATGAGTTTGGAATATTGGAAATTTTTTCACAATTCAATGTTTTATAAAAACAATATTATATAAATGTGATAATGGTTCTATCATAGTGTTTTGTGTAGGGAAGCAATTTTGGGAACACCTACTGAGTATTTACACTCACCCCTACATTGGATCTGGTGTGAATTTACAGATACCGTAATTTAGGATACATGTAAGGGTAATGAATCTCATTTTAATAAATATTCATCATGATTCATGGATGGTTTGTGGTGCTCGGATCATGGAGATTTCATTGTAATTTTGAAGTTGTGGCATAGTATCGTGTGGTTTTCTTTATAGTCATCCTTTTGTTACTCAGATTATAAAACATTATGGTTGACTTTTATTGGTCAATGGTAATTTTTGTGGAATTGAATGGGTAGCATGGTTGTTCCTTGGTAATTTTCTTTATAGGTATACATTATAGACATTCATCATGTAGATATCATTTTTCATAACTTGTTTTGATGGGTTCTTTTCATTAAAGGTTAATTTTTTCACTAACAGTTCTTGATGCCCACTGTATTTACTTCCAACCTCTCATGCCTTGGGAATGTCACTTAATTCCAAGTAGCATCCCACCTATTTTTCAATCCAATGAGTAATGGGTGGTATGTTACAATTGGTATCATTTTGTGACGTCCTTATCATTATTGTGAAATCATTTTTTTGGACATTTGACATTAGTTATTGGTCTAGGAGTTGATATTCGTTCATGGTATATTCCTCCATTTGGGATGGTAGCATGTTGATATATTTTCAGAACATGAAATTTATATAATAAAGGGATGTAGCTAACCATTTTATACTGAACATCATCTAACTAGGTTGATGGGCACACAAGGGATTTGGGGATAGATATATCCTTTAAAATCTAATTTTCATTTTTTTTTCCAATGATATTAGTATGGAATGAATTTTAGAAATGACTTCCCAAAATGATGCATATTTCATGGGAATAATGATTTATGCTAGGATATTGATGAATAGATTGTTGAAAAATATGTAAATTATTTTGAAATGTGTGGATTTGAAATGTTGATAGTTGTGGTATTTTTAAAATGGGTCTATTTTTAAAATATAGTAGATTTTTCAAAATTGGTGCATCATGGGAAATGTGAACTTGTAGAAAGAATGGTTTTTATTGATTCAATAAAATTGAATATAAAATTGGAATATTTTTCTTTATATTTGAGTGTGACTTGTAGTTTTTTATTGGCATAAATGGCACTGAGTAGGTGTCATAGAGACCATCCCAAGGAGGCTGGTGAAAATGTGGTTGCACCTAAGCCCTATGTTAACCAATAGCTTGTACAGAGTATAGTACCTTCTTTTCATTATGTGGAAAGCAGTAATAAATTATTTGAGAAAAAGCATGTGAATCTTGAAGTTCATTTTCATAAGAAGAATCCTCCCACCATTAGGGGTGACTTGAATCCGAAATGTGAAGAAGTGTGGATGAATAGAATGAAACGAATATCTGAATTCATGGGAACACTAGTGGAATAGAAAGTGAAGCTAAAAAATTATATATTTTAATATCTTTCTATTTAGTGGTGGGATTTGGTGGTCCATGATAGACTGGACCAAGGTGTGACATGGGTGGGTTTAGATGAATTTAATAATAAACAATTCTACCCTCATATATTTTTAATTTTTTGGATAAAAGATTTATTTATCCAGAAGTAAGAGAAACTCTCGGTAACATAATATGCTACTCTATTTATGAACATTATGTAGTTTTCACCTATGTTGGTGGGTAGTACATCATTGAAGGAACATATTTTTAAATGAGGTTAGTGATAAAATATTTATTCTAAAATAGTAGTTCTCAATATATGTGATTACTCAAAAATATTGACTACATAAATAGAAGATGAAAGTAATATTTAGGGGGATATAGGAGGGGATTTAAGTGGGTACCCATAGGAAATAATGGGTACTATAATTCTATGATAAATTAGAAGAGGGAAAGTTATTTCCAAAGAGGGGTTATGGCTCATAATCATATGATCGTATTGTTGAATCATCATATAAAGCTTCAGAGCAGTCATGGATGTGGTCAGTCTGGTTCTATATTTCACATCAATAAGGATTTTATAGAATATCTTCAAGCATGACATAACTATAAGAATATGGGGAATCATCTCATTATTGTTTTAATTCTATATGGTTGGGTGTCTATGACAATCTTTATGAGTCTTTGGAATCCTATGCTTGGATAGGACAAGGGAAGTAACATACCCCTATAGTAGCTGAGTATTGTTAGTTATGGTGATGCAAGGAACACGATTACCCTTATAATGGAAAATAAAGAGAAGAGTGTTGAAAAGAAGGTGTTGTTTGGATATGAGTAGATTGTGATGGATGATGAGTAAGTACTATCCATGATGCGAGGAACAATTCCTTTAAAATATACCTTCATGCAATAGTTGTTTTATACAGGAGACTCACATTATTTCATTTCTTCACATGATATTAGTTTGATGGGAGTAACTATGGAAATGATTCATTTTGATTTAAATCATCTAACTCATATTGAACAAAGAGAGTTTCAAGCCTTATTATATAGGTAATTATTTATAGTTGAGGATGGGGTTGAGTTGGTGTTGGATATCCAAATGCTTGAGATGTATATTTATTATATAATCTTAGGAATGGATTTAATAATGACATTTATGTCCCTCATTGATTATTATGAAGTAACAGTTTTTTAGGACAAAAGATGGCATCCATCATCTATTTATATGAGAGAATAATGAAACGCTGGGTGGGAAATTCTTTTTGGCACAATCTATTGGCACAATATTGTATAATTTATCAAAGTTGACAATGGAATTCATGTAAGGAGTTTAGCATATCATAATTCCTTTGGTTATTGACCATTTTATACATATCTATCTGGAATAATTCTTAGGGTTTCCACCCATGAAGAAAGTGGAGTTTATGATTGACCTCCTTTCATGGTCTAATCCTATCTCACTTCCGTATTAGCATATAGAACCAATAGAATTGATGGAATTGAATTTTATCTTAGAGGAGTTAGAAAAAACGGTTCATCTAGCCTATAACATATCAATGGGATGTGATCGTTTTATTTGTTAATCAAATCAATGGAACATTATGGTTGTGTGTTTATTATCATAATATTAATCTTGTTGTGATAAAGAAAATATATAAAACTTTCCACATTGATGATTTAGTCAAATTGTGGATGGGGGATAAATGGTTCCCTATGTTTAACTTGCGATCAATATATCATTAGTTGTTAGTGTTAATGGAGGATATTCAGAAAACAAAATTCAATAGAATATACGACCATTATGCATATGTAAATAAGACCATTGGACTAAAGAATTCACCCGAGGTGTCCATAAAATTGATAAAATGATTATTTATGAGATATATGGACCTTTTCATGGTGGTATTGTTTGTTGATATAATATTTTATTCAAGGAAAAGGGTATATAATTAAAAGAATATGAATATAGTTTTGGGGATCTTGAGAGATCATTAGTTTTATGCCGAAATATCAAATTATGATGTTTGGATATAGTAAGTTCATTTTCATGACCATGTGATATCCAGGAAGGGTGTTTCTATTGATCTGGAAAAGATAAAGGTTATAATTTCATGGAAACTACCCAAGAATGTTTTTGCGATATAGTGATTCGTTGGCCTATATGGCTACTATCAATGTTTTGTTCATGAAATACAATTATTGTCCACACGAATGACAGCTTTTTCAAATAAGAATGTTTCATTTCAATACAATGAGCTGTGTTAGAAATCATTGGATGAGCTTAAGGCTCACCATACATCATCACTAATCATTTTTTTAAGAGAACTTGGAAAAGGGTACTTGGTCTATTGCGATGTATTGGGATCATTATTTGGATATGTTCTCATGAAAAGGGATCATGTTGTTGCATATAGATCATTGAATTTTATAGTGCAAGGGAATAATATCCCAATACATGATTTGGAATTACCGGTGGTAGTTCATTCTTTTAAAATGTGGCATCAATATCTTTTTTGGATTGATATTCATAGTGTTTACTGATCATAAGAGTTTACAACATATTTTCTCAAAGAGATATTTGACCATGGGGAAAAGGAAATAGATGTATTATCTCAAGATATTTGACTTTGAGTTGATGAACACACCATGTAGAGGAATTTCTGTGGAAGATATATTAAGTAAGAAATCATATTCTCAGGTCATGAAACATTCATCAGATCAGTGTATGTTGACATCGGTCATAGAAAACATGTGGTTGGAATGTGAGGAACAATGTGATATTGTTGTTTTATTTCAAACATGGTTGGGTCGATTAAGGAGGCACACATGTAATGTTCCATGTTTATGGAGATGAGGTCAAAACCCAATGGTGGGGAGACCACTAAGGGCTATGAATTGAATATGAATGTAATTTTTTGTTTTGTTGAATAGGATGGTCGTACCAATATTTTTCAGTGAAATATTCTCTTAGATTATCATCATTTCAGATTGGTTGTCCATCTGTCAATTCAAGAAATGTTAAAAAAAATTGAATTCACATTTTTAGTGTGCCAATATGAAAAGGAAGGTGGCTGAGTTTGTATCAGTATTTTTACATGTCAACAAGTCAAGTTAGAGAATCAGTGGTCGGTTTGGGTGTTTCAATCTATAACAATCCCTAACCAAAAGTGGGATCAGATAGTTTTGGATTTTGTTACAGGACACCCAATAATGGTCAGAAAGCACAATGCAATATAGGTTATAGTGGATCATCTCACAATGTTATCCCATTTCATCACTATTTTTGAATATCATGCAGGGGAGAATATATCCAAAATCAAAATATGTGAGTTGTAAAGAGGAATGGTATTCTAGATTCAATTTTATCAAATAGAGAAACGGGGTTCACATATCGTTTCTGGAAAACCATACAATAACCCTTAGGACACATTTGATGATTAGTACATCGTATCATTCTTAATCATATGGTAAATCTGAGAGGACACTAAAAAATTGGTTGATATGTTATGGGCTTGTTTGATGAATTATGGTGATTCATATGTGGAGCACATACCGTTAGTGGATTTCTCATACAATAGAAGCTATCATGGCTCGATACATATGGCTCCTTTTGAATAATTCTAGGGGAATTCGTTTCATTCTCCACTTTGTAGGGTGGAAATAGGTGATACAAAAATGATGGTACAAAGCCTTGTACACGAGACTATATAAAAGATCATTTTGATCAGGAAGAGAATGGATATGGATTACAGTCATTGGAATTTGTATTAAAACAATTTAAGATGACCGTAGTCATTTGAGATGGGTGATCATGTGTGTGTTGATAAACACTCCAAGATTGAGACATCATTAGTTTGGAAAGCAAGACATATTTTCTATGATGTATATTGGGAATTTTTTGATATATTCACAGGTTATTGAGGTGGCTTGGTAGGTGGATTTACCACCATTGTTTATTGTGGTGCTCAATTTATTCCATGTTTCTTAGTTATTGAAGTACTAGCTGGATCTTGACCATATGATTAGATGGGATCATGTTTAGCTAGAGTCATATACTCATGTGTTGAAAATTCACATACGAATTTTGGATATGAAATAGACAGTCTTGTGTGGTAAAATCATCGGTCTAGTTTTAGTTTTTGGTAGCATGGTTAGATTTAGGAGGAGACTGGGTAGTGGGAGAAAGAGATGATCGACCAATGGCTTGATCTCTTTTGGAAATGTAATGGAACTCTACATTCTTATGATGGAATGTCCAATGGTGGGGAGAATTCAGTACTCCATTTTGAGGAATGTAACCATTTTTAATGACTTTTTAGGAATATAATGGGTTTTTGTAAGGGTTGGAAAGGGTTTGAAATGATTTTTGAGCCTTCTTAAAGGAACATGGTTAGAGAAAGGTTAGGGGAAACCGTGAAAAACCCCCATGTAACTATTCAACATGGGATAATGGGATTCACATGGTTTTCACTTGGTTCACTTAACCATGAGATGAGGGAATGTGAGGTCCATGTTGAAGTAGTAGAATGATATTGGTTAGTGCACGGTTTTCATATCCATGCGATCTAACTATGCATGGCCATAAAAATATTGATTCCAAATTTGCTCTTCGTCAGAATTCTCTCTAAACAAGTAATTCTTCTTCCCACTCGAGACACAATTGGGATTTTTGGTTATCAATGTTTATAGCAGATATTCCACTCATTATGGAAGTGATTCGAAGGGTTATCAAGGTGCAGTGAAGGATATTCTCTTCTAGAAAGCCTCCTCACATGGATCATTCTTGGTTTTCCATAGATCATGTTCTCCATATCTCTTGGTTTTCTATATCTACACTTGTTTCATGTAGATAATTGGTTTTTTTCCTAAAATTATGAGATAGATGATTGTTGGTGTTAGGAAAAGGGATCTATGGTGGTTTTAGTGAATATTTCACTTTGATTTATGGTGAGGTTGTGAGTTGGTCCATTTCACCGACACCATAAGGTTGGTGGCTACCCTCTCGATGGTACTTTTGTAGTTATAGATGATTTGTTTTGAATGATTTTCATCCACATTGATTTGGTTGTGATTATGATGTGAAATGCTTCTTAAAAATTAATTTGGTCATTAATTGATGATTTTTAAGGAAATGGGTTATTATGGTGAAATGTTTTTTGAAGTTGGACTTTTAATTGGTCGTTTTAAAATGGGTAGCTTTTGGATGATTTATGGAAATGAATTTAAATAGAATGGATTTAAATAAAAGTGGTTTATTTATTTAAAGTTAATGCGGCATGGATTACATCCTAATGAATTGTTTGTCTATAAAATAGTTGTTTTCATTATTTTGTGTTCTTGGTGTTCTAGGTGATTGTTTATTGGTTTGAGATTTTTTTTATATTTTGATGGAATGATGATATGTGGGTGGGGTGTACCAAAATAAAAAAGGTATTTATAATGAATGGATGATCCATTGTCAATGATAAGTGGGTGGGGAGTACTACTTGATTGGAAAAGTAGTAAACGAGATTGGTCAGTATGTGAAACTGTGGTTGTTTACCAAATTTTTGAATGGGGAACTCTATATTTGTTCTTGGTTTGTCTGTTGTTATGAAAGGTTTGAATTATTATGCTACTATTAGAAGGTAAAATGGATGCGGCGTGATCATTGGTTTTTCCTTGGGGTGTATTCTTTTGGTTAAAAAAATTTTGGGTAAGGGAGTATTTGGAATTTTTTTAATTGTTGCACAGTTAGATGCTTAATATAATTTTCTTTATAAAAATGTGATAACGGTTCAATACTAGTTTTGTGTGTAGGGATTCCATTTAGGGAAAACCTACTTTGTATTTATACTCAACCCATACATTGTTAGTTGGAGGCTTTTGTAGATGTCATATTCTGGGATGTGGCCAAGGATAAAGCATCTCATTCCCAAAGTTGTTCATTTGGATTCTTGGATTTTTTTCGTTATTGGAGCATTGAGCTTTGATTGGAATTGTGGAGTTGTCTCATAGCTTCTTGGGTTTTACTTTTTATTCTTCCTATCGGTACTCTTCTTATGGAACATTTTGGTTTAGTTTTACTTGTCAATGGTAATTGTTATGGAATGGGGTGGGTTTCATGATTGTTTCATGGTAATGTGTTGCGTTGGTTTACATTGTTGAAATGAATCAAATATCTGTGGTTGGTAATGTCTTTTTTTTTTGGTTTTTTTCCATTTAATAGAATATAATTCCCTAGAAGTTCTTGATGCCCTCATAATTTATTTCCAACCTTTGGTGCCTTGGGAAGGTCGCCTTAGTCAAAGTAGCCTCTCACCTCCTTCTCATGCCAATGAGTAAGGGTCGGGATGTTACAGGTAATCACCCTTGGTTCAATATCACATGAATTAGTTTATTTATTTAGTCACCATAACCAATACTATTTCTTGTCCTGAAGAAAATAATAAACAGATGATTAAAATAATTGAAAAACCCCTCCTCTCCTCCACTATAAATACCACCCAACATATAATTTGTTTATCACACCTATAGAAGCCTCAATAATTGTCACATTTCATCCCAATATTCTTATCAAGCCACATTTTGATGTATGAGACCGTATTTAGTCACAAAAATCCAAAACCGATGGCATCATGGAGGTTCCCAAGTAAGAGACATTGAGAGGTAGAAATCCATTTTCATTTTCATTTACATTGTTTTCAATTCAATTTCATTTATTATAATCTCATTGTATTCCCTTATCAATGTGGAATGAAAACTCTAGAAACATATAAATAATTTAATTTTATAATGTTTGTGGGATTATTCATTGTCATTCCTATTATCATCTACATTTTATTATAAAAAACCATTATCTGTGATGTGAATATTTACCGACAATGTGGATGATGTGTTTTGAATTTTAGTTACATCCGTTAGGTATAGCCGTAAATCTATTTTAATTATTAAAATATATTGATAAATTAATGATATAAAATATTATATGTTATGTAATTAACATATATACATAATAATAAAATATATAACAAATATACTTCGTTATTATCAATGAACCGCCCAAATGGTCTAACCAAAAACCAATTATGTTTTATTTAATGATTCATCAACATATCTAAAAATTTTATATTATATAATTTAATATTATAGATAAATTTCAATAAAATTTCAGTCAATTCGACATTAAAATCCATTTCAAACTGACCATAGAAACCATTTAAAGAGAATGCCTGAAAAAATGTAAATAAAAAATTATTATTAATAAATGGGTTGAATGTTGTTATAAAAATATCATATACAGTGTTATAAAAATTAATATGTTCTTGTGAAATATTAATAACACTATTTTAACCATTATATATGAGTATTAAACACATTTTATGTAAGATAAACTCTCTTTAAGGGGATTTATTATCCCAAATTATATTCTATGGGAGAACCTTCTACTTCATTGATTTTTTCATGCTATAATTATTTGTGAAATGAAGGATTAATATATTATGTGGTATTATTTTTATAGACATTGAGTATTCCAATTAAATTCATTTTTATAATTCGTTCTTCATTGATACGGTAAATCAAAGGGACCTTTGTTTAAAAATAATCTTTTAAATTTCTATTTTTACAAAATTCAAAAGGAATATTTTCAGGGATATTTTCATGTTTTATGATTATTATATGGTTATTAGGAAATGGTTATGATGAATGGTGGGACAACTATATCTATTCAATGCCTTAGGTATGTTTATGATGGAGGTCTAGCATATGGTTACTCTAAGTGCAACTTGGATGGTTACACTATAATGTAGCTGGGATGGTTACAATGTAAGGAAGACATGTAGGATATAATTAAAAATGTAGACGTTGGGGTTACAATATTATGTATGTAATTTTTTATGTTACCTATAAGGATTAATATTTTTTCTATTTTTATTTTAAATCTCATGTTTTTCACTTTTATGTATATGATACTTTATTGGCGAGAAGTATGTTTTTGTATAAATGATTTATTATAAATATAAGTATAAATGGACTAATGAATTCCTTCCTTATTTTTATATCCTCTACCTGGTTTTTTTACATAAAACTTGTTTAAAAAAAATAACTTGATAGAAGGAACAGTTAAATAAATAAGGAAGTAATATTTAATTTTAATAAGAATTGTGATGAACATAATTATACATCTTTTATTTCAAATAATTTATATTTTTGAAAAATGGATGTTATTATAGTAGTATCCCCATTGTATTAATGTGTGTAGTTATATTTATTTTGAAATAACACTCTAAAACTGTTAAAATAAATGAAATTTTGGAATTTGAGAATGTTAATTCAAGTTGATTTATTGATATTATGTAATGTTAAATTATAGTCCCTTATAACAAATATAAGGGAATCCTAAAATATTTCTTCCCTCACCCAAATTTATAAAATAACCAATTTTTGGAAATTTGAATCCTTATTCTATAACATGTAAAATATTATCAACAATTCTATAATATTAGTGGTGTTTATGATGTATTCAAATTATGTTTATGTCCTTCAGTATGATCGCTTATGTCTAATTTCTTAGTTACTCTTCAAATTATCCCTATCTCATTACCTGTCGGATGATCTTTCCTAGAAAAAATATATTCTAATAGACGTTATTAAAAATCCATGAATACAATATATTTTCATTATCCAAACATCTATTTTTTGTTGATATGAATTTCCAACACTTCTTTATCTATTTTATTTCACTTCAGTCTTGTGAAATAGTATATGAAGATACTAAACATCTGATGACTTATCCCTCCCAAATAGATCATCCATTGAATCGGTATGTTCTTTATTATGATGTATTAGTGTCAAAAACCATATTTATTAATAAGTGTCATAAATACATCAAGTTTATCTATATCAATTACAATTTTAATTTATATTTATTAACATTGGTCTGTGCAATATGATTTGTCTTGTCCAATGTCTTCCATTTGATGGGACTTTGTACCTGATGCCTTTTTGGTGCTAAAAACAGCACTGATGAATCAATGTTATCATATACTCCAATTATTTGGTGCCTATATATCCCTAAAATTGAAATCATGACTCTTAAAAATAATTCCCCATTTGTAACCACTAATCATCTTATAACTCCAAGACTGAAAATATATATTTTCCAAAAAATGAATGGTCGATGATTCACAAAAGATCAGGTGTATCCAAATAAATTCATCCAATGTGATTCAATCAATCAATGACATTAAATTTCATTCAACATCGTCATATTCACAAAAAATAACATTTAAACTAATTTATAATCTGGTACTTCTCAAAATGATGATCTATTTCTAGAAAACATCTGCTTTATAGAAACAATAGAAAATAAAATGTCACTTTTCATCTAAACCACACCACATGAATATTGATAATTATTAATTGTATATAAGAATTATATGTTTATAAAATAATCATTATGTTTTCAATTTCATAATTCTCTAATGAAATTGTTTATATGGTACATCTTGCTCATCCGTTTTGAAAAACACCATTAAAAAATTTTCATTTTGAAAACATGTTCACTTAATAAATAAAATTCAGAACAAAAATCATCAATTCATGGATATTATCATGAAATTTGTGTCCAATAAAAAAGAATCTAAAACAACTATATCCAATAATAATATTTTAACAAATTTGATAAAATATATATGAAAAACATACCTTCCAAAAAAAATACATACAACATCTAAAACTCAAACGCCATATAACGTGGTCCCAAAAATCATACAATTATACATACCTCTAACACATTGGGGAATTTTTTATCAAATGTAATTCAATACATGGTTCATGGGATCTTATCCTAATTACACTATGTAATGGTGTCTTGAAAATTATCATTGACATGATCTTATGATCAAATGAATTAAATTTTTTCCATATTAACATCGTTCAATTATGATTTTATCATATATTATGATTTTATGTAAAATATTAGGATTCACACCCCTCTTTCACCACATTGATATTTCTCATGACTCACAAGAACTTCATTATCTTATGATATGCTTCCATTATTCCCTTGCTGTGAGTTATAGACTTCCCATTCCTAATATATGTCCCAAGGGTTTCTATTCTAGTTATTGATGTTTATGTTAATTTATGGTCATGTTATAAAGTTTTTGTTTATTTAATTTTGTTTGTATTCCCAGACATTATACTATGTACATCATTACCAAAGAAACTAGGATTAAGTATCTTAAAGGACCTTTTAATAGTATTTTTGTGCAATAATGTTTTTTAAAAAATTGCATGAATAATATATGTTGCCATAATAATTGTTAAATTATTCCTAAAACTATTATCATTCTATATTACCTTTATAGAAAACAAATCATATAGTTCCATACACTGAAATTACTTAATTAATGTTTTCTATCGTGAAATGACTCATTTGATGACTATAAATTTTTATTTTTCTATTATAGATCAACAATGATGACCTATGAATATCATCAAATGATTCTATCATTAAATAATTAATATATAAGTCACATATTTATTTTATGAACCATATTATTACAATATTGAAAAATTTAATCATTGTATTACATTTTTCAATATTGTTTTACACGATATCCACTTATATAACTTCTTGATATTATCATTTATTGATAGTTGAGAAGACCGTCAAAAAAATACTGTTTCATGATCATTATTATATGGTAATGGATATTTAATTACAAATTCTTTATTTTTTGGTATCATTAAATCCACATCAGGGATAAGGTGTCATGATCATTCAAATGGTTCTAAGATCGAAATAATTTTTTAGATTCTCCATTGCAAGAGGGGGTGAATTTAAATATTAAAAACTTTCATTTTTAATCTTAAGTAAAACTATTTTTAACAAAGTGAAACAAGGTAAATTCAGAAGCCTAATTTTTATTCTATTAGAAAAACTTTTTATGTTCAAGAAAAATTGTTCTGGAAATAAAATATAAAAAATTTACATATATAAGATTCTACGTTAAAACGTATTGAATCATATTTATTAGAATAAATAAAAGTAATAAGAATGTATAAAAAGTTAATACTTTATTCCTTTATCAAAATATAGTGGAAATAAAATTGAAACAAAACATGTAACAAGTATGAAATAATTTATCCCAAAGATTAGGGTATCCAATAACCGTGGATAAAATTCCCTTGATTTATACTTTCATGAAAGATTGTATTAACCACATCAGGATAAGCCCTTGATATGAATATCATAATATGTCATTAAATCCTCGCAAGCCCTCGATCATTAAGGTATTTGTAACATCCCTCTTCATATCCCAGAAAGCCCTCGATTGTACTCAACAATAATCAGAGTCGCACTAAGAAATCTGATCAAGATATCTAGTACGCACAAAGCATGAGAGTGTATCTCTATCTAGGAATATCTTTAGCAGCATGAAATCTCTAGATTAATCAATATGTTTGCGAGCTCGTTCAAATGAGCTCCTATTTATTGTCACATATCTTACGGTCAACTCTCTCCTCCAATGGTCATATTTTACCTTGAATCTCGTTGGGACATATACACATGTCATTTGAACAACAAATAGATAGAAAGTGATTTTATGACATTTTTTTATAACAAGTGTAAAGAAAAAATAAAGTTATATAATGAAATATAGTACCAAGTATAAGGAAAAATAGAATTTGGTGTGTAAACAAATAACAATCCAATGTTTATAAGACATGGAAATTTATATTTTGTTTTAAAATGAATTAATTATATAAATTCTATAGAATCTTGAGTCTATATTCAAATGAATTCAGAGTCATAATTTTGATGAATTTAGAGTCATAATTCTAGGGAATTCGGAGTCTGATTTCTGAGAAATTTGGAGTCTGAATTCAAAGGAATTTGGAGTTTGAATTATGAGGATTTCGTAGTCTCAATTATAAGGAATTCAAAATCTGAATTTCATAGAAATCAGAGTCTTAATTTTAGAAAATCTGGAGAATGAATTTCTGAAAATTTGGAGTCTGAATTTCAGAGAATTCAGAGTTTTAATTTCAGAGAATCTGGAGTCTGAATTTCAGAGAATTTGGAGTCTAAATTTTATGGAATTTGGAGTCTGAATTTTATATAATTCTGGGTTTGAATTTTCGAAAATTCGGAGTCTAAATTTCAGATAATTCCAAGTATAAAAACATAAATCTCTATATCCAATTATTTAAAGGAATTTTATTTTTTAGATGTGAAAACAAATTTTTCTTTTTTAATAAAATGAGTTGGATTTTGATAGATTGTTAAACGAACAATGGAAACATAGGTATGGATAAAAATCTCCTAAGAGAAGTGAAATTTTCCTAATAAAAATAATCCTTTCGAAAAAATCTAATTTTCTTTAAGATAAATCATTTGTGATTTTTAAAACATAAAGAAATGGAAATTTCATAAGGAAATATTAATGACTCAACAATATCCCCCCTTTCTGGAAAGGACAAACATCCTTATGAAAAGGAATATAAGGACATTGAATTTTTATTTATGAAAATAATAGAAAAAATTATTTCATATTACTTATGAATCATGATGAATATAAATAATTCCCCCTTTTGTTTCTAAATACCTAAGGGTGTATTTTTGACTTAAAAAAAATATATTTTTCCCTTTCTAGCATATGAAAATTGTCTACGAGTAAAACACCTCCTTAGATAGACTCCCCTTTACATAAGAAATTCTATTCTTTACTTAGTATTATATTTATCATTACTTCTCCCAGTTTGTGATTTTCAAATAGAAATAAAGGGAATGAGGAAAGTCGTACCTAAAATATTAGTACTATACAAGAATACTGATGAAGAAAAACTAAAATATTCATTATTATTGGAAAAAATTATACAAGAAAGGTAATAAAACAAAAGGTCATATTTATGAAAAAATTATCCTTCTTTTTTCCTTTAACATATGATTATTGAAAATGGTCTTCAAAATTCTAAGAACCTTATGATGCTCTTCAAAATGTTTTTCGCAGTTGATCCTAACCTTCATATTTTTCCCCAAAACATGGATATTTTCTTTGTGAGACTTATGAATTTATGACTGAGTGTTCAATAGATATTCTTTCTTATTGTGGTTTTCTTAAAACTCAATTCTATGATCTCTTTACCTGTAAATTTTCCAATAAACTAAATTTAGTATCCCATTCTGATCCTTTTCATCCTAATTCTGAGATTTTTGTTCAAGATTGAGCTTCTCATCGAAACTTGTAGTAAGATATTTGATCACGATATCTTCGGTATCAAAATAATCTTCCACATTATCTTGATAGTCATCAAATATTATCAGACATTCAATTGTCTTCCTAGACCACTTAGTATTTTCCATACACAACCTTCTATGTGCATCATACCCGATATATAAGGTTTTAAAATTGGCCTCAAGCCTGAATTTTTTTTCATATGCAAGGAAACAAAATCCGATTCCAAATTTACTGAATTATGAAGCATCTAACACCATGAGTCAATACTCAAAAACAATGGATTTTTATCAGCCAATTTATTTATTTATTAATCCAAAAAATCATGTCTCATAGAAGAAGATTTTGAATCAGATTATCATGGTGGTGAGGATTCTCTCACATCCTCAATATCCTTTTTTAGATTATCCACCAACATATTTTTTATCCACCTCAACCTACTTTGGTGTACCAGCTAAAACCTATTTTCCATTAATAGCTCTTGGAATGATCTCAGAAGCCATTGGTGATTCATTTTCACCATATGATAATTGGACTGTCTTATCTTCTGCAGACTTTTCCTTCTTAGTATCTGGAACTGGGTCCTTTGGTAGAACCAAATCATGATTGCTTCTCTCTTCTTTTAATGGTTTGTTTAATTCTTCTTAACCTTCATCTCCATTTCTTTGGGTATCAAGTTTAGATGATTTGGATTGGGAATTACGAATTGATTATTTCTCAGAATGACTTTCCTTCTCATGATATTTTCCAACATTCCTTATCATATCATCTATATCATCACAACATTCCTCTTCTTCCCCTTCCACTTCCTCTTCCTGCACAATCTCTTCACCTTCATCAGGTTCCAAAATGACAATTTTTTTCCCGAAGTCTCTAATGGTACAGGATCATTGAGAAAATTTTCTTGTACCTGAACTTGCTCATAATATTTCACAGTATATTTGAGATGATCTTGAACTATTTCCGCCTTGGTTATCTTCTTATTTATCATTTTTCCAGTCATGATTCTCATATTCCTCAGCATTCATAATCTTCAAGGATTTTGCCTCATTAGGATCCAATCCAAAAAAGGCTATCCTTCTATCATTTTATTTTTATCTTCATTTCACTTAGAAAAAAAATCATTCAGATATGTACTTTGCTTCTTATATTTTATAGGTACTGATTAGGTTCATGAACTGTAGGGATTTTTACTTGGATTTCAGTTCCTACAAATTTATCTTCCTTCCACCCATCTGAAATGTCTTTTCTACTTATGGGTTTATGGATAAGGCTTCGATATCACTTTAGGAGAAGTAATAAAATATTCTAGATTTGTCAATGAAACCGATCTTTATCCTCCTCAATGTATCCTCACTGAGAAACATTACATTGAATGATTTGGTATTTAAACTATAAGGGATTTTGAACTATTATAGGAATAATACAATGATCTTGGACAGGATATCTTGATACATAATGATCTACAATTTTGGGATTCCATTTTTGATATTTTAAATCAACAAAAAGATATACTCCATTAGGTTTGCCTTTCTCAGTTTGACCAGAAAAACCAAAACATAGATTTCACTTTTTTGTGGAATCCTTGTATCCTTTTCTCAAAATGAAAAATCCCTAATCGCATAAAGCTAACATTTTAAAATTCATAGATAGACATTTCATCCTTAGACTTTTCACTTCATTGAGTATGAGTCACTCTATTTCTTTTTCATTATCATAACTTCATGACTGATCAGGTAGATTGTGGCTACAAAAATGGTTTCACTTTCTTACGATATTCTAATGATACTCGCTACCTTGATGTAGGAAATTGAATAAATTTTTCCATATCTTTTGAATGAATACATATCTCTCCCACCTTCATTAACAAACCTACATATTTATAGATCACAATAAGATACTATGGTTAAACCAGATCATGTACTTTCGGTTTTTTACCCACATTCATTCCCAAACATTCAATTTGATATACATTGAAATGAGCTAATCATAGTTTACACAGAGCTTCGGGTCAAATAATCATTCTATGTAAAATTTACATTCGGAAATTACCTTAGTTGATTGAATTTTATTCTGTGGGGATGCATCCAAAGTATTTCGGAGTTGAGTATATTAGTAATACAGAACGTCACATATGAAGAGAGGTAGAGCATCAACATGCTAGGTTTGAAATCCGTTGTGGGAAAACCATTAGGGTGGTATTTCTATAGATATTGATGTGATGGTTTATATTCCTTGATTTATCCAATGGTTGAAACTGGCTCGACTTGATCTGAAGGTTGAGATGAAATTTGGAGAAGGATTGGGGATGATTCAGATCTTTAGAGGTTTTTAAGATTAAACATCAGATTTAAGGAAAGTTAATATAGAAAATATTTATAAAACAAGTGTAAAAAACCGAAAAGTAATATTTGTTTAAGAAAATTTATGTAAGGAAAAATATCATCGGGATTACTAGGAATACTTTCAATATTGAGGAAATTTCTTTTTTAAAACATTAGATACAGAATATTTTATTAATGAAATGAAATTTTTTAAATTGATAAATTGTTGACTTCGAAAATTTTTGATTATGAAAAAATTTTTAGTACATGAAATTTTTTACTATGAAATAATTAAACGACACAAAAATTTTACTATGAAACATCCAAAAAATACATACTTCCCCTTTAAAAAGGAGTTATATAATGTATTGATATTGGTTTCAACAGAAAGTAAAAATAGAGTATTACCTTATTCTTATCATTCCATACATTTGTTTAATGTATTCAAATCTATCAGATGGTAATGTTTTTATGAAAATATCAACATTATGTTCATGTGTTCTGATAAATTAAAGACTGATATATCATTATTGTGATAGATCCCAAAGAAAATGATGCCTAATTTTTATGTGTATTTAATGAGAGTGATGTTCAAGGTTTTTTCTTAGGGAAATGGAAATAGTGTTATTACACAATATCTCAATATTAGTAAAACTCATTCCATATTCTTTGAGTGTTTGTTGCATCCACAACACATTAGCATAACAACTTCATGCTATAACACACACTGCTCCAATATTGGAAAGTGCTACTGAGTGTTTCTTTTTTCATGACCAAGAAACTATTGAATATACTATGGAATAACTTGTTTTTGATGTACATTTCATATCCATTATACACCTACCGAAGTTCGCATATAAATTAAATTAAAAAATAGTTATAGAAGTTTAAAAGAGTTCTAAATCAATTTTTCCCTTTAAATAGTGAAAAATTATTTTTACTACTTTTAAATGATATTACAAATGATTGGATTTATATCTTTAACATGATCATACCAAAAACATTAAATCTAGATGACTAGCTATCATGTATATAAAACATACTATCATACCTCTAAATAATGTTTCATCTACTACTTTCCTTGAATAATCAAGATCAAAATACTTATAGGTTACGATTAGAGTATTAATACTTTTAGTGTTATTATTTCCAAAATTTTTAAGAAGATCATTAATATACATATGTTGAGATATATATGTTCCTTCTGGTTTTTGAAAAATTTGAAAACCTAGGAAAAATGTTTAACTCACCCATCATACTCATTTCAAACTCAAATTTTATTAGATTCATAGACGAAACAATGAAAGATTGTGTAGTTGAACCAAATATAATGTAATAAACATAAATTTGAATAATAAAGACATTTTTCTTATATTTATTTATAATAATGGTTGGATTAGTAGTTCCTTTAATAAATTTTTTTAGACAATATATTTTATGTCTATCATACCAGGCTCTAGGGGAATATTTAAGTCCATATAAAGCTTTGGTAAGTATGAAAACGTATTTCAAATGTTTTGTGTCTTCAAAACCAAGAGGTTGTGCATCAAAAGATTCATTGTGAACATTTCCATTAAAGAAAGAACATTTTACATCCATTTTAAAAATTTTCAAATTAATGAATGCTACAAAAGAAAGTAAAATACGAAATGATTAAAGTATATCTACTAGGGAATAGGTTTCTTCATAGTATATTCTTTCTTATTGATTATTGCATTTAGCAACTAATCTAGCCTTATTTCTTATATTGATTCCATTTTCATCACAATTATTTATGAATACCCATTTTACAAAAATAATAGAAATTTCCCTAGGTCTTTCAACCAAGGTCCTGATGTTGTACCTTTTGAATTCCTTTAGCTCATCATTTATGGCCTTTATCCAATAATAATTATATAAAGCTTAATTAGTGCTTTTTGGTTCAAATTGGGAAAGGAATGCTAGATGTTCTACATACTTTCTTAAGGAACTTCTTGTCCTTATAGGTATATTTACTTCATCAAAGATACTATTTGTGGGATGATTCTTAAGAAACAACTGGTTTGTGTCTTCTAAATCATATTCATCAACATATGATAGGAAATATTCAGGAGTAAATGCATTACAAATGTTTTCTTGAAAATTTTTCATATCAGAAGGGTATTCTATCAATGGTTGATATCCAATTTTTTAAAACACATCTAAGGATGTAGGTTGTGTTTGTTTAAAAAAAGATCAGTTTCATCAAATCTGACATGCACAATTTCTTCAACAGTACAAGTAGTTTTATTAAAAACTATATAAGCCTTTGAGGTTTTGGTGTATCCTAGGAAAATTCCTTCATTATATTTGGGTATGAGTTTATATGTATTATCATTAGTATTTATAATGAATAATTTTCATCCGAAAACCATGAAGTGTGAAAGTTTGGGTTTTCTACCATTCCAAAATTTGAAAGATGTTTTGTTAATAAAAGGTCTAATTAAAACTGGATTTATAGTAAAACAAGGAGAAATTACATCTTCATCCCAAAAGTTTTTGGATATAGAATATTCACTCAACATAGTTCTAGTTATCTCTTGAAGAATCTTATTTTATCATTCAACAATACCATTCAATTGAGTAGTTTGTGGAGCTAAGAAGTTATGAGTAATTCTTTTCTACTACGGAAAGATTCAAAATATGAGTTTTGAAATTATCATCCATGATCACTATGAATAGTTAAAAATGGAATGTTGTTATCATTATTAGAATGGGCTCTAAAAAATATGACATAAGAAAAATCATCAGACTTCTTTATTAGAAAATAGACCCATGTAAATCTATTATAATCATAAACTAATAAAAATAAAAAATATTTTCCTCAAATACATCTAGATTGCGTTGGACCGAAAATATCCATATGTACTAAATATAACGTGTTAGAAGTTGAGACTTCACCAACTGATTTAAAAATTAATTTATATATCTTTTAAAATTTAAAATGATCACATACTTTTGAAGAATCAAATCTAACCTCTGGTATATCTTGAATTAGTCTTTTCATTGACAGTTTATATAGGTTCCTAATGATATAGTTCCCTAACCTTATCTTCTGTAACCCAGATTAACCTTCCATTGCACTAATTCAAGGTATATCTTGGTTCCTAAGGTCTTCCATGTTCAGTGATTATAAATTCTCTTCCCTATGGGAAGAAAGTAAAAAAATCTTCCTTTGAATTCTGTACTATGCATTTATCATTCTTAAAATTCAAATCATAACATTCACCACATAATTTACTTATGATATCGATGTTATGATTTACACCCTTAACAAATAAAACATTTGAATATAATGTTTTTCCAAAAATAAAAATGTTACCTATACCTAAAATTTCTCCCTGAGCATTATCAACAAAAGTTACTTTACTTTCTTTAGTCTTGGTAATAGTTTAAGAAAAATTATTGTTACCAGTCATATGGATGGAACATCCACTATTAATGAACCATATATTTATGTTGGTACTTTCATAATTTCCTTGAAAATAATAGAGTTAAACATTCGAAATCCAAATATTCTTGGATTTAGCAGTTTTATAAAGAAAAATTTTAGGTGTCCAAAATTTAAATAAAAAAAATATGATTTATGAAATATGGAAGATTGTGTTTTGGTTAAAGAACAATTTTTCACCCAATGTCCACTACACTGCCATTTAGTGCAAAGTAGAACACATTGGGGAACAAAATAATTATTACTAAAAAATGGTTTTCAATAGGTATAACCCAATCCAGATATATTTGTTAATTTTCGAATTCGGAAATACATTTTGTCAAAATTTCCCTTACATAGGGTAAAACGTTATAGACACTTCCTTAAGGAAAAAATTTCTGAATTTAGTTTAATAACAATATTTTTATGCTTAAAACATTAGTTTTAGAACTAGAGCATGACTCCTAAATATTTTCCTTAGAAATTACAATTTCAATATCCTTATAAAGTTTATCTTTCTTCACTACCACAAAACTGGGCAAGGCAGGCGCCCGCCTTTATCAGCGCTAACGGAAAAGTGATGATAAAGGGGTATGAATTTATCAGTGCTAAAAAAGCGGTGATAAATGTACCCTTTATGAGCGCTAAAACAAGCACTGATAAAGGGTACATTTATTCGCGCTTTAAATATCATTTTATTAGCGCTTTTCTTAGCACTAATAAAGGTTACATTTATCAGCACTTTTCATAGTGATGATAATGTTTATTGTGTACATTATATAAAAAAAACATGTTAAAACTAATTATATATATATATTTAAATAATTATAAGATTAATAATAAATATATTTATTAGATTTATATGAATTATTATATTTAATAATTCATTATATTTATTAGACTTATTAATTTATTATATTTAATATATATATTTATTATATTTGTTTGTATTTAATGTGTTTGTTTTATTTATAAATATATAATACTTTTTAATATATATGTATAATTGAAATTATTGAATATATATGTGTTTTCCAATGAATTGGGGTCAGTGAATATATCATTCATATATATATATATGTGCATGAATATTGTTCATTTATAAATTATAATTACATATCGCATTTATATGTCATTGATTTATAATTCATTATGTTACCCATATAATATATATATTCTAAAAGATGTACACTTTTAATTAAAATTATATTATATTTACAAAATAAATATATCTTTTATTATCTTTTCAATGATATATATATATATATACCTTTCAAATAATTATATAAGTATAAAAAAAGATATATTTATTTAGAGATATAATTATTAATAAGTAAATATATATATATATATTTCATAAATATCATTTTAAATAAATATCTAATAATATAAAAAAATTATTTAATATATACATTTATCATTTCTTTTATTAGCGCGGTTGAAGTATGACTTTATCAGTGCTTAAAAAGCACAGATAAAGCGGGTCATTATCAGTGCTTTTTACATGCGCTGATAAAGGTCCAAATGGGAGTTATAAAATCCATCGGGTCCTCCTCCTACTCCCTGCTCCCTGTCAAGATTTCACGCAAGTCCTACACTACGCCGCTTACTCCTTCTCCTCCTCCTCTGCTGCTACTGCCGCCTCATCCTTGTCCTCTGACGCCTACTTCTCCTCCTCCTCCTCTGCCGTGACTCCTCCTCCTCCTCCACTGTGACTCCTCTTCCACCTCCTCCTCCACCGCAGATTCTTCTCCTCCTCCTCCTCCACTACAGCCTCCACCTCCTCCTCCCCCACTGAAACCTCATCCTCCTCCTCCTCTTCCTCCTCCTCCGCATACTTCACTAGCTCTGCTACCTCTGAGCTGCCTCTGCTGCCTCCGTGCTTCCTCCGCGCTGCCTCTATGCTGCCTCTACTACCTCCATTGCCTCCGCTATCGATGCCTCCTCCTCCTCCGCCACCGGGTCCTCCTCGTTAAGGTGAGTGAAATGGAATTTTCATGAATTAATTATGTTTTAATTTATTGTAAATATTGAGATTAATTATGATTTTACGTGATTATAGTGTTTGATGCTTGTGTGTGTGACACATGTATATGTGGTTGGTTACTTGTTTGATCTTGATTATATCTCCCCACTATTGCCTTGTGATTGAAACCTGAATAGAGAGAGTATTTTTTGTGAATGGTTGTTACACTAGATTAGGATTTCACCCCATCTATTGGCCCTTAGTACGGATCTTGTTCTGATTTTGGATACCACCCCATAGATAGGCCAGGTAGGGTTTGAACCGTCCATGTTGGTGAATTCATGACATCAGGTGAGGCATGACAATGGGACGAGACATATGTTTAGTATGTTCATTATTGTACATTATATTGTACACTATTCTCTGGGTTGGGTCATATAACAATTTAAATATCACATCCTTTATTATTACATAACAGTGCCACCAACCTCTCACATTGGGTGTGATTCACATATACTCTAATTCCACAACATAGTAGTTGATCCCCTCTCACATACAGCGGGTATCACCATCACATCACATAAATAACAATTTGAGGAGGGAATCATTATATACAACCTCTCAAAAAACTACTCCAAACCAATTCTATGTGATCCCCATTTCTATTTCCCACATCATATTATCACACAAAAAATGATCTAAGGAGGGAATCACAATATCCAACCTCTATCACAAGTCAAAATGAACTATCAATAGGTGGATCCCATGGAAGTCACACACCAATCCCCTTTTACTGATTCCTTCTCACTAAAAGTAGGGTCCTACCAACACCTTATCTCTTAAATAATGGCCATCAATCTTGTCTCATGCCAAAAAAATATAAATAGAAATCTAAGGAGGGTATCTATATAGACAACCTCTCGTAATAGCTAAACAACATCATCTATAGGTGGGCCCCATGGATGATCATAATTCGACAAGGTGAAAGTCATATAAGTACCAATATCTTAGTAGGTCTGACCATAAATGATAAAAGTCACCATAATTTTAGCCCTGCATAATAATATCCTTTAAACCATCTTGGTTATACTTGAAAACTATTCCCAACCTATCAAAATTCTAATTCCACCTATAAGGGAATCTACAGGGATATACAAACAAAACCCATCTCTAATCATTGATACCAACAGTCACTTATCTCTACATGATAATGTCACAACCCACATGCTATACTTGATCAAGGTCATGATAGTCTAGTCTATATCATCTTCTAATTCCCACATTAAAACTTATTAAAAATATATAATAACCATCCTAATAAAGTCACACTATGAGCCTTGGATACTGTATTCTAAGTCATCCAAACTATTACCATGACCCTCACTGTGGTACCATATCATATCTATACTTGGAGATCTCTTAATACAATTATAATGAGGAAATGCTCTATGTCACACTTCACCAATACCTATATGGAATATTATACCTATCACACACACCATGACTCTTATATATATATTTAAGAGGGTGTTCCCCATCATACGTGATATATAAATCTATATTATCCATCTTCTATAGGGCTAAGACACTAATACCTACTCAAATAGCCTTAAGAAACCTAACTAGGCTATACAAATCTCATACCAAACCCCATACTCTCATAAACACAACTAGAAACCTCACCTCCATGGAGACATAATCTTTGGATGATCACAAAATCAAAAACATTCAATAGAACCCTCACTCTATCTGTTAGTGGATCAAAAACACCCTTTTTATTTACCTAGGTTGCTCTTGATTTCTATCCCTTTCACTGGAAAACATATACACATGTATGAATTCACAATCTTGCATAAATTGCAACATGGTTTTTTAGGGTCCACCAACCTAAAAAAATAGAGTAACCCCCTCACCAAGATCAACTTATCCACAACAAAGACTATACATGCCTTATCGAATCTTGAACCAATGATTGAGACCAAATATCAAGGAAGAATTGCCAAATAATTAATTATAGAAACCTATAATTAATTATTCACCTTAATATAATTAAGAATAATCTTTAGAAAACACAGTGGAAAACACAACACCACCTAAGCCACAAAAAACAAGGTGCGTTCATCGTACAAGGATAACCTCTAGCCAATACAAAAAAATCTACATCATCTGAATTGATTTGATGATGATATAGTGAAATCATCACACAAATAATAGTTAAAATCATCCTACATCATAAGGAAATAATGGATAATATTAATGGAGGATGTATGAGGTAAGAACTCACTAACACACTATAAAAAACTCCCAATAACCACCCCTCAGCAGGGGGATCGAATAGAGGAAGAGAATGGATTAATCCCATGAACCACCCATGATTTGCTATTAATGAGCACACCCCCACCATTTTTGAAGTATCTAGTTTTTTATCTAAACTATACTCATATTCATTCGCCCCTAAAGTATATAAACATCCTTTGGATTTTCAATAGGATGAATATAAATAAAGAATGGATGAATGCCATTCAGTTGACAAAAGAGTATGAAGAAGGCGTGAAAGAGTTTATCATGTTTGAAAAATATCATGCATATGACCCTTCTCTAATCATTTTTCCATGTTTATGCTGTTTTTATACAAAACAAATAAGTCGAGAGGAGTTGGAAGAACACTTGATCTGTCACGGAATAGATCAGAGTTACACATGTTGGAATAAACATGGGGAAACAATGAATGTAGGTAGTGGCTGGGATAACACTGCATTTTAGGGATCGTTTGATATGATTAAAAGTATGAACAATTAAGATGACTGTATGGAGGATTTGATTACATATGTTAATGATGATGAAGATCGTTTTGAGAAAATGACAAGGACCGTCAAGGATGAACTTCGTGATTGCCCAAAATTGTTTGAGAAGTTAAAAAGTTGTGAAAATACGCCATTGTATGATGGTTACACTAAATATACAGCACTGTCAGCTGTACTGAAGTTGTATAATTTGAAATAAGGCAATGGGTAAAGTGACACTAGTTTTTCAAAACTACATTCTCTTTTGAATGAAATGCTCTCAGAAGAAAATGAACTCTCGAGCTGAACATACAACGCCAAACGAATGCTACTCTTGATTTGTATGATCTATAAAAGAATACAAACCTTCCTGAATGACTTTATACTATTTCTCAAGGACCAAAAATCACTTAATGAATGCCCAAAGTGTGGTCCTTATCAATAAAAGAATGATGAATCCAGTCCTACTAAAGTTGTATGGTACTTTCGAATCACTCCATGGTTTAGGCGCCTACAAGGAAGTGAGGAGACTGTAGGAAAATTGACATTGCATGCAAATACAAGAATTAATGATGGTATACTACATCACACGAAACACTCTCCTCAGTGGAAGTGAATTTATCATTAGTATACTTAATTTGGAAAAGAGTCGAGAAATCTTTATCTTGCATTATCTACAGATGGAGTGAATTCTTTTGGTTTTCAAAGAAACAATCATAGTACATGGATGGTTATGTTGGTAAATTATAAATTACCACCGTGGTTATGCATGAAAAGAAAATACATCATGTTATCTATGCTTATATCAGTACCAAAATAACTGAGTAATGATATTGATGTTTATTTAGCTCCATTGATCAATGATTTGAAATTATTTTGGGATTCAGGTGTTACAATGTATGATGCTTACAAAAAGGAAACATTCACTTTGAGAGCAATGATGTATGGAATGATAAATGACTTCCCTGCCTATGGAAATTTTTCAGGATGTAGCATTAAAGGAACTCAAGGGTGTCCCATTTGGGAATAAGGTACATAATTAATTTGGTTGAAACATTCATCGAAAATTGTGATTCTAGGAAATCACATATTTCTACACCGACGACATAGGTACCGATCTTGGATGACATAATTAGTTAGATGTTCATAAGAACGTACAGAACCATCTCCACTAATAGGAGATCAATTGATTTTGGTTGTTAGAAATTTGGACACTACTTTTGGTAAACTAACCTCTAAAAACTTTACAAAAATCGGTTGGAAAAATAGATCAGTTTATTTTGAATTACAATACTAGAATTTTCTGTATGTCAAACATTTTCTTGATGTTATGCATGTAGAAAAAATGTATTTGATAGTGTCATCGGCATGTTTCCAAATACACCTGGAAAAACAAAATATGTAATTATGGATAGGATGGACATGGTTGATATGAGAATACAAGAAGAGTTGGCACCAGTGAAGGGTGAAAAAACGCACATTTCATCCTCCTACAGCTTACACTCTTTCCAGGCAGGAGAGATATCAGTTCTTCAACTTCTTGAATGATGTAAAGGTTCAAAAGTGGTATTCGTCAAATATCAGGAACCTCGTTTCAATGATAGATTTTAAGTTAAAATGTCTGAAATCACATGAAATCCATGTTTCGATGAAAGATCTAATTCCAATTGCTTTACGTTTAATTTTTTCCAATATTTTCCGCCATACATTAACGAAACTGTGTTTCTTCTTCAAAGCAATATGCAGCAAAGTTATAGACCCGACAAAATATCTAACTATGGAAAGAGAAATTTTCATCATATTATGTGAATTAGAAAAGTTCTTCCTGCCTTCATTTTTTGAGATGATGGTTCATTTGATGGTCCAACAGGTGAGAGAGATTCATTTATGTGGTCCTGTATATTACAGATTGATATACCCCATTGAACGGTATATGAAGATTTTGAAAGGGTATGTCAAAAATCAATGTCGTACAAAGGGTTGTATTGTAGAGAAATATATTGTTGAGGAAGCCGTTGAATTCTATACCGAATACCGGTCTCATGTGTAAAGAAATGACCTACCAAAATCTCCACACACTAGGCTTCTTGAGGGGGACGGAATTTCTAGAAGACAGGTTGTCACAATCAATATTATAGATCATGATAATGGGAACCTTTATGTATTGCACAACAATTTCAATGTTGACCCATATGTTGAAACCCAAAAAAACATATTAGGCATTTGAATCCATCAAAGGCTGAAAAAATGGATATTAGATACACATAATCAATAGTTTATAGGATGGTTTTAGGACCATATTTTTAAGAAGTCAGATGAAAATCTAGAGTCAATTTCGATCGACATCGATGGCTAGCCGGAGGACCAAGTGTGTATGTATTATCTTAAAATGATTATGTAGTTGATGGTTATAAATTTTATACTAATGAACATGATGAATACAGTACCATGTAGAATAGTGGTGTTCCACTTGTGGATGAAGCGAAGCATGTTTCTAGTGCTAAGGACAGAAATCCAATTTATGCGAATATTTCATACTTTGGAATTATCAAACAAATATGGGAGTTTGATTATACAGAATTTCATGTTCTGATTTTTCAATGCAAGTGGGTTGATAATAGGAGTGCTGTTAAAATAGATGAATTGGTATTTGCGAAAGTTGATTTCAGTAAGGAAGGGGAGAAATACAAACCGTTTATAATTGCATCACATGCAGTTCATGTATTTTATGTTCCAGATCCAGCAAACTGAAACTAGTCAATTGTTCTGTTATCGACCAAAAAAACTGATGGTTCAGATGAAAATTCAACGGAGGATGACCCTTTCATTGGGACTTCGCAATCATCTCACGGTGGTCCCAATGTAGATGACATTTTGTATGTCAGAGGAGACCATAATGAAGATATATGGTTAGTCGATGGAGGGGTCAAATCCCTTCAGCCTTTAAAAAAAGATAGTTCAATAATTATGTTATTTTTTTATTGTAATAATGATTGTGTTACATTATGTTATTATATGTTCGCTGCTACTTTTATGTGATCTAAATTTAATGTTAATCCAATTATGAAGATAATGAATTTTGCACCTGGTGATGCACCCAATCCATAGACACAATAGATTTCTCAACATGTTGCAGCTGGTCCCACTGCTGAGGTACAAGTGGTCTCTCAACCTGTTGCAGCTAGTCCCACTGCTGAGGTACAACATGTTTCTCAACCTATTGTTGCCGGTCCCACTGCTGAGGTACAACAGGTTTCTCAACCTATTATTGCAGGTCCTAGTGTTGATACTAGCGCTTCAGAGGAACAAAATGATGATGCAAAAACTGAGTAAATGGTAAGAAATGAAACCCCGACGTTACAAAAAAACTGGTGCGCTGTAGTATGATAGTATTAGCCAAAATCCATAAGGAAAAAGAAAAAGGCATCAAATATGAGGTGGTATCTAATAAGCGAGGCCAAAATGAAAGCCCTAACAAAGCCATGTTTAGTATCAACATTGGAATCGCCACTCAGGAACATTTTCTGAATGATATATAGTCATTGAACCATGTAGTCTGCGGGCTGAAAACATTAATGTAGGAAGAGATTATGGTAACATTACGATATCATTTATTTAATTTATTAAAATAAAATAAAATATAATACTGAAATATTAACTAACTCTACATCATCTCTTACAGAGTGAATTTATAGTAGATGTCTCGCACAAAGAATATGTATTAAGACTGGCAGGAATGGTTCATAGAGGCTTTCACACCATTTTAATGAAATTTTATCTGAAAGATGCTGAAGGGATAATCAAGCCACACCCACCTCCTATTTATACACACTTGATATCCAAAGGAGCCTGAGATGCATTTTGCAACCGTCGTGCGAAGCATAATTTTCAGATACATTGTATTTGGTAACACGTTGTTTAACGTTTCTTGTAATCATCACTTTGATTGATAGTTTTTTATTTATGAAATAGAAAATGAGTGCTGAAAATAAAGAACAGACAACATAACCAGCGTACCCCTACTGTAAAGCAAGGCTGGGGTACGCTTCAATTGAAAAAAAATTCTATGTATTTTAAAAGTGTTGTAATAATTTTATGTGACATAAAACAACACTGTAACCATGTTTCTCTAATTATATGAAGATTGATGAATCAAAATTCCAAGACACTTCTATCCCACACCATGTGATATGGAAGGAGGCTCATGTTAATAAATAAGGGAAAATGGTAGATGAAAACACACAAAAAGTGTGGGAAAATGTGTAAGTATGACATAATATATTTTTTTTTGCTTTAAATCACTATTACATCACGATGATTACATATTTTTCCATATTTTATATTTGAAATAGTCAAAGGAATCAACATCACCCCCACCGGATGCAGACATACTTTTAGCGGCTTTGAAACAGCCAGAACCATATGACCGCGTCAGAGGTGCGGGTTTTGGGGTGACACCCGAACATATTTTCAGAAAAAAAACAGGAGGAGGAAAAAACTAAAGGAATGAAAATGATTATAGATAGACGAGATACCCTTGAAGATAAATTCCAATGTCAGGAAGAGTTCCTAGAAACATTGATGGGGGTGATGCGATGAGAAGAAACAACTCAAGAACAACCTGCCCACCCCCCACAAGCATTGAGGCGAGCCATTCCCCTCAAAGACTTGACTTAACCGAGTTAATAAATGTTCTAATATTTGTTTATGTGAAATTTGAATCACATATACACTGATACATTTCTTTTAATAATATTCTATAGGGTGAAAATTACTGTGATTTATATATGTCAACTCCCACACATTGCCTTGTAGTGAGGGCTATAGTGCTTAATATGATGAATGACTCACTACACACCAGACCACATCCAACCTGTCATGTCAAAGTGTCAATTAACATAGCTCATGAGCTGAGCGCTAATATACATGTGCCAATTGATGATGAAGACATTCATACGGTGGAAAAAGTTGTTGGAACATTCGTTGTATGACCGTCAAATCTTGTAAAAAACATGTCGACCACGAGTTATTCATTTCCAATTCATTATTCAAGAAGAACGTTTAACATTTAATTATAAAAGAACTGAACCAATGAATGTTATTACAGAAAGGCAAAAGGAAGGAGCTAGAATGATATACAGGCTCAAAAGGATCAACCAAACGATCAAAATTATCTTCATAGGGCACCTTCACCCCGCACATTCTATATACCCAATTAAAATCATTACAAGCTCATGTGGATACAAAAATGAAAGGAAGAAATAATCACACAATGGTTTGTGAAAAAGATATGTATGGAGAGGAAAAATTATATTTCGTTAGTGCTGACGTTGTAGCTGAAATCATCACATACGACTGGCTAGGCGCCTCAGTTATAAATGTATACATGAGGTATGTTTTCATGATTTGATTTTAAAAAAGATGATATACTATGATAATTATGGATATAAGCATTTCATATTTTACGTAGGGGTATATATGAAAAACAATTGAAGGTATTTTCCCGTGAATAAAAATTTTGACTCGTTAGTCCTCACACCATGTTTACACAACATCAAGAAATGGATTCCGATTTTCAGGTTGAATTAATGTCAAACCTGCTCAGAACGTTTCAATGAAAAATTCCTACTAACAGAAATTTTTTAATACCAATGTTGTAGGGGTAAAACTGTACATTTTAATCATATCAATTATATTTTTTTAATATCATTACTTAATTTTTTTTGTTCCTAGGCAGCATTTGATTCTCATTGCAGTCAATTTGGATACTCCAAATATTTATTTTCTGGATTCAATGCATGGATATCCAACAAACCGACCACACATGATAGTGATTTTCAATTTTTAATACACTATATCCATCATTTTAGAACTAAATATATAGTTATATAATTTATATTATATTTTAATGGGGATTCTGTTATGATAGGACAGTTCCAGAATATCTTTTAAAGGCTGGAATGAATCCAAGGTCTAAGGACGACAAGGCGCACGAGATCTAATAATGGACAAGTATCAAGGTATATATAATTATATTGAACTATCCAAATACATATCAAAACAGATTACTTATTTTTCTTGATGTTTATGCAGTGTATAAAACAAAAAAACAGAAAGGACTGCGGTTATTATGTTTTCAAATTTATGAAGGAGATCAAATTTCATGAACAAACTAGCATCCCTGATGAGGTATTTCTGAAAATAATTACTAGTTCATTTAAAATATTTATTAATCCTTTGTGAATTTATATTTTTTCAGAACTATAGTGACTATCACAAAAACTCTTATTCACAAGATGATATAGATGTGTTTAGAAATGAATGTGCAACATACCTGATGGAAGAATGTAAACAAATAGGACAATGAAGGTGAATTCCTAGTACATATGTTATCTTTATATGATCATTGATATCTCTCATGTTTACAATTATTGCGCATCTATGATCACTATTTATTATGTTTCATATCCTCATATTATGAAAAATGGTTTTAGAAATGATTTGAGTTTCTAGTAAAGAATAACTTAATGAGGGACTCTTATGAAATATTGACATACGGAAAACTGAGAAAATACATTCATATTGTTTTGATACTTTCATAAAACGATCCATGAGTCATTTGTGATGTGTATAAATTGAACGCTCCACAATCCGACACACGATGTGACCGGTATGGCTAAAAGTGTCTGATATCAGTTTGAAATTGACATTAACTATAGAAAACAACACAAATGACATACGGAAAACTGAGAAAACGTGTTCATATTGTTTTGATACTTTGGAACAGTGGTCCATGTGTCATTTTTGGCGTGTTCGAATCAACCGCACCTTAATATAATGCACGGTGTGACCGGTATGGATAAAAGTGCCTGATTTCAGTTTGAAATTAACATTAACTTCAGAAAATAACACAAGTGGCCTGCAAAAAATTGAGAAAATGCATTCGGATTGTTTTGATGCTTTAGGAAAACGATCCATGAGTCATTTGTGAGGTGTACAAATTGACCTCATCTCAATATAATTCATGGTGTGACCGGTATGGCTAAAAGTGTCTAATATCATATTCAAATTGACCTTAACTTTTGAAAACAACACAAGTGACATACGGAAAATAGAGAAATCACAATTGGATTGTTTTGATACTATAGAACAATGATCTGGGGGTCATTTGTGATATGTAAGAGTCAACCAAACCTCAATCCGACGCATGATGTTACCGGTATGGAAAAAAGTGTCTGATATCAGTTTGAAATTTACATTAACTTCAGAAAACAACAAAATTGACATACAGAAAACTGAGAAAACGCATTCGGATTATTTTGATAAATTAGGACAAAGATAAAAGATTCATTTTTTAGGTTTATGAATCAACCTTACCGCAATCTGAAAAAAAAAGTGTGATCGGTATGGAAAAAAGTGTCTGATATGAGTTTGAAATTCGCATTAAAATTATAAAATAACACAGGTGTAAAAAGAAAAACTAAGAAAAAACATTAGAATTAATTTGATACTTTAGGAAAATGATCCATGAGCCTTTCTTGACGTGTAAAGATCAACCAAACCTCAATCTGATGCACGCTATGACAGATATGGCTAAAAGTGTTTGATATCAGTTTGAAATTTACATTAACTTTAGAAAACAACACAAGTGACAAATGGAAAACTAGGAAAATGCATTCGGACTGTTTTGAAACTTTAGTAAAATGATCCATGGGTAATTTATGAGGTGTAAGAATTGACCGCACCTCAATCTGAAGCACGGTGTGACTGGTATGGCTAAAAGTGTCTGATATTAGTTTGAAATTGACATTAAATTTAAAAAACAACACTACTGACATATGGAAAACTAGGAAAACTCGTTTAGATAGTTTTTATAGTTTAGTAAAATGATCCCTGAGTCATTTTTGACGTGTACGAATTAACTACACCTCAATCCGATGCACAGTGTGACCGGTATGGCTAAAAGTGTCTAATATCAGTTTCAAATTGACAATAAATTTTTATAACAACACAAGTGACATACGGAAATCCGAGCAAACGCATTAGGATTTTTTGGATACTTTAAGACAACAATCCATGAGTCATTTTTAGTAGTAAAAATCGACCACATATCAATCTGATGCACGATGTGGCCGGTTTGACTAAATGTGTTTGATATCAGTTTGAAATTGACATTAACTTTATAAAACAACACTAATGACATATGGAAAACCCAAAAAATGCATTCGGATTTTTTTGATACTTTAGGACAACGATCCATGAGTCATTTTTTATGTTTACAAATAAACCACACCTCAATATGACGCATGGTGTGACCGTTATGGTTAAAAGTGTCAGTTATCAGTTTCAAATTGACATGAACATTAGAAAACAAAAAAATTGACATTCAAAAAACTGAGAAAACATGTTCTGATTGCATTGATACATTAGGAAAACAACCCATGATTCATTTTTGATGTGTATAAATCAGCCCAACCTCAATCCGACGCACGGTGTGACCGGTATGGCTATAAGTGTCTGATATTAGTTTCAAATTTACGTTAACATTAGAAAACAACACATGTGACATATGGAAAGCTAATAAAACACGTTCGGATTGTTTTGATACTTTAGGAAAACAATCTACAAGTCATTTTTGATGTGTAATAATCAACCACATTTCAATCCGGCGTACAGTGTGACCGGTATGGAAAAAATTGTATGCTATCAGTTTCAAATTGACATTAACTTTAGAAAACAACACAAGTGACATAAAGAAAACCGAGCAAATGCAATCAGATTATTTAGAAACATTATGAAAATGATCCATGGGTCATTTTTTTCATGTATGAATCAACCAAACCTCAATCTGATGCACAGTGTGACCGGTATGGATAAATGTTCTTGATATCAGTTTCAAATTAACATTAAATTTAGAAAACAACACAAGTGACATATAGAAAACCACGAAAACGCATTCAAGTAGTATTGATACTTTAGTAAAACAATCCATGAGTCTATTGTGACATGTACGAATCAACTGCACCTCAATCTAACGTATGGGGATTCCGGTATGGATAAAAGTGTCTACTATCTGTTTCACATTGACATTAACTATTGAAAACAAAATGAGTGACATACGTAAAGTCAAGAAAACGCATTCGGATTGTTTTGATTCATTAGGAAAATGATCCGTGAGTCATTTTTGAGGTGTAAGAATCGATCACACCTCAATCTGACATACAGTGTGACTAGTATGGCTAAAAGTGTCTGATATCAGTTTCAAATTGACATTAACTTTAGAAAACAACACCAGTGACATACGAAAAACCGAGAAAATGTGTTCCAATTGTTTTGATTCTTTAAGACAATGATCAATGAGTCATTTGTGACATGTATGAATCAACTTCACCTCAATCCGATGAACGGTCTGACCGGTATGGAAAAAAGTGTCTGATATCAGTTTCAAATTGACATTAACTATAGAATACAGCACTTCTGACATACGGAAAACTGAGATAACATGTTCGTATTATTTTGATACATTATGACAACGATCCATGATTCAGTTTTCACTTGTAAAAATCAACTAAACCTCAATCCGATGCACGGTGTGACCGATACAGCTGAAAATATATGATATTAGTTTCAAATTGACATTAACTTTAGAAAACAACACAAGTGACATACGGAAAACTGAGAAAATGAGTTCAGATTGTTTTGATACTTTATGAAAACGATCCATGTGTCATTTGTGACGTGTATGAATCAACTACACCACATTCCGATGAACAGTGTGACCGGTATGGCTAAAAGTGTCTACTATCAGTTTCAAATTGATATTAATTTTAGAAAACAACAGAACTGACATACGGAAATACTGAGCAAACGTGTTCGTATTGTTTTGATACTTTAGTAAAACGATCCATAAGTCATTTTTGAGGTGTATGAATTGAACGAACTTCAATCAGATGCACGGTGTGACCAGTATGGCTAAAGTTTTCTAATATTAGTTTGAAATTGACATTATCTTTAGAAAACGACACTACTGACATACTACAAACTAAGAAAACGTGTTCAGATTGTTTTGATACATTAGGAAAACGATCCATGTGTCATTTGTGACATATAAAAATAATCCTCACCTCAATCCGATGCAGGGTGTGACCAGTATAACTAAATGTGTCTGATATCAGTTTCAAATTGACATTAACTATAGAAAACAACACAAGTGACATATGAAAAACCGAGAAAATGTGTTCATATTATTTTGATACATTCTAAAAATGATAAATGAGTCATTATTGACCCATAGAAATTGATCAAACCTCAATCTGATGCACGGTGTGACCAGTATGGTTAAAAGTGTTTGATATTAGTTTCAAAATGACGTTAACTTTAGAAAAAAATAAAAGTGACATATGGAAAACCGAGAAAACACGGTCATATTGTTTTGATAATTTAGGAAAATGATCCACGAGTCATTTTTGATGTTTACGAATCAACTACACCTCAATTTGATGTACGGTGTGACCGGTATGGCTAAAAGTGTTTGATATCAGTTTGAAATAGACATTAACATTAGAAAACAACATAAGTGACATATAGAAAACCAAGAAAATGTGTTCCGATTGTTTTGGTACAATAGGACAATTATCCATGAGTCATTTTTGAGGTGTAAGAATCAACAGAACCTCAATCCAATTCCAGGTGTGACCAATATGGCTAAAAGTGTCTGATATCAGTTTGAAATAGACATTAACTTTAGAAAACAACACAAGTTACATATGAAAAACTGAGAAAATGCATTCAGATTGTTTTTATACTTTATAAAAATGATCCATGAGTCATT
The DNA here is from genome assembly GCA_963277665.1 of Viscum album. Classification (NCBI taxonomy): domain Eukaryota; kingdom Viridiplantae; phylum Streptophyta; class Magnoliopsida; order Santalales; family Viscaceae; genus Viscum; species Viscum album. The sequence continues at coordinate 956,937,432 of OY728126.1, forward strand.
TGTTACGTGTACGAATCAACTACACCTCAATCTGATGCACAGTGTGACTGATAAAGCATTTCATTTGATAAAAAATTAGTATTTATTAAATTAGATTAATCATCCAAAAACATATTGATTTTACATTAGTCCCTTTCATTATTTTCAGAATAAAAACATTTGAGTTGATTATTTCCATATTTTATTATCAAATTTCTATATTAATGTATTCTTTCATATTAATGTTTTATTTTATTTCATTATTGTATTACTAACATAATATTTGATTTTTTATATAGGTGAATTCTTTTTCCTGGAGTTCAGATGCATTATTCAACCACAAATACTGCGGACAACAATTTTTGAGAAAGGATCACAAATATCAAAGGAGAAAACATTAATGTTTATAACTATTATTGGATAATTGAAATTTTAACCATGTAAAACATTGTTTGAAATGTATATAGTAGTGTGTGTTTTTGTTTTCATGATGTTAAGTAAATGTATATAGCATTGTTTGTCAAAATAATTTGTGCGGGTGGTATTTTGTGCCGGTGTGCAGGTGCTATTTTGTGCAGGTGTGCAGGTGCTAGTTTATAATGGTGTGCAGGTGTGCAAATGCAGGTTGTGAAGTTGCAGGGGAAGGTGCCTTTATCAGCGCTTTCTTGAGCACTGATAAATGACACCTTTAACAGCACTAAAAGAGCATTGATAAAGGGCCATATTATGAGTGCTCAAGATAGCGCTGATAAAGGCACCCCTTTATCAGTGCTTGAAAAGCACTATTAATGCCGGCATAGATAGGGGGTCCCCTTAATCAGTGCTCCAAAAAGCACTGATAAAGTCCACCTTTATCAGTACTAAAAAAGCACTGATAACGACCCCTTTATCAGCGTTTTTTGGAGCACTGATAAAGGGGAACCCCCATTATCTACGCCGGCATTAACAGTGATTTTCTAGTGATATTAATGTCGGGTTTTAGCACCAATAAAAGGAAAAGTAGTAGTAGAGATTATAATTAAATTCCTCATGATTTTTGGAAATTCTATCAATATAAAATGTTTTCTTATCATGATCTTTAGAATGAACTGATACATCATTGGTTAAAATAGTTTATCAAGAGTTTTCCTTATCATGATTTTTCTTGTTTTTAGAAAATTCATTCTCATGAAGTTTAGAAAACCTATACACACATTCATAAGACGGTAATTTATCATCTCCTGATGTGGAAAACACATCATCTGAAGATTAATATAATTTATCATTACTATAATTTTCATTAAAAGATACATTTTAATTGATTCTGAATTGTGTACCTTGGACATTAGACAATCATTATCAATAGTTTGTTTGGATAGTTAACAAAGATTATTCTGTTTAGAAAATTCATACTCTGAGGATTCATCAGATGAGTCACCACCACTAGCACTCTAGGTGTCATTAGCTTCCAAAACATTCATAGATTTATCTGATTAATACTTATTTTTATTCCTCTCATAATATTTTCCATTCTACCCTTTTTATTAAGAATAGGAAAATCTGGACTTATATTCCATAATTTTTTGCATTCATAACATGTGACTTTTGATTTTTTATTATCTTTTATTTATTTATTCCTATATCTATACTAAAATTCATTCTTTCTAACTACCATATTCATCATTCGAGAATGATTATCGAGATCATTTTCAGAATGTTCACTTTCTCTAGATTTAGATAAAACTATGAATTTCTTAGACTAGGATCATTTACCACTTTTAGGTGTATTGGATTTAGTAATAATAATGGTTTTACTTCCATTTAGCGTCTTCTTTATATTCATATCAGCTTTTCTTTTCATTATTCACTCATGTTTAAGAAGAGATCCAAAAATCCCATCAAGATTGATTTGAGTTACATTTCTCTTATCATCAATAGACGTTCTTTTAGATTCCTACTCATTAAATATAACATCCATAATCTTGTCTACAATAGGTTCATTATCAAGACGTCTCACTCCAATAAATTTTAAACTTCTGAAAATAGTCATAAATATTTGTTTCACTTTGAAAACTATTTCTCCATATGAAAAATAAAAATCCATGATAACATTCTATAAGCATAACTCTTTTTGTTTACATCACTTTGGATGTTCCAAAATGAATCTCCTCAAGTTTATTCTAGATAAATTTCCTGGACATGGAACACAACAGAGTATTCCATAACTTTTAATTTAGTTGATATTCTGACTTTTCAGGGATGGTGAAGGTTTTTACATCATTGTTAGGAATTTTTTAATCTTCATTTAGCAATACAAATTGGTCTAATATAGTATTAATAACAAAATTCTTCATTCGATCTCTCCAGTATTCATAAACATTAATATCAATTATAGGTGGTCTTGTAGTATTTAGATAGTAAATCAAACCAACATTCATACCTTCCATGATAAAAGAAAATATATTTGCAAAAAAACTTGTTAAATGAAAATATTTTAAAAAATTTAATATTATCTAATAAAAACATATGCATGAAATGTTATGAATGATAATTTAGATCATAGAAATCTCGGTCAAGAAAACCTATATGTGAATATAATTATTTCAGTGATCTACTCTGATTCCAATTGTAGGATCCAAATAATTTCGTAGATACTCAGTTACAAGAGGTGGTGAATCGTATGTTTAAAATAATACATTTTTTATATTAAGGAAAATTATGTTTAACAAATTCAATCAATTTAAATTCACAATAACATTTATATTTATATTAAACAAACATGCTGGGTTCTAGAAATATGGTTCCAGAAATGAAATATAAGAAATGTTTACAAGGGGAATATTCTAAGATAATGTGTATAGAATCTTATTTATTGGAGTATATAAAATTGAAAAGAATTTTTAATTAGGATACACTATAATTATTTATCGAAATATAGCAAAAATAAACATGAAAAAAACAACCAATAAGTATAAAATCTTTTTACCCAATGATTAGGGCATCCAAAAACCTAGGATAATGTTCCCTTGATCTATACATTCATGAAATTCTATCTTAGACACACCTGGGAAATCCCTCAATAATAATATCAGAATCTGTCTTGCTATCCCCGCAAGCCCTCAATCATTCAGGAAGTCGAAACCTCTATCTTCCTCTCCCCGGAAGGCCTTGATGTTACTCAGCAACAATCAGTGTCACACTACGAAATCTGAACTAGATGTTCATTATACACAAATAATGAGAGTCTCTCCTTATAGAAATCTATTCAGAAGCATGAAATATCCAGATTGATCATCATGTTGCATGATCGTTCAAACGATCTCTTATTTATAAGCCCTTCTCTAATGGTCATCTCCCTCCTCCAATGGTCATATTATTCCTTGAATCTCAGAGGGACCTATACACATGTCACAAAAATTATGGTTAGTTAGAAATAGATTGTACAACATCAATTTTTGGCAACAGTATGACAAAAATAAAGATTCTTAATGAAATCAATTCTAAAGATTAAGGGAAAATAGAACTCGGATTCTAACCAAATAAACATTCAAAGTTTATATGGAATGGATATTCGGATTCTATTTTACAAAGTCTTCATAATTTGAATTATTTAGATTCTTGAGTCTGTATTCCGATGAATTATGAATCTAAATTATAAAAATTTCAATATATAGATTCTGAGGAATTTGGAGACTGAATTTTGAGGAATTCAGAGTCTATATTTTGAAGAATTCAGTGTTTTAAATATGGGGAATTCCGATTAAAAATTCGGAGGAAATTAGAGTCTGAATTTTGAGGATTTCAGAGAGTGATTTTTAGAGAATTCAGAGTTTGATTTTCAAATAATTTAGAGTCTGAATTTTTGTGAATTTGGAGTCTGAATTTCAGTAATTTCAGAGTTGGAATTTCAAAGTATTTGGAATCTGAATTTTAAAGAATTTTATGTCTAGATTTCATTTAATTAGGGTCGTAATTTTAGTGAATTCGAAGTCAAAATTTTAGAGAATTCAGAGTCAGAATTTTAGAGAAATCAGATTCTAAATATCATAGAATTTGGGGTGTCAAAAAATAATTATCTATATCAAATTATTTAAAGGATTCTGATGTTTTAGATGTGAAACAAATGTTTTTGTTACTAATACAATGAGATAGATTTTGAGAGATTTTGAAATGATCAATGAAAACATAGGTAAGTAATAATATTTCCTAAGAGGTGCGAAATTTTCCTTATTGGTTGGAGTGGATACTCACGAGGGGGGGTGAATTGATTTCCAATTAAAATTTCTTTAAAAACCTTTTATATTAAAATCCCCCAAATTAAAACAACCCAATCAATTAAGGCAGTTGAGATCTAAGTGACTTATTGTTCAACAGTTTTTTCAAAGGTTGATTACTCCTCAGTTGAATCAGTATGAGAACTAATTCCACTTTTGAAACATGTTTACTGAACAAATAATATATACACACTAACTAGAACTGAATATCTGAGTGAATGTGAAAACAGATTTCTCTCTTTGATAATATAAGCACAATGGATAAATGTGAAACAATGTAAAGAAAGGATGAACACAAAAATTTAAAAAATATGTTTAGTCTTAAAACAATACCTAGTCCTCTCCAATTGGTGATCACCTGACACCAAGAAATTATATTAATATTGATACACATCCTTTATCGGGCTTTACAATAGTTTTTAAAAACGTTCCAAGTTTTGAAAACACTACTATAGTTCTATGTGGGAAAAATAAATTACCAAGCCACAACAGGCTTCTTCCATAGATATAAGTGGGAAACATATGTAAGGAATGTTTGGTATAGGGATTTTCAGTATCCCCTATTTGAAGTACAAGAGTTAGTGTGTGTAACACTTTCACACAGCTCACAAATGTAAAATATGTAAACACAATAGATATAAAGATATTAGGAATGAGTTTAGAATGCTATATTTTGTTGGAAGATCATCTATGGACTTGTTGGAGTGAATTAAATGAAGCTTTGGTCCTTCTCGGCATGTTGACTCCAAAACAGAGTGTCACAACTTTCAGACTCTAACTTCCAGATGTAGAGATGATCATCTTAGTGGGTTTTAAGATCTTTGCAGAACACCACGAAAACTTGAATAAGATTCTTCCAATTGATCCTTTTGAAGTTGCGTGTTCTTCTAAATGAGTGGTTGAGGGTTCTTCTTGAGATTTTGTATGGTTCCCTCTTATGAGTTTTTTGTGTATATTCAATATATCCATGCCACTTTTCTTGTTTCTATATATATATATATTGGATGATCAGCTCTGAATGTCTCTCTCTTATATATATACTCCTTTTTAGTTCATCTAGGTCTCATTTGGTTCAGTAGGGGCCGATAGGAAAAAATGTTTCAACAACGTGTGGTCTTCCTCGTACATCGTATTGTTTCTTGATATGACTACAAATAGAATTAAATAATGTCAGGTGTATCAATTTGTCTATACATGTCCGTTATAATAGTATTAATAAAATTTGTAAATAAAAGAATGGAATATAATTAGACTGGTAGCAAATGCATGTCACATGGTAGACATCAATTGTGGACTTTCCAACTGTGGACTTCATCGGTAGGCTATTCAACTGTGAGCTTCATCGGTAGGCTCTTTGTCAGTAGTCTTGTAACGGTAGTTGTTACTCTATGTAACAATAGCTCCTCATCAGTGGACTTTGAACAACAGTTGACTATCTCGACAGTAGGAGTAGTCCAGCGGTAGCGTTCTACAAACGGTATACTGGTACAACTGTTGGCCTGAACAGTGAGGTTCTCAACAGAAGACTTGAGAAAGAGTCTAACAGTGAACTTCTAACAGAAGCCTTGTCACAACAGTGACCTTGTGACAGTAAATCATGTTCTATGAGGTTTTATAAGCAGATCAACTATAGAATTGTGATTGTAACCTTGTACCGGTAGCTTCCAACAGTGACTGTAAATATTCAATAGGGATCTTCTAGCATTAGTGACATAGAGTGACAGTGAGCTATAACGGTGACTTTGAACAGAAGGCTCTTACCAGTAGCCTTTAACAGTGAACTTATATTTAGAAAAATATAAACTGTAAGGTAATGCAAAAAAGTCATGAGACATAAGATTATACATTGTTGAGGATAAGATAATTATAAATGTAGATTAAAAGGATTAGTAACTGACTTAATATATCATGATGAATATTTAAACATGATTAGGGATTGTCAAAATAGGTGACTCCAATAATATCCCCCTTTTTGATAATCACAAATTGTTTCGATATGTATTAAATATATATATCATATATAACATAGTTAGTAAGCATGATTAGTCTAGAATTAGAACAGTATTTTCCAATGACCACAATATTTCCCTTCCATTGTGATTAGAAAAAATAAATACAAAATGATAGAGAATAGAGAAGGCTTGTATTAACAAACAATGTAGTACATGACCCAAAAAAATACATAGTCCCTATGAAAAGACATATAAAGACTCAACCCACATCATCCGTAGGGAAGGGGTTTTTCCCTTTGGAAGAAGAAGATGATGGATGAGCTGGTGGATCAGCAGGTTGAGGAATGGCTACAAGAATGACTAGAGGGGCAGCAACAGAAGCTCATGTGGGTCTATAGTGGGTAGCTCGCAGAGGTATCAGTGGGGTAAGGCTTATGATAGCATCAACAGGAGACATGGTGGAAGAACCACTGGGTTGAGATGCAGGGAAGGAAGGAGGGATGATGAAATGGGTGGAATTTACAAAGAGAAAGGGTAGAAGAAGGTTTATGATATCCATAATAATTCTCCATCTTCATTCCATTGCAGATAAAAAATCACCTTTATTTTCCTAAAACATATCCAAATTATGGGTCATTTTTCTCAGCTTGCTGACTTACTCCTTGAATTCTAGAGTCACTAGAGGCAACTTCATATTATCTATCAAGAGCTCTAAGTGATTGGTCATTTGATGCTTGCTATCGTCCTTTTCAAATAAAGAGTATAAATTATTCTTAATGTCCTCTTGTGAAGCAGTCGCAGCCCGCAAGTGGTCACGAACAAAATAGCTGACTTCCCTAGTGGTAGCAATTATCTGAGAATCAGAGGTGCCAATGGGATTGGCCTTAGCAAGCTCTTCATGGGTTATAGTCCTGAGCTGGTCAATGTTTACATAGGAGCTATATGATGGATGGGGTTTGACAGAGAAGGCTACTGTCTCTTTGAAAGACCAAGTCAAGTTACTAATCACATTATGAATGAGTGCATCTTGACTGTTCATGTGTTCTTTGAATGATTTCTTAAAAGCCTAAAAAACATCCACAAACTGCTTCACTACCTCTTTGATATACCGAATCTTAGCATCCACTTGGTTCTTTGAATTGCTCATGGCAGTCAATGAAGCAACTGATTGACTTAGAGAAACCACAACTCCTGTCCAAATTTCAATTTGAGTATGGCACAGTTTAACTTCATCTCTCATTCCTATCACTGTAGTAGACATAGGAAATCCCAGAGATAGCTCCAAGGATTGGTCCACACTCCTCAACTCTTCAACCAGGAATTTCTTCAATTCTTCCACTGATTCTCTCAGTTCCTCTTTCATTTCATCCTTTAAGGAATCAAGGTCCTTCTTTGTTGCCAAATGGTCATCCATAACTACTGGAACACTTTTGGGTGGTATAAAAGAATCTCTTTGAGGCTGGTCTTCCTCATCAGAATCTCCATAAGTGAATCCAAGTACCATATACCCTAGATCTGATGACCATACTTCGATATCATACAACAGAGAAATAGAACCAAGATGATCCCCCTCACTTAGATCTCTCTCCTGAGGAATCTCCTCTATCTGTTCTGCTCTAGGTAATTCCAAAACCCCCGGTGAAACTCTATCAGATTCAACAACCGTTTTCTCAGTTAGTTCAATAAGAGGGTGAGTCTTGTCCTTCTTTGAGTCAACAATGACTTCCATATCAATGGAAGTAGATGCCACACCTGCTTTCTGAACAGACACTATCTTGTCTATACGATCTATCAGAGGGCTCAAACTAAGCTCTTCTTCTTCATTGTTCTCATCATATGCTTCAGAAACAACCTCTATTTCCTCATGAGAAAAAATGAGCTGACTTGGTACCCTCATCCTATTCAAGGGTGTCCTTGAAAACATTCTGATATGCTTCTTATTCTTCAGTTCTCTCAGTATCACTGTCCTTCAGAACTGTCTCTCTTCTTGACAGTTCTTTTAGAGGGCTAGATGCTCCGAGAGATACTACCCTTATTGGACTTTTTGGTAACTTAGGATCACTCTCATCATCAACCGGGGTGTTTTCTCTTTGAGAGTCCACATCTCCTTCAGCCTCCTCCTGATCTGAATAATCCGGTTCTAGCTCATCAGGCTTCAGGCCTGGATATCTCGGGTCATTGGGCCTAGTTGGATGAGTAGTAGGGTCAAACTTTTCAAACACATTTCCCTCATCATTCAACCATGTCCATTTCCAGGGATTCCAACTAATTTTCATGAATTTGAAAATCACCTTGGAGATACCGACACTGTTCTTGGCCACTATCATATATTATTGATTTCCAGCCACACCCATTACCTTTAGCATATCTGAAATATGCTTGGCATGGAATAAGGCATTGGATTTTGAGCTTTCCTTGGTCATATCCTCCAATTGTTCCATTAGTAACTTACATAGATTAATGTTCTTTCAATGATTCAGTAAGTACATAGGGAATATGTCCTGGTATTCCAGTACTACAAAGTCTCCTCTACTCGGACTAAGTACATGCTGAATGAATTTGAATAAAATCACGTCTTTTCCATTCATCTCAACTGCAATGATTCTTTTTGATTTTCCACCTCCTCTCAATTCATCCTGATCTTTTTCATATTCAAAAACAACACTCTCTGGAGGAGCCACTCTAGAGTAGTAATCATATATTCCTTCATAAGGAACTGTCAAACGGGCAGCCCACTCAGCAGACGAGAACCTGACTTCATTGCCATTGACTCTGGATATTAGCTTTTTCACATCATCTTCCTCTTCAAACTTATGATATTCATAGAATTATTTCACAATCTTCGGGTAGTACGGTCCATTGTTATTGGCGAAATATTTGGTCCATCCTTGGGAATTTAGAATTTCCAGCACTAACGATTTGCATGACAGCAACCATTCTTCACATAACGCTTTCTCAGAAAAGATTTGTCTCGTGGTCAGATGCGGGTTTACAGGTCCCATCAGGTTATTACTAGTGCCACTGGATTCGGCTCAAGTCCTCTATGGCCTTGGCGCAATCTCATTGATTGTCAGGGGTCACATTGTTCTGGCCATAGTGAATGAGAGAGGTTCGAGGGCTCAGGTTAAGGGTTAGGGTTTAGGAATTTAGGGAGCAAGGTTCAAGATTGGTAGATGAAGGTGGATTGAAATTTGTTCATTGCCTTTGATTTTATCATTTAGGGATTAAAAAAAACAAAATATAAATAATAAAAATAAATAAAAATGGTTCGAATTCCTACAAAAATAAAACAAACAGTGAGGTATCCAATAGTGAGATGTACCAGTGAGGTACACTGGTGAGGTGCAATAGTGAGGTATAACAGTATGGTCCAACTGTGAGGTTTGACTGTGAGGTCTAACTGTTAGGTTCGACTGTGTGTTCTCCTATGATGAAATTAATCATACCTAACTCATGTTTGATTTAATTTTACCTCACAAAATTCAAAGGCTTTATCAATATATAATCCAATTATTGTTCAGTGCCAATGAATTGCATAGTGATATCACCTTTTTGATATTGATCCCACAAAAAGTGATGTATCACATCAATATGCTTTGTCCTAGAATGAGATAATAAATTTTTGGAAATTTTAACAGCACTTATATTGTCACACATTATAGAGACATGTTTGAATTGATATCCATAGTCTAGTAAAGTGTGTTTCATCCTCATAATTTGATCACAACAACTACCAGCAGCTATGTACTTAGCTTTGGTAGTAGATAATGCAACAGAGTTCTCCTTCTTACTACACCAAGATACTGGTGACTTGCATAAAATGTGACATGTGCCAGATTTTATTTTCCTATATAACTTGCAGCCGGAAAAATCAGCATCAGAATAACTCAACAAATCAAATGATTGTCCGTTTGGATAAAATAATCATATGATTGGATTATGTTTGAGATATTTAAAAATTATATTTACACTAGTTAAATGAGACACTTTTAGATTGGCTTGAAAGCGAGCACACATGCATATACTAAACATGATGTCAGGTCTACTAGCTGTAAGAAAGAGTAGAATTCATATCATAACTATGTAGTTGGTTTAATCCAATGGTTATCTAGTTCCATTAGCCTCCAAATTTCAAGTGGTAATCATAGGTGTGTCACTACTTTTACTACCATCCAAATAAAAACTGTTTTAAAATATCCTTAATATATTTTCTTTGATTCAAAACAATTCCATTTTTGATTTGAAAGATCATAAATCTATGGAAAAATTTGACTTCTCCCATTAAACTCATTTCATACTCATTTTTCATCATTTTTAAAGATCAACACATAATGAATTTTTAGAAGATCCAAAAATAATATCCACCACATAAATTTGTACTATAAAAACATCTTTAGAAATCCATTTTATGAAAAGGTTAGGATCTGATATCTCTTTGGTAAAACCTTTTGAAATAAGAAAAGAACTGAGCCTATCATACCAAGCTCTTGGAGCTTTTTTTATTCCATATAATGCTTTAGATAATTCAAAAACATGATTGGAAAAATGGGGATTTATAAAATTTGGAGGTTGTTCAAAAAATACATCCTCAACTATATATCCATTTAGATAAGAACTTTTAACATACATTTGATAATGTTTGAAATTCTGATCAGCTGCATATACAAGTAGTATCCTAATAGATTCTAATCTAGCTACAGGTGCAAAGGTCTCCTCATATTCTATTCCTTCCTCTTGACTATATCATTGTGCAACTATCATATCATTATTTCTAACTATATTCCCAGACTCATCTACTTTGTTTCTAAACACCCATTTAGTTCCTATAGTTCATGTGTCATTAGGTCTTTCCACTAATTCGCAAACATTATTTATTTCAAACTGATTTAGTTCTTCTTGCATATCCATTACCCAAAATTCATCATTGATGGAATCATTAATAGTTTTGGGTTTAAGCTATGAAATAAAATCTTGATGTTCAACCTGGTTTCTTAGAGAAGATCTAGATTGTGTTCCTCTATTTAAATCGCCTAAAAAAGAATCCAGATGATGATTTTTAGAGTCCTAATACCTCTTGGAAGGGTTGAATTAGATTCATCATTGTTGTACGTTAGTTCAGAATCGGTAGGAGCAGATTTTGGAAAAATTTCCAGAACTAGATAATTTTATAGGGGATGTACTAACCTTATCATTAATGTTCATATTTGACAAATTTTCCTCAAGATTTTCAAGAGAGGCTTTAGGCTCATGTGGATCTGTCTCATAGAAACTGATATGAAATGATTCTTCCACACATTTGATTTGCTTATTGAAAACTCTACAGGATTTACTTGAAATAGAATAACCTAGAAAAATTCCTTCATAGCTTTTAGGAGAAATTTTTTCAAGATTTTCATTAGTATTAAGAATAAAGACTTTGAAACCAAAAACTATAAAATAATTAACCTTAGGCTTCCTATTATTCCAAAATTCATAAGGGGTCCTTTTTAGTTTAGATCTAATTAAAACTCTATTGATAATGTAACAAGCTGTATTTATAGATTCATCCCAAAAATAAATAGGTAAGTCATACTCATTAAGCATAGTCCTTGAAATTTCTTGAAGGGTCCTATTTATCCATTCAACAACTCCATTTTGTTGAGGTGTCCTAGGGGCAGAAACGTTGTGAATATAGCCATGGTTTGAGCAGTAAGATTCAAACCCATGATTCTCAAACTCACAGCCATGATCACATCTCAGGGTTTTAATCCTAAGTCCCATAAGGTTTTCCACAAACTTGGAATATTTGACAAAGTAGGAACAAGCTTCACTTTTTTGAGCTATAATGTATACCCAAGTATACCTAGAAAATCCATCTATAAGAATATAGACATAGTGATTCCCATTTAGACTTGAAACTCTTGATGGTCCAAAAGAATCCATGTGAACCAACTCATGTGGTTGAGAAGTTGAAACTTCTTTCTTTGGGTTGAATGAATCTTTGTGTTGTTTTCCCTTTTGACAGGGATTACATTCTTTATCAATTGGAAATTATAATTAAGGTAATCCTCTAACTAAACATTTCGTAGATAGATTCCTAAGTGAGTCCACATTACAGTGTCCTAATCTTCTATTCCACAACCAAGACTCTTGGTGAAATACATTTAAGCAGGATACATTTTGTTCGGATAAGGAGATTAAATCAACAACATATACATTCTCATTTCTACATGCAGTGAAACCTAAATCATTTTTTAATTAAAAACCATGCATGAATCATTTTCAAATTTAACATTAAGATCATCATCACATAAACAAGATATTCTATGTAAATTATGCTTTAATCCATCAACAAAAGGTACTTTAGAAATTCATATTGAATCAGGGTTACCAATCTGGCCTAAGACGATGATTTTTCCTTTTTCATTGTCACCAAAGGTGACATGACCACCATAAAAATCAATTAGACTCTTGAACCATGAATATTATAATGTCATATGTCTTAAACATCCATTGTCCAAGTAGCATAGAGTGTTGTAGAAACTATTTATACAACTTCCCTGCAAAACAGATTAAACATTGGGTATGTTTGGTACCTAGATCTTCTTGGGTCTAGAATGGTTAGCCAATAAATCATTGGGAACCCATATTTTCTTTATAGGTTTTCTAAAATAAACAAACATATTTTGGGACATGAATACTTTGTTAAGTCATTTATAAAAATGTTTCTCAAAAAATAATCCATAATTAACATTAAACTATCCATATTTGGAAACAAATTTGATTTTGCTAATTTGTCTCTGTTCAAGCTGATATCCAAGACCAGATGTATATTTTGTAGCAATATGTCTTCCTAGAATCTGTGTCAAGGTATCCCAACCAGCAGTGAACTTCTCAATATCCTTTCTTAATTGTTCATTAGATAATTTGAGATGAGTGTTCTCATTCAATAATAGAGCATTCTTTTCATTTTCTACACTTAGATCCGTTTTAACATTACTAGTCAAGGCATGATGTTTCTTTAAATATTTATATTTTTCTTTATGTTCATTGCAGGTATATTCTAGCATATTGCAATTTTCAAACAATTCATCCCTAGATATATTTTCATCATTATCTGAATCACTGTTATTTCACGAATAATAATCATTTAGAATATGGAAAACATGTACCTCAGATATGTTAGTCATGAAGCACGTGTTGGCGTGATTCCTTTCAGAATCAGTAGCTTCTAATTCACTTGTGCTCTCTTCCAAATCACTCAAATTTTCTTTCATGGATTTCTTGTACTTATTATCCTTATAGTCATATTTATTTTTGAATTTTAACTTCGAACAGTCATCCTTTATGTGTCCTTTCCTCTTGCATTCAAAGCAGACTATATCATCTTCCATATCATATTTCTTCCAATCCTTTTTCCACTTACCTTTTTTATCATACTTACCCTTATAGTTTGGTTTTATGAAAAAAAAATTCTTCCTATAGAACTTCTTAAATATTCTGGATTTTTGAGCCATTTCTTCATTACTGTCTGAATCTGAATCTGAATCTTCACTAGTTGAACTTTCAATAGGTACATGTATTTTATCCTTGTCTTTTCTCTTTGAAGCAGTAGACATGAATGCCACAGATTTTATTTTAGGTTCATCATCTTCTTATTTTTTCACCTTCAGTTCCTCTTCATACATCATTAGTTTACCAATCAACTCCTTAACATGTAGCTTTCTGATGTCACATGACTCTCGAATAGACACAGAAGTACCTCTCCATTTGTCTGCCAATCATCTCAATATTCTCATGATCTGCTCTTTCTATGGACCAACTTTTCCCAGTGAACTCATGGTGTTGAAAATATCATTAAACCCAAGGTACATGTTAGAAATGGGTTCATCTGGTCTCATAATAAAATTATCATATTTAATAGTATAATTATTTAATCTCATTTCCTTCACACCGGTTGTTCCTTAATGAGAAACAACCATGGTGTCCCAGATTTCATGAGCTATTTTACATGCAGAAATTCGGTTAAATTCCTCATCTCCTAAAGATATGTAAGGGAATTCATAGATTTACAGTTATTGTTATAGTTATACTTTGTAGCATCATCTCAGGTAGATCTAGTGGTATTGGGTATCTTATATTCTGATTATATAGTATACCAAATATCAAAACCAATACATTCCAAATGAATTTTCATTTTAATTTTCCATTGAGCATAATTCATACCATTAATGAAATGTGGAATGTTAGTAGCAGCACCTTCTAGTCTATTTTCCATACCAAAATTTAGAAAATATATTAAAGAGAGAAAAACTAGAACTAACTGAAATTTAAGATCATTAAGAAAAAGATAGAATCACATCTTAAAAAAAAGAGGGTTTGAAAAGTTTTTATAAAAAGTTGTATCCTCTGATACCAAATGTTTGTCGGAGTGGATACTCAAGAGGGGGTTGAATTGAGTTCCAATTAATATTTCTGTAAAAAACATTTAGGACTAAAATCCACCAAATTAGAAAAACCCAATAAATTTAGGCAGTAGAGATATAAGTGACATATTGTTCAATAGGTTTCCCAAAGGATGATTACTCCTCAGTGGAATTAGTATGGGAACTAATTCCACTTTTGAAACATGTTTACTAAACAAATCAGATATACACACTAACCAATACTAACAATAAGAGTGAATGTGAAAATATATTTCTATCATTGAAAATATTATCCCAAAAGATAAATGTGAAATGAAGTAAATCAAGGATGAACACAACAATTTAAACAAGAGGTTCAGTCTTAAGAGAAGACCTAGTCCTCTCCACTTAGTGATCACCTGCCACCAAGAAATTATATTAAAAGTAATACACAGCCTGTATCGGGCTTTACAACAGTTTTCCAAAACTGTCCAGGTTTTGCAACCTCTACCACAGTTCTACGTGGGGAAAATAAACTACCAAGCCACACTAGGATTCTTCCACAGTTATACGTGGGAAAAAGATGTAAAGATAGTTTGGTATGGGGATTTTCTGTATCCCTCAGTTCAATCACAAGAGTCAATGTGTGTAACACATACACACTGCTCAAAAATGTAAAATATGTGAACATTATAGAGCTAATGATAGTAGGAATGATTTTAGAATTATCTATTGTGTTGGAAGATCAGTTCTGGACTCGTTGGAGTGAATGAAATGAATTTTTTGTCCTTCTCTGCAAGTTGAGTACAAAACAGAGTGTCGCAACTTTTAGATTCTAACTTCCAGATGTAGAGATGATCATCTTCTTGGGTTTTAAGCTCTTTTTAGCACACCACGACAGCTTGAAGGAGATGCTTCTAATTGATCCTTTTGAATTTGTGTATTCTTATGAATGAGTGGTTGAGGGTTCATCTTGAGATTGTGTATGGTTCTCTCTTATGAGTGTTCTATGTATATTCAATATATCCACACCACTTTTCTTGTTTATATATATATATATATATATTGGACGATCAACTCTACGTTTATTTCTCTTATATATACACTCTTTTTTAGTTCATTTTTTTCTCATTTGGTTCAACAAGGGCCGACAATAAAAAATGTTTCAACCACGTGTGGTCTTCCTCGTACATCGTACTATTTCCTGATATGCCTACAAATAGAATTAAATAATTTCAGGTGTATCAATTTTTCCATCCATTACCGTTATAATAGTATTAATAAAATTGGTAAACAAAAGAATGGCATATCATTATACTGGTAGCAGATTTATGTCACACGGTAGACATCATCTGTGGTCTTTCCAATTGTGGACGTCAACGGTAGGCTCTTTTTCTGTAGGCTTGTAATGGTAGATGTTACTTTTTGTAACAGTAGCTCCTCATTAGTGGACTTTGAACAACAGTCAACTATCTTGATGGTATGATTTGTCCAGTAGTAGCTTTCTACAAACGGTAGACTGGTCCAACTGTAGGCTTGAACAGTGAGGTTCTCAATAGAATACTTGAGAAAGAGTCTGACATAGAACTTCTAATAGAAGCCTTTTCACAGTAGTGACCTTGTGATAGTAACTCATTGTCTGTGAGATTTGATAAGAAGATCAACTGTAGACTTGTCACAGTAACCTTGTACCAGTAGCTTCCAACAGTGACTGTAAATATTCAACAGTGATCTTATAGAATCAGTGACTTAGAGTGACAGTGACCAATAACGGTGTCTTTGAACAGAAGGCTCTTACCAGTAGCCTTTAACTATGAACTTGTATTTAGATAAATATAAATTGTAAGCTAATGCAGCAAATTCAGGAGACTTAAGAGTATACACTTTTGAGGATAAGATAATTATAAATGTAGATTAAAAAGATTAGTAACTGACTTAATATATAATGATCAATATTTAAACATGATTCAGGATTATCAAAATATGTGAGTCCAACATTCCTTACAAAAATAATCCTTAGGGAACATATATGTTTCCTTAAGATAAAGTGTTATTGATTTTCAAAACATAGAGAAATCGAAAATTTGTGAGGAAACATAATTGAATAATTAATTGTGTGCATATTCCTTCTTGTATCCCATACATTGGTGCTAATGTATTGAGTATTAATTTAACTTGATTATTAGGAAAATATCATTTGGGGAAGTATAAAATATATCAATTTAAATATATAAATTAATATATCTCGATTAATAGATTTCTCTATATCACATAGTTGAAAATAATGATAACCCCTTCCTATATTTATTGAAAATATTACCTATATAATATTCATGGATTCTGGATCATTTAATTCATGTGAGACATGTTCTATATAAAAGTTATTTTATACGAATATATATAAAAATTCATTATTTTTTGAGTATCTATATGACAGAAAACATTCTACACTATATAAAAGTGTTTGTACTTGTGAATTGGTCAAATACAAGTTATAATCATGTATAGTTTATTCATTATTACATGTTCATATAATCATAACACACTTAAATATAAACATGGATAATCACTTTAAAAATAATGGGCAATTTTTCACAATGAACCAATTGATTTCATGAAATCCTAGAAAAAATAGATCAGTGTTATATTGGATGATCGATTTTTTTTTGAATTTGATTATTTTATCAAAGATCTATATGTATACAATATAATAATATTACTTTATTAAAGTAATATACATCAATAATCTAGGAGTTATACATTAAAAATCTTTAAAAATGTAACTTCTTGATCAAGGTATTCTAAATAATGATAAAATGAAATTTATGTTATACATAACTCATAAAATATTGTATAATATAGTAATTAATAAGTAAATAAAATTACATTGTGTAATTTCGGATGGATGTATTCATTTCTAATATTAAAAAAATGTGGGTATTTTTCATATTAATGGTTTCAATATGGCATAATATTTTCTATATCCTATAGAGTGGGATACATTTCATATATACCTAATTTTTAACAATGAATGATGACATCTAGCTTATTTAAAAATTATTGAGTTATATGTTGGAACTCACAATTGAAAAAAAAATTCTACAATATGGGGTGGATTTTAGTTTTTATCAATTGTGATTTGATATGTTCATAATATAAAATTCATAGAAGCCTTCATCCTTCATGAGTTTTACAAAATAGGTTTATTATACATGACTATGAAGCACAAGAGTATATAAAACCCTTATCAACATTATCTTGAGTATCTTAATACATTTAAATAAATATATTATGGTTATTATATAATGGTCCTTGGATATAGGTATAGAAACATGTATAAGGTGTATGGAAAAATCAACCATATACCATTGATAATGATAATGAAACTCATTTACAAATACAACAACATATTCCCAATAAATTTAAATTTATTCAATATTTTGGTTTTCCCAACCATTTGACCCATATATTCTTTATTTTAGGCTAACTAGATCCACAAAATGGATATTTATTCCATAGGGAGTTCATAGTATACATTGTAGTGACAAACAATAAGAGTTGATTTGGAATATGAAATGTGATGTTTTGATCATGGAAACAGATATTTACTATATATGGACATCCATTCATAAACCAAAAATACATAATTCAAATAAAGTTAGAATAATATGATTTTTTGGAACCATATCACCAAAAAATTAAATTATATAAGAGTTTCATTCTCGTTATACAACCATCTCACATTTATATACTACATTCATAATTCAATAAGTAGCTTTTATTATAATAATTAATACTGTTATTGAGACTTCATGATTTATAATAATTCATAAAACATAGATAAAATTATTTTTAATAAATGTTGATCAAATCAATCACAACCATAATTTCAATATTATTTTATCATCCCCTAAAACCTGTATTATTAGCTTGAGTAACAAGAAACTAGAATTATAATAAGGAATCTCATGAAAAGGAAATTAATCCTCAACTTCTATAAATTATGACATTTTGATTTCAATCTATAAATTTATATACAAAGTGTTATCCCACGTCACATTTTGTTTAACATAGATTTTCATAAGTTCTATAAACATGATAATAAAAAGATAATCCTTAAACAATTATAAACTATAGTTTAATACTAACTATGTAAAACTGACTACAGTTTCCATCAAAGAGTTTCATTAATTGTCAAATAGTTAATAGGTGTTTGATGAAAGATATTGAGATAGATTAATGGATGATTGTTATGGAATTTATCCTACAGATGTCACATGGGTTGACTTATGTGGAATATAATAATCTATACAATTATAATAATTTAGATTTTACCTTCTATAAAATTGGATTGAATATGGAAGAGTTATGAATTGAGTATGAAAACTATGATTAATTTTTTATAAAATTTATAGTTTTGAAATGGAAAATTGTATTTAATTATTATTGTGTAATGTAAATTACATCACACATAAGTATAATGAAATAATAAATTTATATGACTACAGGTATATGGAAATCAATAACAATGTATGGGTAATCAAAAAATCATACAACCTATGTGATGGTATTTCCAATACAGCATAATGATGAATTAATAATCTGAGTGTTATAAAAATGTAGTAATATATTCAAATAGTTACATAAACTTAATAAAGGGTCTAGGGTTTGGGTAAATATAAGAATGTATTCCATGTAGAAAATTTAAAATTATCCCCTTTGGCATATTGCTAGAGGAACACTATGTAAAAATAAATCTAATACATGAGACATAAATGAAGGGGATGAAAAATTTTGGATTAAGGTAATGAATATTATATTAACATGAATAGATTATTCTTAACAATAATCATGGAATACAAAAAATAAATTAGTGATGGTATTTCATATGAAGAAATTTTACTTATCTTAATGAATACAATATGAAGATGTGTACCAATCTTTTATGAATCTTAATAATTGAACAAAATCAAACTTATAGTTATTCTATTATGTATAAGAACATTATTTTAAATATATTTATATAATATTATTTTTGAATTGAAATCAACAGACACCATACAATAGTGATATTGTTTTGGCTTTTTTGGTGGGTGTTTTAAACAATAAGTCCTTCTGAGAAATGAAGGCTCATAAATAACATAATAGTATTTTAGCAAGTAGATTTGTGAAATAGTAATAATAAAATATACCCATTAGAAATTAATTTTTATAGTATTTTTTGAGTTATTTTTCAGTTAAAATAAATTTAAACACTAATGAAGTTGTTTTTATAACATTTTTCGTGTAATTTGAATATTCATGGATAGTGATATTATAAAAACTAACATTAATTGAGATTTTTGAAGACTATTGTATTTTAATATTTAGATATTTCATAATAATTATACGTCAATTAATTTTGAGATCAATTTTTTTTGAGGAGTGGAATATACCTTGAATTATCATTGATTATGAATATTTATTTATAAATCGATAATTTAATTAGAAGGTTATTTGTGCTCAAATGTGTGGGATTTTCCAAATTTGAATAAAAATTATATATTCCCAATAATATATTTTGTTAATTTATATATATATATATATGAGTAGTTATAGATAAAATTTTGAGATGATTAGAATATTGAGAACTCATAGACATTTACAGTGATAGATTTCTAAGACACGCGATGAATACTTTTATTCTAGAGAGAAGAAGAAGCGTTAAAGGGAGTAGAATTATAAATTAAAATAAATACAGTTTTCCTGAGTAATCCTAATCGATATGAAAAATACATTTACATATGATTTGGAAGATATTTCTAGGTAAATAAAATTAAGTAAATAGTTGTTAAAGATATTTATTATTTATACATAAGAAAACATGATCATCAATGTTCGTGAGGATAGATCATATTTCATAATGTGGTGTAGAATATTCCTTATGATATAATTAGGTATTTCTATAACATGATTGAATATATTGGAGATTATATAAGGGACTTATAACCAATCACTAAAGTTTCTTATGTTAGTGGTGTATAACAAGCCAAAAGAAGGATGTGGTTAGGTCAGAAAACTAATCACGATAAAAGAGTTAGAGTAAGAGGTATTGAATATGGTAATACTAGAGGATGTAATATATGGTTGTATAACATATTTGTTTCAAAATAATTAGGAATGTAGAATATAACCAATAACATTATAATGGGACATATGAGATCACTCGAATTGATAATAATATTCTAATAGTAACTTAATATGTTATGGAGTCTAACAAATTATAGAATGGGCATATCTTTTTATAGACAATATAAATATTAATCATTTTCCACTATTTCATTATTGTAAGAGAGGTGTGGTTTTGGGATTTTGATCATATATACCACTATGATTTTACTACCTATATATGTTCAATATGAAATTTTTTAAAAGATTATAAATATTTAATAGATAACTAATTCACACCTCCCCATATTAGTATTCCATCTAGACAGTGGAAATTCTTGTGTAATCTGAGTCAATGATCGTTATGAACATCCAAGAATTTATATTATGTTGATTAAAATTCTATATCTCTAGAATTAATATAATCATGACAGGGACATTTAATGAGTTAAAAATGGACATTGAGGTGTATGTATATATATGGAATGATAGTTGAATTGTGTGTTGGATACATACCATTGAAATATTACAAAAAAAGGAAAGGAAAAAAATATTATTTAAGGAGGATAATATGACCACAACAAAAATTATGAGATGATCAATATGAAAGCCATATACATTTGTGAGTTTTAGACATACGATAAAGTGATTTCTAAGTAAGATATAATGGGGTAAATCATGATGTTAAATTTACCAAAAATGAATAATAACTATTTGAGACATAGACCGTGATTAGTTTTTCTCCAAATGAGTGGAAAATATAATAGATGACACAAATATGTCAGTTGATATGAAATGTGTATCTTTTAAATTTATTTGTTCGAAATTTATAGGGGTGAAAATAAAATATAAGGAAGTTATCATCAAGAATAAAAATGAATAATCACAACATTATAAATAAAATATATGAATATTTCATAGAATAACTAAACACATGGTAATATAAGTTTCATGTTTTATAAATACATCATTAATATAAATGTAGTCAAACACAGATTCAACATGGAAGATAATAATTACATGGGTTCTTCTTATTCTTTAGAATGTAGATACAAAAGTAATATTTTTACAAGTATAATTTTTCATTTACCTATAAGAGGATTGAATAAAGGGATCGTTTTGTAGTGAATATGATAATTAAAACATATAGAATAAAATTAAAAACTAGACCTACATATAATATTTCAAATCATTTTCCTTAATATTTATAAAATTTAGTGGATGTTGTGGACATGATGGTCACAAAGATATCTAGTTCCTGAAATCTATTAGAATTTATGTCTTGGATATTATATATGAGATGGAAAATTAGTATATAATAAAATAAAACTCATAAAAATTGAAGATGAAAAATAGGCTTCTTTCATGACATTGAAATTCGATGTCATCAACAAAGAATTCATGATTATATGTTTATATGAATTGAATTAGTATAAAAAGATAATTAATGTACCCAATAATATGGATTCTAAATAAAATAAAAAATTTCTGGTTAGTGAGAACATATTCCAATTGGGAGATGTTGAAATTTAAGTGAAAATACATGGAAAGTGTGAGCATTTGGGGAATAGATCAATTGAATGTATGAAAATCATTGAAGCAGTAGTAGTATTTTAAAAAAAGTAAATGGAATAACAAAGAAAAGAATTATTTTGGAATTTTTTTAATAAGAAATAAACACATTAAGAATATACTCATGTGGTTAAAATATATCTACAATCTATAAAGGTTATTGATAAGAGAATAAATTAAATGTTTAGAAGAAGGGTAGACCTTTATTTTGAGGAATTCCACAATCATTATGTTGATTATTTTTAACGATAGATAAGAAATCATTCTTCATTACATACAACAATTTATGAGGGGTGAATGAACATAGTGAATCTACTTATGTGGATAAAAATGAATGGAATAGTTCCAAAATATCAACCATTCTGAATTTATATTTTTATGTATCATGGATTTAATAATGAAAGGTTGATAAATTATCAATTACAACCCATTGTAAATATTATATTAAACACATTTTTAAAGGTTTATATTTGGTTGAAAAAATGATGACATAAAGGGGTGTTAATATTACATGTACATTATTTATTATTATTTTTGTTGAGATATATAAATGTTGTTATTTTTTTAGATATAAATGAAAAAAATATCTAATAGAATTTATTTTTTATTAAAATATAACATGTACATAGTTTTATAGATGGACTAATTTGATCATATATTTATTTATATAATTTTATACATTAGATCCTCCAATATAGAAATAGAATTTATTAAATAATTACTCATTACTTATAAAAACATGTGTAATTAATATTCTCTTATGATAATAAATTAGGTTTTTTCAAATTTTTTATGGGATAATAGAAAACCTGTTTAAAATAATAATAAGAAATACAAGAGGGGAAAATACCCCTTCCACTAACCATTTTAATTATTGTCTATAATTAGAGAAAAACTATTCATTGAGAAAGGAATATTGTTATTGGTTGAATATTTCTATTTGAATCAAATTCAATTGGGTAAATTGTTATTTCCAAATTAGAATTTTAATTTTCATCATTTGATTTAATATGTATTTAGTAAACTATTGTCATAGTAATATTTGGGTGATTTTTATCGATTTCATAATTAGAATGATATAAGTGATGAGTGAGGTTTATATCATCATGATAAATCATATTACAAAAGTTGAGAGTAATTTAATCAACATTTAATGGAATATGGGTAGATAAATAATTGGTTAATAATAACCTGAGATGATTTTGAGTTAAAACAGTTACTTCAATAATGTCAATTCATTGTTTATGCATTATAAATAAGTGTAAATATATATTTTATAATGTGTATTCAATTATCCTTTGAATTATGTATTTGTTAATAGTAAATAAAAATATACATAATGGTAAGGTACAAGTAAGACTACCTGTATAAAGGTTGTTTAGAAAATGTGATTGGTCAATTCATGAATTTATGAGAGACATAACTATAGTAGTTCATTCCCTTATTTTTGTAATTGTAACACTATTTGAGGGAAAAATATAGTTGAAATTAGGTGTTTTCTAATTGAAATAAGAGATATGAATTGCTTGCATAAATATCATAGGCACAAAACGTAATGTTTTTTTCATTGACCTATAAAATTTTAGTATAATGATGGGGTTTATAATAATAGTGATTCATGGGATATAATGAGATGATTCCAAATAAGTATTTGAAAAAATTCTAAATAATTCATTGAAGTTATTTTGTATGATGTAGTTTTAGTAATTTTATAGGATTTAATATAACAATCAACCTAATAAAATGTTTATTTCTATTGATTTAGAAACATTGATAATTAAATGATGTAATGATGGTAGGATCTCAACAATGGGGTAATGGAGATCACACTGCCAATAATTTGAAAAAAATTCCACATGAGTAATTGATAATTATAAATATTTTGTTTGTGTTTAAAACAAAAAAAAAAGAAATGTGAGAAATGGTAAATCATACAAGATTTAATTATATTTCATGAAGTTTCTATGAATTTTGGTGAGTGTATAATATATCTATGATAAAAAACATGTAATAAAACATCCAGTTTGTTCTAGGGTTTCATTTTTTCCTACATCAAAAAATTACGTGCCACATCATGGAACCATGTATTGAAATGTGTATTCATACATGGATCAATGCATCAAGAATATATTAAAACACATTGAGATTTTTGGTAATTATTATGTCATTATATTTATAGTCTATAGAAGGAAAAAATATTTATTGTTGGAATGATTAAAGGTGTTTTTGAATAAGTTGAATATCTCATGAATTATCATGTTGTTTACGAAACTATTTTAGAAACAATATTTGAATAAAAATATCACACTTGTACATGATTTAATAAGTTTCCAAATATTCATGGACATTAAATAATCATGTTGAATTATTATATATATATATGATTCATGTATCAATGACGTTCTTGTGATAATGATAGGAAACTATGAAATTTGTAATAAAATGTGCATGATATTTTTGTGGGACCCAATATATAATTTTATCATGGAATTAAGAAGAAGAGTTGAATCTTGTTCAATTCTAACAATGAAGAATCATGATATCGTATAGTAAATATGATCATTGAAAAAAATTAGAAAATTGAAATCATTAAGGAGTTTTGAGACCATTATTATAAGGCATCAGCCTTAAATCATTATATAATCCTAAATTAAATAAAAAATTCACATTGGGGATCGTTTCAGGTTTATATTTTTAAAGAATTTTTCCATAACTATTACATATCAACTTGATAATTACATATAGACACTACTAATCAGTATCCATTTTTTCATAAAATACAAACTCTTAAAAACAAACATGTCTAGTTCTATGTTTTAGACATCATGACTTTTCCTGGATCCCATACATGACCCTATTCTACTTTATGTCAGGTGAAAAACATTTCCAATATATGGGATGATAAAGAAATCTCATTAAGTGACACACAAAGAAGGGGAACTATTTGTTTTTAAAAAAAATAAGTAAACCATGAAAAATTTATCATAAGTAATACATTTCACCTTTATGAAGTAGTAAATACTCTTCACGAAATAAAATATAACTACATAACTTTTTGTAACCAAAAGATTACCATAAAATCCATTAAAATCACAAATATCATATTAATGAAAGTTGGGACATAAACGTACTTAATTGGAATAACAATATGGTTGACATCCACACATATCACAAAATGGAATAGCCATACGACTGACTACCATACCCAATTCATTAGAGGATATAACGTACAAACCCATCATAGTTTATCACAACACCACCCATCTAATGTCCATGTATCATTATAAAATCATAAAACATAAAATATTACAAATATAAACATTTTAATAATAACATTTCATTGCAAATCACATGATATCATTTCAAGATATTGACGTAATATGGATTATCAAAACCATTTTCAAACACATTTTAAAATTTTATTGATGTTATTTTTTAATAAATGTGTCCCATACTACTTTGAACCTTTTAAAGGTATAAAAATTTTATAACATTAATGTCCATATAAATAAATCCTTAACACTAGTTTGAATAGATGGATATTAATGATAAATATTTATAATAATTAATCATTAAAAACAATATTTTAGTTAAGGAGTTGTTAACCAAATGAGTAATGCTTGAATACAAATAATTGAGGAATAACATTTAATCAAATCATTATAATATCATTAGAATTAAGGGATTCATGATATAATATTCCAATGGAAAATATATACACCATATAATAGTTAATAGTTTCATAACAACATTGACGTCTTAGTGGACTGTAAATTGAGTTGAAATCCATTATAAAGATGGTATCCTAAGATTAAGGATAAATCAATTACATAATAATGTGTGAAAAATATAATTACACCAAATATAAGTGGATATTATGTGTAAAAAATCTTATGTGATTCACACCTATTTATATCACGACATAATCAAGAAGTATAAGTTTAACCCAAATAATGGAAATTGGGTCAAGAAGTTCCCTTACAGAAATTTGACAGCCTAACAATATCAATTTTAAAGTCAATAAAATGAGTTGATGATATAGAAAAGGGATTCTCATCAAAGGGAAATGAAATTTTTAATAAATAAGGATATATAATAACTTATCATAACATATGAAAATGGAAATTAAAATACATTATATAAACAATGTCTTTGAATAAAAGAGGAGGGTGAAAGGTTCCCTTACCGAATTGGTAACTTGCGAAACATACACTACATGATAGAAGGTTTATACAATGAAGATGTAAATACCCCTAAAATAAATTATATTTAAAAATTTATAAAATCATGGGCTTTACATAAACCACCCAAAATGAAATATTGGAATATATAGCATGAATCTCATAGGAATAAAAAGTGAGATGAAAACCCCTTACCACATTATAATAAATAGAGTCATATGACCAAATGATAATAACCCCCAAATGAATCATATAATTCAATTAATATAAAATGAATCATGATAATATATATCAAATTTCAGTACACAATACACCACATTCAATAAATAAGTTGAGAACAATGGAAATATCAGGGATGTTAAAATGAGATAAGAAACCCCTTACCTCATGTCCGATTTGTATTTTATGTTATTTAATCTCATGATTAATATAATAAGGTTAATTTCTACATTCATCAGAACCATTTTTGTGATTACTATTCCTGTTATATCACTTATTACAATTTTATAAACATTAAAAATTATTTATGTTAATAACAATCATTTTGTTGATAATTGGTACTTGAGTAAAAAATGAACGTCTTATAATTACATGTTTTCCACGTGGTCAAAATTAAATTATATCCCTAACTTTATTAATGATTTATATATCAAATATATCAAATATATCATGTATATATATATATATAGGTTTTTATAACATTGCAAAACATTTGGAGATAAGAAATGATATGCACAATTCCTGGGGATAGTGTGCCGTACGTACGCATGAAAGTAACTTTAATTTCTATTTCATTTATTAATGGAATGAAAACATAATGATAAATAGGTATATCATAATTCCTATATAAAATCTTATATAAATTTATGAACTCCATCCATTATACATTCCACATATGGCATGAACAAGTCATGTCACTTTCAGGGGGCGGTAGTCAACATTTCCACAAATGAAATTATCGTGTTTACCGAAAATGTAAACTATAATGTTATGATATAAAATGAAAATAAAGAATCATAAAGAAATTATATACATAATAAATATAATATATATATACAGTTCCATCATAATGGCCACCATGATAGGTGGTTGGAAATATTTGAACAATCATCATTTCGTGAGGCAGTAGTTCATTGTCCAGAGAAACAGTATGTCTGTATCCATTAGATGTGGGTGGGTGTATGTTTAGTTAGAAATAATTTCATAAAAAAATTTAGTATATTTATTATACTTTTTTTGTTATGAAATAAAGTAATAAAAAGGGTTTTGGGTGTTGTAGAAGTAAATGAAAATAAACGAACACAAGAGAACCAGTTACCCTTAAATTGGGTATGTCCCACTAGTTTGAACTAAAGGATTACTTGAAGCGCCATATGCCTAATATAAGGCTTATAGGAGGAATACAGGGTTGTATGGATCTTAATTGGGCAAGGGTTGGACAATCCAAGGGTCCTTAGAAGTGTGTGGAATGGGTTTGAAGTGATTGACTTTTATAAGGGGGATGATGGGCTCTTAAAAACGTTTGAAAATATTATTTTATTATATAATGATTTTTGGTTTCTAAATGACCAAAAACCATTAAGGAAAAAGATTAGCTGAATCATTTTAGGAATAAAATCATCCAATAAGAATTGGACAGGTGGGGATATTGTTTCAATCATTATAATCTTATTTATTTAAATCATTCATTAGTGTGGTAAACACTGCATCATTATTGTTTCATAGATAATTTTATTTATATAGTGTCTAAAAATTAAATATAAAATATCATAATGTAGGAAATATTTTTCTCTTTTTATGGAATTTTTATAGTCAAATATGTCAATTATATAACCAGAGATTAAAATTGTTTTGGAAAAACAATATATCTTTATGTTACTATTATTTTTTAATTTATATAAAAAGTTATTAATTTCATGATCTTACCCAACTGAATTTCATAGGCCAAAAATCTTACCCAAGGATTTTCATGGCCTGTCATTACTCATCCAATATGGATAGGAAATGTGTTAAGGTAATTTTATATTGTTATAATATTTTTTACCTTGACTTACACTATTTACCTTTACCTACGGTAAATAAAATTAAAAAGTACGTATTCCAAATAATTATATTCTTCTTATTGAACTATATTTTATTTACTAATAAAAACCACGTATGTCTGATTTTTTAAATTAAATTCACAAAAGCGGTAAAATTTCATTTAAATTAAAAAGTCAGTTTTTAACTACTACTCAGCCACAAAAAAAAATAAATTTGGAAGGAATATCCTTGCACCACAAGGCCTACCCCCACAGATCATTATTCAACAAATTCATCGTCACTCAGGAATAATCCTTGATGGAAAATTCACCCATGTAGAACTATTGAAAATTAGCATGTCCTTCTCATCAGTAACAACTATATTGTTGAAAAATTCTATTTGTATTAATCAAGGATGGACATAAAAAACTAGGGGTGACTACTTTCCTCTATGAAGGATAAATCCGGGATGGGGTAGCCTGGAAACCACAGCCTGCCCACCCCCCAATCAAGCTTCCAGATGCTGATATTTTCTCTTCCCACTATCCAGCACGAATGATGATGTAAGACCACTCTGTATGGATGAATCAGAGTCCATATCCTAGAAAAACATGTCCTCTGAACATTATTCAAGCCATATAAGTCTTGAATTGTTCTACCACAAGGATACCGACCTTCCAAGGCCTCCAATGCATTCTTAGCATGAAGACCATGCATGGTTGTAGAAACACTTCTCAGATTGATGCCCCCTTCAGATAGAGGTTTAGCTAACTATTTCCCAAAATCCCAATGATGTCTACCTTCCATCTACCCATCCCATATGAATGACACCATAATTCTTTCCAAAATGAATACCACACTCTTAGGAACGTTAAGAGTGGAAATGATGTTCATTGTAATGGATACAAGGACACTTTCCACCAGAGTAATGTGAACTCCAAAGGATAGAAATTTGTTCTTCCAATTATAGATTTGACCAGTAATTTCGATATTAAGTTTATCAAAATGATGCAACCAAATAGAAGAGGGGATTACTGGTGCCCCATGGTATTCCATTGGGAAAAACCCTTTCCCATATTCATACTATCCCCCAAGACCCTCTCCCTCCTCACAAAGGTCTTCTTGGATGTAAAAAAGAGGCTTTTCTCTTTGTTCACCACCTTCCCACTCCACATTCAATATTCCCTTAGAATTCCATTCATCCCCTGCAATTAACTTCTGCTAAAATTGATAAAAACTATTGTATCATCATCAAACATCAAGTAAGGGATCCCCCTAGTGACATTCCTATTATGATAAGGCAAGATTTTACTGGTGTAGAGGCCATGATTAATAAAAAAACTCAAAGAATTTTGAGCATGAATGAAAATAGTAGGGGACCGAGGATCCCCTTTCTTGATACCATGATAGGACTCAAGAAAGAAAAATTATTTACCCATGAATGATGTAGATATCCATGCCGAGCTGAAGCAACAAAAAATTAATTCACTGGTCCAATTGGAGAACCCCATGCATGCTCGGACTTTGAGGACACACCCACATTACAACCTATCATAGGCAATACTCATATCTAATTTAACCACCAAATTTCTGCAAAAGGAATTATTGTTGATGCCACTAAAAATTTATTTGACCACTCCAATCGCACCTTGGATTGATCTCCATTTAATGAATCCATTCTTCTCAGGGTTCATCCAATAATCCAAGTGAATGACCATTCTCTTGTTGATTATGCTAGAAAAGACATTGTATGGAAAATTACACATGTTGATGGTCTGGTATTGCTCAATGTACTGATGATTTCTGACCATAGGAATAAGAACCATTTTGGTTGAAATTTCAATTCGGGGCAGATCTCCTCCCTGAAAAAAATCATAGACAACATGTACTAGATCCCCTTTGATAATTTCCCATGTCTCCATGTAAAAAGAACCAGGAACCCCTTAGGCCCAGGTGCACTATCCAGGTTCAAAGACCAAACCAAATCATACACCACATCCTCATTTGGAGATTCCCTGATTCCCTCATCAATTCTCTATAAAACAGTGTTTGAAAAACTCTAAAAAATCTCAGCCCCACCCCTCAGGTATCCCCCTGCCCAACCAGGATTGGGAGCATCCAGTAAAGACTGTAACGCTTCATTAGCCCTGATCTCTACCTCCTCTCAGTCATTGGAAAAGGATCCCTCATCACTATGAATGTTGGGCCTCTGAACACACAGACCTTCTTTGATTCAAGCATGAAAGTATCCTGAATTCCAATCCCCCTCATGAATCCATTTAACCAGTGCTCCTTCTTTGGAAATCCCCTCCTGCCTCAGAAGACTATCAGATAACTTGTTCTTTTTAGTTCTCAATTCAAAAAACATAGAATCATCCCAAACTTGTTCCAAACAATTATCCTGGCGTTCATCCTCTACACTGATCTTGGATAAATATTGATCACGAGCCAGGATCGACATTCTCCAGACACGAAGAAGAGTCTTTAACCACCATAGCATATTGTGAAAAGAAATCCACAGATTCCCCTAGTGTTGTAGGTCCCATGCTTCCCAGACCACCAAGTAGAAACTAGATTCCTCCATACATGATTTTGAGAAATGAGAAAGCTCCTCCCTCATCGACCGAGCACCAAGAGAAATATAGAGTGGAGAGTGCTCAGGCAGACATCTTGGAAAATGAACTACTCTAGAATCCGGGAACATAGAAAAGGTTTCATTATTCACGAGGCACCCGTTGATCTGGTTGTACGAACATCTCCCCCGACATTGATTATTGCACCAAGAAAAGGTACTTCCCTCATAACCAACATCCAAAAGTCCATTCCTTTCCATGAAAAAAATATTGGCTAGCATTACTAGGAAAATCCCCACCACCTTTCTTCTCCTTAGGACTAGCAACAATGTTGAAATCACCTCCAAAATGGCACAGATCTTTATCAGGATTAAAGCCCTCCAAATCACTCCACAATGACTACATTCCCTAGGCGATACACTTCTCGTAATAGAATGAGAAAATTAACACATGGATCCCAACTGTAATCTTATTATTCAGAGCTTGATCCGATTCACTCAAAATATAAACACAAACATGATCGTTCCAAAAAAGTCATATTTTTGAATTGAGTGGATCCCCATGCATGAAACCAAAAACCATAATCCTTTGAGGATAATCCTTTATTCATTTAAAAGATTGCTTTAGTTCCAAGATAGCCACCAAAGAGACTTGCCTGTTATTTATTTCGTTGGAAATGATATCAAACATGACCCTGGCTCCCTAGCCCAGTCCATTCCAGATTAGAACACTAAACATTATTCTGATCTCTCATAGTTTTGGCCCCAGACTCTGGGCCGTTATCATATTACACTAATAGTACATATACAGAAGCATCTAGTTTAGATTTTGATCATGTGTGGACACCAGAATTCACATGCGAGGGAAAGGCCACTGGAGACGCCATGTTTCTAGCTCGCGCCATGAAAGGAACTTCTAGAGATAAAAAAATCTTGCCCCCATTTCTATTCTGATTCGACTTTAGGAGCAATGGGGGGGAACACAGAGGTGAAACAGACGGAGCTGGAAAGGGAAGGGGCAATGACACCACTGGACTGTATTCCCCAGACATTAGAGGGGGCCTCCCAGGTGAGGAAGGCTTAGAGACCTCAATATCACTTGAGTCTGAATCCAGAAAAGTTATGTATATGATGTATACTTACGAAGGATCCGAATTCGATAAAACATGCTTCCGTAGACTTAGAAAACTACTGAAGAACATCCCTCTGAGTGAAGGCCTTCCTCTAAAAACTGCACCCGAGAATCCCCACTAATTCCTAGGAGAACAGGAACCTGGACGAGGCTAAGAGGCACACTCCCATCACTACCAGAGTTGGACGAGGACGCCTCCGAACACTTCATGGGGATAAAAGAAGAACCACCTTCACCTCGGATGTTAACATCGGGAACACATCGATGCACACGTGGGAGTGAATAAATGGACCTCGAAAAATTATGGTGTATGACACCCTTCATACGAACATTACGACAGACCTGTAAGGTATGCCCTAAAATATGGAAATGGGAATAGAACTTGAGATTTTTGGGATAAATCAGGGGTTGATGAAGATCCTCCATCCCTTCAATTCTGATAAAAAAATGTTGCTGAAGCGGCTGAGAGAGATCCATCTCAAAAAAATCCTTGCTACCGAAGCCTCCTCCAAACAAATAGTATGATCATCTGTGCATAAGAAACTCCCCAACGAATCCCCAATAACCTTGAGAAACCATTCATTCATGCGGGGGAGGGGAAGTCCCATAAGCGAAATCCAAACTACCGCGCTGGGGAAATCTCTGCTATAATGAGCATCCATCGACCACTTGGAGAGGGAGAACCTCCAATGCCCAACAGAACACACCTTCTTGCACCAAGCTGTAACGAAATCTACCCCAAGAGGCCAAGACGATGCATAAGGTTTTACGATCCAGAATAGGCACCAAAAATGGAAGATACGGACCCCAACATCTGACAAAATCTTTAAATAGCGCAAGGGGAGGCTTGTCCAATCCAAATCATTCAACTAGAGTCCACTGAAGATCCACGGCCGTCACCGCAAAGGATTCCTCTAAAACCTCGATCAATGAGGAAAAATTATCCGAAAAAGAAGAATCAACCTCAGGGCCCTCCAAAGTGCTGTTCTGCACCCCACCGAAAAGGTGAGGATGCCACAGTAGAGCTTATTTGAACCAGAGCCCTGGAGGGTGAGCCGAGCCATCTCCAATCACTGTAGATCCAAGAATTGCAGAAGAGAAACCCCCTAGAGGAACCAATGAAATGGGCGAGAGAGAATTTGAATCCATCTCCTCCAACATTTATTCTAGTCAACATGTCTTCTATTCTGGGCAGGGAAGGTGGGTTCACTGGAGACCTCCAAGCCAGGGATTTAAACTTAACACAAATGGATCGATGATCATGGGGGAGATGCGCGATGGTTGGGGGGGGGGGGTCGTGAGACACCCAACGTGGTCTCTGTCTTCTGCGTTCACGGGCACCCATGGGAGAGGCGATTCACTATAGGTGGAGGCTCAAGCCTTGGATTTGGGTCTTGAAATGTGTTCTTGGAGGAGGATCTGTCTCACAACGGTGGAGACTGACGACATGATTTTGTGTAATGAATTGCTGGGAAAAGGAAATGTTCCTTGGATTATTTCTTTCACTGTTAGGAGATGCGAAATGATAATTGGGCCTCACATGGAGGTCTCTCACAAATGGCGGGAGGGAAATATGGTGGATGATTTTTTGGCCTCTATGGAAACCCCTGAATGCAGTATGTTATAATTCTCTAATTTGGGATCTTTTCCGGGTGAGGGGATGATGTTCGTTGTCAATGATGCTCTGGGTTTTCATTACATTATACCACCTTGATTTCCTTTTGTGTATTGTGTTTTTAATCAATAAAAATGATAATTTTTAGTCAACTACTACTCAGTGTTATCACTATTCATAAAAATTGATGTTTTTCTGAAAAAGACCAAAAAATCATCGTAAGATATATATGATATTCAAAATTAAAAAATTATGTCTATTATTTCAAATTCAAAACATTTAAATTTTATTAATTAATTTAAAAGTAATTCTAGTTGTCAAAAGAAAAAGCATGTTTTTTAAGAAATAATAACTATCAATAGATTGCCACTTGTTTATGTCCAATTTAAAAGTGAAATTACATCCAATGACAAAAAATTGGATTAAATGGTAAAAATATAATCTAATTACAAATAAAACCATATATAAATAGAATCTATCAGTACAAAAAATAGATTTAAAGACAGTTTTGAATTATAATACAACACTTTTCACAATTCATTAAAAAGGAATTTATTCGAAAAATAGCAAAAATTTACCCAATGTAAATTTTGATGTTTTAATTCTAAATAAAAATTTCATTATGTCAAAAAGAACATAAAAATGTGACCAAAACTATATTTAAAGACGTTTCCCCATCAAATATGTGTAAATCGACCTTTTAATGAATATTCGAGTATTTATGATTAAAATTAGAGTCATTGACAATTTAATACTCTAGACTTTTTTGGATAAATTTAAAAACACGTTACAAATATATATAATCATATTGTAGTTAGTTATATTTATTCCCTCAAATACAACAGCTACTTTTTAACTACCTTTTAAATTAATAATATTATTATATTATTTTTTGGTATAACTATACATTGTGTGAGACATAAGTTTTTAATGAAATCCATTGATACATATCAGGTACGCCATCGAACATAGCATCCCCTTTAAAATAAAATTAATTTTTAATTTCCAAATATTATTAAATATCTAAATGGACATATTCATTATTTACCTGGGATGTTATGTCCTCAACCCCTTTTAGAAATTGAATCCTCGCAATTATAAAATTGGGATTGCAAACTTCATTGAATATCCCACATTATATAAAGAGTAAATAATAAAATGAATTCTAAAAAATATTGATATGTACAAAGGTCACTCGAGATAACCCATACTATGATTCCTTAAAAAATGGATATAGAATAAAAATTAACTCTCATAGATTAACAAATTGTGATAGAGAACATGATCACAGAAATGTTAACAACAACAATACAAATAATTTGTGGTTGGGTAAAATTCAGATGAAAAAACAGAGTATATAACATTTTTTCATGTAGATCATTTTCACAGAGTTGAATAATTTATTAATAACAATACTAATATCATAAGGAAATATACATACTTCTCATGTACAATATCATACTTTAATAAAATTCTACCATAAACTCATATTTTTTCCAAACGGTAAGTATTCAAGATGACTTGGTCACACCTGATGTGATAAAATCAACTTCTATAGTGTCACAAAATCTAGAAAAGATGAACTATATATTTACACTATCTTTATACCTCAACAAACAAAAATGGTTAGTTCAAGATTAGATAATTCCCAAAAGGATAATCTTTTATAAAAAGTAACACTACTAATAATCTCCAAAATTCAACAAAAGTACCCAAAGTTCAAGAAAGACCATTAAATATACTATTGTCTTTAAAATTATTGAACATAATACAAAGTGTGATTAAAACCCAAAACTCAAAATGATTTAATCACATATTCTTCCACAATAAATCTTAATATTTATCTCAAAAACATCATATACTATTAAAGTCTCATTCTATAGTGTAATTAACCCAATCACATATTTTCAATGATAGGTTAATCATTTCCACAAATAACCCAAATCACATTATTTCCACAATAAAAACATATATTCATCCAAAATAATATTTCAACCATTACTCCATAAATAAAATCCCGTTTTATTCTATTTCTCTTAAGCATATTGTGTTCCTAAAAGAGTCAACATCTTACAAAATAACCACTATCACTTAATCACCAAATAATTTTCCTATACTTAGGATATATATTTGATAAAACATAATATCCAAAAATAATATATTCATGATCAATAAAATCATTTAACTAAAAAGAATTAGTCATACTAATAGGGACTTTATGTCGCTTAGTGGGAGATGATAAATCCCAATCACACTATGGTTGTGCGTTCGATTCTCGTAGTTTTGTATGAAGTGAAGGTTTGTCACACAGTATTCATGTTGTTCTTTTTCAAAAAAGTATATAATGTCATAAAATTTCATAAAAAAATTCAGGAAAATTCCTAAAAAATATGATTGCATATTTTATCCGCAAAGGTTATCTAATTCCTTTTATTTTGCACCCAAAAATTTAATAACAATTTATCACCTCTATAATAACCATGACTCCTTATAATGTGATAACCATTATTGTTTTGTAACTTCTACTTAAATAACACTCTATCCTCTAAAGTTATCTAAACCGGCCTTAAAATATTATATAATATTGAGGTAAATCTAGAAATCAAATTGAGGACAATTTCAGGTTTAGAGATTTATAGAATTAGGCCATATCTGTTACATATCAACTCAAAAATTACAAGTAGACACTAATAGTCAATATCCATTTTTTTCATAAAATAAAAACTCTTAAAAAGAAACAATTCTAGCTCCATGTTTTAGACAACATTACTTTTCACCTCATCCCATCCTAGGACCTATTACACTTTATGTCATGTGAAAAACATTTAAAAAACATGGGATGAGAAAATAAGATAATTAATGGATACACAAATAAGGGAAACTGTTATATTTTCAAAAAAATGAGTAAACCACAAATACTTTCCATATATAATACTTTAATCCTTCATGAAGTATTAAATACTCTTTAATGAATAAAAGAAAAATTCTTATCATTTTTTAAATGAAATATTACCATAAAACCCATAGAAAGAACACATAACATTTAAAATTAACTTGGGACAAAAAATTACTTAAATTTAATAACCATACGGTCAACTTCTACACATATCATTAAATGGAATATCCATATGACCGACTTCAATACCCAATGCATTAGAGGATATGATGTTACCACCCAACCTGGATTATCATGGCACCACCCATCAAATGTCCATGTAACAATATAAAATAATAACACAAAAAATATTTTAAATACACAAATTTCACTAATACCATTTCATTTGAAATCACAATAAATTATTTCACAATATTATCACAATTAATGCATTAACAAAACCATTTAGAAACGTTAATAAATAGATTTTTTAATCATAGTGTCCCTTGCCACATTGAAAATTTTAATGGTATTATCATTTTAAAAAATTAATGTCTATATAAATAAATCATTAAAACCATTTTTAAATATGGACATTAATGTGAAATATTTATAAAAATAAATCATTAAAAACAATATTTTAGTTAAGTAGTGATTATCCAAATGATAGATGGTTGAATAAAAATAATTTAGGAATAAAATATAATCTATAGATTATAATATCAGTAGAATAAAGTGATTAATGATATAATATACCAAAGAAAATTATATACACCATATAAAATTGAATTGGTGCGTCAGAATAATGAAGTCTCAATGGAATATATATTGAGGAAAAATCCCTTATAATGACAGTATGCATAGATTAAGGATAAATAAATTACATAATTATGTGTGAAAAATATAAATACACCCAAAATAAGTGGATATTACATGTAAAACAATCAAAGGTAATTCACAAATATTTATATAAAACATAATCAAGAAGGAGATTCTTAACCAAAATAATTGAAATTGGGTAAAGAAGTTCCTTTAAATAAATTCGACAGCCAAACGACAACACATTAATATTAAAAAAATGAGTCTATGAGAATGAAAAGGGTATCTCATCACATTGAAATATATTGTCCAGAAATAACGATATATAAGAACATATCCCCAAATCAGAAAATGGAAATTAGAAGACATTATATAAATTAAGTCTATGAATAAAAGTAGAGAGTGAAAGGTTCCCTTACTAATTTGATAACTAACAAAACATAGACCACATGATAAAAAATTCATACAATGAAGATTTAAATACCCATAAATTAATGTATATTACACAATGAATAAAACTATGGGTAGTACATACACCACACAAAAGGAAATAGTGGAAATTATTGCATGAATCTCATGGGAATAAAAATGGAGATGAAAACCCCTTAATACGTTGTAAGTAATCGAGTATTATGACCAAAAGGTAATAAATTTAAATGAATCACATAATACCAAGGATATAAATAGATTCATGATAATATATATCAAATGGAAGTACACAATACACTGCCTATAATAAACAAGGGGCGAACAATGGAAATCTCCCAGAATTTTAAATGAGAAAAGAAACCATGCACCTCAAGTATGACTAGTCTTATATGATTTTGAATTTCCTGAATAATAAAATAAAGTTAATTTATATTAAATTAAGAACCATTTTATAGTTTATTATTCTTTTTATATCTCTTATTATAACGTTATAAACATTGAAAATTTATTTTAGTTAACAGGAGTCATTTCGTCGATATTTGGTACTTGTGTCAAAAATGAACTTGTTATAATTACATGTTGTCCATGTGGTCAAAATTAAATTATATCCAAAATTATATTAATGATTTAGATATCATATATATCATAAATATCATGTATATATATGTATTTATAATAGAACATAACATTTGGAGAGAAGAAATGAAATGCACCTTTCATGGAGACGGTAAGTCGTACGTACGCATGAACGCTATTTTCAATTATATTTTGTATTTTAATGGATTAAAACCATAATTATAAAAAGTTATTTCAGAATTACAGTATATAATTATATGTAATTTTTTAAACTCAATAATTTATATGTTCATCATATGGAATTAATGAGTCATGTCACATTGAGGTGGTTGTAGTCTCCACTTCTTCAAAGGAAATTTTCACATTTACCCATTATGGAAACCACAATGGAATTCTATAAAATAAAAATATAGAAGAATGAAGTGAACATAATCATAATATATATAATTTATAAATAAAGTTCCACCATAATGGCCACCATGAGAGGTTGTTGCAGATATTTGAACAATAATAGTTTTGTGAGGTAGTAGTTCACCGTCCATAGAAACTGTATGATCATATCCATTAGATGGAGGTGTGTGTAGGTGTAGTTCAAATTATTCTCATAAAATAAACAAAGTGTATTTATAATTATGATGTTGTTATGAAATAATGGAATAAAAATAGTTTAGGGGTTCGGAGAAGAAAAATAAATGAAAAGAACATAAGAGAATACATTTCCATTAAATCGGGTATCAACCTTTGGTTCTAACCAAAAGGTTTAATTGAATTTTCTTCTGCTAGAGGATATGCTTCTATTAGTAATATGGGATTGTATGGAGATTAATTAGTATAGGTTGGATGAGACACGAGGCTTGAGAATTGTGAGGAATGTGTTAAAATGATGGATTTTTATAAGTGGGAGGAGGGTCTCTTTAGGAAAGTTTGAATATATTATTTTATTATAAAATTATATTGTGTTTGTAATGGTCCAAAACATATTTAATTATAAACTAATATGGATCGAGTTCAAAAAAAATAATCCAATAATAATTGTAAAGGTTTTGGATACTGTTTTAATTTTTATAATCTTATTTATTTAAATCATTCATTAATGAGGTAAACACTGCCTCATTATTGGGTTATAAATACTTTTATTTATGTGATGTATAAAAATTATAAATAAAAGGCCATG
Organism: Viscum album; assembly: GCA_963277665.1. Lineage (NCBI taxonomy): Eukaryota > Viridiplantae > Streptophyta > Magnoliopsida > Santalales > Viscaceae > Viscum > Viscum album. The sequence continues at coordinate 956,977,114 of OY728126.1, forward strand.
ATGTAGTAAATAATTTTATATTTCTAATGAATATTAATAGTCAAATATATCAATTATATAACCCCAAATTAAAAATGTTTTGTCAAAACAATACATGTTTATGATATTTTTATTTTTACTTTAAATAAAATCTTATTAATGTCATTATCTTACAAAAGAGGATTTGAAAGGCCAAAGGACTCACCCAGTTATTTTATAGGTTTGACATTACACATAAAATATGGTTAGGACATGAGTTAAGATAATTGAATGTTATTATAATATTGTTTTTACCTTTAATTTCCTTATTTACCTTTAATCGATGTAAATAAAAGTCAAAAGTTACTATTCTCCAAAAATTAGTATTCATATTATTGAAAAAAATTTCACATAATAAAAAAAAACATTTATTTCATATTTGCATAATTCAATTAGCAGAAGTGGTAAAATTTCATTTAAATGAAAAAGCCAGTTTTTAACTACTTATGGTTTTCACTATTCATAAAAAATTGATGTTTTTATAAGAATACAAATAATATAGCCTAATATATATTTTTTAATCCTAATTTAAAAATGATATCTATTTTACCAAATTAAAAACATATAACTTTCATTAATTATTTTAAAATTAATTCATGTTGTCAAAACAAAAAGCAGATTTTTTATAAAATAATCACTATCAAATGATTGAGAATTGTTTACATCCATTTTCAATGTGAAATTATTTACAATGTCTAGAAATGGATTAAATGGTAAAAATATAATATAATTAATGTTTAAAACCAATTAAAAGTACAAAAAAACCATATAAATAATTTAGATTAAAAGGCAGTTTTGAATTAAAATACAATATTTTTCACTATTCATTAAAAAATGAATTTTATTTGAAAAATACCATATATTTACCCAAAATAAATTTTGATGTCCCTATTATAAAGAATAATTATATTAATTTCAAATAGATCATATAAATGTGACCAAAAATATATTTTAGATGGTTCTCTATCAAATGATGGTAAGTTGACAATTTTAAAAATATTCCTCTATTTAAGCATAAAATAAGTTTCATTCACATTTAAATCCACTATCATTTATTGGTTAAATGTAAAACCATTTAACAAACATATATTATCAAATTTTAGATAGTTCTATTCATTCCAAAAAATACAACGGGTAGGTGTTATCTGTCATTTAAATTAATAATTATATTATACTATTTTTTTGGTATAACTCAGTGTTGTGTGAAATGTACATTTTCAATGAAATCCATTGTTTCATATAAGGTATTCCATATATCATAGAGTCCATGTTAAAATAAAATTAATATTTAATTTAAAAATATTAATAAATATGAAAAATGTCATATTCTTTATTTACCCGGGATGTTAAAATTATAACTATGAAATCTGCTCAAAATAAACATGAAATGATTTACATATTAAAACATAACCCTATATAATCATTTAAAGATGTTTTATATTATCTTTTAGTATAAATACACTTGAAAAAAAATGAGATAATTATATAACAAGATAAATTATAACGGATCGTGTACTTGGGCTCTATAATGTTACTAATGAGGTATATGGATTGATTTTATAACTAGTTACTAGATGATAGTGGTCAAGGAATATAAGAAATCATTTTAGAAGAGTTAGTGTTAGGGTTTTAGAGATAGAAATTACAAATGATCGAATAAGGGGGTGTATAGAAATTTTTTTATTAAAGATTTTGATTAGGGCGTATATCTAATGGAACTCATGTGGGACATATGGGAACAATGTAAATGGTAATATATTTATAGTGGATAATACATGGGTCCCAGAATCTAGCCATATATAGTAATTAGTATGTTATATATAGGAATTATAATTTTTTTTATATTACCATTTCTATTACTGCACTTATGTGAGGGTGTTATATATTATATATGAGAGGATAAAAGATTGTATCTCTATTAGTTGTAAGAGTTATAAAATGATATTTTTTATATAAGAAAAATGAAACTGATTCATCCCCTCCCCTTCTTAGTGATCCATTCAAATCTAGGAACATTTCAAAGAATAAAAAATATTAATATTACATCATTTTAGATGAATATTTATTATAACTAAAATATTATTCCCCATAATCTATTCAAGTAGTTTCATTTCCGAGTAGTGAAAAAACCAACTCATTTACAAAATCCTTGACATTTTTCTAATATATTCATTATACATGATACTCATTAACTCATTTAATAAATAATACACTTCTTCCAATAATATTGAATGGAAACATAGTAATGTGTGATATAAAATGATTGTTAAGTGTAAACATATGATATATAAATTAAAGAGTATATGTTAGAATAATATATATATATATACATGTTCATGACAACATAATCTATGATCATTTAAATAATATAGAAAAACATGAATGTGTAAAAATTGATCATAAATTATATATTATGGAATGATGATTTGGTGGAACGCAAAAAAATTAATAAGGGTGTGGAGATAGATTTTAATAATCATGAACAATTATAAAAGAACATTGGAAAAACAAATTTATAATAGTGAAGAATCAATGTCTGACATTATATTATGGTATAAGAGTGATAAACAAACATAAAAATAGTAAATTATTTCTATTTTTATGTGTCACCAACAAGTCCATCATCAAACTGTGTTTAATATCCCTTGATAGATATAGTTCCCTCCCCATTCCCATTTAAAATTAATAACTTATGATAACTCCTCATTTTTATTTAGGTCATATCAATAGAAATAAATACTTACACAATTCATTGGAATGATATAGATTACCCACTTATATCAAAATACTAGATAATTAATATGTCCTCCATATTGAAAAGAATACAATTATAATTCCATTATAGAATAACAAACCAATGGAAATGCAATTTCTATCCTAATAATATCAACACAACATAATCATAAGACTTCATTAAATTGAAATTGGATGGACCCATTTGATTATAACACATATGAACCATAAGAAACATTAATGTTTCAACAAAATGGTAAAATATAATTTTATGAATGAACTTTAAAAAATATTGGAAAAAATCATATGCCATTTTTTAACATGAATTTTAGAAATAAAAAAATCTAAAAACACTACGATTATTTTAAAAAAAAAATGAAATCATGAAAATGTATATTAATAAATAATAATGGGTATAATTGTTATAAAATTATATCATGCTCAGAGCACTACTTAACTATATACATTTTACACTTTTTTAACGAGATCCAAAAGACATAAAAAATGAATTGTGATGATGATGTCAAAAATATTTCTATATAATTTATTAAATAATTTAATATATATTAGGAAAAAAAATTAAGAAATTAATTTATTATAATTGAGAACCATTAGAAAATAATTTAACAAATATAGAAATAGAGAATGATTATTTTCAATGGTAATTATAATATATGGTTGGTTAAACTTATAGTAATCCTGTCAAATTAATTGTGATATAATGAGATGTTAAATGATCAATGAAATGTAAAAACTAGAAAAAAAATATAGGAGTAGAATATATATGTGGTTTTTTGATATAAACAACATAAAATAGAATCAAATAGATGTATCAACAAAATTATTGGATTCAATGGGAATATTGAAAAACAATACTTACATAGTGGTCCAATTTAGTCATTGGTTTTTAAACTAAAAATATAATTTTTTTTTATTTTTCAGATATTTATGAAATATTTTATTAATTATTTTACTTAATACCATTCCTTTTTCATTCCTTTTTAGAATATATAATATTTTTATATTTAAAAATTATATTCAGTTTCCAACCATTATGTTTTCCATTGGATGCTTCTAATTTATAACTCTATTATAGGCTCTTCAATCATGGTTTAATGACCTACATATTGTTCTTGTATATTCAATAAATCATATATAAATAATGATAGACTCCCATAGTCATTTTATGAGACTTATTGGAAAAGTTTCCATGGAACACTTAAGAAATCACATTTTGACCGTTAGTTCATTAAAATAAATTTATTTTATTAATCAATATACACATATAGGTTTTAATTATATAAATATAAAAACCTATAATAATATATTAAACATTATAATGACAATATTAATGTTTTTATAGTAATTCATGATTTAAATGTTTTAACATTGTTCATGTTTATGGTAATGCCGAACCCCAAAAGGCACATTATAATAACATAACAAGTAAGAAAAAGTAATCATGTAGTAATAATTTAACTTTTATATAAAAATATTCAACTAAAAATAACATTTTTAAATTATAAATTATATTTTTCAATATTTTAATGAGGAGTATAAAAGATATTGATTATGTAAAAAACAATATGTTATTGAAGACACGAATATTCTTATTCGGATCCTCTTAAAACGAGGTCTTCGGTAATTCATATTTGGACGAGTAGATCCCAACTAATATAGATGATTTGGAAGGAGATAATTTTTTTTTGTTATTAATGATAAATTATATTAAAATATTTTTGATCATGTAGGTAGAATATGGTACATTTTATATGTGATATTGGGTGGGATTTTCATAGATACCAATTTCATAACAGAAAATTATGGAATTTAGAAAAGGAATGTGTAATAATGTGAAAAAAATTTTGATAAATGATTATGGTTTGTTAGTCATACACTAATAAAACCATTTAATGATATTATATTTAGAATTTTCTCTACCTTATCCCTTTATTTAACTCTTTTTATCTTATCATTCCATTTACCACACTGACTATCATTTAGCTTATGAACATATTTTTATTTTTTAAAAAGTAATTTACCATATTTACATATTTTGGAATAATGATTAAAAAAGTTTAATATGTAATGTCCTACCAACCGAGTCCATTGTATAGTTCTCAGATCCCCAATCCCCACAAACAACAATCCTCACACCCCATAATCATGTTTCTTCTAGCCAATAATACAACTCGTTGTAATTCAATGGGGAGGCAACAAACTTTTTTTAAGAGTATAGAAAAAATAAAAATGATATTTAACATACACCACATAAAGTTATAAATACACCAGAATAGAAGATTATTGAACTATAAATATCAAATTAAATAACATTTATGATATTAAATTTATGTCCATATTCATATATCAAGTGAATTATAAACAATGAGTGAAAATTAATCAAAAAACACAATGAAAAATAAAATGGTAAATGGTCTCCATAGTCCACAAGCCCAATAATATTTTCAATATTCGAGCTCCATACTAAATGTAATCATGTATATTTCAAAAAAATCATTATCTTTTTTGGTCCTATAATCATAATGTTTTTCATCAGTTACAAATAGTTCCTCATGTTGGGTGTGATTACAATTTAGCAGGTCATCACCAATAGTGTACTATATATTTACATCTATTATAATTTTATTTAAATGTAATTAAATAAAAAATTTACATGATTTTGAAAATTAAAAATAAATAAATAACCATCTGATCCTTGTAACTGTAGTCACACTAGAGGATGGAAATACATTCTTCATTCAGTGATGGATTCATATTAAAATGTCAAGAAGACCATTCCAACCCATTTACCCTAAATGTATCAAAATACACGCCATTTAATTATGATTATTTATCTAAACACACTCGTTTTAGGTGTATTATTAGTTTTTGAAAATAAAAAAATATAATCTATATTCTTAAATCACAAACCCACACTAATCAGGTGTATTCAGGTATTATAATCACTAAATAAAAGATGTATTATATGTTATCACAAAACACCACCTATAAATTACTTAAATATTAATAAAAAAATAATTTTAGGTGTATTATATATTACATAAACCAAAAATTTTAGGTTTTCATACATGTAGAAAAAATCAGGTACAATATACCCCTTCAAATTACTTCTCCAAAACATTATCATTATCGTTTATATTGAAAAGTTGTTAAATTGGAATCAAACATCAATAGTTTTCAAGAATCTTCAGAATGATATTTTCAATGGAATGCTCAAATCATAGTCATTATTTTTAATGTATGATTTATTCATAGATAACCAAAAATACACATAATAAATTCTCTCAAGAAAATATAGTGAAATTATAGGACAAATTTACGGGAAGGTTACGTTTTTTTGGGGTTTCACATGCGATTAAGAAACATGGATTCATTTAAGGATATATATTTTTTAGAACAATAAGGTCATAAAATATGTATCGTTTTACCTATAATAAAAAGTATTATTAGAGGAAAAAATTATGTTATTATTTTATTTTATTGATATAAAATGTTTAAGTAGATTTATTCTATTTCTCAAATGTAAGACTAACTATCAGTTTTTATAGGATTTTTTATGTTCAATACCAGAGAAACCAACCAATTAATATTATCCCCAATGATCACATTAGATATATTGATAAATTTCATTTAAAAATTACTAATATAAAAATGTATCACAAAATAGTTTTTGGAAAGGGGAAAACATATAATAGACTCTCAATCTAATGTTCATTCCTATTTGTTGACTTATGGATTCATGTTCTCATTTTACCTATCATTTATTTGTGTTCTTGATCATTATATCCTCAATATTGTACCATATATTAAATTTTATTTTTCTACGAATGGTTTAGCCTATTATATTTGTATTTGATTCACATTCCTAATCATCTCATTTCTTGGATATCACTATTTCCCCATCCCAACTCCATGTCGGAATAAATAAACATTTTGTGTATTTAACATAATCATTTTCATTGTGATCAAAGATAGATTTTATGGTCAATACTAAATGAAATATTTTTCTCGATTAATTATATATCTATCCCCGGTGGTTCCCTTTTGTATTGGTTTGATAATTCAATCATAATTTTTTCCATCTTCATTGATTCATTGGTGTCTTGGTTCACAGTGGTATGGTGATGTCATTCTATGAGGAGTAACAAGGGTGATTCTACCAAGTTGGGTTCCACTATTAGTTATTTTAGGTTAAGATGTTTTTTAGGGGTGAATATTGAAGTAAATCTATGCCATGTTGGATTACTTGATGTATTTGATTTCTAATGATGTTTTTTTTATTTATAGATTCATATTTTATTATTTTTGTTATATAAAAATAAATATTTTTTATAGGGTGTAAGTTCTCTAAAAATCGTTGGATTCCAATTTTGGTGGATATAGGTTAAAATTATGGTGTAACAATTATGTTGTTGATGATGGAGTATATATATTAGATGTGAGTTTCCTAATAGATGTTAGTCAATGATGATGGTGATGACTTGTTGTCATAATTTTCTTCATGTAGACTTGAATCAGTGATTTTATAGTGATGATAAATGAAGGATTTTAAGTCAATAACATCAAAATAGGTGTCCATCAATATTCATGAGATTATGATATGTTCATGGAGAATTATTTTACATTATAATAGATATTTTAAATTGGATTTATTATTTGCAATTGCAGTGCATGAAACATTTTATTTCTTGTTTGGTTTTTTATTTCAATTTCTTCTGTTAGGTGGAATTGTTAGTGAATTTGTAATAGTTCCATTCATTCTCAATATGTTTTTTCACAGAATGAAAAAAACATGATAATAAGGCATAATTGTTATGTAAAAAATGACCATAATATAATGATTGAGTAAAAAGGAGGAAACCTGTCATTAAAAATTTATTTAGTCATTATTGGGTGAAAACTACACTGAAAAAAAAGTTCTTTATATTAAAATATAAGTATTTTTTACATAAAATATATTTAATTTTTATACCATAAGACTTATATAAGTGATGGAAATGAAAACACGGTTAAAAATATTTTTTTAAAAGTAGTGTTTTTTCTAGAATACTGGAGGTAACTTTTATAAATACAAATTGATAGAATGTGGTGGTATTTTACATGAATACTAAACCAAATGTCATTATTACCATGTTTTAATTAGGAAGAAACATAACGTTAGTGACATTATACATGTTATGATTGATTAGGAAAAAATATGAAATTATAAAACAGCGAGATAATGAAAATTATAGGAATTTTACTTTTGAAACCCATTCATTTTACATTTGGAGGATGCAATAAATTGATTAAAAGAAATATTACTATAATATATTCTAATGATATTTACTCATTCACTATATGAATAAATAAATTATTTTCATAACATTATTCAAGAAATCATATTGAATCATCCATTGGATAATAATAATAGTAATGTCAATAAAATTGTTATATAAAATGATCTGTATGAAATTATTGAGAAACTAATTCATTCATATCTATGTTTAAAACAAAAATTTTAGATTTATACATGGAGAATAAATGTTTTAAAATTAATATACATACATATCTAAATCAATTAAAACATAAATTGTATTTCAGACTCATTTAGTGTATATTTTACCATCAAGATATAGGATTCAAATTGGCCTTCTGAAATATATTTTAAATGAATGGAAAAAATATTTCTAATAATACAATCATTGATTTTAATGATTCAAATTAGAAAAATAAGAATTTTTTCATGAATATCCTTCATATAAAACAACTTTGGCCTATGATGAATGAATGTTTGATGACCCATACACCCCATTAATAGGCCCCATGTGGTATACTAACATTGAGGGCACACAATTTGAATATAAGATTAATTAAACTCGTAAAATAATATTAATAATAAAACATCCACTAATAAATACAATGAAATAATATTCAACAAGATAAATTTACACAACTATAATAGTTCATATATGTGTTGTAAATAACATTATGAAAAGATATGTAAGTGAGGTTTTGAAATAGGTAATCATATAATTACTCCATCTGTGATACAGAAATAACATTTCAACCCACCTACTGTTTATATTTTAAAATAATAGAAAATGGTGTTTCTATGATCACATGGGTTGACTATGTAGGATTGTACATATTTGAAAAATATTCACCTATGTTTAATAATTAGTCTTGATTAAACAATATTGATATCCTTCAAGATATTAATAAAAATATAATTTTTTAATGAATAAGTATTTATAGTATATTCAACAACTCCAATACTCATTTCATTTTTCACTATTTTCTCTATCTCCAACAATATCTAAAAATTATTGTGAACATAGGTACACAACATATCCCATCATCAATACATGAAAATAATCATTGCCCCCATAAAATCCATATTGACAAAGAATCATGGGCCAAGACAGTAACCTAACCCTCAATTATCACTAATTTTGTAAAACCTCTAACTGGAAGCCAACTAGTTTTAAAAACCATATCGATATTTTATCTGGAAGAATGAATAAATAATTTATCTAAAAAATATGATGGACCTCCTTCCCTTTCCATAAAAATCCATGAATCACATATCCATATTTTTTAATATATCATCCATTAGTACCATATTTTGGCCACATATTGTTATAGTAAAAAACAAATATCTATATCCAAATCTCTATATAAGAACCCTTCTAATCATTATTTGGAAGGGTAAAATAACCATAATGGACCTTTAAATCATAACTACCCCTTCTTTATATATTTCCCAACCATAAAAACATACCCATATACAATATATATTAGTATGAAAGATCACTTCATCATCATAGAAAGGTACTATGATTTTTAATGAATAATTCCTCTTCCTTACCCATGCTATACACAACGCCTAACATATTTAATCATCTACCTACCTTGATTGATCATCATTTAAAACTCATAAATCACATGAAAAAAAAATTTCTCATAAAATTTTATATACTATTAGAATCACATAATGTACCGCATAATCATTTAATATCGATTCAATATCATTTCCCCATTATCAAATTTTAAATTAAATTATTACATCACTAGGGCCAACTAATTAGATAAAAATATCAACATAAAAACATAATAAATAATTTGGCAATCCTATCTCATACATTAGAGATACATAAGTACCATCTTTCCATTTTAGACATATTTTAAATTTATCACCATTCACTATATTATATTCTCATTTGTATTATTATTCCATTCATTCATCTTGAATCCCATTTTTTAAACATCACTTAATTAAAAAACTGTTATCAATATCTCACTACCCCTTTAACAAATTTTTCACACCAACCATATTCCCGACATTTCACACATTTTCATATCTTTGTAAACCACTATTCATTCATTTTCATCTGTTATACAAAATTCATAAATTATTATATTAATAATAAATTATTTTTGTTCCCATTTTAATATTTTACCCATCACCATTATATTTCATCAATGTACAATTTTATCCTCATTACTCATCAACCATTTCTTTGTTATTTATCATGTAAATTCAATAAATTCTATCACATAATTAGAAATTTTCCCATTATAATTTAGCAATAAAAAGTATACCTAAAAACACAAAAGGAACAAAATCATAAGTAATGTTTATTATTTATATGATATTGAAAACTTTTTGGTTTTAGTAACAACATTTTATCATACTTTACACCAGAATATTGTTAGGAGAACATTTTCATTATTACAAATTTTTATATTTTTCATGGAAATTATTTTCTTTTTATCATTTATTTATCCTTATCTCATGATAAGTAATATTTTTTCTAAAAAACCACAAAAATAAAACACCCTCACACTCACACATCATAGTATGGATTAACTACATATTAACAATGTAATTAGAAACTATAAATTATTATCACCATAATTTACAAATTATCCAAATAGACCAATCACTTTAATATGTTGATTATTTTTTAAATATTATGTTTTATTTGTATAATTTTATTATATAAAAATACAAATAATATTATCAATTATCCACCATATTAAATAACAAAAATTAATATTAAAATGGTAAAACACCTTCCCCTTAAAATTTCTTCTTAACATGTTTATCGTTCCCATTTAATTTCATTCTTCTTTAATGTTTGTGTACCATGTTTTCCCCACTCACCCTATAAACAAATAATAACCTTGAAAAAATCATAGATAAGGAATATGATACCATTTTTATAATAAATTCACATTAATCATGTAAATAATAGTAATCCAATATTATATGAGATGAGTTTAGAAATCCATTTACTCCTGTAAAGGTACATGATATTACAAAAAAAGGCGAGATAAGGTGTGGGTAAAAATTATCACATTGAATACATTATATGGGAATCGAGATGAAAAAAATGGAAAACATAAATTAGATAGTGGAGGATTGACCACTCATATCATTGAATAATATGAAAAATAAAATAGAGAAAAAAATATTTTTTGAAACTATGTATATTAGTTATATATAATTTTAATCAATTTTTTTCTATTTACTATTATGATTATTGTTTTATAAATAATTATTAAATCCCAATAAGAAGCTATAAAAATACTCAACATAAATTTCATGTCATGGATATCTGTTCATTTTTATTTTTTCTTTTAGATATATTTGTTTTCATTATTATTACCTATAAAAAATTGTCCAAAACATGTTTAAAAAGAATATATATTACAGTTGCGATGAATATTACAATGTCAGAAAATTCATCCTGAGGGTAAATTTGTTTCCATTTATATAAAAATGATTTTTTGTGAACCTAAACTAGAATAAATTTACAAAATAAGGCTTACCATAAAAGGAAACTGGATAACCCATTCATGAGCCACATTACCCTTGTGTAATATATGTAACCCTTAAATAAGATCATAATAAAATTTATTGACATACAAATACCATTATATGATTGTTAAGATGTGACTTATTATTTCCCATATGAAATATATGGTATTCCATTATGAATTTTAGGATGTCACTTATATGGATTGGAAGTTTGTTATATGTCAAGGATAAAATGAATAAAAATGAATATTATAAATATCACATGTCTTTATATAAATTTATTACAACTATAAAATATTCAAAATATGATAAAATTCATAAAATTTGATATTCTTAAAAAATTAACGTATTGTTTATAAAAACACAAAATTAATTCTATGATATTATAGTACAACCATACCAAAAATTATAAAATAATAAAACCATCCCTTACCTCAACAACATTGGTGAATCACCGTCAAACTTTCCAAATTAAATTAATGAAAATGAAAATGTGATTATGGAAAATTTAGACCTTTACATTATATAACAATCAAATAAGTCTTATATGTGATTATTAAAACAAAAACATAATTTGAAGAACTTCCAAATCACAAACTGACCCACTGTAACATCCTAGTTCCAGAAGACGCCCCGAGATGCCCCATACCAGGTTGGTCACATGGTCGTAAGAAAATTTCCCCAAATGCCAGAGGCCGCCGTCTAACAGCCAGGGCCTAGGGTGTGGTAGTGGGGAAACTAGGCCCTCATTGGCAGAGTATCACAACAGACGTAAACAAATGCCAGAAATGTAAGTAGTAATAATCATGAAAAAGTGAACAATGGATGAATGAGTGTAATAAACTAGAGCACACACATATCTATAAAGATGATTCATGATACATATGTCTTGGAAAATTTGAAAACACATCACAATTCTAGAATTCAAACAGTACTAGACAAAAGTACAAAAGAAAGATAGATAACAGCTCCTTAGCTTTACAATCCTCAGATTTGTCCCATGTTGTCCAACTCTGAAGCAGTCATGTACCTGAAGTAGAATGGAGGATTCCCATATCTATACCTACAGAAATATAATTTTTTTACGCCCAAAATCATGGACCAAATAGGGAGTGAGACTAAATCCCAGAAGGTAACCATGACATGATCTGTGCCAAACAGTCAGTAAATATGTAGTAGATAATAAGTAAACGGAAGCAGTGAACAAGAAAGTACTCAGTAATAATCAATCCAAAGCTTCAATGAATTAAATTTCATATACCAGGAAACAACTAGTCAATGAATGTAAACACAAACAGGTAACCCTATGGGAAGTACTCACAACCAATCCCTTATAGTTTAAATTACAATGATATAATATAGACTCTATGAGGAAGCACTCATATTAACTTCCCCTTATGGTTTTATATAAATAAATAATCTCTGATGAAGCTCTCCTAGTCAATTCCCCTCAATTCCGAAAGTGATTAACGACACTCTCAGGAATCACTCACATTCATTTCCCCTTATAATCAAAAGTGATTAACGAATCTCTGAAGAAACACCCATAGTCAATTCCCCATATAGGCAACTGTACCAGATTCTCGCTACCCTATGTAAATCAATCGAGCATAATAATGAAATACGGCCAATGTATCACTCATGAACTACTTGGCTAAATATTCTACAATATAAAAGCATGTCAGAATACCATTTAAACCATCCTACAAGACTAGTCAAGGGGAAAACAACAAGGCAGCCTAATAGGCTAAACAAGACCAAACAATAATAAATATATCATGCATGGGTAACCACATCCAAAGGATAAAAATAAACCTTATTCACATTCAATTAACCTCTACAAAAGCGCAGAAGCATGGTTGGAAATTAACGGGGCTAAAACAGTAAACATGCAATACCCCATTCAGGGGAATTGGACATGTTTGCAGTTATAACTCAATGAACTTCAACCAAAAGGAAAAAACCACCTAACTTGGTTTTGGTAGATTTCTAAACATTATCCTATATCATTCAATCGCCAAAGAACATGGTAGATTTATAAAAATGCTTACAAATTTCAACCGATGATAACATAAGAATGTGGAGGAATCAAGAAATGAGGCTCTAGAATAATGAAGAGATTACCGAGGTGATCCCAATGCAATCAGCAGTGGTCAAATCAGAGATCAGATGCTCAGTCTAGGGCTCAGAGGAATATCGTGTCCGTACGGGTTCCCTCAGACGAACAAGGTCAAGAAGAAGGCCTTTCTAGTGATTAGACGCGACCCTGATACATTTAATGAAAAAAATACACAACATGTACTTTGGAAGTGCACGACATGTAATTTTCATTTCTATACTCCACTTTAGGCGGACTCTTGGTCAGCCGTACATGGCCGGGTGTGTGGCCATAACATGTCCAGCACACGGCTTCATGCGGAAACTGAGTACACGACGTGTACTCAGAAAGTACATTGCATGTACATCAAAAATTTCCAGAAATTCTCATTTTTCTCAAACATGACCAGAAAATAAAAAACATACATGAAATTAATTTCCGGGTTCTTACAAACTTCCTCGCTTAATGCAATTCGTCCCTTAATTTCCCTAGCAAGGCAGTGTAGAAGAAGAAACCCCAAATAGCTCCATCCACAATAATCGTACATTTTCCTGCCTCTCCAAAGTCTCGTCTTGTACTCACACGTTCTTCCATATAACTCATACTAGAGTAACATACCGGCCAAAGAGAACCATTGTACATTGATCAACAATCCGAATAGGATGCTCCTCAAAAGATGCATCCACATCTGACTGAACCTCCTTAGGTAGGAGGACATGAGATGGGTCTGAGAAGTAATGTCAAATCTGAGAAATGTGGATGACGTCGTGAAAAGACCAGTACCTCTGATGTAACTACAACCGATAGGAAAATGGCCCAAATATTTCAAATACCTCAATTGTCCCGGCGAAACTCGAAGAAAGCATACCCTATCGCCTAATCATTTTGAGATTCAACCTCATTGTGACTCACATGAAAACTTTACCCTCGACCTTATACTCTAGAGGTTGTCTTGACTGATCAACATAAGATTTCTGTCGAGATTGTGTGGTATCCATCCTCTTCTTAATCAACTCTATCTGCTATGGGGTCTCCTGAACAAGACATGGTCCTATTATAGTTGCCTCTCCTACCTCGATCCAACATAAGGGTGATTGGCATTGCCTACCATAAAAATCATCATAAAGTTCCTTCTAAATAGTTTCTTGAAAACAATTATTGAAGTCAAACTCCATAAGAGGTATCTGATTTTCCCAACTACCTCCAAAATCCAGAATACTTGCCCGTTGCATGTCCTCAAGAACCTGAATCGTACGCTCATATTGGCCTTCTATCTAGGGATGGTAATTTGTACTCAAAAGTACCTATGTACCCAAATCCTTGTGAAGTGCCAGTCAGACCCAAGAAGTAAAACAAGAATCTCTGTCTGAAACAATGGAGTGTGGAACTCCATGTAAGCGCACAATCTCATGGATGTACAACCGCCCCAGCTCATCAACACCGATGGTCTCCTTGATCGGAAAGAATTGAGAAACCTTCATGAGTTAGTCAATGAAAACCCATACTACATCATTCCCTCAAGGTGACCTCTGCAACGATGTCACGAAATCCATTATGACAACATTCCACTTCCACTTGGAAATGGGTAACTACTGAAAAATCCCTTCTAGTCAATGGTGCTCCGCCTTCAACTGATTAGAGGTGGTGCACTACATGACGAAACCAAAAACATCTATTTTTCATTCAGGCCACCAATACTGATGGTGTATATCATGATACATCTTGGTGAAACCAGGATGAACTTACCTAACTGAGGAATGAATGTCTCACATCATCTCCTCACATATGTCTGCTAGCACCCATACGCGCCCCTAGAAAAACAAGACCCCCTCCCCGCCTGTGGTTCATCAAGTAATATGGTCCTCTCCTGACATGCCTTCTGGTAGGACTAGGCCTTCAGAATCTAATAGATACCTCATACGCACTTGATCAAGTAGAGTATAGGTAATGATACAGAAGAAAGAAACTTCTACCCATATCTGTCATGCACCTCAAAATTCATCTCAGAGAACAGAGCCACAAGTTGCCAATCACTGCTGGCTTCCTAAACTGCATGTATCTGAGTCCTCCTGCTCAACGCATCAGCCACTGCATTGCATTTATTTTGTGTATTGGGAATCTCAAAGTCAAAATACTGATGGTACTCGACCCACCCATGTTGTCTCAAATTCAGTTCACCATGAGTGAGTATTTACTTGAGGGTTTTGTGGTCAGTGGAAAGCACAAAATTCTCTCCCTTAAAACAATGTCACCAAAAATATAAGGAATGAAAAAATTCTTCCAACATGAGATCGTGCATCGGGTAACTTCTATCATGTGGCCTCAACTACTGAGACATGTACATGACAACTCCTTCCCCCAACATAATCATAACTCCAATCCTGATACTTAAAGAATCACAGTAAACAGTACAGTTCTTGAATGGCTCTGGAAAGACTATTATCAGTGATAAAGTCAATCTCCCTTTTAGCTCATGAATGGTTGACTCATAATAATATGACGATGAGAACTTCTCACCATTATTATTCAAACACGTTAGTGGTGATTATAAGCATGAAATGTCTTGTATGAAACGTTTGTAGTAACCAAACAGCCCTATAAAACTATGTACCCCAAAAACATTCATCAGTTGCTCCTAGGAAACTAATGCTCTCACTTTCTCTGGGTTACTGATAATCCTAAATCTGAGATAACAAGACCCAATAGGTGAATCTGATCCATCCAAATGAGGCATTTTGAAATATTAGCATATAACTGATGCTCTCTCAGTGTACTTAGAACATTATCAAGATGGGTAGCAAGGTCGTGTCGAGTGTGAGAGTACACCAAAATGTTTTCCATGTTGACTACGATGAAAGAATACATGTATGGATGGGACAATTGGTTCATCAGTGCCATGAAAACTATAGGAACGTTCGTGAGACCAAAAGGAATAACCACATACTCATATAGACCATACCTTCTCCGGAAAGCAGTAAGAGGTATATCAAATGGTATAACATGCAACTGATGATAACCAGATCTCATGTCAATAATCAAGAATAGTTGGGCTCCACAAAGCTGATCAAAGTGGACGTCAATCCTTGGAAATGGATATCGGTTCATGACTATCAACAAGTTCAACTTCCTATAATCCACACATTGTTTGATGGTATCATTCGCCTTCATTGCAAATAGGAAAAGCGAACCCTGAGGAGCAGTACTGGGTCTGATGAAACCCCTTTCCTATTACTCCTCCAACTACTTCTTGAGCTCCTGCAACAGGGGTGTAGCCATCCTATAAGGAGGAATGGACATCGGTGCCACTCCTGGCTCAAGCTCAATAGAAATTTCCACCTATTTCTCTGGAGGTAAACCTGAAAAGTCCTCTGAGAAGACATCCCTGAAATGATCCACCACTGGATAAAAGTCTAATTGTGATGTCCCCTGGATATCCATGTATAGAATAGCAATCAGAGAAGTAACTCCTCATAACCCATGATGATTGGGTACTGATCTGCTCGCCTAGACATCCCATCCACCATTATGATGAAATGATCAACATTCTAGTGATGTGAAACTCACCCTACGTCGATAACAGTCGACGACAGCCTGTACGGGAACTAACCAGTATATTACAATAATTACATCATATCCTATCATATCTAGGACGAATAGGTCCCAATATAATTGACACCCACCATATTCTAGAAGGAACTCCTTGCTCAAACGCACACTAGCCATTCTAGTCCCCAACAGAGTGTCTAGCGTCAAGATATCAGCAAAAGAAAATATGCAGATCCCAAGGCTCTCTACAATAGAAACATATATAAATATATGTGAATCCCCTTTATGGAAAAGAACAGAAGCTAAAACTGAGGAAACTAAAATTGTACCTTGAAATATAGAAGGTCCGAGAGCCTGTTCCTGCTGGGTCTGCTTCACTGCAAAAGTATGCCTTGTATCGCGACCATGTGACCCTTCCTGACCACTCTGACCTGATCCACCCTGCTGTTGCTATAATCCAGGCGACTGGCTACCACGACCATATCCTCTACCTTGTCTAGAATGGCTAGAAGAACTCCATTTCCTAGACTGATTAGAATCTTACGGTGCTACTCTCGAATGAGGAGTCATAGAAGAACCCCTATCTCTACCTACTGGTAAAAAGAACTGACAGAAATGTTGAAGATGACCCATCTTCCCACATTATTGGCACTCCACTAGGTCCCTCAGTAAATGTGGCTTCATATTCCCACTATTACTATAGTGGTAGCACGCCACCTAGCTACCATAGGGAGTGTATTTCCTACTCAGATATCCACATGTAGTCTACCTATGATGCTTACTGCTATTAGCTAGCGGAGCACTAAGTCTGGATGATGAACCTCCATGGAAAACAGCTCCAGAATCCATTAGATTGTTCTCGGTGATCAGTGCCTTGTATACTATAGAATATATCAATGTCAACCTGAAGATGTTCACCTGAGATCAGATGTGTGCCTGAGACCATCCTCAAACTTACTTTCCAAAAAAAACTCATCATCTCATGGAATAGGCATGAAATGTAGCAGCTCTGTTAAATGAGAAGAGTACTCAATGAATGAGAGAGTACCCTACTCTAGACTCATGAACTATCAGACTCGATTGTCCCACAAAGTCTCCATATAGAAGTAGTCATAGAAGATGTGATGATACTCATACCAAGAAATGACTTGCTGGCGTCCCAATAGTGAGATAACATTCCCCCACCTCATGGAGGAGTCTCAAAGCATATAAATAGTGAGCATCACCCTTCTCTCAAGACATATCCCCATATTCTTGAAGATCATCAGCATGGATTCCATGATAAATCAACAGCCTGTGGTCCTCCTTCCCCTATATTGGTGAAAGCATGCTGTTGCTGGAAATCCTGTGCCTGCTCTTCCACCAACGAGGCTGGAGGTGGTGCTCCTGGAAAGATCTGTATCATCCTTATAATTCCCTCTCTGAACTCTACATTAGCACTTGCGTTAGGTATAACATTCGGTTCCAACATTGGCATGACCAGATGATTTGATGGAAGTCCCTAATCAACCATGTTCGATGTCTAATTGTTGCCTTGTAATTGGCGTACAATCAGAAGATGGATTAGTGGCATTAATATCCATGGTCAAGTGCACACCTTATATCATGATTTTCAAGTACTAAAAACTATAATAGTTAATAGGTAACATGAGAAGCAAAGCATTCTTTTTTTTTTCAAAACAAGACTACACGACGTGTACAATTACTAAACAGTTTATTCCCTTAAGAATTTCACATGGGCGTGTACTTCTGCCAGAATTGGTCATGTAACCACCAAAAAACATGGCATATTGTCATAACACATGGTGTTTACTTGAATTATCTTCCCCTCCATATGTCCTTCAACACGACTTGGCCACACGATTCTCCTAACCCAATACTACACTGCGTATTAGTACTAAACATGGTGTGTACTAGATGAACTTCACTAACCCGTGTTGTTAGATACACAACTAGTTTCAAGGAGTACACTACACGACATGATCTAGATGGACATGGTGT
Organism: Viscum album; assembly: GCA_963277665.1. Taxonomy (NCBI): domain Eukaryota; kingdom Viridiplantae; phylum Streptophyta; class Magnoliopsida; order Santalales; family Viscaceae; genus Viscum; species Viscum album. Next base: position 956,996,337 of record OY728126.1, read on the forward strand.
GTACTAGAAAAGACTCAACCAACCAGTTTTGTTTGTTACATGGCTGAATACTAGGGTTACATTACACAGCGTGTTCAATACTGACACAACGTGTATTGATTATGTTTATTTATTATCCATTTGTGTTTTTTGTCACATGGGTGGACACAAGGTCAAAACAACACGGCATGTATAGACGGTACATGATGTGTTCACCCAAAGATATACCTATACCGTGTCTCTACCCACACGGCCTATGACACATTTAGAGACTACACATTTTGTACATACGGTACACGGTGTGTATGTAAGAAAAATAGTTTCTTCCCGAATAGAAGAACACATGTTGAGTAATCAAAACTATACGACTTGTATTATGGGTTTCTCAAGACATTACACCCCCAAAAATACAACACAGCCTTGAAAAACAACGAAATGAACACAAAAGAGACAAATTTTGATCAGTAAGGTCCCATACTCATCACGAATCAATGTTTGGCATCTTATACATGTTATAACAAAAAAACAAAGCAATGATCCACCACATTCTGATCCTTGAGGGCCCATAACACCTCAAGAACCATGGTTAGGAATTAATTCAAGAAAAACATCCTTAAATAAATACTGTATCAAATAGTAGGTATTATATCAAGGCATATAACATAACAACATTCATATCTAGCACAAAATCATCAAAAAAACATGAAATCACTAAACACCCATAATGGTATGGAAATTATGCTGACATGTGATATATAACAAGTTACTATATGATTCATGAGATGAAATACCCTCATCTAATCAGGTTACAACCTAAATAGAACATCAATAGCATCAAAAATAACAACACAATACACGTGCATCACCCAATAGTGAAAATCAAATCAACTATTATGTTGTAAAACCAAAGGAATATCAATAAATGTGGTATATTGGCTTTTCCCCATACACGAGTTAGCTACTCTTGGGAATATATCATTAAAAAAAACCTATTCCGTATTATCCCAAGATAAATGCTTCAAATAGTAGGTCATGATGAAAAGAGTTGGTCTGATACCACTTCATAACGTCCTGGTTCCACAAGCCTCCCCGAGACGCCCCGTAACAGTTTAGACACATGGCCTCAAGAGTATTTCCCCAAATGCTAGAGGCTGCCGACTAGCATTGATGGCCTTTTGTGTGATAGTGGGGAACTATGACCTCAGTGGCAGAGTAAAATAGAGTAAGTAATCAAATGGCAGTAATTGAAGTAGTAATAATCATTAAAAAGTGTAAAGCGGAAGACTGAATGTAATAAACTGGAGCACACACATATATATAAGGATGATGCATGATACATATGTCATAGAAAATAGTGAAACACATCACAATGCAAGAACATGAATAGTACTAGACTAAATTATAAAAGAAAGACAGATAATAGCTCAACATCTTTGCAAGCCTCAGCTTGGTCCCATGCACTCTAGCTTCAAAGAAGTCAAGTTCCTGAAATCGAAAGGAGTTTTCCATTTTCTATACCTGTAATAAAATATAATCTGTTTAGGCCCAAAAAAATGTCCCAATCAGCGTGTGAGACTAAATCCTTGTAGGAAACCACAAAAAGAATTTTACCTAACAGTCAATGAATATATGGAAGTTAATAAGTAAACAGAATCATTGAACAAGAATGTACTCACAAGTGAACAGTCCACAATTTCAATGCATTCAATTTCATATACCATGAAATAGCTAATCAAATCAGGTAAAAAAAAACCGGTAACCCTGTGGGAAGTACTCATAGCCTATCCCCTCTAGTTCAAATTACTAGGATATAAAAAAGACTCTCTGAGGAAGATCTCACAGTCAACTCCCCTTATAGTGTAATATAAATAATGAATATCTATAGAATCACTCACAGTCATTTACCCTCGTAGAAAAAAGTGATTAATGACCCTCTGAAGAATATTTCAAAGTCAATTCCCCTTATTGTCAAAAGTGATGAATGAATCTCTGAGGAAGCACTCATAATTAATTCCCCTTATAGTCAACTACAGAAGGTTCTCATGGCCATGTGTATATCAGTGGGGCACAATAATGAAATACGGCCAAGGTAACCCTTATGAACTACTTGGCTAAACATTCTATAATATAACAGAATCTCATAATACAATTTACACCATCCTATAAGACTTGGAAAGGGAAAACAATAAGGCAACCTAACATGCAAAATAGGACAAAATGGTCATAAACAGAACATACATGGAAAACCACTTACAAAGCATAAAAATCAACCCTATTCACATTCATTTATCCTCTACACAAGCACACAAGTATGGAAGGAAATTAACAGGGCTAAAACAGTAACCACGCAATACCCCTTTCAAGGTTATTGGACAAATTTGAACCTATAACACAAATACTTCCAACATAAAGGCACAAACCACCTACCATGGGGTTGGGAGAACGCTATACGTGAACCTCAGGCCTTGAATCACCCAAGAACATGGTAGATCTACAAAAAAAAGCTCAAAAAATTCAACAGAAGAAATCATGATAAAAAGGAGAAATTTTTAAACAAGGCTCTAGAAGAAGGAATAGCTTACCGAGGTGATCCCAACACAATCGATGACATTCGAATTAGAGATCAGAAGCTCAATCGAGGTCTCAAAGAAAGATCAAGGATGCATGGGTTCTCTCGGTCGATCTAGTTCGAGAAGAAGTCCATTTTGGCGATTAGATATGACCCCAGTATGTTTAATGGAAAAAAATAAAATATATGGTTTGTACATTGGATGTACATGCCGTGTACTTTCAATTTCTGTACTCTACATTAGGCGGTCTCTAGGTCACCCACACATCGTTGGGTGTGAATCCATTACACGACCATCACACGATTTCATGCGGCAACTGAGTACACGACATGTACTCATAATGTACAAGGCATGTACTCATAAACTACATGGAATGTACATAATTTTTTTTTTCAGAAATTCATCTTTTTCTAAAAAATTACCATAAATGGAAAACATACCTGAAAAGAAGATCCGAGTTATTACACCCACTCATGTAAGATATCTCAAAAAATTAACACATCCACTTATAGAACACAAACATATAATTTACAACCAAAACTCATAATTGAATCCAACAAATGACTACCATGACCTAATCCATGATTAAAAATATTTACCCTAGTTGAAAACAACACACCTACCCATTTAAGAACAATTAAAAAAATACTTCTATGGAATTAAATAAAAATACATGTACATTAACACTTAAATTTGTTAATAGATTCATTAAAATAAGTTATAAATCTAGTATAATGGCTATATTTAAATGACTAGGTCCACATAAAACATCTTCACAAATAAAAATCCACTTAAAACAGAGAATCAATCTAAATAATAGAGTAATTATACTGATGTTTCACAAAAGTACAAAATCAAAAAAATTACCTATACTAATATATGATATATAGAAATACATATCCCAAGGGTGTTAATAAATATTCTGGATCTAGAAGATAATATCAATCTCATCTTGCATAAAGTCCACGAAACATAACTTAGAGAATTAATCTTAACCTTCGCCACAAATCTAGAAGGCCCTCCATTTTAACCCTCCATTATAGGAAAAAACATATATATTATCCATAATATATAAAAAACTAATTAATAAGAAATCAACTTAAGATTAATGGTTTGACACTGAATATCTAGAATAATGGTAAACTTGAAAAGATCATCGTAATCCCTTTAATTAATCATCTGCTATTATAAACAATTAATTATATCAATGAAAAGGTTTCAAAAGATCTAAATAATCTAACTATAGTAAAAAATCATAAATAAAATTCATACAATGAAAACTATAAAAATAATAAAATAAATAATTCTTTGTTAAAAAAATAAATTTCCTACATGACATCTCTTTTGATTTGTAACACATGAACTCCAACAACCTTCATCAAATATATTAGAAAATTAGAGAAATAAAAGAATTTTAAATTGATCAACATTATTCAAAAAAACGAATTTTACAATAAAACACATCTAACATAACAATAGAATAATTTTTATAGTTCTTATTAATGATCTTTGATTACTATGGCTATTGAAATTTTAGTAATGCCCTATCCTCAAATTCATTTTTTCTAATTCCATGACCAATGTATTGCAGTCTTTCAATAGAATATTATCAAATAAATTTTTACAAAATTCATCTAAAAATACATATATCACATTAAAATCTCATGGATAAATAACCTACCTTATAAATCCTTACATTTAGTCAAATATAAATCATCCCAAATATCTCAGGAACACAACATCATTTATAGAAACTTCACATATGTGAAGAACAAAAAATCATACCCCTAATATCAGATCACCCACATTTGATCAGAGAAACTATCAATCAAACCACAATGGAAAACTCATCTCATAATCACCAAAACAAATTTCATTTTAACATATCCAACAGTACCACCATTTCTACATTTATACTATATCCCATCGATTAATACTATTCAAATGAAAACTATAAATACATATATTTGTAGGGTATAACATTATAATATGTTATATTAACATCAAAATGAAAAACCACATGCTTATATAAGAAATGACTCATCCCATTATATCCCACACCATATCATATCAATAAGAATTCTATATTACTCCAACTCATAAAAAATTGAAACAGATCAAATTAAAACAACAATAATCCACAAAATTAAAAAATCAATAATTTTTTATCTTTATTTTTATTAGAATCTATGGTATAAATAATGAAATCATTACAAGATTATATATTTAGAAGACAAAATATATTATTTCCTAATATAAATGATTATCCAATTATGTGATGTGATTAAATAAACTAAATCACTACTGCAACAGCTGATCATAGTTTCATGGAACTTATTCCAATGACATACCATTATTTTCTAAATAGATAGATTTCCATATTTAGGAAAAAATAATAATTATTAAACTCATCATTGGTAGTTTTTTCATATGAAAATATGCAATTTAGTAAAATGTTTTTTTAAAAAATATCAATTCAATGAAGAAAATAATTAGAAAATTTCACATTCTTAGAAAAAAAAAATCTATATCTTTAGGAAATCTCTACACATTTAACACTAATATCAGCCCAAAGACATGATTCCAAAATTTATTACGAAAACATGAATATGCATTATTTTCATGAATCATTTTTAACAAGAAGTATTATAGCATATTTAAATATTTCAGTTCCTCGAAAAACTTATCACATTTTAAATAGTGATGATATTATATTAATTTCTGATTTTTGTATTTCATTCCAAATACACAATAGGAATCTATAAATACATATTAGTGTTTTTTGACAATTTAGAATGTCATTCATTAAATTATGATATTATTATGATATTAATAAATCCATATATAACCTTTACACATGTTAATATATATTTAAATTAACACACATCGAATATCAATCATGTTCATACATGTAGAAAAATAAAATTTTAGTATTACAAAACATTATTCATTAATTTAAAGGATGATATATTCTTAATGATTTAAATTATCTTAATGTTTTAATAGGTTATCAAAATGAATTCTTATAATTTCTACAAAATATCTAAGTAAATAATCGAAATACATCATATTAATAAATTAAAATTTTTTAATAATATATATTATTAGTGGAAGGAAAATAATTGATTAATTTATTTTTATAAACTTTTTTTGATACATGGAGCTAAATTATTTTATTTTAACCAAAATATATGAATTCTACCCTAATCTACATTCATTATACATTAAATAAAAGTTATAAAATTAATCCAAACAAAATAATTAAACAAAATTCAGTATTAATTACAAACATTATGAAATTGGAAAATAATGATTTAAATCTCCAATTTAGTAAAAATCAATTCAAAAAGAAGAATTATATAACAAGCATTGGGGAGGAACATCCATGATTGATGTTATGTATTCATTTATATGGATAATTATAAATCATAAACAATAGTAACATAAAATAAAAAATAACATCAAAGACCCTCAACTCATATTTCCATAGAGCTAATGGTTTTCATTCATGTACCACCCCATAATTTCTATACCACAATAGTTATAATTTAACAAAAATATTTCAATTGGTTGTTAATGTCCTACTGTAAGATCCTAGGGGTCCCAAAAATCTATGTCATATCAAAACATGTTGGTCCACGTCACATGTTTGGAACAATTTTCACAACATCCATACTAATACATTTTTAACATCACCTCTCCCTAACCTGAATCCACCCATAATACCCAAAAAAAATAACTACTTAAACTTTATCATGACACACCCCTACTAGAACCACTCAGGAGCCTATGAAAATAGGGAGACATATCCTCAAAAACATTCCTCTAATATAACTCAGTTGGGTTACTATGACTGAAGGAATACATTGGGAATATGTGAGTCATTATACATATAAAATCCAAGGAATAATAAAACAACCACAAATAAAGACAAAATTATATTATTTTTAAAGTTTAATTTAAATAACCAAAATTCCCCTACTATGTCAAGAATACAACTTCATATAAGAATATAAAAGAGTGGATCTAACGCCCAAAATATTCTATCAACTCCATCTATGTGAAATAAATATATTCTCAAATAAATATTTTTTTTATCCTAAAATAATAAATAAATCTCAAGTGGGATGTAATATCCCTATATATATCATTATCTTGTGAGGGTGGAGGAATGGAACTTGGCCTTAATTGAAGTTACCAAGATGGAAATGGCTGGAAATAATTGATTAGGGATTTCAGAACATATGGGGATCAATTTTCCCTTTTGAAAAAGATCAATAAACAAAACCAATAATACCAAAGATACCATATGATGCATGTCGACTTAGCAACCCAACCATGACTGAAAATTATCCCTTTTATTATCAAATCACTTTTTAGGAACACTTGAGAAACCATAGGCCCAACATTAAAACCAAAATACATTTTCTAAAGCACTGCAATGAAAAAGAAGGGGTTGAGTACTAATACCTAGTTGGTTTTCCATAAATGGATTCCCTAAACATGCCACTAGTGTAAAACCTTTAGCACATTTATATAAAATGTTTATGTAAAATATTCAATAGTTCAACCATAATCAGAAGACAACACCCCCTTGCCAAGCTATGTTAAACAAGGGAATGAAAGACCCATTCCATAATCCATATCCCCATTACGCATTAACACACAAAAATACATCCTTACCAAAAAACAAACAATGAAGAAACCATTTATAGTGATACTTTCCTCCAACTTCCATAATGGTGGTTCATCAGACCACTACCCATCACCATTTATAGTAATACTTTCCTCCAACTTCCATAATGGTGGTTCTTCTGACCACTATCCACCACATTTTATATTAATACATTCTGACCACTTCCACACAATGAACACATGGCACGACCAGACATATTACCCACCAAGAATGCAACAACATAAAAATAACCATTTTCATAACATTCTTAACCACTTAAATAAATCAATAATCATCCATGAAAAACCACATTTCAATAAAATAATATTTCTTGAAAACCATTTTCAACATCCATTTTCCCAAATCAATCCCATAAACCCATTTTAAAATCTCTATTTTAAAATACACAATAAGGGAATTTCAACATAATGACAACTTTTTTCCAAAAATCACCAAATCATCACCAAGGAATTTCCAACCAATTTTTCACAACAAAAACACAATTAATTTTTAATAGACAACGTAATTGTAACCAATATTCAAGTTTTTGTAATGTGGAGTTGATAGATAAGACACATACCTTTAGGGTTTCCGACGAATTGGTTTCAGGAGCAACCACAAAACAAACAAGGTGAATGCACCACCAAAACCACTCTAGATCTCCATTCATATCATCAAAAAGTCATAAAATCAACACCCAAGGAAACCAAAACCCTAGATCTACATTCAATGGATGTTTACCTAGAAAACTAAGGAAGAGTGATGAGTATATCTAGAGAGAATCCAAAAGAAGCTAAGAGGGTAGACATAGTGAGGAGAAACCACCTTCAATCTGCCATGAATCCTATTCAAATCACTTCTAAAATGGGTGGAAGAGAACCTCCAATATATAAGAACCCTTAATCTTGAGTGAGGCTCGAGTGGGAAATTATTGTGAGTGAAATAGGTCAAGCTCAAAGGAGCCTGGATTTAAAACCCTCAGTTTTGAGTGGTCACATAGTTAGTCAGCATGGTTTTTAATATCATGCGCTAACTATGTGCACACCACTATCTCGATAAGAGATTTCAATAAGGTTTCCTCGAACTATTTGGAATACCGTGAGTAGGAAACGTGAATCCTACAATCCCCCCTTCACGATTTCATGGAAAATTTTCCCGGTTTTCCCTAAATGTACTTAATCTACGCACCCTTAAAAAACCTCCAACCTTATTCAAAACCCTTCCAAAGTCACCAAACCCCTTCTCAAACACATTAAACGCATAAAAAGACATAAAAATGGTAACATACCACAAACTGGTGATGCTAAATTCTCCCCACCATTGGAATTTTGTTAAGTAGAAGGTAGAGAACTATTGCTTTTCTAAAATAGCTCGGGCATTATCTCGACCATATTTTTCTCCCACTCAGAAGCCTCCTCTTCAATCATACCATGCTACCACTAAAGACAAAATAAACCGATTCTTTTACCATGAAAGAATTTTTCTTTCTTAAACACAATCTGCGCTGGCATGTGCAACAAGGAAGTATCTTGTTCTAGAACAAGAGGATCCCAGAGAATCACATGGTCACAATCTGACTGATACTTTTTCAACTGAAACACATGAAACACATTGTGCACTACACTAAACTGTAGTGGAAAAGAAAAATGATAATACACATCTATAATCTTCTTATATACCTAAAAAGGCACAATATACCTCAGAGATAACATCCCCTGTATCCGAAACTGATGATGTCACAACCTATGATAGATTCTCAAAATCACATGATCACCCACCTCGAATGACAATAGTCATCGACGATGGTCCGCATACAATTTCTGACATTGATGAGAATCGTCCATCCTATTCCTTATCAACATGATTTTATATATAGTCTATTGGATAGGGCTAGGACTGATCATCGATGACTTACCCCTTTCCACTAATCATAGTGGATAATGAGATGGATTCCCATACAAAGCCTCAAACAGAGTCATATGTTTCGAATCATGATAAATTTTATTATCGGAGAACTCCAATGATGGTAAGTACTCCACTAAACCACCATATTACATCCCACAAGCCCTTAACATATCCTCCAAGTCTTGTATCATCCTCTCGGATTGGCCATCCATCTACGGATGGTACACCATGCTCATAGTCAACTGTGTCCCAAGGGCATACTACAAGGATTTCCAAAAATGAGATGTCAACCTAAGATCTCTATATGATACAATTGAAACTAGAACACCATTCCTCATTACCGCCTCACATATATATGTTCTGAAAAGATCCACCACCGTATGAGATTCCTGAATCATGGTGAAAATGGTCCAACTCTTTGAGATGATCCAAAATAACCCTTATTGAATCATGTTTCCTATCCATTCATGGGAGACACATCACAAAATCCACTGTAATATGCTCCCATTTCCACAATGGGATAGGTAAAGACTGCAACATGCCTACTAGTCGATGATGCTCTACCATGTCATGCTAACTAGTCAATAATCTTCAGACAAACCGAATGATATCCCTTTTCGTATCAGCTCTTAAAAACATTTCCTACAATGAATTATGCATTTTATGAATTAAAAAATGAACATCCCACTAAGAACTATGATAAGACCTGAGATGTTCCTCCCAAAAAGCCACTGGTACCACCATCTGACTCTGAAAACACATGAATAAATTACCATCTTGTTCTGAGTTCTCAATGGTCTCTCCACCATTATGTTTTGACCTCATCGTCATATATTCATAATCTGATGAATGTCGCTCTTTAACTATACCAGTCATGTCAGGAACCAACCAAACTAGAAAAAAGACCACTCTGTCACCCCTTGTCCTCAAATTCTAAACACATGTCGCCTATGACAGACATCAACTGTCTCTGACTTGATTCTTGTTTCACAAATTAAGAATATAATTTACTTCTTAATGAATCTTACATATAATTTCCCATACCTTATGTGTAAATTTAGTCAATATAAAACATATGGTGATATTACATCTATCTCCTCGGCCTCGTGGGAAAATCACATTTTGAGAAGATATGATTTAGGCTCTTATGATCGGTAAACACTGTAAATTTCTCACCGAATAGATAAAAAAGACACATTTTTAAAGCATGAACCAATGATGCTAACACTACATAATGTGTTGTCTAGTTATTCTCAAGAAACCACAACTTCCGTGAGCCATATGAAACCACATGGTCCCCCTGCATGACAACAAACCCCAACCCAATTCTAGATGTGTCAGAATACACCACATACCCTTTGCCTGGTTCTGGAAGAACCATGATATGTGATGATGTAAGGCAACCCTTATCTCTTAAAAACATTTCTTATACTACTCTTCCAATTTAAATTATACATTCTTCCATGATTATTCTATATTAGGTGAATACAATCATGAAAAATATTGAATAAAAGTTCGATAATACCCCTCTAGACCATGGAATCCCTTTATCTAAAAAACAATCATAAAAGGATTAAATGAGATAACATCCTATAACAATTTTAAATCAACTGAAACACCCATATCATAAATAACATGTCCAAATAAATGAACATAATGTATCCAAAAGTAACAATTTTACAATTTTGAAAACAATCGTTGATCCCTCAAGATCCCTAACACAATCGCCCAGTGTTTCTCATGATCTTCCATTTTCCTAAAAAGCACCAGTATATCAACATCAAATAACACCACATAATATTCTAAATATCTATGAAATATTTGATTCCTCAATGACATGAACACCTCTTATGCATTCGTTATACCAAAAGGAAAAACCATGTTCCGGTAATGGCCATATCTACTTCTAAAATCTTTTTTTCGAAATATCCTCATTCTTTACCAGCAATTGGTGATACCTTGACCTGATGTAAATCTTATAGAACCAATGGGATCACCTAAACTAGTCAAACAAACCATCAATGCGTGGAAGTGGATATCAGTTCTATATCGTAACCTGATTATGTCTATAGTAATCAACACAGAGTCTTATGGTTCGATCTGCCTTTTTAAAAAAAAACGTGTGCTACCCACAAGGACGTGCTAGGCCAAATGAACCCTTTATTTTCTAACTCTTACAAAAACACATTTAATTCACAAATTTTTTCATGTTCTATTCTGTAAGATGGAATTGAGTTGGTACTTGACCCCGGAAGATGATCAATATTAATTTCTACATCTTTAAAGGGTGGAAGGAATGATAATTATTCCCAAAAGACATCCATAATATGATACCCAACTGCTGGAAGAACATTCTACTCAACACCTTCCATTGAATCCAACAACAAGGCCTCTAACTGATATGATATCATGACAACATTTGGTTCCAACAGATCTGTTGCCCCCATATTTTCACTCTTCTCACTTCTAATGAGATTTCTAATGTTGTCCTCCATCACAAAACTAATCATTCACACATCAAAAACGATGTGGGCCTTAAACATTTCCAAACAATCCATTCCTAGGAGTATATTATAATCATCCATTTAACGCACTGAGAAATCCAACATCAATTCGATTCCATCCACAAAAAAGAACACCTTTGACATAGGATGGCTCAAAAATATCTTTGACCTAGAGGAGTTTGTGTTTCAAAACAGATGGAATAATTTCCATGTGTATACACAAAAAATCTATGAAGGAGGAAGCAAGAAAATTATTTGAATAACCCATATGAAAAAAATCGTGTATCAATATGGAATTTAAATGTACTGTACCTCACACTGTGGATGGTCCTGAAGGATCATCCACCACAACCTGCTCTACTCCAAAAAAATGATTCCATTCCATGCTCTACACTGTATTACCTTGCTGAGGTTTTCTAGTATTCCCTGAATCACCATGAACCTCTTTACTCTAATGTTGAGGGGTATGCTACTGCCCCCATCCCGTTGTGTCATAAGACCCCTGTGACCCCTAAAAAGTGTCATAGATACCTGTACTTGGTGCATTCCGAAAATAAAAATGCAGATACCCAATATGTTTACAATTATGACATGATCGAGGATGTGTCGTACAATCCAGCTTGATGTGTCTCATTGAACCACATTGAAAACATCCCATCTTCCTCCAAGGCTTCAGGGGAAGATTCACTGATCCTGCAGTTGGAGTGAAAACTGTACTCACACCTTAGAAATAAGTGTCCCTCTTGTGTTAGAACCCATCATTTGAGTTCCCACTATTCTCTATGGATACGATCATTCATCCCCTACCTATAGAACCCACAAGATCCTGCTCATCCACTATAGTTTGGTTCACCATGTCTTTGTAATTATCTAAACACTGTACCACTTTCTTGGAACAAATTTCGTGGTTCATCCAAGCTTCCTATATTTGTACCTTCAATGATGTACCACCTAACTCCTCACATGAAAACCACACTATGTTCATAATAATAGCAACATATTTCTTCCCTTCCATGTTCCCTTACTTCAAAATGAATAAATATTTTTTTCCAGAATTTTTAAACATATGACGTTTGGATTTTTTATTAATCAATTCCACAAACCACTATAATGTCACACTTTGGTCCGTCCCAGCATAGACCGCCATCTCCCACCACTGATGGGAAAGATCGTCCAAAATATACGTGGCTAACATCACTTTAATATTGGACAGTGTTCCCAAAAAGTCAAATATCTTATTCATTTTGTTCAGCCATGCTTCAACTAACATTGGACCTGAATCGCCCCTAAAGATGTGTGGATTATGCCATTGAAAATAAACTTCATTATAAAAATTCCCTCATTCATCCGAATTATTCACAGTTCACACTACTTTGAATGCATTAACTATACTCTACACTGGTTGTTGGTTCAACTAGGGCTTAGGTGCAACTACATTTTAAACAGCCTCCTCCAGTTGGTCTCTAAGACGCCTACCCAGTGCCATTTCTATGAACAAAAAAACAACCATAAGTCTCACTACCTTAAAAAAGGGCATAGAATTTTTAAATTCAATTACATAAAAACTATCACAACCATTATTTACACATGTTTTCATTTCCCATATTTCACTATTTTGGAAAATCCACCATGTTTGGAAAATCAAACCATTTTCAAAATTCCACAAGCTTCCATGTTTCAAATTCTTCCGTTTTGAAACTCAATTCAGATGTTCAAAATCAACACATTCAAATAACACCATAGATCATTATACCAAATGAACTATGAAACCTAGTGGGAATTCATTTATACAATGAAATCTATGGTCATCTCATTGCCAATACCGATGATAATGAGATTCACAATGCCTAAAATTATCCCCATAACACTTATGTACACAACTCCCTAGTAACATGACGTTCAACCTAAAAGGGATAGTTATGTCCTTTTATGCTATACATACCATGTTCTGACAATCCTAAGCCTTTCTACTATTCTGAATCCAGTAATGGTCACGAAAAAATTTCAACACCAAGACTAATGATCAACACCATGGTTCGAACAACTTCTCTAACATGAAATCAAAGGACCAAAAAATAGGCACCACTTGTATCATCCATCCCCATCTCCTTGGCTTGGGAGGGTGAAAGAATGATACATGGACTTTAGAGATGTTACCAAGTTGCCAAAGGCTGTCAATGAATGTCAAGGGATTCATGAATAGCTTGGGAACACTTTTACCTTCTGAAATATAACATCCAACCAAATCAATATTACCAATGACTCATATGATGCATGTTGACATAGCAACCCAACCATGTATTCCCAAAAAGAAAACCCCGATGTTCCATAATTCCACAAAAAAATCAATAAAACCGTACACAATATATGAGTACTATGTGGAAGACTAAAGAAAAGACCCAAAATAACCATGAAACACTCCACATCCCTGCACTAGGATCCATACTGCATGCACCGAAACATCTCCCTTGCATCACCAAGATCCACTAGAAATTAGATGCTTTACCTTTACATGTGTCCCAAAATACGAAATATTTAAAAGCATAAAATTTCTAAAGAAGGGGGTGATTACTAATACTCAGAAGTTTTTCCATAAACGACAACCCTAGATAGCCACATGGGTAAAACGGTTAGAACATTTATATAAATAGTTTATGTAAATCATTCAATAGTTAATCTATTATCACAAGACAACACAACCTTACCAAGCCATGTAAAACAAGGGAAAGCCACAACCATGCCTTAATCCATATCCTCATTACTCATTAGCACAATAAAATTCCATCCTTGTAGAAAAACACAAAACAAAGCAACCAATACAGCATGACTTATTCCCACCCCGTTCACCCCATTCAAAACTAAGGGTACATCTCAAACCCTAACCATAATGTTTGTTCATTCAACCACTATACATAATCTTTTATAGTGATAATTCCTCCCACTTACACCAAACTAACACAAGGCATGCCCAAAAATATAACCCACCATGGACATAACAATATAAAAATAACCATTTCCTTAACATTCCAAACCACTTCAATAAATCACCCATTTATTGAAACGACCACTCAATCATTTTCCATGCAAAACAAAATTTCAATAAAAAAACTTCATTCTTGAAAATCATTTTTATCAACTATTTTCCAAAAAAATTACCACAACCTATTTTAAAATATCCATTTTAAATTCTATAACTACTGCATTTCAACAGAAGGCCCCCTTTTTCTAAATAATCCCCAAAACATCCCGATGGGATTTCAAAACAATTTAGCTCCTAAAAACACAATTATTATTAAACAATACAAATTAATTGTTAAAAATATTCAACTTCATGATATGTGGATTCATGAGATAAGCCACCAACAATAAGGGATCCAACAAATTCGACCCATGAGCTACCACACCACAAATCTGATGAACGCACCACCGAATCCACACTAGATCTCATTTACTATCGTCAACAAGCCTTAAACTCAAAACAGAAGGAAAAAAACTCTTAATCTACATGAAAATGATGTATATATAGAAAAAAAGAAATTTGGAAGAGTAGATATAGAGAGAAACAAAAATAATCCAAGAGGAGAGACTTACCTGAGAGAAACCACCTTCAATCCACCACAAAACCTCTTCTAATAGATTCCATAATGTTTCGGAGAGATCTGGCATCCTCTAAGAAAACTAAATCCTCGGGGAGGGTCTAGTTGGAGAAGATTGTGAGTGAAACATGTCAAGCATATGGGATCCTAGCTATAGAAACCCCACTTTTATATGGCTGCATGGTTAGTCCACGCGGTTTGGAAAACCATGCACTAACCATGCATGTGAAACTATCTCGAGAGGTGGTGTCTGCACAGTTCCCACGACTAGTTTGAAAAAAATGTGTAGGCTATGAGAATCCTACTATCTCCCCCAGTATGGTTTCCTATAGACCAACATGATTTTCCCTAACAGTTCTCAAACTGTGCACCCATAGAAAGCCTCTAAACTTCTTCAAAACCCTTCCAAACTCTCCAAACCTCTTCTGAAACCCTTTGAACACATAAAATGACATAAACAAACATCATATACCTCAATACATGGGTGTTACAAGGGATGGGGACATTAGAGTACTCAGAAGGATCATTGTTCTATAAATAATATATTTCCATTTTTATTAAATATGAATGAGTAAAAATTATTGATATCACCCTTGGAAATATTAAGCAAAAAAACATAGAATTAGTATAGGAAGTATAATTAACATCTCAACATCCATTTCAATTTACCATAATTTATTCCATCATACCCATCATCGTAAACATATTCCTAAAATTTCATGAAAACTTATTCTGTAGAGGCCCCACTCTTGTATCCATGATATGGGGTAATAATTATTATGTTTCATCAAGATGAAATAGATCTCATCTGGCATGATTTGACCAATTTATCAGTATTGAGTAACAAGATTTTTACATAATTTTCATATTTAATTGAATATATCAAATTCAAATTATTGGAAAAATTCTTGTATACATGATATTTTTCATAATATCATAATTCATATTCTTGGAAAAGGATAAAAATACAACAGCGAGCTCATGTACTCGTTAAAATTTACATACATTAGATGAAATAGAGTGTAAATATGGAATAATTAGTATGGAAAAATAAACAATAGATAAAAATTTATCAATTAATAAATAACATGAACATGAAAATGAAACCAGAGATTATATAAATTCAAAATTATTGTGGATAATTGAATATATATTTAAATAAAAAAATTATTAATATTCCATGTCAAGATCATACATAAAAAATATCAATACCATCAAATCTCAATGACTATATCTTATAGTATATTTGTAGGTTTAGAAAAACCCACAATTAACATAATGGTATAACTAATTTCGATCATGATACCTACTTTTATATTTAGGGGTGATCTATAAACAAGAACAACTTATCCCTACATATATAATAAAGTCCATATATTGAATAATTAATTTGATTCAAAATCAACATTTCTAATCAAGAAATATCACTATTAAATAAAGAATACAAACTATAATGATTTCCCTTATAAATAAAATATTCTTTTTAAATTTTTATTTAAATTAATAATGGTTTTCATTTTCGGTTATGGACATAAATGTGATGTTTAGAATATTTATATTTAATATAAATTAAATTTTAAATGAAATATAATCAGATGAAATTGAATTTTTAAAATAGACAGTTAATTGAAAAAACAAGTAATAAGAGATAACATATTTCTATAAATTCATCAGAAATATAGTGGTTTTAATGAAATCATACCGTTTAGAAAAATAAGGAATATATTAGATAAAGATTAAAATAAGTTTTCAATAATTTTTTGTTAACTAGTTAAATCCAACATAATAATTTAAATATAATAAAATGGTTATGGTAACTGAAAAATATGTTCATTCCAATTAGATTAAAATAACATTTCATTTATGCTAATAATAATAAAATTTATAAAATGTAACTTTTTGAAAAAATTAAATTATTCCCTTAAAAAAATGTGAAATTTAATAGATAAAATGAAATTTCAATAAAAACCCATTTACCAAACTAAAAATTTGTTTTCTCAAATATATTTTCAAAATAATAAAATAGACGTAAATCGTACATGGTCAGAAAGTGAAATAAGATAATGTATATTGGAACAATTTATTTACATAATTCTTTTTTTAAGGAGAGAATACTTTTCTAAAAATCAATATAACTTATTATATATCCATTTCATAATAAAATAGATAAAATTTATAAATTATAGATTATATGACTCATTCAATGAGAATAACTGAAATCCCGAAAATGGGATTGTAAAATAAACTATAATCACTTTGGAAAACTCTATATGGAAAACATATAGTGTTAAAATGGAATGAAAACAATGTCATTGTAAAATATATTTTTATTTTAAATACATTAAAAAAAATTTATACACCAAATATATAAATAAATAGTTTAAAAATAAAAAATATCTCAATTAAGCAAAAATTGAGGCTGAACCCCTTACAACAAGTTCTAAATTAATTTTAATTGATATTTTGAAAGTGTAAAATAAAATAATTTTAATTTTAATTACCTATAATATCGATATAAATATCTACATAATAAAATATGAATCAATTATAACAACATAATACCCATTTTTTATAATAACAATTATTATTATCATTGTTTTCTATGTTAAATATATCATTTTTATAAGAATTATTGTTATGAATATCTATTCCTTGATAATTGATTATGGTTCAGTAATATCAATAATTTCAATAATTATAAAAATTTCATATAAATTCATTATATATATATATAGATCCACCAATAAAAGGTTGAGACAAAGAAATGAATTACACCGTTTATATAGAAGAAAATTCGTATGTGTGCTTGAATGTTGTTTTAACATTTCAACATATAGAATGAAACAATTATAATGAATAATTAAATTTTCAAAAATTGTTATCAGAAAATATATATAATATATATTCATAAAATATATCCATTATACATCCCTGTGATGAATAAATAAAAAATGAATCATACTGCATACTAAAAGTGGAATTCCAGATATACACTAGAGGGATTCTATTATTCCCAAAAATATTAAAATGTTATAAATAATATAATAATTTCATTTGAATAATTACATCATAAGTGTAAAAAAATATTAATTATTTCCATCCATATAACCATCCAAGTAATGAGATTATAGAAAATGAATTACATCTCTATGTGGAGATGATAATACATACATATGCACGAGGGATGTTTTTTATTTCAATAGGATTAAAATGAGCTTTAAATTTTTTATCCCACGATAATAATAATAGTTTTTAATTTTAAGATACTGATATGTTATTTTAGAATATGTAACATTGATTTCTAGGCTGTAAAATTTTATTTAATCTGAAAAATAGTCAAATAGGACTTAAACCACATTATTGAGATACCTCTCCTGTCTTACACCTTAAGGATTGAAATGATGGAATTTTTTGAAGAATAGAAGATGAATGAAATGGTTAATGAATATAAGAATGTATTTGTTCATGTATAAGATTATATATAATGATCATAATGTTTTGAGAAGAAAGGATAGATGGTATCTATGTATATGGGAAGAAAATGAAACACTTAAAAATACATAAACTATTTTTAATACATATATTTTTATCATCATGTCATGTTGATCAAATAAAAATATAATTGAAGGATATGATTTTATAGAGTATAAATAGATCTACTAATTACATTTTTTAATGTATAAAAAATATAATTCCTTGTCATCTAGTAAAACTTCTTTATAGAAATATTAATCATAACCATAATAATACAAACTCTTTTCACTATAAAATAATTATATAATTAAAATATGGTGAATTATAATAAAATTTTAATTCTGATTTTGAATTTGGAATAATTTTTTTAGATTATATTTTGATATGTTATAGAAATTAAATTCAATATAAGAACCCAAAACAAATGAAAAACGTGTTTATGTGAAATACCTTGATTCAGAGAAAAATCATGTCTACCTTGAAATATATTAATAAAATTGTTTCCAGGAATTTTATTGGTCAAATAATTATCAAATATGTTTTTGGGTTTTGGAGAAATCCATAACCAATTTTGATCTATCAACAGTGACATTGAATGAAATAACACAAAAAAGGGTTAAATTTGAATAAGGATCACCTTATTATCACAATAGCAAATCATCTGTACAAAATTTTGAATTATACTGATAAAATAAAATATTTAAATCCAAGAAAAAATAAATATCCTAAAATACTCCTAAATAGGGTTAATCAATTTGATGAGGATTCTTTGATGCATTAACAAATACTTTTAACATTGTTTAACATGATCTACCCTTAAAAGGTGATAAATATTTATCATGACATCAATTGATTATTAAAAAATATTTTTTTCCATTATTATCTAATATTAATTTTACTAATTATAAATTTAAAGTCTATTTTTCCCAAATTTAATTCATATCATTGGTATAATTAAATTTTCAAAAAACCTTCAATATATGATGTCAATTAGTTTTCCACAAAAAATTTATTATTACGTGTGGAATATTTTATACCAAATTCATGAATGAAATTACTCCAAAAATCATAATAGAAATATTATAATAACATTGAAAATATTTTCCTTGAATTAATTTTATAGAAAATGTACCATTGGAAGTTCGTAAATTTAAGACAGTTGTCAATAACATTTAACATTTTATATCATTTAATTAATAAATAATCATTCCTTAAAAATCCCAAAATGATTTATACTGTTTATTTTGATATTATGTTTCAAAAAATGATATCATGTATTTCAAAAAAAATATAAAAATGGTATAATTTAATTATAATATACACACATAATACAATATAAGATCATTTTTGAAGAACATATATTTTTTAATAACATAGAAAAACATTACTATGAAATTGAGTAATTTTTTATTAGACATTAACCAAGGTATATTAATTATATATATAATTTATACTTATTAGAATAATGTTTTTATTATTAATTAAATCTATAATTTTAATTTCTATGTAATAATTGTAACGTTCATATAATAATATATTAATAGTTTATAGTGGTTTTTAGGACTCGGTGTTTCACATAATTAAATATATGAAAAAAAAATAATTTATTAAAAAATAAATATAAAATTAAATCACATGGTGTTAAATTATATATAATTTTTAATAATTTGAAACAAGAAATTCAATACATCTGATACAAACAAATAATGATACTTCTCCTTCATTATAAACTCAAGTTCTTTTGTTGCTTCCCCATTTTGTACCTCACCATGAGAACATTGACAATGTGAGTGTGTTTGTTACATATAAAGATCATAATATGATCCAAAATCTCAATTACTTTTTAATCAAATGAATTATCATACTATTTTAGTATGGACTCTGAGATTAGTACATGTAGTCAATTATTTGTGTACCTCCCCAGGAGAGATACGAGGAACACATTGTGATCATGGTGGAGATTTTGTGGAATAGGAATTAGATAAGATACATTTATATAAAAATGATAGATTTTAATAAAACGTATATCTCTAGGTATGAGGTTTCTCTTCATTACAATCATATTTCCTTCTATTTGGTAGATATTTTTTAGGAATACCTTTTCGACAAATTTGAACTATAGATCACACATATGATTTTCATAATATATTATATGTCAGTTTTGAATTTCCTTTATGTGATGTTGAGTGGATGAAACCATTTTTTCCATTTTATATATTATATCAAGTCCAAATGAAATTATTTATGAGACTATATCTCAAAATTTTGGTGTTATGCTCTTCCATTCATAGAGGGAATCATAAGGACCCCTAAAAATGCATGATTGAAATATATTGTTATAAGATAATTTGACAAAATATTTTTTTTCAAGTAACTTTTGTTAAAATATATTAGGATCTAAAAATTTATTATATTTAATAAATAGACCTCTAATAAATAGATTCTATCCACTAATAATAAGTGGTACTGAAACCCATTATTTTATCTAGAGCCAATGATGGATCCTCCAATAAATGTAATCCTTATATCATAGTCAGATAAGTTCAAGTGTGCTAGTCCATAAAATCTTACAATTTCACTAATGTATAATTAATAATAATTTATGTAGATTAATATTCTCCAAATATGATAAAATAGTTTGATATTATAATGTGATCAACAATAACACAAATATCATTATTACGTTTATATTTTTTGTGGAGTGTGGTGATAAAATCCATGGAAACATTTTCCTATTTACATTTATGTATTTGTAAAGGATATAAATTCCCAATAGACTTTTGTCACCCATCATTGTCCATGTAAAATTCTACAAATTAGAACGAACACTCATCAATATGTTATTCAAGGGATCCATCCAAAAATATTCTTTCAGATCATTGTGTATCTATGTTCATCAAGGACGAATATGAAATATTAAATTATGAGCATCATCCAATAACTCCTTCTTCATCTCTCGTACTAACATGTCCAATTCTCTGTTCCTAACCCCTATCATTTCAATCTGATAACACTTTAAATCAAAAAATTCCTAACATCCTTCATTAATTCCAAATCATCCTGATATGAATTCTTAATCCACTCATTGATGGATCGTTTAATATTAATATGATAAAGATACCATTTCCCATATCTTATGATTTAAAAATCTATCTTCTGAAAATATATAAATATAATATCTATTTAAATAATAATCAAAGAAAAACTTCAATGATATTTATGACATAGAGCCTCAACCACCTACTCCACCTTCCTAGAGTGGTAATGCTTTTCATATTCATAAAAATTAATAAAATACAACCATATTCTCATATTCATATTCAATTAAATCTATTTAAATTCATACGTCAAACTTTTATGATCATTATATATATAATACATTTATCCAAACATATAATTCATTCATATCTTTAATAAATAAACTACCTCTTATAACTCTAAATAATATGTTTGTTATTTATAAACATGCATTTTCAATTAGGGATTTTTTAAAGATATAATAGGATAGTAGATGTTTATTTCTATAACATAAAATCATTAGATAAACTGAAATGTTTTTCCCAAGAATTTCATTATCATCAATAATTTCCCTAGATGTTTAATTCAATAGTTTTTACATAATGTACTCTTCTTTATTTCCTTTTTCTCTATTGATGTGTTTTTATTTTCATGGTTCTCAACACACCTATTATTCACTTAATTTCCCTTGATAATGTATTATATTGAAAATTTTATTTTATATTAATTTTACTTGATTCTATATAATATATTCATCAAAAAGTTTGGGAAATTAGTTTTGTTTAGATATTCAATGGAGGCCCATTTACGAAATGATTAATCATTCTTTTTGTAATATTAATGTAGTCGGAATCATGCATGTATAATTTTTTAATGATATCCTCATAATCCACTATATGATCATCAATAGTCTTTTTTTTATTGAGGAACTTCTATTATATTTCATCTAATAATTCTTGATGGATTTATTTATTTAAGAACATCACATTAAATGATCTCAATTCCATGATATATATTAAATAAACATATTTAGGTAATATATTAATTAACATTGTTCATCTTGAATATCCCATGAAAATATAAACTTAAATTTTAAAATTATCATTGAAATTACATCACAATTCCATGAATATTGTTTTGATCAATTATTCAAAAATTAATGGATTTATATATCGATTAATATATGAAGAATTATGTCAATTTAATTGATCTATCATAGGTGAATCTTTCAATGTAAAAATATTATTCTATATATGGGAATGTTTATTAATTATAAACTTGGTTAGATACACTATTATGGACAAGATATTCTACATTAAAACCCCAACTATATTGTCCTGTTCAATAGAAAACTCCCTATATTGTCTACATGTGTTGATTTTTGTGTATTTCATGGTAACCATCAATAAATAATGGAACAAATAGGGTTATAAAAAATTCATCATGAATCTTGTTCAACAAAATAAATTCACTAAAAAAGTGAAAGTTCTTGATTAATATATTTTATATTCACACTACATATGTTTGAAATTATTATTTGTAATATATTTCCCAATTTTCCTATTAATCATCATATGATACCAAGTCTAACCACCCAAACTTCAACAATCCGAAGTGTCATTCTTCATTATTACATTGGTAAAAGATACAAGTGATATCACCACACATAATTGATTAGTTTAGTTGTCTTGATATTAATTATTCATATAGGGTTTCAATATGAATTTGGAAATATAAAAGAAATATCATGAGAAAATGTCAGAAATCATAGATATTATACATAATATCCTTCAACAAATTCTACGAAAGGGAAAAAAATTATATCAAAAGCCCATTTGGGTTATATATAATGGTATCTACCGTGATTAAACAAGGAATAATAATTATATAAAGGTAAATCAGTAAAAACAGATTGTATTTAATAAATAATGTGTGCATGAAAATGAATCAATTGATAATATCAAAGTACTGATATAATGGACAATATTAACTAAATACCAATTGAAAATAATACTTATTATTGGATTAAATTATTAGAGTAATCATGATATCATTACCATGTCATCCTTATTTGAAGACTTTTTATCACTATGTTGGTCACACGAAATAACAAATGTACTAATTTTTTAAAATTAATTTGTCTCATTAGAAATATCGATGGTTTGATCATTAATATATAAATGGGACCCAACTATCAAAAAAATTTTAATTCATTCCTTGTATATTGAATGAAAATTTTATTCCAAAATATATATTACATACTAACAAATATATGTATTGCGTACATAATAATTGTTGTTAATATTTACCAAATCAATTTAATAAATTTCATTTAAAATATATGTATGTGAAAATGATATATAGTTTTTTCAATATTTATATCATTAATACAAATAATATTTATATTTAATACAAATTAATTTCGAATGAATTTTTTAAAAAGATATTGAATGTTTTATGTTCATGAAAATGACCAGAAAATTATTAAGAGTTTAAAGGATATAATTGAGTCATAACATTTATTGGGTTTGAAAAAAAACAATGTCCAATTTTGAAATAATAAAAATAAAAAATATCCATAAAAATAACATCAAATTAAAAACATTTCTTTTCAAAACCACTAAAATATTATAGAAATTAAATATCATAAACAGTTATTACATCGGTAAAAATCTATTCACGTTATAAATGATAAAAATATCCATTTGTTTCATATTTTTATAATCAATTATCAAAATGATTTTTTACAACATTATAAAAATAAAAAACCCATATATATATATAAGGTTAATATAAAATACACTTAATGATTATTTTTAGGAATTAGTAAAGAAATTATCAGACATTTTTTCAAAATACATACATTGAAGTGAAAATTTTCACATCAAAAAGATAACTGACACGTTCCTATCATGGGGTGTGACAAAAAAATTACCTATGTTAAAATTTAGTAGAGTGGTTAACCTATGTTGTCTCTAGAGAGGAGTGCAGAACAATAATGTTTGTCACATAAATTTGAGAAAGAATAAAAGGTTGATTTTTGAAATTGTGTTGGTTCAAAAATAAAGCAAGAAATAAAAACAATGGTTGAACACTAATGTATTATAGAGTGATTGGGTCAGGTTAGGATTCATTTTTGAAATTTCATCATAGTAATAAAGATCATATTCCCTCTCTTCCTTTCTAATAACAAATGAAAGACTCCTCGATCGAGTAATTAGTCACACATGGTTAAAGAAACAAATGAGACTCACTCCTATGTGCATGAAAGTTAATAAAAAATCCTTAAACATTTAAGGTTGGTCCCGATAGAGAATTGTTTCTCCTTATAATTCTAGAAAATGTTTAATAGTTTCACACACGTGCCCACAATCTCTAGACTCACCACCTAACACAATCCGCTCGATCGAGACAAATTGCACTAGGCAGAGGGAGATTAAAAGACTTTAACCAAAGCTATTAACAACGTATAAACCATACTCAAAACATGATCTCATTATGAAAATTCGGAAACAGTTATAATATAAGTCATTCAATTTAACAATAAGATTTTATATTTAAGCACAAAACTCCAACATTACAAAAGTGAAACTCCCTCTTCCCCGATCATTGAAGGTTTTTACCTCTCCATGTAAAGAGTAATAGAGTTGAAAGGGGAATATGAGGGAATCACAAAACAATGGAAATAAAATAAAACAAAATAAAAAGATGAAAGGTTATCATTCTTGGTTTCCCGGAAGGAATGGGATGAAGAATGACGTGCTTTGAGAGGGTGGAGCTCTCCTCCTTTTATAGCCAGAATTTTTCCCCCAATTGTTGATGCATTTTAGCCCAAATAAATGACACCATCATGCATTGAACCCTCATTAAATGTTGTTAATAATTCTCTTGGGCGTTTGCCCTAAAAGTATCAGTGGATTTGGACAAGTAATCTGAGAGTTATGCCTGTTTTAATATAACAATTTATTCTGTTCACTCAGACATGCCAAGTCATAAATCTCCGTATTAGGATACTTTAATGACCCTTACAGTGGCCAATTCCCATAGAATTTCCTTCATTACAGATTTTATAAAACTCCTTGTACATCCACCCACCAAATACCACAACAATTGGGTCCACCTAGAATTATTTATGGACTCCACACAAAAAATCAGCAGAACTATAATCATTTTTCATGAGAGAAGTTGTGAGCTTCTTTTGAGCTTCCATAAGGTCGATTCAGATTTTGGTCCAATAATAGTAAATGAATCCATGGATGTTTAGAATGTGTAAAAGAACTAATTATGAAATTTGGATTAGTGTATAATATTTTATGGCCAACAACATAAATAATTTAAAACAGTTAATAATCCAAAATGGGACATTTTTAATGTTCATCTCAAAATAACACCAATATCATTAAAATGAATCAATTAATCTTATATAAACAATTTTGAGGGATTAAAAAAATTAAATTAAATATAAATTTAATTGAAAATATTTTTTTCTAACAATTCCCCACACTTAGCAGTTGGACTTCTGGATAAGTAAAAATGATATCAAATCATATCCAAAACACATTCCAATGAGATCTTCCAAATCCATATCTAGAAACAAAAAGATATCATGACTCATCAAAAAAATTATTTTAATTTCTCCATTTGAGATTATTTAATGTATTTCAACTTCATTTCATATCCCATGCCCACAGAACACTTACCTCACTTGAATTTTCTCTCATCTCACAAATGTAAATGCTCAACAAGGCTTTTATCATCCAAACTAACACAAGAGTCTCCATAGGATTGATAAATTTTTAATTCTCCACACGATATGAGTTAAGGACATGTGTTTCCCATGGGGACATTTCAGGGTTGTTCTGTGGATTTCGGTTGGTAGGGTTTAGTTGTATTAAAAAATTCTGAGGCAGAAAGAGTAGGGCTTGTATATTTTTGTAGCAAAATTTCATGTTTCTAATTCTCACTCAAACATGGACTCCTTCTATTCCCCTTTGTAGAAAATAGTCTACATCATCATTCAATAAACTTAGGATTTCAGCAGAAAATATTTCAATCTCTATAAACTATATTTTCATGAAAGCTCCAGATAGGCACAACTTTCTTTTTACATCGGAAGCTCCAGAAATACACATCTTCTATTATCATGAAATCTCTAAAAAGGCACAAATTTTAACAAAATGAAATATTAATTAGAAACATCATCCCTTCACAATTTTATACTCCACCAAAAGTATCAGCAAACGAGGTAGTACACCACAAGACATCTTCCCCCACACTTACGTTCAACTATATCATTCAATTTCACTTCAAGAGGAGGTTTGATAGGGAAAATTAACTTGTAATGTGGCTAACCTAATAATATATTATTGGATACAAGGGGATACAATGATTAATGTATAAGGTATCCCATAATGAAAAGGATTATTTTTAAATGGCGGCTTAAACCAAATAAATTCCTCAATCATTTAAAACACATGTTCCTCAAACCCTCATGTTTTGAATGGAATAAATCAAATTATAGTTAAAGAAAGAAAAGTATGGTTCACTCAAGAAATGAGGTCAATGAATATAATATGTCAAAAATGGTTCAAATACCTCAAAGGAAATTGATTTCAATGATATAGATAGTGAAATATGGCGTGAGTTTCAAAAATTAGTGCACATTTCATGAAATTCCAAAAGATTTGAACCCGAAATAACATCATTTTAGCATTCATTTATGCTCATTTTTATGGAATATATTTTTTCACTCATTGACATGGGTTTCAAAAATGTTAATGATAATAATTCCATCTCAATCATTTCTAAAACACTCTAAAAATTAAAAAATAAACACACAAAAATATGGGAACATGATTTTTTTAAAAACAAACATAAAATGAAAATCCTAAACTATAAAGGTTCCCTCCCCCAAACATAAATGATGCTCTATCCTCAATTAATTCAAGTGGATTAATCATGTGAGCCAATTTTAAAATGAATCACAACATAAAGAAAGTGTGAAGGAGAGGTACAACCTAATGGATCTTATTGATATACATGTTGGAGGAGCGGGATCTCCTCTACTGGATCTGATGGCAGGGTCCCAAGGAATTTCTTCAACATTATGCCCATTCACAGTGAATGGATCCTGCCCTCCATCCTTCACAATCTGCACAACATCGAAAGGATATAACTGAGTTACTATAAATGGACCCTCCAATCTAGAATGATGTTTACCTAGCATCTTCTTGAGTCTAGAATTCAATTGCAACAATTTATTTCTAGGATTGAATTCTTTTGGTCGGATCATCCTGTCATGATCCAGTCTTGTTCTCTCTTTGTATATACTGGAATTTTCAAATTATTATCTTCTAATTTCCTCCAGCTCCTGAAACTACAACCTTCTATCTTTATCAACACTTCTATGAACCAGATTCATCTTCCTCACAGCCCAATATGTCTTAAGCTCCTGTTCCACAGGTAGGTGACAACTTTTCGCATAAATTATCATATATGGACTCATTCCAATCAGGGTCTTGTAGGATATCCTATATGTCCTTAATGTTTCATCCAGCTTCGGGCTCCAATCCTTCTTGTATTGGTTAACAGTATTCTCCAAAATTCCATTGATTTCCTTGTTGGACACTTTAGCTTGACAATTTGTTTATGGGTGATTGGGAGTTGATGTTTAATGATGCACCCCATACTTCTTCAACAAATCCTTCATTCTACTATTCTAAAAGTGAGTCCCTTGATCACTGGTGATTTCTTTAGGAACTCTAAACATACAAAGTATGTTAGTCCTGAGAAAATCACAAACAATTTTTGAATCATCAGTCCTGATGTATTTTTCTTCCACCCATTTTGAAACATAATCAACCACAAGCAAGAAATAATAATTTTCAATTGATATTGGGAAAGGGACCATCAAATCTATCCCCCAGACTTCAAAAAGCTCACAAAAATTAAGGGTTTTTTGGGGAATTTCTTATCTCTTTGAGATGTTTCCAGAAAACTGACATTTTCGACACCTATTGCAAAATTAATGAGAATCTCTAAAAATGGTTGGCCAGTAAAGTGCATATTATAAAAACATCATTGATTTTATTTTAGGTCTAAAGTGTCCTCCACAAGCTCATGTGTGAAAAAACTGAAAGACATAACTAATTTCACTCACAGAAAAACATCTTCTTATCACTTGGTCATTTCAAATCTTCCAAAGAAATGGATCATCCCAAATGTAATATCATGATTTAGATTTTAGTTTTTGAATGTGATAAGAATTGAAATGTCATGGGACCTAAGATGTAAACAGATAAATGACCATGTCAGGATACAAATTTACTTCTCCTTTAATTAATTACAGCTTCTTTCCTAGAAAGTAATCATTCAATGGCTCTTTTTCTGGAATTTCACCTTCAGCAGTGTTAGGAAGTCTACATAAATGATCATCCACATGGTTCTTAGATCCCTTTTTATCCATGATTTATATGTTGAACTCATGCAATACTAATAACCATATCACTAGCCTCTTTTTAGCTTCATGCTTCTTAATCAAGTACCTGAGATCTGCGTGATCAACAAAATACAGTGACTTTAGTTCCTATAAGATATGATCTAAATCATTCCAAAGAAAAAAAAACTTCTAGAAACTCCTATTCTGTGATTGTGTAATTAAATTGAGACACATCGAATTTTCTTGGAGAATATGAAACGACTTGTGGTCTGCCCTCAATTCTGTAAGAAAGGACTGATCCAACTGCTTGTTTGGAAGCAACACCGAGTATCTCAAATGGTTCTTCCTAATTTGGTAACTGAATCACTGGTGGTGAAATCAATATCTTCATCAACTAATCAAAGGATTCCCTACATTCACCATTGAAATAAAAATCAGCATCTTTCATAATTAATCTAGAGAGAGGGATAGAAATCTTACTGAAATCATTTATAATCCTCCTGTAGAATCCTGCATGTCCTAAAAAAGATCTAACATGTTTCACACAAGTAGGGGAAGGCAATGAATTTATCAGTTAAATTTTTTATTTATCCACTTCAATTTCATTTTTGGGAAGGACATGAACAAGTAAAATTTATCTTATAACCATGAAATGAATCTTCTGAAAATTAAAAACAAGATTTTTTTCAATGCAGGTTTTCAAAAATATATCTAGATTCTTCAAAAAATGATCAAAATAATCTCAAAAAACCATGAAATCATCTAATAAAAATCCAAGAAATTTTCAATGTGATCAGAAAATACACTCATCATGCACCTCTGAAATCTACATGGAGAATTACATAATCAAAATGGCATTCTTTTATATGAAAAAGTACCAAAAGGACATGCACATGTCGTCTTCTCTTATCCCTCGAAAGCAATGGGTACCTAGAAGTAACCTGAAAATACATCAAAAAAGCAATAATGAGTTCTCCCTGTAAATCTATCTAACATCTGGTCAATAATGGGGATGGGGAAATGATCTTTTTCGAGTGACCTGGTTCAATTTCCTAAAATCAATGCACACTCTCCACCTGTATTGAATTCTCATAGGTGTTAACTCATTCTTTTCATTCCTCGTAGTGGTCAGGCCAGTTATTTTAGGAACGACATGAATAGGGATGACCCACTGTGAATCTAAAATGGGATAGATGATTCCAGCATCCAAGAGAATCTCAATATCCTTTTTCAAAACCTCCATAAATGTGGGATTCAGTCTCCTTTGTGGATGTATAATAGGTTTGGAGTCTCCCTCATGATAAATTCTATGTGAGAATATTTTGGGTTTTATTCCTAGGATATCACCTAAGCCCCATCCTATTGCATAGTCATTATTTCTCTAAATCTCAATCAATGATTTTTCATGGATTTTAGAAAGATTATTTACAATTATCAATAGTAAATTCTCTCTTTCCTTATGGTACACATGTTCTAATTCATCAAGGAGTGGTTTCAATCTTGTTTAGAGGGATTATCATGGGATGATATTAAACTGACATTACCCACTTCCAAAGGGTGATCCTCCTACACACAAGAAACCATATCATCTTCCTCTTCCTTTATGAAATCATCAATGAAATCATATTTTACCTCTTCCTCCCACACGAAGTCAGAATCTCCAACATATTCAGATTCCACATGTTCAATGATACTTCCATGGGAAGAAGTCTCTTTTATGTCTAAGAATTCATAGAGCATTCCCGATTCTTCAATTGGTTTAGCATCATCTTCATGGTAAAGTGAAAAGAGGGAGTGATCATCTGATGTGTGCCTCATGGATTCAAAAATATTAAAGTGGACCGTGATCTCTTATAAATTTATGATGAGTGTCCCCTCATGGTCATTGATGATGGTTTTAGCTGTCTTTAAGAATGGTCTCCCCAAAATGATGGGTGATTGTGAATGGCTTCTATCTTCTTCCATATTTATCACGTAGAAGTTTGCTAGGAATAAGATATCTTCGATATTCACAAGGACATCCTCCAAAACACTTGCATGGAAAACTGTGGATCTATTTGCAAGTTGGACCACCACTCTTGTGGGGTTCGAGTATCCCATCTATAATGATGTGTATACTGAGTGAGGAAATACATTAATTGAAGCACTAAGATCACACAAACCATTTATGAAACATAAAAAAATCAATGGTGCATGCAATGGAAAACATCCCTGGATCTTGACATTTGGTTTGAAATTTTGGTGTGATAAGGGCTGAGACACTTCTTCCCATGTTGATCCTTTCATTCCCTTGATGTCTCCTCTTTTTGGTACAAGGATCCTTAAAAAATTTATCATAATTTGGAATTTTTTTGACTGTTTCAAGTAAGGGTATATTGATTTCCACTTTTTGGAAGGTGAACAGAATTTCATTTTGAAGTGCATCATCCTAAAATTTCATTGATTCAATCTTCCATGATGGAAATGGAGGGGGTATGTCATTCTCCACACTTTGTTTCATTTGAAATGGTGTTTATTTTCTCTTCTTCCTTGACATATCCTTCCCTTCCTCCTCTTTCTTATACTCTTCACAATGCATTTTCTTAGAATTTTCAAAGTTTACAACTTCTTTCTCCCTCAACCTAGGTGGTATTGTATCATGTTCATGGGATGCTAGTGATATGATCTCTTTTATAATTCTTGTTTTTATCATGCTGACATTCTCCCTTGGGCTTGTTATTTTTTGGGAAAAAAGTTTCCCAGGATATTTTGTTAGGAATTCCATGAGACCATCAAAAATGGTGGAAATATCTTTTCCAGAATCATCTAGCCCCTCTATATCAGATATAGGTTGTTGGTTCAAAATTATGGGTTCTGCCCTAGTTGATGGATGATCATAGGGATTTAATAAAGTGGGTGGTTGGTGAGATGGTTGGCTATATGATTTCTTTTGTTGAAATGGTCCAGGGTTTTGGAATTGTTACTGGAATGGGGGTCTAGCTTGATTCTGTTGACTTCCATACCAATATTTAACATCGTTTGGATATCTTAATCCTTGATTCTGTTGGTATTTTCTTTTCTGAAATGTTGTCATGCATGTTTCCATTCCCGGTATTTCAGCACATTGGTCAGTGAAATGATAAGGTGATGAGCATAAACCACATTCCATAGCCGGTGCATGTTGGTCACCCACTTATTTCAAGGTTATCTTTCTCACCAAAATAGTTATCTTTTTAATATTATTTTCTAGTAAGGTTTATTGATGAGAAGTTCTTACCTCATGAATACCTCTTGTGCAATTACCTCGTGTACCAAACTCTTGCGAGTTCTGAGAAATCTTCTCAATCCAACCTTTGGCATCTTTTGGTCACTTGTCAACCAATGAACCTCTAGATGATGCATCAATAAGTTTTCTATCATTTTCCATCAAGCCTTGATAGAAGAATATAAGAAAGTGGTGATTCTCAATGGCATGATGAGGGAAGCTGTCACATTGCTTTTTAAATCATTCCCAGTACTCATAAAGGGTTTCTCCAAATGATTGTTTGATGGAAAAGATCTCTTTTCTGATGTCTGTGATTCTAGAGGTCGGGAAGAATATTTGCATGAAGAATATCACCAGGTCATTCCAATAATCAACATCTCGAGGTTGTAGACCATACAACCATTCTATGGTATCTCCTTCCAACGAAAACGAGAACGACTTCCACTTAACTTGTTCATCAGCTACTCCACATGGTCTGATGGTTGAGTCAACATGTGTGAACTCTTTAATATGTTTGTTGGGATATTCACCTACCATGCCATGAAACATTGGAAGCAATGGAATCATGTTAGGTTTCATCTCAAAATCAGTTTGTAACACTATCATAACAAGTTGATTATTCTGATTAGAGAAATCTGGGGCACAAAGTTCTTTAAGGGTTAGGTTTTGTTTTCTTTCCATGATGACAGGCTTTGATTGAACACTTGAAGTTTCACTGGATTCCGTAATAGAAATATCTTAAAATTCAGATTGTAAAATGAGCTTTCTAAGCCCATTCAACAAAGTTCATTCAATTTCAGGATCTATGGGGAATGTTTCAAGGTTATTGGTTCTAGTCCTACAACTTTAGAATGAAAATAAGAAAAATGAAAAGAATGAAAAAAAACGGTTGGCACTACGTCCCCAGAAAAGGTGCAAAGTGTTGACCCTATATTTTCATGGGGTGTGACAAAAACAAATAATACCTAAGTTAAAATTTATTAGAGTTGTTAAAATTAGTTCTCTCCAGAGTAGAGTGAACTACAATTATGTTTTTCACTTAAATTTAAGAAATAAGAAAATGTTGTTTTTGAAATTGTTTGGGTTGAAAAATAAAGCAAGTTATAAAAATAAAGGATGAACACTAATGGTTGAATGAGTTATGGGATCAGGGTAGGATTCACTTTTTCAATGTCATCATAGTAATAATGATTATATTCTCTCTCTTCCTTTCAAATAACAAATGAAGGACTCCTCAATCGAATTATTAATCACCCTTGGTTAAACAAACAAATGAGACTCACTCCTATGTAAATGGAAGTTCATAAAAAATCCCTAAACAACTAAGGCATTTCCTGATCAGAATGTTTCGCTCCTTAGAACTCTAGAAAAAGTTTAATAGTTTCACACACGTGCCAATGATCGGTAGACACTCACCACCGAACACAATCTGCTCGATCGAGACAAATTGCACGGTGTAGAGAATCATTAAATGTCTTTTACCAAAGATACTAACAATGAATAAACCAAACTCAAAAAACAATTGAATTAAGATAATTGGGAAATAGTGATAATAGAAGTCAATCAAAATAAAAAGAGTATTTTGTCCTTAAGAACAAAACATCTACATTACAAAAATGAAACTCCCCTTTTCCCAGTCAGTCAAAGATTTTACCCCTCCATGTGAAGGGTAATAGAGTTGAAAGGGGAATAAGAAATCATTAAAAAAAGGAAAAAAAATAAACAATAGAAAAAGCTAAAAATTTCTCATTCTTGGTGTCCCAGAAGGAATGGGATGAAGAATGGGATGCTTTGAGAGTGTGGAGCTCTCCTCCTTTTATAGCCAGAATTTATCCCCCGAATTAGGACACATTTTAGCGCCAATAAATGAAAACATAACGCGCGGTTCCCTTCATTAATGTTGTTCATAATTAACTTGGGAGTTTCCCCTAAAAGATCAGCAGATTTCGACAAGTAATCTGTGAGTTATGACCATTTTACACTCATAATTTATTATGTCCTGTCAGACATGCATAATCGCCAATCTATGGATTAGGATGCTTTAATTACCCTTAAAATGACCAATTCCCATGGCCTTCCCTTCATAAAAGATGTTCTAAAACTCATTGGACGTCCACACACCTAATAATAAAACCAATTGGGCCCACCAATAATTATTTATGGACCCCACACCAAATATCGGAAAAACATTAATTAGTTCAATGAGACAAATTGTGAACTTCTTTTGAGCTTCCATATGATCGATTCATCTTTTGGTCCAATAATAGTAAATGAAGACATGATTTTATAGAATCTAGAAAAAAATAAATTTTTAATTTAGATTAGTGTTGAATATATTATGGCCAAACAACAGAAATAATTTAAAATAGTTAAAAATCTGAAATGGTCCATTTTTAATGTTCATCTCAAAATAACACCAATATCATTAAAATGAAGAAACTCATCTTAGATTGACACTTTTGTGGGTATAAAAAAAATTACAATGTAAATTTAATTGAAATTTTTTTTTCTATCAATAACTAATATCATCTTTTATTTTAGAAATTTCGTGACTGATTTGATGGAAACGGAGAGAAATAGTTAGGATAAAATTTATAAACACCCTATATATCTATATTATTAAAATTATATTTCTATAATTATGGGGAGATTAAAATATTATTTCAATGAAAATAAAATCAATCCTAGAAATTATGTATTAAACTAAATCATTACTTCTTTAGTGACATATTATTTCGGAAACATAGAATGTGTAATCAATAATTTAAACAGTAATAGTCATGATAAAATAAATATTCATGTATATATGTTGAATTATATGATTATATTCCAAATAAAAATAATTATATCAACAATAAAAAGTATGTCTTAGTTCAGTGGAAATAGAAATAAAATCCCTCACCATCATTTCAACTTACTGAGTAAGAACTTTTACCCTCATGTATAAAAAATTTATAATTATTATAAGTAAATACCATAACCATGTAAAAATATATAATATCGTGTGTAATCCATTTATTACAACGTATCACCCAATTTTTATCAATATTTTATTATTATAAATAATTATTGTGTTAATTGTTTCAATTTTCATAAGAATTTTGGATTGGTTGTTTTATTCCTTGTACTTATATTATGGTTTTTATAATATAAAAAAATTTAATCATGATATAATTATCATATATATTCATTATAAATATATTTTTATTCATATATAAATTTTAGTCATTGAAAAATGAATTACATCATTCATGTAGGTGGCCAGTCATGCGTATGCATGAACAGTGATATGACTTTTAGATTTGTGCAATGAAATAAATATTAAAAATAATTAAACATTATTATTATTTCCTATAAAATATATATATTTATTACCTAAATCCTTATTACCCTACATGAAAAACCAGAATCATAAAATTTATACCATGGTGTGGTGGAGGTGTTAGTTCACAATTATGCAGGAGTGAAATTTTCATTTTACAAGGAAGTAGAATGTATGATGGTATATATGATATTTTTATTATAAAATAATAATGATCTTATAAATATCAAATGTATTCATTAGTTATATCTTTATATCAATCAATGTAATTTAATGATTAAAAAGAAAAGTAAATTGATATGTGGAGATAGTAATATATATGTACAAGTGACTGATGTTCTTGCTTTTCCTTATTATAAAAAAGAAGTGTAAAATGGTTGTACCATAATCTTAATTATACTTAATAATACATAGAATACGAATGAATTTTTTTAAAATGTATATCATATATTAATAATTTGTAGAATATGAAATAAAATTTAATGTACTCAATTAAGAGTTATACGTCATTGTTAAGAAACCACTTTTGGATTACAAAATAAAAAATGTGATTATAGTCCTTTGGAAACAAAAAATAGATCAGTACTATTGGGAAGGAATCTATGAATGTATTATGTTTTGGCATGGCTTATTTATAATTCTCATGAAATTCAGATAAGAGAGGAATGGTGGTATCTTTTTATAGGGGTGGGAAAAGAAACACATCAGACTATATAAAATATTAAATAATAGATATATAATAATCTTGTATAGTAGAATTGGGTCTCCCAAAATTTAAATATAATTTGATACAGGGCTGAAATAAACTCACCCCATAACATTGCGTAATATTTGGGGAATTTTATCTCTATCTTCATGTTAATCAACTTTTAAACCCATTCTACTCTTAACTAATATAATCTAAATTATTCCCATGATAACAATATTATATGAACACGAATAAAAAGGTAATTTAATTTTTTTAAATAATGTTTTTAAATTTGTAATTTATATTATAAAATTTAATTTCTATAAGTGTTGAATGATACATTGAATTAAATAATTCAAAACACATGAAATTTTTTTTTATGAAAATACCTCATATAAGAGGGAAACTCATTTTATCTTGATACAAAAAAAATTGTTTATAAAAACATTATTGGATATATAATAATAAAATAATAGATTTGTGAAAAAATTTATTCCAAAATTGAATGGAAACATCAATACATTAAATTAAATGTGAAGGGTTAAAAATACATTATATTTTTAATAAAATATAACTATTCTTCACATATAAAAATATTGTGTACCCAATTTAAAAATAAGGTTATAAAATATATATGTTATAAAAATAAACTATCTTTACAAAAACCAATCATAAATTACTATAATGGAATATTTTATATTCATTTTAATGATTTTACCCATTGTTTGAAGCCTATTTTACCTTATTTACCCCTATCAAGGTGATAAACATATATCGTAGATAAAATTACTAATAACAAAACATTATGTTGAAAATTTTACTAAATATTAATTATGATGATTCAAAATTTTCCATATATTTTATCAAATTCAATTAAATGGAGTAGTATAAATTAATTGAAAATAAAATTGGTAAAAGGAGAGGAAAAGATGTTTTCTTGAAAATTTTCTTCTCATGTGTAAAAAAATTTCATACCAAAATCTACCATGAAATTTAATACCATTTCTATAGAAGGATCATTAATAATATATAATAACTAATTTTACATTAAATCCTTTTTATAAAAAATATATCCTTTTAAATATATGAAATGAATATAAAGTTTTCAATAAAAGTCAATAATTTCCACTATTTGTTTAGAATTGATTCCTTTTAGAAAAATAAAAAAATATAATCCTATATTAAATTTTTTATGAAATAACTAAATGTATTATCCATTTTTCAAATCCACATAATTTAATTTGTAGAAATTAATTGTAATATTCACACAATTTTTTTTAAAAACCCATTTTTTGAAGAAATATTATTTTATCAAACTTAAATTGAATTTACTTAAAAATTTAAGACAAACTAATTTTAAATTTATTTATTTACTTTATTTATAAAAATACAAAGTAATAATTTGTTATTAATATTTTTATTCATATTCATATCGCTAATTTTAATGTATAGTTTATAATGGTAATCATTAAATTTTAATATTTTAGTAGTATGTCACAATTCTTCTGAACTCGGTGTTTGTTGTATCATATTTTATCAATGAAATGAGATTTAGTTGGAAATAATATTTCATAAAATTTTAGGGTGTTAAAGATTCCATTATAAATAATTGGGGATAATCATCCCCCATAATCTTTTTGAAATTACTATAAATCATGTGGTATGAAATTACCACTACTCTAACTTATATATAGTTCTCTAAAACCTTAAACTATATGAAAGTATATAGGACGCCCCCACCCCCCCCTGAACCAAATCAAAATAAAGATTAAAAATTGGAACCATATTCAATAATATATTATCAAGAACTACCCCATTTCACAACCATCCTTGATTCAAATATACACATACCATAATATATAACCCTTAACAACCATTTCGATCACAAATTTTTAGAATAATATAAAATTAATGGGAAACAACCACTCTCTCATTAGGTTATCTAGGAAAATCTCTATGTAGTTCTCAATCTACTCAACCAAATTGATGTGTATGGTAGGCACCATGGTAACCATATAGATATTCATTTAATCACTTTATCCATCTCAGTTGTTTACTACCAAATGTTATTTGGAATGTAACTTGTTAAAGAACCACCTATTACCCTATTTATGACGTTGAAGACGGAAAATAGACCATCTAATCACCAACAAATATTCATGAACCCCACTCAAATTAATAAAAAAGAAAAAAAGAGAATAAGTATTTACATGTTTTTGATAAATTTGATACATCTATGGTAAAAAACTGGAAATAAATTCTTTATGGGAGATATAAATTATTTTAGCACTCAAAATCATTTACTCTTTACCTAAAACAGTCTTGGATATTTATGTAAAAAAATCCAATGTTTCTAAAAAGTAATGTTAATAGTTCATATATTTTATAACATCAAATTTTTTGGTCCAAAAATCTATATAAGTGGTTCTCTATCTAAGGAACATGTTTTACTAACCTATGAGATTAGCAGTGAACCACTCATTGAACTAACAATATTATGATACATAGTTTATACATTTTACATATAAACAAATGTTATGTCACTGTGAAAAAATCCAAATACAAGCATAAATCCATAGTGAACACCATTAGAGAGAACTACATCATATGGACTCCACCAAATTATCTTTATCCATACAAAGCAAGCCAGTGGAAGACCATTTAGTGAATTTTTTCTAAGGCACTCTATAATATCATTGTAGTAAATCATTCAGATGTTATCTTTATTTGATGACTTATAATCCATTATCTATTACATGGGTTCATTTTTATCAAAAAAATTCTTAGTGAAAAATATGATTTTCCAGAATCCCCATAATTTCCCATATCAAATTTTCAGTAGAATTTTAATCATCTTCAATAATTTACAATAGAAAATCCACATTTTTATGCATTACCAATCTTCATATGAAAAATATGAGTTGATTATAACTAAATCATAGAGTTTAATTCAATATTATTAGACAATCACTTTTTTTATAATATCTTAATGATTTTTATTTATAGTAATCCTCATCAGATCTGACATATCGTCATCTTGGAGACATCTAATAATGTGACACGTCAGGTAAATGTGTTTAATTAAAGAATGAAATATATAATTTTGTTATGTTTGAAAGGAAATGTAAATCTAAAATAATTATAGCTACATATCTAATAATTTTATATCATCATTCAGTTAGTGCAACCGCCATATTTACTCTACCCAAAATTTAGTATAAGTATCACAACTTACCTTTAATATAGATAAATTAACAGCTATATGAAGTTGATAAGTCTAGTTATCCATTTTACAATGATATATTAATAAAAATAACATAGTTAGATTTCATTTTCTATTGTCTCTTGAAAAATATGAATATAAAAACCCTTTACAATGGTCATCATTTATCTGACATGTAAATGTACCTTCTTACCCCTTTAAGTATAATATGATCCATTTCACTATATACTAATGTTTCCACCAATTAATCTTCATGATATATAAAACCCACCATAATAATAGTAATATCTGTTTAGTTTTGAACAATTTCATACATCTATCTTTCTAAAAAAACAATAATGAATAATCCCCATGTTATGATAATTATTATCTAATAATGGGGATTCTACTTTAAAATGTTTTATGTGTTATGTGGATGGGGGACACATGATTACAAATATTAATAATTGGAACCATTTTATGAGGATCTTTATATCCATTAGATTGGACAATGAATCATTCATCCCTGAGGTCTCTAATAATAATGTAAGTTTTTACATCTATCTACTCAATGTATACATTATCATATTCAGTTCTTATATTCACTATTTTAATGGTTGTTTTCTTCACCACTATTGTGAAATTTATGTGATGTATTATATTTAATTTCATTGAAAATCCTTCACCATAAACCATACAATTTACCACATACATCCATCGATTTTTTCTTTAAATTGAAAACCCCATTTTTGATCTATAGTTATTATTTTATCAATTATTTTATCCATCTAGAATGTGTTTTTGAGATTTAATGAAGTCGTTTCTTTCATCCATAGATAACTAAAAATCCATAAATCATCTAAGAGTAATTTCCACTTCTAGACAATAATGATACATTGCATCCATTTTAATAATCAATATCATATAAAAATTAAACCAATTAACTAGTTTTAAATTTATTCTATATTTTTAGAACAAACATTAGAACCTATATTT
The DNA here is from genome assembly GCA_963277665.1 of Viscum album. NCBI lineage: Eukaryota > Viridiplantae > Streptophyta > Magnoliopsida > Santalales > Viscaceae > Viscum > Viscum album. The sequence goes on from OY728126.1 coordinate 957,036,948, forward strand.
CATCCTCCTAATACAAAATTTATTCTACTGATAATTCTATATATAAAATATGACTACTTTGTTATTCCATATCTTGTTCATGTATGTTATAAACTTTTCGATATAGTAATTTTTTTATCTAACCTCTTATATTTAATTAATTTTATGATTTATCCTACTTTGTTGGGTTTTCCAGATAACAATTCCCAAGGAATTGATTATTCCTACACATTCATTATTATGAATGTTATTCCAGTTCCTCATGTGATTATATCGTGAATTGATATATTTTCTATATTCAACATTCATCTCATCCATATTTCAAACATTCCACATAGTTTCTTCATTTGAAATATTATAACAACTCTAAAAGACTTGTTTCATTTTATCATATAACATGTGATAACTAGAGTTCTTACCACCATAATTAAAAATAAAAGATGCATTGGATTTCGTCACAAACATTTCTATATCTATATAAAAAAATTTAAAATATATGATTCTTCCATTTATTTTTGAGATTATTTAATTTAGTTATCACACCAATCCAAATATCATATTTATGTTGCAATTCCATATGATATTTTACACTTCAATTAACTAAATATAATATTGAATTTATTTCCTATACAAAAATTCTATTTGAAATTCCTTTGTGCAACCTAATTTTCAATGCATTATTTTTCAAAATCATATATGGAATCTATATAGATCAATTTATAGTGTAGTAACTTGAATAATGTACCCATGGATGAATCATTAAATTTTATATATGTTCATAATGTTGTGTCCTTTTTATTCCCCCCATTGTCTATATGACATATTTCAACATTCATTCGGACTCATTATCAGCCCGAAAATTCCAATGAATGAAATACATACACACCAATGATATTCTCCATGTAGCAGACAAATAAATATTTAGCATCATCATCAATAAAGATTACAATGTGTTGTGATCTTCCATTTAATTAGGTAGAAGATAGACACCACACAATGGAATGTACTTATTTTATCATTCCTATCCATTTATTTAAATTATCTAAGATGATGGAATCTTTATTATATTTCCATAATAAATTACATTCACAAAATCATTGGACAATTTGATTGAGTTTATGTGTACCCTTCATCACAAAAATATTAATATTAGTATTAACGATGTTCATAAAAATAGATAAACTTTTCCAAAAAATATAATGAATTGATTCTAATCAATACAAATTCATTACTCAATGTGGTCATATATAAGGCGTCCTTATAAACTATGTCAGAAATCAACACGGATGCTCAATTTATATTGAATTTTTTTTTTGAATACTAATTCTAATACCCACATATTCATGATGTTCTACTAATATGATTTTTTTTTGAAACTTGAAATATTTTAAACTCCTATTAGTCTCAAGTTACATAAATTATTTAGAAAGTTTAAATCATATATCCCATCTATATTGATAGGTTTATCATCTGAAAGATGTGTTACACCAACTCTTCCCAGTAAAAAATCAACCATGAAATAACTCTCACCATTTGAATGAAAATATGTTCATATTTCAGTAATTGAAAACACATCTAGAATAACCATACATTGTATCAAACTGGAACCTTTACCTATTTTACGGATTGTGTTCTTCTAAATGTATGATTAATCCTTATCCTGATTCCTTCAATAAATCATTATATATATTTTCTTTTCATAAACCAAACATCTAGGACCAGTAAAATTCTATTTTCATCAAGTTATTTTCAAAGAAATGATATTTTTAAGGACTAGATGATGACATGGTCTTACATGTCGTATAGAATTAATAAAAATAATGGACCAATTCTGGTGGTCCTTCCTCCTAAAATCATAATTCAATTCCACGTATCAAATGACATTGACCACTATATATGTCATCCCACTACAGTTTCCAACAACATTCACCATCGAATTTCACCCGCTCATGAATTGAGTAATAAAGAGTAAAATTCTACAAAAAATCATAGAATGTTATATTTATTTATATGATAATCCCTCAAAACATTTTATAGTTATTAAAATCATTAGATTCATTCCATCTAAATGATAACCTCTAGATGAAAATTATTCACATTATAAAATAATTATTATGATTTCCTGGATTTTCCAATGTTTCTTCCACTGATTTCATAACCTCAATTGTGGTTTCATTTAATATGATGTTGAAAAAACACTATGATAACATGACATCATGATTATGGATAATGATTCCATGTAAAACCATTCATATTATTTGTTGTACTTCATTTACATAAATACTCTAGAAAATGAGCATGTAGTTTGTTCTAAATCCACTGATCCCTTTGTTTCATTTTCCTAATGAAAATTCATGACCCATTAAACATATTTATATTAATTATCCCTTACTTTTATGTTATAATTCTGATAAATTTTATGACAAAAAATTTTGACCTAAAAAAAACCAATGATATGAGTGGCCAAAATGATTACTGAAATATATCTAGTGCCATTGATAAGACATTTTGGGAGATCAAATAAAAATCATAGAGTATAACACTGTCTTTTTGTCCCAATGAACATATATAAGAGACATAATTTTAATCGCATGGGTTTTATTCTCTTCAAATATTCTACCTAATAAAATTTATAGGCAATGTTCGTTAACAAATACTTGTTCTGTTAACTACCACCTCTTATGTTTTTTCAATATAAAAATAATTTTATACCTCCTAATAACAAAAAAAAGATAAAAAAAAACTTCATACACAAATAAAAACTAAAAAAAGAAAGGATATATTTACCTATTTTTAAAAAATTCTTTATATCCACTGCTGATTAATATAATCACCATTCATTACAAGAGTTATGAATAAGTATAAAAAATACCTCATTTGTTGTTTGATTATCTAGGTATTAGAAAGTAAATTCAAAAAATCCCACTATCTAGAATAAAAATATATTTTGTTCATATATTTTAGTACATATATAGAGGTGTCTCACAAAATATATATATAGATGTCCATAATTATTTAACAAACTTCATGATCCTTAGAGATTCGTTTCCAACTTATCATTTACTATATAAATAATCAATACATAGTAGAAATATCTAATGTAAGTACTATTATATAATCACCATATCTACATCCATAGTAAAGAGAATAAGATTGAAAATAATCTCCATCATGGATAATACCATTAGTGGGAATATTTCTACAGGTCTATGTCCATGAATCCTTATATAATAGATTCTATCATATGTATGAAATTATTGTGCACTTATTCAAGAGATCCCTCAAAACTCAACAAGGGAATCCTCTATGTAGAGAATATGTAAGACTAATTTCATCCAATCATCTAGGATAAATTATATTTTTTTGGGGACACATTATTTTTTGAAAATTATTATTTTCAACATTAATAAGAGTGACCACCCATTTCCATATTAATTCCTCACTTGGAAACACAATAAAAAATGACTCCATGTTAACCACAACAACATTATATCTCTCATAACAAGGAATTATAAACTTGTAAGGCATCAGAAACCGGCCATCAGCCAATCATGCACAACCCCACCATATATAATTATTTAAATACACCATAGTTCTCTCCAAGAAACCATAGAAATCAAATTATTCAATTATTTCTCATATGATTGAATCTACTTTGATCAGTCATGTCCCATACTGATCCATGGAGTATTTTCTCATTATATAAACACAATGTTTCCCAAACCATGTCTATATATCAATTTTGAAATCAAAATAATACACACAATAGAATTACCCATTTCATAATAATTGATAATTATTAGATTCACAATCATTTAACAAAAAATAACACCATGTATGAATCAGGTCCCCTTTTCTCATACATATTAATTCCCACCAAATAAAATTTACTTACCTCATGATGGTCATTTTATGATTTATAAAACATTCATCTTAATTATTCCTGCAACAATAACATATTTAAACCATCAATACTTGTAAGTATCTCACTTTCTCTTTAATTTTTTTTCACTCTAACCCTATTATATACATTTGAACTATTTTCATTTCACATAAACATTATAATATTTATTTGAACAGTAGTATTCCAACTTAATAAAGAAGTATATTAGTAATAATTGGGGTAAATTTTATCTCTACATATTAGATCATAACCCAATAATTCTATTATCATACAAATTTATTCTCTTCACTCGTCCTTAATATGATAATTATTCATGATATATATTCCACATATCTTAAGAATATCAATATCAACATTAGCAACAATGTTTTATCCAAATAAATATAACATCAAGCTGAGAAATCAGAATATCAGGAATTATGTTAAATAAATGAAGTGGATTAACAAATTTCAAATTTATTATGTTTTACATCTTGTTTAATACATCATATTAGTTTGACGATAAATTTATCATTAATATAAGATTTTAAATCTTCCAAGATATTATTTAATTTTTTTATATTTTTCTATCATTGTCACATGATAGATCTATATTCACTAAAAAACTAAAATAAATATATATACCTACATAAATATATATATATAGTGGATTTAAAAAACCATATTTGTATAATAATAGAAATCAAAAGAATAATATAACAATAATTTATTGATTCTCAAAATAAGTCACTCATTATCGGTTGTTAATTATTTTCAAATTCTGTGAGGGGAAATATTTATTTTTATCATAGAATAAATATAAAATTATAATATAATCAACCGCCAATAATATGTAATAACCTGTAATCATATATAAATAAGAAAGGAAATTTATGCTAAAATATTGATCTTAATATGTTTATCATTCACATTTAATTTAATTATTTATTAAATTTGGTTACCAAAAATTATTATTCTCCTAATAAAATATTAATAACCAGGATAATAATCCTTGGAGAACAATATGATAACATATTTTGAAAGAAATTACTCAATAATTCATATGTATAATAATTTCATAAAATAGAGAATGAGATTATAAATCCCTTAAATCACGAGAAGCCTAAAAATATTTAGTCAATAACTGATGGAGAGAGAGGGAGATGTTCTCTTCATGGAAATCACATATTTATGAACTAGTGAAACGTTGAAGGATATTGGAATTGAAATTGTGATTCATTAGACACCCACATTTTTTGATATATTGTTAAACTCAAATGGGGGGAGTATTATGTTTATATCAATAAATAGATATTCTATGATATTTTCAATAGAATGTTGTCACATAAAACTGTATTAATTTCTATTAATTCAAAAATATATCAACTCACTCATGGAACACATTTAATTACCATAAAAATATTACACGTTCAGGTGGTTTATTCCATTATTCATAAAATATTTTAAATTTATTTGTAAAAAATTTAATTCATATTGAATAAATTAAAATATTCTTCCATTTTTCTAGGAAGAAAATAATGTATGAATGGGATAACCATTTAATATAAAAAAAATATCGGTTAAGGTTAAATTGGATTACAATTAAGCATTAAGGATCCATTGTAAGGATAAAATAAAAAACGTATAACCCACAAGGATCTATGTAAAAGTAGACATAATTTACCATATATAATCCCAATAACCTTAAAATGGGATAAAAAATAATATTTTTTGATCTGTTATACTCTTACACATGATCATGATACCCTAAAAAGAGATTAGAGTACCCTTATGTGAATGAAATTTCCCATATATGAGTTTCCAATGCTCTTTTGGGGATCAAAAAAATCCCTTATTTGAGTTAGGATATAGCTTGTATCAGAGGGTACAATGTTCAATATATATAAAAACAAAAATAAACACAATAACCCATATACAAAATTACACTACTATTATTTAAATTCACTAATAATGAATATCAAAATTGAATTTAATTAAAATAAAAATTTATTATTTTCAAATGAATTACATGATTATTTCTAATATCCCGAAAATAAATTTGTAAAATTTATGAACCAATATAAAATAGAATTAAAAATAATGAAAACATTTAATACATAGATTCACTTGGGAATCTCATATCTTACACTCTAATACCTAATAACGATAAATCAAAATATGTTTAGGAAAATATGGGCCTTTATAATAAACATGAAGGATTCTTTTTAAATGATTAATTGAATTGAATCTATTTGAATTCTATTAGCCTTCACAACCTATCTAAAAATAAATGATTCTCAAATAGATTTAAATTGAACCATATTTAATTTTCATTTTTCAAGATGATGAATATATTTAGAAACAACATTCGTTTTATGATATAAATGTTTTACAACATTTCTTCAAGTGGAACAAGGAACCATATACACCTAAACAATCTAAGAAAGATAAGTATTATGTATTTTCTATTATTTAATCATAGATTATCATTTTAAATTTAATAATACGTATAACTAATTTTATAAATTGTGTTATGAATAACATGAATTTCCAAAAAATATACGATGTTGATTTTTTTTCAACCCTAAACACAGATAAAAATTTATACTAGAAATATATGAAAATTAAATTTATATTGAGTGTGGTGGGTGATGAAAATAACAATCTTGGTATCTTCAAAAGTAAGAGATAATGAGATACATTTTAAACTCATGATAATTATATTATTTATTTAAATAAATATATTTTTTATAATGATTCCAGTATTAGAAAAATGGTTTCTTTATCTTGTGAACCTATCATTAGTGATTCAAAAAATAATACTTGATTAGATATTATTTATAATGATTAATGAAATATTAAATTATGTGATACATTGTCAAATGAAAAATATGTACCTTGTGTTCTATTGTGCATGGATTGAAACAAATAACAAATATTCCTAGTTAGTGAATGTGTTAATTTACTATCACAATTTTACAATAGAACTGTTTCTATTTAGTTTTCTGGATACATTTTTACACTTAATAATTATTCATATATATATTTAAAAGGATGTAGAATATATTGGGAAATTATTTCCATAAATTCTCACTTTCATAGTGAATCCTCGGTCTCTTTATCTAGTATGAAATATACATTAGTTGATATTTCCAAAGATGAAAACAAAGATATGAAGCACGAAGTAGTGGTAGTTAATTGATATGGATTGGGAATATAATTACTAATTTTAGAATTAGTTATAATTAATATATTAACATATAATATGACATAATGGATATTTTAATTTTAACAAATGTAAAAACTATTTAATATAAACAATTCATTAACATAATTCACCACTTCTTCTAGGGAAACCCACATAATGGATACGTTATTAACTAAATCATAAAAACTATTGATCATCGTAATAATATTTTTACAAAACCATTACATTAAAAAATTTATAAATAATTATAAATAATCTGGTTATGATCAGTGTTGAGAGACTATTTTTTATGATTTTTAATATTACAATTTCTTATCATTTTACTTTAGTATTTGAATGTTCGAAGGCATTTTTACATAAATCTATTTTGATTTTTTATTCTGATTGTTAATATTTTTTTAATGAGCATTGAAATGAAAATTATATGAGGTTACATGAACATCAAATAAATCTAAATCATATGTATTTTATGTTTATTAATGACCATAGGGGGTGGTTATATTATGAAGCATACATTTTATGATTATATTTTTCAATATTATCATATGATATGTAATTTTTTATTTATGATTTCTTTATTTATTTTGAATTTCATTTTATTTATAATGTTAATAATCTATAAATGAATATAAAACATTATTGAATTTTTTTATTTTTTAGTAGTTACCTTTATTCACAATTTTTCAATTAAAATTTTATCATAATTATTGGTAATTTCTTATTACATTTTTTGAAGGACCTCCTAAAATAGAAAAGATGATTGTTTAGTCAATGGGATGGTTTTAAACATATTAATGTAAATTAATATAATGGGAGACCTGATTTAAAATACAATTCTTATGTTATATGAGAGTAATATAAGTCAGAAGAGTCATTCTAGTAGAAAAAATTTAAAACACTAAAAATTCAATGCTTTTCCGGAGGTTTTGTACGATTCATAAATAATACAAGAATTTAATGAACGTTTTAACATTCAATTTTTATTTAGATTTTTATTATATTAATAAATATATTGACTATATTACAATTTTTTTATTAAATATTTTTTTTTCAATTATTCTGTTTCATTCATAATTTTATTTATAATTATTAAAATTAGTTGCAGTGTTAAATGATTTATTATTTGATGTTAGATATGTATTTCTATTCATTAAGGGGATGAATTTTTATACTAATATTTTATTAATATTTGTCGATATTATATGTAAAGACACTAGTTAACTGGATATTAAAAGTAAGGAGAGTATTATTATAGAGAACATGGAGTTTTATATCCATTAATATTCTCCAAAAATACCTCTTTATATTTATTATGTGATTTTCAAAGTGATGGGGATTTATGGGAATAATTATTTCCTTTATATCAATTATTTTGAAATTTCAAAACAAAATATTCTTTTTATTTTCAATATAGTTTATTTTTTCATTATTTTCTACGAGGACTTGTGTTCTGATTCTATATACTGGTGATCATATTTGTAGTATCTTATTTTTAGATCATTATTAACTCATATTATATTTGAATTAATTGCAGAATGTGATCTAATATTGATTTTTGGTAATGAAACACGATGTTGTTAGAATTTTCCATTACAATTTATATATAAATATTTGTACAAATACATATTGAGGGTTCAAGTAATGATACATGTTTTAATTATTTGAATGTAGTTGATGTGTAATATCACAGTTATTTTTAATTTTTTATTGTAATTTTCTTTCATTTGATTAATAAATATTTCATTATTAGGGTAGTAAATTCAAATGATAAATTTTTTTATTTACTTCAAATTTTTTTCTATTGATCTTAAATGAACGAAATTTTTTCAGTTATTATAAATATATTTATTATCAACAGTTAGGTTTGATGATAAACTAGTGTGTGATAATATCCAAATCATGGTCATAAAATTGAGCCTTTAGGGCATAGCTAGATGATATTGATGGTATGGTTGAAGTAAATCCTTTTACAATACTTGTATCTTCTTATCTAGTTTATCAATGATCTTTATTGGGAAGGCCATGTAAAACATAGTCCTCATAACTAATCCTCTAATAAATTTTCGATAAAGGAGATTATTTCTTTTTATTAAAACTATTGGTGGTAATTTGTTTTAATATATGTATTCTGATTAATATATATTACTAATTTATTTTGATATACTTTTTAAATTTTTTTTTTCTGATTGTTTTGTATTTCTGTTTTGATTTAATTAATTTCTATGTGTTTTATTTAGAATACATCATTTACATTTTCAATAATTATTTATATTTGAGCACATAACTCATAAACTTTATACATTAATAAATGGGGAAATATAATTTCCATTTTACAACATCAATTATACACACAAAACATTAAGATTTCTTAATCTATTATGTTTGGAAAAAATATCCGCAACAAAATAGCTAACAAAGAGAGATTATGGTCTTCAATATTAATTAGATATTTTCTAATATACACCAACCATAAATATTTCCGACGTAAATTAGCTTATTATAGGATAGAAAAAAATATAAATATACCCTCATTAAAATGAACCATTATAGCTGATTTGGTATCCATTAGATATCCACTGAAAACATGAAGAAATCCTGAATTATAGATCACCACATCAACACTCAAATTTTTCAGTTTCACAAACCCATTTACCTAGTGGTCTCTTCAATGAAACTCCAACTAAGATAACCTATATAACCCTCATTCTCAATTAATCAACTCAAACAACAAAAATTAATTATATAAAAAATGAAAACAAATTCAATACAATTTAATAAAACAAATGACACTTCATTATGATTATGGTAATCAAAATGTGGGGCTCACTGGAGGGGATTATTTGATATATTGGTAGTCATATTCACTATTTAATATTGATTTTACTGACTATAAATGATGAAAAACAACTTCCATTCAAATCTAATTATTTAATAATGTTATAATAAATAATAAATTTTAATTAAAACTATAAAAAATTTTAATAGGTCATTAAATTATAGATCATTATTTAGTAAATTTTTAAATATGAATTGTGTTATTGGGAGAATGGTAGAATTATCCCCATGATGGCGATATCGTTAGACTAATTTAGTCTAATGGAATATAATTTAATTACTAATAATCTAAGATAATCATAAATGTATTGAATCCATTGTAATGTAAAAGTATATGTAGTCTTGAGCCACCTAGTCTTGGGTTATTTTTTTCTATAGGTAATTCCACTAGAAATCCTATTGTAGTGGTGTCACACACTCTACCACTTAAAAAAATAGACACCAAATTCCTATGTATTTAGACTATTGGGAATCACAATCATAGAGTATTGGGGGGATTAAATTAGTTACCATGCAAACAAATATACTGAGAAATGAAAAATATGATTCATCTTATTGATGTTTCCATTAAATTCATATATATCTACAATTTAATATATTCAAAATGAATTTATAATTGTTGTAAATAATAACCATATGTTATAATTTAGTGTTTTATCACAATATTTTAATTGTATAAATAATGAATTAATGATTTATTGGGCATCAAAAATAATTATTTGATCTTTGTGATATTATTCTAGATTATAACTAGATTGTATGTTCTATTTAATCAATTCTTATTCTTCATTCAGTGAATATGATAAATAATGATTTTCAGTGAAATTTCAATTATTAAAGACTAATGAATTTTTATTGACATAATTGAACACATGAAGTTATATAATGGAATTTTTTTCCAAAAAATAATAGTGTTGAATAATATATTATAGTAATTTTAAAAGTAATAATAATTTGAAAGTATTTTTCACATTTAATCAACTCAAGGTTTATTATTTTTGATGAGTGGGGGGAATTATTTAATGATTCTCATGTAATAGATGTTTATTTTGATTGATACATATAATGATATTGTTGGATGATATAATGATGCATGGAAATTTTATTCAATGGCTATTTACTATATGTTAGGACATAAATAATAATTTTTTAGTTGTGTCTCTAATATTTAAATGAAAAATGAATGATCCCCAAGATTGTTCTTTTTTAATTTATCTAATTTCTTGTTTTTTATAAAAATAACTCTAGAAAAAGGAGGACCTAACAATGGGGTTATATTTATTGAATTAGATTATTGATTACTAAATTTTAAATATATTTGTTATTTCTATTTCCTATGATGAAATTAAGACTACATGATCTTTTGTATATGTATACATCATGTTATTGTATTCTATTATACAATATTTGGATATGAATACAATATTCATTATATGTATGAATATTGATTTTCATCCTCTAATTCTTTGATGGATGTTTTTGATAAACCTATTGTATTATAAATTTTTATTATAATGAATAGATCAATATTATGATCTATTTTAATGTTAGTATCCTTATTCTTCTTGGTATTTTTAATGGTAATTTTTTTGTGTGATTGTGTTTCATTATCTATACTTTCATCTAGAATTTTTTGATAGTTAATAAAGTTGAATGTAATGTCTTGTACGATTACTCACAAAACTGAAAAATGATATATATATATATATATATGAATTTATTTACCATTCATTTCATCAAAATCAAAAAAAAAACACTCAAGGATTGTGCGGGTCGAATTAGAGTGTTTGACTTTTTATCAATGAATGGATCATATCATCAGGTCGTAAATAATAAATCGAATTACATTCTGAAAATAAAATATTTATGACTTCTAAATAGTCCATTAAAATGCAGTGATGATTTTATTTATGTTTTTACAAAATTTTGATACATCTAATGGGCATAGAATGGAATGTAGATTTGATATAATAACTAAATCAATATTTCATGATTATGATTAAATTTTTCTGATTCAAATAAATATATATAATTACAGTCCCTCAAAATATTCACTTATTCACCATGTTCATTAACATAGAGGAAAAACTTATTTTTACACATATGATATTGAAAATGAATATTTTCAAAAAAGGCATTCCATATTAGGTATTTCCATTAAATTTTATATTGAAGATAAAATAAAATATTCAACAATTCAAATGTTCATCATTGAACCAAAAAATATCAACGTTTAAAGGTTCTATAATCTATAATATATAGTATACTTCTTCCCAAATTATAAATATGTCCTCCAAAAAAATATAATAAATAATATACTGAATATCTCTCCCTTTAGGTTAAACATTCTGTAATCATAATAGTTTCAAAAAATACCCATGTTTCATGATTCAGTATGAAAATTAAATATAATTTCATTCTATAATATAATAATAATTAAAAATTTTCAAATGAGACAACATGAAAAATTATTTCTCAATGAATGGAACCACAATATATTTTATTATATAGATAAATAAACAGAAAATTTAAAACAATTCCACTATAAATACTCATAATGATACTACTAGGTTAGGTCATTTATTATATATATGTTTACCATACCAAAAAAAATTGTTCACTAAAAACATTATTTTTGTGTCTTATCAATTCCAATGGCCTCTAAAAAAATTCTAGTAAATTGTTTACCTCCATGACCTTTTCTTGAAACAATATTCCAATTATTTCCCAAATATGAAATTATAAAACTTACATAATATATTATCACACTATTTTAATTAAGGATGTTAAAATGATTAAATATATATAACGTTGGTTGTGGTTTGAACCATTTATTGAATAATAAATATGGAAAGGGTAAAAATTTAATTCATACATCACGTAGACCCTGTGACTTATAATAAATTATTACATAAAAAATGAAATTTATTTTAATGGATGTATAATCTATATTTTTTATATATATTGTCACTAAAAATAATGAACGACGATTTGATTTATCTTCATGGGGACATTTTCTATCATATCTTGTTCCTTAGAAATAAATAATATACCATCATCGATCAATTAAACCTATAAAATCATGATTTAATTGAATGATTAATGGGTTAAAAAATTTACGTATACACTTTTATTAAAAAAATTATCAATAAACATCACTAATATAACTCTATAAAATATTTTCTCAAACCATGAAATAAAAAAATTATATTTAATATTCAACGAAAAAAATATTTTACAATATTCATCATTCTGTTTCATCATTATCAGAGATTCGAACACTCTCGTAGGGAACTAAAAAAACCAATAGATTCTATCCCTTTGTTTTTTAATAATATTTCATGAAAATAAATATTCATTATGATTGATCAAGACAAACATGTATTTTAAAAACATTACCATCCCCCAATGACTAATTCAATAATAAACAACAATTTTTTCCAATTTTTAATTCAATAATAAAATTGAACAATTGGATCAATTATAAAAAATTCTCACCACTAAATTTTATTGGAATCCCACTATCGTCAAAATTTCATGATATAATTCCCCCACTATTTTATTTCCCTATTTTCTATAAAAAATGTATATTAACAAATTGGTTTCTCCCATATGATATGGATATATCATTCTACTTTTTTTGATTAACATATATTACACATTCAAATTACACAAAAATTATATATATATATATCTAAATTACACATTATTTGAAAATAAGAACAACCATGATAATGAATAAGTTAAAATTATGGATGATTATTTATCCAAAATAATGAATAATATCAAGTTTTTAATGCAATATTAATAAAATGGTTTCCAAAATTTTTGTAATAAATATTTTTTACATGTAATTTTATCATATGGATTTTTCTAATGTTCTAAAAAATTATACACCTATGATCATACATTTGGTTGATAAATATATCATTAATAAAACTATTATTTATAATTTAATGTTTGTATTTAATTCATTAATGTAATTACACTTTTATTAACATAGAATATAACCATAAAATGTTTTATATTTTTACGAACACCATATTTTCGTTGCTTCATCAAAACAGAAAATGATGAGGCATTCATTATTTACCAATACATATAATCGCCTATTGTATGAAATTTAATATCTAGCATTTTACTATGAACAGAAAAAAACTTATTTCTAAGGAATATTACTCCTCCACTTATTAATTTTATAATATCAAAATCTCAATCCAAATTGAAAAACAATTATAATAAACATTATTTTTTTCTATAATAAAATATAATAATACATTATGTATTTTAATGTTAATGCACAATATGATCTTATTCAATACTATATTATTACTATTTATTACACATATTTTAATCCTCAATTCTATTCAGATTTCATATAAATTTAATAGAATTATTGATATCATAGATAAAAATAATTTGATCGTTTTCAACATAATGTTTTATTTATTCCATTTGAGTATCCATGAATCCCAAGGATAGTTTAATAATGACAAAAATTGAACCAATATTCAATCAACAAATATAAATTGAATTTATTTACAGTGTTTTATATTGTTGTTATTTCATACATGTATATATACATTTTTGACAAACAAAATGATCAAATAAATTAGTGTTTTCATCTATCACTGACATCATAATCTATAACACAATCAACTAGTAAATATTTTTTGTGAAATATTTCTTATATCCACCAAATATTATTTTATCATAGTCCATTTGAATTGAGTTATTATTTGAATATTTTTATCTAAATCATTTATATTATTAAATTAATATATTTATATATTGATTTACTAATGCACTATTTTTTTATTCAATATATAAAGAATTTATATATTATATAAATAGTTAAAAAGAAGAATTTTAGAATAAGAAGATAAAAAAATATTCCTGTAAAAAAAATTATTTATCATTGAAAGAATATGGTAATAAAAATGAAAAGAAAAATAAATAAACATTAATATTTAGAAATATTATAAATCACATCAATTTATTGATCTATTATACGATAATTATCATAGATGATAATTGAACTCTAGGAGAAACATAGAATTTTTAATATTTGAAATATATAATTTTAATAAAATATGGGAGAATAATTTAGGGAAAAAATTGTACATCTATGTAAAGACCCCTAGATTTCAAAAGAAATTTTTTCTTAATTTTCTTTTGTATTTTATGATTATGCAGTTTTTGATGGAACCTGATTCTGAGGTCCGGTGTGCCCGGAATCATTTTCTGAAGTTTAGCTCGGGTATGTTAAGTGAACGAATGAGCGTGTTTTTCTGACATTTGAACAGGTGCTTGGAATCGAAATTCGAGGGCACCAGTGAAACTGTAGCGCTAGTAATTTCTTAAGATGACATTTACTGGAGTTGTGTTTTCTCGGGAAGGAGTTGTTAAAATTTTAGGATTAAGAGTAAAGGGAAATAAAATTGTGCTACGAATTTTATTTCACTTAAGTGGTTAAACCCATGTGTGGGAGTTGGGGTGGGACCCACTAAAATTCTATTTCCTCTTGATATGATTTACTTAGGTGGGCCCGCACGAGCCCCACCCCTTGAAATTCTCTAACTCCCCCTGCATGAGTTATAACTCTTCCACATTTAATTATGTGACTTTCCCTCTCCTCTCTTTTAATCAAGCCAACCCATTAATTCAATAATGGATTTGTGTTTTCAAATTTTGAAATCATGGCATGACTTAAAAAAATAAGTGTAGCTTATTTTATTTCTGGTTTAGATTGGATGTGTTAAGGAAGCTCTAATAATGAGGGACATCATATTCCTCGTTGAAGAACGTGAAGAACACCAGAGCACCAAGGAGAGATGACGTGCCGATCTCTGCAACCGGTGTGTGAGACGTC
Organism: Viscum album; assembly: GCA_963277665.1. Taxonomy (NCBI): domain Eukaryota; kingdom Viridiplantae; phylum Streptophyta; class Magnoliopsida; order Santalales; family Viscaceae; genus Viscum; species Viscum album. Next base: position 957,052,725 of record OY728126.1, read on the forward strand.
ATCCTCTTCTTGGACACGTTCCAACACCATCTTCAAACCGCCCCCCCCCCCCCCCCGTGACACCGTTTTCCTATGATGATCATCGTTCAACAACATCGAATCAAGGTAGGGGTGTGTTTGATTTAAGGATTATTGTTTTCCCTTATTGAAGATGTTTCACTCTAAACCATTTTTCTATCAAACTAATGCAGAGGGAACCGAACCAAACTAACACGGTCTGATTCCTCCACCATTCTTATTGTATGGTGTCCTCCAACCGTTCTTGAGCGTTGGATCAAGGAAAGTGTTCGGAGCCGATCGGAGGGCCTAAAACATTGGAAATGGCCTCGGAACATCGGGGTGACCTAGGAACGTGATTTTTGTAGCAAACAGATCATCAGAACAAGGGATGGACGCCTCGAGAGGCGTGTTGGCCAGAGGCGTCATTTCTGGAAAATTCCAGAATACACGGCGTGTACATCCAAAGTACATGCTATGTTGTACAATCATTTAGCGGCAGAATTAAAGGACATCAGAAGAAGTGACACACGGCGTGTGACATCGGTCACACGACATGTACTATCCACACGGTTTGACAGAGGAGACTTCGATGGACATGGCATGTATTTGAGGAAAATACACGGACAGAAATACAAGGCCCCAAGGCACGACCTGTAATCTCATCATATAATGGCAGAAGCGGCGTCATGAGGCTCGGCGCGTAACCTGTGGGATACACGGACACGGGCAGAACCACACGACCAAGAGGAACGGCATGTACTACCTTTTCCATGGCAGAAGCGGCTTCATTATGACTCGGCGTGTATTCCAGGAATACACGAACATGGGGTGGAGTACCCGGGAATGTACTCCACCACCCGGCCAGGAATGGACAGCGCACACGGAGCCGACCCCAGAAGTTTGGACACGACATGTAACCATACCACACGCCGTGAAATTACATTTTACACAAACATCCCATCGACATGGGCTATGGAACATGGATAGTACCCATGGACCGAAGACACTGCGTGTAACCATACCACACGCCGTGTATTTTTTTACTTTTTTACGCGACTAGCTCTGCGACGTGGGTCGTATCACACGGGCAGTACCCGGTGTCTGATGACACGACATGTATCGCATATCTACACACTGTGTACTTTTGGAAAGTTGCTTGGTTGTCTTGTTCTCTATGACTTGGGCACGTTTTTCATGGTTTTCCCATAGGAAGAGGGACAAAATGTTGGAATACAACATCCCTGGTCTTCATGATAGTTGATGTATCCATCCCTTAGACTCAAGGAGCAGACCCTTCCGAAATTCGAGTATGTTGTGTGTGGGAACCCTAGAGCTAGCTGCGACTACGATGACGATGATGACTGCACTGAAATCCTCCGTGGGTTCGGTAGCGATGGTGACTCCACTAAAATCATACGGGCGTTTAGCAGCGATGACGACTGCACTGAAATCCTCCATGGGTTCTGCAGCGATGATGATTGCACTGATATCCTACGCGGGATCGACAACGATGAATACCATACTAAAATCCTCTGTGGGTTCGACGACGATGATTATTGTTCTTGTATTCTACGTGGGTCTAGCAGTGTTTGACTCTGTTCTTACTATCCTACCTGGGTCTAGTAGAGTAGATGGTCTGTATCCTATGTGGGTCTGATAGCTTAGCTGGTTTAGTATCTACGTGGGTCCAAGCATAGATGAATCAGTGGCTATATCTGATCATATCTATCACCATACGAAGAAGTATACCTGTGTGAACTGAGTTTTGACTTTCAATCCTTATCTTCGATATGATTGACTTGCTTTACAATGTAGATTGTGTTGTGCTTTCCTGTGTGGATTGGGTTGTACTTTCCTGTGTGGATGTGATTGAACTTGGGCTCGGATGTTGGAGCCAAACTGGAATTGATGACTTAGGTGTATGTATGGGTATATACCTATGTAGTGTTGGATATTACATTGTGATTGTATATTTCCTTGTGGATTATCTTTTGTGGATTCTGGGAGACCTTCGCGGGTCTCGGGGTCCCTACTGAGTAGCATATACTCACCACTTCACTGGTTATGCCCGCACTATGTTGTGTTGGATGCAGACGACAGACAGCGCTGATCGTTGTTGAGGCTTGTGGATAAAGTTGGTACATGGAGGTGGACCACTGGGCCGAATGTACACGGAGCAGACGGCTGGACCCGAGGAGGTGAGGAGGCTATCTGTACCCACCCTTCAGGTGGGACTTCCAATGGACGTCTCGACGTTGCTTCTTTACATTCAGTTGTTGTACTTCTTTCCAGCTGTACCTTACATTCAGTTTGGGTTTGTATTCTGGCCCATTTACTTTCCGCACATACTATTGTACCCAGTTTTACTTAGTGATTACTTCTTCTTACATACTCTCTGGGGTTTTTTTACATTATAAAGGAAATTCCATCCCCTTTTGCCATGATTTACACCTTGGTTCTAGTTGCCAGCCCATGGCCTATGGGAGGCGGGCTTGGGGTAGTCACGGCACGGGTCCCGAGGACGGTTAATGAAAAATTGGTATCAGAGGAGTTCGGTTCTACCACAAAACATAGGACTATGATCTTTCTTCTATGTGAAGAAATAGTGTTAAGGGTATTGAGTGTGGTTATCAGTCCAAGGAGTCCAGTGTTGGTGCGGCGGCCGACGTATCCGTACCCCAGGACCCTGACTTTTGATTTCTGACTCAATGCACGAAATCATTGATTTTATGTGTGTTTCAAAAGTTTTCTTTGTGATTACATTGTGTCACCTCACCAGGTATAATGTTTTGACCATGGCGCACCTGTTACTTTTCAAGATGGCCCCATGACGACAGCCAGCTAGGGTTCCGATCTTTTTGCGAGACGACAACCCACAGAGCGACGAGGCCTCGGTGTAGGGCCCTTTTTAGCGGAGGCACCGACAATACCTCTACCGCCAAGCCACCGATGATACCAGCCCCACATACTGAGAGTGCACGTCGCCTTAGTGCGCTGCACCTGTTTCAGTGTCACAGACCGCCCATGTTCCATTGGGAGACAGATCGTCAGGCAGCCGAAGATTGGCTGGAGGCTGTAGATCGAGTTTTCAGGTTAGTGGGGACACCGATTGACCTCATGGTGATCCTTGCAGCGAGCCTCATGCACGAGGCATCAGGCAGATGGTGGAGCTTGATGCTCCAGGTGCACGACGAGGCATCTCTCCTTTGTACGAACTTTGATAGCCTCTTCCACTCAGACATCATTCCAACCACCCTCTGTGCAGTGCGCATTCACGAGCTACTACAGCTGCGGCAGGGCAGCATGACCGTAGTCCAATACTCGTCGAGATTTACCAATATCTCATGCTATTCAACGAACAAGGTACGAGACCCATTCTTCTCGGCCTGAACCTTCGAGCTGGGACTAAGGCATGATATCAGGGCATCTATGATCTCCCTCAGCATTCCGACACAGGCATGAGTACGTAGCAAGACCTTCTCATAGAGAGCATTCTTGCTGAGCCTACACTAGCAGCGAGACCTACCACAGGGTGGCACGTAGTAGAGTCGTCTGCAGGTGGGAGTCGACGGATGTCACAAGGGTCCAGGAAGACCGGACCATCAGGAGGATGACCTCAGGACACAGGCTCAGAGGTGTGGGGCACACAGAGTAGAGCCGACATTCTGAGGAGAAGACAGTGCTACGCATGCGGCGGGCAGGGCCACTTAGCTCGTGACTGCACAACCCGCCGTGCAGAGGAGGAGCAGACGGTTGAGGGGCCACCTAGGCAGAGGCTGAGGGTCGACCGTGGTGGTCCATAGAGAGTAGGTAGACAAGACATTGGAGCTGGCCGAGCAGCAGGTGGTGGGAGAAGCATTGAGGCTTTACCACCACCACCACCAGGAGGTCCACCCTGACCACAGTGAGCTGGTGGGCAGAGGCAGGCTCAGCTTCAGGCAGCGGAGGCCTACAACCACGATGTGCTAGAGATGATTCGAGGTACTATCTGTGTCTACTCCACCCTTGATACAGTTCTTATAGACATAGGAGGGAGTCATTATTTTATTATCACGGCCGTTGTATTGAGCTCAGAGATTCCAACAGAGCCATTAGCTCGATCATTATGGATAAAGACTCCTACGAGAGCAGACTCGACGATTACGCACTATTGCCGGTAGTGTGAGCTTACTCTAGGAGGCGAGAGCTTCGACTGGGATCTTCATGTAGCAGCGTCGAGGCCTTATGACGTCATCTTGGGCATAGATTGGTTATTTATAGTCCATGCTTAGATCGACTGTTTTAGGTGAAAGGTGCGGTGTGTTCACACCGATGGGAGAAGGTTCACCTTCACCGGATAGAAAGGAACCTTTTCCGCACAGAATGGACTCATGGAGAGGAGAGGACAGCCCATCACTCATCAATTGGCTATCCTCATCCTAGGAGCAGTTGACGTGCGAAGTCCGAGTTTTCCTGTAGTGGTGGATCAGTATGCGGATGTTTTCCCTGACGATGTTCCATGACTTCCTCCACATAGAGAGGTAGACTTTTATATTTAATTGTATCCCAGGACAGCCCCGATATCCACTCCAGCATATCGGATGGTTCCCGCTGATCTTCAAGAGCTACCAGTACAGCTGGAGGACTTGCAGGGCGAGGGATTCATCCGACCTAGTGTTTCACCATGTGCTTCCCGATATTGTTCGCCAAGAATGGGGACGAGAGCTTGAGAATGTGTGTTAACCATCGTCTCCTGAACCAGGTTACCGTGAGGAACATGTATCTGCTACCAAGGATTGACGACCTCTTCGATCAGCTCAAGGGAGCACGGTGGTTCTTGAATATAGACCTCTGGTCAGGCTATCATCAGATCAGATATCGGGACGAGGACGTGCAGAAGACAACATCTAGATGTCGGTATGGCCACTATGAGTTCTTGGTTATGATTTTCTGTGTAACCAATGCTCCAGAAGTGTTCATGTGTCTCATGAACATGATCTTTCATCCATACCTCGATCGATTTGTTGTGGTCTTTATCGAAGACATATTGATATACTAGACAACTGAGGAGGATCACACCTACCACTTGCGGGTTGTACTGGACACACTCCGAGAGCCCCATCTTTATGGTAAGCTCTCGAAGTGTCAGCTCTAGTTACGTGAGGTCCACTTCTTGGGAAACTTCATCTCTGAGGTGGCAGTTGTGGTGGATCCTGCGAAGCTCGAGGCAGTGCTAGCTTGGGAGCCACCCAGGAGTGTGAAAAAGGTGTAGAGTTTCTTGGATCTAGCTGGGTACTACCGGAGGTTTGTGACAGACTTTTCCATAGTTATGGCCCCAATTTTAGATTTTACGAATAAGGGAAAACCGTTCTTGTAGTCCAAAAGATGACAGAAGAGCTTCAAGGATCTGAGACATAGATTGACCAGTACAACTATCTTGAGGCTATCAGAGAAGGGAGTAGGGTACGTAGTCTACTGCGATGCATCAGGGACCAGACTCAGATGTTTCTTGATGCAGGAGCGGGTAGTGATCGCCTATGGATCACGACAGTTGAGGCAGCATGAGCAGAAATACGATACCCATGACCTGGAGTTAGCAGTAGAGGTCTTCACTCTGAAGATGCGGTGAATCTATCTAATGGGCGAGTGCTTTACTATATACTCTGAACATCAGAGTCTCTGGTAAATCTTCTCGCAGAAGGACCTGAATCTGAGACAGCAGCGGTGGATCAAGTTCTTCCAGGACTATGAATTTGAGATAGTCTATTCTCCTAGAAAGGAGAACATAGTAGCCGATGTTCTCAATAGGAGGGCATGCATTCAGCTACTCGGGGAGGCGATGGAGCAGGTAGCTTCTTTGCAGATATTCTTTGTGGATAGAGATCGAGCAGCCTTTCATCAGTCACTCACAGTCACTCCTCCACTCCTTCAATGGGTCAGAGAGGCTCAACGTGGGGACATTTATTTTGAGATGTGGTGTGCACAGATATCATCAGGACATGCACCTGATGGATTATCTATGGGAGGAGAGAACTTCGTCCTTTTCAGAGGACGTACCATGGTACAAGCTGCTTTACATGAGGAGGTGATAAGGGAGTTTAACACTTACCCTTTAGCGGTACATCTAGGAGTGGAGAAGAGACACTAGAATCTCAGACGACAGCACTGGTGGCCGGGTATAAAGAATGTTGTAGCTGAGTTCGTTTCTCGATGCCTCACCTATCAGCATGTGAAGGCGGAGCACTAGGTACCAGCAGGCATGGTGCATCCCTTGGAGGTCCCCAGAGTGGAAGTGGGATGGGATATCTATAGATTTCGTGACTGGACTTCCACGTACTTACATAGGTCACGACTCCATTTGGGTGATTTTCGACCGACTCACCATGTCGGCCCACTTCTTACCTATTAGAGAGCTTGGCTCAGTGGAGATACTGGGGCTCCTCTATGTTCAGGAGATTGTACGACTTCATGGTGTTCCATTATCTATCGTCTCCAATCGAGATTCTCCCTTCACTTCCAAGATTTGGAAGGGGATGTAGGAGGCATTTGGGACACAGCTATGTCTGAGCACCACCTTTCACCCTCAGACGGATGGTCAGACAGAAGGGACCATTCAGACTCTTGAGGACATGCTCTGTGCATGTGTCCTCGACCTTGGTTGCAGCTGAGAGGACCACCTACCATTGGTGGAGTTTGTGTACAACAACAGCTACCACTCCACCATCAAGATGACACCATATGAGGCATTGTACGTCCGTCCATGCAGATCACCTCTGTGCTGGACAGACCCTAGGGAGTCAACACTTGTGGCACCAGGATGGTCTATGCCATGACAGAGAAGGTCTAGGTCATCCAAGAGAAGATGAGGATAGCTCAGAGCTGGTAGAAGCCTTATGATGACAGGAGGTGGAGGCCACTAGAGTTCGAGGATGGAGACCACGTTTTCTTGTGGGTCTCACCTTGACGTGGATTACGAAGATTTGGTCGGGGCAGAAAGTTATCTTCATGCTTCATCAGACCATTCCAAGTTCTCAGTAGGATAGGCGAGGTGGTTTACCACCTGGATCTACCACCTCAGTTGCACCGGGTACACGTCATCTTCCATGTGTCTCAGCTGAGGAGATACGTGCACAACCTGACGCATATCACCGACCATGGGGAGTTGGACATTGACGATGGGGAGACTTTTGGGGAGGTCCCAGTGGAGAACGTGGATCGACAGGAGCGGGTCCTATATGGGCGGTCGATTCCTCTAGTGTGCATCAGATGGAAACACGGGATCCTCTAGGAGAGCACTTGGTAGTGGGAGGCTCAGATGCGTGCCCAGTACCCTCATTTGTTCCCCTAGATTATGTTGTATCTTTATGGAGATATAAATCCCTGAGGTGGGAGTAATGTAATGACCTATAATTTTCAAAAAAAAATCTTAATTTTCTTTGGGATTTTATTAGTACGCAGTTTCAGACAGAACCTTATTCCGAGGCCTAGTGTTCCCAAAATCATTTTCCGAAGCTTAGCTCGGGTACGTTTAGTGAACGAACGAGCGGGTTTTTCTAACTTTTGAACCGGTACTCGAAATAGAAATCAGAGGGCCCTAATGAAACCACAACGCCAGTAATTGCATCTGATGACATTTACTGGAGTTGCGTTTTCTCAGGAAAGAGTTGATAAAATTTTTGGATTAATAGTAAAGAGAAATAAAATAGTGCAACGAATTTTATATAACTTAAGTTGTTAAACCCATGTGTGGGAGTTGGGATGTGACCCACTAAAATTTTATATCTTCTTGATAGGATTTAGAGAGGTGGGGCCTACATGAGCCCCACCCCTTCATATTCTCTAACCTCATTACATGAGTTATATCTCTTATAAATTTAATGACGTGTCTTTCCATCTCCTCTCTTTTAATCATGCGAACCCATTAATTCAATTAATTGATTTGAGTTTTCAAATTTTGAACTCGTGGCATGAATTAATAAAATAAGTGGAGCTTATTTTTTAACATCGGTTGTGTGATGGAAGATCTTTTCTTTATGGATATCATCTTCCTTGTTGAAGAACGCGAAGAATGTCAGAGGACCAAGGAGAGACGACGTGCTGATCTCTGCAACCGGTGTGTGAGACGTCATCCTCTTCTTGGACGCTTGCCAATGCCGTCTTCGAAACCACCCCCCCCCCCCCCACGACGCAGTTTCCCCCCGACGATCATCGTTCAAAAACGTCGAATCAAGGTAGGGGTGTGTTTGATTTAAGGATTATTGGTTTCCCTTCCATGATGATGTTTCTCTCTAACCCTTTTTCTATCAAACTAATGCAGAGGGAACCAGAACAAAATAACACCATCTGATTCCTCTGCTGTTCTTTTTGTATGGTGTCCTCCAATAGTTCTTGAGCGGTGAATCAAGGAATGTTTTCGAAGCTGATCAGAGGGCCGAAAACATTGGAAATGGCCTCAGAACATCAGGACGACCTAGGAACATGAGTTTTGTAGAAAACAGATAATCAGAACAAGGGACAGGAGCTTCGGGAGGCATGCTGGCCAGAGGCGTCATTTCTGGAAAATTCCAGAATACGTGGTGTGTACTTCCAATGTACTCGCCGTGTAGTACAATCGTTCAGCAGCAGATGTAATGAACATCAGAAGAAGTGACACAAAACATGTGACACCGTCTACACGACATGTACTGTCCACACAGTTTTACAAAGGAGACTTTGATGGACATGGCGTGTATTTGAGTAAAATACACGGACAAAAATACACGTCTCCGAGGCACGACATGTAATCTCATCATAGAAAGGTAGAAGTGGCTTCGTAAGGGTCGGCATGTAACCTGGGGGATACACAGACATGGGCAGAACCACATGGCCAAGAGGCACGACGTGTACTACCTTCTCTATGGAAGAAGCACCTTCATGATGACTCGGCGTGTATTCTGGGAATACACGGACACGAGCTAGAGTACACTGGTATGCACTCCACCACACGTCCAAGCGTGGCAAACCCACAAGGCGACGACCCCAGAATTTTGGACACGGCGTGTAACCATACCACACACCGTGTAATTAATTTTTTCATGAACAGACCATCGACACGTGCTGTGGTACATGGAAAATACCCATGGACTGATGACACGACTTGTAACCATACCACACAATGTGTATTTTTTTAACTTTTTACACGACCAGCTCTGTGATACGGGCCATATCACACAGGCAGTACCTGGTTTCTAATGACACGACATGTATCGCATATATACACACCGTGTACTTTTGGAATGTGTCTTGTTTGTTTTGTTCTATGTTACTTGGGCACGTTTTCCTTTGTTTTCCCCTAGGACGTGGGACGGAACCTTGGGATACATAATCCCTGGTCTTCATGACAGTTGATGAATCCATCCCATTGACTCGAGGAGCGGACCCTTCTGAAAATCGAGTACGTTGTGTGCGGGAACCCTAGAGCTGGCTGGGAGTACGATGATGATGACGACTGCACTGAAATCCTCCTTGGTTTCGACAACGATGACGACTGCACTGAAATCCTCCGTGAGTTTGGAAGCGATGACGACTACACTGAAATCCTCCATGGGTTCAAAAATGATGAAAACCATACTGTAATCCTTCGTGTGTTCGACGGCGATGACTATTGTTATTGTATCCTACGTGGGTCTGGCAGGGTTTGACTCTGTTCTCTCTATCCTATGTGGGTCTGGCAGAGTAGGGGGTCTGTATCCTATGTTGGTCCGACAGCATAACTGGTTTAGTATCCTATGTGGGTCCAAGCTTAGATGAATCAGTGGCTACATATGATCTCTCTATCACCTTACGATGAAGTATACCTATGTGGGCTGAGTCTTGACTTTCAATCATTATCTTCGATATGATTGACTTGCTTTCCTATGCGGATTGGGTTGTACATTACTGTGTTGATTGGGTTGTACATTCCTGTGTGGAAGTGATTGAACTTGGGCTCTAATGTTGGAGCAAAACTGGAAATTCTGACATAGGTATATGTATGGGAATATACCTATGTAGTGTTGGATGTTACTTCGTGATTGTATCTTTCCTTGTGGATTATAATTTTTTGGAATCTAGGAGACCTTCAGGGGTCTCGGGGTCCTTACGAGTAGCGTATACTAACCCCTACACGGGCTATGCCCACACTACGTTGTGTTGGATGCAGACGACGGACAGCGCTGATCATGGTTGGCGCATGTGGAGAAATTTAGTACCTGGAGGTGGACAACTGGGCAGGATGTACACGGAGTGGACGGCTGGACCTGAGGAGATGAGGAGGCTATCTGTACCCACCCTTCAGGTGGGACTTCCAGTGGTCAGATCGACGTTGCTGCTTTACTTTCAGTTTATGTACTTCTTTCCAGTTGTACCATACTTTCAGTTTGGGTTTGTATTCTGGCCCATTTACTTTCCGCACTTACTATTGTACCCTGTTTTACTTAGTGTTTACTTATTCTTGCTTACTCGGTGGTGTTTGATTACATTATAAAGGCAATGACTTCCCTTTTTTTTGGGATTTATGCCTTGGTGCTAGTCGCTAGCCCCTAGACTATGGAAGGCGGGCTAGGGGTTATCACGACACGGGTCCTGAGGACGGGTCGTGACAATCTAATTATTAGTGAATCTAATAAAGTCTCATTATATTACATTTTTCTAGTATTTGAATGTTTTAAATCTTTTTATTCCACATGATAAGGAATTGTACAAAAATATTATTTTTGATAAATATATATATGTGTTTTTAACAATATGTCATTCAATTTGTAATTTTTAAATGTCTCTCATAGAACATCGATGTATTTCAATAATTTTTATGAAAAAAATAATTCTAATGATTAAACGTAAATAACATTAATTTAATATAATGTTGTTATGTTATATCGGGTAATATTATAACTTATACAAGATATTTATTCTTTATTTCATTATTTATCCTTATATCTTCTACTAAAATATTTATTTTATCATAATTACAGTGAATATATATTATGTTTAAACATCAAATAGTGTTTATCTTTTTACACTTAATTTTTTTTATTTCATTCATGTTCCTTATGCGAAAATAAATGAAATAAATTATATATAAAATTATTATTCATTAATTGTGTTATAATGTATATCTTATTTTTATATCCATAAATTCTCTCACTACCATCCATGTTGTATAATTGAGATTATTTTTTATCCAATCTAGTTTTTTATTTTCCTTCCATATAACTATATATAAAATTGAAATTTTCATATTCAAATAAATATTATTGTATGTTTTCAACATAATAAAAATCACGATAATCGTGTTTTGGTTTATAAAACTAATTATGGTTATTTTAAAGATTCAATATATGATATATTATAAATTTAAGAATTGATAAATATATTTTATTCATGAATAATTATAGATATCTTCAGAAATCACTTTTATTTTGTTCTCATGTTAAGAAGAATACTTTCATTGAAAATTTGTCGTTTTAAATTTCGATACTCTATTCAACGAAAGGAAATATTTACAATTACATATGATCATGTTAAATATAAAATGGAAATATGAATAATTTATAAGATACTCATTTATAGGAAATAAATGTTCAATAAAATAGAAGAAAAGTAATTACAATAGAGTAATAATCATAGGACATTATTGTTAACGATCTTGTAAGATAACTATGTAAGATATTTCTTTAAACTATAAATATTTGTTTGTGTCATAAAGAGAAAAATAATAACATTTTTAAATTTCTAATGTGAATTATTAATATTATACCAATTAATGGGATTTTAATATATTTTTTAAAAAAATTAGAATATATATTACATTTCATTTTATTGAAAACCCAATGAAATTATTGATATTTTTTAAAAAAATTTAAAAATGGGATAATAATAACATTGTGTATATGAGAGGGTGTTTATTTTTATAGAACGTTTCTAATTCAGTCAGAATAATTATATCTTTAACATATTGATGATGATTTTTCTATACATGGGAACTAAATTTTAAAATGTTTTTTTAAAGAAATACCTAAAAAAATATAAATATATCATTGTAACGATTTTAAAAAAATATAATAACGGTAATGAAGAAAATAAAAATACAACCTATCAATTAATTAATTATAATTTCCAGAATCATGGTCATATCATGAAATATTTCCCTTTAGTAATATTTATACAATTAATTTTCATAATGTCACAACAATACAGAGAATGGATAACATTAAAATGAAAATACACACCTAGTTCCCCAAAATGATGTTTTTATAATGATTATTGAAATATTATATCTTTAATTTGAGACGATATGACTCTAAATTGACGATTTTTCTTTATTTCAATGACATGATTGGCCCTTACTACAAAATCATTAAATTAATTTGATTTTTTATAATAGAAAACATGATTCACTATCATCGGTTGAGATAAATTATTATATTATTATATAACAATAAAAAAACAATTTATTGAATATATATTCTTATTCCATTATAATAAAAGCTATAATTAATTCAAATAATTATAAGAAGAATTATCAAAAAAATTAAATTTTCATATTACTATACCTATTAAAAATCAAGATGAATAATTTTAAATATTGGTTCAAACTACTCAAAACATTTATCTGGATTTATAGAATTGATGAATATATAATGAAATTTATTTTCTTATACAATCCATTAATGGTACTATTTGATGTTGAGTTCTCTATCCACTAAGATGCGAACATCATAAAAAAAAATTTGTCTCTAAATAACACAGTTCTCAACATGTACTGTGAAACCAGTTGTCATTTAAGACATACACGATCATTGGAAAAACATCGATCATTTTATATACATAATAATTATTCTATGAAAAGTGATTCTATTAATACTATAGTTTATGAAAAAAGTTATTTAAATATATTACTTGCTAAAAATTATACTACCATGAAAATTAGGCCAATAAATAATTTAACATAGTGACTATTTAAAGAAATAGATCATATCACAACGGAATAAATACAAGGAATATGGATAATATATTCAAAATATTATAGATAAAAAAGTTATTATAAGGAGTATATGTTAACTTTAAGAAATTGGGAAAGAATGGATTGTTATTATTTTGAGTACATATATTCATGTTGTTTAATTAATTTAATTATTTTTATGGAGTATATAATAATAAAAACATCATTATCAATTATTATTTTTAATTATTATAATCCATTGAATAATGGTAATAACAATTGTAAAAGTGATAGTTGTATAGGTGTATATATAGTTTTCTAATATGAGATAATACTATTTAATCTATAACATTATATAATTTTACCAAATAAAAATTTCATTGACCTGCAAAAATAGATGAAAATCCATGTCAATTATAAAGAATTATGGTACAATGTAACATTTATTAATTTAGTTAAAACTATATTAAATGACCTTTGAAGGATTTCTATTGATGAAATTTAATTATTTAGATTTGTGCGTCTCTTTTCAATATGAAAAATGTGAAAATGTTGTCTTTGAAGTCAAATGTATATATTATAAAAACCAAAACCATAACATTTTGAGTATATATAATTTTTCACATTAACATAACTATATTTATCAACTAATTTTTTTTATTTTTTCATTCAAAATTAATGTTAAAATAGTATCATGAACACCTTGCAATTTATAAAATCACAATATTTTATAATATTATATAATTCATGTTTTATTGCATTATATATAATTCATAGGTGTTTACTAATATAATAGGAAATTACATAGAGTTTTATGGTTGGTCTATAAAAATCACCAATTAGCCCTCAAATTCCAAACTATGTCATACCATCTTATATTCATAAATATTGGACCAAGATGTGGTTTTGCTTTGGAGATGGGGTTCCCCTATATAGTCTATTTTAAAATGGTGGGATTTATTTATGAATAGGTGTTATATTTGGTTTAGGGATGAACGAAATATACCTATGTATACAATATGTTGTGGCTAGGATTATAAAAAAAAAGGTAAAATTTACTTGATGTGTAATGATAAATCCATAGTCTCACATGTCTAGTTAGTCAACGTTAACTAGAGTTGTATAAGGGTGTTCTGGTTCAAATATAACATAGAATGATTGTCTACATCATGATGTGATTTTATATAGGTTATCAACACGATAGATTAGAATTAAGAATCATAATATCCTAGGTTCATCAGGTCCATTTTCTCTTACTCAAGCTGCATGATGGTGTAAGCTGGTGACTACGTTGTGGACTGTTTCTAGAGGTGGAATCCATACCAATATGTAGTTTTAATTATTTATATAGGTATAAACATCTCATATCATCAAAATTTACCCCATCCTTACTATAGTCATAGTATAAATACCACATGTGGTGCTTGGAAGGGCTACCACATCTTATAAAGGTGGATAATGTCACTAAGTAATATGTATTGGTTAATAATTTTTAAACCATTTTTTCTTCTTAATATTTAATATATATTTACCCTTAATGATCCTCCATTTATTTCAATTGAACCGATGATCCAAATTTTGGATCTTTCCATCCATTTTACTTGATTCGAAATCCACTCTTACAATGTTTTCTATTTGTTTTCAATTGGTAACACTTTTGATTATACTTTTTATTTATTCTTTATATACCTCCCTATTTGTTCATTAGTATAACTATATTATTAGATCTTTATAGGCTCTAAGATTTAAATTAAATGTAAAATTTTTTTATTAGGTAGATATTTTTAATCTTGTTTTATTGAAGTTATCCCATTTTTCTCATAGTATTCTCAATTTATGTAGTCATTTAACTACATTTCCATTAAATCTATATAGATGATTTTTTTAATAATAATTATTTTTAATTTTATTTGAATTATAATATTTATAAAAGTTTTATTTATAAATTTATAAATAAATTATGTATAAAAATAGATATTATAAATTTTTTAGATCTGGTAATTTTATTTGAATAAAAGTTGAATTTCATGTGCTATGATTTCTAAAATAACATGATTTGGATAGCTATGTGATTTGAAAAATCATTTTACCCAAATTGGTTTTGGATGTTCATTATATTTTGGTTTTATTAAATTATTTAATTAAATAAAATGGTTTGTGTTTTTTTTTGATGTTTTGAATAAAAATGATGCATAATTTAAAAGGGTCAAAATGTGTTTCAAAATGTTTTTTTAATAAAAAAATTTTAATCAGAATTTCAAATGTTGATTAAATAATTTTTTAAAACAAACTAATGTGAAATAAATTTTACTGTTTAAAAGGGACTACACACTCTATATCACTTTTCAAAAATACAAGTTTGAAATTTTGAAAATTTTCATTCATTTATGTTTATAAAACAATCTTCAGAACATTTTATGGCCTGGATTATGACATAAATTATCGAAAATATTTATCACTACGATAGATGAATTCATTTTGGCTATTCCTTGGGAGGATGATAGAGTAAATGTTAGATTTAAATTCTATTATTACCCTGATTACAGGAATTTTTCGATTGTTTAGATATTGTTACAGATTTTATGGTTACACTGAAAATTGAGTGAGATTTCAATTTTATTTATATAATAAAATTTGCAATGTTACATGTTTCCCAAATTTTTTTACACACGAATTTATGGGTAATTGTTTTTATGATGTTGTATATTTGTTAGTCCCATGGATTGTGTTATTTGAGACACAACTAAGGCCAACAAATAGTCTAATGGTTTTGGGAATTCCTTAGACCATAAATCTAGAAGAAAAATTGAAATTGTTATTGTACTAGAAGATATAAATAGGAGAATTGATTCTTTTTGGCCATATGTTTTATTGGATTCCATGGTTGTATAACCTACATATGTGTCTTTATTTTTACAAATTAATGAAATATTATATTATTGTTTTTATTTATTATTAAATAATATGTCGTTTGTTGTTGTAAATTTTATTTCTATGAGTTTTGAAATGTATTAATTAAAAATGGATTTAAATTTTCCATTCAAAATATATATCATGTTAAATAAATATATTCTAATTAAATTATATATAATATGTTTTTATCATTTAATGAAAAAAGATAAATGAATTTTTCAAAATTATCATTGATCTATTATTGGTTTTATTTTATGTAATCAAGAAGGAAAAAAACTCAAATATTTCTATTTTAAATAAGCATCATTGAAATTTATTTAAAATATAATATCAAATTTTTTTTTTTTGGGATCTTACTGGGATAGATTTTATTCAAACTATATAAAATTGAATTCATGTATATATCATTTACAGTTTTATTATAAGGTATCTTCGACTTATTATTTACCATCTTGTTTTTTTCATTTTAACAAGAAGTATTTATTAGGATGTATAGAGTGAATATGTTTTTAAATATATAATTTCTATCAGTTCTGGTGTAGTTTTTATTTATGGATTCCACTATATTGTCTTTGAATGCCTATATTTCATAAATTTAGTTTATAGTCCTTACTTTTACTATGCGTGTAAATTGTTATATTTTAATGTTGTGTAAATTCTCATAATTTTTTCTTATTAATATAGTCACTTACACTATTTATTCATTCCTATTTACTGATGGTATGGATATTCAATGACTGTATAAATAATTTTGGATTTCTAGGTTTAATCCTTCATATCGGTTTTTTGTCTCTTAGTGGGAATTCAATGTTAGTGTTTATTTCTAGTGGAAATGACAGAATTTAAATTAATGGGGTGATTATTAATAAACCACAGGTATTTCATTATATCTGTAGTTCCATGTTCAAGGGTTACTGTGGTTTGTTCAAGAATAAATGGTATTGAATATCCATTTTTATTTTTGAGGTGTGGCTTGGTAGTGTAGAGAATTAGATCATCATCCGAACATGGGGGGAATGTGTGTGGATGTAAATGGTCAATAATACATTTAAAAAAACATTTATATGCCATGGGAGATTGGGATTTATGTTATTATAATGAATTTTATTTTAATTAGCTTTTGTATTTATATAAATTAATGATTGCATCTCAATTCGTGATGAGTATATCTCTAATTTTGGGGGTTTTCATTTTGTTTCAATGGTGAATATTGATAAATATATATTGTCACAAATTTTTTTTCATGGTCTAGTGAACCCTATAGAAAAATTAATATAGTGTTAGAACCATTATAGAGCGGGATTCATGATCAACACATAGTTTACCTACCCATGCGATTCAAACAAACACTATGGTCTTCCTCTACCAGAATTGTTATTTTTCATCCCTTATTTCATGGAATAACCACAATGGTGTCAAACTTGAGTTTTGTGTTTTATTAACGTGTTTTGGGTATTGAAACTATGTTTTAGAACATTTTTTCATTATTGTCATGGGAATTTTATATTTTTCTATTTAATAACAATTTCATTCCTAATAAAACTATTTTTTGATTGATGAAATTGGAAAATTATAATTTTTTTGTTTAAATTATTAACCATCATTGAATGATTTCAAAATATTAATTCTGTGTGATATTAAAAAAATTAATTATGAAAATAAATTCTAAAAGTACTATGGGATGAAAAGGGGTTTATTTCTTAAGTGATATTATAATTTGTTTTGAATATCATGAAAATTTTTAATGGGATTTTTTTAGTAATATGATTTGAACAATTATGGTGATTTTGAAGATATCATTATAAAATATCTTGGATTAATAAATTGAAAATAATTATAGAAAAAAGTATTTCATTGAAATTTAAAATATGAACTAAATTTTATATTTCATAATTTAAAAATTGAAAATTTAATTTAAATGAATGATTGGTTATTTACAATTTTGAGTTTTTGATAAAATTGGAGACTATTTTTTCATTAGTAAATTGTATTTTTTATGATTTATGATTTTATTCTGTGATATAAATTTAAAAGCATAGTCTGATTGGGATAAATTTTTTTATGTTTGGATTTTTACTTTTAGAAAGTATTAAAAAATTATTGTATTGTATATTTGGTTGGATAACCTTAAAGTTGGTTTTCCTCACAATGTTTGGGTTGGTCCTTTTATTTTTAATCATCCATGAATAAGATCCTAGTAGTGGGAAACAATATTTATGTCTTATGGTCCTCGTCCATGCTTTATTGAATGGGGGAACGTTTCCATGGATCATGGAGACAATATTGTTGAATATTTTCTATCACTTTTTCATGGTGTTGTATCTAGAACCCTATTAGTTAAGGTTAGTTAGGCTGGTATCATTCAACAAATAAGAGATCATCCATCTAAAGATAAGGATGAGTTTACTGGTAAGTTGATGGATGATATGGTTGTGAAGGTCCATTATATTGGGTCGGAAATGACTACTAATATTTTTTTTCATCCTATCACAATAACATGAGAATTACAAGGAATATTATTCATTATATCATCATATTTTTCATTAGGGAGACTATTTAAAATATGTTTATATTTTTGATGATTTCAGTTACTATAAACAAATGTCTCAAATGTTGTAAGGAATTGGAAGATTTTGGTTTGAATTGTATTTCCTATCTGATATGTATATATGTTTTGTGGGTTTTTTAAAATAGTGATGGAATATATTTTATATTTAAAAATAATTATTTGGGATTTCATTATCTATATGTTTTATCACTTCCCATGTTATTCCTATTTTATTCTTTTGATTCATATTTTTTTGAACATGGGATACCATTAGGATCATGTTTGAGTAACATAAAAAGAAGAGGCCTAAGTGTTATTTGAAACATTCTAGTATTGGTTTTTTTTCATTTTGTTTTCAAGGCTCTAATATTCTCGGTTGGAGGTACTAAATTGCATATTATATCTATTAAAATTTTACTACATTAGTTTTAGTAAAATATACATCATTAAATAAACATCATGTCTAACAGTTTGATCAATATTTAACATAAAAATTAAAAAAATCACATTATGGTAATTATAGAATTGGAAGGAATAAAAACTGTAATATATTTATGTGATATAAATAAATATTAAATAAGTTTTTTTTCTATATATATCTACAAAACTAATACATTAAAGAAAATAATTAAATATTTTTTTAGAAATGTTAATTTTTTTTAAGTGCAATCTATTTTGATATGTATAAATGATTAATAGTAGATTAATTATTAATTTAGAGGAAAAATATTAGTTAAAATATTGATAGAAATTTTTCTACAAAACAAATTTTCCCAATATTTTATGTTTAAATAATAAATAATATCTATAAATTAACGGATTTGATATTTGAAAACTTTAAATCAATTTTTTAATTTATCATAGAAATATTATGGTAAGTTGATTTTCTGGATTTTTCATATGATATTGATTATTATGTGAGTTGTGATAAAAAACATTATAAAAAATTAAATGAATTTATGGAATCGATTTTCTTTGAAAAATAATTTATTTATAAATTTCATTAGAAATTAAATAATATTTTTAATATATAAAAACATATATTACATTTTAGAAAAAATGATAGATTATCCAAAAAACAAGGTTTTAAATAATTTTTGTATTTATTTAATTAAATTAAATATTTATAAATTGAAATTTTATATTATTAAATAGAATAAAAAATTGCGATAATTAGGAAAAAATTATGTGAATATGTAAAAATCAACATTGAAAAAGTGATAAATCATTTATTTTAACATGAGTCACCATGGAAATATATAATATGGTAAAAGTAAAAATCTAATAGTAAATGACCTCAAAAGAAATTATATGTGTGTTGAAATGTATGGTTTTGAGGTTTCTAGACCTTATTTCTTATCCAACACCTCATTCCATAATTTTGGATCAACATTCCTTCATATTGAATTACAATTATTAATGGTTTTGGGGAATCTATAGTAATTTTACACCATTTCAATTATATGAGGGGAACTGTCTACCCATATACCCTCATAAAAACACCAAATGATTATAAAAAAACTACTCTACCTTCTATTAAAATCTCATATGTACTATAAAATATTTTTATTTCCCTCAAAATACAATCTCTCAATACTTTAACCACATTCCTAGTAGAGATAATCCATATGAGGTGGTATAAGTATTTACAGTTAATTCAGCTTTTTTATTTCATTATTTAGACCTCTTCTTTATCAAACTATATTACACTCTATTATAACTAAAACAAAAAATAAATTATGCATACTATTATGAAATTATAATGATGTAATATTCATATCCTCTCTTCAATTTTAAATTTAAATATAAAAATAAAATTTCGTGTGTGTGTGGACTACCTCATCCATGAAAAAAAAGTTTGTTTTCATTCAATGCCTAACATGGCTGGTACTAAAGGCGAATTTTAAGGACCTGGTAATAAAAAATAACAAAATTTCATTTTTAAATAATAATTCATTTCTCTAATTTCAGAGGATATTTTTGGTTAATTGATTTAGATGAATATTTCATCTCCCTTATATAAAAATGTTATTACATAAAAAAATTGATTCTTCAACTCAGTATCCCCTTTTCCGAAAATATTGTAATTATATGCCTAAACAAGTGTTACTTTCTCTATATATGTTTAATATATTAATATTTTCATATACATTTTCACCACAAATCATATAAACTTGTGATTTTTAAAAAAAAATCCTACCAAAAACGATTAGTAAGAGATATATAAAAACAATGAAGGAAATCCTTTAGTCCATGAATAATCATTAAACTGTTTTTTTTTTCAAAATTACAATTGAGAACAAATAAAAATTTCGTATTTATGGTCGTAAAATTATCCACTCATACCTTTTTATATAACATGCAATACACACTGTTATATTAAAAATATTAGATACAAATGTATATTTTTAATCATGAAAATCTCTTAAAAATTTCATCCCAAAAGTGCAATGTTATCCATTATAATGAATCATTAACATTCCATTAAATAAAAATTCTTAGATCACACTATGAAATTATAAAATTTCCATAAAACCCTAAAGATTGATTTGAAATGTCATGTCGGTAATTGTTGACAGAATATTGATACCACTCTTATAGTAATTTGTAAAAATGAATTAACCATATAGAAATAGTCCATGAATATCTTATGATAATTCAATCTAGAAAACACATACCAGTTAACAAATACATTGGATATCAATATTAGAATCCCACGTCATTAATTTAAAATGAGACCACTCATCATTATCTTATAACAGAAGAACCAATCCACTATTAAAAACGGGACCACCATTCTATATATAAATTTAAAATGAATTGATCAATAATTATTTCACATAAAATGTTAAATAAAAATATTATTCACACAAATAAGAAAAATATTTACGAATATAAAAATACCCCATCCATTAAATTTTTTACTGAAAATACACATAATAAATGGTAATATTGTTTTAATTTGAAAAAAATCATATATTGTAAACCAGATATCAAATAATGTAAATAAGGGTGGGATAAACCAATGGAATTTCTTATATTCATATAAAACATTCATTTTTTCCATATTGTAAGGAATATCTTAAGGATATATATAAAATATTTAGTAATATTAATTTTAAAACCCATAAAATGAAAAAAATTAATAAAACATCCTTTATATTTCATTGACGTCCATATAAATAGATACATAAATTCCTTTTAAGAATATGAACATTTATGGAAAATATATTAATAATTATTCATTAAAACATAAAAAAATGGATTTAATATTATGTATCTCGTAACCCATGTCTGAATCTACACATATATTATTTATCTTAGAGAATAAAAAAGTAATTTAAATTGTATACTTAATAAAATTATACTTGTTTATTAATCTATATATTAAATTTTTAACGTATTAATATAAAATTATATAATCAATTATTTTCTTGTTGGATTCTTTGATGATATTTGGCTAGTTTTTTGTAAAATTACATTGTTATGGAGACTATGATCAAATATGAAATAATACCATCATATATGGAATTAAATTCATGAAATAATTATAATTTTTATATATTAAAAATAATATTAATACCAGTAATTAATTATGGAGATGAATAATTAACTATGTTACAATCCTAGAGACACTAGACCATTCGTATGTATTATTACAATTATTAGTTTTTACAACAATGATGGATTTCAAATAAATATAATTATATCTCTATAATAGATTATATATCAACAATACCATATTATTTCATAATTATACGTGCTTTCTATGTTTTGTGTTCTTAAAAATGAATCACATCAAATCAATTATATTGTAATCAACACATACACAAAAATGATGTTTACATTTTTCAATGGATGGAATGGTATGATATAATATGATATATTTTCTATAAATATTGATTAATATGTCACTAATGTCTTATATATACAATAAATCCATTATTATTACCTATCATGATATGTGTTCATAGAAAATGAATTATAATTGTTCAAGAAGAAGATATCGGCCCTACACACAAATGAGGCTTTAATAAAAAAAGTTGAATAAATATGTGGATATATATAATAATTATTATATAAAAACATGTCATATTTTGTGATATACTTAAGCAATTATAAATTTATTGTATAAAAATTATTGATGTGGTTCGATGAAAATATATAAATAAATAATTTTCTGAATGATATACATATTATTTAGCAACCTCTTCTTCATTACACCATAAACAATATGAAGATGTTACTCTAGAAATACAACTATTAGAGTAAATATAAATTTTATAATGTAATTTGGATTTTAATTGTTAATTATAGAGTGCTCAAATGGTGTGATAAGGAGAGGAATGGAGTTTCCCATTTATATGTGAGGGGAGGGGAACTCATGTAATATCTTAATTTATTAAATTAATATATATTAATATTCATGTCCAAATGTATAAAAATGGAAATTATTGTAATTTTAATTTTTTTAAGTCATGTTACTCCAATTTAATAAAAATTTTACAATTATAGGGGATATTTTCACAGTTATATTTTTTTATTAATCCACCATTAGTCCTTTGAAAAATTATCACGATAACTTTTTTTATATATTAGGGGAAAATTAATTGTTATAAATGAAATAATTACACATAAATTATAAATTGAATATATTTTAATCTATATAACATTCCCTGAAAGATATTTATTATTTTTAGAAACTTTAAATCATTTACTAATATATTATTTATTTTAATGTATCATTAATGTAACTTTAAAAATGATCAAAAAAATTTATCTTCGATAATATCATTATTAAAAATTAATTGAATATAAAGCATTAAAATATATAAAATATGTTTTTTATTTTTATATATAAATTATGGGAACTATAACACACCAATACAATATTACATTCTGATGTATTTAAAATCATTTATATTCTTTTTTTCTACTTACAGAACAACTTAGATTTTGTTGTGTAATTATTTAAGGTAATTATTTAATCCAAAAAAAAGAAATTATATTTATAATTTTTTTTAATTATTATCAGTAAAATATTTTAGGCTCATTCAAAATTCTCCCCTACCATAAAAGATAAGGTATATTTAGAAGAAAGTGACATTTTGTAATTTAATTTATATAAAAAATATATAGATGCCTTTATTAAGAGAAAATGGAACTGAATATACTTGTATATAAATTGTGGATAGATAAAGTTTAATGTGATCCAAAAAATGAAAAACATAATTTTTTATAGTTATTTTATGTCATTATCATTTTATTTTTATCATTAGTTATCGGCTTTAAAATTTCTGAGGTGTTAAAAATTTATTTCATATAGTATTTATATAAAAATGGAAGGGTTCTATTTAAAAAAATTGAAACTCATAATTACCAATATTTAAATCATTTTTCATTATTTAATTATTTATAGTGAATGAAATTATTTTAGGATTAATATCGGAAGCCCAATATTTTTTATTACGACAACAATGAACTATTACCAAAATCCACTATAATTATGATTGCAATTAATTAAATTACAATATATTTACCAATATACAAATTATTTTATCATAAATTTTATTTCATATAATTTTTCATCTTGTAAATTGAAATGAAAATTTAACCAAAACCTGTAATCTTCACTTTTCATTAAAAATAAATTTGTTGAGAAAAATCGAATAAATTCTTCACCTGTTATTTTTAAAATAATTTGATTAAAAATAATTTCAGTTTCTAAAATTAATATTCATTATGACCAAAATTTATCTTTTAAATAAAATCATCTTGTGTATGAAGCACCCATTTCTTTGGAAATGAAATATTTTTCCTTCTGACTAAAAAATGATAGAATATGAATATATATATATATATATTTCCAATTAATATGTTATTTAAATTAATTATGTTAACATTTCATTGGTTTTTTAGATTATGAACCTTTGTTAAATATAATAATTACATTTTTATTCATTACATAAATAATATGGAAAATATTTCTCTTACAACATTTTCAAATTCACGGGTTTCTTATTCAGACCATTTATTTTCCCCCATAACATAATTTACTTAATTACCTCATTCATAAACACATTCTCTCTATTTTAAATTACCAATTCTGATTATTCATCTTAATAATGTTTTTCTCCAAATGAATTACATCTGGGATCATATGAGGAGATTTAATATGATCATATTTTCATAATAATGAAACATGAAATATGACGTTTACCCTATATAATCTCATAGGAATATCCAATTAATTGGAATCTGACTAAACATTATCAAAGATTACGATGTAATAATTAACAATGGATATTACTTTTTATTTTTAGAAGAACACTTAAAACTTTTTTCAAGGCTAAAAAGAATGAAAAATGGTCACCTACATATAAAGAAAATTCAATTCCCCAATTATCTATATAAAATTTGTTCTTTCTATGATCTTCAATCATGTGTTATTAAATAATATTCAAATTCTTAAGGATTTAAATTAATAATTCTCAGTCGAATAATATTCCTTCGCTACATCATACAAAAAATATGGATTTGAAACTTCTTATCGTATAAATCATTCAAATGGTCCATTTAAATAATGGAATGAAATAAAATTTTATAATACAATTCATACAATGTCAGATACAGATATCATCTTCCTTGATAATCCATTGAATCAGATCACATTTTTTCTTTATTTTTTTTATTTTTTACGCAAACTATCATTTATATTGCGGGTGAAATAATCCACTAAAATATATGTTTTTATTATAATAATTTTTTATCCCTATATATATATATTAGTTTTGAATATGTGATAAAGATAAAATATAATATAAAGTTGTACTCTTCATAATATAATAATTTTAGTTACCTAATGTAATCCAATTTTATTTAAAGATATATTATCTTGAATTAGAATAAAATTATTAGATTATATTAATCGATCAATAATTACCCAACTCATAATATTGGCTAGATTTGTGTTTGGTAATCCCATTATGCAATAAATTGATATATTCTCCCATTTCAATTATACTATAGTGAAACGTTGAGACATCGACATTAATAATTTTATTTTGTCATTAACCTTTTAATGAGTCTATAATTTCATAGAAAATGATTAATAATATTCTTCTTTCCTTTCAACCATAAATGTCAGTAATGGTCGCTATAAAAATTTGTGATACTGTAATGAATAGAAAAAAATGAACTATGAGCCTCACTTAAAAATTATTTTATAAAATATTGATATAATGAAACCTATAACCGTCTTTTGAATGTAAAACCAAATTATTCTTTAAAATGAATCTTATGCATCTTACCATTATTAACCAATGATAATTCATTATATAAATCATGATACTCCTTATTATATTTTAAAATTATATATAATCAAGGAATTATTTTTGTTATCTGTATCAAAATTGTGGGATCTCATTTATTCACATTTACTAATCCCCCATTTATCAAATCAATAACATAAGGATCATTTTCATAATTTATCACAGTAAATTATTCAGTGTATTTCATTATAAAATAAGCGAGAACTATGTATAATTTCTATGGATGATTATTATATATGGATTCATAATACATTATAATTCCATCCATCTCATATGTCTCACATTCAAGAAGTTTTATGTTAGTATAAAATAAAATAAAATTACTATTATATATTTTTCAATTTTCTCCATAAACATGATGTATCAAATTATTTAAATCCAATACTAACAACAACATTCAAGATGATCTGAGAAACAATTTTAGACATGTCGTTTCTGTTGACGGGAAGAACAAGAAATTACCTGATCATTCAACCTTTAGACACAACACAATTCCCTCAAGGAATCATCACTATAGATAATAAAAGTCACCACTTATATAAATTTGTGCCCAAATATAAAATTCAATACTATTTATTTCATTTCCCAGAAACATTCATAAAATTAAATATTCAGGATGAACCTAAAATATATTATTATTATCTTCAATAGTGAGATTTATCCCCTAAAAATATTTTAACAAAATTTATGAAATACACTTCTAACCCAAGAAAAATATTATTCTTAGTTAAATTTGCGGGTCATGGACAATCATCAACCCAAATTGTTTTAGAATGATCAATAGTCATTCAATATTAAATAATGATATACCTGGGAAATGGAATCTATTTCAATCAAAGATTATATTATCAAAATTATGGAAATATAACCTATTCATTCAAGGTTCATAGATCGACCCTTAGATTTTTTTCTAAATCCACATTAAATTAAAACTAAAAATAAATTTATTCATTAAAAAAAACTAGAAACATTTAAAAAACATTTATGCAAAAATATATTTATAAGATCACTAATAACAACTTGATCATTATTAAATAAAAAGGTAATAACCACAAACTCCAAATACAGATCCCTAGTAAGAAAATATATTTAAATAGTATCATATATCACTTTGACCAGATGAAATACTATCAGTTGGTAAACTATCTGAAATTTTTTTCTCCATAGTAATGATACAAAAAGACATCAATATGAATAATTGGAAGCATAATCCTAACATTAATGTAATTATATATATTTATTCCATGTGTAGCCTCATGGAACAATTTTTTTATACAAAAAAATGGGGAACCCCATAGTGAAGTGATATAATGAATGAACCCATATTCAAGAAATTAATGTAACTTCTTTTTCAATTATAGATATTTTTATTAACCCATTTGATAATTGGGTTTTAAAGATTACATAGAATTATTGACTAATAAAATAAGAAATTTGACCCCACAATGAAGTAAAATAATGGGGAAATCATCCGAAAAATTAACCTTTTTTTGTTTTATACCATAACCTCATTAATATATATAGTTCTATTATAATAAAAAATATGAGAAATATAACTTTCATTATAATTTATAGTCAATTTTTAAGCTATGTGATTTCATTCCAAATTTATGAATATATTCATATATACAAACAAAAAAATAATTATGATAATTATCCTCTTTCTCTATATAATTTATCTTATGAAGATATATTAAAATATAATACATAACAACAATTAATTCAAATTCTATAATATGAAATAAAAAATGATTGTATAAAATACGAAAAAATAAATGATAATATGAACAAATTTGTAAATTCTTTTTCCTGTAATAATACCCCTATGTGTTTGATGAAAACCCATGACATCATATGTTGAAGTGAAATTTTTATTTTACAATAAAATTTCCTAGAAATTTTAAAATTTACAAAAAATATGTTGAATAACATAATTTCAAAATATTAATAAATATTTAATTTACATGATTCTAAATGTCCTAATTTCCAAATATCTATTCAAGTGGTGGTATTTTATTTCCTAACAAATTTCATGGAGTTTTGCTACTTCCCATCATTTGTGATCGTTTTTAGAGAGAAATATTCTTAATGACCAATATCATTATTTTTAATAAACCACATTGCATGTTTATAAATATTGGTCTTACCAAAAAGAAGATATTTTTCATTTCAATCATGATCCATGTTCCCCAACATACTATATTATAATCACATCGACGATTTAAGAAGACATTCCTTAATATAATCATTAGCATAACTATCAAAAAATGAAAACACAAATTTTTTACCATTATATTTATATGATTTAGACATTACAATTTAATATCCCATGGTCATGTTTTTCTTATTGTTTTTATAAGAATAATAATTATTATCAAATTAAATTTCTACATTCTTCTATGATCGAACAAGATTCTCATAATTTTTAATTTTGTACAATGAAAATACTATTTGGTATATTTTATTTAATCATGAATAAAACTAATTAATTTTAGTATAAATATTATTTAAATAATTTTATTCACAGCTTTACAATCAGATTAATTGATCATCATATGTAGATACTGGATCATCTATCATCTACGTCAATTCTAACTTTGTTTCCATATTATGTCAAACATTGTTTGAAAAATAAATCTCCAAAAAATTATTTTTAAATTTAACTAATTCGAAATAATTAACCCCTTAAAATCTATAGTATTCGTACCCATTAAACAATATTTATCATTTTCACCATAAAAAGAAAAAATAAGAAGTACCCATTTGATGATGTGAACAACCCATGTCTTTTAATATATTTTACGAGGATTTGGCTCATACATCAGCTTCCATTGGGTGATGGTATGCAATGAATTCCCATGGGAGTAGAATCAGAAAATATACAACATTCAAAACATTCCGCCATGTTACATAAAAATACGTTTTACCATGGATATCAAAAAAAATTAGATTATTTAAATATTATAAAATCAAACTACTCAATTCTGATTTGAACCATTTCATGCTACTAATTTGGATGGATAATATCTTCCTGGTGCTATGCTAATTTAGTATACATGTTTACTCTATATAAAAAGTTTCTAAATAGATATATTATAAATGAATATAACTTTTAATAATGAAATTATATATCATGATAATCATCAATTATAATATCTTATTTATGTTCTCCCCCATTTATCCTGACCACTAAAGGTATATAATTATTCTCTTTTATAATAATTATATGGTCGCATCCTTAAACAATCCATAAATTTTATATTTAGACTAGACACCATTTATTTCCTTATGAATATTTTTTTTTCATTGTGGTTTTTGATTATTATTTCATCCACCTAATATAAAATAGACATAAAATAAAAATGTGGACACTTTTAAACAATATATATTTTCTCAAAACACAAATATTTTAACATATAATACGTATAAGTTTTAGGATAAATCTTCATAATATCCGTTATGGCCACATTTTCTAACATAATAATCCCTAAAAAATAATAAAATTATTTATAACATAGGATATTATTAAACGGTTCTGCAAGGGATATGTAAAAATAAATAATTATTCCCTTTACCCTATATAGTCAAAAAAAATCAATCATATAATAGAATAAAATATATGTGTATGTTATATTATAATGTTTTTATCTCATAATGGTTGAATAATATTTGATGAGGTGGAGTAATAAATTAAACTATAAAATTATGTTAAATTGCATACCTCCTCATCAGAGAGCTTCCTTTTATTTATACATTAATCCCATTGTGGTATGCCATATTTTTACTAATATACTTATTTATTGTGTGGATTTTTTTATGTTATGGAATTTTCATTGGTATGGGATGATTTAGAGTGCTCAAATATTTTAGGGAAGGATTAAGAGGAGGTTCCCGTTAATAATTAATCAGAGGGGCACTCTTGGAATTTCAAAATGTATTAAATTAATATAAATTAATATTTCTTATAAAATATATCTAAATTAATATTAGTTGAATATAATATTATTATGAGTGAAAATACTCTCCAAAAAATGTAACCACATATAGGTGAATTTTTTACTCATTTTTCATTGTATTAATCTATAATTAATCCTCCCAACAATTTCTGAGATAATAATGTTTTAATATATTTAAATAAATGTTAATTCCATGAAAAATTTAATTTCACTAAGCAATGGACCATTTTTTATATTATTGGACAAATTCCATTCACTTGTAAAAAAATTGTATTTCAATAAATTTTAAATCAATCAATAAAATAATATGTTTTATAATATGTGATTAAACGTTTTTTTGAAATATTAAACAAATTCTTCATTGAAGAAAATTGAAACCATTGAATTTATATATAATCCTTTATAAATACCTATTAATTTATGGTTGTCTATAAAATTATTGGGACACAATTACTCACACATTTAGTATTACTTTTTGAGATTTAATATCATATAATAGATTTTTATACAACATAACCAAGAACTGTGTTAGTGTTACATAAGTATTTAATATGGTGATATAAACTCTAAAATTTACCATTAAATTTCATTCATAAACTAATATCATTATTATCAAAATAAAATGTTATAATAATTAAAAAAATTATTTTTAACCTCAAATAAACTTATAACACAAATTTAATACTAAGAGTGTTTAATTTTTGATTTATTATTTCGTAAACTAAAATAAAAATCATTGTCAATGTAAAATAGAAAACATTTTGTATTTACTAATTAGATAAGTATATGGTGGAATATTTCCCAAAAAAATTATTAAATTTTTTAGGATCGTTGTTATTCTTTATCGTTTTTTACATTAATTACTGTATTTACTATTACCAAATTGAAAAATAATCTTTAGGTTTATTATTAAAATAGAAAAAAGTTAAAGGGAACTATATAAAATATTTTTACATAATATTACAGAATATAGAGTAATGTTTTATAGATATAATTTCTTTTAATATCTGAAATTATTTCATAATTAAAAACAAGAACAAAAGCAAAACTATTTATAAAAAAATGTGTTTTCAAGACAGATAATGCCATAATACCATAATAATGTATTATTATTATTTAGATGTAATTAATTATTTAATATATAGAGAAATGATAATTTTATATATTTAGATACAACTGAAATAGTATAGGTTCTTTTTTGAAATAAAATATCAATTTTACGAAAAATGGTATTCATTAATAATAACTTACATTTTAATCTTATCAGAAAAATCCTAAAAATCAGTCCAATTATTTAATTGACTTAATTAAATACTCATGTTTAGATTTCAAAATAAAAATTATATAAATTTAAAATTTAAAATTTAAATAAAATAAGATAATTCATCAATATCATATTTTTTTGAAATAATTTATTATTCGATTGGATTGTAAAATTACATAATATAAATAATACATTATATAAATATAATTAATGAATATATGAAAATTATTTATCTTAAAATTTTCTAGTTTGTTATAGAATAAAATAACATTTATATAATATATACATATTATTTATGTTCATGAAAATTTTTACAATGTAACTCATTTCTATATACCTTTGTAACATGAAATCAATATTCTTGTGTATGCGGAGACTATCCCCTCTATTGAACAAATTTTTTTTTTAATTCACTATAACCCATGTGGATGGTTTTAGATTTTATATTTACATGATATAACATATATATATATTTAATATATCAAATTAATATATTTATTAAAGAATAAAAATAAATGTAATAACTGTATTAATGTAATCCATTAATTATGGAAAATAACCTAGAACAATTACATCACTTGTATTGTCTTTATTCAAAATGACTAAAATATCTATTTGATTGAATAATTAAATTATATCTATTCATAAAACATACATTTTTTCCTATAATGCTTATGTTATAATTAAAATTTGAAAAAATGATTATTGACCGCTCTTATGAATCTAAGAAAAACATCATTCAGTAATGTTCGAAAATGGTTAAAAAATAACTAATATACATATTCATAATAACTAAAAATGAAAAGAATACATAGTTTTATGGGTAATTTTTTTCTGAAAATGTTTATTATGATTTTTTAATGTGTTTTATAGTTGTATGTTGTACTTCCCATCGAATATGAAGTAATGTCATGGTTTTCATTGATCCAATTTTTTATTCATTGAGTTATATACTCTATACACTGATTATATATTTCATGATTTCATTGATCATAAAAATAATGAAATTCATATAATTTTTCATGGTTTTCTCTCAATATAACATCTTTCAGTATACATATTAAATTAATTAACATAATTTCTTATGAATAAAAAGTGAATCATTTATATGAATAATTATGATTCCAATATATCATTCCTTCAAAGGCCATGATTTATTTCTGATGAATATTATAATAAATTTAATGAAATGTGAAAATAGATTATTTTATAGCATTCAAAAATTTGTCTTCATCTCATATCAAATTTAAAACTTAAAAATCCTTCTTATTATTTTGGTTTTAAAACAATGGTATATAAAAATAATTAAAAATTATCTCCCATCCATTAAATATAAAATATTTAACCTTCCACTTGACATTTTTCAGATAACAATTATATGATATCAAGGAATAATTTTTTTGGAAAATATCAATTATATGTTATTTAATAGTATTCTCTATTCCATACCTATAATTGTTTCACTATAATTTTATATTTAAGTTTACTGAAATCGATAAAAAGTTGTTGTGTAATGTTTGTTAATATCACTCCTTTCCCCTATAAAGTATATATTTAATGAACTGATGTTTTTGTCACTATATACATATGATATTATTATATGAATCAATGAGTATATTTCTATTTTTATATAATAATCCAGTATATGTCCATGTTGTATGATATGATTAATAAACTGATATTTTTCCCTTAGGTTCATTAATATATGTTTATGATCGATTTTATGTGGACACATATGTATATATGATAAGGGGTGAGGTCCTCTATAACCTTCCAATGAAGTGATTTATATTTAGATCTCATGAGGTAGTCAGCCATTGATATAATTAGTTTGTTTAAATATTCTTCAGAATAATGGGTTAGATCACATTTTTAGTCAAGTATACAATTAGATTATTCACAAGTCATGAAAATAATGGATTTTCTCACAAACGATTTCCTATTCTTATGTTTATTACACATTTCCATATTATTTATTAATTTATTCCACATACAAAAGATTATTATAAGGATAATACATGTTTTCATGATAATGAATCATTTTTAATATATTACACACTTTTTTATCAAAACAACAAGTTTACACATTAATGATATATATTTGGAGCCACATCATAACTATTATAATTCCATAATGATTTCTAATGTTCTTATATTTCCCTATCATGTATTATGTTTATCATAAATGGTATTATAATCATTTTTAATGATATTGATGTCTCTTATATATTTTCCTTCACGATAAATATCTAATGCATTATGATATATTTTCTATCACTATCTTTCATAGGTAACCAGTTTCTTCTACTTACCTACCGTATGATATGAATAATATTATATCATGTGATATGGTAAAAAGGTGACTGATGAGAATGATTATGGAAATGTTATTGTAATTTTTTTAAAACATATTATTCTTGTTTTTAATATTAATGAAAGTAAATTTTTATGTCCTATGATTATTATAATTGTTGGGATTTATAATTTCTAAAAATTAAATTAGTGTAATAGTTTTTACACATTGATATTTTATGATATATTTTTTTCCAAATTATTTTAAACTATATGATATTTATCATTTCACACAACAATGATTACAACCTTTGTTATATGAAAGAACCATAATTTTCTAAATTTTTATGATACACTATATAGGGAATAGGATACATGAAAAACATAGATTTACGTTCATTACATGCAACACTATTTTTGGCTACTACTATAGACAATGTTGAGTTCCTTCGATGTCATGTGTTACACGCAAGTCCTAGTTTCTCAAAACTATAATTCATTAATAATAATATTATTAAAACGTTATTATAGATTTCATAAAGAATTTAGAATTGTGTTTATGAATAATATTAACAAAATTATGAAAATAATTATTACAAATTAATATTAAAAGATTTATTTTGTGAGAAATAACCAAAAACTAAAATAAAACTATTTTTAAAATATAGGGAATCATATGTTGGGAAACTATATTTATGAAATGAAACACATATGATGTAAATAAATTGAATTAAAGAATTAACTTTGTCTAATGATATATATATATATATTATTAAATAAAATATTCATTGTTCATCTTATGTGTTTTCTAGACATTGATGTGAATAAATCAAATTTTTTTGTAGAAAATTAATTATTTGTTCTGAAAAGTAATTTTACCACACATTAATGAAAAAAAAATTTTAAATATATTATTTGAAAATTTTATAAATATTATTTCAAAAAATAAATATCTTTCTTTCTGAATAGTGTCAATATTTACTTTGGGATAATATTTGGTTTTTATTCTTAGAAGTATCATTTTTGAAGAAAGTTAAAAATAAATGATTTTTATATAAAAATTGGATTATTTAAATATTTTTTATATCAATTAAACTGTATTTTAATTTTTATAATGTTAATTTATAGAAAATATAAATATATTAATAAACTGTAGTACGTCTGAATCATTTTGTCATTGATATTTGATTTAAAATCATCAAAACATTTTCAACATTTTTACTTTAAAACACATTATCATATCTCATTTGGAAAATATATTTTTTATCCATTTCCACCACTTCTATGTTTATAATTTAGAAAAATAGAATCCATTTTTGATATCATAATAATTAATAATTTTTTGGAAATTAATCATAGTTTTTGACACAAAATATTAGTCAACATAATTCAAATTAATAATATTGAATGAAGTCAAAACAAGTTTAATTAATTTTTTTACCATATCTTGAGGGGAAAAATAATATAGAAATAAAAAAATCCATTTAATATCCATATTTATACCATATAATAAATTTAATAAAAATTCACCATTATTTGAGACATATTATGTAATGGGGACCTCTCAATAGTTTTCCCTTTTTATATATACTTGAATATCATCATTCCACCACTATAAAAGGTCAATCACCCCCTAACATATTAACACATGTAATAGTTTTTTGATATTTCAAATCCTTCACAAATAATCTCAAAAATACAATACTCTAAAACTAAATACATAACGTTGATATGAAATCAGTCCAAAGAAGTCCTTTTGCTCATGACCAAAAGATTTTCCTAAAGAAGAGGAAATGTTCTGCAACAACCACATTTGTTTTATATTATTATAAAACCCATAAATTTTACTTATTCTCTCACTATAAAAAAACAAATTACAATAATATGTATACTAAGACGTCTTTATCTTATTGATACAAGAAAAACCATCACAGAATTCTATCAAAAGGGATATGCAGTCATAGTTTGTATTTACTGTGGACTATCACCTCACAAACTGATGTCATTCTTCTTTCCATATCCACCATTCAGGCTTCAAAATAATGAATAAATACATGTTTTAAATTATATAAATTATATTTATTTATCATTTTATGATTGTATAATTTTTATATTACCTATACCTTCATGCTTTACATTTTTTGGGAATAAGATAACTTTGTTTGTTGATGTGGGGACAACCACCTCCCCAATACGATGTTATTTGATTGAAATTAAAGTGGAATGTATTAAGAAAAAGATTAGTAAATTTATAAGATATATATTTAATAATATTTATACCAGAGTTATAATATTAATTTATGTTAGTTACATTCTTTCTTTCAATATGATAAAAAATAGAGATAATGTTCATGTGTATGTACGACATACCATCTCAATAAGCAGTGTATCCAAATTCATATTTATAAATTTTTTATATTATTATTAATAATTATATAATAAATATATATTAAATTAAATTGATTTTTACATTATGTTAATATTTAAATAACGATCTACTTAATATGATCAACAATAACATGTCAAAATGTACACAAAAAACAATGTGGTTGTTAACAAAAACATAACATTAAATTGAAATTGTTAATTGAAATGTTATATAATTTTATACTAGAATAATTTATTTTATGATATACACTAATATTTTTCTTTTTTAGATATATAATAAACATATATTTATTATACATGATTTTTGGAAATGTATGATGAAATTAAAGACATAAGGTAAAGGGTTTTACATCTCCCTTTTATTTCTATGTTATATATGATACCTTCACTACTTATTATTATTTTGAGGTTTATATAAATTCATATTAAATTTTATATAATATATTTTATTTGTTTAATTTAATTAATATTTTTACATTATGTTATTATTCTATGGATCTTATAATTCAAAATCTATGCAAGTAGTATGTGTATTTCTATCACTTTTATTTCAACTATATTTTTTCTATATTCACAACTTATTACTTTTTCTGTTGTTTATATAATTAACATGAGTGTATTATATGATTAATATAAATTTATTATGTGCAATTTACTTCTCCAATAAATGATATATCATTTATTAGGATTGTAGTTAAAAAATTACTAAATCAATTAAATAATTGTGTCTCAATTTTCATTCTTTGAAACACATATTTAGTTTGGAATCTATACAATTTTACAAGGTGTATAAAACTTCGTTTGATATTTTGAAACTTAAATATACTTATTTTACTGATATTTTATGCCTCATGTAATATTATTTTCTCATGTGGATTGTGATTCAGTGTTACAAATGTCGGAAGATATTATTCTTACAATAAAATTTTTTATCAAGATTGTTTGTGATTATACTTTAGTTGATCTAATATTATGATCCCTATATTAATAATTTTCATGAATCATATTATCCTCCAGTTATGTCTTAATAATAAAGGTTTTCCATTCATTTCCTATCTTTATTTATATAATAGTACAAAAAATACAATTTTTTTAAAAACCCTTTTATTATTCGAAAACCCTTGTCCACCAAAAAGCGTTTTTTCTAATACTATTTTCTAAAACTTTATTGAATGATATTATTCTAAAATTATCAAATAAATTGGTTTTTAAAATATTTTATGTATCGAAATATTTTTAAAGTGTATTCAATGATTCTTTTATAAGAATTATAATATATTTTTAATGAAAAAAAAATTCAATTTTTTTTCATTTTAAACAATAGGTTTCAAAGATGATACGTTATATTCTGAAAAAAAAAATTAAATAATTTTAAATAATAATATATATTATTTAAATATATTTTTCAATGAAATCAATTTTTATACATAGATTTATCTTATAATGTTTTTCATTGAAATTTTTTTTATCTTATGAAATTCCCTATGTGGTCATTCAAAAAAACCTCCAAATATAATGAAATCCATTGATTTAGTACCTTATTTAGCCAGGATATGATCCAATGGTACAAATCATATTATTTCTCTGAATTTTTTATGTTTTATTTACATGATATCTATGATAACAATATTCATTGCATGGTTTATATGCTCATAAAACACACTACTTTAGAAATCTTATATACTTAAAGACCCTCACTTTTTCATGGTTTTTTCATTGAAAAATAATTATGAAAAATGTTTCTATTCCATAGGTTATAATATAATGTCATGTATATTATTCCCAATTCATATCATGGGTTATTATATGAATTTAATAAATCCAATTTTCCTTTTTGTTTCATGATATGATAAATGTTTTATTGTCTTGTGGCACATGTATGTATGATTTCATTATGGGAAGGGTTTGAACAATATCTACAACAAATGCATTAGGTAAATATTTATCTATCATTATTTAAAACTATTAAAAAAGTTAATGGTATTGATCCATAATCGTAAACAACTGAGTCTCAATTCATAATAGGAAACATGTGTGTCCTACTCCACTATGGGAAATTGGTGTGTCCTAATAAAAAATCAAAAATATGTGTGTCCAACTCCATTATGGGAATCAAGTGTCTCTTTAACTTTTATGTTAATGTTCTTGATAGTTAACCTTTACATGGGAAATAGTTTAATTTTTATATGATATTTCCTTACGTATATTAAATTATGGTTAATGATTGTTTGATAATGACTTATGACCATTATA
Organism: Viscum album; assembly: GCA_963277665.1. NCBI lineage: Eukaryota > Viridiplantae > Streptophyta > Magnoliopsida > Santalales > Viscaceae > Viscum > Viscum album. The sequence goes on from OY728126.1 coordinate 957,090,610, forward strand.
ATTCATGCCTTAGTATCTTATTTTACTTATTCGAGGACTCTTGATTATAATATTTTACATGCATGGTATGTTATACTAATGATACAATCATGTTCTGAGACCCTTATACAAATGTTATTCTTACATATCTCCCTTTTTACCATATCGATCATCTAATATCACTCATTCATCTATTTAATTTTCCTATGTAATAAACAATTTTATTATATAAGATTATTAAATGGTAAAATATTAATGGGAGTCATTAAAGATCTTTCATGATGATAGAATATTATTTTTTTTATTTTTCATATGAAACTAAACTAATATGGTCTTTGAGAAAGTATTTTTGATATTTACTGAATATTCATATAAAATGATGTAAAATCCATGTATATTAAGATCATGTAACTATATTATTTATGTTGATTTGTTATTGGGTCTTTTTATTAGGTATAAGGGTAAATGATTGCTTAATATTTTATATTAAACTAGTTAATAATGGGATTAATGATAGATATACTTTTCAAAAAATCTATAGATGAGTGTATATATAGGATGACATCATGAACTATTTTTAACATATTAATTGGGTGGGTTTTTAAGAAGTAAATCCCTATCAATATGCTCTACAGTTGATATGGTTGTTTAATGGAAACACCATGGGGTAATCACCACGAAAAAGGGTTAGTTTTTCCTTGTCATGATCATCGCATTGATGCATGATGAGTGGACCTCATACTACACAAGTTAATAGACACTCCTAGGATTTATGATTTCATTGATTATATTCTAATTATGAATATCTATGTTTGATTTATTTCCTAATTAAATGTATGGAATACTAGCTCAAATGATCAGGGAGGACATTAATGTTGTTGACATGCCTATAATAAGAGACAATACTAATGCATCTCCAAATGAAGTTCATTTTCTTACCATAGAATGTTGTTGATATTTCAGTTGAATCCATACATATAACAGTTAATTTTTTCAAGAGTCTCTATATTATGACTACCATTGAATTGAATGAGTTAAAAAACCACTACAAGGGAATTTTTAATTGGGTTTTATAATTCTTGGTGTATCACTATTGGGGAAAATAGTATTATTTATCAAAAAATGGGTTGATTATTGTGTATTTGAATTGATTATCATGAGAATTGACAATTATAATCACAAAATTAACTGTATAACCTTTAGTGATGATCAATTCAATAAACTCAAATGATATAAATAATTAATAATTTTTGTGATTCTATCTGAATAATATCAGTTAAGGGTTAAAATAGAGGATATTTCTATTACCTTATTACATATAAATTATGAACTCTATGAATTTGTTGTAATCCCCATTGAACTTATGAATAACCTTCCTAAATTCATATATCCATTGTATTTAGTATTTATAAAAAACATTGATCAATATGAATATTCCATTATAGATGATATTATTATATATTAAAATATAAGTGAAGATCATGTATATAATTTATAGTTAATGTGAGAGGCCTTTATAATGATGAAAATATATACTCGATTTATAATGTTTGATTTATTACAATATAATCTCACTTTCAAGGGGTCATTTAATCATAAGAAAGATAATGTCAGATGATTGATCAAATATAGATGTTATAAAGGAATGGTCTATGAATATCAATATAAATAAAATACAATACTATCTTAGGTTATTATGATATTATCATGATTTAGGAAACATTCTCATGGCTATTCAATCAACTAACATTGTTAACATTAATGGAAGTGAATTTACATTAAATAGAATAATGTGCATACTGTATTGATTAACTATAAATGATTATGGTCACTAATCGTGTACCTAAATATTCTTCCAATGTATATGGGTTTATAATATATTGTAATTCTTAAAAAAATGATTTCATTTGAATCCTCAAGGAAAATGAAAATGAAATTTATTATTCCTTGTAAAAATTAAAAAATCAAATGAAAAGATTTCTGATACATTATTTAGATATAGAAACCGTGATATTTTTAATTAAATATTTTCAGATACTATCCTAATGGGGAAATTTGTTACATATGTACTAATTTAATGAAAATTAAATATATATTAACCTTTAGGAAATTTAATTTACAGAAAACTATATGGTCGGAAATTATAAATTGGTGTAACAGACTAGTACATCACTTCATAGGTAAGGGAATACAGTGGGCAATGTTCTGAGATGAATGACTACTCTACTATATCAATGATGATGACTAAAAAAGTGATTACCGATAATTTTATATTGGATTAATATTAAAATCATCATGGATGTAGACAATACTATCAAACCCAAAACACAACATAACATCACATTTTTTATAATGGTCATGAATCTTTGAGTAATGATGTAGATATATTGAAAATGTTGTGAATATTATGAACATAATCGTTAATAATGATGGATTTATATGTATTGGAACAAAAATATGTTTTCAATCACATTAAACTAAATAAAATAGTTTTACTAATTATAGCAACAAGGAAACTGAGAAATGTAATGATTCCATTAAGTTTATGAGGGTATGAAGTAATGAATGGAATGAGAATCCCCTAAATAAAGATCCACACAATAGACAATGGTTCACATGACACATGAATTAATATTTATCTAGAAAAAACATCTATAAAGATATCAAATATAAATATTCTATTGGGTTTACTTGAATAGAGAGATTGTAGAATATATATCTTGATGATTGGATTTCATGTATATTATATCTGAATTAATAAGTCAATGGGTATATTGAAACCACTACACATAAAAATTATGAAATGGGGAACACACTATAGGCATCATAATCATACTCCCAAAGAATAACAAATGGAAATAATGTTATTTAGGATTTATTTGATCATCTTGAAAACTTAGCTTCTTTTGTCTGAAATAATATATTTCTCCATTGAACATTGTAACATGATTTTAATAAGGTAATTGATAAAGATTTATGTAGTACCACTATCCATTAAATAATATCTGGATTTCATGATTGCAACATTGTTATAATGAATTCATTAGGAAGAACTTGAGTCAATGTCGGTTGTAGTACTTGCTATCAACTTAATATTGATGCTATCTATGAGTTTAAATAATACTCTAGGGTAAATGTTGGGATATTTATAAAAATAATTCCATAGATGTTCAAATAAATACCCCACCTAGATAGTGTTCTCGTGTATTTAATTCATCAAATAAAACATTCATAAGGCACCATATATATCGCATTAGAGGAGGAAATGTCGGAGACTAACATGTTGGAATGAAGTCAAAGAGGGAAAGTTGATAGTTCCTAAACAAGCATAAGAAATGATGGTGAAGATTCAAACCATCATGTGAAATATGAAATAGACATAAATTTAAAAGAAGATATATGTAGATAATCATCAATGATACATGGAGTATGTTATTATTGATAATGTATTAATTAATATATCTTAATGGATATGGGTTATGAGATGTTGGAACAAAGAGAAGACGAGCCCATGTTACATCATTCCCTTTGAGATCCAAGACAGCATTTTGGGAATTTCTTATTACATATCTCTCCATCCACACCTCTAAAATGTTTATGATGATATCCACATATTATTTTTTAGGATTTATATACTAGATATATCCCATGTACTATGTTAAAAGGCTATTGACATAGTATATGTATTTTTATATAATGAGCAAACTATGCATATCTAATATAAGAGAGAGAATGTTTGGATAAAAGGCCATCTAATTGGTAAAATATTTGATGATGAAAATATGTTTTAGGAAACCACATAGAAATACAAATATATATTGCCGTAAATTTTCACTGACATGTTTCTATCCATGATATAAAATTTCCAGGGTGAAATTATTTTGGAGGGGTGTATAATGTAATAAATATGGTCTTAATAAAATACCCCACCTTCAACAAATACAATTATCAATAGTTTAATCAACTCTAAACATTATAGAAATGTAATCAATTGTATAATATGATTATAATATTAAAATATAAATATTGGTAATGAAATTATAGAATATAAAAATATAAATATAAAAATAGAAGAACAAGATAAATAACTCATTTAATATCGAATCAAATAGACATGCTAAGAAACAAATAAAATTAATTTTATAAAATTAGATTATTCTTATAAAGAATATATTTTAATATAAATAAATTATTAACACTATACTAATTTCTAATTGATAGGAAATGGATTTTTTAATATACTGAATTTTTTTCCATATATCAATAATTTTTTGAAATAATTATATATAAAATTTAAAATAAAACATATAAATTTTTAGAACTGAAATAGAAAAAAATAAAATTTATTTTAATTTTTATGGAAATATTATCTTATGAATTATTTCTTTTGTTTTTTAATAATTATTAAGTTTTATATGAGTACACAAGATAGTATTTTACCAAAAAAACATGGAACTTATCAAATTTTTAGTGTATAAAAATAAATAAAAATCCATGAAAAAAATTTATAAGAAAATGTCATACAAGAAAAGTAATTATAAAATTTTGGAAATTTGGATTTTATTTTCAAATACAAATTCTCACAATCTATAAATTAAGTTATATATTTTGAAAAAGAAGTTTATGGGTTATAAATTTTTTAATGATAATTGATATTTAAAAATTTATAAAATTTAATGTTGATAAATGGATTTTAAATTTATAGTCATCCTATCAAATTTTTTAAAATTAGATTATTTTATTTATTAGACTAAATGATAAATCACTTATGTAATAAAAGGTGATGTGGTAATATCTAAAATTGTATAATTACTCTATAAGAGTATATAACATAAAACAAGATCAAAATATTTTAGAAACGTGCATTTGATGCCTTGATAGACATTATCAGTTGTAAAATATATTATATCTCAATTTTAAAATCAAATTACATGAGTTTTGATTACTATTAATGAAACATTTTTGTTATTTACAAAATTTATGTCCCTTTTCACATATAAAAGGGGCACTTCTCAAATCACTTCCCCTCACACAAAAAACCACAATGTTTGGATCAAACTCTACCCAATACTCTCTAAAAAACTACATATACACACTAAGGATAATCATCTATAGAGAAAATAATATCTATATAATGTTGGTTCCTCTTAAAAAGGGATATAATCCATGTAATTTTCGGGAATCTTATAATTTGACCTTCCTATTTTCTATTTCATTATATGTAATTTTTCATCCTAAATTAAAATCATATAATATTACTATTATAGATTCATTATCTATACTATAATGAGATGGAATTATAGTGACTCAAATGTTAACATACACCCATCCCATTAACATTATGAAAAATATAAATGTGATTCATTTGTTTGTGTTTACACTACCACCTACGTGATGAAAGATACATTGGTTTCCATCACCACTTAACATGGCTGGTAAAAAATGTACTTTAAAAAAATTTGTGATATATATTTTTATATGATATTAATGATCATTAATGATATTCCAAAGTATTTTTTTCCTCCTCATTTCAAAAAATTAATTCATCATCTCTACATAGATGTGGACTATTTCCTCTATAGAAAGATGCATTCTACATTATACTACAACCATAATAGATGGTTTTTATTTACATTTTTTGAGTATATATGAGATATGTTATTAATAATATAAAGAATTTGGTTATTTATGGTAAAAAAGTAGTAATTATTATTCTAAGGTATTCTATAAACATTAGTAAATATCCCGAAATTAGTTCATCACCATTTTCTTCTTCAAAAAACATTGTAACAACTCACATTTGAATGAATTATTACATTATAGGTCATAAAAAGTAACCAATTCCATTATATTTGTTATTTTAGAGAAAATAAAATAATTCATATGAATAAATACTTACATTGTACAAGTGAAACTAGTAATTATATAAAATCTACATGTGGAAAAATAGGTATGAACTAACCAATTTACAAGTAGATATTGAATATAAATTAAATCTATAAATAGAGTTAGGTTTGAATGTGTTTCTATAACTAATGATTAAGATTGAAATGATTTAAATAAATGGGATTGATTCACTTTTGGGGTCAATCATGGGAAACTGAAAGGGTTTCATTGAATCATTATCTAAATAACTTTGTGAAATCCATTCATACATATATATAAAATTATTGGTTTCTTATATCATAGAATTAATAATTTTTAAATGGTTTTTGAATTTTTTACATGGGTATATAATTTTTTTTTCAATAAATACATACCTGATAAGAAATTTATTGGAAAAAAGCATATTGATGGTATGGATAACACCCATTATTAAAAATGATTCATTGTCTCCATGTATAATTTTTCCTTTCCACCAATGTGGTACCATATTTTGGGGAGTTATAATATGTATTGTTTACATGTAATCTCATGATTCTGGTTACAATTTATAAAATAAAATTTAGTTATTTCTTAAAAATTATTTTTTTGAACCATGGATTATCAATGTATTAAAAATATTGATACTATATTTTCATAATCTAATGATTTATCTTCTACGACATATTTATTTTATAAGAATAATACCTTTTCAAAAATTAGTTACATCAAACTTTTATGATATTGTTTTTAGGTTTCTTCTGATTCAATCAATATATTTTACTTTGAACATATTCTATACTTCTTTAATATCTATGATTAAATGGTATTATGAAAACATTCCTATTTTAACATTAATATTTCATCTAAAGTTTATTAGTCAAGAAGTGTTGTTTCCACCTCTTTATTTTATTATTATTGGATTTTTTATAAAATGATAATTTTTATATCATATTATTTTGTATGTTCAACTAATGTTCTATGATAAATAATATAAATTATTTTTTACATGGGTTCATCATGATATGTTTATCATTTGTTTTATAAATCAAATATGTGTAGTTAATTACAGGTGGGGGCTAACATATCCCTCTAATGCATTGGATTGTGTTAATATATCATGTGATAGAATGTCGTAGACATATTTTGTTTTTTCACTCAATGGTTTTAATATACTAATTGTTATGTAAAACTAACATATTGGTTACAATTTTATGATCTATATAAAACATGATATTCAATATATCTTGTTTTTTCATCACTATGCCTCATTTTAAAATTATTTTAAAATGTTATATCATTCTCACACATTTCATGATTTCTAATATTTAATTTTATCTACATTATAAGTTTTAATCTTCTATAAATATTTCTTAGGATTTTATTTTTCTTTAAAAGGTTTTAGGATTTTGATCAATTGAATTAATCTATTTTTTAATATATTTATATCTCCCCTTGTTTTTTATTATGTTTATGATCTGAATCATTATGATAAGTTTTTTTATTATTATGAATTTATGTTGACCCCATTATTTTTTACATCATTGAGTTTATGAAGATGATTATATCTTGTGAGATATCTAAATATGTCAAGAGATTAACTATTATATAGTATATTTTTCTAGTTTTTTTACATAATATTATTTATGTAGATAATTGTCAATAAAATAAACAATCTGTTTATCAGATTTTGAGAAATGTTTTTTGTTGTACTATATAAAATATGATATCAATATATTACTTATGTAATGATTAGCTTGGTATTCTCAATAAATCATTTTTTATTACAACTGTTTTTTATTTCTAGGAATTGTAGATGAAGGATTTTTTTGTTCATTTTCCTTATGTATTTTATCTTTCATACTAATGATTACTTGAAATATGTTTCATAATTATATTCATGAGTAGTTATTGAGTTGGGTGAGGTATTAATGTTCTATGAGTATTTATTGTCAAATGTTCTTCTTGTTGATGTTTTCTTTAAAATTTGTGTCTGTTATTAAACATTATAAATTAATTATGAATGTTGGGGACGAATGTGCTAACACTCCAAGAATATATTCCATAATATAAATTTATCATATGAATGTTGTTCTTATAGACATATTGGTGTTTATTCAGTTTTATTATGATAGATTTCAGATGTTTTTATGGGTGGAATCCCCAATATTTTTATCCTTTTCTTATTGGGTTCCATTATTCTATCTTCAATTGATGAGGGATGATGGTATTTATTTATCACATTAATTCATCTCAAACATCGTATTTTATCTACAAAATGTGTCTTGATGTAGAGAACATTCAACACCCATTTTTTTATTTAAATTTTTTTTATTTAAATAAATATTTTTTTATTTCATGTTTTTCAATTGTATTGGTTTTTATAGAGTGTTTTTAGGGTGGTTCAATAATCCATTAAGAGATTGTGGCCAGGTATAAAAGAATACATGTTGTAGATATTGAAGGCTGTATGATAATCATGCACCTCTCTTTTGTGATTTTTTATAAGAAGGGGTTGTTTTTTTTCGAGTAGGGGTTACAATGTTGAGGTATTCATAGAAGGGTGGTTTAAATTAGAATAATTATTTTTTATAATGTTGAATGAGGAATGAAATGCCATAAATGTTAGTTAACAGTGAGGAACATCATGTGTATGAGTAGGTTTTGGGTTTTATTTAATGGTAATTATGTAGTTGCTTAAGGGTGGTGCATAAAGGTTTAAGTTATTCATGTTGGGTTTTAGTGGTTTGATAAAAAAATATAAGGGGTTTTTACATCATTAATGGATTATTGAATGTATCTCTATATCATATTATATAGGTCTACGCTATATTAGAATTGGTTTTTTGGGACAATAGTTCAAATTTCTCATGTTGATCCATTTTATAGTTTATAGTCTATTTCATTTAGGTTGTCTACTAGAGGATTGCACTATATGTCTATCACGTGGAAAAAAACCCGGCACTACTAATTGTGGATCATATATTTCATATACCATAGAGACACATTTCATGGTAAGCCAAAGAGTGAAATCACACCATATTTCAAAGGCTATATGATGGAGAACCATACCAAGGTGTTTAAATTTTGTAGAATTCCCTTTTTACAGATTAAATTATTATTTATGTTTTTCAGTATTCTATACCCTATTATGGTTTAACATGTCTTGGATCATGATGCCGCATTTTTATTTCACGTATACCTGACTTATATGCCTCTCATACATCATTTTCTTGAGTTTTTCACTTGGTATGACATCAATTTTTCTTTTTTCTTTTTTTAACCATGTTATCCTCTCCATTGTTTTTAGTTAATAAACCTTGGTTAATAAAAGAGATTAAATTGTGGTTTTTATTGGAAAGTCCTTTTTTGTTTTCTTCTAGATCATGTGGACAACCACTGAATACTTATGTGAGGATTACTAATTATTGGAAAAATCATCTAACATGAATACCATTAAATCATGCAAGTAGAGTATCTATATTTTATTAAATGGGATTCTAATTTGTGTATTTAGGTTTATAAATGATTTATTGATAATGTTATGAAAATATGTTTATGTTAAAAGGGATATTTATTGTTTTTTAATTGTATTATTTAAATTTCATAAAGAGGGTATTTCATGTGGGTTGTTTTCTAAAAAGATTTTGGTATGAAATGTTTTGGTAAATATATATTAATATCTTGAAATATATGGGTATGAGATTTAAAAACGAATTTTACAACACATTTTTTTTAAAGAGAGTGTGATTATGTATAAAAAAAATATTTAACTAAATGAGATTCCTCCAAGTTTTAGGATATTTTTTGTAAAAAGATTACAAGTTTAAATGGATCTAAATATATAATGAAAGGTTTTTTATATAATTATTTAAATTTATAATTCTCAAATAAGGGTAGAATGAAATATATTTAATGATGAAATTTCAAACGAATTTTAATTTCTAAAAAATGTATTGTTCACACCTAGTTTAATTTTAATAATGGTCATTTTAAAATTTGAAAAGGATTCATCCAGAATTTTTACAAAACTATATTCAAAACCCTATTTATAATTTATATTATCTCCTAAGGGGGAATACTATTAATAAATTGATGGATACATTTATGTAGGCTTTTTTGTGAAGTAGTTTGTTAGTAGGTTATATATGTAATTTTTTATTCTATATTGGCCTATGAAATTATCGGATTACTAAACTCCTATTTATGATTTAATGGGAACAAATTTCATCGATTTAGTAGTATAGTTTTAGATACACTAGATTTGAACACTCTACTAGTGACACCACATTTGTCAAATAGTATAAGAGGTGGTATTTCCTTAATGATTATGGGTTTATAATAATCATATTCCTTGGGGTATTTAGGATGTGTGATAGGTCGGGAGTTTGACAACAGGTTTTTTAAGTCCACGACCATCTTAGATTTGGACATAGTGTGATTACCATTACACTAGATGAATTAAAATGGGTCCACTAATTTCTTATAACAATAATATTATTTGGCGTCCATGACACCATGATCAGTAGATACATTTTTATTTCTATAACATTGTTAATATAGTTCCTCAAAATTTTAATTTAGTATTCCCCCACTATGGTATGTTTATATAAATGGTAGTGTAGTATGATATGAAAGGTGTATTTATAATAATTTTAGGATGTATAATTATATATGTGTGTCTCAATAATGTATTCATAGGTTTATAAACATTCCTTTTAATGACTATTTTATATAATTGAATGAATGATATTTTTAAAATGGCCATAGATGTGTGGTTGGTTAAACACTATATAATGGCATATGAAAAACCAATGATCAAGATACATTTTAGAATAGATTTTTAGAAAATTAAATGTAATTAAATATCAGAAATATATTTTTTGGATCATACTAGTCATGTATTTCCTCATACCGTTCATATTCCAATAGATACATAAAACTTTCATGATTCTTTTTTCAGCTTCATTAGAAATGGTCATCCAAATTTTGACTGTTCAATTAGATTTTTTGATGGTTGATTTATGAGTTAAAGAGTTCCCAATTGGTATCTTAAGTATTTTTACTCTGGTATTATATTATTGATATTTTTTTATTTTTTATATATGAATTGAAAAAATGAGTTTAAATTATTTTACTTCTATGTTCATTATCCATTTGGTTAGTGTATAAGATGTTTTATTAATTTTTTCTGCACAAATATAAAAGTTACATTAAGGTTACATTGGTGTTTTCATCTGCTTATTTATTTTTGATCTTGGATGTCATGGATGTCCAATCTCTGGAGAAGTCATAATCAATATTTGTGTGGATCTATTTATCATTCCATGTAAATCATGAAAGCACCTCAGGTATGTTGCAATCTAGATGAAGTACATGGTTCAACAGTTATATTGGATGGTTTGGGATAGTGTGGGATTCCTTCACACACAATAATTGAAACCATGTAATTTGATTAAATTTAATATAGTAAAACAAATAATTTTATATCTATATATTGTGATCAATGATTTAAATTTTAAAAAACATTGTTCTAAACAGGTTGTATTGATAATTATAATAATTATAAAATAATGAATTTATAACATCCTAAAAATATTTTTTGATAAAATATGTAATTAAATTAAACAATAAAAATATTGAATATATTGTGTATGTAGAAATTTTATATTTTATTAATATTTTTATATGAATGTTTCATGTCACACAATAAATTATGTTCTATTTTATACTATTTTACCTATCACTTTGAAATTTTTTAGAAAAACAAATTGAGAGAATATTAGTTATATCAAATAGCATAAAAATGAATTTTTTATTTAATTCTTCTTTATGATCCATATGATCAAATAATATATTAATGTTCACTTAAAAGCTATTTAAAATCATGTATGTCTTACCGAGTATTTAAAAAATAATCTTACACTATACGAAATAATACATTTGTAAGTATAAGATTAAAATTCATTTATAAATAGTATAAGTGTATTACAATAAAAAAATTTATAATTTTCATTTAGTTTATATTTTGAAAATAAAAATCATGGTTTTAAATAGGTAATGAAAGATAGATAATTCATATGTAATAATATAACAATTTCTTCAAATAGAGTTTTTTATGGTCACTTAAAATATTCTATATTTAATTTATACTTGTAATAAGTATGTTTTTATTAAAATATATGACTAATGATAATTGTGTCATATAAAAAATAATAATGTAATAGTATATGGAAGCTTTATTATTGAGGATATAAAACTGACTGGAAAAAATATTTGTATTTGTTAGTATAATATATTTCAACTGAAATTCACAGCCTATTACTACACAACTAGATTATAATCTATTTAAAATGTATGTAACATTTATTTTTTAAATGGTAATATTTTGGTAGTGGTTTAAATTATACAACCAATAGGGTTTGAAAATCATCAATCACCAAATCATGTTTTACAGAAACTAATGACATCTATTGAATAAAACGGTTTTCATGAACTGTTTGTGCATGTTTAAAAATTTTAAATTTAAAAAACATATTATAAATGGATTAATATTAACAAAAAATTTTATTGTTTTAAAAATATTATAGTTGTAAAAACACTATATTGTCGACATTAGTTTTCTTACTAACTGTAAATAATTAGTATTAATTATTTCTAATCTTTTATTGATCAATATTAAATTGAGTATGATCAGTGAACATTTTATTGTTGTAAATTCCTAAATTTACATCAATATTTAGGAAATTATATCATACATGACAAGGTAAATTATGTATTTATTAAAAAATGTTGGTTATGATAGTTTTTATCTTGGGAGTACTATAGAAATTGTATTTTATATTATTGATCATCTTAAATCATAATCCCAATTTTTTCATGATATTTAAATAGGTATAATTTTATGTTTATATAAATGAATTTCATAAAAATTTTATAATAGGTATATTCCATTTCCATTTGATTTAATGATAACATAGTGAACTCTATTGAAAATGATTCATGAAATTTTTTTCTACCATTTTGTGGTCATTTTATAATCTAAAATTTATATTATTCATTATTAATTAATGAATAATATAAACTGTTTTGGGGGATTTATATTGGATAAAAATTATGTGTTTGAATTATATAATTTATTATGAGTTCTGATATTTTCTCAGTCTAGTAAAATGTCACATTTAGTTTTAATATGTAATTTATTGATAATTTTATTCCCATTTTCTGTCTATTTAGAACCCTATAGTGATTCCGAAGTTAGTTTTACAATCATTCCTATAATATTTGATAATTTTTTTATATTAAAAATTATATCACATCAGACCATTACAAAAACATTTATTGGGAAAAAACACTCATTATGATCATAAGAAAAATAATGATCATATTCCAAATTATTTTTTAATACACGTTAAATTTATTAAAAAAAATTGAAAGGGGAGAAGAATATGTTTTATTTAGATGTATAAAATAAATTTTGGAAAAATCATTGGATAGACTATAATTTCATAATAAATTTTTATACAATAATTCTTTCCTATATATATACTAATAAATTTAAAAAAAATCATTATTAGTTTTTTTAATTTTTAAAGAAAATAAATTGGATTATATTTGGATGATGATATAAAACAATTATTCTGGAGACTTGGTTTTTTCTTTATAATATTTTAGAATATTTCTATGAATATATACAAAGATATGAGATGAGACGACGTGTGATTATGAGGCCTAGTGTGCCCATAATAAATTATAAAAAATAATAATTATATTTTAAACAATTCCCTTGGTGAGAATGAGATATCTTTTAAATAGTTGGTTGGATTAGAAAACCGAGAACATGGTAGGGTCAAGAACATGGTGTCAACCTATGCATGACATAAAACCTATTAAAAAGACATGTTTGGGCCACTTAATCCATACAAATACATTAAATTGAGGAATTAATTTATTCATTAATTCATTTAGTAGGTCAGACATAAATAACTATCAAACGATAACTTGGATAAGAAATATAATGCCACAGTTGAGTCTAGAGCATGGTGTTTACCCTAGATGGGACATTTCTCTTGTGAGCATTTCCCATCAGCATAAAATACCACTGAGGCCATGTTTATAAATAGCATAATTAAATTTCAGTATTTTATCCCGAACGCTGAATCAAATAACTTTTGAATGGGTGCTCATATTGGAAACTTGAGACCGCTAATGATATTGTAATTGGGGGTTTTTCCTATCGGTGACCTCATGTGAGAGGGCACAAGAGGTTCATAATATGTGATCGCTAGAAGTTAAGAAAAAATATTTTAGAGAATCAATCTAGAGTTAGCACATTTATATTACGGGCATCAAAGATCTGGCTATCTATTTCTAATGAAGATTTGATGTACAAACATCATTGGATCACTACAAATCATCATGTTCTTGTAGAACAGAACACAATGAACATAATTACTAAACAAAAAATCAATGTAGGATTTGTATTTTATATTCCACACCTACCTGACTAAATAATTATTTGTTTTTTTGACTTCTGCATGATTTCACTACTTCGAAACACTTTGTTGATGGGTGGACTATCAACGACCATCACTTGTTTAATTTATGGATCATCTATTATTTCTTTTCTTCTCATTCTTCATTGGTCAAATTTTAACCACATTGAAATGACATCATATATTTTTGAAGATAATTTTTATGTGATGTTTGGGATCTATGGATTCTAGATCTATGACGACATTGAGTTTCAGCCGCCATAGGAGGGTAACATTGAGTGGAAGCTGTGACATCTTTTAGTTGTGTCGAAACAACAACGAATCTTCAAACAGAGGCCAGTGATATGCAGATATCATCATGGGGATTCCATATCCGGTCATATTGAGGATCTCAGATCCAATGTTGGACCTGTTTTCAGAGGACTAAGGAGTTGTTCATGGTCTGCAGAAGTACCGCGGCGGCCAACAGTGGTGGTGGGTGTGGCAGGCAGGCAACTACCGCAGTTCTGCCACCTGGTGGAGGTCGCAGATAGTAGGTCCCGGTGGTTGGGTGATAGTCCATGTATGGTGCGGCGGTTGTGTAGGTCATCTACCAACTGGAGGGGTCGACCCATTTGATAGGTTTGGTCTGGCCCGGATTGGCATTTAGGATAGGCACAGGTTTAAATTTTTATATCTTCTAATCCATGCATCTGATTCTTGTGTATTATATAGAAACACGTACAACAATTCAAGGATGAACTTTTTAGACTAGCTATCAAATATTATATATTTGTGTTGTGCCTTCGATCCATGAATCTATATAGTTTGATAAAAATAATATAATTATTATTATTCGGGAAACTTGTATCGGACCATACATTTGCATATGATGTCTGATTGATGTAAATTCAAAGGCATTGTGACCCTTTAGGGGAGGTAGACATTTAAAAAACTATTTTAGGAACATAATTTGAAATGGTTGTTCATACCCAAAAAGTCGCTCTTTGGGAATTTTTGGTGAAATGTAGTTTCTTCACCGCATGTCTGATTCATCTGAATTAATTGTCGACACTGTAAATTTATTCCAAAAGATAAGGATTTTGTGATCCGTTTGATTATTTGGGGCCATTTTTAGAGGAATGACATTGGAATTATTTTTTCACCCTTTAAATCAAAATAGGAGCTTCATGTGCTTGTTTTCTTTATGGATAGAGGTTCCTTTCACTCTGGGAGTACACTGAAACTCCAAGGGGTAATTGATCATAGTTTTGTATACAAGTATGGTTAGGTAGACGGTATGGTTAGGAGGTGTGGTCACACATAATCTGGGCCCCAAATGAGTTGTATTCCAGTTAAGGAATCTTTGACCTCCAATATCTCTTTCTTCCGAACTCAAATTTTGGCATATGAGTAGCCTATCCCTAGTTTTTTTCTATGTTTGACATGATTGTGCCCTTTGTAGTGCCTTTATAGATGCGATTTGAGATGTTCCAGGTGTGACACATATTCGGGGTGATACAAAATTATTGATGGGTAGTACCTAACTGATTTAAATTAAATACCATATACTATGTATGGATATAGAATTGTCAGCTTACGCTCTAGTTGGGTGAGTAGTGGAGTTCCCCATTTAATATTCAGTGAAAAACCTCCTACGTGGCTGGGTAATTGTGTTCACTGTTTTCTCTTTAGGGATTACCCTCCAGTGAGGTTGGGTAGTGGCATTCGCCTATGACACTTTTGGGGCCACCCTCTAGTGTATTAACCTTCATAGGGGATGGGAAATGGTATTCACCAATGTCAGTACCATTTTTACACTCCATCAGGGATAGGGTGTGGCTTATAGACCTTGATTAAAGATCTCTCAACTATGTAGATCATTGAATATAAAGGTTTTAATGCACCTTTGGAATTGGGATAAATATTTATGATTTTCTAACTGAAATAAATCCTTTTGACACAACTTAAACCCATGATGGAGAGATAGTGCCCCCCCAATGTAGATAGTATCAATTTAGGATTATTGAGTCCATTTGACTTGTCGTTCAAAGTAGATGCGAGGGATGATGGTCATTAGAGTTGGATTCTTCAGGAACATTTAGAAACAATATTTCTTGGCTGACATATGTGATTGATATCCCCTTACAATCTTGTTTGGGAATTCTTTATCTGAGCATATATATGTTTGATTTTTCATTATTCACTCCTTGGATTTTGGTTACTATAATTCCTAGAGTGGAAATGATGCATGGGGTATTCCAAATTCTTTCTATGTCTAGTTTTTCATGGTTTCATGAGTAGAATCTTCTACTATAGTTGGAAGAGAATTGAAAATAATTTCATCTTCTCACCACTTCAAGATTATTGTATGTGAATGACATTACATTACTCACTTTTTGGGGTTGAACTATACTAATTTATTGTACCTTATTTGTTCTACCACTCCCTTATGATGTAAAACTTTTTCCTCTCCCTAAAGCCTTTAGGTCATTCTACAGTGAATTTTTATACTGACCACTACTTGTTATTTTTTAACACATGTTGTTCCCTTGCATATGATGGACAATTTTGTATTGACATCAATAGAAAATAGGGATACAGGATGCTGGGACCATGTGTTCTGGTCGTATCATGGGTTCTTGGTGAGGGGCTCTATCAGTAATTTTACATTTCCACCTGTTGTCGGGTTGTGGAAATTTATTGCATGGACCTGTATTTTTTCCCCTTCAATTTCAGTTTAATTTTCCTCACTACTACTATTAATAGGTCGATGCATGTTTTGGATTATTTATTTAATTATAGTATCTTGATTTTATTTTTCAATATGCCATTTTTCATTGAGATGGTTGTGTGTGTGTATATTATTATGAAAAATAATCCCCATGTTTATTTGGCCATTGGTTGTAGTTTCCATTCCCTATCATATAGATGTGAGCTTGGGATAGTTATGGCTCATTTGTCGACATGGGTCAGGAAGAGATAAAGAGGTATCCGAGGAGGTTCTTCCCATGGGATGTAGTTTGAATGTATCCCTAAAAATATATTTCATGGGTTTAGGGGAATAGTTTCAACATTTTTCAAGAGTGGCTCTAATACCATAGAGTCTAGTGATGGTACGAAGAGCGACCCAACAATTAACTTGGTCCTCGAATACCTGCTGGTCAACTCAACATCATGTGACATCTGTTGTAAGAAACTATGGTACATGCATCGTGTAGGATTGAGTCTTTTTCTTTCTTTCTTGAGTCATCTCCCCGTATTTGTATGTATATATATTTATAGCAATTTGACAGTGGTAATATTTGATGGATCTTTGACACCTCCGTGATGACAACAAGCAAGGAAATCCTCTCCCTTTCATGATGATGACTATATGAGAGACGAGGCCTTAGTAAAGGGTCCATTATATGATCTCATTCCCCCATTTAGGAAGGTAGTACCCCCTCCACCCATCGAAGCATAGTTAATTCCCTTAGTGTTGGTTGAGGATGTCCGTAGTTTGAGCAAACTCCATTAGTTCCAACACCAGAGAACACTGAGGTCCTGTGGTTAGCCAGATGCTCATTTAGTAGTGGATTTTCTAGTGTTAGTGATTCACATAATCCATATTTTTCAAGGATTGATATATCAGATTGTGGATTTCACAATCAATATTTTTATATGGAATAACTATCCAATAGTGTTGTCTGGTTACTATGACGCACGATGAGTCAAACCACTCAAAGGGTGGATTCCAACAGCTTTTCCCTGAAGAGTACTACTCTTCTTTCTTATACGTTGTATGTATTTTGGAGCTCCTTTATTTTCATTTAGGAGGGATGATGGTGGCTGACTATAGGACTAGGTTCACAAACTATTCATGATACTCTCTACACATGATCCATGATTGCTACATCTGAGAAAGGAAGTTCAAGAAGAGACTCCACAAATAGATCAGGGATATCAGAGTAGCATTGTGCATTCCCACATATGTCGGTGTGCTAGATAAGGCACTAGTGATAAATAGATTTCAGTCAAAGGGGAACTATACAATTGGTCGTGGTGGTGGGTGTAATAGAGATGAGATGGCTGCTGTATCTAGTAAGCATCAAATGATGGGATCTAGACACATGAGGCCTCCCCATAATCGAACTCATGAATGTTTCCATATGGTTAAGAGGTAGTGTAGTGTTCTGGAATAGCCTATGGAGATATGTTGTTATTCTTGTGATGGGCTAGGTCACATGTCATGAGGTTTTCCGATTATTCATGATGAGATTTCCATGTTGATAGTAAATGAATCGTGAGGTCAATGATGATTCCATAATAAAATATCTCCCTAGAAGTGACCGGGTGGCCTCCAGGTATGTGGTGTATTCATGGGTGTTGGAGGTGTTTTGGGTAGTGGATGATGTTAAGAGATCCATCCACCACCACAAGACAACCCATGTTAGGATCATAGAGATGGAGGTCGGGGAAATGGGTTTTTGCATGTTATGAATGTTTATAATCCAATAATGTGATGATAAGAGATATTCCATTTGTATTTTATTCCATGTTCAATAAAACATGTTACTGGGTGAGGTACACTTTTCTTCCTTCTTCTTTCTTGAGGTTTTACCAGGGTGACTTGAGTCTTTGGTGTAACCCTACATAGCTGTTTTTCAACGTAGCATTGAATTCTCAAGGAAGAGGGGTTCTTCCCCCCCTAGGAAACAATTTCAATATGTTAGAAAAATTATGAGTGAGATTCAGTTCCGCCCAATGTTTTGGAGCATTTCTAAACATTGAGAGTGTATTTTTTCTACGTGGCATCCTTTTTGATTGATATGACACTAGTGGGTGTGGAGTAGTTCCTGGTTTGGGGATATTAACCATCCAACAACGGAGAATTCACGAATGTTATTCCATGTTATTTCCTTGTTTATCCTCTTGTGGTTGGATGAGTTTACTCAACTGCCCTATTTGTTAGCACCATTCATGATAAACATCAAGTCTTAATAATAATGTTATCATGTACTAGTCTGGTGATAGAGACCCCATGAATATAAGTACTTGACTCACTATTTGGTTCATGCTGAATTAGTATTCTCCTTAAGAATGTGGTGACACTAACTCTTTGGAGAACGCTATTTGGTTTTCTAAGACGTCCAGAGTATTATCTGTGTCTTTATATAGATAGACATGAACAAAAGATAGTGATGATCATTTGAAATTCCTATTGGACTATGACATAGAGGTATTCTATACTCCAAGAAAATGGCAGTGATGTATTAAAGTCCCTATGTAAGAATTCTCAGGATTTCAAAATGCAGTAGGTTTCAGAGTTGTCTTGCATTTAGTTGACCCTATTAGAGTAGGAGGGTGATGTTTTATTTAGTTTATGGTGTTGAATCATTCACTTAATGATCATGCAAGATAACCTGGATTGGAAAACATCAACTAAGAAATATCACATGATCAAATATCAATGGGTGTTTCACCAGATGGATATTTTAAAAGATGGAATCGCAAGAAAATGTTCTAGGGAAAAGCAGTGATTCCAGTTGAGATGTATGATATAGAGGTTCTGCTGGGTGGGGGACAATCCCTCATGTTTTATTAAGCCTTTCATGATTTTAAATAAGGATTTTTAGGGTTCCTACTACCTTTCCCAACTCCTATAACTAGAGTGGGAGCATGAAATCTCCAATCTGTCATTTTTGTTGATATATATCAACATTTTTATGCACATTATAATCAAGAGATGACCTCATAGGGGAAAACCATTCCTTTAGTTTGCGTCTTGTTGTAGCAAAAAAACATGATGGTTTTCATTAGATCGGGACAACCATGTTTGATATTATTATGCTCAGTTGTTTACCATGTTTCTATTTTAAAGGATGAAAATCACAAAAGAAGGAATGATGTAGGGAACTAGTTTCTTCATTGTAAAACATTTTAATATTTCTACATATACCTACAAAGCATAGCATTGAGAAGACGTGTGATTTTGTGGTCCGATGATTCCAAAATAAAATATAAAAAAAATATTAATTATATTTTGTACTATGCACATGATAGGAATGTAATATATTTTAAAATGTTTATCAAATCGGAAAATTGAGACCGTGGATTGGTCCGGACTGTGGTTTTTACCCTAGGTGCAACAAAAAACATATCGGCACAAGCCGTTTGGACACATTACTCATTAAATCTACGTTAAGTGGATGATTTTATTTAATATTTAATTCATTTAATTGATCAAACCCAAATAAATCTGAAACAAGTAACTTAGATTAGAAATCATAGGCCATGTATGATTTTGGAGTGTAGCTTTTATCATAGGCGGGACATAACTTTAGTCAGTGCGGACCTTTAGTAAAAAACAACACTTAGGGAATTTTCATAAAACAATTATTTAAATTAAATTATTTATCTTTAATGGAGAATAAAATAACTTTTGAAAGGGGACACAGATTTGAAATCTGAGACTGTCGTGATGTTTGAAAAAGGGTTTTTTTTGAAGGGCCACCTTGGATGAGAGGGCATAGGAGGTTTGTATTCTATGACTGCTTTCATACTCTTATAAATATTATTTTAGAGAAATGGGATAGAGGATTTTTGTTTCTCACATGGATGGTGGAGATCTCTCCATCTATTTCTAAGGGAAATTTGACATTCGAACCTCATCGGATCGTGACAAAACATATGAATTTATAGATAAAAGTGTAGTGGACATAATATTGGATACAAAATTTGAGGTAGGGTTTTCCTTTTGGATTCAACACCCCCCAAATTGATGAATTTATTATCACTTTTGAATTATGATTGATTTATATTATTTTAAACTCTTCATTGATGGCCGAATATACAACGACCATTGGTCGTATAATTTGTGGATCATACATTTTTCATCATTCCTCGCATTCTTCATCTATCATATTTTCACCATGATGAAATGACATCCCATCATAGAGAAGATCTTGGTTATGTGAAAATTGTGATCCAGAGATTCAAGATCATTGATGGTTGTGTGTTATGTGTATCGAAAGTGGCACAACAACATGTGAATGTAGTGACTACATTTTTCCACATCGAATCAACGGTAGATAGTCATGTGAAAGTTGTAAATAGAATGATATAATTTTTAGGGCCCCAAATCATTTACTAGAACTATTTTCCAAGAATAGGTGTACCTCTAGTGGTCCATGGAAGTCCTGCAGTGGCAAGAAATGGTGCCTATGGTATGCTTGCATCGGTGGTGGTGTAGTTTAGAGGGGGTCATGACCAGTGGGCCGAGGTGGTATGTTGATGATGCACATGGGGTATTCCATGTGTTGAGGAAGGCTATAAACTATCAAATATAGCGAGATGCAGGGTCAGTGCATCTCGGACTTAGTATAGTGGTGTGGACCGACCTGACAAGGCTTTTCCACTAAAGATGGCCCTTCAGCATGGGAGGAGGTTCAAATGCATGTATCATTTAATCCGAGTGTACGATTCATTCTCCATATATAGACAAAGATTCTACATACCATGATATATATTTTTAGATTGTTTTGAGAGATTTATGACATGGTTTCAAGGATTGGTTCCTTGACATTCTCGAGTTTAATAATAATAATAATATAACAATTATTTTTATTCAGGAAACTTGTATCAGACTGTACATTGGCATCTAATGTCTGATTGACCCTCTATTAGTGGAATTATGTCGTGGGGTTGAGGAGGAAATTTCCAGACTGAATTTAGGAACATACCCAAAAATTGTTTTGTAAGCCACACTAGTACATATTTGGCTATTAGAGGTGAAATGTATTTTCTTCACCAAGAGTCTCATTTGGGTTGATTAATAGTGTATCATGTTTTTTTACAAGGATCATGATAGTCTGATCTATTTAATTATCCAGGTCCATTTTTAGAGGCATATCTGTAGAATCCAATTTTCATCCATCAGATCAGATGATGAGCATAGTGACCTCATCAGCCTTATGGATAGAGATTCAATGTACTATGAGAGAACACTAGCACGGATAGGTGTACATTATCATAGTTTTTTACCCATTTATGGAATGATACATATCCTGGTGATGAGGTGGGGGCACATGTCATGTGGGCAATAAACGTTTTGTATACCACATTGAAAATTGTCTACCCTTCATATCTCCTTCTTCAAAACTCATATTTCAGACTGAGAGTATTCTATACGATTTGTTGTTTACATATAACATGATGTTTCCATCCATAGTGGCTTTCAAGATGCAAAACAAGGTGTTATGGGGCTGTCTATCATTAGGGTTGATACTAGATGACTATAGTGTAGTTCCTTGATGCTTTCCGAGTGATACCATTTTGTTGGTATGGCCAGAGAAGTATCATCTTACCCTTTAGTGGGTAATGGTCGTGGTGTTAATGGTTTACTCTTTAGGGAATACCCTACTGTGGGTTGGGCAATGGAATTAACTATTTCATATTTAGTTGTTACCCAGTGAAAAGGCTGGGTAGTGATTTTATCTAATGAATCTTCTGAGCTTACCCTCAAGTGAATTACCCTTCTAAAGGGAAATGTAGTAGCGTATACAGATGACAGTACTGATAATACCCTTTAGTAGGTCTGGATAATGGTTTCTTGACCATGAGACAGGATCTCTTGTCTATGTGTGTTGGAAAAATGATATGTTTGGATGTACCTTTTAACTCAAAAGAAATATTTATTCTCTTCCCACCGAGGCCAGACCTTGTGATGTGACCTAAAATTGGGAAAGTGAGACAGTGATTCACAAAGTTTATAGTATCAAGGAGTGGTAATTTGTTACATTTTTTATGCAATTCAGAGAAAACATAAGGGATTCTGGGCATCATAGATGGTTACTTCAGGAAACACTGGAGACTTTCTTCCTGGGATAAATTCATTTTAAGGGGGGTAGAATGTAACACCGCGATATTTTATGAAAAATGTTGTTTTAATTTCATTAATGTCTTATGTTGTATGCTACACCAAGATTACTTTTCTCTATATGCAACACCGTATTAGCTTGCAGTATACGCAACACTATTCTTGGATCATGTTACACACAATTTTGATAATAGTTATTCTACGCAACCTTGAGTATATATATATATATATATATATATATTCAATGTATAAATGAAATATGGCTGGATTATATTATAAAAAACAACGAAGGATTCTTGCACAACATACAACCCTTACTTGGCTTGCATTACACGCCATCACGACCTTCCTCAAAAGCGTGTGTTGTACGCAATACCGGGTTTTACTAAACAACGATATGTTATTATAATATTATTATGAACACAATTTTATGAATAGTAATAACTAAATTTTGAATTTTATTACATTATTATTCATCTTACACATTTTCGAGATCATGGTATAAGAACAAAATAAATTTTTCAGGTAAAATAAGTATTTTTTAAAAAATGCAGTTTTGTAGCCTTTTGATGGCGCACCCACTTTAAATCTAGATTTTGACATTTTTATAAGTTAAATTTGGAAAAATAATATTCTTCTTTGGAATCAAAAAATAAAAATTTACTTCGGATAAAAGTTTCATATTATTCTGGTAACTTTCATATTTTGATGAATAGTAAAAACACGCTATATTTTAATTAAAAACAACTTTTTTCATCGCAATAATTTATATGGTTAAATTATAATATTGAATGGTTTTAAAGTATAAATAGAATATATTTTTACCATTTAATATAATTTATGTCATTATCATTGATTTAACATTAAATTCATAGGTTAAATCAATTCAATCTTTTGGAATCTTTTAAAGAAAAACATGTTTTCTTTCGACAAAGAGAGTAATTTTAATTTAATTTCTGCAACTTTTGTGTATTGAATTTGAAAAAATGGATTCCATATTTTGAATCAGTGGGTCCAAATTATGTTAATAAGCTACTTTTTATTTTTGGGAATTATAAATAGTAACTACGTTAAATTTTAATTACCATAGTTAAAGATAAATCAGGTAATTAAGGGTAAATATAATATTATAAAATTACCCTAAAACATGCCAAAATTCTATTGGATGGATAAAAGTAGACCCATATAACCTAAGGGTAGGATTAGATTCATTTTATGGACTTTTGACCATGGAAATAATTTAATTATTATTAAAACCAAAGAAAGTGACAACATGTCACTCTCTTAAATCTCATAAGTACAATAATTTTATTTTAGTGATAGACATCATAAAACATCGAACATGAATATTTTCCTGAAAGATAATAAAATTATCTACATCATGATAATTTATTTAGAATTTTTAGGGAATAAAAAAGTGTCATTAATGGTGATATATTAATGATACAGAAATTATTTATTAAGTGGAAAATAAGTAATATAGTTTTTATTGAAATAATAATACCCCTTAAAAGACCCACAAACCTGACCAAAACTTATTTTTAGTGTATATATACACCTTAAGCATCCAATTACCTAATATATAACAGTCTGGAGCCTTATAAAAGTGATTATGACACTTATTTTATTTTATTTTAAATGATGCCATAGTTGTCACCTTCATTATTTAATACATATAACAATTAAAATTTTGTGATTTTAAGATGATAAATTGTAGTAAAAGTATTATTGTTTAAGGTAATAGATTTATCTTCATCATAGGATTTTATTTTTATTTTTTATGCAAAAATTCAGTATATTAAATATTTATACAAAAATGTTGTAGTAATTATTTTAGTAAGAGATAAACCAAATAAATGGTTTTAAAAATAATAAAATAAATATTATATGAACTATTTAATGTGGTCCACTACTTTTATAGATAAATATGACCTTTTATGAATCTATTAATGCCTTTAGTTTGAACATATCTTCTGTATGTGTTTTATTTTAATTCAAATAAATGAATAGTGTCAAAATTGACTCTATTGTTATTTTATAAAAATAACATATTATAAAATTGTTTGAAAACCACAAAAGTATTTAAAAAATATAAATTAAAATTTATATGGTGTATAATGTTATAAAGTAAACATTTATGGAAAATTCACAACAAATATTTAATTATTTCTTATAATTTAAAATTTAGAATTTTATTACAACAAATAATCTTAAATAGATTAAATAAGGATAAATCAAAATGATAAGGTTTAAAATAAGATACAAACATGTCTAAATTTGATTGGTTGATGATATTACAACCCTATCTCATCTAATCATCGAATATGAGTCATTTTGTAGTTTTTATGTGGGGTTATATTTATTATAAATTAATCTTTTTAAGAATTCCAAAGGTTCACCTCTCCTCCCTTATAAAAGGGAACCTCCTCCCTCTCTTCCAAACACCACTTTGATCCTTAAATATCGTCCAAACCCTTCAAAAGTATCTTCTCCACTTCCCTAGAAACATTCTAGAGGTCCTGGTATTCTTCAAAGACCAATTTTAGTGCCCTAAGAGGAGGTCTCAAAGAGGCGCTTCAAAGAAGAGGTAATTTCTGTTACCGATTCTTTCACCTTTATTTCTTCTTCCACTTGTTCTTCTTAGGTTATTTCATTATGAAGTAATAACATCAGTATCACTAATATAATTATATGTTATTATAAGTATGAAACAACCCTATTTCACCATCTATCCATCCTACGTAAAATGAAATCACCGCGCATGCGTACGTACGGAATACCGTCTCCACGTCGTGGTGTAATCTATTTTCCACCACCACCTTACTTGGATGGGTATAATGGTGTAAATAATAACTATATATGATTATTGTAAAGTTATATTGATTATTTAATAGTATACATACACTCCAATAAAATTCCACGATCATGGAAATGATATCATCACTCATGCGTACGTACGGAATACCGTCTCCACGACGCGACGAGATTCATTCTCAATGATTAACCATTCATAACTGATTATAAAGTATATATAATAAGTAATCATGAAATATATGAAATAATAATGATACTTTATTTATGTATATATATATGTATTTCATCCAATTAATTCCATTCAATTCAATGAGGAAACAAAAACAACGTTAATGCGTACGTACGACCTACCGTCTCCATGAATGGTGTATTTCTTTCCATTTATCGATCTATTATATATATGTATATTCTGAATATATATTATATATAAATCATGTTTTACATTCTGGATGTATGTAATCATGAACTAAGTAATCATATGAATAATTACAAGTCAAACCACGGACGACAAATGAAACGATTTTACCCAAAACGCTCTTTAACATGGAATTTACAAAAGAACAGGTAATAAAAAGTCATAAGTGAACCATATATGCTATCATAACAACTAATATGATTCTGTAATAAGTCAATAACATTATTTAAATCATTATACATGAGTTTCGGATACGTACGAAGCATATCGGACCTAAGGTAAGGGATAAATTTTCAATCTCATTTTTATCCAAGATTTCTTATACGTAAGTATTTACTGGGGATGTTTTCTAAAAATGTTTTCATAAAATGTTTACCATTCTTCCATGATTGTTTAAAGTAATTTTTCCCCTTTATTTACTTTTTACCACATTATATGAATGGAATCTTTCCTTTGGTTACTATATAAGGTACTTTTTGACTTTTCCGACAAAAGTACGAGGAGAATGTTATTTTTAACTTATACGGAGTGAACGGATTTTTACAGTTTCATAACGCCTCATTTTCAAGAAGCATTGTCTATAAGATTGCATGATTATTTTCAACAAAACCATTATCTTTTAAAATTGCACGGAATTTTGTGAAAAGAAAATGATATTAAAGAATAAAGGATATTTTCCTCAAGAATTCATTTCAAGTGTTTTATAAAAACCATTTTCCATCTAAAATGTAATTATTTCATATGTGTATAATTTCTCTATGATTTACATGGTTTTACTTTTATTATTATGAAATGATATCCATTTATTTTTTATGGATTATGTGATGATGGGATGATGTTTATGAAACCCATTTTATTTATTAGGTTATTATGAATGATGTATGTTTATTTTGTGGCACACGTAAGAATGATTTCATTATGAGATGGGTGAGACCTATATCTCCCTCCAATGCATTGGGTAAAGATTTTATATCTCATGAGATAGACATGGATGGAATGGTAAGTTAATACTGTTCAATGTTACAGGACTGAAACGAGGAGTGAACTCAGTTCAGAATGGGACTTTGTCCACTATGATGGTCTTGGAAGCAATTCCTTGGCTACTATGGAAATAATTACATCAACTTAATGGATTCCACAGTTACATGTTTTATTACCATGCTATTTTATCATGGTTTATGTTCCATTATGATCTATGCCTTATGTATTACGATGTTAAATGTCTTTTCTCAATATTTTGATGTTTAAACAGTATGTTCATGTTTTTAATTTCAAATGTATGTGGTATGTTTTATTTTATCCATGCTTACCCTTACTGAGCATTTGAGCTCACCCTTTTTATGTTTTATTTTCCCCCAGGATCAAAATAAAGGTTTGAGGTAAGGAAAAAAAAGTGTAAGATCTTTATGGGAGATTTTTAAGATCTTTCACCACGATTAGAAGATTACGTTCCAAGTTTCCAAAGACACTAAACTATTACAGTCCTTGTGTGTCTGTTTTTGTTATGTATTAAGTATTCCGCAAAAATAATGTAATGTCCATGTACTTCAAGCTTCAGGTCTCTACAGTTGGTATCAGAGGAAAGGTTTAGTCAACCTTTGGAAACTAGGATTCTAAAATGTTAGTGAGATCCCTAGAGATATTTCTAAGGTATGTGTAGGGATGTCCCTAAGGATAAGTATACGTATAGGATATAGTCCTAGAACTAAGGTAAAAATCATAGAAATTAACCTAAGATATTAGATATTGTGTGTACTCCCCCTTTACTATGTTGTTTTCCCTAGAATGATTTTTGCCTCTCACACTATTGTTTTTGGGTTTTAAGAAATGGCTGGAAACAGGAAGATTCACGATAATGGAGGATATGATAGACAATGGAATAATTTTCTTCATGAGAAACCAAATGAAACGGGATATGGAAGACCAAACATTGTTATTATACCTAATCAGAATTGTCATTATATGATCAATAATCTCAACTTTGGTAAGTTTCCTGACTCAGAAAATAAGAGAAAGATAGAGTTTCATGATGATCATAGTGGAATGAAAGTTCAATTTTCCTCATGTAAATCATGTGGGAAGAGGTATCAGGGAGATTTTTTCAAAGGAACTGGAAGATGCTTTGGGTGTGGAAATGAAGGACAGAAATCCAATAAGTGTAAAGGAAAAGCTTCAGTTAACACCATGGACGAGGATAATGGTATTGCTACGACATCAACAAAGGTTAAATGTTTTAAACGTGGAATGTACGGGGATTATGCAACCCAATTCTCTAAGGGAATGTCTCATAAAGAGAATCAGTATGGTCGTATGGGTAATATTTATGTTGATGAGGATGAAGAGACTACAAATGATATGTGAGCTGAAAGAAGTGTAGAAGCTCAGTAGATTGTTTTAGAAGGTAGTGGAATGATTGTATGTTTATCGAGAGTTATGTTGTATAGTTAATGGTACTATGGAATAAAGAATCATCAAAGAATTGTTTCACTATTGTTTTTCCTAAATGTATTTGAAAGTATATGATGAATGGTACCAGTAACCATGGAAGGTTATTCAGATATTTTTGTAAAGTAGATGATATGCGCATAATGAAGGAATAAGAAGATAATGAGATGTTTGATTGTATTCATAAGCTCATGATTGATATAAGGACTAAGTGATATCATGGTTTGTGTATATAGAATTTTTATGATTTTGGTATGTGGAATGTGTTAACTTTTAACTGCATTCATGTTTTCACTAGGGTTCAATGGGTATTAATTTTTCAAGAGAATACATGATTAAGGCCTTCGAATGTTTGGAATGTGACCAACAAGACATATATTATGATATATGGGGATCAACGATGGTATTAAATCTCTGGTAATATTTTTCACTATGTTATGAGAGTGGACTGCAGTATTATGGATAAGCCTAAAGATTGGAATGGATTATGTTGGACATAAGTTAGTATTGTTTAAGGATAGAAGTTTTTTCTATATTATTGATGAGATGTTATAGTAATATAGTTTTAGAAAAAGGAAAACCTACAGGACGTGCGACCTCCCATCATGTCAGACAAGGCTGTGGGAATCGAACCCACAACCGTAGTGCGACTATCCTTTATTGCCTACCACTGGCCTACATGAAGTCCCTGGTTAGTAGAAACATGTTTTATTTTTTTAAGTGGTATTATATATGAAGTATAAGTTCATTTTTGGAACCATATACGATTAATCTAACCAGAAGATGGACTTATAACTTTTTCTATCCTTTTGTTTGAAAGAGATGGAATGACCCATCATTCTATCTCATGATCTACTAACACATCAAGAATAACAAATTCAACTTCATTTATTTAAGGGATGAAGTGGAAATTGTTCAATTCACGAACAACGGTGAGATTGTACCAAAATCATGCAAGTATATCTTTTAATTAATCAACTTTAGAGAAATGATCTTGAAAAACAAAAATTTTGTCCTAGTTCCCTTATATCCGACGAATCAGATGGTACCTTAGATCATCAAAAATCAATAGCTTTGTGATTGTTGGATTTTTCATATCCATGTTCTCTACCACTCTCCATCAGAACTTGATGGTTAGATGTTTCTTCCATATCCATATTTTCACCTATGTTCTCCTACATGGAAACCTATTGATGAGTTAATTTGGGTAACCTTTACATTTCATACTTTAGTATTTAAAGCCATGTTTTGGTATTCCTTTTTACGATGTGGGTTTCTATTAAACAAACATTCGAGTAGTAAACCATTTATAACCCCGATTAATTTTGAGGGTGAAATTCATTTTAAGGGGGGTAGAATGTAACACCCCGAGATTTTATGAAAAATATTCTTTTAATTTCATTAATGTATTGTGTTGTATGCTACACCAAGATTACCTTGCGCTATACGCAACACCGTATTAGCTTGCAGTATACGCAGCACTATTCTTGGATCGTGTTACACACAATTTTGATAATAGTTATTCTATGCAACATTGAGTATATATATATATATATATTCAATGTATAAATGAAATATGGTTTAATTCTTTTATATGAAACAATTAAGGATTCTTTCACAACATGAAACCCTAACTTGGCTTGCATTACATGCAATTGCGACCTTCCACGAAAGCGTGTGTTGTACGCAATACCGGGTTTTACTAAAAAACGATATATTATTATAATATTATTATGAACTAGATTTTATGAATATTATTAACTAAATTCTGAATTTTATAACATTATTATTCATCTTACAAATTTTCTAGAACATGGTATAATAACAAAATAAATTTTTCGGGTAAAATAAGTATTTTTAAAAAAATGCAGTTTTGTCGCCTTTTGATGGCGCACCCACTTTAAATCTAGTTTTTGACATGTTTATAAGTTAAATTTGACAAAATAAAAATTTTCTTTGGAATCAGGAAATAAAAATTTACTTTGGATAATTTTTTCATATTATTCTGGTCACTTTCATATTTTGATGAATAGTAAAAACAAGCTATATTTTAATTAAAAACAGCATTTTTCATCGCAATAATTTATATGGTTAAATTATAATATTGAATGTTTGTAAAGTATAAATAGAATATATTTTTACCGTTTAATATAATGTATGTCATTAGCAATGATTTTACATTAAATTCGTAGGTTAAATCAATTCATTCTTTTGCAATGTTTTAAAGAAAAACCCGTTTTCTTTCGACAACGAGATTAATTTTAGTTTAATTTCTGAAACTTTTGTGTATTGAATTTGGAAAAATAGATTCCATATTTGGAATCAGTGGGTCCAAATTTTTTTAATATGCTACTTTTTATTTTTGGGAATTATGAATAGTAACTACGGTAAATTTTATTTACCATAGTTAATGGTAAATTGGGTAATTAAGGGTAAATATAATATTATAAAATTACCCTAAAACATGCCAAAATTCTATTTGATGGCTAAAAGTAGACCCATATAACCTAAGGGTAGGATTAGATTCATTTTATGGAATTTTGACCATGGAAATAATTTAATTATTATTAAAACCAAAGAAAGTGACAACATGTCACTCTCTTAAATCTTATAAGTATAATAATTTAAATTTTGTGATAAACATCATAAAACTTCGAACATGAATAGTCTCCTGAAAGATAATAAAATTATCTACGTCATGATAATTTATTTAATATTTTTAGGGATTAAATAATTGTCATTAATGGTGATATATTAATGATACATAAATTATTTATTAAGTGGAAAATAAGTAATCTAGTTTTTATTGAAATAATAATACCCATTAAAATGCCCAAAAACCTGACCAAAACATATTGGTAGTGTATATATACACCTTAATCATCCAATGACATAATATATAACCGTTTTGAGTCTTATAAAAGTGATTATGAAACTTATATTATATTATTTTAAATGATTCCAAAGCTGTCACCTTCATAATTTAATAAATATAACAATTTAAATATTGTGATTTTAAGATGATAAATTCGAGTAAAAGTAAAATTTTTATAGGTAATAGATTTATTTTTATCATAGGATTTTATTTTTAATTGTATGCAACAAATCAGTATATTAAATAATTATAAAAAATGTTGTAGTAATTATTTTAGTAAGAGATAAACCAAATAAATGCTTTTAAAAATAATAATATAAATATTATATGAACTATTTAATGCGATCCACTAATTTTATAGATACATATGACCTTTTATTAATCTATTAAATCTTTTAGTTCGAACATATCTTCTGTATATAGTTTATTTAAATTAAAATAATTGAATAGTGTGTCAAAATTGACACTATTGTTATTTTATAAAAATAACCTATTATAAAATTGTTTAAAAATCAGAAAAATATTTAAAAATTATAAATTTAAATTTATATGGTCTATAATGTTATAAAGTAAACAATAATGGAAAATTCACAAAAAATAAGTAATTATTTGTTATAATTTAAAATTTAGAATTTTATTACGACAAATAAACATAAATAGAATAAATAAGGATAAATCAAAATTATAAGGTTTAAAATAAGATCCAAACAGTTCTAAATTTTATTGTTTGATGATATTACAATCCTATCTCATCTAATCATCGAATATGAGTCATTTGTGGAGGTTTTTATGTGGTGTTATATTTATTATAAATTAATATTTTTAAGAATTCCAAAGGTGCCCTCTCCTCCCTTATAAAAGGGAACCTCCTCCCTCTCTTCCACACACCACATTGATCCTTCAATATCGTCCAACCCCTGCCCAATTCTCTTCTCCACTTCCCTAGAAACATCCTAGAGGTCATGGTCTTCTTCAAAGACCAATTTTAGTGCCCTAAGAGGAGGTCTCAAAGAGGCTCTTCCAAGAAGAGGTAATTTCCGTTACCGATTCTTTGACCTTTATTTCATCTTCCACTTCTTCTTCTTAGGTTGTTTCATTATGAAGTAATAACATCAGTATCACTAATATACTTATATGTTATTATATGTTATTAACAACCCTATTTCAAAATCTATCCATCCTACGGAAAATGAAATCACAGCGCATGTGTACGTACGGAATACCGTCTCCACGCCGTGGTGTAATCTATTTTGCACCACCACCTTACTTGGATGGGTATAATGGTGTAAATAATTACTATATATGATTATTGTAAAGTGATATTGACTTTTTTATAGTATACATACACTCCAATAAAATTCCATGATCATGGGAACGATATCATCGCTCGTGTGTACGTACGGAATACCGTCTCCACGACACGATCAGATTCATTCTCAATGATTAACTATTCATAAATGATTATAAAGTATATATAATAAGTAATCATGAAATATATGAAATACTAATTATACTGTATTTATGTATATATATATGTATGTCATCCAATTAATTCCATTCAATTCAATGAGGAAATGAATACAACCTTCATGCGTACGTACGTCCTACCGTCTCCATGAACCGTGTATTTCATTCCATTTATCGATCTATTATATATATGTATATTCTGAATATATATATTATATATAAATAATGTTTTACATTCTAGATGTATTTAATCATGATCTATGTAATCATATGAATAATTACAAGTCAAAACACGGACGACAAATGAAACGATTTTACCCAAAACGCTCTTTAACATGGAATTTACAAAAGAACGAGTAATATAAAGTCATAAGTGAACCATATATTATATCATAACAAATAATATGATTCTGTAATAAGTCAATAACATTATTTAAATCATTATACAGGAGGTTCGGATACGTACGAAGCATATCGGACCTAAGGTAAGTGTTAAATTTTCAATCTCATTTTTATCCGAGATTACTTATACGTAAGTATTTACTGGGGTTACGTTTATCATCAATGACCATGTTTTCTAAAAATGTTTTCATAAAATGTTTACCATTCTTCCATGAATTTTTATAGTTATTTTTAGCCTTTATTGACTTTTTACCACATTGTATGAATGGAATCTTTCCATTGGTTACTATATAAGGTACTTTTTGACTTTTCCGACAAAAGTATGAGGAGAATATTATTTTTAACTTATACGGCGTGAAGGTATTTTTACAGTTTCATAATGCCTCATTTTCAAGAAGCTTCCTCTACAAGATTGCGTGATTATTTTCAACAAAACCCTTATCTTTTAAAATTGCATGGAATTTTTTGAAAATAAAATGATTTTAAAGAAGAAAGGATATTTTCCTCAAGAATTCATTTCATGTTTTTTATAAAAACCATTTTCCATCTAAAATGAAATTATTTCATATGTGTATGTTTTAAGTATAATGTCTCTATGATTTATATGGTTTCACTTTTCTTATTATGAAATGATATCCATTTCTTTTATATGGAATATGTGATGATGGGATGATGTTTATGAAACCCATTTTATTTAATGGGTTATTATGAATGATGTATGTTTATTTTGTGCCACAAGTAAGAATTATTTAATTATGAGATGGGTGGGACCTATACCTACCTTCAATGCATTGGGTAAATATTTTATATCTCATGAGATAGACATGGCTGGAACGGTAAGTTAATACGGTTCAGTGTTACAGGACTGAAACGAGGAGTGAACTCAATTCAGAATGGGACTTTGTCCACTAAGATGGTCTTGGCAGTTATGCCTTGGCTACTATGGAAATCATTAAATGTGCTTAGTGGATGCCACAGTTACATGTTTTATTCCCATTCTATTTTATCATGGTTTAGGTTCCATTATGATCTATGCCTTATGTACTTCCATGTTTTATGTCGTTTCTCATGATTTTTTTGTTTAAACATTATGTTCATGTTTTTAAGTTCAAATGTATGTGGTATGTTTTATTTTATCCATGCTTACCCTTACTGAGCATTTGAGATCATCCTTTTTATGTTTTATTTTCCCCTAGGATCAAGATATAGGTTTTAGGTAAGGAAATAAAAAGTGTAAGATCTTTATGGGAGATGTTGAAGATCTTTCACCACGATTAGAATATTACGTTCCAAGTTTCCAAAGACATTAAACTATTACAGTCCTTGTGTGTCTGTTTTTGTTATGTATTAAGTATTCCGCAAAAATAATGTAATGTCCATGTACGTCAAGCTTCGGGTCTCTACAGTGATCACCATCAGAGATTCTAAAAATAATCTCACACAATGTGGGATAGGATTTACATTAATGTACTCATAAAAATTTCATTCCATAATGTCAATAGGTGGGGGATATAGGAATAGATCAATAATTTAATGGGGTGGAGGATAATTACCAGGAATTCATCATGGATATATCTATCACTGAGTTGTTACCGTAATCAGTAAGCAGTGAATTGGCATGTTGAACTGCCTAAATGATTTCTTCAAAAGATCATTGGATGTTGAAGATGATATTTTCATGAATACACATATTGTGTCTTCTAGATATGGTGTTCAATAATTCCGTACAAGCTATATTTTAGAGGTTAGAAAACTGATTTTATAGTTTAATGTTAAGAAGATCTGTATAAGAATCCTTCATATCATTTTCCTGAGATATCATAAAATGAAATATATTAAATATGTTTTTAAAATGGGAGGAGGTCATTTGAAATTAAAGAAAAATATGATCCACATCATCGTATTGTTTTTGAATGAGCACAAATCTCATGAAAAGTGAAATACCAACATGATGCAAATTTTCATCCACTGGAATTTTGTTGAATGAAAGCCTCTAGAACATAGTGAATTTGGAGGGGGGTCCCAATATTTTTTGAGATATCCAACACATTTTTTAGGATCTCTAACTATATTTTTATTCCAGGCCTTAGAGTCGCGTTTCCTTGTTGACTTCGATTCCCAAATCATCAATTCCTCGTGACATAGAAAGTTATAGTTGAACAATATTTGATGAAGGTCCTCAGAATTAATGGAGATGTAATTATCAATGCATTGATCCATGGAGTAAATTTGATCAAGGAGATAGCTTCCAACCCATTTTATATTCCATAATTTGAGAGATATGTTGGCGCTAACTAAGAAGTGGGCATGACTGAAAATTTTATAGAGGATTTTCTTAAGCCCATTCTAGAATGAGGATTCCATGTAGTACATAGAGACTACTATCAATTTTTCCATGATCATGTATATGTGAATATTCCCGGATTCTGAATTTTTAATTAGAATTTTACAGATGAATATTGATTTTTCTAACTGATTGAACATGACCATGTTATTAATTCTGAGACCAGTAAGTGGATATGGCATGCAACAGTTCATATATGATCATGTCATAATAATTACTCCCAATAAGTATACAATCAAAAAAAATATGCATCATATTTTTTCCATATATCTAATGATCGATGAGGCCCTGAATAAACCATAAACGAGTAAATCAATTTTTATAAAATCACATACACAATGATACAATCCCTTCCGTCCATCGGGAGAGATTTCACATTAAAAGAATCTTCAGCTCTTCATATCTAATGTAGAATGTTTATAAAGATTAATGCCTAGGTACTTCAATAAATCATAGTGACACCAATGTAAATAAAGTTTTAATATCCCTCCCTTATTCCAATGTCATTAAGAATTATAGGTTTTCCTTATCGTGAAATATTTTTTCCAATTTAAAATAATGATTTTATCCAACCGACTTCTTGACCGGATATCCTTTCATAAGTATGAAGGGACCTCCTTATATTATTGACATTACTCATTTCAGCCTTAGTAAGAATAATGATTCATCTTTTACGAATGATGGTGAAATTTTTAAACATTCCAATTATAATTTTAATTACGATAACATAGAATATATATGATTAATAAATATTATTGTATTTAGGTAGATGGAAACATTTTACTCCCATTATTTGTAGTTATTGATATTAAAAAACATTAATATATTAAAATTCTAGATTTTATAGTCATGTAATTTTTTTCAAATTCTAAATTTTATATTAGTCAATATTTACATAATACGTTCAATTTTTTTGCAAGTAAGATGGTTTCATAGTAAGTAAACAATAAATAGAGTTCCAAAAAATATTAATACATTTTTTTATATTTTAATAACACAAGGATAAAAATGTATTTTTATATTCTAGTAAATGATTTCAAATATATTTCATTATTAATAAAACCACCAACAAATATTATCTTTTCAATATAAGAATCCAAATATACATATCATGTCTCTTATATTTTCATCAAATGACATAATCATTTATTTATGTTATAAAAATTATCTTAAACAATTATTTTTTTTAAAATTTTCATGTTATTTTTTATAGAAATCTTCTTTTAGTAATCTATTTATGAAAAAAAACATCATATTCATTTGATATCATTTACGGTACTTTGAAATTTGAATAAAAAAACTGATCCATGGTATTAAATATAAGTAAATGTATCCTCATTATGTATTCATTATATTAGGGAATAAAAACTATAAAAAATTATATAATTTTTAAGTCACACTCTAAATAAGATTATAATTATTTTTTGTAATAATGTTTCCCTATTATTTTTTGATCAATTAGCCCCTTCAAATAATCCCATTGTTGATTAATTAAATTATATCATAATATTATATAATCGTCGTTACAAATGAATTAACTGATGTATCTTATTCTAATTATATTGAATATTTTTTTAAAATATAATTTTCAAAAATATTCCTTGATTATATTTTTTTTAGGATACTTTTTCATTAATTATGTCTGGATTATCGACCATAGCCATTCGTTTCATACTTTTAACCTAAGAAAAACTCAATTCATGTTCACCTTTGTAAAATTATTCAAAGATAGAATATTTCTCATGATAGGTATTTTTAATGTTTCTTGAACTATGATAGTTATTATTCATATGAAAATGATATTTCATTTAAAAATATTATCTCAAAATTAGTGTCATGTAAATTTATCAAAAATTTTCTCGTTGAAGAATAAACATGTTATCCCCCCATTAAAACGTTTAATAATTTATAATAGTAATTTTTATTCTTTGAAAAATATAATATGATACCTCTTAACAAATCAAAATGGGTAAAATCCAAATATATGTTCAATATAAAAAAAATTGCATTTATAATTATAAAAAAGTTAAAAATGTATTTAAAAGATAATATATATCAAAAAATCATTATTAGTAAAAAATTATTTATAAATATTAACCATAGTAAATATTAGTTCCAATAAATTACAAATTATGTAAGTGATTATTTTGTTTTCTTATGTAAAACAATTTAATTTTATAATTATTTAAATATGATGAATTTTATAATATTAAAAGATATGATTCCAAAAATAAAAATGAATTAAAAAACCCATTTTACAATTACCATTGTAATTAGTAACAACCTCAGGGATAAAATTAAATTTATAATTTTTGGAAAAAAAATACATAATTATTCATTATATGATATCCATTTTAACAAGATAAATTTATATTTGTGGTAAAAGTAGATTTTCATTGAATATTGAAAAAAGAGTAACAAAATTATTTAAATAATATTATTTCTATAAAATAAATTACATGTTTTTATATTAAAGCATAGTATTAAAAATCACGTGATAGTTAAATTATTTAATTATGTATATTATAAATAAAAATCATAAAAATAATTATTTATAATTTTTAAATAAATTATGATGAAATTGGAGAAAAAAATTTAAAATTTTTTCTTTCAAGAAAAAAATTGAATTATTTTTATTAAAAATTAATTAAATGTAATAATTTTTGTTATATCCATTAAATTTTCACAAATAATTTATATTAAAACATATTATTGATATATATATTATCTTTCATTAATGATAGTATTTTAATTCCTAGAATTATGGAAAAATATTTCAATATTATTTTATATTTTTTAATTTATTTATAATGATAATTTTATCATATTTTTTGCTAACAATACCTATAAATAGAATATCTATAAGATTCATATATATATGATGATACTGTTTATGTTTTCTATGTTCTCAACTACCATAATAGAAATTTAAATATTTATAATTATAAACATCCATTAACATATATGTAGCTACTCAAATCCTTCATCCTAAAAATTCATTCATCATCACTTCATAACTCACACATAATATTTTTTATAATGTTATTTCAGTGGATTATATTTAACCCATTTTAAATTTTTTGAACTAATTTTTATTCTAATTTTTATAATGATCTTAGGGATATCTTATTTGTAATGATATTGTTCATTTCAATTTATTAATACTTTTTAAATTATAAATATTTGGTAGATGTAATGAAACATGTTATTTAATACATAGATTAAAGGACATTTATGATAATGTTATATTATGAACGAATAAATTATTTTTTATTTGATTCATCCTAAAAAAGATATATCAAGAACAATTCCTCATGTATCAATAACATTTTTCTTGTTCTGTTAAAAATATTATTATAATTTTTATTATCTATAACATAGTAAATTACCTCATCCCAATTTACATAAATGGATCTAATTACCTCAACAATTTACTGTAAGATATCATAATTTTTTCCATATTATATATCAATAAATAATAAAAACTATCATTAAAAACATAGAACTATTATTCCTTAACTATGATCCATATTTTTTATCTTTTAGTAAAAATGTCCCATATTAATTTTTTGGATTTCTAGATCATATCGTTAGTATAGATTTGATTTGATATAACTAATGAAAATGAATTTTTTCAATTACATTTTTTTCTATTTAATAAGTGATAACTGTATTATGTTACGAATTTTAAATTCATAAATATAAGTGTAGAAAATAGTAAGCTTCAGCTATCAAATATATTACTTTTATGGTTTATAAATATCTTATATTTTATTATATATTAAATAAGAACTCAATTTTCATTAAAATTATCATATATTGTAATGATAAATGTATGAAATATTCATATATAATTGACTATTTAGATTAATACAAATTATTGAAACCAAAAATACTAATGTAATCCAATTTTGATGAAAAAGGTTTTCAAACATATCAACTCTTTATTTATATTTTCATCAATTTCAACAAAATATTATGAAAATATCTACACTAGTCAAATATACATTATATCATAAAAAAAGTTTAAATGAAATATTATATCTATTTTTTATGTATCAACCATAATTGTATATGTTAGTGATGTATACAGTAATGATTTATCACTATAAGAATAAAATCATTAATGAAATATCATTGTTATTGTTTTTTGGATAACACAATACCATAACCCTGGGGTACTCCATCATTCTTATTATCCATTGTTTATAAAAATAATTATTTAGAAGGAATGTCATTATGTTCTTTACTCACATTGAATATGGAATTAATATTCAAAAATTGTTATATTATGGTTATCATATTCAAATTTAATATTCATTGAAAATAAAAAATAATATCGAATCTGTCTTAAATGAAATTATCTTAAATGAAATATAGTTAATATTTTTATCTTATCAATTAAATTATATTCTTTATTTTAATTTTATAAATACTAATACATTAATCTCAGTGAATTAATTTTTTTCTAATTTTTTCAAGTTATTTTCTCAGTTTCATAGAATAGGTATCACCTAAATGTATCGTTCATTATATAATCATTTATTCAATAATATACATTATCAATACAAAATATCATATTAAATTAAGTCTATATAAGAATTAAATTTCATTCAATATAATGAATTTTGAAGGGAACCATTGATTTGTTTCTTAAATTACATTCTCAACATCAACACCATGTATATTTAAATATATTTGACCCTAAAAAATATTTCCTTCATTATATTATTAGTTAATCATGTACTACAAAACAATTTGTGGTTATAAAAAATAAATTTTGGTCTTTTATTCTCATTTCATACCAGTACAATAAAACGCACCACATATTTCCTTATATATTGATATTTCAATGATTATGTATTGAATTGTTATATAATATTTTAATTAAATTCACAAAATATTGTTATTTTTATGAATTTTTATTTTAATGAAATATTTTTTATGAGATAATTATATTGTACAATTAATAGATACTACAAAAATAAACACATCCAAAAAAAATTCTTTGTAACCTATGTTGATTCATTAATTTTTGCAAACTATATTGATTCATCCAAAGAAAATCATTCTCTGTAAACTATAGAATGATTTATGAATATCATGGTTTCTAGGTTTTCTAAAAATAAATTTATAAAATAATTTAAGGACCCCAAGGTTTTATATGTACTCATGTTGAAACAAACATGATATATTTAATATCATTTTCTACAAGAGACACGACGTTTATACAAACCATGTTATACTATTGAATTTTTCAATTTAATGTGATATATATCGAAATGATCTTGGATTAGTGGGTATGAATATACAAATATAAGTATATAAATAATATTTTTTACACATGTTTAAAAACGATTCATTTTTTATTAACAAATATTATATATTGATTATATAGAAGAGTACTTTTCTGGGAAACAATATCTTCAAGTGAAATGTGTTTTTATATTATTATATTTAATAAATTTATATTATTGAATGATTTCAAGTAATTTTATATATTATATATTAAATAATATTTTTATCTCTCATCTTAGGGTATGTAGAAATTCTTTGTGAAAATGAAAATTAATTTGTTGCCTAAAAATGATTTTATCGCTGAATAAATTTTGTTGTTAATGGGATGGTTATTTTAATATAAGTTTATTACAACTCAATAAATTTATTATTTAAAAATTGATTCCATTTTTGTAAAATTTAATGAACCAATTTTATAAGTTATATATCTAAATTTTTTCATTATGAATCATAATTATGCTAAATATTTTTTTTCTTGATTAGGTTAAAACTGGTCCAACGTAATTTCATAATCATTTAAAAATATATATGGGAGATTCCTTATTTCTAGTTTATGATTTTATATTGACTAAAATCATAAATTTTTTTTGTATTGAAATATCAATCCCTTTTTTTGATAATTTTCATACTTTTATTTTATTTAAATAAATAATCGAAATAAGCATTTTTTTAATAACTCTAAAAAATTTAATTCGGATAAAAGGAAATTATTTTTGGTTATAAATGGTTATAGGATATATGAATTATTTATTATGATTATAACATATTTTTCTATTGATGTAATAATTACCTTAAATTATTAATCATGATCAATAGAGTACTAGTTTGAGTAATAGAAAAATAATATAAAATTTTATGAAAATGTAATAAGTAATACAATTTTAATGAATCATTGTGTTCCACAAAAATTATATTTAAATATTACATATTAGTCTTTCCATAATTATAGGGTTCAAATTCCAATTCTATCATGTTTTAATTTAATTAAAACTATGTGAATTGTCCCAAAAATAAATTTAATGTTTTCTTATATTAAATATTATTTTATTAAATGATTTAAAATTAATAAAAACATATAGTTTTCCCTATTAATGGGATATGGTATATAATTTCATAAACAACACACTCATAGATCACTTATCCATTTAAAAAAACATTCATGACCACATATGTGTAAAATATATTGATACCAATGTAATAAATAATATGGTTAACTAGGGGGGGTCAAAACTAAGAAAACACATAAACATGACTAAATTTTAATAAATGATCATATTTAAACACCAACAATCATGTATCATTGAAATATACCAATTTTTGGACACTTAAACATAAAAATTAATTAATAATTACTTAATAAATTAGGAAATTCTAATTTTCACCACTCCCATCACTTCATAATGTAACCTCTCATTCCTAGTAATCATAAAGATTGAATCCTCTAGACCATTTATGTCGGCCCTAATACCATCCAAAAAACTCATCAAAACTCCTAAGTGTCATAGTTTTATTATAATACCATTATATGAATGATTAAAAAGGAATCTAAAAGATGGTTCCCAATGAAAATGAATATTGGTGCAATAATAATGAAATATGATCTTGTGGAAATTTTTTATGTCATGCTATCATTTAAGTAGGATTGTATATTCTTGAATACAAAATGATGAAATTATATGATATTTATTTCCCAAAAACAATTATTTTATTTTATTCATTTTATTTAGGGATATTAAATAATTTTAATTTCAATTATTTCTCATAACATAATCCAGATACTGAACAATCATTTTTAAAAAATTAGTATATTTACTATTTAGTCATTGATCCTTTTCTTTTGTGTCCGTATTTTGTTTAAAATATTGTTATTAATATTTATTCAATACTCTCATGTTTGATTAAGTTTATTTATACACCCATTATTCATCCTTTAAAAATGTCTAAATAGAATCATATTTTAATTTTACAAATGATTTGGTATTTACATTTTATTTTATTTATTAAAGTGGTTATTGTTTTAACGAACAAAAAATTTGTGAAATTTCAGACATTCATGAATTCTCAACTAAATTAAACATGTGTTTCATGTTTTCATGGTTAATTTTCAATATTTTAATTACATTATATATTTTAATCTTTTAAATTATAAATATATAAATTAAATATAATACTTTTATCTTCTAAAAATAAGATTTCTTGTGGTTTTTATTGTAATATTTCATATATGATATAATCTTACGACATAACTTATGAATCACATGGGATATAACTATATGTTGAAACTCATGTTATTTATATGGATGTTTTATTTTTAAAATGATGATATATTGATGATCATTATTTAATTTTCCAAAATTACTGTTATGAATGAATTGTGAATGTTTACAAATTCTTCTGAAACAATTACAAATGAATTATAATTATGTGATGTGTAGGTTTGTTTTATCCTTCAATATCATTGGAATTTTATTAATGATCTATGTGGTGAATGAATATATGGGTTACTATCCCAAACCTAAAAGAGTTTATAACAGAGTTTATCTCAATCTGAAATAGGTTATATGGGAGGATATCCCATTTATAAAAGGTTACAATATTGGTTATCCCATGTCTGAAGCGGGTACATAGTGTGTTTTGCATTCATAATAGCTGATGAAGATCCTAAAGGATAGTATTGGAATTTGATTTATATTACTACGATTATGCCACACTATGTTACCCTCTATTTGGACTATTTTTTAAGAAAATTCTATTTAATAATATATCATATTGAAAGATCACATTATTAATCAAGCCTTCAGAATTTCCATTCGTTATGCAAATATATTGGATTATATTGGAATTTGTTATTTTATATTAATTTCACTTTATTCTATATAATATATTCATAAAAAAGATTTAGAAATTAGTTTTCTTTAGATAGTCAATGGAGGTCAATTTACGAAATGATCAATCATTCTTTCTGTAATATTAATGAAGTTGGAATCATGCATGTATAATTTTTTGTTGATATCCTTATACTCCCCCATATGGCCATCATTATTTTTTTTAAATTTAGTAACTTATGGTATATATCATCTAATAATTCTTGATGAATTTATATATCTAATAAAACCACATTAAATGATCTCAATTCCATGAAATATATTAGATAAACCTATTTATGTTCTACATTAATGAACATAGTGGATCATCATATACCATGAAAATATATGTTTCTATTTTAAAATTATTACTTAAATTACATCACAATTCCATGGATATTGTTTTGATCCATTATTCAACAATTAATGGATTAATATATACATTAAAATATGAAGGCTTATGTCATTTGAATTTATCTATCATAGGTGAATCTAGAAATGTGAAAACAATATTATATAAATGGAAATGTTTATTAATTATAAACTCAGTTAGAT
The DNA here is from genome assembly GCA_963277665.1 of Viscum album. NCBI lineage: Eukaryota > Viridiplantae > Streptophyta > Magnoliopsida > Santalales > Viscaceae > Viscum > Viscum album. Next base: position 957,135,264 of record OY728126.1, read on the forward strand.
ACACTAAGATGAAAAAGATATTATAGATTAAAACCCCAACTATATTGGCTTGTTCAATAGGGAAATCCCTATATTATCATCATGTATTGATTTTTGTGTTTCTGTTAGTCACAATCACTAAATAATTGAACAAATAGATTTCTCAGAAATTCATCATGAATATTGTTCAACAATATAAATTCACCGAAAAACTGAAAGTTCTTGATTAATATATTGTATATTCACAATACATATATTTGAAATGATTATTTGCAATATATTTCTTGATGTTCCTACTTAACATTATAAGATACCAAGTCTAACCACCCAAACACCAATAATCCAATGTTTCATTCTTCATTATTACATTGGTAAAAGATACAAGGGATATAACAACTAATGATTGAGTAGTTTAGATGTCTTGATATTCATTATTCATATAGGGTTTGAATATTAATTTGGAAATATAAAAGAAATATCATGAGAAAATGTCCCAAATCCTTGATATTATACATAATATCTTTCAACACATTCAACGAAAAGGAAATAAATTATATCAAAAGGCCATTGTGGGTTTTACCTAATGGTTTCTACCTTGATTAATCAAGGATTAATAATTATATAAATGTAAATAACTAGAAAACACATTGTATTTAATAAATAACATGTGCATGAAAATGAATAAATTCATAATAACAAAGTAGTGATATAATGGACAATATTAAATAAATACAATATGAATGAAATACTTGTTATTGTATTAAATTATCAAAGTAATAATGATATCATTATCATGTCATCCTTATTTAAAGACTTTTTATCACTAGGTAGGTCACACGAAATTTCTAATTTACTAATTTTTAAAACTACATTGTCTCATGAGACATATCGATGGTTTGACCATTAATATATAAATGGGACCCAACCATCAAAAAATGTCAAAGGCATTCCTTATATATTGAATGAAAATTTTATTCCAAAAAATATATTACATACTAACAAATATATGTATTGCGTACAAAATAATTGTTGTTAATATTTCCCAAATCAATCAAGTAAATTTCATTTAAAATAGATGTATGTGAAAATTTAATATATTTTGGTCAATATTTATATCCAAGATACTAAGAATATTTATATTTAATTCAAATTAATGTCTAATGAAATTTGTTAATAAGAATGTGAATGTTTTAAGTTCATGAAAATGACCAGAAAATTATTAAGAGTTGAAAGGATATAATGGAGTAATAAAATTTATTGGGTTTAAAATAAAATAATATACAATTGTGAAAAAAAAGATCAATAAAATTAAGGTTAAATTAAAAACATTTCATTTCAAAACCACGAAAATATTATAGAAATTAAATATCCAAAACAGTTACTGTGTCGGGAAAAATCAATTCACATTGTAAATGATAAAAAGATTCATTCATTTCAAATTTTTATAAATAATTATCAAAATGATTTTTTAAAACATTACAAAAATAAAAAACCATTTAAAATAGAATGTTAATATAAAAAACACTTAATGATTATTTTTAGTAATCAATAAAGAAATTTTTAGACATTTTTTCAAAATACAGACATTGAAGTGAAATTTACCAGATCAAAAATATAAATGACATGTTCTTGTCATGGGCTGTGACAAAAACAAATAATACTGAAATTAAAATGTAGTAGATTGGTTAACCTATGTTTTCTCTATAGATGAGTGCACAAAAATTATGTTTGTCACTTAAATTTAAGTATGATTTAAAGGTTGTTTTTAAATTTATTTGGTAGAAAAATAAAGAATGAAATAAAAAGAATGGTTGAACAGTAATGGATGTGTGAGTGAAGGGGTCATGGTAGGATTCACATTGGTAATTTCATCATTGTAATAAAGATCATATTCCCTCTCTTCCTTCCTAATAAAAAATGAAATACTCCTCGATCGAGTGATTAATCTCCCATGGTTAAAGAAACAAATGAGACTCACTCCTATGTTCGTAGAAGTTCGTAAACAATCCCTAAACAAATAAGGAAAGTCCTGATAGGGAATTGTTTTTCCGTAGAACTCTAGAAGATGTTTAATAGTTTCACACACGTGCCAAATATCGCTAGAGTCACCACATAACATAATCTGCTCGATCGAGACAAATTGCACTCGGGAGAGGGAGATTAAAAATCATTAACCAATGCTATTAACAATGAATACAACAAACTCAAAACACGATCGTATTAAGACAATTGGGAAATAGTGATAATAGAAGTCATTCAAAAGACAAATAGGATTTGATATTTAAGCACAAAACTCTGAAATTAAAAAAGTGAAGCTCTCTCTTCATCGATCACTCAAAGGTTTTACCCCTCTATGTTAATGGTAATAGAGTTGAAAGGGGAATAAGAAGGCATTAAAACACAATGGAAATGAAAAGAAAAAATAGAAAAAGACAAAAAGTTCTCTTTTTTGGTGTCTTGGAAGGAATGGGACGAAGAATGGGATGTTTGAGAGGGTGGAGCTCTCCTCCTTTTATAGCCAGAATTTTTCCCCCAAATTTTTACATGTCGTAGCCCCAATAAGTGACATCTTCATGCTTTGAGCCCTTTTTGAATATTTTTCACAATTATCATGGGTGTTTCCCCTAAAAATATCAGTAGACATCGAAAAGTAATACGAGATATATGCCCATTTAACTCTCACAATTTATTCTGTCCAGTCAGAAACACCAAATCGCAAACATCCGAATTAGGAAACATTAATGGACCTTAAAAAGGAAAATTCCCATGTACTTACATTCATTAAAGATCTTCTAATACTCCATGTGCATCCACCCACCTAATATCACAACAATTGGGCCCACCATGAATAATTTATGGACCCCACACCAAAAATGGGAAGAACCATAAACTGTTTTCATGAGAAATATTGTGAGCTTCTTTTGAGCATCCATGTGGTGGATTCAGATTTTGGTCCAAAAATGGTAAATGAATCCATGGATTTGTAGAATATGGAAAAGAAATAACTTTTCAATTTTTATAGGTTTAGAATATGATATCCCCAAACATCATAAATAATTAAAAATAGATAAAAATCTAAAATGGACCATTTTTAATGTTCAGCTAAAAATAACACCAATATCATAATATAGAGTCAATTCATCATATAGTAACACTTTTTTTGGATTAGTACAATTAAATTAGATTTATATTTAATTGAAAATATTTTCTCTATCAATTCTACCACACTTAGCACTTGGACTCCTAGGCAATTAAAAATAAAATATAAAACACATACCAATGAGATCTAACAAATCCATATCAAGAAACAAATAGATATCATGCCTCCTAAAAAAATATTTCAAGTTCTCCATTTTATATTATTTAATATATTTCTACTAAATTTCATATCCCATTCACACAAAACACCTACCTCACAAGAATTTTCTCCAGTCCCACAAATGTAAATGCCCAATAAGGCTTTTCTCGTCCAAAATCAATCAAGGGTCACCATAGGCTTGATAAATTTCTTCTTATCTACCTGATGTGAGTAAAGGAAATTTTTTTTATGAGGAATTTTACGGGTTGTTCTGTGGCTTTCAGTTGGTAGGATTTAAATGCTTAAAAAAATTCTGAGGCTGAAAAGGAGGGCTTGGATCTTTTTGAAGAAAAATTGAAAGATTCTAATTTTCACTAAATCATGGTCTCCTTATATTCCACTTTGTAGAAAATATGCTCCATAATTATTCAATAAGCTCATGATTATAGTAGAAAATATTTCAATATACTAAAACCTTATTTTTATGGAAATCTCTAGACAGGAACAACTTTCTTTTTACATCAGAAGCTCCAGATATTCATAACATCTCTTATCATGAAAGCTCCAGAAAAAGGGACTGATTTAAAAAAATGAAATATTCAGTAGAGACATCAGCTCTTCAACATTTTATATGCCACAAAAATAATCACCAAATGAGGTACTACACCCCAAGACATCTTCCCCCACACTTAAGTTCCACTAGATCATGCAATTTCACATCAAGAGCGGGTTGGATAAGTAAAATTGTCTAGTAATGTGGCTAACCTAACATGGTATTCATGGATACTAGGGGTTACAATGATTAATTTATAAGGTAGGCCATAATGAAATGGATTATTTTGAAATGGGGGATTAATCCAAATAAATTCCTCAATCATTTTAAACACAAGTTCCTCAAACCCTCATGTTTTGAAATGAATAAATCAAATTATTGTTAAAGAAAGCATGTTCCGGTTCTATAATGAAATGAGGTTAATGAAATGAATATGATAAAAATGGTTTAGAATCCTCCTAGGAAAGTGATTTCAATGATATAGACAGTGAAATATGGCATGAGTTTCAAAAATCAATGTACATTTCATGAAATTCCATAACAATTGAACCCAAAACAACTTCATTTCAGCAAACATTTAAGCTCAGTTTTATGGAAAATATTGGTTCACTCATTGGAATGTGTTTACAAAATGGTAATGATAATCATTTCAGCTAAAAATTTTCCAAAACACAACATAAATTGAAAAATAAATACACAAAAAGGTGGAAACATGCTTTTTTTGAAAAGCAATCAAACAATGAAAATCCTAAACTACAAAGGTTCCCTCAGCCACACTTAAATGATGCAATGTCCTCACTGCCTTCAAGTGGATTTAACATGTAATAGAAATTTAATATAAAACAAAACATCAGGCAAGTGTGAAGGAGAGGTAGACCTTGATGGCTCTTATTGATAGATAGGTTGGAGGAGCGGGATCTCCTCAACTAGCTCTGATGGATGGTCCCAAGGAATTTCTTCAACCTATGCCCATTCATAGTGAATGGATCCTGCTCTCCATCCATCGCAATCTGCATAGCACCGGAAGGATATACACGAGTAACTATAAATTGACCCTCCCTTCTGGAATGATGTTTACCTGGCATCAGCTTGAGTTCTGAATTGAATAGCAACACTTTATCTCTAGGATGGAATTCTTTCGGTTGGATCAGCTTGTCATGAGCCACTCTTGTTCTCTCGTTGTAAATCATGGAATTTTCAAATGATTCTCTTCTAATTTCCTCCATCTCCTGTAACTGCATCCTTCTCTCTTTCCCAGCACTTCCATTATCTAGATTCATCTTCCTCATAGCCAAATACTCCTGATTCTTCAGTTCCACTGGTAGGTGATAAATTTTCACATATATTAGCCTATATGGAAAAATTCTAATCAGCGTCTTTTAGGGTGTCATATAAGACCACAATATGTCCTGTAGCTTCTAGATCCAATCATTCTTGTTTGGTTTAACAGTCTTCTCCAAAATTCCATTGATTTCCCTGTTGGACACTTCAGCTTGACCATTTGTTTCTGGATGATAGGGAGTTGTTGTTTTTTGATGAACCTCATACTTCTTCAGAAAATCCAACATTCTCCTATTACAAAATTGAGTCCCTTGATCACTTATGATGTCTCTAGGAAGTCCAAACCTACAAAATATGTTAGTCCTAAGAAAATCACAAACAATTTTAGCATCATCGGTCTTGGTGGCTTTTTCTTCCACCCATTTTGAAACATAATCAACTGTAATCAAGATATAATCATTTCCAAATGACATTGTGAAAGGGCCAATATAATTTATCCCCTAGACCTTAAAAATATTATAAAAATTATGTGGTTGTCGGGGAATTTATTGTCTCTTTGAGATGTTTCCAGAAAACAGACATTTTGGACACCTTTTGAAAAATTAATGAGAATATTTAAAAATGGTTGGCCAAAAAAGTCTAGATTCTTAAACCATAGTTGATGTTACTTGAGGTCCAATGTTTCCTCCACAAGCTAATGTGTGACATAACTGAAAGAAATAACCAATTTCACTCTCACGCAAACATCTTCTTATCACTTGGTCATTGCAAATATTCCAACGAAATGGATCATCCCAAATGTAATATCTAGATACATATTTTATTTTGTGAATTTTATGAGAATTGAAATGAGATCGGACCTGATATGTTAATAGATAATTGACCTTGTCAGCATACCAAGGTACTTATCCTTTAATCAAGTACAACTGCTCTCCAGGAAGGTGATCATTCAATGGTTCTTTTTCTGGATGTTCAGCTTCAGCAGTGTAAGGAAGTTTGCTTAAATGATCAGCCACTTGATTCATAGATCCATCTTTTCCATGATTTCTATGTTAAACACATGTAATAGTAACATCCATTTCACTATCCTCGGTTTAGATCTAGCCTTGTTCACCAAGTAATTGAGATCTGCATGATCAGAAAATACAGTGACATTATTTATAATAAGATATGATCTAAATCTTTCCAAAGAAAAAATAACTGCTAAAAAAACATTTCTATGGTTCTTTAATTGAATTGAGCCGAATCCAAGGTTCTTGAAGAATATGAAATGAAATGTGGCCTTCCCTCAATTTTTTTAAGAAAGGACTGCTCCAACTGCTTGGTTGGAGGTATCACAATGTAGCTAAAATGGTTCTTCCCAAATTGGCTTCTCCATCACGGGTGGTGAAATCAATCTCTTCTTCATCTCATCAAAGGATTCCCTACATAAACCATTGAAATTAAAGTCAACATATTTCAAATGTAATCAAGAGATAGTGAGATAAATCATACTTAAATCATTGATAATCCTACTTTAGAATCATGCATGTCCTAAATATCATCTAACATGTTTCACACAAGTATGGTAAGACAATGAATTTATCACTTCAATTTTTGATTTATCCACTTCAATTCCATTTTTGGAAATGACATGAAAAATTAAAATTCCTCTTTTAACCATGAAATTTCACTTTTGAAAATTTAAAACATGTTTTTTTTCAATGAAGGTTTTGAAAACTTTTCCAGATTTTTAAAACAAAGATCAAAAGAATCTCCAAAAACCACGAAATCATCTAAGAAAACATCCAAGAAATTTTCAATGTGATCATAAAATATACTCATCATGCATCTCCGAAATATTCCTAGAGAATTAAATAATTAAAATGGAGTTTTTTTATATGAAAAATTACCAAAAGGACATGTAAATGTCATCTTCTCTTGATCCTCGTGAGCAATGGGTACCTAGAAGTAACCTTAAAATCTATCCAAAAAGAAATAATGAGTTCTCCCTGCCAATCTCTATAACATCTGGTCAAGGAAGGGGGTGTGGAAATGATCTTTTCAAGTGACCTGGTTCAATTTCCTAAAATCAATGCACACTCTCCTCCTATTTTTTATTCTCATAGGGATTAACTCATTCTTTTCATTCCTCACAGTGGTAAGGCCTGTTTTTAGGAACGACATGAATAGGGCTGACCCAATGTGAATCAGAAATGGGATAAATGATCCCAGAATGCAAGAGATTATCTATATCCTTCTTCACAAAATCCATTAATGTGGGATTCAGTCTCCTTTGGGGATGTCTAACATGTTTGGAATCTCCCTCAAGAAAAATTCCATGTGAGCAGATTTTGGGGTTTATTCATTGGATATCACCTAAGCTCTATCCTATTTCCTGGACATTCTCTCTCAAAATCTCAATCAATGATTTTTCTTGTGTTTTAGATATATTATTTTCATTTATCAATGTTTACTTCTCTCCTTCAATAAGGTACACATATTTTAATTCATCAAAGTGTGGTTTTAATTCATGTTTAGGGGGATTCTCAAGGGATAAGATTAAACTGGCATTACCCACTTCCAAAGGGAGATCCTCCTTCACAAAAGAAACCATATCATCTTCTTTGTCATTTAATAAATCATCAAAGAAATAATATTTTACCTCTTCCTCCAACATGAAGTCAGAATCTCCAGTATCTCCATCATCCACATGTTCAATGATATTTCCAAGGTATGAAGTCTCTCCTAAGGATATGAATTCATAAAGCATACCCGATTATTCAATTGTTTTTGCATCATCTTCATGGGAAAGTGAATAGAGGGAGAGATCATCCAATGGGTGCCTCAAAGATTCAAAAATATTTAAGTGGACCGTGCTCTCTCGAAACTCTATGGGGAGTGTCCCCACATAGACATTGATGATGGTTTTATCCATCTTTAAGATATTACTCCCCAAAATTATTGGTGATTGTGAAGGTATCTTATCTTCATCCATATTTATCACAATGAAGTCAGCTGGGAATAAGAGATCTTTGACCTTCATAAGGACATTCTCCAAAACTCTTGTAGGGAAAACTGTTGATCTGTTTGCAAGCTGGACCACCACTCTTGTGGGCTTCAAGTATCCCATATTCAAAGAAGTGTATACCGAGTGAGGAAATTCATTAATTGAAGCACCTATATCACACAAAGAATTAGAGAAATTTAAACAACCAATGGTGCATGGAATGGAAAACGTTCCTGGATCTTGAAATTTGGTTGGAAATTATTTTCTGATAAGGGCTGAGACCCTTTTTCCCATGTTTATCCTTTTATTAATTTGAAGTCTCTTATTCTTGGTGCAATTACCCTTCAAATATTTATCATAAATTGATGTTTGTTTGGTTTCTTCAAGTAAGGGGATATTGATTTCCACTTACTAGAAGGTGTCTAGAATTTTTTTAGAAGTGATTCCTCCTGTAATTTCATTAATTCAATCATCCTTGATAGAAATGGAGGGGGTAAGTATTTCTACTCCCTTTGATGCATTCGAAATGGTGCTTCATGACTCTTATTCCTTGACTAATCCTTATCTTCCTCCTCTTTCTTCCTCTCTACACATCTAATTTTCACATAATTTTTAGAGATTACAACATCATTCTCCCTCAACTCAGGTGGTCTTGTTTCAGGTTCATGGGATGCTGGTGGTGAGAGATCTCTTCCACTTCTTTTTGTTTTCAGGGGGAAATTTTACTTTGGGTTTGAGATTTTTGGGGATGGAAGTTTCCCAAGATTTTTGGTTTGGAATTCCAAGAGACCATCAAACTTGGTGGAAAAAAAATTTACAGAATCTTTCAGCCCCTCAATATCAGATAGAAGCTGTTAGTTCAAAATTATGGGTTGTTCACTGGTTGATGGTTTCTCATAGGGATTTATGAAAGCGGGTGTTTTGTGAGAAGGTTGTCTATAAGATTTATTTTGTTGAAATGATGGGGGGTTTTGGAATTGTTGCTGGAATGGGGGTCTAGCATGATTCTGATAATTTCCAAACCCATATTGAACATGGTTTGGATCTCTCCATACTTGATTTTGTTGGAATTTCCTTTGCTGAAATGTTTCCATGCAAGTTTCCATTCCCTGTATTTTAGCACATTGTTCAGTGAAATGATTAGGTGATGAGCATAAACCACATACCTTTTCCAGTGCTTTTTGTTCACCCACTTTTTTCAAGGCTATCTTCCTCACAAAACTATTTAGCTCTTAAATCATTTTTTCTATTAATGGTGATGGATGAAAAGTTCATACCTCACGAATACCTCTTGCTCTAGTACCTCTTGAACCAAATTGTTTCGAGTTCTGAGAAATCTTGTCAATCAAACCCTTGGCTTCTTCTGACGACATTTCAATCAATGCACCTCCAAATGATGCATCAATAAGGTTCCTATCATTATCCAATAAGAATTTAGTGAAGAATATGAGAAATTGATGATACTCAATGGAATGATGAGGGCAGCTGGCACATAGCTTTTTAAATCATTCCCAGTGCTCGTAAAGGGTTTATCCAAATGATTTTTTGATGGCATAGATCTCATTTCTTATAGCTATGATTCTAGATTCGGGGAAGAATCATTTCATGAAGCATCTCACCAAGTCATTCCAATCATAAACATTTACAAGTTGTAGATCATAAAACCATTCTTTGGAAGCTCCTTCCAATGAAAACGGGAATGCCTTCCACTTAACTTGTTACTAAACTACTCCACATGGTCTGAAGGTTGAGCAGACATGTGAGAACTCTTCAATATGTTTGTTGGGATCTTAACCTACCAAGCCATGAATCCTTGGATACAATGAAATAATTTTAGGTTTCATCTCAAAATCATTTTGTATGACTGGCATAACATGTTGACTATTCTGATTAAGGAATTCTGGGGCACAAAGGTCTCTAAGGGTTAGGTTTTGATTTCCAACCATGATGACAGGCTCAGAGTGAACAGTTGATGTCTCACTTGTAGTCTGTAGGAGAAATATCTTCAAATTCCGGTTGTAAATAGAGGTTTTGGAGCCTATTCAACAAACTTCATTCAACATCTGGATCAATGTGGCAATGTTCAGTGTTTTAGGTTTTAGTCATCCAACTTTGGAATGGAAACAAGAAAAGAGAAAAGAATGAAAAAAAAAATTCGGCACTACCTCCACGGCAACGACGCCATGTTTTGACATGTTCCTATCGTGGGGTGTGAGAAAAACAAATAATACCTATGTTAAAATTTAGTAGAGTTGTTAAACTATGTTGTCTCTAAAAAGGAGAGAACAACAATTATGTTTGTCCCATAAATTTAAGAAAGAAGAAAAGGTTGTTTTTGAAACTGTTTGGGTTGAAAAATAAAGCAAGAAATAAAAAAATGTTGAAAACTAATGTATGAGAGAGTGATGGGGTCAGGGTAGGATTCGCATTTTCAATGTCATCATATTAATAAAGATTATGTTCCCTCTTTTCCTTTCCAATAAAAAATGAAAGATTCCTCGATCGTGTTATTAATCACCCTTAGTTAAAGAAACAAATGAGACTCACTCCAATGTGCGTCGAAGTTCATAAACATTCCCTAAACAACTAAGGCAAGTCCCGATCATGAATTATTTCTCCTTAGAACTCTAGAAAATGTCTAACAGATTCACACACGTGCCAATGATCGCTAGACACTCACCACCTAACACAATCTGCTCGATCAAGACAAATTGCACTAGGAAGAGGGAGATTAAAATTCTCTAACCAAAGAAATTAAAAAGGAATAAACCAAAATCAAAACAAGACCGCATTAAGATAATTGGGAAATAGTGATAATAGAATAAATTTAAAAGAAAACAAGAATTTTATATTTAAGCACAAAACTCCGACATTAAAAAAGTGAAACTCCCCCTTCCGCGATAAGTAAAAGGTTTTACCCCTCCTTGTGAAGGGTAATAGTGTTGAAAGAGGATGAAAAAGGCCTTACAAAACAATAGAGAATAAAATAAACAAAATAAACGGCAAAAAATTTCTTCCTCTTGGTGCCCAGGAAGGAATGGTATGAAGAATGGGATGCTTTGAGAGGGTGGATCTCTCCTCTTTTTATTGCCAGAAGTTGTCCCCCAAAATCATGACATGTTGTAGCCTAAATAAATGACATTGTCACATGTTGTTGCCTTCTTGAATGTTATTCATAATTATCTTGGGTGTGTACCCTCAAAATCACAGAAGATTGGACAAGTAATCTGTGAGGTATTCCCATTTTACTCTCACAATTTATTCTGTCTAGTCAGACATGCCAAATCACAAACCATAGAATTAGGATGAATTAATGACCCTTAAACATTCCAATTCCCACAACCCTAACTTCATTAAAGATGTTTTAAAACTCCTTTCGCGTCCACTCACCTAATATCACAACAATTGGGCCCATGAAAAATTATTTATGGACCCCAGACAAATAATAGGAAGTACTGTAAACAGATGTCATGAGACAAATTGTGAGCTTCTTTTCAGCTTCAATTTGGTCGATTGTGCTTTTGTTCCAAAAAAAGTAAATGAAGCCATGGATGTATAGAATATGGAAAATAAATTATTTTTAAATTTTAATTATTTTATAATATGTTATGTTCAATCAACAGAAATAATTTATAATTGTTAAAAATCCAAAATCGGCCTCTTTAATTGTTCAGATGAAAATAACACCAATATCATAAAAATGAAACAATTAATTATAGATTAACACATTTTTGGGTTTAAAAAAATTAAATTCAATGTAAATTTAATTGAATATACTTTCTCTATCAATAAAAATATCATCTTTTATTTTATAAATTTTGTTGACTGATGTGAAGGAAAAAGAGAGAAATAGTTAGGATAAAATATATAAACACCCAATATATCTATATTATTAGAAATTAGATTTAGATAATGATGGGTAGATTAAAATATTCTTTAAATGAAAATAAAATCAATCCCAGAAATTATGTATTAAACAAAATCAATACCTCTTTAGTAACATATTATTTATAAAAAATAGAAGTTGTAATCAATAATTTAAAAATTAATAATCACGATGAAATACATATTCATGTCATATAAGTTGAATTAGAATATTATATTCCAAATAATCATAATTAGTTCAACAATACAAAATATGTCTTACTTGAGTAGAAACAGAAACAAAATCCCTCACCATCATTTCAACTTACTGAGTTAGAACTTTTATCCTCATGAATAAAAAAGTTATAATTATTATAAATAAATACCATAACCATGAAAAAGTATATAATATCGTTTATAATCCATTTATTACCAAGTATCACACAATTTTTATCAATATTTTATTATAATAATAAATTATTGTGTTAATTGTTTCATTTTTTATATGCATTTTGGATTGGTTGTTTTATTCATTGTACTTAAATTATAGTTCCATAACATTCAAAATTTTAATCATGACATAATTATCATATATATTAATTATAAACATATTTATATTCATCTATAAATTTTATTCTTTAAAAAATGAATTAAGCTATTCATGGAGGTGGCCAATCATGTGTACGCATGAACCATAATATAACTTTTAGATTTTTGCAATGAAATAAATAAAAAATATATTTAAAAAATATATTTTTTATTTCCTATATATCATATATATTTGTTACATAAATCATTCTTACCTTCCATGAAAAACTAGTATGATAAAATGTATAGCATTGTGTGGTGGAGGTGTTAGTCCACATTTATGCCCAAGTGACATTATCATTTTACAAGGAAGTAAAACGTATGAAGGTATATATGATATATTAATTATAAAATAATAATGATCTTATAAATATCAAATGTATTCATTAGTTATATCATTATATCCATCAATGTAATTTAGTGATTAAAATAAAAAGTAAACTGATATGTGGAGATAATAAGATTTACGTACACATGACTGATACACTTGCTTTCCCTATTATGAAAAAGATGTGTAAAATGGTTGTACCATAATCTTAATTATAATTAAGAATAAATATAATAATAATGAATTTTTTAAAAAATGTATACCATACAGTAATAAAATGTAGAATAAGAAATAAAATTTAATGTACTCAATTAAGAGTTATACATCATTTTTTAGACACCAATTTTGGATTACAACATAAACAATGCAATTATAGTACATTGGAAACAAAAATTAGATCCATATTGTGGGGAAGGAATCCATGAATGTATAATTATAATACTCAGGAAATGAGAATAAGAGAATAATGGTAGTATCTTTTTATAGGGGAGGGAAAAGAAACACATTGTACTATATAAAATATTAAATAATAGATATATCATCATCTTGTATAGTGGAATTGGGTCTCCCAAAATGAAAATATAATTTTTTATAGGGCTGAAATAAAAACATCCCATAACATTGAGTAATTTTTGGGCATTTTAATCTCTATCTTCAGGTTAAACAACTTTTAATCCCATTATACTCTTAACTAACATAATCTAAATTATTCACCTGATAAAAAAATTAGATGAACATGAATAAAAGTTAAATTTTATTTCTTTTGAAAATATGTTATTAAATTTGTAATTTATATTTTAAAATTTAATTTCTTTAGGTGGTGAATGTTACATTGAATTAAAAAATAAAAAACACATGAAAACTGATTTTATGAAAATACCTCATATAAGAGGGAAACTCATTTTATCTTGATATTAAAAAAATAAATTTGTTTATAAAAACATTATTGGATATATAATAATAAAATAATATATTTGTGAAAAATATTTATTCAAAAATTGAATGGAAACATCATTACATTCAATTAAATTTAAAGTGTCAAAAAAACATTATATTATTAATAAATTATAACTACTCTTCTAATATGAAAATATTGGGTACCCAATTAAAAAGAAGGATATATAATATATATGTTATAAAAATAAACTATTTTTTTAAACACCAAACAAAAATTATTATAATGGAATCTTTTATATGTAACTTAATGATTTTACTCATTGTTTAAAGCTTATTTTACCTTATTTACCCCTATCAAGGTGATAAACATTTACCATAGATAAAATTACTAATAACCAAAAATTATGTTGCAAATTTTACTAAATATTAATTATTATGATTCTAAAAGTGTCATATATTTTATGAAAATCAATTAAATTAATTGGTATAAATTAATTTAAAATTAAACTGGTAAAATGAGAGGAAATGTTTTTTTCTTGAAAATTTTCTTCTCATGTGTAAAATATTTTATACCAAAATCAACCATGAAATTGAATAAAATTTTCATAGTAGGGTTATTAATAATATATATTATCTAATTTTACTTTGATTAATTTTTATAAAAAATATTTCCTTTTAAATATGTGAAATGAAAATATAGTTATCAATAAAAATAAATAATTCCTACTATTTTTTTAGAATTTATTCTTTTCAGAAAAATAAAAAATTATGATCCTATATTAATTTTTTATGAAATAACTAAATTTATTATCCAATTTTCAAATCCACGTTATTTAATTTATAGAAATTAATTGTAATAATCACACTAAAAATTGTATAAACCCCATTTTTTTGAAGAAATATTATTTTATCAAACATAAATTGAATTTACTTAAAAATTTTAAACATAATAATTTATTTTAATTTAATTAATTTAATTATAAAAAACCAATAAAAATTTTGTAAATATTTTTTTATTCATATTCATATCGCTAATTTTAATTAATAGTTTATAATGGAATTGATTAAATTTTAATATTTTAGTAGTATGTCACATTTCATCTTAACGCAGTGTTTGTTGTATCATATTTCTTCAGTGAAATGAGATTTATTTGGAAATAATATTTCATAAAATTATATGGTGTTAATGATTCCATTAAATGTATATGGGGATAATCATCCCCCATAATATTTTTGAAATTACTATAAATCGTATCGTATGAAATTCCCACTACACTATCCTATATATAGTTCTATAAAACCTTGAACTATATGAAAGTATATAAGATTCCCCCCTGAACCAAATCAAAATAAAGATTAATAAATGGAACCATATTCCATAATTTATTATCAAGAACTACCCCATTTCAAAACCATCCTTGATTCAAATATCATCATACCATAATATGTAACTATCACAAACCACCTTCACCAAAAGGAGGGAAGGGTCAGCAGATCGGCATTCCCTTCCTTCTTTAAGTTGAAGGATATATAATGACCCCCAAAACCCGCCTTCAATAGGTCCCGAAGTGGTGACTAGCACCAATGGTATAAAATCACATACTAAATGGAAGGCATTAACCTTTTTCTTTTAATAGTATTAGGAGATAAGATAGTAAATCCCACAACAAAAAACTGAAAGTAAAATTAAAGCCAAGAAACATTCCTAATGCATGTTACAAAAGTAAAAATCCATAATGTATAAGGAGAATAAAATGAAATAAAAAACAAAAAGATAGAACAAAAAAAACTACGATGATCTGTCACAAGGTCTGAGCTAGTACGGCCCAGCATGATCCCCAATGTCCTCCTCGAAACCTGAAAACAATTTTATATACGTAGGGTGAGCATAAAAGTACACTTAGTAGGGAAAACCAAAGTCTCTCATGCACAAGTGGTGAGGCATACTAATGCCCTATGATAAAAAGAGATAACCTAGCACCTACTAAGGAAACTAACCACCCAAGCCTCATCATGGCGCACTCCCCAAATAACGTAAGTCAAGTAATGTATAGTAATAGAACATAGATGTTTGGGTACCCCGTGCCACGTTCCCACTGGTTATTGAAGACATACTACGCATGGATCCAATCCCACCATTCTCATCGCATTCCCATTACCATACCCCACCCGCACACATCTAGGCCACAAACACACATCCCTCCTGCAAACACCTTGGCCACACCGACTAACCCGCCCGTAGACACCTAGGCCATAACAACCACTGCCACACCCGAAGCCACCTAGGATAGAAGAACTACTTCCATGCCCGAAGTCACCTAGGCCTCATCCTAAAGATACTTGGGAATCCGCCTTCCCACACACACCTGGGCCAACCACCACACTACCGTACCTGAAGATTCTTGTGCTAATAATGGACTTCAGGCCATCACAGCCTACCCATAGAGTCTTGGGCTATTATGGAAAAGAAACAGAAAAGGAGAAAATAACCCGCCACTGATAGGAATGTTGGAAAAAACACTCTCCCCCCTGAAATGGTGGTGTTTGGCACTAAGTTCTCAACTTGGGGGGAGGACGAATAAGAAACACATAAAATACAAGTATATGTATAGGTAACAAGAACTCACCCAATCTAGTTTTTTCTTCATCTAGCCTAAAGAACACAAATAACACCCATGTAAAAGTCACAACTCATACCAAACCGAACCCATTTTCCTCATATTCATGTTCGGTAATAATGTTTAAATATGTTTCTGAACCTACATGGGCAACTATCAAGCACCAGCACAAGCTAAGGAAATAGTACAACCAAACAACAACTGAAACGTTCACACCTGGTTCTCTTGTAAAGTCACAACCACAAAGGTGGATAAGTGAGATCCATCAATGAACTAGAACCATGGAAAACCCCAAGATACTACACCATGTTCCCAAAACCCAGGAGCCAACATTTTCTCAACAACAGAGGATTCCACCCCAATTTTTGATATAATCAAGTAACCGCACGACCTCAAATTCATAACCACTGAAACCATAATGACAGGGGATCCCATCCCCACCCACATCACCCAGCAATTGGCTCATGAATGGAAACAACCAAAGAACTTCCACCAACACAAACAGGCCCATGCCGATATTTTCAAATTTAAAAGATTTAACACACTCCATGATTCCAATATTGGTGTGCATTAGCTGGGGTTATCACAGAAAGGGTTGATCCTGGTGATTAAATTTATTCAGGGAAATATACTTATATAAAAAAATTTATTTACATAGTAGAGGTTCACAATCATGATACAAGCCATTTAAACATCATTAGAGGTAAGGGTTCATTTGTGCACAGACAAAGACCACCAACGACCTTGATTTTCAGCAGACGTAAACCCGCACAATTCAGAAATCATCGAACAAAGCATCATCGATCACACCCCTCCTCTTCATTCTTTAGAATCCGTTTATTATCTTCATTAAAGTTGGATCGTCTAATTCTACAAAAACCAAAGCATTCCCACCCCGAATGATACACATAAAGGAGATACGAAGGTGAAACCATACTTGATTGATCAATGATCGATGTTTTTCTCCACGCCCTAGGAATAAGGGATGTGTGACTTGCGGGGCTCCGGCACAGGTTCACCACTTCCCTCGGTAACAAAGGACTTCAAACGCACAAGTAAGAAGATATAACTCGGCCATGAAGGGATGAAGGAGGATGAATAACTTCTTTTATTATATATAGATAAAATACCGTTGTTACAGATTAAGAAATTTGAACGCCTTGGAAGTCGGACCGTGGTTATCCCACGCGGTTGGGTGGTAACACATGACTGGATTAATTGTTATTTAATAGAGAGGATTCTATGGATTTTTATATTTTAATTATGGCTTAAAAATGACCTTGAAATGGTTCAAAAGTAAAAAGGGCCTAAAAGTGGGGATACAGGGGAGGTTGTTGGAGAAAAACACGCCAAGGCTGGGTGACACCGATCAGTCTCACTGATCGGTCATGCTGATCGGTCTCACTAATTGGTCGCACTGATGGTTGCGCTGATCGGTCACGCCAATAATTGGCAAAGGACGAAGTCATGAGGGTCTGGTTCATTACATCAGATACCTCTCAAACCATTCTGGCACTCGAGAACCAAAACAACCTAGAACAGGAGAGCGGTCCAAGCAATAACCTCGAAGGATACCTCTCAAGAGTGAACCTCATTGTTAACTAAAAACAACATCCTCTCAAGAACAAAGCAACATACCATGTCAAACTGCCCAGTCATGTGGTTTGGGGAGTCTCTTTCCCCATGATAAGATACTATCTTCTTTGTGCGGAACTAACTCGCTCGCACGAGTTTAATCGTATCAACCTTAATGCATCTTGATTAGGGGTTGGGTCCTCCCCTACCCATATCCAGGACCATTCACACACATTCAAAGGGAAGAAAAACCACATGTTTCATAGACAACATGGTAAAATGCTCCACCACAAAAAGTATATGTAGAACATTACAAAACTGAAAAAAACTCTGGGTACTGGGCATGCATCTGTGCTTCCCTCTCCCATGTACTCTCCTCAATCCCACCATGTCTCCATAAAACATGAACCAAGGGAATGGTTCTCCAACGACGCACCTTCTCCTCACGATCCTCGATCATCACTGGTCTTTCCAAAAACATCACATCATCCTCGATGTCTAGCTCTCCCTAGTCGAGGATGTGTGAATCGTCATGCAGATACCGACAGAGCTGGGACACATGGAAGATGTCATGTATCCTCAGTAGTGTCGGTCATAACTCTAGCTGATAAGCCACTTCACCGACCAGCCGCAACACTTCGATGGGTATGATGACCCTCAGAGAAAGCTTACTCCCCTTGACGAACCTCCGTTGTCCACGCCGAGGGGAGACCTTCAAGAACACGTGGTCTCGAACCTCAAACTCCAAGGGCCTTCTCCTGGTATCAACATATGACTTATGTCGGTCCTGGTCTACCTTCATCCTTTCCCATATAAGATGGACCTTCTCCGTCGTGTTCTGCACCACCTCCGGGCCAATGATTCCAGCCTCTCTGACTACGGTCCAACACACAGGTGAGCGGAACGGCCTCCCTTACAAGGCATCGAACAAAGCCATACCAATGGTAGAGTGATAGATATTTTTATAGGCAAACACTACCAGAGGAAAATGTCGCACTCATGATCCTCTACAGTCCAGAACACATGACAGTAGCATATCCTCCCTGGTCCGGATGGTGCGCTTTGTCTGCCCATCTGTCTGGGGATGGAAAGCAGTGCTAAGACGTAGCTACGTGCCAAAAGCATGCTCCAGTCCTCCCTAGACTCATGAGGTAAACCGTGCATCCCTATCTGAGACTATGGAGCTATGAACTCCATGAAACTGCACCACCTCATCCATGTACCTTCGTGCCAAAGTATCCACTGCTCTCGACTCCTTAATCGCAAACAATGTGAGCCGATTTCGTCAATCGGTCCACTACTACCCAGATGGCATCTTATCCCCCTTGATCCTTTGGTAGTCCTGTGATGAAATCCATCAAGATTTCCTCCCACTTCAACTCGTGGACATCCAAAGACTGCAGTAGGCCACCAAGAACATGGTGTTCAACCTTCACCTTCTGACACACTAGGAACTTGGCCACAAACTCTTCCACTTCTTGATTTAATCTGGGCCACCCGAACAATCTTTTCAGACCCTGGTACATCTTGGAAACTCCCGGCTGCACTGCTAGGGGTGAGTTGTGGAACTCACTAATAACATTTCCATGCATCGCCTCTGGGATAAACAAATTTCCTCGGAAAAGCATCTGGTTCTCACCATCCTCTGTCCACCCTTCCAGAGCATTGCTCTGGTAAACTCGGTCACACATCACTTCGCACTCTGGGTCACCCCAGTGAGACTCCTCCACCTGCTGCAACAGAGAAGACTGCACTGTCATCTGATATAGGCAACCTCTACCTCTATCCATTCCCATATCCAGGTGAAAGGAAACCAACTCCTCCATCACCTTCCATGCGTCTGCTGATTCTCGGACCGCATCCCACTGTGATTTCCTACTCAAAGCATCGTCCACTACATTCCATATCCCCGAAGTTTAAGAAATCTCAAAGTTGTAATCATGGAGAAACTCCATCCACCTTTGCTGCCACAAGTTTAGGTCCTTCTTGGAGAATATATACCTCAAACTATTGTGATCTGTAAAGACCACAAAACATTCTCCGACGAGGTAATTCCACCATGAACTTAGCGCAAAAACGACCGTTTCATTCTCCAAGTTGTGGGTGGCATAATTATGCTCATGAGGGCGTACCTTCCTAGACCCATAAGATATCTCCCCTTATCGCTACATCAACACACATATGAGGCCTTACCCTGAAGAATCACTGAACACATCATATGCAGACCCTTCATCTGGTAGTCTCAGTACCGGGGAACTAACTATTTTCTCCTTCAAATAGCTGACATCTACCTTGCACTGCTCGCCCCATATGAAAACATGGTCCTTCTTGGTCAAGGCTATCAAAGGTGCTGCAACTTGAGAGACGTTAGTTAGAAACCTCTGATAGTAACCTGCGAGCCCGAGGAAACTACAGACCTCTTCCACGTTCTTGGGTTCTGCCCAAGATACAACTGCCTCATCCTTTGATGGGTCCACCACTACCCCCTGCTCGGACACTACATTCCCACGGAAGTGCAATTCTAGCATCTAGAACATGCATATTGATAACTTCCCATAGAGCTGTTGTTGTAGGAGGACCTCCAAAACCATCCTCAGCTGCTCTGCATGTTCCTCCTCAGATCTTGAATAGATCAGGATGTCATAGATGAACAGAACTACGAACCAATCCAGGTACGCCAGGAAGACGAATTTCATAAGCCCCATGAACACAGCCGGGACATTCGTAACACCGAAAAGCGTGACTACAAACTCGAATTTCCCATATCTGCAACTGAAGGCCATCTCAGAGATTTCTACCTCCTTCCCCCTCAATTGGTGATACCCAGACCGTAGGTCGATCTTCGAGAACCATCCTTCCCCTTTCAGCTGGTCGAAAAGATCGTCTATCCTCAGAAGAGGGTAGATATTCTTGATCGTCACCAGATTTAGCCTCATGTTGTCTATGCACAGCCTGATACCACCATCTTCCTTATTTCCTAACAAGACTAGAGCACCCCATGGTTACACACTTGGTCAAACATAACCCTTATTCATCAAATCATCAATCTGAATCCGCAACTCCCGTAGCTATGAAGGATCCATCTAGTAAGGAGCCTTCGAAATAAGACAAGCACCAGGCTGTAAGTCTATCCCAAACTCGATATCACGTCGAGGGTGTAGAGTCGTTACCTACTAAGGAAAGACGTCCATAAACTCACTGAAGATCCTTGGCACTTCCACCATCTCAGCATCTACCGACTCTAATAACAGCTCGGCTAACAAGGAGAGGAGGGGTCCCTCTCGCCTGCTTCCCTTCTGACTACTCCGCTCACCAGTGAATGCAACACGCCTGCCCCCCAAGTATGACAACACAACCCTTCATTGGAACCAATCAATGATGTAACATACATAGAATAGCTAGTCGATGCCTAGGATGACATTTTATTGTTGTATTTGTAGCATTAGTACATCCCTGACTGACTGATGTGGCCCTACCCTCAGTCTGCATCCTCGAAAAACATATAACAAGTCAGTCTGAACTCCGACTGGTGTGATCATCACCAAGGGAACTGGGATTCTCTCGACCTCAATGCCTAGATCACGAGCCAGACTGGGTGCAACAAAGGAGTGCGATGATCTGGTATTGAACAAGGCATAATCAAGGGTACTGAACAAACTGATCACACCTCGAATAACCTCTGGTCCCACTGGAACTGCTGCCTCTGCGGCGTGTAACTCTCCACCCCCATCTCCTATGCCCCTCAGTTGTTTTACACCTCCCCGACCATGCCATGGTCGAGATCCCTGAGGAGTACCTTGAGGACAGCCTCCTCCTGCAATGTCTGCCCACGGAGGAGTGGCAGCTCGCTGCCCCTACTGCTGCTGCTAGAAGGGCCTAGGTGGAAGCTACTGTTGGGGATGGTGCTGGACCTGTCTTCCACTGCCATACTAAACTCTATCTGTGCACTGATTCTGGAGATGTCCATGGCTCCCACAGATGAAGCACCTCAGTCCTGGGCCCAAAGGGAAAGGTCGAGAACCGGGGGACCGAAACTAGAGATATTGCAGCCTGCTCCCTGCTGGTCAGAACCTAGAGGGTCTCGATGCTCGTGGTCTGGTGCGACAGCCTTCCCCTTCGATGATCCAAGCTGGATCCCCTATCATTACACACCTCCTAGAACTTGCATCCTCTCCACCACATCATCCTTCTTCCGGACCTCCATTTATGTTTTCAGGGTGAAGGGGGAAACATCGTACTGGAGGGAGGGTCGGAGCGCCTCCTCGAAATGTTTTGCTCGAGACTCCTCATCTAGAAAGAGGTATGGAGAGAAATGTAGGAGGTCCATGAACTAGATTCCCAGCTCCCTTACTGACATACTCCCCTGATGGAGGGAGAGAAGCTCCTTCCTATTTTTTTCCTTCATCATAGAAGAGAGGAATTCCGCACGGAACTCCTTCTCGAAATCATCCCATGCCACCTCAGCCTCTCTCCTCTCCCCCAGGTAAAGCATCCACCCCTGACGCGCCACTCCTCGCATCTGGCTGATGGCTAGATGAACCCAGTACTCGGTCGGTCCCGGATCAGGATGAATGCTATCCCCAACTATTCTATCTAGCTCTTTGTTTTCATGTCAGAGGCGTTCCCCTCATACTTCTCGAGGGTCAGTCGCTGGAAGGACCGAAGTGTCTTCTGCCACTGGTCATCCTCCTCCAATCGATCAGCTCTTTGCCCATCGGCCAAGGTAGCCTCCTGGGCCTCGATCACCCGCACCACACGTGGTCTCCTCCCAGGTTCCATAGCTTCATGATAAACAAGGAATTCCTAAGCCCAAGTAGTGTAGAATATTGTTATTAAAATATCATAAACTTCTTATTGATTCCTATTCCCAAAACACCCATGAAACACGAGAACACAAGTCATTATGATGCATGTACATTTACTAGGGTCTCTACCCTACAATTAGTGTGGCCCCGCTTAGTAATTTGGTAGGTCCAGAGTCCTTGCATCAGATCACGGGGGGCCCTAAAATCCCGTGTCCTAGCCGGTCTTCCCTGTACTAATTCACATACCAAGGTCACCCGACACTCTCTCTCTCTACCATCCCATGCAATCCTCACTGATCCTAACTCCAGAATCCATCCTATCTCTCAACCTACCTCTGATACCGTTCTTTCACGACCCGCCTTCACCAAAAGGAGGGAAGTGTCAGTAGATTGCCAGGCCCATCCTTCTTTAAGTTGAAGGAGAGAAAATGACCCCCCCCCCCAAAACCCACCTTCAATAGGTCCTAGAGTGGCGAATAGCACCAAGGGTATGAAATCACATACTAAATGGAAGGAATGACCCTTTTTCTTTTAATAGGATTGGGATATACGATTTTAAATTTGACAACACCAAATTGAATGTAAAAGTAAAGCCAAGAACCATTCCTAATGCATGTTACAGAAGTAAAAATCCACAATGTATAAGGAGACTAAAAAAAATAAAAAAACCAAAAGAAAGAACAATAGAAACTACGATGATCTGTCACAAGATCTGAGCTAGTATGGCCCAGCACGATCCCTGAAGTCCTCCTGGAAACCTGAAAAAAGTCTTATATACGTAGGGTGAGCATACAAGTACACTCAGTAGGGAAAACCAAACTCTCTCGTGCACAAGTGGGAAGGCATACTAATTCCATGTGAGAAATAGAGATAACCAAGCACCTACCAAGGAAACTAACCACTCAAGCCTCACCAAGGCACACTCCCCAAATAATTAAAGTAAAGTAATGTATAGTTATATCACATCGATGTTTGGGTACCCCGTTCCAATTTCCCACTGGTTATTCTAGACATCCTATGCATTGAACCAATCCTGCAATTCTAACCGTAGTCCCACTATCATACCCTGCCCTCACACACCTGGGCATCAACCACACATCAAACCCACAAAAACCTAGGCCACAACCACTAACCCGCCCACAGACACCTAGGCCAGAAAAACCACTGCCAAGGTCGAAGACACCTTGGCTAGAAAAACTACTCCCACACCCGAAGACACATGGGCCTCATCCCGAAGATACTAGGGAAACCGCCTACCCGCACTCACCTGAGCGAACCACCACACTACCCTACCTGAAGATTCATGGTCTAATAATGGACTATAGGCCATGACAGCCTGCCCGTAGAGTCTTGGGATATTCGGGAAAGGGATCAGAAAAGGAGCTAATAACCAGCCACTCATAGAAATTTTGGGGAAAACACCCTCCCCCATGATATGGGTGTGTTCGGCACTAAGTTCCCAACTTGGGTGGGGCACGAATAAGAAACACAAAAACTACAAATATATGTATAGGTAACAATCACTCACCCAATCTAGGTTTTTCTTCAGCCATCCTAAAGAATACAAACATCACCCATGTCCAATTCACAACTCATACCAAACCAAACCCATTGTCCTCGTTTTCATGTTCAGTAATAATGTTTAAATAATTTTTTGTACCTACTTGGGAAACTAGAAAGCATAAACACAAGACAAGGAAAGAGTATAATCAAACATCAACTTAAACATTCACACCTGGTTCTCTTATAAAGTCACAACCACAAAGAGGTATAAGTGAGATCCGTAAAAGTACTAAACCAAGGAAAACCCCATGATACTACCCCAAGATCCCAAACACTAGAAGCCAACAGTTTCTAATAAATAAAGGATTCCACCCCAATTCGTGATATAATCAAATAACCACATGGCCTCAAATTCATAACCAGTGAAACCATAACAACAGGGGATCCCATCCTGACCCACGTCACCCAACAACCGGCCCGTGAATGAAAACAACAAAACCACTGCCACCAACACAAACAGGCCCATGCCGGTATTTTCAGATTTAAAAGATTTAACACACTCCATGATTCCATTCTCAGTGTGCTTAGTTGGGGTTATCCCAGAAAGGGTTGATCCTGGTGCTTAAATTTATTCAGCCGAATATATGTAATTAACAAAATTCATTTACACAGAAGAGGTTCACAATCATGATACAATCCATCCAAACATCACCAGTGGTAAGGGATCAATAGTGCATAGACAAAGACCACCAACGACCTTGATTTTAAGTAGGGGTAAACCCGCACAATTCAGAAATCATCAAACAAAGCATCATCAATCACAACCCACCCCTTCATTCTTTAGAATCCATTTATTATCTTCCTTAAAGATTGGTTCGTCCAATTCTACAGAAACCAAACCATACACACCCTACATGATACACAGAAAGTAGAGACGAAGGTGAAACCCTACTTGATGGATCAACGATCAATGTTTTTCTCCACGCTATAGGAATAGGGGATGTGTGACTTGTAGGGCTCCGGAACAGGTGCACCACGTGCCTCGGTAACAAAGGACTTAAAACGCAAAAGGAAGAAGAGAGGAGTTGGCCAAGGAGTGAAGAAGGTGGAAATAAGAACTTCTTCTGCGATATATAGATAAAATCCCATTATTATGGAATAAGAAATTTGAATGCCATGGAAGTCGGACCATGGTTATCCAATGCGGTTAGATGGTTATAAATGAGAGGATAAATTATTATTCAATAGGGAGGCATCTCTAGATTTTTAGATATTAATTATGTCTTAAAACGGCCCTGAAACGGTTCAAAAGTAAAAAGGTCTTAAAAGAGGTGTTACATGGGAGGCTATAGGAGAAAAACCCTCCAAGGATGGGTGACACTGATCGGTCACGCCGATAATTGGAAAAGGATGGGGTCATGAGGGTCTGGGTCATTACAGTAACGCTTAACAACCTTTTCGATCAAATTTTTTTAGATTAATATAACATTAATGGGAAACAACCACTCTTTCATTAGGGGATCCATGAAAAACCATGAGTAGTGCTCCATTTTTTCACCCAAATGGATGTGTCTGGTAGGCACCATAGTAACCATATAGATATTCATTTAATCACTTCACCCATCTCAGTATTTTACTACAAAATGTTATTTGGAATATTACGTGTTAATCAACCACCACTTACGCTATTTAAGTAGTGGAACAAGGATGGGATAACTTCTAATCACCAACAGATATTAAAGAACCCCAC
Organism: Viscum album; assembly: GCA_963277665.1. Lineage (NCBI taxonomy): Eukaryota > Viridiplantae > Streptophyta > Magnoliopsida > Santalales > Viscaceae > Viscum > Viscum album. The sequence goes on from OY728126.1 coordinate 957,161,292, forward strand.
TCAAATGAATAAAAAAGAAATATAGAGAACAAATATTTATGTGGTTTTGGATAAATTTCATACATCAATGGTAAAAAACTGCAAAAATGTTTCATTATGGGAGATATAAATGAGTTTATCACTCAATCTCATTTACTCTCTACCTAAAATAATCTTGGAAACTTATGTAAAAAAATCCAATGTTCATAAAAAGTAATGTTAATAGTTCATATATTTTATAACATTAAATATTTTGTTCCAAAAAATCGATATAACTAGTTATCTATCTTGAGAATATGGTTCACTAACCTATGAGATTAATAGTTAACCACTCATTGAACTAAGAAACTTCTGATACATAGTTTATACATTTTACAAATCAACAAATATTATGTCACTATGAAAACAATCCAAATAAAAGCATAAATCCCCAGTGAACACTATTTTAGAGTATTTCATCATATAGACTCTACCAAATTATCTTTATCCATACATTCCAAGCCAGTGGAAAACCATTTAGTGAATTTTTTCTAAAGCACACTATAAAATCATTGTAGTAAACTGTTGAGATATTATCTTTATTTAATGACTTCTAATCCATTATTTATGTATTTGGATCATTTTTTTTCAAAACGATTCCTAGTGAAAAATAGGATTTTCCAAAATCCCTATAATTTCTCATATCAAATTTTCATTTGATTTTTAACCTTCTCCAATAGTTTACAATAGGGAATACACTTTTTGATGCATGAAAAATCCTCATATCAATCATATGAGTTGAGTATAACAAAATCATATAGTTTAATTCAAATTTATCTGAGACTCACTTTTTTTATAAAACCTAAATGATTGTTCTTTGTAGTAATTCTCATTAGATCTGACATATCATCATCTTGGATACATCTAATGATGTGACATGTCAGGTAAATTTTTTTAATGCACGAAATACATAATATTGTTATGGTTTAAAGGAAATGTAACTATAAAATGTTGTATTTAACTATGCAATACTTTTATATGCTCATTCAGTAAGTGAATTAATGATATTAACTCTACCTAGAATTTAGAATAAGTATCAAAATATACCTTTAATATTGATAAATTAATAGCTATATGAAGTTGATACATCTAGTTAACCATTATCCAATAAAATATTAATAAAATCAACATAGTTATATTTCATAATCCATTGTCTCTTGAAAAAAATGAATCTAAAAACCATTTCCAATGTTCATCATTTCATTGACATGTAAATGTACCCTCTAACCCCTTTATATATAATATGATACATTTCACTACATACTAATATTTCCCCTAATTAATCTATATGATATAGAACCCCCTCCATAATAATAGTAATATCTCATTAGTTATGAACAATTTCATACATATATCTTTCTAAAAAACTCTATAATGAATAATCCTCATGTTATGATCATTATTCTATACTAATGGGGATTATAATTTAGAATCTTTTATGTGTTATGTGGCGGGGAGGGCACATGATTACAAAATTTCAATTGGAATCATTCAATGAAAATTTTAATATATTTCCACATGGATAATTTCAATGGGATGTCATTGAATTTCCTTCTGATTCTCAAATCCATGATCTTCTAAGCATGTCCTTGGTTCTTCATTACAAACCTTATTTGAAGCTTCCTCTTTAGTTCATCAATCTAATGGGATTATAAACTAGAAATAAATATATCATAAACATATAGTAACAATACTATATATTTTTTATTATTTAATTTATTTCTATAATTTAATTTATTGAAACCACATAATCTAAAACATTATTCACACATAAATTTATTGAGCATCATATTACACTATATTAGAGAATTCTATAGAATAGAAGTCTTTTAAAAATATAAACTAAATATCCTTTCTCATGATCATCATATCCATTAGATTGGACAATGAATCATTTATCCCCTAGGTCTCCAATAATAATGGATGTTTTTACATCTATCTACTCTATGTATATATTATCATATGCAGTTCTTATATTCACTATTTTAATTGTTGTGTTCTTTACCACTATTATTAAATTTAAGTGATGTGTTCTATTTAATTTCATTGAAAATCCTTCACCATGAACCATACATTGTACCACATAAATCCATAAATTTTTTCTTTTAAATGAAACCACATTTGTATTCTATAGATCTTATTTTATCTATTTTTTATCCAACATGAATGTGTAATTGAGATTTAAGGAATTAATTTATTCTTCTATAGCTAACTAAATCTCCATAAATCCCATAAGAGTAATTTCCACTTATAGACTATAATGATACATTGTATCCATTTAAATAATGAATATCATATAAAAATTAATCCAATGAACTATTTTTTATAGGATTTTATCTTATTATCACAATCATTGGTTCTTCTATTTCATCCTCCTTGTATGAAATTTATTCTTCTGATCATTCTCTATATAATAAATGACTACCTTATTGTTCCATATCTAGTTCCTGTATGTTATAAACATTTGTATATAGTAATTTTTATCCAATCTCCCATATTTAATAAATGTTATGATTGATCCTTCTTTGTTCGGTTTCCCATATATCGATTCCCAAGGCATTGAAGATTCCAACAAATTCATTTTTATGAATTTTATTCTAGTTCCTCACATGATTATCTCGTGCATTGATATATTATCTATATTCAACATTCATCCCATCCATGTTTTAATCATGCCACATTATTTCTTCATTTGAAATAATATAACAACTGTAAAAGACTTCTTTCATTTTATCGTATAATAGGTTATAACTAGAGTTCATATCACCATAATTCAAAAGAAAAAATTCATTGGATTTCGTCAAAAAATTTTCTCTATATATATAAAAATTTTAAAATATCTGATACTTCCATTTATTTTGTGATTATTTAAATTTGTAATCATACCAATGAAAATATCTTCTTGAAGTTGCAATTCCATATGATAATTTATACTTCAATTCACTAAATATAATGTTGTATTTACTTCCTTTACAAAAATTCCCTTTGGAATTCTATTGTGCAACCTAATTCTCAGAGAATTCTTTTTCAAAGTCATATATACACTCTCTATAGATCAATTTATAGAGTAGTACCTTGAATAATGTACTCATGACTGAATTATCACATTATATAGATGATCTTAATGTTGCATCCTATTTATTCACCCCATTGTATATGCATACATATTTCAACATTCATTCAGACTCATTATCAGCAATAAAATTCCAATGAATGAAATACATTCACACAAAATATATTCTCCATTAATTAAACAATGAAATATTTAGCATCATCATTAATAATGATTACAATTTTGTTATGATCTTACATTCAATGGGGTAGGAGATAGACCCTACACAAGAGAATGAACATGTTTTAACTTTGCTATATATTTATCTAAATAATCTAAGATGATGGAATATCTATTATATTTCCATAACAAACATCATTCACCACATCAATGGAAAATGTGACTGAGTTTATGTGTACCCTTTATCACAAAAATATTTATATTATTTTTAACGATGTTTATACCAACAGATATGCTTTTCCATAAAATCTAATGAATTCATTATGATCACTAGAACTTCATAACTCCATCAGCTCATATATAAGGTGTCATTATAAATATGTCAGAAATCAACATGGATCCTCTATTGATATTGATAACACTTTTAGAAATATTCATTCTAATACCCACATCTTTATGATGTTATACTTATATGAAATTTATTATTGAATCTTGAAATATGTTTAAAACCTCTTAGTCTCAAGGTAAGTAAATTTTTTAAAATGTTGAAAACATATATCCCATATATATTGATAGGTTTATCATATGCTAGGTGTGTTACACCAACTCTTCCCTGTAAAAAATAAACCATGAAATAACTCTCACCAATTGAATGAAATTATGTTCATATGTCAGTAACTGAAAACACATCAATAATAATCATACATTGTATCAAGCTGGAACCTTAGCCTATTTTAGGAATTGTGTTCTTCTAATTGTGTGATGAATACCCAGCTTGATTCCATAAATCAGTCATTATATATCTTTTCTTTTCAAAAACCAAACATGTTGGACCTGTACAATTCAAATATCATCGATTTATTTTCAATGACATGTTATTTTTAAGGACTAGTGAATGACATGGTCTTACATGTCCTATTGAATTAATATAAATAATGTAATGATTCTGGTAGTCCTTCCTCCTAAAATCATAATTCAAGTCCATGTCTCAAATTTCATTGAACACTATATATGTCTTCCCACTACAGTTTCCTACAACACTTGCCATTGAACCTCACCTCTCATGAATTGAGGAATGAAGAGAAAAATTCTACAAATAATCCTAGAATGTTATATTTATTTATATGAGAATCCCTCATAATGTATTGGAGTTATTCAAATGATTAGATTAATTTAATCAAAATGATAACCTCTAGATGAACATTATTCACATGATAAAATCAGAATTATGATTTCATGGATTTTCAAAAGTTTCTTCCACTGATTATATTACCTATATTGTGTTTTCTGTTAATATAATGTTGAAAAAAAACACTATGATAACACGACATCATTATTATGGACAATTAGTTAATGTAAAACCATTCATATTATTTCTTGTACTTAATTTAAATAAATACTCTAGAAAATCAACATGTAGTTCATTCTAAATCTTATGATCCCCTTGCTTCATTTTTATAAAGGAAAATCACGATCCATTAAACATATTAATATGAATTATCCATTACATTGATGTTATTATTCTGATAAATTTGAAGACCAAAAATATTGACATAACAAAAAACCATGGATATAAGTGTCCAAAATGATAAGTGAAATATATCCAGTCCCATTGATACATCATTGTGGGAGTTCAAATAAAAATCCTATAGTAGAACTCTGTCTTTTTGACCCATTGAACATATATAAGAGAAATAATTTTAATCGCATGGGTTTTATTCTCTTCACATCTTCCTTCTGATAAAATTTATACGCAATGTTTGTTAACAAAGAGTCTGTCCGTTATCTACCACCTCTTATGTTTTTACAATATAAAGATAATGATACTCCTTCTAATAACAACAAATGTTTCAAAAAAAATTATACAGAAATAAAAAATTAAAAAGAGAAAGGGAATATTTAGCTATTTTCAAAAAAATTCCATATATCCACTACTGATTAATATAATCACCATTAATTAATAGAGTTATGAATGTGCAGAAACGCATCCCTTATTTGATGTTTGATTATTTAGGGATTGGAAAATAAAATCAGAAAAATCCCACTATCTGGAATAAAAATATTCTTTGTTCACATATTTTAGTACATCTAGAGAGATGTCTCACAATTTCTATATACAGATGTCCCTAACTATTTAACAAACATCACGATCCTTAGAGATTCATGGTCAACTTACCATTGTTTAGAGGAACAATCAATACATAGTCGTAATATCTAATTTAAGTACCATTATATAATCACCATATCTACATCCACAATAAAGAGAATAAAATTGAAGATAATAACTATCATGGATAATACCATCCATGGGAATATTTCTATATATCTATGTCCAATAATCCATATATAATATACTCTATCATATGGATGACTCTCTTGTGAAATTAATCAAGAGATCCCTCGAAACTCTACAAGGGAAACCTCTATGTGGAGATATTTGTAAGACTAATTTCGTCCAATCATCTTGGATAAATTTTTTTGGTTTGGGGTCACATTATTTTTTTGAAAATTATTATTTTCAACATGAATAAGAGTGACCACCCATTTCCATATTAATTCATCACCAAGATATGCATTAAACAAATGAGCCCATATCAACTACAATAACATTATATCCCTCATAACAAGGAATTATAACCGTGTAAGGCATCAGAAACACTCCATAATACAAACATGCACAACCCACACCGTATATACATATTTAAATACACCATAGTATTCTCCAAGAACCCATAGCCATCAAATTATTCAATTATTTCTCATATGATTGTATCTAATATATTCAGTCATATCAAATTCTGATCCATGGAGTATTTTCTCAATATTTAAACACAATGTTTCCAAAACCATTTTTGTATATCAATTTTGAAATCAAAATAATACACAGAATAGAATAACCCAATTTATTATAATTTATAATTAGTTGATTCACAATCATTTCACACAAAACAACACCATGTATGAATCAGGTCCCATTTTCACATACATATTAAATCCCACCAATTAATATTTACTTACCTAATGATGGTCATTTTATAATTTATAAATCATTCATCTTAATTATTCCTGCAATAATAACATATTTAAACCATCAATATTTATCAGTATCTCACTTTTTGTTTAATTTTTTTAACTATTATGCTATTATATACCTTTTAACCTTTTTCATTTCACATAAACATTATATTATTTATTTAAAAAATAGTTTTCAAACTCAATAACAAAGTATATTAGTAATAATTGTGGAAAATTCTATCTCTACATATTAGATCATAACCCAATAATTCCTTTATCATAACAATTTATTCATCTCACTCATCCTTCATATGATAATTATTCATTATGTATATTCCACATATCACAAGAATAACAATATCAATATTAGCAACAATGTTTTTTCCAAATAAATTTAACATCACACAGAGAAATAAAAATAGCAGGCATAATGTAATTAAAAGAAGTTGATTCACAAATTTCATAATAATTAAAAATTACATTTTGTTTAACACACCAGAATAGTTTACTGATAAATTTATCATTATTATAAGATTTTAAATCTTCCATGATATTAATTAATTAATTAATTTTTTAACATTTCTCTATAATTTTCACATGATTGATGCTATATTCACTAAAAAACTACAAGAAAAATATATACCTATATATATATATTGGATTTAAAAAATCATATTTGTAGAATAATATAAATCAAAAGAATAATATAACAACAATTTATTGATTCTCAAAATAACTCACTCATTATCGGTTGTTAATTATTTACAAATTCTATGAGGTGAAATATTTATTTTTTATCATAGAATAAATATAAAATTATAATATAATCAACCACAAATAACATGTAATAATCTATAATCATATAGAAATATGAAAGGAAATTTCCCCTAGAATATTGATCATAATTGTTTATCATTCTTCTTTAATTTAAATTTTTATAAAATTTGGTTACCCAGAAATATTTATTCTACTAATATAATATTAATAACCATGATAATAATCATTGGAGAAAAATATGATAACATATTTCTAAATAAATTATTGTATCCATTACTGGTATATTAATTTAATAAAATAAAGGATGAGATTATAAATCCCTTAAATCATGAGTAGTCGAAAAATATTTAGTCAATAATGTTGAGTCAATAAGGTTTTCCTTAGGACTTTTCCATTCCTTCTTATTTTGAAAATCACAAACACTTTATCTTAAGGAAAATTTCTTTTATAAGGAAAATTGCTTTTATAAGGAAAAATGCATTCTTAAGGAAAATCGCTTTTATAAGAAAAATTATCCTTACATATATTCTTCCATATTTTTTCTTAAGTATAAGTTTCAGATTCATTTTCTCGGAATCATTGAAACTTTGATATAAAGAATTCGGTTTTAGGGTTCGGATTCTGAACAAGAACTATAAGGAAGTTTCATTCCGAATTCCGGATATGAACTCTGACTAAGTTCTATTCCAGATTCAGGATACGAATTTTGAAGAAGAATTCTCATTACGAATTCCAATGAAGAATTCCCATTACGAATTCTAATGAAGAAATCCCATTCCGAATTCTCATTACGAATTCTGAAGAAGAATTCTCATTACGAATTCCAATGAAGAATTCCCATTACGAATTCTAATGAAGAAATCCCATTCCGAATTCTCATTACGAATTCTGAAGAAGAATTCTCATTACGAATTCCAATGAAGAATTCCCATTACGAATTCTAATGAAGAAATCTCATTCCGAATTCCCATTACGAATTCTGATGAAGAATTCTCATTACGAATTCTGATGACGAATTCTCATTACAAATTCTGATGACAAATTCTCATTACGAATTCTGATGATAAATTCTCATTACGATTTCTGATGACGAATTCCTATTCCGAATTCTCATTCCGAATTCACCTATTAAACAGAATCTGATTATCATTGTTTTATACACTCTGAATTTATTCACTCCGAACTTTCACTCCGAAGTTTTCATTCCGAATATTTTTGTTACAGTTTAAAACGATGTCATACATTCTGTTAAACTTGTTTTGTTATAAAACGATGTCGTCTGTTTTGTTATAAACTAACCATTGTCTAAGTGACACGTGTACAGGTCCCTCCGATCTTTAAGGAATATATGACTATTGGAGAAGGAGCCGACCTTACCTATAAATAGGAGCTCATTTGAAAGAGCTCGTAGCTGTTGGAAAAATGACTGAGTTTTGTGCCTACATGGTGTTGAAGTGAATTCTAGAGAGAGAGGATCTTATTAACTCTCAAAGCTTCGTGCGACTCCGAATGTTGGTGATTACATTCGAGGGCTTCCGGGGATAGGAAGACAGAGGTGCCGACTACCTTAAAGTTCGAGGGCTTCCTTGCTGAGGAGGACAGAGGTGCCGACTACCTTAAAGTTCGAGGGCTTCCTTGCTGAGGAGGACAGAGGTTGCCAACTACCTTGAAGTTGAGGGCTTGCGGGGATAGCAAGACAGAGACACCGATCTTCGTATCGAGGGCTTACCCTGGTGTGGGTAAGATAGACTTGCTTGAAAGTATAAATAAAGGGACCTTTATCCAAGGTTGTTGGATACCCTTCTCTTTGGGTTAAAAGACTATTATCTTGTTACTAGTAGTTTTACTACTTGTTTTTATTCCGCTGTGATTTGTATCTTAAGGAAAGTATAACTTTCTTATACTTCCTTACTTACTCTGATTCATTTAGATTCTATACGCTTTAAGGTAGAATCTCATATTGTAACTTTTGTTATGTTTCAAATTCCGGAACCATATTTCCGGAACCTACTTTTGGAATCTCTTTCTAAGTTTAGTTCGGTGTTAGAGGTGTTGTGAATTTTCCTAGTTTAACTTTGTTAAACTTAGCCCTTTCTTTTGCTTAAGGAAAACAAAGTTATTCTTAACTAACATTAAAGGTTCCAAAGGAATTTTTAAAGTATACAATTCACCCCCCCTCTTGTATATTGAGCATCTCATATTATATTTCGATCCTACAATTGGTATCAGAGGTTGGAAACCTCTTACTCTATACCAATCATACATTTGGTATCAGAGCCGGTTACTGAAATACTTGTACTCACATACAAGTTTTTCTTGCTCACTTTTCTATTCCGAACTTTTTCATACCGATTTACTCATTCCGATCTTTTCCCATTCCGAACTTTGTGATTACGATTCTGAGCTACTAACAAGTTTGTGTGCAAAGTTATTTCTAGTATGGCAGGAATTAATGTTGGATCTATTGACAATATGAATCCTACAAGACCACCTATCTTTGATGGTAATTATTATGAATACCGGAGAGATCGTATGAAGACATTTGTTATCAATACTGGAGTAGACAACTTTTTTATGCTTACTGGTGATTATAAAATTCCTGACAAGGAAGTCAGAACCTTTACTAACCAGGAAAAGCAAGAATATCAACTCAACTATAAGGTACGCAATACTTTACTATGTTCAATGACCAGAAATATATATAGCCAAATTTCTTCTTGTGAAGCAGCTAACTGTATATGGAAGAAGTTAGAGGTTACACACTTTGGGACTTCTAAGGTGATTGAGACTAGATGAGCTATGCTTAGAGCTGAATATCATGGCTTCAATTTTCCTTATGGAGAACCTATCTGTAAAGTTCAAAAAAGGTTTATGACTATTGTCAACAATCTACAATCTATGGGAGAAATAGGTTTAGATGATGAAGCTCTTGTGGACAAGATAATTGACATTATGCCCAATGAGTGGGAATCCAAGAGAATAGTTATAGATGAGAACAGGAAGGTAACTCAAATTACTTTTGATGAATTATTTGGAACTCTTCTACAACATGAAACAAGAATGAAGAGAGATGCTGACAACATCATGAAAAAGAATGGAAATGGTACTGTTGCTTTTACTACAACTTCAAATCAGATGAAAGCTAAGACTCCTGAGAGAGTAACCAGATCCAAGTCTAAGAAAGTCATTTTCCAATCCGAATCTAGTGAGAGTGAAGTTTCAGAAAATGAATTAGCCAATCTTGCTCGAAAGATGAACAAGATAGCTGGACAGAGAAACTTTCAATCCAAGTATAAGAAAAAGGACAAGAAAGATAATAAAGATGAAGAAATTACTTGTTATGAATGTAAAAGAGCTGGACATATTAGACCAGATTTCCCTATGCTCAAAAAGAAAGAAAGAATGGAAAGACATTCAGACAGGAACATGAAGAAGTATTATAAAGCCAAAGCTAAGAAAGTTCTGAAAGCTAATGACACCTGGAGTGCCGGTGGTGGTGACTCTTCAGATGAATCTTCTGATTATGAATCTTTAGGATAGAAGAATCTTGGTCTTATAGCCAGATTACCTTGTGATAATCATTTTCTTATGGCTAAGGTACGAAATGCTGAATCATTGACCAATGTTTCTTTAAATTCTAATGATAGTAAGTATTATAACTCTTCTGATGAAGAATCATCTTCTGATGAGGAAAATACTTTACCTACTTTTGAAGAAGTCTCTAGGTTTTCTGAACTTCTTGAGATTGAGAATTCCAAACTCAGTAAGAAACATGATAAGGCAAACTCAAGGAATTCTATTCTTACAAAAGAGATATCAGATCTTTCTAAAGATCTTGATAAGAAAAATGCTAATTTTGAAAGTATTTCAAAAAATCTTGAGGAAGTAAGTTCTGAGAAGAATAAACATTCTAAAGAACTAGAAAAAGTAATTTCTAATAAAAATATTTTCGAGCCTAACTCTAGTTCTAAAACTAATTATTTTGAGGATAAAAACTTGGTTGTAAAACTCATGTCCGATATTTTTTCCTTAAAGAAGTGTTTATCAAACTTTACCCATGGTAAAGAAAATTTTGACAAGATTTATTCTCAAATACGACCTTTAAGAAATAAATCCGGATTTGGTTATACCCATGCAAAACCTGTTTTCAGTAACAATTATTTTGTTCCTAAAAGTGCCCCATTTTGTACTAAGTGTCAATGTGGTGGTCACTGGGCAAAGAATTGTTCCTCAAACAAAACTCAATCTCTAGGATTTCACAAAGCCTACTTTTCTAATAAAATGTGGATTCCTAAAATTTTATTGTCTGGAAATCTCGGATCCAAACAAGTTTGGATTCCGAAAGTCTAATTTTCTTCTTTATTTCAGGATAATAAAGAAAGTTCCAGCAACAATATATGGTACATGGATAGTGGATGTTCCCGGCACATGACTGGTAACAAAAGTTTTTTCGAAAAGATTATCAAAACGAAAGGAGGAAAGGTAAATTTCGGAGACAATGCTAAGGGAGAGATTGTTGGTATTGGTAATATTGTTCTTTTAGGTAAAACCTTGATTTCAAATGTTCTTTTTGTTAAAGGTCTTAAGAACAACCTCATTTGCATAAGTCAGTTATGTGATGAAGGTTACCTTGTGAATTTTAGGAATGATAAGTGTTTAGTACACAATTACAAGGAAGAATTTATTCTCTCAGCCAACAGGCAAGAGAATGTTTACACCTTAAACATAGAAGACCTCAGGAGCCAAGATTTACCTTGCCTAAGTGCAATGGAATATCACTCTTGGTTATGGCATAGAAGATTAGGACATTGTAATATAAGAAACCTATGTAAACTCTCGAAGAAGAAACTTGTTAAGGATCTACCGGAGCTTAGATTTGATTCTTCTAAAGTTTGTGATCCTTGTCAATATGGCAAGCAACATAAATCTAGTTTTAAGTCAATCGGTGAAGTCTCAACAACAGATGCATTATAGTTGGTGCACATGGATCTTTTTGGTCCAACACAAACTGGAAGTATTGGAGGCAAATACTATGTGTTTGTTTTAGTTGATGATTACACTAGATTTACTTGGGTCTATTTTCTAGAAAAGAAATATGAAGATTTTTCTTATTTCAAAAGTTTTAGAGCTCAAGTTAAAAATGAGAAAAACTTTCCATTGAAAACTATTCATAGTGATCATGGAGGAGAATTTCAAAATTCTGATTTTGAAACTTTTTGTAGTAAGAAAGGTATTACTCACAATTTTTCAGCACCTAGAACTCCTCAACAGAATGGTGTAGTTGAAAGAAGAAATAGAATTCTTCAAGAGATAACTAGAACCATGTTGAGTGAATATTCTATTGCTAGACATTTCTGGGCTGAAGCTGTAAGTACTGCTTGTTATACTATAAATCGAGTTTTGATTAGACCTTTTCTTAATAAAACTCCTTATTAGTTATGGAATGGTAGAAAACCAAGACTTTCCTACTTCAAGGTTTTTGGTTGCAAAGTATTCATTTTGAATACTAAAGATAACTTACATAAATTCGCACCAAAATCTGATGATGGAATTTTCTTAGGTTATTCCACAACCTCTAAGGATTATAGAGTTTTTAATAAAAATACTTGTACTGTTGAGGAAACAGTACATGTAAAAATTGATGAGTCAGATCCTTTTGTTTTTAAAACATCCCAACTTACATCTTCGGATGTGTTTTCAAAAACTGATTGTCAACCTTTGATAGTAGAACCTTCTAATAAGGAAATTTTTCTAGAAGACACTTCTGAAACATTTACCCCAGAAGACTTTCTACCCTATGTTGATGAACAGGTTTTACAAAACCCAAATCAGGTGTTTCATAAGAATCATCCCAGTGATAGTATCATTCGTGATGTAAATCAACCTGTAAGGACTAGAAGTTCCTTAAGAAATGAAGTAGAACATCTAGCATTTCTTTCCCAATTAGAACCCAAAAGCACAGATGAAGCTTTAGGTGATGATGATTGGATCAAAGAAATGCAAGATGAACTAAATGAATTCGAAAGGAATCAAGTCTGGACCTTGGTTGAAAGACCTAAGGAAACATCTGTTATTGGAGTAAAATGGGTTTCAGAAATAAATGTGATGAAAATGGAGTCATTGTTAGAAATAAATCTAGACTTGTTGCTAAAGGCTATAATCAGCAAGAAGGAATAGACTATGAAGAAACCTATGCTCCAGTAGCTAGACTTGAATCTATCCGTATTCTACTTGCTTTTGCAGCATTATTTAATTTCAAACTTTTTCAAATGGATGTGAAATGTGCTTTTCTTAATGGTTATGTTCAAGAGGAAGTTTTTGTTGAACAACCTCCTGGCTTTGAAGATACAAAACATCCAGATCATGTTTTTAGACTTACCAAAGCTTTGTATGGCCTTAAACAAGCCCCACGAGCATGGTATGATAGACTCACTAGATTTTTTCTTCAAAATAACTATGTTAAGGGAAATGAAGATCCAACCCTTTTTATAAAGAAAGATAAGAAAAATGTTTTGATTATTCAAATTTATGTTGATGACATTATATTTGGTTCAACTCAGCAATCTTTGACTGACTCTTTTACTAGTCTAATGAAATCTGAGTTTGAAATGAGTATGATGGGTGAGTTAACATTTTTCCTTGGTTTTCAAATTTCTCAAAAACCAGAAGGAACTTACATATCTCAACAAAAGTATATTAAAGATCTTCTTAAAAAGTATGGTTATGACAACACTAAAAGTATAAGTACTCCCATTAGTACCTCAAACTCTGTAGATCTTGATGAATCTGGGAAACCAGTGGATCAAACATCTTTTAGAGGTATGATAGAAAGTCTACTTTACTTAACAACCAGTCGACCAGACATAATGTTTTCAGTAGGTTTATGTGCAAGATATCAATCCAATCCTATGGAATCTCACTTAAAGGCAGTAAAAAGAATTTTTCGCTACCTTAAGGGAACCATGGATCTATGATTATTTTATACTTCTGGAAATGATTTCGTCCTAAAAAGATTTTCTCATGCTGACTTTGGTGGATGTAGAATGGATAGAAAAAGTACATCTAGAACTTGTCATTTCTTAGGAGATTCATTAGTTTCTTGGTCCTGTAAGAAGAAACATTCTGTAGCACTCTCCACTGCTGAAGCTGAATATGTAGCAGCTGGAAGTTGCTGTGGACAAGTGTTGTGGATGCAACACAGACTCACAGACTATGGCCTGAGTTTTACTAAAACTAAAATTTTGTGTGATAACACAAGTGCCATTACCCTAAGTAAAAACCCTGCACATCACTCTCGTGCAAAACACATAGATATTAGGCATCACTTTTTAGGGATCACACACTTAAAGGAGATATTATTCTTCAGTTTATCAGAACGCAAGATCAACTTGCTGATATATTCACAAAATCATTGCCTTCTGATAGATTTGAATATATTAAACAGAAGTTAGGAATGATAACCGTAAGGTAATCTTCCTTAATTAAAATTCTTGTTGAAAAAATATCCTTACAGTAATAAAATCTTTTTCATAGGGGGAGTACATTTGATAGTTTGTTTGACAAAGTTTTTCAAAATTTGTTTTCAAACTTTTCGGAACGACAATTTCCGGAATGAAACTTCCGGAACTACCATTTTCCAGAATGGATATTTTCGCACAGAATACTCCTAGAATAGAATTATTCGTATTGAAAATTTCCGGAATGGAAAAGTTCGTACTGGTACTTTCATAACCAGATTTTTGTACCAAGTTTTTTTATTTACTTTTTCATATTGAGTTTTTCGTATTAAGTTTTTCGTATTGAATTTTTCGTAGTCATCTTTATATTACCCATTACGAATAACTTTTCTAAGCTAATCCGAAAGGTATGATTTCCTTACTAAAGTTTTGGTAATCATATTTTACTTGCTGGCAGTTTCTTATATTTTTTTTTTCGGATTTTGGATTTCTTAATTCTTTGTTCTAATAAAACCTCAAAAAGATCGGATTCGAGTTTTCAACCGTCAGATCTGATCGCAGCTCATTCCAACCGTTAGATCAACTATGGAATGTGAACCGTCATCCCATTGCCTATATAAAGGGGACAATAATTCCTAGTCCTACATCGGTTTCATGCTTTCGCGTGCTGAAGCTCTGCCCCTCTGATTTAAGGCCGTTCCGAATTTCAGTCTTCTCCATTCCGAACTTCCCAGAGAACTTCTAATCCGAATGTCTGCAGAGTTAGCATCTCAAGAAATGTCTTCAACTAAGCCTATATCTCAGTGGTTAGTTTACAGAGAAAGGATAGTTCATCCGACTTTCTTCAGCAACTACGATTCTATCATTTCAAAGAATATCAAGTTGAATGGCTGGGAGGATGTTGCGGTATCTAAAACGGGGAACCAAGATGAAGTGTACTCAGATTTTCTTGTTGAGTTTTATGAGTCAGTTGCTTTCTTCAAGGAAGATAATAGGGAGAAGTTCTCTTTTAAATCATATGGCAAGACTTACAAACTTTCTCACACCAAGGCTGCAAGCTTGGTAGGGCTATCTTATGAAGGAGAAGCCGAGTTTATTTCGCACGTGTTTCCAGACTCTATGGGTAGTTTCAACAAGGAAAAGGCTTTAGAAACTATCGGACTGGATGATGACAAGGCTCCGAAGATTGCAAGTCTATCAACAAACTTCCAGATTCTGGAATTATGGGTGCAAGGACTTATCGTACCGAGAAAAGGTGATAAGGATAGCTTGAAGAAGAGTGAGAAATATATATTAGATTTCCTCATAAATCTAAGGAAGTTTAACTTGATGAAGCATATTCTTCTTAATATTGAGAATTTGAAGAAGGGGAATCTGAGAGCTCAGATTATTATGTACCCAGCAATATTAACAAAACTCGTAGTTCGGTGCCTAGAATCTTTCATGGAAGCTTGCAGATATAAGCCGAGAGTTTGCAAGATCATGCTGGTCAGCGATGGCACTCTGAAAAGAATGAATGTAGCCTTTGACAAGAATTCTGGAATGTTTATTGATCTACCTCCTCAAGAAGAAGTGGCTCCGAAAGTTGCTGATCCGGAATCATCTAAGCTGGTAAGGAAGAAAAAGCTGAAAGAAGTGGTAGTCGAAGGAGAAAATCCTAAGTCTAAGGAAGTCCATTCCGCACCTCCAAAGCCTAAGAAGAAGAAGACCTATCCTGATGAAGTTGTTTCAAAGTGGAGAGCTGACAAATAGAAGAGGAAAGAAGGGGATCCACAGTTCGGATTGGACCCTGCGGAAGCTAAATCTTTGAAAGAGAAGACTGCTGATGAGCTTGAAAGGCAAGCGAAGCAAAAGAAGCTCAAGAAGAAGATGTCCGAGGCTGAGGTAGCTCAGGACTTGTTAAAGTTCAATGAAATGGTTTCAGCAACTATTACCGTTCCGAGATCTTTCTCCCTGGAATCTCTACCTGAGACTCCAGGAAGAAATCTTGTTGCTCCGGAAGAGGCTGTTGCTACTAATACTGAGGAAGTAGAGAAAATGGAACAAATTGAAGAGGCTTCTGAAGGAAGTGGTGAGACAGGAGATGTGCTAAAACAAGTAGATGAGTATAAGGGAACTCTTTCGGAACACTTATCACTTTGGACTTCAGAAGCTGAATCTTCGAAGCTTGTCACTCCTGCAATGGAAGAAGAGAAAGGGGAAGAAGAAGTTTCCTATCATGAAGAAGAAGAAAAACTTTAAATGATATTGCTCAGATGAAAAACGTAGAGGTTGGTGTTCAGGAAGTAGCTGATGAGGAAGATATTGTCGTTCAAGTTTCGGACAGTGAGAAGAGAACTCCGGAACAGGTTTCAATTCTTGAAAAAGATAAGGGGAAACAAATTCTTGCTGATACTCCGAGTTCAGAAAAGAGGATGAGAAAGGCAGTTGGGAGTTCTTCTAAAAGAAAGTTGGAGCTTATTGAGGAAGAAAACTCTCCGAGCAAACTTTCAGATTCGGAGTCATCTTCGTTGGGGCATGATTTTGTTGTTCAGTCTTTGAAGAAGTTGGTGGGAACCATTCCGACCTTCTCAAGTATTTATTCATGATGCCAGATGCTCCAACATGCGTTGAATCAGAAAACAGACTCTGTATCCATGGTTATGGATAAGTGCGTTGAGATTGAAGCTCAGTTCGAAACATTCTTTGTTGGTTACGAAGCTCATAAAAGATCTTTCAAGAGGATGACAAGCTGGTCGAAGAAGAATGTGGAAGAGATGAGGTTGCTTGATGAGTTTCAAGAAAATGTAAAAGATGCCTTTGAGACCGAGGACAAGAAGATTAACGAGCTGACTTCCTCGTTTGAAGAAAAGATTACTGAAGAAAAGAACTTCCGGATCCAAGAAGTCAGGGATCTGAATGGGAAGTTGAATTCTGTTTCTCAAAATTGGAAATTTGAAAGGGATCATCGGATCGATTTTGAAGTAAGGATGAAGGCTCAGGAAGAAAAGATCCAAGCTCAGGAAGAAAAACTGGAGGCTCAGGATGAAAAAATTGAAGCTCAGTCCGCAAGAATAGTCTCCTTAGAGAAGCAAGCAGAAGAAGATCACAAAGACTTGAAGAAAATCAAAACGATTCTTAAGGGGCTCATGTCGAAGGAGAAAGATCTGAAATAACCTAATCCGATCTTTTTGTTGTATTTTTTTCTTTGTTGTCGAGTTTTCAAATTTAATGAAAGTCGTACTTGTTGTTTCTATTGTTGTCATTACTAATCTTTCATGTACTTCGTTATTTTTTTTCCATTCCCTCCAATTCATTTTGAAAATCACAAAGGGGGAGAAGGAAAAGATCCTTAAGAAAAAGAGGAACTCTAATAAGAGTTTATCAAAGGGGGAGAAAGGAAAAATATCCAAGGAAAAAGAACTCTAATAAGAATTTGTTTAAGGGGAGTTTTTCTTAAAGAAGACTTTCTTATGAAATATCACTCCGGAAATATGAATACGATCCTTAGAGTTTCAATGCCTAAGGGGGAGTTAGTCGTATTCATCTATATCCTTAATACAAGGGAGATAAGCATTAATATGTTTCTTTCTTCTTAGAATTTTTTGTTTTTCGTTAGGATGTTTGTGATTTCCAAAAAGGGGGAGATTGTTGAGTCAATAAGGTTTTCCTTATGACTTTTCCATTCCTTATTGTTTTGAAAATCACAAACACCTTATCCTAAGGAAAATTTATTTTATAAGGAAAATTGCTTTTATAAGGAAAAATGCTTTCTTAAGGAAAATCGCTTTTATAAGAAAAACTATCCTTACATATATTCTTCCATATTTTTTCTTAAGTATAAGTTTCGGATTCATTTTCTCAGAATCATTGAAACTTTGATATAAAGCATTCTGTTTTAGGGTTCGGATTCTGGACAAGAACTATAAGGAAGTTTCATTCCGATTTCCGGATATGAACTCTGACTGAGTTCTATTCCAGATTCAGGATACGAATTCTGAAGAAGAATTCTCATTACGAATTCCGATGAAGAATTCCCATTACGAATTCTAATGAAGAAATCCCATTCCGAATTCTCATTATGAATTCTAAAGAAGAATTCTCATTACGAATTCCAATGAAGAATTCCCATTACGAATTCTAATGAAGAAATCCCATTCCGAATTCTCATTACGAATTCTGAAGAAGAATTCTCATTACGAATTCCAATGAAGAATTCCCATTACGAATTCTAATGAAGAAATCTCATTCCGAATTCCCATTACGAATTCTGATGAAGAATTCTCATTACGAATTCTGATGAAGAATTCTCATTACGAATTCTGATGACAAATTCTCATTACGAATTCTGATGATGAATTCTCATTACGATTTCTGATGACGAATTCCTATTCCGAATTCTCATTCCGAATTCACCTATTAAACAGAATCTGATTATCATTGTTTTATACACTCTGAATTTATTCACTCCGAACATTCACTCCGAAGTTTTCATTCCGAACCTTTTTGTTAGAGTTTAAAATGATGTCGTACATTCTGTTACACTTGTTTTGTTATAAAACGATGTCGTCTGTTTTGTTATAAACTAACCGTTGTCTAAGTGACACGTGTACAGGTCCCTCCGATCTTTAAGGAAAATATGACCGTTGGAGAAGGAGCCGACCATACCTATAAATAGGAGATCATTTGAAAGAGCTCATAGCTGTTGGAAAAACGACTGAGTTTTGTGCCTACATGCTGTTGAAGTGAATTCTAGAGAGAGATGCTCTTATTAACTCTCAAAGCTTCGTGCGACTCCGAATGTTGGTGATTACATTCGAGGGATTCCGGGGATAGGAAGACAGAGGTGCCGACTACCTTAAAGTTCGAGGGCTTCCTTGCTGAGGAGGACAGAGGTGCCGACTACCTTAAAGTTCGAGGGCTTCCTTGCTGAGGAGGACAGAGGTTGCCAACTACCTTGAAGTTGAGGGCTTGCGGGGAGAGCAAGATAGAGACACCGATCTTCGTATCGAGGGCTTACCCTGGTGTGGGTAAGACAGACTTTCTTGAAAGTATAAATCAAGGGACCTTTATCCAAGGTTTTTGGATACCCTTCTCTTTGGGATAAAAGACTATTATCTTGTTACTAGTAGTTTTACTACTTGTTTTTATTCCACTGTGATTTGTATCTTAAGGAAAGTATAACATTCTTATACTTCCTTACTTACCCTGATACATTTAGATTCTATACGCTTTAAGGTAGAATCTCATATTGTAACTTTTGTTAAGTTTCAAATTCCGGAACCATATTTCCGGAACCTACTTTTGGAATCTCTTTCTAAGTTTAGTTCAGTGTTAGAGGTGTTGTGAATTTGCCTAGTTTAACTTTGTTAAACATAGCCCTTTCCTTTGCTTAAGGAAAAAATAGTTATTCTTAACTAACTTTAATGGTTCCAAAGGAATTTTTAAAGTATTCAATTCACCCCCCTCTTGTATATTGAGCATCTCATATTATATTTCGATCCTACAATTGGTATCAGAGGTTGGAAACCTCTTACTCTATACCAATCTTAAAAATAATTGATAGAGAGAGGGGGAGATGATATATTCCTGGAAATCACATATTTATGAACTAGTGAAATATTTAAGTCTATTGGAATAGAAATAGTGATGCATTGGACACCCACATTTTTTGATAAATTGTCAAACTCAAATGGGGGGGGTCTTATGTTTATAAATATTAATAGATATTCTATTTAAATTTAAATATAACGTGGTCACATCAATAAATATTAATTTTTATTAATTGAAAAATATATTAACTCACTCATGGAACACATTTAATTCCCATATAATTATTACAAGTGAAGGAGATATTTTCATTATTCGAATTATATTTTATATTTATTTGTAACAAATTTAATTCATATTAAATAAATTAAAATATTCTTCCATGTGTCTAGGAAGAAAATAATGTATGAATGGGATTACAATTTCATATAAAACATATATTGGATAAGGTTAAATAGGATTAAAATTGAGCATTAAGGTGCTATTGTCAGGATAAAATACAAAATGTATAAACCACAAGGATCTATGTAAAAGTAGATATAATTTCCCATATATAATCCCAATAACCTTTAAATGGGATAAAAAAAATATTTTTGATCCGTTATACTATTACACATGATCATGATACCCTAAAATGAGATTAGGGTACCCTTATGTGAATGAAATGACCCATATATGAGTTGCAAAAGCTCTTATGTGAATCAAACAAGATCCCTTATGTGAGTTAGGATATACCTTGCATCAGAGGGAATAATGTTCAATATATATTTAAATAAAATTAAATAAAATAACCCTTATACAAATTACACAACTATTATAGAAATTCACTAATAATATATATCAAAATATAATTTAATTACAATCAAAATATTTTATTTTCAAACAAATGACATGATTATTTCAAATATCCCAAAATTATATCTATAAAATTTATACACCACCATAAAATAAAATTTAAAATAAAGAAAACTTTTAATAGATAGATTCACATGGGAATCTTCTATTTTACATTCTAATACCTATGAACGAGAAATAAAAAATTCTTTAGGAAAATATGGGCCTCTATAATTAACATGATGGATTCTTTTAAAATGATAAAATGAATTGAATCCATTTTAATTCTATTAGCCTTCATAACATGTCTAAAAATAATTGATTCTCAAATTGATTTAATGGGAACCTTACTTAATTTTCATTTTCATGATGGTGATTATATTTAAAAACAACATTCATTTTATGATATAAATCTTTTAAAACATTTCTTCAAATTGAATAAGGAACAAAATACACATAAAAATCCATAAAAGATAAGTATTATGTATTTTTTATTATTTAAACATATAATAACATTTTCAATTTAATAATACATACAAATAATGTTATGAATTGTGTTATTAATAACATGAATTTCCAAAAAATATATGATGATGGTTTTTTTGTTAAACCCTAAACACAAATATTAAATTATATTAGGAACATATGAATACTAAATTTATATTGAGTTTGGTCGGTGATGAAAATAGCATTCTTGGTATCTTCAAATTTAAGAGTTAAAGATATGCATTTTAAACTCATGATAATTATATTATGATTTAAATAAATATATTTTTCATAATGAATCCAGTATTAGAAACATGGTTGGTATATCTTATAATCCAATCATTAGTGATTCTGAAAAAAATATTTTATTAGATATTATTTATAATGATGAATGAAATATTAAATTATGTGATGTATTGTCAAATGAAAATTATGTTCATTCTATTCTATTGTGCATGTATTGAAAGAAAAAATAAATATTCAAAGGTAGTGACAATGTTAATTTACTACCTTAATGGTACATTAGAACTGTGTCTATTTAGTTTATTAGTTACATTCTTTTACTTAATATTTATTCTTATACAGATTTAAAAGGATGTGGAATATATTGGAATATTATTTCCATAAATTATCACTTTCTTAGTGAATCCTCAGTGTCATAATCTAGTATGAAGAAAACATTAGATTAGATTTCCAATGATGAAAAAAAATATATGGCATCTTGATGTAGTGGTAGTTAACAGATATGGATGTGGAACATAATTTCCAATTTTATAATTAGTTATAAATAATATCTAAACATATAATATAATATAAAGCCTGTTTTAATTTCAACAAAAGTTAAAACTATTTAATATAGACAATTCATAAACATAACTCACCACTTCTTCTTGGGAAAACCTCAGAATAGATAAGTTATTCACTAAATTATGTAAACTATATATTATCATAACAATATTTTTTAAAAACCATTACATATAAAATTATCTAATTAATTATAAATAAGTTGGTTATGATCAGTGTTAAGTGACTATTTTTTATGATTTTTTACATTAGAATTTCCAAACATTTATCTTTAGTAGATGAAATTTGGAAGGCATTTTTATTTAAAAATATTTTTATTTTTTATTCTGATTCATCATATTTTTTTCATGAACATTGAAATGAAAATTATATGAGTTTACAGGAACATCATATAGAAATAAATCATGTGTATTTTATGTTTATTAATGATCATAGGAAGTAGTTATATTATGAAGCATACATTTTATGTTTATGTTTTTTAATATTATCATATGATATATAATTTTTTATTTAAGCTTACTTTAATTATTTGGAATTTATTATTCTTTATAATATTCATAAATCCAGGTATGAATAGAAAACTATATCTTTTTTTTTATTTTTTTGTTTTTACATTTTTTCCCAATTTTTCAATTGAAATTTTATTATAATTAATGGTAAATACTTATTATAATTTTTGAAGGACCTACTAAAATAGAAAAGATGGTTTTTAAGTCAATGGGATGGTTTTAAACCTGTTAATATAAATTCATAAAATGGGAGACGTGATATAAAATATAATTCTTATGTTATATGAGTGTAATATAAGTCAAAAGAGTCATCCTGGTTGAAAAATGTTAAAACTCTAAAAAATCAATGCTTTTATAGAGGGGTTGTACGATTAATAGATAATACAAGAATTTATTGAACGTTTTTACATTCAATTTTAATTTAATTTTAAATTCTATTAATAAATATATTCACTATATTTAACTGTTCTTATTTATTAAATCATTGTTTTATTCAATTATTCTGTTTCATTCATAATCTTATTTCTAATTTTTAAAATTAATAGAAGTGTAAAATGAGTAAATTTTTAATGTTAGATATGTTTTTCTATTCATTAAGGGTTTAAATTTTTATACTAATATTTTATTAAAATTTTCGATATTATATGTAAAGAAACTAGTTCACTGGGTATTAAAAGTAATGAGAGTATTATTAGAGAGATCATGGAGTTTTATATCAGTTAACATTCTCCAAAAATACCTTTTCATATTTATTATGTGATTTTAAAAATTATGGGGAATGTTGGGAATAATGATTACCTTTATATCAATTGTTTTGAAAATATCAAAACAAACTATTATTTTGATTTTCAATATAGTTTATTTTTTCATAATTTTGTGCGTGGACTTGACTTCTGATTCAATATACTAGTGATCATAGTTGAAGTATCTTATCTGTAGATCATTACAAACTCATATTATGTTTGAACTAATTGAAGAATGTGATCTAATATTGATTTTTAATAATGAAACACATTGTTTTTAGACATTTCCATTACAATTTTTATATTAATATTTATATAAATACATATTGAGTTTTCGAATAATAATGAATGTTTTAATTATGTTAATGTTATTTTTTGAATAATATCTTAGTTATTTTGAATTTTTTATACTAATGTTTTTTTATTTGATTAATAAATATTTCATTATTGGTGTAGTAAATGAAAATGATAAAATTATTATTTACTATAATTTTTTAGGATTCTTTATGATTGAAAAATTTTCAGGTATTATAAATATCATGATTATCAATAGTTGGGTTTGAGGATGAACTACTATGTGATAATATCCAAATTGTGGTCATAAATGTGATCCTTTAGGGCATTACTAGATGATTTTGATGGGATTCTTGAAGTAAATCCTTTTACAATACTTGTATATTCTTATCTAGTTTATCAATGATCATCATTGGGAAGGCCATGTAAAACATAGTCCTCATAAATAATCCTCTAATAAATTGTTGATAAAGGATATGATTTCATTTTATTAAAACTATTGGTGATATTTTTTTATAATATTTATTCTTATTAATATATAATACTAATTTATTTTGATTTAGTTTTTAATTTTTTTCTTCAGATTATTATGTATTTCTGTTTTGATTAAATTATTTTCCATGAGGTTTATTTAGAATACATCATTTATATTTTCAATAATTATTTATATTTGAGAATATAACTCATATACTAATTATATTAATTAATAGGGAAATATAATTTAAATTTTACATCTTCATTTCTACAAATTAAACATTATGATTTCTTAATATATTATGTTTTGAAAAAATATCCGCAAAAAAAACATAGTTCACAAAGAGAGATTATGGTCTTCAATATTAATTAGATATTTTCTAATATACACTGAACATAAATATTTTCAATGTAAATTAGCTTATTACAAGATGGCACAATATCTAAGTATACCTTCATTAAAATGAACCATTGTAGCTCATTTTGTTCCCATTAGATATCCACTGAAAACATGAATGAATCCTGAATAATAGATCACCATATAAACACTCAAATTGTTCAGTGTAACCAACCCATGTACCTAGTGTCCTCTTCTATGAAACTCCAACTAAGTTAACATATATATCGCTCATTCTCATTTAATCATCTCGAACCACAAAAATATTTTCTATAAAAAAACTAAAATAAATTCAATACATTTTAATGAAACCATTGAAGCTTCATGACGATTATGGTAATCAAAATGAGGGGCTCACTGGAGGATATTATTTGATATGTTGGTTGTCATATTCACTATTTATTATTGAGTTTACTGACTATGAATGATGGAAAACCACTTCCATTCATATCTAATTATTTAATAACGTTGTATAAAATAATATATTTTAATTAAAACTATCAAATATTTTAATATATTAATAAATTATAAATCATTTTTTAGTAATTTTTTAAACATAGAATGTGTACTTGGGAGAATGGTAGAATTATCCCCACGATGGTTATATATTTAGAATAATGTAGTCTAATGGAAAATAATTTAATTACGAATAATCTAAGATAGTGTTAAATTTATTGAATCCATAGTAATGTAAAAGTAGAAGCAGTCTTGAGCCACCTGGTATTGGGTGATTTTTTTTCTTTAGGTAATGCGTCTAGAGATCCCATCGTAGTGGTATCACACACTATACCACCTGAAAAAATAAACACCACATACCTATGTATTTAGACTATTGGGAATCACAATCAAGGAGTTTTTTGGGGATTACTTTACTTACCATGCATACAAATATACTGAGTAATGAAAAAAAATTCATTCATCATATTGATGTGTCCTTTAAATCATATATATCTGCAATTTAAAATATGAAAAATGAATTTATTATTGTGTTAAATAATAACCATATGTGATAATTTATTGTTTTATCACAATATTTTAATTGTATAAATCATGAATTAATGATTTCTTGGGAATCAAAAATCATTATTTGATCATTGTGATATTATTCTAGATTATAACTAGATTTTATATTCTATTTAATCAATTATTATTCTTGATTTAGTGAATTTTATAAATAATGGTTTTTACTGAAGTTTAAATCAGTAAAGACTAATAAATTTTTATTGACATAATTGAACACATGAAGTTGTATAATGGATATTTTTCCCAAGAAATAATAGTGTTGAATAATATATTATAGTAATTTTACGTGTAATAATAATTTGAAAATATCTTTCACATTTAATCAAATCAAGGATTATTATTTTTGATGTGGGGGGGATTAGTAAATGATTCCTTTTTAATAGATGTTCATTTTGATTGATACATATAATGAGATGGTTGGATGATATATCGATACATGGAAACATTATTCAATGGATATTTACTATATATGATGACAAAAAATAATTATTTTTTAGTTGCGGATCATCAATTTACAGGAAAACTGAGTGATCCCAAAGTTTTTATTTTTTAATTGCTATAATTTCTAGTTTTTTATAAAAATAACACTAGAAAAAGGAGGACATAACAATGGGGTAATATTTTTTGAATTACATTATTGATTACTAACATTTAAATATATTTTTTATTTCTATTTACTAAGTTATAATTAAGACTACATTGTCTTTTTTATATGTATACATCGTGTTATTGTATTCTATTATACAAAATTTGGATATGAATATAATATTCATTATAAATAAGAATATTTATTTTTATCCTCTAGTTCATTGATTTATGTTTTTGATGAACCTATTATATAATAAATTTCTATTATAATTAATAGAACAATATTATGATATATTTTAATGTTAGTATCCTTGTTCTTCTTGGTATTTTTAATGTGATTTTTTGTGTGATTTTGATTCATTATCTATATTGTCATCTAGAATTTTTTGATAATTAATAAAGTGGAATGTAATGTCTTGAAAGATTACTCACAAAACAAGAATAAGATATATATATATATATATATACTTTAATTGATTTACCATTAATTACATCAAAATCAAAAAAACCTGAGGATTGTGCGGGTCGAATTAGTGTGTTTGACTTTTTATCATTGAATGGATCTTATCAGCAGGTCATAAATAATAAATTGAATCATTTTTTGAAAATAAAATATCCATGACATCAAAATAGTACATTAAAATGCAGTGATGGAAAATTTTCATGTTTTAATAAAAATGTGATACATCTAGTGGGCACAGAAAGGATTGAAGATTTGATATAATAACTATATCACTATTTCATGATTATAAATAATTTTTTTTGATTCAAATAATTATATATAATTACATTCCCTCAATATTTTTACTTATTCACCATGTTCAATAACATAGAAAAAAAGTTATTTTTACACATACGATATTGAAAATGAATATTTTCAAAAAAGGCGTTCCATATTATGTATGTCCATTAAAATTCATATTGAAGATAAAATAAAATATTCAACAATGAACATGTTCATCATTGAACCAAAAAGTATCAACATTTAAAGGTTCTATAATCTATAATATCTATTATTCAACTTCCCAAATTATAAATATGTCCTCCAAAAAATATAATAAATAAAATGTTGAATATCTCTCCCTTATGGTTAAGCATTCATTAATTATAATAGTTTAAAAAAATATATAACTTTCTGGATTCATTATGAAAATGAAATATAATTTCATTCTATAATATAATTATAATTAAAATTTTCCAAATAAAAAAATATGAAAAAATATTTCTCAAATAATGGAACCACAATATGATTTATTAGCAAGATAAATAAATAGAAAATTTAAATCAATTCTACTATAAATAATCATAAAGATACTACTAGGTTAGGCAGTTTATTCTATATGTGTGTACCATTCCAGAAAACAATTTTCACTAAAAACAATATTTTAGTTTCTTATCAGTTACAATGGCCTATAAAAAAATTCTAGTAAATTTTATACATCCACGGAATTTTCCTGAAACAAGATTTGAATTATTTCCCAAATATGACATGAACAAACTGACATAATATATTATCACACTATTTTAATTAGGGATTTTAAAATGAATAAATCTATAGAATTTTTATTGTGGTTTTAACCATTTATTCAATCCTAAACAAGGAAAAGATAGAATATCATTTTTACATCACATAGACGTAGTGATTTATTATAAATTATTACATAAAAAATAATTTTTTTTAATGGATGTAAAATCCATATTATTTTAATATATATTATCAATAAAAATAATGAAAGATGATTTGATTTATCTTTATGGTGAAATTTTATATCATATCTTATTAGTTAGAAATAAATAATATACCATAACCCATCAATTGAACATATAAAATTGTGGTTTCTTTGAAAGATTAAACGGTTAAAAAATTTACCTATAAATTAATATTAAAAAAAATTATCAATAAACATCACTAATTTAACTCAATAAAATATTTTTTCAAACCATGAAATAAAAAACCTTTTATATTTAATATTCAACTACAAAAATCTTTTACTACATACATCATTCTATTCCATCATTATCAATGATTTGAACACTCTCGTAGGGAACTAAAAAACCAAAAGATTTTCCCCCTTTGTTTTTTAATAATTATTCATAACGATCAATATTCATTATGATTCATAAACACCAACATGTATTTAAAAAACATTACTATCCCTCAATGTGTAATTCAATAATAATCAATATTTATATTCCAATTTAAAATTCAATACTAAAATTGTACAACTGGATCAATTATAAAAATTTTCTAGCACTAGATTTTATTGGAATCCCACTACCCTCAATATTTCATGATATAATTCCCCCACTATTTGATTTCGCCATTTTTTATAAAAATATATATATTAAGAAATTGGTTTCTCCCATATGATATGGATGTATCATTCTACTTTTTTTTATTAACATATATTACACATTCAAGTTACACTCAAATTATATATATATATACCTAAATTACACATTATGTGAAAATAAGAACAACAATGATAGAGAAGAAGTTAAAATTATGGATGATTATTTAACCACAATAATGATTAATATCTTGTTTTTAATGAAATATTCATAAAATGGTTTCTAAAATTTCATTAATAAATAATTTTTTCAAGTAATTTTAACATATGGATTCTTCAAAGGTTCTAAAAAATTATTCATCTATGCTCAATAATTTTTTTGATTAATATATCATTAATAAAACTATTATTTATGATTTTATTTTTGTATGTTTTTCATTAATGTAATAACACTATTATTATCATAGAATATAACCATAAAAAGTTTCATATTTTTATGAACACCATATTTTCATTGATTCATCAAAAAGAAATGATAAGACCTTCATTATTTACCAATACCTATAATTTCCTACTATAGGATATTTAATCTCTAGCATATTACTATGAACTTAAAACAAACATATTTCTAAGGAATATTACTCCTCCAGTTATTAATTTTATAATATCAAAACCTCAATCCATATTGAAATACTATTATAAAAACATTATTTTTTCTATAATGATATATAATAATACTTAATGAATTTTAATGTTAATGTACAATATAATATTATTCAATAATATATTATGACTATTTATTTCATTGATTTAAATCCTCATTTTTATTTTCATTTCATATAAATTTCACAGAATTATTGATATCATAGATAACAATAATTTGATCAATTTTCTACATAATGTTTTTATATTCCATTTGAGTATCCATGAATCCCAAAGATAGTTTAATAATTATAAATATTGAACCAATATTTAATCAATAAATATAAAACGAATTTATTTACTGTGTTTTATATTTTTATTGTTTCATACATGTATATCTTCATTTTTGACAAACAAAATGATCACATAAATTAGTGTGTTCATCTATCACTAGCATCATAATTTATAACACAATCAAATAGTAAATCATTTTTGAGAAATATTTCTTATATCCATCAAATATTATTTTATCAAGTTCCATAGGAATTTAGTTTTTATTTAAATATATTTATCTAAATGATTTATATTATTAAATTAATATATTTATATATAGAATTACTAATGCACTTTTTTTCTATATATAAAGAATTTATATATTATACAAATAGTTTAAAAGAAAAAGTATAGAATAATAAGCTAAAAAATATTCCTGTAAAAAATTTATTTATTGTTAAAAGAATATGTTAATAAAAAGGAAAAGAAAAAAATAAACATTAATAGTCCGAAATGTTATAAATCCCAACAATTTATTGATATATTATACCATAATTATCATTGATGATAACTGAACTTTAGGAGAAACATAGAATTTTTAATATTTGAGATTATATAATTTCTAACAAAAAAAGGGAGGATATTTTATGAAAATATAGTATATCTAATTATCAGTGAATCTAATAAAGTCTTATTATATTTTTTTTTTGTTTTTGAATTTTTTAAATCTTCTTAATTTTATATAAAGTTTAATATATAAGAAAAATATTCATTAATTTTCATCAATCTCATTGTTGAATTCCTCATGATAAGGAATTGTACAACAATATTATTTTCGATCATATTATATACGTGTTTTTCAAAATATGATAATTAATCATTATTTTTTAAATGTCTCTCATAGAACATCGATGTATTTCCATAATGTTTCTAAAAAATAATTCATAGGATTAAATGTAAATAACATTAATTTTATATAATGTTGTTATTTAACATTGTGTAATATTATAGCTTATAGAAATTATTTATAATATATTTAATTATTAATCCTTAAAACTTCTATTAAATATTTATTTTATAATAATTACATTTAATATATATTATGTTTAAACATCAAATGGTGTTTATCTTTCTACGCTGAATTTTTTTATTTCAATAATTTTCATTATGTGAAAATAAATTAAATAAATTCAATATAAAATTATTATTAATTAATGGTGTTATAATTTATATCTTATTTTTTAATCCATAAATTCCCCGACTACCTTTCAAGTTATATAATTGAGTTATTTTTTTATCTAATCAATTTTTTTATTTTCCTTCCGTATATCTATATATAAAATTGAGTATTTTCAATTAAAATAAATATCATTTATGTTTTCAACAAGATCAAAATGATAATGATCTGATTTTGGTTTATAATACTAATTATGATTATTTTAGAGATTCATTTTATCATATATTATAAATTTTATAATTGATAAATATATTATATTTAAGAATAATTATAGAAATATTCAGAAATCACTTTTATTTTTTACTAAAGTTGAGTAGAAAATATTCCTTGAAAATTTATCATTTTAAAATTCTATACTCCATTCAATGAAAGGAAATATTTACAATTACATATGATCATGTAAAATATAAAATGGAAATATGAATAATTTAGAAGTTACTCATTTATGGGAAATAAATGTTCAATAAAAAAACAAAAGTAATTACAATAGATTAATAATCATTGGACATTATTTTTAACGATATTGTAAGATAACTACGTAAGATATTTCTTTTATCTATAAATATTCATCCATATTATAAAGAGAAAAATATTGACTCCAATAAATTTCTAATGTGAATTACTAATATTATACCAATGAATGTGATTTGAATTTTTTTTTAAAAAAAAAATTAGAATATATATTTCATTTCTATTTATTGATTACCCAATAAAATTATTGATATATTTTAAAAAAAATTATTAATGGGATAAAAACAAATTTGTGTATACGAGAGGGTGTTTATTTTTATAGAAATATTCTGATTCAGTCAGAATGATTTTATATTTATCATATTAATGAATATTTTTCAAAACATGGAACTAAATTTGAAAATGTTTTCTAAAGAAATACCTCAAAAAATAATAAAATATAAATAAATCAATGTAACGATATTAAAAAATGTTTATAAGGGTAATGAAGAGAATAAAAATACAACCTATCAATTAATTGATTATGATTTATAAAAACCTAGTCATATCATGAAATATTTCCCTTTGGTAATAATTATACAAGCAAATTTCAGAATGTCACAATAATATAGAGAATGGATATCATTAAAATTAAAATACACATATAGTTCCCCAAAATAATGTTTTGTAATGATTATTGAAATATGATATATTTAATTTGAGATGATATGACTCTAAATTGAGATTTTTTTATAATTTCAATGACATGATCGACCCTTACTACCAAATCATTAAATTATTTTGATTTTTTATAATAGAAAACACGATTCCCTATCATTGGTTGAGATAAATTATTATATTATTATTTAACAATAAAAAACAATTTATGGAATATATATTCTTATTCCATTATAATACATGTTATGATTAATTAAAATAAATATAATGAGAATTATCAAATGAAATTATATTTTAATATTACTATACCTATTAAAAATCAAGATGTATATATTTAAATATTGTTTCAAACTACTAAACAAATTTATCCAGATTTATAGAATTGTTGAAAATATTATGATGTTTTTTCATATATAATCCATTAATAGTACTATTCGATGTGGAGTATTGTATCCACTTAGATACGAACTTCCTAAAATAATATTTGTCTCTAAATAACATAGTTCTCAACATGTACTGTGAGACCAGTTTTCATTTAAGACATACATGATCATTGGAAAAACCATAATTAATTAATATACATAATAAAAATTCAATGATAAGTGATTCTATTAATACTATATTTTATGAAAAATGTTTTTTAAATATATTACATGCTAAAAATTATAGTACCAAGAAAATTCAGCCAATAAATAATTTAACATGGAGAATATTTGAAGAAAGAGATCATATCAAAATTGAATGAATACATGGAATATGGATAACATATAAGAAATATAATAGTTAAAAAATTAATATAAGGAGTATATATGCGAAATTTATTAAATTGGGAAAGAATGGATTGTTGTTATTTTGAGTACTTATATTCATGTTGATAAATTAATTTAATTGTTTTTATAGACTATATAATAATCAGAACATCATTATCAATTATTATTTTTAATTATTATAATTCATTGAATAATCTTAATAAGAATTGGAAAAGTGATAGTTTTATAGGTGTATATATACGTTAAAAAATTGAGACAACTATTTTATATATAAAATTATATAATTTTACCAAAGAAAAATTTCACTGACTTGTGGAAATAGATGAAAATATATTTCAATTATAAAGGATTCTAGTACACTGTAATATTTATTCCTTTAGTTAAAACTATATTAAATGAACTTTGAAGGATCTTCTAATGATGAAATCTAATTGTTTAGAATTGTGTGTCTCTTTTCAATTTGAAAAATCTGGAATTGTTATCTTTGAAGTCATATATATATATATTATAAAAACCAATACCACTACAATTTGAGTATATGTAATGTTTCACATTAACATAACTATATTTATCAACTAAAATGAATTTTTTTAATTCAAAATTAATGTTATAATAGTATAACGAACACCTCGCTATATATAAAATCATAATATTTTATAACATTATATAATTCATGTTTTATTACATTATATATAATTATAGGTGTTTTCGAGTATATTATAATATTACTAAGAGTTTTATGGTTGGTCTATAAAATCCACCCATTTTCCCTCAAATGCCAAACTATGTCCTATAATCTTATATTCATAAATATTGGACCAAGATGTGGTTTTTCTTTGGAGATGGGGTTCCCATATACAGTCTATTTTGAAATGGTGGGATTGATTTATGAAGAGGTGTTACATTTGGGTTAGGGATGAGAGAAATATACCGAAGTATACAATATGTAGTTGCATGGCTTACAAAAAAAGAATAATTTACCTGATGTGTAATGATAAATCTATAGTCTCACATGTCTAGTGAGTCTACATTAGACAGAGTTGTCTAGTAGTGTTATTGTTCAAATACATCATAAAATGAGTGGGTACATTGTGGTGGGATTTGATATAGGTTATCAACACCATGTAGTGGAATTAAAAATGATAATATCTTAGTTTCAAGAGGTTCATTTTCTGTTACTCAAGCTGCACGATGGTGTAAGATTATAACTACAATGTGGAGGATTTCTGGTGGTTGAATCCATACCAATATGTCGTTTTCAATATTTATATATGTATAAACATCTCATATCATCAAATTTAACCCCCTGCACACTATAGTCGTATTTGAAATACCACAAGTGGTTCTTTGTAGGGCTACCACATCTTATAAAGATGGATAATGTCACTAAGGAATATTTATTGGTTATGAATTTTTAAACCATTATTCTTCTTAAAATTTAATAGATATTTACCCTTAATTATCCCCCATTTATGTCAAATGACCCTATGATCATAATTTTGGATCTGTCCATACATTTTACTTGTCTCCAAAGCCACTCTTAAAATGTTTTCTTTTTTATTTCAATTTGTTACATTTTTTATTTTCCATTTTATTTATTCTTTATATCCCTCACCATTTCTCCATTGGTATAACTCCCTTATTGGATACTTATAGGATCCGATATTTAAATTAACTATAATATTTTTCGTATTAGGTAGAGGATATTATTTTTTTATTGAAGGTAACTCTTTTGTTCTCATAGTATTTTCAATTTAAGTTGTATTTTGACTACATTTCCAATAAATCTATATAGTTGACTTTTTTTAATTTTCATTATTTTTAATTTAACTTGACATATTGTATTTTAAAAAATTTTATTTATAAATTTTTAAATAAATTGTGCATCAAAATAGATATTATAAATGTTTTAGATTTGGTAATTTTCTTGGAATAAAAGTTGAATTTCATGTGCTAAGATTTCCAAAATAACATGATTTGGGCCGGTATGTGATTTGAAAAATCATTTTTCCCAACATGGTTTTGGATATTCATTATATTTTGGTTTTATTAAATTATAAAATTAGAGTAAATGGTTTGTCTTTTTTTGATGTTTTGAATAAAAATTTTTCTATAATTTAAAAGGGTAAATATGTGTTTAAATTTTTTTTTAAATAAAATATTTTTAATCAGTATTCTTATTTTAGATTAAAGAAATATGTTTTAAAAAAGTAATGTTAAATAAATTTTACTATTCAATAGGGACTATATACTCTATATCACTTTACAAAAATAAAGGTTTGTAATTTTGAAAATTTTGAATCATTTATATTTGTAAACCAATATTCAGAACATTTTATGTCCTAGATTATGGAATAAATTGTCAAAAAAATTTATCACTATGATAGATGAATTCATTTTTGTTGTTCCTTAGGAGGATGATAGTGTAATAGTGAGATTTAAATTTTATTATTACCCTGATTACATAATTTGTTGGATTGTTGAGCTGTTGTTACAAATTATATTTTTACACTCAGAATTGAGTGATATTTCAATTTTATTTATATAATAAAATTTGTAATGGTACATGTTTCCGAAATTTTTTTATTCATGTATTTCTGGGTAATTCCCTTGATGATGTTGTATATATGTTAGTCCCATGGTTTCTATTTTTTTTTAGACACAACTAAGGCCAACCGTTACTCTAATGGTTTTGGAAATTCCTTAGACCATCATTCTAGAAGAAAAATTGAGATTGTTATGGTACTATAAAATATAAATAGAGGAATTAATTATTTAAAACCATATTTTTTGTTGGATTCCATGGTAGTGTTACCATCTTAGATGTCTTTATTTTTACCACATTTGTGAAATATTATATTTTTGTTTTTATTTATTATTAATTAATCTATGGTTTGTTTTTGGAAATGTTATTTATATGAATTTTGAAACGTATTAATTAAAAATGGATTTAAATTTTCCTTTCAAAAGATATATCATGTTAAATAAATATATTCTAATTAAATTATTTATAATATGTTTTATTTCACATAATGTAAAAAAGATAAAAGAATTTTTTCAAAATGATCATTGATCTATTATTGGTTTTACATTATGTAATCACATATGAAAAAAACATAAATATTTCTATTTAAAAGAAGCATCGTTGAATTTTTTTTGAATAGAATATCAAAAAAATTTGGTGGGATCTTACTGGGATAGATTTCATTGAAACTAAATTTAATAGAATTCATGTATATATCATTTACAATTTTCTTTTAAGGTATCTTGGATTTATTCTTTACCATGTTATTTTTTAATTTTTTCAATAAGAATTTATTAGGATGTTTGTATTGACTATGTTTTTAATTATATAATTTCAATCAATTTTGGTGTAGTTTTTATTTCTAGAGTCCACTGTATTGTCTTTGAATGCCTATATTTTATAAATTTTATTATAGTCCATTATTTTATTATTTGTGTAATTTGATATATTATTATGTTGTGTAAATTCTCTAGATTTATTCTTATTAATAAATTCATTTACACTATTTATTCATTCATATTTAATGATGGTATGAACATTCAATGACTATATATGTCTTTCTATATTTCTAGGGTGAATCCTTCATAAGGGGTTTTTGTCTCTTACTGTGAATTCAATGTTAGTGTTTATCTGTAGAGAAGATGACAGAATTTAAATTAGTGGGGTAATTGTTAATAAGCCATTGGTATTTTTTTCCAACTATAGTTCCATGTTCAAAGGATACCATGTTTTTTTCAAGAAAAAATTGTATCAAATATCCATTTTTTAGGGTATGGCTAGGTAGTGTGGAGAATTACATCATCATCCGAAAATGGGGGGGGGGGAATGTGTGTGGATGTACATGGCCAATAATACATTAAAAAAAATATTTATATGCAATGAGAGATTTGGATTTATGTTATTATAATGAATTTTATTTTAATTACCTTTTTGGATTTATATAAATTAATGTTTAAATCTCAATCTATGATGAGTATATCTCTAATTTTGGGGGTTTTCATTTTGTTTCATTGGTGAATATTTATAAAAATATATAGTCACAGAATTTTCTTTCATGGTCTATTAATCCCTATAGAAACAATTTATAAAGTCTTATAACCATTATAGAGCAGTATTCATGATCAACACATAGTTTACCTACCCATGCGATTAAAACTAACACTACGTTCTTCCCCTATAATAGTTTTTATTTTACATCCCTTATTTCATGAAAGACACCATTGGTGTCAAACCTAAGTTTTGTGTTTTATTAAAGTGTTTTGGGTATTGAAATTATGTTTTAGAACATTGTTTCGTTGTTGTCATAGGAATTTTATATTTTCCTATTTAATAACAAATTTATTCATAATAGAAAAATTTTGGATTGATGAATTTTGGAAATTATATTTTTTTTGTGTAATTTTTTAACCATCATTGAATGATTTCAAAATTTTAATTCCATGTAATATTAAAAAAATTAATTAAGAAAATAAATTCAAAAAGTACTTTTGGAAGAAAAGGGATATATTTCTTAGGTTATATTATAATTTTTTTAATATCCTGAAACATTTTAATGGGATTTTATTTAGTAATATTCTTTAAAATAGTATGGTGATTTTGAAGATATCATTATAAAATATCTTGGATTAATAAAATGATAATAATTAAAAAAAAATTCATTGAAATTTAAAATATGAACTAATTTTTGTATTTCATAATTTAAAATTTAAAAATTGTATTTAAATGAATGATTTTTTATTTAAAGTTTTGTGTTTTTGATAAAATTGGAGGTTATTTTTTCATGAGTAAATATTATTTTTTAAAAGATATGATTGTATTCTGTGATATAATTTTAACAAGATATTCTGATTGAGATAATTTTTTGTATGTTATGATTTTTACTATTAGAAGGTATTAAAATATTATTGTATTGTATATTTATTTGGATAACGTTGAAGTTGGTTCGCCATAAAATTTTTGGGTTGTTCCTTTTATTTTCCACCATCCAAGAATATGCTCCTAACATTGGAAAAAATATTTAGCTCTTATGGCCCTCATCCATTCCTTATTGAATTGGGGGCGTCTATCCATGGATCCTGGAGATAATGTTGTTGAATATTTTATATCACTTTTTCATGATGTTGTAACTAGAACCCTGTTAGTTATGGTTAGTTAGGCTGGTATCATTAAAGGAAGAGGAGATCATCCATTAAAAGATAAGGATGAGTTTTTTGGGAAGTGGATGGATGATATTGTTGTGATGGACCATTATATTGGGGCAAAAATCACTACTCTTATTTTTTTCATCCTATCAAGATAACATGGGAATTACGAGGTATATTATTAATTATATCATCATATATTACATTAAGGATATTATTTTATCCAAGTTAATATGTTTCATGATTTCAGTTACTAGAAGCAAATGTCTCAAATGTTATAAGGAATTAGAGGATTTTTTTCTGAATTGTAATTTCTATCCGACATGTATATATGTTTTATGGGTTTTTTGAATTGTGATGGAATATATTTTATATTTAAAAATTAATATTTGGGATTTCTTTATCTAGATTTTTTATCTTTTCTCAAGCTATTTCTATTTTATTCTTTCAATTCATTGTGGTTTGAACACGTGATACTGTTAGGAACATGTTTGAGTAATATAAAAATTTGCGGCCTAAGTGTTATTTGAAACTTTCTAGTATTGGTTTTTTTTTCATTTTGTTTTCAGGGCTATAATATTCTCGGTTGGAGGTACTAAATTATATATTACATCTATTAACATTTAGTGACATTAGTTTTAATAAAATATATATCATTAAATAAAAATAATGTCTAACAATTTGATCGATATTTAACATTAAAAAAATTCACATTATGGTAATTATAGAATTGGAAGGAATAAAAACCGTAATATATTTATGTGATATATATATATATTAAATTAAATTATTTTGTTATATATATCTACAAAAATAATACATTAAAGAAAATAGTTAAATATTTATTTATAAATGTTACTTCTTTTAAAGTATAATATATTTTGATATGAATAAATGATTAATAGTACATTAATTATTAATTTAGAGAAAAAATACTTGTTAAAATATTAATAGACATTTTCCTAGAAACGAAATTTTCCCTATATTTTGTGTTTAAATTATAAATAATATCTATAAATTAACAGATTTGATATTTGAAAACATAAACACTATTTTATTATTTATCATGGAAATATTATGTTCAGTTGTTTTTTTGGATTTTTATACGATATTGATTTTTATGTGAATTGTGATAAATAACATTATAAAAAATTAAATGAATTTATAGATTTTATTTTCATTGAAAAATAATTTATTTATAAATTTCATTAGAAAGTAAGAAATATTTTTAAAATATAAAAACATATTATAAAATTTAGAAAAATGATATATTTTCCAAAAACATTGTTTTGAATAATTTATGTATTAATTAAATTAAAGTAATGTTTTTATAAATTTAAATTTTATATTATTAAATATAGTTAAAATTGAGATAATTAAAAAATATTAAATGAATATGTAAAAATCAACATTGAAAAAGTGATAACTCATTTATTTTGACATGAGTCACCATGGAAATAGATAATATGGTAAAAGTAAAAATCTAAAATTAAATGACTTCAAAAAAATTACATGTGTGTCGAAATGTATGGTTTTGAGGTTTTTAGACCTTATCAATTATCCTACACCTCATTCAATAATTTTGGATCAACAATCCTTGAGATTGAATTACAAATATTAACGGTTTTGGGGAATCTATAGTAATTTTACACCATTTAAATTATAAAATGGGAACTCCTTTACCGACATACCCTCATAAAAACCGTAAATGATTATAAAACAAATACTCTATAATCAATTAAAATCTCAAATGTACTGTAAAATGTATTTATTTCTCTCAAAATAAAATCTCTCAATTCTTTAACCACATTCCTATTAGATATAATCCACACTAGGTGGTATAAGTTGTTACAGTTAATACAACTGTTCTATTTCATTATTTAGAAATGTTCTTTATCAAACTATATTACACTCTATTATAATAAAAATAAAAATAAATTATGCATACTACTACGAAATTATATTGATGTAATATTCATATCCACTCTTAAATTTTAAATTTAAAAATAAAAAATAATAATCGTGTGTGTGTGGACCACCTCATCCATGAAAAGAACACGCATTGTTTTCTTTCAATGCCTAACATGGCTGGTACCAATGACGAATTTTAAGGACCTGATAATAAAAACTCACAAAATTTCAATTTTAAATAATAAATCATTTCTTTAATTCGTTATTATATTTTTGGTTAAGTGTTTTAGATAATTATTTAATCTCCTATATATAAAAAAGATATTACATAAAAAAATTGATCCTTCAACTCAATATCCACTTTTCCCAAAATATTGTAATTATATGCTAAACCAAGTGTTAATTTCACTATATATCTTTACAATATTCATATTTTCCTCTACATTTTCCTTACAAATCATAAATACTTGCTATTTTTTTTAAAAAAATGTAGACAAAAAATTATTAGTAAAATATTTATGAAAACGATGAAAGAAATCCCTTAGACCACGAATAATGATGAAATTGTTTCTTTTTCAAGATAACAATTGATAAAATATAAAAATTTCATAGTTATGAAGGTAAAATAATCTACTCATACTGTAGAGTCCGGAAGCTTAACGTACATGGACATTACATTACTTTTGAGGAATACATAGTACGTAACAAAAAC
Source organism: Viscum album (assembly GCA_963277665.1). Classification (NCBI taxonomy): domain Eukaryota; kingdom Viridiplantae; phylum Streptophyta; class Magnoliopsida; order Santalales; family Viscaceae; genus Viscum; species Viscum album. The sequence continues at coordinate 957,201,602 of OY728126.1, forward strand.
ACACACACAAGGACTGTAATAGTTTAGTGTCTTTGGAAACTCGGAATATAATCTTTTAATCGTGGTGAAATATATTCAACATCTCCCAAAAAGATCTTCCTTTTTTTATCTAAAACATTTCTTTATATCCTGGGGAAAATAAAACATAAAAGGGTGAGCTAAAATTCTCAGTAAGGGTAAACAAAATAAATATTAATCACATCATACACATAAGAACATAACTTTTGGAAATCTTAACCTGTAAAAGAAATCATAATTTCATAACATGGGATAAATCATAGTAGTGAAATGTAATACCAATAATAATAACATAAAACATGAAACATTGTGGAATACACATATAATCATATAAAATCATTTCTTGTTAGTCAAGACTCAATGCCAAGACTATCTTAGTGGACAAAGTCCTTTTATGAACCGATTTCACTCCTCGTTTCAGTCCTATATTACTGAACCGGATTAACTTGCCATTCCAGCCATTTCTATCTCATGAGATATAAAATATTTACCCAATTCATTGGAGGGAGATATAGGTCCCACCCATCTCATAATGATACCATTATTATGTGTGCCACAAAATCAAAAAATCATACATAATTTAATAACCCATGTAATAAAAAAATGGGATTCTTAAACATCATGACATCATAAAACAATTCATATAAGATAAAGAAATTCATAAAAATATTTCCATCACAACATAATCAAATAAATGTAATAATAGGGATATAAACAAAACCCTATATTATCTTATATGGAAAATAATACTGATAAAACACTTGAACTCCATTCTTGAGGAAAATATCATTTCTACCTCAAAAACATTTTTCCTTTCTTAACATGTCATAAAATTTTAAACTAAAATAAGTTGATTAAAAAAAACTTGAAAACTTCTAAAGAAAGATTCTTGGAAATTTTGTTTTAAAATCCATTCATGCTGTATAAGTTAAAAAAACATTCTTCTCTTTCTTTTGTCGGAAAAGCCAAAAAGTACCTCGTACGAAAAACGACAAAAGATTCCCTTCATATATTTACAAAAAATCACCAAAGGGTAAAATTGGATATAAACTACTATAGAAGGTTATAAATATTACATATTGAGGAAACATGGATGTGGATGATAAAATACACCCCAGTAAATACCAAAGTATAAACAATCTCGGATAAAAATGAGATTGTGATATTTTCCCTTACCTTAGTACCGATTTGCTTCGTAAGTGTCCGAACCTCCTGTATAATGATTTAAATGATGTCATTGACTTATTCCATAATTATACTCATTGTTATTATATCATATATGGTTCACTTATGACTTTATTTTACCCGTTCTCTTGTAAATTCCATGTTAAAGAGCATTTTGGGTAAAATCGTTTTATTTGTCTTCTGTGTTATGACTTGTAATTATTCATATGATTACTTAGATCATGATTACATAATTCCAGAATATAAAACATTATTTATATACAATTTATATTAAAAATATACATATATATATTAGATCATTAAATGGAAAGAAATACACCATTCATGGAGACGATAGGCCGTACGTACGGATAAATGCTGTTTTTGTTTCCTTATTGAGTTGAATGGAATTAATTAGATGACATACATATATATACACATAAAATCTAGTATCATTATTATGTCATATATTTCATGATTACTTATTGGATATACTTTATAATCATTCATGAATGGTTAACGAGGAGAATGAATCTCATCGTGTCATAGAGACGGTAGTCCGTAGGTACGCACGAGCGATGATTTCATTCTCATGATTGTGGAATTGTATTTGAGTGTATGTATACTATTTCAGAATCAATATCACTTTACAATAATCATATATAGTTATTATGTACACCATTATACCCATCCAAGTAAGGTGGTGGGAGAAAATAGATTACACCACGGCGTGGAGACGGTATTCCGTACGTACGCACGCACGATGATTTCATTTTCCTTAGGATGGATAGATGGTGAAATAGGGTTGTTTCAGGATTATAATAACATATCATTATATGATTGATACTGATGTTATTAATTCATAATGAAACAACCTAAGTAGAAGAAGTGGAAGAAGAAATAATGTTGAAATATTTGGTAACAGACATTACCTCTTCTTTGAAGCGCCTCTTTGAGATCTCCTTTAAGGGAACTATAATTGGTCTTTGAAGAAGACAAGAACCTTAAGGATGTTGCTAGGGATGTGTAGAAGAGAATTTGGCTGGGGTTGGCCGAGCATGAAGGCTCAAAGTGGTGTGAGGAAGAGAGGGAGGAGGTCCCCTTTTATAAGGGTGGAGAGGGGCTCCTTTGGAAAAACTTAATATATTATTTTATTATAAAGCCAAATTCGGTTTTAAATAGCTCCAATTAATAATATAATATTTTTTTTTAAAACTATTTTATGTCAATTTTGACACTATTTAGTAATTTATTTTTGTAAAACTCATAACAGAATGATTAGTTCGCAAAAATTTAATTACATCAATACTAACATGTCATATTAACCTATAAAATTAGTGTAATTCATAAAAAGTATCAAATTACATTTATTTTGGTATTTATAACATCAATTATGTCAATATTTCATTAATAAGATAATTATTACATCATCTTTGTGTCATAAATAAATTAAATTATTTAATGTCTCAAAATTACAAATAAAATATCATTATGTAGGAAATCTGTTTAGCTTTCTAATGAATATTTATAGTAGAATTTATCTTATGTATAACCTTATATTAAAATTTATTTACTTATTAATAATTGATTTTAGCTATTTTAACCCTTCATTGAATAAATTAATAATAAATGTCCTAATCTAATCCAAGTGGGCCTAAATGGTCATATTTTATTCCTAAATTGGTTTTTCATCGAATTACACTTATCCAATAGAATGAGGACATGTTTTAGGGTAATAATAATATGATTTTTACCCTTAATTACCCTATTTACTTTTAACCGTGGTTAAAAAAAGTAAAAAGTCACTATTCACGAAAAATTATTTTCCTCTCATTGAACCTCATTTTACTTACTGACATCAACCGTGTCTCTCAGATTTTTGAAATTCTACTCACAGAAGTGGTAAAATTAAGTTTTATGATAAATTCATTTTTTTAACTACGACTTAGTGGTTTCAATATTCATCAAAAAAATGAAAGTTTCCAGAAAAATACCAAAAATTAGGCCTAAGATATATTTGATATTATGAACTCAAAAATGAGGTATATTTTACCAAATTCAAAACATATCAGTTTCATTACATAATTTAAAAATTAATTCCCATCGTCAAAACAAATAGCGTGTTCTTAAGAGAGAATACCTATCAAAAGATTTACACTTGTTTATGTCTGGTTTAAATGTGAAATTACATCCAACAACCAACATTGAATTAAATTAAAAAAATTTATTCTAAATATACATTAAAACCACTCAAATTAATAATTTATCACTATTAATTATTTCGATTAAAAAGGTTGTTTTTATTTAAAATTTAGTAATTTTAACTATTCATCAGAAAATGAAAATTATCCGAAAAGTACCAGAATTTCACCATATGCTAATTTCGATATTCCAAATCCGAAAATGAAGTCCAATTTGAAAATAAAATTAAAAAAAATTCAAAAAGTGGTTATTACTATTCATAACGGCTAGTTTTAATAATATTTTAATAGCATATCATTGTTTAGTGAAACTCGGTATTGCGTACTACACACGCTATCGAGGAAGTTCGTGATTGAATGTAATGCAAGTCAAGTCAAGGTTGCGTGTTGTGCAAACTTTTTTTGGTGTAGCGTACAACACAAGACATTAATGAAATTAAAAAAAATATTTTTCATAAAATCTCGTGGTGTTACATTCTACCCCCTTTAAAATAAATTTCTCCCTCGAAATTCGTCGAGGTTATAAATGGTTTACTACTCGAAATTTTCTTTAATAGAAAACCACATAGTAAAAAGTAATACCAAAACCAATCATTAAAAACAAATGTATGAAACCTAACGGTTACCCAAATAAACTAATCATTGGGTTTCCACATAGGTGAAAATATGGATATGGAAGAGAAATCTAACCATCATGTTCTGATGGAGAGTGGTAGATAACATGGTTATGGAAAATCTAGCAATCACAAAGCCATAAATTTTTGATGATCTAAGGTACCATCTGATTCATCAGATATAAGAGCAATAGGACATCATTTTTGGTTCTCAAGATCATTTTCCTAAAGTTGATGAAATTGGAATTAGAAGAAATACTTTCGTGATTTTGGTATAGTCTCACCGTTGTTCATTATTTGAACAATTTACACTTCATCTCTTAATTAAATGAAGATGAATTTGTCATTCATGATGTGTTAGAAGATCATATGATAGAATTATGGGTCATTCCATTTGTCTCAAAGAAAAGGTTAGAAAAGTTATCAAAAAATACATAAGTCCATCTATAGTGAGGTTAATCATATATGGTTCCTAAAATGGACTTATAATTGTTCTATCACACTGCTTAATATAATAAAACTAGTTTCTACTAAACATGGACTTCATGTAGGCCAGTGGTAGGCGGTAAAGGCCAGTCGCACTTTGGTTTTGGGTTCGATTCCCACAGCCTTGTCTGACGCGAGGGGTCGTCGTCCGTCCTGCAGGTTGTCCTTTTTCTAAAACTACATTACTATAACATCCGATAAATAATATAAAAAAAGTTCTATTCTTAAACAATACTATCTTATGTCCAACATAATCCATTCCAATCTTTAGTCATATCTAAAATACTCCGGTCCAAGCTCATAGTATAAAGAAAACGATGTCATCATCCAAGTATGTGAATACCAACATTTATCCCACATATATCTTGTTGGTCACATTCCAATCATGTGAATACCTTAATCATGTATTCTCTTGAATAATGAATACCCATTAAACCTTAGTGAAAACATGAATGTTGTCAAAAGTTAACTCTTTCAACATACCAAAATCCAAAAATTCTATATACTCAAACCATGATATCACTTAGTCCTTATATCAATCTTGAGCTCATTAATACTGTCAAACATTTCATTTTCTCCTTATCCATTCATTATGCACATATCATCTGCTTTCCAAAATATTTGAATCACTTTTCTTGGTTACCGGTACCTTAAAATTGTTGAAAACCACAATAGAATAATACAAAAATATTCTAATACACAATAAAAGTACCTCAACAACATTATTCTTGAATACCAATACATAAAACTTAAATCCATCCTCTTCAATTATTGTCCTAGAATATGTCCTTCCTTGATTTAGAAGTAACTTTTTAGGTCAGGTCATTGAGTTGGGCAATGCCCTTGTTCTCCACAAATAATACAATGAACTCTATAACATTCTATCACTCTATTACCCTTTTCTCCACATAGATAACATCGGTCCCTCCATTTGAGGTATTTCTCAAGGTTCTTCTTCCCTTCTTTAGAAATCTCAATCTTCCTTTCTTTATGCTCCTCAACATGCAAACATGCATAATAGTCTATCTTCCTCTTCTTTTATGAATTAGGAATACCCCTAAATTTCAACTTGTTAATCATATATCGTGATTACTGTTTCGGAATAATCACAATATCTTTCTCTCTTGGCATTACACAATTTTGTTGCACATAGTCACCAATTTCTCCATTAGATTCAATGTTAACCAAATTCCTTCTGGTTCCCTCCATTAACTAAAACAGAAAAAGAATTTTGTGAGAGGCAAAAATCATTCTAGAAAAAACAACATAGTGAAGGGGGAGTACCCTCAATATCTAACATCTTAGGTTAAATTATATGATCGTTAGTGCAATTCGTGGACTATAACCTACACATATACTTAACCTTAGAAACATCCCTAGACATACCTTAGACATATCTCTAGAGATCTCACTAACGTTTTCGCATCCTAGTTTCCAAAGGTTGACTAAACCTTTCCTCTGATACCAACTATAGAGACCCGAAGCTTAACGTACATGGACATTACATTACTTTTGCGGAATACTTAGTACATAACAAAAACACACACAAAAGGACTGTAATATTTTAGTGTCTTTGGAAACATGGAATATAATCTTCTAATCATGGTGAAAGATCTTCAACATATCCCAAAAACATATTCCTTTTTTATAACTAAAACCTTTCTTTATATCATGGGGGAAAGAAAACATAAAAGGGTGAGCTCAAATGCTCAGTAAAGGTAAACAAAAGAAATATCAATCACATCATATACATATGAACATAACTTTTGGAAATCTTATCCTACAAAAGAAAACATAATTTCATATCATGGGATAAATCATAGTAGTGAAATGTAATCGCAATAATCATAACATAAAACATGAATCTTTGTGGCATACACACATAATCATAGAGAATCATTTCTTGTTAGTCAAAACTCATTGCCAAGACTATCTTTGTGGACAATGTCCATTTCTGAACCTAGTTCACTTCTCGTTTTAGTCCTGTATTACTGAACCGGTTTAACTTGCCGTTCCAGACATGTCTATCTCATGAGATATAAAATCTTTACCCAATGCATTGGAGGGAGATATAGGTCCCACCCATCTCATAATGATACCATTCTTATGTGTTCCACTAATCAAAAAAATCATACATCATTGCATTAACCATGTAATAAAAAAATGGGATTCATAAACATCATGACATCATAAAACAATTCATATAAGATAAAGGAATTCATAAAAATATTTCCATCACAACATAATAAAATCAATGTAATAATAGAGATAGAAACAAAACCCTATATTATCTTAGATGGAAAATAATTTTGATAAAACACTTGAACTCCATTCTTGAGGAAAATATCCTTTCTACTTCAAAATCATTTTTCCTTTCATAACATGTCATACAATTTCAAACAAAAATAATTTGACTAAAAATAAACTTGAAAACTTTTAAAGGATGATTCTTGTAAATTTTGTTTTAAAATTACATTCATGCCGTATAAGTTTAAAAAAACATTCTTCTTGTAATTTTGTCAGAAAAGTCAAAAAGTACATCGTACAAAAAACGACAAAAGATTCCTTTCATATATTTACTAAAAACTCACCGAATGGTAAAATTTGATATAAACTATTGTAGAAGGATATAAATATTACATATTGAGGAAACATGGTTGTGGATGATAAAATACACCCCAGTAAATACCAAAGTATAAACAATCTCGGATAAAAATGAGATTGTGATATTTTCCATTACCTTAGGTTCGATTTATTTCATAGGTGTCCAGAACTCCAATATAATTATTTAAATAATGTCCTTGACTTATTCCAGAATCATACTCATTGTTATGATATCATATATGGTTCACTTATGACTTTATTTTACCCGTTCTTTTGTAAATTCCATGTTAAAGAGCGTTTTGGCTAAAATCGTTTTATTTATCAACTGTGTTTTGACTTGTAATTATTCATATGATTACTTAGATCATGATTACATAATTCCATAATATAAATCAATATTTATATATAATATATATTCATAATATACATATATATAATAGATTAGTAAATGGAAAGAAATACACCGTTCATGGAGACGGTAGGCCGTACGTACGCATTAACGCTGTTTTCGTTTCCTTATTGAGTTGAATGGAATTAAGTAGATGACATACATATATATAAACATAAATCCAGTATAATTATTATGCCATATATATCATGATTACTTATTATATATACTTTATAACCATTCATGAATGGTTAACGTGCAGAATGAATCTCATCGCGTCGTGAAGACGGTAGTCCGTACGTACGCACGAGCGATTATATCGTTCTCATGACCGTGGAATTGTTTTTGAGTGTATGTATACTATTTCAGAATCAATATCACTTTACAATAATCATATATAGTTAATATGTACACCATTATACCCATCCAAATATGGTGGTGGTGGAAAATAGATTACACCACGACGTGGAGATGGTATTCCGTACGTACACACGCGCAGTGATTTTGTTTTGAGTTGGATGGATAGATGGTGAAATAGGGTTTTTTCATACTTATAATAACATATGAGTATATTAGTGATACTTAGGTTATTACTTCATAATGAAACAACCTATGAAGAAGAAGTGGAAAAAGATATAAAGTTGAATGAATCGGTAATGGACATTACCTCTTCTTTGAAGCGCCTCTTTGATATCTCCTTTTAGGGAACTATAATTAGTCTTTGAAGAAGACAAGAACCTATAAGATGTTTCTAGGGAAGTGTAGAAGATACTTTGGAAGGGTTTTGTCGAGCCTGAAGGCTTAATGTGGTGTGAGGAAGAGAGGGAGGAGGTGCCCTTTTATAAGGGAGGAGAGGGGCTCCTTTGGAAAAACTAAATATATTATTTTATTATAAAGCCAAATTCGATTTTAAATAGCTCCAAATTGAGTTATTTCGAAGCTAGGATGGGTATGGGTCTATATACTCTCATCCAATAGAATTTAGAGTAGTTTAGGTTCCTATTTTTACCTTATAATTTATATTTAACTTTAAGTTAGATAATTTTACTTTTACCGTGTCTTTTTGTGTTCTTACACTATAAGGTTAATAAACCTACTATAAGAAGCCAAACGAACCCCAGGTTGTTTATTATTAATATATATAACATTATCTACGCAATTTGGCCGATCCATAGATTTTTAGGAATAAAATAACAATTAATAATATAATATATGTTTTAAAAACTATTTTATGTCAATTTTGACACTGTTTAGTAATTTATTTTTTTAAAACTAATAACAGAATGATTAGTTCAAAAAAAGTTACTTAAATCAATAATAACATGTCATATTATCATATAAAATTATTGTAATTCATAAAAAGTCTCATCTTACATTTATTTTGGTATTTATAACATCAATTATGTCAATATTTCATTAATAAGATAATTACTGCATCATCTTTGTGTCATAAATCAATTAAATTATTTAATGTCGAAAAATTACAAATAAAATACAATTATGTATTAAATCTTTTTATCTTTCTAATGAATATTTATAGTCGAATTTATCTTATGTATAACCTTATATTAAAAATTATTTACTTATTAAACTTTGATTTTAACTATTTTAACCCTTCTTTAAATAAATTAATAATAAATGTCCTAATCTAATCCAAGTGGGCCTAAATGGTAATATTTTATTCCTAATGTTGTTTTTTGTAGAATTACACTTATCCAATATAATTAGGACATGTGTTAGGGTAATAATAATATCATTTTTACCATTAATTACGCTATTTACTTTTAACCGTGGTTAAAAAAAGTAAAAAGTTACTATTCACCAAAAATTATTTTCATCTCATTGAACCACATTTTACTTACTGACATAAACCGTGTCTCTCGGATTTTTTAAATTCTACTCATAGAAGTAGTAAAATTATGTTTTATGAAAAATTTATTTTTTTTAACTACCACTTAGCGGTTTCACTATTCATCAAAAAAATGAAAGTTTCTAGAAAAATACCAAAAATTAGGCCTAAGATATATTTGATATTATGAACTCAAAAATGAGGTCTATTTTACCAAATTCAAAACATATCAGTTGCATTAATTAATTTAAAAATTAATTCACGCCATCAAAACAAATAGCATGTTCTTTAGAGATAATAAATATCAAAAGATTGACACTTGTTTATGTCTGGTTTAAATGTGAAATTACAGACAATGACCAACATTGTATTAAATTGTAAAAATATATTCTAAATATACTTTAAACCCACTCAAATTAATAATTTATCACTATTAATTATTTCGATTAAAAATGTTGTTTTTAATTAAAATTTAGTAATTTTCACTATTCATCAGAAAATGAAAGTTATCTGAAAAGTACCAAAATTTCACCCTAAGCTAATTTCGATATCCCAAATTCAAAAATAAATTCCATTTTGAAAATAAAATTAACAAAATTTCAAAAAGTGGCTATTACTATTCATAACGGCTAGTTGTAATAATATTTTAATAGCATATCGTTGTTTAGTGAAACTCAGTATTGCGTACTACACACGCTATTGAGGAAGGTCGTGATTGCGTGTAAAGCAAGGAAAGTCAAGGATGCGTGTTGTGCAATATTCTTTTGGTGTAGCATATAACACAAGACATTAATGAAATTAAGAAGAATATTGTTCATAAAATCTCGGGGTGTAACATTCTACCCCCCTTAAAATGAATTTCGCCCTCCAAATTCGTCAGGGTTATAAATGGTTTACTACTCGAAATTTTCTTTAATAGAAACCCACATCGTAAAAAGAAATAACAAAACCAATATTTAAAAAAAAAGTATGAAATGTAACGGTTACCCAAATAAACTAATCACTGGGTTTCCACATAGGTGAAAATATGGATATGGAAGAGAAATATAACCATCATGTTCTGATGGAGAGTGGTAGAGAACATGGTTATTTAAAAGCCAGCAATCACAAAGCCATAAATTTGTGACGATCTAAGGTACCATATGATTCATCAGATATAAGAGCAATTAGACTACATTTTTGGTTTTCAAGATCATTTACCTAAAGTTGATGAAATTGGAATAAGAAAAAATACTTTCGTGATTTTGGTATAGTCTCACCGCTGGTCGTTCTTTGGAAAATTTATACTTATTCTCTTAATTAAATGAAGTTGAATTTGTCATTCATGATGTGTTAGCAGGTCATCTGATAGAATCATGGGTCATTCCATCTGTCTCAAACAAAAGGTTAGAAAAGTTATCAAAAATACATAAGTCCATCTATAGTGAGGTTAATCATATATAGTTCCTAAAATGGACTTATACTTATTATATCATACTTCTTAATATAATAAAACAAGTTTCTACTAAACATGGACTTCATGTAGGCCAGTGGTAGGCAATAAAGGCCTGTCGCACTTCGTTTTTGGGTTCGATTCCCACAGCCTTGTCTGACGCGATGGGTCGTCGTCCGTCCTGCAGGTTGTCATTTTTCTAAAACTACATTACTATAACATCCCATAAATAATATCAAAAAAGTTCTATTCTTAAACAATACTATCTTATTTCCAACATAACCCATTCCAATCTTTAGGCTTATCTAAAATACTTCAGTCCAATCTCATAGTATAAAGACAACGATGTCATCAACCAAGCATGTGAATACCATCATTTATCCCCCATATATCTTGTTGGTCACATTCCAATCATGTGAATACATTAATCATGTATTCTCTTGAAAAATGAATACCCATTAAACCTTAGTGAAAACATGAATGTTGTCAAAAGTTAACTCTTTCAACATAGCAAAATCCAAAAATTCTACATACTCAAACCATGATATCACTTAGTTCTTATATCAATCATGAGCTCATGAATACTTTCAAACATTTCATTTTCTCCTTATCCCTTCATTATGTGCATATCATCTGCTTTCCAAAATATTTGAATCACTTTTCATGGGTACTGGTACCTTAAAATTATTGAAAACCACAATAGAATAATACAAAAATATTCTAATACCCAATAAAAGTACCTCAACAACATTATTCTAGAATACCAATACATAAACACTTCAATCCATCCTCTTCAATTATTGCCCTGGAATAAGTCCTTCCTTGATTTAGAAGTAACTTCTTAGGTCAGGACATTGAGTTGTGTAATGCCCATGTTCTCCACAAATAATACAATGAACTCTATAAGATTCTGTCACTCTATGGAGCTTTTCTCCACACAGATAACATAGGTCCCTCCATTTGAGGTATTCCTATAGGTTCTTATTCCCTTCTTTAGAAATCTCAATCTTCTTTTATTTATGCTCCTCAACATGCGAACATGCATAATAGTCTATCTTCCTCTTCTTTGATGAATTAGTCATACCACTAAATTTCACCTTGTTAATCATATATCGTGATGACTCATTCGGCATAATCACAATCTCTTTCTCTATAGGGATTACATAATTTTGTTGCTCATAGTCACCAATTTGTCCATTGGATTCAATGTTAACTGAATTCCTTTTGGCTCCCTCCATTAACTAAAACAGAACAAGATTTATGTGAGAGGAAAAAATCATGCTAGAGAAAACAACATAGTAAAGGGGGAGTACCCTCAATATCTAACATCATATGTTAAATTCTATGATCGTTAGTGAAATTCATGGACTATAACCTATAAGTATACTTAACCTTAGATACATCCCTAGACATACCTTAGACATATCTCTAGGGATCTCACTAACGTTTTCGCATCATAGATTCCAAAGGTTGACTAATCCTTTCCTCTAATACCAACTGTAGATACCCGAAGCTTAACGTACATGGGAATTACATTACTTTTTTGGAATACTTAGTACATAAAAAATAACCACACAAGGACCGTAATAGTTTAGTGACTTTGGAAACTCAGAATATAATATTCTAATCGTGTAGAAAGATCTTCAGCATCTCCCAAAACGATCGTCCTTTTTTACCTAAAACCTTTCATTATATCCTGGGGAAATGAAAACATTAAAGGGTGAGCTCAAATGCTCAGTAAGGGTAAACAAAAGAAATATCAATCACATCATATACATAAGAACATAACTTTTGGAAATATTAACCTGCAAAAGAAATCATAATTTCATAACATGGGATAAATCATAGTAGTGAAATGTAATCCCAATAATCATAACATAAAACGTGAAACTTTTTGGCATACACACGTAATCATAAAGAATCATTTCTTGTTAGTCAAGACTCAATGCCAAGACTATCTTAGTGGACAATGTCCATTTCTGAACTGAGTTCACTCCTCGTTTCAGTCATGTATTACTGAAACAGTTTAACTTTCCGTTCCAGCCATGTCTATCTCATGAGATATAAAATCTTTACCCAATGCATTGGAGGGAGATATAGGTCCCACCCATCTCATAATGATACCATCCTTATGTGTGCCACAAAATCAAAAAAATCATACATCATTGCATAATCCATGTAATAAAAAAATGGGATACTTAAACATAATGACATCATAAAAAAATTCATATAGGATAAAGGAATTCATAAAAATATTTCCATCACAACACAATAAAATCAATTTAATAATAGCGATAGAAACAGAACCCTATATTATCTTAGATGGAAAATAATTTTGATAAAACACTTGAACTCTATTCTTGAGGAAAATATCCTTTCTACTGCAAAAACATTTTTCCTTTCTTAACATGTAATACAATTTTAAACTAGAAGAAGTTGATTAAAAATAATCTTGAAAACATGTAAAGGAATATTCTTGGAAATTTTGTTTTAAAAATCCATTCATGCCGTATATGTTTAAAAAAACATTCTTCTCGAACTTTTTTCAGAAAAGTTAAAAAGTACCTCGTACGAAAAACTACAAAAGATTCCCTTCATATATTTACTAAAAACTCACCGAAGGGTAAAATTGGATATAAACTACTGTAGAAGGATATAATTATTACATATTGAGGAAACATGGATGTGGATGATAAAATACACCCCAGTAAATTCCAAAGTATAAACAATCTCGGATAAAAATGAGATTGTGATATTTTCCCTTACCTTAGGTCCGATTTGCTTCGTAAGTGTCCGAAACTCCTATATAATGATTTAAATAATGTCATTGACTTACTCCAGAATCATAATCATTGTTATGATATCATATATGGTTCACTTATGACTTTATTTTACCCATTCTTTTGTAAATTCCATGTTAAAGACTGTTTTGGGTAAAATCATTTTATTTGTCGTCTATGTTATGACTTGTAATTATTCATATGATTACTTAGACCATGATTAATTAATTCTAGAATATAAACATGAATTATATATAATATATATTCAGAATATACATATATATAATAGATCATTAAATGGAATGAAATACACCGTTCATGGAGACGGTAGGCCGTACGTACGCATGAACGCTGTTTTCGTTTCCTTATTGAGTTTAATGTAATTAAGTAGATGACATACATATATATACACATAAATAAATTATAATTATTATGTCATATATTTCATGATTACTTATTATATATACTTTATAATCATTCATGAATGGTTAACGTGGAGAATGAATCTCATCGCGTCGTGGAGACAGTAGTCTGTACGTACGCACGAGCAATGATATCGTTCTCATGATCGTGGAATTGTATTTGAGTGTATGTATACAATTTCAGAATCAATATAACTTTACAATAATCATATATAGTTATTATCTACACCATTATACCCATCCAAGTAAGGTGGTGGTGGAAAATAGATTACACCACGACGTGGAGACGGTATTCCGTACGTACACACGCGCGATGATTTGGTTTTGAGTAGGATGGATAGATGGTGAAATAGGGTTTTTTTGATACTTATAATAACATATCAGTATATTAGTGATACTGATGTTATTACCTTATAATGAAACAACCTAAGAAGAAGAAGTGGAAGAAGAAATAAAGTTGAATGAATCGGTAATGGACATTACCTCTTCTTTGACGCTCCTCTTTGAGATCTCATTTTAGGGAACTATAATTAGTCTTTGAAGAAGACCATAACCTCTAGGATTTTTCTAGGGATGTGTAGAAGATAATTTGGCAGGGGTTGGTCGAGCTTGAAGGTTTAAAGTGGTGTGAGGAAGAGATGGAGGAGGTGCCCTTTTATAAGGGAGGAGAGGGGCTCCTTTGGACAAACTAAAAATATTATTTTATTATAAAGCCAAATTCGATTTTAAATAGCTCCAAATTGAGTTATTTCGAAGATAAGGTGGGGATGGGTCGATATACTCTCATCCAATATAATTTAGACTATTTTAGGTTCCTTGTTTTACCTTATAATTTATATTTAACTTTAAGTAAGATAATTTTACTTTTACCGTGACTTTTTGTGTTCTTACACTATAAGGTTAATAAACGTACTATAAGAAGCCAAAAGAACCCCAACTTGTTTATTATTAATATATATAACATTATCTAAGTAATTTGGCCGATCCTTAGATTTTTAGGAATAAAATAACAATTAATAATATAATATATGTTTTAAAAACTATTTTATGTCAATTTTGACATTGTTTAGTAATTGATTTTTTTAAAACTAATAACAGAGTGATTAGTTCAAAAAAAGTTAATTAAATCAATACTAACATGTCATATTAACCTATAAAATTAGTGTAATTCATAAAAATTCTCATCTTACATTTATTGAGGTATTTATAACATCAATTATGTCAATATTTCATTAATAAGATAATTACTCCATCATCTTTGTGTCATAAATCAATTAAATTATTTAATGTCTAAAAATTAAAAATAAAATACAATTTTGTATTAAATATTTTTATCTTTATAATGAATATTTATAGTCGAATTTATCCTATGTATAGCCTTATATTAAAAATTATTTACTTATTAAACTTTGATTTTAACTATTTTAACCCTTCTTTAAATAAATTAATAATAAATGTCATAATCTAATCGAAGTGGGCCTAAATGGTCATATTTAATTACTAAGGTTGTTTTTGGTCGAATTAAACTTATCCAATAGAATTAGGACATGTTTTAGGGTAATAATATAATTATTTTTACCCTTAATTACCCTATTTACTTTTAACCGTGGTTAAAAAAGTAAAAAGTTACTATTCACCAAAAATTATTTTCATCTCATTGAACCACATTTTACTTACTGACAACAACCGTGTCTCTCGGATTTTTGAAATTCCACTCACAGAAGCAGTAAAATTTAGTTATATGAAAAAATTATTTTTTTTAACTACCACTTAGTGGCTTGACTATTTATCAAAAAATGAATGTTTCCAGAAAAATACAAAAAATTATGCCTAAGCTATATTTTCTATTATGAACTCAAAAATGAGGTCTATTTTACCAAATTCAAAACATATCAGTTGCATTACTTAATTTAAAAATTAATTCCCGTCGTCAAAACAAATAGCGTGTTCTTAAGAGATAATAACTATCAAAAGATTGACACTTGTTTATGTCTGGTTTAAATGTGAAATTACTTCCAATGACAAACATTGTATTAAATTGTAAAAATATATTCTATATATACATAAAAAACAATCAAATTAATAATTTATCACTATTAATTATTTCGAATAAAAAGGTTGTTTTTAATTAAAATTTATTAATTTTCACTATTCATCAGAAAATGAAAGTTATCCGAAAAGTACCAAAATTTCACCCTAATCTAATTTCGATATTCCGAATCCAGAAATGAAGTCCATTTTGAAAATAAAATTTTAATAATTTCAAAAAGTGGTTATTACTATTCATAACGGCTAGTTTTAATAATATTTTAATAGCATATCGTTGTTTTGTGAAACTCGGTATTGCGTACTACACACGTTATCGAGGAAGGTCGCGATTGCGTGTAATGCAAGTCAAGTCAAGGATGTGGGTTGTCAAAGCTTCTTTTGGCGTAGCTTACAAAACAAGAAATTAATGAAATTAAAAAGTATATTTTTCATAAAATCTCGGGGTTTTACACATACCATTTTATATAACATGTAATACACACTCTTATATTAATTATAGTATATAAAAATGTATATTTTTAATCATAAAAATATATTTAAATTTTTTTCACAAAACTGAAATGTTATCCATTATAAATAATCATAAACATTCCATTAAAAAAGCTTATTAGATCACTCTGGGAAATTTTAAAATTTCGGTAAAACCCTAATGAATGATATGATATGTCATGTAGGTAATTGGTGGCCGAATATTTATTCCACTCTTATTCCCATTCATAAAAATGCATTAACCATCCAATAATAGTTCAATAATCTCTTACGATAATCCTATCTAGAAAACACATACCAGTTAACAAATACATTGGATGTCAATATTAGGATCCCCCTTTATTAGTTTAAAATGAGACCACTCATCCATGTATTATAATAGAAGAACAAATCCACTGTTTATTATGGAACCACCATTCAATATATAAATTTCCAAATAATTTTTCTATAATCATATCACATAAAATACTGAATAAATAATAATCTTCACAGAAATAAGAAAAATATTTACAAATATAAAAATATCCAATCCATTAAAATTTATATTGAAAATATGCATCATAAATGGTAATATTGTTTTTATTTGAAAAAAATCATATATTGTAAACCAGTTATCAAGTAATGTAAATAAGGGTGAGATAAACCAAAGTAATTGCATATGTTGATATAATACACTCATTTTTTCCTATTTGTAAGAAATATCTAAACGATATATATAAAATATGTGGTATGAGTAATTTTAAAACCCATAGAATGAAAAAAATAATAAAATTTCCTTTATAATTCATTTATGTCCATATAAATACATACATAACATCCTTTTATGAATATAGACTGTGATGGAAAATATATTGAAAATTATTCATTAAAACATGAAAAATATGGATTTAATTTTATGTTTCTCATAACCCAAGTCTAAATAAACACATATATTATTTATCTTATAGAATGATAATCTAATTTAAATTGTCTAATTTCATATGAAATTTATATGTGTTTATTATTCATTATATTTTATATTTACCATATTAATATAAAATTACATAATCAATTACTTTCATGTTGGTTGTTTTGATGATATTTGGATAATTTTTGTAAAATTACATTATTATAGAGACTATGATAAAATAAGAAATAATACCATCATATATGGAATTATATTCGTGAAATAATTATAATTTTTATAGATTAAATATAATTTTAAAACTAGTAATTAATTATGGATATGAATAATTAACTATCATACAATCCTGGAGACACTAGAACATTCGTACGCATTAGTAAAAGTATTAGTTTTTAAAACTATTATGGATTGAAAATAAATATAATTATATCTCTATAATAGAATATATATCAACAATACCATATTATTTCATTTAATATAATTATACATTCAATCCAAGTTTTTTATTCCTAAAATGAACCACATCAAATCATTGAGGTTGTAATCAACACATAAATGAAAATGATGTTTCCATTTTTCAATGGATGGAATGGTATTATATAATATGATATATTTTCTAAAAATATTGATTAAAATGTCACTAATGTCATATATATACACTAAATCCATCATTATTACCTATCATGATACATGTTAATAAAAAATGAATTATAATTGTTCATGATGAAGTTATCGGCCCTACACACAAATGAGGCTTTAATAATAAAATTAAATAAATAGGAGGATATATATTATAATTATTGTATAAAAACATATCATATTTTGTGAGATACTTATTCAATTATAAATTTATTCTATAAGAATTTTTGTTGTGGTTTGATGAAAATATATAACCAAATTTTTTTTAAAGATATACATATTATTTATAAACCTCTTCTTCATTACACCATATACCATATGAGGTTGGTACACTAGAAATACAACTATTAGAGTAAGTATAAATATTTATGAGGTTATTTAAAATTTTAATTGGTAATGATAGATTCCTCAAATGTTGTGATGATGAAAGGAATGGTGTTTCCCATTTATAAGTGAGGGTAGGGGAACTCATGTAATATCTTAAAGAATTAAATTAATATTTATTAATATTCATGTCCAAATGTATAAAAATGGAAATTATTGTAATTTTAATTTTTTAGTCAAGATACTCCAATTCAATAAAACTTGTATATGTATTGGTGATATTTTCAAAACTATATATTTGTATTAATCCACCATTAGTCCTTTGGAAAATTATAATGATAACTTTTTTTATATATTAAGGGTAAATAAATTGCTATAAATAAAAAATGTACACATAAATTAGAAATCGAAGACATTTTAATCTATATAACATTCACTGAGAGAGATTTATTATTTTTAGATACTTTAAATCATTTAATAATATACTATTTATTTTAAAGTATCATTAATGTTACTTTTAAAACTATCAAAAAAATTAAACTTCGATAATATCATGATTAAAAAGAAAATGAATATAATGCATTCACATATATATATAATATGTTTTTTGTATGTATATAAATTAGGGGAACAATAACTCACAAATACAATATTACTTTCTGATTTATTTAAAATCATTTACACTCTTTTTATACTTACAGAACAACTAAGATTTTGTTGTGTAATTATTTAAGGTAAATATTTAATCCAAAAAAAAAATTATATTTATAAAAAAATTAATTATTATAAGTATAATATTTTTGGGTCATTAAAAATTTTATCCTACCTCAACATATAAGGTATATTTAGAAGAAAGTGAAATTTATTAATTTATTTTGTATAAAAATATATAAATTCCCTTATTAAGAGAAAATGGAACCAAAATTACATATATTTTAATTTTGGATAGATATGGGGTAATGTGATCCAGAAAATGTAAAACGTCATTTGTTATAGTTATTTTATGTCATTATTATTTTATTTTATTCATTTTTTTATCTCATTTAACATTTTTGAGGTGTTAAAATTTCATTTCAGTTAGTATTTATATAAAACTAGAAGGGTCCTATTTAAAAAATTGAAACTCATAATGACCAATATTTAATCCATTTTTCACGATTTAATTTTTTATAGTGAATGAAATTATTTTAGGATTAAAATTGAAAGCCCAATATTTTTATGTTACGAAAATAATGAACTTATACCAAAATACACTATAATTATGATTCCAATTAATTAAATTAAAATATATCAACATAAATAAAAATTATTTTATGATAAAATTTATTTCATAAAATAATGCTTCTTGTAAATTGAAATGATAATTTAACCAATACCTGTAATGTTCAATTTTTTTTGAAAATTAAATATGTTGACAAAAATCAATTAAATTCTTCCCTTGTTATTTTTAAAATTATATAATTAAAAATAATGTTCAGTTTCTAAAATTAATATTCATTATGACCAAAATTTTTCTTTTAAATAAAATCATCTTATGTAAGAAACCCGAATTACATTGGAAGTGAAATATTTTTCCTTATGACTAAAAAATGACCAAATATGAATATATATATATATATACATATATATATCTAATTAATATGTTATTTAAATTAAATATATTAACATATCATTGCGTTTTTATATTATCACCCTTTGTTTAATATAATCAACTAAATTTTGTCATTACATAAATAATATGGGATATATTTCCCTTACAACATTTTCAATTTCACAAGATTCTTCTTCAGACCATTCATTTTCCCCCATAACATAATTTATTTTATTGACTCATTCATAAACACATTCTATCTATTTTAAAGTATCTATTCTGATTATTCCTCTTAATAATGGTTTTCACCAAATGAATTACTTTGGGGATCAGAAGAGGAGATTTAATACGATCATATTCTCATAATAATATAACATGAAATATGTTTTTACCCTATATAATATCAGAGGAAAGTCTATTTAATTGGAATATTACTAAACATTATCAAGTATTACGATGTAATAATGAAAAATGAATATAACCTTTTATTTTTTTAAAAACACAAAACACTTTTTCACGGCTAAAATGAAAGAAAAATTTTCACCTACATAGAAAGAAAATTCATTTCCCCAATTATCTACATAAATTTTTTTCCTTCTATGTGCTTCTATCATGTTCTATGAAATCGTCTTCAAATTATCATGCATTTCAAATACTAATTATCATTCAAATAATATTACTTCACTACATCATCCCAAAAATATGGATTTGAACGATCTTACCATATAAATCATTTAAATGGTCCATTTATATAATTGAATGAAAAACAATTTTATAAAAAAATTCATCCTATACCAGATATTGATATCACCTTCCTTGATAATCCCTTGAATCAGATCATATTTTTTCTTTAATGTTTTTAAATTTTTTAGGCATACTATCATTTAGAATGATTGTGAAATAATCCAATAAAATATATGTTTTTATAATAATATTTTTATATCCACATATATATATATATATATATGTTTTGAATACGTGCAAAGATCATATATAATATAAAGTGTAACACTTCATAATATAATAATCTATTTTTCCAAATGTAATCAAATTTTATTTGAAGATATATTATATTGAAGAGGAATAAAATTATTAGATTATGTTAATCAATGAATAAATACCCAACTCACAATATTTCCTAGAATTGTGTTTGGTAATACCACTATGAAGTTCGTTGATATATTATACCATTTAAATTATACTATAGTGATAGGTTTAGACATCTCCATCAATAATTTTATTCTGTCATTAACTTATTACTAAGTCTATAATTTCATAGTAAATGAATAATAATATTCTTCTTTCCATTCAATAGGAAATGTCGCTAATGACCACTATTAATTTTTGTGATATTGTAATAAATAAATAAAAGTAACTATGAGCCTCACATAATAATTATTTTATAAGATTGAGATATAATGAAAGCTATAACCTTCTTATGAATTTAAAACCAACTTCTTTGTGAAAATGAATCTTAGGCATCTTACCATTATTTACCAATGATACTTCTCTGTATAGATCATGATACACCTATGATATTTTATAATTATATATAATCAAGGAAATATTTTTATTATCTAAATCAAAATTGAGGGATCTCATTTATTCACAATTACTAATCCCGCATTAGTCAAATCAATAACATAAGGTTCATTTTCCTAATTTATCATTGTAAAAGATTGAGTATCTTTCATTATAAAATAAGAAAAAACTATGTATAATTTTTTTGGATGATAATGATGTGTCTATTCACAATAAATTATAATTCCATCCATCTCATAAGTCTCACATTAAAAAAAATTTATGTTAGTATAAATTTAAATAAAATTACTAGTATATAGTTTAAAATTTACTCCATAAAAATGATCTATAAAATTATTTAAATCCAATACTAATAACCACATTCAAGATGATCTAAGAAAAAAAAATTAGTCATCTGGTTTATGTTGATGGGAATAATGAGAAATTACATAATCATTCAACATTTATACACAACACAATTCCCTCAATGAATCATCACAATAGATAAAAAAGCCACCACTTATAGAAATTTGTACCCAAATATAGAATTAAATAATCTTCATTTATATGCCTAGAAACACTCCTAAAATTCAATATTCATGATGAAACTAACAAATATTATTATTATCTTCAATAGTGATCTTTATTCCCCTAAAAATATTTTAACAAACTTCATGAAATAGGCTTTTAACCCAAGAAAAATGTGATTCTCAGTTACATTTGTGGGTCATGGACAATCATCAACCCCAACTGTTTTAGAATGATAAATATTCATTCAATATTTAATAATGTTTTACCTAGGGAATGGAATCTATTTCAATCAAAGATTATATTATCAAAATTCTGGACATATAACCTATTCATTCAAGATTCATAGATCTACCGTTATATGTTTTTCTAAATCCTCATAAATTAAAAAATAAAATGAAATTTATTCATTAAAAAAACTACAAACATTTCAAAACATTTATGCCAAAATATATTTATAAAATCTAAAATAACATTTAGATCATTATTAAATAAAAATGTAATAAACACACACTCCACATACAATTACCTTGTATGAAAATATATTCCAAAAAAGTATCATATATCACTTTGACCAGATGATATATAATCAGTTGGTAAACCATCAGAAATTTTTTTCTCCATAGTGATGATAAAACAAGACATCAATATGAATAATTGAAAGCATAATCCAAACATTAATGTAATTTTATATATTAAATCCGTGTATAGAATCATGGAAAAATGTTTTTTCAGGAAAAAAATAGGGGAACCCCATAGAAAAGTGATATAATGAATGAAACCATAATCAAGTAATTATTGTAACTTCTTTTTCAATTATAGATATTTTAGATAACCCATTTGATATGTGGGTTTTAATGTTTAGTTACAATTAGTGACTAATACAAAAGTAAATCTGACCCCCCCAATGATGTAAAATTATTGGAAATTCATCAGAAAAAAGAACCTTTTATTGTTTTATACCATAACATCACTAATATATATATATCTATATTATAAACAATAACATAAGAAATTTAACTTTCATTATAATCTATTCTAAATTTCTAAGCTATGTGATTTCATACCAAATTTATGAATTTATTGATATATACAATCAAAAAATTCATTATGATAAGTATCATATTTCTCCATATAATTTATCTTACAATGATTTATTAAAATCTAATACATAACAACAATTATATCAAATTCTATAATATGAAATAAAAAAATTATTGAATAAAAAACGAAAACATAGAAGATAACATGATCAACTTTGTAAATTTTTTTCCCTTAATAATACCCCCATGTGTTTGAAGAAAAGTCATGACTTCATCTGTTGAAGTGAAATTTTTAGTTTATAACAAAATTTTCTAGAAATTATAAAATTTCAAGAAAATGAGTTGAATAACATAATTTCAAAATATTAATAAATATGTAATGTACATGTTACCAATTGTCCTAATTTCCAAATTTCTTTTGATGTGGTGGCATTTAATTTCCTCACAAATTTCATTGAGTTTTTCTACTTCCCATTATTTGCGATCTTTTTTAGATAGAAATTTTCTTAATAACCCATATAATAATTTTTACTAAACCACATTGCGTGTTTATAAATATCGGCCTTACCAAAATGAAGATATTTTTCATTTCAATCATGATCCATGTTCCTAAACATACATTATTAAAATCACATTGATGATTTTAGATGACATTCCCCAATGTAATTATTAACATAACTATAAAAAAATGAAAACACGGTTTTCTTACCTTTATATTTATTTGATTTGAACATTACATTTTCACATCACATGGACATATTTTTCTTATTTTTTTCATAGGAATACTAATTATTATCAATTTGAATTTCAAAATTATTTTCTAGTTGAAAATATTCTCATAATTTTTAAATTCATACAATGATACTGCTCCTTGGTATATTTGATTTAATCATGAGTAAAACTAATTAATTTTAGTATAAATATTATTTAATTTATTTTATTCACAGATTTACAATCAGATTAATTGATCTCCATACATAGATGCTGAATCATCTATCATCCACTTCAATTATAATTTTTTTCCATATTATGTCAAACATCATTTGAAAAATACTCCTCAATTTTTTTTTAATTTATCCAATTCGATGTAATTGATCTCTTAACAATCTCTAGTATTCTTACACATTAAACACTATTTATCATCTTCACCATAAAAATTATAAAAATAAGGAGTTCACATTTGATGATCTGAAAAAACCATGTATTCTAATATATTTTATGAGGATTTCTCTCATACGTCAGCTTCTATTGTGTGAGGGTATGCCATGAATGCCCATGTGAGTAGAATCATAAAATATACTACATTAAAAAAATTCCTCCATGTTACATAATAAAATGATTTACCATGGTTATCCAAAAGAATATTTAGATTATGTAAATATTTTAAAAACAAACTAATCAATTTTTATTTGAACCATTTCAAGATTCTAATTTGGATGGATAATATCTTTCTGGTGATATGCTACATTAGCATCCATGTTTACTCTATAGAAATCATTTCTAAACAGATATATTATAAATGAATATAACTTTTAATAATGAAATTATATATCATGAGAATCATATATTATAATACCTAATTTATGTTTAACCTTATTATCATAACCACTAAACTTATATAAATCTTTTATTTTATAAAAATTATATGGTCGCATCCTTAAACAATCCATATATATTATATTTAGACTAGAAATGATTTATTTCCTTATGAATAACTTTTTTTCACTATGATTTTTTATTATTATTTCATCCAAATAATATAAAATAGACATCAAATAAAAATGTGGACACTTTTGAACATTATATATTTTCTCAAAATACAATATTTTGAACATATAATGAGTATTAATTTTTGGAAAAATCGTCATAATTTTCATTCTGGCCACATTTTCTAACATAATAATCGCTAAAAAATAATAATTTTTTTATAACATGGGATATTATTAAAAGGTTATGAAAGGGATATGTAATAATAAACAATTATTCCATTTACCCTATATAGTAAAAAAATAAATAATATAATAGAATAAAATAAATTTCTATGGTAGATTATAATGTTTTTATCTCATAATGGTTGAATAATACATGAATGTGGTGGAGTAATAAATTAAACTATAAAATTATGTTAAGTGGAATACCTCCTCATCAGAGATCCTCCTTTTATTTATACATTAATTTCTATAAGGTAGGCCTTATTTTTACTAATATACTTATATATTTAGTGGATTTTTTCTTTTATGGAATTTTCATTGTTATGGGAAGATTTAGAGCGCTCAAATATTTTTGGTAAGGTTTGAGAGGAGGTTCTCATTAATATTTAATCAGAGGCGCACTCTTGGAATTTCAAATTCTATTAAATTGATACAAATTTTTTATTTCTTATAAAATAACTCAAAATTAATATTATTATAATATAAAATTATTATGAGTGAAAATAATCTCAAAAAATAAAATGATACCATATATAGGTGATTTTTTAACTCATATCTCATTGTATTAATCCCCAGTTAATCTTTCAAACAATTACTAAGATAATGATGTTTCATTATATTTAAGAATATCTTAATTCCGTGAAAAATTAAATTTCACTCATCAATGGATCATTGTAGATATTATAGGAAAAATTCCATTCACTTGTAAAAAAATTGTATTTCAATAAACTCTAAATCAATTAAGAAAATAATAGGTTTTATAATATATGATGAAACATATTTTTTGAACTATTAAACTAATTTAACATTGAACAAAATTGAAACCATTGAATTCATATATAATCCTTTAAGAATACATATTATTTTAGGGTTATCTATAAAATTAACGGGACACAATTACTCATACATTTGGTATTACTTCTTGAGTTTTAATATTATTTAATAGAGTTTTATACTACAAGACTAAGCACTATGTTAGTGTAACATAAACATTTAATATGGTGACTTCAACACTAAAATTTACCATTAAATTGAATTCATAAAATATTATCATTATTATCAAAATAAAATTTCATAATAATTGAAAAATTATTTTTATCCTCACATAAACATATAACAAATTATTAATATTGAGAGTGTTTAATTTTTTATTTTTCATTTTGTAAACTAAAAAAACATCATTTTCAATGTAAAAAAATATATAATAATTGGAGAAGTATATGGTGGAATATGTCCCATAAAAAATTGTTAAATTTTTTAGGATCATTATTATTCCTTATCATATTTTTATTTACACTAATTACCTTATTTACTGTTATCGAATTGAGAAATATTATTTATGGTTAGTATTAATATAGCCAAAAATAAAAGGGTCCTAGATACCATATTTTTACATCATAGGACAGAATATCGATAAATTTTTTCAAGATATAAGTTCTTTTAATATATAAAATTATTTCATAATTAAAAATATGAACATAAGAAAAGTAGTTTATAAAAAATTTTGTTTTCAAGACAGATAATGAACTTATACCTAAATAATATATAATTATGATTCAGATGTAATTAATTATAAAATATATAGATAAATGATAATTTAATATATTTAGATACATTTTAAATAGTATTGGAACTTTATTGAAATAAAAAATCAATTTTATTAAAAATGGTATTCTTCAATAATAACTTAAATATTAATCCATTCAGAAAAATCCCAAAAATTAATCCAATTGTTTAATTGATTTAATTAAATAATCATGTTTATATTTTAAAAGGATATTATATAAAGTTGGAATTTATATTTTAAATAAAATAATATAATTCATTAATATAATATTTTTTGAATTAATTTATTGTTCCTTTGGATTGTAATATTACATAATATAAATCACACATTATATAAATATAATTATTTAATATATTAAAATGATTTATCTGAAAATTTTGTAGTTTTCTATAGAATAAAATAACATTTATAAAATAGATACATATTATTTATGTTCCTGAAAATTTATACAGTGTAACTTATTTTTATATAACATTGTAACATGAAATCATTATTCTTTTGTATGTAGAGATTATCCACTCTATTGAAGGAGGAATTTTTTTCATTGACTATAACCCATGTTGATGGTTTTAGATTATATATTTACATGATATTACATATATATGTTATATATCTAATTAATATATTTATTAATAAATAAAAGTAAATGTAATAACTATATTAACGTAATCCATTAATTATGGAAAATAACCCAGAATAATTTCATCATAAGTTTTGTCATTACGCAATATGACTAAAATATCCTTTTGATTGAATAATTAAATTATAGGTATTCGTAAAAAACAATTTTTTCCCTTTAATGTTTTTTTTATAATTAACATTCAAAAAAAAGTATATTGACAACCCTTATGAATCTAAGAAAAACAAAATCCACTAATTTGGGAAAATGGTTAAAAACTAACAGATATACATATACATTAAAACTAAATATGAAAAAATACATAGATTTAGTGGTTCTTTATTTCTAAAATTACTTATTAATATTGTTTAATTTGTTTTATAGGTGTATGGTGTACTTAATATTGAATCTAGAGTAATTTCGTGGTTTTCACAGACCCAATTTTTGATTCATTGATTTATAGACTCTATACACTGATTATATATTTCATGATTTCATTGATCCAAAAAATCATATTATTTATATGATTTTTCATGTTTTTCTCTCAATATAACATCATTCATTATAAATAAAAAATTAATTAACAAAATTTCTTATGAATAAAATGTGAATCATTTATACGAATAAATCTCATACCAATATATCATAACTTCCAAGGCCATGATTTATATCAAAAAAATATTATACTAAAATTAAGGCAATGTAAACATAGATTATTTTATCAGATTCAAACATTTCTGTTTATCTCATATAAAAATTAATATTTAAAAATCCTTCTAATTATTTCAGTTTTAGAACAATAGTAGATCATAAAACTAAAAATTGACTCCCATCCATTAAATATAAAAATTTTAATCTTCCACTCGTCATTTTTCAGATAACTATTATATGATATCAAGGACTATTTATTTGTAATTATCAATTATTTGGTATTTAATAGTATTCTCTATTCTATACCTATAATTTTTCAACTATAATTTGATATTTGACATATCTAACATCGATAAAATGTTGTTGTGAAAAGTTTTATAATTTCAATTCTCTTCCCCACCAAAGTATATATTTCATGAACTGATGTTTTTTTACTTTATATCTATGATATTATGATATGCATCAATGAGTATATTTCTATTTTTATATAATGAACCAGTATATGTCCATGTTGTATGATATGATTAATAAACCCATTTTTTCCCATGGTATAATTAATATATGTTTATAATTTATTTTATGTGGTACACATATGTATATATGATAACGGGTCAGGTCCACTATAACCTTCCAAGGAAATGGTTTATGTTTGTATCTCATGAAGGAGTCAGCTGTCGATATAATTAGTTTGTTTAAATATTCTTGGGAATAATGGGTTAGATCACATTTTCAGGCATGGATACAATTAATTTGTTCACAAGTCAGGAAAATAATTGATTTTATCACAATGGTTTTCCTATTCTTATGTTTATTACACATTTCCATATTATTTATTAATTTATTCCACATACATAAGATTATGTTCAGGATAATACATGTTTCCATTATAATGAATCATTTTTAATATATTACACACATTTAAATCAAAATGACATGTTTACACATTAGTGATATGTATTTGGAGCCACATCATAACTATTACACTTTTATAATGATTATTAATGTTCTTATATAGCTCTATCATGTATTATGTATATCATAAATGGTATTATAATCAATTTTTATGATATTGATGTCGCTTATATATTTTCCTTCATGTTAAATATCTAATGAATTATGATTTATTTTCTCTTATTGTGTATCATAGGTAACCAGTTTCTTCTCTTTACCTTCTGTATGATATGAATAATATTATATCCTGTGATATGTTAAAAAGGTGACTGATGAGAATGATTATGCAAATGATATTGTAATTGTTTTAAAACGATGTATGCTTATTTCTAATATTAATGAAAATAAATCTTTATGTCCTATGACTATTGTAATGATTGGGATTTATAATATCTAAATATTAAATTAGTGCAATAGTTTTTACACCTTGATATTTTTTGAAATACTTTTACCAAATTATTTTAAACTATATGATATTTATCATTTCACTCAACATTGATTACAACATTTTTTATATGAAAGAACCAATATTTTATACATTTTTATAATACACTATATAGGTAATGGTAAACATGAAAATCATATATTTACTTTCATTACATGAAACACTATTTTTGGCTACTACTATAGACAATGGTGAGTTCCTTCTATGACATTTGTTACACGCAAGACCTAGTTTCTCAAAATTAGAATTCATTAATAATATTATCATTTAAATTTTATTATAGATTTCACGAAGAATTTAAAATTTTGGTTATAAATAATAATAATATAATTATGAAAATAATGATTATATATTAATATAAAAAGATTTATTTTGTGACAAATAACGAAAAACTAAAATAAAACTATTTTAAAAATATAGGGATTATTATGATGGGAAACTATATTTATGGAATGAAACACATATGACATAAATATATTAATTTAAAAAATTAATTTTTTATAATGATATATATATATTATTAAATAAAATATTTATTGTTCATCTTATGTGTTTTCTAAATAGAGATATGAATAAATTCAATTTTTTTTCCAAAAAATTAGTTATTTTTTCTGAAAAGTAATTTTACCACACATTAATGGAAAATATATTTTAAATATAATATCTTACACTTTTATAAAATTACTTCAAAAAATAAATATAATTCTTACTGAATAGTGTCAATTATTACTTTGGGATAATGTTTGGTTTTTTTCTCAAAAGTATCATTTTTTGAATAATGTAAGAAATAAATGTTTTTTATAGGAAAATTTGAATATTTACCTATTTTTTATTTCATTTAAACTGTATTTTAATTTTTTATAATGTTAATTTATATAAAATATAAATATATTAACAAACTGTAGACCGTTTGAATCATTTTTTCATTGAAATTTGATGTAAAATCATCAAAACATTTTCGACATTTTTACTTTAAAACACTTTATCATATCTCATCCGAAAAATATATTCTCCGTTCATTTCCACCACTTCTATGTTCATAATTTAGAAAAATGGAAACCATTATTGATATAATAATATTTAAAAATTTCTAGGAAATTAATCATATTTTTTGTCACAAAATATTAGTGAAAGTAATTCAAATTAATTATAGAGAATGAAGTCAAAATGAGTTTAATTAATTTTTAACTATATCTTGAGGTGAAAAATAAAATAGACGCATTAAAAATCCATTTACACTTTGTATTTCTACTATATAATACATTTAATAAAAATGTACCATTATTTGAGACACATTATGTAATAGGGACCTCTCAATAGTTTTCCCTTTTTATATATACCAGAATATCATTGCTCCACCACTATAAAAGGTCACTCAACCCCTAACATATTAACACCTCTAATAGTTTTTTTATATTTCAAATCCTTCCGAAATAATCTCCCAAATGTAATACTCTAAAACTAAAAACATAAAATTGGTAATAAATCAATCCAAATAAGTCCTTTTTCTCATGCAAAAAAGAGTTACCTAAAGAAGAGGTAATGTTCTTCAACAACCACATTTGTTTTGTATATTTATAAAACTCATAAATTGTAGTTATTCAATCATTATTTAAAAATTATTAAAATAATATGTATACTAAGACTTTTGAATCTTATTGTTACAATAAAATCCATCACACACTTCTATCAAAAGGGATATTCAATAAAAGTTATTTTATACTATGGACTATCACCTCATGAACTGATGTCATTCTTTCATCCATGTCAACCATTCATGTTTAAAAATAATGAATAAATACATTATTTAAATTATATATATTATATTTTTTATCCCTTTACAATTTTATAATTTTTATATTACCTATAGCTTCATGCTTTCCATTTTTTGGCAATACGATAATGTTGTTTGTTGATGTGTTGACAACCTACTCCTCAAAGCGATTTTATTTGATAGAAATTTAAGTGTAATATATGAAGGAAAAAATTTGAGAATTTATATGATATATATTTAATAAAATTTCTACCATAATTATAATACGTATTTATGTTAGTTACATTATATATTTCAATATGACAAGAAAAAAGAGATAATATTCATGCGTATGTATGACATACCATCTAAATGAATGATGTATCCAATTTCATATTTATAAATTTTATATATTATTATTATTAATTATATAATTAATATATATTATATTAAATTTATTTTTACATTATTTAAATATTTAAATAATGATCTACTTAATATGATCAACATTAACATGTCAAAACATACACAAAAAACAAATATGTTGTTACCTGAAACGTAACATTAAACTGAAATTGTTAATTGAAAAGTTATATAATTATATACTAGAATATTTTATTTTATGATATATACTAACATTGTTATTTTTTAGACATATAATAAACATATATTTATTTTATATGTTTTTTGGAAATGTATTATGAAATTCAAGACATAAGGTTAGGGGTTTTACATATCACTTTTATTTCTATATGATATATGATACCTTCCCCACTTATTATTATTTTGAGGTTTATATAAATTTTTATTAAATGGTATATAATAAAAAGTATTTTTTAATTTAATTATTAATTTTACATTATGTTATTATTTTAAGGATCTTCTTATTAAAAAGCTATGCAAGTAGTATGTGTATTTCTTTCACTTTTATTTTTACAATGCATTTTCCAC
This sequence comes from Viscum album, assembly GCA_963277665.1. Lineage (NCBI taxonomy): Eukaryota > Viridiplantae > Streptophyta > Magnoliopsida > Santalales > Viscaceae > Viscum > Viscum album. The sequence continues at coordinate 957,233,516 of OY728126.1, forward strand.
ATTCACCACTTCGTACTTTTTGTGGTGTATATATAATTAACAATAGTGCATTATATGGTTAATATAGATTTATTATGTGGTATTTAGTTATCCATTTTATGATATATCATTTATTAGTTTTGTAGTTAAAAATTTACTGAATCAATGATATAATGGTGTCTCAATTTTCATTCCTTGAAACACATATTTTGTTAGGAAACTATACTATTTTACAAGGTTTATAAAATTCCATTTGATATATTGAAACATGAATATCCTTATATTAATGATATTCAATGCCTCATATATGACTATTTTCTCATGAGGATTTTGATTCAATGTTACAAATGTCATAAGATATTATTCTTACATTCAACTTTTTTATCTGGATTGTTTATGATTATACTTTTGGTGATATAATATTATAATCCCTATATTAATAATTTTCATAAATTTTATTATCCTTAAGTTATGTCTTAATAATAAATGATTTTCATTCATTTCCTATCTTTTTTTATTTAAGAGTACACAAATATCAATTTTATTAAAAAAAACATGTTATTAGTCCAAAACCCTTGTCCACCAAAAAGCATGTTTTCTAATACTATTTTATTGAACATTATTAAATGACACTATTATAAAAATATCAAAGAAAATGGTTTTCAAAATATTTTATGTATAAATATATTCTTAAAGGGTTTTCAATGATTCTTCTATAATAATTTAAATATATTTTTAAGGAAAAATTGTTTCAAATTTTTTTCATTTTAAACAGTAGGTTTCAAAGTTGTTACGATATATTCCATGAAAAATGATCTAAATGATTGTAAAGAATAAAATATATTCATTAAATATTGTTTTCAATGATATCAGTTTTTATAATTAGGTTTATCTTATAATGTTTTTTCATTGAAATGTTTTTTATCTTAAGAAATTCCATATGTGATCATTCAAAAAAATACTCCAAATATAATGAAATCCATTGATTTAGTTCCTTATTTACCCAAGATATTATCCAATGGTACACATCATATTATTTATCTGAATTTTTATGTTTTATTTACATGATATCTATGATAAAAATATTTATTTCATGGTTTATATTCTTATAAAACACACTACATTAGAAAGCATATATACTTAAAAACCCTCACTTTTTTGTGGGTTTTTTCATTGAAAAATAATTATGAATTTTTTTCTTTTCCATATGTTATAATATAATGTCATTTATATGATACCTAATTCATTACATCGATTATTATTTGAATTTAATAAATCCCATTTTCTTTTTTGAGTAATGATATGATTAATGTTTTATTTTCTTGTGGAACATGTATGTATGATTTCATTATTGGAAGGATTTGAAAAATATCTCCATCAAATGAATTGGATAAATATTTATATATCATTATATAAAATTGTGACAATGTTAATGGTATTGATCCATAATAAAAAACAATTGAGTCTCGATCCATAATGGGAAACATGTCTATCAAACTCCACTATGGGAAATTGGTGTGTCATAATCCAAAATGGAAAATAGGTGTGTCCAAATCCATTATTGGAAAAAAGTGTCTCGTGACCTTCTATGTTTATGGCCTTGGTAGTTAACCTTTACATAAGAAATTGTTTACGTTTTATATGATCCAAGATTGTGTATATTACATGATGGTTCATGATTGATTGATAATGATTTATGACCCTTATGATTCATGTCATACGAACTTATAGTCCTTATTTGAGGACTCTTGATTATAATATTTGACAGGAATGGTACATTATCTTAATGATACAATCACGTTCTGAGACCCTTATTCAATTTTTATTCATACATATCTCCATTTTTACCATAATAATCATCTAATATCACCCCATTCATCTATTTCATTTTCCTACGTAATAAAAAATGGTCTTATATAATATTATTAAATGGGACAATATTAATGGGAGTCATTAAAGATCATTCATCAAGATAGAATATAATTTTTTCAAGTTTCCTATGCCACTAAACTAATAAGGCCCTCGAAAAAATACTTTTATAATTTACTGAATATTCATATAAAATGATGTAATATCAATGTATCTTAATCTCAGGTCACTATATTAAATATGTTGATTTTTTATTGGGTCTCTTTATTAGGGATAAGGGTAAATTATTGCTTAATAGTTTGTATTAAACTAGTTACTTATGTGATTATTGTTATATATCCATTTAGAAAAATCTGTAGATGAGTATATATATAGGATGATATCCTGAACTATTCGTAATGTATTAATTGGGTGGGTTTTAAGGAAATAAATCCCTATCAATATGCTCTAATGTTTATATAGTTGTTCAATGGATGGACCATGGGGTAATCACCCTGAAAAGGGTTAGTTGTGCATTGTCATTATCATCTCATTGATTCACGATGAGTGGAACTAATACTACACACCTTAATAGACACACCTAGGATATATGTTTTGGTTGATTATATTCTCCTTATGAATCTCTATGTATGATTAATTTCTTAATTAAATGTATGGAATATTAGATTAAATGATTAGTGAGGACATTAATGATTATGAAATGCCTATAATAAGAGACAATAATATTGTATCTATGGATGAATTTACTTTTCTTACCATAGAATGTGGTAGATATTTCAGTTGAATCCATACATAGAACAATTAATTTTTCAAAGAGTCTCTATGTTATGACTACCATTGAATTGGTGGATTAAAAAAACCACAACAAGAGAATTTTTAATTTGGTTTTATATTTACTGTTGCATCAATATTGGGGAAAATAGTCTTATTTATCAAAAAATGGGTTGATTAATGTGTATTTGAAATGATTATCATGAGCATTAAAAATTATAATCCTGAAAATGAATTGTATAACCTTTAATGATGATCAATTCAATAAACTCAAATGATATAAATACATATGAATTCTTGTGATTATCTCTGAATAATATTTGTTAAGGAATAAAATAGAAGCTATTTCTATTACCCCACATTACATATAAATTATGAACTCTAAGAATACGTTGTAATCCCATTTGAACTTATGAATAACTTTTTTAAATTCATATATCTGTTGTATGTAGTATTTATAAATAATCATTGATCAATATGTATATTCCATTATAGATTATATTCATATATATTAAAATGGAAGTGAATAGCATGTAGATAATTTAAATAGTATGTTATAGGCCTTGATAATGACAAAAATATATACTAGATTTATAATGTGCGATTTATTACAATATACTATCACATTCAAGGGGCATGTAATCATAAGAAAGGTAATATCAGAAGATTGAACAAATATAGATGTTATAGAGGAATTTTCTAAGAATATCAACATATATAAAATCCAATTCTATATTAAGTTATTTTAATATTATCAGTGATTTTAGAAACATTCCCATGGGTATTCAATCCACTAACAATGTTAACTTGAATGGGAGTGAATTTACATTCAATAGATGAATGTAAATACTATATTGATTAACTGTAAATGTTTATGGTCACTAATCATGTACCTAAATATCCTTCCAATGTATAGGGGATTTTAATATATTGAAATTCTTCAAAAAAATGGTTCCAGTTTAATCCTCATGGAAAATGAAAATGAAAATTATTTTTTCTTCTAAAAATTAAAAAATCAAATCAATAGATTCCTGATACATTATTTAGAGATTGAAACCATGATATTTTTAATTTAATATTTTCAGATATTATCATAATAGGTAAATTTCTTACATATGTACTAATTTAATGAAAATGAAATATTCATTAAACAAAAGGAAATTTAATTTACACAAAACTATATGGTCGGAAATTATAAATTGGTGGGACTAACCAGTACATCACAATATAGGTAAGGGAATATGGTGACCAATGTTCTGAGATGAATAAATACTCTACTATATCAAGGATGATGACTAAAAAATGTTATTATCGATAATTTTATGTTGGATTAATATTAAATTCATTATGGATGTAGATAATACTATCAAACCCAACACACTACATAACATCACATTTTTGGTAATGGTCAATTAATCTTTGAATAATGATGTAGATCTATTGAAAATGTAGTGAATATTAAGAACATAATCTTTAATAATGATGGATTTATATGTATTGGACGACAAATATGTTTCCAATAATATTTCACTAAATAAAATAGTTTTATTAATTATAGAAACAGTAAATATGAGATAAGTAATAATTCCATACAGTTCCTAAGGGTATGAAGTAACGAATGGTATGAAAATTCCCTATATAAAGATCTACATAATAGATAATATTTCACATTGCACATCATTTATTATTTATCTTGAAAAAACATATATAAATATATCAAATATAAATATTCTATTGGGATTATTTGAATAGAGAAATTTTAGAATATATATCATGATGTTTTGTTTTTATATATATTATATCTAAATGAATAAGTCAGTGGGTATATTGAAACCATTACACATAAAAATTTAGAAATTTGGAAAACAACATAGACATCATAATAATACACCCAAAGAATAACTAATGTCCATAATGTTCTTTTGGATTTAGTTGATCATCTTGAAAACTCATCATCTTTCGTCTGAAATAATATATTTTTCCATTGAACAATGTAACATGATATACATAAGGTAATTGTTAAAGATTTATGTAGTAACATTATCCATTAAATAATATCTAGATTTTTGGATTGCATCACTGTTATAATGAAATTGGTAGGAATAACTAGAGTCAATGTCGATTTTAGCATTAGTTATAAATTTAACATTGATGGTCTATCTGAGTATAAATAATAATCTAGGATAAATGTTGGGATATTTATAAAAATAATTCCATGGATGTTGACATCAATACCCCAACTAGATAGTGTTCTCAAATAATGAAATATTCAAATAAAACATTCATAAGGCACCATATATCTCGCATTAGTGAAGGAAATGTAGGAGACTAACATGTTGGAATGAAGTCAGAGAGAGAAAGTTGATAGTTCCAAAACAAGCATAAGAAAAGATGGAGAAGATTCATACCATCAAGTGAAATATTAAATAGAAATAAATTTAAAAGAACAGATATGTAGACAATAATCAATGATAAATCATGTTTGTTGTTATTGATAATGTATTAATTGTTATATCCAAACGGGTTTGGGTTATGAGATATGGGAACAAAGAGAAGATGTGCCCATGTGACATCGTTTCCTTTTAGATCCAGGAATGCATTATGGAAATTTCATATTACAAATCTCTCCATCCACCCCTATAAAATGTTTATGATGAGATTCACATATTTCTTTTTACGATGTATATACTAGATATATAACATATACTATGTTAAAAGTATATTAATGTAGTATATAAATTTTTATATTATGAACAATATATGGATATCTTATATAAGAGATAGAATGTTTGGATAAAAAGGTTATCTAATTAGTAAAATATTTGATGGAAAAATATTTTTTTGGAAACCACATAGAAATACAAATATATATTGTCTTAAATTTTTTCTAACATGTTTCTATCCGAGATTAAAAATTTCTAGGTTGAGATTCTTTTTGAGGGGAGTATAAAGCACTGAATATGGTCTTATGAAAATACCCCACCTTCTACAAATTCAATGATAAATTGTTTTATCCACTCTATCCACTATAAATATGTAATCAGTTGTATGATATGCTTATAACATTCAAATATAAACATTGGTAATGTAATTAATGAATATAAAAATATCAATATAAAAGTATAAAAACAAGATAAATTTCACATTAAATATCAAATCAAATAGTATGGTTAAGAAACAAATAAAATTAACATTATGAAATTATCATATTCTTATATATAATATATTTTAATATAAATAAATGATTAATACAATATAAATTTCCAATTGATAGGAAATGGTTTTTTAATATAATGAATTTTTTTCCATATGACATTCATTTTTTTAATAATTTATATTTTTAATTTAAAATAAAACATATAAATTTTAAGAACAAAAATTGAAAAAAATAACAATTATTTTAATTTTTATAGAAATATTATCATTTTAATTATTTTTTTTGGTTTTTTAATAACGATTTAGTTTTATTTGAATACACAAAAGAGTATTTTCCCAAAAAAACATTGAAATTATGGAATTATAAGTGTATAAAAATAATTAAAAATCCACGAAAATTATTTATAAGAAAAAGTAATACATTACATGTAATTATAAAATTTTGGAAATTTGAATTTTATTTTAAAATAAAAAATCTCACATTCTATAAATTAAGTTATATATTTTGAAAAAAAATAATTCGTTATACAAAATTTTTTAAACAAAATTGATATTTCAATATTTATGAAATTTACTACTAATAAATGGATTTCAAATTTATAGTCATCCTATCAATTTTTGAAATTAGACTATTTTATTCATTGGAATAAATGATAAACCACTTATGTAATAAAAGTTGATGTGGTAATATCTAAAATGGTATAATTATTTTATAAGAGTATATAACATAAAACATGATCGAAATAATTTTAGAAACATGAATTTGAGGCCTTGATAGACCTTATCACTTGTAAAATCCATTATATCTCAATTTTGAAACCACATTACCTGAGTTTTTCTTACTATTATTGAACCATCTCTTTATTTACAAAACTTATGTCCCTTTTCACATATAAAAGTGGCACTTCTCAACTCACTTCCCCTCACACAAAATACAACTATGTTTGGCTCAAAATCTACCCAAAACACTCTAAAAACTACATATGCACACTAAGGATTATCTGTTATAGAGAAAATAATATCTATAAAATGTTTGTTCCTCTTCAAAAGGGAGATAATCCATGTATTATGGTGCAAACTTATAATTGGACCTTCCTATTTTCAATTTCATTATATGAACTTTTTCATCCTATATTAAAATCAAATAATATTAGTATTATAGAATCATTATCTATACTATAATGGGATGAAAATATAGTGACTCCAATGTTATGATACACCCTCACATTTATTTTATGAAAAATAATAATGTGATTTGTTTGTGTGTGTTCATACTACCACCTATGTGAAGAAATATACATCGTTTTCCATCACCACTTATCATGGCTAGTAATAAATATACTCTCAAAATATTTGTGATATATTTATTTATATGATTTTTATTATCATAAATGATCTTATAACATATTTCTTTCCTCATTCTTTCAAAAAATTATTCCATCATCTCTATATAAATGTGGACTATTTCCTCTATATAATGATGCATTCTACTTCATACAACCACCATAATAGATGATTTTTATTTACATTTTTTTAGAATATATGAGATAAGTTATTACTAAATATCATGAAATTTTTTATTAATGGTAAAAATGGTGTAATTATTATTATAAGGTATTCTATAGACATTAGTAAATATCAAGATATTAGTTCATCATTATTTTCATCTCCAAAAAACATTGTTACAACTCAAATTTGATTAAATTATTACATTATAGTTCTTAAAAAGTAATGAATTCCATTATATTTATTATTTTAGAGAAAATTAAAAAAAATTATATGAATAAATACATACATTGAACATGTCAAACTATTAATTATATAAAATATACATGTGAAAAAATAGGTAAAAACTAACCAATTTACAAGTCGATATTGACTAAAAATGAAATATATAAATAGATTTAGGTGTGAATGTGTTTCTATAATTAAATATTGAGATTGAAATGCTTCAAATAAATGGTATTGAATCACTTTGGGGTCAATCATGGGAATCTGAAGGGGTTTCATAGAATAATTATCTAAATTATTTAGTAAAATCCATTCATACATAAATATAAAATTTTTGATTTCTTCAATCTTATAATTAATCATTTTTAAATTTTGTTTCAATTTTTTTCATGGGTTTATCACTTCATTTCATTAATAAATACATACCTGAAAAAAATTTATTGGAAAAAAAAAGCATATTGATGGTATGGATAACTCACTTTATTAATAGTGATTCATTGTTTCCATGTATAATTCTCCCATTTCACTAATGTGGTGCCATATTTTTGGGAATTACAATATGTATTATTTACAAATATCATGATTCTTCTTACAATTTAAAAAATAAAATTTAGTTATTTCTTCAAAATTATTTTTTCGAACCAAGTTTTATCAATGTATTGAAAAAATTGATTCCATATTTTCATAATATAATGATTCATCTTCTAATATTTATTTATTTTTAGAGAATTATACCTTTTTAAAAATTAGTTACATTAAATCTTTATAATACGGTTTTCAGGTCTCTTCTGATTCAATCAACAGATTTTACTCTGAACATGTTCTATACTTATTTAATAAGAGTGATTAAATGGTATTATGAAAACTTTTATATTTTCACATTAATATTTCATCCTATGTTTATTAATCAATAAATGTGGTTACCACCTCTATATTGTATTATTATAGGTTTCTTTTATAACATTATATTTTTATATCATATTATTCCAGATGTTCTATTAATGTGCTCTGTTAAATAATATAATTTTTTTCCATGGGTTTATTATGATATGTTTATCATTGGTTTTATTAAAAAAAATATGTGTAGTTAATTATAGGTGGGGGCCAATATATCCCTCTAATGAATTGGCTTGTGTAAATATATCATGTGATAGAAAGTGGTAGAAATATTTTGTTTTTTAATGCGGGTGTGGGAATAATTGGTTTGCTCACATTTTATGGATAGGAAACAACGTGTTATTTTAAAAATCCATGATAATAATATATTTTCACTCAATGGTTTTCTTATTCTAATGGTTATGTCAAACTTCAAATTTTTGTACAATTTTATGAGACATATATAACATGATATCCAATATATCTTGTTTTTTCATTACTATGGATTATTTTAAATTTATTTTAAACTATTATATCATTCTCACATATTTCATATTTTCTAATATTTATTTTGAGCCACATTATAAATTTTACCCTTCTATAATGATTTCTTAGGATATTAAACTTCTCCAACAGGTTTTATGATTTTGGTCAATGGAATTATTCTCTTTTTTAAGATATTTATATCTCCCCTTGTTTTCTATTATTTTTTTGATCAAAAGCATTATGATACATTGTTTTTTATTATGAATTTATGTTCAAATATGTTATTTTTTACATCCCTACGTTTATGCAGACGATTATATCATGAGAAATGTCTGAATAGGTCAAGAGGATACTAATTATAGATTATATTTTTCTAGTTTTTTTACATAGTATTTTTTATGTAGCGAATTTTCAATAAAATAAACAACCAGGTTATATGATTTTGAGATAGTTTGTTAGTTTTACTATATAAAATATGATATCAATATATTACTTATGTATTGATTATCTTGGTATTCTCAATAAATCATTATTTATTACAATTTTTTTCTTTCTAATAATTGTAGTTGAAGGATTTTTTTTCATTTTCCTAATGGATTTTATATTTAATACAAATGATTACGTAAAATATGATTCATAATTAGATTCATGAGTAGTTATTGAGTGGGGTGATGTATTAATGTTCTATGAGTATTTAAAGTAAAATGTTCTTCTTTATTATGTTTTCTTTAAAATTTGTGTATCTTATTCAACATTATAAATTAATTTTGAATGGTGTTGATGCATGTGATCAATCTCCCTGAATATATTCTATAATATAAGGTTATCATATGAATGTTGTTCGTATTGAAATATTGGTGTTTATTTTGATTTATTATGATACATTTTAGATGTTTTTATGTGTCGAATCATCAATATTTTTATTCTTTTCTACTTGGGTTTCATTATTCTATATTCAAGTGATGATGGATCTTGGTATTTTTCTATCATATTCTTTCTTCTCGAACATTGTCTGTTATCTACAAAAAGTGTCTTGATGTGGAGAACATTCAATACCCATTTTGGTACTTAAAATTATTTTATTTAAATGTATATTTTTCTATTTCATGTTTTTTTATTTTATTGGTCATTTAATGGTGTTTTTATGGAGGTTAATGAAGCCACTAAGAGTTGGAGTCTAGTTCTGAAAGAATTCATATTTTAGATATTGAAGGATTCATGATAATCATAGACCTCTCTTTTGTTATTCTTTATGATAAGGGGTGGTCTTTTTGAGTATCCGATACATTGTTGAGGTATTTATAGAAGGGTGGTTTAAATTAGAATAATTAATTTTTATAATGTTGAAGGATGAATAAAATTCCATAAATGTTAGGCTTCAATGAGATACATCATGTGTATGAGTAGGTTTTGGGTTTTCTGTAACGGTTATTATGTAGTTGCATAAGGGCAGAACATAATGGTTTCAATGTGTTTTGTTGGGGTTTAGTGGGTTGTTAAAAAAATATAAGGGATTGTTACATCATTTATATATTATTGAACATGTCTCTACATCATATTATAGAGGTCTACGCTATATTATAATAGGTTTTTTGGGACAATAGTTCAAATTTATCATGTTGATCCATTATATTGTTTCTAGTCTATGTCATTGAGGGTGCCTATTGGAGGATTGTAGTCCATATCTATCATGTGGAAAAAACCATGGCCCTACTTATTGGGGATAATCAATTTCATATACCATAGAGATACATCTCATGGGGAGCCTAAGAGGGAAATCACACCATAGATCACATGCTTAATGATGGAGAACCCTACCAAGATGTTTAAATTTGTTGAATTCCCTTTTTACACATTAAAATATTATTTTTGTTTTTCAATATTTTATACCCTATTATGGTTTAACTTGTCTTGGATCATGATGTGGAATTTCTCTATCACATATACCTGACTTATATTCCTCTCATACATCATTTTCTAGTGGTTTTCAATTTGCATGACATCAATTTTTCCTTTTTTATTTTTTTCAAACCTTGTTACCCTCTCCAATTTTTTTTAGTTAATAAACCATAGCTAATACAAGAGATAAAATTATGGTTTTTGGTGGAAAACCCTTTTTGTTTTGTTTTCTTCTAGATCATTTGGATGGCCACTGAAAATTAATTGAGGATTAGAAATTAATGTCAAAATCATCATACATTAATTCCATTAAATCATGCAAGTGGAGTTTCTATATTTTATTTAATGGAATTCTAATTTGTGTATTTAGGTTTCTAAATGATTTATTGATGATGTCATGCAAATATTTTGAAGTTAAAATAGATATTTATTGTATTTCAATTGGATTATTAACATTGAATAAAAAGGGTATTTCATGTGGGTTGTTTTCTAAAAAGATTTCGGTATGAAATGTTTTTGTAAATATATATTAATATCATGAAATAAATAGTTATGATATTTAAAAATGAATATTACCCCACATTTATCTTGAAGTGTGTGTGATTATGTTTTAAAAACTATTTACCTAAATGAGATTCTTTCATATTTTAGATATTTTTTTAAAATAGTACAATTTTTAAATGGATCTAAAAATATAATGAATGATATTTTATATAATTATTTAAATGTATAATTCTCAAATATGGGTAGAATGAAATAAATTTAATGATTAAATTTCAAACGAATTTTAATTTTTAAAAAATTTATTTTTCACACCTAGTATAATTTTAATAATTGTCATTTTGAACATTGAAAAAGATTCATCCAAATTTTTTATAAAACCATATTCAAAACACCATTTATAATTGATATTATCCTCTAAGGGGGAATACTATTACTAAATTTATGGATAAATTTATGTAGGTTTTTTGTGAGGTAGTTTGTGAGTATGTTATATATATAAATTTTTTTTCTAAGTTGTTCTCTAGACTTATCTGATTACGTAACTCATATTTATGATTGAATGAGAATAAATTTAAAAGATTTAGTAGTATAGTTTTAGATACACTAGATTTTTACACTCTACTAGTGACCCCACATGTGTCAAATATTATAAGAGGTTGCATTTCCATGAATATTATGGGTTCATACTAATCATCTTCCTTGGGTTATTTAGGATGTGTGATAGATCGGGAGTATGAAAAGTGGTCTTTTAAGGCCACGACCATCATAGATTTGGACACAGTGTGATAATCATTACACTAGATGAATTGAAATGGGTCCACTAATTTCTTATAACCATAATATTTTTTGGCTTCCATGACACCATGATCACTGGATACATTTTCATTTCTATAACATTGGTAATATAGTTCCTTGAAATTTTAATTTAGTATTCCCCCACTATGGTTTGTTTATATAAATGGTTGTGTAGTGTGATATAAAAAGTGTATTTATAGAATTTTTATGAAGTATAATTTTATATGTGTGTCTCAATAATGTAATCATAGGTTAATAAATGTTCCTTTTAGTGAGAATTTTTTTTATTGAATGAATGAAAATTTTAAAATGGCTATAAATTATTTGTTGGTTAAATACTATATAATGGTATATGAAAAACCAATGTTAAAGTAATATTTTAGAATAGATTTTTAGAAATTTAAATTGAATTAAATATCACAATTTTTTTGAGTCATACTAGTCATGTATTTCGTCAAATGATTCATATTCCAATTGATACATAAAACCTGCATGATTCTTTTTTTAGCTGCATTAGAATTGGTCATCCCAATTTTGAATGTTCAATTAGTTTTTTTGATGGTTGATTTATGATTAAATGTGTTTCCAATTGGTAACATAGATATTTTTTTTGATAGTATTATATTATTTTTATTTTTTTATACTTGTATATATATATTGAAAACCTGAGTTTAAATTTATTTACTTCTATGTTCGTTATCCATTTTTTCAGCATATAAATTGTTTTATTTTTTTTTTGAACAAATATAAAAGTACCATTAAGGATACAATGGTGTTTTCATCTTCTTATTTATTTCTGATCATGGATGGCATGAATGTCCAATTTCTGGACAAGTCATAATAGATATTTGTGTGGACCTATTTATTATTCCATCTAAATCGTGAAAGTACCTCGGGTATGTTGTAATATAGATGAATTACATGGTCTGACAATGAAAATGTATGGTTTGTGATAGTGTTGGATTCCTTCGCAAAAAAATTATAATCATGTATTTTGATTAAATTTAATATAATAAAACAAATAATTTTATATCTATATATTGTGATCAACGAGTTAAATTTAAAAAAAAAATAGTTTTAAATATGTTATATTTAAAATTATAATAATTATAAAATTATTGAATGTATAACATCCAAAAAATAATTTTTTATTAAATATGAAATTAAATTAAATAATAATAATATTGAATATATTTTGTTTGTAGTAATTTTAAATTTTATGTATATATTTCTATGAGTGTTTCATGTTACACTATAAATTATGTTCTATATTATCCTATTTTACCAAACACAGTGATCATTTTTAGAAAATAAAATTGAGCGAATATTAATTATATCAAATATCATTTAAAAATTAATATTAAATTTAATTATTCTTTATGAACCATTTGATCAAATAATTTATTAATGTTCACTTATAAGTAATTTAAAAACATGTATATCTTACTTAGTATTTAAAAAATAATCTTACACTATATATGAAATAATACATATGTAATTATCAGATCAAACCAATTATAAATAGTATAAATATATTATCCTAGTAAAATTTGATATTTTCATTTTGATTATGTTTTAAAAATAAAATTCATGGTTTTTAGTATGTAATGAATGATAGATAATTCATATTTAATAAGATAAAAACTTGTTCAAACTGTGTTTTTTATAGTCACTGAAAATATTCTATATTTAATCGATACTTGTAATAAATTTTTTTTATTAAAATATATGACTAATGATAATTGGGTCATATTAAAAAAATAAGTTAATAGAAGATGGAACATTTTTTATTGAGGATATTGAATTAACTGGAAAAAATATTTGTATTTGTTAGTATGATATATTTCAATTGAAATTCATAGACCATTACTACAGAACTATATTTCAATCAATTTAAAATGTTTGTAACATTTATTTTTTAAATAGTAATATTTTGGAAGTGGTTTAAATTATACAACCAATAGGGTTTGAAAATCATCAAATACCAAATCCTGTTTTATAGAAACTAATGAAATCCATTGAATAAAACAGTCTTCAAGAAATTATTTTACATTTTTAAATAATTTTAAACATTAAAAACATATTATAAATCGATTAATATTGACAACACATTTTATTGTTTTAAAAATATTACAGTTATAAAAAATATATATGGTCGAAATTATTTTTCTTACTAATTTTAAATAAATAGTATGAATTATATCTAAACTATTATCGATCAATTTTTAAATGAGTATGATTAATGGACATTTTATTGTTATAAATTTACAAAATATCCTTCTATATTTAGGAAATTATATTATACATGACAGGGAAAATTATGTATTTATTAAAACATGTCGGTTTTTATAGTTTTTATCATGGGAGTACTGTAGAAATTGTATTTTTTATTATTGATCATTCTAATCATAATCAAACATTTTTCATGATATTTATATAGATAAAATATTATTTTTATATAAATGAATTTCATAAAAATATTAAAATATGTATATTCCATTTCCTTTCGAATTAAGGATAACAAAATAAAATCTATTTAAAACATTACATAAAATATTCTCTATAATTTTGTGGTCATTTAAGAATCTAATATTTAAATTATTCATAATACATTAATGAATAATATAAATTGTTTTGGGGGATTTATATTGGATAAAAATATGTGTTTGAATTATATAATTTATTATGAGTTTTGATATTTTCTCAGTCTAGTAAAATTTCACATTTTTATTTAGTATGTATTTTAAAGAGGATTTTATTCACATTTTCTTTTTATGTAGATCCCTATAGTGATTCCAAAGTTAATTTCAAAATCATTCCTATAATGATTGATAAAAATGATTTTTACCTTAAATATAATATCACATCACCCCATTATGATTTTTTTGGGAAATAACATTCATTATTATCATAATAAAAATAATTATCATATACCGAATTATTTTTTAAAACACGTTTAATTGATTAAAAAATTTTGAAAGGGGAAAAGAATATGTTTTATTTAGATGTATAAAATAAATTTTTGTAAAATCATTGGATAGAGTATTATTCCACAATTGATCTTTATATATTAAATTTATCCTATATATATACTAATAAATATAAAAAACAAGAATTATAAGTTATTTTTATTTTAAAGGAAAATAAATTGGATTATATTTGGATAATGATATAAAAAAGTCATTCTATAGACTTGGTTTTTAACCATATAATATTTTAGAATATTTCTATGAATACTTCCGAAGCTAGGAGCTGAGACGGTGTGTGACGCTGAGGCCCATTGGGCACATAATAAATTATAAAAAATAATATGTATATTTTAAACTATTCCATTGATGAGAATGAGATATCTTTTAAATAGTTGATTCGATCAGAAAATTGTGAAGACAGTAGGGTCAAGAACATGGTGTTAACCTATGAATAACATAAAAGAAAATAGGAAGACATGTTCGGTCCACTTAATCTATGGAAATACATTAATTTGATGAATTAATTTATTTATTCATTCATTAAGTATCTCAAACATAAATAACTCTCAAACGATAACTTGGATAAGAAATATAATGCCACAGCTGAGTCTAGAGCATGGTGTTTATGCTGGATGGGACATTTATTTTGTGAGCATTTCCCATATGTATAATATACCATTGAGGCCATGATTAAAAAAAATTAATTTCATTATTTTATCCCGAACGCCAAATCAAATAAATTTTTAATGGTGACTCATATTGGAAACCTAATACCACCATTGATATTGTAATTGGGTGTTTTCCCTATCGGTGACCTCAAGAGAGAGGGTCAAAGAGGTTCATATTCAGCGATCGCTAGATGTCTCCTAGAAATAATATTTTAGAGAAATGTGCTATAGTTAGCTCATTTCTATTATGGGCAGTAGAGCTCTGTCCATTTATTTTTAGTGAATATTTGATGTCCAAACTTCATTGGATCACAAAAAATTATCATGTTCATGTATAACAAAGCACAATGAACATGATTACTGAACAAAAAAATCTAAGTAGGATTTCTATTTTAGATTCCACACCTCCCTGACTAATGAATTCATTTTTTTTCTGACTTCTTCATGATTTCACTGCATTAAAACCCTTTGTTGATGGGTGGACTATCAACGACCATCGCTTGTTTAATTTATAGATCATCTTTTATTTACTTTCATCACATTCTTCGATGGTCAACATTTCAACACACTGAAATGACATCATATCTTCGAGAAGAGCATTTTAATGTGATGTTTGTGATCCATGGATTCCGGATATACGACAACATTGTGTTATAGCCACTGTAGGAGGATAGCAGTGAGTGGAAGCGATGAAAATATTCCGTGGTGTCGAAAAAACAACGAATCCTCAAACATAGGCTAGTGCTGTGAATATATCATCATGGGGATTTATATCTGGTCCTATATTGAGGAACCCAAATCCAATATCGGACCCGTTTTCTTAGCATTGAGGCGATGCTGATGGACTGTAGAAGTCCCGCGGTGGCCGATAGTGGTAGTGGCTCTGGGAGGTAGGAAGCTACTATTGCGCCGCCACATGGAGGAGGCCACAGTTAGTATGTAGTGTTGGTTGGGAGATGGTCCATGTAGGGTGATCCGGTTGTGGAGGTCAGCTACCAGCAGGCGGGGGAACCCATTGGACATTTTTGGTCATGCCTGAATGGGCATTTAGGATAGGCGCAGGTTCAAATTATTATATGTTCTAATCCGTGCATCTGATTCTGGTGTCTTATATAGAAACACGTACCACCATTCATGGTTGAACTTTTTAGACTGGTTCTCAAATATTATATATTTGGGTTGTGCCATGGATCTATTAATCTACATAGTTTGATAAAAATAATATAATAATTATTATTCGGGAAACTTGTATCGGACCATACGTTTCCATACGATGTCCATTTGATGTGACGTCAAAGGCTTTGTAACCCTTTAGTGGAGGTAGAAATTTAAAATCCTATTTAAGGAACATAATTTTAATTGGTGGTTCATACCGAAAAAGGATCTATTTGGGTATTTTTAGTGAAATGTAGTTTCTTCACCGCAAGTCTGATTCATCCGAATTAATAGTCGACCCTATTAATTTTTTCACTACGACCTGGACTGTGTGATCCGAATGATTAATTGGGGCCATTTTTAGATGAATGTAAGTGGAATTATTTTTTCACCCTCTGAATCAGAAGTGGAGCACCATGTGCTTGATTTATTTATGTCTAGAGGTTCCTTGTACTATGAGAGTTCACTAAATATCCTTGGGGTAATTGATCATAGTTTGGTATACAAGTATGACAAGGTAGGCGGTAAGGTTAGGAGGTGGGGTCACACATACTGTGGGCCCCAAATTTGTTTTATGGTAGTTAAGGAATCTTTGACCTCTGGTATCTCTTTTTTCCGAACTCAAATTTTGGCATGCTAGTAGCCTATCCCTATTGTTTTTCTACGCATTACATGATGGTGCCCAATATAGTGTATTTTTAGAAGTGATTTCATATGTTCCAAGTGTGGAACCTATTCGGGGTGATACCAAGTGATTGATGGGTAGTACCTAAATTATTTACAATATATACTATCCACCGGGGATGGATATAGAATTAGCGGCTTACCCTATAGTGGGGTGGGTAGTGGAGTTCGCCATTTAATATTCAGGACATACCCTCCTTCGTGGATGGATAATTGTGTACACCTTTTTATCTTCAGGGCATACCCTCTAGTGAGGATGGGTAGTGGAATTCCCCAATGACACTTTTGGGGTCACCCTCTAATGTATTACCCTTCAGAGGGGCTGGGCAGTGGAATTCACTAATGATAGTACCATTATCACACTCCAATAGGGCTGGGTAGTGGCTTCTTGACCTTGATACAAGATCATTCAATTTTGTTGATCAGTGAATATAAAAGTTTTAATGAACCATTGGACTTGGGTGAAATATGTATGATTTTCTAACCGAAACAAATCCTTTTGACGTGACGTAACCCATGATGGAGAGATAGCGCCCCCCAATTCAGATAGTATCAATTTAGGATGATTGAGTCCATTTGACTTGTCATTCAATGTAGACGCGAGGGATGTTGGTCATCATAGTTGGTTTCTTATGGAACATTTCAAAACACTATTTCTTGGCTGACATATGTGATAGATATCCCCTTAAACACTCATTTGGGATTTCTTTATCTGAGCATACATATATATGATTTTTCGGTACTCACTCCTTGGGATTTGGTTACTATAATACCCGGATAGGCAATGATGCATGGGGTATGACAAATTCTTTCCATGCCTTGTTTTTCATAGTTTCATGAGTCGAATATTCTACTATAGGTGGAAAATAATTGATAATAAGTTCATCTTCTCACCATTTCTAGATTATTGTGTTTGAATATGCTTAAATTACTCAGTTTAAGGGGTTGAATTGTACTCATTTATTATACCTTATTCATACTTCCACTCCTCTATTCAGTAACACTTATCTTCCCCCTTAAGCCTTTAGGTCATTCTATATAGTATTCTTGGACTATTTGTTGTGGCTGTAGCATGGGATCTTGGTGAGGGGCACTATTAGTACATTACATTTCCACCTGTTGTCAGGTTGTGGATATTTACTGCATAGACCTGTATTTCTTCCCCTTCCCTTTTAGTTTAATTTTCAGCAATACTACTATTAATAGGTTGATGCATGTTCTGGAATATTTATTGAATTATTGTATCAATATGTTTTTATCTATATGGACTTTTTCATTGAGATGCTTGTGTGTGTGTGTGTGAAAGTTATAAAAAAAATACTCCCCATGTTTATTTGTCCATTACTGCAAATTTTCATTCCCTATCATATAGATGCGAGCTTGGTATAGATGCGGATCAGGTGCCGACATGGGTTAGGAAGAGAGAAAGAGGAATCCTGTGTGGTTTGACCCAAGAGATGTAGTTTGAATGTCTCCATAAAAATGTATTTAATGGGTTTAGAGGGAATAATGTCTTTTTTTTCAAGAGTGTCTCTAATATAATAACGTCTAGTGATGGTATGGGGAGCGACACAACAATTAACTTGGACCTTGATTACCTACAAGTATACCCGACATGATGAGACATATGTTGTAAGAATCTATGGTACATGCATCATGTAGGATTGAGTCTTTGGCTTTCCTTCTTGATTCTGCTCCCCGTAGTTGTATATATATAAATTTATTCCAATATGAGAATTATAATATTTGATGGATTCGTGACACCTCCACAATGACAAAAAGAAATGATATCCTCTCAATTTCATGATGGAGACCGTATGATATTGGAGTCCATAGTTCAGGGTCCATCATGCGATCCAATTCCCCCTTTAAGAAGGTAGTATCCCATCCACCCTTTAAGGAGTAGTTAATTATGTAAACACCCTTAAATTTCAAGTAATATTTTTCATAAATTCTCTGGGATTTTACGAGTACACAGTTTCTGATGGCACCTGATTCTGAGACCCGGTGTGCCTGGAATCAATTTCCAAAGTTTATCTCGGGTATGTTTAGTGAACGAATGAATGGGTTTTTCTATCTTTTGAACTGGTGCTCGAAATTGAAATCTGAGGGCACCGATGGAACTATAATGCTTGAAATTGATTAAAAGGACCTTTATCGAAGATGCGACTTCATGGGAAGAATTGATTAAAAAATGTGGATTAAAAAAAATTAAAATTGTTTCACAATTTTATTACTTTTTCTAAGTGGTTATATCCTAGGTGTGGGAGTTGGCATGTGACCCACTAGTTACTAACTACCCATGAGAGGATTAAGGTTAGGTGGGTCCCACACGAGCCCAACCCTTTACATTACCTAACTCCCCCTTTAATGTGAGTAACTCCTCTCTCTCACCCTCATTAACATGCCAACATAACACCCAATTAATTAGATAACTCATGTTTAATTAATTATGTAATTTTTTTTAAATTTTGTAATTTGAAATTCATTCCATGAATTAATAAAATAATATGGGCCTTATTTTATTTTCGGGATGGATTGTTGTGTGAAGAATTTGGGGATAAATCTCTAAGTCCATTGGAAGAACTTCATCCTCCCATGAAGAAAGTCACTCTTCAACGAAGAATGCCAATTATCCAATGAAGAACATTGACTCAGAAATTCTGGTTTTCTTTACCCTGTTCTTCCTCCGCGACAAGGGATGAGACACTTACAATGACATAATCGACGCCATCGTCCGCAGTGATTGAGAATCACGAACTTCCTTCGAGGTAGGGTTTTGTTTATAAATGAGCAATTTTTTTTCCTTCCATGTTATTGGTTCTCTCTATAAAATTTTCTATCTAACTAATGCGGAAGGAACCCTTCCAAACTAACACGATTCGATTCCTCCGATGTTCTTGTTTTATGGTGTTCTCCTACCGTTCTTGAACGGTGAATCAAGGCATGTTTTTGGAGCCAATCGGAGGCCTGAAAACATTGGAAACGACCACAGAACATCAGTAAATCCTTGGAGAAGATGTTTTGTAGAAAACGGATCATCGGAAAAAATAATGGATGCCTTAGGAGGTGTGATGGCTAGCAACGTTGTTTTTGGAAAATTCCAGAATACACGGCGTGTCCTTCCAAAGCACACGCCGTGTAGTACAAGCGTTCAACGGAAAAAGTAACGGGCAACAGAAGAAGTGACACACTACATGTGACACCGGTAACACGGTGTTTACTATCATCATAGTTTGGAAGAGGATACTTCAATGGACATGTCGTGTATTTGAGAAAAATACACGGACATGGACCAAAATACGGATCCACGAGAAACGTCATTTATTATCTTCATTGAAAGGAAGAAGTTGCTTTGTGAGGCTCGACATGTAATCTGGGAGATACACAGACATGGGCAGAACCACACGGCCACATGGAATGGCATGTACTACCACCACCATGGAAAAAGTGGCCTCGCGAGGTTCGCCGTGTAATCTGGAAAAATACAGACACAGGAAGAAACACACAGCCAAGCGGAACGACGTGTATTATGGAAATGCACGAACATATGGTGGAGTACACGGGCATGTAATCCACCACATGTCCAGGCATGGCCAGTGCACATGGAACCGACTATAGAGATTTGGACAGGACTTGTAACCATACTACACGCTGTATATTTTCTTATTTACACGATCATCCCAACGAAACGGACTATATCACACGGATATTACCTGGTGTCTTATGAAACAGTGTGTATCGCTTATCTACACGCTGTGAACTTTTGGAAAATGGCTTTGTCATCTTGTTGTCTGTGAGATGGGCATGGTTTGCTTGTTTTTCCCCCTATAATGTGGGACAGAACTACGGGATACATCAATTCTGGTCTTTCTGACAACTGATGTATCGTTCATTGACTCGAGGAGCAGACCCTTTGGATATCGAGCGTGTTGTGTGCGGTAACCCTAGAGCTAGCTGCTACTACGATGACAATGACGACTGTACTTGGATCCTACGTGGGTTCGGTAGGAAGGAAGACTTTAATTGGTTCTTCCGTGGGTTCAGCAACGATGACGACTGTACTTGGATCCTACATGGGTTTTGCAGCGATGGTTATTATACTTGGATCCTATGTGAGTTCAGCAGCGATGACTTCTGTACATGGATCCAACATGGGTTCTCCATGGGGGATGATTTAAGGGCTACATATATCATCTACACCCATATTCGTGAGTAGTATAACAATTTGACATGAGTCTTGACTTTCAGTCATTATCTTTGATATGATTGACCTGCTTTCCTGTGTGGATTGATTTGTACATTCCTATGTGGACTGGGTTGTGATTTCCTGTGTGGAATGGGTTGTACTTGGAATCGGAGGATGGAGCCAAACTGTAATTGATGAATTAGGTATATGTATTGTCATATACCTAAGTAGAGTTGGTTAATACTTCGTGTTTGTATCCTTCCTTTGGGGTTTATCCTTTTTGGATTCTGGGAGACCTTCAGGGGTCTCGGGGTCCCCACTGAGTATTGTATACTCACCCCTGCATGGGCTATGTCCACACTATGTTGTGTTGGTTGTAGATGATGGACATTGCTGATCGTGGTTGAGGGATGTGGAGCGTTACTATACCCGGAGGTGGACTATCAGGCGGGACGTACACGGAGCGGACGGCCGGACCCGAGGAGATGAGGAGTCCTTATGTACCCACCCTTTAGGTGGGATAGCCGGAGGATGACTTGGTGGTTGCTGATTTACTTTACTGTGGCTGTACTTTTTTTCAGTTGTACTATACTTTGAGTTGGGTTTTTATTCTAGCCCATTTACTTTTCAGCACTTACTTTGTACTCAGTTTACTTAGTGGTTACTACAATTTTCGTACTCTGTTGTGTTTCCTTCCTTATATAAAGACAATTCCTTCCTATTTATCGGGATTTACGCCATTGGTGCTAGTCGCTATCCCCTGGCCTATGGAAGGCGGGCATGGGGTAATCATGACATGGGCCCCAAGGACGGGTCGTGAAAAATTGGTATCCGAGAAGTCGTTTCTACCACAGAACACAAGACTCTGATAATTTCTTCTATGTGAAGCAATAGTGTTTAGGGAATTGAGTGTGGTTATCTGTCCAGGGAGTCCATTGTTGGTGTGGTGGCTGACGTATCAATACACCAGGACCCTGACTTTTGATTTCCGACTCAGTGGATGAAAACCTTGATTGCATTTATATTTCAAATGTTTTCATCATGATTACAATTTGTCAGCTCACTAGGTATATATTATTAACCATGGAACACCTGTTGTTTTTCAGGATTACACCACATAGGTAGCCAGCTAGGGTTCCGAGCTTTGTGCGAGATGGTAGCCCACCGAGTGATGAGGCCTCGGTGCAAGGCCCCATTACAACGGAAGCACCGGCGGTACCTCTACCTGTCGTGCCACCGATGACACCAGCCCCAGCAGTCGAGAGTGCACGTCACCTAGGTGCCCTGCACGAGTTTTAGCGTCACAGGTCTCCCAGGTTCTGTGGAGAGATGGACCCTCAGGATGTCGAGGATTGGTTGTAGGCTGTTGTCTGTGTTTTTATATTATTAGGGACACCAGATGACCTAATGGTGATCCTGGCGGCCTTTCTCCTACACGCAACAATAGGTAGATGGTGGATCTTGATGCTCCAGGTGACAAACGAGGCATCACTACATTGGACGGACATCGAGAGCCTCTTTCGCTCAAAGTTCATTCCAGCCACCATCCATGTGGTGTGCATCCAAGAGTTACTATAGCTGCGGGAGGGCAGAATGACAGTAGCCCAGTACACGGCAAGATTTACCAACCTCTCGTGCTACTCCACGAACATGGTATGGGACCCATTAGGCCAGGCCTAGACCATCGAGTAGGGACTGAGGAATGAGATCAGAGATTTGATGATCTCCCTCAGCATTTTGACGCAGTTAGGAGTACTGGAGCAAGACTTACTTGTGAAGATCTTCCTTTCTGAGCCTACGCCTTTAGCGAGGCCTACTACAAGGCGACACGTGGTAGAGTCTTCTACAACCGGGAGTAGACAGATGTTGCAGAGGTCCAAGCAGACCAGGACATCATGTGGGTGACCACACGCTACTGGTATGGAGGTGCGGGTCACACGCAGTAGAGCCAGTCGTACGAGAGGCAGAGAGTGCTATGCATGCGGAGGGTAGGACCCTATGTCTTGTGACTTCCCATCCTTCCATGTAGAGGAGAAAGAGATGGTTGAGGGACTACCCAGGCAGAGGGAGAGGTTTGACCGTGGTGGACACATGGAGCATGCAGACGAGGCTGAGGAGCTGGCTGAGAAGTAGGTGGAGGGCGACGCTTTGAGGCTCTACCACCACCACCACCAGGTGGTTCACCCCGACCATAGGGAGCTGGCGGATAAAGGAAGGCTCAGATTCAGGCAGTGGAGGCCTAAAACCATGGAGCACCTGATATGTTTCGAGGTACTATCTGTGTCTACTACACCCTTGCTGCAGTTCTTATAGACACAGAAGTGAGTCATTCTTTTATTTCCACTGCACTTGTTCAGAGCTTGATGATCCAGACATTGTTGTTGGATCGATCCTTACGGCTAGTGACTCATACGAGAGCAGACTAGACAATTACACACTGGTGCCAGCAGTGTGAGCTTAATCTATGAGGCGATAGCTTCAGCTGGGATCATCTTGTAGCGAAGTCAAGGCCTTCTGACATCATCTTGGGCATGGATAGGTTATCTACGATCCATGATCTGATCTATTGTATTAATCACAATGTGCGTTGTGTCCGCATAGATGGGAGTAGGTTCACCTTCATCGGTGAGAAGGGAGCCTTTGTAGTGCAGGATGGACTCACGCAGAGGAGAGGACAGCTGATCACTTATCATTTGGCTAGCCCCATCCTAGGAGTAGTTGACTTGCGGAGTTTGATTTTCCCTGTTGTGGTGGATCAGTATGCAGACGTTTTTCCTGACGATGTTCCAGGACTACCTCCTCACAGAGTGGTAGAATTCTATATTGACATGTATCCCGAGAAAACCTTGATATCTACTCCAGCATATTGGATGGCCCCTACTGAGCTTTGAGAGCTACGTGTATAGCTGGAGGACTTGTAGGGAAAGGGATTCATTTGACCCAGTGTTTCACCATGGGATTCCCCGAATTGTTTATCCATGAAGGTGGACGAGAGCTTGTGAATGTGTACCTTCGCCTGAACAAGGTGGCCATGAAGAACAAGTATCCACTTCTGAGGATTGACGACCTCTTTGATCAGCTCAAGGGAGCACACTGGTTCTCGAAGATAGAACTCAGGTTGGGCTATCATCAGCTCAGAGTTCGAGATGATAATGTGAAGAAGACGTCATTCGGGTGTCGTTATGGCCACTATGAGTTCTTGGTTATTCCTTTCGGTGTAACCAATGCTCCAGTAGTGTTCATGAGTATCTTGAATAGGATCTTCCAGCCTTACCTCGATTGATTTTTCATTTTCTTCATCGATGACATATTTATTTACTCGACTATTGAGGAGGAGCACGCCTACCACTTGCGGGTTGTACTGGACACACTCCGAGAGCACCAGCTTTATGGTAAGCTCTCGAAGTGCCATTTCTAGAATCGGGAGGTCCACTTATTGTGGCATGTTATCTCTGAGGCTGGAGTTGTGGTGGATCCAATGAAGATCGAGGCATTAGTAGCATGGGAGTCACCCAACACCGTGACAGAGGTGTGGAGTTTCCTAGGTCTAGTTGGGTACTATCGGAGATTTGTGCCATACATCTACAAAGTTGAAGCATCACTTTCATCTTTGATGAAGAAGGGGAAACCCTTCATGGGGTCAGATAGATGTCAATAGAGAATCCAGTAGCAGAGGCAGAGATTGACCAGTGCACCCATCTTGGGGCTACCGGAGGAAGGCATAGGGTACGTAGTTTTCTGCGATGCATTAAGGACAGGACCCGGGTGTGTCCTGATGCCGGAGCGGGCAGTGATCGCTTATCGTTCATGACATTTGAGGCAACAAGAGCAGAACTACCCTACCAATGACCT
Source organism: Viscum album (assembly GCA_963277665.1). Lineage (NCBI taxonomy): Eukaryota > Viridiplantae > Streptophyta > Magnoliopsida > Santalales > Viscaceae > Viscum > Viscum album. The sequence goes on from OY728126.1 coordinate 957,259,099, forward strand.
GTAGTTAGCAGCAGTGGTTTTCGCCTTATAAATGTGGCGGCCCTATCTGATGGGCGAGTGCTTTACAGTCTACTCTGACCACCAGAGTCTCAAATACATCTTCTCGCAGAAGCACCTGAAACTGAGACAGCAGCGATGGATCAAGTACCTCTAGGACTATGACTTTGAGAAAGTCTATACTCTTGGGAAGGTGAACGTAGTAGCTGATGCTCTCAGCAGTAGGTCTGGCATTCAACTACTTGGAGATGAAACAAAGCAGCTAGCCACACTGCGCATATCCTTCGTGGATAGAGATAGGGAAACCTTTCTACATTTACTCACTTTCACTCCTCCACTACTTCTGCGAGTCTGGGAGGCACAACGTGGGGACGTTGACTATGAGATGTGACATGCATATATTTCCACAGGATGGGCACGTGATGGATTTTCTATAGGAGTAGAGCACATCATACTCTTCAGGGGACATACCATGTTACAAGTTGAATTATAGGAGGAGGTGATGAGAGAGTTTAACACTTCCTCATTAGCGGTACATCCAGCAGTAGTGATGATGTACCAAGATCTCAGACAATAAACCTGGTGGCCGGTTATGAAAAAGGTTGTGGGAGAGATCGTTTCATGATGCCTCACCTCTCAGCAGGTGCAGGCAGAGCACCAGGCACCGGCAGGCTTGGTACAGACCATAGAGGTCCCGGAGTGGAAGTGGGATGGGATATATATGGATTTTGTGACAGGGAATCCATGTAATTCCAGAGGACATGACTCCATCTGTGTGATTGTCGACCGACTCACCATGTCAGACTACTTCTTACCTATCAGAGTGCAGGGCACAGTGGAGAGCTTGGTATGCCTCTACATTCAGGAGAACTTACGGCTTCATGGTGTTCCATCGTCTATCGTCTCTGATCGTGACAATCACATTATTTCCCGGCTTTGGAAGGGGTTGTAGGAGGTATTTGGGACGCAGCTACGCCTGAGCACCGCCTTTCACCCTCAGACTGATGGCCAAATGGAGAGAACCGTTAAGAAACTCAAGGACATGCTCCATGCATGTGTCCTTGACTTTGGTCGTAGTTGGGAGGATCACCTACCCTTGGTGGAGTTTGTGTACAACCAGAGCTACCACTCCACCATCGGGATGGAACCATACAAGGAATTGTGTGGCTGACCTTTCAGATCACATCTATGATGGACAAACCATGGGGGGTCAGTACTCGTAGGACCAGAGATTGTTCAGGCTACGACAGAGAAGGTGCAGATCATCCAAGAGCGGATGAGGACTGCACTGAGTCGACAGAAGTCCTATGCTGATAGGAGGTAGAGAGCACTGGAGTTTGAGGATGGGGACAATATTTTCATACGGGTCTCAGCACGACGTGGATTACTGATATTTGGTCAGGGCGACAAGTTATCTCTGTGCATCATCGGACCATTCTAGGTTCCCAAAAGGATAGGCGAGGAGGATTATTGCCTGGCTCTTCCAACTCAGTTGCACCAGGTTCACAACGTCTTCCACCTATCACAACTGAGGATATATGTGCACGACTCGACGCTTATAATTGATAACATGGAGCTGGACATTGATGATGGGGCGACATTAGTGGAGGGCACGGTGGAGATAGAGGATCGCCAGAAGTGGGACCTACATGGATGATCTATTCCTCTAGTGTGCATCAGGTGGTAGCACGAGAACCTCTAGGAGAGCACATGGGAGCAGAAGGCTCAGATGCGTGCATATTACCCTCATTTTTTCCCTAGGTTATGATGTAGCTTTACAGGGATGTAAATCCCTGAGGTGGGAGTAATTTAAAGACCCGTAAATTTCAAGGAAATTTTTTTCTTAAATTCATTCGGATTTTACGAGTATGCAGTTTCTGACGGAACCTGATTCTGAGGCCCGGTGTGCCCGAAATCAATTTCCGAATTTTAGCTTGGATGCGTTCAGTGAACTAATGAGTGGGTTTTTCTATCTTTTTGAACCGGTGCTCGGAATTGAAATCTGAGGGAATCGATGGAACCGCATCACTGGTACTTGCTTAAGAGGACCATTATCGAAGATACGTCTGTTCGGGAGGAGTTGATAAAAAATGTGGATTAAATAAAAAAAGTAAAATAAAATTGTGTTACAATTTTATTTTTTTTCTAAGTGGTTATATCCTAGGTTTGGGAGTTGGGGTGGGATACACTAGTTACTAACTACCCATGAATGGATTAAGGTGAGGTGAGGCCCACATGAGCCCAACCCTTCACATTCCCTAACTCCCCCCATTATGAGAGTAACTCCTCTCTCTCACCCTCATTAACTTGCCAAAATAACACCCAATTAATTAGACAAATCAAGTTTAATTAATTAAGTGATTTTGTTTTTGAATTTTGTAATTTGAAATGCATTCCATGAATTAATAATATAATATGGGCCTTATTTTCTTTTGGGGTTGGCTTGTTGTGTGAGGAATTTGGGGAGAAAGCTATAAGTCCCTTGGAATAACTTCATCCTCCCGCAAAGAATGTCACTCTTCAACGAAGAACACTAATTCTCAAACGAATAATGTTGACTCGGTGATTCCAGTTTTCTTTACCCACTTCTTCCTCCACGACAAGGGAGGAGACACCAACGACGACGGAATCGACACCATCGTTTGCGGCGCTTGACAACCACGAACTTCTTTCAAGGTAGGGGTGTGTTTAAGAATGAGAAACGTTTTTTTTCTTCCATGTTATTGGTTCTCTCTAAACCATTTTCTATCGAACTAATGTGGAAGGAACCAGACCAAACTAACATAGTCTGATTCCTTCGTTGTTCTTTTTGTATGGTGTTCTCCTACCATTCCTGAGCGGAGAATCAAGGAATGTTTTCAGAGCCGATCGGAGGCCTGAAAACAACGAAAATGACCATATAACATCGGGACGACCAAGGAGCGGATGTTTTGTAGAAAACGGATCATCGGAACAATGAACGGATGCCTCAGGAGGCATGCTGGCCAGCAGCGTCATTTTTGGAAAATTCTAGAATACACGATGTGTACTTCCAAAAGCATACGCTATGTAGTACAAGCGTTCAGTGGAAGAAGTAATAGACATCAAGAGACGTGACACACATCATGAGACATCGGTCACACGGCGTGTACTGTCTACACAGTTTTACAGAGGATACTTCGATGGACATGGCATTTAGTTGAGAAAAAAACATAGACATGGATAAAAATACACATCCACGAGGCACGACGTGTATTATCTTCATTTAAAGGCATAAATTGCTTCATGAGGCTCGACGTGTAATCCGAAAAATAAATGGACACGAGCAAAACTACACAGCCACGTGGAACGACATGTACAACAACCACCATGGGAGAAGCGGCTTCGTGAGGCACAGCTTGTAATCTGGGAGATACACGGACATGGGAAGAATCACGCGACCAAGAGGCACAACATGTATTCCGAAAATGCACAGACACGGGGTGGAGTACACGGGCATGTACTCCACCACACGACAAGGCATGGCCAGCGCACATGGAACCGAACCTAGAGGATTGGACATGGTGTGTAACCATAAAACACGCCCTGTATTTACTTATTTACATGACCAGCCCTGTGACATAGTCTGTATCACATGGGTAGTACCTGGTGTCTGACTAAACGACATGTATCGCTTATCTACACGCCATGTACTTTTGGAAAATGGCTTGGTCATCTTGTTCTCCATGACTTGGGAACATTTATCTTGGTTTTTCCCCTATTATGTGGGACAGAACTTCGGGGTACATCCATTTTGGTCATTGTGACAACTGATGTATTGATCTTTGACTCGAGGAGTGGACCCTCCGGAAATCAAGCGTGCTGTGTGCGGGAACCCTAGAGCTGGTTGTGACTGCGATGATGATGATGACTATGCTTAGATCCTATGTGGGTTCAGCAGCGAGGATGACTGTACGTGGATCCTATGTGGGTTCGGCAGTGATGAAGACTATACTTGGATCTTATGTGGGTTCGATAGTGACGGTTACTGTACTTGGATCCTACGTGGGTTCAGATGCGATGACTTCTGTACTTGGATCATACGTGGGTTCGGCATGGGAGATGATACAAAGGCTACATCTATCATCTCCACCCCTCTTCCTGAGTAGTATACCTGTGTGAGATGAGTCTTGACTGTCAATCATTATCTTTGATATGATTGACTTGCTTTCATGTGTGGATTGAGTTGAACTTTCCTGTGTGGACTGGGTTGTGTTTTCTTGTGTGGAATGGGTTGTACTTGGAATCAGAAGTTTCAGCCGTACTTTCATTGATGAATTAGGTATATGTATATGCATATACCTAAGTAATGTTGGTTAATACATCATGTTTGTATCCTTCCTTTGTTGTTTATCATATGTGGATTCTGGGAGACCTTCAGGTGTCTCGTGGTCCCTACTGAGTATCGTATACTCACCCCTGAATGGGCTATGCCAGCACTATAATGTGTTGGTTGCAGATGACGGACATCGCTGATCATGGTTGAGGCATTTGGAGTGTGAAGGTACCCGGAGGTGGACTATTATGCGAGATGTACACGGAGTGGATGGAAGGACCCGAGGAGCTAATGAGACCATCTGTACCCACCCTTTAGGTGAGATAGTCAGAGGACGACTCAGTGGTTGCTGATTTACTTTACTACTGTTTTACTTTCTTTTCAGTTGTACTGTACTTTCAGTTAGGTTTGTATTATGGCACATTTACTTTTCATCACTTACATTGTACTCAGTTTACTTAGTGTTTACTAAAGCTTACGTACTCTGTTGTGTTTCTTTCCTTATATAAAGGCAATGCCTTCCCATTTATCGAGATTTACGCCTTTGGTGCTAGTCTCCAGCTCCTGGCCAATGGAAGGTGGGCATGGGGTAGTCACATCAGGGGCCCAGAGGGCGGGTCGTGACAAATTCCCTCAATGTTGGTTGAGGATGTGAGCAGTTTGAGCACACTCCGTGAGTTCGAAAACCAGAGAATATTATGGTATGTTGGTGATCCATTTCCTCATTTATTAGAGTATATTCTAGTGTTACTGATTCACCTCATCCGTATTTTTCAGACACCAATATATTAGATGGTGGATTTCACAACCATTCATTTTATATGGAATAACTATTCAATAGTGGATTCTGGTTACTCTGATACACGACGAGTCAACACTCTCATAGGGTGAATTCAAACAATTTTTCCATGAAGAGGACTACCCTTATTTCTAATACTCTGTATGGTTTCTAGAGCTCCATTATTTTTATTTGGGAGGGTTGATGGTGGATGACTATGGGACTAGGTTCACAAAATATTCAAGATACTCTCTATACATGATCCATGATTACTACATATGAGAAAGGATGTTCGAGAAGGGAATCCACTGAGAGATAAATGATATCAGAGTACCATTATGCATCCCCACCTAGGTTAGTGTTCTAGAGCAGGCACTAGTGATATAGGGTTTCTATCCTAGGGGTACCATACAATTGGTTGTGGCGGTAAGTGTAATAGAGATAAGACGACTGCTGCAGCTAGTACAAATAAAATGAAAAGATCTACAAACCTGAGGCCTCCCCGTAATCGAACTCTTGTAAGAATACATATGGGTAAGAGGAAGTGTAGTGTTGGAGAAATGCCTATGGAGGGATTGTGTTATTCTTGTGATTAGATAGGTCTCATGACACGAGGTTGTCTGATTGTCCGTTCTGAGATTTCCATGTTGATGGTAAATGAACTGTCTGGTCTGAGACGATTCCATAATCAGAGATCTCCCTAGATGGGAATGGGTGGTCTCCATTTATGTGGTGTATGCATGGATGTAGGAGGATTTTTGGGTAGTGGATGATGTTATGAGATCCACCCAACACTACAAGTCAACCCATGTAAGGATCATAGATATGGAGGTCTGGGAAATGGGTTGCTGCATGTATTGAATTTTTATAATCCTGGAATGTGATGATAAGAGATATGCCCTTTGTATTTTATACCATTTGCAGTAAAACATGTTATTGGGTGAGGTACACTTTTCTCCATTCTTCTTTCTTGAGTGTTTACCAGGGTGAATTGAGTCTTTGGTGTAACCCGACATATGTGTTGTTCATAGTAGCACTGAATTCCAAAGGAAGAGGGATTCTCCCCCACTTGGACACATTTTCATTATGTTAAAAAAATTACAAGGGAGATTCAGTGCCGCCCAATGTAGATTGAATCAGAGTGTGGGGGATGAGTCCCTATTACTTGTACATTCATGGCAAGGTTTTGTAGAGGATTTTTGGAGACAAACCTGACATTGAGATTCTATTTTTTCTATGTTAAATTCTTTTTGAATGAGATTCCACAAGTGGGTGTGGTGTAGTGCCCGGTTTGGGGTTATTATCCATCCAAAAGAGGATAATTCCCGAAAGGTATGCGATGAGCTTTCTGTGTTTGTCCTCTTGTGGTTGGATGAGTTTATTCACCAGACCTGTTTGTTGGAAACATGCATGCTAAACGTCAAGTATTAATACAAATGTTATCATGTACTGGATCAGGTGATATAGACCCCATGATTAGAAGTACATGACTCACTATTTGGTTCTAGCCGAATTAGTCTTCTCCCTAATAATGTGGTGAAACTAACTCTTTGGAGAACACTATGTGGTTTGCTCAGACCTCCAGTGTCTTATGTGAGTCTTTATCTATAGATACATGAACATAAGATAGTGATGATAGTATTAAATTCTCATGGGACTATGACTTTGAGGTGTTCTATACTCCAGAAAAAGGCAGTGCGATATTAAGTCCCTATATAAGAATTCACAGGATATCGAAATGTTGTAGGTTTCAGAGTTGTATTCCCTTTAGTTGACCGTACTAGAGTAGGAGGGTTATGTTTTATTCAGTTTATGGTGTTGAATCCTTCACATCTTGAGCATGTAAGATAACATCATTTGGGAAATTTAAACTATGAAATATCACACGATCGAATATCAATGGGTGTTTTACCAGATAAATATTTTAAAAGATGGAATCGCAAAAACATATTCTAGGGACATGTTGTGATTCCAGTTGAGATGTGGGATGTAGAGGTTCTGCTGGGGGGGACTATCCCTCAAGTTTTGTTAAGCCTTTCATGATTGAAAATAGGGATTGTGAGGTTTCCTACTACCTTTATCAACCCCCAATAACTGGAGTGGGTGCATGAAATCTCTAATGTGTCATTTTTGTGGATATATATCCACATTTTGACGCACACAATCATCAAGATATGTTCTCATAGGGGAAAACCATTCATTTAGATTGCGTGCTATTGTAGCACAAAACATGAAGGTTTTCATTAGAGCGGGACAACCATGGGTGATATTATTATCTCGAGTTGTTTCCCTATATTTTTTAGGGATGAAAATTATGAAAGAAGGAATGATGTAGAGACCTAGTTTCTTCATTATAAGAAATTTAAAAATTTCAAAATTTATTTCCAATGAATTTAATTGAGATGATGTGTGATTCTGAGGTCCGATGTTTCCAAAATAAATTATACAAAAATAGTAATTATAATTTTTACTATGCACATGATTGGATTGGAATATATTTAAAATGGATTATCGGATCAGAAATTTGAGACCATGGTTTGGTCCAGACTGTAGTTTTTACCCTAGGTTCAACAGAAGATATATCGGCACAAGCTGTTTGGACCGATTTCTCATTAAAGGTACATTAAGATGATAAATTAATTTACTATTTCATTCATTTAATTGATTAAACCCAAATAAATCTCAAACATGTAAGTCAGATTAGAAATCGGAGGCCATGGATGATTCTGGAGTGTAGCGTTCATCATAAGCGGGATATAACTTTAGTCGGTGCGGAACTTCAGTAGAAAACAACACTGAGGGAATTTTCATAAATAAAATAATGAAATTTATTTATTTATCTTGAATGCTGAAAAAATTACTTTTGAATGGGGCTACAGATTTGAAACTTGATATTCTCGTGATTTTTGAAATAGGGTGTTTTCTAAAGGGCGGCCTCAGATGAAAGGGCACGAGAGATTCATATTCTATGATCGCTGTCATTATCCTATAAATAGAAATTTAGATAAATGGGAAAGAGGATTTTTATTATTCGCATGGATGGAGGAGATCTCTCCATAAATTTCTAATGAATATTTGATGTTCTAACTTCATCGAATCGTGACAAAACATATGAATATTTAGATGAGCTTGTAGTGAACATAATAGTGGATACAAAATATGAGGTAGTATTTTCCTTTTGGATTCAACACCCCCCCCCCAATTAAATAATTTATTATTAGTTTTTAATTATGATTGATTTCAATTATTTGAAACTATTTATTGATGGATAACTTACAATGACCATTGGTTGTATAATTTATGGATTTTCAATTTTTCATTGTTCTTCGCATTCTTCATCTATCATATTTCAACCATGCTAAAATGACATCCAATCATCGAGAAGATCATGGTTCTATGAAAATTTTGATCTAGGAATTCTAGATCATTGAGGTTTTTGTTTATTGTGTATTGAAAGAGGCTCAACGACATGTGAATCAAGTGAATACATTTTTTTGCATCGAAACAACGGTAGATAGTCATGTAAATGCTGGCATTGGCATGATATAATTTTGATGGTGCCAAATAATTTCATAGAACTATTTTCCAAGAATAGGTGCAGCCCTAGTGGTCCAAGGAAGTCCTGCAGCGGCAGGTAGTGGAGGCTATGGGATGCTTGCTTCGGCGGCGGTGTAGCGTAGAGGAGGTTAAGACAAGTGGGATGAGGCGGTATGGTGATGATGCACCTCGGGTATTCCATGTGTTGAGGGTGTCTACCAACTAGAAAATCAAGCGAGACGGAGGGTCAGTGCGGCTGGGAAATGTATAGGGGTGCGGACCGACCAAATCAGGCTTGTCCACCACAGATGGGCCTTCAGCATGTGAGAAGGTTCAAATGCATGTATCATCTAATCTGAGTGTACAATCCATGCTCCATCTGCAGACACAGATTTCACATACCAAGATAGATATTTTTAGATTGTTTCGAGAGATTTATGACATGGTTTAGAGGATCATTTATTTGACATTACTGAGTTTAATAATAATAATATAACAATTATTATTATTCAGGAAACTTGTATCGGATCATACATCAGTATCTGATGTCTAATTAACCCCCTATTAGTGGAATTATGTCCCTGGGGTTAAGGAGTTCATTTCAAGACTGAATTCAAGCACTTACCATAAAATTATTGTGTAATACACACAAGTACATATTTTGGTGTTTGAGGTGAAATGTTGTTTCTTCATATAGAGTCTCATTCGAGTTGATAAATAGTGAATCATGTGTCTTTTTTCACAATGATCGTGACAGTGTGACCTATTTGATTATCCCGGTCCATTTTTAGAGGCATATTAGTAGAATCACATTTTCATCTGTCGGATCAGATGACGAGCATTGTGCCCTCATCAGCCTTATGTAAAGAAGTACCAGGTACTATGGGTGTACAATAGCATGTTTAGGGGTACATGATCTTAGTTTAGTACCCATGCATGGAAAGCTACAAATCCTAGAGATAAGGTGGGGCACACATCATGTGGGAAACATACATTTCGTATACCACATTACGAATTGTCTACCCTTCATATCTCCATCTTCAAAACTCAGATTTTGGACTAAGAGTATCCTATCCACAGTGTTTTTTCACATAGAACTTGATAGATCCCCATACAATGGCTTTCGAGATGCAATACGAGGTGTTCTGAGGGTGTCTGTGATCGGGGTTGATACCCGATGACTGTTGTGTAGTTCCTTGATTCTTTCCGAGTGATATCGTTTTGCAGGTATGACCTAAGAAGTACCAGCATACCCTCTAGTGGGTAATGCTAGTGGTTTTTATTGTTTACTGGTCATGGCTTACCCTCTAGTGGGTTGGGAAATGTCATTCACTGTTAAATCATTAGTTCTTACACTATAACAAGGCTGGGTGTAGATTCTCTCCAATGAAACTTCTGAGCACACCCTCAAGTGTATTACCCTTCTACGAGGCAATGTAGCAGCATATACAGATGACTTTACTTAAAACACCCTATAGTAGGTCTGGGAAATGGTTTCTTTAATATGAAACATTATCTCTCAGCTATATGTGTTGGTAATAAGATATGTTTGGACATACCTTTTAACTCAAAAGAAATATGGATGCTCTTCCCACCGAGGTGTGACCTTGGGATGTGACCTAAAATTGGGATGGGGAGATAGTGATTCATAGAGTAGATAGTATCAAGGAGTGGTGATTGAGAACGTTTGGCATGTAGTTTAGAGCATAAATGAGGGATACTGGTTATCATAGGTGGTTACTAATGGAAACGTTGGGGACTCTCTTCATGGGTAGAAATGTGTGATTGAGATCCCCTTACTCTCTCCTTTGGGATTCTTTGACTGAGCATATATATTTATTATTTTCACAGTACCCACTCTTTGGGTTTTAGTTGCGCTTATTCCAAGAGAGGTGATGACATGCAGGGTATGCCTTGTGTAATCTAGGTACGTTTTCTGATTGTTATATTTCTCAACACTCCTGTTATAGTTGGAGAGGGATCAATGATATGTTCATATTCTAACCGTTTCTATCCCCTTGGGGTATGAAGAGCTTACATCACTATCCTGTCGGGTTGAGCTATAGTCCTTTTCTATACCTTAGTCTATCTACTTATCCCCTCTTAAGTAAAAATTTTTAGGATCCCTTGAGATATCGAGGCATCCAACTGAGTATTTATATACTCACCCCTACTTTTGGTTTTCCCTAAATAAGTGTTCTATTATAGACGACATTTAGGATAATCATGAAATTTGAGGGGAATAGGGATATGAGGTTCTTGGATTGAATGTGATGGCCATAGTTTAGGATCTAGTAGTGGACCTCTATCAGCTATTATTCTTTTGCACTTTTTGGAGGGTTTTGGATCTTTTCTGGTTGGGAATGTGTTTTCCCAATTCTTTTTCAGTATACATTTATGTAATTGTACTATTTACAGGTGGAGTCACACTTGTGGTATATTTATATTAGTGTTGTATCTTGTTTTACATCCCCTCAAAACCTTTTCATTCAGTTGGTTGCATGTCAATGTACAGGAGCTTAAGAGAAATCCGCCATGAGCTTGTTGTGACTTCAACACTAGTAAACATTCATAGACCAATGCTGGTAGGCATGGGGTAGTTGTAGCTCGAACCCCTTCTTGGGTCAAGATGTTAAAAATATAATTCAATGAAATTATCCACAAATCATTGATTATATTATCATAATCATTTAAAATCATTTAAAATGGATTATACAATTGTCACTATGATCAAAGAAAAGTATTTACCGATCATTATAATATGGATTGAAGCCTTTCCCCATAAGCTAATACAATGAGTATTTACAGAATATATATCAAAATTTCTTTAATTCTATCCATTTAAATAAAGTGTTCAAGATAAATTTTAATGTAAACATGTTTTTTTAAATCATCACTAGTAAAATATTATTTCATAGTTCAAGGTACAAAAAATACAACAATTATAAAATATAATATTAGTTTTATAATACTTTTTTTTGAGAAAAAAGGGCACAATGGCTATTACATTAATTAAAAAATGTAAAACTAGCATAAAAATAGGCATCATACATTTATTACTACATAAAATAAATAAAAAATAATTTAATAGAATGATGTAAAATGTGAAATAATATTCATTTGCGCCCATGTTTTTAGCTTCATCTACAAGAGTAATGGATTCATATAAATCACGTCTAATTATATAGATCATGGAAGTGAGAAAATCATGGAAGATAATCCTTCTCACCTTAATTTTTCAGATTGTTGATCATTCCTAGTTCTTAAAACATGGGTATTGGGCATATAGTCACATTCAAAACAGATGTTGTTTTAGTTTATTATTTTTGATGGATTCACCGCACTTATTACATATACATTTCAACTTCCAAACTTCTATCAGTGCCACATGGTTTGAATTTTTTTCCAATGTGATCACCATCAGAGTTTCCAAAAATAATCTCACACTATGTGGGAAATGATTTAAATTAAATCCATCATAATAATTTCAATCCATAAATTCAAAAGGTTGGGGATACAAGAATAGATCAACAGTTTAATGTGGTGGAGGATAATTTCCAGGAATTCAGTATGGATATAACTATCACTGAGTTGTTGCAGTAATCGATAAGCAGTGCATTGCTATGTTAAACTGCCTAAATGATTTCTTCAAAATATTATTTGATGTTGAAGTCATTCTATTCATGAATATACATATTCTTTCATCTAGATATGGTGTGAAATAATTCTGTACAAGATGCATTTAAGAGGATAGAAAACAGATTTTATAGTTGAATGTTTAGCAGCTCAGTATAGGAATCCTTCATATCATTTTCATGACGTATCATAAAAAGAAATTGATTAAATATGTAATTAAAATTAGAGGAGTTAATTTTACATTAGAGAAAAATATGATCCATGTCATCGTATTGTTATTGAAAGAGAAAAAATCTCATGAAATGTGAAATACCAACATGATGCAAATTCGCATCCACTGCAATTCTGCTGAATGAAAGCCTCTTGAACATAGTGAATTTGGATGAGGAGCCCTATATTTTTTGAGATATATATTTCATTTGTGAGGAACCTAAACTATACTTTTATTGAAGGCCTTGGAGTAACGTTTCCTAGGTGATGTCGATTCTTAAATCTTTAATTCCTCGTGACATAAAAGGTATAGTTGAACAATATTTGATGAAGGTCCTCAGAATGAATACTAAGGCTTTTACTTTGATCATTAATGGAGATGTAATTGTCAATTTATTGATCCATGTAGTCAATTTGATCAAGGAGATGGCTTCCAACCCAATTTTTATTCCATAATTTGAGAGATAAGTTTCCGCTAACCAACCAGTGGGCATGATTAAAAATTTTATAGAGGATTTTCTTAACCCATTCCATAATAAGGATTACATCTAGTTTATAGAGACTAATATCAATTTATCCATGATAATGTATATGATAAAATTCCCGGATTCTAAATTATTATTGAGAATTTTATATATGAATATTGAATTTTCTGACTTATAGATCATGACCATGTTGTTGACTCTAAGACCAGAAAGGGCATATGGAATGCAAAATTTCATACATGATCATGTCATAATAATTCATTTCAATAGGTATCCAATCCAAAAAAATATGAATCAGATTGTTGATATATCTCTGACCGATGAGGCCAAGAATAAACCTTAAACGTGAAAACCATTTTTCATAAAATCACATACACATTGAGACAATCCCTTCCATCCATCGAGAGAGATTTCACTTTGAAAGAAGCTTGAGATCATCATATCTAATGTATAATGTTTCTGAAGATTGAAACCTAGGTACATCCCGAAAACACAGCAACACCAAAGTAAATAAAGTGTTAATATCCCTCCCTTATTACGAAGTCATTAGGAATTAAATTTTTTCTTGATCGTGAAATATTTTGTCCAATGTAAATGAAAGATTTTATCCAAATGACTTCTTAACTAGATATCCTTTTATAATGATGAAGGGACTTCTTCATATTATTGACATTATTCATGTTAACCTCAGTAAAAATAATGATTCATATTTTAGGAAGGATTTGGTAATTTTAAAACATTCCAATTATTATTTTAATTACTATAACATGGAAGATATTTGATTAAACAAATCAATGTATTTAAGGAGATAAGAACATTTTACTCCAATTATTTGTAGTTATTGATATTGAAAAACATTAAGATATTAAAAATCATGATTTTATAGTCATATAATTTTTTCGATATTCAAAATTTGGTATTAGTTAATATTTACATACTACTTTCAAATTTTTTGTAAGTAAGATGGATTCATAGGAAGAAAACATTAAACAGAGTTCCAGAAAATAATAATAATTTTTTATTAAAATTTAATAACACATGGATACAGATGACTTTTTATATTATAGTAAATTATTTTAAATATATTTCATTATTAATAAACCCACCCACAAATATTATCTTCCCAAAATATGAATCCAAATATACATATCATGTCTCTTATATTTTTCTTCAAACCGCATATTTATTTATTTTGTTATAAATACATTCTTCCACATTTATTTTTAAAAAATACTCAGGTTATTTTTTATAGACATATTCATTTAGTACTCCATTTACAAACAAAAACATCATATTAATTTGATATCATTTAGGGTACCTTTGAAATTTAATTTAATGAAACAAAATTGATCCATGGTATTCAATATATGTAAATGTATCCTCATTAAGTATTCATTCTATTAGGGCCTAATCCTTGTAAAAAAAGTATATAATTTTTATGTCACACTCTAAATAAGATTATAATCCTTTTTTGTAATAATGTTTCCCTATTATTTTTTGATCAATTTTCCCCTTTATATAATCCCATTGTTGATTAATTATATTATATCATGATATTAAATAATCATCATTACAAATGAATTAACTGATGTATATTATACTAATTATATTGAATATATTTTTATTAAAATATAATTTTCTAAAATCTACCTTGATTATATTTGTCATGATATTTTATCATTAATTAGGTCTGTATTATCGAACATAGCCATTCGTTTTAGACTTTAAACCTGAGATAAACTCAATTCATGTTCACCTTTGTAAAATTATTCAAAGATGGAATATTTCTCACAATTTTTATTTAATATGTTTCTTGAACTATGATTTTATCATTCATATGAAAAGGATATTGAATTTTAAAAATATTGTCTCAAAATAAGTGCCATGTCAAATTAGAAATTTTTTTCTCATTGATGAATAAACATGTTAATCCCCCATTAAAACGTTTAATTCCTTACAATAGTAATTTTTATTCTTTGAAAAATATGATATGAAACCTCTTAAAAAATATAAATGGGTAAAATCCAAATATATGTTCCATATAACAAAAATTACATTTATAATTATAAAAAAAGTTAACAATAAATTTAAATTAAAACAGATATTGAAAAAACATTTTTTGTAAACATATTATTTATAAATATTAACCATAATAAATATTAGTTTTAATAAATTACTAATGAAGTATGTGATTAATATTTTTTCTTATATAAACCACTTTTATTTTATAATTATTTAAATATGATAAATTTTATAACATTAAAAGATATGATTCCAAAAACAAAAATGTATTGAAAACCAATTTTACCATTACCATTTTAATTAGTAACATCCTCATGGATAAACAAAATTATCTTTTTTTTGAAAAAAAATGACATAATTATTCATTGTATGAAAACCATTTTAACAAGATAAATTTATATTTGTGGTAAAAGTAGATTTTCAAAAAATAATTCATAAATTATTAACAAAGTTATATTAATAATATTATTTCTATAAAATAAATAATTTGTTTTTATATGAATGCATAGTATTAAAAATCACATGATAGTTAAATTATATAATTGTGTATATTATAAATAAAAATCATAAAAATAATTATTAATAATTTCTAAAGAAATTATGATGAAATCACATAAAAAAATTCACATTGGTTCTTTCATTAAAAAAATAAATTATTTTTATTAAAAATTAATTAAATGTAATTATTTCTATTATATCCATTAAATTTTCTGAAATCATTTATATTAAAACATATTATTGAAATATATATTATCATTCATTAATAATAGTATTTTAATTCCTAGCATTATGGAAAAAAATTGGAATATTATTTTAAATTTTTGTAATTTATTTATAATGATAGTTTTTTCATATATGTTTGTAAAAATAACTATCCTTAGAATATATATAAGATTAATATATATCTGACTATAATGTTTCTGTCGACTATGTTGTCTACTACCATAGTAGGAATTTAAATTTTATAGTTATAAACATCCATTCTCATATATGTACTTACTCAAATCATTCATCCTAAAAATGCATTCATACGCACTTCATAACTCACACATAATATTTTTTATAAATATATTTCCATTTAATATATATAACCCATTTTCCATTTTTTGGAACTATTTTGTATTCTAATGATTAGAATGATCTTAGGGATCTCTTATTTTTAATGATATTTTTCATTTCCATTTATTAAAAAAATTTAAATTATAATTATTTTGTAGATGCAATACAACATGTTATTTAATACATAGATTAATGTAAATTTATGATAAGGTTATATTTTGATTTAATAACGTATTTTTTATTTGATTCACCCTAAAAAAGATATATCAAGATTGATTCCTCATGTATCAATAACATTTTTCTTGTTATGTTGAAAATATTATTATAATTTTCATTATCTATACCACAGAAATTTACCGTATACCAATTTATATAAATGGATATAATTACAAAATGATTTACTGTAAAATAATCACATTTGTTTTCTATATTATATATCATTAATTAATAAAATATATCATTAAAAACTTATAACTATTATTCCTTAACCATGATCCATATTTTTTGTATATTTTTAAAAATGTACCATAATAATTGTTTGGATTTCTAGATCATATCGTTAATATTGATTTGAATTGTTATAACTGATGAGAAAAAAAATCAATTACATTTTTTCAATTTAATCATTCATAATTGTATTGTGTGGAGAAGTTTAAATTCATAAATAGAAGTGTAGAAAATATTATGCTTCAGCTATCAAATATATTACCTATATGGTTTATAAATATCTTATATTTTATTATATATAAAATAAGAACTCACTTTTCATTAAAATTTTCTTCTATTGTAATGATAAATGTATGAAATATTCATAGATAATTGACTATGTAGATTATTACAAACTATTGAAACAAAAAATACTAAAATAATCAAATTTTGGTGAAATATGTTTTTGAACATATCAATTTTTTATTTATATTTTCATTCATTTCAACATAATATTATGAAAATATCTACACTAGTCAAATATAAATTATATCAAAAAATAAATGGTAAATGAAATATTATTTCATTTTTTGTTTGGATCTACCAGAAATGGATACGTTAGAGATGTATATAGTAATGATTTATCACTATAGGAATAAAATCATTAAAGAAATACCATTGTTATTTTTTTGAATATCACACTACCAAAAACCTGGGAAACTCCATCTTTCTTGTTATCCATTGTTTATAATGATAATTATTTTTACGGAATGCCATTATATTCTTCACTCACATTGAATATAGAATTAATATTCAAAAAAAGTATAATATGATTATTATATTCAAATTCAGTATTCATAGAAAATAAAAACTAATATTGAATATTTATTAATTAAATTATATTAAATGATATATAGTTAATTTTTTAATCTTATCACCTAAATTATTTTCTTTATTTCATATTTATAAATATTAATACATTAATCTCAATGTATTCAATTATATGTAATTTTCTCAAGTTATTTTCATAGTTTCATAGAATAGGTATCACACAAATGTATCATTCATTATATAATCATTTATTTATTAATATACATTATCATTAGAAAATATCATATTAAATTAAGTCAATATAATTATTAGATTTATTTTAATATAATGAATTTTGAAGGGAAACATTGATTTGTTTCTCGAATTACGTTCTCAACATCAAAACCATGTAGATTTAAATATTTTTGACCCAAAAAAAATATTTCACTCATTATATTATTAATTAATCATAAACTATAAAACAATATTTTATTATAAAAAATATAATGTGATATTTTATTCTCATTTCATACTGGTCCATTATAACACACCACATATTTCATTCTCTATTGATATTTCAATGATTGTGTATTTCAATTTTTTATAGTTTTTTTATTAAATTCAGCAAATATTGTTATTTTTTGAATTTTTTTTGTTAATTAAATATTGTTTATTAGATCATTATATTTAAAATTAATAGTTTCTACAATAAGAAACATGTCCAAATAATGAAATTCTTTGTAAAGTATCTGGATTCAACAATTTTTTTAAAAAAATTGAAAAACGATGAAATTATTTATGAGTATCATGGTCTCTAGGTGTTCTAAAAATAAATTCAAAAATTACTTTTAGGACCTAGATATTATTACGTATATATGTTGAATCAAAGAGGATGTATTTATTATCATTCTCTACAAGAGACACTGTGTTTATACAAACCATGTTATATAATTGAATTTTATTTATTAAATGTGATAATTATCCAAATGATATTGGATTAGTGGGTATGAATATAAAAATATAATTATATAAATAATATTGTTTACACTTTTTTAAAACCATTTCATGTGTTATTAACAGATATTATCTATTGATTATATCGAAGAGTTATTTTATGGAAAACAATTTTTTTCAGATGAAATGTGTTTTTATATTATTATATTTAATTAATTTCTATTCATGAATGATTTCAAATAATTTTATATATTATATATTAAATAATATTTTTTATTTTTCGTGCTATGGTATATAAAAAATCTTTGTGAAAAATAAATTAATTTTTTCCCTAAAAATGTTTTTAATGTGAATAAATACTGTTTTTCATGGGATAGTTATTTTAATATATGTTTATTGCAACTAAATGAATTTATTCATTAAAAATGGATTCATTTTTTGAAAAATTTAATGAACTAATTTTATAAGTTGGTCTACATTATTTTTTTCATTATGAATAATAATTATACTAAATATTTGTTTTCATGATTAGGGTAAAAATTATCCAATGTAATGTAATAATCATTTATAAATATATATAGATGATTCTTTATTTCTATTTTATGATTTTCGACTGACTAAAATCAAAAAATCTTTCTTGATAATGAAATATGGTTCCCGTTTTTTGATTATTTTATTAGTATTTTTTTTAAGACTCATTTGAAAAAATACCTTTTTTTAGAAAAACTCTTAAAATTTTAGTTTGGATAAAAGGAAATTATGTTTGTTTATAAATGGTTATATGAATTATGAATTATTTTTTTGATTCAAATATATTTTTTTATTGATGTAATAATTTCCTAAAATTATTAGGCATAATCAATACAGTACTAGTTTGAGTAATAGAAAAATAATATAAAATTTTATGAAAATGTTATAAGTAATACAATCTTAAAGAATCATTCTGTTCCACAAAACTTATGGTTAAATATTACATATTAATTTTTCCATAATTATAGGGTTCAAATTCCAATTCAATCATGTTTTCACTTAATTAAAACTATTTGAATTTTCTTGAAAATGAATTTAATGTTATCTTAAGTTAAATATTATTTTTTTAAATGATTAAAAATTCATAAAAACATGTAGTTTTTTCTATTAATGGGATATAGTATATAATTTCATAAACATCACACGCATAGTTCAATTTTCTTTTTATAGAAATATTCATGATCACATATGTGTAAAATATATTGTAACTAGTGTAATAAAAACTACGGTTAACTAGGGGGGGTAAACTAAGAAAACACATAAATATGTGTAAATTTTCATATATGAGCATATTTAATCCCAAAAAATCTTGTATCATCAAAATATACCAATTTAGGGACACTTAAACATCAAAATTAATTAATATTTACTTAATAAATTAGGAAATTCTAATTTTCACCACTCCCCTCATTTCATTAAGGAACCTCTTCTTCCCCATTAATCATTAAGATCGAATCATCTAGATCAGAAAATATGACCCTAATACCATCAATAAAACACATCAAAACTCATATGTGTCATAGTTTGATTATAATACAATTATATGCATGATTAAGAAGGAATACAAAAGATTGTTCGCAATGAAAAAGAATATTGGTGCAACAGTAATGAAATCAGATATTGTGGAAATTCTTTATGATACACTATCATTTAAGTAGGATAGTATATTCTTGAATACAAAATGATGAAATTATATGATATTTATTTCTCAAAAAAATTATTTTATTTTCATCAGTTTATTTAGGGATATTAAATATTTTTAATTTTAATTTTTCCTCATAATGTAATAAATATACTGAGCAATAATTTTTAATAAAATTAGTTATTTTACTATTTAGTCATTAATCCTTTTCTTTTATGTCCGTATTTTGTTTAAAATATTTTTATTAATATTTATACAATCCTCTCATGTTTGTTTCATTTTATTTTTACCCCCATTATTCATCTTTTGACAATGTCTCAAAGGAATATTCTTTTAATTTCTCAAATGATTTGGTATTTACTTTTTATATTAATTATGAAATGGGTTGTTGTTTTAATGAAATTTTTTTTGTGAAATTTCATACATTCCTGTATTCTCAACTAAATGAAACTTGTGATTCATGTTTTCATGGTTAATTTTCAATATATTTCTTATACTATATATTGTGAACATTTAAATTCTCTATATATAAATTAAATATAATACTGTTATCTACCAAAAAGTATTTTTCTAGTGATTTTTAGTGTCATATTTCATCTAGGATATAATCTTCTGACATAACTTATGCATCACATTAGATATAACTATGTGTGGGAAGTCATGTTATTTATATGGATGTTATATTTTTAAAATGGTTTCATATTGATGATCATCATTTTATTTTCCAAATTAAAGTTATGAATGAATTGTGAATGTTTTTATATTATTATAGTATAATGATAAATGAATTATAATTATTTGATGTGTAGGTCTATTTTATACTTTAATTGCGTTGGAAAATAATTAATGTTCTATGAGGTGAATGAATATAAGGGTGATTAACCCAAACCTAAAAGAGTGTATAAGAGAGTTTATCTCAATCTTAAATAGGTTTTATGGGAGAATATATTATTCCTAAAAGGATACAATATTGGTTATCCCATGTCTGAATGGGTTCAATCTTAACACTGATGGATCCTACAAACATGGCATAATGAGAGGAGGAAGGGTGGTCTGCGACCCTAGTTGTTATGTGGTTTTGGATTTTAGTAGTTTTTATGGTCTCAGTGATCCTATCATTGAAGAATAAAAGTATTTACATAATGGGTTGGATATATGTCATCCTAGTAACATTCAATTCATAGAAATTGAAACTGACTCCTCAGTTCTCTGTGACTCCCTCTAGTAAACATGCAGTTTTCCATGGACAATGATTTACATTATTCGCCAATGTAGGAAGCTTATTGGTGGTGCATTTATGAAACATAATTAGTGTGAAGGGATTTTTTTCTAATATCCTTTCCTTAGAGGGAATCCAAAACATCCCTCATATTGTTTACACCAACTTTTGTATCTTTCAATGATGAGTGTGCTACTTTTTCTAACACTGATGCATTGGGTCATCATTATTTTAGGCCACCCTGACCGATTGTGTTTGTATATTTCCCTCATTATTTTAATAAAAATAATATATTGATGATATAAATCATGGTATTATTTATTCACCATCTTCATTTGACCTAATATATATGATTTGACTAACACATAAATAAAAAACAAAGGAATTTCCTACACCAACAATTTCTATGAAAAAATTCATCTATTTATTATCTATAGAGTCATATAAAATAAAATACATGGTAAATGTATCTTGATTTTTCAACTCAGGGAATCATCATCTTTGTTCTATTTTACATGATAGTAATTTAACATGCAATCATAATCATTTTTCATTTAAATCCATCTTCTCTACCTCATATTCAATTATTTTTAACTCAATAATTCTTCAATCATTTAATGTTACTATATATTTCACATTTCACAATGTATAATTTATTTAAAAAATATTTAATTTAAAAAATAAATAGTATAATTCAAAATCATGTGTGGGAGAAATTAACAACTAAGTTTTATGTATAAATGCATTGTAAAAAATTACCTGGTCATTGTGAATCACAACATGATGAAGACCTTTTTAAAAAGAATTTTTATTATAAAAAACATTCCATTTTTGGAAGGAAAATAAAAAACATGATCATTCCGAAATCTTCTTTCTAATTACTAAAAACACATGTGAAATTATTTTTTTCAGATAAATTTAGAAAAATTTCATGCCAACTTAGTTAGTGGTGCACATAACTATGCATTTATTAACAATTCCTTAGTAATGGCCATTTAATACTAGAAAACTATGAATCTATGTAACATTTATAGGTCTTGACCATACATAAAACACAATTTTTTTTGGGATTACATATTATTCCATACATATTTGTAATTTTTCCATGAAAAGAAATATTTTGTAACCAAAAATCAGATTTTATAAATTTATTATTTTGATTCATTTAATTATGGTTTTGAAGATATTCCTTAAATGTTTGTCATGATCCACAACAATTTTTAAATAATAAAATTATTATTAATTAAAACATACTTATCCCAACATTCAAGGAAGATTCAATTCATAATATCCGTTAATAATGAAGGGTAATTTTTCAAATGAAATCGCATAACTATAAAATAATAATTCCCTTATCATATATGATATGTTGTTCTTTGAATTTCTTTCTCCCTCACCATCAGATCATTGTACTTGGATCTCAAGTTAATATTTTAGAAATAAAATTCTCCTTATATAGATGATCAAACAAGTCATTAATGTGATGAAATGGGTAATTATTGTTAATAGTAATTTTATTCAATGATATACAATCAATCATAGATTGATAAAAAGGGTGAAAATTCATACCTATATTAATATAAAACCCTACTTTGAAAAAACATCATGGTTTTCAAGTAATTATTTCTAGAGACAACAATCATACGAATCTTATTATTTCTTTTTTTTGTTATTATTTCTCCTTGGTATTTTAACTACATATACTAGTTTCCTTACATGAGTTGATATTAAAATTTTTTAAGATATTTTATATTTCATATTATGATTTTTCTATTTTAATGTTTTAGTTGAGTCTTTTATTGTGATCAAATAAGTTTCACCTAGTGCATTTCATGTCTAGGGGGTGTTCTAGGGGTTCGAGGCATGAAAAAAGATAAAAAACGAGTTTCTGGTAATGAATCACTTTTAGTACACGGTTAGGTGAAACGGTATGGGAATATTAGGTAACCATGTGATGTGTTTATATCGGACAGTAAAATCTGCTTGGTTTGATCATGGTTTGGAAAATCATGATGGTAAATTGTGTTACCCGTTATTGTTGATTTTTTTTGTAAAAATTAATTATAGGGATTTAAGACCCAGCTCATGTTTCTCCTTCTCTTCACCTTCTGAAACTCCCGTGAAAAGCATAGATAAAAAATTATTCCCAATGGCTATTGTCCCATGATTCTTGGCCGTTTGAAGCATCGTTGGTTGAGTATCAAAGCCTTGGGTTTTTCTAAGATTACTTTTGATTCTCTATCCCCAATTAGGTTTTGTAGTTACCCCCATCTTCTTCCAAATCCCTAAAACCCTCATTTTCTAGTGGATGCTAGGTTAATGATTCAAGGGGAATTTGAATCCTGATCCAAGGAAATGATTAAAAATTATTTAACTGATGGATTTGAGGTAGTTGGTCTACAAGTATTATCCAATAGTTTTATTTTACAAATATGAACAGAAGTTTATGTTAATGTTTTCCCCGTTTTGTGTTCTTTAACCCATTGTAGGGTTTGGAAAAAGGGATGTATGTGTGACCAATTAAATCCCTCATTATCGTAATAGTATGCGTAGAGGATGAATTGACAATTTTAGGGAATTCTATGGAATTTTCTTGGCATTTCTAGGCCATGATTGAGGTAGGGTAAAGTGGAGGGTTCATGAATAATAATGTTGAACCCCTAAAGAACATGGTTTATGACATTATTAAGATGTATATGGAATAATGATAGTTGTACCATGGGTGTTAAGGGAATAAGATGTTATCTGGAATGTCATGGGAATTGGAGAATCAGGTTCGAGTGTGATTATTTCATTTTCCTAATTAATTTTGGTTAGAAATGTCTAATAGAATTATTTCATATCAAATGGTGTAATTATAACTTGTTAATGGAATAGAAAAAGGATGAATATGTTGATTAGGTTAGTTCATGAGAATTATGGGGTATTCCTAAATAGTAGAATATAATAATGTTTTTGTTCCTTGGGATACCATAAATGAACATGAAGGGAATAAGTGTGTAAATTATTCGGAAATGAAAAATGGGATAAATGGGTTATTATATAGGGATTGATGAATATTGGTTATGGAATAAGGGTTGTTGAATACAGTAAATGGATTAAAGAAAAAGAATGATAATTTAGCTTAATGGATATGAATTTCAATTGGTGAACGTGTTAAAGGATTATCTCATAGTATTAATTTCCACGTTGTTTGTTACGTATTGGGTTTTCCAATGTCACTGGTTATGTTTTATTATTATTGTTTGGTTGGGATGATGTATTAAATAATCATGTCAACATGGCTTGGTATAGTGGTATATTGACATGAGTCTCTACGCCCACAGGTGGAGCTATACTGAGGCTCTAAAACTCCACCTGAAAATGCATGGGTTAGATAAGGAGATAAAGGCTCTATTTCACTAATGGATACATTCCACCCAGAAATAGGCTGTGAGGTGAGTATAATGTGTTGATGTGATATTTGTATCCCTTGTGAGATAGGTACTTGACTTATTATCCTTATGCATGGTTATTTATTTCCTTAGACACTTGTGTAGATTATTTTTATGAATAAACATGGATCATTTTCTAATAATAATATTAGTAACAATGAAGGTGTAATAAGTGTAATTGGTAAAAAGGATAAGAATAAACTAAAAAAACCATGTTAACTAATGGAACCCAAAATGAAACTTAATTAATTACCATTTATTTTGTAATTTTTTGAAATATTTATTAGACTAGATATTCATAGACACCATGTGTGGTGGCTTAATCTATTTTGTTCTCCCACTCTTCTCATCACACCATTAGTTACCTGATAAGAATTCATGATTGCAGGTCACTAAAATGGAAAATACCCTACACTAAGATGTTGAGTTGGGATCAGGATGTTCATGGGGAGGGATACAAACGTAGTGGTAGGACATGTTTGTGGATTTTTTCATTTTTTCGTATTTATTGGGTTGTTCAATTTTTACTACAATTATTTTATGATACTTTTAATTTAGAATTATATGTTGTACCCGGTTGGGAGATGTTTGGATTGTATGTTTATTAGTTTATTTATATTATTTCCGCTATTTATATTTTTATCCTATGTGAATTAATCTGGTAATGATTGTATAATTTCTCCACATGACTCATTATACCATCACCTTTTATTGCCAACATCAGGTGTATGGGGACAAATTCTTGAGTCATGTGACGACTCGACTTGAGGCAACAGTTTAGTTCCTCCCATGCCAAAGATGTAACAAAGTGGTATTATAGGAGTTTCTTCCCTTTCAAACTAATTATGGATGGTAGAAAAGTTATTAGGACAGTGTTGGGACTTGGTGAGGAGCTTGTTGCTAGGAGTCGATAAGCCATGTTTGGGATAATCTCCATGTCACACATGGTGGGACTTTTTTTCATGATGTGCGATATTATAGTTGAATAATATTTCACCATTGGTTGATGCACACATTTTTTGATTTGATTGATTTATGATATTTTTCTCATTGCAGTATTGGCATGAGGTTATTCATTCATACATAAATTAGGAACATAAGGATATAGGTGTCATGCATCATTATAGGCACACACACAATATGAGTGTGTGGGTAATAGAGAGTGGATTGTATTTTATTTCCTTAATAATTTTGAAAAAATTAATGCTTAATAATTGTAATCATGTTGGTGAAATAAAAGAATGAAAATTAATAGTTAAGGACTATTGTTTATAAATAAATTTTATGATCGAGTTAAAATTTTGGGTTGTGAAAAATTGTAAAAATTGATTCAGTTTCTAAAAGAGGATACAGTTTGAAGGGGTTTGGAAAAATGACTTATTATTAAGTAAAATAGATAAACCATGTTTACTGTGACATATATTAGGTATGGTAGAGGGTAGTGTTCTAAGTGATTTTATGACCATTCAGACAAAGTATGAATAATGGTTGGATTTAGGGTTGATATAATTATATATTTTCTATTTATGGTTTAATCATGTCAGATATTTTTTGAGCCATTGAGTAAACGAGAAGTTTAAAACTAGAATGAATGAGTTCAGAATTGGTATTCTGTATGTTATCAGTTTTACCCATTTATCTGTGGTTTGGGGAATTGAGAGTTCTCTAGATTGATAAATTGTATTTGGATTTTGATGCCTTTCCGATTTAGATATGGCATATGTGGTGTGTTGCGTGAACCCTTGGTAGGGTTTTGGTCTTTGGGTTGTGAGGTGTTTTTCAGTAATGTGATGGTGGAAATTGTCATGGTTCGTGACTGTACATAGTGAATTCTAGATCCTAATGAAGGTGATTAGGTCTTAGTGACCTTGTGAGAAGATACCTTATGAGTTGAATTTTGATTCCAAGATTGAATTTTCTACTAATATGGTGGATGAATGTGTACACCTTTGGTTTGAAACCTATGGTAAATTGTTGTTTGGTGTGCTAGTAACAATGTTTATTGGAATTTGGGTTAGAGTGTCATTAACATGCATTCATTTGTTTGTGACATGATATTTATGGTTTGGAGAGAGGACCTATGGATTTTCATTATTGTGAATGTAGTCCTTGGAGTTGGTATCATTCAACCCTTATGGTGGCCAATGAGTGAGGTCATATGGGGTTTCTCAAGCTTTTGAGGTTGTTTTACAAATATAAATGCTTTAGACATTTATAGAGCAACTCAAAGTTTTCCATGGTATGGATTTTTCCTAGAGTGAATAGGGGGACAGATTAAAGATGGATGTTCACTCTTGTTGTGGTTACACAATGAATTTTTGAGAAAATCAAGGGTGACCTCATATGAGGTTAGCTTAGCATTGTAGAAACCTTGTAATATGAAGTATGTGATATGCATTGGAGGTGGTGTCAATGCATACTAATTGCCACCATGTTTTAGTAAATGGTATGGTGGTACCTTGATCTTTCATAAGGGAATCCTGGTATTTTTATAGGTGTTATAGTTTGTTTTGAAGTTTTGTGTCATATGGATTCCTGACTCCCATGTTTGGATATAGATTAATCGATGTCTTGAAGTTTATTTGATCCAAATATACAATGGTGACTAAATCATGATTATATTATTTTACTTGATGGTGAAACCTAATGTGAGGGTGGTAACATAGATGTATGTGTTTGTATGAATGTTTTGGTTTCAGGGTAAGATGATGAAGCTACTTTACTTCTAATGAGGCTGGATAAATAGGATACATGGTTTAATATGTAATCAAGAGATGGGATACACACATGTAAACACTGATTTCATAGATATCATTTTTTTGATTTGTGTGGTAGACCATCCTTCATCAACTGTTATATTCCAGGTACACATAAAAATAACTCATGTAGTGTGGTGTATGTAGTGAATTATGGAACATTGATTCATGACTACTTGGAGATTTGTTCATGGAGCGGTTGTCAGACATTTCTGGAAATCACACTTGCGCTGTAGTGTTTAGGTGATGATTGAATCTTCTTGGTGTCCCATTGTTCAACATCAGAAATGGATATGTTGGTGGTTGTATTCTTCTGTAACTTCTTAGTGTACCGCATCTAGTGATGATCATTCCCAATATCTTTATATTGTCCCACATACATTTAGGAGCTCAATATTTATGCTAAGATACTTGAATATGTTTTGTTGGATTATGGACATAATGAAGTTTATTCTCAAAGAAAGTTTATATGTGGTGCTTGATGATTGTATATACACTGTCCATGTCTTTTGGTAGTTCCTTAGGATTAAACGAATGTTGACATATGCCATGGGTTCCTTTCATGGATGCTAAGAATGGGCACTAGGTGACCCTCATTCTCTTGTTTTGGGGAAAAGTAGATAACAATGTCTATGTTTTGGGATTCATCTTGGCATCAAGTGTATGAAAATTTGGTTGGAATCCTTCATGGGAGAAATGGTAATGACACTCCTAAGGTGAGGAGTGATATGTTTGTCCTAAATGTGGAGATTATCGCATCGAGTTATTGTAGTTGCAGAATTATTCCAATGAGTATCCCATGGGGTTCATGTTAGGTTCCTTAGAGAAACCATATGGGCACTGTATGTGGTGACTGATGAGCCTTGTGTTGTATTTGTTCTTAGTGTGGATCCATGTGAAGCTTATAATGTCTAATCTGAAGTCGTTGAAGGGTGTGGTTGGATATGAAAATAGTTTATAGCAGTAGGTGTTGGGTTATATAAGTCCAACAATGATCAAAGATATAATTGTATAATTTTTATATGGATGGTTTTAGAACATCATGATGTTCATGGGTCCTTGGCCATTTGACATGGTGTCATGCAGATAGAGAAGTCTGATTATGGTCTGGAGAGAAGTAGTTTCATGATGATGGAAGTCTACCAGAATTCATTGAATGACCTCAATGGGTGGGTTGTATGATAATGGTAGGTTTTAATTTTGTATGATCACTGATAAGGTCAGAAATGGGTAACATACCTTTGGAGGAAGGTGGGTGTTCTGGGAAAAGACAGTCAGGGGAAATCCATCCTGAGATGGTAAACTAGAATGAGTGTGGTGAATGTGACCCACCTTTGGGTTTATGTTGTGGAATAAATTGATTTTTTGAAATGAAGATATACCAAGTGACTCATGAAGATATTAGTCCTTGAATGGATAGTGTAGGAATGTCCTCTTGAATGGATTCGAATGTGGGGTTGGATGACAATTCACAATAATTCGATATAGATGTTGAAGCATGGAGAGTTGTAACATGTATGGTGATGTGAATGTTCAGTTGAAATTTAGATGATCTTTTCTCTATAGTGGTAAATCATGTTATGTTGGGATATGTGTTTGGAAGGACCATGAATTCTATATATTGATATATTGGGTTTTTTCACCATTAGAGTTGGGATAAAATAAATTAAAATGATTCCAACTGATTTGTATCTTGAGTATTCATGATTATCAGACAAATGGGGTGATAGTTGATTCCTTTTCAATGTGAAAATTAATTGTTCAATGGTCTTCCTTCATTGAGTCAGGAATTGTTTCAAATGATTTCTCAAAGTTGTTATAATGGTTAAGTATGGTAAAAGTTGATACATACTTGAGGAGGATATAATTCATGTTGCGGGTTATGGTGAGGATGTCATGTTGTCCTATAAATTGTATTGGGTCACATTATTGGTAGATTTTTAATGTTCAATCAGAAACATTCAGAAATTGTAATGGATGGGATGGTGTAGTGGTATTATATCTTGTGGAATATGCTCAATGATGCTTATGAAAAGCAACTCAATTTCGAGTCGTTATATGGTTGGGAGGTTGTAGGATCTCAGATATGTCAACATAATCCATTACAATGTTTATTCTTTAGTTGAGTCCATTCATGTCATGGAATAAGATTCCCATTGTTCAAGGGAATGCTCACGGGAATTTTGGGGTTTTGGGCACAAAAAATGAAGAAACATGAGTTTATGGGAAAGTTTCATGGTTTTTGCATTGTTAGAGAAATAATTTTAAGAATCCAAGGTTACATTGCAAAGGGGTTGATTTCAGATAGTAGGATCCTCGCGGTTTGGGCACGGTTTGTGCATGTTTTGGAAAACAGTGTGGGTAATCCTTGCGGCCATGTAATGTTGAATATTTTACAAAAATTCCATTATGGAAATTTAATCCTAAAGTCATGTTTCTTCTCTAATCCACCTCTAAAAACCATATTTATGATATAGGATTACCCAATATTACCAAGAGACATTCTCCCTCAATTATTAACATCATTGATCAATATTCGTTGCAGATCAATGCCCCGGGTAAGCCTAATATCCCTCGTGATTATATTTTTCGAATTAGGGTTTTTATTTTAACCAATATTCTAAAAAATCCCTGAAAATCATTATTTTCAAGTGCATATTAGGTTAGTGATTCAAGGGGTGTTTGAATATGGATCCATTACTACACATAAGGGATATTTCTACAGTTGATTTGACGTAGGTGGTCTACAAGTATTATCCAATTGTTTTATTTAAGATTTGTGAAAGGATGTTTTTGTTCTTGTTTTCACCTTTTTCTATTCTTGATCCCATTGGAGGGATTATTAAAAGTGGTGTCTTGGTGACCAATTGAAACCCTCATGATTCTTGTGGGATGCATAAAGGATGAGTTATCCATTTTAGGGACACCCATTGGGTGCGTTAGTATTTATGAGTCTATAAAGGTATAGGGTTAAGTGAGGGATTATCGAGAAATAATTTCTAACCCATGAAGAATAGGTTTTAATATTTTATTATTTTGTAAATGTAATGTTGAAAGTTTTTCCTTAGGGTTTAAGGGATTAAGGGGTTTTTTAGGATGACATGAAAATGGGATAATTGGTGTTGAATGAGAATATGTCGACTCATTAATAAGCATGGGATAGAAATTACTAATTCGATTAGTTCATATAAGATGGTGACCTTATATATTGTTAATTTGATAAAAAATTGACTAATATTTTGATTTGGTTAATACATGGGAGTTACGAGGTATTCCTAAAGGATTGAATGTAGTAAAGTGGATATGCCTTGTGATGCGAGAATTGAACATGAAGCGAATATGTGGGTAAATACTAGTGAAATGATTAATTGTGTAAATGGGTTAATATATGGTAATTTATGACAATTGTCTAAGGCATAGAGGTTTTTGAATAAAAATAATGGGTTAAGGAACTAGAATGGGAATTTAGCTAAATTTTATTAATAGAAATTGGTGAACGTGTTAATGGGTTTTGTAATAGTAATAATTACCATGTTGGTTATTATGTGTTTTGTTTTCCAATGGCATTGGTTATATTTGATTGTTTTGGTACAATTGTGGTCATTAAGTAAATAAGCATGTACGCAAGGATTGGTAGAGTGGTATGTATATATATATGAGGCTTTATTCCCATTGGTCAGGTTAGATTGAAGAGCTATAAATTTATCAAAAAATTCATACGTTAGGGAAGGTGGTGGATGATCAATTCCCATAACGGTTGCATTCCTACTAGACTGATACTTCAAGGTAAGGATAATGTGTTGATGTGATATGTGCATCCCTGGTGAGATAAGGACTTTGGTTATTATACATATGTGTTGTGATTGATTTATGTAGACCATTATGTAGAATATATCGATGCCTAACAATGGGTAATTTTTAAAGAATGGATGATGTAATAAAGACAGTGTAAAAAAAAATGGGGAAAAGGATAATAATAAACTATAAGAAACCATGTTTACCAAGGGAACCCAAGAATTCCATAGTTTAGATACCCTTTATTTTATATTTGAATGAATTATTTATATTATTGAATAATCATTGACACAATTTGTGGTGTCCCATTTAGTTTTTTACTCACTCCCTACTTGGGCCACCATTGGGTACCTAATTATATTTCCTGTTTTCATTCCAGGATAAGAAAAACAACCCTCCACTAGAATGTTGAGATGGGGTTGAGATTTATATGGATATGGATCTAGAATTAGGGTTGGGATCTGTTTGAGGATTTGGTCATTTTTCTTATTTTGGGTTTTGATAAATTTTCACTACTAGTATGTCATGAAAATGTTTATGTTGAATTTTGGGTTTTAGCTAGTTAGGAGATGTTTGTATTGAATGCTTATTATTTATTTCATATTCTTTACAATATTCATTTTCCATTCGTCTATGTCTTTCTCTAGTGAATAGAGAATTTTATCCCCATGTGACTCATTAGACCCTTGCTGCTAGTTGTCATCCTCTATCTTATGGTTTGGCTATCTTGATGTCATGTAACTACATGGATCGAGGCACCCGCATAGTGACTCCCGGGTCAGGGAAATTACAAATTTACAAGAATGTTTCTCATAAATAATGGAATGTGTTGAATTAATATCAAACATGACATCCAAAAATAAGAGTATTCAAAAAAATTTACCTGATAAAATCTCATTGGATGTAATAACAACATTTGAAGTAGTTTCAAACAATTTTAATATACATTTCTTTTAATTCTCTGTCTGCATCCATCATTTAGATACTCTATTGGGTATGTATGGCCATAAGAGTTCCTCTCACCATATTTAAAACACATTAGTGTTTTCATATCAGAATTAAACTTAACAACACTATGATCATTTTAATTTCAATCTCGAACCATATTTCAAAATATAATAATCGTTATTAATTATCTTATTTTGGGCATTTTACATGGTTATTTTTACAACACATTCAACAAATAAGAAACTATATTCTATTACCTTCTGATTAATTTGGATGATTTCGTACACACATGATTATATCTAATCCAATTATTCTACATTTTTAGGGTATATGTCATCATCAGAATACTCCATTTCTACCCTCTCACAACATCAAATAAATTTTCCAAAACATTTAAATTAACTGGAATCCAATTATCTCCAGTAAGACAGAAATAGTTTTTGAATTATTTTGTTTTGATTTAATTTATCTATTTTCATATATTTTTATTTCATATAACACTAATAATATTTCATTTTTTATTAAATCACAATGTTAGAATATAGTTATAGGAATCACTTAGTTAATCATGAACTACAAACGACATTATTTACATCTTTCACTACATTGACCATCGAGGTTAGCATTTTTTACGTGCAAAAATGAAATTCTATAAAGTCTTGAAAAATATGTCTGGACGACATTTAAGAAAAAATTAATATATTCTAAAAATATTCTTATTAAATAGAAAATATATAACCAAGCAGTTGAATTAGAGATTATGATCAATATTTCCTAATTTATGAAAATATTTGTTTAATTTATTGGTTATGAATTATTTATAAATGAATATGAAAACTAGTTGAATGTATTAGAAAATATTAATATTATTGTGGTCACATCATTTTTTTAACCTAAGAATTTGAATTAATTATAATTAGTTAGAGATTTTAGTGTAATATATATTTTATATATTCAATCAAATATTTTTGTTATTCACCAAATATATGGGGAAGAGTTTGTCGACTAGAAACGAGGGTCCAAAAGTAATGTGGGGAGACTATACACTATTTAGTAGAGTAATCCAAAATAGAAAAAAATAGTGGAAATAATAGGACAACCAATTAAAAGGTAGAAGTTAAAATCTCCCAAAACTGGGTACAAACCGCAACCAATAAATAATATTTCAGGAAAATCTATACGTCTTTGTGAAAAAATAATAAAAATAGCAAAAACCAGTGCAATCCCCAATACTATCATGAATCCAAGTCCATATCCACTTCCATGTACATCATAATCATGACTTGACTCCGAGGAACACATCATCTTCTTTTTTTACGGAATAAAAGCATATAAACTAACAAGGAACCCAATGGGGACAGAATACTGTGATAGTAAAACTCAGTGGGCCACCACCAATGATTTCTATAAAATATACAGTCTAAAAAGATAATTCATGCAACTTTTCAAAAATTAAAAAATTAATAAATGATAGTTCTGGGGACACTAGTCAACAAAGTTTACATAAATATTACTAGATATTATATCAAATTCATTATGTGAATCCTACTCATTATGTAGTTCATGATCAATAAGTTATCCTTATTTTATAAATTTACATCATTCACAAAGCAGTTCGTGGCATTAATCATTATACAAAAGGGAATAAGCCATGTATGTATCTATCTAGGGATAATACATCAAAACATCATAATTTCCTCACCTCAATTCTTGAGTTCGAGTGCAATAAAACCATTAAAGGAATAATTCATTATCTCAATCAGTAACCTATAAATATGTGTAGAGTTATATCATTAGTCCAAATCAACCCATGAGAGGAGCCTCAGTCCATTATCCCACTACTCCATCAATGTGATCATGTTTTTTCATCAATTCCCCACCCATAAACCATATAAAAAACCCAAATAGTACATCTAACAATCATAATCCATAAAAATCAGCATGGGAATTAATATTATTCCACAACCCCTTAACACATTATCAATTTAAAGTTTCATAGCCATTAATCTAAAAATCCATTTTTGTTCATTAACCTATTAAGTGAATTAAATAATTACCATACATTAGCAAATATTCATCCATTACCATATAATAACCCATATAACCTATTTATCATATCACTAGTAGAATTTATATATCACATAACACTAGAATGTAAATTACATTTTACCCATTACGTTTACCCAATAATTCTGATGTGTTAACCCATTTATCGTATTTATCAATTCTTTTATGGGAACTATTTTACATGTTCATCAATTCAAAAGGCATTATCGATTTAACATGTTAATCATTTATATTTACTAATCACTTTATGAATTTTATCATAACTCATATTTCATTAATAACTATCTAAATTAACCTATTTAACTCATTTGTCATTCAAAAGCCTTATACAATCATCTATTACCATTTTACCACTTCATAGATCACATAACATGTTGGTATTCAACCCGTCAAACCTTTATTCCATTACTAACCCAAGGAAAAACTATAAATAATCTATTTAAAATCATCCATACAAATTAACATGTTCTTCATGAATTCCACATTATCACGCATCAAAACTTCATTTAACCACACAAATTTCTAGGATCCGGAATACCGTCTCACCCTATAGGTGTCCCCAAATACTTTAAATCACCCCTAGTGGATCCCAACATGATCATGAGGGGTATACATAATTATTTAATCAACCATTTTACCTATAATTAAACATGATAAAAAATTAAAAATAATAGGGAAGAAATATCTCCTTATACATCCATCATTCTATAAAAACCTATGGGATATTACTTGTAGAACACAAACCTTATATCATATGATGAACACACTCTTAAACATGGACATAGATCCATATTCAAGAATCCATTATGCCTATATCCAATATACCACAAGAAAAATAGGGTTTTAGGACATCATATGAATATGGGAGAAAAAAACTCTAATATGAACAGAGATGATATAAGAGAGCTAGGCATACCCATGACCTAGATCCACAACCGACAACACTCAAGAGATCAATGAATTGATGGATAAACAACATAAGGATGCTTGGGTCAATTTGGTTCATCCTTAGGGTATACATAGGGAGAAATCATGTTGGAATCTAGATATCACATAATGGAGAAACATTAAATTGATAATACTTTATGGGGTTAATTATTTACCCTAACATTTATCAAAAAAATGCATAATCCGTACATAAGAAACTGTTCAATGAATACTCGGTTGGAAGGTTACCTAGGGAGGCCCACAGGTTTTACAAACCATGTTCCAAGTGTGTGATATGTTATTATACAAAATTTTATAATTTTTCCTCTAACCTCACACAATTTACATAACCATGTGCTAGCCATTCACTGACCATCCGTCTTGAACATGTTGTCCCATTTTTCCTTTCATTCATGTTCCTAACCCCTGTAATTCCTTTGAGGCCCCTCATGCACCCGAGATGTGTGATGATAATTAATATATGGATTTAAACCAACATTAAAATAAGGTAATACCTTCATCTACACCAATGTCTTCATTGATGAATTAGAAAATATATTTTTTGGTTTATTCGAAACTTATTTATGAAATATCTTATAATATGAGAACATATAGAGGGAATGAATTACTATGGTTAATATTAATGTGTAACATATTGAAAATAATATGTCATTACATACATTTACTACAAATTATTTTCATGATTTGTGGGTTTCCATCTATGATTTTATGTTTCAGACACTATTACTTTTGGTCATAGTCAATTGATGGACCCATGAGGAGTGACCTTAACAATATAAGTAATAAAAAATGAAGAGATTTTATGAAACAAAATTAGATGATGACAAGAGGGAAAATATTGTAATTATTCATAATCAGTTATCACAATATATAAGAATATAATACACCTTAAACAACTCTTGGAATCACTGAATTATAGAATACTAGAGTTTTATAAGATCCCATATAGGAGGATATGATGTGGAAATAATTCTCCATCAAATTAATGTTAAAACAATGGAAAGACACACATAGATAATGTCAAAAAGGAATGGTAAAATGGATTATTTGTTGAAAATGATTTCATATATCAATGAAATATCATGAAAAATGAATATTTTGGTTGTGGAATGTGATTTTCATCTTAGGTTTCCTTTATATTTGAGTGTAGTATATTTTTGGAAACTGGAACATACCTAAGAAAATTCCCCAACACAAGGGTTTAGTCTTAGTCCAAGGACAATATTTTTTAGTATAAAACCTTGATATGTAATGATTGATTGTTTTATTTATTGGGATTAAAATATTATCTTTTAGAATTGTTATATCAATGATATTTCTGATATAATAATCATGAAACATCTTTTTAGTATTCCATAGATTTATTATTTAGGTATTTTAAAACATATGTTTAATGATATTGATAAACAAGAAAATTTATTTAGTGGTATGGTGAAATTATTTAGTTTGGATAAAAAGATTATTGTCATGATGGGTTAAATGGTATAATATTCATGTCCATGAATTTTTTTTGTGATTTTATAAAAGTTAAATTTTTTTATTTTTGTGATTTTTATAACTTTTTTTATTGTATTTAAATGGTCTATTTACTTTTGAAGAATAATGATTGTGTTAATTTTTGTAAACATGTATGTTTTAATGTGGGGTTAGTATTCGAGTTATGTATTACATAATTGATTTATATGTTGAAGTTCATTAACATATTAGTGAAAAAGATAACCCTTCTGTTATTTTATGTGAGGGGATATTAAGGTGATTTGAAATGACTACATGTTTTTAGGAATAATACTGAATTGTGTATTAAATATACCACTGAACACAAATAATATATTATTTTTAGGTTATTATGATCTATTGGATATTAGGAAGTACATAATAATTATTTTTTAAATTTTATTCATTATCACAGTGATATTTTCAACGATATTTACATCCAACATAAGAATTACCATTCGTTTTACTTTTAAAACATGATTCATGTTATTTTTAATGAAGTTTAAAACATTATAAAATTATACACTTATTTATGGTGGGTATTAATGATAATTTTTTTTCCAACATCATTGGGTTGATATATAATAAAAAATTAGGAATATCATATTGTTTTATATGAAGGATTATTTTGGAAAAATGTAGTTATTTTTTTGGGATGTCAGTTAAAATGTATGAGATCACCATTGTGGGTAAAACATTATTTAATGTTGAAATTATTGAGGTTATTGGGTATATAAGGTAATTATTTTGTGGAATAATCTATGTTATACCTTTATGTTAATTGTGTAATTTTTTATGTAAAATATATTATTTCATTATATGATGGTTTATAATTTGTGATATTATATTAAATTATGGAAATCACATTAGTTTTAGTTATGATTTTATGACATGAAAAATATATTGACATCAATTTTTTGATTATATGTTCCATTAGATGTTTGTTTTATTGCCTTAAGTTAGAATACATACACTTTAATACTCCCAGTTTAGTGAATAATATGATATTATGGTAGAAATTGAGTATATGATGAAATTGTACATATAATGTACATATATTTCATTATGTTATTATTTTAGTTGGGAAAATAATTACAATGTTCTAAGAAAAGGTTATTCAGATAAAACCTATTACCCCATTACATTCATTCCCAACAAATCGATGGTCTTTTTCATACCAGATTGATAATTATTTTCATTATTGTTTTCATGAAAATTCTATTTCATGTGATAAATATTCTACATCCCAAAAAATTATTATTTGGACATTTAAAATTCTTACATTTCTATGAATATAATTCAACTAATGTTCTCGTATATGGAATCATAGTTATGTGTTATTCCAAATGAAAATCGATTTCACATTCTCTTAGTAAAAGGGATATTTTATTAATCATTTTTACAAAGTGGATTTTTTACAAAGTTATTTTTAAATTTTATACCCTTTATTATTGATATTAGGATCAAATTTATAGTGTTCTATTTATTATGTAGTGAAAATGTGACACCCTGCGATTTTAATATAACATTATGTCTAATAGCATATACAACATGAAAATCAGGTATACAAGATCCACATAGTATTTTTTTTAAAAATGACCATTATAAATTTGACAAATATTTGGTGGGAGTTAATAATATTAATTAAATTATCATATATATTTATAATGAAATCAGTAATTTTTTAATATTTCATGGAAATAATCAATCCATTTTTAATAAAGATATATTATGCATTAAAATACATTTTCGTCAGAAATATTTTCTATTTATTCTCTTTGTAAAATATTATAATTAATTTTTAAATCAAAAAAAATATTTTTGATAAAAAATAATATCATTTAGAAATCATCATAAAAATGTTAATATATGGTAAAAATTTTAGTTTTTTTGAGAAAATTTACATTCCAGTGAATTTTTAGAATGGATTTTTTATTTAAAACATTATTTTTTTCATTAATTAATATATTTATATTTTTTTAAAGTTTATTGAACGTAAAAATAATTAACTTCTTTTGGGATTACACTAAACTAGTAAATTGGAAAATATTTATAGTTGCATTTTGTAAAAAACATTTTTAAAATTTAAATGACATTATTATAAAAATAATATTTTTTATTATCAAATTTTTTATTCATATTATTTTTTCCAACACCACTAGAAAAAATATTGAAAAAATAATTTCTATTTCTAAATAATACTATTTTAATTATTTTAAAATCTCTTTTTAATTTTGTGTCACTATGAATAGTAAACATAATAAATATTTTTCACCTTGGTTGGGGTAAAACAAATAAAATGGGGTTTAAACCATTAAATAAGATCTCAAAAATATTTAAAAAACCTATATTTTTCATATTTTATAAGATAATTTTCAACATTTAGATCAAATAATATATATATTGTTAATTTATTCCTTTATTAATGGTTTATATGACATATATTGATTTAAGAACAGAAAAAATATAAAATCTCATCATCTTATGTATAATATCTATAAAAATTTTACAAAATTTTAAATATATAATATGTTATATTATATATTTTTATTTGAAATATATATTATTTTTTATTATGGAAATTTGATTCCATTTATTAGTGAAATGATAATTACCATAAATCCTTACCCAATATTTTATATAGATTTTATTTAATAAAAACCATAATATAAATTAATGATTTTATTAATATTGAAAAGAATACATAATTACTTTATTATTGTTGTAATTTTTTTATGTATAAAAAAAATTTGTTATCTGTGAACGGTTAGATTGAAATTAAAACTATTTCATGATTAATTTATCTCTAAATATATTTATTATTTTCAAAATACCATTAATGATTATTGAGGAAATATTTTTTTATAAAAATATTTAAAAATCATTAATTTTTTATATATAATTATTCAGATGGTATTTGATCTAAAATTTCATTTTGGGGTATTATTTGATCCAATTTTTAACATGTATTTAAAAGTATAATTAATTATTATTGAAAAATACATTACCACACTTCTAGTTAAAATAGGATCACTGGTGTATAATACCTCTAAAAAACCTTATCCATGTTCTAGAGTATTTGTTCATGCAAAAAACCCATTCATATGGCCCTTAAAATTATATATAAAGGGGATCATTAAAAGAATATGTAATATAATTAACCAATAACTATGTTTTTTAACTTTTTCTGTTAACTCATAAAAATTTATGGCATTTACTTAAATATTATTTTTTAATAATGTTTTTTTGAAAAAATTAAATTTCATTGATAGAATGTGTGAAAAAAAACACATAGTTTAGCTTACATTATATGTGTCCAAGAGTTTTAACACACTATGATATATTACTAATATTATTATTTAAAAGTGTTGGTTTTATTATATTCATTTAGAATAGTTATATTAAAATTATTAAATAAATGTTCTATATAAGTATAATGGTTCCATATAAATAATAATTAGTCATAGAAAAAGTAATTAGTTTTTAAGAATTCCTTTTAATGTTTCAAAAATAAAATTTTCTAAATAATGTTTTATCTACTATTGATGAAATAATTATACAAGTACATATGGAAAATTTTTAGAGAATTTTTTTGAAAAATTAAAAAAAAATCAAATTAACATGCCATTATTATATTATAAGTATTTTTATTATATGATTCTAAAAATATAATTTTTCTTATTAACCAAATAAAACTAATGGGTTTTATTATGAATTTTCATTTCCATAGAAACATTTTAAAACATAAATATTATATTATGATTGTTTTAAAATAATAATTAGTAAAATTATATAATTATTAATCCATCTTATTTAATTGGAATTAATTTTTAGTTCAATTTTTTCTATTAAATATTTTTATACATATGTAATGTTTATCATTCAAATCCCACATTCTTATCAAATATACCAGTTTAATTTTAAACAAAATTAAAGAAATTACATGACATTAATTTTTAAAAATGGATTATATATTAGGAATGAAAATATTTTTTTAACTAATATAGTTATCATTGTATTTGATCATAATGAATTGTAATTTTTTTTACCATGGTAAAGGTAAAAATGTTATTTCTAGGTAGTTAAACAAGAATTATATTTTATATAAATAGTAAAAAAGGTATAAATACCAATGGTGTTTCCATATTTATACCTTATAAATTGTAGGTTCTATACATTTCCATTTTATAATATTATTTTAGGGGAATACATGGATACACATTTTTATTTTAATAAATTACAGGTGTGATACTATTGATCGTTATAAAAGGCCACCACTCTCTTTTGTTATTAACACTTCAATAGGCCATGGATTTAGACAATAACTGACCAAATAAAAGAAATATTTTCTAACGACATCCTGTAATCCTTATTATTACATAAATCAATCCAAATAAACTTTTTGTTTCAAACAAAAAGAAGTTGTCTTAAAAGTGGTAATTTCCCTAACCAATTGTTTAATATTAATTATTCCTCTGCCTCCTTTTTTTATTACTAAAAAAATTAAAATATATTAACCACTAAATATTCCATATATTTAAATTTTATTATATTAATTTCATTATGTAAATCCTGCTCATGTTTCATCAAATGGGGAATGAAATCCATGTTTGTGTGTAAGGCGGAAAATCGATACACAAACCGATGTGATTCATTTTCTATCACCATATCTCAAGTATGGATATAATATTGGATAATGTTTTTCTATTATATATATTATATTAATATTATTTTGAAATTATTATATCACATATACCTTATTATTTTTTATTCTATGAGAATATGATAATGTTTCTCGTGTGTACGGCAGACTATTACATTGTGAAGTGATGTAATTTTTTCATGATTTATGTGGAAGATAATATCGATGGATATAATGAACATAAAGATATTTCATAATAATGATAATGTAATGTTAAAATATTATTTTCTCTAATTTTATTTCATCCCTAAAGTAAATTGAAATAATATTTATTTGAATATACAACTTTCTGTCTCCATGAACGATGTATTTAATTTTCTATCTCTAACATTCATGGATCACTATAAATAAATATATAATGAATATATATGATATTATATCTTTTATTTCGTTATATTGATTATTTTACAATGATAAATGAATAATTTTGGAAAATTAATAATATAAACATAAATAATATTGAAAGCGGTTATTACCAGAAACATGATTTTACCAAGAAATTTTTAATAAATGGGTCATAAAGACACATACATGAATCATATATAGAATTATATAAATAATTATTATTATGAAATATATTTATAAAAAAAATGTATACGTTGGTATAAACTTCTACCATTGATTTCCATACGTAATGTAAGGGGTTTATCTATAAATCATATTTTTTATAAGAGACATTTCGTATTCACTCTAGCATTCTTTTATATGGAAAATGGGAGTTCAAAACCGATTGGACATAGGTTACTGTAGCAGCACTGTTGCGCTACTGTAGTATCCGAGATACTGTTGCAACGGCATCACTGTAGTGGCGGTAGGGGAACTATAGCAGAGCGGTACTGTAGCAGTACTATTCACAGAATGAGCATTGGGCCAAAAAATTGGGCCTACATGCTATGTAATGGGATAAATGCCCACTGGGCCTTTAGGATATGTAATGGGTCTCCCTCTACCCAGTTAAAGAGGTATTTGCTTTGTTTCAACAATAAAAATGAGGCTTCGGCCCCAACCTTTAAAAAAAGAATAACCTAAAATATATTCCTATTTATCGATCCATTTATTGTTATTTTTTTCATGTGACCTCTGATTCAATGTCACAATATTAGTAATGGTTTTAAGATACAATCTCAATATTTATCAAGAATGATTATGATTTTGTTTCTCGTGATAAAATATTATAATCCATATATTAAGAAAATCAGAATATATTTTATATTCTTTTTGATTCATAGAATAATTATTTCACCTTATTCTAATATATTTATTTATTCCAATGTTTGATATAAATACTTTTAAAAATTCATATGTATTTCTCTCTTTTGTAGGAAACACGTTTATTCTCTTTAATCCATTTTTTTGAGAAATGTTTTAAATTTTTTTACCATTTTATAAACTACTTATGATATAAATATCTATGAATGTTTTAATTCTTATAATTTTACTTAAATTAATCATCATTACATCTTCGAAACAATGCTCTATTTTCATTTACGTGAAATGTGATAGGTTCCTTTTTTACCTGCATTACTAGAATACAATTTCAACAAATCATGGACATTATATTCATTGAGGGATTCATTTTATGTTTTCATGGATACATAAATATAATATTATCTATTTAATATTTTATGAATTTTTACTTTAAAATACATGGTATTTTTAATCATATAATAATTCTCTCAAGAAACAATCCAGATTATTTTTCAGTAAAAATATTTTTCCTACTGAGATGAAATTCATTTGTTTTAATTAAGATTTAATATGGATGTGATACAAGGAAACCATTATAATGAATTCTATAAATATTTTATAATTATTATGACATAATTCTAATGAATCACGCATCTTTTTCATGTGTAATGGCTGATAAAACTGTGAAATTATTATGAACCATATTTATTTTTCATAGGCTATGTTATTCTGAAATATTTAGGAAACACAATTATAATAATAGGTTATAATGTGAAAAAATTTATGTTCTATTTGGGGAATTATATGTGTTTTTTAATTATGTGATGTGTGGTACCTATAACTCTTTCAACTGCATTGTGAAATGATTGGTAAATCATGACTAAAACTAATATGTGTGAATCTGATTAAATGTTCACAATGTTATGTATAAAACTGATTATATTTTAATAGTGTTATGAATGAAAATGGATTTTTTATCTATATGGATGTCAATGGACTTGGTTTATTTTCCATATTTTTATTAGAGGGCTATATTTCATGTAAATAAAAAAATTAGTGAACATGTTTCTAATAATACATTTTCTCAATATTAAGAGA
Source organism: Viscum album (assembly GCA_963277665.1). NCBI lineage: Eukaryota > Viridiplantae > Streptophyta > Magnoliopsida > Santalales > Viscaceae > Viscum > Viscum album. The sequence goes on from OY728126.1 coordinate 957,302,628, forward strand.
ATGTTTTTATTACACAAATCTATTCATTATGAAAAAAATTCCTACAATGAATTTTATTATTTTATTCCATTATGATTCATGTCTTATTGACTTCCATGATTTATTCCATGAATCATGTTTATGATATATATTATTCATGGTTTGTTTTTCAAATGATATGCCAACAATCTCATCACACAGAACTCATTATGTGGGGATATCTGTCTTGTTTACCCTTACTAAACATTTGATCTTAACCAATAGTATGTTTAATTTACTTGGGTTATGATTTAAGGTATTATATATGATATAACTAGGAATATAGTAAGTTGTGATGATCATAGTGGGTGGTGGTTTAACTCACTAATGGGCCCATAATATACATGTATATGTTTACAAAGGTACTATACCCAAATGATTTTTAAATTTATCATTATGCTATGTAATGAATAGTAATCTATTAAGAAGTTAAATTCATTAATGACAAGTTGGTTCCATTATTGATTTTATTATATAAATGTTTAATCGAACAATATAAACTATGATGCAAAACCATTATTGAAACACTTATAGATATTCATAAGGATACATCTTGGATAATATATAAGGATAAGGCAGTAGATGAGTTAATGTATTGAAAAATTAACTGTAGTTTTGGAAAAAGAATGAGTTTGTGGTTTTTAATAAATTGCTTCCACATCTGGTTACATCAAGTGGATGTGGCTCTAGAATAGAAATATCTATAGGTAATATATATGAAAACGGGGCCTTAAGATGGACTTGATCGCATACCGGTGCCTAAAAATGGGCCTTGATGCACACATAGTGTCACGACCCCACCCCAAAAAGTATACCCCTCTTGGGTTGGCAATGTGAGAAGGGAGATAATGTCCCCTGAGTCCCACCTCCAGGTGACCCTAGGAGCCAGTCGAAGCTGGTTTCTTGAGGCTACTCTTTGCAAATCGAATCCTGTTTCTCGAGGTAATTGATCCTTTTGTTCGGTTTCTTAGATCTATGTAGATCTACTCCTCCTATTCTCTCGAGATCATTGATCTACATCCGTTATGGGTAGATCTATGTGTGTGGATGTCGTTTATGTTAATATTTGGTCTTGGTTGTCTCAGGAGAGGCGATCTAAAGATGATTCGTGGATAATAAACCTGGTTTCTTGGGAGATCAACAATAGTTGTGGTTTTCCTCGAAAACCCTTGAGGTAGGCGATTCATGCTTCTCTCTCTTTTACGTGAAAAAGTATTCTTCCACGTGTGTTATAATAGAGGTTAATGCTTCACTTTTTTGTGTTTTCTATACCCTGGGTGCTAGTCTCCAACCTGGGGACTACTTGAGGCGGGACTCAGGGGTCATTATCTCCCTTCTCACATTGCCGGCCCAAGAGGGGTACACTTTTGGGGGGGGGGGGGTTGCGACAGAGTGGTATCAGAGGAATGGTTGTTGGATAGGATGGAGTTTGGCTCTGTCCCAACCCTCTCCCCACAATGTGTACCCCTCTTGGTCCTGTAATGTGAAAAAGGAGATAATGACCCCCCGAGTCCCACCTCCAGTAGGCCCTGAGTTGGAGACTAGCACCGAGGGTACATTAAACACACAAATGGGAGGAATTAACCTCTATGAGAACACACGCGGAAGAATAAAATTGCATGTAAAATAGAGAGAATCACGAATCCCCTACCTCAAGGGGTTTTCGTGGAAAACCACAACGGTCGATGAACACCCAAGAAACAAGGTCGATTCTCCACAAATCCACCTTAGATAACCTCTCCTAACATATCCAAGACAAAATATCAACATAACTGACATCCACACATATAGATATACCCATAACAGGTATAGATCTATGATCCTGAGAGAACAGGAGGAGTAGATCTACGTAGATATAAGAAACCAAACCAAAGGACCACTTACCTAGAGAAAACGGCTTTAATTCGCGAAGAGAAGCCTTCAGATCACCTCCAAAATTCTTGGGAGAGGTTATCCACATCCAAGTAAAGGTAATACCGATTTATAGCCGATTAGGGGCTTAAACGAGGTGATTAGAGGAAAAACGAGTTAGATCCACAATTTTAGGATCTAACATAAAGTGCATGCAATGTTAGTCCGCAAGGTTTAACAAAACGTTCGCTAATCGTGCATTAGCTTCATCCTCGACAACCACTCCTCACACAGTTAGTCCACATGATTATAAAAACTATGCACTAACCGTGTGTTAGTCACTGCCTCCAAATCCATCCATGCACGGTTTGGCCGCACGGTTTAAGAAAATTGTGTGCCTCCTGTGCGAAGACCATAACACTTAAGATTTCCTTAAAAGTCCACCCAAACGCACCCCAAGCCACCATGACCTTCCAGAGCACTTCCAATACCACATATTCACAAAGTAATAGACTGAAGAGTTCTGGGCCATTACATCAAATACCTCTCAAAACAATCTCATCCTTGAGAATCCAAAACCCACCTAAAGAGAAAACGAAATAGGGTCTAAAAAACCACCCTCGAGATACCTCTCAAAAGAGAGAAAGCCACCAAAGCAAAAAAGGTAGCCATATCATATCCATTAATGTTTCATAGCCACAAAAGTTACAGTGATACATGAAAAGAGTTAAACATCAAACAACTCTACGTACTGAGCATGTATTTCTGACTCACGTTCCCAGGTACTCTTCTCCATGCCACTATGTCACCACAAGACACGAACTAAGGGGATGGAATATCCACGCAACACTTTCTCCTTGCGGTCCTGGATCTCCATAGGTAACTCCTCAAAGGTGGCAGCATCATCATCATCGATCTCTCCCCACTCGATGATGTAGGAGTCATCATGAAGATAACGACGTAGTTGTGATACATGGAAAACATCATGTATCTGACTCATCTGAGGGGGAACTGCCACATGGTATGCCACATCTCCAACATGAGATAACACCTCGAAAGGCCTAAAAACATTGCGAAATCTTACTCCCACAACCAAACCTTAACTTCCCACGAAGGGGAGTAACCTTCAAAAACACATGATCCGCAACATCGAACTCTAGGGGTGACCTTCTTTGGTCATCATATGACTTCTGACGATCTTGCACTGTCTTCATCCTCTCACGAATCACTTGAACCATCTATGTTGTATTCTGCACTAGTTCTGGTTCGAGAATTGTTGACTCCCCAACTAGAGTAGTCAATGCCAAGGGCACTATAAGCCTCTCTAACTCAAGTCCAAAAGCATGGACAAGGGTAGGTGATATGAAGGAGTGTGCCTCTCTTGAATAAAACAAGGCATACACCATGGTAGAAAACAAGAAAAGGGTACCTCAAACGACATATGGGTCATCTGTTGCTGGCAATGCTAGAGCCTGAAGATGACCACGACCTCCTCCACGGCCTCTCTGACCCAGATGACGACCACCACCATGACCACACTATACTCTCTATGGACGAGGAGCATCATGGAGTTGTCCTCTTCCTTCCCCATCTACCCTCTGCTGATCAAAATCTAGTGCAACTGGCTACTGCTGCCTCGGTTGGAACTGCATCAATGGAGTAACATAGAGCGGGAGTTCCTGACCATTCAGGGCGGTCATCATGCACTGGGCACTCCACTCAAGGTTACTCCGTTGAGGCAGTTCCAACCAAGGCAGCAGCATCCAGTTTCACCAGCTTTCGATTAGTAGAGGGTAGATGGGGCAATCAGAGGATAACCCCATGACGCTCCTCATCCTCAGAGAGCAGAGCGTGGCCATGGCGGTGGTTGTCATCCGGGTCAGAGAGGTCATGGAGGAGGCTGTGGTCAGCTTCATGTTCTCGCGTTTCCAGCACCAGACGAGCCAGATGTTGTTCGAGGTACCTTTTTCTTGTTTTCTACCTTGGTGTATGCCTTGTTTGATTCAGGAGCGACACACTCCTTCATATCACCTACCTTTGTCCATGATTTGGGACATGAGGTAGAGAAGCTTCCAGTGCCTTGGCATTGACTACGCTAGTTGGAGAGTCAGCAATTCTCAGACCGGAACTAGTCCAAAATACAATAGAGATTGTTCAGGTGATTTGTGAGACGATGAAGACATCACATGATCTGCATAAGTTATATGTTGACCAATGAAGGAGACCCCAAGAGTTTGATGTTGGAGATCATGTGTTTTTAAAGCTGACTCCGAGTCGTGGGCAGCAATGGTTTGGTCGTGGGAGTAAGATTTCTCCCCATTTTGTTGGGCCTTTCGAGGTGTTAGACTGTGTTGGAGTTGTGGCGTACCGAGTGGCACTTCCCCCTCAGATGAGTCGGATACATGATGTTTTCCATGAATCACAGCTACGTCATAATATTCAAGACCACTCCCACATCATCAATTGGGGAGAGATCGTTGTTGATGATGCTTCCACCTTTGAGGAGTGACCTATGGAGATCCAAGACTGCAAGGAGAAAGTGTTGCATGGACGTTCCATCCCCTTAGTTTGTGTCTTGTGGCGACACAGTGGCATGAAGGAGAGTACTTGGGAAAGTGAGTCACAGATACGTGATCATTACACAGGTTTGTTTGATGTTTAACTCTTTTCATGTATCATTGTAACTTTTTTGTTTATGAAACGTTCATGTTTATGAGATAAATCCATTTGTTGCTTTGGTGTATTTCACTCTTTTTAGAGGTATCATGAGGGGTGGTTGTTCAGACCCTTTTTTGTTTTCTCTTTAGGTGGGTTTTGGATTCTCGTGGACGAGCATGTTTTGAGAGGTATCTGATGTAATAGCTTAGACCTCTCTAGTCTATTACATTTTTAGAATGTGGTGTTGTAAGTGCTCTGGAAGGTTAAGGTGGCCTGGAGTGCGTTTGGGTGGAATTTTAAGGAAATATAAAGGGTTATGTTCCTCGCACGGGGGGCGCACAGTTTTCCTAAACCATGTGGCCAAACCGTGCAAGGCTGGTCTTGGAGGCAGTGGTTAACGCACATTTAGTGCACGGTTTGTCTAACCATGTGGACTAACCGTGCGAGGAGGGGTTGTAGAGGCAGAAGCTAACACATGGTTAACGCAAGTTATGTTAAACCATGCACACTAACTATGCAGGCACTTAATGTTGGAACCTAAAATTGTTGATCTAACTCGTTTTTCCATTAGTCACCTAGTTTAAGCACCTAATTTGACATCACTCGGGATTACCTATCCTTGGAGGTGGAAGAACCTCTCTAAAGCGTTTTGGAGGCCATCCAGAGGCTTCTCTTTGTGAATCGAAGCCGGGTTCTTGAGGTAAGTGATCAATTTGTTTGGTTTCTTAGATCTACGTATATCTACTCCTCCTCTTATCTCGAGATGTTAGATCAATGCCCGTTATGGTTAGATCTATGTGTGTGGATGCCATTCATGTTGATATTTGGTCTTAGATGTGTTAGGAGAGGAGATTTAAGGAGGATTCGTGGAGAACGAACTTGATTTATTTGGCGTTCATCGACCGTTGTGGTTTTCCTCGAAAAACCTTGAGGTCGAGGATTCATGCTTCACTCTCTTTTACGTGAAACTGTATCCTTATGCATGTGTTCTATTAGAGGATAATTCCTCCCATTTTTTTGTTTACTATACCCTCGGTGCTAGTCGCAAACCTGGAGCCTACTTGAGGCGGGATTCAGGGGTCATTATCTCCCTTCTCACATTTCCGGCCCAAGAGGGGTACATTTTGTGGGGAGGGGGTCGTGACACCTAGATTTGCATTCATATGTGATATACATTTGAAATTTACAATTTAATTATAAAACATAATAAAGTATTTTAATAGATTATTAATGTTAATGAAAAAGGATAATCCCATGGAGTCTTATATTAAAAATATGGTTCCACAATCTAGACATCATATAAGTCATTTTAATGATTATGTCATTCTCATAATAATTATTTCTTCTTAAACTATTGATTTTCGGTTTTAGTCAACGGATTGTTCCATGAGGAACTATGTTAATTAATAGTTTAATGGATAACAAAGTGATTGGATCAATGAGAATAAAATTTTTATTATTATAGAATGTAAAATCCATCTTCTATTCCCACATTACATTCTCAATCAATGAATCATGCTGAAAACTCAAATGAGAAAAGAAGATAATAAAACTATGTAGATACCATCATGACAAAGAATCTACATTACTTTAGTGGTTTTACAGACTCACTAGCTTCTAAGATGTGGATCATCACAAGAAAAAATATTTTTTATCTACAGTTTTCAGAACATTAAAAATTAATTTTTATCCATATTATTTGGAAGGATAAGTACAACAATAGGCAAATGTAATCAATAATATAAGGGAAAACTATCAATTTTTAGGCATGGAATTTATGAAAATAATTTCCAATAATAACATTACTCATATCATTCACACAAAAATAAGTAATTAATTACACGAGTTAAATTAGAAGGATAATGAAACCATTAGTACCGATGTGGAAAATTTTATGAAACTTACAAGGTACAATTATTGTTTTATCAACCAACCTGAACATGTGCTTGACCAATTCTTTAATATCTCAAAACCAGGTATCTAATGCTTGTTTGATGTAAGGGAAATTTGTAGCTATTCAAGTAATCCATTATTGTGATATCAAGTTTGTAATGAAAATCAATAATACCCATCAATCACATCATTAAAACCTTAATAGGAGGATGGGTCACCTGGATGTTTTATTGACATATCACATGGATGGACGAAAATGTATCAAAATCCAACTAATAAATCCTATGAAAAGGAGAATTTATTTGAGTTCCATAAAAGAACATTTTGGTGTTTAAGGTATCAGAAACATATCCATTTAGTTAATGAATAAATAAATGGTGTGATGAATCCATTTAATGGAATGAATTAAGATAGGGATCACCTGAATCCACCACCCATAATCTAGTGATTTAAAAGTATGGAGTATAAAAATTAATGGTATGTCGTGAAATATTGTGAATGCTAATGATTTTGATAAATACATATAACCTATTATTCCATGAAACAATGGAAAATATAACATGGTCACTGTTTCTGATGAGGGGTGTAATAATAGCATTGTAATACGTACACTTACCACAGACATTAGAAAATGTAATCTATTATTTGACTAATGATATTCCTATTCATTCATATAAATTTTTACTTTCTTAACTATATCAATATCTCACATAAATTATTAGATGTAGAATTATCGAAAAAAAATCAAAATAGTGTGATTATCAATTCTCAAATATAGAAATCAACTTCGATTGATGTTTTTGAGAAGGTGATTACATAAATTATTTTCATTATTCCATTGGTTGATTTCAATGTTTTATTAGGAGGAGATTTTATTTCTATACACAAATACCTGATTAATATTTGAGGATGGGCAGTCTTCTTATATATTCCATTCCAACACATGTTCCATTATCCATGCGAAAAAATATTAACTTTTAATGATAATCACATCCTTCATATTGGATTTTAATTATATTTAAAAGTTGTTAACATTATAAATTTCAGGGGAGAGACACAAAATAGATGAAATGAATATTATATAAGATTTTGGTTATTCCATTCAATAAAAAAATCCTAGTCTTTCACTGAATAGTGATGCTGAGTGTCCTATAGTACTCATAAAAAGTTATATAGAAATTTTATATAATTCATATAGAATGACACCAGTTGAGTTACAGGAATTGAAGAAGAAACTATAGTGTTACCTTCAAAAGGTATTAATTATAAAAAATCGGCAATTGTATTGGTTTACCAATTATTTTTGTTAAATATAAATATGGATCATTGTACATGTTCCTTGATTATCAGGATCTATGCAAAGTCAAGACAATGAACTTGTATCGTCTAACCCATATTGATGATATGTATGATCAACTATGTGGACATCAATACACGTTAAAGATTATTCTTTATTAGAAATACAATCAATTGATTGTATAGAGTTTGAATATAACCAAGATATAATTCTATTAAATTTATGAACTCTAATATCATGTTTTGATTTTTATTAATCATACAAATTATCCCACCATAGTTATGGATTTAAGGAATTGAGTGATTAGATATTAAATTTATCAATTTTTGGTCCACATTATAGATATAATTTTTAACTATCTAATGATCAATGTAAATAAATAATATAACGTGATAATTTTACTAATTACGAAAAGAAAAGTGACCAAATATGAAAAAATTACACAATTTGGATTTTTGATTTAAAATAATTATTTTTGTGTCATATAATCCCAATGGATGTTATATTAGTAGATCCATTAATGATAATGTCTATTAAGTGTCATCCTAGAGAGACCACGTTGACTGATAACTGTAGTTTTCTTGGTTTTTGAATGTTATCATTGACCATTTGTGGTGAATTTATCATGAATACATAATCCAAAAACTATGTTTAAATTAGAAGGTAACCAACTTCCTTTGGGAAGACTAGTGTGAGGAAAATATAAAGGAACTTATGAGAAGATTATTCATCAACCCATCACATTCCATACCCAATGGAGGATACGGGTATGTAATCTATATTTATTCATAAAAGAAGGTATTTTAATGTTTTATATACATAAGGGAATGTATATAGATTATGAATTTTGAAAACTGATGGCTTTTTTTAAAAATTTCCCATCTTAGGATTTGGAGTTACCGGCTATAATGTTTTCCTTAAATATATTGACGTATTGTATCAACCGTTAGATTAATGATATATAGACTAATCAAAGATGTTTAAATTATATATTCAAATATAGGGAGTTGAATATTCACTATAGATGATTGCTAGATTTTTTTTGATATTATCAATACATTATACATTACCACCATGTGAAATAATAAAAATTATATTTTACATTAATTATAGATAATCGTGATATCGTATCTGTTATGTGGGTAAAAAAGGAGTAATAATTCATTATTTATAATGGATAGATCTAGAAATCCTAAATAATATGGAGAAATCTTATTTTTATCAATTGAATGTTCAACCATTTATATAGGTGATGAGTAAAGAATCACATAATGAAGATGTAGAGAGGAAAAAGATTGTTATAAATTTTCATTAGATTATCCATCATCAAAATTAAATTATAAGGATTTATAAACATATATGTATCACATCCATACCATATTTTAAGGTGTTATTTGATGTGATTCATTGTTATTAATTATGAATTAATTCTAGAATTATAAATATTTAAAATGATTTGAAGGATAATTTATGGTTGAATTTCATAAATAGATATATCAATGTGATTGTATCTTGATGTATGTTTTTTTAGAAAGTAAATGTAGAGAGACTTAATTTAATAATGATTTTAGATCTATTTATTATACCAGATTGAAAATGGGAATTCATCTCCATTGATTCTATCTTTGGACTCGCCAAAACATTTAATGGGAATAGTTTTATATATGTTGTATTCAATCGCCTTACCAAGTCTACACAATACATAGTTATAACAAACATTTTCTCTTTATATCATCATCCATGGATAGATTCTAAAGAAGTGTTATGCTATAATTTAGTACCTCAATTCAATTTATCATATCACGATCTTAAATTTAACTCAATATTCACGGAATATCCTCAACATGATTTGATACATAGTAAATTTTCCTCACTACATGTCATCCTTACATAGAAGGTCAGTCTGAGAAAAAAATTCAAACACTAAAGGATATGTAGACATCTTGATCTTGAAATTTGAAGGTGTTTAGTATTAACACGTTTCCTTTGTTGATTTTTAAAACAACAATTTATTACACTTGAGAATTCATGTGGATCATTTTGAACACTTCTATGGAATGAAGATAGAACTCCAATATAATGGGATATAGGTAGTGAAATAAATATATTTGGTCATGATAATGATGAGTACATGGAGTAAAATATTACAAGCATTCAAAATCATATAAGGGTACCAAAAATTCAACCAAAACATTTGGATAATTCCCACTGACATGATCTGGAATATGATGTTAGTACCGATGTATTTAAAAAATTTTCTATGAATGTTGGTTTTAATAATTGGTACGAATATGAAATTATGTTTTTTGTATTTAAAACAATTGTTAACACACGATATAATCATGATTGTATGTTCTTTATTTTCACTTACACAGAACCTATCTCAATTCCATGATGTGTTCTATGAATATCTTTAGAGAATATTCATTCATGCACATTCACGAATACAAAACATGGTGTTTAAAATAAATGAGAATGATCTTTCTTAGGAGGAAAAAGTTGGTAGAGATTCTAGATCATAAAGGGAAGTTGTAATGAAACAATACCACTCACATGGTCATGTTTTTCTGATGAAACCACTATTTTGAAGAAGCAACGTGGAAACCGAAAGAGATGAGGATGAATAAGTTAAATCATTTATTTATATTAGTGTAAAAATGTTGATGGAGATATTCATTTTAATTGGTAAGAATATAAAATTCGATGTTCTTATGAATTAATTTTTATGAAATTAAATTTATATAACAACTTATGTTTTATGAAACACTGATTTTTTCACGCATTACACATCACACTGTGTTTTAACAACCCATATATTATTTTTTTAGTAAATTTAATAATTAATCCTATAACCGAGATTATAATCAATTTTATAATAATTCTAAAAAATAAATTATATATATTATATCGACATTTTGTATTTTTAGATAACATATTGTATGAAAAAAACATAATATTTAAAAAAAATTAAATGTATTGATAATTTAATTTTCCAAAATTTTTATTAAATATATTTTGTTAAAAAATAATTAAAGTGTTTTGGAATATTTTTAGAAAATTCACAGAACAATTTTTTTTCATTTATTTAATCAACATATAAAATTATATTAGGTCTATTTTTGTAGAATTTTATAAAATTGTTAATTTTTTGATGAATTGTGAAATACTGGATCTTAATAAGAACTATAATATCTATCAAAGCGTTTAAAAAAATATAAAAAATTATGATGTTTTTTAAAAAAATTGATCAATTATATATTTAGTAATCCAATTTATCCCGTTGAATAAATTATATATTAAAATTTTATATTAAAATTTTCTCTACATATTAAATATTTATCTTTGGAAAACCTATATTCTCATCATACGTGTATGTTTAGAAATTCCCTTGCCACTAGTAATATATAGAAACAATGCCCCACAATAGTAATAATTATAAATTCAAACACTGAATAAAATAAAGTTATTCTTATTCATGATATGTTCTATCAAAAGTTAGTATATAAACCACGCATAAGGATTATGCGTCGAATAATAAATATATTCACAAAATAATTATGATGTGTGATAAGAAACCCCAAAAGTGCACATTAATTTTTAAAACATCTATTTACCTAATGTATAATTTATGAATGAATGTTATTAATTTATAATATTACAATATACATATTTTCATTATTATATATGATCTTATTATATTGTTTTGTGGATATTATTTCATTATTTACAATATTTTGGGAATCAATCGATTAATTTTCCTTTGCATATTTTGTCATGTCAGTTATGTTTCATATAAATAGTTTGTATTTCATTCATTTTATGAATTATATTGTGTTAATATATATCATATTTATTTATTATATACATTTTTTGTAATAATTCATTAATATTTATCATAGAGAAAATATTACATCATGGTGTGGTGATGCTATGTCATATATACGCATGAGCAACAATATCGTTCCCTTAAGGGGAAAAGGGTTTGGAAGTGTATGATATATTTATTTTTTATAAAAAATAACAGTTTAAATTAAATATTTATAACCATTATATCAATAATATTACCTATCAAATTAATGTGGTCATGGATAAAAATTACAACATGGCAGGGATATGTTATGTTGTATATACGCACCCATGGTGCATTAATTTTTTGTAGGATGGATAAAGGGCATAGTATGTATGTCAAATTAATATAAGAACATCTCAAAATATAGATGATACTATATTTATTACTTTTAAATGAAAAAAACTTAAATATGATGTATAAGAATGAATGAACTAGGATAAGTTGGAAAAAATACTTACCTCTTTTCGGAAAACATTAATTAGATATTTTTTTATGGGAACTAATGTTGGTATTTTTGGAAGAATAGGATCTCCAGAACATGTCCAAGATAGATTTTTAGTGAAATTGGAAGGTTGTGGTCAATCTATAAGCCTAAATGTTGTTTGTGTCATTAAGAGAGGAGCTTCCCTTTTATAATTGAGGTGAGAGTAACTTTTTGATACACTATAAATATTAAAATAATATAAAATAATTCTGATTAAAAATTTAGAAAAGTTTCCTATTTTGAATATAAGATGTGTATGGGTCTAAATAATATTATCCAATAATTTTTATTAAAATTATATCATATTCTTACATTTATATTTTGACATTTAACCTTATTTAATCCCTTTATATCTAACTGTGATAACATGTTTTTTACTCTGTAAGGGTTAATATAAATACAACAAACATTCAAAATAACCATAAATGTGTCACAAATGAAATTTTAAGACTTATCCAAATCTATTGGTTGATAACTGTATATTTATGAATTTTATATCATTTTATTAAATATAATTTATTTTAAATTTTTATTAATATCAATAATGAAACTAGTTATTATATGAATTTTTAATACCATAAAAATGATATCTTCTGAAAAAAAATTTAATAATTTCCTAAATAGTCTAGGACATCAATTAAATAATTCAATGTAATTAGTTATCCAAAATTAAATGTATTTTAATATTTTTAATAACATTTATTTTATATTTCAATTATGTAAACAATTAATGAAACAACATTATGGTCTCTTTTAAAGGAATTATTTATTAACAAAAATTAAAAAAAATTAAAATGATGATGAAAAAAATGTATATTTTAAATTAATATTTATATTCAGTGATATCATTGAAATAAACACATATAAAAATGTAATACTAAAAAATACATGAGTATGACATATCATACATTCCATAGTATAAAATAAAAAAATGGATTAACGTTATCTAAGTATCACCATAATGATATACAATCAACTTAAGGATAATTTATGTCAAAATATATACTCTAATAAGAGTCATTAAAATTTTTTGGGTAATTTTATAATTTTATAGTAATACGTTTTACCCTTATATACCCTATTTAGCATTAACTGTGGTATTAATTTTTTTCTGAAGAAACTTTTCATATTTTCTAAAAATAAGAGGGAAACATTTTATAAATTTTGACATTAGGATTCAAAATATAAAATCTATATTTCAAAATTAAACATTTTGGATAAAATTAAATTAAAATTTTCCCCTTTGATCAAATGAGAAAAAAATTTATTGTGAAAACGTTTAAAATTTGAGAACTATTTTTATATTTAAATTCATTGTCAAATGTTTTAAAATGACCCAATTTGGGTTAAATATAAAATAATTTATAAAATTATATATTTAAAAAATATCAATAATATAATATAAAACTAATAATTTATTATATTAAAACATTGTTTTCTACTAAAATTCAGTATTAGTGTAAAATTCATCTATATGTACAACTTTTTGCAAAAAAATAAAAATAAACCAAAGTAAAATAATATATTCCATATTCCAATAACATTATTATTTTGTAAAATATACATTATAAAAGTGTTAAAGACTATATGTATAAAAAGATATCTATCAAAAGGTAGTAAAACAATCTTTTTATAAATATATATCTAATATCTATAAAATTAGATTTATTCATATATCATGTCTCAAAAGACATATAGGTTGAATTTTAAAAATTATACAGAATATATAATATATATATTTAATTAATATAATTAAATTATAGTAATTAAGTAAACTAATTAAGATAAAACACATTTTTAACTAATAATAGTTTTAATATAATCATTTTCATTATATTAAATTTGATTTTATATTTATTTCTAATTAAATGGTAATTGGTGAATTAAATGATATATTATTTATATTATTTAATAATATTCAGAGTAACCAATTTAAGTACTGGAATATAATTTAATTTTAAATAAGAATTTTAATAGTATATTATTATTCAAATAAGATAACTGTTGTTTGTGATGTATGCTATCAAATAGATTAAATTTTTAATGTTACATACTGTAAAATAAAAGGGTATTATGCTCTACCCTCATTAAATACATTCTGATGATACAATTTATTTATTTGGGCTTGGTAACTAAGGATTGAATTCATTTTAAAAAAACATTGAAAAACTATTAATGAAACATCCAATTAAAAAGAATGAATGGGAAGTATGTAGTTTACAAGAGAAAACACATAATATGTATTAATGTATAAATATATGGAAATGGAAGGAAACAAAATAATAAAATAATAATTTATAATGGTAGAGAATATGATAATGGGGATGTTACCCCTAAAAACCCTTTAAATATGTGATTTAAAAAATAACATTTATAAAAGAAAATGAGTTACAATTTTCCAAATTATTTTCATAATTATAAGGAATTAATTTAATTCATAGACAAAGAAAATAAGGAAACATACTCCATTGGAAATTAGTGTTTCATTGATAAATTAATTTGTACCAAAAATTAATCTATCTCTCCTGATAATGAGTATTTAAAATGAATCATTCAATCTATAATAATTAGAATAACCCTATACAGATCACAAAATCCAAAAAATTGTTACTATATATTACTCATGAATTTTTACATTGACAAAAAAATTGTTAGGTTATAATAAGAGAACACCTGAAAAGAATAAAACTTTTTAGGATGAATGAAACATTAATCTTATAAATTCAAATATATTACCCAATGTTCAACATATATATTCCAAAAAACATTTTTCCTTCCTAAAAATTATTTTTGACTATTTTTAAACAAAAATATTACATTTATTTTGTCACATAGTCTTCCGAATAACATCAATCACTCTTAATGTATACAACCAAAAAATTAATTACTTAAATAAAATATTATACAATATATGATATATGTCCCTATAAATAACCTTAATCACCACAATTCAATAATTAAATCATATTTTACCTCATAAAATCTCAAACATTGTTTCTCATAATATTTGGATAACATTAATTTTATATGATTCCCTGAACAGAAAATTTCATCAGAAATAACATTATTCACGTAATAACCAAAAAGTATTCCAATAACAAGGTTATATATTTGATAATTGAATATTAGACACAATGGAAATAACCATTATCCATTAGATAAATTAACTAAAATATTATCATGATAATAAATACATTACAAAGGATAGTGGTAGGCATTTCACTAATTTCACCTTTCAGTTGTGGGTTCCAACCCCGTGGCCCTGGTGGATGTGACAGGTTATCGCCCATCCCTCGAGTTGTTATTTTTCTAAAATTAATTAATATTATCCAAAATATGTGATAGTAATCCTAAAAACAAAATTAAATAAATTATTGATGATATGTTTTAACCTAGAAGGTTATCTCAAACATTAATGTTTTATTCCTAATAGTATAAAAATCCATAATTATATTAAATTCAAAGGTCATTCAAACCTTTACTGTTATCATTACCATTAATAATATTTCCATAAAATGAAAAGGAATTACTTAATATATAAATTTTTAACACATAATAATCCAATTTTTTTCTCGAATATACGATTTTCTAAAACTAATTCCAAGGGGTTCTACTAAACATTTTTCTTATACCAACCTCAATGACCAGGATGCAATTAACATTGATCTATTGCCTTCTATTATGAAATTTCTATAATATAAATTGAATAACATAAAAATGTATGAAATATTTTAGTAGTCTTGGTAATCTAGATTCAAATTAAAAATAAAAATTACATTTTGAACGTAAAATAATAAAAGTATTTTCTTTGAGAAAACCATTATTTTCAAAGACTAAACACATATATAAATAATAATAATCATTTTATCATTTTCAATAATAATAAGGCTTAAGAATGGGGTGATCTAGAAAATATCCAAAATTTATTCACACATAAGAATATATCCTTAATAGAAAACATCTACATAAAGTTAATAAACCGAAACATATTCCTTGTAATAAAAAACATGTGAATAATAAGGAATAAAAAATTATCAAATAATTACATATAAATATTAAAATGAAAATGAATATTGACCATGTATATTATAAAACATGAATAATAAAATTTTATGTAAATAAATAATAATATTATTATATAATGCATAATGTCTATGTCATAAATAAATCAGCAATGATATATCTAATACATCATAATTAAACATGAAAGGCCTCAACCAATACCAAAACTATTTTTTCTCATGAGACATACTGATGAATCGGGGGGCTCTATCACCCCCTAATCACGTAAAATGTCCAATAAATTCTTTAATATAATGTGGTGAAACAAGTTTGAAAAATTCATATTTACTATAACTATCTTAAAAAATTTAAATAAAATTCATCATTAACCATTCAGATTAATACTGTCAATTGTATCAAAAACATTACATCCTCATTGATTCTAATAAATAACCAATTAATAAAATATGGTGGATGGTTTTATATTAGATAAAATTAAATGATTAAAAATCCCCTTCAATGTATTTTTAAATAGATAAAAATAATATAAACGATATCATTAATTATTTTTTGGAAAATAATATTTAATCATTCCCTGGTGACTTATACAACATTACTATATTTGAGACATGAACCCTAGAAAGTAATAACATTATATATAACCTATAATATAATTATGATAACTATATTAATGATAAAATGTCTCAAATATGTAGTATACATACCATATAATAGATTATATGTGCATAACATAACTAATGTCTCAATGATGGAAAATTGTGAAAAAAAACATTTACCGCATTGGTAACATTGAAACAAAAATCCCCAAGAAAGGGAGATAATAAATTGAATATATAAATCAAAATAAAATTATAGAAAGAAACATATAATACATTTATGGGTACTACATACACCAAACAACAATAATTCCTGTTGATTATGGAATAAATATCACATTAATAAGTTTGAGACATGAAATCCGGTTACAAAGTTCATATCAATGAAGTGAGAATTTATAAATGGGGATATTATGTGTAACAATAGTATATCAAAACTAATATAAGTGACCATAAAACTAATATAAATATATTTTTTATCAAACACATAATGATCACATACTATAACCAACGAAAAAGACATATATCCCAATGAATGGAAATTTAGTTCTGAAACACCATTCCACTATTAATTAGTTGAATTTCATACACAATAATAGTTATAATTATCATTTGAATAATTTAATAACCTATGGTTATGGAAAATCGTTATATGATATATTAATGGGCAGTAAATACGCTACAATCAATAATGAATTTGTGAATAAGGCACAAATCTCAATGAATAAACATTTGAAATGAGAAACCATTACCTGGAACTTTCCTTTAGTTGAAAATTATTTAAAATCATGTTTAATTGTTCAATTAATGTTTTAAATTTATTAAATAACAATTTTAGTTTTTATTATATCATATATGATCCTCTTATATCATTGATTTAATATAATTTCTTATTAACATTGTTTTGGGTGTTTACTACTTCATTCCCCTTCTTATTTTTTGTCAGGTAAGTCCTTTTTATTTTGCATAAGGTGTATATATGTCTTATAAATAATGATATTATGTTCATATATATCATATATATCCATAATATACAATTTTTATTATCATTATTTAATGTTTTATAGGGAAAATTAAACACATTGGGTCTGAAGACGGTAAGTCGTACGTACGCACTATCGAAAATATCATTCCAAAAATTGTAAAAGGATTAAGTAGTGTATGGTATAATAATTTTTTATGAATAAATATAATTTCATATTAATTAGTTTTATATATTATATCTATCATTATACCCATTCATATAAATTTTTGATGAAAAAATATAGCTTGGGGTGTAGATAGTAAGTCGTATGTACATGTGCGCCGTGTTTTTATTTTTCATAGGATTGTTAAAAGGAGAAATATGGTTATCAAATTATCATAATATCATATCAAAATATATATGATAAATGTATATTAATTTATATTTAATAAACACAAGTATATGAAGTAGAATAAAAAATCAACTTTTATGACGTTATAAAAACAATTACACCTTCTTCAGCAAACATCCATTAGATCTGTTGCTAAGGGAACTATGGTTGGACTTTTGGAGGATGAGGACCTAAAAACATTTATAAAGATGTTTTAAATATACAATTCTAAGGTTTTTTAGATCTACAATCCCCAATGTTGTGTGATAAGGTTAGTGATGATGTATCCTTTCATACGTAAGGTATGGACGCTTTAGAAAACTAAAACAATATTATATTAATATAAATTAATTTTAATTTAGAAATACCCCAAAAGTGATTTATTCATAATATAATATGTTTTTGTGGATAAATATTCCCAAAAAATAATTTTTATACATTTTATTTCATATTTATACCCATACCTTTAATCTTTAACCCTTATTAAAACCCTTAAACTCTTACCGTGAGAACATGTGTTTTTACTAAACATGGGTTAATATAGTTGCTATAAAATTCCAAAGGAACAATAAATGTAAAATTGATAAAAATTTAGACCATATCACAATAATTGGGTCTATATTATTTTAATATTAAAAATAAATCATTTAATAAAAAATATTTTATTTTAAAATATATGTAATGTCAATTTAGATACTCTTCATTTCATGACATTTTTAAAATATCATAAAAATCATATAACTTCTAAAAAACCATAAATACAACCCTATTATGTCTAAGTATTTTATAATGTTTATGGATGAAATAAATTATCTCAAAATATATTTATTTTAATATTTTTAATATCATATATTTGATATTTCCATTAATTAATCAATTCCTCCATCATTATTGTGTAAGAATTTGGGGTAATTTTTTTGTCCAAAAAATATAAATAAATTACAATGATGAAGATAAATTGCTTCAATTTGAAATTACTATATATAGTCTAATATATAATTTTAATAACCATATATAATAAATGTAACACTTATTAGAAACATGAGTATGTCATATTATACCTTCCAATTAATAAATACTCTAAATTGATAAATAAATCATACAAGTTTTTACAAGAGGACATATAATAGTCCAAGGGATTATTTTGGTTGGAAATAACACATTCAATAAAATTAAGGCAGGTTTTAGGGTAATTTTATAAAATTTATAACATTATTTCTTAGCATTAATTAACTGATTTGCCCTTAACTATTACAAAAAAAATTATAAAATATTCCATTCATATTGTCTATAATTTATAGTTTATTATTTAATAAATTATTAAATTATCGATAAAAATATAGAATCCATTTTTCAAAATACAAAACATACAATTGAATTAAATTTATTTATAAATAATCCTTCTAACAGAACAATAAAATTACTTTTTAATGTAATTTTTTTAAAAATATTAAAATGTTTTTATATCCAAATTCAATGTGAAATTGATTCCAATAACCATGATTGTATTAAATGATATAAATTTTTTATAATTAATTTATAAATCTAACCATGTTTTTTTAATTATATTTGTTTTTTGATGAACAATCTATTTTTAATTAAAATATAGTATTTTATATTATTCATTAAAAATAAATAATATCAGAAAAATACAAAAAATACATGAATGTTAATTTGGATATTCTAAATTAAAATTAAAATTTTATTTTTACATATATAATTTTATAATTGATAAAAAATATATTTATAACTAGTGATCCATCAAAATGTATTAAAATTGTCATTTAATAAGAATACAAATTCTACTTGTAATAATAAATTTCTTCCTATTTCTTCTCTAGAATAAAAAGTTGAATTTTAATAATTATATTTAATATATTATATTTAAATTTAATTAATATCATTCAATGATAGAAATTAATTTAATTTTGTAGGCTAAAACCCCTTTATAGAAAACTAATAGTTTCTATAAAAACATTGCATTTATATAAAATTGTATTTTATAATTATCTCTAATTAAATGGTAAAAATGAAATAAATATTATATTTGAATAATTTAGTTATTCATATTCATGACATCCAATTTAGTGTCTATGTGGTAATTTCATTTTAAATAATAATATTAACTGTATATCATAGATTGTTTGAACTTGGTGTTTCATGCCATGATAGCTATTAAAGAGATTAAATTAAAAAAAATTCTATTAAATCTGTAGGTGTTACATAAATTATTATGATACATCACTCAATAAACTCATGAATATTATTATCCTCTTGTTATTTCATGTTAATTCATGTTTTCAATACATTTTCCTCACTTTATGTATCCAAATATTTAGAAGCATATTTTTGATAAAAAATTATCGTTTTACATCTTCATCTAAAAACCCTGTTTTCTTCCTAAATAATTTACTCTAATTTTTTTCAATATTGATTATAAATTATTATAAATGATTTTTTAATGTAATTTCATCCCAATCCATAAATTTTATAATAATTTTTAAATTTATTTTTTATGTTTTTTCTAAACAAGGATTGTTTGTATTACACAGAAAATGTGAAAGGAATATGGGTTATTAACATGTACAGAATGAACATAATTTTTTAAATCCATTTCCGTTTTTTTAAATTTTATATTACATTATATAACATTAATATTATTTTTAATGAAAAATATTCAAATTTATTTAAAAAATTTTAATATTTAATATTTTATGTTCAAATAAAAGTAATTGTTCACAACAACCATTCCAAGTTAAATTTTTTAAAAAATCATTCTTAATCTTTAATGAAATGATTTCAGGATACATATGATTTCCCAGGGATATACTCCTAGTATAATATTCTTGTTACTTAATATAATGGTATAGGTTGTTTTAGCACAATGCTTATGAAACCCACTTTTTCAATGGGATAATCTTTGATAAAATGATGAAATTATTATGAGTCCTTTTTCTTTTCCACATTTTATTTTATAATGAAATGTTTTTTGAAACCATTTATTTTGAGGGGTAGTGATATGATAAATAATACTAGGTCCTTGTGGCATATATATTTATTATTTTCATTATATTATGTTAGGGTCCTAAATTTCCATCCTATTCATTGGGTATACATGGATTATTATAGAGTAAATATGATATTTTTCAACATGTGTAAATATTCATAATGGTATAATTGAAGCAGATTATATTTTCAATATATTATTTGGGGACCATGATTTTATTTCCATAAGGTTATATTTGGGGGCAGTTTAATTTTCCATATGTTTATAGAAGGTTATGTTGTCATTTTCATAAATTAATGAGTAACCCAATATCTAATTATAGATTTTCACAATGTTTTAAAATTATGTATATTATGAAAATCAATACCTTATATAATTTTTTTAAACATGTTTAATTTTCCATTCATCTAATATGATTCAAGTATTATGAATTGGATTGATTAATCCCATGACTCAATTTTATGATCTATCATTTGAACAGTATGGTTTTGAAATTTTATTCCCATGATCTCATACTATTATACTGATGATACATTGATATCTCTTTTCTTTACCCTTATTGAGAATCAGACCTCACCCATAATTATGTTCACATTCCCTATGTTTTAATTAAATATATTATTTATGATATGTTTGGGAAGGGTTATAGTTATGAATAACAAAGTGGGAGATGATGCAACCCAATTATTGACCAGTAGTTAATGTGTCCTCATTTCCTAAGGCGCTGGACCTATATGATTATGGTGTGGATCATTATGTTTTTAAAAATAATATTCATAAAATAATATGTATTATTTATGTTTTAAATGTTTCTATATTTAAAATATTTATCATAAAATAATTGTCATTAGTACATTAAATTTTTATAATTGTTATTATCATTATAAAACAAAATTTATCAAACCACTTTTCCAACAAATGGTAATCAAATCTCTTTCTTGTTTGTATATATTGACCACCCCTTACACATATCAACAAAACTAAATTTTAATCACCCAAAATCAGTGAAAGGTTTTATTATGAATTTAATTTTTAAATGTAATTATTATTATTAAATTATTCTTCCATAATAATCTTTTCATATATACTTTCTCAACATCCCATCATTTTGAAAAATGAATGTACCACTCGTTTATATGTGTGAACTAAGATCATACAAATATTACTTATATGTTATTGATTTATTATATAAATATTTTGTTATAATGTTATATTTAATAAATATATATGAAATATGTGATATAATATGTATTTTTAAATGTTGAATTATTTTTTATGTTTCTCTGTTCCATCCTTCTAATAATGAAAACAACATTTATACATGTATATGACTTTCCATATCCATGAATAGTGTAATTGATTTTTCTATCTATACAATATATATATTATCCTAATTTTATATTTAATTATTATATAGATATTTATATTATAATTATTATTTTGGTAATGATGGAACTATGATCAATTGACACGGACTAAAATCAATGAACCAAAACATACATGAAAAATTAAATTCTTATCACATGGAACAATGGTTTTAATAAAAACATGTTTAAAAATTTGTAAATGGAAGTAATTAAATAATATATGGAAGTATATATATTTATATTGTTTTTAAATATATTAATATTAAAATTATATTTATTATATAGTACGTTTGTACACGTATGAAAGAATATTGACTTGATGTAAAAGGTTTCTCAAATCATTTTCCACTAATTGTGTTGTACATTTACATAATTGACTATGGTATGGACTAATTATTGGTGAAATTACATATAATAATATTATATTTTTTCCTATTTTTTGGGGGATTTAAATTATTCACAAATAATCACTTCATTGATTATTTTATCACATCAATTATATTGTTATTTATATAATATTTTATAATAAAACTCATCATTATTCAATATTATTAATGATTAATACATCATTTGGGGGATTATATTAAGATATTTCCATAAAAATAATTTTTTTATTCTTCATTAGTTATCTATACAAATTACATGTTTTCCATTCATTTTCATATATTAAGTACTCAACTTACTAAATAAATGAATTTATTGATAATTAAATTTATTTTCTATTGGGATGAGAGTATTTTTATTCTATTATAGAGATTAATACATATATTAAATATTTTCATTAATTTTCTCGAATAATTGTTTAATGTAATTTTTTTAAAAAATTTATTTTTTTAGAAATGATTAAAAAAATTGTATATTAATTATTTGAATGATATAATTTTTAATTCCTACAAAAACATGAGAAGTAAATTTATTTTAACACACTAGCAATGAATAGAATTCCCCACCATCTTGATTTAAAAATTCATTCAATATTTTTTTTACATAATTAAAAGGTTCATTTAATAAAAAAATATAACTTCATTTTTTTTCAAAATTTTATATTTTAAATATGAGATTATAAAAATAAAAGGGTGTTTTATGCAATAAATTTTTTAGAAAAATGTTACATGTATTTCGATTAATTTGAACATCCATAGAATAATATTATACATTAAAGAGTATATAATATAATTATACCGTAAACCATATTTTTCTAGATAGTTTATGATTAGTTTTATTTGAGAATTTATAAGAATTACAAAAAATATTTCATCCAATACATGGAGTAATTGAATTTTATTGGCATGTTGATTAAGTGGTATTACATATTCAAATGATGAGTGTGTTGAAATTATCAATAGACATAGGGTTCCCAACATTACATAGAAACTCAATGTATCATTAGATTTAAAAAGACAAAACATTTCAGGTATTTTTCTAAGGACATACCCATTTATATAAGATGTCTTTACCTTGGTCATTGATAAAATCTTTTGGTTGTCCAGGAATGAGGCCTTGATAGTATGTTTTAGCTTTCAAAATTATGCAACACTTCATTTTCAAATCATATATTTATATCCTTTTGATTAATTTAATAGTTTGGATATCTATATATAATTTTAAAGTATAAGTGATTAAATATATAGAATTATTTGATACTCATTTATTCATGTTTTTTTATTCATTCTCAAGAAATTTATTAAATGGAATATTATTTTTTTATTCACCATTATATATTTATTTTTCCTTATTTAATAATTGTTGTTTCTATAATAAATTATCCTTATGAATAATTTTAGATCTCAATTATATTGTTTCATTTCCCTAGGATTCAATCTAGTATACTATGATTGATATGAAAATTTATATTAGATATAATAATGATGTTCACAAACAAAATAAATTGTTATGGTTTATTAATTCAAATTAAAGTGGGATTATATTATGTATTTCATTCACCATGACATCATAACTATTAGGTATATGTAGTTGTTATTTCTTTATCAAGTAACTATATAATAATGTAACCTCTGACTATGGAATAAGAGGTCTATGTTCATTCGTACATTTATCAACTACCTCGAAGATGTTTTGTTATCTCTCAGTATTTTATCATTCAAAATAAGAACAATTTTCTATATAATAATTATTTTTTTTCTAATTTATAGGTAGAAAAAATCATTGAGTGATTCCCATTTTTTGAATTATAAAATATTATTTAATAATACACTGAATTAGTAAATCTAGGTAGTCAATAATAATAAATATGATTATAAAATCCAGAGTAGTAATATTATAAATTTATAAAAGAGAAGGATTCAAAATTCAAATAAATTCATTTATGGAAACATGAAACTAATAGGGAATTATCATGTAATGACCGGAACATAAATTCACACATAAATTTTAGAAACTACTATCTTTTTTTAGAACAATCAATAATAACTTCATTGGATTAACTATTAAGGATTCAGTTTGAATCAATAACTAGATGATATGTTTCATTTTATTTCATGGTTAAACCACCCATGTCCACTGTTTACTTCCATTTATTATAATATATGGGTTCCTTGATAAAAGTTTTCCTAATGAATCCGTAATGAATAATGAAATTATTCATAATGTTCTCATCGTGAATTCACATCATGAATAAAATTATTTTTTTTATATATTGTTACGGTAGTTTATGAGTATAAAATATTGTGTTATTATTTAGTTAGGAATCAATTAGATTGTAAAAATGAAATTTATGAAATTCCTAATAGGAAATTATTTTCTACCTGATACCATTATTCCATGATTATCTGTAGAAAATTGTGGGTGAACCACCCTTCCTTTTTTATTTATAATAATTACAAATCTACAATCACAAATATAATATATGTAGCCTTCAACTCTTTTATGATAAAAAATGATGGATAATGGGAAATTTCATCATTAACATATAGATTGACAATTTATTAGTGATCTCAATTTCCTACCATGGGCGTATAGGTATATATATTATATTTTTATTTAACAGAAAAATCAATTGTTAATAAATATATTTTTTTTAATAATAATTGTTGGACATTATTTCCATTTATTTAGCTAGTAGAGAAAAGAATCAATTATCTAATTAGATCTATTGTATATGATTTAGTCATTACATATAAATTTCAAATCCATACCCACATTCAATAAGAAACAATTCCTATATGGATCTACATTAAAGAAAAGACAAACATAATTATTACAATTTCATAGAGTGGCTGATTCAATGTCATGTAATTCCCACGAATTATGCTGTAAAATTTAATGGTACTTTTGTAATCGTAAAATTGTAATTCTATGTGAATTCAAAAATGGATTAATATATTCATCAATTTAGTAATGTGAAGTGATTTTGATTCATCTTGTACATACATTATAATTGTAAGGGTGATGACGTACCATTAGTGTCCATGATTTTCTCTATGGAAATATAAATTCATTGAACTATAAAATCAAACACATAACTGTTGGAATAATTTATTTTTTTATAAGTAGAGTTTTAGAATATTTTAGAATCATGGAATTAATCTACATAAAACGGTACGTGTTGCATCTCTCATAATATAAGTGAAAAAATATATTCATAAATTTATGGTATAAGATTACAAATAATCATATGTAATTATCGTATATAATATAAAATTTACCCCACTAATAAATATATATGTATTCATTACACATGGTATAATATAAGTACAGTGGATAGCGTCCCTACCTCTCGTGGTTTGAAGGACTCATAAATTATTATTTAATTTTCTAAAGGTTCACTCCCACTAAATAAAATTAACATTTTTATTTGGATTTCCATTGGGAACATCTATTTTAGATATCCTTGATCCATAAAGTTGCGTTCCACACCCATATTAATGAAATATCAAAAAATTAGTGATGTTTCTACTCATATGACTACGAAATGAACTCTTAATATCTAGAGTGAAAGATCAAGAAATGATGCAAAAAATCCATTCATCAATATCTCAATATCAATTGAAAACAAAAAAAATACTATCATATGTTAATAATGTAATCATTCTATAATTCACATATAGAACATCTCTGATATTTTATATTCCAATTCAAAAAATAATGACTTCCCTATTTGTTCAAAATTCTTTTTTTGATACCCTTGAGTTATGAAATTTTATATTTTTTAAATAAATAATATT
This sequence comes from Viscum album, assembly GCA_963277665.1. NCBI lineage: Eukaryota > Viridiplantae > Streptophyta > Magnoliopsida > Santalales > Viscaceae > Viscum > Viscum album. The sequence continues at coordinate 957,329,211 of OY728126.1, forward strand.
GTGATACAGTCATTATAATAGTATCATATTTTTCTCTCACATTCATCAAAAAACATTTTATAACAAAAACATGTTTCCAATATTTAGTTTACAATTTTCATATTATTCCTCAAAATTTATTTATAGAGTAGTGTTGAAAATAAAAAAATACACTACCCATATCATCTAGGATTATAGTTACATTAGCAATAGACCCCAACATTATTTTTTCTTATTTCTACTTATTTATATCTCAAAACATTATCTATAGATACACTTATACAACAAAATACTACTTATTATTACAATATATAGTATTTCTATTACTATAACTTTTAACTATCAATAATGGAAACTTATTTAGAACAAAAACAATGATGTTATCATACAATATTATTTTTTATTGTTTTATTCATTCATATATTTTTTAAACACCATTTTTTGTAGTAATTTGTTTTTTGATTTTCATTCCATTTTTTTTTGAATTTGATAATTACCTTCTATTTCAATATAATTGACATTTTATCTTAGTCATTAAATCTGAATCATATTTAGAAATCTTGTTATTAGATTATTTTAATTATTAATTAGTAATTTATTTTATAGATTCAATTACATTTAACTACTTTTATTTTGTAATCATATTTTACCATCGTCTAGAAAATTCAATATTTTAATCCTTCATATCCATGCTTATAATCTATTTCGTTACAAAAATAATTTTTTGCATTATAATATCAATAAAATTAATTAAATTTTACTTCTTTAATATATGAAAATTATCCATATTAGTTTTTAGTTACTCATCTATTATATAAATCATATTCTTATTCAATAAATTTAAATTCATTTGTATATGCTCTTGAATTTATATCTAAAGTACGGAGTCCATGTTTTATTCATTTAAAATTACATAATTGATAGGTACTTATATATTATTTAATTTTATAATATTTAAATTTAAATTTAAATTAAATCACTATATGTTCCAATTTATTCTTCTTCCTCACTATAATCACCATATTTACATCTGAATAAAAAATATATCATCAGGGGTTAATAGAAATTCATATATTTACCATTTTATTAAAAAAATCTCTTATTGAATAATTATAATTTATTCATTGTGGAATTCCATTACTTCTCATCCTTGTATTTACATTATTCATCTAATATAATAATTCTTTTTTTATATAAATCGTTAAATAAAACAAATTTTTAATTTTTTTGTGTGGAATATTCCATTAATACATGAATTTTCTACTCATTCCACTTTTAGAAATGAAATCCATGAATATTTTTATTTTTCCTTTGTAATCAAATTTTCATCAAAATAATACTATTTAAAATTTACACTATTCGAAATATTCAAATTTTTAATCAATTTAATGTATATTTTTAAATCAATATTATATATCATCATGAAAATAAATTTTCATACATTTTATAACAATTCATTATGATGAAAAATAACAGAACCAAATTATTTCAAATTGAAGATCAATATGTTATAGAATAATGGACTTAATTCTTTAGAGAATTATACATAATATATTATATTTAAATGTTGAATCCATAAATCATTATTGGAAACTAGTAATGATGCTAAAAAATTCATCAAATTAAATTTAGAAAGCGTCCAAAGGTTCATCGTCATTAGTAAAAAGATCTTATTATTTTACTCTATAGACATATATATTGGAATTCATAAAATTTAGATTTCCATTATAATTTCTTTTCAATTTACCCGAAATTAATCATTTTTATTTTTACCCATTAGCCTTAGAGAAACTTGTTTTATGAATGAGATGGTTTTATAAAATATTTGCATTCTAGTCAGTCTACAATTTATTTTTATATAAATCTACTACAAGACAACCAATTTTATGAGGTGTAAATATCTTAGTAGTGTTTTATTAAACATTTATAATTGTATAAAAAATGAGTTTGAATCTCATCATTCGATGTATAATAATTTATCCCATCATAAGTTGGAAAACCCATATTATCAATAAAATTAATGTTATCTAATCTCAATATTGAAATTTTAAATCCCAATCATCCAAAAACAATAATTTCAATTACAATTAAAAATAAATACCTAAATTAAAAAATAGTAATAGGGTTTTTATGATCATAAGTGTAATGGGACCATATATATACTGACAATTCCCTGAGTAGTGGTGGTGATTTAGTGAATTTTTCCATTTATATTTTTCACATTAAACCCATTAATAGTAATTAATTAACAGGATTATATCCTTGAATATAAATCAGATAATCTCATATCTAAAAGAAAACATTTCCTAATATATTTAATTTATGTATCAAGAAACAAATTTATAGTATATATTTCTGAAAACCTTGTAAAATATTAGGTTACACATTCCAATAATCATTACGGATTAAAAATTATTCTAGATTATTCTTGAACATTCAATATAATATTTTTCTACAAAACATTGGTTTATTCCCTCGTACAAAAAAAAATTAGAAATATAAAATATCTTATATATATTTTTCACTAATAAAAAATTAATTACTAATTTTTTTTGTTACATAGTTGTTTTTTTCATCATAGTATTCTTCTAAATAGATATACTATGGCATACCCCACTATAAAAAATCCATTATTAATTAGTTATAAATATTCTAAATACACACTCATCAATAATAACTCTATTTTTATTATCCAATGTTCACATTCGCACTCCAATTATACTATTTAACATCCTCTTTAACTTCTCTTTGTTCTTAAGATTTAAATAAATTTATAAAAAATATTCATCCTAGTATTTGTATCATTAACAAAAATAATTGTGTTTTAGAGGAATTAATGGAACCATGGTAAAATATATTTGGAGATTCATTCCAATTGTGAATGTTTTATCTTGGTGACCCAAAAGATACGGGTGTTTTGTGGTCAGATATTCACTATGAGTTTTATTTAGAGTTTAATTCTTGGATTAAATAATTAGTGTTGTAGAAATAGTTTCAATCCAATTAGTATGGGATATTTAATATTTATGAACATGGAATCATGTTGAAGGATATAATTCTCTTCAAACAGAATTCCATTATAAATGTAGAGCCTAGAGCGCAGTGTCTAGAGGATGCTTCAAACCTGGTGATCAGGTATATAGTCATATATATCACGATTTCTATATAAATGGATGTATTAAATATGGTATAGGTTTAAAACAATATATATTCATTTTGATTTGATCCTCGAGATATTAGATATTAGGGCTTATTATGTTATAAAAGATCAAGGAGTTCACCATATATGATCCCCCAATCTAGGTTTTGAACATTTTGTAGACTAATTTGAGAGATCAAGTCATTTCTCTCTAGAATTGGCGGATTTAGATAACTAATAATTGATTTTTATTTTAATGTTACGATTCCAGTGGAAAATGTAACACTATTATCAATCAAAAACCACTTAGGGGTTTTATTTTTATATAGATGTTTGGGACCATTTTGGGAGTAGTAATAGTTCCTTATAAGAATGATTCCATTGCAGGGGCCATTAGTGAATCTTATATAGACGAGGGAGGATTGTTTTGGTAGTGGAATATCCATGATGATCCCTATCTAATGTGGAATTGGAAATCTCAATGTAATGGAGCCTAACCATATAGAGGAAAAGGATTGGGTCATCGTCATATTCAAACATTAGAGGAAGAAACACTATCAGGTCCATATGTTGTCAAAGGTATGATAATTTAATCATCCACTTTGGGTTTTCCATACAAAATTAAATATCATCATACTGATGTTCTCTAATACTTTGGTCGATATGTTTTTACAATATGTTGTCATGATTTCAGTTCCCTATCTATTGTCTACACTGGTTGGAGGTCAGAATGTTATATTTGATGTTCATCGATGATGTAGGCTAGTGATGGGAAAACCCTATTCAGTTAGAAATTTAGTCTTGATACATATATTTCTATATGATGTTATATTTTTTAGGTATTTGATGAATTCCATACATATAATAGTGATATATTTCAAGAATAATGTTTTCTCTCATTAGGAGGTACAATGGGTGGAATGTTTCGATGAGTGAGGTTATATAATTTTTGGTCAGTATGTTTGTTTGTTTTGTCTCATTTTGTGGAGTTTATAATGCATCTCAAGTAAAAGATATTTCTAGGTATGTTTAAGAGTTAGACTATATTTTCATATATGGGTAGTTACACCACCCAGTAAAGTGATATCATGATTATGATCAAATTCCGACCAGATATATTAATGAATTCGATGGTAGCCTATCATGTGGATCATATGGAGCTTTTAAAATTAAAGTTTCATGTGTATTATATGATGTAGTGTGGTTTCATCCAACTAAGGGTGTCACCAAAGGGGTTCTCCAGTGTTATTTTCTATGAAGATGGATTGTAGTCAAAGGTTGTGCATTAAATATTGGAGGAGGAATATGATAATGGAAAGGAAATTGTACCCTTGTTCAAGGTTAAATATTATAATTTACCCTTAGAAGGGATTTAGTTTGATTTCTATCATTGTAATGTGGTTGGTACATCACTAGGTGATGGCGAATTATAAGGATATCCTAAAGACTCCATTCACGTCCGTCTATGGAATCATTGAGTTTTTGATTATGTGATTCAGTTTCATTAATGGATTATCCATATTCATTGGGATCATCAAAATTACATTTTAGGAGTTATTTGATCATTTTTTCCAAATGTGCATTGAAAATATCTTGATATACTTGAATTTAGTAATGTGACTTGTGAAACAACTTAGATATGTATTTTAGGTCCTTCGACACCACACAAACTATATAATTTAGTCCATTTAAATGTTATGGATGTGAGAGGTGTATTTTCTAGGATTTGTGGTGTCTCAATATAGTGTCCAAATAGACCCTTTGAAGATCATTGTTGTTTTTTATTCATGGCACCCATAAACGTGGATGTTGTCCAAGGTTATCTTGGTCTTAACATCTATTATCATAGGATCATATCTATATTCAATGAAATTGAAACCCTATGGAATATATTGACTAGGAAGGATAAATCCATAATAAATAATTATTTTTACCTGATGGAATTTAGTTACCTGATGGATACATTTTCTAGTTCTCTAATTTGTTGTCTTCCTAAAGAGCATGTGATGTTTGATGTTTTTTGTGGTTCTTCTCTTATGGGAATGGGATGTGAGGTGATAATGTAGAGGGATGTGATTTCTTATGGGTTTTAGTGGTTACACCCCCATGGTAGTAATTATTTCACCCATGATCTAGTAAGCGAGGTAGTTACGTTTTCAAGAAGTCTATTGTGGAGTTATATCACCATAAGTACTTTTTAGTTTCCTTGAACATTAAAGAATAAAATATATCTTCTCTTAGTAGGACATGAATTTATACAAGTATTTGTGTATTTTTTTCTTTACATATTAAAATCATATGATATCTTACTCACTCGGGATGGAATATGTTTTTTCCACTTCATTGAGACACATATTCCAATGAAATGTGGCTAAAGTGTCTTCCAATGTTTTGAAATAGGTGGAGGTGGTTGTAATGATACAACATGATGTGACAGAGATCATTGGATGAGTTTTTATTAATTATAATACTTTAGACTAATTCTTAATGTAATAAGTGGTTAAGACATTGTGGGGAATAATAGAGTCAGAGGTGATGTGTGATCGTGTTTTCGATGGTTACACTACATAGGGATGGTTAGAAAATGGTATGTATGGGTTGTTGTTTCAAGTGAGTAATTTTTTCCATTAGAAATCTCTGAGGAAGATATCTGTGTGTTTTAAAAATACCATTATTGTTAAATCCCAGTTTATCAATGATTTAACCTGTCTTGAAGAGATTTATTTTGCGTCTTGGAATGAATTATTAGTGGTATAGATTACGGATATGTGTATATTTTCATATATTGGAATGAAGACCCTTATGTGATAGGATTTTCATCGCAATCGTTGGATGTTCCTGAGTATAGGTGGGATAAAATTTCAATGGATTTTATCACAATGGTACCTATGGATTAGAGATGATGTAGTGAATTTTGTCTGATAGTGGATCAAATAGAGTTGTTGTCCCAATTTGTTAAAATACATGAGCTAAAATCCAAAGATTATGTAGAGATGATATATAAAAATAATATGGATATGATTTTTCTGTACTAATGATAGTCTTCTCAATTTGGGATACTAATTTTGTATTGTTATTCTTGAGAACATTAAATCGTGTTCTTCGATCCATTTTTTTCCTTAGTTCATCTTTCCACCCTTGTAACGCCCCGACCCCAGCTACCCAGAGTCGGTACATTACTTCGTAATATTGGCATGATCACAAAAGATCAAGTCTCGAATGACCGATTAGTTTAGTAGCCTTGGAAACACTAGATACATTCATAAGTCTTACATTACATCATAAAGTGAAAAAACTACAATAACATGGTCTTCATAGTCCACAATCATATCCCTTTCTGACTACCCCTGTAGGTCATTCATAAAATACTTCTTCACATCCTGGAAAAATATTAAAACATTGAAAGTGGTGAGCTCAGATGCTCAGTAAGGTTAACAATATAGCGGAAGCTTTCATAAATAAACATTAACATGTAAGGCAATGTATAACAAAAACAAAAGCCTTTTAAACTTGAACTTCAACATAATATGGCAAAAGTAAAATGAGATAATGCCATTTACTTCTTCACATGGATATTCTACTGGTCGAATTATCATATGCAATATCAATAACCACTTTCATAATGATGGAATGCATAATGACAGACTATCATAACCACGTTGTCAAGGCCTCGTTCCAAGACCACAAATAAGATTTTGTCAAGGCCTTGTGCCAAGACACTAGTTTGTCTCATGAGACCTACCGATGCATCGAGGAGCTATAGCGAGCTCCACCCGTCACTTATTAAGTCCAATGTAATCCTCATATGAATAGGTTTAAACATATCATATACCATAACATAATCGTATCACATAAAACATGCATAAAGGAAACATAACATTTCCACATTTCAATAACAAGATATCAATACAACACATTGATATAATAAAAATGCTTTCAAACCCATTTTCAATACCAAAATAAAAGAAAGTTAAAACTTTGTATTTATTTTCCATTAAAAAAATGATGGCTTGTAGAGGAAGCCGAAACTCAAATAATGGTCACGGCGGCGGAGGAGTCGTTGTCGCCTCATAAGTACGGAAAGAAAAACATTCCCTTTTGTCGTTTAGCAAATCGCTTCGTATAAAAAAGATTCATTTTGAATAAACGTAAAAGTCAAAGAGGTTTATACACCGTATAAAAGAAAGTTTTCTATAAAACCAAATATGCCTCAATGAAAGGAGATTGAGACGAAGTCCTTACAAAGATCATTTATAAAATAAAATAGATATATTATGTATATTCACAATAGGTACACATAAAGAATACAAAATAAGACATAATAATATCATGACATAATTTGAAAGTAGGAGATTAACCCAAAGAATGGAAGTTGGGTTAAGAAGTTCCCTTACCTTGCGTCTTGTCCTGACTCGACCGTTCTTTAACCTCCTGAATAATAAACTAGAGTTAATTTATATTTACTTAAGAACATTTTTCATGTTCATTATTCCTTTTATATCCCTTATTACCATGTTATGAACATTATTTAATTATTTAAGTTAATAATGTTCGTTTTGTCGATCTTTGGTACTTGAGTCAAAAATAAACTTCTTATAATTACAAGTTGTTTATGTGGTAGAATATTCATTATATATAGAATTATATTCATGATTTAGATGTCATATATATCTTATATATCCATTATATACATTCATTTATAATATTACGTAACATTTAGAGGTAAGAAATGAAATGCACCGTTCATGGAGACGGTAAGCTGTACGTACGCATGAACGCTAATTTCATCTCAATTTAATATTTAATGGAACAAAATCATAATGATATAAATGTATAATATAATTCCAGTATAATATAGTGTATAGTACCATTTACTCCATCCTTTATACATCCCACATATGGAATTAACGATTCAAATCACTCTGAGGGGCGGTATTCCGCACTTCCTAAAATGAAATTATCGCCTTTTACCCATAATGGAAATCATAAAGTATGCCATAAATGATAAATACATAAGAATAAGTAAAACCTAAACATATTATATATCATATATAAAAATAGTGACATCTTAATGGCCACCTTTGAAAGTGTTATATGAGTGTTGAACAATCATCGTTTCGTGAGGCAGAAATTCGCCATCCACAGAAACCGTATGTTATTTAACCATTAGATGTAGGTGTGTGTAAGTTTAGCTCGAATCCTTCTTATAAAAACATACTAGTATATTGAGGATACTTGTGTTGTTACAAAAGAAATGAATAAATAGAGTTTAGGGGGTTGGAGAAGAAAAATAAAACAAAACAACATTAGAGAAGACATTACATCAAAATCGGGTAACTCTTTTTGATTTGAGCCAAGGCTTCCTTGGGAAGCGTTCTGCCCAAAGTGAGGCTTATAGGAGTAAGAGGGGGATGTTGGGAGAGTATTTGGGTAGAGTTTGGCCCAGACAAATGGTTTGAAAGTGTAAATTAGGTGGGAGAGGTGGGGGCCTTTTATAAGTGGAGAGGAGGGGCTCTTTTGGAAAGATTGAAATATTACATTATTACACAATTATTTTCGGATTCTAAAGGTCCCACACTTATATAATTCGTGGATAAGGTGATAAGGGTTCGAAATATACCCATCAAATAGTCTTTGGACAAGAGTAAGCCTTGGAATTTTACATTATCGTCTCATTTTATTTAAATCGTTAAATAATGATGTCATCGCTGCATCATCATGATGTCATAAATAATTTAATTTATTTAAGGTCTAAAAATTATAAAAAAATTACTATGATGTAGGAAATCGTTTTATCTTTCCAATGAATATTTATAGTCAAAAATATGACTTGTATAACCCCATGTAAAAATTGTTCTAGTAAAACATTTTATGTTTGTGTCATTTTTTACTTTAACATTAAATAAAAGATATTTATGTCATTTTCTAACTAAAGTGGCTCCATGGGGTCCCCAAGTTGACCCATGGGTTGTCTTGGTCGTACTTGACTCATCAAATAGGAGTAGGACAAGTTTCAAGCTCATCTCATATTATTAAAACATTATTTTTACCTTAAACTACACTAATTACCTCTAATCGCGATTAAGAACTTAAAAGTTACTATTCACCCAAAAAAATTATTTTAATCTCATTGAACCAAATTTTACTTATTAATGACAACCATGTATGTCTGATTTTTGAAAATCAAATCACAGAAGTGGTAATATTTCATTTAAACGAAAAATCAGTTATTTAACTACCACTTAGTGGTTTCACTATTCATCAAAAATTGAAGTTTTTCTGAACAATGCCAAAATTTCACCTTAAGCTATAATTGATATTCCGAATTCAAAAATGATGTCTATTTTACAAAATTCCAAACATATAAGTTGCATTAATTAATTTTATAATCAATTCCCGCTGTCACAACAAATAGCGTGTTTTTAAGAAACAATTTATATCAAAAGATTGGCAATTGTTTATGTCCAATTTCAATGTTAAATTAATTCTAATGACCACAATTGGATAAAATGGTAAAAATATATTCTAATTATACTTTGAAACCACTAAATAGTATACTTCATCACAATAAATTATTTTGATTAAATAATTTGTTTTAAGTATTTATCACTATTCATAAAATATTGGAAGTTCTCAGAAAGTTGCAAAAAATTAAACTTAGGATAATTTCAATATTACGAATACAAAAATGATGTCCATTTTGAAATATAAAATTTCTATAATATTAAAAAGTGGTTATTACTATTCATAACGGGTACTTTGATTAGTCGCGGTGTGTTTGAACTCGAACTTGCGTACCATGCAAGCTATTGCATTATTAAATGAGAAGCGTATCATGGAAGCTCGGGGGGTTACATTCTCCCCTCCTACAATAAATTGAGTCCTCACAATTTGAAATTTTTTTTGAAAATAAAAGGTTGAAAAGATAAAATACCTTTGTGGAAAACCCACATCGGAAATAAGGTTAATAAAATTTATCCTTAATAAGAGGGAAATGGAAATAAGAAAGTCACCACCAAATTATGATCTCGATAAGGAGAACATTGGTGGCAATTAGAGACATATAATTAGAGGAAAAACGTAAATATTTGTAGGGAGTGATTGAGGTCATCAATCACAATCAACTGTCAAATTGAGGGCCTCAAAGCCTTCAATCTATGTTGATTTAAAATATCATCAGTTCAACAAGACATAAGGTATTAGGGTAACACATTTTTTGTTTTAATATCCCTTTACTAAAGTTTAAGAATTAATTTATTCATTGAATAACAGATAGGTATATATATATATATTTATGCTTGACAATTAGAGTTTCAACCTTCAACTCACCTTTCACTCAATGGATAATAGAACCCAAAAATATTATACTTATTTTAATTGTATAAGGTTCCAAATGTTAACACATACCATTTAGATTAGTAAAATTATTTTGTAATAACCAGGGACTTCCTGTAGGCTAGTGGTAGGAAATAAAGGCCTGTCGCACTACGATTGTGGGTTCGATTCCTGCAGCTTTGTCCGACGCGACGGGTTATGCCCCACCCTGCAGGTTGTCCTTTTCCTAAAACTATAGTATTATAATATTCCAAAAATAATCTTCAGAAATGATTTAACCTTAAACAATATTATCCATGGTTCAACTTAATCCATTCCAACCTTTATAGTTATCCAAAATACTTCTGTCCAGCTCACAGTCCAAATTTTATAAGGAAGGTAAACATAATGAAGATCCTTTTTTCCATGTAACAACATGTGAACACCTTCATCATGTATTATTTTTAAACATACTGAATTACCATGATCCCTTATTCCTTATAGAATACTAGATATACTCCTACTATCAAAAAAATGTATACAAATCATCAATCAGTTTCAAGGAAGTTAAGAATATCCAATATAATTTATCCAAATCAATCACGTCTTATTCCAAAATCACTATCTCGGTATCAAAACCATATTATGGTTTATCTTTCTCTCAACCATATATTTTCCAAAAATTTAACCTACTGTGGAGTCACTTTTCTTGGTTCCACACAATCTCAAGTCCTTGATGAAACAGTACTGCAGTACAATCCTTATATACTCCATAATTATTATAACCAGTACATCATTGATACAACACTCAAATTACAAAATTCATTAATAACAACATAAGAACTCTAATCATTACTCCTCATTTGTGGTAGTATCATAACTTTATTATTATCCAATAACATCATTTGGGGAATACTCTGATGATTTGGACAATGGTTTGCGTAGTGTCCCCAATCCTTTCAGAAGAAGCATTGTACATTTGAAACCATTTTCTTAACCTTTCAGTCACGCACTTTGTGTCCTTTTTCTCTACACTTATAACAAACTCCCATTCCCTTTAGGCAAGTTCCATGATGTTTCTTCCCACAATTACCACATATTGGAAAATTCTTCTTTCCCCTCATCCCTTTATCCATCATTCTCTCTTCCATCCCTTTCGTATCTTGCTTCACTTCAAAGCCATAGGACTCAGAGAATTCTTTACTTATCTTATTAACACATGATACTATTTCTTCATATGTTGAGAACACATGAGAGACTATTTCCCTTCGAAATGTTGGCTTAATACCATGAAAGATACGATCCTTCTTACTCTTTGGATCATACATATTGCTGGAGTTCACATTCCTTCTACTGGGCACCATTTCTATACAATGGCATAAACTAGGTTAGTTTATGAATCAAAATACATAATCCCATACTTATAAAACACTTAACATAAATTGAACTATTTATGGATATAATCCATAATCATAAAAAGGTTTTCTTTGAGGAAGTATATACTCATAACTGTTCATAGTGGTTTGTAAAGAAAATGAGAATTATCCTAAGCATATCCCCCGGGAGTTTCGTAACCAAGAGTGCAGCAAGGCCCGTTGTCGTGCAGCAGTTCCCGTTCGAGTCTAGCTTAAAGCGGTGTTTTCGGGTTTTACCCCTAGGTACATCTGTGCCAGAGCCGCCTCTACCTGCTCGTATCCAGATAGGGATGTAATGCTCGGAAAACTCAAAAAATCTCTATAATACCAAAATTCTAGGAAGTTCTTCTATACTGATCCTCAAAGTCTATCCTTGGGCTATGTGCTCTAATCAGAGTTTATCTAAATCTAGCTTCCAAGGTTAGTACTAAACTGCCTCTGATACCAACTGTAACACCCCAACCCCAGCTACCCAGAGTCGGTGCATTACTTCGTAACATTGGAATGATCACAAAAGATCAAGTCTCGAAAGACCGATTAGTTTAGTAGCCTTGGAAACACTAGATACATTCATAATTCTTACATTACATCATAAAGTGAAAAAACTACAATAACATGGTCTTCATAGTCCACAATCATATCCCTTTCTGACTACCCCTGTAGGTCATTCATAAAATACTTCTTCACATCCTGGAAAAATATTAAAACATTGAAAGGGGTGAGCTCAGATGCTCAGTAAGGTTAACAATATAGCGGAAGCTTTCATAAATAAACATTAACATGTAAGGCAATGTATAACTAAAACAAAAGCCTTTTAAACTTGAACATCAACATAATATGGCAAAAGTAAAATGAGATAATTCCATTTACTTCATCACATGGATATTCTACTGGTTGAATAATCACATGCAATATCAATAACCACTTTCATAATGATGGAATGCATAATGCCAGACTATCATAACCACGTAGTCAAGGCCTCGTGCCAAGACCACAAATAAGATTTTTTCAAGGCCTCATGCCAAGACACTAGTTTGTCTCATGAGACCTTCTGATGCATCGAGGAGCTATAGCGGGCTCCACCCGTCACTTATTAAGTCCAATGCATTCCTCATATGAATAGGTTTAAACATATCATAAACCATAACATAATCGTATCACATAAAACATGCATAAAGGAAACATAACATTTACACATTTCAATCAAAAGATATCAATACAACACATTGATATAATAAAAATTCTTTCAAAACCATTTTCAAGACCAAAATAAAAGAAAGTTAAAACTTTGTATTTATTTTTCATTAAAAAAAATGATGGCTTGTAGAGGAAGCCGAAACTCAAATAATGGTCACGGCGTCGGAGAAGCCGTTGTCGCCGCATAAGTACGGAAAGAAAAACATTCCCTTTTGTCGTTTAGCAAATCGCTTTGTATAAAAAATATTCCTTTTGAATAAACGTAAAAGTCAAAGGGGTTTATACACCGTATAAAAGAAAGTTTTCTATAAAACCAAATATGCCTCAATGAAAGGAGATTGAGACGAAGTACTTACAAAGATCATTTATAAAATAAAATAGATATATTATGTATATTCACTATAGGTACACATAAAGAATACAAAATAAGACATAATAATATCATGACATAATTTGAAAGTAGGAGATTAACCCAAAGAATGGAAGTTGGGTTAAGAAGTTCCCTTACCTTGCGTCTTGTCCTGACTCGACCGTTCTTTAACCTCCTGAATAATAAACTAGAGTTAATTTATATTTACTTAAGAACCTTTTTCATGTTCATTATTCCTTTTATATCCCTTATTACCATGTTATGAACATTATTTAATTATTTAAGTTAATAATGGTCGTTTTGTCGATCTTTGGTACTTGAGTCAAAAATAAACTTCTTATAATTACAAGTTGTTTATGTGGTAGAATATCCATTATCTATAGAATTATATTCATAATTTATATGTCATCTATATCTTATATATCCATTATATACATTCATTTATAATATTACGTAACATTTAGAGGTAAGAAATGAATTGCACCGTTCATGGAGACGGTAAGCCGTACGTACGCATGAACGCTAATTTCATTTCAATTTAATATTTAATGGAACAAAATAATAATGATATAAATGTATAATATAATTCCAGTATAATATAGTTTATAGTACCATTTACTCCATCCTTTATACATCCCACATATGGCATTAACGATTCAAATCACTTTGAGGGGGCGGTATTCCGCACTTCCTAAAATGAAATTATCACGTTTTACCCATAATGGAAATCATAAAGTATGACATAAATGATAAATACATAAGAATAAGTAAAACCTAAACATATTATATATCATATATAAGAATAGTTACATCTTAATGGCCACCTTTGAAGGTGTTATATGAGTGTTGAACAATCATCGTTTCGTGAGGCAGAAATTCGCCATCCACAGAAACTGTATGTTCTTTAACCATTAGATGTAGGTGTGTGTAAGTGTAGCTTGAATCCTTCTTATAACAACATCCTAGTATATTGGGGATACTGTTGTTGTTACAAAAGAAATTAATAAAAAGATTTTAGCGGGTTGGAGAAGAAAAATAAAACAAAACAACATTAGAGAAGACATTACCTCAAAATCGGGTAACTCTTTTTGATTTGAGCCAAAGGCTTCCTTGGGAAGAGTTCTGCCCAATGTTATGCTTATAGGAGTAATAGGGGGATTTTGGGAGAGTATTTGGGTAGAGGTTGGCCGAGCCAAATGGCTTGAAAGTGTAAATGAGGTGGGAGAGGTGGGGGCCTTTTATAAGTGGAGAGGAGGGGCTCTTTTGGAAAGATTGAAATGTTACATTATTACACAATTCTTTTCGGATTCTAAAGGTCACACACTTATATAATTCGTGGATAAGGTGATAAGGGTTCGAAATATACCCATAAAATAATCTTTGGACAAGTGTAAGCCTTTTATTTTTACATTATCGTCTCATTTTATTTAAATCGTTAAATAATGATGTCATCACTGCATCATCATGATGTCATAAATAATTTAATTTATTTAATGTCTAAAAATTATAAAAAAACTACTATGATGTAGGAAATCTTTTTATCTTTCGAATGAATATTTATAGTCAAAAATATGACTTGTATAACCCCATTTAAAAATTGTTCTAGTAAAACATTTTATGTTTGTGTCATTTTTTACTTTAACATTAAATAAAAGGTTTTTAGGTCATTTTCTAACTAATGTGGCTCCATGGGGTCCCCAAGTTTACCCATGGGTTGTCTTGGTCGTCCATGACTCATCAAATAGGATTAGGACAAGTTTCAAGCTCATCTCATATTATTAAAACATTATTTTTACCTTAAACTACACTAATTACCTCTAATCGCGATTAAGAACTTAAAAGTTACTATTCACCAAAAAAATTATTTTTATCTCATTGAACCACATTTTACTTCTTAATGACAACCATGTATGTCAGATTTTTGAAAATCAAATCACAGAAGTGGTAATATTTCATTTAAAAGAAAAATCAGTTATTTAACTACCACTTAGTGGTTTCACTATTCATCAAAAATTGAAGTTTTTCTGAACAATGCCAAAATTTCACCCTAAGCTATAATTGATATTCCAAATTCAAAAATGATGTCTATTTTAAAAAATTACAAACATATAAGTTGAATTAATTAATTTTATAATCAATTCCCACTGTCACAACAAATAGCGTGTTTTTAAGAAACAATTTATATCAAAAGATTGGCAATTGTTTATGTCCAATTTCAATGTTAAATTAATTCTAATGACCACCATTGGATAAAATGGTAAAAATATATTCTAATTATACTTTGAAACCACTAAATAGTATAATTTATCACAATAAATTATTTTTATTAAAAAAGATGTTTTAAGTATTTATCACTATTCATAAAATATTGGAAGTTCTCAGAAAGTTGCAAAAAATTAAACTTAGGATAATTTCGATATTACGAATACAAAAATGAAGTCCATTTTGAAATATAAAATTTCATTAATTTTAAAAATTGGTTATTACTATTCATAACGACTACTTTGATTAGTCGCAGTGTGTTAGAACTCGAGCTTGCGTACCATGCAAGCTATTGCATTATTAAATGAGAAGCGTATCATGGAAGCTCGGGGTGTTACAACCCATAAATTGATTTGAAGGGGGAGTAGACCATCCAGAAAGTTGAAAATATTTCGAAAACATTAATTTTTTTACATCATAATATCAGTGGTATGGTATTATAATATCTATATAGATACTTGAATCAATCATCCATTTTCATAGATACATTTGACTCATTATATAATAAGTCGACTAATTCACTATTGTTTTGTATCGAGATTATGGAGGCATTAGTTCATGTACCTAACATATTGTAGATCATGAATAAGAAAATATAGTTGATATGAGAGAGTATGAGTTTGTCACTATACCTGCATAAACCCCATGTTTACATTAGGTGGACACCCCTAGAGTTTAATGTTTTAGACCAACTATTCTAGATTTTTTTCTTAAATGGGAGAATCCAATGTTATGGTGGGGTTATAAGCACTGTCCTTTTGACATTGTGACTTTTTTTGGTGTTCAAGCGTGTTAGAGGAGTGGGGAATCGTTTGGTAGGTCTAGAACTATTGGATTGGATTCATGAAATATTTATCATTTCTGAGATTCATGCTTACCTTTATAATTAAATCATGATCATTGAATCTGGATAGTTGGATATCATGGATGACAAGACATTACTTGACCAATCGGTAGAGACCTAAGGTCTTTAGGATAACATGGTAAATATATAAACCATCCCCTTTATTCATGTTATTTAAATTCATGGGGGTCAAGATGAGACTATACGGGATAATGAGACTTATATTTCTTCCATGTACAAAGTGGTTTTTATATTTTCATTGTATTTTTTATTCTTAATGAAGTGATGTTTGGATTTTATTTTTTATGATACTTTTCTTTTCCCAATTTCTAGTTATGTGTGTCATAGATTACCGTTAATGATAATGGTAAAACAACTCCCTAATCATGATTTTTTATTTTTATTACATGTTTTATAATTTTGTGAGAGATTTGGATTCACCAGTGTAGTATAAAATCGTAATATGGAGTAATAACTTCATAGATTTGTTTTCATGGGGTAGTGCTATGTGTGGGTTGTGGGGGAACTGTTCATGGAAAGTGTTGTGGTTGAGATGGTAGTATAGATAGTTACATAGAATGTAAGTGGTTTTGACCCTGGTTTTAGGTGATGTGGTTTTTCATCACCTTAATTTGGTTATTTTTGGTGTTTTGTAGAAACTATTTTTCTATGTTTGGATAATGGTAGTGTGTTTTGCACAATGAGGAACCCAAGATGTATCTCATTGGATAGTTGTTTTTGACCGTTTCCTTCTTTTTTAAATGGATCTGATTCTTGAATATGATATTTATCTATGATATATATAATATAATATTTTAGGCATTCTTTGACACCTACATTAATGATCTATGTGTTGGAGGTGTTTGGAATATGTTTGAGAATTTTTAAGTGGAGGTTCAAGCTAAAGTATAACTGTAGCAAGAGGATGAAAATGTGAATTGGATTACGCATGTTTGTTACTGTTTAATGACATCTCATGCCAGAGATTCACGACTAGTATGTAGGTGAGGAGTACAAAAACAAATGAATTCATAATGATTAGTGGGATTCAAGGCATGAGTTTCATAAATTAGAACAACTAATAATTTTATTAAACTTTTGAAAATTGGAGGGTTTAAATCATAAATCCAATTCAGGTAATGTATTTTATACACCTATAAAATTACATTATTTGAATAAATAATTCATTCCATTAATAAAAAATTATAGATCCTGATTTTATGTATGAAATTCAGGTAAATTCACTCATATGTCCCCCATTTCACTCTATTTTTTGGGTAATCATATTTTATATGGATGATATTGAACCCCCATTCCACATGTGTTGATAGTCATGTTCCTCAGGTATTTTTTTGATATATGTGGTGATTTATTCCCTTAAACCAATTTTTTCCTTCATTGTTAATTTGAGAATCACCATGAAGATAATAATTTACTTTGGTTAATGTTTATGATATGATTATATTACCCCTAGTGGCAGCTTAGAACAATCAAATATTTCCTTACATGGTTGTGGTTTTAGGGTGGTTTCTCTATTTCCCCATTATGCACATTGAAATAGAAATATTCTTTATATTATAGGATCATTATTATGTAATTTTTTGTGCAACATGTACAGATTTAGGGATAAATGATTCAATTTGGTGGGTATTATTATTTTTTAAATGATTATAATTATATATATCCAATTAATGGGAGTGGGGAGAAATGTAACAAACCAACCTGGGTCAACTTGACATGTAACTTAAATTAAACTGCCAAAAAATCTATTATTCCCCTCATTGATCAAGATCAAACTTGAGACATGTGAAACCAATTCATGATGATTCCACTACTTTATTGATGTAATTGTCACTTTAAAAAAAATTCAATACATCTGTAACATGATATTTATTAATTCCATGGATTTTATTATAATTTTTTTATAATATTAGACGAAGAATGACTTTTATCAGAGTATCTATGTTCTTAAAGGATAAATACAATAAAAATAGTTTTGGACACACTATGTGTGGATGAAATTCTATATAAGAGTTCTTCATTAAAAAATCACTTCATATCTATTACCTTACCTCATTCTTTATGATACATCTTGGGTTTGGATCAATTTTATTTTATAAATGAGTTATGAAAATCTGAATATGATTGGTTTGTGAAAAATGATGTTTGTCTATCTCACCTCAGTTTCTAAAAGTGGTTTACCATGGGTGGTCAAGAATTATTACTAGATATGAGAATTTATTTTTGAGTTTTCATGAATGATATGTATATGGAGTTTATTTAAATAGACATGTTCATTTATATGGACTTTTTATTCATTCTTAGATTTCAAAATTGGTTTAATTTCAATTTTTTAAATTCAGTAATATAGATTTATGTAGTAGGAATTATTATTCATGAATTTTACAATAATGTTTTTAATTATATCCCATTATTATGATATAGATACTTTTATATGAGAACATAAAAATCTAATAGTGGATTATTTGAGACTACTTTTATAGTGGAATCCTATGGTGGTCCCTTTAATTTTTTAAGATTTAATACACACTATTCATAATCTAGGTTAAGAGTGTATTGGAAACTATGTTCCAGATGTAGCTTAGGTATTATAATTTAAAATGATGAATCCACATTTACTCTAAGGTGACTGAGGAATCCCAGTGTCTATGTAAAGTATTATGAGGATTTAAAGGATTTTATTTTTCCTAAGAAATCATAATGACTGTATAATTTATTTTTTCAATGAACATGATTGGATGAATGTGGTCATTATTGTGGGACTTTGATGTTAATGACATGTTACATGAGGATCGTACATATGCCTCATTAAATAAGGTCATCAATCGATAGTTTTACCATGAAAAGTTTTCTTTGGTGATGACATGATAATTTATTACCATATGGAAGGGGGAGCTTAAGATATTAGAATATTCCACCCATTTTATTGGGTGGGCCCACGTAGAACCTGATCTCATTTCTAAAGACTAAGTCAATACTTGGAGGTTTAATATGGTGTTTAGGTATGATATTTGGACGATTGTAATTTTATTTTGGCCTCTATACATTATTGATGTTTTAGATATACAGACTATGGATTGGGTGGAAATAAAAGGAATAACAATTATGAGTATTTATTCAATTTGTGCAACTATTAACTACTGTGTGTTTTATGTATTGAAAATAATGAACAAGGGAAATATATATTCATTGGGAATTGGTTTGGGGGCTTCATCAATATTGTATTATAATTTTTACTATCACTGTGGTGGGAATATTCAAAAAATATTAAATGTATAGAAGAAACCAATCATGTCATCATTGTGGTCAATGTTTCCCACTCTTGTGATTTTGTGGAATGGTGTCCCAAAAAAGTAATGTTTGTTTCACTCTAATCACGGGGTTGAGAGTTAGATTTGAATGATCTAAGTATGGTGTGACTTAAATTTATTCTATTGGGTATTTCTATCCAGCTAATATGTCTCTTGGAGGAGATTATTCTTGAAATAAATATATAGTGATCTATGGACTAGAGGAATATGAATCACAGTCATCTACTATTATAGGAACAAAGTCTATTTCCTTCTCAATGATTTTATAATTGATAGACATTTCTGGTACACATTATTTTATAACCTCCATGTTAGTTGAATTTTTGGGGTTGTGTTGATGGATTATATAAATATTGTTATATCATTCAACTCCATTGGTAAAATGCCCCTAACAGGGTTTCAAGTGCCACATGTGTCGGGTGATGAGATTGAACTTCAATGATGTATGCTATTTCATTGTTCTGGATCTTTATATGTTAGACCATATTATTGGAATGGAATATATTATCATCGTCATGTTCAAATTTACTATTATAAATATGATGGTCAGTTTTTTTCTCTATATAGTCACTCATGTATCAATGGTTATCTCAGATTCCTTATATAGGAGAGTGATCCATGTTGGTCCTTATGATGGTGTGGTACCATTCTAGTTTCAGTAGATATTACCTGATGTTGTGGAATCTTTTTTGATAATACCTTCTCATGTAGTGGAATGTGCATATTTTAATGTAATTATGGATTATTTTTATGAACTACCACTTCAAATTGAGGTCATTTCTAATATTGATCTCTTTCTTATTAAGGTACCCATTAATATAACATATTATTTAATAGAACTAGTTATGTTGATGAAACTTAATTTTCAAAATAAAAACCATGATTAAAAGTAATTTATTCATTATGTTGTGTCTTAATGGGATTTACATGTCCCCATTACAATGTTTTAATACATGAGCCTCATATTTTTTTAATAATCAAAAGTTAAATAAGGTGAATTTTAAGAACAAGTGTCCATTTCAAAGGATTCATGGTATTTTTTATCAATTTAGTGGGGCTCCTTGGTTTTTTATGATTGACCTATTATATGGACCTAGCCTAAAAACATTTCTTAATATTAGGTTTTTTCAATAATTCACATTGAGGATATTTTCAGGTTTAGAGTTTTAGTGAATTAGATCATAAGTCAAGCATTAAATTCCACATTTAACAATGTGGTTACATCAAAGAAAAAAATCATTTTTTTACACCAAAGGAAACATATTTAAAATAAAAAATGGATTCTTTCTTGACACTTCCTAAACACTATCATAACATCATGTACTTTTCTCTTGACCGGTGAAAAACATTTCAAAAAGATGGGATGAGCAAAAAAAGCTCAGTAAGGGATATATAAATACAGAAAGAAAACATTCTTCCATGTAAATATATGAATCAATGAAATCATACATTACTCATAAAAAAGAACATTAACATACCTCATTATATCATAATATTTATGAATAACTCAAAGAAATCATAAGACATAAAGGTAACTTAAGGCAATTATAAAATTCTTATGTAGGGAGTAACCCTCGTGGTTACGTTTGGAATACCCATCACAGTATATTCCTTAAATATATTTGTAGAAACTATAGAATTAAACTCCTTCATGTTACCCAATGCATTGAAGAGCTATCTTGGGCTCAACCGCCCTTATTTTATCACAGAACCACTTGACTTCATAAACAATGCCCTAGAACCATAACCGATCGTATCACATAAAACATGCATAAAGGATACATAACACTTCCACATTTCAATCACATGATATCAATACAACACATTAATATTATAAAAAAAATTATCTAAACAATTTTCAATACCAAAATAAAACAAAAGTAAAACATGGTATTTATTTTTCATTTTAAAAAAGTTATGGCTTGTAGATGATGTCGAAACTCAAATAATGGTCACAGCGGCGGAGAAGTCATTGTTGCGCATACATAAGACAAAAATAGTACTTTTTTCATTTAGTAAAATGCTTCATGTAAAAAATATTCCTTTTGAATTAAATGTAAAAAGGGTTTATTATACAAAAAAAAGAAGGTTTTATATAAATTGATGTATTCCTCAACGAAAGGAGATTGAGATGAAGTCCCTTACCTCATGTTCGACTTGTCTTGTTTGTTTCATTATATTTTAGAATAATAAACATTGTTCAATTTATAGTTGCCTAAGAACTTACTTTAATGTTTATTATTCAAATAATATCACATATTATCATGTTATAATAATTAGTTAATTATGTGAATTCATATCATATGTTTTGTCGATGTTCGATACATTAGTAAAAAATAAACTAGTTTGAAGAGAATTGTCCACGTAGTTATATATACATCATCTCCGGAATGGTGTTAATGATTGAAATGTCATATATATCTGGTATATATTAATTTAATTATATTCCATAATGTTTGGAGATAAGAAATGAAATGTACCGTTCATGGAGATGGTAGGCCGTACGTACGCATGAACACTACTTTCATTTTTTTGTCATATTAATAGACTTTAAAACTTTATGAGACACAGATATATTATAATTTCATTATGATATATCTGTTATATAGGTAAAATAAGTTAATTAATTACATTATATATAAATTCCTTGATTGGCATGAACGAGTCACATCACTTGAGGGGGTGGTAGTCCACACTTCCTCATACGAAATTATCGCATTTTCACTACATGCAATGCATAAAGGTATGTTTTAAATAAAAAATACAGAAGCATAGAGGGGAAATAAATATAATATATATCATATATAAATATAGTTCCATCATAATGGCCACCATGAGAGGTGTTAGAATAATATTGAACAATCATTATTTCATGAGGCAGAAATTCGCCACCCACATAAACAATATGTTTTTTCACCATTAGTCGGAGGTGTGTGTAAGTTTAGGTAGAATACTTATCATAACAAAATCCTATTATATTGAGGATACTGGTGTTATTATGGGATCATATAATAAAATGATAGTGTTGAGTGAAGAAGGAAAATAAAAGGAACAAACTCGAGATAGGACATTACATCTAAATCAGGTAACTCTTTTTGATTTGAGCCAAAGGATTATTTGGAAAGACTACTGACCAAAGTGAGGCTTCTAGGAGTAATATAGGGTTGTGGAGAGATTATATGAGTACAGGTTGGATGAGCCAAGGGCTTGAGAGGTGTGGGTAAAGAGGTAGAGGTGGGGGCCTTTTATATGAGGGAGGATGGGCACTCTAGGAAGGTCATGAAATGTTACATTATTATGAAATGATTTTATAATTTTAAAGGTCCCACAATGATTTTAATTTAATTTAAATAATTCATTAATGAGGTAATCACTTCATCATCATGTTTTCATAAATAAATATATTTATTTAATGTCTAAAAATTATAAATAAATACCATGATTTAGGAAATATTTTTATATTTCCAATGATAATTTATAGTATAAGAGATCATTTATGTAATAAAAAATATAATTGTTTTACTTAGGTGATACACACTTTGGTTATATTTCCCATTCTTTAAAAATAATAATATAAATGGTCACTATCACACTAAAGTGATTCCATGGGGTCCCAAGGTTGTCACAACGAATCCCATGGTGTTGCATGACAAATCAAATAAGATTTGGACAAATTTTGGGGACATTTTATTTTATTATGATATTATATTATTACACTTAACTACCCAATTATTAATTAGTCATGATAATTAATGATAATTATCGTCATTTATATTCGTAATGTCTAAAAAAAATTCTTAATTACATAATTTGGACCTTAGGATTCCAAATATGGAATCCATTTTTAACAAAATCCAAACATATAAATTGCAGTAGTTAATTTAAAAATAATTTCCATTGTAAAAACAAATAGCGTGTTTTTAAGAAACAATATCGATCAAAATATTGACAATTGTTTATGTAAAATTTAAAATTGAAATTAATTATAATGACCAAAATTGGATTAAATGGTAAAAATATAATCTAATTACACTTTACAACCAATTAACAAGATAATATAACTATATAATTAAATTAGATGAAAAACAGTTTTGAAGTAAAATGCATTATTTTTCACTATTCATTAAAAAATGAACATTGTTAGAAAAATACCAAAAAAATATTCAAAGTATATTTCAATATCCCAATTCTATAGAATATGTTTATTTTTACAAATAGAGACTATAAAATTTTCAAAAGATTGATTTTAAAAAAAAAATGTGTTTCCATCAAAAGGCAGTAAAACAATCTTTTAAAAATATTAGAGTATTCATTGCTTAATATTGGATTTAATCTCATTTTAAGCCTCTAAAACACTATAAAATTAAAAAATTGACATAGATATGAAAATATATTATTCTTTACATACATGGGATTTTACATCCTTCCCCCCTTTAGGAAATTGCATCCACGCAATTTATTTACATATCAAAAAGTCGGGGTATTTTTCCCTCATTGAATTTTAAGATTCCCATGTTGACTCTCCAACTATATAGTTTTCCCATAGAAAATTTACTTGATGAGCCACTTTATTCTAAAACACGTGCTCCATGTGGTCAAGAATCTCGACCTGATATTTCTCATATGGTAGATTCACTTCTAGCTAAACTACCTGTGGACTCAAAACATGAGATGGATTTGGCATGTACTTCATTAACATTGAAGCATGAAAAACATTGTGTACATAAGACAAACATGGAGGTAATTCCAATATATATGCAACCGATCCAAAATTCTCTAGGATTTCATAATGTCTAATGAACCTTAGACTCATCTTTCCTTTCCTTCCAAAACGGATCACACATTTCCATTGGGAAAATTTGAAAAAAAAACATGATCACCTATCTCAAAAGAAAGATCCTTCCTCCGGTTATCCGCATAACTTATCTGCCGACTCTGAGCTATTCTCATGTGCTTCTGAATCAAATGAAAATTTTCTACCATCTCTTCTACCAATTCTGGTCCCATAATCTTCCTTTCACCTACTTTATTCCAAAAAGATGGAGTTCGACATCGTTTACCATATAATGACTCAAACAGATCCATCTATATAGTGGAACGAAAATAGTTATTATAAGGAAATTTAACCAAAGAAAGATGTTGGTCCCAACATCCCTGGTAATCCATCATGCAATCATGCAACATATCCTTCAAGGTATGATTTGTTAGTTATGACTGGCCATCTGATTAAGGATGAAAAGCTATACTAAAATTCAATTCAGTACCCAAAGACATCTGAAGGACTTTCCGAAAGTTAGAAGTAATCCTGGGATCACATTCATATACAATAGAGAGGGGAAATCCTGTAACATGAATATGTCTTTAACATATAATCGAGAAAGTTCATCTAGAGAGAATTTATCTATAATAGGAAGGGAATGAGAAGATTTAGTCAATCGATCCAAAATAACCGAACATACATTATTACCTTGAGATGAATTTGGTAATCCCACAATGATTTCCATGGATATATTTTCCCATTTCCACTCTGGCACCAGTAAAGATTGAATCATCCTTTTCAGTAACTGCCACTCTTCTTCAACATGCTGAAAAGTCAAACACGTCATAGTAAAATCAATAATATCTCTTTTCATTCCATCCCACTAGTAAACCTCTCAAAGATCTTTATACATGTTAGTAATTCCAGGATGAACTGATAAGAAAGATCTTTGTGCATCACATAAAAACTCTCTCTTCAACTGTGAATCAAAACTCACACACAATCTCTTCCCAAATCTCAAAACACAATCATTATCATTATTGAATTCGGGTAACATACCCTTCTGAACCAGCTCTACCGTTTTCTGCAAATAACTGTATTGCTTCTGTGCTTTCTTAATTCTGTCTGATAGGGAAGATTTCACTGATACCTGAAACAAAACAGAAGAACTTCCTTCACCAACAACTTTTATTACAAATTTCATCAAATCATGAACGAAAGTATATCATTCCAAATCTATCATGGTTAATGAACCATTACATTTTCATCTCAAATCATCTACCACATTATTTTCATTTTCAGTATGGTAATGCATTGTACAATCATAATCCTTGATTAATTCCATCCATCTCTTTTGTCTCATGTTCAATTTCTTTTTAGTGAATATATCCTTTAAACTTTTGTGATCAGTATATATTTCACACTTTAAACCATAAAAATGATATCTCCAAATTTTTAAAGCAAAAACAACAACATCAAATTCAAAATCAGGTGAAGGGTAATTTATCTCATTAGTTTTCAACTGACGTGAAGCATTCACAATTACCAATTCATTTCGTATTAGGATGCAACCAAGTTCATTCAATGAAGCAACACTATAGATAAAAAACTCACCATTCTTGGATGTTTGTGCCAATACTAAAGCATTCAACATTCTTCTTTTCAATTCCTGAAAACATTTATCACATTCTTTTGTCCAGATAAACATAACACACATCCGAGTTAGCTTAGTCAATGGGCTGGACAACCGTGAAACATTTTTAACATACCTTATGTAATAACTTTCCAAACCATGAAAACTATGGATCTCTGTTATATTTGTGGGTCTTTTCCATTATTCAACAACTTTTTTTTAGCAGGATCAACAGTTATGCCTTTTTTTGGAAAAATGTGACCATGGAAGGAAAATTATTGTAACCAAAACTCTAACATGCTGAATTTTCCATACAGTTTCTTTTCTTTTATGGTTTTTATGAAACCCCTTAAATGACTTTCATGTTCATCTTTAATTTTGGAAGAATACAAAATTTCATCAATGAACACCACCACAAATTCATCCAAGATGTCATAGAAAATTATATTCATTAGATCCATGAATACAACAGGTGAATTGGTTAACCCAAAAGGCATAACTAAAAAATTACAATGGCCATATCTAGTACGAAATGAGGTCTTTAGAACATATAATTATTTTACTTTCAATAGATGGTACCCCGACCTCATGTCAAACTTCCTTAAATAAAGATCTCCCAGGAGATAATCAAACAAATCATCGATATGAGGCAAAGTATATTTGTTCTTAACATTGATGTTATTCAGGGCACTATAATCAATGCAATGTCTCATTGAACCATCTTTATTTTTAAAAAAATAACATTAAGTGCACCCCCTGGTGATTTTCTAGATCAAATGAAACCATTCTCTAATAAATCATGAAATTTATCCTTCAACTCAAAAAGTACAATTTGAGCCAGTCAATAAGGGGGTCTTTAAATTGGCTTAGCATCATGAACTATGTCAACAGTAAATTCACCTTCCTGATCTAGTATTATTCCAGGAAACTCATTAGGAAAATCATCAGGATACTCATTTACCATGGGCACATCATTAATCTGGACAGTTCCATTGTTTTCAACAATATGAGGAAGGTAACATTCATTTCGATCTTTTACATGTTTCTCACCATTTTGAAATGATATCAATTGTAAGGGTTTATTCATGAACACAAATTGAAATTATTTCTAAAGAGAAACTTCTTTAGATCTACATTCAATCTTATCATGGTAAAAAGAGAGCCAATTCATACCCATGATAACACCAAAACTCAACTATAGGTAAAACAATAAGGTTTGTATGTAGATTCTTTCCACAGATAAGGATATAAAGATTCTTATAAATTCTTTTTTCCAAAACATTTCCCCCATGTGTTTTTACCAAAAGTTCAGGAGTCATTTCTTGAGATGGAATTCAGAATTTACTAGAAAATTTTTATGATATGATATAATGTGTAGACCATGAATCAAACAACGCATTGACAAAATCCAAAAAAAAACAAACAATGTACCTGATACCACTTCGCATTGGCATAATCTGAAAACACAGACAAGTTACCTTATACCACTTCATTTGATGGCCCAATATCTGCTGGAGTAGTTGCAAAGGATTTCACCACACCTTTCTGCTTGTAGTCTGACTACATTCCATCATTTGAGTACTTTGTCGGACACACGTTTTCATAATGACCCATCTCATTGCACTTGATACATTTCACTATATGTAAATAAAATTTGGTCTTACCATTACACTGATCTTTTCCCATGAAATCATGAGACCTATTTCCCATCATACCACATTGAAATCACATTATAGATTTCAAAAGACATTCCCCAGCATGATTTTTACCACATGTATCACAAAAATAAAACTTACTTTTCTTACCATCAAACCATTTTGAAGGATTCTTCCATTTCTATTCCCACATCGGTCTCTTCTTCTGTTGGTTGTCATAGAACATTTGATCATCGGAAAACACCATTTCCACCTTCTCATCACATCGAACAATCTTTTCATAATATTTGAACTCATGATAATGTAATTCCCTTCGATATTTTGGCTTTAATCCTGAGTAAAAACGATTGATTTTACTATCATGGTCACGGATAAAATTTGCAGCATACCTTTCCAATCATGTGAAATTTTCTTCATAAGAATCCACTGAGTCATCCTCTTACCTCAATTACAAGAAATGTTTTTCCATCCTAAGTCAAACAGCCTTAGGATAATTTTCTCAAGAAACACACCTTTGAATTCATCCCAGTTAAGAGAATTAATTTCATCAGCATCCCTAATAATTTTAACCATCGACCACCACTGATATGTTTTACCCAACAAACAGTAAATAGTAAGAATAACCTTTTGATTTTCTGAACACCCCATGACATCAAAAATATTCTCCAGTGCTGTAATCCACCCTTCTACTAGAACATGGTCAAATGATCCTCTGAATGATGGGGGATGTTGCCTCATGAAATGTTCCACCACTAACATGTTCTTATACGGTTGATCTGGATGATCTCGTGCATGGATACCACCACCATTTATCGCTTGAGTCAAATGTTCCATTACTGCAACAAACTATTCAGTTCCAATTCTGACCATCTCATAATGATGATTTGGATGGTCATTTCATTCTGTATGCCTTCCTAGCACTAATTCCATGTTTCCTTAGCGAAAACCCATTCTGAACATACATGTATTAGATGAAGCAACATGATAATCTTCAAATTCTATATCATTTCAATTTGATAATAATGTAAATAAATATTTTTAGATAATCATTTAATGGAATTCTAACTACTAATGTTATACAAACCGGCCTCAAATACCATCAATAAGGCCCCAGCCTTAAATATTACTTAATTATGGGTTATTTATAAATTCACACTGAGGATCATTTTAGGTATATAGTTTTAGAGAATTAAATCATAAATCAAGCATTAAATTCCACATTTAAACAAGGTGGTTACATCAAAGATAGTATTAATTTTTTTCCACAAAGTGAAACATATTTAAAATGAAACATGGATTCTTTCTTGAAACTTCTCGACACTATCATCACATCATGTAATTTTCTCTTGACCTGTGAAAAACATTTCAGAAACATGGGATGAGCATCAAAAGCTCAGTAAGGGATAAAAAATAAGGAAAGAAAATATTAGTCTATGAATACATAAGAGTCAATGAAATCATAAATTACTCATAAAACATAATAACCTTAACATACCTCATGAAATCATAATATTTATGAATAAATGATAGAAATCATAACACATAAAGGTAACTTGAGTCGTTCATAACATTCTTATGTTGGGAGGAACCCTTGTGGTTATATTTGGAATACCCATCATAGTATATTCCCTAAATATCTTTGGAGAAACCTTAGTGTTAAACTCCTTCGCGTTACCTATTACATTGGAGAGCTATCTTGATCTCACCTTACATTATTTTAACATGGAACCGTCCAACTTCATAAACAATTCCCATGAACCATATCCAATTTTATCACATAAACCATGCATAAAGGAATCATAAGATTTCCATATTTCAATCACACGATATCAATACAACACATTTATATATTCAAAACATTATCAGAACCATTTTAAATACCAAAATTAAAAAAATTAAAACATGGAATTTATTTTTCATTAAAAAAAGTAATGGCTTATAGAGGAAGTCTAAACTCATATAATGGTCACAGCGGCAGAGAAGTCGTTGTCGCCGCATACGAAAGACAAAAACATTCCATTTTTCATTTAGTAAAATGAATCGTGTAAATAGATTCCTTTTCAATTAAAAGTAAAAAGGTTTTATTATAAAACTAATAAAAGAAAGTTGTATATAAATTGATGTATGACTCAATGAAAGGAGATTGAGACGAAGTCCCTGACCTCAAGTCTGACTTTTCTTGTTCGTTTCTTTATATTCCTGAATAATAAACTTTGGTGAATTTATAATTTCATAAGGACATACTTTAAAGTTTATTATTCAATTAATATCACATATTATCATTTTATAATAATTAGTTAATTATTCAAGTTCATACCATACGTTTTTTCGATGTTCGGTACATGAGTCAAAAATATATTTGATTGAAGAGAATTGTCCATGTAGTTATAAGTACATCATCTTCAGAATGGTTTTCATGATTTAAAAGTCTTATATATCTAGTATATATGTATTTATTAATATTCCATAATGTTTTGAGATATGAAATGAAATGTATCCTTTATGGAGACGGTAGGCCGTTCGTACGCATGAACGCTACTTTCATTTTTTTGTCATATTAATGGACTTTAAAACTAAATGAGACATAGATATATTATAATTTAACTGTAATATATATGTTATACATGTAAAATAAGTTTATTAATTACATTATTTATAAATTCCATGTTTTTCATGAATGATTCACTTCACTTGAGGGGTTGGTAGTCCACACTTCTTCATAAGAAATTATCTCATTTACACAACATGCAAATAATAAAGGTATGTTTTAAATATAAAATACAGAAGCATATAGGGGACATAAATATAATATATATCATATATAAATATTGTTCCATCATAATGGCCTCCATGAGAGGTGTCAAAATAATATTGAACAATCATCGTTTCCCTGAGGAAGTTATTCACCAACCACAGAAATAGTACGTTCTTTAACCTTTAGACAGAGGTGTGTGTAAGTGTAGGTAGAATAATTTTCATAAGAACATCATAGTATATTGAGGATACTTGTGTTATTTTTGTATCAAATAATAAGAATATAGTGTTGAGTGAAGAAGGAATATAAAAGAAAGAAACTTGAGGGAAGACATTACCTCTAAATCGGGTATCTCTTTTTGATTTGAGCCAAATGATTTCTTGGAATGAATTCCAACCAAAGTGAGGCTTCTAAGAGTAAGATATGGATGTGGAGAGATAATATGAGTAGAGGTATGACGATCCAAGGGCTTGAAAGGTGTGGGTAAGGGGGTAGAGGTTGGGGCCTTTTATAAAAGGGAGGAGGGGAACTCTTCGATGGTCATGAAATGTTACTTTATTATGAATTTATTTTAGGATTTTAATTGTCCCAAAATGATATATTTCGAGGATAGGGTGATATGGTTTAGAAACCCACCCATACAATAGGTTTTAGAAAACTATAATTCTTAGATTATACCTTATCATTTCATTTTATTCAAATCGTTCATTAATGAGGTAATCAATGCATCATCATGGTGTCAGAAATAAAATTATTTATTTAATGTCTAAAAACAATATAAAATACCATGATATAAGAACTCTTTTTATATTTACAATAAATAATTATAGTCTAAGATATAATTTATGTAATCAAAATTACAGTTTTTTTTCTTAGGTGATACATACTTTGGTTATATTTTTATTTCTTTAAAAATATAATGACAAAATGTCACTATCACACTAAAGTGATTCCATAGGGTCCCATGGTTGGAACAAGGTATCCCATGGTCGGACATGAATGAAAAAAGAATACTTGGACACATTTTGGGGTCATTTTATATTATTATGATATTATTTTATTACCCTTAACTACCCGATTACTAATTAATCATGATAATTAAAGATAATTGTCTTCGTTACTATTCATAATTTCCAAAAACAAAAGAGTCTTAATTACATAATTTGGACCATAGGATTATAAATATGGAATCCATTTTACCAAATTTTATAAAGAGAAATTACAGTAATTAATTTAAAAATAATTCTCATTGTCAAAACAAATAGCGTGTTTTTAAGAAACAATATCTATCAAAAGATTGATAATTGGTTATGAACAATTTCAAAGTAAAATTATTTCCAATGACCACCATTGGATGAAATGATAAAATTATATTCTAATTACACTTTAAAACCAAATAAATAGATAATCTATCCATAAAAATATATTAGATGAAAAACTGTTTTTTAGTAAAATGTAGTATTTTTCACTATTCATTAACAAATGAACATTGTCAGAAAAATACCGAAAATTTATCCAAAGTATATTTAAATGGCCCAATTCTAAGGAAAATGTATATTTTGACAAATAGTGATTATAAAATTGTCAAATTAATGATTTAAAAAAATATTTTTCCATCAAACGTTGGTAAAACAATCTTTTAAAAATATTAGACTATTCGATGCTTAAGATTGGAATTATTTTTATTTTTAGCCTCTAAAACACCATCTAATACATAAATACACATAGATATGAAAATATATTATTCTTTACATACTTTTTATGTTACACCTAGTGTCAAGGAACCACCAGTTAAGATTCTAAAGAGGATATACATGGGATATAATTTAGGATTCGGTATAAGAATTCTGAGTTTCAAGTTATGCCGTTTGATATATATAATTATCGTATGGTATTTTTAGTGATTATTAACCAAATATTTAAGCATTTTCTGAAATAATTGATCTTTATGTTTCATTATGATATTTGTTTTACTCTATGATATTATAGAATCACAAAGAAGATTTATAATATTCATTGAATCAAAAACGAATATATCATTCATAGTCCTTTTTTCAAGTGTGAATTTTGGACCAATAATGTAATGTAACTTGGGAATTATATATCTAAGATAGGAATCTCATTTGAGGGCAAAATGATATGGTTATAAATATCATGGGAGAATCAAATAAATGTGTATTGAATCATATGTTACATTATATAGGATTGACTTTGCATTCATTTTAATGAATTTTATTTAGAAAATTTCTAGGATATCAATTTTTATGACCACATTGACTCAAAAGAGTATACTATATATGAATAATGACCAATTTATTTTATATTTTGAGGACCTGACTAAATTCTTGGCTTCAAATCCATTTATTATTCTTACATTACATGGTTTTGGGAATGTCGTGTTCTGTGATTCTTCTTGTATAGTAATGGGGTGTGACTAGATGCAAGGAAATATGTTGGAGGCCTATAGATCATAAAAATTATGTACTAATGAAAATAACTACCCTAACCATGATTTTGATTTGGTAGTGGTTATTTATAAACTCAAAATGTGGTTTCACTATCTCTTTGGTCAGTGATTTTTGGTATATTGAAATCATAACTTCCTGAAGTATATATTTCTTATAGATATCTTAATTTTCAAGAGTAAAACTATTTTTAGAATCATTGGATCATATATTTTGATATTTCTTATAAACATGGTTAAGGGAATGTTGTTGAGGTGGAATTGAGAATTAAATTATTGACTCAATAATCAATGGAATATGAATAAGTGTATCTAATGAGTTTGTTCATTGAGATATGGTTGGGAGTAGAAGAGGATAGTTGGCAGGTGTTTATAGATATTGAATAGGTTGGATATTGGTTTGACGAAATAATTATACATGATAAAGTTATGGAAACCAACTTCAATTACTTTAAAAAAATACAAAAATATTGGAGACCTTGATTGAGTGTCATCTGTATTTATATACTATTTTTTGTTTCTATAGATGGTTGTTGGAAAATACATCATTGAGGATGGAGTTGATGGATGATGTAAATTGTTCATGTTTGTCTTTAATCCATTAGAAAAATAATATAATTCATGATTTGATGAATTAATATTGGTGTCTAGGGATAAGGAAGTTTTTTATAGAATTTTTTCTATGGTTCCTTGATTTTTAGAGTATTAAGACAGAACATCAGAGAATTACTATTTCAGAAATCATTTCCCTTTATAGCATATATGTGGGATGAGTTTTTCATGGGCATCATCTTATTAATTCAATAGAATACTAGTTGTAATTATATGATTTGGGAGATGATTGTAAGACTAATGAAATTGTCCCATTTCCTTCATATTAGGAATAACAAAATGGATGAGTATCTCAAGAAATTATGTCAGAATGATTTTGAGACTACACGGTGTTCACTTGGTTTTTTATTCTAATATGGATATAAATTTCTCATATTTTATTCTCAATTATTTTTAAAGTAATATATATTCTATTTCTAAATTAATCATGTAATATCATCTATATATGAAAAGGGATATTGTGAGTCCAATTCAGATTCTGGTAGATATGCTTCAGGCATGGGTGATTGATTTATGTATTTTTTTAAATGTATCATTATTTTGTAAAATTTTTATATAATAATAGTTTTACGGAATTTAATAATGTGTAGACCATTACATATTTTAATTTTAGTATATTTAAATATCTATTATGTTGGGAAAATATTGGTGAATGGTGCTGGTTAGACAGAACATTAATCAAGGGAAGGCAAAAATAGTGCAGTTGTTCTTTATGAGATTTGTCATGGGATAGAGACATTATAAATCCTTTTTGTCTTCACCAACCAATTGATATTGAGGAATACGATCTGTACTTTTTAAATATATTACATAGCTTGGTACATTATTAATTGTGTATGACTATAATGTTGGGATGATAAATTCATGGATCCGGTGAGATATTTAAAAATCATAGTGTTTTATATGGACTATTCATCTCATTTGAGATCAATTCATGATGTGTTTCATGTCTACTTGTATATGGGGTATCAGATAGACCATTCCCAGGTGATGTAATGTTAGGAATATATTATTTATCATGAAAAATATATAGTTTATAAACATGTTCTGATTTTGGATTTCGATGATAATGTAGTAGAAAACAAAATTATTATTTTTACATGTACTATATGAGTTAATATATGGTATTCATGAGACCTTGTAATGATAATCTTTAGTGAGGTAGTATTTTCGTTTTATTTATTTTAATGTTGAGTCTTGATCTATTTATGGTGATAAATGTCTTTATGTTGTGGAGAATTGTGAAACTCTCTAGGATTCGTATTCATTTTTTTAATTCTTAGTGGGTGGTAAATTGAGTTCTTGGGATTCTCAAAAAAAAATAGTTTCCTCTTTGTATTATATATAGGGATTCCCCATCGAGGGTAGAGACATCATGTTGTGGGGCACAGATGAAGCATATTTTACAAACTATTATATATAGTCCATGATGTGGTATTATTTTGGTGACTACATATATTTCTATAGTTGTTCAATTGAGGTTGGTTGTGTAATATGGTGATCAAATATTATGGTGGGGTGTCCGAGGTTATGGTGTTCAATCAGTGAGGTGGTATTTGTTTGGTTTTTCCAAATTGTGTAGCCTTACATTGTAGATATTATAGATACAATACCCCACATCATGAGTTTATTAGACATGTTTAATTGTGTATTTTGTATGGTCGTTTCATTACATTGGGAGAATAGGATCTGTGTGATGTCTGTAACATGATTTCTGATGGATAAAATTTTCAGGGGTGAATTTGGAATGAATTGGGACTCTGGAGTATTTTATGGTGTCACAATGTCATGGTCTCCTAGGAAACACCATGATATTGGGTTCGATATACTGAATATAAATATTTAGTACCCCTCCAAACACCATCTTAATCTAATAATATCTTGTGAACCATAGTAACACATTAGATCTTTTGGTATTTCTTAAAACCCCATACCTTTGCAGAAATAGTCATGGAGATTCAGTATGGATCATGAGGTATTTATTACTATGATTAATACGTCAATAACATGTTTTTCTTGTTCAATCAATTATTTTTGGTTATTTAATAGTTTTATTTTATGTCAAGGTGTATTTTATTCCTTATATTTATGTTCGTAAATTGGATTACAATAAAATGACATTTACACACTATGTGTGCATTAAATTCTTTAAAGGTTTTATTATATTACAAATAGATTATCAGGTGTAGACCAACATATTATTTTAATGAAAAATGATTTATATATTTAGGGAATAATTTTGAAATGATTTTTGGATGGACTGAGACATTGGGAACATTTTGTGAGTTATAAATTAAAATGTCACATTAGTGTGTTTAATTCCACTAGAGGTTTCATAATGTTGAAGGATCTTTTTGTGACCCAATATTGTAAATATCCACTTAATTCCATTGATGGTATTATTTTTATATCTATTATGTATTCCCATAGGTTACATCCCAAAATGGTATAATTGTTTCGTTTATTTCTTGTTTTACACATGATGATTTATTTTAGTATTTGGGGGTCACTTGTTTATCATAGGGTGTATCCATGTATTGAAGTTCATTTTCTCACATGAATATTTTTTTCAATTTTAATATTCCTTATTTGGAGAATTTTAATGGATTTAATCAAAAACCAATGTATATTTTGTTTTATAAGTTTCTTTTATCTTCAATAATTTCTATATAGAGTCATTTATTATTAAATATAGAGGTATTGTTTTACTAATATTAGACATAGTAAATATTCATTGATGAATCCTATGGATATTTAGGCTCACACCATAATTTTTTCCTATTATAATTTATAGATATGGTTTTATAGGACATTAATAAAGGTGATAGAATTGTGTTTAATGGAAGATTCTTTTGGTGATTATTTACATTATGGTAGGATAGTTTTGAGGTGACATTTTGTCGCATGGAGACTCATCATATGGATTTTGTAGTTTTATTTTTATGTATAACCACTTGGTATTTACATCATATATATCACGATATGTAATATTTTTCCACGTTGTACTCTATAAGAT
The DNA here is from genome assembly GCA_963277665.1 of Viscum album. Classification (NCBI taxonomy): domain Eukaryota; kingdom Viridiplantae; phylum Streptophyta; class Magnoliopsida; order Santalales; family Viscaceae; genus Viscum; species Viscum album. The sequence goes on from OY728126.1 coordinate 957,365,957, forward strand.
TTTCATTAATTATTAATACATGTGAAATATTTGGTTCTTTATCATATGGTGGTATGAATAGATTGAAATATTGAGTTTACTTAGGTTGGTCCATTATAATAAATAATATGCTTCTTATTCTTGGATTTAAATTTTTTATCCATGATTGTTTACATTTCTGAAAATAAATTCTATTTGGATCTTTTCTTGTGATATAAATTTATGTATGTGAGAACCTTATTGCAAGGACTATGGTTACCACCAATAATGGAAATAATAATATGGTATATATAGAAATTAATTTGGTTACCCATGTAAATATAGTCTGAGTGATAATAACCATTTAACATAATGAAATAAGTAATGTAATCCTTTAAATATAAAATTTTAGTTTTGGGAAGTTATTATTAATTTGTGTATTCATGTTATTTGGTCATGTGTTGTATGGGAAAATGTGGGATTGGGTGGTGATAGGATTTGTTGTGATACATTGGGTATGGAATTTGATAGTATATTGAAATGGGATTCGTTGTGTTTATTATGTGGTGGTTTTTGATGCGTTTGTGACATGTGGTGGTTGAAATGGTACTTTGTACGGGTTTTTCAGGTGAGATATTTGTAATATGACTTCTGTTATGTGTGTTTGATGTGCTAAGACCAATTATATGATTTTTTTATAGATAATGTTCATGTCTTATGGGTGAGAATTTGTGTGGTTTGGTTTCTTTAGTTTCTCTGTTTACCTGGGAATAAAATTGAAATACTAGTAAATATATGTTGGTTTGGCAAATGATTAATAATGGGGGTGAGATTCATGTGTACAAATTGACTAAGAAAACATGAACTATAAATTAATGGTTTATGTGAATAAGAATAAATTTTCATAAATAATAGGGGTTTTGTAAATTCATTTAATATGTAAAATATTAAAATCATTAATTAACTTTGTGAATGTGTTTTTTGTTTGGTGTTTGTGTATTGGATTTCATTTATGGATAGATTATTATTTGAATACTTATGTTTAGTGAAGTTCTTTTAGGGATATAAAAGTTAGTACAATGCTTGTGGATCCTTTTGTTGAGTTTTGTTTGTTATAAAATTATCATATATTTTACATCATTTTTATAAGCACCCCACAAAATTTCGTTAACAATGCCAATTGCCCTTGGTTTTTAGTTCCATTTTCCCCTAACATCAAGGATATTAATGATATAAAATCTTGCATACTCCCTCTTCCTAAAACATCGTTCATTAATATTGATATAGGATGGTGTTATAGATTAAAAAGTGGTGAAATGGTGTGATGTTATGGGTATATGATATAAATTATGGGTCATGTGTGGTAAGATGAAGGAACGAGGTTTATATCCTTCTTTTTCATGATTCCCATATACTCTATTTATGTGAGGAGATGTAATGTAATTGTGTAGGTGCCTTCTGATGAGATGTGATGTAAAGTAATAGGTATATTTGGGGAGCTACCAATGGCGAAGGAAGTATGGATTGGGTGAAGGCATCAAGAGAAGTGATATTGGAAAGACCCATCACTAATTCCCAAGGGTGCAATAGTTTTAATTTTTTTGAACATGATGACACGAGACCATAATTGGAGGGGGGATGGACTCAGGAGTGTGCTGATAAAGAGGTCTCAGACTCCCAACTTCAGGTTGTGACAATGAAGGATGTTCATGAGGGTCATATATGTGGTGAGTCCATTTACTCTGGATCATTGGATGCAAGCTGAAATGAGTATGTACAACTAGTTAATTAGTGAAAAGATACTAGAGATGCAGTTCAGGAGCTGGAAGGTGTTTCGATCAGGCCATCTTTAGAAGAGAGTATGGGAAGTCATAAGGTGAGTAAGTATTACACTTCTTTATACCTTCCTATGGAGACATGGCCAGTGAAAAAATTGAAAGGAAAATATTTGGACAACCATGCCATGGCAGATGCTATGGCCGAACAACCCTTGGATTTTCTCATGAGCTCAGAAGAAGAAATTGTGGAACACATTTTATAAATCAATTAATCTGAATAATAAACCACTAAAATGATGGGGAGACCATCAACGATGACTCGTAATGTGGAAAAATATGCTTCTATAGACATGAAATACATGATATTAGTTTGAGGTTTAAACAATTGGAGGATCTATCTTGAAGAGTATATTCAGACATGAGACATGCTGACTATAAGGACCTAGCCTTAAACATTACTTATTATTGAATTAAATGAATAATTTACATTGAGTATCTTCTAAGTTTTAGAGTTTTATATTATTAGGACATAACTATTACATCTCAAAGATTACAAAGTAGACACATCTACTTAGCTTCCATTTTTTTACAAAATAAAAACTCTTGAACAAAAGAGTCATGTCTAGTTCCTTGTTTTAGACAGCCTGACATTTCCTTGATCCCAACCTTTACCCTATTCATCTTTATGTCCTGTGAAAAACATATCAAAAAAACATGGGATGAGCATAAAAAGCTCAATAAGGGTTATAACAATATGGAAAGAAAACATTAGTCCATGTATACATAATAATCAATGAAATCATATTTTACTCATAAAACATAAGCAATTTTACATACCTCATGAAATCATAGGATTTACGAATAACACATAGAAATCCAAAGACATAAAGGTAAATGAGACATTCATAACATTCTTACGTAGGGATTAACCCTCATTGTTATGTTTGGAATACCCATCACAGTATATTCCGTAAATCTCTTCGGAGAAAGCATAGCGTTTAACTCCTTCGCGTTACCCAATGCATCGGAGAGCTATATCAGGCTCACCAACACTTCGTTTATCACGAAACCACCTGTCTTCATAAACAATGCCCAAGAACCATAACATAATCATATCACATAACTTATGCACAAAGGAAAGAAAACATTCCCACATTGCAATAACAATACAACATTTTAAGATATTTAGAAAATGAATCCATTCTAAAAACCATTTTCAAAACCATTTAAAACATTTAATAAAGAGATTTTTGAATCAAAGTGTCCAATACCACTTTGAAGATTTTAACATTTTAAACCATTAATATCCATATAAATCATTAAAACCTTTTTTAAAACATGGATACTAATGAGAAATATTTATAAGAATAAATCATTAAAACATTTAAAAAGATATTTTAGTTAAAGAGTTTTTAACAAAATGAGAGATACTTGAATACAATAATTAAGGAATAACATTTAATCAGAACATTATAATATCATGAGAATAAAGGTATTAGTGATATATTATTCCCAAGGACATTATATACACCATATAAGAGTGAATTTGTGCATAACAACAATGAAGTCTCAATAGAAATTTAAAATGAGATGGAATCCCTTATAAAGAAGGTATCCTTAAATTAAGGATAAATCAATCTCATAATTATGTATGAAAAATATAAATACACCCAATATAAGTGGATATTATGTGTAAAAAAACCATAGGTCATTCACACATATTCATATTATGACATATTCAATTACTACATGTTTAACCCAAAGAAATCAAAATTGGGTTAAGAAGTTCCCTTGGTAAAATTCGATAGCCTAACAGCATCACTGTAAAATTCACAACATTAGTTGATGAGAGAGAAAATGGTACCTCATCACTTTTAAATAAAATTTACATCAATATGGATATATAAGAACATATCCCAAAATAAAAATATGTACATTAAAAGACATAACAAAATAAGTATTTTTAAAAGAGGAGTGTGAAAGGTTCCCTTACCGATTTGGGAAACATTCGAAACGTACACCCCATGAAAGAAGGGTCATACAATGAAGTTGTAACAACCCATAAATGATAGTATATTATAAAAAATAGTAAAACAATGGGCAGTAAATACACCCCACAAAAGGAAATAGTGGCCAATGTAGCATGAATCTCATGGGAATAAAAAGCGAGATGAAAATCCCCTTATGAAAATGTGGCAGCCTAATGGTGCCACATAAAACTTCTAGAAATGGATTGATTGTGATAAAATAGGGTCTCTCATCATATTGAAATAAAATTTAAAGAAATAGTAATATTAAAGAACATCACCCAACATAAGAAAGATTATCTTAAAGTATGTTACATAAAAAAGAGTACTTAAAAAGAAAGAGAGAGGTAGGATCCCTTACCACATTTCTGACATGTCTTGTTAGTTTCATTATATTACTGGATAATAAACCATGGTCAATTTATAATTTTTTAAGGTCCTAATTTAAATATTATTATTCAGTTCATATCCCATATTATAATTTTATAATAATTGGTTAATAATGTCAGTTCATATCAGACATTTTTGTCGATGGTTGGTACATGAGTCAAAAATGAACTTGTTTTAAAATGATTGTCCATGTAGTTATAAGTAAATCATCTACAGAATAGTATTAATTATTTAAATATCATATATATCCAGTAAATATTCATTTTATACTATTCCATAACATTTGGAGTTTAATGAAATAAAATGCACCGTTCATGGAGATGGTAGGCTGTACGTACGCATGAACGCTACTTTCATTTCATTGACATATTAATGGAATTAAAAATAATTGAGAGAGATATATATTATAATACCATAATAATATATATGTTTTATAGGTCACATATGTTCATTAATTTCATTCTTTATACATTCCATGTATTGCATGAACGAGTCACATCACTTGAAGGTGCAGTAGTCCACACTTCCTCGTATGAAATTATCGCATTTAGACAAAATGAAAACCATAAAGGTATGATTTAAATATAAAATAAATAAGAAAATGGAGAACATAAATACCATATATATCATATATAAAATACAGTGAAATCATAATGGCCACCATGAAATGTGTTAAGAGAAGATTGAATAATCATCATTAGATGGAGATGTGTGTATGTGTAGCTCGAATAAATCACATAACAACATCCTAGTATATTTAAGATACTGTTGTTGTTACAAAATAAAGGAATAAAAAGAGTTTAGGGGTTTGGAGAAGCAAAATAAAACAAAAGAACAGAAGTGAAGACATTACATTTAAATCGGGTAACTTTTATTGGTTTGAACCAAAATGGTTTCTTGAAGAGTATTCTGCCAAAGGTGAAGCTTCAAAGATGAAGAGAGGGATGTGGAGAGATGAAATGGGTAGGGGTTGGCCGGCCCAAAGGCTTGAGATGTGTGGGTAAGATGGTATAGGTGGGGTCCTTTTATAAGATAAGAGGAGGGGCACTCTTGGAAAGTCATAAACTATTACTTTATTATAAAATTATTTTCTGATTTTAAAGGTCCCAAATGGATATATTTCGAGTATAAGGTGATAAGGTTTCTAAATAAACCCATCCAATTTGTTTGTGACATGTTTAAGACATATATTTCACCCCGTATTTTCATTTTATTTAAATCATTCATTTATGAGGTAATCACTGAATCATCATAGTGTCATAAATAAGTTAATTTATTTAATGTATAAAAATTATAAAATAAATATCATTATGTATGAAATCTTTTTATCTCTATAATTAATATTTATACTCAAAAATAAGTCTTTTATAACTCCATTTAAAAATAGTTTTTGTAAAACATTACATGTTTGTGACATTTTAATTTCAACTTTAAATAAAAAGTTATTAATGTCATTTTCCAACCAAAGTGGCTTCATGGGGTCCCCAAGTTAACCCATGGATTATCTTCGTCAGCCACGACTCATCCAATAATTCTAGGACACGTATAAAAGTCATTTCATATTATTATTACATTATCGGTACCCTAAATTACAATAATTACATATAATCGCGATTAATAAAACTTAAAAGTTACTCTTCACCAGAAAAATTATTTTAATATCACTGAACCAAATATTACTTCCTAATTACAACCATGTATGTAGGATTTTTAATAATCAAATCATAGAAGTGGTAAAGTTTCATTTAAATGAAAAATTAGTTTCGTTAACTACCACTTAGTGGTTTCACTATTCATCAAAAAATTGATGTTTTTCAGAAAAATACCAAAAATTCACCCTAAGAAATATTTGATATTCCGAATTAAAAAATGATTCCTATTTTAAAAAATTAAAAATATATAAGTTTCATTAATTAATTTACTAATTCATTCCCACTGTCAAAACAAAGAGCGTGTTTTTAGGAAAAAATATCTATTAAAAGATTGAGACTAGTTTAAGTCCAATTTAAATGTGAAATAAAATCCAAGGACCTCCATTGGATTAAATGGTAAAAATATATTATATATAAACTATAATCTAAATTAAAATGATAATATATCCATATAAATAAATCATATTAAAATGAGGTTTTGAATTAAAATGCAACATTTTCACTATAAATGATTTTTATCGGAAAAATAACAAAAATTTACACAAAGTAACTTTTGATGTCCAGATTCTAAATAAAAATTATATTTTGTCAAATACAACATATTAAATTGTCAAAAGTATATTTAAAAAGGGTTATCCATTAAAAGGCGATTAATCAACCATTTAAAGAATATTAGATGATTTATGATTAAAATTAGATTCATTTTCATTTTAAGCCTCTAACATTTATTGAATAAAAGTAAAAATATTTGACAAACATATATTATAATTTTTTAGTTTATTCCATTAATTCCCTCCATTACAACATCTCTGCGTTAACTACCATTTAAAATAATATTATTTTATTATTATAGTGCAGAGTATGATTTCAATGAAACTCGTTGTTGCGTATTGGGTACTCCATCGAGCATTGTGTTCCCTTTAAAGTAATATTAATATTTTATTCACATATATAGATAAATATGAAAATTTCAAATTCTATATTTACCTGGGCTGTTACATCCTTCCCCCTTTTGGGAATTGCATCCTCACAATTTTTAAAATTGGTCTTGGAAAATTCATTGAAAGCCCCACATATGAAAAGGAGTAAATTAAACTGTCACATTAAAATAAAGAAATGGAAGTACAAAGGTCACCCGAGATAACCCATACGAGGATTCCATGTAGGAAAACATGGATATGGAAGAAAAAAAAGGTCATGTTCTGAGGGAGAGTGATAGAAAACATGTTTAGAAGAAAGGTAACAACAAGAAAATCACAAACTTTTGATGGGTTAAATGGTATTTGATTCCCCAGTAGGAAAAATTAACATAAATTTTTTTGTTTTAAGTTACTTTTCATTGAGAAATTTCATTATGAGCTTAACTAAAACATAAGGAAACATACATACTTATCATGTTGACTTTCAACTTTTACCAGATTTCTTACACGAACTCATATTTTCTCCAAAAAATAGTATTTAGGATGACTTGTTCACATTAAGAGAGCTATAATCAACTTCTAGAAGATCAACTAATCCCCAAAAGAGAAATATATACTTCCCATGTCTTTAGACCTTAACCAAAACTAAAACCAAAAAGTTTAATATGAGATCAGATAATACCCAAAAACGATAATCCTTTATAAAAAAATATATTCTTAATCTCCAAAATTTGTCAAACAATACCCAAAGTTCATCAAACACCATTCAATAATCATTTATCCATAAAATTCTTCAAATTAATCAAAAATAAGATTGAAACCCGAATCTATGAAGGATTTAATCAGATTGTATTCCAAGATTAACTTTATCATTTATCTCCAAATAACATCATTTACTCTTAAAGTCTCATATTGAAAAGTAATTAACCTAATCACATATCCTCCCTTATAGGTTAATAATTTCAATAGATTACCCAAAATCAACATATTCTATATTCAAAAGATCATCTATCTAAAATGAATTAGTCAACCTAACCAGGTACTTCACGTAGTCTAGTGGTAGGAAATAAATACCAGTCGCACTTTGGATGTGGGTTCGATTCCCGTAGCTTTGTCCGACGTGACAGGTTGTCACACGGTCTGCGTGTTATCCTTTTTCCAAAACAATATAACTCTTAAAATTTTCCCCAAAATGAGATAAAATCTTCAAAAATAACCATAACATAATTTAATCTCAAGTTTATCTCATGTCGTTCATATTCCATCATAACGTATAGTAACCCATAATTACCTAAAAAGTAAGGATCATATAATACTTAATGGTTACCTTTATAATTATTACCTGAACTTCCATGTCGAGTTGGTTCTCTCATACACGATGAATTAGAGATCTCACCAAGGTTCAAGTGGTTGATCATGACTCCTAATAGTTGGTTTAGAATAACCACGAGATTTCTCATTGAATCCCCCATTTCATCTAGTCTCATAATCAGAGAATCACCATAGTTTCCTTCAAACCCATTGTCACTTTGGTGCCTGATAGATCCATCCATTTACTAAAACCAAAAAGTTCAGTGTGAGTATATCATCAAAATCATCATGTACTAAATAGGAAGATAAAAACTAAGATATAATTATCCAAGTTATCTCAAACTCATTCCAAAATTCATAAATAACAATGACTATATCTAATATAATAACCATTGTGGTTGTACACAACTTATCACTTATGCTTCAACAACACTCTAGCCTCTAAATTTATCTAAACTGACCTTTGATACCAACTATAAGGACCTAGCCTTAAACATTACTTATTATTGACTTAAATGAATAATTCACATTGAGAATCTTTTCATGTTTAGTGTTTTAGAGAATTAGTACATAACTATTACATCTCAAAGATTACAATGTAGACACATCTACTCAGCATCCATTTTTTTTTAAAATAAAAAACTCTTGAACAAAAGAGTCATGTCCAGTTCCTTGTTTTAGATAGCATCACATTTCCTTGATCCCATCCATGACTGTATTCAAATTTATTTCCTATGAAAAACATTTCAAAAAATCATGGTATGAGCATAAAAAGATCAGTAAGGGTGACAAATATACGGGAAGAAAACATTAGTCCATGTATACATAAGAATCAATGAAATCAGACATTACTCATAAAACATATGTAATTTAACATACCTAATGAAATCATAGGATTTACGAATAACTCATAGAAATCATAAGACATAAAGGTAACTTGAGGCATTAATAACATTATTACGTAAGGAGTAACCCACATGGTAAAGTTTTGAATACCCATCACAGTATATTCCCTAATTCTCTTTAGATAAACCTTAGAGTTTAACTCCTTCGCATTACCCAATGCATTGGAGAGATATATCAGGTTCACCCACCCTTAGATTATCACGGAACCACCCATCTTCATAAACAATGCCCAAGAACCATAACATAATCATAGAACATAACATAAGCATAAAAGAAATATGACATTCCAACATTTAAATAACAATAGACATTTTTAGATATTTAACTAATGAATCCATTCTAAAAACCATTTTCAAAACCATTTAAAACATTTAATAAAGGGACTTTTGAATCAATGTGTCCCATACCACATTGAATATTTAAACATTTTACACCATTAATAACGATATGAATCCTTAAAACCATTTTGAAAACATGGATACTAATTAGAAATATTTATAAGAAAAAATCATTAAAACATTAAAAATGATATTTTAGTTAATGGGTTTTTAACAAAATGAGATACACTTGAATACAATAATTAAGGAATAACATTTAATCAAAAGTTTATAATATCATGAGAATATAGAGATTCATGATATATTATTCCCAAGGACAGTATATACACCATATAAGAGTGAATTGGTTCATAAAAACAATGAAGTCTCAATATAAATTAAAAATGAGATGAAATCCCTTATAAAGAAGGTATCCTTAAATTAAGGATAAATCAATCTCATAATTATGTGTGGAAAATATAAATACACCTAATATAATTGTATATTATGTGTAAAACAACCATATTTTATTCACACATATTCATAGGATGACATATTCAATAAATACAAGGTGAACTCAATGAAATCGAATTTGGGTTATGAAGTTCCATTGGTAATATTCGACAGCCTAACAACGTCACTTTAAAATTCACAACATTAGTTGATGATAGAGAAAATGGTACCTCATCACTTGGAAATCAAATTTACATCAATAAGGATATATAAGAACATATCCCAAAATAAAAATATGTAAATTAAAAGACATAACCAAATAATTTTTTTTAAAAGTGGAGTGTGAAAGGTTCCCTTAACGATTTGTGCAACTTTCTAAACTTACACCCCATGAAAGAAGGGTCATACAATGAAGATGTAACTATCCATAAATGAGATTATATTATACAAATAGTAAAATAATGGGTTGTACATACACCGTACAAAAGGAAATAGTCACCAATGTAGCATGAATCTCACGGGAATAAAAAGTGAGATGAAAATCCACTTATGAAAATTTTGCAGCCTAACGGCACCACATAAAACCTCCAGAAATGGATTGATGAGATAAAATAGGGTCTGTCATGATATTAACATAAAATTTACAGAATGTAGAATATAAAATAACATCCCCCAATTTAAGAAAGAGGATCTTAAAGTAAGTTACATAAAAAAGAGTACATAAAAAGAATGAGAGGGGTGGGATCCCTTACCTCATGTCTGACTAGTCTTTTTAGTTTCATTATATTCCTGAATAATAAACTTTTTTCAATTTATAATTTCTTAACTTCATATTATAAATATTATTATTCTGTTAATATCCCATATTATAATGTTAGAATAATTGTTTAATAATTTTAGTTAATATCGGACATTTTTGTCGATGTTTGTTACATTAGTCAAAAATAAACTTGTTTGAAAATGATTGTCCATTTAGTTATAAGTAAATAATCTCCAAAATAGTATTAATGATTAAAATATCATATATATCCATTAAATATTCATTTTATACTATTCCATAACATTTGGAGTTAAAATAAATAAAATGCACCGTTCATGGAGATGGTAGGCCATACATACGCATGAACGCTACTTTCATTTCATTAAAATATTAATGGAATTAAAAATAATTTAGAAATATATATATATTAATTCCATTATAATATATATGTTTTATAGGTCACATAATTTCATTAATTTCATTCTTTATACATTAGATGTATTGCATGAATGAGTCACATCATTTTAGGGGGCGGTAGTCCACACTTCCTCGTATGAAATTATCGCATTTTCACAACATGAAAAGCTTAAAGGTATGTTTTAAATATAAAATAAATAAGCATATGGAAAAAATAAATACCATATATATCATATATATAATAATTTTACATCATAATGGACACCATGAAATATGTTAAGAGAAGATTGAACAATCATTGTTTCGTGAGAGAGTAATTTTCTATCCATAGAAACAGTGTGTTCTTTGACCATTAGACGGAGGTCTGTGTAAGTGTTTCTTGAATAAATCATATAACAACATCATATTATATTGAAGATGCAGGTTTTGTTACAAAATAAAGGAATAAAAAGTGATTAGGGGTTTTGAGAAGCAAAATAAATCAAAAGAAAACATGTGAATACATTACCTTTAAATCGGGTAACTCCTTTTGGTTTGAACCAAAAGGGTTTCTTGAAGAGCATTCTGCCAAATGTGAGGCTTCAATGATGAATAGAGGGATGTGGAGAGTCAAAATGGGTAGGATTTGGCCGAGCCAAAGGCTTGAGAGGTGTGGGTAAGGTGGTAGATGTGGGGGCCTTTTATAAGAGAGGAGGAGGAGCACTCTTGGAAAGTCATAAACTATTACTTTATTATAAAATTCTTTTTAGATTTTAAAGGTCCAAAAAGGATATTTTTCGAGGATAATGTGACAAGGTTAATAAATACACCCATCCAATAGGTTTTTGACAAGTGTATGACTTATATTTCACCCTATCTTCTCATTTTATTTAAATCTTTCATTTATGAGGTAATCACTACAATATAGTGTCACAAATAAATTGAATTATATAATGTCAAAAAATTATTAAAAAAATATCATGATGTAGGAAAAAATTTTATATTTTTAATTAATATTTAAATTCAAAAATAATACTTGTATAAACCCATGTAAAAATTGTTTTAGTAAAACAATGCATGTTTGTGACATTTTAATTTCAAATTTAAATAAAAAGTTATTAATGTCATTTTCCAACCAAAGTGGCTTCATGGGGTCCCCATGTTGACCCATGTATTGTCTTGGTCGGCCATGACTCATCCTATAATGGTAGGATATGTGTCAATGTCATATCATGTTATTATAACTTTATCTTTACCTTAAATTACACTAATTACCCTTAATCACGATTAATAAAACTTAAAAGTTACTATTCACAATAACATTATTTTAAACTCCTTGAACCACATTTTACTACATAATAAAAACCATGTATGCCAGATTTTTTAAAATAAAATCACAGAAGTGGTAAAATATCATTAAATGAAAAATTAGTTTCATTAACTACCACTTAGTGGTTTCACTATTCATCAAAAATTGATGTGTTTCAGAAAAATACCAAAAATTCACCATAAGATATATTTGATATTCCAAATTCAAAAATGATGTCTATTTTACAAAATTCAAATTATATAAGTTGCATTAATTAATTTAATAATTCATTCCCGCTGTCAAAACAAACAGCGTGTTTTTAAGAAACAATATCTTTTAAAATACTTAAAATAGTTTAAGTGCAATTTCAAAGTGAAATTAATTCCAATGACCTCAATTGGATTAAATAGTAAAAATATATTCTAAATAAACTTTAATCTAAATTAAAAAGATAATATATACATATAAATAAATCAGATTAAAGGGAGGTTTTGAATTAAAATGCAACATTTTCACTAATAATAATCTTTATCGGAAAAATAACAAAAAATTACACAAAGTAAATTTTGATGTCCAGATTCTAGAGAAGAATTTTATTTTGTCAAATACAACATATAAAATTATCAAATGTATATTTAAAAAGGGTTCTCCAGTAAAAGGCGATAAATTGGCTTTTCAAAGAATATTATATGATTTATACTTAAAATTGGATTCATTTGCATTTTAAGTCTCTAAAATTTATTGGATAAAAGTAAAAATATTTGAAAAACATATATAATAATTTTTTAGTTAGTTCTGTTCAATTCCTCCATTAGAACGGCTAGGTGTTAACTACCATTTAAAATAATATTATTTTATTATTAGAGTGCAATGTAAGATTTCAAGGAAACTCATTGTTTCATATTGGGTATGCCATCAAGCATAGCATTCCCTTAAATTTAATATTAATATTTTATTCACAAGTACGGATAAATAAAAAAATTTCATATTCTTTATTTACCTGGGGTGTTACACTGACCATTCCATTGGATGATCTTCTTACAAATGCATCTACCACTCATATCACTTCATTTTCTCGGAAACTATTTTGGGAAATGGACTTGGGAAATATCAAGTTAATATTTAAGGACTTTGTTTATGATAGTAGTGTTAGATATTTTTGCTAAGTGGAATTCATCTTCTTCTGGTTTTCCTTTCTGTTTGTTGTTATTGCGACTTTTGGTTCTATTTTCTAACAATCTACTTGGGTCTGCTGCAGAAGAGGATCAGAGCATGATTTCTTGATCGATGTTGTCCTTTTGAACATGGATTCTTGAGGGGTAATGGCTTTGCCATCGGTTTTGTTCTCGTGTAATGCTGCATGGGACTGCTTGCTGAAGGGTCCTACTTGATAAAGTATTTTTTTCATGGAGCAGCTTCTAGGAGTGGAAGATCCTGTATTTTTTTATAGTTCTTCATTCTTTCAATGCGTGGGTTGTTTTGTTTCTTTCTTTCGGGACATCACAGTTTCTCACTTTTCCTTTAAATGTGTTTTTTAAGATAATAAATTAATTTTCATCGAGTCAGTGTTTTTAATATAATATAATTTCAATTTAAAATATAAATTTTTATGTGTCATATTATTTTAAACATAGAAATTTTAATATACTAGGATAAAACAATGAAAACATAAAAAATATTTACGTAAAAAAGTAATTCTGTAATATTTACAATTTAGAAAAATACAATTACAATCAATTATTTAAATTTGAAAATATTATTTAATAATACACTATTATTAAACTCTTAATTTTTACTTTATAATTAAATCATATCAAATTATAATAATTATATTAAAATAATACTTAATTAATATATATATATATTATGATTTTAATATTTATTTTTGTTGCATTATGGTTTATCAAATTTAAAATATTGTACAAACAAACCATTACATCATTATAAATATTTAGATGTTTCATATCCAACAAAAATTTTCTAAACATAAATTATTCCAATGTTGATATTGGTAACTATAAAATTTTCATTCAATATATGTACATTCACACTACATAAGTCACACTTCTCATTTACCTTGTTTTTATTTTTATTTCAAATCATAATTTCCCCATAGATGATGTTCTTCAAAATTATTGGGTTTCATTATGTTTTATTGATCTTCAACGGTGAAGTAGATACATGAGATATCATAGTATATATTATTTTATATTTATCTATTTATTTTTTTCTTATAATTTTTCCACAATTATGTATACATTTATCAATGGTGAGTACTACATAATTTTATGTTCTTTTTTTATTATTTTTAAAAAAATAATCAATGTGGTGATATTTTAATTCATTTCATATATTAAATAATATATAATCTATTTATATTTAATAGAAAATGAGTAAATAATTTGGAATTATACACACTTATTTTTTGAAATGTAATTTTATCCTAAAATCAATGAATATTATAGTCACACATAGAAGAATAATGTTTATATAATGGAAATTTTTTATTATAGAAAGGCTTTTATAATATATGTAGGAAACATGATTCAGAAAAAGCTCGTATGATTCTTACATAATGGATAATCATTTTGATATAAGAAAAATTATAGTTATATAGGAATGAATGATGGTTACTAAAGGATTAGTAAATGCATAAATAGAATAATATGTGTATAAAATTTAAAAACAATAAGATCTTGGTGATAATGAATGTCATGGTTATGTATGTTCATTTATATGCAGTTAACAACCCTTACTAATTTATCCCTGTGTAAAATACCTAAAAATAATAGATTTTTTGGAATTTATTATAGAATATATATTTTTATGGAAACCCGCTCTTACATTGTTATCATCAATTTTTTGGAGGGATAAATAAAAAATAAGTAACTTTTTAAAGTTGATGTTTCTAAAAATATTAATCTTCTAAAACATTAAATAAAAAGAATATTTTTCGTGATGGATTATATAAAAATAATATTATTTTATAAATTTTTTATATATTTAAAGATCAATATTTAATGACCATATGCGTTATAAAACTTGTAACATTTAAAATAAATGGATGATATTGAGTGATTAACAAAAAACTCATTCATACTGAAATAATATTCTTTTATTCAATTTTTGATATCTAATTTATTTTTTAAAAATTATAATATTCATTTGGGGAATAAACTCTAATTGTTAATGAAAATTTCAAGGATCTACCAGTAAGATCTCTTGATTAACAAAATTTTCATCTTATACTTTTAGTTTCTTCTTAAAAATATGCTTGTAACTAAATTTTTGTTAAAAATATCATACATTATATAAGTAGAACACCTCTTATCCTATGTATCCAAGTCCATGTATATTAATTTTTAATGTATATCCATGATAAAATATACCTCATTCATTATAACAAGGGTTACATTATTGTATTCATATATTCCACCCCTTAGAAAATGGTTGGATGATTGAAAAACACCGCAAAAATACTATGTGTTACCGAGTGGATTAGAAGAAGGTTTTCATTACCAAAATAAATAAAGGGGTCATATGTGTTGATTTTATTTATTTAATTTTCATTCCACTATATTTCTTAGAAAAGAATTAGTAAAATAGTTAAATAATATTCAAAAGATGGTTTTTTATTTTTGTCAAATTTTCATGCACTCTATTCATCCGCCTACTTGAGTAATTCTGTTTTAGTTCTTAGATTTAAATTCTTATCAATGTAGTGAATTTTTAGTTCTAAACTATTTTAAATTAATAAATAAATGATTTTCCATATTTTTATTCAATGGATGACAGAAAGGAATGAACAACAATGGTTATAGCTACATACATAAATGGTGATAACTATGGTTTTCATAAATAAATGAGGGGTTTTTATTAAAAAATTCATATATTAATGGTTCATATGAATATTGTTAATCCATGGATAATTCAAACTGGGTATCATGATTTTTCAATTGAATTGCATGAAGTATAGTATTAGATAAAAACTATACCAATGAATTAGACTATATGTGGACACAGTCTTTATAATTATAATAGTGTTTCTCAATGTGGTATATCTCATGAGATATATTAGAAAAAATATATTGATGGTGAATGATTTGAAAAGGATTGTATGTTGAGGTTCAATACTTCCCAAAAAAATTAAACACTTTTTTGAAGATTGCTGGTCCAAGAATCCCCAAAATAAAGTAGTTCTGACTAATATTTTCAATATGATTTCTTTATTGGATGATTCCATTATACAAAAATATTATTTTTAATGTTAATTAGTTTATTACCCACAAAATAATAATTTTATGCTATCTACTTTTAGATAGTGTATAGTGTTTATATATTCATTATGTAAGTTCTTATTAGAACACTTTTGATTTATGATGATCAAAGAGAGGCTAAAAAAAATTGATACTAGCTAATCAAAATGAAGCATTCCACTATTATTTTACCCACTACAAATAACGTAATGAAAACCAAAGATATGTTTTCATTTGGATCATCTATTGATTAAAATTCATTCATTTAATATTCAAGAAATTAACATTCATAGTCATTTAATAAGGACTATGTGTTTTATAATAAGGAAGGAGGAATTAGAAAATACCTAAATTAATACAATGAAAATTATGAATGACCAATTTTGGTCAGAATATGTTACTTAATAAAACATATATATAACAAATAAAATTTTATATAATTTAATATTAAATATAACTATGACAGTGTTTTAATGTTTATAAGATTATGTGAAGAAGTAAATAAAACTATGAATAAAACCCCTAGTGATTTAAAAGAAAGAAGTTATGAATCAAATATTTTTATAGATACTGATAAGTCAAATCAAAATGATAAAAATTCTTTCATAGAATAAACAGACGAAATGAAGTATTTAAACTCTTATAATACGAATCTCAATTTCCAGTCTATAAATTCCATAATTTCAGAATTTAGTTGACATTGTTCTATGTAGGAAGAAAAGAATTAAACCCTTAATAACAAGAATACAATTCATTTGACAATTTATAATACTATTAAGAATGCATAATGTGAGTTATAAAAAAATTATAAAGAAAAAATAGATATATTTATCTATATATCTGTCTTTTATAGATGTAATTTTAAATAAATAATAAATAAAGTAGAATACCTTGATAATAAAAAATTATTTTTTCTAAGTATGAGAAAAAATAATATAATTTTAAAAATGAATATATAAATTAAATACGTAGAAAAATATGTAATAGTTAAATACCCAAACAACTTATGAACAATGTTATGCCCAGAAATATTATTAAAACCATGCCTTCTATTTAATATTTTCAAATGAAGATAAACATTCCTAATTCTAATGAATACAACATTAATAGAACACAATTTGGACTGGTTAAAAAGCATATTTTTTCACATGGAGGTTTATTAAAAAAATTAAATTATTTATAAAAAATTGTAATATATTTTCTTTTAACATCATTAATATCTATCAGTACAAGAAAATATAGAACTTAGAATAATAAAAATAAATGTTTTTAAATTTCAATAAATAGGTAAAAATCCCTAATGATAGGAAATCCAAAATTGAAATTCATAATGTGTAATTTTGGCACATGAGTTAATGTTGCACAAACATATACTCATTATCCATAGATTATGAATAAAATATAACATTTTGTGAAAAATCCCATGAAATGAATTATAGTGTTTAATGAGTTTTAAATCAATATTAAATCAGTAATCACAAATTTATTTCAGTTGATGGATTGATATAGAACATAATATGTATTTATAATGATATCCTTATGGATATTTTGTTCACTATTTTAAAAATAGATATTTTGTTCATATAATAATGTAATGAATTTTAGAGCACCAATAAATGAAAAATATTATAATTTATATCTATATTATTTATTAAAAAATGTTAATAATGAAATACTAAAATTTATTAATACTTGATTTAACAAAGAAAACATAGGTATTCTGATATTTATTATAAGTCAAATTTTTATAATAGAAATTTGATTTTAGATTTTCCTGAAAATAGATTGAAGAAATATAATAATTTTGATTCTTCATAAATGGGAAGGAATACCGAATAATTTTTTATATATTCAATGATATTGTTACGTATTTATCATTATAAAATATTCACAGGGATATTTTTAGACACTCAATGATTACATGCCTTTGTTTATTGTCTATTTTTTTGTTTTGGATGATGGTTTTTTATGATTTACAAGGATTTACATTTTAAGAAATTAATGTTCAACAAATTTTATTTATATTAATTTAATTAATAATGTAAAGAATGAAAATGATCCATAAACTATTACATTAAGTTATTTTCATAGTGGTATGTTTGAAAATCGTTATTTCAATAATTATTTATTAATTAATTGAAATAATAATTTAGTTTATGCCAGAGAGTCCCTCAATAGAATGGTTTTATTTAAAATGTAATATTTATTCATAAGAAAATGATTGTATAATGTTATAAAAATATAGACATACTACTCATAGTTGGGATCATATTGGAAATACATCATTTTATATCCTTAAAAAAGTTCTAATAAGGAATATATCTATATGAAAAATATATAACATAAAACCAAATGAGCTAAATTTCAATGTCATTGTATAAATGGTGTATATATTTAACACAAAAGATTATATATTTATGTTTGTACCAAAAGTTGAGAAATTTCATTGTTACTCAATTACTTTTGATACCTATTAAGTTATTAAAAAAAAATTAATGGATAATTTTATAATTTAAGTACGTGATATTGGATGAAGTGATCCCCATGAAGAAAGGTCATATATTTATTTTATAGTGTTTCGATAGATAACATTAGAATTGAATATCATTTTTATTATAAAATAAGCAGATGATTTGGAATATTATCAAAATGAATCAATTCAGGAAATTGTATAAGGTAGTGAATGTGTGATTTTTCTTCACTAGAAAGACAACTTGCATTAAAATCCACCCTTATAAATAGTGATATATACACTATATCATGTAATTATAAATCAAATGAGAATAGGTAACTTTTTTACATTTTCTTATTTTTATCATAGTTTGTACATAATACTATATAATAATTTTTTTATAGGAATGTTCTATTTCATATATCAGTGAAGAGTTATATCATCTCAAAATAAACATTTTTTTGGAATTATTAGATATAGTATTTTATTATTCAGTCATAACAACTGAATCATATTTGAGGAATAATAAATATAATCAATTTAAATATATTATAAAAAAGTATTATTAATTTATTTATCACATAAAAAATAAAAAATAAATAATAAGTAGAACAATTTTCACAAGTTTCATGATTAAAATGGTTCTGAATTATTGTACTATATACATATTTTATTAAATGTAAATAATTACATATATATTTAAAATATTAATTATTAAATTTATATTAATGGGTGATACATATGTCGAGAAACCAATAGGTTCTAAAAGCATTCATTTTCAAAATTATTTTTTCATAAGTACTATATATCTAAATAAATTTATAAATGCATCATAGGATTGGTATGATAGGTCATCCTATTTTCATTTATAATTTAACTTTTTTTGTCGCCACACTCATTAATAAAACATCATTTTCTAATATACTATTCAAATTTATTTTTATAATTCAAATTTCTTTTATACTAATAGAAACATAATGTCTTCATTTTCTAGAACATTAGAAAATGAAAATCAAAATTAGCATGATTAATGAGTAAAACATCAATATTTCATTTCATATTTATCATGATTAATTTATATATATTTTCTATCATTGAAAAATAATATAAAAAACATATAAACCATTTTGACACAAAAATAGTATTACATATATACCACCACAAAGTTAAAATGAATATCATGATTTAGTTATAACCAATAATTAATTTAAAAACAAGATATATAGAGTAATAATTATAAACTTTTAATACCAAACTACATTTAGGTATGAAATAATATTTATGGTCAATTTTTATGTTATGTATCAGTAAAATTTCAATGTATCCCATTTTATTTATTTCATGATCATATTAAGTTTTTTACAGGATCCATTTCTATATCACTAAATTTCCTAAAAACATTTATGTTGGATTTGATTACTTTTTTTATGGTTTTTTGGAGGGTATAGATTAGATAGATATTGTTCAATTGGTAAATTAAATTTCATAGGAAAATATGTAGATTCAATGTGAAGTAAGCAAAATTATTCTATTTCATTACTTATTACTGAAGATGAATATATATTAAAATACATTTTCATAAGAATTTTTTTATTCTATTAATTCTATCTTAATTCTATTTTAATTGGAATGATTTTTTATATATTTCAAAATTATATTAACATAATTTATTAAAACATTTTATATTCTATAATGTTTGTAATTATAATTTTTTTCTATATTTTAATTATTTTATTTTATTTTATTTATTTTTTTCTAAATGTTGCTAATAATAATTATTTAGAAATTTATCTTTAGCATGGAATGTCTCTTTGTCTCCCTTTAACCTTGTCTCAGGATTAAAAAATTTTCTGAATTTGATTTCTTTATAACATTTTAAATCAGAAGAAAATTTCTTGTAATCATTCAAACTATCGACCACTTAATGCGAGTGGAATATCAATGATTTATATATAAGGTTATACAAGTTACTCAAATAGTGATAATGTTTCATATCATATCCATCACATACTCAACTTAAAAAATCATTGAATTAATTTTATATAATATATATATATATATATGGTATTATGACTCCAATAATGGGACTGTATGTTTGTTTATAGAAGAATGGTGGAATTCATTGAAAAATATTATTTTGGTTTGATTTTGATACTCCATTTATATTTGTGAAAAATCACTATTAGGTAAACTTTAAATCGAGTTGAAGATAAATTTCCATATCATCTATTGAGTGTGAATGTCTCTTTCAGTAGCATTATTAATGGAACTTTACAAATTTTCCCATGTTATAGTGTGATTATTCGTTTTGTAATGAGGATTTTGTAATAATATTTTAATAAATCCCAATTTTTAGAAGTTTTTGTGGATGGTTTATATCTATACTAAATTGTTATAAACATGTTTTTTCATACTGGGTTTCATGTTTAGATAGTGTGTTTCAGATGTATGATTTATAAAAAATAAAAAAATATTTCCAAATAAAAGAGTAATTGTTGAACCTATATTGATAAATGTTATTTTACATGAATCATATCTAACATAGGTAAATAAGAATCTGTTTTTTCCTAAATGTATTTATTTTATAACATATTTTCTATAAATTTTATTCTACTCTAATTGAATTAGATGGTGTGAAACCAAATTAAAACCACATTATCTGTATTTTATATCTGATTGTTTTTTATTTCCAGCTGTAATACCTCAATAAATATGATTTCATTAATTTAGAATAAATGAAAAGATTATAAGAATTCAATTTTGAAACAGACGTACGACCAAAAAAACATTATGAAGTATATGATATTATACATTCCCCAATACTATAGCTTAATCTTAGAGAATTTATTCTTAAAATACAATTATCATGTTTTTAGATGAAATATTTGTTATGGATGCTATAAATCAAGACCCTATTGTTGATTATGAATTTTATGAAATTGAAAATATGAACAGATAATATTCTTTGTGTGTAGTTATAGATTTTTAGATATTTTATGGTAATGAATAACAATATCAAATTGTAACAATTCTAGAAAGTCACCAATTTTTATTGTTAGATATTATGATGATGTTTATAGTGAATGTGTTGGAGGTAATAGTAATGGATATATTAAAAAATTATTATGAACATAACATGAATCTATTAGTGATAAAATCATAACTAATAGTGTAGTATTAGTGGGAAAATATCTACAGAAGACAACATATGATAATGAATGAGGACATGTATATCGTTTTGATGATTTTGAAGTTGAAGATATTATTGTTCTTATGATAAAAAGGAACACATAAATTTAGTCTAGGAAAATTCTTAATCTTTTTACAGATAAAAAATGAGAAGAGTCTATTCTGGGTTCTATTTATAATTTATAATCTCAATATAACATCGAAGAGTACAATTAGACAATTTTTTCAAAAAGTTTCAATTGTTTTTATAATTTTAATTGTGAGGTTAAGGATCTTGAGTATGGGAATAAGGTTATAAAAATTTAGCTAAAGTGTATAGGTAAGTATTTAATTTCTATAACCGACTCTTCAAATACCATTTAAATACATTCTTCTCAAATTTACCTCTATAAAATTATACAACATGTTAGAATAGGTAGATCATATATTCTATTGAAACATATTTAATCTATTTTGAATTTATTGTAGGAATTGATGTACAATTCTATTACATTGTATTTTTTGTAAGATCAAAAATTCATATTAAATGATCAATTTTAAATTCTAATAAATATAGAAATTATATAATGAGACATATCCCCCTCTGTTTTGCAAGAAAAACATTCATATAAAAATAAATTTAATACTCATTTTGATCAAATAGGGAAAATGTTAACTTATATATTTTTATTCAATTAATTACTGAGTCATTTATAACTATCTACATTTAGAAAAATTTCTAATATTAATAATTGTATAGACAATCATTCTATTCAAGTGATTGATATTGAGAGTAATATTTACTCCATGTACACATATATAGAACCTATAAGTAAATTTTCTTAATTTTATGAATTATTTTAATGAGTGATGTATCAAATATTACATAAATTGGGAAGAGTGAAATTGATATTTTCTGTTAGAATATAATCCATTTAGTTTTATTAATAGATTGAAGGATCTCAGAACACCATGAGAGGAGAAGGTTAAATCAAGGTGTCAAAATTTTCATCAAATGCAACCGATCTTATTCACATATTTGTAAGAATATGTTAAATATATATTATTTCAATGTGAACTGACATAACCATTAGCATTTGGAGAGATGACACACCAGTTTTACATGTTTCACCATTAAGGGCTAGTCTATAGAGAATACACTGACATTTTATTAATCAATCATTACTCCACCAATCATCATGAGTTATTGAATAAATTAGTATAAACATTGTTACACTATTTTAAGAACACTTCCATTAATATATTTTTTTTTATAACGCACTTCTTTCATTAGAACACATCAATCAACTCCCCCTAGATCAATATATTTGGTGAGTTCTTACTCATTTTAATGACTTGAAGGTTGATCTAGTTGATTAGAATTTAAGTAATTTTATCTGAATATCATGAGATTCTATATTCATAAAATTACTAAATTTATGTTTTTGAAATCACTATGAACATAAACTATATGATCAAACCCTACTCATCATGAAGCTCCTCTACAATGCTCACAACCATCGTGAGGCAAACTACCTTGGAAGAGAACTATGTCATCCTATAATAACTAGTCTTCAGAAAAATTATTTTCTAATATACCAATGAATTGGCCAAGACTTGAGTATACATTTCCCAAGGATAAATCTCAAACTGAATACATAATTAAAAAATATCTCAGACTTCACAAATTAAGGGAAATTAACCATTTTATCCAACTCTTTTCATATTAAATGATGTGGGGAAACCCTATATTTAGAGCCTCATCATTCGATGATGATCTAATTCGACCAAAATTGTCCTCATGAAAATAAAATATATTTTTTGCATTGTTCCTTCATTCATGATACTATTTGTAACTTCAACCAAGTCATGATGTTTCTTATAGTTATGTATATTAAGTCTTATCCTTTGTGTCGTTCATAATTCTTTTTTGTGATGCAATATGTCGTCACAAATATTATCCTTGGTTTAACCCGATAGTAATGATGATCATTCCTTTAATAAATTTATGAGGTTTAAATAATAGGAAACAACCAATCATGATTCTTGGACCATCCTCATGATTTTTATCCTAGACATTTGGAAAACAATGTTAAATGATTACACATTAAATACTATAGTCATCTAGTATTGTAAGATCAATTTCCTTTCAAAATACAAGATCATCCAATTGTAAATTGAAAAAAATAGAAACTACACATCAACAATTGAAATGAAAATCTGTTGTTCAGAAAATATTCCCATTTCAGATTATTTTAAATCCACAGAAACATTCAATTAATCACCATCCACATTCAAAATCTGTTACCTGAGAAGAAACTCATCCAACACTATATGTTTATGTGAGAAAGAAACGATGTATAAAACAAGAGGGGAATCATGTATTAGGTTCTTCTATTTTAGAGTGCATAAATATTTCCCACATAAAATCTGATCACATTTTGTCAAAGATTCATTGAATAAATTTTCAAAGACATGAAACGATTTTTTACCTTTATAACATTGAGTTTTTTCATTATCCCCATTTGGATACAAACCCCATGAACAGTAACATGTACATGATATAGAAAAATCCCCTAGATCATATCTCATCAATTAACCTATATAACTTCCCCAATAAAATTATAACCATTGACATAAAAGGGGTGAGGGGATCGACCATAACCTCCTCATGAACTTGTAGGTGGCTAAAAAAAAAGATAAACTGATTTTTCTCAAAAAAAAATACTATTAAGGAATTAGTCAGAATTCCAGTTGAATGGGAATTCGTTCCAACATGATCTTTTACAATCAATCCTTATTAAATTTTTTTAGATAAAGTGATATATTAGTCAATAGGATTTGTTAAATAGTACTGATCCTCAACAATTTAATATAAATGAAGCTCATATTTTATCAATGAATCAACATTGGATGTTTCAATGCATCACCAATATTAGTCAGATATTTATTCATCCATAATTATTGATTGAAATCATTTTTTGAAGAGAGATACTTTTCGTCTCCCATGCTAAGAGAAGTCCTTTATTATTTCTTTCTCAACCTGACTGCACATTTATTTCCAAATAAAAATTCACCAACACATGGGAACATTCTATCCACTGCCTCTCCATCCAAGTCAGTATCCTAAAATTCAAATTATTCATTCTATATTCAGGAATTAATGTATATTCCAAAATAAAATTACAGTGAATGTAACTCATGATTCTTTTATCAACTTTCATATAATCTCCATATATATTACTAGGAAAGGGGTCCTCTTAGTGTGTTGAAATAATGATATTTTTCATTTTAGTAATAATTTAAAACAAAATTACAATGATTTTTATGTATATGGTGGGATCCACCAAATTCCAATCATCGTGATTTCCATGTTTTGTCTTGAGTGAAATTAGAGCCAACATTGGTTTGGTTCCATGCATGTTAAATTAATTCAGCAACTACCTTTCATATTTTACATAAGAATTAAATGTTTAATCCTTATTTGGAATCACCGATATCCCTATGAATTATGTTACATCCCCAAACATAATCATATGAAACTATGATTTCATGTGATTATAAAATTTATATAATGATCCATATTGGATTACAAAAAATATTATATTTTTCAAGTACAAAAGTTAAAATATATTGATCTTAAATTGATTTAATTGTAAAAAAAACTATGATTGAAACATAATCATTGGAATTAAATCGTCTTTAGATAACAATTCTGTCGATAAGAAAATTCATTCAGAACCAGATATAGAACATAAAGGGACTTCATTAATTTCCAAAACTATGCTATATCATTTCCAATAAAAAATCCCACTTGTTGTTCAGTGTATACATCTTCTTTAAGAACTCTATTTATGAATGTTGTTTGGACATCAATATGATAAATATAATATCTTATTAGAATTATTGTATCATATAAATTCCTAATCAACTCCTGTCTCACTAAGGAGAAAATGTTTCTTCAACATCAATTAATTCAACCTATTCTTATCCTTTACCAAAAAACAATGCAATGATTCTAATATAATATTTCCATGAACATTGAATTTTTTATTAAAGATCAACTTTGTTACATCCCACCGCTTCCCAATTGCCTTGAAATAGAGGTGAGAGGATACATGGCCTTAGGCGATGTTCCCAAGGCACCAAAGGCTCTAAATTAATGAAGAGGGCTTCATGAACAAGTGGGGAATTATTTCACCAAGGAATGAAAGAAACCTACCAAATGAGTCATATCCAACAAAACTACATGATTCACATCTACAATGATTACAACTCAACAAAAAAAATACAACCAATCAACCAGAATCCATTATCATTGTACCGAGAGAAGAATACAAAACCAAAACACAAAAATTAGTGACACAATTCCAAAACTCCAAGCCCATATTCATTCTGCATTCTCCAAAAAACCATCTAAGAATCACAATGAACTGCTATCAAAATGAGACGCTTTACTATTACATATGTCCTAAAAAATTTCATATGAAAAAACTACCTTGGGGAAATGATGTGGGTGAGAAAAAATACTACATAGGTTCTCCCAAACCATATCCCGACACACACCAATAGGATAAAACTATTACCACATTTGTATATAATTGTTTATACAAAACATTAATTATTTTAAAATTTACCAAATTTCAAACACGCCCATTCCAAAGAACCATTGAACATATCCTCACAAAATATGGGAATCCAAATAACCAGGAAAAAAGCCATTTCACCATCGCAAATTAGAACAACCATTTACATCAAGCATAACACACTCACAAGGAAACAAAACATGGTGGAACATCCCATAGAAGACTATTTACTACATTCCTAATCCAGTGGTGCTTCCCATCAACTTATCCATTATAGTGGCCCTTCCATCCACTATCCATCACCTTTTATAGTGAGACATCCCTCAAACATCACAAAAAATCACCAGAAGCCATAATACTTAACCAAACAACCTGAATAAATCACCCAAAGGACACACATTATGCACACGACCATTTCCAAAAAATGATAAATCACCTTAATAAGTCACCAATTGGTTGAAAACACCCTTTATCTATTTTCCAGAACAGACCATATTTAAATAAAATAAAATATTTATTGAAATTAATTTTTCTAAAAATATTTTTTAATTCAAACCATTAACGATTTTATAATCAACATTTTAAAATCACACAAAAAACCCTTTTCTACAATATCCCATTTTACCCAAAATCCAAAAAATCATCATCCAGTTGTTTTCCACCAAAAATAAAACATTATATTAACAATTAATTTCAAGATACAAAGTTAAATCCAAATAAGGAATAATGTTCTTGAAATTCCGGGTCAAGAGAGAAGCAACCTACCATTAGGTTATGGTTAAATCAATCCATCGTACAAAGACAGACTGAATCTAGGTCAAAACCCTACAAAACAAACAATAATCCCCTTCCCATTCAACAAAATTCCCAAATAATACTACTTTTGGAAACAACACCCCTATATCTACATGAAAATGGAGTAGAACTAGAAAACCGATAGTCAGGGAGAACTAGATCTATGGAAACCCAAGAGGGAACCAAGCATAGAGTGTTACTGTAGGATAATCAAATTAACCAAAACATGAAACCCCTAGGAATCGAATAAAAAATGAGTGGGAGATACCTCTACACCCTGAGAACAATGAATCCCATGTGATGCTCGGGAGGGAGGAAGAAATGATGGTTTAGGGAAAATCTCAACCAATCACTAATTTAAAAACCCTATTTTTATTATCATTTATAGTTACCTCTCATGGTTAGACAAACCATGCACTAATTGTGTCTGTGCTACTTCCTCAAATGTAACATCACACGGCCTCCTCAAAAAATTAAACAAACCGTTCGAAAATTGTTTAAAGGAATAGTATCTCATGTTTCATGGTTACCTATGTATTCTACAAGGTTTCCCCTAACCCGGCGCAAAATATACGAATTTAAAAACTTTCCAAACAATTCCAAATCCTTCTCAAACTCCCCCAAACATTGCCACAAATCATTAAATAGATAAAAATATATAATTAATGTCTGAATAAATCACACATGGTGGTGTTAAATTATACCCACAAATATAATTTTCATCCTAGGAATGTACTAAATCGTCACTTTGTTGAATGAGTTTGGTTCATTGCTCGACTGTCTATTTCTCCCGCTACCAGGACACCTATTGTATTTGACCATGATACCAAAAACCACATACATAATAATGTAAGGAATTATTTTTCTTATACACAATATAAACTGGAATGTGAATCAAAGTAACATCTTACTCTAGCTTAAAAATATCCCATCAAAACAGTTGGTCATGATTCGTCTGATACATCTTCAACTGAAAAACGTGGAACAAATTTTGCACCACACTAAATTATGGTGTAAAATCCAACCAAAATTAAACTTCCCCAACCTAATCATTAATCTCATATGTCAAAATATATCTTGGATATAACATACCCAACATCCCAAACTGATGATGTTCCAACCTTAGAAAATTCCCAAGAACACATGTTTACCCCCCCATGAATGACAACGATCATCGATGATGGTCTACATATGATTTATGATGATTATACGACGTGTATATTTTCTTTCTGATCAACATGATCTTCACCATAGTCTACAGGAAAATTATCAGCCTGACAATCAATGATTCATATTTCTTCACACAACAAATTTGGAAATGACAAGGAAATTTAATGAGGGGTTTTTAACTACTATTGTTTGAGAACACTTCCATTGAAATGTTCTCCTCCCTTTAGCCCAAAAAATCCATCACACAAGCTTGTTACATATCTTCCATGTTTGGTATCGTTCTATCATATTTCCCACATATATAAGAATGGTATGCCACACTCATCATCGCATGATTCCCAAGGCCACACAGTAATGATTTCCAAAAAAATGTGATCTGTGGATCTCTATATAAGACAATGAAAACATGAACACCATTCATATTTACCAGTTCACAATTATAGATTTTGGATAGATCCTCTATTATAAGAGATTCACAAATAAGGATGAAATGGGTCAACTTTGTGAGTTGATCCACTATCACCCATATGGATTCTTGTTTCCTAACAATTATTGGGACACCAGTAACCAAATATATCACTATAATGTCCCACTACCAAATTGGGATATGTAAATATTGAAACATACATGTAGACCCTCTCATGATTTGCTTTGAATTGATAATAAGTAAAGAATCTCAAAACAAACTCCCCAAATTCCGTTTCATACTAGACAAAAAAATTGGGGATTCAACACCTTATACATTGTCAGAATTCTAGGATGGGTAGCCCATCTAGAATGATGATAAGCAAAAAAAAATTTTCTAAAAAATTATAAGAACAACCATCCAATTTAAAAAAATACAAAACTAAATTACCATTCGGTCCCCATCCCTCAATGAGGTCCCCATCATTGAGTTTCAACCTCATATCTATAAACATAGAAAAAGATGTATGCACCAATTTAACCAAAACAACCAAATGAGGATGAAATGATATTGGAATGAAAACCTCTCTATCACTAAGGTACTCCCATTCTAACTACATGTCATCTATTAATTACTTCAACTGCCATTATTCTGATGCCTATTTCACCACCTGATCATACGAATTCTTATTTAATCCATCCACCATAGAATATCCCTTACATGGTGTGTACATAAATTCAAAATCAATCATCTATAGGTACTTCATACATTTTCTTTTCCTCACGCCAAAGTCTATTTTTGCGAAAAATCTCTTTAAACACTTATGATCAGTAAACACATTGAATTTTTCACATAAAATATAATGACACCACATTTTCAATGAATAAACCACTAATGTCAAATCTAAATAATGTGTTGTGTCATTCATCTAATGAATACTAAACTAACAAGATCCAAATTACACCACATGATCCCCAATCATGAGAAAAAACTCTAATACGAATTTGATGCATCACTATACACCGCATACCCTTTCCATGGATCTGAAAAAAACAATATTGGTGTTGAGGTAAGGTGAAACTAAATATCTTCAAAAGATTTTTTACATGACTCATTCCGTAGAAATGGATCATCATACCTTTTCAAAGCTATCATTCATGAGGCCAGTCATGATAAGGCTTGGACTAATCGTTGATAATATCTAGCTAGACAAGGGAATATTTTTATATCGAATGATTTATTAGAAATTTTCATGATATAATAGCCTCTAACATTTCTAGATCAATTGAGAAACCCTTCTCATAAATAACATATCCATGAAAATGATCCTCCTATATCCAAAATTCACACATTGAAAATTTTTCATACAACCGACGATCTCTCAGGATACACAACATTATCTCCACATGTTTCTCATGCTTCTCCATTATCATGGAATACACCAATATATCATCAATGAATACCACCATGAATGAATCCAAATATATCTGATATATAAGATTCATTAACACCATGAAAACCGATGGTTCACAAATTAGTCCAAATGGAAAATCCACATTTTGATAAGGGTCAGTACTACTTCTGAAGGTAATTTTCCAAAAAATATCCTTCCACCCTCATAAATGGGGATATCCTCATCGCAAGTGAATATTGGAGAAATAGTGATTTTATGTCTAATAATCTATAAAATCATCAATGCATGGGAGTGGATATCAATTAATTATTTTAACATGATTATGCCTATGATAATCAATAGAAAACCAAAAAGTTCCATAATCCTTTTTAAGAAACAGTGTTGGCGCGACCCACATACGCGTGCTAGGCAAAATGAACCCTTTGTTTTCTAAATCTTCCAACATTACATTAATGTATATCAATTATATTGGTTCTATTGGTAAGATGGATGTGAGGTAATATTATTCAGCATAAGAAGAAACAAAATCATAAACTCCACTTCTCTCATGGATGGAAACCTTTAGAATTATTTGGGAAAGACATCAAGAAACTCATCAAAAATAGCTAGAAAATTTTTATGCTTGACGCCTTCCATTGATTCCAACAACAATGCCTCTACCTGGTATTATATTATGCAAAATGTTTCTTCTAACAAACCTGTTGCACCCAACATTTCATTCCACTATCCTAAATATGGATGTGCAACATCGTCATCCATCAAGGAACTAACCGTTAGCTCATAATAGTCGATGTGGGCCTTAAATATCAAAAAAAAATCCATACCCATGATTAAATCACACATGTCTACCTGCAGATGTGAGAAATTCCACATTAACTCAACTCAATTGACAACATTACAACACACTGCACACAAGAAGGCTCAACACACACTTTAACCCATAGGAGTTTGAAGTTTAAAAACCTAAAGAATCATTTCCAATGTATATCCTAGAAAATAAATGATATGTGATTAAATGATAAATTGTAAGAAATAGTTAAAACCATAATTTCATCAGGGTACAATTAAATGAATCATACTCTATAATGTGGATGATCCCAAATGATCATCCATCACAACCTGCTCAGCTCCAAACTACTTTCTTGCCACAATCTGCTCTGTATTTCCCTAATGAGGTTTTGTGGAATTCCTAGAATCACCATGACAAATATCACTCTACTAATGAATATTATGTTCCTACACCATACCATCGAGGAATATGATGCCTGTGACCATAAAGGGGTGTCACAAACACCCAAAAAAGGAGCATTGTGGAAAAACCACGGATGATCCCCCATTTTCTTACTGTTATGACATGATTGATGATGTGATTTTCACTCCCGCTTGATATGTCCCATAGAACCCCATTGAAAATATCATGGCTTACTATGTGGCTTTGGTGGAAGATTCACCTATCCTACTATAATATTCTGAGCCATACTCCCATGCTAGCCATAAGATTCCCTCTTCCGAATGAATCTAGTGTTCAAGTTCCCAATACTTTCTATGGGTTCAAGCATGCTTTCTCTACTTGTAGCCCACAAAATATCCTTTTCATCAACTATAGATCAATTCCCCATTCCCATGTAATAAATTATAAATAGATCCACTATTTTATAAAAAATTACTACCTCAAATACACATCAAATATACAATCCTCATCGATGTACTAACCTCCATCTCGAGTGAAAACCACATTTTGATCATAAACCTAGCAACATATTCTGTTACATAATGATTTTATTGCATCAGCCAAAATAAATCTATTATGCACTAAATTCTGAATGTATGAGGGTAGAATTATTTATTAAACAATTCCTCAAACCCCTCCCTTTTCATTCATTGGTTTGTTACATCATGTACTGAAAAATCACACCACTTAATAGAAAGTTAATCAAGAATATATGTGGCTAACTCGACTCATAGCTCTATTGGTTATGAAATGAATTCAAATATCCTACGTATTCCATTCATCAATGATTCTGAACATTCTAGCTCTGAATCACCCCTAAAGATAGGTGGATTCTATTTGTGGAACTAAACCACATGATTTACATGATTTGGATAATCTACTTCATTCCAAATTTACACAACATAGAAATATTTCTCTATACTAATCACTAGATACAGGTTCACTTGGGGATTAGGTGCAACCACATTTTCAGCCGCCTCCTCTGCTTGCTCTCTACAACGCCTACCTAGTGACATTTTATTTGAGAAAACCACAATCATATGTTTCACTCCATATAAAGAAGATGATTATAATTCAAATTCATATACATTCATACTATCAAAACCAAACTTCAAATAATTTTAAATTTACCGTGTTCAATGAATTTATAATAATCAAACATGATTTCAAAAATGGGACCATTTTAAATTAGCACATCTGTGCACATTTCAAATCTCAACATTTGAAATTAATTTATATATTATTCATAAATAAATATAATAATAACAAAATGTAAATTTTTTACCCAATGAAATATTAATCATATTTGGAATTCATATATACAATGAATTTAATGCTTGTTTCATTGGATACACCCATGACCATGAGACTTAAAATGCCTACAACTGTCTCAAAAACACTTATGTACCCAACCCTATGGTAACATTAAGATAAACATAAAATGGTTAACTACGTATTTTTTCTAAATATTTCATGTTTCGACAATCATTTGTATCACTACCATCCCAAATCTATTAATAGACCAAGAATGAATGTAATATTCCATTACAATAACTGATGTGAAGACCAACAAAACTATAAAGACAAGGACCATACAAACTGATACCACTAGTAATGTCTGTCCCCTTTGTCATTGTCTTGAGAGGGTGTTGAGACGCTACATGGACTTAGCTGACATTCCCAAGGAGATAGATTCATGAAATTAATACATAATTCTCCACGAACACGTGGGCAAAAGCATTCCATCAGAATTAAAGTATCTCACAAAATATTTCATAACCAGGCAAACTACAATATACATGTCAACAAAGGTTACAAATCAAAAACCCAAAAGACCAACACAACCAACTATTATGAATACATAATTAGATTAACATATGTAAGACTAAAAAACCAAAAACCTATAATCTATGACACAAATCCATGAACCCATGCCTTGATCCATGATTTTAGCACAATAAAACCATTCATTCATCATGATAAACCACTAGAAAAATGTGATGATTTACACTTAATTATTTCCTAGCAATTGAAATATGAAAAAGAACCAACATTACAATGTAGGGGGTGGGTACAAATACATAGTTGGTTTTCTCTAATTGACATCCCTAAAAAATACACAAGGATAAAACCAATATCTCATTTATATGAAATAGTTTATACGAGAAATTAAATAGTGAAACAATTATCCCAATCCAAACACACCCTTACCAAGACACTATTACCCATATACACAAAAAGGAAATCCAAACAACCATTCCATAAGCTATTTCACGATTACACATTAGCACAACCATTTCCATCTTTAATAACACACACACACATGGAATCTAAACGTAGTGGATCATAACATCTCTGGTCATTTACTACGTTCCCAATCTATTGGTACTTCTGATCCACTTATCGTTAAAGGTGTCATTTAAATCAAATATTAATCATCTTTTATAGTCATAATTTCACCTCCTTCACACACAATTAACCCATGCCATAATACATAACCAAC
This sequence comes from Viscum album, assembly GCA_963277665.1. NCBI lineage: Eukaryota > Viridiplantae > Streptophyta > Magnoliopsida > Santalales > Viscaceae > Viscum > Viscum album. The sequence continues at coordinate 957,400,115 of OY728126.1, forward strand.
TTGTATGTATAAACCACACCAATGCCACACATTATGCACACTATAATTACCAACACATGCGAAAACACATCAATAAATCACCAATTTATTAAAAACACCATTTATCCACCTTCCACACCAATCCAAATTTTAATAAAATAACATCATTACGAAAAATTTTATTTTATTAAAAATTTTACACAATTTAAACCATTATTAATTTTAAAATAAAAATATTAAAATTACACAACAAAACCATTTTCTAACAATATCCCATTTTACAAAAAATCCCAAATTCACCACCAAATGGGTTTCCACAAAGATTCATACATCATATTCACAATTAATTGATCAAAAAAATTAATTAATTGCACAGATGGAATCATTTTCTAGCTTAGCCGATTCAATATACAATTTACCTACATTAGGGTTCCATTTTAATCAATCCACTGCATAACTGATCTTTGAATTCAGGTGAAATCTCCATGAAAATACCCTAAATACTTTTTCTTATAATAAACAATCCAACATATTGACACATTAGGTAACAACAATCCTAAATCATTATGAAACTGGTGTAGATCTTGAAAATCAAGGGGGAGGAGGAACTAGATCTGATGAAAACCAAGAGAGATCGAGTAGTGGAGACTTACTGGAAGATAATAACCTTCCCCACACCTTCAAAATCATTTTGAATCATTATAGAATCTATGGGAGAGCCTCTATAGCCATTTAAAACCATGAATCCTGAGTGAGAGGAATCATACAACGATTTTTGAAAACAACATCCATGCTTGGATTTAAAAACCCAATTTTAATTTATGCTCAGAGTCAACTCATACGGTTATTAAAAACCTTGTTATTGTCATGCACATGTTACTGCCTTGAAGAGAACTTTGCACAACCTCCGTGAATAGTTAAAACAACTATGAAGAAACCGTAAAAATTCCCACAATCTCATGTTTCATGGTTACATAAGAATTCTTCAATGATTCCTTTAATAGTTATCAAACTTTTCAACCTTTAATAAGCATATAAACATTCCCAAAAAATTCCAAAACTCTCCTAACAATTACCCAAACAACATTAAACACACTAAAAGTCATAATAAATACTTACATACCTCAATCCTTCGAGGATTCAAATTTTCATTAAATCACATTTTAATTTTTATTTGATTTAATAATATAACATGTTGGTTATTTTTAATAGGATCTAGTTCACCATTTATATATTTAACCCATGATTCATCGATTTTTTCTTATACAAGTGATGTTTGTTCCACAGTTGATAAGAATTTTGAATGTGAATCACACCTCATTATATTTTCCTAATTGAGTGTGGTCTAATACCAAATTATGTTGGAATGAACAATTTATGCTCTTCTATTTCTCTTATGGGATTTAGATGAAGTGTCTTCAACAATGGTTTCCTCTTTGGGCTCTTCTCTTGAATCGTTATAATTTTTTGACCCTTGATTGTATTTATTGAATTCAACTACATCTAAATTTTATTATGTTCCATATCCACTTTCTGCTTCATCGTATATCATATCATCGTATGATATTCTCAAGGTATTTAGGGTTTTAACTTCATTGATATTGACATCACTTCCATTCAAAATTCACCTAATATGATTATTGGAACATTTATAGGCTTTACACTTCATTGAATAACCACATAATATTCCTTCATCTGCGTCAGCAACATAAATTCCATGATTTTATTGTTAATATAGATAAAGAATTTAATTTTGAAAACACAAAAATAATTTAGAGTGGAATTCCTTCAACACTAGAAATCATATGGTGTCTTTGATTCTACCATATAAATCTCTATTCAATTTGGAGTGTACATTTTTGCATGGATAACCACTTTCTAGTAATGATGAGAGAAACAACTGTCAATTAGCATTTTTACAGGAATAATTTTCCCCTATAATTCACTACATTCAACAATTCATTATTGCATTGGGCTTATCATTATAGCCACCATATTTTTTATTCCATGTTCTCCATGTTATTTTCAAATTCAATAGATCTGTATTACCCTATGTTTTCAGATTTTATAAATATCACTATGTATCAAGTATCATTCATAGCTATTAAATAATAGAGGTTCATAAAATGAAGCTATTTCTGTTTTTTATGTATGATCATTACACAAGTTGTTTTACTCTAATCTACATTAAAATAAATAAGTTTCTCTTTTAAAATATGCTAGCCACATTTATTGGATGAAAAATGTCTGTGTGGATTCAATCAAGAAGATTTGATGTGATTTTCTTAATTAGACTATATAAATAGTGATCCAACGTTTCTCATAGATAAGAATCACACATCTTTTTTCGTTCACACTTAAGATTGGGGATTTCTAAGACCACATTAAACATTGATAAAGTTTCTATGATTTTTTCATTAATATTCCCTAGACAATGATCTCACAGGTAGTTTTATTCTTCATCTATTAAGAGACAAATGATCTATTGTTTTTAATGATGGTATACATTTCCATTTGGGGAGCATCATTTCATAGGAGAATTTTATTTATATACTTCTATAGTCAACCCTTTTTATTAAATGTCAATGTCTCTCTTGAGTCACATAGTTGGCTCAAACTCAAGAGATGGTGAAAAAAATCATCCCCCAAGGTAAAACTAGTTTTGTAGTTCATCATTTTCTACTTCTATACATCCAATGCCTTTGATGATTAAATCAAAATCACTTCTAAAAAAATATTTAAATAATAAATTTTATTCAACATTATTTTACAAATATTATTCTACATTTATTTGGGTTGATCATCTACTATTAAGAACTCGCGTGCTTCTACTCGTTATATCTTTGAGAACAATTTCTCTAAGGATGGATTTATCAATGTTATTCTTTCAAAAACATGAGAAACTTGACTCAGTAGAGGATAAACATGGAAATTACAATATATTTTCCATATGAAATAGTTTACCATAGTCATATTGTACATCAAGTGGAAAATAAATATTTCTAAGAGATGCTCTGCTTAGTTGGTGGGAATTGGCCTGTCTCGGAGTTCTACAGGTTTTGTTCTAAAATTTTATCTTCCTCTAATGAAATGATTTATTTACATATATAGAAAAATGGAAACAATATCCTTAAAATTATTTCCATAGTGTGATGATGTATATAGTATAATTATTTGTTTTAGACTATCCATCACTACTCTATTCAAATATCTTCCTTCCACATCAAATAATGAAATGGTATGTCCAAGATAACCAAATAATTGAGCATTCATAGGATGAATGGTCTTATGACTTATATCCCCCCTCATATCCCATTAATTTGAATTATTATTTAACTTTTTATCATCCTTGGATACTGAAGGATAATTTTTATATCCCTATTATATTTTATTTGAAGCATTCATTGATAAGACATCTAGTACCATAGTGTTATGCCCGACTTTTTAAATCCCATTATTTTGGATAATTTTTTCGATTCATTGATGTTTCATCAGCACTATAAATTCCAAATTTTTAAAACATGTCATTCTTTAATAATTTAAATCATTATCTACTATATATGAACCACACATATCTCTCTTTAACATCCCTGTATATGATAATATTCTATGTCGTATTTTCTTCTTTATTTCTCTTAAATTTGAATATGTTTATTATTTACTCTATAGAGTAACCACATCTTATTAAATCCCCTCAAGTGGTTTATCTTTCTCTTATAGTCTGTATATTAGGTCATTTATGATCTGTTTATACTCTTAAATCCTAATATTAAATTCCATAAAAACATCAGAGTATTCAATATTTTTTGAATGTTATTTTTCTCCTTCCAATTTTATCAGTTTCCACTTCAACACGATCAATATACATCAATGAAACATCTATAATAACACTCATCTTTCTGCTTCTATTTACTTAATTTTCATGCTTATCCAAAGAATCCTCTCATACAAATTTATAGATACAAAACCAATCAATTAATTATCTGTATAATTATCTTTTTATGGTTTGGATGGTCAAATGTATCCTTAAAGGTCACTTGGATCCATACATAATATTTTGTTCTTCTTCATTGAATAATTATTCATCATCTTGTTTGTATATATAGATTAAATTAACTCTATTTAATTTCATTCATGATTTGAATACACAATTTTGACGTAAAATTTTTTATGGATTCATCATGGTTCTAGATTCAATATCATTATCATCCAACAACCATTATCTCCTAGAATAAATTATCCAATCTCTATAATAATAAAAACATGATAGTATAGACTTTCTTTCAAATCGTTAATTTCCTCTCTTTAATTTCATTGAAAAAAAGTGAAATAATTTCATCAACCCCATTATGTGCAATAACTCAATCATCAAAAACCTCATGTTTTTAATTTAATAAAATTATATTTCCATTTTTACTTTAGTCATTGCATCTTCTTGTTTGAATCTCATTTAATAATCTAGAAGACTACATAGTAGACCATCAAGTGAATGTTTATAAAGATCCCATTAATTGAGATGCCACACTTATAGAATGTAGATAAGTTGATTGGTTCATAATAATTCCTTTATTATTTATTTGTCTTTAATTTTATCACAATGTCCTTGAATTAATTAAAAATCATTAAAAACAAAAATCAAATAGGTATTTTCATTTTTATCATGATGCATATTTAGATCAGCAATCCTATGGTACAAAACAATGTGTTTTACCTCCATCACTTTGTTGTCACCATAAATAAGAAATTTTCTTGTTTTTCCCACATTCACATGGATAAAATAAAATTTATCACCATTAAAAATATTTTATTATAAAGGGGTTTTATTAGAGGAATTAAATTATTTGGAATATGTATGAATATTTATGATATTTATTTTAGTCAGAGACAATCCAATTACTTTAGTGACCTGAATCCCCTCTACTGTGGAAAAAAGTTAAATCTTTTATAATAGACCTTAGATGAGATATCATTATGTAATTCGATATGTGGATTTTTATTCAATCAAATATGTTGAATCCAATTATATTTTCTTAATTCCACTAGATTGAAAAAACGGATAGGTTTAACACAAACAACATGTTTTCTCTAAAACCACTTATATGACCCTGTAACACGATGATAATTTTTGGAAGAATCATGGTGTCAACTAATTCTTCAAATGTGATTGATCAAGTTACCATTTTTGTGAGAACCTCTTGAACCTATCTGATTTTAATTTGATGTAATTTAAATTGTAACATGTAAACACACGTCATAGTAATTTTACGTCGTTCAACAGTAACAAATAGTTCATGGAGCATACAAAAAATTTGTGTCGGTCATACCTAAATTCAAAAAGCATCACTATTTGGGAATTAAATTATTTCTGGGACTGTAAATATATGATAGGAAGATTGTATTTACACTTTTTAGGGATTGAAAACTTCTTCTCGTAGATAACATAAAAAACTCTTGTTAGGTAACTACATTCGGTTACGTATTACATGGTCTAATGACATAAAGGTGACTTCAATGTATTGTAATTTATCACTTCATCATTAATTACAATGAGACACTAAATTCATAGAATTCATGAGTTTATATGCATTAGATAACTATTAATTTAAAACATTCCATCGAACTCTATTGTTCACATAGCTCCTTCATGAAGCTTCTACGTGATTCTCACAAAATTTAGGATGATAACTACCTTCACAAGACGCTAATTCCTTGAGAAATAAACAAATAATTATAAAAACTCTTTTTTTGATATACTAAATCATTTTTCAGTACTAGAGTAGTCTTTTTTCGATGCTCAAGCTCAAGTTGAATAGTTTATTCCTGAATATCTCAGTCTTCTGGAATTCATAGTGAATTAGGCTTTTTATGAAATCTTATCATATCAAATAATGGGGGATTGGCCTAATATTTATAGTCTCATCATTTATTATTTCTCCAATCCCTCCAATAGGTTTTTTTGAAACTCAAAAATAATTTTATGAAGCCCCTTAACCCAAACATATCTAGAGAAATTCAACCCGATCACAATTCTTCTCCCACTCATGGATATTATCATCAACCTTTCACATTGTTCATGATTATGGTTCATGATTCACTACATCATGATGTATATTAGAATTTTTGAAACCCATTCATTGTGAAATCCTAGCCTTTAGATATTTTTTGAAGATAAAATCCTATAAAACAACCTTTCATGATGCTTGGTCCTTATTCGTGATTTTTAGCCCAATAATTTGAAAAAATATGTGAAATGATAGAACCTTCAAGGTCGTAGTCAGATTTTACTGTACGATCACATGCCCTACAAATTTCCTGATAAACCTTTTGTTGATTGAAAACAAACATAAAATAGAATTCATTTCCTACTATGAAAATGCTTGGTTCCAACACTATGATCATGTTAGACTCTATTAATATATCTCTTTTAATATAATATGTTCTTATCCATATTCTTTGCAGATGGTTAAAGATTAGGAAGATCATATCACTAGAAACATTTACATTTTTATTTTTATGATCAATGATATGTGAAAATATTTTAATGATACCCCAACGTATTTAATTTTTTCTAATAAAGTAGAAGATCAAAATATCAATAAAATTAAGAACATATCTTCTTGAGGAAAAGTGGATGTAGAAAATATGTAACAAAATTGTATCCCTATTCACAACAAAATCATTTTATTGAAAATATGATTTGTTCTAATGAACATGTATGAATTGATTTCCCTAATATACCATGATATATAATTCGAAAATATTGTCCTCATCAAAAATATTAATATACTAATGATGAATTTTCCATGGTACCATAAAATTATTATTATCAAATAATTGAAGGGTTGTTAAATTTTTTAAACATTCATGAATATTTTATTGATTAAAAATAAGATATGATTTGAAATGATAATTTATAACGAAAAATACATTTATGTATTGATGAAAATTTCCAATGAACATGAATAAATTTAGTCATATGATGAAAAATCAATTTCATCCTCTTTATTTATATGAATATCAAAATATAGATCCTTATAGAGAACAACATTACTCTTATGGAAATAACTATTCAAAAAAAAATTCAAATGATTTACTAATGAACAATTTCATGAATAATTATTCATAAAGCATCATTACTGAAATATGAAAGTAATGTGGGGCTTTTATAGATATAGTGTTGTTCTTGTGGATAAAATATTTGAACCATATCGATCTCTACTAAATGAAAGGGTAAATTAGACCAGCCCCTATAAGTCCATAATAAATCCCACCACCATATCAAATAACATTGAAAACTTATGCATTTTTAGTTATTTTTATATTTAAGAAAAAATTATATTTTACATTTTAATGGGATTATGATATTTATTATTCAATCCATTTTTGTACTATTATATTTATTTTAATTGAATGCTTATCATGAATTATCACATTGTTTAACATTATTTTGTAAAAATTTATTGGTATTTAATAAGTATTTTATATTATTAATTCCCTATTTTTTATTCCTTTACATTATATACTAATACATGATTTATATTTGATTATTCAAAATAAAAATATTTTTACATTATTTTATATATAATAAAATGGTTTAGAATATAATTGGATACAAAAAAATTCTATTAATTTATCATTATATTTCTTTTGATGTAATAAGTGCTGAAGAAAAATTTAATAACATAATTTGTATTCACTACGAATAATTTTTCAATGTAAAATTAAATATTTCCGTAAATATTTAATTATTAATTGACAATAATACCTATGATTATCATAAAAATGGGAGATTTTTTGACACAATAATGTTGTTATAATAAATAAAAATATGTCCTGAGATTTGATGATAAATTGGGAAAATTTATTTTAATAATGTTTTAATCATATATATTTTATTAGATTACTATATATAGGTTATTAAGTTATTTCATCATTTAATTTCATTGTCTCAGGATATTTATTCACAGTTTTCTTGAAAATTTTATTCTGTGTTGATGTCTAAAAAATTCAATAATTATAGTTATACCGAACCTGTTTATGGTTACATGAATAATATGTTTTTATTGGTAATGATTGTTATTACAATGATTATATTGATACTTACACAAATGTGACCATTGGTTATGAAGATAATATCAATTATTACTAAGAAAAACAAAATGCTAATGCAAATAGCCTGATACATATTCCAAAAAGATTCACGCTAACATGTAAATTCCTTATTGTTACATAGTACATATTTATGTAAATAAAATGACAACATGATACTTATTAAAAACACATTGATTATTCAAAGTAACCCTTATGAAGATACCAGTTACACAAAATTTCACGATCATAAATAATGATTATTAGAGTGCTAATGACCTAAACATTGTTATCCATTTATGAAATATTTAATGAATTGCTTCTTTTGATTAATTTTTTTTATCATTGATACATTATAGAAAACCATAAAATAATTATTCACATTGAATCTACATAAGGTTAAAAAAATAGATTATTATTTTAAGCTTCTAGTTTGAATAGTTTCTAGCTACTAAAATGATATAACACCCCATTACAAAAATATCCCACAATTACATGATTTATAACAATAGTTTAACATTATTACATTTTTTAAATCATATAGATATAGATTTGTTGATAATTATGAAAAAAATATATTTTAAATTCATAAAAACATTGTAGACACCTTAATTCAATAACGTTTTTCCCAAAAAAAGATAAGGATTCTTAATTTTAAACTCATTAATCCATTAAAATACATTTCATTATTTTATTTTTAATCCTCATAAAAAAGGTAAACCATTTTATTATTTATACTAAACTATAATATCCATTATAAAAAATAAAAATCTTTTAATAACTACAAAAAATTCATGAAGGGATATTAATGAAAACAAAATTGTTTCCATTTTTTAAATCACATAATCCCATAATTTTTTTCCATTTTTTACATTATAAATTGTAAGAAAATGTATTATCTATGTTCCTAATAACATATTTTCAATTTTATATGTATTTATTATAAAAATTCCATAATAAATCATAATGTATTAAATAATAATAATAAGTTTGTCATTTATAACATGGAACTAAAGGAATCAATATATTTAGAATCATAACTTCTATCATCTTGAGGGGAATAAATATTCAATTAAACATATTTTCATTAGCATAAAATAAAAAACCATTTTACATCCATGAAAACATATTTTCATACATATAATATTCATATAGGTACATATAGATATCATATTTGTACCACTATTACAATCACCCATAAAAACACTGATACAAAAGGAGTATCCTACATGGTTAAGTCAAACATATATTCCCTAGAGAAAAAAATTTGTACAGAAAGAATTATATATATATATTAGGCTAACCTATGATAATTAATTTTGTTAAATAAATATATAAAGCAATACACCCAAAGAATCATTCATTCCATTATAAAATATAGTAAATTATTTTCTTTAACACATCTATAGAAAAACGTTTATGTTTCATATATAAACATAAAAAAAATATTATTTCATTCGAAAATAATAAAAAATAATAGATGAATGTTGTAAAGTATATCCTGTTGAAAAGTAATAAAAAATACAGAGTAATATTAGTAATGAATAAATTTAATGATATTTATAAATTTATCTCTTTTCATAGACACATTAAAATATTCCATTTCATGCTTTAGTAAAAAGGTAAAATATAACATGTTCAAAAAATGATAAAATTTTATATTTTAAAAAATTCCATTGGAAATTAATATGTGGGATAAATTTACTTTAATATATATATTATTATATAAATAGAATACCTAGTATATTTTATGTAAAATAAAGTAATATGTAAAATGACTAAAAAACATTAAATATTCACCAATAATGATTTCAATAAAAATCACATACCTTTATTCTAAATCCAACACATGTACTCTAAATATTAAATAATAAATATAAATTAATTTTATAAATTATTAAGATCAATATTATGCTATATTTTAAAATTATTATAAATTTATTTCATTTATTACCAAACCGTATATAGTTGTGCAACAAAATATGTTCTTTCCGGGTAATTTGAAGTCCTCTGGTTTCGAGTCTAAAAAATTAATAGGTTGACCATGATAAAATTGGAAATTATTTTATCATCTCAAGTATACTAATAATTATTTAAATATTATTTTTTTACGTTAAATAAAATTTAAGATACAATAATGAAAAATGATTTCAATCTATTTTTGTAGGTTGTAGCTCACATGTATGATCGAGTACTGTTATAAATTTACAAAGAGTGGAAGGTTATAAAGGTAAGTAATATCATGTCATAATAAAATAATGAATCATTTAATGAATATAATATATATTCATGAAATACGGTAATATAATTAGCTATATATGGTGGTGGGGAAATGTGAAAGGCATTGCGTTACGAAAGTGGTAAAGAACATGTACACATGCATAATGTTTTCATTTCTAATTGGATAGAAGAGTTGATGACTATGATTTTCAGATAACAATAATATATTTTATATTTCTGGAATATAAATATCTTATTAACTTTTCTTTGATGAAGATTTTTTTGGGATATATAAGAATATATAATCATGAAACGCCCATTAAATAATTATACCACTTTTCTGAAATCCCACTTATCAAAAAACATAATCATTCATAGGATGGATTTTATGAATGAAGATATAAATCAATAATGATAGGGATGTTTTTAGGTACTTTATAAGGGATTTATAGAGATAAATGTCTCATTTTATGTTAATAGAATTAGAGAGTGTGCCATGATTTTTATGTGTGTAAATTGAAACTACTATAAATTTTCAAAGAATTAAAATAATTTAAATTATTAATAATTAAAATGATTATTTAAAACTATAATATTTAGAATTTAATCTGATAATGGATGAAATATCAAAAACCAGTATTTTTTAAGACAGAATTATTTTGGATTGGAATAATTTATTTATGTTTATTAATAAGGATTACCCTTTATCGAGGGGACACATTTTCACCATGGATATTAAACATAATGACTCAAAAAATTCCCCACATTAATTAATTTAAATTTCATTGTTCCAAATAATTAATAAATATCTAAAAAATTACTTTTATCAGTTGATTAAATTACTTTTAATATATATGTTCATATCTCAATAAGAAATAGGTTTTTAGAAAATTGTTTATTACAAAAAAATTGAACTTATACCAAAAGAAAAATTAATTCTGATTCATATAGAATTATTTAGAAATATTTAGTTGAACGTATATTATTATAATGTAAAATAAAATCCCAACAATTTTATTTTATTTAATTTAAATTATTTGACTAATTAAAATGATTTTTAACTTGAAATTTATTTTATTCAATATTTATTCAAATTTAATTCTTGTTGGAAAAATATAAATAATTTAATCAAATATATATTCTATATTATGATATAAAAAATTATTCCCTTTTTATCACTCCCAATTTCAATAATATAGAAAATTTACATTCAAATAAAACTATATAGACTATTTATAATAAATTAAATAGAACAAAAATATTTGTTTCTTATTGAAAATAAAACATAAAATTATTATAGTTATTAGGAATCCATGATATTTAAGAATTAATATTAATAATAACTTAAATTGGTTTATTTTTAACATTAAATGGGTTTTCACATTAGTTCAATCTCTGAAATTTGTCTTCATTTTAGTTTATTATTTATTTGAATATGTAGGGATATTTTCCCCCCATAGCCTTTTTCAGGTTCCCAAAAGGGTTCTTTAATCATGCGTTTCTTTAACAAATCATTTACCATCTGAGTTTCCATATTTCATAAAACCTACTTCCTTTGTTCTAAAATATTCATATGAATTTAATCCTCATGAATTTTTCCTATAACCTTATTACCTGAAGGGTCAAAACATGGGACACATTTTTAACATATTTATTTATCAATGAAACATGAAACATAAAAAGTACCAAATATAGACATGGATATAAATAAACTTAAAATTCAATTAATCCAATATTTTCCATAATATCATATAGATCAATAAACAAGGGATTAACATTCCATTATTTATAAAACACATAAAACCATTAAAATATAAATTTTATGAAATACACAATCACTTAAATCATAATAAATGTATATCCTCCAATTATCTTCCAAAATATTCCACCTTCTCATAGATATCCAAATATTATGTTGAATCATAATTACATTATAAATAATTTCATTTAAAAATTATAGCCCCAACGACCATAATTCATTGACATCATCCTAACAGGATAGTGTTTAAAACTCTATTCCATATAATTCATCAAATGGTGAAATTTCTATACTAGAATTAAAATTGTTATTATATGAAAACTCCATTAATGGGTGATATAGATTCAATATTCCTATGTTATCCTATGTGTATTATAGACTTTAATCCTCCTAAGACTAAATAATTCACCCCAAATTTCCATCATATTTTTGATGCAATGTTTACTAAAATTTAATTCAATACCCAATGAATTTGGATCTCCCTTTCGAAAATTTAATGTAATTCATGTATCACATTAAAATACAAAAAATATAGGTACTATATTAAATATTATTATCTCATTATGATAATTTCAATGAATATTAACTAAACACATAATAAATGTAATAGAATTCACTCCATATATTTATTCAATTGATCAATAATGACCCTAATCACATTATTACAAATATATTTATTTTGTTACCCACTAGAAAATAAATTGATATAAAAAAATATTTCATATTATAAATGTTACTTCTAAAAGTGTATGTATATCATTGTGTTACTTGGATAAACTCAAAATAATGATCTAATAAATTAACTAAAGAATTTATTCATTAAATTAGGATCACCTGGAACACGAAACCTCGTTCCAACTCTAAATAACCCTTCTTTTTCAATATTATATTTTCTCAAAATATGTTGTTATACATCTCTATATATTTTTACTAACATAGATCATTATTTTGAGTGGGGGAAAAAGGGAAGAGTTAGCTCATAATAACGGAGTGAGGGGTGGCCATAGGGGGAAGAACTAGTGGTGCTGGCTCCTAAATTTCATTGGGTATGGTTGGTATATAGATTCTAGCTTCAAATATTGGTTTTGATGGTGTCAATTTGATCATATAGGTGTTAGATATTCCACTATATTAGGATTCTTAAAGCGTGAGTCTTAGTCATGATGAGCCTCGCCACAGTGAGATGACCTCTATGCAAGTGAAATTTGGGATGGTGCATGCTACATGTATGAGTATCTAGATGATCATGGTGTATTTGAGTCAGTTCTTGATGGAGGTGGGAGTTTAGAGGTGTTTTATCTGTCTCACAATTTTGAATGGTGAGGGTTGGGGATATTGTGTGCACTAGTCGAGATGTTCCTCGTCGTGAGGCTCTCAATGAGTGTGGTGTATCACCTTTGTGAAATGTATGATCCTATGCACAAAAGAGGCCTAAATCTCTTAGATTATGTAAAGGGGTATCCTTTGTTGATGATCTCTCAAATATTACATTTCATAATTCTTTTGATACCCTTTAATCTCGGGCTTCCAGGTCTGATGGTGGAAGATTTAGGATAATTGTTGATCTGATGGCTATTAATAAGATACATGATGGTTGTAAGTTATAACTGATTAGATGATTAATTCTATATAATGGGGATAAAAAAATGGACATAGATGTCCTGAAAGCTATGATTTATTTGGTCTAGGTCATTCGGGATTTGGGGATTTTTCCCTTTGGAAGAGGTTAAATTCACCTTCTATTTTTATCTGTAGTTGATAGACTGAAGACATAGAGTGATAGTTTCCTCTCCTTGAATCAAGGGTTTTTTTGACTCTTTGATTGGGATATTAACATTAACCCCTATTCATCTAATAATTCAAATGAAATAATATCATTGAGAATTTATGGTCTTAGTTGGGTTATTTGGCATTCTTAAATTTTGAATGACTTTCTTTTCGGCACTATTGTGCCTCAGAAAATGGATGACAACACTATTGATGGAATATTTCATTATTTCAATAGAGTATTGCTAGATATAGATATGATGAATATTTTACATGATTTACCACATTGGTATTAAATGGTTATAGTATAGAGGATAATATAAAATATGAATACATCATAGAATATGGAAATTTTTATATGTTAGTGGGGATTGACGTCTCTAACTTCTATAATTTTTGGAAAATTTAGCTAAAGTAGGTGGGGACTTCCTCAAAGCCTTTCCATGGAATGAATCATGTCCCCAAAAATGAGAGAAATATGTCCACAGGAACCAACACCCTATTAGTAATGTTCCTAGAGATATAACTCAATGTGTGGGCATCAATGAGAATCTAATGCATTTACAGAAGGAGTCTCCAATCTCCACATAGAAGAAAATTCATATGAATATACCTCCTTGGATGCTCGAGTCTCTGAGATGGTGCCTAACTATAATGAAAAATATAGTCAGGATGAAAATGTGGAGAAGGAAATGTTTAATTTTCCAAAGTAAAGGGGTCACTTAATTATTTGGGTTAACATTCTCAATAGATCCACAAGTAATGATGTATTCTGTGTGGAATTAGGAAACGTTCAAGACTCTTTTGGAGGAAAAATTTAGGATTGCAGCCTACAATGTAATGTGTCAGTAATGTTTTGAAGGACAATGAAAATAAATCTGATGTATTGATTCATGATCTCTATGGGGGAAATGATACTCATGAGGAAGTCTCATAAGATGACCCTGGTGAGAAGTTACAGGCTCTTATGTAGTAAAAGAGACACTGACATGTAAAATGTTGGGAAAGTTATCGAGGTAAGGGTGTTGGAGAGTAACTGTTGTGACCATTGTTTGAACATGTGTTTTCTTAATATATTTCATTCCATGTATCTTTATTGTCTCTTGTCGTCTCCCTTTCATGTGTAATTTATTCATTCTAATAAATTTGGGGAACCTGGGTTTTAACCCCGGGTTCCCACCATTTTTCGTTGATCAGCCTTTTGAGCATTACTAATTCTATATTATAACAATGAATGGATAAAAACCATGAAACACAAGAGATCATGAATGCACAAATTATATTATAATATTTATTAAATGATTTATCAAATAACCACTTTATGAGAATAGCATAGAAAATGAATAACTGTCTTTTTAAATAATTTCATCAACTTCATTGATATAATTTTCAATATGATAATGAATGCTTTATTCATAGTCATTAATAATTTCCATCTGTCATCTCATCCTCATGTTCAACTCTTACGTAATGAATATATAATGTAACCATTTTGTTTTCAATATAAATTTCATAATTAACCCAATGAAAAATATTCCATTATATTTCATAAAAAATAAATACTATTGAAAATTGATGAAAAATCATGGGTAATATTGTTCATGGATTCTCGATCATTGATGTTGATATTCAATTACGTGATCATCTTATATCAAAACACATCCCAGTCTACATCATGAAGAATCATTATATATACCAAACTCAAAATTTCAATATATATTTAACAATACCAAATAATTTACGAATATCATTTTCGATTCCATATAACATTCATCAAAATTCATTTTCCATATTTATTTATCACCATTAGTGTTTAATTAGTTAGTGGGACAGATAACCGTGAAAAAGTTTCAATGAATTGTCAATAGTAACTCATTAATTTTTAAAAACATCAAAGCTCAGTTTAATTTCTATGTCTTTTATATTATTTCACCAAATTGGATTTAACATTATCAACTGTTAGACCATTATTACAAACATTGTACAAAAATTGTGAAATTTTTTATAACAAAAAATAATATTTTTGTAATTTTCTTTAATTTTTTTACATTCATATTATAAAAAATATTCCTTATATTTCAGTCACGTTCATCATATATTTTACTAAGAAACACTAATTCCTCAATATAAATAAAGTTATATATATTCATCTAAAACATAATTTATATTTTAATATCTATTTCAAATCAGATAACTCTAATAGAGCCATTATATATGGGGGATTGGAAATTGGATTAGTTTCATGAAATAATTTAATAGTAAATTCCACCACCATATTAACAAAAAAAACTAGGAAAATCATTAGAATATATATAAAAATATTCATATATTACTATAATATCAATAATCTAAATATTATCCTCATTTAAAAAATATGAGAAAAATAAAATTCACATCAATCATTAATCATTTCCTCAGATTTAAGATATGTTAGCATAAACCTGAAATCATTCGTCTATTAAAATTAAGAATCACACTAAAAATTGAATTTAAATTCCACAGATATAAATTTTTTCATATCATGTCAAATTAAAGTAAAATCTTACAACCATAACTAGTTCAATTTCAACGGGTGTCAAGAAAAAATGATTTTCTAGAAATATCCATCTTTTTATAATTGTTGGAGGATTCCTAACCATCTTAGTTTACCAAATACTATCTTTGATATTATTTTTAAAAGATCTACAGATAAGTTAGAATTTTCTTTCTATACTGAAATTATGTATAAATAAAACAATATATAGACCCTGAATCGAACTATAATTTGGAAAAAGATAAATACTTATGAAGTGTTCATATAATCAAATCATTAAATGGACATATATATTCTGGTTTATTGAATTTTTTTTTTCAAACACTTATATTTATAGTCTTTATAATTACCGTCATTCATTATTTTCAAAGGACATGTACGTTAATAATGGACCATTTCATTTGATTTTTGAAATTTTACATCCACCTTCTAAAATTTTGTATTTCCATTACTAGATTTCATTTCTATACAATGATAATCCTAATGACATAAAATACAATAATGAGAAGACATTCATAAATTCATAAAAAAACTCACTAGGATGAGTTATAACCAATTAATTACAATAGGATTATTTACACCACATAAAAATTGGCTACATTGACAATAAAATGCCTCTTTCCTTCTCCCAATATATAATTTATATCATTGTTTTTCAGAAATTGAACAATCTTAAACACAACATTGTTTCCACATTGAGATGTTTTCTCATTGATTTTAAAATTCATTAGAAAAAAATTACCTTAACAAACTTAAATTAATCCCTATTCAAACCTTTTAAATTTATAATTATTACCATCATTTAAATATGGTGAATAACTAGGCCATATGTTATTATTTCCATCATAGGATTCTACAGAGTCTCATATTATTTGTTCAGTTCCAAAAAATTTACATTCCAACTAATTTTAAACATCGGTAAGAGAATAATCCCCAAGGATATGATCCTTAAATCTTTTCCACTTAATTAAAATAAAAATTATCTTTATCTGGGGTATTATAAAGAATAAACATTTACTGATTGAAATCATAATCTAAATGATTAATGGAAGATTTATATTTATTAATAGAAAAACACAAGACATCAAATATTTTTTTATTCAATTATTAACCCCATAAATACCATTATATCGATTACTCCACTGAATGTTTGATGGATTCATTTCATAAAATAATCCACTCAAAAAATGTACCACTTTTAATATTTCAATAGATATATGGTATATATATAGAAATTAATATTTTACATAAGCAAAATTATAAAGAGTAATAAAAATTATATTCCAATTATGACCCTTCTAGGTTCCTGATTTAGACATACATTATCCCCTAATGCCTTTCACATCTTTCATCATGTATCTATTACCAACAAACGAATCTTGAATATATATGGTTTAAATTATGTTGCAAGGAAACCCTTCATGTATTCTCTATATAATATAATCCATTGAATCATATCAGTTAAAGTAATATTATTTTCAAAATCCAATCCTCAATTTTTTTTAAAATACATTATCTAATTCTGACTATATCATCCTTTTAGATAAACACCATATAATTACATTATTTATAACATGGGTTTCAATTTAGTTTAAAATGAGAATAACTTTTCTTAATCATTTTATTGATTTTTGGAAAAAAAAACATATATTTAAATATCTCATATTATAGAATGTAGGGACAACCCCTAAATATCTCATTTTTCTACAATAATAACGTACTTAAATTTAAATGCTAATTATGTTAAATTATTATTATTATTTTATGTTTAATCCATAAAAAAAAATTTAAACCCTGATATTCTTCCTCCTCATGTATTACACATTTGTAAAAAAATTTAAAAAATATATGAAGAAATATTTATATAAGAAATATAAAATGATTGAATCCAATTATTCCATTTTAAAAATCAGGTAAACTAGTAATAATATTTATTCTTTTTATATAATAAACATTGAACTCAAATGTTTATTTTATTACAGATAAAATGTGAATTGTCTACAAAATATTTCCCAAAGACATATCCTAATAATTATAAATAGAAAAATAATAAAAATGAATCACTCATATAAAACATTGGAACTCCTAAAAATACATTCATGAAAAAAACAGAACATTAACCCTGAAATGCGTCATAAATATTCCTTTAATTGTTGACTCATTTTTTACTATTGGAAATAAAATGAATTCCCAACAATGAAATTTCTATGATTAGAATATTCATTTATGTTACATGGATCATCATAATTATATCACTCTAATAATAAATCCTATATCTACACTATCAAATAAAATAACTAAAATATTTTAATCCAACACATATTACTCAAATAAAAAAATCATTACTAAATTAATTTAGGAGATATACTAGGTTCACCCATAATAATAATAATATCCAAGGACCTATGAATACATAAATCCCAAAATAACTTTCAGTTCTATCATAAAATATAATAATTTTTTTGTTGTCACATATGAAGATTCATATTTAGGCTTCGTGTCAAAAAATGTGTACCAAAAACTAGACTCTTTTATAAATCATTAAAAAAGAATGTAAAATAATGATAAATAAGATATCCATTTAAAATTCAAAAAACATGTGGATGAATCCTTTTGAAGAACTATGGTCAGTACAAAAGGTATCTCCCATTATGATGTATATAATTAGTAACCATTCCTTCCCCATTTTAGTAAAAATTTACTAAATGAATTATTCAAATACATTAAAAATATTTCTTTAAAATTTAATAATAGAAAATCAATCATGACATAAAGTGAAATCGAACAAATAATATTGTATATTTATATAAGGCCTATAAATTTTATGGAACATTGAAATAGAGGGAAAAAGAAAGAAAAACATTGAGAATTATATAATAAGTATCTTATGTTAAATCTATATCATAAAGTCGGGATCAAAATGGATATTATTAAACTACTATAAAATAAAATTTTATTACTGTTATAATTTCTTAATAACCATTTTGATGTGTATTTCTTATTTTTATTAATATTATTTAATGTATTTTCCTAATTTAGTAGATATTAAATATATTATGTTCATGTTGAATATTTTGAGGATGTGAGTTGATTATCTTGAAACATTTTTTTAGGATTACCATGGTCAAAAGGATTATAGTTCCAAAATTTGTAGAATATTAATCATGAAAAATTATAATTTTTATACAAAAACTAAAATTTTGTAACCATACATGGAATAATTAAATGAAAATTTAATCACATCTCTTTATAGAGGTGGTATACCCCAAGTAAACATGGTAAATTTTTTAATTTATAATCAATTGATATGTTAAAAAGGTAATAAAAAAATAAAATACCATAAAAATAGTTAGTTATTTACTATCATATATATTAATTAAATATATAATAATAACCATCATTGTCTTTTTTTATGAAGAAAAACATGTAGCTTCCTGGAGGTGGTAGTACTAACACACACATGCTTTATGACTTCATTTCCCATTGTCTTAAAATGAACAATGAAAAGGGTTTCACCATTATAATAATAATTTTTTTTAATTTTTATAGAATTTATCTAAATATTTTTATAGGTTGATGGAATATTTAATTTTTATATAATAATAAATAAACATGAATCGCTTGGGGAACAATTGGACCACTTCTTTAAAAGACAACCAATGGATAACACCATAAAGATTCATTGATTGGTCTATTATTCAATACATGGATTATAGTACAAGATCATGTATCATGGTAGGGTATTTGGTATATTAATTCATGAGATTACGATTATGAAAACTCTGAATAAGAGTAGAGTGGGTGTGTTGTATTATCATTTGGAAACATTTTTTTTTCATATTTACGATTCATAATGGGAAAATGAAATTTAAATCATTAATAATTTTTTAACTCCTCATTCTAAATATGTAATACATTTCTAAAAGATTAAATTTTGAGAGTTTCCATTATTTTTTTAATATAAGAACATAAAATGTAGTGAAATAACTATTTTACAAAATTGTTTTCTTATGCATAAAAATAAAACTATTACCAAAACCCAATTTCATTTATATATCTCCCTATTAGTAAAAATACACACTGATTGTAAAAATTTTACTTATGGTCATAGACATGTATTGAAATGAAATGAATTTTAAAAATATCTCCAATTATTTTATCATTTCACTGCTTCTTGAATTCTATTTTCTATCCCCTAAGATAATGGTTGGGTTTTTTAATGTCTTGAATCCCCCTAATTGAGTTTTATTATACTAGATTAGTGTTAGTTAATATTTACATAATAAAAATTAAAAATACTATATGTTTATATCATTCATTTCAATTTGTAAAATAAATATTTTATATTATTGTAAACAAATGGTTAAGAAAGAATAAAATGAGGGTTGTTTTATTGGCGTGTAATTTTAAGAACACAATTCATCCCCTCCCCCCAATTAAGTAATTATATTTCACCACTAAAAAAAAAATTTCCCTATGTTTATCCTTATAAATTATATTATCTATCCATACACTTCATAAAACCACATAGAATACTACGCAAAATTTTGGATACGTTGACACATAATTAATTGGTATAGAATTCCAAACTAGTATGGTCTTTATAACATCTAATTTTTTTGATTATATTAATATATTTAGAAGTATTAAATAATTATAATAAATCATAAAATTTAATTAACATGTTTATACTTTTCAATAAAATATTTTATTAATAAAATATTGGTGGATTCATAATAATTCATTCCTAAAGTCATATTTATATATTATTAGCTCAAAACCGATATAAATAGTGATAAAATATTTTGATAATTATAAATTTTGATGAATATTGAAAAAATATATTATATTTATATTTTAATTAATATTTGATTTTCATAAATAATAAGTTTCATTAATTTACATTTTTTATTTAATATTACTTTTTTAACAAAATATACAAGTAAAAATTGCATGATATAAGTGAGTAATTGATTTCATCTATGAAAAAATTATCATAACATCCATGGAATAGATATAGAACATGAAAAAATTAAAACAAAAAATAAATATTTATAAATATATATATATCACATATATTTATTAACTTATAAAAATTTTATCTATGAGTAATGATGGATACATTCCAAAGGAAAAATATTTAAATCAATTTTAATGATTTTACAAAAAAAAATATTATATTTAAAATATTGATAAATGGATTTCTAATGAATATAATATTAGAATATATAATTATATAAATATGAATAAGGTTATTATAATGTTTTTTAATAAATCTATTTTCACTATATAAATAATACATATTCGTATTAGTCATATTATCAAAATATAATATGATTTTCGAGACTCAATTTACTATTATAGAGTTATAATATTTCATCATTAATAGTATTAATCTATGTAGGGACTATTCAATTATATTTCAATATTATGATATGTTTCATCAGGATATTTTGGGAAGTATCATTTCTTCAAAAAAAATCCAATTTTTAGTTATATATAATATATTCTAGTATTCAATGATTAAAATTTTTAGTCTCTATTTTAAAACTTTTTTCCTCCATATATATATTCATTATTTCATTAAAAAAATTTATTTTAATTTATTTTTAAATTTTAAAAATTATTTACTAATATAAAACACATTTGTTTCATTGATTATATAAAAAATTAAATATAATAAATCTTATATTTATTTGGATTAATTTAACCCATGAAAAATAAGAATAATGTATTTTCTTAATTCTTATTAGTATATAATATTTTCCTCTTTATCTTTATTATATATTAATATTTTTATGTAGTTACATATTTTAATTATTAGTATGTTTTTAATTCAATATTAAATTTAAAAATTAATGTTTTAACCTTTTAAATTTATTCTTTATTCAAAAAATTAATTTATTTTAAAAATATATTACAAATTAATTAAGGAAACTATATTTAAAATTTCATTTCTAATCACCTAAAAATACATCAATTATACATCATCCATGAATGTTGGTTTTCTTATTGAATATGAATAAAAAAAATTTTTTTATGGTTTGAAACATTTTTTATATTTCTTTCCGTAGGAAAAATAATTCTAAAATAGTTTTAATCTAATACAATATCAAAAGTCAATATGTATAACTT
This sequence comes from Viscum album, assembly GCA_963277665.1. Lineage (NCBI taxonomy): Eukaryota > Viridiplantae > Streptophyta > Magnoliopsida > Santalales > Viscaceae > Viscum > Viscum album. The sequence goes on from OY728126.1 coordinate 957,422,596, forward strand.
TATTTGCATGGGTTAATTATCACTTAAAAAGACACAAAAAAACATGAATCTATCATCTTATCAAGGGATGACCACTGATTATAAATATCTCTAATGTATGTGATAATGATATATATCTCATCATATAACTTATATAAGGAATTAAAGTTTATTCTATTTTACTTTTTTATGGGACATGAATATTTATTATGATCTGACAACACCATATGATGACGAAGCATGGTATGATTTTCTAACCATTTTTATGTTTACCAATACAATGATATAAAATATTTTTTTTTATTAAATTTATATTATGATGTCATGGAATACATTGTGTAGTCCATAATATATTTTTTCTGGTTTACATTTCAATTTTTTAATCTATTATTTCAGTGTAATTCTTCTTGATGAATATTGATTATTTTGTGAACATATTGTAATGTATTACGTGTTAAAATTATTTTTAAAAGTTAGAATAAATGATCTCTAAAAGATAAATTTTACCTTATAAATTTTCTATTAATTTAGAAATATCTGCAATAATTTAACACGTGAATCTCTTCTTTGATTAACTAGCTCCTAGGATCATGGACCATTGATTTATAATTATCACTAAATATAATCAAGGAAACTCCATCCTATAAGGGTGTATATATATATATATATATTATATTTATCCTAATTATTATGTAAGATAATCTATTTGTTACAGTAAAATAGATAATTTTTTTGATATAGGGAGAGAATTTAATAAAAACAATTAGTGTAATGAAGTTATAATTCCAATAAAATTTATTTCACACAAAATTTTGAAATTGAGAGAAAATTATTAATTCAATATGAAGGATATTATATTTTATCCAAATTTTTATTAACCTTGTCTTTTATATATAAATAATTCCCATTCATTATTTGTTTTCATAACATTTTTTTATAATCTCTATGATAAAACACATTCACCCCATATGAAAAAAATAACTTTTTTAATGATAATTATATATGAAGTAAAACATCACTCCATAAATTAAAAAAAACAATTATAATGGAACAATAAATAAAAGTAAAAAATAAAATTAGAATTTGAAATTCATTGTTTTAATAATCTATTATAATTAGTTCACATATATTAAAATTATTAAAATAAAATATTTTAGTATAATTATGATTGTAATTTTATAATTGACATCTTGAAAAGACTTATTTAAAATTATGTTAATTATATGGGTTTGAAATGAGAGATATATAAAACAATATTAAGATGTATATTACAGTTAGAATAATAATTTACCATCCAAATTGTAACTGATCACTAGAATTGCAACTACCCAATATACATTAGAAAATTTTTTATATGTAATATTTTTTGAAAATGTATTTAGTAAATAGAAATTTTTTAATTACTCTAATACAATTTAAAAAATATAAGATATAAAATAAATTTAAATATCATTTTATTATAATGTATTTTTTTATGTATATTATTATAACATTAATTTCATTGTGATATTATAAATATTAGATTTAGCTTCTATAAAATCCAAATTATATTAACATGTACATCATTATAAGGGTTGGTTTGAAATTATTCTATTATTGTAACATTGTAATTTTTTTAAAAACATTTCCTTCATGAATAGTATGAAATATAAATTTTCGATATAATATATGATTTATAACATCATACTATTTTCAAAATTACATTTTCACATATTGAAAATTTTAAATTTTTTTGAAGGATTAAAAATGTAGATTAATTAATTTGAAGGGTAGTGTACTATATTTTTTTACAATAAAAATAAATTTATTGTATTTAAGTTATATATTATTATAAATAAAAACTATTTACGATTAATAATGTTGAATTAAATATATGAAGAAACAGTTTGATAATGTATTTTTATAACTAAATATAATGTTTTTTTATTAATAAACTCTAATATGTAAAATGAATCATATATAATCAATCTATTAAACAATAATAATTGTGTAATCAATATTTTATTCAAAAACTATAACCATCTTCAATAATACATAAAACCCATAATCAACACTCTCCACATCATATTAAAATTTATTTTATATTCTATATATAATTATAATATCTCATGATAAAATCATACCCATGGTTAGGATGACCTCGTCTAATATAAATACCACTCATGGATGTAATAAGGTGAACGACTAATGAGGTGGGTAGAATACATTGTATTCCATTCAAATTCCAACCCATGAATTTTCATTCATTCCATTACAAAAAATTAAATCATAATTCATTTTATAAAAAGTAAAATAATAATCTCATTATACTATATTGATTTTATAAAATAAAATGTTTTACTTTTTTTCATATTTCACAATTAAAAACTACACCGAAGAATATACCAATTATGTAAGTGATAAAAATTTTCATTAACTGCATTAATTTCATGATAAAAATTGTTAATTAAATATAATAGTTTCTATTATCATAAATTTATAATAATTCATTATTATATTTTTTAAAATATATATATCAAAATTTGTAATTAAATCTGTTAAAAACAAGATAACAGAAACATATAACATAATATAGTACAATTTAAGACTATAAATTTATCGTGGAACATATATTACACTAAGAATAATTTATCATAATTACCTTTACTTATCATATTATTATAAAACAAATTTTCAATGGCCAATGAAAATTGTTATTTTAACTACAAGATATCTGATCTATCGATAGTGATAATTGAATCATCTATGTGGAAAAAATGATTCAGCAACATGAATAAAATATGAGTTTATATAAATTATTAAAATTGGAAAAAATAATAAAATTGAATATTTTTTAAATAATAATATTTTAAAATAAACTAATCAAGCATTTAATCATGCTTTTGAATATTGTTAGATCTCAATGTATTATATTCTCCTCTAATATCTCCCATTTTTAGTTTTTGTATTTCTCTCCATATCATTTTTAAAATATTTTTATTTTTTTAATACACTTAATTAATTCATTATATTATTATAGAATTTGGGGGATTTAATATTTTTTTAAATCTCTTACATTAATCCTAGGTCAGAGTAGATAATTTCATGGAGGTTTTCTCTTCTAAAAATCCCTTCATTTTATTTTTTTAGATTTTTAAATGAAAGGAAATATATTATATATCATCACTAAAGATACATTGCCATATTCCTCAATATATCCACGTTATTTTTTTTACCCCATTTATATAAACATTATATAGGTTCAAAAAAATATCATATATTATTTTTTATGAAAATATCTCAATTCACCTCACTCCTCTTTAGAAAATATACGTCTCCCACATATATTTTTATTCTATTTAATATAATACCCACCATCGGAAAAATTTCTAATATCCTTTTAATTAAATATTTTATTGAGATAAATTGTTTACAGAGGTTGTCTGATCATGTCATTCATGTAATGTTGTAATATATGCCTCATGGAAAAGATTCATGTGTATACTTATTTTTTAAAATAGATATCCAAGAAATTTTCTTCCCTGATTTTCAAACATAATAATTATTTAAAAAACATTCTCTACTCTAGTTTGTCTGAAATTATTATGAAATGATTTTTTATGATTACTAATTTCGTTTTATAAATATTTTTGTAAAGTGAATATATATCAAAATCCATTCAAGAATATTTATTATATTTTTATTTTTTTCCTTCAGTAGTATTGTCCTATTTTACTTTTTATTTTCTTCCCTTGGAATTATATTATTTTAATTTAATACAATTTCAGATATGTTCATTCTATTTCTATATTCTCCTCTTTATAAAAATGATTATGATTCTTATTTGGAAACCACTCATCTAGATACTTCATAATAATATACATAATGGTAAATTCATTTGAAATAACTATTTTTATAATTCATCTAATTTGTTTCATGAATGAATAAAATACCATTTTCTATTTTCTTTGGTAATTAATGTATAATTTACAATTCAATAACTGTTTTGTGGTAATATTTTACCATAAGTTATCACTATAAATCATTTTACGAAGATTACATCCATCCTTATATTTCACTAAAATTAATATATACCAACTTTATATATGTTATTTTTTCAGGGAATTTCCTATTCATTAGAAAAAAATACGAGCTACACCATAATTAAATTAAGAGACCCTTAATTTGAAAACTATATTACATAATTTGATGCTGATTTGTAACCCATTTTATATTGAGGGGTTATGTCTCCTTGTATTCATTATTGGTTGTTTATATGTAACAAACATATACATATACATATGACGATGTATTCGATGGGTCAAGAATTATATATCCCATTAATGAAATTTTAAATTATCATACATCAATTGATGATATTAATTGTGATGGTCTCATGAGAATAAAAAATTGTGTTATAGCACATGGGATGTGATTATAGAATTCTATGTAATTATTCATTATTACTTATAACTGTCATTGTTATGTGGCTAAATTTTATATTCCAATAGAATACTTCTAATCAAATCATTCTTATACAATTATTTTTATGATTTCTGATTTCTATATTTCATAAAGAGATGTCTTACTTGATGATCTCATGGTATTTAATATCATCATTCCTTGTTTGTGTATTATTCCAAATTCTTTTTTACATTATGATCACATGATATGTTATGTGAATTATTTAGGTACATGTTGGTCAAAGTATTATGGATTAATATTGACAGGTATGTTAAATGTATTTTTTTCATCAACCATTCTTTAAATTATTCAACCTAGTGATCATTTTATGTACCGTCTCCCAGAATAGACCACTCGTCCCCTGGTACCATAAGGTAGTAAAGTATCTATTTTCATTATTAGTATGAGATACCTTCGCCCTAGTAAAATAAGGAAATAATGTATCTATAGATAGAGAACCTGCAAGATGATATGACAACATAGTACCATCTCTATCTTCACAATGAGTACGAATGACCCACACCCTGGAATAAAAGGGGAGTACCATCTCCATGTATAGAGGACCCATATGCTGATATGAAATTAGAGTACTATATTTATATACATAATAATAATGATAGACCATGACCCTTTTATTATAGGGGAGTATCGTTAAAATGGATAGTGAACCCAAACACTAATATCAACGTAGAGTTCTATATCTATATAAACTCTTTAATGAACATGGCCAATCACTACCAAAGTCAATTAGCACCGAAAGAAATTTTATTATTTGAAAATATAACATCATATCTCAAGGTACACTATGAAGTCCACCACAATGATAAAAGTTCAAAAAAAACAGAGGATAGGCCACTTGTGGGCCAAATTATGTGTCCAAAAAAATATGGGACATAGAACATTCATAAGGAGGTACATGATGCGTATGGGGTCTAAATGGTGTATAAAACATGTTCACTCACTATCCATATCCTCTATAGCACACGGAATGGATTACATGAAATTAAAGAAAGCATGTATGGGTACAAAATGATGTGTATCAACTAAAATAACAACGGATCCACGAGGCTCATCATCGGTCAGAGTGGAGAAAAAGTCAAACCAAAAATATTTATTTTCCAATATATATGAATGGATAAACAGATCATTCCATTTTTATTACTATGTAAAAAATAACTGGATATGATTTTCAAATACACTAAACAAAAACCCAATTAAAGGAACATGTTCCACCACATCTCTATTGAATTGTATTTCATGGTATCGAAACAAAAAAAAACATGAATAAAATAACCTATTCAGGTATAGAACTGTCGTTCTCTATATCAGGATAATAATTACTCATATGGATCATCTTTCAAACATCATATGATAGTAAATTATAGATAATATATTCTATAATAAAATTATTATTAATAATAATTTAATTATTTTTTGTTACTCCACAAACCCGAGCCATGAGCCCAAATTAAATGTCCAGCATTTTTCATGAATTAAATACCACATTGATATGATCACAATTCTACATGAGAAAAGTATATATGACAAAATATGATGATGATACAGTTGATAAATTTATTCAATAATAAATTCAACAATAAAAATAATATAATTATTATATATAAACAAAAAGGAGTAGGTTTGGCATGTGCCATACACTTCCCTGCAAATAAAACATGCCTTAGTTAGACACCTCATCATCTCTATTTTCTTTTCTCATAAATAATAATTGATTAAAATATATAATTAAAATATAATTATTTTTATAAATGATAATAATAGTTATATTATGTAAACCAACATACCATAGGGTCACCCCCTATTGAATTATTCATAAAAAACAAAATTTTATTTCCATTCAAAACATAAATGAAATTTTCTATGTCTAAAAACATGAAAATATTTTTATCCTTTGTTAAATTTTATACATTTTATTTTATTAAAAACTCAAATACAATTATTAATATTATTATTGTTATTAAAAATAATAGCAACACCTGAAGTGGTGACCACACCCCATCACATCATCAATTAATTATATTTGGCCACCATCATATCCATTAGGATTAGCCACCACCATGAGACCATGGGCATTGCATTAACTCAAAACCAATATAATCACACCAAAAGTAATCATCATGCATCATCATAGAAAATAATGATCCATGATTAAATCTCCAACCCCCTATGATTGATTTTTGTCCTCCTTTGAATTTGATCAAAAACCCAAACCCAATGTACCGATCTTCTCCATTCATAGAAAACCATCATACTCATTCATTATTTTTTCTATAAAAAATTGGTCCCCATGTCGTTCATGCTACCAAAACAAATATTGGGGTTTTACTATGCTCGAATCCTCCCATCAATGTTGAGATCTGACAATGTTGGCCAATGGTGAATAACATGATGAATTGAGAGGAGGAAAACAATAGAAAAGAGTGAATCATAATTGAAAAAGAATTACTAGCCATTTATTGTATAAACATGGTGATAAAATGTGAAATTGAGGAAAAATCTTTATCAGAGTAATAAAATCAATAAATTGGGGGGCTCATTTGAATCAAACAACTATGCATATAAAATGAATTTGTAAATTGATTTATTAGACTTTTAACTAGAATATGTGAAATGGAAAAATGAAGATTTGTATCATTCTTATGTATCAATCATGGTTGAAGGACATATCTTCTATAGTTGAAGTTTTTGATCACTTTACATCCTATGTTCCTCTCATTGTAATCCTCATTCTGATTGTTATTCAATGTTCTATGTTGATGAGTTAATAAAGAACAATATCTTAATAATCTTAGATATAGGAATGGTTATGTGGATAACCCTTGAAACCCCTTAATATGTTGTTTTTTAAAGTCATTAATTATGTTTTTTAAAAAAATTAATAAAAAATCATTTATTTATTTTAATTTTATGTACCCACCAAATGTCGTCTCATATAAACATCCCACACATAGAAATATTAGGTTCAAACAATGGGAAAATCCGTGATTCAATTACATCTATGGTACTATATTTCCAATCAGATAATCATTTTGTTACATATTTCTATTTTTCATGAAAAATAAATTCCCATGATATAATATATATTACATAATTTTATAAAATTAATTCTTGACTCACCGTGACTCAGAACCAGTCGTCGTCTCAATTCGTAGCTCTGAAAATATTCAACAACATATTCCAAATACATACAATAAAAGAATAGAGTCTCTATCATTAGTGATTGTATACATTTTGATAATTACTATTTAATGTTTGTCTACCAAAACAGATTTCTTCTCTTTGTGGAAATAGTAGGGAATATGTGTGAAAGAGCATTAATATTGTTCCCCTAAAAGTGAAATGTTAAGGATGAAAATGTCATATTAATTTATGAAAATAAATATAATTTCATATATATACATAATATTCATTTATGTTTTCTCAATTTACTTCCTTGTAATGTATAATTGAAAAAATAATCACATCGTTTTGTGAGACAGTAGTTCTCCATCAAAATGAGTGATGCAATCATATTTTAAATGGAATTAAATATAAGATTGTATATGATATATTATAATTCAACAACTATGTAGATATGATAAATATTTCATATGTATTAAATATATAACTATATACTATCCTAATACGTGTTGGTTTAAAATAAGTTTCATCATTTGGTGTCGCGGTAATATGCAGGTTAACACAATTGATGATTTTGTTTCCCATTGGATGGAGTAGGATATGGTCAAATACAATTACATATAAATAATTATATATTATAATATTTTCAATAATAATGATATAATATAGGTTATTTTAAGACCTTATTGAAGGTAGAAAATGAAATAATAAAATAGGTTTTTTAATCCAACTACCTTATCTTTGAGAAAAGTCTATTGGATCTCCTCATATGGACAACATTAATTGTATTTTTGAAATACCATAAAAACAAATATATGGATATGAATGTTGGGTATAGATTTATCTAGGTTTTGGGTGATCTAAATGAATTTAAATGGTTAAATATGTTAATTAATTGAGTGAACTATTATAATTGGGGACATGGCACACATAATTTTTTTGAAAACAATAAAGTGTACCATCATTTTATAAAAATATAAGTGCTCCAAATTTTCCATTATAGATACTTATAGATTATATGTTATAAATATGGTCATAAAATGGGTTTGGGACATGTTTTAGATCATTTTAAACTCTATCCTTCTTAGTTTATAGATTTGGTTAACCCATTTTTTCCTTTAACAATGGTAATTCGTATTTTAGGGTTTTTAGTTTTCATTATGGTAAAAAATAATTAACGATATTATATAATATAATTTATTTTATTACATATATGGAATCTACTTTTCCAAATTCAATTCATATACGTTACAAAATTCAATGTAAAATTAAACCTGTATAGGTAAGGAAAAAGTGGTTTTTGAAAGATAAAAAATTACAAAATTGAATAATATTTTTATATTAACATAAAATATTAAATTAATTAAAAATTAAAAATATTGATTAATAAATAAAATAATGAACTAATATTACTTTTACAGACTAATTTAAATTAACGTTTTTTTGTACAATTTTTAACCCAATTTGATGCCTTAAAAACATGTATTTTTTACTATTCATCAAAAAAATAATCATTTAAGGAATATTCCAAATAATAACCCATATATTATTTTGGTGTTATGATTAAAAAATGATATTAATTTGGTGAAATAATTTTTTTAAAAAATAAATTTTAAAATAACGTCTAAAAAGGGGATGAATCCATTTTCATTTAAAAAATACTTTTTCAAAAAACATTTCTTTTTTCTTACAATAGAAATACTATTTGTTTCTAATAAATAGATATTATTTAATTTTATATACCTGATTAAACATATTAATTATCATAATTTAATTATTCTTATTAATACATACAAACATAAGTTGTAGGTATTGACATCCACATCCAAAAAATCATATTTTAATAGAGTATTATATTTTATTCAAATCCATTAATGTATGAATTAAAGATATCAATGACATTGAATTTATTAAAAAATATATGTATCGTAAATTCTTGGGGGTGTTAAATTATCATCTAATATTGGTGCAACATTTCCTATACACTATCAATCAAAATTTTATTCTTTTAAAACATTGGGGTTTTAAATACCACTTCACTTAAATATATTTTTCCCTATAAATTTAATCATTTTATCAATAATTAGGGAATAAAAATTTTAGAATCCCTTTTCTTATAAATCCACATCATCAAATAAGGTAAAAAATATCCCCTTCATTAGAGAGAAAATGATGTACAAAAGTCATCTAGAAAACATGTAATAGGATACAAAATATCATAGAAATTGATCAATGTTGTGATATATACATTGATTAAAAGTGTAAATAATCATTAATAATGAATGATATAATATATGAAATGAATGATAATTGAAAATGAAATTTCTAGGGCCTCCAAAAAAAATATTTGATTACTTATAATACAATTATAATCATAAAACATGAAGGTAATAAGATTACATAATATTCATGGTCCTATTTCCCAACGTTGTGGAATTTCATTGACGTCATGACTATGAACATAAAGAACTACACATAGATGATATCTATCCATATAATAATCCAAACTTCATCATAGTTTTGTGATTCGATCAATGTAAACATCCTCTCTTACTCAATGAAATGAATATCCAAAATCTAATTTTCATGCATGATGCACTGAAATTATCTTTTAACATATCATAAATTCCATAAAGGAGTGAAAACCCATTCCTTATATACCTATATATATTCCAACTCTGATATAATTATCATTAGATATCCAATATAATACATGAATTTCTAAACCACAATAGTATAACAAATAATTTCTGATTAAAATTTTCTATCAAACATTTTAAGTAAGAATAATAATATGTTGACCAATATATCATATAGGAATGTGGTAGGAACAATTCCATTTTTTCTCATCAGTTGTGGGTCCAAGCATTATGGACTTACTAGATGTGATGGGTTCTCACCCAACATGTGAGTTCTCCTTTTCTATAACCATATTAACATAATTCCAATAACATTATGAATGTGTAATAACCCATAATTAAATTATCATAAATGAGAAAATAAACCCTCATAGAAACCAATTCCTTAAAATATATTCCCCAAAATTGCAGGGTCATTTTTCCTTATATATATTTTTCACTAAAAGATATCCTAAACCAATGTGTTATATTTCCATAAATTTAACCCAATATTTCCTTAATCATTATTGAATTCCATCACATAAAACTAAAAATGGGGCTTTTACGTCAGTGAACTTATAACAAAGATTAATCTTATAAACCAATGTTGGTATCTATATGTCATATGTTAGTGAAGGACAATATGCTTCAAACATATGCATAATCCGTAAACGTCTCATGATTTATATAACTAAAACAACATTACCAAAAATACTTCTATAAAATATTTATTGAATCTCAATGTGTATATACTTATACAGTTTTATATCAACGTTGAACCTCACTATGTATAGGGTTTATCTTTTAGAAGAGAGAGTTGATAGGGATAGTTTATAACATCCCAACATTTATTAAAAATAATAATAACTATGTCCAAATGATGAAATTTATTTCCTTCCATCATTCTCTTAATTTTTACTCAGTATTTCATTGTATTATTCCCTTCACTTCCACACAAAAAACATTTTTATATTAATTAATGAATCATTCTAGTGTGTTTATTTCTATGTTTTTAAATAAATAAAAATTGACTCATATTTCGTCCATATTCTCCACTACAAAACAATTAGTGAACTATGTATATCTCTTCTTCAGTTTTTTTGAGAGTTGCTTATGTTATTGGTTATTAATAAAATTTTACAAAAACAAATTATGAATGATCACAAAATCATTCACTCCATTCATTATACCGTTTGGTATCACTTTTTCACCACACTATCCAGAATATTTAATTTTAACATGATTCGCCAAGGTTCAATAACGTTAATTAATCAAAACCAAAAATCATATTGTGAGAATCAATATTCATGGTGCGAAACCACATAATTATGAAAAAGAACATATGATGTTTTTAAATCATTACACATTCAATTCAGTTTAGTAATCCTTGTGTCCAATTTTTTTTATTAATTGTCACTATATATTCAAATATTTTATAATACTTTTTATAAACAAAATTAATTATCTATGGAATATCACCGAATAGTGTAAAACCATGTGCATAGTATGATTTTTTGTCAAGTAATAAGAAATTATTAGGTCCTGACCAATGAGCCTTTTCCATGTTTATTACCCCTATATACCCATTTTTTATAACAATGTTCACATTAAGTATCCATAAATGTATGTATAGTTTTGAAAACCCACATAATCTCTACATTACCTTAACATTTTTATGATATTTAAAACTTTTTATCAATATTTATCCTAGTTTTATGATCCCTAATCACTTTTTTTAGTATAGTACCAAATGAATCTGTTAAACCATTTACAATACAAAATGAATCAAACCCAACACTAGTATTTTATAGTCGGTGGTTTCATTATTACGTTGGCACTTGATATAATTGAACACATCAGAAATGATTGATTAGATTAGTAGCCTATTTGAACTATATACATATATGATAAACATGTAAATTTGAAAAACATACAACATTATATTTTTTAAAATATAATTATTCCCGCTATAATATACTTGAATATTATTCATAGATCAAATCTTGAATTCTTATGAAAATAATCAAAATAAGGGTGACCTCAATTCATTGTATGGTTTAGGTAGAACTAACGTTAACTTCAATAAAAATGAATATTCGACATATAAAATTAAGAAACTAAATTAAATTCCATTTAAACAACATGCATGAATTTTTTTTTGGAATGTATTGACTTATATAGAACGTTATATGACTAAAAATCAATAAAATTTCTAGAACGTGAATATTATGAATAGATAAATGATATTAAATTTGAAAATTCATGTATATGACTAAACATTCAATTTGATTATTTATCTATGAATTAAATTCATAATTATCAGACTCCATGATCCTAGGAATCATGATAACTATACTATCAAGGCCATTTATAAAACAATTTAATACAAGTTTTAGTTACACACAATAAACACCATTTAAATAAATCTATCCAAATGATTCATATAAAGAGACAACTATTGTAGAGAGAGTATATTTATAATAGGACCACCCCCATCACTACATGATCAAAACATTTTTCATATATCAAATTTTAAAATTAATTCATGAACAATATTCCTTAAAAATAAAAATCTATATTGATTGAATAATATAGATTATCAATATTTCTATAAAAAATAAAAAATTATTTAAATTAAAAGTCATTTTTTGAAATTATATAATTTTTAATCAATAAATATATCAAGAATCAATAATATGGATAATTAGGTGAAATTTAATTTCCAACACACACTAGAAACAAAAAATTTGATGGGAAAGTGATTTACTATAGAGATGATCCATAGAAGTCAATGTCAATACATTCCTTATTCAAACTGATCAATAAATTTGAAATTCAAAATAAAATATATTCAAAAAATATAATAATATGATAACAAATATATATATTCATAAAATACATCGTTATATTTATTTGTGAGATTTTGTGATTTATAACGTGTTACAACTTTTTATGAGCTGGTATTGTAACAACCACAACCCCATTAACCCGAATTCGGTTGTTGTTTTATTACAATGGAATAGATACAATAGATCACATCACCAAGGATCGATCTCTTTAGAATTATTGAAGATCCAATAAATATAAATTGTTTACTAATTATATTGGTAAATAAACATACATCGTAGAAAAAGAAGACAATCCACTTCCTCAAAATTTATTCAACGGTTTCATATCCATATACAGGGAAAGGAAAAAATTAATGGTGTGATATAAACCACTCAGTAAGGTTTACATCAATCAGTATTAAATGAAACCAATTCAATAAGGCATAATTTCATGGAAAATAATGAAAAAATTAATGCAATCAATATAATATTATTGAAAATGAATCCAAATATTCTATCAAAGTGAAAATATCATGGAATGTAAAAACTAAATGATGAAAAATTATCAGTTAAAAGATTTTATTAATCCAGAACTTGAACCATTATATCGTTAATATGGTTTAATTATGTGGGTTGAAACATGTGTGATTTTACATTGAAATAAGCACGAAGAGTTTATTTCCCTCAATTTTGTCTCATGATATATGTAACTGCATAGAGGGGATATAACAGGACCCACACATCACTAAAAGTCCAAATATTTCTCCAAAAATATATTTAATTCATGAAAAAATATATTACCAAAATATCATTATTGAGTAGAGTATAATGATTTATCAATATTTCAACAATTAATATAAACACTATATGAAAAAATAGAATACGGTTAGGATAATAATCATATCCATGATATAATATAATTATAATATTTAAGTGGAATATAATTCGAAATAAATTTTTTTCTCAAGGAGGTAGTAGATAAACTATATAGAAAATATTTGGTTCACAATTCCATGCAAGTCTTAGTGAAATGGTCATTGAGATGAAGCCCCATACCTTATGTCTACATGCATTCTACACTTGATATTAATATTTATGATAATAAAATTGAAATAATTAATTAATTAATTAAGAACATTTTAAAAATGTAGTTGATTTTTAATAATAAAATTAGGTTCATTTGTGAACTTTTGATAATTTATAAGACACAATTATATAATATGGGAGTGTTCGTTTCCTTGGTTTTCGTGATCACTATACATATATACATGATTGAAAATCATATAAAAAGGGAATAGTTGTCCAAAATTGAAATTTTATGTTATTATTGAATATAAAGAACACGTTATTTTTATATATTTCATTCTAATATATTGTTTTAGGATGAATAATTTGATGAAATGTTACTGATAATATTTTAGATTATTTTGGTGTTTTTTATCATCACTAACTAGTTTTGTTTTATTAATAAATATGTTGTATACATAATAGTTATGGAACATCAAATAATCTATTATAAACATTTAATAACTTCATATTAACCATTATAATGGATTTAATTCTTTCACTGAAAGAGGTAATGGAAATGAAAATGCATCATCCACGATGGCTGTAAATCGACACATCACGGAAGGCATTTTGAATTTTTAGAAAAAAGGGATACAATAAGGTGATTAATGATTAATATTACGTTAAAATAAAAATATTATATAATAAATAAGATAATTTATTTATCATTACTGTTTGGATAAGGGAGGATATGTAATAATAATAAAAGGGAAAAAGTAAAGAATATAAAAGGGAGGGGTTAATGTTTTTATCTCTTGAATTCTTCTCCTTGAGAACCGCCTAAAGGGAATTGGGTTTGATCATTTATTGAGATCAAATTATATCGGAAAAGGGTAAATACATGGTATGATTATTAGGATGTAATTGTATAATATTAAAGGAATTACATGTGTGAGGAGTTTCGATAGTATTTATTTTGTATGAAAGGGGTGTTTTCTATTAATTTTAATCATTTGTTAAAATATTTTGTTTCAATAAAATAAATTATATTGATTCTTCATACTATACATAGAAAATAATACATGCGTGTTAGAACCAGTTGTTCTTAAATCATGCATAATTTTTAATTTCATGATTTTGAATTATTATTTAAATATCTTAAGTTATAATACTTTAAATTCATAATAAAATAAACAATATTTTAATAACCCCAAAACTCATTGAATAAATATTTTGATGTATATAATTAATAAAGAGACTGAATTTGGTGAAGAGAATTTCCATTTAATGAAAATTTTAATTTTTAATTAAATTCATTATTAATTAGAAAAATATTGATTTAAAACTTATTATTATTTTTTTGACTATTTGTAAAATTAATTATGTTCTCAAAAATTATCTTATAATAATAATACCACAAAATATTAATTTATGATTTTATTTTAAAAATATAAATTTAATTTTAAATCATTATTATGATTATAAAAATATAGATAAACATTTATGGTTCTTAAAAATATTGTTAATTATTTTAACATTTTTTTTTAAAAAATTTACATAAACTCTTATATATTTATATCATATATCCATTTATAATATGGGTATATTTTGTTTATACATTCATCGTTGAGGATAATATTCTATTGGTTGAATTTCAATTTTTAAGGTTTATATTACTATTCCAAATAATAAGATACAATTATATTGGTATATGTACCTCTATTTCTAAAAAAATATTATTTCATACATTATTCATTTCAATTTTTTTTCCTCCTTGTAATTTTATACGATTTATACTACATTAAAATATTTTTTCAGATAAAGTGGTCTAACAGATTAAAACAATTTATTTATGAAGATACATACAATAAAATCTTGGGGTATCATATTCTTTCCTCCTACAATGTGTCCTCACAATTTGATGTTATGTGAAAAATAAGAGTTCGATACCTAAAAACTACTTCGTGGGAACTACACATCATAAATAGGGTTTATAAAACATCATCTTAATAATAGGGAAATGGAAATGTGATATTCACCACAAAATTAGGATTCCCAATAAGAATATATTAGTGGGAAGTGAAATCAGTGGAATGGGAAAAAAATAGCTATCATGTTATGATGGACAGTGATAGAGAACAAGATCATTACAATGTGTACCACCCAAAAGAATAAATTTTTTATCAGTTAAAGGGCCACTAATTTATCTAAATGAAATTTTATCAGATTAAATTTTTGTTACAAAATCCATTTCATAGAATTGAGAGTTTATTTTACTATCCTATGAATAATTTTAAAAAATAATGTTACGTGATTCGTTTAATGCTCATAATCATAATCTCTTCCTTTGTTTTTCCATTGATATATTTTTACGTCATTTCATAATCTTATAATATGAATTTTCAATATAAATTGTTCACACCTCAATCATTTTTAATGAATAATATAGTCTTTATGTAATTCCTTGGAAAATTAAATTTTTAAAAAATCCAAGGAGGTTAGAATTTGTTATAATGAAAAATATTTTTAAACATTTACTTGATTCAATATAATCCTGGTATTTCATCTAACTCCTTAATTTGTTGGATCAACGACCAATATTGCTAAGCATCTCTATTGAATCAATATAATTCCAGTAATACCATTTCATTTTCATTACATCCTAATGTTATTAATAACATATTATGGGACTTTATCCACTAGTTAACTACATCTAGACTAGTAGTCCCACATAATGATGGTGGATTATTCGACATGAAAGGTTCCAATAAAGGTGGAGTATGGTTATTTTTTATAAACTATATATGAGACTCTAATATGTTCGTGATATTCTCCACTACAACACTAACTATGTAGAATTGATTAGTGGGAGAATCCATACATTTTTCATGGAATTCATTCCTTTCCTTATATTTTACTTCTTTCTTAAATAATTATATATAGTATATTAGGTTATGAATAATATATCATTACTTTAAACTAGAAAAATACATAACATAAATTGAAAATTTATACCTACAAAATAAAAATATTATAATCATGTTTTCATTAGGGACATACATAATTTGAAATCATTCATAATGTTTTGTAAGATGAAATTCAAATATCATATGAATATCCCATGGTAGCATCAAACATGCTGAAGAATAAGCCCAATTTTCACCTTCAACGTTACATTGAGTCATGCCTAACACACCTTACTAGAGTTTTTACCCCTATGTACATCATTTTCATTACCACAACCACTTGTAGTTTCACCAACAAGATGTATTACTAGGATTAACCATATAATATATACGATACCAAATATTCTAGGATGTTATTCTGTTCTTATTCCAAAATTGTATCATAAGATTACGGTCCCCAAACTATGTATTATAAATATAGATCCTATGTATTATTCTAAACATCCTCTGTACAAACTCTAATAATCCTGGCCCCATTAACACTGAGTCAGTGGTAATTTATTATAATTTCATATATATATATATATAAGAGATCACATCACTAAGGATATTATAGTTTAATAGACTTGGAGAAATTAGATACATATATGGTTCCATTATTATATTGATAAATATACATAGAAAATAACAAATGAAAATAGACAACTTCTAAGAAATTTATTCAATGGTTTCATCTTTTGATCATGTGGTATGAATAAAAATGAAAGGGTTAATCTCAAACTCGTCGTACGGGTCACGTGAATCAGTAATAAGTTAATCAATGTCAATAAGGAATTATAGATTGGTAAATAACTAAAAAATGCATGCCATTAATAAATTGATAATGAAAAATGAATCCATATATATTGTCATAGTGAAACAATCATTGAATGTAATAACTGAATGAAAAAAATTCACAATCATTAGATGTAATGTATCACAAATATAAAGCATTTTATCATCATGAAATTTTATATCTATGGGTACAAACATGTCAGATTCTACTTGGAAACAAACCAAAGAAGTTTATCACCAGCTACATTGCCAAATGAGACCTATTGATGCATCGATGGGCTATAACGGGTCCCACCGATCACATAATATCAAATTCATTCATCATAAATATATTCAATCCACAAATAATATGACTCATGAAAATAACAGTATTGAGAAGAGGATACATTTTTATAAATAATTGAAGATTCAATGTAAAAACTATATATAAAATTTTATACATTTTAGAAACAAATCAAATCTATAATACATGAGAATATAGATATTAAAGAGTAATATAATTTCAAATTCAAAACTATATCAAAGGGGTAGTATAAAACCCATATTAAAATGATTTGGTGCACAATTTCATGTATGTATCAATGAAATTGAAATTCTTATGAAGTCTTTTATAATATATCTGAATGTGATATGAACATGATATAAATTTCATGCACAATTAGACTAAATAAATTAATTAACTAATTCAAAACATTTTCTAGAATTAATTTATATAGTATAACTTTATTAGTTTCATTTATTGAAGTTTTGATGAGTTATAAGATAAAATATTATAGGTTGGGAAAGTTCATTTCCTTGGTTTTCATGATTAGTTAACTAATATACATGTATGGAAAATCGTATAAATTGAGAAAACATTTACAGAATCCTAATTATATTTTATTAATAAAATTTTAATAAATTGAATGTTTATATAGGTTTTTTATTGTATGAGGGTGAATCAATATATAATATGTTAAAAATAACCATTTTGATTAATTTGGTGTATTTTTCTATCGTCATGAACTAGTTTTGTTTTCTTAATTAATATTATGTATACATAAATGTTTGATATATTTATAAAAGTTGTCATACATATATAATAATATTCATTAACATTTATAATGTTTTTATGACCATTCATTAAGTACATAGAGGAATATAGAAATTTATTGTACATGATTGTAGTAAATGAACACATCAAAAATGATATTTTTCATTTTTTCGAGAAAAGGGAGATGAGATTTGATTTGACGATGAATATTCATTTAAAAAAATAAATTTATACTATATATAAGTTGTTTTATTTTTCATGTATATTTATATATACGAATTAAGAGAAGGATAATAAAATAAAAAAATAAAACACAGTAAAAGGGTATAATTTTGGGGTTTACCTCATGAATTATTCCCTTTCAGAACCTCTTTAAGGGACCTGAGATTATACTTTTATTGAGAAAAAATTATCATGGAAATAGGAGAGAAACATGCGATAAGGTGTGGGTAGAAAGTATTCAATCATCCTAGATTTAGAGGTGTGTGGTGAAGAGGTTTTGAGGGGTGGTATTTATCGTTGGGGATAGAGGTGTTTTCTCATTATTTTATTCATTTTTTAGTATTTTTGCTTAGTGCAATAAATATTTTGTATTAAAGTACTAAATACATTAAATAATTTATCTGAGTTCTAATCAAGGGTGCATAAATAATTCATTTTGTTTTAATTCAAGTATTTGGATTATAATTTAGATACTCCAAATTATTGTATTTCACTATTCATAAAAAATTACACTATTTATGAAAATTCAATAAAAAATAACCCAAACAAAATTTCAGTATATTGAATTAAAAAATGAATCCATTTTCTGAAAAAAAAATTCCAAATTTGATATATTAAAATTTTAATTGAAATTATCATTTATTGAAAAAATATAGAATTAACAATTATAACATATTTTGTAACTCCTTTAAATATTAATTAGGGTCTAATTAAAATATATAATAGTCATAATTTTTATAAATTATGATTTTGTTTTAGGATAATTAATTTTCTTTTAAATATTTATATTTATTATAATATTGTATGCATACATTTATGTTTCAAAAAAATATAAGAAATTAAATTTTCACTTTTAAAATAATTGATTACATAACTCTTGATACAATTATATCATATTTCCATGTATAATATGACTAATGTGTATTTATACCTTCTTAGGAGAGGTTATTATTCTATTGGCTAAATTATTATTCCTAATTGTCACATTTTAATTCCAATTGTAAATTTACTATTTCATTGGTGTATGTTATTTGATTTCTAAAAAAACCTCTTCTTTCATTCATTATCCATTTATAAGGTTTTTATTGTTTTCTATGTATAATATATATGATTTAAACTATATGTATCATTTTTTTGATCCATGTATGCAATCAAAAAAATTAAATTTTTATAAGAAGAATCATAACATAAAATCATGGGGTCTTCTTGTTAGTATGTTTTACACATGATCGATGATATTTTTTCCCATTAGACAGATGTGGAAAAAGATAAATACTATCAGATAAAAATAATAACATAAAATTATATGAAAAATAATTTTGTAATTATTTAGTATTTCTACAAACATAATATATTTTTGAAAATGAAAAAGAAATAACATCTTTAAGACAATTAACATCTATTAGTGAAATGTCCTTTAAATTTCTACCAAATGAACATATGGTTAGTCCTTTTGAAAGACCATAAACTCTAGAATGTATATAAAGATGTTGGGTTAGTATTTCTAAAAGTTTTGGACTATAAAAATGGATTTTGTGGAGTAATTAACTAAATGTATGGACTGCAATTTTATTAGTTTAGGAGAGGACACACATGTAGGTTATGAAAAGAAATAAATGTACTCTCATTTTTTACATTAATAAAGGATCAAAAATAGTGTATTCATAGTTCTTATAGGTTATAAAGTCAAAATATGGTCCCAAAAAGGAATTTTGTCATGTTTTATGCCTTTTGGACCCTTTCTTTCTTTTTTTAACCCCTTGAAAACTTGTATTTACCTTAAACCCAGTAATACGTTTTCGATATTCAATATGAAAAAAATTAAGATGACAATTTTATTTAAAATAAAGTATGATTTTCTTAAATATAAAAATGATTTTTCTAAATTAAATTAACAGAAGTGGAAAATTCCTTTTAATATTATACACATAGTTATGGTTAAATTGTAGACTTCAAACGTAAAAAGATTTAAATGATTTAAGTACTTTCATATGAAATTTCAATATAAAAATGATTCAAATTACCTAGGATTCATTAATAAATATACATATTAACTATTATTACTTTTAAATCTAAATTTAAATTAAATTAGCATGTGATATCTTTGAACAGAAAAATATACCATTATTATATATCAATACTGTAACAGCCCGAGATTTTATGAAAAAATATTCTTTTTATTTTACTAATGTCTTGTGTTATACGCTACACCAAAAGGAGCTTGCACAACACGCATCCTTGACTTGCCTTGCATTACACGCAATCGCAACCTTCCTCGATAGCGTGTGTGGTACGTAATCCTGAGTTTCACGAAACAATGATATACTATTAAAATATTATTAAAACTAGCCGTTATGAATAGTAATAACCACTTTTTAAATTTTAGAAATTTTAACTCTCAAAATGGACTTCATTTTTGGATTCGGAGTATCGAATTTAGCCTAAGGTGAAATTTTGGTACTTTTCGGATAACTTTCATATTCTGATGAATAGTGAAAATTACTAAATTATAATTAAAAACAACTTTTTAATCGAAATAATTAATAGTGATAAATCATTAATTTGAGTGGTTTTAAAGTATATTTAGAATATATTTTTACAATTTAATACAATGTTGGTCATTGGATGTAATTTCACATTTAAACTAAACATAAACAAGTGTCAATCTTTTGATAGATATTGTTTCTTAAAAACACGCTATTTGTTTTAACAGCGGGATTTAATTATAAAATTAATTAATGCAACTTTTATGTTATGAATTTGGTAAAATAGACTTCATTTTTGAATTCGGAATATGAAATATAGCTTGGGATAAAATTTTGGCATTGTTCTGAAAAACATCAATTTTTGATGAATAGTGAAACTACTAAGTGGTAGGTTAAAAACTGAATTTTGCATAAAACATAATTTTACCGCTTCTGTGAATGGAATTTCAAAAATCCGAGAGACACGGTTAATATCAAGGACTAAAATGTGGTTCAATGAGATGAAAATAATTTTTTGGTGAATAGTAACTTTTTACTTTTTTTACCACGGTTAATAGTAAATAGGGTAACTAAGGGTAAATATGATATTAATATTACCCTAACACATGTCCTAATTCTATTGGACAAGTTTAATTCGACCAAAAACAAACTTAGGAATAAAATATGACCATTTAGGCCCACTTGGATTAGATTTGGACATTTATTATTAATTTATTTAAAGAAGGGTTAAAATAGTTAAATTTAAAGTTTAATAAGTAAAACATTTTTAATATGAGGTTATACATAAGATAAATTCTATTGTAAATATTCATTAGAAATCTAAAAAGATTTCCTACATGATGGTATTTTATTTGTAATTTTTAGACATCAAATAATTTAATTTATTTATGACACAAAAATGATGCAGTAATTATCTTATTAATGAAATATTGACATAATTGATAATATAAATACCAAAATAAATGTAATTTAAAACTTTTTATGAATTCCACTAATTTTCTAGGTTACTATGATATATTAGTGTTGATTTAATCAACTTGGTTCGAACATATAATTCTGATATGACTTTCACAAAAATCATATATCAAATAGTGTCAAAATTGACACAAAATAGTTTTTAAATCAAATATTATATTATTAATTGTTATTTTATTCCTAAAAATCTAAGGTTCGGCCAAATGACATAGATAAGGATATATATATTAATAATAAACAATTTGGGGTTCGTTTGGCATGTTATAGTAAGTGTATTAACCATATAGTGAAAGAAAACAAAAAGACACGGTAAAAGTTAAATTAATTGACTTAGAGTTAAATCTAATTGATAAGGTTAAAATAATACCCCAAACTTGTCTAAATCCTATTGGTTGATAGGATTTCGACCCATCACCACTTCAGCTTCGAAATAAGACCCTTTGTAACCATTATAAACCGATTTTGACTTTAATATAAAATAATATTTTGAGATATTCCTAAGGTGCCCCTCTCCTCCCTTATAAAAGGGCACCTCCTCCCCCTCATCCTCACACCAATTTGAGCACTCAAGCTCGGCAAACCCCTGCCATTTTCTCCTATCCACTTCCCTAGAATAATCCTAGAGGTCCTGGTCTTCTCCATAGACCAATCTTAGTTCCTTAAGTGGAGGATTCAAAGAGGCGTTCCAAAGAAGAGGTAATATCCATTACCGATCTTTTCAATTTCATTCTTCTTCAACTTCTTCTTCTTTAGTTGTTTCATGATAAAGTAATAACATCAGTACTACTTACATACTGATATGTTATTATAAATATGAAACAACCCTAATTCACCTTCTATCCATCCTACGGAAAAATGAAATCACTGCGCGTGCGTACGTACGGAATACCGTCTCCACGCCGTGGTGTAATCTATTTTCCACCATCACCTTACAAGGATGGGTATAATGGTGTAATGAGTAACTATATATGATTATTATGAAGTAATATTGATACTGAAATAATATATATATACTCCAATACAATTCCACGATCATAGGAACGATATCATCACTTGTGCGTACGTACGGAATATCGTCTCCACGATGTGATGCGACTCGTTCTACATGATCTTCATTTCATAATGATTATATAAATGAATTGAATGAATAAATATGGTATATACTACACTAATACCATTCTGGAAATGAATTATATATAACCTAAAGATAAGAATAAGATTTTATTCGACAAAACACGCATAAGAACAAAAAGTTATAAAGACCCGAGTAACAAGTAACAATGAAATATTACTAACAAGAAGCTAATAATATGACCATATATGATCTCATATCAATATGTATGATTCTGGAATAAGTCAATAACATTATTTAAACCATTATACAGTAGCTTCGGACACGAACAAAGCAAATAGGACCTAAGGTAAGGGAAATATCACAATCTCATTTTTATCCGAGATTGTTTATTGGTAAGTATTTACTGGGGTGTATTTTATCATCCACATCCATGTTTACTCAATATGTAATATTATTTCCATCCACCTAAAATTGTTTAAATCCATTTTTACCCTTTGGTGAGTTTTTAGTAATACGTATGAAAGGAATCTTTTGTCGTTTTTCGTACGAGGTACTTTTTGACTTTTCCGACAAAAGTACGAAGAATGTTTTTTTTAACTTATACGGCACGAACGGATTTCTACTTTTTTATAAAGCCTTATTTTCATGAAGCTTCCTCTAAAAGATTTCATTACTATTTTCAATAAAATCTCCTTCTTTTAAAATTGCATGATGTTTTGTGAAAAGAAATTGATTTTGAAGAAGAAAGGATATTTTCCTCAAGAATTCATTTCAAGTGTTTTATCAAAATTATTTTCCATCTAAGATAATAAAGGGTTCTATTTCTATCCATATTTTTACATTGATTTGACTATGTTGTGATGGAATTATGTTTATGAATTCCTTTATCTTATATGAATTGATTTATGATGCCATGATGTTTCAAGAATACCATTTTTGTTACATGTGTTATGCGATGATGTATGTTTTATGATTATGTGGCACACATAAGAAAGGATTAATTATAAGATGGTTGGGACCTATATCTCCCTCCAATGCATTGGGTAATGATTTTATATCTCACGAGATAGACATGGCTGGAACGGAAGGTTATTTCGGTTCAGTGATACAGGACTGAAACGAGGAGTGAACTCGGTTCAGAAAGGGACTTTGTCCACTAAGATAGTCTTGGCAATGAGTCATGACTAACAAGAAATGATTTTCCATGATTATTTGTGCATGCCACAACGTTTCAAGTTTCATGTTATGATTATAGTGATCTCATTTTCACTTCTATGATTTGTTCCATGTTAAGATATTATGATCTCTTTTGCAGGTTATGATTTTCAAAAAGATATGATATGATTTTTATTTCTTTTGTATACCCTTACTGAGCATTTGAGCTCACCCTTTTATGTTTTCTTTTCCCCAGGATATAAAGAAAGGTTTTAGGTAAAAAAAAAGGAAGATCTTTATGGGAGATGTTGAAGATCTTTCACCACGATTAGAAGATTATATTCCGAGTTTCCAAAGACACTAAACTATTACGATCCTTGTGTGTGTGTTTTTGTTATGTACCAAGTATTCCGCAAAAGTAATGTAATGTCCATGTACGTCAGGCTTCGGGTCTCTACAGTTGGTATCAGAGGAAAGGATTAGTCAACCTTTGGAAACTAGGATGCGAAAACGTTAGTGAGATCCCTAGAGATATTTCTAAGGTATGTTTAGGGATGCCCCTAAGGATAAGTATACGTATAGGATATAGTTCTAGAACTATGGTAACGATATTAGATTAAACCAAAGATGATAGATATTTAAGTTACTCCCCCTTTATTACGATTTTTGCATCTAACACTATTCTGTTTGGGTTTTAGAAAATGCCTGGAAACAAGATGATTCACAATAATGGAGGATATGATGGACAATGGAATGATATTCTTCATGAGCAACCAAATGAAATGGGATTTGGATGTCCAAACATCATTATTATGCCGAATCAGCAATCTCACAACATGATCAATAAAGTAAAATTTGGTAAGTTTCCTGACTCGACTAATAAGAGAAAGATGGAGTTCCATGATGATCATAGAGGAAAGAAAGTTCAATTTCCCCTATGTAAATCATGTGGGAAGAGGCATCAAGGAGAATGTTTCAAGGGAACTGGAAGATGCTTTGGGTGTGGAAAAGAAGGACACAAAGCAAGTAAGTGCAAAGGAAAAGGGTCGGTTAACACCATGGATGAGGATAATGGTATTGCTACGACATCAAAAATGGTTAATTGTTTTAAATGTGGAATGTATGGGCATTATGCAAACAAATGCCCTAAGGGAAAGACTCATGAATAGAATCAGTATGGTCATATGGGTAGTATTTTTTTGGATGATGATGAAGAGACTACAAATGATATGTGAGATGAAAGAATTTTTGAAGCTCGGTCAATGGTTTGAGAATGTAGTGGAATGATTACATGTTTATCATGTGTAATTTTGGAATAAAGAGACATCTATGGATTGTTACACTGTTGTCTTTCCTTGTGTTTTGAAAGTGTATGATTAATGTTACCAGTATCCCTGAAAGGTTATTCAGATATTTTTTGAATGTAGATGATATGCGCATAATGAAGGGATAAGGAGAAAATTAAATGTTTTATAGTATTCATGAGCTCATGATTGATATAAGGACTAAGTAATATCATGGTTTGAGTATATAGAATTTTGAGGATTTTGGTATGTGGAAAGTGTTAACTTTTAACTGCACTCATGTTTTCACTAAGGTATTCAAGAGAATACACGATTAAGGACTTTTAATGTTTGGAATGTGACCAACAAGACATATCTTATGATATGTGGGGATCAACGACAGTATTAAATCTCTGGTAATTGATGTCACTATTTTATGAGAGTGGACTGAAGTATTATGTATAAGCCTAAATATTAGACTGGATTATGTTGGACATAAGTTAGTATTGTTTAAGGATAGAAGATTTTCGATATTATTGATGGGATGTTATAGTAACGTAGTTTTAGAAAAATGGACAACCTGCAGGACGGGTGACAGCCCATCGCTTCGGACAAGGCTGTAGGAATCGAACCCACAACCGAAGTGCGACTGGCCTTTATCGCCTACCACTGGCCTACAGGAAGTCCCTGTTTAGTAGAAACTAGTTTTATTATATTAAGCAGCATGATATATGAATTATAAGTCCATTTTAGGAACCATATATGATTAATCTCACTATAGAATGACTTATGTATATTTAATAACTTTTGCTAACCTTTTGTTTGAGACAGATGGAATGAACAGTCATTCTATCACATGATCTGCTAACACTTCACAAATAACAAATTCAACTTCATTTATTTAAGAGATGACGTAGAAATTGTTCAAGGCACGAACAAAAGTGAGATTGTACCAAAATAAAGTAAGTATTTATTCTAAGCAAATTTTCAACTTTAGGGAAATGATCTTGAAAACCAAAAATGTTGTCCTAGTGATCTTATACCTGATGAATCAGATGGTACCTTATATCATCACAAATCTATGGATTTGTGATTACTGGCTTTTCCTTAGCCATGTTCTCTACCACTCTCCATCAGAACATGATGTTTAGATTTCTCTTCCATATCCATATTTTCACCTATGTGGAAACCCAGTGATTAGTTTATTTGGGTAATCGTTACATTTCATACTTTAGTTTTTAAAAGCCAAGTTTTGGTATTCCCTTTTACGATGTGGGTTTCTATTAAAGAAACTTTCAAATAGTAAACCATTTAGAACCCCGACGAATTTCGAGGGCGAAATTCATTTTAAGGGGGGTAGAATGTAACAGCCCGAGATTTTATGAGAAAATATTCTTTTTATTTTACTAATGTCTTGTGTTATACGCTACACCAAAAGGAGCTTGCACAACACGCATCCTTGACTTGCCTTGCATTACACGCAATCGCAACCTTCCTCGATAGCGTGTGTGGTACGTAATCCTGAGTTTCACGAAACAATGATATGCTATTAAAATATTATTAAAACTAGCCGTTATGAATAGTAATAACCACTTTTTAAATTTTAGAAATTTTAACTCTCAAAATGGACTTCATTTTTGGATTCGGAGTATCAAATTTAGCCTAAGGTGAAATTTTGGTACTTTTCGGATAACTTTCATATTCGGATGAATAGTGAAAATTACTAAATTATAATTAAAAACAACTTTTTAATCGAAATAATTAATAGTGATAAATCATTAATTTGAGTGGTTTTAAAGTATATTTAGAATATATTTTTACAATTTAATACAATGTTGGTCATTGGATGTAATTTCACATTTAAACTAGACATAAACAAGTGTCAATCTTTTGATAGATATCGTTTCTTAAAAACACGCTATTTGTTTTAACAGCGGCTTTTAATTATAAAATTAATTAATGCAACTTTTATGTTATGAATTTGGTAAAATAGACTTCATTTTTGAATTCGGAATATGAAATATAGCTTGGGATGAAATTTTGGCATTATTCTGAAAAACATCAATTTTTGATGAATAGTGAAACTACTAAGTGGTAGGTTAATAACTGAATTTTGCATAAAACATAATTTTACCGCTTCTGTGAATGGAATTTCGAAAATCCAAGAGACACGGTTAATATCAAGGACAAAAATGTGGTTCAATGAGATGAAAATAATTTTTTGGTGAATAGTAACTTTTTACTTTTTTTACCACGGTTAATAGTAAATAGGGTAACTAAGGGTAAATATGATATTAATATTACCCTAACACATGTCCTAATTCTATTGGACAAGTGTAATTCGACCAAAAACAAACTTAGGAATAAAATATGACCATTTAGGCCCACTTGGATTAGATTTGGACATTTATTATTAATTTATTTAAAGAAGGGTTAAAATAGTTAAATTTAAAGTTTAATAAGTAAAAAAAATTTAATATGAGGTTATACATAAGATAAATTCGATTGTAAACATTCATTAGAAATCTAAAAAGATTTACTACATGATTGTATTTTATTTGTAATTTTTAGACATCAAATAAGTTAATTTATTTATGACACAAAGATGATGCAGTAATTATCTTATTAATGAAATATTGACATAATTGATAATATAAATACCAAAATAAATGTAATTTAAGACTTTTTATGAATTCCACTAATTTTCTAGGTTAATATGATATATTAGTGTTGATTTAATCAACTTGGTTCGAACATATAATTCTGATATGACTTTCAAAAAAATCATATATCAAATAGTGTCAAAATTGACACAAAATAGTTTTTAAATCAAATATTATATTATTAATTGTTATTTTATTCCAAAAAATCTAAGGTTCGGCCAAATGACTTAGATAAGGATATATATATTAATAATAAACAATTTGGGGTTCGTTTGGCATGTTATAGTAAGTGTATTAACCATATAGTGAAAGAAAACAAAAAGACACGGTAAAAGTTAAATTAATTAACTTAGAGTTAAATCTAATTGATAAGGTTAACATAATACCCAAAACTTGTCTAAATCCTATTTGTTGATAGGATTTCGACCCATCACCACTTCAGCTTCGAAATAAGACCCTTTCGAACCATTATAAACCGATTTTGACTTTAATATAAAATAATATTTTGACATATTCCTAAGGTGCCCCTCTCCTCCCTTATAAAAGGGCACCTCCTCCCCCTCCTCCTCACACCAATTTGAGCACTCAAGCTCGGCCAAACCCTGCCATTTTCTCCTCTCCACTTCCCTAGAATAATCCTAGAGGTCCTGGTCTTCTCCAAAGACCAATCTTAGTTCCTTAAGTGGAGGATTCAAAGAGGCGTTCCAAAGAAGAGGTAATATCCATTACCGATCTTTTCAATTTCTTTCTTCTTCAACTTCTTCTTCTTTAGTTGTTTCATGATAAAGTAATAACATCAGTATTACTTACATACTGATATGTTATTATAAATATGAAACAACCCTAATTCACCTTCTATCCATCCTACGGAAAAATGAAATCACCGCGCGTGCGTACGTACGGAATACCGTCTCCACGCAGTGGTGTAATCTATTTTCCACCATCACCTTACAAGGATGGGTATAATGGTGTAATGAGTAACTATATATGATTATTATTAAGTAATATTGATACTGAAATAATATATATATACTCCAATACAATTCCACGATCATAGGAATGATATCATCACTCGTGCGTACGTACGGAATACCGTCTCCACGATGTGATGCGACTCGTTCTACATGATCTTCATTTTATAATGATTATATAAATGAATTGAATGAATGAATATGGTATATACTACACTAATACCATTCTGGAAATGAATTATCTATAACCTAAAGAAAAGAATAAGAATTTATTCGAAAAAACACGCATAAGAACAAAAAGTTATAAAGACCCGAGTAACAAGTAACAATGAAATATTACTAACAAGAAGATAATAATATGACCATATATGATCTCATATCAATATTTATGATTCTGGAATAAGTCAATAACATTATTTAAACCATTATACAGGATCTTCGGACACGAACAAAGCAAATCGGACCTAAGGTAAGGGAAATATCACAATCTCATTTTTATCCGAGATTGTTTATTCGTAAGTATTTACTGGGGTGTATTTTATCATCCACATCCATGTTTACTCAATATGTAATATTATTTCCATCCACCTAAAATTGTTTAAATCCATTTTTACCCTTCAGTGAGTTTTTAGTAATACGTATGAAAGGAATCTTTTGTCGTTTTTCGTACGAGGTACTTTTTGACTTTTCCGACAAAAATACGAAGAATGTTTTTTTTAACTTATACGGCACGAACGTATTTCTAATGTTTTATAAAGCCTTATTTTCATGAAGCTTCCTCTAAAAGATTTCATGACTATTTTCAATAAAATCTCCTTCTTTTAAAATTGCATGATGTTTTGTGAAAATAAATTGATTTTGAAGAAGAAAGGATATTTTCCTCAAGAATTCATTTCAAGTGTTTTATCAAAATTATTTTCCATCTAAGATAAAAAAGGGTTCTGTTTCTATCCATATTTTTACATTGATTTGACTATGTTGTGATGGAATTATGTTTATGAATTCCTTTATCTTATATGAATTGATTTATGATGCCATGATGTTTCAAGAATCCCATTTTTGTTACATGTGTTATGCGATGATGTATGTTTTATGATTATGTGGCACACATAAGAAAGGATTAATTATAAGATGGGTGGGACCTATATCTCCCTCCAATGCATTGGGTAATGATTTTATATCTCATGAGATAGACATGGCTGGAACGGAAGGTTATTTCGGTTCAGTGATACAGGACTGAAACGAGGAGTGAACTCGGTTCAGAAAGGGACTTTGTCCACTAAGATAGTCTTGGCAATGAGTCATGACTAACAAGAAATGATTTTCCATGATTATGTGTGCATGCCACAAAGTTTCAAGTTTCATGTTATGATTATGGTGATCTCATTTTCACTTCTATGATTTGTTCCATGTTAAGATATTATGATCTCTTTTGCAGGTTATGATTTTCAAAAAGATATGATATGATTTTTATTTCTTTTGTATACCCTTACTGAGCATTTGAGCTCACCCTTTTATGTTTTATTTTCCCCAGGATATAAAGAAAGGTTTTAGGTAAATAAAAGGGAATATCTTTATGGGAGATGTTGAAGATCTTTCACCACGATTAGAAGATTATATTCCGAGTTTCCAAAGACACTAAACTATTACGATCCTTGTGTGTGTGTTATTGTTATGTACCAAGTATTCCGCAAAAGTAATGTAATGTCCATGTACGTCAGGCTTCGGGTCTCTACAAATACTTTTTACAATACACTAAAAATAAAAAAATTATAAAAATTAAAACATCAACAAAATGATAATTTTGATATTCTACATTGAATAAATATGTTAATTTATTAAATTAAATTTTCCAATATTAGAACAAGATAAATTGTTTTTTACAAAAGTGCTCAAAATGAGATGAAATTATTTTCATTGAAAATTAATGTTTTCTAGAAAACATATCTTTTTCTATCCAATAATTTTTATTTTATATCTAAAAAATATATATCCATTTAGTTTTTTTATAAAAGTTAAATAGATATATTTTTTAAAATATATTTAGGCTTATTCATTCCCTTTATATTGTCATGTAGGTTATAATGGTCACATTTAAATAATAAAATTTTAATTATCGTATTATGTTTCATTTAAACCAGGTGTTGCATGAGTCATAAGATTCCCAAAAGATTGAATTTATTTTAAAAAATATATCATAAAATCTCAGGGTGTTACAATCAGTTGGTAGTTTTATACTTCAGAAATTATTTGGTATTAAACTAAATTTTCTTCTTTAAAAATCATGCGGTGTTACATTATATACAAGGAATGTGTTATTAATAGAATATTAATAATCAAATAACAATTATTACTAATTATTGGAAGTGAAATTATCAATTGATAAAAACAACATATCTAATCCAATATATTTAATATGAATAAAATAATTAAAAAAATGGTCTAAAATAGTAATATGATTTCAAAATTTAAATATCTCATAATATGTAATACAATAAATTATTAATAAATGGAATTAAGTGTAATTAGAAAAAGAAAAAAATTTAGTTTTAGTTTTTATTAAAATTAAGAAAATATATAGATTATTTTTTATAAATTATAAATCATTATCATATTTAAACCAAAAAATATTTCAAAAAAATTAATGTTTGTTTTAATATACAGTTAAAAATTTAGTGAATATTGAAAATAATATGATTTGTACTATATGATATATAACATAATAACGATGAAAAAATGACTCTATAATAACAATGATATATTTAGAGTTAGAAATCAAATACAACGAGTACAAAAATTAATTTAAAAACAATATAAATAATTCAAAAAAGCTAAATGAGTTTCCACATTCTAGATTTTAATTTTTTTACATACATGAACTATTTTTTATTTTTTAAATATAATTTAATATAAAAAATCATTCATTTTAGTAAGTTTGTAATTTATAATAACATTTTTTAAATAAAAAAATATATTTATCCACAATAATTTTGTATGTTAATAATTTATAAATTAATATTTAACGATAATTAACATTTTAGTTAAAAACATTCATCTCTATCACTTATAAACACTACCCATCCCCAATACATTAACTTATTCATATCCAACTCAAAAAATCTTCCCAAGCACGAGATCCAAAATAATATATCCTAAAATCATCTTATGCCCATTTTACATTACATATTATTATCAAAAGTACACTATGAGAACCTTAAATTTTAATACATATATTGTGTTGTCTCAATGATAATGGTATTCCTTTCAAATTTCAATGAGTCCATTTTATTCCACCAAAGGCCGCCAATCAATATATAAATTCGTATTATACAATCCTTACAATTTAATCTAATTTATATTTTTTTTAATCTATATATTTATTATTTTAATTATTTAATCTCTCCAAAAATATCATGTCACAAAATGTATGTTTAAAAACAATTCAGGTGATACAAGTTTTCATTACCAATTTTCATGTTTTAATGGTTATCATTTTTATATAATATTCATAATTATATTTTTTTATTTCATTTATTTTTATGCTGTATAATTTTAATTTTAATGTTGATCTTAAATTTATAATTTCCAAATCACATTAATAAATAAAAAAAGGGTATATTTAAATATTTCACAAACTATTATTATTTTTCACTATTTATTGAACCTGAAGCTGAATAGAATTTATATGATTTTAAAATAAAAACTACAACACTTATAGAGACTAATGAACCATTTTTAAAATTCACCGGCCCATTTAGTTGTAAAATAGTTATATTTTAACAATGAATATATCTACCTCAAACCAATGATATATATTAAATGATTCTAATAAATGAATATTATATCATAATAAATACATGAAAATAAAATATCTAAATTTCAATAAATTTTTCCACGGAAAAATATATATTTTCATATGAAAATTGATAATATCAATGGATAATCTAAAGTGATTCAGGACCTGAGGTAGAGGGTTATCCTTCTATATCACTTATTATCCAATTTACATTGTTTATAATAATCAATAAAAAAATTGAATTTTATATTGACATAAATTGATTCATTTTCTTTTAAATTATATTGGTGTATTTACAAACAATATAAAATAAAATTAATTCTTTAACTTTTAAATCCTTAATATGTATATGAAATAGTTTCTTCTAAATCCAAACTGATTTCGAGAATTAATTCATGGTGGCCTATACTCTAATAAATATCCTCAATTATATGTATTGAATTCCTAAAATATTTTAATCCCTTAATTTTCACAGTTACACCATTATCAATAAATTTTTTATAGATTAGTTAATAATATTATAATAATTTTAGAGAAATTCTCTCTGTCAACTCAATTTTTCAATAATGATGATATTCTATATTTCAGATGTTTTTTAAATTATATCCACTTTGAAAGATTTTAATAAAAATTTATCTTAATTAATAATGGAATTTTTTTTAAACATACTTCAATTCATTTCATTTATATTTTATATTATAATATATATCTAGAATCCTTTTCCCTGGCCTCATAATTTTCATATATTGTATATCTCATGAAAGTTCTCTTATATATTTTTTAAAATATATTATTTTACATAGGAAAATATTTATTTTTCTATTGTTTTGAGAAATAATATGACATTAAAATAATTAAAATATTTTTCAATATTTTTTTTAAAAAAATGATGGGACATTATCCCAATTTCTATCACCTCACCGTTCTTATTGATCAAATATTCTCTTCGTGTGCACCTTTTTTTTGCTTGCTAAATTTTTACAATGGTTATATATTTTTTGAATGTCATTTGATTCCTAAATTTAGATGAATTCTATCTATTTTATCTTAGAAAAGAGTCCCATCTATTAATGAGACCAATTTAATTTAACGAAGGGTAATATATATTTTTTCAAAATAATAAATGATCATATGTTATATGAAAAAATGATAATGAATATGTTGATCATAATAAATTATAATAATTATGAATTATATATATTTGGGATATACATGACCCCATACATTAGTACCCCTCTTGGCTAGGAATGATGAAGAATGACAACTACTAATTCCTATTGAGAGTATGCACTATGATAGAGACATGCACTTAGTGTATATGTCATTCGAATGGGAGGAAATTCCACCAATAAATGAACATGGTCAGGATATATGATGAAAAAAGACCAAATAAATCAAATAAATAAAATAAAATATCCATGATCAGACAATTCATGATATGAATTACCAATAAAAGTCTTTAATGTAGAACTATACCAAGAAAAATTATTCTGTAGAAATTCAAAAACAATTATATATTATAGGCTAACAGTGTCCAAATATTTTCCAAAACCCTCTTTGGTCAACATCTGGACTGATCCCTAGCTTATTGATAAGGATGGTTTGCGGGCTACATCCACCATCCAACCAGGTCTTCAAAATGCCACTGTCAGCTGCCTCCATTCCGACCAGGGACAGAGGGGTGTCTAGAAAAAAGACATGATTTATTTAATGAATGGGATCAAACAATAATCCTTAGAATTCCTTGGTTCCCTGATGCAGGCCCCGACCAGCTTTTCTGGATCAATGATTCCTCGGGCGAATACACGTTGAGGTCTGGCTACAGACTGTCTCTTGGCAACCACTCAGTCCATCGGGTTGAGGGACCTTGGAACATGGTGTGAAAGCTCAACACTCCCCCTAAAATTTGCCAATTTTGGTGGCGGGTCTACACAGGTACTCTCCCAACCATGAGCCTCCTCACTCACCGACATATGGAAAGTACTTCCTTTTGCCCATTATGCCCTTATATTCATGAAATTCTTATGCACACCATTATTCACTTCCTGGGAGATAAGAAAATATAGAATAAATGGGAACTAACTTTTGCTGCTTCAATGGAGTCGGCCTCTGACCGTCCCGATCTACTAACACAGTGATGCTCCTTTCTCTCCTCATCCTCTTTAGGCTCACTTTGAAGTCTATCGTGGATTATTTGCGTCCGGCGCAAAGACATCGTTATTCATCAAGCTCAAAAACCCCCTGAATTTTGGATTGATAGGGCCACCTCCAGGATTGAGGGATGGAAAGACCACAAAAGATATTTTATGCCCGGTGATATCCTCTCCTTTCCACCTCATTTGAATCCTCCAACAGAAGGAACCCTCAAGATTAAAGTTGACGCGTTACTCCCAAAGGATGGGCTAGTCACCCTAGGCCTCCTAGCCCGAAATCATCTGGGGAAAATCCTTACGGCAGAACACGAACCACATCAGGATCACTGGGAGCCTACTATTGTTTAGGTAATGGCCATCCTTGCTGGTATGATTCTCACTATGGATTTTTGATGGGTTGATGTCATCATTGAATCTGACTGCCTCACCGTAATCGATGTTATTAACAACAACGATGACAGACTCCATTTATTTTGCTTCATCACCACGAGATTTCGCACGCTTCACCAATGATTCTCTTGCTACACCTTCTCCTTTTCCAAAAGGGAAGGGAACATTGTGTCCCATCAGCTGCATGCCTCAGGCCCCTCCGATGTCAACTAGATCTGGCTGGACAATTTCCCTTCATGGCTCTCCACTTGTACGTCTCATGACCTTCGTCATTAATGTTATTTGTCCTTCTTTTAAAAAAAATAACCCTCATGTATACATTAAAAATTATTATATGTATATTTTAAGGGATCATTAATCGTATACTTAAAAGTAACATAACCATGGAATCTCAAGAAAATGTTAAAATATTATACTAATGAACCAGTTAGTAATCAAAATAATTAACATGTAACAAAATAGGTTACCTAACAATTTTTATCTCACTGTGGAAATAATCACCACGTAAAAAATCCATCGTAGTATGATAATATCATGAATAAATTGATAATGTTGAACACATTAACATCCTCACTCTGTTTACAATCCCATAAAATAATTCCAAGAATCTGGTCGTCCCATCAGATCGACATATACATACTCACACATATCAGGTTTAATCTATTGTAGGTAGTTAGGAACCCTACCTACTATAGTCTCGCGTAGGTACCTACATCCCATTATATCAATAGTTGAACTCCTCAAATCACATACCTCTTCGATATCATCATCAAATACGACATCTAATGTAAAACATATTTCAATTTCATCACAGTATTGTGAACACAAAAGACATCATCCTCATTCCTTCCACCAACCACATATAATTTTATCTCAACCGAAGGAATTTCTACTCATATTGTCATCTTTGATCATTACCTACAACCATCTGGGTAACACAATCATGTACCACTAATAGTGGAATTAAAATTAAGAGGGGTGAATTATTCATCCATTCATGAAAATTCCATTATACTATGCAAAACACACTTGAAATGTTTTGGTAAAAGTATATAGTACTCATTGTGGTCGTGGTGTGTATATAAGTAATATAGTAGTAAAAAATATATTATATACAAAATAATTATGCATCATATGGGTTGACATCAAATAGAACAATCATATATTAAAAAAAATCACTTCACCGCACCACATCCACCATCAAAAACAACCAAAACTAAATTAAACAACCCAATAAAAATAACCACCTAAAAACTTATTTCCCATTTATAAAAAAATATATTCACTAATTATCAAATACATCCACATATTTATATATAGATTATAATATTTAATGAACAACCAGATATATGCACAAGGATTGTTTAATTCATCCATTAACAACTTTATTCCAATGTTATTACTCAATCCAATTAATTAATTCCTATTTCCACCCCACACTTATTCATTTCAAATACATATCATTAAAATTTCATCATTTATATCCTCCCCAAATAGATTCTATGAAAAAAATAACATTATTTTCATGTAATTATCCCTTCTGTATGGCCATAGTAATGTCACAAACCACTCTATGGTCATCATCATAGTTCAACCACTACACACCAACATCCTTAAACAAAACACCACAACTCAACCCAAAAATTATCACATTCTGAAGATACAGATCCCCACTAAATAAATATATTAATCGTTATATTCGTCGACCAACTAAATCATTTGAGCATTGATAGTTTTTCAAAATATAAAAAATATAGTATATACAACCACACAGATATATATTATATTAGGATCCATTTTATTATAAACAGGTTTTTCATTACATTTGTTAACCGCATCATGGATACAATCACACAATTTTAAATTAACAAAGAACCATTTTATCTATATATTAGTAGTGACAAATTTATTCATTTATAGTTAATGAAATCAAACAAAATATAGTTCACTTTTAGAAAAAACAATATCAAATATCAAAATTTATTATACCAAAAATATTCATCATTTTTAATAGTGTTTAATTTCAAAATAAAAAATATGTAGAGATATTTGATTGTGCCCTTTCTATTAAATTTCTATTTAAATTTTTTATAATCATGTTATGTTATTCTATATTATGCTACAAATGGAAAAATCACATTCCACAACCATAATTTCATATAAATATATAGGTAACAATAATATCTTACCGCAATTGATGAACTTATATTCGTTTAAAAATAACTATGAAACAATAATATGTTATATGTGCTATAATCACTCATGGAAGATATATGATTTTATGAAAAACCTTGGAAACAACATACCCCATCTTTATTTAGCCACAAAATCTTCAAATATTTCTATTTCTCACATAATAAACACTCTCTCATTGAATAATAAAAAATAAGGAAATCTTACGGGGGAGTGAAATAAAAATAGAATTCTACAAATCATTCTTTTAAGATAAACATTCAATGAAATTTATGTTTGGTTATAATACCTCCAAAAAAACACCTAGGTCACCCCAAATTCAAATGGAAAATTGTGTAAAAGATGAGTTATTCAGTGTTTAATGAATTTATTCCCATCATATTAATTAAATTACCATGGAATAGAACCCATTACCACACCATAATAATTTTTTTAAACAAAAAATAACGTACAATTTAGATCATTGTGTCTTAAGAAACTCTATTCCAATACTCCCCATGTATCCATGATACATATCATATATAACTAGGATAATATTACATCCCAACAAACACACAATGTTACGGTCACCCGTAGAGTGGTAGATACACCAGAACTACACCTAATATGTATCTTAATATGAATCCAAGTGACCATTCCATTAGATTACCATCTCCAATATAAATAAAATATAATAATTGGCCCCAACAGAACTTTCTAAAGATCAATAGAAGATTCAAAACTAACCACTCTAGTTTGGCAAAAATCAATCCTCATTCACACTATAATAATTCAGGAATTAATAGAGATTCTGATAACCACCAACCTAGGGGCACTATTATGTAGTTCCTCAACCATGACACTAAATACAACATTTTGACACATCCAATATCTTTAAATGTTTACTACCTAATTTAAAAAAAACATGACCCAACCCAACTAGTTTACCTTTTTCTAAACATCACATTATTCCCTCAATACCCATAGAAGATCATGTAAAAGGATATGAAGATAGGAACCGTTAAAACATATACCATTATAATGATTGTAATTATCCTGAATCAAAACCATCCCCATAATGAAAGTGAGAAATGAAATTTTAAGAATATATGTCACATGAGACATTTCATAATAATCTCAACATATGAAAAGAAAAACCACCACCAAAACATAATAAATAAGAGATACAACTATAATTCATAAACAAAAAATTATTAAATAATGTATTAAATCTATAATAGAACAAGACATAGACAAATGATAAAAAAATAGGGTACCTATCATGAATATATGTCTCATGTTATTGTGTACATTCATTCATACCCCCATGACTCCATAATACATGGACAATAATAAATTAACTCTTATAAAACACCTTTTCCTAAGGATCCTAAAAGTAAAATAGTTTCTCCAAAAATATAACATCACCCTCTATATCTAAATCTCCCTTTACAATGTCATGGGAATTATTTTGATGATAAAATATATTTTGTGACACATCTAGGTAATTATGGATCATGTCCATCTACAGTTTATGTGACAAGATATAGTCCTCCATATAAATATCTTACAACATTTGAAATAGTCTAGCTTACTTGGGAGAAATAATTCAATACCTTACAATACATTGAGGATCCCATCATGGGGAAACCTAATAGAACACAGGGTCTATATCCTCATAATATAGGTTTCCTCACATATAATATCTATAAGACATCAAGTATTCCATTAAAACCTTTAACTTCTCATGAAAAATCTATAAATCCTCAATAATACTTCTAACCACATAATTACAAAAAAATTCTAACCGCCCACATGGGCCTAGTACATTAGAGATCTTCACAGAAACCCATTGAACACATCAAATTAATCTGCAACAGTGGATGAGTAAAATATACTATAACAGGGAAACACATCACTGAGATGGTGTCTCATCATGGATCCACCAAATCCATGACAAAATCCATCAATATATCATCTATAACATGGAAGGTATGTATCACCTTACAGTTTGTTTGGTAATAAAGAGAGGAAACTAGTAAATAATTGGACCCAAATTCATGATCCAATACCCATAAAACACATGAGGTCAAAAGAGAATACTGATCATAGATGATAGAAAGTTTTACCTCTTTGATCCTCACAACCTCATTCACCTTCAATGAACATGATTAACAAATTTCCAAAAAAGGGGGGAAACTTCATCTGTCGCTTCATGATCAACCATATAACATCATATCAAACTACGGTCAAGGGTAAACCATTGCTGAAATTATTCCAGTTGAACCCTCACATGCATATGAGGACATCTAAAAAATTTTGTTGTCCTACATCTATTTTGTGCTCTATTTTTACAAGATGAAAGACTGCGCATCATGTAACGAACACTAATGATGTATTCCACCTCTCGTGGCCACATTATTTCCTTCTAAAATAGTTATACATTAATAAAATATCTTG
Organism: Viscum album; assembly: GCA_963277665.1. Taxonomy (NCBI): domain Eukaryota; kingdom Viridiplantae; phylum Streptophyta; class Magnoliopsida; order Santalales; family Viscaceae; genus Viscum; species Viscum album. The sequence goes on from OY728126.1 coordinate 957,463,187, forward strand.
ATATAATAAAAATGGAGATATTAGGTAATATAATAAAACTCATTCATGAAAGGAAACTGGTCTATGAAACCTCCCTTAAAATAGTATCTTATTTTCACCAACCTTCGACCACCCCTCTTATTACATCCCTTTTGAACCATTGTAAAATTCCAATAGAATTTTAATTTTACTATTTTATGGATGGTTCAATCACTAAATTAATTCATGGAATGTAATTAAAATCATGGTAACACTGTAATGAATTTTTTTTTCACTTCCTTAGTGGACCGAGAGGTTCTATGGGTGATCCATTGAATTTCAGGAGGGTCAGGCTTTGAAAACTCAAATTCAATAGAATCTTACATAGGAACATGGTTTTCTTGAAACCATTTGTCCTAGTTAGAGAATCCATGGGGCCGATTCAGAGTGTTTGATGATGTTCCATGGTTTTTCCTTACCATTCACACAGGTATGCACAACCATGAATTTGTTTCATACATATTCACAAAGGAATGATGCATGGGTTTGGAATAAATTCTAAAACTTTATGCCTAAACCATTCGAGTCCCATGTATAAGAAATTGAACATGAATGGATGGTTCATGGTTATTCCAACTGTGTGGAAAAATTATGTTCCTATTCAAAATAGATTCTTTTTAATGTTCTCCACTTCATTCTTTAAATGATTACCCCTTTCCCATCCAATCAGCATGCAATTGAAGCCCCACTATGGGATCTCCTATTATTCTTTCTGCTCCTATGAATGGACTGAACACCTCTATATAAAATAATATAATATTATTTTTAGTCTTGTTGTATGTTTATAGTTAATATCATTATTCCATTTTCTCCTTTCGTTTTTTCATCAACATAATTTTTTCTTTCTTAATGATATTTAATTCTCTCTATTTTTTTGTTTGACTGATTCTCCATTTTCAATTCAATATGATTGAATAAAGTGTTGATATTTGAAAATTGGACCATCTTATGTATATTGTATGTGGTTTCATTTTTTACCTTAATGTGTATCTTGGTTTATATTAAGTTTTTTTATGAGTAATTAACATTTAATATGTCACCTATATATTTGAAATGAACAATGTATTACCTAAATCCATAGATTAAATAAATGTTTTGAGATAAATTGAACCAATTTAAGTTTTCCTCCACTATAGAAACTGCCCCTTCATAAGTACATCATTTATATTCTTATGGCCTATGTTTTCATAGGAACTAAGACTACTTTAATGTAACTCCTCGGGAATCCATGGTACATCTCTCTTTGAATAATAAAATAGCATGTGTTTTACGCAACTTCATGTTCTACCACACGACGACCAATAAAACTAGACATCATAAATTGTAATACCCACTTTTTGAAATTTTATAATTTTTATTATTTTAATATGGACATCATTTTTTCAATTGGAATATCAAAATTATCTTTGGCTGAATTTATGTTATTTTTTTGAAAACATTCATTTTTGGATGAATACTGAAAAAAATTGCTTTGTTGGTTAAAAATGATATTTTATTTTATGAATACATTATTTTTTTATATTTATATTTCGTAAAAATAGATACATAATACCTATATTTGTTAAATGTAATTTATTGGATTCATTTTATTATAATATTAGATCTATAAAACGTTATTCAACTTTTTAACATCTTTTAACAACCTTATAGGCACGTTAGAAAATTTGCATAAAACATAATTTTACCACTTATCTTGATATATTTTCAAAAATATGAGAGACACATTAGATATTAGTAAGTAAAATTTGGTTTAATAGGAGGAAAATATTTTTGGTGAATAGTAACTATTGAATTTTATTTACATCGGTTAAAAGTAAATATGGTATTTGAGGTAAAAATCTTATTATTATTTTCATAACACATTTCATAAATCTATTGGATAATTTCATATCAACCAAATTCAAACATTGGAATATTATATTATCCTTTAATCTACTTGGATTAGATTTTTACATTTATTAATACTTTATTTAAAAAAGATTTTGAAGGGGAAAATTCAATGTCTAATAACTAAACCATATTTAATATAGGGTTTTAAATTAGATAAATTAGACACTAAATATTCAATAGAAATATAATAATAATTCGTAAATAATGGTATTATATATGTATATTTAGACATTAAATGAAGTAATTTATTTATGACACAATGATGAAGCACTAATTACCGTATTAATGAAATATTAAAAACATTGATATTATAAATATTAATGTAATTTTTAATGGGGGATTTTGATGTATTACATGAATATTCTAGGTTAATATGACATGTATGGATTGATTAAAATCATTTTTTCAATATATTAAATTTTTTATGACTTTCACAAAAACAAAATACCAAATAGTATCAAAATTGACATAAATGAGTTTTAAAAACTAATATTATAATATTAAATGATTTAATATTCAAAATAATCTATGGTTTTTCCAAAATAAAAAGATAATGTTAGATATGTAAATAATGAACCACATTTATCTTTCTACGCTTTTTATAGGAATATTATTAATCATTTATTATAATAAGTATAGAATACATGGTAAAAGATAAACTATTTAACTAAGAATTAAATCTAAATGATAAAGTTAATATGAAGACATGAACTAGTATAAAACCTATTTATTGAGAGTTTTTAGACATATTCCTACCTTTTACTAGAAATAAATTCTATTGGATCTATTATAATCTTAATGTGATTGTATAATAAATTAATATTTCCTGCATTTTCTAAAGTAACCCTCACCTCTCTTATAAAAGGGTACTTCCCCTTCTTTCAAAATCACACCTTATAAGACATTTGCATCTACCAAAACCTTCTATAATATCCTCCAAACTATTCTCAAATCATCCTAGAGTCCTTATATTGATTATAATCCAACCCATGGATCCATTTTGATCAACTCTAAATTAAACACCCAAATAAGAGGTAAACATTTCATCACCTCATTCTACATTCTTCTATTTTTCAACATCCTATTTCTTTGTTGTTTCCAAACCAAAATAATATCCCCAATACCTTATACATATTATGTTGTTATTATAAAAATTTTACAACCATATTCATTATTTTTTCCATCATATGAAAGAAAAAGTCACCACACGTGCATACGTACGACTTACTGTCTCCACGTTGTGGTGTAGTTTGTTATTCAACACTTCATTTTTTGGATGGGTATAATAATGTGCATAATTGATGTAAATAATAAATATAATTTTTTAATGATTTTGTATATATGATATAAAATCCAGGTATATATGATTTTATGGTCAATTGAATGATATTTTCGCTTGTGTGTACGTACGGATTACCATTTCCACGAATGTGATTTGATTCCTTCCACATCGCAATCATTAATGAATAATTATCATTTTATTATAAAAAAATTTTAATAACATAATAACATTCTATATATGAATCCAATCCATTTTATCAATAAAAAATATGACTTATGTAAAAAAATATATAAAGGAAAAAATTTGTTAACACCCAAAATAATGATACTACTAAAATTATATTAAATAATAAATATTATAAGATCATATATGATATCATATTTATCTTTGTAATTAATTTATAATTTAATAATAATGATTTAAATATTATACAGGAGGTTAATGTACTCTCGATCACAAAAAAGTACAAGGTAAGGGTTAATTTTACAATCACTTTATTATCTTAGGTGGTTTATACGTGAGTATCTACTAGCACAACTTTATCATACACATCCTTTTTTCATAAATATGAATATAAAAACGTTTTTTTCACTATACTATATGTTAATTTCATTTATATAAATGTTTTCATTTTTTGAAAATGTTTTAAAAGGATTTTTTTTGTTGTTTTCCAAACAAGGTACTTTATGTCCTTTTCAACAAATTAATATATGAATGTTCTTAACTTATACGACAGGTGCAACTATTTTCTAATGTTAAATCACCTCCTAATCATCCCTTAAAAGAATAAAATAATATTAACAAAATAATTATTCTCTTTATAATTATTTTACTTTTAAATTATTTAAAAAAACCAAGCGATATTTATCTCAAATACATTTGATTTCATCTACATAAACATCTATTGATAAATTTTACACTTCTTTAAAGATGGATTATTGTGATAAAATCTTCCATATTGTATTGAAGTTTTTTTTATATATTGACTATGGATGTTTTATTTTTATACCATTCATGCGTTTTAGTTAAAGTATTAACATTTCGTATGCTAGTTTTAATAAGAATGATTATGGTAAGTATCATCCATTTCATATGAGGAATGAATTTGACTTACTATGTGATGAGTGGAGCCTTTTATAGATCCTCCATGAATCGGTAGGTCTCATGAGTCAAACTATTGTCTTGGAAAAAGGCCTTGGAAAATTAAATTTTTTGTCTTGGAACGTGGCCATAACAATGTGGTTCTGATGGTCAGTATTATTCATTAAATCATTATGAAATTCTCAATCGAAATTACTTGTTATTATTTGACTAGTAGAATATCCATGTTAATAAGTAAATGGATTTATATTTTTGATCTATTCCGTATTTTCCTTACGTTAATGTTTAAAAGGATTGTGTTTTAGTCTTATACATTTCCATAATTTTTTAATATTATTTCTGATTTTTTTCGGTATATTGTTATTATTACTGAGAATCTGAGCTCACCCCTTTCTATGTTTTATTTTTACTAGGATGAAAAGAATAATATTAATATTATCCTACATGAATAGGATAAGGGATATGAGTGTGTTCAGAGGGGACACAATGTTGTTGTTTTTCTATTACATAATGAAATGTAAAACATATGAATGTATCTAGAACATCCCTGGATACTTAACTGATCGGTCATTCAAGAAATTATTCATTTTATGATGCCAATGTTATGTAATAATGCCACGAATCTGGGTAACTGGGGTCCGGAAATTATAGTTGGTGTCATATGAAGTTTAGTAAAATCCATGGAAGCTAGATTTAAAAAATCACTGATTAAAGAATGTTACCCTAAGATATAGATTGATGATTAGTATAGATGATCATCCTAGAATTTGGGTAATGTAATGATTTTGTGAATTTTATATGAAATACATCCTCTCTAGATATGAAAAGGTAGAGGTTGCTCTGGAATATATATACATAGGAGTGAAATCTCTGACAAAAAGTATTATGCTTTACCCAGGGTATCCTAGCCCACGATAATGGGCCTTTCTTATCTCTTAGTTATGACACCCCCATGGGATATTCTTAGGATAATTCACATTTTATTTACTAACCATTATAAAAGATTTATGAGTAAATACTACACCAAATAAAACATTTTTTATTATTATAGATAATATTCATAACCTCTTTTATTTATGTTTGGTATTTTTCTAGTTTTGAATTATGTATTGTTATTCATGAACTAATATAGTATATTCCATTGTTTAGAAATGGACCACAATGGAAAGGATGGAAACTATATCATTGTAGATAATCCATTTAGGGATTTACCTACTACTAACGGTAATTATAGTGGAGCTCGTGCTGCTACCTGCGCCAAACAACATATTACAATATTGAAAAAACACACCTAGGATATAAATAATAACCTTACCCATATAGAGCACCCCAATACACTATGTGGAGGATCTATGTTAGACCTGCTTCATGAGGTAAAAACCACCAAAATTCAATGGGACTACAAATCCATTTGTAGCTGAGAAATTGATAAGTTCTATTGAGAAAATATTTCAGGATTTGGGAATAACGAAAGGGAAAAATTTGTCATAGTAGTTTATCACCTCACGGGAGATATAGATCAATGGGTTCATTAATTAAAAAGAAAATAGATATTGAATAATTATCAAATATTTATTGGTATGAGTTTAAATAACTTTGCATAGAAAAATATATTCATTGTGACTGTCGAGCAGATATTGGAAGAAAATTTCTGAGTCTGAGGAAAAAGGAGGACTAAAATGTTTCAATGTATGAGGGTAAAAATTCAAGGACATCAAGGCATGCAGTATATTATATACATAACCCATTGATTAAGATTGATTAATTCATTGATGTGTTAAAACCATTTCTCCGTCGAGAATTTGTCTCCCAATACTTCTTATAGTATGAAGATATTGTCTCATGTGCATTCAGGAAATAAAATGAATTCTCTATGTCTTGTGTATTTAAAGAAAAGAATGTGAAGAAGAGATCTTCTGAATACTGTAGAAATGGAAATAATGGGAACAAGGGGAAAGTTGAATTTCCATCCTGTATTAAATGTGGGAAGAAACACGAATTTAATTGCTTGAATGGGAATGGTATTTTTTACAAGTGTGGGGAAAAAGGCCACCAAGCTCGTTATTGAAAGGGAAAGAAAGAGGTTGTCAATGATGAATGCTACAATTATTGGGAAATGGGACATCATTCAAATGGTTATCCAAATCACCAAGGAAAATTGCCAAATAAAAGTTCATTTTAGAAAGGCCAATTTTATGTGATCACTAATTACTGTCTTTGAAGCTCTGAAAGATGTGGTGGCAGGTAATTTAATGGTTTCATCAAATTTATCCAATTCATTATTTGATTTTGCATAATCACATTGTTTCATATCGTCTGAGTTTGATATGAAAATTAGATATTTCCAATTTTATTTAACAAGATATTTTGCATTCAATACTACTATGGGACGTATCATTGAAACAATGTTTTGGGAATCAATTACCATTAGGGTATATAAAAGTTCTTTATAAGAAGATCTCATCTTCATATCCATGATTTAATTTGATTTAATTATCAGTATGGATTGGTGTTTAGATCATTATGTGAAATTTTATTATAAGAATAAGGAGGATAAAAATTTTGCTGATGAAAAATAATACCTTATCATTATTGTAGAAACATTTCCATCTAATTCGTATTTATATACACCCACAGAACCTCTACTAAAATCAATTATTGTGGAGCAAGAGACAGAAATAACTATGGCTGAGTAAGTGAATGTGTAATTAGAGGATGTACAAAATTTTCAAGAATATGTTGATATGTTTCTAGAGTATTTAAATGAACATCCTCTAGAATGAGAAATTTAGTTTTCCATTGATTTATTTCCTAGTTCAAGGTCCACATCGAAGAACCCTTATAGAATGGCTACTGTGGAATTAATAGAACAAAAGAAAAAGCTAGAGGAAATGAGTAAAAAATGATTTATTCTATCTACTGTATCTCTATTGCGAGCCCCTACTCTTTTTTTAAGAATATATATCGATCTATGATGTTGTGCATTGACTATAGGGATGTATATCCTATAACAATAATGAACAAGAGTCCCCTAGCACACATTGATGACTTATTCAATCACCTTCGTAGAGGTCTGTATTTTTTCATGATTGACCTTTGATATATATATCATCAGTTGTTTGTGAATAAGGAATACATTCTGAAGACAGTATTTCATACCAGGTATGGACATTACGAGTTTACAGTAATGCCTTCTAGACTGACTAATGCACCCTCTATCTTTATAGATATAAGGAATAATGTTTTAAAGGAATATCATTATGAATTTGTAGTGGTATTTATTTAGGATATCTAAATATCCTTCAGAATATATGAATATCTGGAAAATCACTTGTCCAATATTGTAAATACTCTTAGAAGAAATCAATTAAATGGGATGTTTAGCAAGTGTGAATTCTAGCATCATGATATTTCTTTTCTTTTCCATATTGTCTCTAAGGATGGAATCATTGTTGATCCTTCAACGAACATGGAAATCCATGAATGGACAACCCTGATGAGTATAACCATGGTACGTAGTTTTATTGGTTTAGTAGGTTATTATCGGTGTTTCATCCCAGATATTTCCCGATTGACTAACCCATTAACCATGATAACACGTAATGGGGTTAAACTTGTTTAGAAAAATATGTGGAAAGAATATTTTGATGAACTAAAGAGAATACTAGTCAATGATTCTATCTTGACTCTACCATCTGAAAATGATGGGTTTTTTATTTATAGCGATGCTTCAAATAATGGACTTGGTTGTGTCCTTATGAAGAATGATAGAGTTATTGCCTATGCATCCGGAATGTTAAAAAATCATGAAGCAAACAATCCCACTCCTGATTATGAGATATCAGTTATAATAATTGCATTGAAGATATGAAGACACTATCTCTATTGTGAAAAAATGGGAGATATATACTAATCACTAGAGTTTGAAGTATTTTTTTCCATAGAGAGAACATAACATGAGGCAAAGACGATGGCCTGAACTACTCATGGATTATGATTACACTATACATTAACACATGAGGAAGGAAAATAAAGTGAACGATTCTTTGAGCATAACGGATCATGGAGTATTGAACAAGATGAAAGTTGAAAGGGAACCTATGTTCATGGATTTAGTAAATGTGGATATTGGAATAATCATTGAAGGTGAAACATAAAATCATTTTCAAATGGTTTCCAAACGATCATTAGTTGAAAGGATAAAAAATTCTCAGACTCATGTAGTGGAGTTTCAAATGAAAATTAAAGATGATAATGATGGGATATTGATTGACTTCATATATGAAGATGTAAATTGTAAGGAATATTTTTTATGGGACAACATGAAGAAAGATGTTGCTAATTATGTGTCATGATGTATGGTTTTTCAACAGATTAAGGCTAGAAGACAACATCCTAGAGGAGTCATGCAACCTATTCCCATACCTGAGTTTAAATGAGATGTTATTACAATGAACTGTGTCATGGGGATACCAAATACTCTTAGAAAAAATGATGCAATATGGGTTATTGTTGATCCTCTTACCAAATAAACACATTTTCATGAAATAATAGAAGATGTAACACTTTAATGATTATAAAGACAATATATTAATGATGTTGTAAGGCATCATGGAGTACCACTATCGATTTTTTCTGATCGTGATCCCCATTTTACATCAAGATTTTGGAAAAGTCATCAGAAGGCCCTATATATTGAACTTCTTTTGAGCATTGCCTACGACAGAGAAACTAATGGACAATCTGAATGGGCTATTCAAACCATAGAAGACATGTTGGGATCTTTATAACTATAATTTCACGGTATATGGGATCAATATTTACCTATAGTATAATTTTCCAATAACAATATCTTCCATTCAATTATTCATATGGTACCATATGAAGAATTATTTAGAAAGATATGTCACACACTGACATGTTCGGATGATGATAGAGAAAGAAAACGCATATGAATAGAACATGTTGAGGAAACCATAGAAAATGTAATGATTATCCAAATCCACATCAAAGAAGATTAAAGTAGGAAAATGTGCTATGTCGATAACAGAATAATGTATTTGGAATTTCAAGTAGGATATCATGTTTTTTTATGGTATCTCCAGGGAAGGCTATCAAATGATTTGGCAAGAAGGGTAAATTAAGTCCAAGGTACATCAGAACTTTCGAAATACTAGAATGGATTGGATTTATAACTTAATGTATAACAATGCCACAATTTCACTCTAATGTTCATGATTTCTTCCTCCTATAACTATTTAGAAGATACATACCTGAACCAACGCATGTATTAACCTATGAAGAAAAAGAACCAGAATAGGATATGGCTTATTTTGAAGAGAATGTCATGATTTTTGATACCAGAGAACAGGTGTTGAGAAATAGAACGACATGTATAGTAAAAGATCTATAGAGAAACCACAAGATGGAAGAGGAAATGTGGGACCCCGAGGAACTTATGATGAATAACTATTTGAATATTTATCTGGATTAGATGTAATGAAATTTTTAGGACAGAATTATTTGCAGCAGAGAAAAATATAACTCCCTAAGCTTCCATAGTACGTTTCTCGTTGAATAATAAAATACCATACATTGTACTCAACTCTGAGTTCTAGCACACAACGACAAATCCAACTAGTCATTATGTATAATAATACCCACTTTTTGAAATTTTATAAATTTTATTTTTCAAAATGGACATCATTTTTGGATTTAGAATATCAAAGTTATCTTAGGGTTATTTTTTTGTATTTTTTTTCAATCTTTCAATTTTTGATGAATAGAGAAAATCACTATGTTATTATTTAAAATCAACATTTTATTTAAATAAAAATTTATTTTATTTAAATTTATTTTAATTCAAAATAGATACCTAATACCTATACTAGTTTAATGTAATTCATTAGAGTCATTTTATAATAAATTTAGGAGTATAAAATTTTATTGAACATTTTCACGACTTTTACTCACCTTCTAGGCACGTTAGGAAGTTTGAATAAAACCATATTTTTCGGCTTCGATGAATTAAATTTACAAAATATGAGCGACATGGCTGACATCAGTATGTAAAATGTCGTTCAATAGGATTAATATAATTTATGGTGACTAGTAACTTTTGAATTTTATTTACCATGGTTAAAAGTCAATAGAGTATTTAAAGGTAAAAATGATATTATAATTACCTTATCACATGTCCTAATTATATTAGATAGGGGTACTATGACTAAAATCTACCATAGTAAAAATAATATTATCCTTTTGGTCAATATGGATTAGATTAGGACATTTATTATTATTTTATTTACAGAATAGTTAAAAGTGTTTTTATTCAATGTTTAATAAATAAACCATTTTTAATATAGGGTTCTACCAAAGATAAATTCAACTATAAAAGTTAATTAGAAATATAAAATTAATTCGTATATATTGGTATTTTATTTATAATTTTTAGACAATAAATAATTAAATATATTCATGACACAACGATGATGCATTAATTAACTTATTATTGATCAATTAAAAACATTATTATGATAAATATTAATATAATTGTATGTTGATTCTTTTTTTGTATTCCATGAACATTTTAGGTTAATATCATATTTTATGTTTTATTAAATATGAAATATTGTCAAAATTGATATAAATGAGTTTTTAATACAAATAATATATAATTAAATTACATAATATTCCTAAAAATGTAAGGTTTTGAAAAAGGAATTAGATAAGGTTACATGTAAATAATGAACCACTTGGGTTATCATGGCTTTGATAGTAATTTTATTTACCATTTTTTAGAAATATACAAGAATACATTGTAAAAGTTAAACTATTTATCTTAGAGTTAAATCTAATAGATAAGGATTATATAGTTACCTAACCCAATCTAAAATCTATTGGTTGAGAAGTTTTCAACCCAAAACTACCTTTTCCTTGAAATAAATCCTTTTGGAGCCATTATAAACCGAATAGGATGGAATAAAAAATTAATATTTCATGATTTTCATAAGGTGACCCTCACCTCTCTTATAAAAAGTTACATCCACTTATATCAAAATCACATCACCAAAGCCAGTTGGCTCAGCCAAACACTATTAAAATATCCTACCAAGTACCCTCACATAATCCTAGATGCCTTACATTGATCAGAAGCCTTCATAAGGATCCCTTTTGATCAAATCAATATGTTGCACCTGAAGATGAGGTAATAATTTCATCACCAGTTTCAAAGATCTTTTATTCTTCCACTTACTCTTTCTTTGACGTTTCAATACCAAAATAATAACTCCATTACCTAAAAATTATTTTACCTTATTATAAATATGTGACAACCATATTCATTATTCTATCCATACAATTAGTGACAAAGTCACCATATGTGCGTAAGTACGTCTTGTCGTCTCCATGTCATCGTATAGTTTGTTATTCGACACATTATTATTTGGATGGGTATAGTAATGAGTATAATTGATTAAATAATAAATATAAAATGTTAATGATTATTTATATATAAAATATCATCCAATATCATATGATTTCACCAACAACAGAATGACAATGTCGCTCATGCATATGTACAGATTACTGTATCCACGAACACGATGTGATTCATTCCCATTCGTAATAATTAATGAATACTTTTCATTTATGATTAAAAATGATATTTAAGAACATAATATCATTCTGTATATTATTCAAATACATCCTATCCATAAAAAACATGACTCACATAGAAAAATAAATAAAGTAAAACGAACCTGTTAACACCCGAAACAATAATAATTCTCAAATATTATTAACAAAGAAATAATAGAAGATCATATATGATATCCTATTTATGTATGTGGTTCTTTAATAATTTAATAATTATGAAATAATTTATAAAGTAGGTTAATGTTCCCTCAATCATGGAAAATTACAACATAAGGGTTAATTTTACAATCTTTTTATTATCTGATTTTGATTATATGAGAGTATCCACAACGACATATTTATCATCCACATCCATGTTTCTTGAAAATGTATTTGAAATTTTATTAATCATTTAATGAACTGTGGGTTAAATTTATTTATACCCTTTTATTAAATTTTTTAAATATTTTTGAAATGAATCATTCTGTCGTTTTCCTAATAAGGTACTTTAGGACCTTTTTGAAAAATAAAGGTAAGAATTGTTTTTAACATATACCATTGGTGAGGCTATTATCCTCCATTAAAACACTATCAAAACATTCCATTCAATCTTATAAGAATATTTTCAAGGTAAATTTTACCTTTTATAATTATGTCACTTTTATTTGATTTCAAAATAGAAAGTGATATTTCTCTCAAATAGTTTTGATTTCATCTATATAAACAACCATCGATGAATTTTAAACCTTCTTGAAGATGATTTATTTTGATACAATCATCCATATTTTATTGAAGGTTGTGTGATATTTTTACTGTGTATGTTTAATTTTAATAAAATTCATGCTTTATGGTTAATGAATTAACATTTCTTATGATACTTCGAATATGAATGTTTATATTATGTTTCAACCTTTTTATATGTGGAATGCATTATACTTAGAAAGTTACGGTTGGAGCCCGCTATAACTCCTCGATGCATCAGTTGTTCTCATGAGACAATGTAGTGTCTTGGAAAAGGCCTTGAAAAAATCTTATTTGTAGTCTTGGAATGAGGCCTCGACTATGTGTATATTATTTCCATCATTATGCATTATATCATTATAAAATTGGCTATTAATATTACATGTGTTTATTCGACTAGTAGAATATCCATGTTAATAAGTAAATGGAATTATTTGATTTATCTTTTCCATATTATGCAGAAGAATAAGTATAAAAGGCTTTTATTATAGTCTTATACATTGACATAAATTTTTATGATTATTTATGATATTTTCCACTATATTTTTATCCTTACTGAGAATCTTTGCTCAACCATTTCTATGTTTTATTATTCATATGACTTGATAAAGTATATTACGATTAACCAGTATGAATTGGATAATATATATGAGTGTGTTGAAATGGGTAATGATGTTGTTCATTTTTTCATTTTATAAAGTAATGTAAAACCGATGTATATACCTATTACTTCCAAGGATACTAAAATGATTGGTATTTCAGGACATGATTCCATCTATCATACCAATTTTATGTAATAATGCACTGACTCAGGGTAACTATGGTTAGCGAATTACACATATGGATGTTTCAAAATGTACTCAATTTATAATTCCTGTCTTGTTCCGTCATGGATGTATATTTAAATGTAATAAATGAATTATCTTCTATTGATTAATGAAATTGAATTTTATGAAGTCAATATGATATATTTTCCATCTTTTGTATAATTAAACCACCAATTAGTTTCAATGTATTTCTTAAAAAAATTGTGAAATGAAATGAACTTATTTGGAATGGTAATTGTAACGTCTATGGATAAGTAACTCCATATTATAATTATATTGAATTGTTATGTGGGATGTACATAGATATGTTCCTTCATCTTTCTGAAAATTGATGTTTTTTAATGGCGTGGATGAAAAGAAGTCATTTTTATAAATGTTAAATGATTTATATTGAAATGGATCCACATTCTCTTGAGTGATGTTGGTTTCTTTTTTATGGAATGATAGAATAAGGGAACATAGGGATAATATATTATGTTATTATTATCAATATAAGTCCCCATCCGTAAACATTACATAATATTGAGTTATTACAAGATTACACATTGAGGATCTTTTCAGGTTTAGAGTTTTAGGGAATTAGATCATAAATCATGCATTACATTCCACATTTAAATTATGTGGTTACATAAAAGATATTATTCATTTTTTCCGTCAATGGAAACATATTTACAAAAAAACATGGACTCTTTAATGAAAATTCCTTGACCCTATCATCACATCATGTATCTTTCCCTTGACCTTTGAAAAACATTTCAAAAACATGGGATGAGCACAAAAAGCTCAGTAAGTGATATAAAAGTACAAAATGAAAACATTAGTCCATGTATGAAATCATACTTTACTCATAAAACATTATCATTTTAACATACCTCATTAAATCATTAATAAATCATAGAAATCATAAGACATAATGGTAACATGATGCATTCATAACATTCTTACTTCGGGAGTAACCCTCATTGTTATGTTTGGAATTCACATCACAGTATATTCCCTAAATCACTTCATAAAAACCTTAACGTTTAACTCCTTTTCGTTACCCAATGCATTGGAGAGCTCTATCGGTCTCACCTGCCCTTATTTTATATCGAAACCACCTGTCTTCATAACAATGCCTAAGAACCATAACATAATCGTATCACATAAAACATGCATAAAGGAAACATAAAATTTCCACATTTCAATCAAAAGATATCAATAAAACAAATTCATAAAATAAAAAAATTATGAAAACCATTTTCAATACCAAAATAAAAGAAAAGTAAAACATGGTATTTATTTTCCATTAAAAAAAGGTATGGCTTGTAGAGGAAGCTGAAACTCAAATAATGGTAACGGTGGCGGAGAAGTTGTTGTCGCAGCATATGTACGATAAATAAAAAAATTACCTTTTGTCATTTAGTAAATGATTTGTATAAAAAATATTCCTTTTGAATATACGTAAAAGTCAAAGGGGTTTACACACCGTATAAATGAAAGTTGTGTATAAAACAAAATATGCCTCAACGAAAGGAGATTGAGACAAAGTCCCTTACCGATTTGGGTAGCTTTCGAAACGTACACCCCATGAAAGAAGGATCATACAATGAAGATGTAACTACCCATAAATGAGAGTATATTATACAAATAGTAAAATAATGGGTAGTACATACACCACAAAAATGAAATAGTGTCCAATGTAGCATGAATCTCATGGGAATAAAAAGTGAGATGAAAATCCACTTATGAAAAATCAGAAGCCTAACGGTGCCACATGAAACTTCCAAAAATGGATTTATGAGATCAAATAGGGTCTCTCATAATAAGAAAATAAAAATTACAGAATTATGAATATAAAATAGAATCCCAAAACATAAGAAATATTAACTTCAAAGAAATGACGTAAAAGAGAGTACATAAAAAGAAAGAGAGAGGTGGGATCCCATACGAAAATTCCACAGCCTAACGGCACCACTCAAAAATTCTAAAAATTAATTGATGAGAGTAAGAGGGGGTATCTCATCATATGAAAATAAAAGATACATTATGGTTAATATAAAATAACATCCTCCGACATAAGAACATGGATCACAAATGAAATGACATAAAAGAGGTTACTTGAAAAGAAAGACAGAGGTCAGATCCCTTACCTCAAGTCCAACTTGTCTTGTTCGATTCTTTATATTACGGAATAATAATCATTGGTCAATTTATAATTTATTATTTTCCTCCTTAAAATATTATTATTCATTTCATATCACAAATTACAATTTTATAATAATTGGTTTATAATGTGAGTTCATATCAGACGTTTTTGTCGATGTTCGGTACATGGGTCAAAAATGAACTTGTTTGAAAATGATTGTCCATTTAGTTATAAGTAAATCATCTCCAAAATAGTATTAATTATTTAAATATCATATATATCCAGTACATATTCATTTTATACTATTCCAAAACATTTGGAGATAAAAATAAATTAAATTCACCGTTCATGGAGACGGTAGGCCGTACGTACGCATGAACACTACTCTCATTTCTTTGTCATAATAATGGACTTAAAAATAATTGATAGAAATATATATTATAATTACAGTATAATATATATGTTTTATAGGTCACATAAGTTCATTATTTTCATTCTTTACACATTCCATGTATTGCATGAACGAGTCACGTCACATGAGGGGGCGGTAGTCCACACTTCCTCGTATGAAATTATCATAATTTCACAACAAGAATAGCATAAATGTATGTTTTAAATATAAAATACAGAAGAATATGAGAAACATAAATACCATATATATAATATATAAAATACAGTGACATCATAATGGCCACCATGAATGGTGTTAAGAGAATATTGAACAATCATCGTTTCATGAGGGAGTAATTCGCCTTCCAAAGAAACAGTATGTTCTTTAACCATTAGACAGAGTTGTGTGTAAGTGCAGCTCAAATCCTTAACATAAAAACATACTAGTATATTGAAGATACTGTTTTTTTACAAATGAAATGAATAAAAAGAGTTTAGGGGTTTGGAGAAGCAAAAGAAAACAAAATAAAACAAGTGAAGACATTACCTTTAAATCTGGTAACTCCTCTTGGTTTGAACTAATAGGGTTTCTTGAAGAGCATTATTCCAAAGGCTAGGCTTCAATGATGAATAAAGGGATTTGGAGAGATCAAATGAGAAGAGGATGGATGAGACAAAGGCTTGAGAGGTGTGTATATGGTGGTATAGGTGGGGGACTTTTATAAGAGAAGAGGAGAGGCACTCTTGGAAAGTTATAAACTATTACTTTATAATAAAATTATTTTCGGATTTCAAAGGTCCCAAAAGGATATATTTCGAGGATAAGGTGATAAGGTTTCGAAATACACCCATACAATAGGTTTGTGACAAGTGTAAGACTTATATTTCTCCCTACCTTCACATATTATTTAAATCATTCATTTATGAGGTAATCGCTGCATCATCACAGTGTCATAAATAAATTAATTTATTTAATGTCTAAAAAAATTATAAAAAAACTATCATGATGTATGAAATAATTTCAGATTTATAATGAATATTTATATTCAAAAATATTACTTTTATAACCCAATGTAAAAACTATTTTAGTAATACAATACATGTTTGTGACATTTTAATTTGAACATTAAATAAAAAGGTATTAATGACATTTTCTTACCAAAGTGGCTCCATGGGGTCCCCAAGTTGACCCATGGATTGTCTTGGTCGGCCATGACTCATCCAATAAGGTTACGACATGTTTCAAGGTCATTTTATATTATTATAACATTATCTTTACCTTAAATTACACTAATTACCTGTAATCGCGATTAATAAAACATAAAAGATACTATTCACCAAAAAATTATTTTAATCTCATTGAACAAGATTTTACATCCTAATGACAACCACGTATGTCGGATTTTTGAAAATCAAGTCACAGAAGTGGTAATGTTAAATTTAAACGAAAAATCGGGTTCTTTAACTACCACTTAGTGGTTTCACTATTCATCAAAAATTGATGTTTTTCAGAAAATACCAAAAATTCACCCTAATATATTTTGATATTCTGAATTCAAAAATGATGTCTATTTTAAAAAATTCAAAATATATAATTTGAATTAATTAAAATAATAATTCATTCCCGCTGTCAAAACAAATAGCGTGTTTTTAAGAAATAATATCTATTAAAAGATTGACACTAGTTTAAGTCAAATTTGAAAGTGAAATTAATTCCAATGACCACTATTGGATTAAATGGTAAAAATTTATTCCAATTAAACTTTAATCCCAATTAAAAATATAATCTATCCATATAATTAAATTAGATGAAAAAGCAGTTTTGATGTAAAATGCAGTATTTTTTCACTATTCATTAAAAAAATGAACAATGTCAGAAACATACAAAAATTTTACCAAAGTAAATTTCAATGTCCCAATCAAAAAGAATAATTTTATTTTGAAAAATAGGGCTTATAATATTGTAAATGTTATATTTAAAAAAGGTTCTTCATCAAAAGGCGGTAAAACAATCTTTTAAAAATATTATAGTATTTATTCTTAAAATTGGATTCATTTGGATATTAAGCCTATAACATTTATTGGTTAAATGTAAAAATATTTAACAAACAAATGTAATAATTTTTTAGTTATTTCTGTTCATTTCTGCCATTACAACAGATAGTTGTTAACTATTATAATATTATTATATTATTAGTGTGCAACGTAAGATTTCAAAGAAACTCATTGTTGCGTATTGGGTACGCCATCAAGCATGGAATTCCCATTAAAGTAATACTAAAATTTTATTCACAAATATTGATAAAAATTAGAAAGTAATATTATTTATTTACCTGGGATGTTACATCCTTCCCCCCTTTTGGGAATTGCATCCTCGCAATTTCAAAATTGGGCTTGGAAACTTCATTGAAAGTCCCACATCAGAACAAGAGTCAGTAAAACTATCACTTTAAAAGAAATGGATAGAAGTACAAAGGTCACCCAAGTTAACCCATACTAGGATTCCACATATGAAAATATGGATATGGATGAGCAAACAAAGGGTAATGTTCTGATGGAGAGTGATAGTAAACATGTCTACGAGAAAGAAAAACACAAGAAAATCACAAACATGTAATGGGTTAAATGGTATTCGATTCCCCAGTAGGAATATTTAACAGAAAACATTTTTCTATTAAGTTACTATTAATTGAAGAATTTATTTTTGAGCTTAAATAAATCATAATGAAACATACACCTCTTGTCACATAGCCTTTCAACTTTTACTAGATTCTTTAATCAAACAAATATTTTCTCCAAAAGGCATGTATTTAGGAAGATTTGTTTTCATTAAGAGTACAATAATAAAATTCTTGATAATCACCTAATCTACAAAAGAGAACCATATATTTCCCATGTCTTTAGATCTCAACCAAATCCAAACTAAAAAGTTTAGTACGAGGTTAGATAATACCCAAAAAGGATATATATTTTTTATAAAAAGAAAAACTTCTCCTAATCTCCAAAATTTGTCAAAAAAAAAGCCAAAGTTCAATGAAGACCATTTAATAAACAATTTGTCCTTAAAATTATTCATGGTAAACCCAACTAATATTGAAACCCAAATATTTGAAGGATTTAATCACATAGTGTCCCAAGGTACAAAGTAACATTTATCTCCAAATAACATCAGTTGATTTTAAAGTATCATATTGAAAAGTAATTAACCAAATCACATATCCTCCATGATAGGTTAATAATTTCTATAGATAACCAAAAATAAAATTACTCTTGATTCATAAAATCATCTAACTAAAAAAATTAATTAGTCAAACTGACCAGGGACATAACATAGTCCACTAGTAGGAGATAAATACCAGTCGCACTTTGGTTGTGGGTTCGATTCCCACAGCTTTGTCTGACTCGACGGGTTGTCACACGGTCTGCGTGTTGTCCTTTTTCCAAAACTATATAATTCTTAAAAAATTCCCCAATAAGAGATAAAATCTTCAAAAATAACTATAACATAATTTAACCTCAATTTTACCTCATGCCTTTCATCTTCCATCACAACATATAGTAACCCATAATTACCTCAAAAGTAAGGATCATATAAATCGTAATGGTTACCTTTATAATTATCACATGAACATCCACATCGAGTTGGTTCTCTCGTACAAGAGGCATTAGAGAACTCACCAAGGTTCAAGTGGTTGATCATGACTCTTGATAGTTGGTTTAGAATAACCATGTTATTTCTCATTGAATCCCCCATTTCAACAAGTCTCTTAATCAGAGAACCACCACAGTTTCCTTCAAACCCATTGTCACTTTTGTTACTGCTAGATCCATACATTTACTAAATCCAAAAATGTCAGTGTGAGTATATCAACAAAATCATCATGTACTAAAGAGTATGATAAACACTAAGATATACTTATCCAATTTATCTCAAACTCATGCCAACCTTCAAAAATAACAATGACACTATCTAATATAATAACCATTATGGTTATACAAAACTTGTCAGTTATGCTTAAACAACACTCTAACCTCTAATGTTATCTAAACCAACCTATAATACCAAATTTAATTCCCCATCCTTAAACATTAATTAATATTTAGTTATTACAAGATCACACATTGGGATCATATCACGTTTAGAGTTTTAGAGAATTAGATCATAAATCATGCGTTACATTCCACATTTAAACAAATTGGTTACATAAAAGATATTATTCATTTTTTTCCATCAACGAGAACATATTTAAAACAAAACATGGACTCTTTCATGAAACTTCCTTGACCCTATCATCACATCATGTACCTTTCCCTTGACCTGGGAAAAACATTTCAAAAACATGGGATGAGCATTAAAAGATCAGTAGGGGATATAAAAGTACGAAATGAAAACATTAGTCCATGTATGAAATCATATTTTACTCATAAAACATTAGAATTTTAACATACCTCATCAAATCATGAATAAATCATAGAAATCATAAGGCAGAAAGCTAAATTGAGGCATTCATAACATTCTTACAAAGGGAGTAACCTTCATGGTTACATATGGAATACCCATCACAGTATATTCCATAAATCTCTTCATAGAAACCTTAACATTTAACTCCTTCACGTTACCCAATGAATTAGAGAGCTATATCGGGCTCACCCGCCATTGTTTTATCACGGAACCACCGTTCTTCATTACAATGCCCAAGAACCAAAACATAATCATATCACATAAAACATGCATAAAGGATACATAACATTTCCACATTTCAATCACAAGATATCAATACAACACATTGATATTATAAAAACATTATGAAAACAATTTTCATTACGAAAATAAAAGAAAACTAAAACATGGTATTTATTTTCCATTAAAAATGGTTATGGCTTATAGAGGAATCCAGAACTCAAATAATGGTCACAGTGGCGGAAAAGTCGTTGTCGCCGCATACATGCGACAAATATAAACATTCCCTTTTGTCGTTTAGTAAACACTTGATATAAAAACGATTCCATTTGAATAATTGTAAAAGTCAAAGGGGTTTATAAACCTTATAAAAGAACGTTGTGTATAAAACAAAATATCCCTCAATGAAATGAGATTGAGATGATGTCCTTTACCAATATGGGTAACTTTCGAAACGTACAACCCATGAAAGAAGGATCATACAATGAATATGTAACTACCCATAAATGAGAGTATATTATACAAATATTAAAATAATGGGCATTAAATACACCACACAAAATTAAATAGTGGCCAATGTAGCATGAATCTCATGGGAATAATAAGTGAGATGAAAATCCCCTTATGAAAATTCGGCTGCCTAACGGTGCCATATAAAACTTCCAAAAATGGATTTATGAGATCAAATAGGGTCTCTCATAATATGAAAATAAAAATTTCAGAATTAGTAATATAAAATAAAATCCCCAAACATAATAAAGATGAACTTAAACGAAATGTTGTAAAAGAGAGTACTTAAAAAGAAAGGGAGAGGTATGATCGCTTACGAAAATTCGGCAGCCTAACGGCGCCACATAAAAATTATAAAAATGAATTGATGAGAGTAAGAGAGGGTATCTCATCATATTCAAATAAAAATTATAGTATGGATAATATAAATGAACATCCTACAACATAAGAACATGGATCATAAATGAAATGACATAAAAGATGGTACTTGAAAAGAAAGAGAGAGGTCGGATCCCTTACCTCAAGTCCGACATGTTTTATTTGTTTCTTAATATTATTGAATAATAAACCTTGGTCAATTTATAATTTCTTAATTTCCTCCTTTAAATATTATTATTCTTTTCATATAACATATTACAATGTTATAATAATTGGTCAATAATGTTATTTTATATCAGATGTTTTTGTCGATGTTTGGTACATGAGTCAATTATCAACTTGTTTGAAAATGATTGTCCATGTAGTTATAAGTAAATCATCTCCAGAAGAGTATTAATGATTTAAATATAATATATATCCAGTAAATATTTATTTTATACTATTCCATAAAATTGGGAGATGAAAAGAAATGAAATGCACTATTCATGGAGACAGTAGGTCATACGTACGCATGAACGCTACATTCATTTATTTGTCATATTAATGGAATTAAAAATAATTTAGAGAAATATATATTATAATTCCATTATAATATATATGTTTTATAGGTCACATAAGTTCATTATTTTCATTATATATACATTCCATGTATTGCATGAACGAGTCACATCACTTGAGGGGGCGGTAGTCCACACTTCCTCGTATGAAATTATCACAATTGTAAAACCTGAAAAGCATAAATGTATGATTTAAATATAAAATATAGAAGAATATGGGAAACATAAATACCATATATATCATATATAAAATATAGTGACATCATAATTTCCCCCATTAATTTTGTTAAGAGAAGATTTAACAATCATCGTTTCGTGAGGCAGTAATTCGCCATCCACAGAAACAGTATCTTTTTTAACCATTAGACGGAGGTGTGTGTAAGTGTAGCATGAATACATAACATAAAAACGTCCTAGTATATTAAAGATACTGGTGTGGTTACAAAATAATGTAATAAAAAGAATTTAGGGGTTTGGAGAAGCAACATAAATCAAAATAACACAACTGAAGGCATTACCTTTAAATCGGGTAACTCCTCTTAGTTTTAACCAAAAGTGTTTGTTGAAGAGCATTCTGCCAAAGGTGAGGATACAATGATTAAGGGAGGGATGTGGAGAGATGAAATGTGCAGGGGTGGGTGAGCCAAAGGCTTGAGAGGTGTGGCTAAGGTGGTAGAGGTGGGGGCCTTTTATAAGAGAAGAGGAGGGGCACTCTTGGAATGTTATAAACTATTACTTTATTGTAAAATTATTTTCGGATTTCAAAGGTCCAAAAAGGATATATTTCGAAGATAATGTGATATGGTTTAGAAATACACCCATACAACAGGTTTGTGACAAGTGTGTGACTTATATTTCACCCTATCTTATCATTTTATTTAAATCATTCATTTATGAGGTAATCACTGCATCATCACGGTGTCATAAATAAATTAATTTATCTAATGTCTACAAATTATAAAAAATAAATCATGATTTAGGAAATATTTTTAGATTTCTATTTAATATTTATTGTCAAAAATATTACCTGTATAACCCAATGTAAAAATTATTTTAGTAAAACAATACATGTTTCTGACATTTTAATTTTAACTTTAAATAAAAAATTATTAATGTCATTTTCCAACCAAAGAGGCTCTATGGGGTCCCCAAGTTGACCCATGGAATTTCATTGTCGGACATGACTCATCCAATAAGGGTAGGACATGTTTCAGGGTCATTTTATATTATTATAACATTATCTTTACCTTAAATTACACTAATTACCTTTAATCGCGATTAATAAAACATAAAATTTACTATTCAACAAAAAATTATTTTTATCTCATTGAACCAAATTTTATTTTCTTATTAAAACCATGTATGTTGTATTTTTAAAAATCAAATCACAAAAGTTGTAAAGTATAATTTAAACCAAAAATCAGTTTCTTTAACTACCACTTAGTTGTTTCACTATTCATCAAAATTTGATGTTTTTCAAAAAATACCAAAAATTCACCCAAAGATATATTAGATATTACTAATTAATTTTTTTTTTATATTTTACAAAATTAAAAATATATATCTATCATTAATTAATTTAATAATTCATTCCCACTTTCAAAACAAATTGCGTGTTTTTATGAAACAATATCTATTAAAAGATTGACACTAGTTGAAGTCCAATTTGAAAGTGAAATTAATTCCAATAACCACTATTGGATTAAATTGTAAAAATATATTCCAATTACAATTTGAATCCAATTAAAAATAAAATATAACCATATAGGTAATTTAGATGAAAAAGCAATTTTGATGTAAAATGCAGTATTTTTCACTATTCATTAAAAAATGAACAATGTCAGAAACATACCAAAACATTAACCAAAGTAAATTTCAATGTCCCAATCATAAATAATAAGTTTATTTTGAAAAATAGATCTTATAAAATTTTCAAAAAGAATATTTAAGAAAGGTTCACCATCAAAAGGCGGTAAAAAAATCTTTTAAAAATATTAGAGTATTTATTCTTAAAATTGGATTCATTTGGATTTTAAGACTCTAACATTTATAGGATAAATGTAAAAATATTTAAAAAACATATTTAATAATTTTGTAGTTATTTCTGTTCATTCCCTCCATTATAACAACTATGCGTTAACTATTACAATATTATTATATTATTAGTGTGCAATGTAAGATTTCAAAGAAACTCATTGTTGCGTATTTGGTACGCCATCTAGCATGTTAATCCCTTTATAGTAATATTAAAATTTTATTCACAAATATTGATAAACATTAGAATGTAATATTATTTATTTACCTGGGATGTTACAATCAATGACTAATGGGACCACTAGAAATGTTTTTGTCCATAATTGTCTACACCCATATGGTTGGTGATGTTGGAAAGAGGTCCACATCACTTATTATATTGGGAAAATACATTCCACACACCCTAGATTGGTAGGATGGGTAATAAAATACTATTTGTTATTCTTGATACTTGGAATATAGTCTATATTGATTATAATAAAAGAATGGTATCATATATTGATTGTGATGATTGGGTATGTTGACCCATATTATTGTAATTATGAGACTCTTATTGTCATTATGAGTTGTATTACAAATGTATGTATCAGTTACACTTCCTATACTAGATAATATTACTTATATATATATATTTTACTAAATTATAGTGTATATATATTTACATATATCTCTATAGATATATGTATATTCAGAGGCATGCCTTTTTTAGTCGAAGAAGGTATTTTCTGGTCAGTATCATTATGGAACCATAGCTCATCCGGTCTATATTTATTCTTTAATTGATTATTTATTATTACTAAATAACGCTTCATTTTATATTTATATACTATATAGAACTAGAAACAATTTTTTGTGGACTATTTAGTATATCTCACACCATTTCTAGGATTTCATTGCACTTAGGTACCTAAATAGTCTTTACATTTTTCGTTTAGGATAATGGGTCATATTATGTGTTGTGACACTTGTTTAGGGAAGTTAAGAAAACATGAGTGAGTTGGATTTCTATATTCTCATTAATAAATACTTGATTATTTTCATATATCTGTTACGATGTATTGTTACACATTATGTATGTTTATTGTTTTGTCAATCTTATCTTAAAATGGAAATTTATGTATAATTTTTTATATGGCATTTTAATTCTTTTCATTTTATCATTTATAATTATTATCTTCATTTTTCACCTACTTTTTATTAACATATTCAATAATTATATGGTGGTGATACTTTGAACATGAGTGTATAGTCTACCCATCATACCACCTTGTACACTCATAGATAATTGGAAACCTATAGTATAAGGCCATGTCCTTAAACATTACTTATTATTGAATTAAATGAAAAATTCACATTGAGGATATTCTCATGTTTAGAGTTATAGAGAATTAGGAAATAAATATTACATCTCAAAGATTACAAATTATACACTTCTACTAAGTTTTAATAAAACAAAAAATCACAAAAAGAAACATGTCTAGTTCCATGTTATAGATAACATGTCTTTCCTTGATCCCATCCCTGACCCTATTTATCTTTAAGTCCTTTGCACAACATTTCAAAAACATGGGATAAGCATAAATAGCCAAGTAACGGTTACACAAAAAAGGAAAACAGTTAGTTTTTCAAAAAAACAATTAAACCAATATTACTTTATCAAAATAATACTTTTCACCTTTATGAAGTTGTAAAAAAACTCTTCACTGAATAAAAGATCATTACATACCGCTTTTGTAACCAAAATATTACCATAAAAACCCATATAAAGAACAAATAACATATAAAGGTAACCTGGGAGATAAACATACTTAAATGGAATAACCATACGGTCGACTTCCACACATATCACTGAATGGAATATCCATACGACCAACTTCCATACCCAATGCATTGGAGGTTTTAACGTAACCACCCGTCCTGGTATTCATGACACGACCCGTAAAATGGTTTATCATGTAACCACCAATAAAATGACCAAGTACCATCATTACACATAAAATTTTGAAAATATAAACATTTCAATAACAAAATTTCATTTGAAAACACAATAAGATATTCCAAGGTATTAAATTAATCAATCAATTTTCAAAAATCATTTAAAATAGATTTTTCAATCAAAGTGTCCCATACCCCTTTGAAGCTTTAAATTAAATTATAAGTTTAAAACATTAATGTCCATATAAATAAATACTAAAATCCATTTTGAAAACATGGACATTAAAGATAAAGATTTAGAATAATGAATCTTTAAAACATATAATACGATATTTTTGAATAAGATTTTTTAACAAAATGAGAGACTCTTGAATGAAAATAATTGCGGAATAACATTTAATCCGAACATTATAATATCATGAGAATAAAGGGATTCATGATATATTATTCCAAAGGATAGTATACACACCATATAATAGTGAATTGGTGCATAACAACAATGAAGTCTCAATGGAAATGTAAATTGAGATGAAATCCACTATAAAGATGGAATCCTTAAATTAAGGATAAATCTATCACATAATTATGTGTGAGAAATATAAATACACCCAATATAAGTGGATATTAAGTGTGAACCAATCATAGGTTATTCAGACATATTATTGGAAAAACAAAACCAATGACAAAGATATTTAACTCAAAGAAATGAGATTGAGTTATGATTTCCCATACAAGTTCGTAAGAATTTATCAATGAGATGATTATGTGTAGAAATAGTATATCCACAAAACGGTTTGTAGAAATTACAACATAGAGATTCCACACATAATCTTGGCATAATAAAATCGAGAAGTAGAGGTTTAACCCAAGGAATTGAAAGTGGGTTAAGAAGATCCCTTACAAGAATCCGACAGCCTAACATCATCACTTTAAAATTCTAAAAATGAGTTGATGAGAGAGAAAATGGTATCTCATAACTTGGACATAAAATTTACATAAATAAAGATATATAAGAATGTAACACCCCACGCTTCCATTGTATGATCCTCTTTGAATAATAGAGCATCGTGTGTTGTACACATCCTTGAGTTCTAACACACTGCGACTAATAAAAGTAGTAGTTTAAATAGTAATACCCACTTTTTGAAATTATATAAATTTTCTATTTCAAAATGAATTTCATTATTTTATTCTTAATATCGAAATTATCCTAAATTGAATTTTTTGTAATTTTCTAAGAACTTCCAATTTTTTATGAATTGTGAAAAATATTTAAAAACAACATTTTTAATAAAAATAATTTATAGTAATAAATTATACTATTGAGTGTTTTTAAAGTATAATTAGAATATATTTCTTCCATTTTATCCAACGGTGTTCATTGGAATTAATTTCACTTTGAAATTGGACATAAACAATTTTCAATCTTTTGATATATATTGTTTCATAAAAACACGCTATTTGTTGTGACAGCGGGAATTGATTATAAAATTAATTAATGCAACTTATATTGTTTGAATTTTGTAAAATAGACAACATTTTTTAATTTCGAATATCAATTATAGATTAGGGTGAAATTTTGGCATTGTTCTGAATAACTTCAATTTTTGATGAATAGTGAAACCGCTAAGTGGTAGTTAAAAAACTGATTTTTTGTTTAAATGAAACATTACCACTTCTGTGATTTGATATTCAAAAATCCGACATACATGGTTGTCATAAAAAATTAAAATGTGTTTCAATGGGATTAAAATAATTTTTTCATGAATAGTAACTTTTAAGTTTAATTAATCACGATTAAAGGTAATTAGTGAAATTTAAGGTAAGAATGGTATTATAAAAATATGAAACGGCATTTAAACTTGTCCTACCCATATTGGATGAGTCATGTCCGACCACGAAAATCCATGGGTCAACTTGGGGACCCCATGGAGCCACTTTGTTAGGAAAATGACATTAAAAACTTTATATTTAATGTTAAAATAAAAATGTCACAAACATGAGTTGTTTTACTAAAATAATTTTTAAATTGGGTTATACAAGTCATATTTATTACTATAAGTATTAATTAGAAATATAAAAATATTTCCTACATCATGATATTTGTTTTATAATTTTTAGACATTAAATAAAATAAATTATTTATGAAACCATGATGATGCAGCGATTACCTCATTAATTAACGATTTTAATTAAATGGAAGGATAATGTAAAATATATGAATTAAACTTGTCCAAAGCCTATTGTATGAGTATATTTATAACACTTATCACCTCATCCTAGAAATATATAACTGTGGGACCTTTAAAATCCAAAACTTATTATATTATAAAGTAACATTTCATGACTTTCCAAGAGTACCCCTCCTCTCCTCTTATAAAAGGCCCCCACCACTACCACATTATTCACACCATAAAATCCTTTTGGCTCGGCCAACCTCTGCCCAAATACTCTCTCAACATCCCTCTATTACTCCTAGAAGCCTCACTTTGGGCAGAAGTCTTCTCAAGGAATCCTTTGAACTCAAATAAAAAAGAGTTACTCATTTTAAAGGTAGTGTTTTCTCTTGTGTTCTTATGTTTTATTTTGCTTCTCCAAACCCTTAAACTCTTTTTATTAATTTATTTTGTAACAACACCAGTATAATCAATATAATAGGTTTTTGTTATAAGATGGATTCGAGCTAAAATTACACACACCTACATATAATGGTTAAAGAACATACTGTTTATGTGGATGGCGAATTTCTGACTCACAAAACAATGATTGTTCAACACTCATATAACACCTTCAAAGGTGGCATATAAGATGTCACTATATTTATATATGATATATAATATTTTTATGTTTTACTTAAGCTTCTGTATTTTTATTTATGGCAAAATATTATGGTTTCCATTATGGGTAAACGCGATAATTTCATTTTAGGAAGTACAGACTACCGCCCCCTCAAAGTGATTTGAATCGTTAATTTCATAAGTGGGATGTATAAAGGATGGAGTAAATGATATTATATATGATATTATACTGGAATTATAATTTACCTTTATATAATTATGATTTCATTCCATTAAATATGAAATAGAAATAAATGTAGCGTTCATGCGTACGTATGGATTACTGTCTCCATGAACGGTGCATTTCATTTCTTACCTCTAAATGTTACGTAATATTATGAATGAATGTATATACTGGATATATATGATATATATGATATCTAAATCATGAATTTAATTCAGGATATAGTGGATATGTCACCACATGAATAGATTGTAATTATAAGAAGTTTATTTTTGACTCAAATATCAAAGATCGACAAAATTACTGTTATTAACTTAAATAATTACATAATGTTCATAACATGTTAATAAATGATATAAAAGGATTAATTAAAGTTAAAAAGGTTCTTAATAAAATATAAATTAACTCTAGTTTATTATTCAGGAGATTAAAGAATTATTGAGTCAAGTCAGACACGGGGTAAGGGAACTTCTTAACCCAATTTCCATTCTTTGGGTTAATCTCTTACTTTAAAATTATGTCATGGTATTATTATGTCCTATCATGTATTTATACTTTTTTATGTGTACATATATTGAATACGAATAATAGATCTATTTTCTTTAAAAAATGATATTTGTAAGGGACTTCGTCTCAATCTCCATTCATTGAGACATATTTTGTTTTATACACAAATTTCTTATATATGGTGTATAAACCCCTTTGACTTTTACTTTTATTCAAAAGTAATCTTATTATACGATGCGTTTTTACTGTACAACAAAAGGAATGTTTTTTTCTTACAAATGCGGTGAAAACGACTTCCCACCATTCGTGACCATTATTTGAGTTTCGGCTTCCTCTACAAGCCTTAACTTTTTTTTAAATGAAAAATAAATATCAAGTTTTAATTTTTTTTTATTTTTTTATTGAAAATGGTTTTGAAAGTGTTTTTATTATATAAATGTGTTGTATTGATATCTTGGGATTCAAATGTGGAAATTTTATGTTTCTTTTATGCATATTTTAGGTGATATGATTATGTTATGGTTTATGATATGTTTAAACCGGTTCATATGAGGAATGCATTGGACTTAATAAGTGATGGGTGGAGCCCGCTATAGCTCCTCGATGCATCGGCAGGTCTCATGAGACAAACTAGTGTCTTGGCACGAGGCCTTGACAAAATCTTATTTGTATTCTTGGAATGAGGCCTTGGCTATGTGGTTATGATATTCTGGCATTATGCATTCCATCATTATGAAAATGGTTATTGATATTGCATGTGATTATTCGACTAGTAGAATATCCATCTGAATAAGTAAAAGACATTATTTCATTTTACCATTGCCATATTATGTTAATGTTCATGTTTAAAAGGATTTTGTTTAGTTATACATTGCCTTCAATGTTTATGTTTATTTATTAAAGCATCTGCTATATTGTTATCCTTACTGAGCATCTGAGCTCACCCCTTTCAATGTTTTAATATTTTCCAGGATGTGAAGAAGTATTTTATGAATGACCCGCTGGGATAGTCAGAAGGGGATATGAGTGTGGAAAATGGAGACTATGTTATTGTAGTTTTTCTCTTTATGATGTAATGTAACATTTATGAATGTATCTCCTATTTCCAAGGCTTCTAAACTAATTGGTCATTCAAGACTTGATCTTTTGAGATCATGCCAATGGTACTCAGTAATTCACCCACTCTGGGTAACTGGGGTCGGGGCGTTATAGTTTGTATGAGAATAATTTGAGTACTAACCTTAGAAGCAAGATTTAGATAAACTCTGATTTGGTCACATAGCCCAAAGATAGACATTTAGGATTAGTATAGATGAACTTCCTAGAATTTTGGTATTATAATGATTTTGTGAGTTTTCCGAGCAATACATCCATGTCTGGAAATGAGCTGGTAGAGGCGGCTCTGGCATAGATGTTCCTAGGGGTAAAACCCGAAAAAAAACTCTTTGAGCTATACTCGAACGGGAACTGGTGCATGACAATGGGCCTTGATGCACTCTTGGTTACGACACTCCCAGGGGATATGCTTAGGTTAATGATCGTTTTCTTTACAAACCACTATGAAGGGTTATGAGTATATACTTCATCAAAGAAAACATTTTTATGATTATGGATTATATCCATAAATAGTTCAATTTATGTTAAGTGTTTTACAAGTATTGAATTATTTATTTTAATTCATAAACTGACCTAGTTAATGCCATTGTATTGAAATGGCTCCCAGTAGAAGGATTGTGAACTCCAGTAATACGTATGATCCAAAGAGTAAGAAGGATCATATATTTCATGGTATTAAGAAAACATTTAGAAGGGAAATAGTATCCCTTGTATTCTCAACATATGAAGAAATAGTATCAGGTGTTAATAAGATAAGTAAAGAATTTTCCAAGTCTTATGGATTTTAAGGGAAGCAAGAGAAGAAAAGGATGATGGATAAAGGAAAGAAGGAAAATAAGATTTTTCAAATATGTGATAACTGTGGGAAGAAGAACCATGGGACTTGCCTGAATGGAATAAGAGTTTTTTATAAGTGTGGAGAAAAAGGACACCAAGTGCGTGACTGCAAGGGTAAGAAAA
Organism: Viscum album; assembly: GCA_963277665.1. Lineage (NCBI taxonomy): Eukaryota > Viridiplantae > Streptophyta > Magnoliopsida > Santalales > Viscaceae > Viscum > Viscum album. Next base: position 957,494,898 of record OY728126.1, read on the forward strand.
AGTTTTCAAATGTACAATTCTTCATCTGCAAGGAGTGGGGACACTATGCAAACCAATTTCCATATCATCAGAGTATTCCCCAAATGATGTTATTGGATTATAATCAAGTTATGATACTACCAAGGATGAGGAGGAATGGTTAGAGTTCTTATGTTGCTGTTAATGAATTTTTTCATTTGATTGTTGTATCAATGATGTACTGGTTATAATAATTATGGAGTATATAAGGATTGTACTAAAGTACTATTTCATCAAGGACTTGAGATTGTGTGGAACCAAGAAAAGTTACTCCACAGCTGGTTAAATTTTTGGAAAATATATGGTTGACAGAAAGGAAAACCATAACATGGTTCTGATACCGAGATAGTGATTTTGGAATAATACATGATTGATTTGGATAAATTATAGTGGATATTCATAACTTCCTTGAAATTGATTAAGGATTTCAATACACTATTGGATAGAAGGATTATATCTAGAATTCTATAAGGAATAAGGGATCATGAATGTAATCAATAAGGATTTATGGTAATTCAGGATATTTCAGTGTTTTAAATGAATACATGATGAAGGTGTTCACATTTTGTTATGAGGAAAAAATGATCTTCATTATGTTTACACTCCTTATAAAATTTCGACTGTGAGTTGGACAGAAGTATTTTGGAAAACTATAAAAGTTTGAATGGATTAAGTTGATCCTTGTATATTATTGTTTATGTTTAAAAAATTTCTGAATAATATTTTTGGAATATTATAATACTATAGTTTTAAAAAAAGGACAACCTGTAGGTTAGGGGATAACCCGTCGCGTCGGACAAAGCTGTAGGAATCGAACACACAACCATAGTGCGACATGCCTTTATTATCTACCACTATCCAACAGGAAGTCCCTAGTTATTACAAAATAGTTTTCCTAATCAAAATGGTATGTGTTAATATACGGAACCTTATACAATTAGGATAAATAGAATATTTTTTAGTTCTATTACCCTTTAGAGTGAAAGATGTGTTTGTGGTAAAAATTTATTAAAGAATGAAAGTCTACATGACAAGTATGTATATTCCCTTACATTCTTAGTAAATCTTCTAAATAAATTCCTCAACTTTATAAATGGTATCTTAAAACAAAAACGTTGCCGGTTATGTTTTCCAACTAGGGATTCAATGACCGTTTAACTAATCACAAGTTTGTGATTTTCTTGTGGTTAACCATCACTTACTTCTGTTTTCTACAACACTCCATCAGAGTTTGATGGTTTTTATTTCTTCCATATCCATAATTTCATATAATCCTAGTATGGGCTATCTCGGGTGACCATTCTACTTATCTTTCTTTCTTTTAAAGTTATATTTTTATTAACCTTATTTCTGATGTGGGTTTTCCACAAAGGTATTTTCTATATTCAACATTTTATTTTAAAAGATAAATTTTTAATTGTGAGCATGAAATTTATTGAAGTAGGAGATAATGTAACACCTAAAGATTCCATGGTACGCTCCTCTTTGAATAATAGATCAGCGTGTGTTGTACGCATCCTCAAGTTCTAACACACCGCGACCAATAAAAGTAGCAGTTATAAATAGTAATACGCACTTATTGAAATTATATAAATTTTATATTTCAAAATGGACTTCAGTTTTGTATTCTTAATATCGAAATTATCCTATGTTGAAATATTTGTAATGTTCTGAGAACTTCCAATTTTTTATGAATAATGAAAAATACTTAAAAACAACTTTTTTAATCAAAATAATTTATAGTGATAAATTATACTATTGAGTGGTTTTATAGTATAATTGGAATATATTTTTACCATTTTATCCAATGGTGGTCATTATAATTAATTTCACTTTGAAATTGGACATAAACAATTGTCAATCTTTTGATATATATTGTTTCTTAAAAACACGCTATTTGTTGTGACAGCGGGAATTATTTATTAAATTAATTAATTCAACTTATATTTTTTGAATTTTGTAAAATATACATCATTTTTTATTTAGGAATATCAATTATTTCTTAGGGTGAAATTTTGGCATTGTTCGGAAAAACTTCAATTTTTGACGAATAGTGAAACCACTATGTGGTAGTTAAAAAACCGATTTTCCATTTAAATGAAACATTACCACTTCTGTGATTTTATTTTCAAAAATCCAACATACATGGTTTTCATTAGGAAGTAAAATGTGGTTCAATGGGATTAAAATAATTTTTTTGGTGAATAGTAACTTTTAAGTTTAATTAATCGTGATTAAAGTTAATTAGTGAAATTTAAGGTAAAATTGATATTATAAAAATATGAAATGACCATTACACTTTTCCTAACCATATTGGATGAGTTATGGCCGACCAATACAATCCATGGGTCAACTTGGGGACACCATGGATCCACTTTGGTAGGAAAATGACATTAAAAACTTTTTATTTGATGTTAAAATAAAAATGTCACAAACATGAGTTGTTTTAATAAAATAATTTTTAAATGGGGTTATACAAGTCATATATTTGACTATAAATATTCATTAGAAAGATAAAAAGATTTTCTAAATCATGATATTTGTTTTATAATTTTTAGACATTATATAAATTAAATTATTTATGACACCATGATGATGGAGCGATTACCTCATTAATAAAAGATTTTAATTAAATAGAAGGATAATGTAAAATATAATAATTAAACTTGCCCAAAGCCTATTGTATGAGTATATTTCGAACCCTTATCATCTTAACCTTGATATATATAAGTGTAGGACCTTTAAAATCCGAAACGCATTATATAATAAAGTAACATTTCATGACATTCCAAGAGTGCCCCTCCTCTCCTCTTATAAAAGGAACCCACCACTACCACCATATTCACACCATAAAAGCCTTATGTCTCCTCCAAACTCTACCCAAATACTCTCTAAACTTCCCTAAATTACTCCTAGAAGCCTCACATTGGGAATAAGTCTTCCCAGGGAAGCCTTTGAGCTCAAATCAAAAAGATTTACCCGTTTTAAAGGTAGTGTTTTCTCTTGTGTTCTTATGTTTTATTTTGCTTATCCAACCCCCTAAAATATGTTTATTAATTTCTTTTGTAAACACACCAGTATCCTCAATATACTAGGATGTTGTTATATGAAGTATTCTAGCTACACTTACACACACATACATCTAATGTTAAAAAAACATACTGTTTCTGTGGATGGAGAATTTCTGTCTCACGAATAGATGATTGTTCAACACTCATATAACACCTTCAATGGTGGCCATTAAGATGTAACTATATTTCTATATGATATATAATATTTTTTTTGTTTTACTAAAGCTTCTATATTTTTCATTTATTGCATAACTTTATTGTTTCCATTATGGGTAAACACGATAATTTCATTTTAGGAAGTGTGGACTACCGCCCCCTCAAAGTGATTTGGATCGTTAATGTCATATGTGGGATGTATAAATGATTGAGTAAATGATATTATATATGATATTATACTGGAACTAAAATGTACCTTTATATCATTATGATTTTATTCTATTAAATATGATATATAAATGAAAGTAGTGTTTATGTGTACGTACGACTTACCATCTCCATGAACGGTGCATTTCATTTCTTACCTCTAAATGTTACGTAATATTATGAATGAATGTATATATTGGATATATGTGATATATATGATATCTACATCATGAATATAATTCAGGATATAATGGATATTTCACCACATGAACAACTTGTAATTATATGAAGTTTATTTTTGACTCAAGTACCAAAGATCGACAAAATGACCGTTATTAACATAAATAATTACATAAGGTTCATAACATGGTAATAAGTGATATAAAAGGATTAATTAACATGAAAAAGTTTCTTAATAAAATATAAATTAATTCTAGTTTATTATTCAGGAGATCAAAGAACGATCGAGTCATGTCGGAAACAAGGTAAGGGAACTTCTAAACCCAATCTGAATTCATTGGGTTAATATCTTACGTTAAAATTTTTTCATGATATTATTATGTCATATCTTGTATTTATACTTTCTTTATGTTTACATATATTGAATAAACATAATAGATCTATTTTATTTAAAAAAAATGATTTTTAAGGGACTTCGTCTCAATCTCCATTCATTGAGGCATATTTTGTATTATACACAAATTTCTTCTATACGGTGTATAAACCCCTTTTACTTTTACTTTTATTCAAAAGGAATATTTTTATACAATTAATTTTTACTAAACGACAAAAGGGGTGTTTTCTTCATACATATGCGGCGACAATGACTTCCATTCCACCGTGACCATTATTTGAGTTTCGTCTTCCTCTACAAGACTTAACATTTTTTTAGAAATGAAAAATAAATATCATGTATTAATTTTATTTTATTTTGGTATTGAAAATGGTTTGGAAAGTGTTTTTATTATATCAATGTGTTTTATTGATATCTTGTGATTGAAATGTGAAATTTTATGTATCCTTTATGAATATTTTATGTGATATGATTGTGTTATGGTTTATGATATGTTTAAACCTGTTCATATGAATAATGCATTGGACTTAATAAGTGATTGGTGGAGCCCACTATAGCTCCTCGATGCATCGGTAGGTCTCATGAGACAAACTAGTGTCTTGGCATGAGGCCTTGACAAAATCTTATTTGTATTCTTGGCACGAGCCTTTGGCTACGTGGTTATGAAAGTCTGGCATTATTCATTCCGTCATTATGAATGTGGTTATTGATATTGCATGTGATTATTCGACCAGTAGAATATCCATCTGAAGAAGTATTTTATGAATGACATGCAGGGATAGTCAGAAGGGGATATGAGTGTGGAAAATGGAGACTATGTTATTGTAGTTTATCACTTTATGATTTAATGTAACATTTATGAATGTATCTACTGTTTCCAAGGCTAATAAACTAATCGGTCTTTCGAGACTTGATCTTTTGTGATCATGCCAATGTTACACAGTAATTCACCGACTCTAGGTAACTGGGGTCGGGGCGTTATATTCTGTATCAGAGGATGTTTAGTACTATCCTTGGAAGCTAGATTTATATAAAATCTGATTAGACCACATAGCCCAAAGACATGCATTTAGGATTAGTATAGAAGAACTTCCTAGAATTTTGGTATTATAGAGATTTTGTGAGTTTTCCGAACAATACATCCATGTCTGGATATGAGAAGGTAGAGGCGGCTCTGGCACAGATGTTCCTAAGGGTAAAACCCGAAAACAAAACTTTGAGCTAGAATCGACTGGGAACTGGTGCACTAAAACGGGCCTTGATGCACTCTTGGTTACGACACTTCCAGGGGATATGCTTAGGATAATTCTCTTTTTCTTTACAAACCAATATGAAGGGTTATGAGTATATACTTCATCAAAGAAAACATTTTTATGATTATGGATTATATCCATAAATAGTTCAATTTATCTTAAGTGTTTGACATGTATGGAATTATTTATTTTAATTCATAAACTGACCTAGTTTATTCCATTGTATAGAAATGACGCCCAGTAGAAGGATTGTGAACTCCAGCAATACGTATGATCCAATGAGTAATAAGGATCATATATGTCATGGTATTACGCGAACATTTAGAAGGGAAATAGTCTCCCATGTATTCTCAACATATGAAGAAATAGTACCAGATGTTAATAAGATATGTAAAGAATTTTCGGATTCCTATGGATTTGAAGGGAAGCAAGAGAAGAAAAGGATGATGGATAAAGGGAAGAGGGAAAAGAAGATTATTCCAATATGCGATAACTGTGGGAAGAAACAACTTGGGACTTGCCTGAATGGAATGGTAGTTTGTTATAAGTGTGGAGAAAAAGGACACTAAGTGCGTGACTGCAAGGGTAAGAAAAAGTTTTCAAATGTACAATGCTTTATCTGCAAGGAGTGGGGACACTACGCAAACCAATGACCAAATCATCAGAGTATGCCCCAAATTATGTTATTGGATAATAATCAAGTTATGATACTACCACATATGAGGAGGAATGATTAGAGTTCTTATGTTGTTATTAAAGAATTTTGTCATTTGAGTGTTGTATCAATGATGTACTGGTTATAATAATTATAGAGTATATAAGGAATGTACTGCAGTACTATTTCATCAATGACTTGAGATTGTGTGGATCAAGAAACGTGACTCCACAGCAGGTTAAATTTTTAGAAAATATATGGTTGAGAGAAAGATAAACCATAATATGGTTCTAATACCGAGATAGTGATTTTAGAATAATACATGATTGATTTGGATAAATTATATTGGATATTCATAACTTCCTTGAAATTGATTAAGGATTTGTATACATATTTGGATAGAAGGAGTATATCTAGTATTTTATAAAGAATAAGGGATCATGAATATAATCAATAAGGATTTATGGTAATTTTGGATGTTGTAGTGTTTTAAAAGAATACATGATGAAGGTCTTCACATTTTGTTATGCGGAAAAAAGGATCTTCATTATGTTTACCTTCCTTATAAAATTTTGACTGTGAGTTGGATAGAAGTATTTGGGAAAACTATAATGGTTGGAATGGATTAAGTTGAACCTTTTATAGTATTTTTTAAGGTTAAAACATTTCTGAATAATATTTTTTGAATATTATAATACTTTATTTTTTAAAAAAGGAAAATCTGTAGGATGGGGGATAACCCGTTGCGTCGGACAATGTTGTAGGAATAGAACCCACAACTATAGTGCGACGTGCCTTTATTATCTACCACTAGCCTACAAGAAGTCCCTGGTTATTACAAAATAGTTTTTCTAATCTAAATTGTATGTGTTAATATTTAGAACCTTATACAATTAGGATAAATAGAATATTTTTTAGTTATATTACCTTTTAGAGTGAAAGATGGGTTTGTGGTAAAAATTTATTAAAAATTAAAGTCAACATGACAAGTATTTATATTCCCTTACATTCTTAGTAAATCTTCTAAATAAATTTATCAACTTTATAAATGTTATCTTAAAACAAAAACGTTGTCGGTTAACTTTTCCAACTGGTGATTCAACGAACCTTTAACTAATCACAAGTTTGTGATTTTCTTGTGGTTAACCTTCACTTACTCTTGTTTTCTACAACTCTCCATCAGACCTTGATGGTTTGTTTTTCTTCAATATCCACAATTTCATATAATCCTAGTTTGGGCTATCTTGGGTGACCATTGTACTTATCTTTCTTTCTTTTATAGTTATATTTTTATTAACCTTATTTCCGATGTGGGGTTTCCAGAAAGGTATTTTCTATTTTCAACCTTTTATTTTCAAAGAAAAATTTTAAATTTCGAGCACACAATTTATTGAAGGAGGGTAGAATGTAACACCCCAAGCTTCCATGGTACGCTCCACTTTGAATAATAAAGAAGCGTGTGTTGTACGCATCCTTGAGTTCTAACACACTGTGACCAATAAAAGTAGCAGTTATAAATAGTAATACCCACTTATTGAAATTATATAAATTTTATATTTAAAAATGGAATTCATTTTTGTATTCTTAATATCGCAATTATCCTAATTTGAATAGTAAAAAATACTTAAAAAAAAGTTTTTTAGTCAAAATAATTTATAATGATAATTTATACAATTGGGTGGTTTTAAAGTATAATTTGAATATATTTTGACCATTTTATCCAATGGTGGTCATTAGAATTAATTTCACTTTGAAATTGGACATAAACAATTGGCAATCTTTTGATATATATTGTTTCTTAAAAACACACTATTTGTTGGGACTGTGTGAATTAATTATAAAATTAATTAATGCAACTTATATTTTTGGAATTTTTTAAAATAGACATCATTTTTAAATTCGGAATATCAATTATATCTTAGGGTGAAATTTTGGCATTGTTCTGAAAAACTTCTATTTTTGATGAATAGTGAAACCACTAAGTGGTAGTTAAAAAATTGATTTTACGTTTAAATGAAACATTACAACTTCTGTGATTTTATTTTCAAAAATCTGATATACATGGTTTTCATTAGGATGTATAATGTTGTTCAATGGGATTAAAATAATTTTTTGCTAAATAGGAACTTTTATGTTTAATTAATCTTGATTAAAGGTAATTAGTGAAATTTAAGGTAAATATGATATTATAAAAATATGAAATGACGTTTACACTTGTCCTTACCATATTTTATGAGTTATGGCTGACCCATACAATCCATGTGTCAACGTGGGTACCCCATGGAGCCAATTTGGTAGGAAAATGACATTACAAACTTTTTATTTAATGTTAAAATAAAAATGTAACAAACATGAGTTGTCTTGCTAAAATAATTTTTAAATTGGGTTATACAGGTCATAAATTTGACTATAATTATTAATTAGAAATATATAAAGTTTTACTACATCATGATATTTGTTTTATAATTTTTAGACATTATATAAATTAAATTATTTATGACACCATGATGATGCGGCGATTACCTCATTTATTAACGATTTTAATTAAATGGTAGGATAATGTAAAATCTAAGAATTACACTTGTCCAAAGCCTATTGGATGAGTATATTTCGAACCCTTATCATCATATCCTCGAAATATATATGTTGTGGAACCTTTAAAATCCTAAACTCATTATATAATAAAGTAACATTTCATGACATTCCAAGAGTGCCCCTCCTCTCCTCTTATAAAAGCCCCCCACCACTACCACCTTATTCACACCTTAAAAGCCTTTTTTCTATTCCAACCTCTACCCAAATACTCTCTAAACTTCCATCTATTACTCCTATAAGCCTCAAATTGTGCATAAGTCTTCCCAATGAAGCCTTTGAGCTCAAATCAAAAAGAGTTACCCGTTTTAAATGTAGTGTTTTCTCTTGTGTTCTTATGTTTTATTTAGCTTCTCCAAACCACTAAACTGTATTTATTAATTTATTTTGTAACAAAAACAGTATCCTAAATATACTATGATGTTGTTATAATAAGGATTCTAGCTACATTTACACACACCTACATCTAATGGTTAAAGAACATACTGTTTCTGTGGATGGCGAATTTCTACCTCCGGAAAAGATTATTGTTCAGCAGTCATATATCACCTTCAAAGGTGTCCATTAAGATGTCACTATATTTATATATGATATATAATATTTTTTTGTTTTACTTAAGATTCTGTATTTTTCATTTATGGAATAACATTATGGTTTCCATTATGGATAAACGCGATAATTTCATTTTAGGAAGTGCAGACTACCGCCCCCTCAAAGTGATTTGAATCGTTAATGCCATATGTGTGATGTATAAAGTATGGAGTAAATGATATTATATATGATATTATACTGGAATCATAATGTACCTTTATATCATTATTATTTCATTCCATTAAATATGAAATATAAATGAAAGTAGCGTTCTTGCGTACGTACAGCTTACCGTCTCCATGAACAATGCATTACATTTCTTACCTATAAATGTTACGTACTATTATGAATGAATCTATATACTAGATATATATGATATATATGATATCTACATTATGAATATAATTCATGATATAATGGATATTTTACCACATGAACAACATGTAATTATAAGAAGTTTATTTTTGACTCAAGTACCAAAGATCGCCAAAATGACCGTTATTAACATAAATAATTACATAAGGTTCATAACATGGTAATAAGTGATATAAAAGGATTAATGAACATGAAAAAGTTTATCAAGAAAATAGAAATTAACTCTAGTTTATTATTCAGGATATTAAAGAACGATCGAGTCAAGTCAAGCACGAGGTAAGGGAACTTCTTAGCCCAATTTCGATTCATTGGGTTAATCTCTTACATTAAAATTATGTCATGATATTATTATGTAATATCTTGTATTTATAATTTCTTTATGTGTAAATATATTGAATACACATAATAGATCTATTTTATTTAAAAAATGATATTTTTAAGGGACTTCGTCTCAATCTCCATTCATTGAGGCATATTTTGTTTTATACACAAATTTCTTCTATACGGTGTATAAACCCCTTTGACATTTACTTTTATTCAAAAGGAATCATTCTATACAATGAATTTTTACTAAACGACAAAAGGAATGTTTTTTTCTTACATATGCGGCGGCAACAACTTCCCCACCGCGGTGACCATTATTTGACTTTCTACTTCCTCTACAAGCATTAACTTTTTTTTAGAAATGAAAAATAAATATCATGTATTAATTTTCTTTTATTTTGGTATTGAAAATGGTTTTTAAAGTGTTTTTATTATATCAATGTGTTGTATTGATATCTTGTGATTGAAATGTGAAAATGTTATTTTTCCTTTATGCATATTTTAGGTGATATGATTATGTTATGGTTTATGATATGTTTAAACCTGTTCATATGAAGAATGCATTGGACTTAATAAGTGATGGGTGGAGCCATCTATAGATCCTTTATGCATCTGCAGGTCTCATGAGACAAACTAGTGTCTTGGAACGAGGCCTTGACAAAATCTTATTTGTATTCTTGGCACCAGGCCTTTGCAACGTGGTTATGATAGTCTGTCATTATGCATTCCATCATTATGAAAGTGGTTATTGATATTACATGTGATTATTCATCCAGTAGAATATCCATGTGAATATGTAAATGGAATTATTTCATTTTACCTTTTCCATATTATGTTGAAGTTCATGTTTAAAAGGATTTTTTTGTTATACATTGCCTTAAATGTTTATGTTTATTTATGAAAGCTTCCACTATATTTTTATCCTTACTGATCATTTGAGCTCACCCCTTTCAATGTTTTAATATTTTCCAGGATGTGAAAAAGTATTTTATGAATGACCTGCAGGGATAGTCAGAAGGGGATATGAGTGTGGAAAATGGAGACTATGTAATTGTAGTTTTTCACTTTATGATGTAATGTAACATTAATGAATGTATCTAGTGATTCCAAGACTACTAAAATTATCGGTCTTTCAAGACTTGATATTTTGTGATCATGCCAATGTTACGCAGTAATGCACCGACTCTGGGTAACTGGGGTCGGGGCATTACAAATAAAATATCCCTACATAATTGTATGTGAATTAAAAGACATAACAAAATAAGTCTTTTAAAAAGAGGAGGGTGAAAGGTCCCCTTACCGAGTTGAGTAACTTTCGAAACGTACACCCCAAGGAATAAGGGTCATACAATGAAGATGTAAATACACATAAATGAAATTATACTACAAAAAGTGTATAATAATGGGTAGTACATACACCACTCATAGGAAATAGTGGCAAATGTATCATAAATGTCATGGGAATAAATGTGAGATGAAAAATCCCTTACTAAAACTCGACAGCCTAACGACGCCACTTAAAACATCCGAAAATGGATTTATGATATCAAATAGGGTCTCTCATAATATGTAAAAAAAATAACAGTATGTTGAATATAAAATAACATCCCCAAACATAAGAATGATGAGATTATAAGAAATGCCATAAAAGAGAGTACTTAAAAAGAAAGAGAGAGGTTGGGTCCCTTTCCTCATGTCCGACATGACTCGATCATTTTTTAATCTCCTGAATAATAATATATGGTCAATTTATAATATCTTAATTACCTCCTTTAAATATTATTATTCAGTTCATATTACATATTATAATGTCATCGTAATTGGTTAATAAAGTGAGTTTATATCAGTCGTTTTTGTCGATGTTCAGTAATTGAACTTGTTGGGAAAGAATTTTAAATGTAGTTATATGTACATCATCTCCAGAATAGTATTATTGTTTTAAATATCATATATATCAAGTATATATTTATTTTTTACTATTCCATAACATTTGGAGAAAAAAAATGAAAATCATCGTTCATGGAGATGGTAGGCCGTACGTACGCATGAACGCTACTTTATTTTTTTTGTCATATTAATGGGATTAAAGTTAAGAGAGAGATATATATATATATTATAAATCCAGAATTATATCCATAATTTAGATTTAATATATGACATATATATCCATTATATATATGTACTTATAATAGTACATAACATTTGGAGATAAGAAATGAAATGTACCGTTAATGGAGACGGTAAGCCGTACGTATGCATGAACGCTACATTCATTTCTTTGGCACATTAATAGAATTAAAAATAGATGATAGATATATATATATAATAATTAAAGTATAATATATATGTTATATATATCACATAAGTTCATCAATTTCATTTTTATACATTCCATGTATTGCATGAACGAGTCACATCATTTGAGGGGGTGGTAGTCCACACTTCCTCAAATGAAATTATCGCATTTTCACAACATGAAAAGCATAATGGTATTTATTAAATATAAAATAAAGAAGCATATAGAGGTAATAAATATAATATATATCATAAATAAATATATTTCCATCGTAATGGCCACCATGAGAGGTGGTATGAGAAGATAGAACAATCATCATTTCGTGAGGCAGTAATTCACCATCCACAGAAACAGTATGTTCTTTAATCATTAGACGGAGGTGTGTGTTAGTGTAGCTCAAATAATACTCATAAAAACATCCTAGTATATTTAAGATACTTCTTTTGTTACAAAAGAAATAAATAAAAAGAGTTTATGGGGTTGGAGAATCAAAATAAAACAAAATAACACTAGGGAAGACATTACCTTTAAAACGTGTAACTCTTTTTGATTTGAGATGAAAGGATTCCTTGGGAAGAATTATATCCAATGTGAGGCTTCTTGAAGTAATATAGGGATGTTGAGAGACAAAATGGATAGTGTTTGGCCGATCCAAAGGCTTTAGAGGTGTGGGTAAGAAGGTAGAGGTGTGGGCCTTTTATAAGAGGAGAGGAGGGGCACTCTAGGAAGGTTATAAACTTTTACTATATTATAAAATGATTTTCAAATTTTAAAGGACCCAAAATTATATATTTCAAGAATAAGGTGATAAGAGTTCGGAATCAACCAATCTATTATGTTTTTGACATTTTTTGGTCTTAGAGTTTACATTATCTTTTCAATTTATTTAAATAGTTAAATAATGAGGTAATCATTGCATCATCATGGTGTCATAAATAATTTAATTTATTTTATGACTAAAAATTATAAAAAAAATATAATTATTTAGGAAATATTTTTATATTTCTAATGAATATTTATAGTCAAAAATTTGACTTGTATAACCCAATTTACATATTGTTGTAGTAAAACAACTCATGTTTGTGACATTTTTATTTTAAATTTAAATAAAAAGTTATTTATGTCATTTTCTTACCAATGTGGCTCCATGGGGTCCCCAAGTTTACCCATGGATTTTATTGGTCGTCCATGACACATAAAATGAGAATAGGACATGTTTCTAGGTCATTTCATATTATTAAAACATTATTTTTACCTTGAATTACATTAATTACCTTTATTCGCGATTAATAAAACTTAAAAGTTACTATGCACCAAAAATTATTTTAACCTCATTGAAGAAAATTTTACTTATTAATGACAAACATGTATGTAGGATTTTTTAAAATCAAATCACAGAAGTGGCAATGGTTCACTTAAACAAAAAATTAGTTTCATTAACTACCAGTTAGTAGTTTCACTATTCATCAAAAAATGATGTTTTTCAGAAAAATACCAACAATTAACCCAAAGATATATTTGTTATTCCGAATTCAAAAATGATTTATATTTTACAAAATTCAAAACAGAAAAGTTTCATTAATTTATTTAATAAAAAATCCCACTGTCAAAACAAATAGCGTGTTTTTAAGAAACAATGTCTACTAAAAGATTGACACTAGTTTAAGTCCAATTTCAAATTGAAATTAATTCTAATGACCACCATTGGATTAAATGGTAAAAATATATTATAATTAAACTTTAATATCAATTAAAAATATAATCTATCCAAATAAATAAATCAGATTAAAAGAAGGATTTTAATTAAAATGCACCATTTTCAATAAAAAATTATCTTTATCGGAAAAATAACAAAAATTTACACAATGTAAATTTTGATGCCCAGATTCTAAAGAAGGATTTTATTTTTTCAAATAAAACATATAAAATTTTAAAAAGTATATTTAAAAATGTTTATCCATCAAAAGGAGTTTAAACATCCTTTTAAATAATATTAGAATATTTATGCTTAAAATTGCATTCATTTGCATTTTAAGCCTCTAAAATTTATTGGATAAAAGTTAAAATATTTTAAAACATATATAATAATTTTGTAGTTAGTTCCGTTCATTCCCACCGTTACAACGGCTAGGCGTTAACTACCACTTAAAATAATATTATTTTATTATTAGAGTGCAATGTATGATTTCAAAGAAACTCGTTGTTGCGTATTGTGTACACCATTGAGAATAGAGTTCCCTTTAAAGTAATATTAATATTTTATTCACAAATATGGATAAATGTGAAAAATTAATATTATTTATTTACTTGGGGTGTTACATCCTACCCCAATTTTGGAAATTGCATCCTCACAATTTTAAAATTGGTCTTGGAAACTTCATTTAAAATCCCACATCAGAACAAGAGTCATTTTAACTATTACTTTTAAATAAAGAAAGAGATGTAAAAAGGTCACCCGAGTTAACACATACTAGGATTACATGTAGGAAAACATGGATATGGAGGTAAGAAACAAAGGGTCATGTTTGGAGGGTGAGTGATAGAAAACATGTTTTGGAGAAATTTAACCACAAGAAAATCACAAAAATGTGGTGGGTTAAACGGTATTCGATTCCCCAGTAGGAAAAGTTAATAGAGAACATTTTTTTAAGTTACTTTTCATTGAGGAATTTATTTTTGATCTTAAGGAAACATACTTACTTGTCATGTTGACTTTCAAATTTTACTAGATTTCTTACACAAACTCATACTTTCCCCAAATGATGAGTATTTAGGAAGACATGTTCACATTAAGAGTACTATAATCAACTTCTAGAGAATCAACTAATCCATAAAAGAGAATTATATACTTCCCATGTCTTTAGACCTTAACCAAAACTAAAACCAGAAAGGTTAGTATGAGATCAAATAATTCCCAAAAAGGATAATCTGTTATAAAAAAATCAATTCTTAATCTCCAAAATATGTCAAACAATACCCAAAGTTCAAAAAAGACCATTCAATAATCAATTTTTCCATAAAATTATTCAAAGTAAATCAAACTACGATTGAAACCAAAATATTTGAAGGATTTATTCACAAAGTCTTCCAAGGTAAAATTTAACATTTATCTCCAAATAACATTAGTTTCTCCTAATGTCTCATATTGAAATGTAATTAACCTAATCACATATCCTCCATGATAGGTTAACCATTTCCATAGATAACCCAAAATAAACTTAATATTGATTCCTAAAATCATCTAACTAAAAATAAATAGTCAAACTAACCATGGGATTAACGTAGTCCAGTGGTAGGCGATAAATACCATTCACACTTTGGTTGTGTATTCGATTCACACAGATTTGTCTGATGCGATGGTTTGTCACACGGTCTGTGTGATTTCCTTTTTCCAAAACTAAATAATTCTTAAAATATTCCCCAAATTGAGATATAATCTTTAAAAATGAGCATAACATATTTTAACATCAAGTTTATCTCATTCCTTTCATTTTCCATCATATCATAGAGTAACCCATAATTACCAAAAAGGTAAGGATCATATAAACCCTAATGGTGACCTTTATAATTATTACCTAAACCTCCACATCGAGTTGGTTATATCGTACATGATTCATTAGTGAACTCACCAAGGTTCTAGTGGTTGATAATGACACCATGATAGTTGGTTTAGCACAACCACGAGATTCCTCATTGAATCCCCCACTTCATCCAGTCTCTTAATCAGAGAACCGTGATAGTTTAAATAGAACCCATTGTAACATTGGTCCTTCTAGATCCATCCATTTACTAAAAAAAAAATTAGTGTGCGTATATCAACAAAATACTCATGTACTAATTATGAAGATAAGCACTAAGATATACTTTCTCATTTATTTATCTAAAAACTATGACTCTTTCTGAAATCCTATCCATTATGGTAATTTCACTTATGCTTATAGAATATCCTAACCTTTGAAGTTATCAAAACCCACCTCCGATACCGTCTATAAGGACCCGACCATAAACATTACTTATTATTGAATTAAATGAATAATTTAGATTGAGGATCTTTTCAGGTTTAGAGTTTTAGAGAATTAGGACATAAATATTACATCTCAATGATTACAAATTATACAATTAAACTATGTTTCCATAAAATAAAAACTCTTAAAAAGAAACATGTCTACTTCCATGTTTTAGATAGCATGTCTTTCCTTGATCCCATCCTTGACTCTATTCATCATTAAGTCCTGTGGAAAACATTTCAAAAACATGGGATGAGCATAAAAACACAGTAAAGGATACACAAAAAAGGAAATTTTTTTTTTAAAAAAACTACAAGTAAACGAAGAATACATTATCAAAGTAATACTTTTCACCTTTATGAAGTAGTAAAAAAAACTCTTCACTGAATAAAATATCATTACTTACCCCTTTTGTAACCAAAATATTACTATAAAAACCCATATAAAGAACAAATACAATATAAAGGTAACTTGTGACATAAACATACATAAATGGAATAACCATATGGTCGACTTCCACACATATCTCTTAATTTAATATCCATACGACTGACTTCCATACACAATGCATTGGAGGTTATAACGTAACCACCCATCCTGATATTCACGGAACCACCCATCATATGGTTTATCACGTAACCACTTGTAAAATGTCCAAGTACCATCATTACACATAAAATATTGAAAATATAAAAATTTCAATTACTACATTACATTTGAAAACACAATAAGTAATTCCAAGGTATTGAATTGATCAATCCATTTTCAAAAATCATTTGAAAGAGATTTTTGAATCGAAGTGTCCCATACCACATTGATGATTTTAATGAAATTATAATTTTAAAAAATTAATTTCCATATAAATAAATAATGAAAACCATTTTGAAAACACGTACATTAATGATAATGATTTAGAATAATGAATCTTTAAAACATTTAAAATGATATTTTTGTTAAAGAGTTTTTATCAAAATGAGAGACTTCTGAATACAAATAATTGCGGAATAAAATTTAATCCGAAAATTATAATATCATGAGAATAAAGGGATTCATGATATAATATTCCAAAGGACATTATACACACCATATAATAGAGAATTGGTGCATAACAACAATGATGTCTCAATAGAAATGTAATTTGAGATGATATCCATTATAAAGATGGTATCCTTAAATTAAGGATAAATCTATCACATAATTATGTGTGAGAAATATAAATACATCCAATAAAAGGGGATATTATGTGTGAAACAATCAGAGGACATTCACACATATTCTTGGAAAAACAAAACCAATGAAAAAGATATTTAACTCAACGAAATGAGATTGAGTTATGATTTCCCATACAAGTTCGTAAGAATTTATCAATGAGATGATTATGTGTAAAAATAGTATATCCTAAAAAACGTTTGTGGAAATTACAACATAGAGATTCCACACATAATCTTGTAATAATAAAATCCAGAAGTAGAGGTTTAACCCAAAGAATTGAATGTGGGTTAAGAAGTTCCCTTACAGAAATCCGACAGCCTAACGACGTCACATTAAAATTCAGAAAATGAGTTGATGAGAGATAAAATGATATCTCATCACTTGGACATAAAATTTACATAAATAAGGATACATAAGAACATATCCTAACATAATAGTATGTGAATTAAAAGACATAACAAAAGAAGACTTTTAAAAAGAGGAGGGTGAAAGGTCCCCTTACCGAGTTGGGTAACTTTCAAAATGTACACCCCATGGTATAAGGGTCATACAATGAAGATGTAAATACCCATAAATTAAATTATACTAAAAAAAGTGTATAATAAGAGGTAGTACATACACCACTCATAGGAAATAGTGGCAAACGTAGCATAAATGTCACGGGAATAAAAGTGAGATGAAAAATCCCTTACGAAAACTAGGCAGCCTAATGGCGCCACTTAAAACATCCAAAAATGGATTTATGAGATCAAATAGGGTCTCTAATAATATTAAAAAATAAATTACAGTATGATGAATATAATATAACATCCCGAAACATAAGAATGATGAGATTATAAGAAATGACATAAAAGAGAGTACTTAAAAAGAACAAGGGACGTTGGATCCCTTACCTCGTGTCTGACATGACTCGATCGTTCTTCAATCTCTTGAATAATAATATTTGGTCAATTAATAATTTCTTATGGAAATTATTTATATATTATTATTCATTTCATATCACATATTATAATTTTATAATAATGGGTTAATAATGTTAGTTCATATCAGACATTTTTGTCGATGTTCGGTAATTGAACTTGTTGGGAAAGAAGTTTCCATGTAGTTATAGGTACATCATCTACAGAATAGTATTAATGTTTTAAATATAATATATATCCAGTATATATTCATTTTTTACTATTACATAACATTTGGAGATAAAAAATTAAAATCACCGTTCATTGAGACGGTCGGCCGTACGTACGCATGAATGCTACTTTCATTTTTTGGTCATATTAATGGAATTAAAGTTAAAAGAGATATATATATATATTATAATTACAGAATTATATCCATAATTTAGATTTAATATATTACATATATATAAATTATTTATATGTACTTATAATAGTACATAACATTTTGAGATAAGAAATGAAATGTAACGTTCATGAAGACGGTAAATCGTACGTACGCATGAACACTAATTTACTTTCATTGGAACATTAATGGAATTAAAACTAGATGAGAGAGATATATATATTATAATTCCAGTATAATATATATATTATAAATATCACATAATTTAATCAATTTCATTCTCTATACATTCCATATATTGCATGAACGAGTCACATCACTTGAGGGGGCTGTAGTCCACACTTCCTCAAATGAAATTATTGCATTTGCACAACATGAATAGAATAATGGTATGTATTAAATATAAAATACAGAAGCATAGAGGGGAAATAAATTTAATATATATCATAAATAAATATAGTACCATCACAATGGCCAGCATGAGAGGTGGTATGAGAAGATAGATCAATCATCGTTTCGTGAGGCAATAATTCACCATCCACAGAAACAGTATGTTCTTTAACCATTAGACGGAGGTGTGTGTTAGAGTAGCTCAGATAATCCTCAAAAAAACATCCTAGTATATTTTAGATACTTGTTTTGTTACAAAAGAAATAAATAAAAAGAGTTTAGGTGGTTGGAGAATCAAAATAAAACAAAATAACAATAAGGAAGACATTACCTTTAAAACGGGTAACTCTTTTTTATTTGAGATCAAAGGATTCCTTGGGAAGACTTATGCCCAAATTGTGGCTTCTAAGAGTACAATAAGGATGTGGAGAGACAAAATGGGCAGGGTTTGGCTGAGCCAAAGGGTTGAGATGTGTGGGTTAGGAGGTAGAGCTGGGGGCCTTTTATAAGAGGAGAGGAGGGTACCTCTTGGAAGGTTATAAACTTTTACTTTATTATAAAATGTTTTTCAGATTTTAAAGGTCCCAAAATTATATATTCCTAGGATAAGGTGATATGAGTTCTAAATCCACCCATCCAATTGGTTTTTGACATGTATCGGTCTTATATTTTACATTGTCTTTTCATTTTATTTAAATCGTTAAATAATGAGGTAATCGTTTCATCATCATGGTGTCATAAATAATTTAATTTATTTAATGCCTAAAAATTATAAAACAAATATCATGATGTCAGAAATATATTTATATTCTAATTAATATTTATACTTCAAAATATGACTTGTATAACCCCATTTAAAAATTGTTTTAGTGAAACAACTCATGTTTGTGACATTTTTATTTTAAATTTAACTAAAAAGTTATTTATGTCATTTTACTACCAAAGTGGTTCCTTGGAGTCCTAAAGTTGACCCATAGACTTTATTGGTCGGCCATGACACATCCAATGAGGTTTGGACATTTGTATAGGTCATTTCATATTATTAAAAGATTCTTTTTACCTTGAATTACACTAATTACCTTTAATGGCGATTAATAAAACTTAAATGTTACTATTCACCAAAAATTATTTTAATCTCGTTGAACCACATTTTACTTCATAGTGACAACCATGTATGTAGGACTTTTTAAAATCAAATCACAGTAGTTTCAAAGTTTTATTTAAACAAAAAATGTGCTTCATTAACTACCACTTAGTAGTTTCACTATTCATCAAAAATTGATGTTTTTCAGAATAATAAAAAAAATTCACCCTAAGATATATTTGATTATCCGAATTCAAAAATGATTTCTATTTTAAAAAATTCAAAACAGATAAGTTGAATTAATTAATTTAATAATTAATTCCCGCTGTCAAAACAATAAGCATGTTTTTAAGAAACAATATCTATTAAAATATTGAAACTAGTTTATGTCTAATTTCAAAGTGAAAATAATTCCAATGACCAACATTGGATTAAATGGTAAAAATATATTCTAAATAAAAATTAATATCAATTAAAAATATTATCTATCTATATAATTAAATCAGATTAAAAAGAGGTTTTGAATTAAAATGCAACATTTTCAATAAAAAATGTTATTTATCGAAAAAATAACAATAATTTAAAAAAAGTAAATTTTGTTGTCCAAATTCTAAAGAAAGATAATATTTTGTCAAATACGACATATAATATTGTAAAAAGTATTTTTAAAAAGTGTTATCCATAAAAAGGTGGTTAATCGACCTTTTAATGTATATTAGAAGATTTATGATTAAAATTGGATTCATTTGCATTTTAAGCCTCTAACATTTATTGGATAAAAGAAAAAATATTTTAAAAACATATATGATTATTTTCTAGTTAGTTCCGTTCATTCCCACCATTACAACGGCGTGGCGTTAACTATCATTTAAAATAATATTATTTTATTATTAGAGTTAAATGTAAGATTTCAAAGAAACTCGTTGTTGCATATTGGGTACACCATCGAGCATAGCGTTCCCTTTAACATAATATTTATATTTTATTCACAAATATGGATAAATGTGAAAATGTCATATTCTTTATTTACCTGGGGTGTTACATATATTCTATGGGGAAGCACGCATAAGGCCATGTGATTGACATGATCGAGGAACCATTTTAGTGGATCATGTGATAGTGTGTAATAAATTGGTATCATATGGGTTCATTTACCAATGTCATTATATTTTTTGCTAGTAGAATAGATTCTAGTAATGTATTAATGAATGTTAAATAGTGGTGTCTAAAATTGATCACCCATGCATGGGGAAAATCCAGCCGCGTAATGGTGGGGATTATTGTCCACATTGTTCATTATTACAGTTAACTATGATTTCATCTTGATAAATTGGTGAATCTTTTCTGCATGTTGATTTATGAGATTTAATTTATTTACCCATATCCCTATATGGAATTACAGTTGCATTATGGGTATTATTCTAGGTACATAGAGATTAACATACCATGAAATTTTCATTTAATGTAGTTTCGTTTATAGATGTGCCTTGTGAGATTATTTAGAATTATTGTTTTAAAAAAAATGGGTTTTTAATTATCGCATTTTCTATTATAGAAAATTTTTATTATTATTTTTCCATGATATAAGATTATAAGAAAATTTTCTCTACATATATTTATTAATTAATTATTTTACAGGGTTTCTAGTATTGGATATTATAGTTTTCCTACTATTATATTTCATATAAAATTTGTTAATAGTGTTTCAGCATATAGTTAAATGGTTTAGTCCCACATAGATTGATGGGGGTAACTTAACTAAGTAATCATTACATGATTGATTCATTTTCCATTGGTTTAATGGGATAAAACAAAATCTTTGTGGTTAAAGTGATGCACATTCGCTGTCTATAATGTGTATGTGCGATTTATAAATCTAGAAATTGTAATACATATAATCAATATATATTTTAAAATACTTATATTACAAAAAAATATGTAAATAAAAATTATTATAAACAAAAAATCATAAAATAAATTGGATGATTATTAATCTTATGGTTTTTCTCCCATTTTGGTCAGCTATGGATGGTTATGATAATGTGATCAATCCCACATAGGTATCCTGAACTCGTACAGCTTATTTCCATAGCCCCTTGGGTTATGAAATGTTTTTTTATTGATGGATATTCCATATTTCTTATGGAGAAAATAAGGTGTCATATATAATGTTGTGGTGGAATATTACTAAACCAATATAATTTAGTAAATCGAAAATTGTTTTCTAGTTTTGAGCCATATTTATTATGAGGATCCAATTAATTAATTACCCAATTGCAACCAAAAGGGTGTTTTCCTCTATAGATTTAAACTTTAACACATATTAACAAAGAACAGTTGTGATAACCCTGTGGATAAAAAATGAATAATAGAAAATTATTTGATATATTTTTATTATGACAAAATATCAGTTTTCTATAAATCATTAATGTATGATGATATAGTTTGTCTTTTTACTTTGTCGAATTAGAAAAATAATTTTTCTATGTATCATATTGTATATAATTAGTACTAAAAATTTAAACTAATACTTTAAAATGTTTAATGATTAAATTTTAAAAATGAATCAAATAAATTGAATCCTTAAAGTAGTGTTCAAAGCTTCAACAATCTAATAGGGGTAGTTTAAATCATCCCATGGTTTTTCCATGGATTTGAAAGGGATTGTTTCACATAGACTTTTTCAAACCTAATTGGTAGGATATTGGGCCTACAGATATCTTAATAGGGACCCAGATATAGCGTTAGTAATTTTTTTATTATCATGTGGCTAGACCGTGGAGGTGGTTCCCTCAGAACACTGAATCATTTGTAAATTCTTGTGAATTGGTTCAATCATGTGTTTTAGTTCAGGTGTCCTTTTTCACATGTTGGAATCCTAGTTTCTAAAATGATACCAAGTTTAGATTGTTGTTCATGTGAAAATTTTACCCATTATTCGGAATCAAGAATCGTGTAATAATTTGTTGTAGTGGGATTCTATATAGGTCATCATACCCATATTCTGTCCTTCTAAAAAAACATAACATGAGTGTCATTTGAAAGAAAAACAAGCATATGGGATAATATGACTGTAGATTGACATTATTTTTGGGCCATCAAATACATGAATGCATTGGGGTCATATATTTATTGATAATATCAAGTGATATTCCACTATGTTAATGAATCGTGGGGTATTATACAATGATACATGCATCACCTATTGATATGATTAATATAGTGTACTGAATTATATAAGTTTGTTTATAAAAATTTAAATTAGGATTAGTTTTTCATGAATAATGATTCATATATAAGTAAGATTGACCTAGTAATTAAAGGAAACCTACCACATCCTAATTCACTAGATGATGTAAAAAGATTTTGTATTTTGTCTCATTTTTCAGTTTGTATGTTATTTTCTTCCATAGTTTGTGGAGAAAATATAAATAAACAGGGAGGAGTTTTATTGATATGTCTAATGTTTTTTAGGATAAGTGAACTTGTAAGAAGATAGAAATTATATTTTTTGGATTAAAATTTTTGATGAGTGTTGAAAATATTCATGATCTATAGATAGTGGTTGATGGAACATGCGTTAGAGAAAGATGTAATTTTTTTCAATAAATATGATGGTATGGACACTCTTATAGTTGGTAGAATTACATTGATCACAAAAAAAGTGTTTCTTTTAAAGAAGAATGATCCCAATTGTGAATATAACATTTTGAAATGGTTGTATTTTCTTTTTTATGAACATGGGGAATGTATGATTTAATCATTATAGTGTTTATAAGGTGACATGATCATGGTATGGATGGTTTTTTAACTATCCTTTGGTAACACCATTATTTAGTGATGTACATCATATGTTATGCCTAATTAATCATAGGATGAATTGGATGTCACTGCATTGTGGTTTCGTTATGATGAATCAAAGACATGTGAAGCTATGATTCTTCTTAAGGGTCACCCCTAAATGGTAAAATTGTTATTTTTATTACTTATATAGATTATGGTTTCATCATTACCCTATAAATAATATCATATTTATGTAGTAGAAGTGTCCTGGGTCTATTCTAGAAATATTTAAAATACTCTAAGTCTATCATTGTGTTAATGATGATCATGTCCCCACTCTTTAGATCATCCAACTACCCTGAGAGAGTATTTTTTATTTGTAAATATGAGGGAGAAAAAATTCTATTAGGCGTGAACGTTAAAAATCATTAGAGTTATGAATCTGTAGCATGGTATGATTAATAGTTGTGTTTGTCCAGAGTGATACTTCAGTTATTGAGTAGTGACACCGTAGATGGACTCACAGACACTAGATTCTTCCTTTTGGAAAGAAATATATATGGATTTCATTTTTTACCAATTTAGTGTTCATGAGATTTTGAACTTTGGATTTGTACTGATGTATCACTTGTAAATTCCAAATAATGGACTACATTGTATGAGTGATTTTGAAAACATTTTATGATTCTGAGGTTATTATTATTTTTAGTTAATCAATGTTGACATATTTTAAAGGAGATGGTTAATGTGTGTTGTATTGGGTATTCACCCATGTTCATGTTAAGGAAAGATAGTTTAAATGAAAAATATATGGTTATTTATGGATACATCAATGGAAGATAGAAACGTGTTTCAATAGAAATGATCAAAATAAAGTTGATGTGTAATAGGAGAAGGTGTCATGTTTCAGGTTGTGATACATCGGTCATGTAGGCCATAATTTTTTTTAATAGTCTTTCATGATTGGATTTACATTTATTCCATTTTAATAAAAACAACTTAGGTGAGGAACTATTTCATGACACCTCATCAATAATGGGAATGTTCAGTGTATGTTGGATGAGGTTTTTTTCGGAAACACTATCATGTCTATGCTAAATGATGTAGATTTGGAGTCCCCTATTCTTTTAAGTTTAGTATCCTTCGAGGAGAATTGCTATAAATCTAAGGATATCTGAAATAGAAAATTTATAATATTGGGATACCATGACTTAGAATTGGACATTAAAATGATATGAACGATGATTGGGAGTGACATTGGCTCAATGATCAACATACATCATCTATATCTTTTGGTTTATAATATATTGTATGTATTTCATCAATGCATTATCATTGATTTAGAAAATTGACCCAAGGTGGTTTCTTTGGGGTTGTAAACAAAATTCCCTTGTTTAAACAAAACATGAAAATATGAATAGGTTTGGTTTTGTTTATGTTGTTTCTTCTGGGATTATCAAGGACTAGAAGTTTTAAGGTGGGGAGAATTCAATATCCCAAATTTCCAAGGTAGGTATAAATCCAACGTACATTTAATTTTATCAATAGAATGATAATATGTTATCTAAATTATGAATCATAATGTAATTCAAACAGTGGTAACACATAATTGTGTTGTTTCTAGACTTGTTAGTTTCCAGAAAGGATCCTCGGGTGCTCTATTATGTTATTGGGGCATTAGGAACTAAAAACTATATTTTATGAAAATATATTAAAGGAGAAAAGTTATCCTAGAACCATATAGCCCACCAAGAGAATCAACATGGAACATTTAGAGTGGAAAATGGTGGTTTACTATTTTTTCTAACCATGCACTCCAACATGAATGGGTATGTGACTGTTCCAATCCACTTCAAAAAGAGATGATTCATGATTTTAACTCAAAACATTTGTCATGAACTATGAGTCCCCCATGTATAGAATGTATCCCATATAGAATTGTCTCATGGTTTGGATAACCGTGCAACGAAAATATGTGAATAATTATATGTTATGTTTTTACATATATTACCATCCCTTCTCTAAAGTGTTTACCACTTTCTTTTACTACCATCTGTGTGTAGTAGCAGCCCATCCATGGGAGGCCTCCAATCATTACCTAGTTATGGAGAGAGCTCCTCCATCCTATTTTGGAATGTCATGTCATCATTATTATTGTATTCAAATTATAAATCTATTTTATATACTTTATCCCTTAATTTTTACACTATATCCCATGCATTATCTTTATGTGAACTATTAACACTATTATTTCGGATTTTTGTATATTTCATCATTTTATCTATAACTAGATAGATTCCATGATCAATATCATATGAGTGGACCATCATTTGTATGATTTGGGAGGTCCCATACAGTTACCTTATAGTTTATATTGTTAAATATTTTGCATTAGGTCATAGGTAAGACTTTCAATGTGTCACCATGAAAATTTGATATTAATTTTTTAAAACCGAAACCATTAATCATAATATTAGTAATGTGATAAATTGAACAACTGTTAGTTTTATACCACAATATGAAACAAACCATTTGGGATGTGTCATCTATATACTCATGGACTGTGTTTTTCTCAGACAATTAATATACCCTTACTAGTGGTTCTTTAAATTTCCAATTAATAAGAAATTTTTTATTCACCATTGGATTACATTTTTGATGTGATGTATGAAAAATATTATAATGATTAAACAATTAAAATTAGTTGAACTTATTAATATAGATTTGTGACAATTTTATAATAAAACCACAATTTAGATGTGTTGGGTTCCTTGAATGAATGTGGAAATAAAATAATGTAATTTGAAATGGTAAATGACATGTGATTGGATATGAACCTCCATCTTTTTCAATTTTTGAGATGTGATACGGATGCTCACAGACATGGACCATCGGATTATTTATAACCTACTAATTTTAATTGCATGGATAAAGGCATGAACTATTAATAAATTATACATGAATTATATTGAAAAGGATCTAATAAGCTTGAGTGTTGCCGCTTGCCTCAATATGGAAAATCATGTTAAGGGATCATAGGCTAAGTGGATTGTGTCATATTTCTCAATGACTAAAGAGACATTGATTAGTTTTTTTGGACAAGTTGTTCTTCACCCCCTTTTTAGAGGGTGTTGGCATGATGTACACATCCCATAAGCTGTTTGACATTATATTCTACACCACCATGATTAATAGGATGGGAAAAACCTCATCATTGTTATTCAAAATACATGTCCTTGAATCCTATATTGATTATGATAAATGAAATGAGATCCTATATTTTTTGTGATCCTCAAGAATGGAACCCCTTATTATTATTGTTGTAATTATTATTATTATTATTATCATCATCATCTTATTGTTATTATGGTCATTAATATATAGAAAAATAAATTTATTCCATTAGTCCTAGATAATTCTACGTATATATTTATATGGATAAAAAAATTCCATCATTATTGTTCTTATATAGATATATATAAATATGTATATAATATCGCATATATGCTCAGGCTGATGTAGGTATTCTCAACAATGAATCATTCTGGTACATGAACTCAACTAGTTTTTTATTTATTAGTCATATATTTATTTATTATAGATGACCACTATTTTATTTTGTATTCAATTACTTGATAGTGATAGAGACCATTCGTGGTTGACTAATGAGTATGTATCACCCTCATTTGGCCCTCCCATTCTCTTGTGTACCAGAACATTCCTTATGATTGAAGGTTTATAATTATGGAAAATGAAATTTTATGTGCCGATTATTTATAGATGTTATGAGAACATGAATGAGATGAAACACATGATAATAATTCAGATTTCCTTGGGGATTTACTTTATTTTTTTCTTCTATATTTTACAACCTTATGTATGATTTTTTAGTGTTTTTATTTTTAAATGAAAATGAATGCTTTTTGGTATTTCTAGTAAGGGAATGTAATAATGAAATTATGTTGACACATGATTTTTCATTCATTTATTATATGTTGATATTGTTGTGCTAATCTAATCATGATCCCACCATACTGAAATAGAACCTAAATTCATTTCGGTTTCCTCTGGCATATGGCGAGGCACACTTCAAGACATGTGATCAACCGACATGGGGTAGCATTTTAGTGGCTCCTGGTTTGGGATGTTACACCTCTATAATAGCCTTAAATATTATATTGACTCACATATACAAAACATATGAGTCTATCCACTGAGATCCATCCACATGTTACGTTATGAATGATTAAATTATCATTTAACAAAGGGTACATCTTACCCAAACATCAAATACATCATGATGCATTGCTAAAAACACTTGAATCCCTCTCTAAGTAACAAATAACCCTGATTGACAACATTTCTAGTATTTCAAGTCAACCCATCAATGAAAATATTCTTATTTACAGGGTTGTAGGATATATCAATGTTATATTACTTGGAAAAAACTCAATCCACCTCTGTTGACATAAAATATTATATAGCTAACTAAATATACGCATAATTTTATTATGGTATATAAAAATCTTAAATCACTTGAATATAATGAAATGTATAAATTTTGAAAACCGAACATCCATAAACTCTATTTTATGTGTGGTATAGATACAAAATATTTTCTACATAACATCTTGGACACATTTGAGATCACCTCCCCATATTGTTTTATGATAAATCACAAAACAAGATAGAAGATCCATACGAATCCCTATAAGGCCTCAACCGTAAACATTAAAAAAATATTGTGTTATGTCAAAAAATCACATTGAAGATCTTTTTAGGTTTAGAGTTTTAGATAATTAATATATAACTATTACATTACATATTAAAAAATTACAAAGTTGACAGTTCTACTCTTTGCATATTTTTCACCATAATAAACTAATTAAAATAAAACAATAATTAATTTATTTTATATAAATATTCATGAATTATTCCATTCACCTTCAATTCCTTATACCCTATGAAAAACATTTCAAATACATGGGATGAACATAAAAGTTTCAGTATGGGTTAACAAAGAAATGAAGAAAACATTAGTCCATCTATATAAGAAAATAAATAAAATCATACATTACACTAAGAAAACATAAGCTCAATAACATACCTCATTAAGTATTAAGGATTATGAATAACATATATAAATCATAAATTATAATGTCAACTTTTGGTTTCCATAACAAACTTACATTGAAAGTTTCACATATACATAGAGAGTTACGTTTGGAATACCAATCATAGTAAATTCCCTAAATCTCATCGGAGAAACATTAACGTCTACCTATTCATGTTATCCATTGTATTGGAGAGATATATCAGGCTCACTCTCCAATGGTTTGTCATCGAACCACCTATATATGTAAACAATGACCAAGAACCATAACATAATCATTAAACATAAAAAATGTATAAAGGAAAGATAACATTTCCATATTTTAATCACAGTATATCATTTCATGATATTGAAATAATCAATGCTTTCTGACAAAAAAATTAAATACCAAAATACATGAAAATGGTATATGGTATTTATTTTCTTTTTACAAACGTTACATCTAGTTATGGATTCCTAATATCAAATAATACTCATTTTAGTGGAAAGGCCATTAGCATCACGTACGTTAAAAAGAACCATTATTTTTATCATTTAGTAAAACAATTTATAGAAAAAAATACCCATTGAATGAAATTAAATGTCAAAGGGTTTTATACATCATATCAAAATATTTCTCAATGAATGGAGATTCAGATGATGTCAATTTTGAAAATTCATAGCCTAACAACAGTACATTAAAATTCAGAAAATGAATTGATGGGAGATAAAAGTGTCTCTCATCAATTGGACATAATATGTAACAAAATAAGGATATAAAAAACATTTCCAAAAATATGAAAATGTAAATTTAAATACATAACATAAAACTTGTCTTTGACAAAAATAGAAGCCTAAAATGTTCCCTTCACTTGAGTCTGACTCGTCACGTATGTTCCTTGTTCTTCTAGAATAATAAACATAAGAAAATTTAAAATTTCTTAACAACCTTTTTCAAGTTTATTATTCCTTTTATATCACTTTTACCTTTATAAAACAATATTATAATTATTAAAGTTCATATCGGTCATTTTGTCGATGTTCGGTCTTTGAGTCAAAAATGAACTTGTTATAATAACAAATTGTCCGTGTTATCAAAAGTCCATTATCTCTAGAATTATATTTATATTTAAATATAAAATATATATACTTATTATGTATTTATATCCAGTATATATTTATTTTAATATAGTCCATGTAATTTTTATATAAGAAAAGAAATGCATCGTTCATGGAGATGGCAATTCGTACATACGCTTGAATGCTACATTTATTTATTTTTCATATTTAAATGAATGAAAAAAATGATACATAGGTATATTATAGTGACATTATAATATCTATGTTATTTATGTTTAATAATTTCTTTAATTACATTTTTTATACGTTCCATGTATCGTATGAACAAGTCATATCATATAGATGGGGCAGTAGTCCGCACTTCCGAAAATGAAATTATGATATTAATGCATTATGGAAATCATAAAGTTATGATGTAAATGAAAAATACCGAAGAATAGGGACAATATAAATATAAAATATATCATATATAAATAATTTTCCATTACAATGGACACCGTGAGAGGTGGTATGAGATAATTTAACAATCATCATTTCATGAGGTAGTAGTTCGACGTCCACAGAAACACTATGTTCTAAATACATTAGATAGAGTTTTGTGTGAGTTTAGGTAGAAAACTTATCACAAAAACATCCTAGTATACTGAATATGCAATTTTGTTAATAAAATAATGAAATAAAGTGAGTTTTGGGGCTGGATAAATAAAATCAAATGAAAGAATCTCGAGTGGAAAAATTACCTAAAATCAGGTAACTATTTTTGATTTAATCTAAAAGGCCTTCTTGAATATACTTATACATATAATGTAGATTATAGGAGGAATATAGCTATATTTAGGTCTTTTTTAGAAAGATGTTGGATGATACAAGGTTCTTGAGTGATGTTATTAAATAGGTAAAAGTGATTCCCTTTTATAAGAGGGGGGAGGTGCACATTAGGAATGTTTGAATGTATTATTTTATTATAAAATGATTTTCGGTTTCAAATGGTTCCAAAGTAATTTCTATTAAATATATGATTATAATGGGTAGAAAAACACTCAAACAATAGGTTTTATAAATGTTTAGGTCACAAATGTAACCTCATATTTTAGATTTAACCCTAAATTAAATTATTGAACTCTTACCATGTCTTCTTGTATATTCATACCATATGGTTAATATTGTTAATATACTATGAAACATGAAAGTCAAGTGGTTAATTATTGACATTTAAAACATTATTTAGGTCATTTTAAGAGTCTTAGATTTTTTGGAATATTATATCATTTAATAAAATAGTATTTGTTTTAAAAACTTATTTCTGTCAATTTGTTTACTATTAGTGTCATGACATTTATAAAATCCATAAAACATTATTATTTTGAAAAACACAAAAAATTTAAAATAGAAAAATCCATACGCACCCCTAAAAATCATGTATTGAATAAAAAGGTTCAAAATAAAATTATTTTTATATTTATTATCCTAATAACATAAATATTTCATTTATAATGTATTCACTACATCATCATTGTGTCATAAATATATTTATTTATTTTATGTTTTAAAATTATAAATAAAATACCACGATTTATGAAATATTTTTATCTTTCTAATGATTATATATAGTCAAAAGGATCACTTATATAAACCCATATAAAAATACTTTTATTAAAAGATAATTTTTTATGTTAAAATATTCTTTACTTTAAATTAAATCTTATAATATTTCATTTTCTCATCAATGTAGCTCTATGGAGTACCAATGTCAACACAAGGATGCCAATGGTCAGGAATATATCATAAAAATGGAGTAGGAAACAGTTTAGGGTAGTTTTATATAATTATAATATTATATTTTACACTTCTTTACCAGATTAACCATTTAACCATTGTAGTAAAAAAATAATTACTGAAATTACTATTCAAAATGTCTACAAATAAATGGTACCTATTTACTGAATTTGGAGATCCTTACTCCAATTATGGAATTTATTTTATAAAATTAAATACAAAAAATATATAGAAATTAATTTAAAATTAATTCCTCTTTTCAAAACCATGAAAAGTGAATTAAAGAAAAAAAATTAACAAAACATTGACAAGTGTTTATGTCCAATTTCATAGTGAAATTACATAAAAAGACCAAAATATTATTAAGTGATAAAAATATAATCCAATTACACATTAAATCCCAATTTAAATTAAAATAATATAATATAATTATTTAGATCAAAAGAAAGATTTTACTTAATGTTCAGTATTTTTCAATATTCATTTTAAAATGAACTTTATCAGAAATGTACCAAAATTTTACCCAATGTAAATATTAATATCCCACTACTAAAGAAGAAATATATTTCGTGAAATGGACAAAAAATGTGACAAAAACTACATTTAAGGAGGTTTCTCCACTAAAAGGAGGTGAAAATACTTTTTAAAAATATTTGTGTATTTAGGATTATATTTTTTTCATTATCATTTTAAGCCTCAAAAATTTATTGGACAAATGTGAAAACAATTAACAAATATTTTAATTAATAATATGGTTTGTTTTGTTGATTCCTTCCAATACAATGGTGAGGCATTAAATATCATTTAAAAATAATAATATAATTATATTTGTTTCTTGTGTAACTAAACATTGTGTGAAGCATATGATTTCAAAAAATTAAATTGTTACGTGTATCGTATGCCATCGATAATAGAACCCCTATTAAAGTAAAACTAATCTTTATTTAGAAACTATTAGTAAATATGAAAATAAAATATTATTTATTTACCTAAGATGTATCATCCTTCCACCCTTTTAGAAAATTTGTCATCACAATTTTATTTACATACCATATAAGTAGTGTATTTATCCCACATAACATTTTCAGATTACCATGTTTCCTCGTCAAACATGTGGTTTTCCAAAAAACCGTACAATAATGGATTCTATTATATTTTAACTCATTATCTCTTCGTTTAAAAATATGGACTGCTTTTCCTCATAAGAACAATTCTCTTCCATCAGAACAACCCATGGACTCAAAACATTAGATCGATCCAGTATATACTTTCTCTAAATTAAAATACGAAAGAAAATTAGTAACATGGATAAACTTGGGGGTAAATCCACTCTATTGGAAACTAAACCAACTTTCTCCTAGATTTTATAGTGTCCAACGTACCTTTGACTCATATTTCCCTTCTTACCAAAATGAATAACATTTTTCCTCGGAGAAACATTGAGAAAGACAAGATAACCTACCTCGAAAGAAAATGCATTCCTCCATTTATCTGCATAACTTTTCTTCCTGCTCTGATATGGTGTCATGTTCTTCAAAATCAACTGATCTATTTTTCATCACCTCTATCAATTATGGTATCATCAACTTCCCTTCACCTACGTCATCCAAAAAAATATTTAGATCGACACTGCATTCCATATAATTCCTCAAAATGTGACATTTTTTTGCTGGAATGACAAATGTTATTATAAGAAAACTAAAGCAATGAAAAATGTTAGTCCCAAAATCCCTGGTAATCTATTGAACAAGCATTTAGCATATCCTCTAAGGTCTGAATTTTTCATTCAGACATCCCATATTATTGAGGATAAGAAGCTATACTAAAATATAATCTAGTTCCTAATGACATCTGAAGGCCCATCAAAATGTTAAAAGTGAACTTAGGATCACAGTTAGATACAATAAATATGGGAACTCCATGTAACCTGACTTCCCATTTAATATAAAATTGATAAAGAAAAATATAGAGACATAGTATCTAAAATAGGATGAAAATTATTATATTTATTCAATCGATCAACAATAACCAAAATTGCATTGTTACCTCAAGATGACTTTTGTAATCACACTATGAAATCCATGGACTCATTTTCCCACTACCACTCTTGAATTGGAAATGGTTGAAGAATTCCTTTTGGGATCCGTCTTTCTTCTTTAACCTGTTGTCAAGTTAAAAACTTCACAGTAAAGTCAAAAATATCTCTTTTCATTCCATCTCACCAATAATACTTCTGGATATCGCTATGCATTTTTTTTAATTTCATGATGAATAGAAAACAAATAACTATGTGCTTCAAAAAAAATATTTCTTCAACTGAGATTCACAAGGCCCACATAAACTCCGTCTAAACCTCAAAGCACAAACGTTATCCATGTTAAATTCTAGTAACATACCCTTCTAAACCAATTATACATTTAATGAAACTCACTATCTTCTTTCTATGATTTCTTTATTCTGTCAGATAGAGAAGAATTCAGAGCCACCTAAAACAAAACAGAGGAATCTCTTGCACCAAAAACTTCAATATCAAATTTCATGAATTCATTAATCAAAGGATATTCTTCCAAACATTACATGGATAATGCGGCATTGCATTTTCAACTCACATCATCTACCAATTTTTTTGTTTTTCCTATATGGGTATAAATTATGCAATCATAATTCTTGATTAATTCAAGCCATCTCTTCTATCTCATGTAAAAATTCATTATGAGTGAACATATACATCAAAAATTATTGGCCATTATATATTTCACTTTTTACTCCATATAGATAGTGCCTCTAAAATTTTAAATCATAAACTACAACAGAAAATTCCAAATCATGTGTAGATTATTTTAATTCATGATTTTTCAACTAACACGAACCATAATCAATTTCCAGATTATTCTATATTAGTACACAACCAATTACATTCAACAAAGCATCACTGTAGATGAAAAACTCACCATTTTTTGGAAGGTAATTCCAATACTGGAGCATTCTCCAGTTTTATTTTCAATTCCTAAAAAAATCATCACATTCATGTTTCTACATAAATTTAACATATTTTCATGTTATCATAGTCAATGGGCTAGATAACTGTGAAAAATTTTCAACAAACCTCCAGTAATAACCCACTAAGATATGAAAATATCTACTATCAATTATATTTTTTGGTATCAGCCATTATTTAAAAAAAATTAATAGGATCAACAATTATTGCATCATTAGAAACAATGTGACCAAGGATTTAAATTTGTTGTAACAAAAACTAACACTTACATAATTTCTCATACATTTTATTTTCTTTTATGTTTTCTGAGAAAACCATTAAATTACATTCATAATACCTTATGTTTTTAAAATATACTGAAATATCATCTATAAACTCAGCCACCATTTATCACATGAGTTTACTGATCCATCAGTAAAAACAAACTATTAAATTCGTATTTTGACCATCTGAGGATGACTATTTGGAAGGATACATTCCTCTTCAGTTCATCTCATCATATATTCCATGTATCCTTTTCAGAAAACCATTATGAACATAGAATTACTTAAGGTGAAGCAACATGGTAATATTCAAATTCTTTATCATTTCAATTGTACCATAAAATAATTTAAGGACATTAATTTATGATTATCCCAACACATAATGTTGTATAAATCAGCCTCTGATACAAACTATAAGGCCCACCCATAAACATTACATAATCATGAGTAATGTCACGAATTCACATTGGGGATCTTTTCAGGTTTAGTGTTTTAGAGAATGCTGATGTAACTATCACATTACAAATAAAAAAATCATAATGCAGACACATCTACTATATCGATTTTTTTCATATTAATACAATTCCTTACAATATAACAATAATTCCA
Source organism: Viscum album (assembly GCA_963277665.1). Taxonomy (NCBI): domain Eukaryota; kingdom Viridiplantae; phylum Streptophyta; class Magnoliopsida; order Santalales; family Viscaceae; genus Viscum; species Viscum album. The sequence goes on from OY728126.1 coordinate 957,530,606, forward strand.
TTCTCGATATAAATCTTCTCGATTTCCAATTTTTTCTTTCCCTTCTTTATACCATGTAAAAAACATTTCAAAAACATGGGAAGAGAATAAAAATCTCAGTAAGGGTTATAAAATAACAAAAGAAAACAATAGTCCATAAATTCAATAAAATTAATTAAATAATAATTTTCCATCTGAAAACATAAACTATTTAACATACATCATAAAATAATAATTTTTATGAACAACACAAAGAAATCATAAATTATAATGTTAACTTGTGGAATCTATAACGTAATTACTATGTAGCTTCCATAGCTACATAAGAAGTTATGTTTAGAATATCCATCACAATATATTACCTAAATCTATTAATAGAATCATTATTGTTTAGTTTTTTCAAGTTACCCAATGCATTTGAGAGCTATATCTGGCACACCAAACCTCGGTTTATCATGGTACCACCTTTATACGTAAACAATGGCCATGAACCATAACATATTCATAACACATAAAATAACCATAAAGGAATGATAAAATATATATATTATATTCTCAATATATCATTTCAATATATTTACATAATAAATCCTTGATTAAAACCATTTTCAATATAAAAAAACATAAAATGTGTATATGGTATTTATTTTCCTTTTAACAAATTACGACTTGTTGAGGAATCTCTAATAAATTTTACATAATATTTACATAAATATAGATATAGAGGAACTTATCTAATCATATAAAAATATAAATTTAATGACATAACATAAAATTAGACTTTGACAAAAAAGGGAGGGTGAAATGTTCATTTACATTAAGTCTGACTCGTCACACATGTTCCCTATTTTTCCTGAATAATATATTTAATTTATTATTAATTTCTTCCGAACCCTTTTCAAGTTTATTAATCATTTTTTATTAATTATTAACATTATATAATAATAATAAAATTATTCATGTTTATATCAGTAATATTGTCATTGTTTGGTACTTGTGTCAAAAATGAACTTCTTATAATTACAAATTGTCCATGTACTCAAAATTCTATTATCTTCAAAATTGAATTCACGATTTAAATATAATATATATCTAGTATAAATGAATTTATATACAGTATATATGTAATTTAGAATATTCCAACACATTTGGATATAAAAATTGAAATGCACCATTCATGGAATGAGTAAGTCATATGTTTTCATGAATGCGACTTTCATTTATTTTTCATGATTAATAGAATGAAAACGGAATGATACGTAGATATATAATAGATACAGTATAATATCTATGTTATATATGTTACATAAGTTCATTAATTCCATCCCTTATACATTCCATTTATATAATGACCGAGTCATATCACTTTGAGTGGTAGTAGTCTGCACTTCTCGAATAGATTTATCGTATTTACACATTAATGAAAGCATAAAAGGTTTATTTAAATGAAAAATACATAATAATAGAGATAATATAAATATAATTGATATAATATATAAATATTGTTCCATCATAATGGTCTCTATGAGGGGTGGTTGAAGATAATTGAATAATCATTTTTTTGTGAGGCAATAGTTCACCATCCATATAAATAGTATGTTCTAAATACTTTAGATGGAGGTGTGTGTGAGTGTAGGTAAAATAATCTCATAAATACGTCCTACTATGCGAAAGATACTGGTTTTTATATAATATAATTTAATAAATAAAGTTTAGTGTGGTGGATAAGGAAAATAAATGAATGAATCTTGAGAGATGACATTATCTCAAATCAGGAAACTCCTATTGATTTAAGCTAAAAGGTCTTCATGAATTTTCATTATTCCATTAGAATGTAATATAGGAGGAATATAGAGATATTTGGAGATTAGTTGGGTAAATTTAAGATGTGCCAAGGGGCTGGAGATGTGCCATTAAATTGGTAGAGGTGATTCCCTTTTATAAGAGGGAGAAGATGCACCTTAGAAAAATTTGAAAGTATTATTTTTTTAGAAAATTATTCAACATTTGAAGCGGTCCCAATGTGATTTATTTCATATATATATATATGATTCTAGTGGGTCAAATAACTCTCTACCAATAAGTTTTAGACATTAATAGATCACAATTATATACTTATCTTTTATCTTTATCCCTTAGTTAACATATTTTACTGTTACTATGTATTCTTGTATATTCATACTATATGGTTAATATAGATACTTTAACATGACAATACAACATAATGTGGTTCATTAATGAAATTTACAACCTTATCTAATTTATTTGGCTAAATCATTGATTTTTAGGACTATTATATAATTTAATAAAATACCATTTGTTGTAAAAACACATTTATGTCAATTAATATACAATTCATTTCATGAAATTATAAAACTACTTAACAAATTTATTATTTCGAAAAACCTACATTAATTAAAATATAGAAAGTCATAATCACCCCTAACAATATTTTACGTCATAAAAAGTTTCAAAATAAGTTTATTTTAATATTTATTGTCATAGTTATGTAAATATTTCACTAATAAGGTATTCATTAGATCATCATTGTGTCATAAATAAATTTATTTATTTGATGTCACAAAATTATAAATAAAATACCATGATGTAAGTAATAATTTTATATTTTTAATTAGTATTTATATTCTAAAATATCTCTTATAAAACCCTATATAATTGTTTTACTAAAAGATACTTCTTTATGTCACATTTTTCATTACATTTAATAAATTCGTATAAAATGTCAGTTTCATATCATAGTGGCTATATGTATAAGGCCCCAACCTTAAACCTTACTTAATATTGAGTTATTATGAGATTAAACATTGAGGATATTTTCAGGTTTAGAGTTTTAGAGAATTAGATCATGAAACTTGCATTACATTCCACATTTAAACAAAGTGGTTACATAAAAGACAGTATTCATTCTTCCCATCAACGGATGCATATTTAAAATATAACATGGATTCTTTCTTGACACATCCTTGAAACTATCATCACATCATGTACCTTTCCCTTGACCTGTGAAAAACATTTCAAAAAACTTGGGATGAGCATAAAAAGCTCAGTAAGAGTTATAAAAATATGGAAAGGAAACATGAGTTCATATATACATTAGAATGAAATCACACTTTACCCATAAAACATTGGCATATCAAATCATGAATAAATTATAGAAAACATAAGACATAAAGGTAACTTGAGGCATTCATAACATTCTTACGTAGGGAGTAACCCTCTTGGTTACGTTTGGAATACCCGTCATAGTATATTCCCTAAATCTCTTCGGATAAACCTTAACGTTTCACTCCTTCGCGTTACCCAATGCATTGGAGAGCTATATCGGGCTCACCCACCCTTAGTTTATCACGGAACCACCCGTTATCATAACAATGCCCAAGAACCATAACATAAATGTGTCACATAAAACATGCATAAAGGAAACATAACATTTCCACATTTCAATCACAATATAACATTTTAGTATATTGAAATAATGAATCCATTCAAAAAGAAACCATTTCCAAAACCATTTAAAACATTTAATAAAGAGATTTTTGAAACAAAGTGTCCCATACCACCTTGAAGCTTAAAATTTTAAACCATTAATATCCATATAAATAAATCCTTAAAACCATTTTGAAAACGTGTATATTAATAAGAACAAATAATTAAAACATTTTAAACAATATTTTGGTTAAAGGGGTTTTGCCAAAATTAGAGACACTTGAGTACAATAATTGAGGAATAAAATTTAGTCAGAACTTTATAATATCATGAGAATAAATGGATTCATGATATAATACTCCAAAGGACAGTATATACACCATATTAGAGTGAATTGGTGCATAACAACAATGAACCCTCAATAGAAATGTCAAATGTAATGAAATCACTTATAAAGAAGGTATCCTTTAATTAAGGACAAATCAATCTCAAAAATATGTGTGAAAAATATAAATACACCCAATATAAGTGGATATTAAGTGTAAAACAATAAAAGGTCATTCACACATATTCAATGGATGACATATTCAATGACTACATGTTGAACCCAAAGAAATCGAAATTGGGTTAAAAAGTTCCATTGACAGCCTAACAGCATCACATCAAAATGAGTTAATGAGAGATAAAAATTGTATCTCATAAATTGGACATAAAATTTAAATCAATAAGGATATATGAGAACATATCCTAACATAACAATATGTAAATTAAAAGACCCAACAAAAGAAGTCTTTTAAAAAAGAGGAGGGTGAAAGGTTCCCTTACCGACTTGGGTATCTTTCAAAACATACACCCCGTGAATGAAGGACAATAGATCATTGATGTAAATACTAATAAATGAAATTATATTACAGAAATATTAGAATAATGGTCAGTAAATACACCACTCAATGGAATTTGTGGCAAATGTAGCATAAATCTCACGGGAATAAAAGTGAGATGAAAAATCCCTTACGAAAATTCGGCAGCCTAACGGCACCACTCAAAACTTCCAAAATGGATTGATGAGAGGAAATAGGGTCTCTCATCATATGAAAATAATAATTACAGTAGGAGTAATATAAAATAACATCCCAATCATAGGAAATATGAGCTTAAAAGGAATGACATAAAAGAGTGTACTTAAAAAGAAAGAGAGGTGTAGGATCCCTTACCTCGGGTCCGACTTGACTCCATCGTTCTTTAACGTCCTGAATAATAAACTTGAGTTAATTTCTACTTGCTTAAGAAACTTTTACAAGTTCATTATTACTTTTATATCAATTATTGAAATGTTATAAACATTATTTAATCATTTAAGTTAATAATGTTCATTTTGTCGGTATTTGGTTCTTAAGTCGAAAGTGGACTTCTTACAATTACATGTTGTTCATGTGGTCAAAGGTTATTTATATCCAGAATGACATTCCTGATTTGGATATCATATATATTATATATATCCAGCATATACATGTATTTATAATATTACATAATCATTTAGAGGTAAGAAATGAAATGCACCGTTCATGGAGACGGTAAGCCGTACGTACGCATGAACGCTACTTTCATTTCTTTGTCATATTAATGGAATTAAAACTAAATGAGAGGTATGTATATTTTAATTCCAGAATTATATTCATCATTTAGATATATAATTCATTATATATATCAATTATATATATGTACTTTTAATAGTACATTACATTTGGGGATAAGAAAGGAAATTCACCGTTCATGGAGACGGTAAGCCGTACATACTCAAGAACGCTACTTTCATTTCTATCTCATACTTTAATGGAAAGAAATAATAATGATATAGAGGTATATAATAATTCCAGTATAACATCATATATAATAACATTAAATCCATCCTTTATACGTCCCACGTATGGCATTAACGAATCACATCACTTTGAGGGGGCGGTAGTCCGCACTTCCTAAAATGAAGATATCGCGTATACCCATAATGGAAGCCATAAAGGTAAGACACAAATGAAAAACACAGAAGCATAAGTAAAACATAAACATATAATATATCATATATGAATATAGTGACATCTTAATGGCCACCTTTGATGGTGTTAAGAGAATGTTGAACAATCATCATTTCGGGAGGCAGAAATTCTCCATCCACAGAAACCGTATGTTCTTTAACCATTTGATGTAGTTGTGTGAGAGTGTAGCTTGAATAAATCTTATAAAAACATCCTAGTATATTGAAGATACTGTTGTTGTTACAAAAGAAATAAATAAAAAAAGTTTAGGGGGTTGGAGAAGCAAAATAAAACAAATGAACATGAGAGAATGAATTACCTTTAAAAGTTTAACTCCTTTTGATTTGAGCCTAAAGGCTTCCTTTGAAAGGATTCTGCCCAAAGTAAATCCTCTAGGATGAGGATAGGGATGTGGAGAGAGTAAATTGGCAGGGTTTGGCAGAGACAAAGGATTGAGGAGTGTGTGAAATGAGGTAGAGGTGGGGGCCTTTTATAAGAGGAGAGGAGGGGTACTTTTGGAAAGTAAGAAATATTACATTATTTGAAAATGTGTTTCGGTTTTAAAAGGTCCCAAATTGATATAATTCGTGGATAAGGTGATAAGTCTTCGAAATCAACTCATCCAATATGTTTTGGACATGTCTAGTTCATAGATGTTACATTATCTTTCCATTTTATTTAAATCGTCAAATAATTATGTCATCGCTGAATCATTATTATGTCATACGTAATTTAATTTATTTAGTATCTAAAAATTATAAAAAAATACTATGATGTATTATATCTTTTTAGCTTTCCAATGACTATTTATAATCAAAAATATGACTTGTATAACCCCACTTGAAAATTGTTTTAGTAAAACATATCATGTTTGTGTCATTTTTACTTTTACATTAAATAAAAAGTTATTTATGTCATTTCCCAACCAAAGTGTCTCCATGGGGTCCCCAAGTTGACCCATGGCTTGTCTTGGTCGGCCATGACACAACCATTCAGGGTAGGACATGTGTTAAGCTCATATTATTTTATTAATCCATTATTTTTACCTTAAACTACACTAATTACCACTAATCGCGATTAAAAACTTAATAAGTTACTATTCACCAAAAAATTATTTTAATCTCATTGAATTACATTTTACTTCTTAATGGCATCCATGTATGTCGGATTTTTTAAAATCAAAACACAATGATGGAAAAACTTCATTTAAATGGAAAATCAGCTTTTATAAGTACCACTTAGTGGTTTCACTATTCATCAAAAATTGAAGATTTTTCAGGAAAATCCCAAAAATTCACCCTAAGATATATTTGATATTCTGAATTCAAAAATGAAGTCCGTTTTACAAAATTCAAAACATATAAGTCACATTAATTAATTTAATAATTAATTCTTGCTGTCATGACAAATAGCGTGTTTTTATGAAAAAATAAGTATCAAAAGATTGACACTAGTTTAAGACCGATTTCAAAGTGAAATTAATTCCAACGACCACTATTGGATTTAATGGTAATAATATTTTCAAATATCACTTTAAAACAAATTAAAAAGATAATCTAATCATATAAATAAATTAGATTAAAAATTGGTTTTGAATTAAAATACAACATTTTACACTATTCATTAAAAAAATGAACATTATCGGAAAGATACAAAAAATTTACACAAAGTAAATTTTGATGTCCCGATTCTTAATAAAAGTTTTATTTGGTACAAAAGAATTTTTAAGAGTGAACAAAACTATATTTAATGATGGTTCAACATCAAAAGGTGATAAGTTAACCTTTAGTGAAAACTAGGGCATATACTCCTAAAATTGAATTCTTTCCGTATTTTAATCCTCTATCCTTTATTGGATAAATGTAAAAACATTTAAAAACATATATAATAATATTTTAGTTATTTCTATCCATTCTCGCCATTACAACGGCTACATGTTAACTACCATTTAAAATAATATTATTTTATTATTAGAGTGCAACATAAGATTTCCATGAAACTTGTTGTTGCGTGTTGGGTACGCCATCGAGCATAGCGTCCCCTTTAAAGTCATATCAATATTTTATTCAAAAATATGGATAAATATGAAAATGTCATATTCTTTATTTACCTGGGGTGTTACATCCTTCCCCCCTTTTGGGAATTGCGTCCTCGCAATTTATAAAATTGGGCTTGGAAACATCCTTGAAAGTCCCACATCGGAACAAGAGTCGGTAAAACAGTCACTTTAAAACAAAGAAAGATAAGTACAGAGGTCACCTGAGTTAACCCATACTAGGATTCCATGTAGGCAAACATGGACATGGAGGAGAAAACATAGGGTCATGTTCTGATGGACAGTGATAGAAAACATGTTTAGGAGAAAGTTAACAATAAGAAAATCACAAACTTGTGATGGGTTAAACGGTATTCGATTCCCCAGTAGGAAAAGATAATAGACAAAATTTTTGTTTTAAATTACTTTTTGTTGAGGAATTTATTCATAAGGAAACGTAATTACTTATCATGTTGACTTTCATATTTTACTAGATTCCTTAGTCAAACTCATATTTTTTTTCCAAAAGGAGAGTATTTAGGGAGACTTGTTCGCATTAAGAGTATTATAATAAACTTCTAGAGAATCACCTAATCCAAAAAAGAGAACTATATACATCCCGTGTCTTTAGGCTTTAACCAAAACCAAAACCAAAAAGGTTAGTACAAGGTCAGATAATCCAGAAAAGGATAACCCATTAAAAAGAAAATCCATGCTTAATCTCCAAAATTTGTCCAACAAAACCCAAAGTTCAAAGAGGACCATTAGATAAACAATTTGTCCATAAAATTCTTCAAAGTAAACCAATCTAATATTGAAACCCAAATGTATGAAGGATTTAGTCACATAGTCTTCCAAGTTAAATCGTAACACTTATCTCCAAACAACATCAATCGCTCCTAAAGTCTCGCATTGAAAAGTAATTATCCTAATCACATATCCTCCATGATAGTTTAATCATTTTCATAAATAACCCAAAATCAACTTACTCTTAATTCATAAAATCATATAACTAAAAAGAATCAGTAAAACTAACCAGGGACTTCACGTAGTCCAGTGGTAGGCGATAAATACCAGTCTCACTTTGGTTGTGGGTTCGATTCCCGCAGCTTTGTCCGACGCGACGGGTAGTCACACGGTCTACGTGTTGTCCTTTTTCCAAAACTATATAATTCTCAAATAATTCCCCAAAAAGGGTTAAAATCATCAAAAATAACCATAACATAATTTAACCTCAATTTTATCTCATGCCTTTCACTTCAATCATAACATATAGTAACCCATAATTACCTCAAAAGTAAGGATCATATAAACCCATATGGTTCTTTATAACTATGTCCACAAAAGAAAAGATAACTATTACTTCGATAAGATTTTCCTATATTAAACATCAGGGTTATACATGATATAAAAAGTCTTCTAATGTAACCCCATCATCAAAAGAGACTTAATACTCTTAAGAATTTCACCATAACTCTTGAAGCCCTTATGTGTTGACATCTTACTCATTCAACATTCTTCATGATCCATTATCCATTCCTTTCCACCTTATTCTGAAATACCTCTTTCCTACAAACAAAATCATGAAACATATCCTAAGATTCCAAAATAGGAAAACAATATTCATGAAATAGTACATACCTTTGATTGGTCATTGTCAGTTTCTTCATCCTCAATCGGAATGGCATTAGGTATTGGTAAACGAATATTGGTACGCTCTTGGTGACCCCATTCATGAATCTTCTTCATAGGACATGTGTTTGAATAATGACCATGCACGCCACATTTAAAACATTCAATTGATCCCTCAGAAATAACTTCTTTCCCTTTCCTTGAGTCAACTGGATGCTTCCTTTTTCCATGGCAGGTTCTTTCTTTATGACCTTCATTTCCACATCTATAGCATATTTCTGTCCCTTTGAAACATTTTCCTAGGTGTTTCTTTCCACATCTTTGACACATAGGTTTTTGAACACACTTACCTTTATGATTATTACCTGTACTTCCGTAGGGATTTGTTTCTTACATATATGATGCCTTAGATAAATATACAAGGTTTAGGTGGTCAATCATGACTCCAGATAGTTGGTTGAGGATAATCACAAGAGTTCTCATTGCATCTCCCATATCATTCAGTTGCTTGCTCAAAAAACTGTCACAGTTTCCTTCACATCCACTGTTACTTTGGTGCCTGCTAGATCCAGCCATTTACTAAAACAAAAAAGGTCAGTGTGAGTATATCAACAAAACCATCATGTTCTAATGAGTAAGTTAAACAATAAGATATAATTACTCATTCATTTTATTTAAAACTAAGACTCTTTCTGAAACCCTAACCATTATGGTAATTGTCACTTATGCTTAACGAATACCCTAACCTCTAAAGTTATCTAAACCGACCTTTGATACCAACTATAAGGCCCCAGCCTTAAACCTTACTTAATCTTGAGTTATTACAAGATTACAAATTGAGGATCTTTTCAGGTTTAGAGTTTTAGAGAATTAGATCATGAAACTTGCATTACATTCCACATTTAAACAAAGTGGTTACATAAAAGACAGTATTCATTATTCCCATCAATGGAAACATATTTAAAATATAACATGGATTCTTTCTTGAAACATCCTTGACACTATCATCACATCATTTACCTTTCCCTCGACCTGTGAAAAACATTTCAAAAAACTTGGGATGAGAATAAAAAGCTCAATATGAGTTATAAAAATATGGAAAGGAAACATGAGTTCATATATACATTAGAATGAAATCAAACTTTACCCATAATACAAAGGCATATCAAATCATGAATAAATCATAGAAAACATAAGACATAAAGGTAACTTGAGGCATTCATAACATTCTTTTGTAGGGAGTAACCCTCTTGGTTACGTTTGGAATACCCATCAAAGTATATTCCCTAAATCTCTTCGGATAAACCTTAACGTTTCACTCCTTTGCGTTACCCAATGCAGTGGAGAGCTATATCGGTCTCACCCGCCCTTAGTTTATCACGGAACCACCTATTTTCATAACAATGCCCAAGAAACATAACATAAATGTGTCACATAAAACATGCATAAAGGAAACATAACATTTCCACATTTCAGTCACAATATAACATTTTAGTATATTGAAATAATGAATCCATTAAAAAAGAAAACATTTCCAAAACCATTTAAAACATTTAATAAATAGATTTTTGAATCAAAGTGTCCCATACTGCCTTGAAGCTTAAAATTATAAACCATTAATATCCATATAAATAAATCCTTAAAACCATTTTGAAAACATGGATATTAATAAGAACAAATAATTAAAACATTTAAAATGATATTTTGGTTAAAGGGGTTTTACCAAAATTAGAGACACTTGAATACAATAATTGAGGAATAAAATTTAGTCAGAACTTTATAATATCATGAGAATAAATGGATTCATGATATAATACTCCAAAGTACAGTATATAGACCATATAAGAGTGAATTGGTGCATAACAACAATAAACCCTCAATAGAAATGTCAAATGTAATGAAATCCATTATAGAGAAGGTATCCTTAAATTAAGGACAAATAAATATCAAAAATATGTGTGACAAATATAAATACACCCAATATAAGTGGATATTAAGTGTAAAACAATAAAAGGTCATTCACACATATTCAATGGATGACATATTCAATGACTACATGTTGAACCCAAAGAAATCGAAATTGGGTTAAAAAGTTCCATTGACAGCCTAATGGCATCACATCAAAATGAGTTGATGAGAGATAAAAATTGTATCTCATCACTTGGACATAAAATTTACATCAATAAGGATATATGAGAACTTATCCTAACATAACAATATGTAAATTAAAAGACCCAACAAAAGAAGTCTTTTAAAAAAGAGGAGGGTGAAAGGTTCCCTTACCGACTTGGGTATCCTTCAAAACATACACCCCATGAAATAAGGACAATAGATCATTGATGTAAATACTCAGAAATGAAATTATATTACACAAAGAGTAGAGTAATGGGAATTACATACACCACTAAATGGAATTTGTGGCAAATGTAGCATAATTATCACGGGAATAAAAGTGAGATGAAAAATCCCTTACGAAAATTCGGCAGCCTAACGACGCCACTCAAAACTTGCAAAATGGATTGATGAGAGGAAATAGGGTCTCTCATCATATGAAAATAATAAGTACAGTAGGAGTAATATAAAATAACATCCCAATCATAGGAAATATTAGCTTAAAAGGAATGACATAAATGAGTGTACTTAAATAGAAAGAGAGGTGTAAGATCCCTTACCTCGGGTCCGACTTTACTCGATCGTTCTTTAACGTCCTAAATAATAAACATGAGTTAATTTATACTTGCTTAAGAAACTTTTACAAGTTCAATATTCCTTTTATATCAATTATTGACATGTTATAAACATTATGTAATTATTTAAGTTAATAATGTTCATTTTGTCGGTATTTGGTTCTTAAGTCGAAAGTGGACTTCTTACAATTACATGTTGTTCATGTGGTCAAAGTTTATTTATATCCAGAATGACATTCCTGATTTGGATATCATATATATTATATATATCCATCATATACATGTATTTATAATATTACATAATCATTTAGAGGTAAGAAATGAAATGCACCGTTCATGGAGACGGTAAGCCGTATGTACACATGAACGCTACTTTCATTTCTTTGTCATATTAATGGAATTAAAACTAAATTAGAGATATTTATATTTTAATTCCAGAATTATATTCATCATTTAGATATATCATTAATTATATATATCAATTATATACATTTACTTTTAATAGTACATTAAATTTGGGGATAAGAAATGAAATGCACCATTCATGGAGACGGTAAGCCGTACGTACGCATGAACGCTACATTCATTTCTATCTCATATTTTAATGGAAAGAAATAATAATGATATAGAGGTATATAATAATTCCAGTATAACATCATATATAATAACATTAAATCCATCCTTTATACGTCCCACGTATGGCATTAACGAATCACATCACTTTGAGGGGGCGGTAGTCCGCACTTCCTAAAATGAAGATATCGCGTATACCCATAATGGAAGCCATAAAGGTAAGACACAAATGAAAAATACAGAAGCATAAGTAAAACATAAACATATAATATATCATATATTAATATATTGACATCTTAATGGCCACCTTTGAAGGTGTTAAGAAAATGTTGAACAATCATCGTTTCGGGAGGCAGAAATTCTCCATCCACGGAAACCGTATGTTCTTTAACCATTTGATGTAGTTGTGTGAGAGTGTAGCTCGAATAAATCTTATAAAAACATCCTATTATATTGAAGATACTAGTTTTGTTACAAAATAAATAAATAAAAAGAGTTTATGGGGTTGGAGAAGCAAAATAAAACAAATGAACATGAGAGAATGAATTACCTTTAAAGGTTTAACTCCTTTAGATTTGAGCCTAAAGGCTTACATTGAAAGTATTCTGCCCAAAGTTAATCCTCTAGGATGAGTAGAGGGATGTGGAGAGAGTAAATGGGCAGGGGTTGGCCGAGCCAAATGCTTGAGGAGTGTGTGAAATGAGGTAGAGGTGGGGGCCTTTTATAAGAGGAGAGGAGGGGCACTTTTGGAAAGTAAGAAATGTTACTTTATTTGAAAATGTGTTTCGGTTTTAAAAGGTCCCAAATTGATATAAATCCTGGATAAGGTGATAATTCTTCGAAATCCACTCATCCAATAAGTTTTGGACATGTGTAGTTCATATATGTTACATTATCATTCCATTTTATTTAAATTGTCAAATAATGATGTCATCACTGTATCATTATTATGTCATACATAATTTAATTTATATAATATCTAAAAATTATTAAAAAATTACTATGATGTAGGATATCTTTTTATCTTTCCAATGACTATTTATAATCAAAAATCTGACTTGTATAACCCCACTTAAAAATTGTTTTAGTAAAACATATCATGTTTGTGTCATTTTTACTTTTACATTAAATAAAAAGTTATTTATGTCATTTCCCAACCAAAGTGGCTCCATGGGGTCCCCAAGTTGACCCATGGCTTTTCTTGGTCGGACATGACACATCCAATGAGGGTAGGACATGTGTTATGCTCATCTTAGTTTATTAAAGCATTACTTTTTACCTTAAACTACACTAATTACCACTAATCGCGATTAAAAACTTAATAAGTTACTATTCACCAAAAAATTATTTTAATCTCATTGAACCACATTTTACTTCTTAATTACAACCATGTATGTTGGATTTTTAAAAATCAAAACACAATGATGGCAAATTTTCATTTAAACGGAAAATCAGCTTTAATAAGTACCACTTAGTGGTTTCACTATTCATCAAAAATTGAAGTTTTTTCAGAAAAATCCCAAAAATTCACCCTAAGCTATATTTGATATTATGAATTCAAAAATGAAGTCCGTTTTACAAAATTCAAAAAATTTAAGTCACATTAATTAATTTGATAATTAATTCCTGCTGTCATGAAAAATAGCGTGTTTTTATGAAACAATATGTATCAAAAGATTGACACTAGTTTAAGTCAGATTTCAATGTGAAATTAATTCCAACGAACACTATTGGATTTAATGGTAAAAATATTTTCTAATTTCACATTAAAACCAATTCAAAAGATAATATAATCATATAAATAAATTAGATTAAAAAGTGGTTTTGAATTAAAATACAACATTTTACACTATTCATTAAAAAAATGAACTTTATCGGAAAGATACCAAAAATTTACACAAAGTAAATTTTGATGTCCCGATTCTGAATAAGATTTTTATTTGGTACAAAAGAATTTTTAAGAGTGAACAAAACTATATTTAATGATGGTTCAACATCAAAAGGTGATAAGTGAACCTTTGGTGAAAACTAGGGCATATACACCTAAAATTGAATTCTTTCCGTATTTTAATCCTCAATCCTTTATTGGATAAATGTAAAAACATTTAAAAACATATATAATCATATTTTAGTTATTTCTATCCATTCTCGCCATTACAACGACTACATGTTAACTACCATTTAAAATAATATTATTTTATTATTAGAGTGCAACGTAAGACTCCCAAGAAACTCGTTATTGCATGTTGGGTACGCCATCGAGAATAGTGTCCCCTTTAAAGTCATATCAATATTTTATTCACAAATATGGATAAATATGAAAATGTCATATTCTTTATTTACCTGGGGTGTTACACTATGGGGTCCCCAAATCATCCCAAAAAATTCACATGGTCGGAAATATATCATTTCATATCACTAGGACCCGTTTTAGTGTGGTTTTATATCAGTATAATATTTTTTACCCTTATTTAATAGATTTAACATTTCACCATGGTAAATAAAATAATTATTGAAGTTTATATTCATAATGTCTAAAAATAAAAGGTTCCTATTTAAAATCTTTTTCCCACATGATTCAAAATATAGAATTAATTTTAAAAATTTAAAACAAATAAGTTCTAGGAATTGATTTATAATTATTTCTCGTTTTATAAACCAGAAAACTTGTTTTTATGAAGTATAAACTACCAATAGATTGACAGGTGTTTGTGTCCAATTTCAACATGAAATTACTTCTAATGAAAATATTGAAATAAATGTTAAAAATATATTACAATTTTACATTAAACCCAATATAATGAACAAAATAGTTTTTCCATAAAATGCATTATTTTTATCTATTCATTAATTAATGTACATTATCAGAAAACACCCAAATTTTAGCAAAAGTAAATTTTGATGTCCTTATTCTAAAGAAGATGTTTATTTATCCCAATAGAACATATAATTGTTACAAAAACTATATTTAAAAATATTTCCCCATAAAAAGGTGTGAAAACTACCTTGTAAAAATATTAGAGTATTTATAGGGAAAATTCGAATCATTCTCATTTAAAGGCTCTAAATTTTATAGGATAAATGTATTAAAAACATGTTTTTTCATAAAATGGTTAGTTTTATTCATTCCCTCCAATACAACAACTAGTTGTTAACTTTCATTTAAAAATAAAAATAATATTATATTATGTTTTGGTATAACTCAACGTTATGTGTAACATAAGATTTCATTGAAACACATTGTTTCATGTTGGCTAAGCCATAAAACATAGAATCCCCATTAAATTAGAATTAATATATAATCGATAAATATTAATAAATATTAAAATGTAATATTGTTTATTTTCCTTGGATGTTACATCCTTCCACCTTGTGGAAATTGTGTACTTGGAATTTTATTTACACATGATAAAGTAACGGTATTATGCATTCTAAAATTTCTAGATTCCCATGTTTCCACTTCAACCATGTGGTTATTCACACAACCTTAACCTGATGAATTACCTTATTCAGAATCACATACTCTCTTTGGTCAGGATCTTGGACTGGTTGTTCCTCATATGTAAGATTATCTTCTAACTGATCTATCATTGGATACAACACATGAGATGGATCTGGAATATACTTTCTCAACATTGAAACATTAAAAACATTGTGTACATTTGATAAAATGGGGGGTAATACACTCGTTAGGGATCTTTTCCATCTTTCTCCAAGATTTCATAGGGTACAACGAACCTCTGAAACATCTTTCCCTTATTACCAAAACGCATCACACTTTTCCATAGAGAATCATTTAGAATGACAGGATCAAATAATTTGAAAGAAATATTATTTATCCTGTTATCAACATTAAGTTGCTGTCTGTTCTGATTTGTTCTCATGTGCCTCTGAATCAACTGAACATTTTCTGCAATCTCTTTTACAAATTCTGGTCCCACCGACTTGCATTCAACTACTTCATCCAAAAAAGTAGGTGTTCGGCACCGCTTTCCATATAATTCCTAAAATGGTTCCATCAGTATATTGGAATGAAATATATTATTATAAGAAACCCCAAACAAATAACATATTTGGTCAAAAGATCCCTGGAAATCCATTAAACAAAATGTAGCATATCCTTCAAGG
The DNA here is from genome assembly GCA_963277665.1 of Viscum album. Lineage (NCBI taxonomy): Eukaryota > Viridiplantae > Streptophyta > Magnoliopsida > Santalales > Viscaceae > Viscum > Viscum album. Next base: position 957,547,120 of record OY728126.1, read on the forward strand.
CATGAATTATTTGTTATGACTGAACTATTGATTGAGGATGAAAAGATGTAGTTAAATTTACTTTAGTTCAAAATGACATCTAAAGGACCTTCCAAAAGATACATGTAAACCATATATCACGATCAGATACAATGGAGAGGGAAACTCCATGTAACCAGACTATCTCTTTAATATAGAATGGAAAATGTTGATTTAGAGTCAAATTATCTCGAATAGTCGAAAAATGAGAATATTTAGTCAATAGATCAATAATAAAGAAAATTACATTGTTACCTCATGAAGTCATGGGTAATACAACTATGAAATCCATGGTCATATTTTCCCATTTCTACCCTGGAATTCTACATGGATGAAGAATCACTTTTAATGACTATCATTTTACTTTTACATTTTGACAAGTTAAACAAATCATAGTAGAGTTAAAAATATCTCTTTTCATTCCATGACTCTTGTAATAAATCTATATTTCTCGATATCATTACACATTTTTAATTATTTAAGGATTACATAAACATTTTTAAAATATCCTTTTTCTAAAATTCATCAAAAATAAATATGCATAATATATTTATCTGGTCTTTTGAAAATTCATAAACTTCATCATAAGAAGAAATCGAAATTTTTATTTAAAACAAAGGATTACACAAGGTAGTTACGGTCTCCTTACATAGCCCCTTATCACACCAGCATAGGACCTTTGTGTAAGGTGTGCTAATGTGAGATAATTCGAGGGAGGCTCATCCAAAATCGCACGAGTAGTAATTTATATCAGTTTGAACTTCTCTAAAAGGCGATTCCATTCTAGCTTCACACGATGAAGTTCAGCTTGGGTTTGATCCAGACCAAATCCCAGTGGTGCTACCTCTTTCCCAAGTTATGTTATATGGGCTTCGATCGGTCCAAGACTACTGGGTGAGGCCATCAAATTTTCATTGTATATTAATTAACCAAGATTACTTGTATTTAGAGTCAAAAATCGAAGCATTTAGTTTCCAGAGATCATATTGACCAATGGTCATATAACAGTCAAAACCCAATGGTCTCATTTTAATAATACTCATGTTATCAAATGAACGAGTTTTTTTGAAAGAAAAAGAATAACAAACAAAATTAGGAAACAAGATTTATTCAAAATTTCGGGTCGTTACAATCTTCCCGCCTTAAGAAATTGCGTCCTCGCAATTTTTTAAAATTGGGTTTTGAAATTTCATTGAATGTACCACATCAGAAAAGGAGTTAGAAAAACAATTACTTTAAAAGAAAGAAAGTGAAGTACAAAGGTCACCCGAGTTAACCCACACTAGGATTCCATGTAGGAAAACATGGACATGGAAGAAAAGCAAAGGATCAAGTTCTGAGGGAGAGTGATAGAGAGTATGATTAGGAGAAATTTAACCATAATAAAATCCCAAACTTATGATGCGTGTAAATGGTCTTTGATTGCCTAGTAGGAAATATAAACCAACAATGTTTTTGTTTTACGTTCCTTTTAATAATGTTGGGGAATTCATTTACTACATAGAACAAAAACAGAGGAAAATATACCTACCTTCATGTAGTGTTTCATCCTTTAATAAGATTCTACCCAAAACTATTATTTTCTCCAAACGATGAGCATTCAAAAACACTTGGTCTCATCAAAACACAAGAATAATCTTCTTGAGAGTCACTTAATCCACAAAAGATTAACTATCAATTTCTTCTACCTTTAAACATTATCCTGAAAACATAAAGGGTAAGATAAAACAACTATTCAAAAAAAAGAATCCCATAGGAAGGGAAACTAATTTTAAATCTTAAAATATCCATGTTACTACCAAAATTTCATCATAGACCATTCCATAAATAAAGATCCTTAAAATTACTCAAAATAAACCAAACTAATATTGAAACCCAAATACAAGAGGGATTTGATAACATAGTCTTCCAAAATAAACTTCAATGTTCATATCCAAACAACATCAACCACTACTAACATCTTATAACAAAAGTAGCTACCCTAAACATATTTTAGCCAAGATAGGTTAATCATTCCCATAATTAACCTAAATTACTACAAGTCCACCTTAAATTCATCAATTCTTCAAAATCTAAGTCAACCTTACTCCTCAATGAAAATACTGTAGTAATCTATTTACCTTGATCATATAGGGTCCCCAAAATAGTGAACGTCTTCCAAAATAATAATCATCTTTTTATCCCCCAATCATCTCTGTCATATTAATACGACAATCATCTCATTTCCTATCACATTGTTTTTTGGGACATGTTCTTCCATTTCCCGCCATTAACTACGAAAAAAAAGTACAATTAGGGGCTTAAATACTTAGCCAATAATCATGAAAAGGAACATAAAGCATATAAGGATAACTTGTAGAAGAAAAGTATACCCTAACTTGTGATCCCCTAGGTTCCCATCTAGGTTATCCATGATCATATATTCTTATGTGAATCTTAATTTTATTTTATCTTTGTTGTTTTAATAGTGGTTCATACAATGATTATGAATTTAACAAAGCATATCCTCCGGGAGTGTCATAACCAAAAGTGCAGCAAGGCCCGTTGTCATGCACCAGTTCTCATTCGAGTCTAGCTCAAAGAGGTGTTTTCGGGTTTTACCCCTATGTACATCTGTGCTAGAGCCACCTCTACCTACTCGTATCCAGATAGGGATATATTTTCTTGGCAACCCCTTACTCAATACTCACCAAAATACCAGGAAGACTTCCTATATTTAAACTTTTCTATAGGTTTCTTTCTAAAGTTTTCATATCCTAATTTCCACAAATAACTAAACCATCCTTTGATACCAAATATAGCATCCCGCCTTTTAATCACATAAAAATTCATTACATTTTACCAAACTGAGGATCTTTAAGGTTTAGTGTCTTAGAAACTAGGAACTTAAAACATGAAACAAAAAAACATTCTTCTTAAACACTTTAAAGGATTCTCCTCATGTTCACCCTAGGTTCATTACTGCATCTCATAACCTGGGGACATACATCAAAAGAAAGGGTGAGCATAAGGCCTAGTAAGGAAACAAGGGAAACATTTAACATGTGAACTTTGGATACATCAACAATGTCCTGAATAGAACTTTTAAGGAATGAGAATGAAATTAAGAGATATATCATAATAAAAATAACATTTTTCATAACTTTAAGATGTGGCTACAACATTTAATATTGAAAATCATTTCGTTTCACCAAGTTGCATTGCCAAGGTATCATTAAAAATTACCAAGGTTATTCACCAAGGTATCAGTCTAAAAAGTCATCTCTAGAGATTAAGTCTTTACCCAATGCATTGGAGCGCTATCTGGGCGCACCCTTGAAATGTATTTATTATCATGTGATCCATATATATCATCATAAATCAATTCATAAACAACCCATATAGCACAAAATAAATGGGTTTCATTTCATAATCATAACGTTTTAAAAACTGCTTTAAAGCCATGATCTTCATGTCACTTTAAACCCACAGAAAAGGGAAAGCGGGGTTCATGTATGTAAATCCCAGAATTTAAAATAGAACATTTTTATATATATGTGAATACCCCTGTAGAAATAAGAGCTTTGAGTGTTAACATAATAACATAAAATAATTTTGAGATAAAGAGGGAGGCATTTTGAGACGAAAACTATGCCGCATAACGTCTATGATACATGGTTTTAGAAAACATTGAAAAGAGAGGGGACAGGGGTCACCCACTCAAAAATGATACATAAAATAGTAGGGGAACATATTATATAGTATTTAACAACATGGTAATGAAAGTTTAATGATATACCATATGAAATGAATAACTTGAAAGGAAGATAAAAATAATATTTCTCTTATGAGAATTCGGCAGCCAAACGGCATCACTTAAAACTTCCCAAAAATGGATTGACGAGATCAAATAGGGTCTCTCATAATATGACAATAAATGATAAGTATGATAGATATAGATATCATACCCCATAATAATAAAAATTAACTTTAGATACTTGACATGAAAGTAGATTTTGAAAACGAGAAGGGAGAAAGAACCCTTTAGAAATTCGGCAGCCTAACGACGCCACTTAAACTTCAACAAAATTGAATTGAGGAGATCAAATAGGGTCTCTCAGAATATGATCATAAAAGATCAGTATGATTGATTTATATATCATACCCCAACATAATAAAAAGTAACTTGCAAGTCTTGACATGGAATTTGAATTTGAAAAAGGAGAAAGGTGAAAGAACCACTTAAAAATTCGGCAGCCTAATGACGCCATGTAAAACTTTAAAATACTGAATTGAAGAGATCAAATGGGGTCTCTCATCATATGATCATAAAAGATCAGTATGATATATTTATAGATCATACCCCAACATAATAAAAAGGAACTTGAAATACTTTACATGAAAATAGATCTTGAAAAATGAGAAGGGAGAAAGAATCCGTTACAAAAATTTTGGCAGCCTAACGACGCCACTTAAAACATCATAAAATGAAATAATGAGAGCAAGAGGGGATCTCTCATTATATTAACATGAAAAGGGAAGTAAGAAGAGTATAAAATAACTTCCTTTAACATAAGAACATGGAGCATAAATGAAATTACATAAAAGAGATTTCTTGAAAAGAGAGAGAGAGGTCGGATCCCTGACCTTAAAACCTAACTCTTAAAACTCAAAGGTTGGGACCTTGAGGGATTGGGGGAACCTCGGGAGGACTCCTTGGGAGGTAATGAGACCATAAATTCGTTGGGGAGAGTGGGGAGTCGAAATGGATGAGAGGATGGCTTGGTATTTATAGGGAAAGTGAGGGGAAAAGGCATTAATGGCCAAGGGACACCTCTAAAGTGGGTTTCTCAAAACCATGTGCTCTCCCAAGATATTTTCTATGAAGTCAGGCCACATGGGGCCCCCAATACAATAATAAATCACCTTTGATCGTCCAACCCATAAAATATCTCATGACATCATCATGACACAGTTATGATGTCATTAAACATACTGAAACCCGAAAACTGTATTTTTACTATTCACTGAAAATTCAACATTCTCAGAAAAATGACAAAATTTCACCTTAACCAAAAATAGATGCTCTGATTACAAAAATGAACTCCATTTTATAAAAATAATTTTCTAAATATTTTTAATTTAATTTTTAAATAAATAAACTATTCACCGAAAATTCATTTTTTTCAGAAAAATCCCCAAAAATTACCTTAACATAATATCGATGCTCTGAGTTCAAAAATGAAATCCATTTTATAAAAATAATTTTATAAATATTTTTAATTAAATTTTCAACTAAAAAACACTATTCACCTGAAAAAACTAATACTTGAATAATAATATATGAAATTGTTACTTAACCATTTTATTGAATCACATTACTTAATCACGGTGCCTAGATTATATTAATACTTTCTTTAAGTGAGATTACTAATCCATTTGGTCACATTACTAATCCTAAGCATAAAATCACTATTCATAATTTAATATTCATCAAAAATCAAGTTGATCTTATTAGACTCTAAATTTCGTACTGGACATAATTGTAGAAGACCCTTTTTTGAATATCATTACACATTTTTAATTATTTAAGGTTTACATAAACATTTGTAAAATATCCTTTTTCTAAAATTCATCAAAAATATGCATACTATATTTATCCGGTCTTTTGAAAATTCATAAACTTCATCATAAGAAGAAATTGAAATTTTTATTTAAAACAGTGGATTACACAAGGCAGTTACGGTCTCCTTACATAGCCCCTTATCACACCAGCATAGGACCTAAGTGTAAGGTGTGATAAGGTGAGGGAATTCGAGGGAGGCTCAGCCAACATCGCACGAGTAGTTATTCCTATCAGTTTGAACTTCTCTCAAAGGAAATTCCATTCTAGTTTCACATGATGATGTTCAGCTTGGGTTTGAACAGAGAAAAGCCCAGTGGTGCTACCTCCTTCCCAAGTTCTGTTAGATGGGCTTCGATCGGTCCAAGACTTCTGGGTGAGGCCATCAAATATTCTTTCTATATTAAATAACCAAGATTACTTGTATTTAGAGTAAAAAATCGAAGCGTTTAGTTTCCAGCAGTCATATTGACCAATTGTCATAAAACAGTCCAAACACAACGGTCTCATTTTAATTATACTCATGTTATCAAATGAACAAGATTTGTTGAAAAAAAAACAATAACACACAAAATTAGGAAACAAGATTTATTCAAAATTTCGGGTCGTTACAATCTTCCCCCCTTATGAAATTGCATCCTCACAATTTTTTAAAAATTGGGTTTTGAAATTTCTTTGAATTTACCACATCAGAAAAGAAGTTAGAAAAACTATTACTTTAAAAGAATGATAGGGAAGTACAAAGGTCACCCGAGTTAACCCACACCAGGATTCCATGTAGGAAAACATGGACATGGAAGAAAAGCAAAGGGTCAAGTTCTAAGGGAGACTGATAGAGAGCATGATTAGGATAAATTTAACCATAAGAAAATCCCAAACTTATGATGTGTGTAAATGGTCTTTGATTACCTAGTAGGAAACGTAAACCAACAACGTTTTTGTTTTACGTTCCTTTTCATAATTTTGGGGAATTCATTTACTACATAGAACAAAAACATAAGAAAATATACCTACCTTCATGTAGAGTTTCATCCTTTAATAAGTTTCTACCCAAAACTAATCTTTTATCCGAACGATGAGCATTCAAAAACACTTGGTCTCATCAAAACACAAGAATCATCTTCTTGAGAGTCACTTAATCCATAAAAGATTAACTATCAATTTCTTCTACCTTTAATCATTATCCTGAAAACATAAAGGGTAAGATAAAACAACTCTTCAAAAAAAGAAACAATCCCATAGGAAGGGAAACTACTTTTAAATCTTCAAATATCCATGGTACTACCAAAAGTTCATCATAGACCATTCCATAAATATTGATCCTTAAAATTACTCAAAATAATCCAAAATAAGATTGAAACCCAAATACAAGAGGGATTTGATAACATATTCTTCCAAAATAAACTTCATTGTTCATCTCCAAACAACATCAACCACTCCTAACATCTTATAACAAAATTATCTACCCTAAACATATTTTATTCATTATAGGTTAATCATTCCCATAAGTAACCTAAATTACTATAATTCCACCTTAAATTGATCAATTCTTAAAAATATAAGTCAACCTTACTCCTCAATGAAAATACTGTAGTAATCTATTTACCTTGATCATATAGGGTCTCCAAAATAGTGAACATCTTCCAAAATAATAATCATCTTTTAATCCCCTAATCATCTCTGTCATATTAATACGGAAATCATCTCATTTCCTATCACATTGGTTTTTGGGACATGTTCTTCCATTTCCCTCCATTAACTACGAAAACAAAGTACAATTAGGGGCTTGAATACATAGCCAATAATCATGAAAAGGAACTTAAAGAATATAAGGAAAACTTGTAGAAGAAAAGTATACCCTAACTTGTGATCCCCTAGGTTCCCATCTAGGTTATCCATGATCATATATTCTTATGTGAATCATTATTTTATTTTATCTTTGTTCCTTTAACAATGGTTCATACAATGCTTATGAATTTACCAAAGCATATCCCCCGGTAGTGTCATAACCAAGAGTGCAGCAAGGCCCGTTGTCGTGTACCAGTTCCCATTCGAGTCTAGCTCAAAGCGGTGTTTTCGGGGTTTACCCCTATGTACATCTGTGCCAGAGCCACCTCCACCTTCTCGTATCCAGACAGGGATATATTTTCTTTGCAACCCCTTACTCAATACTCACCAAAATACCATGAAGACTTCCTATATTTAAACATTTCTATAGGTTTCTTCCTAATGTTTTCATATTCTACTTTCCACAAATATCTAAACCATCCTTTGATACCAACTATAGCATCCCGCCTTTTTATCACATAAAAATTCATTACATTTTACAAAACTGAGGATCTTTAAGGTTTAGTGTCTTGGAAAACAGGAATTTAAAACATGAAACAAAAAAACATTCTTCTTAAACACTAGAAAGGCTTCTCCTCATGTTCACCCTAGGTTCATTAATGCACCTCATAACCTGGGGATATAAATCAAAAGAAAGGGTGAGCATAAGGCCCAGTAAGGAAAACAAGGGAAACATTTAACATGTGAACTTTGGATACATCAACAATGTCATGAAAAGAACATTAAGGCATGAGAAAGAAATCATGAGATATATCATAATAAAAATAACATTTTTCATAACATGAAGATGTGGCTACAACATTTAATATTGAAAATAATTTCGTTTCACCAAGGTGAATCCACAAGGTGTCATTAAAAATTACCAAGGTTATTCACCAAGGTATCAGTCTAAAAAGTCATCTCTAGAGATTAAGTCTTTACCCAATGCATTGGAGAACTATCTGGGCCCACCCATGACATGACTTTATTATCATGTTATCCATATATATCATCATCAATCATTTCATAAACAAACCATATAGCATAAAATAAATGGGTTTCATTTGATAATCATAACGTTGTAAAAACTGCTTTAAAGACATGATCTTCATGTCACTTTAAACCCACGAAAAAGGGAAAGAGGGTTTCATGTATGTAAATCCCATAATTTAAAATAGAACATTTTGATATACATGTGAATACCCCTATAGAAATAAGAGCTTTGAGTATTCACTTAATAACAGAAAATAATTTTGAGATAAAGAGGGAGGCATTTTGAGACAAAAACTATGCAGCATAACGTCTACGATACATGGTTTTAGAAAACATTGAAAAGAGAGGGGACATGGGTCACCCACTCAAAAATGATACATAAAACAGCAGGGGAACATAATATATAGTATTTAAGAACATGGTAATGAAATTTGAATGATATACCATATGAAATGAATTACTTGAAAGGAAGACAAAAATAAGATTTCTCTTATGAGAATTCGGCAGCCTAACGGCGTCACTTAAAACATCCCAAAAATGGATTGACGAGATAAAATAGGGTCTCTAATAATATGAACATAAATGATCAGTATGATAGATATAGATATAATACCCCATAATAATAAAAATTAACTTGAGATACTTGACATGAAAGTAGATCTTGAAAACGAGAAGGGTGAAAGAACCCCTTAGAAATTCGGCACCCTAACGGCGCCACTTAAACTTCAACAAAAATGAATTGATGAGATAAAATAGGGTCACTCATCATATGATCATAAATGATCAGTATGATATATTTATATATCATACCACAACATAATAAAAAGGAACTTTCAAGACTTGACATGGAATTTGAACTTTGAAAAAAGAGAATGGTGAAAGAACCACTTAAAAAGTCGGCAGCCTAACGACGCCACTTAAAACATCAAAATACTGAATTGAAGAGATAAAATGGGGTCTCTCATCATATGATCATAAAATATCAGTATGATAAATTTATAGATAATACCCCAACATAATAAAAAGGAACATGAAATACTTTACATGAAAATAGATCTTGAAAAATGAGAAGGGAGAAAGAATCTGTTACTAAAATTTCGGCAGCCTAACGACGCCACTTAAAACATCATAAAATGAAATAATGAGAGAAAGAGGAGATCTATAATTATATGAACATGAAAAGGGATTTAAAGGGAGTATAAAAGAACATAATTTAACATAAGAACATGGTGCATAAAAGAAATTACATAAAAGAGATTTCTTGAAAAGAGAGAGAGAGGTCGGATCCCTTACCTTAAAACCTAACTCTTAAAACTCAAAGGTTGGGACCTTGAGGGCTTGAGGGAACCTCAGGAGGACTCCTTGGGAGGTAATGAGACCATAAATTCGTTGGGGAGATTGGGGAGTCGAAATGGATGAGAGGATGGCTTGGTATTTATAGGGAATGTGAGGGGACAAGGCATTAATGGCCAAGGGACACCTCAAAAGTGGGTTTCTCAAAACCATGTGCTCTCCCAAGATATTTCCCATGAAGTTAGGCCACATTGGGCCCCCAATACAATAATGCATCACCTTTGATCGGCCAACCCATAAAATATCGCATGACAACATCATGACACAGTTATGATGTCATTAAACATACCGAAACCCTAAAACTGTATTTTTACTACTCACTGAAAATTCAACTTTCTCAGAAAAATCCCAAAATTTCACCTTAACCAAATATCGATGCTCGGATTAAAAAAATGAACTCCATTTTATAAAAATAATTTTCTAAATATTTTTAATTTAATTTTTAAATAAATACACTATTCACCGAAAATTCATTTTTTTCGGAAAAATCCCCAAAAATTACCTTAACAAAATATCGATGCTCTGAGTTCAAAAATGGAATCCATTTTATAAAAATAATTTTCTAAATATTTTTAATGAAATTTTTAATTAAAAAACACTATTCACCTGAAAAAACTAATACTTGAATAATAATATATGAAACCGTTATTTAACCATTTTATTGAATCACATTACTTAATCAAGGTGCCTATATTATATTAATACTTTCTTTAAGTGAGATTACTAATCCATTTGGTCACATTACTAATCCTAAGCATAAAATCACTATTCATAATTTACTATTCATCAAAAATCAAGTTGATCTTATTAGACTCTAAATTTCGTACTTGACATAATTGTACAAGACCATTTTTCAAATATCATTACACATTTTTAATTATTTATGGTTTACATAAACATTTTTAAAATATCCTTTTTGTAAAATCCATCAAAAATATGCATACTATATTTTTCTGGTCTTTTAAAAATTCATAAACTTCATCATAAGAACAAATCGATGTTTTTATTTAAAACAAAGGATTACACAAGGCACTTACAGTCTCCTTACATAGCCCCTTATCACACCAGTATAGGACCTAAGTGTAAGGTGTTGTATGGTGAGAGAATTCGAGGGAGGCTCGACCAACATCACACGAGTAGTAATTTCTATCAGTTTGAACTTCTCTCAAAGGCGTTTCTATTCTATCTTCACATGATGTAGTTCAGCTTGGGTTTGATCCAGAGCAAAGCCCATTGGTGCTACCTCCTTCCCAAGTTCTGTTAGATGGGCTTCGATCGGTTCAAGACTACTGGGTAAGGCCATCAAATCTACTTTCTATATTAATTAACCAAGATTACTTGTATTTAGAGTCAAAAATCGAAGCGTTTCGTTTCCAGCGGTCATATTGACCAATGGTCATATAACAGTCAAAACCCAACGGTCTAATTTTAATTATACTCATGTTATCAAATGAAAGAGTTTTGTTGAAAAACAAATAATAACACACAAAATTAGGAATCAAGATTTATTCAAAATTTCGGGTCGTTACATGCAATGGTTTTAAGGAACTTCCATGTCATTGATGCTCGACCTTCACCGACTGATAAGTGAAGCATCCTGTCACAAACCCTACTATCTCTTTTATCATGTCTAGAAAGAAAATCTTTCGTTATAGTTAATGAAAAATTTAGGTTACACCCAGATAAACCAACCATTAAAATGGATAAATTTTTTCGCTTCAACTCCTCTTTCGTGCTTATAGGTTCCAAAACTCGATTCATCACATAGATGATCTCTCCCTCATCTATAAACCAGTCAGATGATGTATCCCCAAATTCAAAGCCCTCACTCAAGAATAATCACTCTAGATACACATTATTTGTATCATTGATACATCTCAATATTTTATACTCCACTTCAACTGAAATTATAGTCATCGACTCCAATCTCTCCTGAACAACCATATGTTTTTTAGCCAGAAAAATCAGCATATTCCACTCTGCACATGAATCCAAAACCATCTGAGTCAGAGTTTTATTGGTAAATCAATAATCAATAAAAATTCCCTTCCCATGTATATATGTATGTTCCAAATAAAAATACATCATATACTCAACCCATCTCCACTATCTAAGATTCAATCACGCTTTGAAAATATATACTTCAAGATCATGTGATCTGGAAGGACTGGGAAATGTTATATCGAAAGATAGTTTTTACAACACTTAAGAGAATAACCCACTGCTGCAAACTCAAGGTTGTGTGTAGGTTATTTCTTTTCATGAGGAATAAATTTCCAAGACCCATAAATCACAACTCATTATCTCTACATCAACACAACTCCAAGTCTAATCTCAAAAGTATCGTAATAAAATGTACACTCTTCACCTAAATTAGGTAGGATCAAAATTGGTGCTAATGTTAAGAGATTATGCATCACCTGAAAATATATCATAGATTTCTGTGACCATTCAAACATTACTCCATTTTGGACAATCCTAGAAGTGGTACTCCCATATTAGAAAATAATCTGGATGAATATCATGTAATATAAAGTTAATCCAAGAAATATTTGGGTATTAAAAAAATTCTCCGGTTTCACCCAAGAAACCAATACATGAACCGTCTATCAGTCCTTTGACACACTATTATCTGAGATGATGTGTCCCATGTTGTGTACTTGGTTAATCCAAAATTGACACTTAGATAGCATAGTGTATAGATGATTCTCTCTAGGTGTCCCCATGATGATGTCAATATGTTGGGCAAACTCATCAAGAGTATTGATGTATACCCAGATGTTTTCCATAGAAACCAGCATGAAATGACCTTGATACTCATGAATGATCCTGTTCCTCATTTCCATAAACAATACATGTGTTTTTTTCACCCCAAACAACATTAAGACAATCTCATATCGTTCAAACAAACTATTAAAAGATGTTTTAGGTATGTTATAAGTCATTAATCTCAACTGATGATACCCTTATATCTAATCAATATTTGATAATAGATAATATTCCTTCAATTTTTCCAATAGATCATCGATACACGGAAGGGGATATCAGTTCTTCACAATCAATTTTTTTTCTTCTTCCAGTAATCGACATGAAATTGTAAATTCTTGTCATTCTTCTTTACAAACAAAATTTGTAATCCTTAAGGTTATGTACAAGGATGGATAAATATATTATCCTCAAGATTCTCTAACTAACTCTTATGCTCTTTATTATCAGTCATTTAAATTCTGTATGGTGTAATGGATACTAGCTCAACCCAAATCATTAGCTCAATAGTGAATTCCAAAACTCTCTCAGGTGGTATCCCATATAAGTCTCTAGGAATCACATCCTAAAATTGTTCAACTACCTGTGGAAGGAATAATTTCATAACAAACCAATCATCCAACAAAATAAAAGAAACAAGGGATGTGAGCTCTCTTAATTGTTGAGTAATTGGACCTTCTCGGTTTGCCTTGATATCCCAATCTTGATGAGGAATATATTGATCACACATTGGTGATAAAAAGGTCACTCTCTTATAGTAACACTCGATGTGGGCTCAATATGTGACTAGCCCATCCATACGAATATTTAGATTGAAGACCATTATATAAAAAACGTTGATATCCCCTAGAAAAATGATATTTTATGATATCTAGTTAACATCTCTTAGAAAGACAGATCCCCCTAGGACACACTCCCAACATTGTATCTATAGTTATTACCCCTATCTAAAACTCCACTGTCAGTATCAAACCCTTAAAATGTTTTTTCGTTATAAATTAATTAGTGTAACATCCCAAGATTTTAATAAGAAAAACTACGTGCTTAAATGAACTACTGAGTACTATTTGAAATTAAAAAACCATTTTGTTAAACTTATGTTTTCACTTTAGACTTTTGAATTTCAAAAATCTGACAAACACTATTGTGTTTATTATGTTATTTGAGTCTAATAAAACCATGTATGTTTATATTGAATATTATCAAACCATTATGAATAGTAATATGAATAGTAATATGACCCTAATGAATAGTAAAGTGTATTATTATTTTATTTTATAAAGGATTTACACAAATGACATCATGGATAATTTTTTAATGTGATTTAAAAACATTTATAGAAATAAAATATTCATTTTTTAATTAAGTATTAATTTATTAAAAAATTAAATTAATAATATTTGAAAAAATATATTTTTAAAAAATGGAGTTCATTTTTTAATTCTACTTGTTGATAGTTTTTTAGGGTTAATTTGTTTGATTTTTCTGAAAATCATGATTTTTTTATGGATAGTGAAATACGGTTATGTACCGAAGATCAAAATTATCAATTAAATACACTATTTATGATATTATAAGTGACGATATATAACATGGTTCGAACTCACATTCCATTATTAATACTCGGGGTTACATTAATTAATATTATTGATTGTCTTGAAAAACAATTATGATATTGATTTAAATAATATAAAATACCTCCTCTCATCCACTATAAATACCTCCCTCATTTACCTATTCCTCCCACACCTCTCAATCCTTTTTCAAACCTATGTTATACCAAATACTCTTCCCAATACCCTTCCACACGTTCTAAAGCTTCTGGTCTCATCAAAAGGAAAAAAACAAAGGCCTTAAGAATGATCTCAAAGAGAAAATGTCAAGAGGTAAATATCATGTTTTGTTTTCTTTATTTCCTTTATTTTTTGTTATTATTTTTAATTTAATTTGTATTTTTTGGGTTCTATCATTCCATATCCCCATTAAATGACATAATATGTATGAATTTTGGTGGACCCATTTTTTCTCATCAAAATTTTTAATGATTTTTTATGTAATTCTGTTATGCTCCCAAATTTTCATAAGGGATTTCTCAACTATAATTTTATTTCGAGTTCTTTTATTTTCATCTTTCTTCATCTCCTCATAACCAAGAGGAGTTAAATATCTATAAATATTTTATATTATATATGTTCTCATGTCCATGGAAAATGCATCATCATTATTCTTCTCCTCTCTCAATTATTCCAGAAATTAAAAAACATTGTATGCGATGTGTCGAATTTCCGACATCAGGGACAATGTGATTTCAATTTTTCTTAGTTCCATTAGATCTGGTCATAGAACCATTTTTATGTATGATCTATATTATCTTAAATGTATTATATCCTTTTTTATTTCCTTTAACAATCACATGTAGTTTTTACTAAATGATTACGAAAAACTTGATCATTATGGGAAAAAATAGCTTGAATTTACCCAAACGATCATAATTATATTTTTAAAAATGGTTCATCCACATAGTATATAAAATAATTAAATATAATATCATTTAAAATCCTAGAATTTCATTTATTACACCTATTATCAGATCTATATGATTATGCTTTTTTTACACAAACATCAATTTAATAATACAAGTGAATCATTCAAGAAAACCATAAAAACAAATATTCACAAACAGTGGATTTAAACTATATAACTCATCAAAATGCCCAAAAAACAACCTAATGAAACCATAGTGAACAGTATTCACGTAATCAAGGATATGAAATTGTTGACTAATAAATCTAATGTGGTAATACAAGACATTAATGTTTAGAAACCATTCGAATACAAGGTAAGGAGAAATTCTTAAACACAACAATCTTTCTTCAGGTTCTCCCTCTTTCACTACATGTTTGGTTTTTTTTCTCCATAAAAATCATATATAAATTATTATGTACACTTTTGGGAATATATATGTTCTCTAAATTATTTTTTTGAAAAACTCAATGTCTTCCAAAGTATTCTTTCTTGAAATAAACACACCGTATTTTACTTATTGAATATTGTTTCACACGTCACTCATGGTTAATGGTTCTATGTCAACAATTATATTCCCTCTGTATTTTGGGGAATAATTGTTTTGGAATGTATGCATTATTATGTGAAACATATTTCTTTCCATTGGTTATGTTATTCTTATGTTTTATAAATTTTTTATTTGGAATGCATTATAATGTAAATATTATGATGTGAAGGGTGCGACCGGAATTATTTATTACAATATAATTGTAAGAATGTTTAGGGTGCACCCAGAATTATATAGCACAAAAATGAATTGGTAAATGTGATGGATCTCATAAGTAAAAGTGAAATTACTTAGAACACGATGCTCTCATTTTTAACAATTATGTGTGGTAGTTAGCCACTAAGACATGATGATTCATTTTTATGCACTTCCACATATTGATTATTTTATTAATGATCCCTATCATGTTCATGATCCTTTCCCTATGTTATGATTTTGATCTCGCATTGTTATATTATCCACATCTTTCTTTTTAATGGGGGTTTTATCTTACATTTTTATGTTCATCCTCATGTGATTATTTATACTAAAGATTTTACATGGGAGAATTAGAAGAAATAGAAAGAGAAATTAAATAAATGAAAATGGTTTCTATTGTAAAAGTTTGTGAATGGTTTATCTAATCCTCCAGAACCTAGTCGAGATAATGTCCTCAAATATATAATATACTGTTTATTATTCTGTTATGCATTATAAAAAAATATATAGCATGTTTTAGTACTAAATCGGGAAGTAAGGGTTCAGGGATTCTAAATTATTATTAGAGGAAAGGTCTAGACAAGATTGGAGAATATTTTTTGTAAAGTTAAAAAATTACTTTTAAACATATGTTTAATTAGGTACACATAAGAAAATATTTTTTCTTAATAATATATCTATAAATTCAGAATAATATGTAAAATTAATGAATTGGGATGACACAATTCATTTAATGGGGGAATGAAGTAACATCCATATATTTAAACTGTAAGCACTATGTGAATAAATGAAATATGAAGTAATATTTTAATTTTATAACAATGATGTTAAAATTCCGATTTTCACTTCTGTTTTTTGAATTTTGAAAATTTGACATACACTGATGTGTTTAGTATGTTATTTGGTGTCTGATGGACCGAATAATTTTTTTGGGGAATAGTAACATACCCATATAAATAGTAATATGACCCTAATGAATATTAAAATTTATTAATATTTTACTTTAATATGTATTTAATATATTGACTTCTTCGTTTGTTTTTCAATGTGATATACAAATACATATAGAATTAAAATCGTTACATTTTGAATTTGGTATGATTTTATTTAAATATTAAATGAGAAAAATTTTAAAAATTATTTTCAAAAAATTGAGTTCATTTTTAAAATTATACACATCAAAAATGGTTAGGTTGAATATTTAGGAATTTTCTAAAATTCGTGAATTTTTTATGAATAGTGAAAACTGTAAAATACTATCTATTTAAATTTTCAGTTAAATACACTATTTATTAAATCATAAGTGATTAAAGAACACTTTTATCAAACTAAAATTCTATTATTACTATTTATGGTCACATTTATTAAGATTATTAATGGCCTTGAGAAAATGTTTTATAATAATGATTTAAACAATGTAAAATATTTCATCTCCTCCACTATAAATACCACCCTCATTTACCTATTTGTCCCTCACCTATCAATCCATGTTATTTACCAAATTTATACTAAATAATCCTACCAAGAAACATCGCCACGACCTAGGGCATTTGGTAATAGAAAAGGGAAAAAATTAATGGCCTTAAAAAGGATCTCAAGGAGAAGAGATCAAGAAGTAAATATCCTATTTTGTTTTCTGTCTTTTCTTCCATTTTATGTTATTAATTTTTATTTAAATTTTATTTTGTTGGGATATTTCATTACATATCCACCATTCTTCCCATAGTATGTAATAATGATGATACGCCACTTTTGGCTAACTAAAATAATTGAATAAATTTTAAGCGATATCGTTAGGCTGCAAAATTTTTGTAAGGGATTTCTCATCTATTATTTTATTTTTGGTTCATTTCTTTGATTATTTTATCATATTCTCTTTTAAAATAGGCATGAACGAACTAGAAATATTTTATATTCTGAATTTGAAGATGTTAGTGTGAAATTTATCTTCAATTTTCATCTACTCTCCCACTTAATCAAGAAATAAAAAACAATATTTATGATGTGTTGAATTACAGACATTGTGGATGATGTGATTTCAATTTTCATTAACTTCTTTTTTGATATGGTCATAAAAAAAGTTTGTTTTGAAAAAAATTATACTATATGTATTATATCATCTTTAATTTTTATAAACTAACTTATGTCGATGTTACTAAATTATTAAATAAAAAAATTCCATTGTGGTTGAAAAATCACCCAAAATAACCCAAATGTACATCATTTAATTTTAACTAATTGTTCATCCACATGGTATATAAAATATTTCAATATAAGATTATTTGAACTCATGTAATAGTATTAATAACAAGTTATATCGGTTCTAGATTTTTACCCATGTTCTACATGAACATCCATTTATGAATACAAGTGAACCGTTCATTAAAACCATTAAAACAAACATTACCAAACAATGGATTGAAAAAATATAACTCATCAAAAGGGAAATAAAATAACCTAATGAAACCATAATGAACCATATTAATGTAAAAAAAGTTCTGTATTTATTAATTAATTAATCAATGTGTTTATACAGTATATTTAATTGAAGAATGTTTTCACATACTAGGTAGGGGAAAATTCTCAAATCCAACCTTATATCTTTGGGTTCTCTCCCTTTCACTACAGGTTTTGTAACACCCCGAGTTTCAGAAAAAAAAAGAATAATTTTAAATAAATTATAATTTAAAATTAATAAGTTTATAAATAAACATTAAAGAAAGGCATTTTCTAAATGAAAATTTATGAATACTCTGATTTATAAAAAATGTCATGTTTTTATTACGCGACGACGTCAAATATATTTTCAAACACGTTGTTCTAATAAATGAAATTATTAAGAATGATGTTTTATTATAAATAATGTTTTGAATTAATCTATGTCACACACATATATATATTTACATATATAAAATCTAATAACAAGATTAATAAAAATTAAGTGTTCAAAAATATTTACAAACATGCAATGAGTTTGTTAGTATCATTAATTCTTTTTAAAATAAAATAAATATTATGTTAAAATATGAATTTTAAAAAATGTTGATTTAATAAAATAATATTTCTTCATAAAATTTTATTTTACAAGATAAATAAATATGTAATTCAATTTATCAAAATAAATAAATAAATGAATAACGATGATAATATAATAATATTGTAATTATTAATTTTGAAATTCTAAGTATATATATTTGTGTGTGTGTAATATATTTACATATAAAATTATATTTATTAATAAGTAATGTATTATATTTTTATATGTATTTGTTTTATTAAAATATAGACTTATTGTAATTAGGATGATAATGATATAAAACAAAATATTAGTTTTGAATTATTTATCAATAAAACTAATATTATTATGAAATTATAATTTTATTGTACATGAAATTTAATAATAATATTATTATTATTTTCAAGATAATATATATTATATTTATATGAAATATAATATTCTTTTGATTATAAAATTTATAAATAATAAATACATATAATTGTTATATTAAAAAAATACATAATAAATTTATGTTTAAAAACATTTAATTTCAATAAATTAAAAAATGAATTATATATATTTATATATATATATATACGCTAACATGGTCTCCGTATAAATATATATAATGAATTTATAAATATATTTTACAAGTTTTGATATATTAATAGAAATGAGTAAATAAATATATATATATATATATATATATATATATATTATTGACACTACATGGGGATTGACATATTATTATTATTAAAATGAATAACATAATAATTAATACAAATGGAGAGAAAGGCTTAATTGAACCACTTTTTTTTAATAATAATATATTGCTTGTTTTGTGTGTGGGGCGTGACATATTATTATTATTAAACTGAATAACATAATAATGAACACAAATGGAGAGAGAGGTTTATTTGAACAGCATTTTTTAATAATAATATATTTCTTGTTTTGTGTGTGTGGCGTGACATTGGGGATAATAAGTCCAAAATTGAAAAGGTTGTGAAATGAAGGAAAAACGTGACTTTGCCTTAAAATAATAAAAAATTCAAAACACCATATATGTTTCATTATATAACGTTATATATATTTCAATATATAATCATTTTATAGGTTTCATTATATAAATACATATATATTATAAATAGTGATATTATATATTACATGTATAAATCATTATATATTATATGTTTTACTATATATTAATCGTTATATATAATATTATTATTATTATATAAATAAAATATTAATATTATTAGATCCAATAATGAATATCAGTTTGTGAGTTGTGAGATGATATATTATTATAATAGTATTTTGACAATCATGAGGAAGGCGTGAGTCATTTTGCACCACATTTTGACATTATAGTTTTTTAAAATAAATTAAAATAATGGATTACATGACTTGGAAGGAAACAATATAATAATGTATCATTATGATACCTGTGAATTGTGTTAAACTTCCCTATGAATCTTCTTTCATGTTTTGTTATAAATTTAGAACCCTTCTTTCAAGCGGTTAGAACACTCGGATCAGATCACTTCTGTAGGTTCATGTTTTTCCAGCAAGCTACAGTTCCCCTTTCTCCATTTAGTTTCTAAAATTTGGTAAGTATAATTATTACTTTCAATTATATAATTTAGTGGTTCAATTTTTTTATAATTAAATACATATTCACATATTTTTATATAATTATGTAAGATTATATCTTTCTAATTCTAATAGCATATATGATGAATTCTCTTGTTTTGATAGATCTGTTTCTAAAGTATTATCATTGTAAGGTTTTATTTATTTTTATGTTTGTAAAACCCATATATATATATATATGTGTATATACATTAATATATAAATACCAAACCTATTCAGTTTTATGTTTTATGAACGATGAACATTTTTATTAAAATAATGTTCATTATTCATATATATCATTTAAGTGTCTACTTTCAATTTTTTTTACAAACTTTTATTATATAATTCTGTATATGCAGTTTTAAATTTAATTTTGGTATATATAGGTTTATATTTAAATATTTATATGTGTATATCAAAACCAAACTAAATATTTGTTATATTGGTCGGTTTTTGGTTTTCTGTTATTCTGTAGAATTTTAAGAGTATAATTATTATTATGATTTTATTCTTATTATTGAATTATGCTATTATAAATGGTTATATATATATATATGTTCATATATATATATATCTATATGAAAGAAATGTAAGATATCATTTTTTCATTTTTATTCCAGTTTATCGACATGTTTTCAAAAAAAAGCACATGCAATATATACATGTTTTTTACAATATCTTGGGCTTCAAATTTGCATAGATACATGGACATGCTATTATGTTCATTGTCGACACTCATTGTATTATAATTAACTCATAAATGTCATAGGTAAAGACCGTTATTTTTATTAATAACAATGTCGTACAAATTGGTTTTTCTAACATTATATGGATATTATTTATAAATTTTGTTTGTACTATTAATATATAAATGATGTACGGAAAATGTGTTATTATGTATTAATAAATTTTAAAAGGATGATATGTGCGAAAAATCATGCATATATATGTCGCGGTGTAAATCGACTACTTTAGAACTAGCAGATGAATACTTATAAAAGTATATATATACATAGGAATATGTATATGCATTACTTATGTATCAAATGATATATATAAGTTTTAATATTTGAAAACCCAGTGCAAATGTATACATATTTAATGCATGCTTAAAAATGTTTTCAGAAAACCAGACTCTCGAGTGTGGTAGACATGAAAGGATTGGGCGTGGACCCATCATGGCCTGTAATTAGTCGAGAAGTCTCAGAACTAGTTATTTTGTTTTTAAAAGCTTGCATAATGTTTTCAGAAAAGAAATAGAGTATATTTGATCCATTTTAAATGAAATTATCTTAAAAAAATTGAACTTATATTTTGATATCTTAATTAATTTCAAATGATATTTTAAAAATTTGTATTCCTAAATGTTTATACACCATTTTTTGAAAAATATTTATCGAAGGTTTTTAAATCCTTTACTGATCATCTTTTTTGCTCACCCCTAGTTTTCAAAATGTTTTTGAAATGTTTCCAGAGTTGTCCATCGTTGTTGTAGCACAGCAGAAGGGGTGATGATCTTGCAGTTTGTTTAGTTTTACATTGTAACTATGATGTTTTTTTAAGCATGTATCTATTTCCAAAACCTAGAATGGAATAAGGTCCTCTTGGATGACAAGTCTAATGTTGGATCCTTACAAGTTTTGTATGATACTTCCTTAAATATAATTTATTCATCATTATATAACATTTTCATGGATATACATATTCTTTACATGATTTTGTGAAAAAAAAACAAAATGTTTTCCAAAATAAAACTTCCTTCAAATTAACACGGTGTTATTACTTCTTGAATATTGTTTCAATCATCACTCATGGTTAATGGTTCTATGTCAAGAATGATATTTCCTATTTATTTTTGGGAACAAATTATTATAAATGTATTATTTATTATGTGAAACACATTTATTTCCACTTGTTCTGTTATGTTAATGTTTTATAAATTTATAATGGGGCATGCATGATATTGTAAATATTATGATGGGATAGGTGCACCCAGAATTTTATAGCACATGATGAATGTTTGAATGTCACTGGTGCACCCAGAATTATACATCACTCCAATACAGTGGGAAATTTGACGAATCTCATGATTAAATGTGAAATGAAGCATGAACATGATTTTAACACTGTTCAAATTTATGTGTGGTAGTTGGACACTAAGTCGTGATGTATCATTTTTATACATTTCAACATTTCAAGTCTTTTATTAGTGCTACCTATCATGTTCATGAACCTTTTAATATGTTGTGATTTTTATAAACCATTGTTATTTTGTTCCAATATATCATCTTATTGGGATATCATATCACACATTTTTTACGTATATCCTCATGTGATTATGTGTACTCAAGAGTTTTCATCGGACAACATTAAGCTTGTGAAGAAGGAATTAAATAAATGTAAATGTTATGTGATTTCAATGTTGATTTATGGTTTGTCTAATCCCCATGATCCTAGACTGAAAAATGTCCTCAACAGTATAATGTACTTTATATATTCCTTTTATCCATTATACAAAAAAATACATTGCACGTTTCAGTACTGAATCTGAATGTATGGGTTTAGGGATTTACAATTAAAGGCACCATTATCAAACAAGGCCGTATAAAAAATAGAATATACTATAATAGTACCAGTCCATATCAATGATTCATCCTCTATATCCCTATCTGAATGTTTTACTACATGTAACTACGCTCCACATTTTATCTGTGATGTTGTCTTACTCACATGAGTAGCACCCCTATACTGATGTGGGTGCTTATACCCTAAAATGACATGTTGACTACCTATACCCCCATGGCTAGTAGAACTACATTTGAATTTTTTAATTTCATGTATAAGATCCATTTCTGATACTCTAAAACTGGCCAGATGCATCATCACAACTATTTTGTCATTGCGACCTGCATAATTTTTTTCGATGGCCCACCTGGCAATAAAATTGACACTCCAGTGGTGGAAAGAAACCCTTTCAACGATAGTGTCCCATTCGACCACACTGATGATAGATCGCCCCATTTAATTCTTATCCAATTGACACCCCATCCTCCTCGACCTACTCTTTTTCCCACAAAAATGGCTTCATCTGTCATAACGGTGATTCCTTCTCTCAGAGCTTGCTCCTTCTAATCACCCAGTAATAACTTATTGTCCCCCACTAGAAGCCTACCTTATGTTCCATTCACCTATGAGATATTGATCCACCACTAACATAATAATCTTTATCCTGAAGATATTTACCTGGGACATATTATCACACTTAAGTCCATCTTCAAAGAGTTTCACTATAGCTATCTCTTCACCAGAAAAAATTCAGGGAAAAGCATTTCAGATCATTGTATCATCTAGAATAGTTCACCCCCTACATGATATATTGTGTTAAAATCTCTATATTATTATTACATGATACAATTGGTGTTAAAAAATGGGTTGATTACATCATTGGAACCTCTCATCCTCTGTATTCAAGTGTTACTGATTCATCTCATTGCTTCATCTTCCACTTAAAAACATCTACGTTTATAAAGATACTATTTGTATCTAGATAAAATAATATAAATCTCTAATCATACCAAACAAAATAAACAATTAAATGTATAGAAATAATTTTCCATATAAACATGAAATATATAAACTGGGATTTTTTTCTAATATTAGCCACATTGTCCTATTGATATGTAACCTCCCAACATGTGTCCCATGTGAAAATTCCCCGCGCTAGTTCTCCACATGTCCTCAAGTGTTCCTCACTGTATGCTTATGACCCCCTCAGATATTTGAGTGTCTAGTAAGTCATTCATGGGGATCCAATACACTCATTTATCATAGTAAAATCCCAACAGAAATAAAAATGTGGAACCATATATATAACTAGAGAATACACACGTCACATGTTATCAAAACAAGAAAAAAAATCAACTAAAATGGATAACAATCTATACCAATATAAGTGTCAAGTGACTATAATGAAACTGAAAATAAAGACAATATTACTCCCCAATAGGGTTCCAAACCTTCTATAGTTCCCCCATCTATGATTTATCGCCAATAAGCTACCTATCCCAATGCATTCTCCATTATCTAGTACTTGAACAATATAATCTATTCATGTTCTGACAAGTCATCCAATGTAGGGTGTGAGTACAAATCAGTTGGGCCCACCAACAGTTTCTGAAATATTAACAATCAAATGATAATGTATGCAGTTTTATAAGAAATATGTACAATTAACAAATAACCAGTAATTACATTATATTTTATTATTATCTATATAAATTACCTCTATGGTTCCTGAGGGCACCCATACCAAAATGATAACGTCATCTCGTACAAGATCCTAAATATTTTCATAGGTAACACCATTTCATAATACTTGCAACTAGAGGAATCATGAAGTATTCAAGGAGCTATGATATCTTAGTACCTGATTTGACTCATGCTAGAGTCGAATACTCTCATATGAGGCTTTCACTAAATGTTCCATTATTTCTATTTTTTAATTTAATATCAATAATCTACATTACCAATTATTTAAATATCACAATCACATGAATAATTTTCATGTTATCATGTAATATCTTAATTTGAATGACCATGTTTCCACTCCTTTTACTCATAAGTATAATGACCATGTCACTATGTATACTTATAAATTTGAGAAGAGAGTGTTCTATTATATTTACTCATAAGTATGATGACAATGTTACAATTTTTACTACTCAATTTATAGTGATCATGATCCCATTTTTTTTCAAATAATTAATTTAGCAATTAATTATCCACCCTAATCACATTACTAAATCCTCAATTAGTAAAATACAATCATTCCATTAGTCAACTCCACAATTAACTAAGTTCTTCAAACCATTAATTAATCCATCTATTAATTTATCAATATCACAAATCATACTCAATAAATAATTTTCCAAAATTATTTATCTCATCATATTCTCAACATTCTATAATTAGTCCCAAAATTAATTATCTATATTGTATTATCAATGGAACACAATTATTCCACCATTAATTATCTCAACATATCCATTTCAATATCCTATAATTAATCCCCTGATTAAATATCTAGATTACAATACCTACCCTTAATAATCAATTTCACAAAATTAATACACTAATAAGGAATCCCATTTTTCTGAATTTTAATTCCATAATTATTTATTTCAAAAAAAAGGATTCGATAACTCAATTGGAAAATATTATAAACCCAATTCAGGAAGATAAATTTCTAATGTATCTGATAAATTCTAAAATTTTAAATATACATACAAAATCCAAGACTATAGTAATTAGATTTAGACCACCTACCTTGTCTTGTTGAAGTGAATTCTCTCAATAGGAATCCGCAAAATCCACGGAACACAACGATGTTGATAAAAGTTATGGATCTAAATACCAGGACCAAAATCAAGATAAAGGACTTCATGATCACATAAATATAGATCTTGGTCAAAAATACAAGATCTATATCAAAACACATATGTTTAGGGCTACGTAAACATAGGTTATCATCTGCAAAAATATTAGGGAAAGTTAGATGAATGAATGGAGGAAGAATTGAGATGAAACCCCAATACCGAGAGAAGAGAAGATCTTTAATTCGGGCTTTTGATAATGAATAAAGGTGTTCATAAGGACTCAGAATCACTCTAGGACAATGGGAAAACCATTAATTTCCCTTTAGGAATGTAAATTACCAAGTTCTGGTTGCATAAAAGGTAAAACATGTCATTAAAAGTAGAAAAATAGTGATATTCATAAAATTAGGATCTCATGGTCATCCCTCACAAGGTTTAGTCACACATTTACATAAACCGTAAGGTAACCATGTGTTATCCACTACTTCATGGAGAAATTTTCATGACTACCACCCTTGGCCTCCCAAACTGTGCATTAACTGTGCTGAATGTACTACCTCAATGACTAGATATTGCATAGTTTCTCCTAGGAAACCACATTCTTTTTCAAATTTTGATCCAACTGTGCATAGAACATTTTCTACAAAGGTTTATTATACATAACCCAATATCACCAAAAGAAATAACCCCCCCCCATATAATTAATTAAAATAAAATTTACCTTGCAAATGAGGCTGATATAACTCTATAAAACTTTAGGATCATAAAATATCCCCACCTTATAATAGCTCTTCCCAGTGCAATTCTTCAAAACCTTTCTAATATTTCAAGACCAAAATATAAAACAAATGATCCCTAATATTTTATTATCTTTCCAAATTTTTGACTTTTACACAACCATGATCCAATAACACATGAAGTGTCAACACAATCATTCCTCACAACACATTATCACTATCATACAACACATATATCTAATTCACCTAAAAAGACACATTTATCTCTAGGTCATCCGCATCCACATCGATTACATGAGATGGGTTGGGTTGATACTATAGATAATTTGATACATGGAAAACATCATGCATATCACTTTTGAGTTTTGGAAGAGCCAATATGTATTCCACCGGCCCGATTCCTTCCACTATCTCGAAGGGTCCTTCAAACTTAGGTGCCAACTTACCCTACATCAATATCCTACAGTGACCTGGAACACATGATCACACTCTGAAAACTCTAGGGGTTATCTTCTTCTGTTATAATATGATTTCATTCTACATTTAGTCATATCCCCACATTTTCAAATTATTTGTACCTACTCAGATGTTTCATGCATGATACTAGGTCCCAACAAGTCTAACTCACAATCCTACATCCATCATAATAGTGATCAACATGGCCGATCATAAATATCGTCATGTGGTACAGTATTTATAGACTTCCGATAACTATTATTATAGGTAAAATCAACTAAATCCAATTTATTTTCCCAAGATTCTCTAATGATAAGAATAAAATCTCCAATCATATCCTCAATCAACTATATTGTACATTCTGACTATCCATTTGTCTGTGGGTGGAAATTCATACTCAATAATACCAATGTTCAAATCTATTTATTAATTACCTTCTATAATCATGAATAAAATCAAGAATTACAAACTAAAACTATAGTATATGGCACTCCATGATGATAGACTATCTCTGGAATGTACAGTTCTCACCACTATTCTACAATAAAGGTTTAATTTATATGAAGGAAATGCACTAATTTTGTCAATAAATCCACAATGACCCAAATTGAATGATTCTTCCAATGCATATTTGGGAGAACGACCCCAAAATTTATGATCATTTTATCTAAATTCCTTTCTAGAATCAGCAATGGTTGTAATGAACTTCCATGTCATTGATGCTCGATCTTCACCTTCTGATAGGTGAAGCATCTTGTCACAGACCCTACTATCTATTTTTTCATGTCTAGAAAGAAAATATATCGTTATAGTTAATGAAAAATTTAGGTTACACCTAGAGAAAACAACCACTAAAATGCATATATTTTGTCTCTTAAACTTTTCATTCTTGCTTATAGGTTCCACAACTTGATTCATCACATAGATGATCTATCCCTCGTCTATCAACCAGTCAGATGATGTCTCCCCAAATTCAAAATGCTCACTCAAGAATAATCACTCTAGATACACATTCTTTGTATCACTGATCCATCTCAATATTTTATACTCCACTTCAAATGAAATTAGAGTCATCGACTCCAAACTCTCCTGAACCACCATATGTTTTTCAGCCAGAAAAATCAGCATATTCCACTCTGCACATGACTCTTAAACCATCTGAGTTAGAGTTTTATTGGTAAATAAATCATCAATAAAAATTACCTTCCCATGTATTTATGTATGTTCTAAATAAAAATACATCTCATACTCAAAAAATCTCCATTATCTATGATTCAATCAGGCTTTGAAAATATATACTTCAAGATCATGTAATCTGGATAGACTGGGAAATGTTATATCGAAAGATAGTTTTTCCAAAACTTAAGAGAATAACACACTTCTGTAAACTCAAGGTTGTGTGTAGGTTAATTATTTTCATGGGGAATAAACTGCCAAGACCCATAAATCACAACTCATTATCTCTACATCAACAAAACTCCAAGTCTAATCCCAAAAGCATCGTAATAAAATGTACACTCTTCACCTGAATTAGGAAGGATAAAAATTGGTGCTAATGTGAAGAGATTATCCAACCCCTAATAATATATATCAGAATTCACTGACCATTCAAACATTACTCCCTTTTGGACAATCCTGGAAGTGGCACTCCCATATGTTAAAATATCTGGATGAATCTCATGTAATATAAAGTTAATCCATGAAATATTTGGATATCAAAACAATTCACCGGTTTCACCCAAGAAACCAATACATGAACCCTCTCTTAGTCCTTTGGCACACTATTATCTGAGATGATGTGTCCCATGATGTGTACTTGGTTAATCCAAAACTGACACATAGATATCATGGTGTATAAATGATTCTCTCTAGGTGTCCCCATGATGATGTCAAGATGTTGGGAAAACTCATCAAGAGTACTGAAGTATTCCCAGATGTTTTCCATAGAAACCAGCATGGAATGACCTTGATACAGATGAATGATCCTGTTCCTCATTTCCATAAACAATACATGTGTTTTTTTCACCCCAAACACCATTACGACAATCTCATATCATTCAAACATACATTTAAAAGTAGTATTAGTTATGTTATAAGCCAGTAATATCAACAGATGATACCCTTATATCTAATCAATCTTTGATAACCGATAAGATTCCATCAATTTTTCCAATAGATCATCGATACACATAAGGGGATATCAGTTCTTCACAATAAATTTTTTTCTTCTTCCAGTAATCAACATGATATTTTAAATTCTTGTCATTCTTCATTACAAACAAAATTTGTAATCCTTACGGTTATATACATGGATGGATAAATATCATATCCTCAAGATTCTCTAACTAACTCTTATGTTCTTGATTATCAGACATTTCAATTCTGTATGGTGTAATGGATACTAGCTCCACCCAAATCATTAGCTCAATAGTGAATTCCAAAACTCTCTCAGGTGGTATCCCAGATAAGTCTTTTGGAATGACATCCCAAAATTGTTCAACTACCAGTGGAAGGACAAATTTCTTAACAAACCAATCATCCAAGAAATTAAAAGAAATATGGGATCTGAGCTCTCCTACTTGTTGAGTAATTGGACCTTCTTAGTCTGCCTTGATATCCCACTCTTGATGAGGAATATGTTGATCACACATTGGTGATAAAAAGGTTACTCTCTTATAGTAACACTCGATGTGGGCTCAATATGTGACTAGACCATCCATACGAATATTTAGATTGAAGCCCATAATATAAAAAACGTTGATAAAAACTATAAAAATTATATTTTATGATATCTAGTTAAGATCTCGTAGAAAGACAGATCCCTCTAGGACACACTCCCAAACGTTGTATCCATAGTTATTACCCCTATCTAAAATTCCACTGTTAGTCTCAAACCCTTAAAATGTTTTTTCATTATAAAATAATTTGTGTAACATACAATGATTTTAATAAGAAATACTATCTGCTTAAATGAACTACTGAGTACTATTTGAAATTAATTACCATGTTGTTAAACTTATGTTTTGACATTAGTGTTTTGAATTTCAAAAATCTGACAAACACTATTGTGTTCATTATGTTATTTGAGTCTGATAAAACCTAGTAGTTTTATGATGAATATTATTATACCATTATGAATAGTAATATGAATTGTAATATGACCCTAATGAATAGTAAAGTGTATTATTATTTTATTTTCTAAAGAATTTAGACAAATGACATCATGGATAATTTTTCAATATGATATAAAAACATTTATAGAAATAAAATATTCATTTTTTAATTAAGTATTAATTTATTAAAAAATAAAATTAATAATATTTGAAAAAAATATTTTTAAAAAATGTGGTTCATTTTTTAATTCTACTTGTCGATAAATTTTTAGGGTGACTTTTATGGATTTTTCTAAAAATCATGATTTTTTATGGATAGTGAAATACGGTTATGTACCGTATATCAAAATAATCAATTAAATACACTATTTATGATATTAAAAGTGATGAAATATAACATGGTTCAATCTCACATTCGATTATTAATACTTGGTGTTACATTAATTAATAGTATTGATTGTCTTAAAAAAAATTATGATATTTATTTAAATAATATAAAACACCTCCTCTCGTCCACTATAAATACATCCCTCATTTACCTTTTCCTCCCACACCTCTCAATCCTTTTTCAAACCTATGTTATACCTAATAATCCTCCCAATACTATTCCATACGTTCTACTACTTCTGGACTCATCAAAAGGAAAAAACCAAAGGCTTTAATAATGATCTCAAGGAGAAAAGGTCAAGAGGTAAATATCATCTTTTGTTTTCTTTATTTCCATTATTTTATGTTATTATTTTTAATTTAATTTGGATCTTTTGTGTTAAATCATTCCATATCCCCATTAAATACCATATTATGTATGAATTTTTGTGGACCCATTTTTTCTAATCAAAAATTTTAATGATTTTTTATGTAATTTTGTTATGCACCCAATTTTTCATAAGGGATTTCTCAGCTATAATTTTATTTCAAGTTCATTTATTTTCATCTTTCTTCATCTCCTCATAACCAAGAGGAGAGAAATTTCTATAAATATTTTATATTATATATGTTCTCATGTTCATGGAAAATTAATCATCATTATTATTCTCTTATCTCTCTTATTCCAGAAATTAAAAAACATTGTATGTGATGTGTCAAATTTCCGACATCAGGGACAATGTGATTTCAATTTTTATTAATTCCATCAGATCTGGTCATGGAACCATTTTTATGTTTGATCTAGATTATCTTTAATGTATTATATCCTATTTTATTTTCTTTAACAATCACATGTAGATATTACTAAATGATTAAACAAAACTTGATCATTACGGGCAATAATAGCTTGAATTTACCCAAACGATCATAATTATATTTTTAAAAATGGTTCATCCACATAGTATATAAAATAATTAAATATAAGATCATATAAAATCATATAATTTCATTTATAACACCTATTATCATATCTATATGATTACACTTATTTTACACAAACAACAATTTAGCAATACAAGTGAATCGTTCAAGAAAACCATAAAAACAAATATTCCCAAACAATGGATTTAAACTATATAACTCATCCAAAGGCCCAAAAAATAACCTAATGAAACCATAGTGAACAATATTCACGAAATCAAGTTTATGGATTAGTTAACTAATAAATCTAATGTGGTAATACAAGACATTAAAGTGAAGAAACCATTCGAATACAAGGTAAAGGGGAATTCTTAAACACAATAATCATTTTTCAGGTTCTCCCTCATTCACTACATGTTTGGTATTTTTTCTCCATAAAAATAATTTATTATTTATTATATACCCTTTTTTGAATATATATGTTCTCTACTTTATTTTTTGAAAAACTCAATATTTTCCAAAAGTATTCTTCCTTCAAATAAACACACCTTATTTTACTTCTTGAATATTGTTTCACACGTCACTCATGGTTAATGGTTCTATGTCAACAATAATATTCCCATTGTATTTTGGGGAACAATTGTTTTGGAATGTATGCATTATTATGTGAAACAAGTTTCTTTCCATTGGTTATGTTATGCTTATGTTTTATATATTTTTTATTTGGAATTCATTTTAATGTAAATATTATGATGTGAAGGGTGCCACCAAAATTATTTAGTACAATATAATTGTAAGAATGTGAAGGGTGCACCCAGAATTATATATCACACCATTGAATTGGTAAATGTGATGGATATCATATGTAAAAGTGAAATTATTGATAACATGATGCTCTCATTGTGAACAATTATGTGTGGTAGTTATCCACTAAGACACGAGGTTTAATTTTTATGCATTTCCACATTTTGATTATTTTATTAATGCTCCCTATCATGTTCATGATCCTTTCCCAATATTTTGATTATGATCGCCCATTGTTATATTTTCCATATCTTTCCTTTTACTAGGGGTTTTATCTTACCTTTTTTATGTATATCCTTATGTGATTATTTATACTAAAGAGTTTACATGGGACAATTAGAAGAAAGAAAAAGAGAAATTAAATAAATGAAAATGGTTTCTGTTGTGAATTTTTGTGAATGGTTTATATAATCCTCCAAAACCTAGTCGAGATAAGGTCCTCAACTATATAATATAATGTGTATTTTTCTGTTATTCATTATACAAAAAAATACATAGTATGTTTTAGTACTAAATCGGGAAGTAAGGGTTCAGAGATTCTAAATTATTATTAGAGGAAAGGTCTAGAAAATATTGGAGAATATTTATTGTAGAGTTAAAAATTTTATTTTAAACATAAGGTTAATTAGGTACACATAAGAAAATATTTTTTCATAATAATAAATCTATAAATTCGGAATTATATGTACAATGAATGAATTGGGAGGGAAAAATTCATTTATTGGGGGAATGAAGTTACATCCATATATTTAAAATGTAAACACTCTGTGAATAAATGATATATGAAGTACTATTTGATATTTATAACAATGATGTTAAAATTTCGGTTTTCACTTCTGTATTTTGAATTCTGATAATATGACATACACTATTGTGTTCAATATGTTATTTGGTGTCTGATGGACCAAATTATTTTTTTGGGGAATAGTAACATACCCATATAAATAGTAATATGACCCTAATGAATATTAATTTTTTTTATTATTTTATTTTCATAAGTATTTAATATAATGAATTCTTCATTTGTTTTTCAATGTGATATACAAACAGATATAGAATTAAAATCGTTACTTTTTGAATTTGGTATGATTTTATTTAAATATTAAATTAGAAAATTTTAACAAATTAATTTCAAAAAATGGAGTTAATTTTTAAAATTATACACATCAAAAAATTGTTAGGTTGAATATTTAGGAATTTTCTGAAAGTCGTGTATTTTTTATGAATAGTGAAAACTGTAAAATACTATATATTCATAGTATCAGTTAAATACACTATTTATGACATCATAAGTGATTAAGGACCACTTTTATCAAACTAAAATTCTATTATTACTATTTATGGTCACATTAGTTAATATTCTTCTTTTCCTTGAGAAAAAGTTTTATAATAATGATTTAAATAATGTAAACTATCCCCCCCCCTACACTATAAATACCGCCCTCATTTACCTATTTCTCCCTCAACTATCATTCCATGTTCAATACCAAATTTCTACTCAATACTCCTACCAAGAAACATCCCCACGACCTAGAGCATTTGGTCATAGAAAAATCCAAAAATTAAAGGCCTTAAGAAGGATCTCAAGGAGAAGAGATCAAGAGGTAAATATCCTACACTGTTTACTATCTTTTCTTCAATTATATGTTATTAATTTTAATTTAAAATTTATTTTTCTGTGATATTTCATTTAATATCTAAAATTATTCCCATAGTATGTTATAATGATGATACACTAATTTTGGCTAATTAGAATAATTTATGAAATTTTAAGCGATATCGTTAGGCTGCCAAATTTTGTAAGGGATTTCTCATCTATTCTTTTATTTTGGGTTCATTTCTTTGATTATTTTTTCATATTCTTTTTCAGAAGAGGCATGACCTCCCTAGAAATATTTTATATTCTTAATTTTAACATGTTAATTTCAAATTCGTCTTCAATTTTATTCTACTCTCCCACTTAATCAAGAAATAAAAAATAATGTTTATGATGTGTTGAATTATAGACATCGTGGATGATGTGATTTCAATTTTCATTAATTCCTTTTGATATGGTTATAAAAAAAATTAGTTTTGAAAAAGATTATATTATAAGTATTATATCGTATTTAATTTTTTTTAACTAACTTATGTCGATTTTACTAAATTATTAAATAAAAGAATTCCATTGTGGTCGAAAAATCACCCAAAATAACCCAAATGTACCTCATTTAATTTTAACTAATTGTTCTGCCACATGGTATATAAAATAATTCAATATAAGAGTATTTGAAATCCTTTAATAGTATTAAGAACAAGTTATATCTGTTCTAGATGTTTACCCATGTTCTACATGAGAATACATTTATGAATACAAGTGAACCATTCATTAAAACCATTAAAACAAACATTACCAAACAATGGATTGAAACACTATAACTCATCAAAAGGACAATAAAATAACATAATGAAACCATAATGAACCATATTAGTGTAAAAAAGGTTCTATATTTGTTAATTAATTATTCAAATGTGTTTATACAATATATTTAATTGAAGAATGTTTTCACATACTAGGTAGGGGAAAATTCTCAAATCCAACCTTATTTCAATAGGTTCCCTCCCTTTCACTACAGGTTTTGTAACACCCCGAGTTTCAGAAAAAAAAGAATAAGTTTTAATAAATTATAATTTATAATTAATAATGTTATAAATAAACATTAAAACAAGGCATTTTCTAAATGAAAAGTTATGAATACATTGATTTATAAAAAATGTCATGTTTTTATTACGCGATGACGTCAAATATATTTTCAAAGTCATTGTTATAATAAATGAAATTAATAAGAATGGAGTTTTATTATAAATAATGTTTTTAATTAATCTATGTCAAACACACATCTATATATATTTACATATACAAAAATATAAAAACAAGATTAATAAAAATTAAGTGTTAAAAAATATTTACTAACATGAAATGAGTTTGTTAATATCATTAATTATTTTTACACTAAAATAAATATTATTTTAAAGTATGAATTTTAATAAATGTTGTTTTAATAAAATAAGATTTGTTCATAAAGTTTTATTTTACAAGATAAATAAATTTGTAAATCAATTTATCAAAATACATAAATAATTGAATAACAATGATAATATAATAATATTGGGATTATTAATTTTGAAATTCTAAGTATATATATGTATGTGTATGTAATATATTTACATATAAAATTATATTTAGTAATAAGCAATGTATTTTATTTTTATATGTAATTTTTTTTATTAAAATATAGACTTATTCTTATTAGGTTGATAATGATATAAAACAAAATATTAGTTTTGAATTATTTATTAATAAAACTAATATTATTATGAAATTATAATTTTATTATACATGAAATTTAATAATAATAATATTATTATTTTCAAGATAATATATATTATAAATATATGATATATATTTTTCTTTTGATTATCAAATTTATAAATAATAAATACATATAATTGTTATATTGAAAAAATACATAATAAATTTATGTTTTAAAAAATGTAATTTCAATAAATTAAAAAAATCAATTATATATATATTTATATATATATATATATATACTTTAACATGGTGTGTGTATATATATATATATAATGAATTTATAAATATAGTTTACATGTTTTGAAATATTAAAAAAAATGAGTATATATATATATATTTGATTCTACATGGGGATTGACATATTATTATTATTAAAATGAATGACATAATAATTAATACAAATGGAGAGGGAGGCTTAATTGAACAACATTTTTTAATAATAATATATTTCTTATTTTGTCTATGGGGCGTGACATATTATTATTATTTAAATGAATAACATAATAATGAATACAAATGGAGATAGAGGCTTAATTGAACCATTTTTTTAATAATAATATATTGCTTGTTTTGTGTGTGTGGCGTGACATTGGGGATAATAAGTCCAAAATTGAAAAAGTGGTGAAATGAAGGAAAAACATGACTTTGCCTTAAATAAAATCAAAACACCATATATGTTTCATTATATAACTTTTTATATATTTAAATATATAATCATTTTATATGTTTCATTATATATATACATATATATTATAAATAGTGATATTATATATTACATGTATAAATCATTATATATTATATGTTTCACTATATATTAATCGTTATATATAATAATATTATTATTATATAAATAAAATATTAATATCATTACTTCCAATAATGAATTTATATTTGGGAGTTCTGAGATGATATATTATTTTAATAGTATTTTGAAAATCATGAGGGAGGCGTGAGTCATTTTGTACCAAATTTTGACATTATAGTTTCGAAAAATAAATTAAAATAATGGATGGCATGACTTGGAAGAAAAAATATATAATAATGTATCATTATGATACTCTTGAATTGGGTTAAACATCCCTAAGAAGTCACCTTCAAGTTTTGTTATAAATTTAGAACCCTTCTTTCAAGCGGTTAGAACACTCGGGTCAGATCACTTCCTCAGGTTCATGTTTTTCCAGCAAGCTACAGTTCCCCTTTCTCCATTCATTTTCTAAAATTTGGTAAGTATAATTATTACTTTCAATTATATCTTTTAGTGGTTCAGTTTATTTATAAAGAAATACATATTCATATATTTTTATATAATTATGTAACATTATATCTTGCTAATTCTAATCACATAAATGATAAATTCTCTTGTATTGATGGATCTATTTCTAATGTATTATCATTGTAAGGTTTAATTTAGTCTTGTGTTTTTAAAACCCATATATAAATATATGTGTATATACACTTATATATAAATAAAAAACCTATTCAGTTTTATGTTTTATGAATGATGACCATTTTTATTAAAATAATGTTCATTATTCATATAATTCATTTAAGGGTATTCTTTCAATTATCTATATTTTACACACGTTTATTATATAATTCATTATATGCAGTTTTAAATTCAATTTTGTTATATATATGTTTATATATAAATATTTATATGTGTATATCAAAACCAAACTAAATATTTGTTATATTGGTCGGTTTTTGGTTTTCTGTTAATCTGCAGAATTTTAAGAGTAAAATTATTATTATGATTTTATTCTTATAATTCAATTATGCTATTATACATGGTTATATATATATATATGTTCATATGTATATATATGTATATGAATGAAATGGAAGATATCATTTTTACATTTTTATTCCAGTTTATCAACATGTTTTCGAAAAAAAGCACATGAAATATAAACATGTTTTTTCAATATCTTGGGCTTCAAATTTGAATAGATACATTGCTATGCTATTATGTTCATCGTCGACACTCATTGTATTATAATTAACTCATAAATGTCATAGGTAAGGACCATTATTTTTATTAATATCAATTTCGTACACATTAGTTTTTCTAACCTTATATGGATATTATTTATACATTTTGTTTGCACTATATATATAGACATGATGTAAGGTTAATGTGTTGTTATGTATAAATAAATTTTAAAAGGATGATATGTCCGAAAAATCGTGCATATATATGTTGAGGTGTAAATCGACTACTTTAGAACTAGCAGATGAATTTTTATGAGAGTATATATATACATAGGAATATGTATATGCATTACTTATGTATCCAATGATGTTTATATGTTTTAATATTTTAAAACCCAGTGCAAATGTATACATATTTAATGCATGCTTAAAAATGTTTTCAGAAAACCAGACACATGAGTGTGGTAGACATGAAGGGATTGGGTGTGGACCCATCATGGTCTGTAATTAGTCGAGCGGGCTTAGATCTAGTTATTTTGATTTTAGAAGCTTTCCTAATGATTTCAGGAAAACACTAGAGTATATTTTATCTATTTAAAATATAAGTATCTTCAAAAAATTGAACATGTATTTTGATACTGTAATTAATTTCAAACGATATTTTAAAAATTGGTATTTCTAAATTTTTATACACCGTTTTTTGAAGAATATTTATCAAAGGTTTTTAAATCCTTTACTGATCATATTTTTTGCTCACCCCTAGTTTTCGAAATGTTTTTCAAATGTATCCATATTTGGTCATCGTTGTTGTAACGGAACGGAAGCGGTGATGATCTTGTAGTTTGTTTAGTTTTACATTATAACTCTGATGTTCTTTGTAAGCATGTATCTATTTCCAGAACCTAGACCGGAATAAGTTTCTCTTGTATGACATGTCTAATGGTGGGTCCTTACAGGTTTTGAATGATATTTCCCTAAATATAATTTATTCATCATTATATAACATTTTCTGGGATATACATATTCTTTATATAATTTTGTGAAAAAAATAAAATGTTTTCCAAAAAAATACTTCCTTCAAATAAACACGGTGTTATTACTTCTTGAATATTGTTTCAATCTTCACTCATGGTTAATGGTTCTATGTCAAGAATGATATTTCCTCTTTATTTTTGGTACCAAAGTATTTTGAATGTATTATTTATTATGTGAAACTCATTTATTTCCACTTGTTCTGTTATGTTCATGTTTTTTAAATTTTTAATGTTGCATGCATGATAATGTAAATATTATGATGGGATAGGTGCGCCCAGAATTTTATAGCACAAGATGAATGTTTGAATGTCACTGGTGCACCCAAAATTATACATAACTCCAGTATAGTGGAAAAAGTGATGAATATCATGAATAAAAGTGAAATGATGCCTGAACATGATTTTATCATTGTTAAAAGTTATGTGTGGTAGTCAGACACTAAGTCGTGATGTATCATTTTTATACATTGGGACATTTCAAGTCTTTTATTAGTGCTACCTATCATGTTCATTAACCTTTCCATATGTTATGATTGTTATAAACCATTGTTATTTTGTTCATATATATCATCTTACTGGGATATTATATCACACATTTTTTATGTATATCCTCATGTGATTATGTGTACTCAATAGTTTTCATGAGACAACATGAAGCTTGAGAAGAAGGTATTAAATAAATGTAAATGTTCTGTGATTTCAATGTTGATTTATGGTTTGTCTAATCTTCAATATCCTAGACTGAAAAATGTCCTCAACAATATAATGTACTTTATATTTTCCTTCGATCCATTATAAAAAAAATACAGTGCATGTTTTAGTACCGAATCTGAATGTCTGGTTTTAGGTCTTTACAATTAAAGGCACCATTATCAAACAATGCCCTATGAAAAATATAATATACTATAATAGTACCACTCCCTATCAATGATTCATCCTCTATATCCCTATGTGTATGTTTTACTTCATGTAATTATGCTTCCCATATTCTCTGTGATGTTGTCTAACTCCCATGAGTAGCACCACTCTACTAATGTGGGTTCCTATAACTTGAAATGACATGTCGACTACCTCTACCACCATGGCTAGTAGAACTACATACGAATTTTTTAATTTCATGTATAAGATCCATTTCTCATACTCTGACACTGCCCATCTGCTTCATCACTACTATTTTGTCACTGCGACCTGTATAATTTTTGTCGATGGCCCACCTGGCCATAAAATTGTCACTCTACTAGTGGACAGGAACCCTTTCAACGATAGTGTCCCAGTCAACCACAGTGATTATAGATCACCCCATTAAATTCATATCCAATTGACACCCCTTCTCCTCGACCTACACTTTTTCCCACAAAAATGGCTTCATCTATCATAACGGTGATTCCTTCTCTTGGAGCTCACACCTTCTAATCACCCAGTAATAACTAATTGTCCCCCACTTGAAGCCTACCTTAGGTTCCCTTCAACTATGAGATCTTGATCCACCACTTACATAATGTTCTTCTTCCTGAAGATAATTACCTGGGACATATTATCACACTTAAGTCCATCTTTAAATATTTTCATTGTAGCTATCTCATCACCAGAAAACATTCAGGGAATGTCATTGCTGATCATTGTATCCTCTAGCATAGATCACCACCTACAAGATATATTGTGTTAGATTCATGAAATAAATATCTTTTTGTTCTCATATAATCTCTATATAAAATTGTTCCATGAACCTATCCAAAAAGTGATTCTTTAACATATCGTCATTCTCCCAACATCACATCTGAATGTTCCACCATTGTTTCACTAATCCCCAAAGAATATAAGCGGACAACATGGAGCTCTTATCATCTGGATTATCGAAATGGTTAGGTATTGTCCATATGAAATCAACACAAAATATTCTTCACCGGGTCCATCCTCTCTGGAAAACGTCAAAAGGTGTTGCAACTAAAACTCCCATGTCAAGGTAGACATGTATTTTACAACCCACAGTACATATCATTCAATAAATTTCAGGAACTGGTATAAGATCTCTCAAAATATATACCCTTCATATTCAGTATCCATGATCAGTCCCTCATGTTATCTAACTGAAGAAACATTCATAGTCATGCCCATAATTCATCCCCGCAACAAGTGTCACGGAGGCGTACTCTCTATGAAGAAAAATACACGTCTCAAGTCTCATAACAAAACCTTACAATTTTTATTTAAGATAAAATTATCATAATGGGAATTTAACACTCTGCCTCACCACATGGGGAAACAGAGGCTCTATCCCTACAGTTCACCATCATACACCCTGGTTTTGGTTAACAAGTGTATATGTACTATGAAAATTATGTTTCAAATTTAGACACCCAATTATTCTCATTTTTCATTATTTCAAAATCAAAATTAATTAATGTTAGGATCAATTTCATCATTTTAATATCACAAAGAAGGAAAAAATTTCATGATTTAACACTTACCAATAACCTATTTTCCCAAGCGTGCCTAAAATGATTCATGTCACAATAAACCTATGTTCCTAGAATGATTCTATCAGACTAATATTTCGGGCCATTTTGGGCCACAAATCAATGCTAAAAAAATAATAGAAATAATAATCACATCATACCACTTGGTTTCCACCCATGGTGAAGTAATATTCAATTTTAATAGAAAACAAAAATAACTACCATCCAAACCTAAGTACATGGGTTTTCCCACGTAACTAGGTTTGAAACTCCCATTCACAAGCTCATTACAAAGACTTGACTCCTCTTGAAAATCATTCTACATTTACCAAAACAGTAAGGGAAAAGAAGAAGAATGAAAACTAAACCTCTGATACCACTTTATAAAGTCTCGAACTGTGTGCCATGAAACGGTTCCCCGAGCCTGTTTTCCAGAAGACCTGAAACGTGCCACCTCTGAAGGTAGAGGATGCCGTTTAGAAGTGAGGTCTCTTAATTCATTCATGGGGAGACTATACCCATAATTATATTTGTAAAATTACATTTAAATTAAATAAAAAATTTCGATTCAATTATATATACCAAAAAATACTTGTTTCAAAAAATAACCAAACATAAAAACTACCCTCGACTAAAAAGAAAACATGTTATACCAATATAAGTTTAAGGTGTAAATAATTTAACTAAAAAATTACACTAAGACTCCACAATACGGTTTTGACACATCATCAGTTCCCTCCTCTATGATCTATCCCCAATCAGCCAAAATTAATTGAGGATTTTCCCTTATCAAGTCCTACAATTCTATAATCTATTTGAGCACTAATCAGGCAGACCGAATAGGGTGTGACTAGAACTCAGTAATCCTCCACCAATGGTGTCTGAATCAATTCCAGTCAAAAGATTGTGTATGTAGTTATATACAAATACATACAATGCATAAATAATAGTTCATTACATTGTCATTTATTCTTATCAAACAACATTAACTCCATTGTTTCAATGAATACCCATTCCTCTATACTATATTTATCATGTTCTAGAGCCTAATATGTTACCAAGATAATACCGTATATTACTACCAACTAATAGTGGATTGTAAAATTATTCATGGTTCTATGTTATCTCAGTACTAGATTTTACTTGTGATGGAGTGGAATACTCTTTTGTAAGGAAATAACATGAAAATATTTTATTTTTTCTCAATAATAAATCATTTATTTGACACATTTCCAAAGTAAATAGTATAAAAAATTTAAGTAAGATGGAAATGTTATCAAGTTTATTCCTAAAATTAATTACCATGTTCCCATTATCTTTACTCATTTGTATAAAGACCATGATACAATTTATACTTTCAAATTTAAAATGATCATGTACCCATTATTTTTACTCATATATATGATGTCCACGTTACCATTTGTACTTATCAATTTAGAATGACCATGATCCCATTATTTATCACATAATTAATTTAACAATTATTTGTCCACCGCAACCACATTACTAATTCACCAACTAGTTAAACACAATCATTCATTTAGTAGACTCAATAATTAACTAAGTGCTTCAAACCATTAATAAATTCATCAATTAATAAATAAATATCAAATTCATATATCATAACTAATATTTTAGAATTAATTTTCTCATTCAAATATCAAATTTCCATAATTAATTAGACAATAAATTATATAGATCAATTTATAAATGGAAATCAATTAATCCATATTTAATTATCTCAACAAATAAATTTCAATATCTCCTAATTAATCCCACATATTAACTATATAGATTACAACCCCCACCTCTTATAATAATTTTCCCCAAATTAAATATCTAATACTTATTTCCCTTTGTCTCTTGATTAATTCACCAATAAATAAATTATTTCAATGAAGATTCAATAACTCAATTTATCAATCTAATAAACAAAATTCAAGAAAATAAATTGATAATGAATGAAAGAAATTATACATTATTTCATATACATATCAAATCCTTGACATTGGGAATTATGTTTATAGAACGTACCTTAGTTATATGACAGATGATCACTCTAACGAAAATTCCCATCATTTGAGTAGCAAAACGATGCAGATAAAAGATTCGGTTCTAAATCACTAAACCAAAAATAATGATCAAGGACATCAAGATCCAAAAAATATAGATCTATATCCACAATATATTAACTATCTCTCACTAGGTAGGTTCAAATCCACAAAATAGTGAATATAATTCATTAATTGATCAAGGAATGATAGAAGAAATAATGGGGGAAGCATCGAGATGAAATCCACATACTGGGAGAAGTGAGGTTCATTAATTTGGGCTTCTCATCTTGAGTAATGTTTTTCATAAGGGCTTGAAATCCTTCCAAGACAATGGTAGAATTTTTATTTAAAGTTAGGGAAAAAATACTGAGTTAGTGGTCTGTAGAAGGAGAAAAAGAACATTAATAGTTGAAAATGAGTGAGTTCAACAATTTTGGGATCTCACTATCGGCCCTCGCATGGTTAATTCACACAATTAGACAACGTAACAGCTATAAATACATTAACCCTACTCCATGGGGATCTTTGTATGTTTACCTTGAACGACCACCCAAATAGTACTTTAACCGTGCTGAAGCCACTACCTCAAAGACCAGATATTGCATGTTTTTTCCAACACAGCTGCATGGTTTGTTCAAACTATGTACGAATCGTGAACAAAATCTTTTCTCTGAAACACTCCTATACATCACCCTAACAAACCCCAGTCCATAAATCCCAATAAATTTTCTTAACAAAAATAATTTCATACAATAGGAAGCCTATATAACTCCATAAAATGTTTGGATAATACAAGATCACATATTAAAATTATATAATTCTATATTGATATATCAATATCCAATGAATAAATTTCTCTTACTTCATTGAAACCTATAATCCACTCATCCACGAACCTACCTTAGAAACTCATAGATGGAAAACATTATTATAATATCTATCAGAATATATCTTACTTTATTCTTTTATAGCTCCAACAATCATTCCTACAATATCTTATTGGTGATGTGATATATCAGTGGGATGTGTGTTTTATATTTATGAACCACAAAAATATTCATAATATGTAACTAACATTGAATTCCTCATAACATCATTCCACTCCACTATTTCCTTTCAAGAATCTTCAATAAACTATTTAACCATATCATCAATATCCCCACATATATTGGTGGAATGTACCCTACATCCATGTTGGATAGGCAAACTATCATCTATAGACTTAATAAAATCATATTGAAGACTATCCATGGTTTAACATGATTATTGTGGTACATCATTGAGTGTATTAATCCTCTCTAAATTTAACAACAATATATCCTTAAAATGGATAATCCATTAAAAACATAGGTAGTGTTTTTTTAAAATAAATAAGATGTTGGATTCTACACTTTTCGACATCCTACTACAACTATCATAGATTTTATATGAATCCTTAAACTAATAACTCTTTTTTATCAATAAATGACAGATTAAAAATTATTAAATGCATCAATATTTTTTCTAATAATACATAAGGAACATCTTCCTTATATATAGTCACATCTATCCGTTGTGGTTCCTTCTCATTAGATAGTGTGAAATAAATGAGTAATTTGGTTGAGATAGTTTTGGATTAATTTATTCAAAACCATTCCACTATCATTTAGTCTTAATAATTTATTCCACGAGTTCAGGCGTCTCATCCCATCAAAATGATTCATCCCTCAGCTCTTCAATTCAGTCATTGACTAATCCCTACAAGAGATGTTTTTCTATTTATTAGAAAACAATGGAAAATTACTGATTATAGAACACATTATTATACTTGTGATGATCAAT
This sequence comes from Viscum album, assembly GCA_963277665.1. Classification (NCBI taxonomy): domain Eukaryota; kingdom Viridiplantae; phylum Streptophyta; class Magnoliopsida; order Santalales; family Viscaceae; genus Viscum; species Viscum album. The sequence continues at coordinate 957,592,010 of OY728126.1, forward strand.
ACAGTTTTGGATAAACTATTATTAATATATATGAGAAACTCATTTCAGTTGTACATCAGTGGTTCTTTTATCATCCAATAAAAACTATGTATGAGCTTTTATAGAAGGTTATTTACATATAAATTTAATAATTATAGTTTCATTATATAAATTCATAACTCCAAAATATAATAATTAAATATAACATAACATTAAATTGTCCAAGGTGTATATCTTCTTCAGTAACAATTACTTGTATTTTTATAAAATGATATGATCATAAAAATAAGAATAAAATTTAATTAATTTTTACTCCATACTTTTATTGAAATCCATCTATTACTAACTATTCCTTGTATTACCTAATAACATTCTATTATTACGACTAATAATAAACCCATATAATCTATTATTCCTTAATTTTTTGTTTATATTTTGGATGATCCATGTACGAATATAATACATGGAGTCATTATAATCAATTATATTTAGAACACTCTGTTTTCCATTTCTCAAAAATACCACCTCTTTTGGGATCTCATGATCACCACCATCTATAGGAAGTGGGTAATGCAACAAAACACTAGAAATGTTCATGCATATTCAGTCTATATTATATATAAATAACATGTATGTTTGTTATATTTATAGTAAAACATATTCAATAACTATTTCCCAAGATTTTGTTTCCCATAGTCTTTTTAGAACATCTAAACTTAGTTGAATCTCTATAATTTTTCACCCATCTATAAAACTACCATTCAATCTTTTAGGTTCTTCCAAAACATGACTTGATATTAATCATTAAAAACATAAGAAAATTATATTCAGATCATCCATGGATTTCTCAACTAATTATTGTTTTTCACATTAATCTATCATGAGGGTTTTATACTTTAATAGAATCCCATCATTTGGATAATAATATAATCATTTTATGAGATATAGGATGTTATTACCCAATATAATATATCACAAGATTAAATTTTCATGACTAAAAATGAATCATGCAATGGTATTAGAATCTATTTGGCTCTTATTTATATAATAAACATTTACATAATTAATTCATCCAAATAATTTATGGTGGGATACATTGACTTTTATTTCATCTCACCACTATTCTTGTATTTCCCTCCCTTGTGATATTGAATGACTAATATTGACATGGTAGATAGTAAAATTATTTTCATCTACTCAACCCACATTAGAAATCCATAGTGATTTCCCATTCCCCATTCTCCTTTATATAGTTTAGGCTTCATCTATATATATATATTACAAAATTATTAGACCTTACATACTTATGCTTCAAACCAGTCTCACTTTTCAACATGGATCACTATATAATGAATATTGTGAGTATTTTATGAATTTTCAGATAAATAACACTAAATACATCTATTTCAAAAATTGAATGATGGGACAAAAAATACAAGGACCCTTCATGAGACTATACAAGATCAGGAACCCATACATTAACACTCATTAGATGTAAATTATAGTTTTTTTCATTATTCATTCAACAATGAATGAAAACATTCATTACATTCTAATGATTCTCTATTTTCTTATTTTTAATCAAAATGATCATGTTTTAGGATGATTTAAAACAATTTCCCTTAATCATTATCATTATAGTGTCCATGATGACCATGCCACAAAACTGAGGTATCAATTTTTTTTCAATCATGTTTTATATCATTAACTCTCTTATCTAGAGATGTCATAATATTTATCACTCTCTTGACCACCACCATAGAACAACATATTCTCCTCTATGCTCATTTTATCATAAAATACTCATAAAATCATATACTATAATGAATGTTTGACTGAGGTCAGAATTTTTCTATAATCCTATAATAACAAAATATCTCTAATAACTACATCAATAATTATATACTTTTTTGAATAGTCACATTATATTTATTAATTAGATTATTATTTTCATCATATATATGGTATTCCTCATCAAATTATCAATCAACATAATTTAACATGACTTTCCATTGGTATTTTGAGTAAAATAATTCACATTAATATTTAATTAATGATTCTAATGGAATGGAATCACATAGTTATAAATTTATTTCCTCCTCATCTATGGTATTCTTAAATAAAATTTACGAAGCAATTATTTTTTAATAACTCATTATATCTCATTAATCGTTCATTACATGAACAATTTTATAGAAATTTCCACACATAAATCAGAGCCCAACTAATCTAGAAGGGATCTTCTGTATCCACAAATTATCATTATTTTTAATTTTTATTTTTAACTAATTGAATGAACCTTTACCTTCCCCATTATATTTTATTTAGGTATTATGATTGAATTCATTCTTCCGAATAACCAAATTCTAGTCCCAATCATTGGTTCCATAAAAACACCATGTAAATATTTTCATTGTAATTACTAATGGTAGTAAGAATTACATCCTTAATTTATTGAAGAAATGAATATATAAGATAGGAGAACACACCATTAGTGAAATTCCTACTATTGGATTCTAGTTGACTATGTATCTCTATGAAGTTGATTATATCATCATCATACATAATCATTCCTTATTAAATATCCTTTATTAAAACATGAATAGTTTGTTAAAGATTGATTTATTCTCATATATATTCATAAGAATATTTACCATGATACAAGTAGTCTTTAATTCCAAAATATTGAAGGATATGTTAGAATCCAACAAAATCAAAACAAAACTAATCAAATTTAGTTGATTCATTTTTATTAATCTTTTCACATTTCTTCAATTTTTACCCCCTTTAAAAGATTCAAAACATCAATTGATATCTAAAATCAATAATAATTATTCTAAAAAAATTAAAAATTTGATATTTTGAACATTTCAATATGGATATTTCATTCAATCAATTCCATTCATTATGAGATGGTAACATCCCACCATAAGTAATAATGCGATAAGAACATGAGCCATAAAAAAGGTATACTATCAGTCCCTGAAACCATGTTTTAATATAAATTATCCCATGTTCTAAAACATTATTATAGAATATCAATTTTTAAAAAATAATTATACATTTTGAATCCAACTTCACCAAATGCAACTAATCAGAAATATGTGAATATTACCTAACATATAATTTGAAATCTCATTTTTCATATAATTGGATCTTCTAGAACACACTAAAAAAACAAGAATAATGGAACTCACACACAATATAAAACAAAGTTGTATTTATGTGATTAAAACTTATTAATATTCTTTTTGAATTACAATAATACATTTTTTTTAAATGAAATAGAAATAGATAAATTAATTAAACATTAAAAAATTAATACCACTAGAATATATATAGACTAGACCATCTATTTGACCCTAGTTCTACTATAATCCAATCATTTTAAATGATTTACTATACCATTTGATCTTAATGGGAATCCATATGTTTACTCAATGGAAAGGGTGAAATAATAAAATTATGTTCAAATCCCCAATAAATAGTGTAATATATTAAATTTACACATATAAAACCCTCTTTTATAAACATACATACTCTTTATGGTACATCCATTTGATCTAAATTGGATCAATTTTTTATTTCTATTAGAGATATGATATAGGTGATGAATTTAAATTTTATGGCTACATTGAATTCCTACTTAATAGAGACATGGAGACACTATGTTTTCTATATGTATATAGGTAAAAACTCTAGAAGTGGTTTTATTGGGATTAATGCTATTTGGATTTTTGATGAAAAGAATGAGATATATTCTAGAATTTATTGGAAGAGATCACTATGGGATTGTATGAACCATTTTTTGAGTGATATTCACATAAAATTTGAAAAGAAATAAATCTAACTATATTTACAATATTACTATAATAAGATGATTGAAATATTCAAATAAGAATAACCTTATGTATAATACATTCCATATGTAATAGTTACAAATTGGATAAAAGTACACTTTTCACACTATGACTATAGTTTATTTTATAAAAATGATAGTTCTCAAAATGAGATAACATATAATGGTATATAAAAAACCAAAAAATTATTAAAAGGATAAAACAGGTTATAAAATATTTTCCTTAATTATATATCCATATATATAGAGGAAATTGGAATAGTTTTTGATAAGAATCATATATATGAGTAAATAGTTACTTTAAATAACACATAAAGGATATCATGGAGATTCATGATTTATGTGAAAAGGTCACAGAATTATGAGAAATATATATGGGTTTTCTCCCACTACCATACTTGGAGTAAGTTGATTTTACGGGAACATTGAATTTATATATTCATGCATGATGAAGTGTTTGATCACGAAATAATTGGTAGATGATAAGAAGTACCACACTATAATTTATTATATATAAGATAGGTTATGTATGTATAGTATAACATATTATAACATGTTTGAAAAAGGATTTTGGGAATTTTCATATGATTTAATAAGTCACATCAAGATATGTTTGAGATTTAGGAAGAACTTGAAAATCACATTTTGGTCTTTAAGTGTAAATTTCATCAGATAATATAGCTTCAGTATTCATCTATGAATATTACTAGGTATAATTATATAACCCCAAGATTATAAAATACAAAATATCATGAAATAATGAGTAATAAATTAAATTAGTTATTGTTTACATAATATCTTATAATTTTAGTTGGATTTTAAAATGAGGAAGAAATTGCGTAAGATTTACGACGTTGTATTGGTTTGATTGGAATATTATTCCTACATTAATCCATTTGTGGGAGTTGAAATGATAAATTAATATTTAAATAAATAATATCAATTCGAATAATCAATGAAATTGTCGGATTCATATAATAGTTTATAATAACTATTAGTACTTGTTATAAAAGAAACTAGAGTGTATGGGGGTGATATTGAACAACTTGAAAAAACAATGTGAGAATATATTTAATTGATGATATTGTTTTATGAGTGAATAATAAATAGGGATGAAACATATTAATTTTTTTTGTTAATTTACTAATGGATTATTGAAGAGTACAATAGTAATTACACTATATCTAGTTATTTAAGAAGTAGAAAAATTAGATATTTTCATTTTGGAAATATCATAATAAAAGGGAACAATTATTTCTGGTTTGTTTGTGTAAAAGTATTTTGATCATTCACAAGAATTAATATTTAATTACTATATATAGATAAAGGATTATAAGTTACAAAAAATTGTAGACATTAAAGAAATATATGTTCATGTGTTATTATGAATATAAACTCTCATGATGAACATGTATAAAAAATCATGTATTTAAAATAAAAATTTATATCAAAAAATTAGTGTATAGAGAATAAGAATTGGGGATTAATATCATGTGGATATTGAGTATTTAAAAGAATATCAAATTGTAGTGGTCCTAAGAAAAAATTTACCATGATTAATATCAAAAAATCCATTGAATGTGAATATTGGTAGTTATGGTACATTAGCATATTCCCAAGTGTATGGTCCATGGATTATAAATTATTATTAAAATAAGTAAAACTATCATGTTCACCTAAAAATTAATTTATGTATATGTTTTAAATATTTATTGACATCAAAATTAATGAGAAATACAGTGGTAGAACACATTCCTTCTCATAATGGGAATAATCTATATAGAATATGGGACGAAAGGAAGAGAGAAATTATAACTCATTATGCCCCCTGACCCCCCCTATATTGAATAAATTTATCTTCATTCCAATAAGTGGTGCGAGTGAACATATTTTTACACGGTGATTGATCTATAAATATTATTTTTAATTACATTTTTATATGGATTCAATTATTAGGGAACCATTTTAGTGGTACTAATATTGATGGTCATAAAAATGACATATTTATTTTTATACTAAAATGTGTTAACAATTACATAGAGTATATACTTCCATATATTATGTTGCAAAATATTATTGACTGAATTGGCTATAAAAGTATAGATAAAATATTTAATAATCAATTTTCCTAGGATCAATCTATTAACTCCTTTCACTATTGTACATAATTCAAGATATAGAATATTCATGAGATAATTTAATCGATAACAGATTTAGTAAAAGATATATAAGAATAAAACATAAAAATCTACGAATATTTTCATATATGAGAGGGTAAAAATAATAGTGTTAATCAGAAGAATCAGGAAAAAATGAACACTTAAATTGAGTTTATTGAATTTTATTAATTTGATAAATCTATTTATATAAACGATTTAGATTATATAATTAAATAATTAAATTAATTAGTTCACCTATAGTTTGATAAAATATGGAATTTCTATGTTGATATGGGATCTATATAATGTTACCAATATAGAGGTTGTTCCTGTTATAATTTAGATATAATATAGTCCTTGCACTAATGGGGAATCTTCTATATAGTATTATATGTTTTTATTTCTAATATGATTTTAGACAATAAATTATTGATGAAGGTAGAGGATGTATTTAATGAAAAAATATGAAAAATGGTTACTATGTGAAGGGTTAAAGTGACCATCATTAGTTACATGTACGTGAAGTTTGTGGATTATTCATTTGGAGAACAAACTAAACGTTATCATTATCCCATTCAGAATCAGGATAATAGGAAAAAAATTGCAATATAATATAGATTTAATAAAGAATATATTTTTTTCATAATTAAAAGACATGTTTTTCATGATCACGGAGATCTAGGAGTGGATGAATACCTATAATTAAATGAAGATGATAATTCCAATGACAACATCAATAACTGGAGTCCCAAAAATTAGAATTATTGAGTTTGTGAGTACGTGGTGGATTCTTAAAAAAAATATTACCCTATAAATAAGGTAGTAATAAAATGACATTATTATGGAAGATTGGGGAATATAATGAGTGTTTCCATTGATGATCAAGGGAATAATGTTTGAATAAATTTTGTTTCATCATCATCTAGACATAGAAATAGTGACGTGAGATCATTTTTTTAACTAAAAAAATATGTTATATTGGAAGTCATATTTACTTTATTAGAGTGACATCAACATGTATCACAACATAGGGTGTATCAATATCTATTGTCGGTAAAATCACATTACTATTCAGGGATAGAATAAAAGATAAAATATTATCATGATATAGGAAAGATGAGTTGTTATGTGAAGAGGAATCCACTTAAGAATATATTGATTAGTGATAAACAAATTTTTTCTTCGTGGATAAATAAATATTAAAATTTTAGACAAAAAATAATTCAAAAGGAATTACATAATGGTTGGTTGACGATCCCTACAATGGTTGATCAATCAGCTTCAACAATAAAATAGCAATGAATCAAATAAATAAACTTGTAAATTTGGGCATAGACTCATAAAATTGATGGATCCCATATAATGGATGTTGTTGAATTAAGTATAAAATTTAGGACCTGGAAAATTTAAAAGTGTTATTTATATAATAACCACATGAAATTATTAAAAATAGTTATATTTATGGTCATAGTTCACCAATTAAAATAAAATTCTATTACATGTGTTTGTTCAAGATATACCCCACACCCCAAGAGTTTAGATATTTTTATATTTTATTTGATGTGATACAGATTTAAGGGGATATTTTATCGACATTATTTGATTTTTATTATAGTAAACATGTTCAATATGTTGTTAAGAGATTATGTGGATCAATATTTATTACAGGCCCTTAAAAAAGTTTAAAATATTATCAAGGATGAATGTAAATGAATATTTGTTGTTGACTAACCCCATTTGGTTCAAAGGATCAATATATAAAGATATTTTCATATTAAAAAGTTGAAATCATATATAGACTTATATTAAATTTATGTGGTGTAAAATATGTTTCATAGGATTATGATAAAATCAATTCATCATTGGTGATAAAAAAAGTTAGATAATTCTATATTGGATGTGTGACTAGAAAAATAAAATAAATAGTTGAAATAATGAGGGAAAGGGAAACAAAATTTATGGATTTAATGTTATTTGTTCAAACTATAACAATTTTAACTAATTAATTAGCATTTTTCAAGATATAAAAGACCACATTAATGAATGTTTCATAACAAATAACATGTTTCCTAATGTAAATAATTATCTTAATACACTAATTCATGAACTAAGGGAATTCAAGGTCAGTAGGTGGTGAGCATTCAATGGTTGGTTTGAAAAATATAGAAAATAAAATATCAAATATTGAATGGATATATATTGTATATTGAGTTATATCACAATATTATGAATAAAATTTTGAATCAGATCGTTAAATATGATGTGTTACTCACACACTTGAATATTTATTTTTCATTCATGGTTTTTTTAATAAAATCTTGATTTATATCATTGGAATAATTTATAAAATAATTAAAACTAATTTTGGAAATGTTTAAAGATGTTATATTTTCATAGGGATAAATGTGACACTTTTTACATGGAATCACCTTTCCTACACTAAGATCAATATAGATTGGCTGAAATAAATTTTTAGTGTCTTGTTTTGATGTGGTAAATTCACATGCTTATAATATTTTTTTAAAATGTAGAAAAAAGTTGAATAAATTTATATCTTGAAAGGATAATAATATTAAAATGCTTAATTCTTTATGATAAATTAACATGTTATGGTTAGATATTAATGGTTCAAATGTTTTAAATATACCAAATATTTATTCTTTTAATGAATATCGATGAGTAGTAAATGTATTAAATTTATATAATGTAATATTAAAATTGTTAAAAAATAGAAAAATTTATATTTCAACCTATGGAATCAAGTGGGATAAGAAAATTTTGATTTTTTATGTGTCCAAAATAAAATAATATCAAATTTATTAAGAAATAATGTATTTAAAATGGGAATAATGATATATAAACGTCTATGTTTCTGATGTTATGAAAATTAGAAGCTCCCAATATGATTTGTTTAGAGATCCTTGAAAAACAATATCATGCATCTTCGGGATGAAGTGTGGTATAACTTATACGATACAATAATAGATCATAGTGATATATTTTGGGATAAAAATTTTTTTTTATAGAATCCATATTTGGGGGAAGGATTCGAAAAAGAGAATCCATCAAAGATGAATATGTTGTAATTTTTAAATTCTGTAGAAGGATCCACACTAAAAATTCATACAAGATTTTAAATAACTATAGTCACACAATTGAACTAGAAAAATAAAACAATAAAAAATCAATAACTAGAGTTGCATTATATAGTTTTATGGTACACTAAAATTAAAAAAAATCTAATGATGGAGATTGTTGTAGTGAAATTATTCGAATTATTTTTTTTTGACAATTACCAATAGAGTTAGGAAAGAAATAAAGACCTATGAAGTCATATAGACAAGGTCTTTTTAGTTCTAAGATTCAATGATACACATTGACACCAGTGTATATTCAGATTATGGATTTGGAGTATGAGTGAGTATGTTTGAAGAAATTAGGATTTGAGATGAGAAGGATTTGATATATTAGGTAAATCATTGGAAGTGACAACTAGGTGAGTATAAAAACCAAATCATAGGTTAATTTCATATTAACTATTTGAATGGATGAATCCACCTATATAAATAATAGTTTTCTTTAAGGTATGCAAAATTGATATTATAAATAACACTATGTATGGGATAGTATATATATATATATATGATTTGTAGTCCTTGAATAAGTACAAGTCTCATCTTGTGATTATAATTAATTATGATAAAACGAGAATGTCATAATAGACGGTGTATGTAATTGTATACATAAAAGTATCATAAAATAAAGAAAATGAAAAACCTCAAGAATTGGATTGTACATACATAATGGTCCCCAAGATAAGAGAAAATTTCAAAAACCCACACTAACGAACTGATCAATGAGTATCTAGTTTGGTTAACCAATACATAAATTCCATATATGTGAGTAATGGTTTTGGTAAATGATTCACACCATGATGAAAAATATATTAAGGTTTCTATTACAGAAACATTGATTAGAAAGAGTACATATTTAACATCTTTTACATGACTTTCTTACATTCTATGGGAATGATATTGATTTAATTATGTGGTTTGGAATATTTTAATGAAACTATTTGTTTTTGTATTCTCACATTGTTAAGTTGCATTACTATTCATGATTCATATAATGATCATATGAAGAATGTCCGGAAATCTTAATTTGATCATAGAGGATATATATATATATATATTTCTTTGTCTGTCTGTGTCTGTGTGTGTGAAAATATATCGTAAAACTACTACAAAAAAGGATTCATGTAGTTTCATCCTAATGCAGTATGTAACACTGTTATAGGATTGATAATTTAAAATTTCTATAAAATTACAACATGCTCATTTGAGGAATTTTAATACGGATTCTGCCAGAATTTTTAAAATAGGTTTTTGATTAAGAAATATATTTTACCAAGTGAAATCATACTAGGATGAATTTGATGATGTAGAATATCATTCATATTGTGGAAGTCACCATATGAGAAAATTATTTATAGATTGAATATTATTTTTTATTGTAATCTAAATTGGGGATGATTGAAATAAAATATGTGAATTTGAACCTTTTTGATAGAAATTTTATAAATATATGATACCATTTGATTCACATGGAATAATCACGCTGTATTGAATGAAGGGTGATAAATCCCAACCAACCAAGTATGGTTGAGATGAATTAATGATTCTATAGGAACAATTGGAAGTCATTGTAGATAAAAAAGGAAGTTGTTTGAGGTATTGAGTAATTATAAACATTCAAAATATTTTAGAAAGAGTATAGGTCCTTATTTTTTAATGAAAAATATAGAATAAATGAACATGATTTCATAACAAATTCATAGGGAGAAGAGGGATCTAATAGTACGAGAGATACACAGCTTGTAGTGAGGTGTGATGTTAGTATTAGTTACAATAAGTCATTAAATAGCTTGTTTAATAATCAATTAAGAACTAAAACATAAATAATATGATGTTAAGTGAGTGAAAAAATTAAGCATTATAATATGACTACTATATTGTATCCCAATAATTTTTCTATCATAAATAGAAGTAACTATATTTTGACATCAATAATGGAAGTGGATGAGTTGTAATCATATAATATAACTATATCATATAAGGATAATTTATCAAAACTAATGATATTGATTTTTACTATATTCACCATTCATTCTAGTAACGATTAAGGTTGGCCTTATTATAGAATATAAATTATGATTATTCTAAATATGAAATAAATTTTTCCAAATTCAATTCAAAGAATTTTTATAATTTAATTTTTAATTAATCGCACATAAGTGTTGAAAATTTACTTCATCCAAATAAAAACTCTGATTGTTATAAAAGAATTATCAAAATTTAATTTGAAATGACCCAAATTAGTTAAAGGAAAAAATTAACAAAATTAAATTTTAATCCAATTAATAATTTGATTTATTTTTTATTTTATTTAAATAACAATTAATTTTTTATTAAAATCATTATTTTTCAATATTAATCAAAAATTAATATTTCATAAAAAATTTAAAAACTACCCTATGTATAATTATAACATGTACATATCAAAAATGAAGTATATTTTTCAAAAATATATGTTTTAAATTTTTTAAAAATTAATATTAAATTATATGTGCAAAGCATGACTTAACATTCTCTTATATTAGGAAACTATTTTCATAAAAAATTTCATATAAAATGATTATTATTGTATTATTAATCAATAAAACCCCATTTAATTTATTTTATACCTATGTAAAACAAAAAAAATTCAAAAATTATTTAGTCATATTCATAAACTCAATCCTAATGCCTATTTCATATTGTTCATGTCCAATTAATACTAATTTAATATAGTATCACATGACGTTTAAACCTGATATTTCATACGGAAAAGATATCGTTGAGAAACATTATTCAAAAAATGTATATCATAAATTAATATGGTTCTTCATTATCTACTAATATTTATGTTTAATGTTCTATAAAATATCTAACATGATGTTACTCTAGTAAAATCATATGATTTTGAAATAATGTTATAGAATAGGTTAGTAGTACGGTTATTCTTATGTTAAATGATATTAAATTTCATTTATAGAATTAATGATTAATGGGAAGTGGTTTTATTCATTCAACATTTTTTCATGAGTTATAATGATATCCATTTTAATATGGTTTTAAAATACTTTTTTCTTCTATTATATGATTATAATATAAAATCATTCCTCCTAAATTTCTATGAAATTTAATTAATGTATTTATTTTCCCATTAAATGTAATGATGTGATGAATAATTCAAATTCTCAATAAATGAGAATTTTTATTCCATATCCATATTCTCACATCTCACAATAAGTATACATACTTATTTTAAAATCCAATTTTTTTATTTCCAGTAATATTAAAATTTATATTTACCAATTTTCGTGTGATTGGTTTATCACCTTATTTATGACGTGGATTTTAATAAAGGAAACATCAAAATATTAATAAGGATTTCACTTTCATGTTTGTATTTATTTTATCATCAACAAAAATTTCTTCTAGAAAACATTTATTTATGTTTCAATGCTCTATCATATGGATTTATTTTTTTGTGGTGTTTTTAAAATGATTCCATGTTACATTATAGAAAATTATTTTCAAAAATTATTTTTGGTATAATCTATTTATGATAATTCTAGTAAATTATTTATCAAATATTTTATTCATGGTTTTTATTCCACTATCCAATATAAATATAATTCCTCCTATGGATTTACATTTAATGAATCACACTATATAATCCTATATGAAAAAATTGTCTTGAAGATTGAATAATGGTATTAATCGATTTAAACACAAAAGTTATATAATGTAATACCAATTTGAAATGATATAAAACCAATTATATTTTTGTGGGATAATTACAATTTTATGATATATCAATCTAATTAGGCACAAATATATATTTGATATTGATTATTGTGGTCCTCTATATCTATCTAATGTATTTGTTACATTTTTATATATCTGGAGATAATAGTAGGATATAAGTCATAATATCCATGGAAATAATGTACCATGTGTTGCGATACTGAGGTCAATAATTTTCTGTGAGTTATGCTGCTCGTGTCAGTTACAGGTCATTAGATATAATTCACTATACATCATATAATGGGTTATAAATTTTTAAGTCAGGGTATCTTTATAATGTTATCAAATTATTATGTTTCTACCATAATTAATTGTCAATCTATGATTCATAGACATTCAATATTTTTATCATTATTCTCCCTAAATCACATTTATTAACACAGAATATTTTTCTGCCGTACATGATATTTTCATTTTATATTTTGTGACAAACAATCATGACTTTTAGATAACATTTATTTTTAGAATTTATATTTTTTAATAATATAATTCTTATGTTTTTTTCCTCAGTTTATTATGATTGAACACTTTATGTCATAGTTATACATATTCTATTAATTATTTTTTATTCTCGACCCTTCCATATAATTACATTACATAGTTATAATTATTAATGATCTTTAAGAAAATTTAATGTGGATTTAATTTCATAAAAAAGATCACAAGTATCTCAAAATAAATTTCATATGTACTCATTCCTAAAAAAACCTAATGTAGTAGGGATCATGTCAAAAAAAATTATATGTTGCTTTTAACATATACAAATGGTTTAAAATAAAGATTTGTATAACATGTGATATTTCAATTATTTCCCAGGCTATGTTTAATGTGTGTGTTTTTAGAAGAATTCATAGGACTACATATATGAGGTTAACAAAAGTATGTATAACTATTATGATAGTGTAAATAACAAAATTTTTAGTGTAAAACTATATTATAAATGATTAATAAGTGTTTATTTTTTGTGTTTTTTTATGAAATTTCATTAATACTCATATTCAGTAGTCGTTCTCATTAGGCCTTTGAAGAATAGATAATTATTGATCATGAATATAGAATATATATCAAATCTATTGTTATGATATCACTAGACTCACATTCATAACATAGAAAGAGCCTAACATATTTAATGGTCTGCATGTATTTATTGACTGGTTATATTTTTTTCAACCATCCATATGAATATAATATAATCATTTCATATTAATTGAGAATCATTTGAAACTTTTGAAATTATAGAAACCTATTTATGTTAATTTTGTGTTAATCGTATCATGAAATTAACAGTAGATATTGTGTAAGTGTTGACTATATTTTGAATTTTATTAGTTTCGATGGATTTGATAATGTTTTCGTTATTTGTATTATTCTATTGATATGCATATGTTTATTAGAAATATCATATGATTAATTATTTTTTAAATGATTTAGAATTTTGAGATTTACAGAACCCTTAAAATATAATCATGTTTTCTAGGGATATAAATTTTTATGTTTGAGGGATATTGAACTTATAAACTATAATATTTTGTAAGGTTTATGTTGATTCTCTTTTAAGAGAGTGTTATAGATGGTAATGATCATAAGGTACACTTCATCATTATTTGTTTATTTCAATTGAAAATAATGACATGTTATATTTATACAATACTCATTTTGATGTGATATATCATTTCATATGATATAATGGGACTCAATTAGATGATAATAGTTTTTAATATACAATACTACGTAGGATATCCCAATCGAATAAAATGTGAAATGTTCTTATATGATATGTTTCATTGTAACGAATTATGATTTTTATATGGAAGATTATTGTAATATACATATAATATGATAAAATAACATATGTAAGAAAATGAAATACATATTTTAATTAGACATCATGTAAGATAAATTCCAAAATATGGATTATTTTATGATTTTTTTGAGTCCGGTTAAGAGTTAAATGGCTAAGACACACTAGAATAAGTTATCTAAAGATGAAATTAAGAAATTGTTGTCCAATAAATACATTTTTATGATTAAAACATCACAAAAAAATTATGATTCACGATATATGAAATATCAATGATCAAAAAATCATTATTAAATAAAACATTATTAAGAAAAACTAAATGATGGATAATTTAAATGAATCTGAATTTGTTTGAAAAAGAAGCACTAGAAAATGAATATATATTAAAATTTTAATAATGGTTTATTGTTACAAATTCACAACATAAAATTAAAATTATATTATAGTGATTCAGTTTATGTTATCATGTTAGAGGATTTCTGTAAGCTATTGTACCACAAGATGGATGTATAAAATGGGATATGAGGTAAATTTAGTTTAATTAAATAGTACATAACTATTTTTATTTTGGTTGAATTCTAAAATAAATTTGTTTTTTATATAAATTCTCTTAATAATCTATGATGCTATTAACCTGAGATTTATTTATTACATGCAATTATAAAATAATAAATTTTTAATCTTTTATAATAGGATGTGGTTAACACATCCATGAAAATGGGATTGGTTTGGCTCATAAAGAGGATTGTGTTTCAATGATATGCTTAAATGATCACATCACTTTATTTTAGAGGCTCTAGATATCATGTAATATATGATTTTTTATATACTAAGAAAGAATGGAAATTTAATGTGTTTTCATATATGAAAAAGTCTATTATCAGAGATAAATAATTTTAAAACATGAGATAAATATATGATCTAACATCGAGGAATGTTATTCTATTATAGAAATAATGTTCAACTAAAGGGTGATGTTGTAGGGATTGGAATATCACTGAGACATAGTGTTCAATAAAGAGAATAATTTAACTATGGAGATTCTATATATAGTGATAAATAATTTATTGTAGTCTCATATAATTTTCAACTTCAATCATTTAGTATTGTGTTTCATGATGAAGTATGATATATATATTTATACATTTATTAGATCAATGGTTTTGAACTATAGTTTATTTGTCTGTAAATATAAATCAACTATATTTTATTTGAATCTATAATTCATTAATTTTCTCTATTACACTAATTCACCATTGCAAAAAATTATTTCTAGTGGGATACATTGAACTATAGGATAAGGATGAAATTTATCAACCAATTGTGATTTTATTTATTCATTATAGTGTAATATCTACGGAACAATATATAAACTAACTATAGTATAGATATTCCTTTCAATTTGATGAGAAAACTTATAAAAACATATATATGTATGAATTCATTAATTTTTATTTTACCAAGAATATAATATAGAATATTTTATCGAGGAATATATTGTTAAAGGTGTTAGGGTTTGATTTAAAATTTTAAACAATTGTTAAATAGAAAACATCACTAGATTATCCCTTACATATAAATGGTGAAACCATTCTTGGGTTGACTTTATGTTTTTTCATTTCCATAGGTCTCCCTACTATACACTCCAGTAATTTAGTATGGATTATTTTAATTCATCGAATATAAATGGTGTGCATACATTTGATGGAAAAAACATTATTAGAGAAGAAGTATTCTACAATATCAGTTTTCGATTGGTTATGTCGTGTCTGATTCAAATAATGTGGGATCCATCACAGTAATGCAGGTAAAAATTAGTTTTGTTGATATAATAAATAGTATCATTAATTTTAAATATATAAATTCTATTCTAATCACTATATCGGAAAATGATTATTCTAATGTGAAGAGAGGCCACAATGCTAAGCATGTTTGGGTTAAAATTAACAGTATTTGTGAATGAAATGTGAAAATTAGATAATCCTGCTAGAATATATGGATAAAAATGATTCAATTTATAAATATGACAAAAAATAAAAAATATTTATGAGTACTTTACAATAGTCAATGAAATACTAAATGACATTAGTGGCTGTGGTAAAAAACATAAATACCCTACCATTATCCGGAATGTGACGAGAAATTTTCTAGAAAGGTTTGATCATGAAATATCATCATTGAATTATAATGAATATATTATAAATGATGATATTTAATATATACTCATTCCATGTTAAATTGTAGGACCCTGGGGCACCCTAAGAGGGGAGTGGTGTATTTGGGTGACAAAATTTTATTTTAAACTGAGGATCTTGTTCCCACGATGATAATAACAAGTTAAACTTGTATGAAGAATATGATCTGTAATGAAACATTCACATGAAAAGAGATTACACATCAAATTTCACATGGTCACCGCTAAGGGCTACGTTCAAGGAGCATACGCCGACAAGTTGTCGGGTGTACCAAATTACACAATTTTTCATTAGTTGTGGATTACAATGGATTGGGCACAGTCACTCTATCCTAGGATCACTACCTTTAAAATTGTTAAGGGATAGCTCACTGCATCCCTCGGGTCACTTTCGTTGACTCCCCATGGGTTACTGCCATTGGTGAAGTCCCACTCAGTTTATAGACGTGAATAACTCTTCACCATTGTTCAATGAATGCATCCTCTGCATTATGTGGATGCTCTGTTGAAGACCAACTATCACCCGTGAACTAATCTACAACTTTCGTGCAGCACCAAGACAAAATGAAAGCCTCAACAGCACATGGCGCGCATCTCCAAGGTGTCATGCAACATTCAATGATAATGCGCAAGTTATAACTGTCGCACATGTCCACCTTCAACACTTGCGCGATTCAGTCGTCTTTAAATCTAAACTTGTGCGACTCAACTTCTTTTCAACTCAAGATGATTTTGAAACCTAATGGAAACCAGTCCCGCAACTTCAATTCAGGTGTGCAAGTATCCCCAAATCACTTGAGCGACTACTGGACAGGCAGCAAACAACTGTTGCGCTACTCCAACTTGCGCGACCCATCAACACTAGCGCGACTTCAAAACCTGCGCGACGAGAGCTCTGAATTTCTTCATGTCCAAAGTTCGTGTTGAATGATGAGGGGTGGTCCTCTATTTATAGGCATTCAGATACCCTATGCGACGGCACACAAGTCTTCCCTTAGTGTGCAAGTCTCGGCGCGCAACCCTTCTGTCCTCCTAGACACCTGCGCGTCCAACTTCCAATATTGGGCACCACTATTTACTTTTCCATATTTTAATGATCAAAACATGATGGTCAAACGGAATGAAAATTTCGAATCCTCTATGGTACTAGCGAGATAGTCCTTTCACGGTGCGCAAGTCACTTGCGTGACCAAACCAATACTTGCGCTACCCTCTTTCCATTACCATATTTTCATGTTCTCATTCTGAAAAACATTAGGCGCGCAAGTTTCCAATCCCCCAGGGTAATAAACCCAAAGGCCGATACAAGTTCTGGACATCCACAGAGGATTGACACAAACACAAACCATACTCTAATTCATGAATAGAACATCCATAGTTCCAAAAATATCCCCCATTGGGTTTTTTGGAATTCAGCAAATAAATTTAATATATCCACACGCAAACCAAAAAACAAGAATCAACTCATCCAACACTCTAAGTCTACGTGAGAAATTATTGGTGTTGAAAACAAGTGATGAGGCTTGGATTGGGATCTCGTGTTTTGGAATTATCAACGACACCCTGTTCGCTGAGTTCCTGAGTTCATTCTCATCCTCTGACTCAAAATTTATTCCTTTCTCCCCCATTGGAAATAAACCCAAAGACCGGTACTAGTTCCTTGGTCATCTCACACCACACCCCTTGGATAGTATCTCCACCACAAACCTACATCACAGCCATAGACATAAAAAACAGTTAACAAATCTAGGGAGATGGGTATTGTGAAACCATCATATGCACCGGGAGGTGGCTGAACACTAAGGTTCAACAGATGCTTCTCAAACACAGCTGCTGATAGTGGCTTTGTCAGGATATCAGCCACTTGCTCATTCGTTCCCACATGATCCATTCTAATCACGCCTTTCTCAACATTATCTTTGATAAAGTGATACCTGATTTCAATATGTTTTGTATGAGAATGTTGAACAGGATTCTTCGTAAGATCAATTGTGCTCTTATTATCATAGTAAATCACCATTGGTTGCTTCACCTCATCGGAAATATCAGTAAGTTACTGCTTCATCCATAGATGTTGAGTGCATGCCTTTGTAGCGGAGATATAATCAGCCTCAACAGTACTAAGAGAAGTACTTTCTTATTTCTTGATCATCCAGCCAACACATTTATTCCCAATATAGAATACACCCCCACTGGTGGAATTTTTGTCCACAACATCGCCAGCTTTGTCAGCATCATAAAATACTGATAAATCACTATTATTTCCTATATCAAAGTATAATCTACAATTGTGAGTCCCTTGAATATATCTCATGATTCTTTTTACTGATTCCATATGGTCTTTTTTTGGATTACTCTGAAAGCGGGCTGCAAGACATGTGGCAAAGACAATATCTGGCCGTGTTTCCATCAGGTATAGTAGGCTCCCAATGACCCTCTTGTATGTGGTGGGATCTATATAGTTGTATCCTCATGTTTTCCAAGTTTAGTTACAACTGCAATTGGAGTGTAAATTGGTTTGGAATCTGGCATATTAAACTTTTCAGCAGCTCTCGGGCATACTTTACATGTGAAATGAATGTTTAATCCTTCTATTGAGTCACATGCAGCCCCATGAAATATGTGAGCTCCCCAATCATGAACATTTCAAATTCTGATTTCAAGTGATTGGAAAATTCATCCACTGATTTCTGCTTACTACAACCAAAAATAATGTCATCAATGTAGACTAGAACCATGAATTGATCTCTTGGAGAATTCTTCACATACAAATTGTGGTCTAATCCGCCTCTTTTGAGTTCCAGTTTCTTGAGATACGAGTCCAGTCGGGAATACCATGCTCGTGGTACCTACTTCAAACCATATAGAGCTTTCTTCGTTTTGCAGACTTTTATTTCATCAGAACCAAGAACAAAATCCACTGGTTGTTCAATATAGACTTTTTTTTCAGTACACCATTCAAGAAAGTAGTCTTGACATCCATCTGGTTTACTTTATATCCTCTTTGGAGTTCCATGGAATGGAAGTATCTGATTGACTCCAATCTATCCACTGGGGAAAAGGTTTCTTCAACATCAACACCTTCAATCTGAGAGTATCCTTTACATAACAGTCGTTCCTTATTTCTAATAACACTTCCACGCTCATCGAAATTGTTTTTGAAGATCCACTTTGTCCCAATCACATTGTGACCTTCGGGTCTCTTGACAAGATCCCATTACAGATTCCTGTCAATCTGATCTAATTCTTCATTCATAGATTTCCTCCATGATTCATCATTTCATTCTTCTTCAAATGAGGATGGATCCACAATAGATAAAATGAAAATTGCATGTTATTCAACATTCTTCTTTTTTGAGTGGTGGCACTCCTATCCCCAATTACATTGGATAGATCAATCTCATTTCTACTATTTATCCTATGCGGTTCAGTTGCATTCTATCCAGCCTTAGTTTCTTCTTCAGATTCTTCTTCTGAGTCAACATCTTGATGTGACCACTTAGTGTATTGTACAACTTCCTCTATTTCTATATTTTTATTTTCTCCACGTTCAATTTCTTCTTCACTTTCTCTCACATTATCATATGATGTCATTGAAGCAGTTGTGGTTTTATCTTAAATTATTTTAAAATCACTTCTTTCCACAATCCTTTTTAATCTCTTGTTGAAACACTTTTAGGCATTGCTGTTCATTGAGCATCCGAGGAAAATTCCTTCATCTGCATTGTCACCATACTTCCCTCGATTTCCATCTTTGTTTTTTATGAATCATTTTCTTCCAAAATCATGAAAGTATATCAAAGTGGGATTCGTTCAATGCCACAATTTATATGGTGTCTTCGTCTCACCCATATAGAGTCCTATTTGATTGTGAGTATACATTGCATCTTGAATAGCCTCTTTCCAGTAATGTCGTGGAATGCGACTCTCAATTAGCATAGTTCATGCTATGTTGTTCACCGGTCGATTCTTCCATTCAACAAATCCATTTTGTTGAGGAGTTCTCACAGCATCTACCGCATGTTGTATCCCATGATTTTCCAGATAATTTTTAAATTCAATGGATGTGTATTAACCTTCATTGTCAGAACGCTACGCTTTGACTGTTCGTCCGGTATCATTCTCGGTGATTCGCCGATATTTTTTCATGCAGTCAAAGACTTGTCGTTTCCTGTGAATTTCCATCACACATGCCATTCTACTGTAATCACCTATGAAAAAGAAAAAGTACCTTTCTCCATGAGTTCCAACAACATTTATCGTCCCACATACATCTCTATGAATCAAATCAAGATGGTTAGATTCCCTTTTCTTCTTTGGCTGATATGAACTGCAGACTAGCTTTCCAAGAATGAAAGCATCACAAGATTTTTCACCTTCACGCTTCAGGTTAGGAATTTCCATGACAATCCTTAATTTTGATATTTTCTCCATGTCCTATTGATTGATGTGTCCTAGTCTCTAATGCCTTTTCTTCTTCAACATTCATGTAACAAACATTTTCTTCACTATCAAACTGATACAAGTTGCCTTCTATTTTTCATCCCTTCATGAGTGAGTTGACTATCTTTCCCTTGATAGTGCAGCCATTCTGATTAAATGAAACTATAAGTCCCGAGTCATATTGTTGAATCACGCTGAGTAGATTATTATGTAGCCCATCAATGTAAAGGAATTCAGTCTTCTTCAACTCTCCATTTTCTAATTCAGTGCTTCCACTTCCTTTGATTTTTAGAGCTCCATCATTACTGAATTGTACTATCCCATAAACCTTCCTTTTTATATCCGTCAATAGGTCATCATTACATGTCATATGAAATGAGAAACCTCTATCCTCAATCTAGGTACTGTTGTTTTTTGTAGCTTTGAGGGCCACCTCTGCAAGGATGGATTTATCAATTTTCTTCTGTTCATTCCATGAGAGATTAGATTGAGTATTGATCACTGATGGAATTTCAATTATCTCTTCCATGTACCCAGGTTCTTCATAGTCAAAATCTTATTTGAGAGGAGAAAACCTGTTTGAAATAAAAACATTTTCTTTTTTACAAGACATGACTAGTCCCGAACATCGATATGAGGTGTCCATGTCCCTTATATGCCTGCAATTAACAGCCTTGTGATCAAAGTTAGAATAACAAAAATAGTACCCATAGAAATTGTTTCTTTTATAAGAATTAGGATATGGATTTGTTCTCCTCTGTTTAACTCCTATATATTCTCCATTCATGTAGATTGTTTCCTCTTCAAAATACGACATGGTATGGCCCAGATACCCACAGAACTGACACTTCATGAGTGGAAATGACTTCTCGTTTGAATTTCTCCTCATAACTTCTTCCTTGAGAGAGTAGTTATACATCCTATAGTCTCTGAATGATTGCGGACAATTTTCATTTCTCCATTTATTTTGGATTAAGGGTTTCTTCTTTAGAAATTTAGGCAATGTTTTAACATGTTCAACTTTCATCTTGTCCTTCTTTTGGATATTTTCACTTCCACCAGCTGATGTTTCAGCTTCACAGCCAATTCCCTTGTTTCCCATGCCAGTGGGTCTTTGATTTCTCCGGATTTTTCCAACCCCATCTGAACCACACTTGTCTCTCACCAGTAATTTTTTATCTAAGAATATTCCAAACTGTATTTTATTCTTTCATTCTATTGAACATGGTTCAGTCTCAAGTTTACTCCTAAGAGTAACAACTTCCTCCTCAAGACCTTCAGTATTCTTGTATTTTTCCTCCAATCTAGAGGTGTGATCATTGATGACCTTTTCCTGTTCATAAATACTCAGATTTAGAACCACTAAATCATCATTTATTTCAAGGATTTTAGATTGAACTTTCACAAATTCCTCCAGTCGTTCAATTTGAGCTTCAAGCTGATCAACATATTCAGTTGATTCCACAACAATTTATTTCCACTTACTCCAACTCTTACATTTCATATTATGATTTCTAACAACATCCTTATGTTGCAACTCAGGATTGACACTATTTTTTAACTGATTGTCTCCACCATTATCTATTGATTTTTCAATTGGGGCCATCATGGATGCATGGTTTCGAGTTTTAAATTTGGGTTCTTCTTCTTCACAGAATTCATTATCATCATCATCTTCTTCAAAGACAAAACTCTTCTTCAGAATTTTCTTTCTTGATTTGAAATCTCCATTCTTGAAAAACCTTTTATAAGGCTTCTCGATGTTTTCATCATCTCTATGAACATCATCGATATTTGTTATGCACTGAGAATCAATGTGCCCGAATTTACCACAACGAACGCAAGAAAGAGGTAACATCCCTTTGAAAATCACACTTCCCTTCTAGAATTTCATTGAAATGATATAAAGGATTTGATTTTCTTCTTCATATTCACCACTAATAAATTTTGAAATCTTTAGTTTATACATGTCCTTGAATGACATTTCCTTGCTCACACGAGTCGTAGCATCTTCTGGTTTGACTCTCATTTCATATGCTACCAAGATGCTCAGATGATCATCTAGAGAACGTTTCGAAAGATCACTTTCTTCAAGGGATGACAACTTTTAATTTTACAGGGGTGGAAGTATTTTCAGTTTTTTCTTCACAATGTCAACATATTTGATTTCTTCTCCTAGGTCCTGAATTTCCCCAACCACTTCAGTAATTCGATTGAAGAAGGATTATTCATTCTCATCAGCATGCATCTTCAAATCATCGAACCTATTTTGAAACACTTGAAGTTTCACATCCTTCACTTTTATATCTCCTTCATAATTTTTTTCGAGTTTATCCCACATGGATTTTTCTGAGGTACAATTCATCACTTTTAGATAGATTTGATCACAAAGGGATGCAGTGAGTGAATTTTGCACTTTAGAATCTGCATCAAGAAATTTCTTGTCTGTGTCAGTCATAGCCATGCCTGTTAGATCAGTGACTTATATTCCTCGCACAATAGAAAACAGAACTTCCATTCCAAGAGATCTTAGATGAGATATCATAATGTTCTTCCATATCTGGAAATTAACTCCATAAAAGAGAGGGACTCATCTAACATTAGCTGTATGGTTCATAACGGTAAGTGACAGACCAAACCCCAGCAAACCTTTACCCTCTGATACCACATGTAGGACCACGGGGGACCTTGAGAGGGGAGGGGTGAATCAGGGTGAAAATGTTCTTTTTTTAAACTGAGGGTCTTGTTTCCACGATGGTAGGAAATAGTTTTACATGTATGAATAATATGATCTGTAATGAAACATTCACATTCAAAGAGATGACAAAACAAATTTTACATGGTTCACCACTAAGGGATACGTCCAAGGAGCATATACTGAAAAGTTGTCGGGCATACCAAATTCCACTATTCTTCACTAGTTGTGGATTACAATGTTTCGGGCACAATCACTCTATCCCAGGATCACTGCCTTTACAATTGTTCAGGGATAGCTCATAGAGTCCCTTGGGTCACTCCCGTTGACTCCCCCTGGCTCACTAACATTGGTTAAGTCACACTCAGTTTATTGACGTGATGTTCTCTTTATCATTTCTTAATGAATGCATCCTATGCTTTATATGGATGCTCTGTTGAAGTCCAACTATCACCCGTGAACTAATCTACAACATTTGTGCAGCAACAAGACAACTGGAAATCCTCAACAGCACCTGGCGCACAACTCCAAGGTGGCACACAACTTTTAAAGATGGCGTGCAAGTTATAACTGTCGCGCAAGTCCACCTTAATCATTTTCACGATTCAGTATTATTTAAAGCCAAACTTGCGCGACTCAAGTTCTTTTAAACTCAAGATGATTTTGAAACCTAATGGAAACCTATCGCGCAAATTCAATTTTGGTGTGCAAGTATCACCAAATCACTTGCGCGACTAATAGACGGGTAGCAAACAACTTTCACGCTCCTCCACCTTGCGTGACCCACCAACACTGGCGCGACTTCAACACCTGCACGACGGGAGCTCTGAATTTCTTCAAGTCCAAAGTTCGTGTTGAATGAAGAGTGGTGCTCCTCTATTTTTTCCATTCAGATACCATGTGTGGCAGCATGCAAGTCTTCCCTCGACGCACAAATCTCGGCGTACAACCCTTCTGTCCTCATAGACACTTGAATGACAAACTTCCAATGACGGGCGCCCCTATTTACTTTGCCATATTTTGATGATCAAAACATGAAGGTCAAACGGCACGCATCTTTCCAGTCCTCTAAGGTACCGACGTACAAGTCCTTTCATGCCACGCATGTCACTTGCGCGACCAAAACAATACTTTCACGACCCTCTTTCCTTTGCCATATTTTCATGTTCTCATTCTGAAAAACATCTCGTGCGCAAGTTTCCAAGCCTCCAAGGCAACGACACCATCTTTAATACTGTTTTCTTCTTGAACTGTATGATCACTTTTCTAGTACACATTCGGATCATCCATTGAGGATTGACAATAAACACAAACCATATTCCAATTCATTCACATAACATCCATGGTTCCAATATAATTAATAATAAAACATGCCATAAATTTGAATCTCACATAAGAGATTCCTTCTTAAGAAATTATAAATATCTTGTTTAAAGAAGAATAACTTGAATACAAAAGTGAATATGACAATAAGGATAATGATATGGATGAGGAATACATGTTCGTAATTTTCCATATCATTTAAAATTTCATCAAATGAATAGGTATACATAAGTTTAAACATTCAATGTATTTATACAATTGAGTATGTGTTGGTAACATTTCATTTTACTATTCAAAATAGAAATTATATGAATTTATCATAAAAAATAATATTTAATAACACAAAATAATAAATTTGGGAAATTTGAAAATTAGGGAAAATTTGTAGTTATATCAGGATGTAGATCGCATTAATAAAAATATGAAATTTATTTTGTAAATATGAAGAGAAGGATACATCCTCTAGGATCTAATTTGAGGATGAGGCACCTAATAATGTCACTAATTTCATTGAACATGGTGGGTGAGTTATGAAGATTAATATATTGATAATAAATAAGGATTAGAAGAATCATATAAGAAACATAATTTCATTTATGTATTGGATTTTGTGTTTGATTAAATAAAAATATCCACATGGAAGTCATGTTTTTGAAGAATTGTGATGTAATGAATACTCATACAAAATAATAATTTGTCAATATAGAAATAACATGAATATCTATTATACCAGATAAACGATTCCATGAATGAGAATATCATGAATGATCATGATGCATAATTGGTTATAAATGATTATAATTTGAGATATCAATAAATACATAATGTTATATCTAAAAATAAGATGATGAAAATAAAACAAGATATCAATAAAATCCATTTAAGTGAAAGATAAATCCACTAATATTACTGAGGAATCTTCTATAGAAAATAAGATTAATCTATACGAAAAGAATATGATTATAAATTTATTTTGACTAACACAATAAGTCATAATAAAAATGTCTAAATTTTTGGGATAAACGGAATTGTGAGAATCCATATCCCAAATCAGAGGATTAAATTTGAAAAAAAGGTTTATCTAGTTTAACAAATAATTTCTATATTAATAATTCAGAGCATAGAAAAAAATTATGGATGTATATTTACAGAAATAATATCAGTCATTCCAGATATTTTGAAATCAATTAGAATTACTACTATTGAGTCTTTTTTAGTGAAAAATATTATACTTGATGGTACAACATATATTTACCCCGAAAAAGTTATGAATCAAAGGGGAGAATATTTGGAAATGTGAGAGAATAAAAAATAATGTTGTTCTTAAGAAAACATAAATTCTATCCACAAATAATTTAAAAGAGTGCTAGTATAAGTTTATGGAATGAATGATAAATAATGGAATTGTGTGGAGAAATATATTACTATTATTACTATACATAATTAATAAAACAAAATAGGGAACATAGTTCAAAATAACAATTACGTTTAATACTATTTTTTGTTTAGTATTCACTGAATGTAAAAAAGTGATGAAATCCAAAGATTATTAATAGTGGATATTCATTACACATGAATGGAGAATCTAAAATCATGTGGAATATTGATTATCAATAAGAAATAAAAGTTAAAATTTTCAATGGCATATCCTTATGAATGATTCGTTTTGTAACAACTGAAATTGTCTCAAATAAATTCAAATACAAGTATATGTATTATTGGGAAGGATTTGAATTTTAAATTATATGAGTGAGAAAATTGTGTGATGATGGGAATGTTTTATAGAAATAATTATCCATAATAATGAAATAAAAATATGGAATAATAATATAGAAATGGAAAATAAACATTGGCATTAATTTCCAAAGTGTCTATGATCCAACACATGCTACTTTAGTGCATTGGATTAGAATAATAAAATGACATTGAGACACAAAAACCTTAGGGAATAAACATTAAGAAATGTCATTAAACATAAAGTGGTGTGAGACCTTATCCAGCTCAAGATAAAAATATAATATGTTTTTAAAACCTTCCAAAATGGAATGACTATTCAAGAGTTGCAAAAATAGTGAAAATATATCCACATTCCATTTAGAACACATTCTTTTAGATGATTGTGGCCATGTTATCCACATGTCAACTATGGGTGACCATTATTATATTTCATTCATTAATTATTATATCTATATTATTAATTTTGACCCATTAAGGATACGATATATTATATTTAAATTCACATAATGTTCAAATGATAGTTCAATAAAGGCATTGGCAGAAAGCACATGAATTTAAGATAATACAATTGAATACTATACAAATTCTATGTCATTGAAATTTATCTATCTATGAATGGAATAAATATTCGTTATAATACAACTTATATTAGTAATAAAATGGTGCATCTATAAATAAAAATATTTTCATTATTTATAAGATATGTACCATGCTAGATTTGAATAATCATTCTAAATCATTCAAAAGAGAAACAATTTTCCCTACTATAATTATTGAAAATAATTTTTCTTCTGTGACTTGATTCTTTTATAATACCATATTAGAGGTTTTATAGTATTATTTACTCTACAAATTATCTTAGTGAATTTTAAATATGTACATTGATGAGGAATATTGGCACAAATTTTGGAATATTAGCCGGAGAATAATTATAAGGAACCTTTATGGGATATCATTATAATAAAATAACATATAAATTCTAGAAAAAACTCTACATAGTATTCGGAAATTTTATCATGAAAAAATAAATTTAAAAAAATCATGTAAAAATTGAGGTACATGATTTGAATTATAACCCTAGAACCACACAACTTTATAAATCAAGGATGATTATTCTACAAATATGTATAAATAAAATGATGTTAATTTAGATTGGATCAATTATTAATATGAGATATCTGATAATCATTGAAATTTACCTCATATATTAATGGTTTTTATTGATTCTAAATGAATTATTGTAAGTCAATATGAACCTATCTGAATAATACTCTTGTATAAATTAGGTAACTAAAATAAATTCATCTCAAAAAATGAAAAAAAAATTAATTCCGAGGAATTTATTAATGAGTAATAGATAAATTACATGACTAATGATTTGGATCTGATATGGAAAAAATCCACACGGGATCTAGTGGGATTTCCTGATTACAAAATAAATGATTGGAATTAAGTGTGTTTTTGAAATAATCTCAATAAAATGGAGATGTGAAAAAATGAAAGGATGATTATCAATAGATTCTCCCTATTGGAAGTATTTTTTTTAAAAAGTAATTTTTCCTATTATCTAGGATTCTGAAAATAATAATGTTATTATCAGTTTGAGAAAAAAATTGTATCATTTTCAAATGTAACATACATAATCCTTTTATAAAATCTATCCGAAAGAAGATGATTATAATGGAAATTTTAAGGGTCCTATATTTTATAATTATAATTGAATTGTATGATATCTTATGATGTCATGATGAATTTTTATAAAGGTTATAACAGGTATATTTTGAAGTGATTTTATTCAAATATTAATATATATTTCAATATGTCACTCTGGGGAGAGATATACAATTTCATAGGATTTCAATTTGTTTAAAGAGCTAACAAAAAATTTTCTATTACAAAAAAATATTATTCCATGAAATTATTTAAGAGGTTTGGAATAGATGATTTAAAATAATTATCCATGACCATTTATTTTTGAAATATATTAAAGAAGAGTTGATATTAAAAATATTATTAATCAAATTTAATTTATTAAAATGATTAGTATCATTTTCAACATAATAACATAAAAACTAGAAATAATGTCTTTGGTAACCTATTGTGAAATATTTTATGTGGATCAAATAGATTATCATGTAATTGAAGGGAAAATAATCTTAAGACTTGTCAATATCTCCCTACATATTGGTTTGATGGCTAAAAATTTATTTTAATTCATGTGTTTGGGTTGCACATATTTCAATTGGGATGTTTATTTCACTAAATATAAGTCCACATCATATGAATCATTATTTCTCATACAAATATATATTTTGTCAAATAATATGAATATGATTTTAGTCATATTAATTAATGTTGAGGAAAAATATTTAGAAACTTCACATTAATGTACACATGTTCAATGGAAGTAATTACACTAGTAAGATCTATAAGTTGGTATTCATAATCCACTAAAAATTTCTTGTGATTATCGCTATTTTTTAGACCCTTCATATAACCTTATTCAGCAATTATAATCCAATAAAATAAAAACGCAATATCATTTTTTAAAAGATAATGTGAAAAATTATTATGTTGTACTAAAATATCATGGAACTAAAGAAAAAATTAAATATATTTGTCATATGTTCATCCCAATAGGGACATTTCAATACATGTGGCTAAATAATTATTTTAATCTTTTCAATCTAAATTTATGAATCATGGAAGCCCCATCCCCCATAATTCTTGGGTTGTGTATTCAAGGGCTTGAATGAGATCAAAAATCATTGTTTCTTATTACATAAATATATGGTTATTAAAAATGAGGGATACATTGGGAAATGGATAGACTGCATTTATGTGAAGTCACATGGCTACCATTTTCTATCACTGAGTGATAGTATTATCTAATAAAAATTTCCCTATCTAACAGTCTTATATTAAGCCCCCTCTTAATTGAGAAATTTTATTATGTGATGATTCTAATGGAATTTTTTGTTTTTTAAGAAGATTAGTGTAATTTATACATGATTGGGGATATATTGAAAGAGTTGAATACGGTAAAAAACAAATTCAATGTGGGATAATAATGTGTCTCATGGAATTATTAATGGGTTTTATTTTCATTCAATTCATCATGTGAATTGTTTTTAGTCATATGATAATTTTGGAGAATCATTAAAAAAAATAAAAAAAATTTCGGATATTTTTATAATTTCTTTGAGGATATAATGGTGGAAAAAATGATTGTAATATGTTATGTATGTTTTAATAGATTTGAGAATTGTATGGATTTATGGAAGTTTATAAACTATTCATCATATGTTTCATTCAGAGGACCATTATATGGTTTTTTATAAATCTCAAAAGTCACAACCCTCAGTAGAAGTTTGAGAATTTTTATATTTTATAAACCCTATGAAAATATCCATAATATTATGGGTTAGAAAATAATATAGTGGTGAGACCTTGTATTATTTAGCTGAATAATTGAAAATTTTTTGTTTTAAAAATTTGTATCATTTTTCATAAAACTAGTTATCATTGTGATGAACATTATATGATCAAGTTTATTAATCAAATTTATCAAATTCATAAGATATGGGATTTATATGATAATTAATTTTGTACAATGTGTCATGTTAGATGTTAATCAGAGAATCTATCTGATATCCATATTTTTGTAATCTACAAGGCCACATCTGATATCCCAATAACATAATATATGTACTATTCTATTTAGATATATGGATTTGTAAGAATATGAGATTTCATAGGATATATTTTAATAGGATACATCGAATAAGATACATGATCTCTGTAAGATTCTGAAGTGTGTATGATACATGCCTAGTGCCTAAGATAACTTTAATAGGAAATCATCCTGTTTGATTTTTTAGACCCTTTATGATTAAAAAATATGGGAAACATCTGAATAATTATTTTTAAATTCAAATTAAAACTGGACGATCCTACAACATCATTATAGTGGTTAAAATATCACAAATAATTTATGATTAAAGATTTATGATGTATCTATTATCAGAAAATCTTGAAGAACAATATCAGTTATAATATTATTGGATTAATGAATAAATAAAATGAAGTATAATATATTTTAAGGGTAGTCTATATAGAATGATTATTTAATAATAGAGTGATGTTTATTTTTCTTCCCTATGGTCTAAAAAAAATTTAAATTATAATTAAAGGTGTTAAACTATGTTATCAAGTATGATTCTTTCATAAGAGTTATTGGGACATAATAATGATTATGGAAATAAGATCTAACGATGATATTGTTAATACAAATAACAAATAACTACTGGGGATTTTTGTGGAATGTGAAAATATATTTAACTGTGATTTGTTTAATTATTATTATTATTATACTTATTTATAATAGTTTTATTTATTAGTTTTAAAAAATATTGAATTTTTTTGGGAATTTATTATAAATATATGTGCAAGAAATATCTTTTGGAAAATATTTTTTGAGGTTTTCTCATATCATTATTGGTTATCTAAATGGTTGTCTTATCATTTTTCACATAGTTGGAGAATCAAAATATCATGTACACTACATCTTATTAGGAAAATGCTAAATTAACAAAATTTATTGTTCAAAATTTTATAAAAAACTATTACCAGAGAGAGACATTTTTTAATATGATAATAATAGAATAGATAAAGTTAATTAATGTGTCTTCTTGTGAAAAATTAGTCTATATTCAAGAATGAGTTGTCGAGTTTTTAAAATAAATTATGCTAAATATTTAATATTAAGAAGAGTAATATCATTGAGTTTTTCTATGTAGTGAAAGATGAGGATTTCGTATTTTTCTAAATTTTTTTCATTTTTCATTATTTTCTATATATTAATTTACTATATCATTCTTAATCTACTAGATAGAAGTGTGATATTTATCAATTGTCTGAAGCAACAAAATTCTAATATAGAAAATTTTCAAAATGTATTTTGTTTCAAAGTAATTTATAGCATAGAGAATAAATAAATTTTTTCTACCAATATTATATATTTTTTTAGTGATGGTCCAAACATCCCAATCACCTATTATTTGGTGTTACAATATATTGGAAAATACTTTTACGGAGAGATTTATTGGTTGTATGAAGGACTAGGCTCTCACATTTATTTGAGTCCTTTAAAAATATTAATTTTGGATTTCATCATTCTTTTCTATTAAATCATGTAATCATGATTTAATAATTGAGATTAGATCAGAATCTTATTATATTTGATATCAATGTTTATATATTTATAAATGAAATCAATTTTGATTCATCCCCATACATTATAATTGGTTCGCCCTTTCCGGTGGCTCTTTTACTCATTATAAAAACGATTTCCATTACTAATGTTTTTCATAGAGAATAAGAATATGGCGTTTCCCTTGGATTATTAGTTAATAAACCTAAAATAGCTTAAGGGTTGTGTACCTTATTTTTTAGTGACCAAGATGTAAGGACACATGTCCACCAAAAGTATGTAAGATAAAATATGGTAGACATTAAATTCATTGTGTGTATGCTCCATGGATTATCCCATTGTGGTGAACCATGTAAAAATATTTTCTGTTCCATTATATTACATTACATATTTATATTTAAAAATTGTTTAGATCAGTGTTAAATATAATGAAACAATTTAATGTGTTCTTCTAATGAGATTATGTGGTTTTTATACCCTATAGGACTAATAGAATATAATAATTTTAATGTTGTGTGCACCCTAATTCACATCTTTTCTTAGAGTTCATTCATTCATCTTAGTCCAAAAAATATCCAAACCCCATAGTTATTATTACATATTTCCAAAAAAATTAATCCAATATGATATTATTTCATTTTTCACACATCCTATAATGTAGACTTTGTTTTCATGCGAGCATCATCATTATTTTTTTCACCAACTCTGGCTCTAGAATTAAATTTCCCTTCATTTTATACATCCAAAAACACTGATTTTGATGAATTTTATTCAATCATGTAAAAAAATATACATGGAAAATATTTATTTATGAAATATATATTGATATTGTTGGGTATCAATTTTTAATTAAATATACCAATCATACCCAATTAACACATTTGAGTAATAATTTTTATATAATATTTTAGATAAAATTTAATTTGCAATGTCATGCATGATATCATATTGGATTCTATACCACCCAAATTACAATAATTCATTATCTATATATCTTGTTAATTTGATTAATCTCATTCTCTGCCTCGCTACAATCACCCCCACTCGAATATAAATAAACCTTTTAAAATATGAAATAAACAATTTGCTACATGAATTCAAGAAAACATTATCTTTGATGAAATAACACTCATAAGGAATCTAAATAATCAATTACTCTATGAACCAAGCCATATCAAAGTACTTGTGCCTCATCATTGGTATGAAATATCCAGGGGATTTCTTGAACCACCAAATGGGTAATGACATTATATTATTATGATTATTCGTCCATTAGACTAACTGACATTATATATAATATGGGGGACCTACACTGTATATATAAATTCTTAAATCAATGGATAACCTTATTATATGATTATTATAGAGGAACCATACCATATTAATAAAATTATAAAATATGTTACTATGTTGCATCATATTTATACCAATGTCCAATATCATGGCCATTAAAAATGTTATAATGGTGGTAGAGTAGATCTACGAATAGATCTCAAGAATTTGGTCTACTATAACATTATCAGAAGAATAATTAGATTTTATTGAAAATCAAAATATAATCTGATTCATTATATCATGTACATCTGATAAGAACTAGTTTCATCAACTCCATTTATCTATATACCTTGTTATATCTTAACAACATATTCAACAAAAATTTTTTTGTTAGCATCGTAAGATAGGTGACCCCACATCTAACATGGTAGACCCATTGTCAACATCAAATACAAGAGACATTACACTAGATACATAAACTCTATGGGTCAATTAATTTATCAAATAAAATTATTTATAGACCCATGTTTAAATATTAGTTATCCTATGATAGTTTTTCATAGATACTCATATCATTACTTTGATGGGGACATCTAATAAAAATAACAAGTTCATGGGAATACGATAATCAACTCTCATTTTCTTGAATTCAATAATGGTTTGTTTCTGAAGGATCGTATGATAAATTCTTCATAGATCTTATTTAAAAATAATATATTTGAAACATTTTGAAAATATTAATAACTTTTTAAAATTAATCCTAGTAGATATACAAATTCTCAGGAATCCCGCTAGAAGATATATCAATGGAATATCAATAATACTTCCCTCAAAATATCTATATTTCTTGTCCAAAATGGAATTATTTTCTTATTAAAAACCAATTTCATGAGAGAATTAAATGGTATAAAAAAGGAAACATTTTTTTATATATAATATATTTAATAAAATTTATTTTAGTGTTGATACAATGTTAAATTCATTGCTAATCAGTTAATATGTTGATGAAGTGGTGATTCTTATAGGATTGTTATAGAGTCATCTAATGTGAATGGTTTTCATGCTTAGAATATTCTCCTTTTAATTGTGATAATTTTATATGTTGTCCTTTATTTATAAATACATGAAAAAATATGCAGAATTCACAATTCATACAACATTAGAATGCAGGTAAAATATTTATTTTCATAAAAATTTGATGAATTTATTTTGAACATGAAATAAAAATATATATTTTGTGTAAATCTATATTTGAGAGAGGATTTTAATTAGAGGAATATTATATTTGAGAATGGTTGAGTAACCCAAAAATGGATCGAATAAAATAGATAGGAAAATCCTATGAGCCATCCAAGTTCAATGATCGATGAAAGGAACATGTGGGACTAGGTATACAATACACAAGGGGACTAGATTACACAAGACCATGGGATGATGGTTTATGGAATGGTCTAGGTATATGTCCACTGGAACACACATGGAGGCACCAGAGAAGTAGAAACACCACTGTTCTAGGAATGATATCATAATGGGAGCCCGAACGAGTCAGTGCCAATAAGGTCTTGAGAGTAGACGTTGATACTTACTTCTGAAAAAATTAATGGAAAATGATAATTGATATACCATGGAATTGAAGCATAGAAAAACTAATGTGGGACTACACAAGGGTGGTGAATAGTTCCTCTACTAATAATTAATGATAAATTGTGATCATTTATTACACTGATCTAGATCATTATATCAGGCCTAGATTAGGTTTCTCTTCCTTTACTAATCGAGGATTCTATTTTATATATATCAACTACCATTGATGACGTTTAGAAGATCATACAATCATATACTATAAAAAATAGAATTCCATGAAAACATTAAGTGAAGTCTCTTTTAACCTCTTTGATTAATGTGAGATTCTAAAATGCATTACATTGGATATTCATTCTATCAATGGATTCAAAAGAAGGAAGTTGAGTCCCTCAATGATGAAAAGTCTTGAATCTTAGTTAAATTGTGATAAATTCATTGAAATTACAAAAATTATATATTCATGAAAATTCAATTTCATGTATATTATATTAATAGATAAATTAAGTGGTTGTGTAATATAGATATATGGAAATTAAAAATGAATATGGAGTGTGAATAAAAAAATCATATGTATCTTGGGTATATGGGATTCATGCATGATCTATACTGAATAAATAATATTGAGACTTCAAAATTTTTCATACACCGTGAATAAAAAGTTAAATGTGGTCATTATATTACTATGTGAATAATAAATATTATTATTATATCAGGTATTAAAAGAGAACACTTGATGAGTTTCATTCATATGAGGAGATCCTCTGATGGTCACTCAGTATCTTCAATAAGTTTACACATGAATTTATTAGGGGTTTGAAATTTCTTTTATATAGAATATATTACTCAATAGGTTCATTGTTATTTCCAATATACATGAAACAAAAATTACATATGACAAGGGTATTTAATTTGATCATGTTTTGGACAAAATAACTATTTTTCATTAATATTTGGATGAGGGATAAATGTTTTTCTTAAAAAACACATTCAAATAGAGATTTTAAAGGGGATTTTAATTCATGCAATTATTGGGATATCATGAAAAAAAATTGTTTATAAATATTCGCCTGATGTAAATGGGATGTTGTAAAAAACTATTTCAATATACTTTGATACACCTTGAATCAAATTTTCAACACTAATTTAGAGAGTTATATAATGTTATGTAATTCGTAGTGAAGGTGATCATATGAGCCTAATAATTTTTCAAGAAATATAAATGTAAAAATTTATTTATTTATTAAATAATTTCACAATAATTCAAATACTATATTTCATATGGTGAATTAACATTGAATAGCTGGTGTGATTCATGTATAATCAACAAAATATTTACTATAGATATTTCAACTTTTGATATTCAATATAATGAACATAGGTTGGTTTCCAGTCTAAATATCCCATCATGATATGGCCCACAATAAGCATTCATATTAAAGAATTTTGGCACAATCATTTTGTTATAAATTTCAAGGTATTTTCCATACTATTAAATAATATTCACTACAAGAGGGATTATATATGGGTAAATCTAACCCTTATGGAATAGTGTATGTTATTGTAATAAACTGGGTAAAAATAGTTATGTTTTTATTCTTTTTTGCATCATTATTTGGGGAGAGGATCTGTAACACAATAAGGGTTGAAGTTGGAATTAATCATATGTACAGGTTGAAATAAAAATTAACAACCTGAAATAAGAAAAGAGATCACTTATTTACCCCTCCCATATTAGTAAACTCAAACTGATTCAGGGAAAATAATTTTTATTAGGGGAAGTTTCTATTTATTATGATCCATCATTTACTAAATAAATAATGATTAAGGGTTTTTGAATTCATACAATAGTATATAAGTTGCTTTTCTTCAATGTAATGAATACATAATGATATAAGAACTAAAATATTGCATAAAGTCTCTAACAACGACATTATGTTAGTGTCAGGGTGATAGTTTGTTTTGTCCCACCTATAATAGATTCTCCCATGACATATGTTTATTAGAAAAATATGGATATAAACGGAAAATCCAGAAAGGCTAGTTTTTTATCCTTATATTATAATGTCTTCACATAATAAATGGTACTAAAAATATCCTCAGAGATTGTGGAATAACCTCAATAATGAGTATGATGTTAATGTGATGATCAATGAGGAAATAATAATAGTCTAGAGATTTATTATTGAATATATCCAAATTGATGATAATGATGGGATTGTGGATAATTTCGTTGCTAGTGTATATGAGAATACAAGTCATATCATGGGATTTTCAGATAATTGTAGAGATATATCTATTTTCATGAAATTGATTGGTAACATTCCCGAAATATATTATAAAAATATTTAATCCATAGAAGTATTTATATACTTATCCTTTGAGGAGAATCATAATAAACTTCATAATTATGAGATGGTAAAATTTATAATGTTCTAAAATAATTTAAAGTAGGAAATAGATTTCAATGTAATTAAAATTATTAAGACGAACGTTCCTAATATTATAATGACCATTCTGTATGTTATATGGACCATAATATAATCATGACCTTTATATGAGAAAAATTACGAAAAGGAAAAGGAAAATTTTAATGTTTTTCATCCATAAACGTGATTTAATTATTATAGAAATGTAACTTTTCAACTCATAGTTCAAAGAAACAATTCTATTATTAAGAGAATTATGATGAAGATAGTGACTAAACTAAATAAATATTTTCAAATAGTTTTTACAAAATGAAAAATATGTTCTCAAGGATTTAAATGATAAATATGATAATTAAAAGCATTGATGATGACACTTGGTCTGGGAGTTAATCACAAGATAAAGGCTTAACAAAAAATCATATATTATTTAGAGAAAATTTTAATATACATTAATATTATTCTTGTAGTGATGATAAATATTAAGAGGTAAAATATGAGTAAACTATTAGATTCGATATTAAATCATGTCTTGATCAAAACTATTATATCAATATATAAAATAAGAAACATTATAAAGAAGAAAAAAAATAAATACAAAAAACGAATAGATATTTCTTATTTATGAAGAAAATGAGGAATTGATCAAAATAAATGTATCATTTGGAAATGATGTCAGAATTTACCAATTAAAATATTTTAAAAAAGTTGAGATGATTTTTAATCATGATTAAAAGTTAACAGATATAGAAGAAAAGTTATTTGAGATAA
Source organism: Viscum album (assembly GCA_963277665.1). NCBI lineage: Eukaryota > Viridiplantae > Streptophyta > Magnoliopsida > Santalales > Viscaceae > Viscum > Viscum album. Next base: position 957,630,376 of record OY728126.1, read on the forward strand.
AAGCCATATTTTTCCTAGTTCAACATGAGTTGAATAAGGGTAGAAATTATTTTGAAAAATATTTTCATATTATTGGAGAAACCTCTTAGGCTAGGGATATGAAATGTTTGAGAGAACTTAATAATATTGGTGAATACATTTATCTAATTATTCATGTGTGAAATATAATATTGGGTAATAAATAAATGTTCCAGGATAGACCCAACCCCCATACAAAATTGAGGATCCGTTTTAAACCTGAAAATTTTGAAAAAAATATGGATTAATCTTGAAAAATCATTGGATAATAAAGATTCAGATATTTCTTGGTGTTGTGGAAAATACTACCACAACCAATATTCATGATGGATTAGCATTTCATTATAAGTAATGTGTAAATAATTAGAGGCAATTTTTAGTGAGAAACAAAGAACAAAATCTCATAGAAAACAAGTGAATATATCTTAATATTAACTATATAAATTAAATAAATTTCACACATTATAATAGAGTTGTGGTAGTTATAGTTTATAAGGCCACAAGTATTAGGTGTGCATGAGAATACAAGAAGGATAGGTTTCTTATGTTGGAAACGGGAATTGGATCAAAATAAAAAGTGAACACTATATAAATTTATTGAGAAGACTACGAATTTTAGGAATGTTATCTAAGATGTTTGTACAAACCAATTGAAATTGAATAATATAACATAGGAGGTTGATAATCTTTCTAAATTATAGAAAAATGAAGTGGTATTACAAAACTTATTTAAATTTTATTATAATTTATCTAAAATTGAATACATGGTGATTCTGAATACTGTAGTTGAAATTGAAATTCAACACAAGGATGAATAAGGGATGAAAGATGATCTACATGTTAATGATACTCAAAATTAAAATAAAATCCCAAATAAATGTCATTGTGTGGATATTAGATTAAAAAAATATCCTATAATTAGGTTAATATATCCGTCAAAGTATTATTTCTGATAAACATGGAATGTCATCCTTATTTTGTGTTGTTTCATTTTTTATAGGCTAATGTGTACAAAATTTAATTACAATTATTTCCCAATACGGGGTTAATTGATTTACATGATGATGAATATGGATTACCAACCATAAAAAACTGAAACATTGACATTGAAACTGAAAAAATATGATAGGATAAATTAATAATGTAAAGGTATGTCAATTAAAAATCCATCCTTTACTCATAATATTATTAGAATATCAATTATGAAGGATTAAATGGTTGATTCCATGATGAGATAAATTGGGACCATTTTTCTTTTCTGTAGTCATTTAATTTTTTTAATAAAACTGGATTTATCATATTATTTATGATTTTTTTTCTTTAAAATATGAGTATGATGAAATATTTGATGTTCATTTCACAGGTGTTGTTATTTATTTTCAGCTTAGACAGCTTATGCTATATAAATCTTATTTTATACACTAATTATTCCCCCATATACATAGAGTTGACAAACTAAAGGCTATTTATATGAGAGCATGGTGATATCATACATATCATAGAAGATATCAATATATTTTCATATAATTAACGAGGTCATGTCATTGAGAAGAATGATGACATGAGAATACCCTTGACTTATACTTTTCATTTAATTTCCAATAATGGGGTTACTAATTTTGAACTCATATTTACATTTATTTATTTTTAGAGAAATTTAAAATAATATATAAAGGGGGAGATAGTTGCAACTTGTTTCATTCATTTTCAATCATTCTATATGTGTAAAAAGTGGTAATGCCTATATAGTTGTTATGTATTAATCATTTTTCATATGATTCCATGTTTTTAATATCATCTTTGTAATTTAGATGAATATTGAATTTATTCATTTTCTTCCTAAACATGATAGAAATAGGAAATCTAAATGCATAAAATAACAAAATTCCAAAAAAATTATTTATTTTTACGAAGATAAGAGTAATCGAAGTGGGATAAGAATAAATATTAATTTTATCATGATGATGATATTTGATATAAGATTTGTAATTATGAAGGATTTTATTTTAAAATATAAGTCGATTTATTAATATCATTGAATACAATAGGATTAGCCCGACTAGAAATTCATGTTCCAGGATTGATTAATGCTATATTTGGGACATGTCTGCCTTTCCCAAAGAAACTCGCTTAGTCCATCCCAAAGGAGACTAGTTTATGAAGATGGTCATATATAAGCCCAATAGATATTGAATTGATTGAACCAGATTAATATTGGTGCAAACATTCAGTATGGAATGATGGTGGTAACTGCAGCTTGATGCAATGTCCACAAGGCTTTAAGTGTGGACCCTGGTACTCACATCAATCCTCCAAATTTCAGAATTTTACTAATATTGTAACACCCCAGGTAAATAAAGAGTATTAAATTTTCACATTTATCCATATTTGTGAATAAAATATTAAAATGAATTTAAAGGGGACACTATGCTCGATGGCATACCCAACACGCAAGAACGAGTTTCTTGGGAATCTTACGCTGCACTCTAATAATAAAATAATATTATTTTAAATAGTAGTTAACACTTATCCGTTGTAATGGCGGGAATGAACAGAACTAACTACAAAATGATTATATATGTTTTTCAAATATTTTTACTTTTTACAATAAATGTTAGAGGATTAAAAATGTTAATGAATCCAATTTTAAGCGTAAACATTCTAATATTCTTTAAAAGGTCGATTAACCGCCTTTTGATGGAAAACCTCTTTTAAATCCACTTTTTGACAATTTTATGTGTTATATTTGACAAAATAAAATTCTTATTTAGAATCTGAACATCAAAATTTACTTTGTGTAAATTTTTGGTATTTTTCCGAAAAAGTTCATTTTTTACTTAATAGTGACAAATGTTGTATTATAATTCAAAACCACTTTTTAATTTAATTTATTTATAGGATTATATTATCATTTTAATAGGTTTTAATGTGAAATTAGAATATATTTTTACCATTTAATAAAATAGTGGTCTTTGTTATTAATTTCACTTTGAAATCAGACCTAAACTAGTGTCAATCTTTTGATACATTTTGTTTCAAAAAAACACGCTATTTGTTTTGACAGCGGGAATTAATTATTAAATTAATTAATACAACTTATATGTTTTGAATTTTGTAAAATATTCATCATTTTTGAATTCGGAATATCAAATATATCTTAGGGTAAATTTTTGGTAATTTTCTGAAAAACATCAATTTTTGATGAATAGTGAAACCACTAAGTGATACTTATAAAAAATGATTTTCCGTTTAAATGAAAATTTTTCAATCTTTGTTTTTTGAATTTCAAAATTCCAACATACATGTTTTTCATTAAGAATTAAAATGTGGTTCAATTGTATTAGAATAACTTTTGGTGAATAGTAACTTATTAAGTTTTTAATCGCGATTCGAGGTAATTAGTGTAGTTTAAGGTATGAATAATGTTTTAATAAACTTAAATGACCTATACACATGTCCTACCCTAATTGGATGGGTCATGGCCGACCAATACAATCCATGGGTCAACTTGGGGACCCCATGGAGTCACTTTGGTTGGAAAATAACATAAATACCTTTTTATTTAATGTTAAAGTAAAAATGACACAAACATGAGATGTTTTACTAAAAAAAAGTTTACAAGGGGTTATACAAGTCATATTTTTGACTATAAATAGTCATTGGAAATATAAAAAAGATTTCCAACATCATAGTATTTTTTATTATAATTTTTAGACATTATATAAATTAAATTAGTTATGACATCATGAGGATGCAGCGATGACCACATTATTTAACGATTTAAATAAAATGGAAAGATAATGTACAATCTAAGAAATACACATGTAAAAAACATATTGGATGGGTGTATATCGAACTATTATCACCTTATCCTTGAAACACATCAATGTGGGACCATAAAAATCCGAAACTCATTCTAAAATAAAGTAACATTTCCTTACATTCCAAGAGTGCCCCTCCTCTCCTCTTATAAAAGGCCCCCACCTCTACCACCTTACCCACACATCCAAAGCCTTTAGCTCGGCCCAACCCTGACCATTGTGTATCTCCACATCCCTATATAACTCCTTGAAGCCTCACTGTGTGCAGAAGGCTTCCCAAGGAAGCCTTTGAGCTCAATCCAATGAGAGTTACCCGATTTTAAGGCAATGTCTTCACTTATGTCCTTTTGTTTTATTTTGCTTCTCCAACCCCCTAAACTCTTTTCATTCATTTATTTTGTAACAAATCTAGTATATTAAATATACTAGGATGTTTTTATAAGTATTATTTGAGCTACACTTACACACACCTTCGTCTAATGGTTAAATAACATATTGTTTCTATGGTTGGCGATTTTCTGCCTCACAAAACGATGATTGTTCAATATTCCATTAACACCTTTAAATGTGGCCATTATGATGTCACTGTATTTTATATATGATATATATGGTATTTATGTTTACTATATTCTTCTGTATTTTATATTTAAACCATACCTTTATTCTTTTCATGTTATGTAAATGCGATAATTTAATATGAGGAAGTGTGGACTACCGCCCCTCAAGTGATGCGACTCATACATTCAATACATGGAATGTATAAAGAATTAAATTATTGAACATATGTGACCTATATAAGATATATATTATACTGGAATTATAATATATATATATATATATCATTTATTTTTAATTCCGTTAATATGAAAAAGAAAAAATGAAAGTAGTGTTCATGCGTACGTACAGCCTACCGTCTCCATGAACGGTGCTTTTCATTTTTTATCTCCAAATGATATGGAATAGTATAAAATGAATATGTACTAGATATATATGATATTTTAATCATTAATACTATTCTGGAAATTATTTACTTATAACTACATGGACAATCATTTTCAAACAAGTTCATTTTTGACTCATGTACCAAACATCGACAAAAACGTCTGATATGAACTCATATTATTAATGAATTATTATAACATTAAAATATGTGATATTAACTAAATAATAATCTTTATAGGAGGTCCTGAATCAATTATAAACTGACCAATGTTTATTATTCTGGAATATAAAGAAACGAACAAGAGAAGTTGGACTTGAGGTAAGGGATCCAACCTCTATCCTTTTTTAACTACACTCTTTTATGTCATTCCTTTCATGCTCATATTTCTTATGATGGGATGTTATTTTATATTAATACTACTTTACATTTTATGTTCATATGATTAGAGACCCTATTTTCTCTCATCAATCCATTTTGGACGTTTTCAGTGGCGCCGTTAGGCTGCCGAATTTTCGTAAGGGATCCTACTCCTCGCTTTCTTTTTAAGTACACTCTATTATGTCATTCCTTTTAAAGATCATCTTTCTTGTTATTGGGATGTTCTTTTATATTAATATTACTGTAATATTTATGTTAATATAATGAGAGACCCTATTCTCTCTCATCAATCCATTTTGGAAGTTTTGAGTGGCGCCGTTAGGCTGCCGAATTTTCGTAAGAGATCTAACCTTTCTCTTTCTTTTTAAGTACTCTCCTTTATTTCACTTCATTTAAGATCCTCTTAGTTATGTTGGGGGATGTTATTTTATATTCCTATTTCTGTAGACATTATGTTAATATGATGAGAGATCCTATTTTCTCTCATCAATCCATTTTGGGAGTTTTAAGTGGCGCCGTTAGGCTGCTGAGTTTTCGTAAGGTATTTTTCATCTCATTTTTATTCCCGTGAAATTTATGCTACATTTGCCACAATTTCCTTTGAGTGTTGTATCTACTTCCCATTATTTTACTCATTGTATAATATACTTTCATTTATGAGTATTTACATCAATGTTGTATTGTCCTTCGTTCACGGGGTGCATGTCTCGAAAGATACCTATGTCGGTAAGGGAACCTTTCACCCTCCTCTTTTTAAAAGACTTATTTTGTTATGTCCTTTAATTCACATACTATTATGTTTGGATATGTTCTTTTATCCTTATTAATTTAAATTTTATGTCTATGTGATGATATACCCTTTTATCTCTCACCAACTCATTTTCTGAATTTTGTAGTGACGCCGTTAGGCTGTAAAATTTTTGCAAGGGGACTTCCTAACCCAAATTTGATTCTTTGGGATAAACTTGTGCTCCTTGAATATATCGTTCTATGAATTTGTGTGAATAACCTCTGATAGTTTTACACTTAATATCTACTTATATTTCGTGTATTCATTTGTCACACATAATTATGTAATTGATTTATCCTTAATCCAAGGATACCGTCTTTATATGGGAATTCGTCTCAATCTCCATTCATAGAGGAATATTTTGTTTTATACACAACATTATTTTATACGGTGTATAAACCCCTTTGATTTTTTATGTTAATTCAAAAGGAATTTTTTTATACTAAGCGTTTACTAAACGAAAAAGGAGAATGTTTTCGTCATATGTATGCAGAAACAACAACTTTTCCGCCGCCATGTCCATTATTTGAGTTTCGGCTTCCTTTACAAGCCATACCTTCTTTTTAAAAGAAAAATAAATACCATGTTTTACTTTTCTTTTATTTTGGTATTGAAAATGGTTTTCATAATGTTTTTATATCAATGTGTTGTATTGATATCTTGTGATTGAAAGATGGAAATGTTATGATTCCTTTATGCATGTTTTATGTGATACGATTATGTTGTGGTTCATGGGAATTGTTATGAATACGGGTGGTTCCGTGATAAACTAAGGGTGGGTGAGACTAATTTAGCTCTCCAATGCATTGGGTAACGTGAATGAGTGAAACATTAAGGTTTCTCCGAAGATATTTTGGGAATATACTGTGGTAGGTATTTCAAACGTAACCAAAAGAGTTACTCCCAACGTAAGAATGTTATTAATGCCTCAAGTTACCTTTATGTCTTATGATTTCTATGATTTATTCATGATTTGATGAGGTATGTTAAATTGCTTATGTTTTATGATTAAAGTATGATTTCATTGATTCTTATGTGTACATGTACTCATGTTTCCTTTCCATATATTTTTATATCCCTTACTGATCTTTTTATGCTCATCACAAGTTTTTTGAAATGTTTCTCATAGGTCAAGGGAATGGTACATGATATGATGATAGTGTCTAGGAAGTGTCAAGAAAGAATCCATGTTTTATTTTAAATATTTTTCCATTGATGGAAAAAAATTAATACTATCTTTTATGTAACCACATTGATTAAATGTGGAATTTAATGCATGTTTATGATCTAATTCTCTAAAACTCTAAACCTGAAAAGTTCCGCAATGTGTAATCTTGTATTAACTAAAAATTAAGTAAGGTTTATAGCTGGGGCCTTATAGTTGGTATCAGAGGTCGGTTTAGATAACTTTATAGGTTAGGGTATTCTCTATGCATAAGTGACACTACCATAATTGATATGATTTCAGAAAGAGTCCTAGTTTCAGATAAAGTGAATGAGTAAGTATATCTTAGTGTTTACCGTCATCATTAGTACATGATGGTTTTGTTCATATACTCACACTGATATTTCTGTTTTTAGTGAATGGATGGATCTAGTAGGCACCCAAGAGACAACAGGTTTGAATGAAACTGTTGTGGTTCTCTGATTAGGATACTAGATAAAATGGGGGATTCAATGAGGAAACTTGTGGTTGTTCTAAACCAACTATCAAGGAGTCATGATATATCATTTGAACCATGGTATGTTCGGTAATGCATCCAGTACGATATGACCAATCGATGTGGAAGTTCAGGTAATAATTATAAAGGTAACCATTACAGTTTATATGATCCTTACTTTTGAGGTAATTATGGGATATTATATGTTATGATGGAAAATGAAAGGCATGAGATAAACTTGAGTTTAAAATATGTTATGATTATTTTTGATAATTTTATCTCGTTTTGGGGAATGTTTTATGAATTATATAGTTTTGAAAGAAGGACAACATGCAGACCGTGTGACAACCCGTCGCGTTGGAAAAAGCTACGGGAATCGAACCCACAACCAAAGTGCGACTGGTATTTATCGCCTACCACTGGACTACGTGAAGTACCTGGTTAGTTTGTCAGATTCTTTTTAGTTAGATGATTTTATTAATTAATAGTAAGTTGATTTTGGGTTATCTATGGAAATTTATTAACCTATCATGGAGGATATGTGATTAGGTTAATTATATTTCAATACGAGACATTAAGAGCAACTGATGTTGTTTGGAGATAAATGTTACGATTTCACTTGGAAGACTATGTGACTAAATCCTTCAAATATTTGGGTTTCAATATTAGTTTGGTTTACTATTAATAATTTTATGGACAAATTTTTTATCAAATGGTCCTCGTTGAACATTGGGTTTTATTGGACAAATTTTGGAGATTAAGAATAGATTTTCTTTTTATAAAGGGTTATCCTTTTCTGGATTATCTGATCTTGTACTAACCATTTTGGTTTTGGTTTTGGTTATAGTCTAAAGACATGGGAAGTATATAGTTCTCTTATTTGGATTAGGTGATTCTCTAGAAGTTGATTAGAGTACTCTTAATGTGAACATGTCTTCCTAAATACTCGTCTTTTGGATGAAATATGAGTTTCTGTAAGGAATCTAATAAAAGTAGAATGTCAACATGATAAGTGATTATGTTTCCTTATGAATAAATTCCTCAATAAAAAGTAACATTAAACAAAAAATGTGTCTATTAACTTTTCTTACTGGGGAATTGAATACCGTTTAACCCATCACAAGTTTGTGATTTGATTGTGGTTAACTTTCTCCTAAACATGTTTTCTATCACTCTCCATCAGAACATGACCCTATGTTTTCTCTTCAATGTTCATGTTATCCTACATGGAATCCTAGTATGGGTTAACTTTGGTGACCTCTGTACTTATCTTCCTTTATTTTAAAATGATTGTTTTACGAACTCTTTTTCCGATGTGGGACTTTCAAGGATGTTTCCAAGCTCAATTTTAAAATTGCGAGGACGCAATTCCCAAAAGGGGGGAAGGATGTAACACCCCAGGTAAATAAAGAGTATTATATTTTCACATTTATCCATATTTGTGAATAAAATATTAATATGACTTTAAAGGGGACACTATGCTCGATGGTGTACCCAACACGCAACAATGAGTTTCATGGGAATCTTATGTTGCACTCTAATAATAAAATAATATTATTTTAAATAGTAGTTAATGCCTAGCCGTTGTAATGACAGGAATGAACAAAACTAAGTAAAAAATGATTATATATGTTTTTCAATTTTTTTTACTTTTTACAATAATGTTAGAGGATTAAAAATGCGAATGAATCCAATTTTAAACGAAAACATTCTAATATTCTTTAAAAGGTCGATTAACCGCCTTTTGATGGAGAACCTCTTTTAAATCCACTTTTTTACAATTTTATGTCTTATATTTGACAAAATAATATTCTTATTTAGAATCAGGACAACAAAATTTACTTTTTGTAAATTTTTGGTATTTTTCCGAAAAAGTTCAATTTTTAATGAATAGTGAAAAATGTTGTATTTTAATTCAAAACCTCTTTTTAATATAATTTTTTTATATGATTATATTATTTTTAGAATTGGTTTTAATGTGAAATTAGAATATATTTTTACAATTTAATCCAATAGTGGTCGTTGGAATTATTTTTCACTTTGAAATCGGACTTAAACTGCTGTCAATCTTTTGATACATTTTGTTACATAAAAACACACTATTTGTTTTGACAGCGGGAATTAATTATTGAATTAATTAATGCAACTTATATGTTTTGAATTTTGTAAAATAGACATCATTTTTGAATTCGGAATATCAAATATAGATTAGGGTGGGTTTTTGGTAATTTTCTGAAAAACATCAATTTTGGATGAATAGCGAAACCACTAAGTGGTACTTATAAAAACCGATTTTCCTTTTAAATGAAATTTTTCGATATTTGTGTTTTGAATTTCAAAAATCCGACATACATGGTTGTCATTAAGAGGTAAAATGTGTTTCAATGGGATTAGAATAATTTTTTTTGGGGAATAGTAACTTATTAAGTTTTTAATCGCGATTAGAGGTAATTAGTGTAGTTTAAGGTAAGAATAATGTTTTAATAAAATTAAGTGACCTAGACACATGTACTACCCTCATTGGATGTGTCATGACCGACCAAGACAATCCATGGGTCATCTTGGGGACCCCATGGAACCACTTTGGTTTGAAAATGACAGAAATGCCTTTTATTTAATGTTAAAGTAAAAATGACATAAACATGAGATGTTTTACTAAAAAAAATTTTACAAGGAGTTTTACAAGTCATATTTTTTACTATAAATAGTGATTGGAAATATAAAAATATTTCCTACATCATTGTATTTTTGTTTCTAATTTTTAGACATTAAATAAGTTAAATTATTTATGACATCATGATGATGCAGCGATGACCTCATTATTTAATGATTTAAAAAAATGGAAACATAATGTAAAATCTAAGACCTTAACATGTAAAAAACCTATTGGATGGGTTGATTTCAAACCCTTATCACCTTATCTTCGAAACACATCAATCTGGGACCATTAAAATCCGAAACTCATTCTAAAATAATGTAACATTTCCTTACTTTCCAAGAGTGCCCCTCCTCTCCTCTTATAAAAGGCCCCCACCACTACCTCCTTACCCGCACTTCCAAAGCCCTTTGATCGGCCAACCCCTGCCCATTTTGTCTCTCCACATCCCTCTATAACTCATTGAAGCCTCACTTTGGGCAGAAGTCTTCCCAAGGAAGCCTTTGAGCTCAAACCAAAGGGAGTTACCCGGTTTTAATGTAATGTCTTCACTTGTGTCCTTTTGTTTTATTTTTCTTCTCCAACCCCATAAACTCGTTTTATTAATTTCTTGTGTAACAACTCCAGTATATTCATTATACTAGGATGTTTTTATATGAAGGATTAGAGCTACACTTAAACACACCTTCATCTAATGGTTAAAGAACATATTGTTTCTGTGGTTGGCGATTTTCTGCCTCACGAAATGATGATTGTTCAATATTCTTTTAACACCATTAAAGGTGGCCATTATGATGTCACTATATTTTATATATGATATATATGGTATTTATGTTTACTATATTCTTATATATTTTATATTTAAACCATACCATTATTCTTTTCACGTTGTGTGAATGCGATAATTTTATATGAGGAAGTGTGGACTACCTCCCCCTCAAGTGATGTGACTCGTATATGCAATACATGGAATGTATGAAGAATGAAATTAATGAACATATGTGACCTATATAAAATATATATTATACTGTAATTATAATATATATATATATATGTCATTTATTTTTAATTCCATTAATATGACAAAGAAAAAATGAAAGTAGTGTTCATGCGTATGTACGACCTACCGTCTCCATGAACGGTGCATTTCGTTTTTTATCTCCAAATGATATGGAATAGTATAAAATGAATATTTAATGGATATATATGATATTTTAATTATTAATAATATTCTGTAAATTATTTACTTATAACTACATGGACAATCATTTTTCAAACAAGTTCATTTTTAACTCATGTACCAAACATCGACAAAAACGTCTTACATGAACTTATATTATTAACCAATTATTATAAAATTAAAAAAAGTGATATGAACTGAATAATAATCTTTATAGGAGGTCCTTAATCAATTATAAATTAAAAAATGTTTATTATTCCGGAATATAATGAAACGAACAAGAAAACTTGGACTTGAGGTAAGGGATCCAACCTCTCTCCTTTTTTTAAGTACACTCTTTTATGTCATTAATTTTATGCTCATATTTCTTATGATTGGGATGTTATTTTATATTAATACTACTGTACTTTTTATGTTAATATGATGAGAGACCCTATTTTCTCTCATCAATCCATTTTGGATGGTTTGAGTGGCGCCGTTAGGCTGCAAAATTTTCGTAAGGGATCATACTCCTCTTTTTCATTTTAAGTACACTCTTTTATGTCATTCCTTTTAAAGCTCATATTTCTTGTTATTGGGATGTTATATTATATTACTCTTACTGTAATTCTTATGTTAATTTTATGAGAGACCCTATTCTCTCTCAATAATCCATTTTGGAAGTTTTGAGTGGCGCCGTTAGGCTGCCGAATTTTCGTAAGAGATCTAACCTCTCTCTTGCTTTTTTAGTACTCTCCTTTATGTCACTTCTTTTAATCTCCTCTTTGTTATGTTAGGGGATGTTATTTTATATTCCTATTTCTATAAAAATTATGTTAATATGATGAGAGACCCTATTTTCTCTCATCAATCCATTTTGCAAGTTTTAAGTGGCGACGTTAGGCTGCCGAGTTTTCGAAAGGGATTTCTCATCTCACTTTTATTCCCGTGAGATTTATTCTACATTTTCCACAATTTCATTTGAGTGGTGTATGTACTGAACATTATTTTACTCATTGTGTAATATACTTTCATTTATGAGTATTTACTTCAATGTTGTATTGTCCTTCTTTCAATAAGTGCACCTCTCGAAAGATACCCATGTCGGTAAGGGAACCTTTCACCCTCCTCTTTTTAAAAGACATATTTTGTTATGTCTTTTAATTCACATACTATTACGTTGGGATATGTTCTTCTATATCCTTATTGATTTAAATTTTTTTCCATGTTATGAGATACCCTTTTTATCTCTCATCAACTCATTTTCCGAATTTTGTAGTGACGTCGTTCGACTGTCAAATTTTTTCATGGGAACTTCTGAACCCAAATTTGATTCCTTGGGATAAACTTGTACTCCTTGAATATGTCGTTCTATGAATATGTGTGAATAACCTCTAATTTTTTTACACTTAATATCCACTTATATTTCATGTATTCATTTGTCACACATAATTATGTAATTGATTTATCCTTAATCTAAGGATACCATCTTTGTATGGGACTTCATCTCAATCTCCATTCATTGAGGCATATTCTGTTGTATACACAACTTTATTTTATATGGTGTATAAACCCCTTTGACTTCTACGTTTATTCAAATGGAATATTTTTTATACAAAGGGTTTACTAAACGACAAAAGGGAATGTTTTCGTCATACGTATGCAGCGACAACGACTTCTCCGTCGCTGTGACCATTATTTGAGTTTCAGCTTCCTCTACAAGACATACCTTATTTTTAAAAGAAAAATAAATACCATGTTTTACTTTTCTTTTATTTTGGTATTGAAAATGGTTTTCAAAATGTTTTTATATCAATGCGTTGTATTGATGTATTGTGATTGAAAGGTGGAAATGTTATGTTTCCTTTATGCATGTTTTATGAGATATGATTATGTTGTGGTTCATGGGAATTGTTATGAAGAGTGGTGGTTCTGTGATAAACTAAGGGCGGGTGATCCCGATATAGCTCTCCAATGCATTGGGTAACACGAAGGAGAGAAAAGTTAAGGTTTCTCTGAAGATATTTAGGGAATATACTGTGGTTGGTATTCCAAACGTAACCAATAGGGTTACTCCCTACGTAAGAATGTTATGAATGCCTCATGTTACCTTTATGTATTATGATTTCTATCATTTATTCATGATTTGATGAGGTATGTTAAAGTGCTTATGTTTTATGAGTAAAGTATGATTTCATTGATTCTTATGTGTAAATGTACTCATGTTTCCTTTCCATATATTTTTATATCCCTAACTGAGCTTTTTATGCACATCCCATGTTTTTAAAATGTTTTTCACAGGACAAGGGAATGGTACATGATATGATGATAGTGTCAAGCAAGTGTCAATAAAGAATCCATGTTTTATTTTAAATATGTTTCCGTTGGTGGAAAAAATTAATACTATCTTTTATGTAACCACTTTGTTTAAATGTGGAATGTAATGCAAGTTTATGATCTATTTCTCTAAAACTCTAAACCTGAAAAGATCCTCAATGTGTAATCTTGTATTAACTCAAGATTAAGTATGGTTTAATGCTGGAGCCTTATAGATATACCACATCCAAGGTAAATGAAAAAACTAATTTTGGATAGTGTGTATGAATGTTGTTGTTTCTCTACTAAAAATATTGATAAAACATGCACCATACAATCTCATTGATCAGAATCATTCAATCAAGGATAGATCAGCTTCATCTTCCTCATCTAATCTCGTCTTCTGTGGGGAGTAGATCTTCCTTCATCGATAAAGGTATGTGATTCATACACACATTCACTTGAAAAAATAGAATTCCATAAACCAATTATTGAATGTCACATTAAGCACATTAATCTAGGTGATATCATAGAACTCATTTTGTTCTATAATCATAATATCATAAGCTCTAATTGAAGTATACTAATCTTCGTAATGAAGAATAATCATTATATAATGTAATTTAAAGATAAATGATCAGGAATGATCGAAATAAATTATTCATGGAGTTTCACTTTCCTAAATACTATTTGAAAAGATATAAAAAGGGTATGTATGATTTGGAGACATTGTTATTCAAAATTATTACTACATGTGATTAATTAAAAAACTCAACTCTCTCGAGTATTTGAGATTCAAGGATGATTCATATAGAATAGATAATACTAAGTCTTTGATCAATTAATTAAAATGTGATAAAATATGTGAAATTTGGAGTTTATATAACTTCATGTTGAATAAAATAAATTTATTCCTTTTGGTATTCAAATTGAACAGATTATAAGTTGCATTAATGTAAAGGGAGTAACCTATACTCACTAAGCCACATAAATATGTGCCAACCCAAATCTATGAGGCGATTCTACTATGTTTCCAAGAGAAGATAACACCCATAATTTTAATGAGTATTTTGAATATTAATTAAATATAATAACTAAATAAATGTAATATTTTAAATGATAAATATTAATACTTAATAATTAAAGGGTATTAAAATTTAAATAAGGAATAAATTATATTATTCATAAACACAGTTGAATGGGGATTAAAATATGGATTTTAATCATGTAATAATTGATATCCCATGAACAATTTTTTTAATAGATTTTTGAATGTAACTAATGACAATATTTACACAACTATTTCTATATACATTAAGAATTCTTAAATCCAATATGCAAGAAGAATTTATGGGGTTTTCAAAATCCTGATAGATATTGATGAAGTTGATAACATGAGATCATGTATTTTAATAGAGTTGTCTACACTATCATTTCTGATGATCTGGAAGAAGCACATAAGAAAGGTGAAACTATATTTCATTTATATGAAGATCATTGAATAACTTGTGGTATGCTATTGTAAAAAAAGTACATTTTAGGAGATATCTCAATTATAGGGAGTTAGTATGAACAACACTAGTGGGATGCCTGTCTAAATAAGACTTTGGGAGGTGGCCCCCCAGTAATAACTAGTAGTAAGACACTACAAGTGTTCTTTATGATTTTAATTTTATGATATTATCTATACATGTAATCAAATTACTATTGCAGTGGGAATCAGTGTTGGTAAATTTTTATATCCTGTTAAGGGGTGGGTATTACTACCAATCCTAGGAAAAATAATATTGTTCTATGGATTTTTTAAAGAATAATGAGAGGATATCCAATATAAGGTTAGAAGACTGTATTGACAATTTTAGGAGCCATAGAGGTTGAATTAAAAAAGATATGATTTGAAAAAATAAAAGTTTTTACTGATTCACCACTAATTATATCACCCTAATATGGGAAAACAATTTATATTTTTTGGATCAATTAAAAATAATATAAGTTACTCATATTATAAATTCCCAAAACACAAATTAATCAATATTCATTAGGAATTAACATCTCAAAATCCAGATCCACATAGTGAATAGAAAAATAAACTATCCATTACCATTTAATTTATATTTAATATTTTATTAGTACAATTTTTAATATAATTAATTATTTATATATAAATATTTTATTATGTGGGTTAGGAAAGGGTTTTAGTTCCTCCCCTAAGTTGTTTTCCCATAATGTTTTTTCCTTTATAATCATAAATGGAATTAATTAATAATTTTAAATTAATGGGTATTTTTATTTCCAATACCACCCAATAACCTATGTAACTCCTCCTCAAGCATTCACAACCATTTACCTATTGTTTTTAATTTATATTTTATTAAATATAATGGAATATCCAGAAAATTAAGAGTCCATATAGAAACCCAATTTCTCAATACATCTATTTCAAACAGAAAAATATTAATATTTTATACATAAAATAATGATCCTTACTATATTATTTTAGGTCTAGCGTCTTTTAAAAATATACACATAAAAAACTAGATCTTAATTTTATTTCATTATCTCCAACTAGGTTCATCATAACAATAACCCTTACATGACATGTCATACAAGATAATAGTCATTATAACCAAGGGAAAGGAAACATATGAATGGGTGAGCGTCGATGATCAGTACATTTATTTAATCTTGAAATCAATATAATATGTCAATAAGTGTATTGGAACATGAGAATATCATTAGAAACCAATAGTATTCATATCATAAATAAAAAATGTGAATCATGGAATAAAACATTTATGTTCATAACATTTGAATAAAATTTGAATCAATGAACATAATCTCTATGAGCATAACATTGGGATAAGACATTTTTCAGTGGCATTCACATAAATAAAAAATATAATTTCAAGATTAGTAAGAATCACTACAAATAATATCATTGTAGATTGGGTTAACTCCCCAAACCATATTAGTAGTTGTGTATCACTCACTAGACTATCATATTTGATTGGGTTCGCACTGAAAAATATCATAGCAGTCAAGGTTCACATCCAATAATATCATCATCGAAATAGTCCATTATAGAATAAGGTTGTCTCCCTATTCTATCCCCATTTATATAATGAGATATCAATCAATATCCAATTAATTATAGGGAGATATTGGTCCCTCCCATCTTAGATTATAATTTAACTACTTATGCATTGTTATAACAAAACCACCATCGGTGGTTATAACATAATATCCATCCTTAGTTATAACATAACCACCATTCATGGTTTAAATAATTACCCACCAAAAAATAATTAACAAATTCATATATGTTCAACAATATCATAAAACATTCACCATATAGACACCTATAAAATAGATATTGGTTTCAAAAATAATTTATCATAACAAAAACCATAGAAACCAAAAGGGTTTTTCATAATTTCATCATGATCATAAAAAATATATAGAATATGTAAGTATTGTATCATTGGATCATATGACCATTAAATAATATAGAAACATTAAAATATATCTTCTTAGATGTAAACTGAAATTAAAGATCACATGGAATATATTTTTTGGAAAATATAAATCCATTTTGAAATAAATTATTTAATATCTTAAATTTTACAAAATATACAATTAAATAAATTTTTTTAAAACCTTGGAAACATGTAAGGGAAATATTCAATTGTTGATTAGTCATGATTTTGGATAATATCATTTGTGTCATACAGTTTAAAACCAATATTCCTTTTTCTATTTTGATAAAAGGTCAAACGTAGTTCATTTTAGAATGCATCAAGAAGATTTATTTGAAACCATTTTATAAAAAGTTAAAAAAATTATAAATTTAATTTGAATTTTGTTAAGAAGCATAAAATAATCCTTCATAACAATTATAGGAATAATGACTATAGAAGAAAACGTGTTTTATACTGACGAGTGAAATAAATAAGGATTTTTGTAAAGACATTATTTTAGAATCCAAATACATTAAGAGAGGAAAATGAAAAGAAAAAATATATTTCAATGAAATAACCATAATAGAAGAATATTCATGAGTTTCATTATATTCTTATCTTAACATTTCATCATTAGAAAGTTATATAATCAATAATCCCAATAATCAAATATATTTTGATATATAATATTTACTAATATAGTATAATTCAAATTGTAGTACCCATGAAATGATAAAATAATATATGGATATGTAAGTACTAATAATATTCATAGTAATCAACATATATAACATTCTATTGTAGTATACAAACAAAAAAAGATCAAGTAGAGAATATAGCTTTTATCTAGCGAAATAAATGTGATCTGAAAATCATTACCACAATTCATGAGTTTCATTTTAAAAATTAGAAAATAATGTATAAAAATCATAGATATACTATATATATATATAAAAGAACCATCATGATATATATCAAAAAATATATTATTTAATTATAAACTTTTATTCACATTTTCATTAACAATATGTTATTGGAATCACTATTCTAAGTAATAAATGCTTTATTTTTCAGGAATGTTCTCATTCAATATTTTATTTACTTTTACATTAATCATATTTTATAATATATATAATGTTAAAAATTATATGTTAATATATAATTTATATAAATTATATATGTATTTATAAAAATCCAAAATTTATATATTTTAAATCAATTACATCGTTCATGTAGATGGTGGGCCTTACAAACGCAGGAAAATGATTCAATTTTTTCGATAAACGAAATTAAATAAATTTAAAGGTTAAAAATATTTTAGAGAGTAATTTTTGTATCATAAATACCATATATATTTACTATATATATCATCACTACTTTCTTATTAAAGTGGAAATGAAAAAAACCTCACATTGGATTGTGATGCAGTAGTCTACCATACACACAAGTTCTATTATTGTTTTATAAAATGATGGAATGTAATAATTTAGATGTTCAAATAATATTAAAAAAAATTAATATTAGGTCCCAAATATAAAATATTTATACTTTAAAATTTTGTTGTATCAGTCTTTGATAAGTTGTGATATAATATATACTATATCAGTTTGTGAGGGGGTAGTCCTCTATACCTATAACTGAGAGATTCATCTCTAATTTGATGGAATTGAATGTTTATATATGTTATGATACTAAAATAATAAAATAAAAATATATTATAGATTTATATTTTATTATATCGGCTTATTTTAATATTATTTTAAGGATTTTTACGAAAAAAGTTAATGAAAATTATAGGTTAAGAACGATACATCATAGTCGATGAAACTATATATTATTATATGAAAATCTATAATAAAAGGGTTTCATAATAAATATAATACCTCTAGGAATATAGAATTGAATAAAAAAAATATAGGTAGGTAGTTTTTGAAAAAATATTCTTTGGATGTCTGTAGAGGAAATAAGAGTTGGTGACGATTTATAAGCGTGGGAGAGGACAGAATTAATTTTTTTGAAATGATATTAATTTTTATTATTGAAACTATGTGATCCATATTTTTAAAATTTAATTCACACATGCTGTATAGGTTATTTTAAGAATTTTCCTATGAACAAGATGAGAAAACCATTTTCATATGAATCCTTTTCCATATGTATAAATGATATATCTATCAAAATTAAAAATAAATATTATTCTATTGAACAAATGGATTAATATTTAAATATTTGATCTAACTTTACACTGAAAATAATTCAAAATAAAATATAACTTTGTTAGTTATTTAAACTAGAAGTATTTTTTCAATAAAACCGAATGTTTTTTAGTAATCATTACAAAAAATATCCATATACAAAATAAAACAAAAAATGTATGATAATTTTGACATGATGATCTAAAAAAGGATACTTTTTTTCCATGTTATATTTATTAATTTGCAAGTAATTTATTTTATTATTTGTTCATAAAAATGAATAAGATCAGTTTTTTTGATAAAAATGTTTTGTGAAAGAAAAAAAGACATCCCTAAAAATAATGCAATTATTTGTCAATATGTTTTATATATGTAAAAAATATAATTTCATTCATGAATTTTTTATTCATATTAATACCACAAAATTTAATTTGTATGCTATAATGGTAATTGTAAAACAAAAATTTTAATAGTATATTGTGGTTTGTTAATACTCAATGTTGTATGTACGGAAATATATCTATGAAGGTGAATTAATTTGAAAAAAAAAATATATTTCCCAAATCAATTGTAGTTACAATATACAAAAATTTAAATAAATTTTTCCTTATATATTCATTAACACTGGTATAAAAAATTGGTGACACTTCTTCCTCATCATATACATAGGATCCCACGTAGCTTCGTCAACTTGGTGATTTCTCCCTAAAATATTAAAAAAGTAAATGCTCATTTCTCATATGACATTATCTATAAAATATTGAATCTACAAAGGAAAATCATTACAAGAATTGTTATGATCCCAGGGCATCACACAAGAGTTCAGTACATGTGAATGATCAGGTATGTAATTTGTTAGGAGACATACGTGGAAAATATTTTAGACATGAGATTCGTTTGATTGAAGAACAACATTATAATTAACCATACCTGAAATATTAAGAATCTCAAAAAATATCTAGTTCTCAGATTTATATTATTTTGGAATCCAATAATATTTATTTATGGAGAAATTCAGAAGGAATCCTTACCACGAACATCACATTCTAGACAAAGTTGATTATAATTCGAAAAACATTTCTATCAAAGGTGAGGTACCTTGATAATACATAGAATGACTCAAGCCGTTTCTTTCATATAGTTAACTAAATTTGGTCAATATATCATTCTGTTACGAACATCATCATCATATTTTAGAGTTTTACACTTCATTCCATATAGGACTTCACAAGGATTTAATATAAATTCATGACTAAAAAAAATTAGGAAAAAATTAATACAAATATGCATCGTCCCCAACATGAATTGAAATCCATAGAGAATGACCTTATCATTTCATATAGTTATTTAATGTTTTTATCATACTATCTATCTATTTGAGAATGAAATGTATTGAAGAAACACAACTTCAAATACAAAATCTGCTAAAGCCATATCCATAACATTAAGGTAAACCTCGTATCCCAATAAAATATAGTATAATATTTAACCACATAGAAAATTACAACTTATTTAACTTGTATCCTTGAATAAATATCTTCGGTTAAAATTTCAATGATATTGATAATGTGTTCATACATTTTATGGTGGTCAATTTTAACCTGGATAGAATTATTGTCATTAGATATTTAGGGTGCTCTGATTGGAAAATCTATTGTGGAATTTTCCAATTTTCATTATCATATTGGTAATGGTTATAATATCCCTTTATAATTATACTTATCATGTAGGAAACAAATTAGTTCCTTTTATAAATTTTAAATATTTATATATAAATTTCCACATCTAGAAGTTGATACCGTGTGTGATTTTGAGGTTGGGGATTTCTGGAATTATATTATTAAAATTTTTATATATATTTTATATTACGTGTGTGAAGCCTATTAAATAAAATGGAATAACTCTAAATAATTATCATAGATACAAAATCAAGGACCACAATTGAGTCTATAATATGTTTATTACCTTTTACACAATATATAATGGGTCAGTGTGGGGCGTTTGGAACACTAAATCATTGGAAGTATGATTAGTGAATTAAATTAAATAATTAAATAAATTATTTAGTTAACATAAACATAAATGTTATAAATATATCTCCAAGTAAAAATACATGGGTCTAGCCTAATAATCATATAAATTTCCCATGAACGTTTCATTAGTTCAATTATAAGATGTCTGTGAATGATGATGAATATCTCGATCAAAACAGATCGGGGTGCAAAAACCCAAAAAACCTCTTAATATTTGGAGCTTGTTCTCTTAATTAGAGAAAAACCAATTAAAAAGGTAGGACTCATCATATTATCTTTTTATTCCCTTTAAATTAAATGGTTGAGAAGATCCATCCTTTTATATGGATCCTTAACAATTACGAACCATATATGCACTAAATTGTTATATTATAATTTGATTTGATCATTTTATCTTACAATAGTATCTCCATTATTGATCGATCGGAAATGAAAATTTGGGATGAATCCTTAAAACATTGGTTTTGTTCTTTTTTCTCTTGTTGCTTCACATTCATCACTAATTGTACCATGTGGTCTCAGTTCAACAATTTTTAAAAGCTATTGAGCTCAAAAACACCACAAAATTCAAGGATGATCGGTGAAAAAATAATGGATCAATGATAAAATCATAGATCGGGGATTATTTGGTGGATATGATTCTTTTAGTGGTTATTTAAGATCAATAAATCCAATGTAGAACCATTTTTCTCATTCAGAAAAAATGGTGGAACCCTAGATAGTACGTGGTATAATGTTTTGTCAAACGAAGGCCATGATACACATTTTTCAAATAATTCAATAAATTAAGGCTATAGATAAGGCCAAAATAAATGTAAGATCAATTATATTAGTGTATGGGTTGAAGACCTAAAAAACTAGTGAAAAATCAATATACTCTTTGTTTCTGGATGAACACGCAACATGTTTCGCTATCAGTGTCTTTGATTATGGTCTGAAAAAAATGGATGAGACATCATGGATTCAAAATGCATGTTTTACACACCCTTTTCATTGGGAGAACCCATTTGATGGAACACATTGGTGATGATACATGTGGATGTACACATTCATTATCTTCTCATAGGAATTCATGTCCATAGACACAAATAGCATACACGGTAGGGGTCCCATTTACCCTAGACGCGCCATGTAGTCCACTGACACCATGTGTGGTTCTACAAAAATAGTGATCCAGTAGAAGCCATGTATGTTACCATGCTGGAAATGGGGCCACATACTATATGGTTCTCCACACATGCCATGTAACCATTGGTTCTTTTTCAAGAAACATCAATGTTCTATTTCTCATTTGTTTAAACTCACATATTTCATGAAAATTAGAAAATAATGAATGTTTTTTTCGTAGAATGAAATAGTTTTTTATTTGGGGATTTTGATATAAAATGTAGAATGTTCTGGGCATGGTGCTCAGAGATGATGCCACATGATGGTAAAGATCACACTTGATCACCCGAAACTTCTTTTGAGTTGTACCCTTCAGTTGAGTTTTTTAGTGGTTCATCGACATCGTTTTAGTTCTACCCTCAAATAGATTATGCATTGTGTCCTTGAAATCTTTTGAGTGATACCCTCAAATTGAGCTGGGTAGTGGGTCATCGACATCTTTATAGTGGTACATTCTATCTGAGTTGGGCATTAGGTCCTCAACATCATCTTAGTGGAACCCTCCTATTATATCAGCACATGGGTCAATGACGTCGAGTTTTTTCCCACACAACTATGTGGTATATATATGTGGCGTGGATTTAATTATATCATTACTTCTTGCCAAATGTGTGCGAATTTGGGCAACATTGATGGTATTTCGCAACATTTCATGACTCTTCTTCTCATGATAATATGTGGTCTTGAGATCCCCTTACTCTCTGGTTTTGGAATCATTGACTGAGCATATATATATATATATTCTTCTTCTATATCCACTCCTTGGTTTTTATTACTATCGTTTTAAGAGAGGAAAAGATGTGGAGGGTACGCCATGGTCATTTTTTGTCTAGATTTTCATGGTTGGATGAGTCTACTCCCCAACTATAGGTAGTGATGACTTGATGGGTAGTTTTTCTACTCACAGTTTTTTCCCTTGTTCTTATATGATCATACATTCACTCTTGGTGAGTTATTCTGTACTCTTTAATTATATCTTGTTCTATATATTGTATTTCTTACCTATTTTATCTCTTACTACCCCCCCATCATCATTCAAGGGTGTATTACTGGGTTTGAAAATACACACCTCTACATTAACTTGGCCCACAAAATTCATTTCTTATACATACAACTGACATTTAGGTCATGAATTGAGAGGATCATCGGGATACTAGGTGTCCGATCTATGTTTTCTGCTCGTAGTTTCAATATAAGAGCAGGGATCTCTTTCAGCTAGTTAGATTTCCAATTTTATCAAGTAACGAAATATTTATAGTTAGGTGCCTATTTTTTCCTTTATTTTTTTTACATTACCATATTTTTGTAATGAATTGAGTTTCATGCATTAATGGATTACATTTTAGAAGGATTTCAACTTTTCCATGTTCCCTTATACAACTTTTCATTGTTTCGGTTGTCTGTGTGTGTATATGTACATAGAGAAAATCATCCCTGATTTGTTTATGTGTTTGGACATTTTAACAACCCCCTAGACTATGGATGTGGGAATGGTGTATCTATATCTTGAGCACTGTTTTAGGCCAGGTTATGAAAAATTTGTATTTGATCATGTTAATTATTTTGGGATGTCTTTAATAAATATCCTATTACGATCATTTTTCTTTGTTTAGGTTAACAGTGTTAACGTGTCTCAAGTGCAGTAATTAGACTAGAGAGTCCAATGCTGGTGTGGATGCCGACATATCAATTCACTAGGACCTTGACTACCTGTTTGTCGACGAGACAAGAAAATGCATTTATTGATAGGGTAAATGGATAATGAATTATATATGACTGAGAACTTAAATAACTTTATAGAGTTAAATCCTCATTTTAGAGATATATATATACACACACACACACACATTTTCCTATGATACCCCTCTATAACATTCATGATGCATAATATTGACAACCATCTAGGATTCTAGATTTGGTTTCTGACGATGATCTTATGAGTGTGGATGACTATGTTAAGGGAGCCTCCTATGACCCCATTCCTCTAGAAGGTAAGGTTAAATAACCTCCCCTATCGAGATTTAGATCCTCTCTATATATCAGGATGGGGACATGCATAGTCATAACACACATTTTGATCCCAAAAACTGAGGCCATATTGGTTCCATAGAGATCCAAATCCCTAGGATGATATGGATTGATTAGATTTGGTGGGTCATTTCCTCATTCTTGATCAGAACATGTCAGGTCATGTGGATTTGTTGGAATATTTACTTTTTCATGGAGCTTATGGGAGTTCATGGATATGTGTTACATAAATTCAAGACGAGTTGACACTCACATGGGATGACTTCCAACATATGTTCTGTGAGGAGTACTACCCAACCTAGTTATGATCTGTTTGAATATAATAGCTCCTACATATAGATTTGGGATGGATGATGGAGGAAGAGTAAGCATTGTGGATCACAAACATTACATGGTAAAAATTGATATAAAATGGGATGAAAACATAAAAGAATAAATGTACTAGAATGGGATCCATTCCGAGATCAGACTCATTATTGTACCCTTTTTCATACACAATTTTGTCGCGGTAATAGTGAAAGAACTTGTGAAATAGAGATTCTTATCAGAGGGATGCCAGACAGCTCGATCCAGAAGTGGGTGCCACAAGGTTTAGACATCTGTAGCAGTTAGCATTCATCAGATGCTAGGATATCGACACATGATACATATTTGTGGTTAGAATGAATAACATGTTTTGAGGTAGTAAAAATTGCTAGGGAATACTATATTGGGGTTCTGCATTACTTTTTACTAGAGACATGACATGGAATGAGATTTCCCAACCAGACATGTCATGCACCAATGGTTGATAGACGACGGACCACCATAGTTTAGGGAGCACTGTGATCAGGGATTTACATTGTGTGGGCAGAGTAGTCCCCATGAAGGTGGATCAGAAAAGGATAAGGATTATCGATTTTCGCTGTACAATGTTATGATATCCTTTATCCACTATCTCTAGGTGGGCCATGTCCAGATCAAGGAGTTGGATGCCAGAGCCACAGACAGATGAAAACAATAGAGGATTATGAACCTGCATCCTGTGAGATAATAGGAGTGTTGATCTGTGATTTTTCTATTACGTAATCAATGTATGTTGAAACAGGTTCCAGAAATTACTTTATCACTCAACTCCTAGTGTAGTGGCCAGATCTTGTTGTTGAGGTTATGGCATATTGACTTCATCATGAGGTTATTACATAGAATTCTTATTCAGTATATTTTATTTGCTGATAGTGTAAGCCAAATCACAGTGGAGAAAGGGGCCCATGATACATTTTGGACATCAAAATGGAGCCCTTTGACATCATATTGTGTATATGTTGTATTTCTATTATCCGATACCAGATTCACTATCACCACAGACTTTTCATATTCCTCTACGATGATGAAAAAATATTATGATTTTTGGAGAGGGAGATATTATAGAAGGAAAATTGAGTTATATGAGTAGGATGTTTCATCCCATAACCAATCACTTGTAGAATGCATCCCTTGGTTAATTAGTCTTTTCAAACATTGTTATACATTAATTTTTGGAGGATTATATAGACATCTTCACTAATAATGTTTTGGTACTACCTCTATAATGGGAGATGGAGTTTTTCGTTAATACAAATCTAGGGAAAACCTTAATATATTCAATTGATTTTCATATAGAACCTAATAGGATCTGGGAGATATAGTTGAGGTATGAGGACCATTGAAAAAATAAAAATTTTAGACTTTTTGTGTTCTCTTATGAAGATCTAGTGCTCTTCGGGCAAAGGGGGACTTGAACATAAAGAATTAGGTTGATTTCCATCACCTAAACTGGACCACGTCAAAGAAAATGTACACCTAGACAAAAATATACAACCTATTTTACTATTATTGTGGTGAGATATGGTATTCCAAGATCAATATCAGGTCCAGATACCACTGGTGGAGAGTTCACAGGAATTATATTCCTATATTGGCTTTCTAATGTCACTACAAACATTATTAGTTCCTAGTGATTCACATTGGGGTGATAAATTCCCTCATCAATTTTATGGATTTCAAGAAAAATTTCATACCACAATACTAGGACCAATTTTTTGTCATCATTGACGATAGATCTATATACTCTACCTCATAGGAGGAGAATAAAGTGAACTTTAGGATGGTCCAAGACCTTCTTCAAGAGAACCATCTTTATGAAAATTTCCAAATGTTACAGTTCAAGATTTGGGAGGTTCACAATCTGTGGCATGTAATATAGAACCATAGTCTAGACATGGACCCACTGAATATCAATGATTTTATTTCAAGGGACCTTCCCAAGATAATTTCTGTGGTGTCGATATTCCATGGATTAGAGGGGTATAACAAGAGGTCTTTAATAGACTTCTCTTGCATCGAATCCCCATTGACCACCATGTGTTGAAAAGGAATACTTTTTTACCTGGTATGAGTTGTACCATTGGGCCTCTATGGAGTTTAAGAAAATAATTTTGAGTTCACCAATGTTGATACTACCATAATAAGGCTTGATGTTTGTAGTGTAATGTGATGCCTCCGTAGTAGGGCTCGGTTGCGTGTTGATAAAATAGTAATTATTTTTTCATACATATCGAGGCAGTTGAGACCACCTGAGTAGGTCTACCCAAAACATGACCTAGAGCTGGTAGAAATAGTCTTCTCTTGGATGATATGGTAGAATTTTCTTCTAGGAAGGTGATTTTTGGTTTATTCAAACCACTATAATAACATGTAAGTCTTAATGTAGAGGGACCTGATCATGAGGAATTAGTTCTTGTGGGAGTTACAAGATAAATTTTACATTGAGAATTTATATACATAGGAAAGGGTAACGTTTTAGAAGACCCAATTTTCAAGATGTCCTCATATTTTATAGTGTATGAAGCTTCAAGGTTGTTAGCATCCATATAACTATTCCAAGTGGAATATGAGTGTATAAATTTTCATCAATATATGGTGTTTTCTACTTGACCTCTAGAGCATGTGAAAGAGTCCCAACTAGGAGAAAATGATTTGAAGAGCTTTCATTATTAGATATCCATAGGTGACTCAAAATTTGGATGTTCTAAAGGAGGTAATCACGTCACCTTGTTCCAAGGGTGAATAGTGGTTCATGTCTTGCTGTGTGGGACGAGGGGATGCAGAAGTTCCACACTACTTTCCTAGTTTTACATCTCAGTCTGGGTAAGCTGTAAAAATACCATGAGTGGTAATTTTAGAGGTTATGCGGGAGATTAATTAAAGCCTATTTAGTATCTTCATCACTAACTTGTGATTATGTGCTAACAGAGATCTATGTTCCATTAAGATTGATTCAACCCTTTGAAATCCCAAAGTGGAAGTGGGACGACATTTCCATAGACATCATCATAGGGATTATACATATAGTGAAGGGGTATTTCACCATCTTGTTGGTAGTTTACTGACTCATACATTCATCTCACATCCTTATTATTAGAGAATGGAGTTTTTTGGAGCGTTTGCGGCAGTTTTACATATAATTTGGTGTTTACCTTCATGAGGTCTGACCAGGATGTGTGTGTTACAGCATGAATGTGAGAAGGCCTACCTGAGGTAGTTGAGACGCATATGTTCCTGAGCAAATAATTTCAACCCAAGACTAAAGTGAAGACTGATCTCACAGTATATATGTTGGATTATATGGTGTTGACTAGCTTGTTGGACATCAACCAGAGCTGGTAGGATCACATGATATTTTTGGATATTTTCCTAAAACAATAGCTACCACTCTACCATCGGCAAGACAAATTTTTAGGTCTAGTAAGGTTGACCCTAGATGTACACACTGTTCAACAAATTGATTAGTGATATAGAAATTATGGTCCCATAGATGGTTTAGGTGATGATATAGATATTCCATGTCATCCATGAGTGAATGGGGATGGCCTAGAGCTGATAGAAATCGTTGACATATCATTTTTGTAGGACCATTGAGTCAGATTAGGGAGACCACATTTTTGTTCATGTATCCACATGATTATGATTTTGAGGGTGTGACAAGGAAGGAATTTAATCCCTAAAGTTCATCTATTTTTTAGATATAATGACCTGGGTTAGGGAGGTTCCCTACCACATATATGTTCCCCGAAATTTAGAGTGGGTGCCCTATGTCTTTCATTTGTTGTAACCATGAATATTTCTTCATGACCCCACACACATCATTGACAAGGGATAAATGGACATTGAGGATGAATCCAAATTTTTAGAGCTCTTGGTGGTGATCGATGATTAGTAGGAGAAGACTCTATGTTGATTGACCTTCCCTATGGTATTTGTGTTAAGGTAGAACCAGAACGTGGAGAGAGTTCCTAGGAGTAGGAGATCTATATATTGGCTCACAATCTTGAGTTTGTTTACTAATTATTCTTTTCGAGGAAGAATATTTTGAACGGTGGAATATTTTAATGTCTTTTTTATCCCTTTTAAAACTTTTCAAAATTTCTATATATATTTCTAGAGCTGGGACCTAAGACGGAGTGTGGTTCCGGGGACCGATGTTCTTATAATTAATTTTATTAAAATAAAAATTATATTTTATATTATAAATGTTAATATTCCAATTTAATATTGGATAACTATTAAATAGATTATTGAATCTGACAGCTTAGACAATATTAGATTTTGGAATGTAGTTTTTATTATATGTGCAACATAAAATGGGCTTGGTTGTGTCATTTGGATCCCTCACTCATTGACGGTATATTTAGTATAATAATTTAACTACTTAATATAATTAATAGTTTCATTTAGACTAACTATAAATATTATAAATATATCATCATCTAAAACTATCCAGTGTCAGTCTCATTATCTTGGGAATTTTCCCAGAGCCCTATCCTTCATTCTGTTGGTGGATCTCCTTAAACGACAACAAAAGACTGAACAAAAGAACATCAAGTTATATCAAACACAATGTCTCCTCTCAATATTAGTTGGATGCATTCTTCATTAGCAATCGATTATTAATCGATGTGGGACATTTCATCTACTTTTTTACACCCTTTTTATTACATGGTTAATGAGATTCATCCTCTTTATGTTATTTTTATAATTACAGACCTTAAATGCACTATGGTATTGAAATATAAATTAATTATTATTGTTTATATAACATCAGTTTCTCCATTCAAGATTGATTTCCTAATAACACATTGTTTATATCCTTAACCAATTTTTTTAAAATTTTAATTCTCATTGCATCTCATATTCACTGGTTTCACCATAGGGTTATGATTGGATAATTTACTAGAGGTACCGATCTCGATCAGACCCATGTATTTTTGATAGAAAGATGAAACAAGAAGTTATTGATGAGAAATACATATATATAGTATTGTTGAACTTCATGGATTATCATTTTGGTGATTAAAGACAATGATATCAATTGTAGAATTGTAGTCGGTGTGTTAATTGAATAGTGGAATCCACAATGGAGAGTGGTGGTCATTTTCCAATGAATAATGGAAAATATCATTAGTTTTACAAAAATATCAATCAATTTCGGCTAGATATATGGTGGAATTAGAGTCATGGCCGATTATAGTTATGTGAGAGAGGTAGATCTGTAAAAAAACCGATCACATAACTACACATAGTGTTCAAGGGTGAACA
The DNA here is from genome assembly GCA_963277665.1 of Viscum album. Classification (NCBI taxonomy): domain Eukaryota; kingdom Viridiplantae; phylum Streptophyta; class Magnoliopsida; order Santalales; family Viscaceae; genus Viscum; species Viscum album. The sequence continues at coordinate 957,660,615 of OY728126.1, forward strand.
CACAGTTTATATACCGCTCAGTTGCGACAACTAGGGTTTATAAAAACATAATGATTAAGTGGTAATTATTCATCCTAAATTTTTTTTACCCCTTCCCAAATGGATAAAATATGATATGGTTCACAAATATGGGGATCCATGTTGAAGTATGCATAGAAGATCATATTGTGTACTCAAGTACAAGGAAATGAGGTCTGGTGCATGGAAACATCCACCAAACATACCTAGGTTCGGTTTTACATGACACATCATGCAGTGCATCTAAATATAATGAAATGCTACATGGACTAAGAAATGTGTACTATACATTGACATGAAAAGGCAATGATGTGGGGCCACATGTTGTATGGGTACCCTCACACACTGTGTACGTGTTGGTTCCTTTTCAAGAAACATTAATGTTCCTTATGTCCTTCATTCATACTCGGGTTTTGGCATAGTAGTAAAATTTCCATAGTGTGTTTTCATATAGAATTCAATCCTGACCTCAGTTAAGAATTTTAAGATATGTTGTGTATTGTTTCGTTCATGATGATCTAGGGTGAGTCTTGATGATGGAAATGAACTTGTAAGATTTGGAGAGACTTATTCTTAGTGGCACTCTCCGGATGTGTTGGGAAATTGGACCACATTGTATTTCAAGCAGTTCCCTAGTGTTTTGTTAGGCATTGGTTCCTGGATTCCGCTTGAGTGGAACCCTACAATTGAAATTTTAGTGGGTATTTGACATCTTTTGACTGCTACACTCTAGGTGATCTAGATAGTGTTTCCTCTACTTCTTCTGAGTGGTACTTTCTAGGTGAGCTGAGCGATCTATCTTTGATGTCTTCCGAGTGGTACCGTTAAGTGGATGTGGTAAGTAGGTCCTCGAGTTATTCTATGGAGAAACCTCCTATTTTACAAGGGCATGGGTTAATGCCTTTGATTTTTTCCAACATGGTTATGTAGCATTATGTTGGTACATCGATAGACTTGTATAGTTACTTCTGGGAATACATGTTGGATGTTGGCCATCATTAGTGGACTTTTGGAGTTGTTGGTTATTATTCTTATTGTGAGGAGATGTGTGTTTTATTTTCTATTACTCTATTATTCAGGATTAATCTACAGAGAATATATATATATTATTATTATTCTATATCCAAACATAGTAATTGGTTACTCTTCATCATGGAAAGGTGAAAACGTGTGAGGTATGCCACGAGATTTCTATTTCTAGCTTATCGGGGTTGGATGAGTCTTATATAGTAGTATTTGTTGTGAAGGCTCAGTAATTAATTCACCAATTCATTATTTGTATCCCCTTATGATTGTATGAGTTTACTTTCACTCATGGTTGGTTTATTACGTACTCATTCACTATAGCATGTTCTATCTATTGTATTTCATTCCTTTTGTATAACTTATTGATCCCCATTCAGCAATCAGGGTGTCCTACTATGTATATATTCACTAACCCATGTATGGTATATTCTCACATGTGTCATGACTTATGTAGATAACATATAGGTTGACCACGAATTTAGATGAGATTAGGGTTACTGGGTTCTCGAACCGCATATGGTGGTCATAGATTTGGATTCTAGCGTGGTGCTCTCTTTCACATGTTTTTTTCGGTTCTATCTTGTAAGGAAATAATTCTGGTTGGGAATGTGTTTTCCCCATTTCTTTACCATTTACAAGACCATAACATCATAATTTATAGAGGTTCATTCATAATTTTTCAACATTATTGCAGTGATATATTGTTTCCTTATTTACCTCTATATATTTTTATTGAAGTGGTTGTGTTTGTGTCATCATATACTTAGTGAATAGACTCACTAACATAGTTTTGCCTCCCTAATAGTTCACCTCCATTGTAGTGTGGGGGCATGCTTGGGGTAATTGTGGATTGATCCCCAACATGGGATAGGGCGTGACATATCATCCATAAATATCTAACATACTAACCACCATGATATATAATCAAAAATATCAATCCATATGTTCTCCCCCTAAAATACACTTTTTGGTCATTATACATCTTCATACTACTAGAATTAATGGGGAATGAAAAGCATTTATACACCTATGACATCTCATTTTCAATATTTTTAATTTAATAGATGAAAAATATTTTCCTAAATAATAACCTTCCATCATTGTCAAGGTTAAACTCAAGAACATTTCAAACCACCTTCTACAACACTGCATATTTCTTATATACTTATTTAATCATTACATGGATATATAGTTGATCTATGATTTGATTAATATATGATTCCCCTTATTCTATCATGCTTAAATTATTTATCTTGTTCAAATCTAGAAAAATTGAATATTTTGAGACACTCATCATAGATAAGCTATCATGATCCTTCTGACTCAAAACATTTTCTACCTTGTTTTCTATACCATTTTTGGTAATGTATTGATTTATCATAATCATTAACAAATTCATATTATATTATATGGATCATATGAAAAAAAATCAGGGAGAATATATACTTTAAACTATTATGATCATAACATATATCACACATTTATCAAGAAGGATTATTCCTATATATATTAAATTCCAAACATTACATTAATAACTCATTAGCATGAGTTGGTTAATTTTTCTATGGGGCCATCAATTTATTTGAGGCATATGTTATCACCATTTAAATTTTCATGTTAATGAGTCTATTCCGAAACTTATATGCGTCATTATAAATGAAAAAATCATATCAACTACAAGGTAATGTAAGAATAATTTCACTTACTAAACATTTCTTCAATTCCATGGAATTTTCCTCACATTCATTTATCTAGTATAACATGGATCACTATTGGGTTAACATTGTTAATGTATTATATGTTCATGTTAAATTCTCAAAAACCAATCAATAATATCCACACATTCCATGAAAAATATAGATCTCAGTCACGATGTTTGTTTTTGGATAATTTTTAATAAATTCAATCGTTGATGGACCAATTGATACACACTTAAGATAAATTATATGACCAAAAAATTAAACATTATTTATCCTATATTTCACAGGATGAAATTTTTTCAGAAAACATATCCTTCATTAGAATCTTCATTACAATCATGTAGTGTTCTCCATGTTTTTAGTTTACCTTTCAATAGATAAGAACATAATCTATATTGACTACCACAAATAGATAATGGAAATAATTAAAGACTCTATTTAGTAAATCAATGATTGGAGTTAGGTAATTAGTATGACCAAATGGAATCAATATTCATTAATTGGGTCAATAACATGTACAAAATGTTATGATGGTTATAACAACCTTCATGGACATCAATTGGAGATATCCATATGGAATTTCATCCTTTACAAAGTATTTAACATCATATAGTGGATAAAACATGTCCTAAATACTGTATAAAATATAATTGTTCTAGATTTTAATCTTATTTAGATTCCATTAATCAATATAGAATCACATCATTCTATATTTCTTCTTAAAAAACAATAGGTGGACCCAAAGGTGGCACAATATTATTATTATAACCATTTTCATGATTCTCCTAGATTTTATTCTTCAATTTTTGAAACCATATTAGGGCAATTATATATAGATTCTTTGAAATAGGTATATCACTACGCATGAGTTCTATTGAGAACTCAACTTCATGATTTGGTTAATGTCAATGAATCTCTTTATAAAATTCATAATAATGATTTTTTGGAATACACATGTGATCATTGTTGAGTTTCTCCACAACCATATGAAAAAATAACCCATATTTAATAGGTATCATGACATATATAATGGATTTAATTTCCAATATAATTAAATAGTAATATTTACACTACCTAAAAATAATAGTTCTACTTGGAATATCTAATGTGATTTCCCTTCCATGAATTTTTAAGTGGGACTTATGTACAAAATGACAATAAAATACTTTGATAACATAAAATCCAACTAGATAGAGAATAAAATTATTTTCTAGAATCAAATTCCAACATAATGTGATTGAAGAAGAGTCAGTGACAATATATGATATCTTCATACATTTAATGGGTTTCACTGCTAAAGGAAAAAATCATTATGGATAAGAATTTACATTCACAAATATAATTAAATTTATTTGGATATTTGTTAAAATAAAATAAAATAACAATCTTTGATAATTATTCCTACATAACATCAAACAACTTCGGTGTTTTATCATCAATCCTTTAGTAAAAACAAAATGGTATGCATGACTCTATTTTATCATTGATCGGAGTGATAAATAAATTATGTGATGTATAAATCAAGAGACATTACTTCCAATTTATTAAAACATAAGTTTAACCATGGGTATTCATGGCCATCATATATTCAAATCCTTCATGATTATTCCTAAAGATTTTGTGAATTTCCAAAACATATACCTCTGGAGTGTTAAAACAGGGGTGTATACTGAACTACAGTCATGCACTAGGTGAGGATCATGAAAAATCACAATGGTCTCTTTTTCATATTTCTTACCCCAAGGTACAACTATTCCAGATCCAAATTCACATTTTTCATGTATATTGGGATGTAATTTCGTGGAATCAACTCTCTATGCCGTTTTAAAAAATTCTAAATAATCTCCTAAAATTATAATTATCCATAGATATCTCAGTAATGTTATCCAAACATAATTTAAAAAGGATAACTAATAAATTTTGTGATTACATCTATAGCTATCCAAAATAATCATTCATATATATCCCATCCAAATAGATGAGTATTCATTTCACAACATAAATATCCATTCTAGAATCAATTAGGTAAACTTCCTATAGAAACATGGGAACATACAAAATTAGTTCCAATGTGAACTAAATAATCTCTTACAAGGTACATCAGTTCAGCAACCTTTCTAATATATATCATACATGATTCCATTCTTCAAAAACTAGTGAAATGAAACATTAGAAATGGAGATATTAGATTCATGGTTGTGGTAATCATGTGAGATATCAATATAATATGACAATAATTGTATTGAAAAGTGAAAATACCATTACAAAACTGTACACTACATATCATATATCAAAAACATGGGTCATGGAATAAATATTGGAAGTATTTACAACATAAATCCTAAATGAATCAATTGTTTTGTAGAATACACATAAGTATAACATATAATTTCTTTCATATTAAGGTCCTACTATCAAACCTATCATATCTTATTGGGTTTAAACACCCCAGAAGACCCTGATAGGTGAATGGTAAATTAAGATGTTATCTTTTTATATTCATGTGATGAGTCATGTTCTCACATTCATAGAAACATGTAAAACATTTTTGGTAGAGTTGTGAAGTTAGGAAAAATTAAAATATAGAGAGAAAGCACAACCTCTTTACTCTTTTAACCACTAAGGGATTGTCTAAGGATAATAAAACAAAAATGTGTTAGTAGTATCTAAATCCACTAACCATTCATAATTATTTTTTTCTATCAAATATAATACATATCCACAATGTTCATTGAATATTACCTTTACATGAATTATGAATATCGCATTTCCTCCCTTATAACCCTACCATAGACATCCCATATCTCTCTAGCTTGGGTGAAGAATTACTAATATTAAATAATTTTAGGTTACATCTTTATATTTGATTTTTTGTCTTTTCAAATTATTATACAAAGACTCTATTTGAATGGTATTCAAAAATTAATGAACATGAGTTCACTATTATTGTAATATATATGTTCTAAAATACTATTCATGAAGGTCCAATCCTATGCGAAAATAGCTTTTTGTTTTAATGGAATACGAGAATTCACAAATCCACAAACACTCACAAATCTAACATACCTCATTACGATCTAATTATTCATGAAGATAACATCCTATACGAAGCTCTTAGACTTCATAGAACACTAGGTCTTCATGAAACTCACAATCTATATGATAAAATACTTTTCTAAAAATCCTTAGCATCAGTTGTTATGTAATGGGTATAGCCATGATGATGAAGCTCAAAATGAATTTCTGATTTGTGAAGCTCCAAGACTTTGTGAAATTAGAGAAATTCTGTGTTATCACGTATTATCTTCATTAATTCCAATGAGGGTTGGTTTTCTATTTATATAATTATCCCTTCCAAAATATCCCTAGATCAAATATTCATTTTTTAGTCCTCAAAAATCATGCTTATAAATCACATTCATTCATGAAGATCATGTGAAACTTATCCCATTCATGAAGCCCCTCATAATCACGTAAAACAACAACATACCTCACACATTTATCATGATTGATAACTTTGTGAAATATTATGCTTTCATGAATTTCCACATCTTTGTGAAATTTCTAATTAACATAAAATCCATGCCTTTACTGTATTTTTTATTAGACATCCCTTGAAGAAAAACATTCACATTTCATTCAAATTTTTCTGATTTGGTGATCAAAAATTTTGTAAAAAACTATGAAGAAACTATATCTTCAACAATTAATCCATCAACAACATAATATCTCTTTCCTTGAAAATTCACAGATCAAATATAGACCGGATTAACACAACACACTTCACTTCTAGCTGTCAAAATACATGGTTCCAAAAAGTCCCATATTTATGTTTTTATCAATCTATACATAAAAACAATAAATCAAAAACATCAGTCAGAAAACCTGATTGGATGGAGATATCTCATCCATAACTCTATGACTACATTAGAAAATATTAGTGTAATAAACAACTGTGAAAGAATAGAATTTCCTGCGGCCATAGGCAACCAGTCAATCTGAAAAATCATTACGTAAAAATTATAATTAAATCAAGAAATTCAACATTACAATTATGTCCCCCTTTTTATATAGACCCCATAAACAAGTATGTCATGTTTTAGTGCCAAAAAATAGTCCTTTATCATACCACTCTAATATAATGATGTCACTTCCACATATAGAATAAAATAGTTGACAGAAATGGCAGAGGGGACCAAACATCACTTCCACATGAAATAGGAGGTGGATAAATATTGAGTTTCAAAAGATTTTGGTTAAACATTGGAAATTTAAAGGGAATAATTATGATGTTTTATACTAGGTCATTACTTCAAATATGATTCATTTTAATCACACCATATTCAACATTATCTTTGATAATGTGACATCTATTGTCAATATGTTTGTATGATTGTGTTCAACTGGATTAATCATAAATTCAATGAAGCTTTTATATTCACAATGAATCACCATCAGATGTTTTATCTTTTCACTATAATCAATCAACTTGTCTCTCATCCATAATAGCTCAGTGCAAGCCTTTATTGAAGATATATATTATGCTTCAGTTGTACTAAGAGAAGATCTTTCTTGTTTCTTTCTAATCCAGCTTAAATTTTTTTGTCCAAATAAATATTATAAACCTTTTATGGACATTCTATTCACCAAAAAACTTTCCCACTCATCATAAATAAATGTTGATAATTCATTATCTCTTCCTATGATAAATTATATGTCAAAATTTAGAATAACATAAATATATATTAAAATTCATTTAACTACTTCTTGATTCTCTTCATTTGGATTATTTTGAATAAAAACTACTAATTATATTGTATATTCATTTTGAATAATAGAATAATTCATTTATAATATCATTATAATGATATTACTATAAACATTGGGATCCATTATTTTCTCATCTTCATGATTCCAATTCTTTTCCCAACCACATTCAATGTTGATATTGTTTTTATATCATGCTTGTTGAATTTATTCATAAAATCTCATTGATATTTTTACAAATATATTAATGTATAATCTTTATTTTGAACCACCTTAAATCGAAAATGTTTTTGATTTCACTAATTATTGACATTTGAAATATTAATTTCATTTTATTTTCTATTTCATCCATTGATCCATAACTTTTCCCATACAAAATAATATCATTAACATACACAAAAACAAAAAAATTGATATTTATAATAATTTTTTACAAAAAGATTTTGTTCAATGCTTCCTATTTTAAATTATAGTTATTCATATAAGTATCTGGTCAAGAATACAATCCCATGGTTCCTGCATTAAGCTACAAATATTCATAGTTATTCTAAAAACAATCATCCCATAATTTCCATTCATAAATACCACATGTTGTTCAATGATAGATTGTTCCTCAATAAAACGATTTAAAAATTCTACTTTAACAACCATCTGATAAACAATGAACCCTATAAGAATATCCATGCAAAGAAAGATCCTTATCGACTCCAGTCTTTCCCCTAGACAAAATATTTCTTCAGCATCAATGCCTTCATTCTATGTAGAGTATTTACACACCAAGCATTATTTTTTTAAGATCACATTTACATGCTCGTAAAATTTATTTATAGTGATCCAATTTCATATAATGATATTTACATTTTAGGGTCACTTATCAATGTACCATTTTCAATTCCTTTCAATATAATCAAGATCTTCACTAATTAAATTAAACCAAGATTCAATGTTTATGGATTTTTCAAATGTGGTTGGTTCCCTAATTGCAAGGCAGGTAAAAAAGTATTGCATTACTAATTTTTCTTTTCTATGTAGAAGTGATCAAATACCTAATGATTTTTGAAAGATAAATTTCTCTGTTTATACTTCACTTATGAGGTTTTGATGATGATAATCAATAATGGGTTCCTTTTATGATTTATCTTCTGAAAATCAACATTTTGGGAGTCCTGAATGTTTTCAAATCCATAGCCTAATTTTTCATTTTGATGTTTCACATTTCCACTTACTTATTCATATTCAATGAAATCAATAGATGAGTTCCTCAATGTATTTAGAGTTTTTCACTCAATAATGTTGAGACAATTTCTTCCCAAAGTATTTCTAATATGATTTTTTTTAAAAAAATTAGGTGTTACACATCATTCAATATCGAAAGACAATTTCATCATTTGTATTATCACCATGCATTCCAATACTTATTTTTTGTTTCCTATCAAACATTTACAACAAAATACATGAAAATACATAACAGAGTGATTCATTCCATAACATATATCAAATGGTGTCATGGATTCTTCAATACAACTACCAATTTAATTGGACTTTATATCACTACTTGATGAGCCTTCATCCATTAATGATAAAAAACAGAACTCTCAATCTATATAGGTAAATCTATATTTTTCACATTTTTTTAATATTTCCAATGAACCCAATTTTTTTTGAGGAGTTCCCACTAATTAAACCACATTCTTTTTTCAATTATTTTATTGGTCATTTTAAAAATCAATGGAAGTGTGTTCTAATATATTTTTAGATCATAGACTCTTCTTTGTGTTGCCAGTTTAATTATCAGTATTTTAACAATAACATTTCATGAAATCAAGAACATGTCATTTAATTTTCCTAACCATTACACAATACATTTTACTATAATAATAATTAAAAACAATGATGTACCTATAAATATATGATCCATCCATATTCCCAAGGCTACAAAACATTATGTGTGTGAGATCAAAAATATTAGATGCCTTTTTGTTCTTTGGGTGATATTAATTATCCACCATCTTTCCTCACATGAATTAATCCAACATATTTATTTTATCATGCATCAGATTGGGATTATTAACAACTATATTACACATATAATTGTATTCCATATTCTATTGATAAATTTCACCAAACCTCTTGTTCAAATTTTTTTTTTATATTTATTATTATTTATCAAATATTCTCTTCACTATCAAGCTAGTATAAAGCATCGTCTTTTATGAATCCTTTCCTGAGTTAATTAATATTTTTTTATTTTGATAGTGCTCTCCTTCTGAATAAATATTTCTACCCATCTCAATTCATATATATTACACACACTAATAAGATAGTGATGAAAATATTTTATATAGAGAACTTCAGTTTTCATTAACTCAACATTTTCTATTTATGTGCTTCCACTACATTTAATCATTAATGAACCCATGTTTCCAAAAATCACCAGTCCATCCACCACTTTATTATGTTTAAAGACCATTTTAACATTTTCAATCATTAGGGGTAATCATACACTATCAAGAATCCTAATGCTACTGTTCTTTCTTGCATTGAAGGTTGTTTCTACAAGATTTTGTTTCTCATATTGCTTCTTTTCATTATATGAGATACCTATTTCAGTGGTGTAAAAATATATTCCATCCAAAAACTATTTTATATTAATGGGTTCATCATACTCATATTATTTTTGTAGATGATAATACATATTTTTTTGGGTAACTCTACTTGGTTGACCAATATTGACATATATCTATGTTTTGTAGGTATTGTTCCTATATTTCTTCTTCCTATTAGAAATTGTTTTATAACCATAGTTCGAACTGTGAAAACAATATCCACTGAAACAATTTAACTGCATAATGATGGATATGATATCATTCTACTTTTTTTTTATTTCAAGGAACATCACCATTCAAGTATATTCATGCCTCATCGTAGAAAGACATGGAATGGATAAAAAAGTCATTTAATTTTAATTTCATATTGGGAAATGTCTTCTCACTTAAATTCCCCCACTTATTTCATTCTTCTATTAGGAAATTTGATTTCAGATACTCTCTCGATTATTGTTAAATATTTTTATCCATGTTTTCTATTTGGTTTAATAATTTATTTTTTAGGACAATTGTTACCTATGTGATATGTTCAACATTCCACTTAACTTGATTTTAGCTCAACCTATTTTCAGAATTTAATGTTTCTAAATCATACTTAATTAAATAGTTTCTCACACATGTGGATCTATAATAATTTAATTCCTTTTATACACCCTCAATCCCAAATTTATCTCTATATAATATCTTTACATTTTACTGTATTTCTAAAAAAAAATTCCTCTTTGTTTCAAATCGTTTTCATTTAGTTTTTAATTCCCTCATTAGATTAAAAACGTATTATTCATGTCTTTCAACAATCTCACCATTTTCCTCAAGTCTCAATGTATGGAAATTGATGACTTTTCTATACACATAAATCTTGTGATTACAATCCATGACAACTTATAATAACTCAAGAGTTGATAATTTTTCCTCATCTAGTCAATCTATCCAATCGATTTCCACTTCAAGATGATCAACATACTCTAATGACACATTCAGCGTGGATCTTGTATTTCTATTATTCTTTTTTGTATGTAAATATCATCAATATCACCATTAATCTCTAACTATATATAAAAAAACAATCAATATATTATAGTTTATTTTGTATGATCTGCCATTTCAACTCTAGTTCTCATGGATTCATTGATTTTATAATTAAATTATGGTTCTACATTAACTAAAAAATAAATATCATCTTGTTAATCATTAAAAAATAATCATTTTCTTGATATAATTATCCCTATGTTTATGTATCCTTTGTTGGGGATTATCTTCTATGTTTCATAAATGAGTTATTAATTTAATTAATCATATTAAAAATTAAAAAGGAATCGAGTGGTAATGTGTAGTTGTTTACTACTCAAAAAATCCATGTGATTCTTTCATTCAAATATCATTTTATCTCTCATAAATCATCTGGTAACAAGAAAAATAATGTAATCATTCACATCATATAAATAATCAAAACCTTTAGAAATGAATACATTTTCCATATATTTGAGATCAATTTCCATGCTTACATGAATTGATGCTTCTTCGAGTCTGGCACTCATTACATAATACACCATACTAATTAGTATATATTAAAGAGAAATATTATACAAATAACATTTCTCATGGTCTAATACATTTGGATTTCATACATTTGAAATCCTTATCAGGATTTAATTAACAATGTAAATATCATTAATTTCTCACTAATCACTTGTATAACACCAGAAACATCAATAATTATGTTAAAAATATATCTACATTTTAATATGGAATAATTTTTAGATCATTAAAATTATTATGAAAAACATGGTGCTTGGCCTCATTCAAATTCCTATCTCTTTTTTATATATTTCTTAGTGTTTCCCACTTTCACTTGGATAAAGTGTAACTCATCACCTTTAAATAAATTTGATCATATAGTTCTATAGTAATGCCATTATTTTCTATGGAATCTAAAAAAATATTTCCTATTTGTTCTAGCCATAGAAAGACCTATTGCATTAGTAAATTTAATCCCATCAGCTAGAAAAAAGAAGAATTTTATCAAAATGGATCATATATGTGATCTCATAATACTATTAAAAATTATTATGTTGGTTCCATAAATGTGGGGGACTCCACTAACATTCACAAGATTATTCATGAAAACAATATATTATATATTTAAAAGAAACAATATATTCACTATAACACCACATGAATGACCCTATAATAGTCTATGTGGGGGGGGTTTAATTATGGTGTCAATATTTTCTTTTAATGTGATATATATTGTTCCCAAATTTTTTTGAGAATTTGAAACCAATATGATGGGACAATGTTGTAATGATACATTAAAATTTAGAGATACAACAAATATTATTTACATGGTTCAAACCTTAGTTCTAGTATAAAGAGAATATTCCAACATTTTGTTTTATGTACCTAAATTCTATATATTTTACATGTTATTATTGAGAATAAATGATTATAGTCATTATATATTCTCTAGAGATACTACCATTACAATAATTAGAAATATTTCATTACATCCCTTGTAACACATCAATTGACTCCCCTATCCCACTACCATTAGTGAAAAATTAATTTGGTTAATGCCTTGGAGGTCATATAGGTATATTAGGCATTTATGTATTTTTCCCTAATTAGTATGAGACTCTGCCTGCACTATAGATCTAAAATAATGATTTAAAAATCATTATTCACTTAAACAATATGTTCAAAACTATTTTTCATAACACTCATATAATTTTTAAAACCACCTTAATGTTTCAATGAAACACAATAATTTTTAAACTCGTACACTATCATGAAGCTCCCGGCCTTCATAAATCATAACCCTTTGTGTAGATATCGACCGTCATGAAGATCCCACACATCATGAAATATTCATTCTATAAAAAACAACTACTCATCATGAAATATATATTTTTTAAAATCCATAGAATTAGTTGATACATAACCAGTCTTTTCCATGATTCTCAATCTCACAATGAATTTCTAATTCATTAATCTCTAATCATTCTCGAATTCATAGTTGTTTATCTATTTTATTATATCTATATGTCATTTTAAATGTTGGGTGGCCACATATATTATTGAAACACACCCTCGTGAAGGTCCTATGATCTGAACAAAAATTTTATGAACCCTTAAAATAAGGTTTCCAAATATCATCCATTCATGAATCTCCTATGAATATTATCTCATTCATAAAGCATCACATAATCCTGTATAATGTTCCCTTTCTATTGGACATTCAGGATATTCTAAACACTCCTGAAACAGGATTCCATCGTAAAGATTCATATATTCATAAATCATGTAATCTTTTCAAAATCCATGACATTGCCATATTTGTGATGAGACAATCCTGAAAAACATTTTTTTGTGAATATTTCCCTTTCCATGTTATTTTTAGATATAATGTTTTTAAAAACATTATTAACTGTTTCTTCATTAAAACTGAATCCATATCCACCATAATATCTCTTACCTTTCAAACTCCATGATCAACCATAGTGTGGATTAACCCAAAACAAGCTCCATTTCAATCATTGAAAATTCTGGGTTCCCATAGGGTTCACACCCAAAACATTTATATTATTCAAGGTTCAAACCTAATGATATCCTACATAGATGGGTTCACTCTCTAAACTGTGAAAATAGTCAATGTTCACTCAAAAGACTATAATAGTAGACAGAGTCCCTTAATTAATTGTGTTCAATCCCCATTCCAACCTTATTTATCTCTTGCTATATCAATAATTACTTAATTAATTGGAGGGATATATATGTCCCACCCTTCTATGTTTATTATATATCCATCCATTATAGGTTATAATGTAACCATATTCTTTGGATATAAAGAAACCAACTTCCATAGTTATAATGTAACGATTGTCCTGGCTTTAAAAAGGAACCATCCATCCAGAAGGAAAATTATACATATGTGTTCCAATGATCATATAACAATCATAATATATTATAAAATTAAAATCAAATGGGATTCACACATTTTTTATCAATATATAACACATGGATAATAAATAGATTTCATCACAATTTATTAAATCATCATAGTGTTACCCATTATACATGAATTGGTTTAAAAACGTCATTTTATCATATTAATAAACACCTAAATAATGAATTAATAAATTATCCTTGGATCATATACCCATTAAATATAATTTAAAAATAGAGGACGACATCATAGATGGGAAGTTATTTTGGAATATCATGTGGAGTATCCCTTTATGAAAATAGAATTTCTATTTTGAAATAACTAATTTAAAATATAAAAATTTCAAAAATATTAAATACATTATTTTCATTAAAAATAACTATGGAAACTTATAATTTTTATTTAAATCATTGAGGTATCGTGGAAAGGAATTTTTTTTTCATTTCATGCTTGTTAAAAAAAATATTCCATTCAAATTTTTTGTATGAAGTTGAATGTATTTTTATTTGGAAAGGAAAAAAATTTGAATTTGTTAAAAAAATTTATAAAATTGAAACATGTTTTATAATTTTTTTATACAATCATTAGATAATTGTAAATTATTTCCTTAAAAATTATTAAAAAACAGGGACATGGATGAAAAATTATTTTTAACCGATGTGGGAGAAAAAGATGGGTTTCCTCAATAAAATGTATTTTGGACTCTTGAGTACCTAATGAGTGGAATGTTTTTGCAGAAGAAATATCTTAATGAAATAACCCATGTATATTAAAACCCAAGATCTTCTTGAGAGATATATCACAATATTTCATCATTGGAAACATAATCATTAAAAATCCCGATAAACAATTATATTACAATATAAATCTTTTACCACTTTTGTATATTTATAATCATAATCCCTATGAATGTGAAAAATATAGATTTTTAAATCCCATAAAATTCATAATAATCATCATAAATAAAATTCTTTGGTAGTATAAGAACTAGAAAGATGAAACATGTGTACAATCTAGATGCTGTCTCACTGAAATAAAAGATACGAAAAAAATACCATACCTAAAGTATCTAATTTGTTAATAATCATTAAAAAATTGGTTATAATAAATATAGATATAATATAAATAGATAACATTACCTTAGTAATCTTTATCAAACCAATATGATTAACCTATACCCATTTTAGAAATTGTATATTAACAATTCCTTTTGAAATCTCTATCATGATGATAACTGCTTAATTTTTCAGGTATGTTATGGTTTGATAGTTTTGGTCCTTGAACATTATTCATAGTTAAATAATATAAATATTTTAATAATTATATAATTACAAAATATATTAATTATATATGAACTTATAATAATTTAAATTGCTTGATACCAAAAATGAATTGCATCATCCATGCATACTGTTTGACGTACATATGCACGAGTATCAATTCATTTATATCAATTTTGTAAATGAAAGAAGGGAGAATCTTAATTCACCATCATAGAATAATTTTTATATCATATATTTATTTATTTATTTCCTTATTACAATATAAATTATATTGAAATAAAAAAACACAACATCAGTTTATGAGGTGTAAGTCCTCTATTCACATGAGCGATGTTATTTTTTCCCAAAAGATTTCAAGGAGAGAATTTTGATGTAATTTTATAATTTAAAAAAAGTACATATATAATAAGTATTACATATATTTTCTTATTATATCAATATATTAGTATGTCATATGGGGTGATAGAAGAAAACTACATCTGTTCGTGAGGAGGTAGTCTGCCGTACTTTTGATCGATGATATTTTTTATCTTTTGATGTAAGAGGATATGAATATTTTTAATAATAATAAAATAATAAAATATAATGATATTTTTAATAATTGTTTTATTATATCAAAATCTTTTAACAATATGTGATATATTTTTAAGAAGAAATAGATTAAAAACACTAAGTTATATACAATATGTCTCCCCAGAAGAACCTATTTCAGTTTATAACTTAAAACTACATAGAAGGGTTTCATAACAACATTATTTCCTATATTAATTGTGTAGGTAATTAATTAAATTATTTCGGTAGGTATTGGAAAAATAAAAATACTATGGACTATGATGATGAGAGAAGACGATGTTTCCTTTTTTAAGTGTGGGAGAAGACATTATTGGAGTTTTTTAACTGAAAAAATTATTGATACAATTTAAACATTCCACAAGGATCCAAAATATATAATTCTATAATATTTTATGATATAAGGTCTACACATGTCTATAAAATATGAATTTAATAAGTTTTTGGTAAGTTATACTATAATCCTTTTAGTTTAACCCCTAGGTATACCCATGTTGGCCTCAACCGTGGTAATTATTTTTTTCTATTTTAAATTTTATTTATAAAAAAAATTATTTTGTAGTTATTATAAAAATTTAATTATTATGATTCCTAATATGAGATTCGTTTTACCAGATTCAATCCACATAAATATTTGCATTTAATGTAAAATTTAACCTACCGATTTGTTGGAAAAATAGTTTACCAAGAAAACATACTCATAAAAATAAATAGTTTTTATATCAAAATTCAACATGAAATTGATTAACATGTCCTATATTGAACTAATAATAACATAATTAAAATATGATTAAATTGAAAAGATTTATAAATCAAATAAAACTCATTATTTTATTTAACTGAAAAGGTAAATTTGAATAAAAATCAGTATTTTTTCATATTCATGAAAAATTTAAATATTTCATAACAAAATTCACACCAAGATAATATTTATAAATTTTTTTCAAATGAAATATATATTTTTTCCAATAATGTTTATAAAATTGGAAAAAATACATTGTTTATTTATTCCCAAAAAAATATAAGAATTTTTTAAATCAATAATTTCGAAAGCATACATAAGATTTACTATAAATTATGTAGATTTTATAAATATAATTTCATTATATATATTCATATAAAAAAATTCATTATGTGATTTTGATAATATTCATACAATCATTTTTAATGGCTAGGTTATAGGAGCCATATTTAAATAATAATATTAATTTTTAATCGGGGACTTTTAATACATATTGTTTCTTGTAAAACAATCTATCAATGAAATAAAAATTATATGATAACATTATATATTTCATTAAATATTTGGGTGTTAAATTCCTCTAGTCTGATAACTAGTTCCTTCCATTAGAACATACGTAAGTTGTGAACCCTATTTTTTATGTGGGGTACCTTTCAAAATCAAAATTTTTTATTTACAATGTTATAGTTATGTTAAATAATAATTTATAATAAATTCCACAATTACAATGATTTTTAAAATAAAATATGGTTAATAGAACTCCCATACATCATAATGAAAGTGAAAAAGGGAGAAAAAATCAATAATATAAATAAATATGTGGTTATGTACTATTGATACATTTAATATTTATATTGGACTATATTTTTATTTATTTTCCCAGAATAAATCATTAAGTATAATTTAATATGTTATGACATAAAATTCAGGGTATTTTACCATTTAAAAAAAATATTTTTCTTTTTTACTTCTTTTTAAACCCAAAGAAAAACACCCCACTGTTAGTTATTATTAAATTATCCAGAATGATAGTATTCTATACAAATATATTTTCATTTCCACCTCGATAAATTATTCTATTGTATATTGTGCCACTACTAAAAATAAGACTTTCAATGTGGGAGTGGCACCTAAAATCCCCCCCCCCCATGACAACATTGGGGTCTGTGCTAGCCCCACATTCTCTATATAGGATTCCATTTTAGTTTTAGGAAAAAATATTATCATTACATGTTCCCTATTACACTTTTTTTTATTTTCTTGGTTTTTAAAAACTTATCTTCAAACACAATTTGGATATTATAATACAAAGCATAGATGTATTTGGAGGTTTAATTGATTGATGGTATCATAAATATATTAACAACAACATTATGATCATAGTATAGAATATTATTCACATGACTCTATCGCTAATTCAATATAACAATATTCATCTATGGTATCTTCATTTAATCGTTAGTGATCAAGGTATACCATAATAATGTTGTAGAAAACGTAACACACTTTTAAATTCATGATAACCATGAAGAAAATCCACCGATATATTATTTGATGTATCATTATATAGATTTCCTCGAGTCTAAATTTCCATCCTTATAAAAAATTATATATTATACTAAATTATTTATATCACATATTATGGAAAACTTTTATCAATATATACCTCAAATTTATGACGATATACCTCTGATGAGGATCATTTCAAGGATTTTATAAGAATATAATCATAATACCATTAAAAGTAGAAATATCTAGTATTTTTCACACCATATAATAAATTATATTACAAACAAATTATAGGTAAGTAATTAAATAAATATTTATATAATGATAATATATTGATGGAATCTAAATCATTATGCACCTAAAAACTCCAAAATTCAGTACTGACTCATTTCATCTCACTCGTGTTCATACTTTTCAAAAACAATTCAATGTACCATTCCATAGATAGCAAATATTTTGATTATTTTTCTTAAGAGTAATCATTATACCATGAATCTAAGTGCAGTCTATAATGCCCATCATTTCAATATTTATGCTAATATCCTTATTTCTCCTAAGAAGCTTGTTTATATCTTTTATAATAACCTATATAGAGTCAACATAAAGAAATTATATAATTTAATGAAAGACTGCAAAATTTCGTGATGAAAAGGCATGGACCTGTACTCATTCACCAAAACACATTATTCAACATAAAGGAGTCACATTTCATAGATCAAAGCCTCAATTATAGTTTCAAATAATAAAAACATTTCATATGTTTACTTGTCAAAATTTATTTTCCATTGGCGTAAGGTCCCTCTAACATATCCTTATATATCTCATCTTAAATATCCACATGTATGAATATTGTGTTCAAATAAATTTTTTTACCTTCTGGTATAATATATGCCACCAATATAGAAAATCATCTATTAGAAGTATTTATTACCATTAGGGAGAAGATTTTAGTAAATTAAATTCATTTATATTGAATTAATCCCATCAAAACTATATATACTCTATAAAATGGTGGTGACCTTTGACCATTACCTTTGATTATATACACCAATTTATTTGAATGTGATTTCTTTAAAAGTGGTAACATTATCAAAATTGATTAATGTTTCTTGTGCATAGAATTTTTTTACTCTTCTATAGTCATTTTTCATTCAATTTTCTAGTTAATTAAAATTCATTCATTATAAAATTTTTGTTCATCCCCATTACTGATCATCACATACTGATGTGCTGACTATCTAAGAATAATATTTAATTCTCTTGAGTACCTTCTCAAATTTTCTTTTAGTTAAATATATTCTAAAATATAAAATGATAGATTCATCTTTCAGGGATTTAATGTGCAATCAATGTTATTATTCTCTCTTACACTATCAAGAATTGATGGTTATTATACTAGTTCCAAATAGGATAAAATTTATTCTGATTATGTAATCTCTATTATTTCTTAACTTTTAATATCTTCATTCATCAAATATTTATGAAATAAATTATATCTTTTTTAAATGATCCAAATTGTTATTGTATCCCATATTTGGAATGAAAAATCTTCATTATTGTATCATAAAATGATACATAACTTTTCCTTTTTATCTAACTTCTTTGTCTCATCTTTTGAGATATAAACATATTTTCTATATCCAAAAACTTGTAATTACTAGTATGAAACAATTTTTCCATTATAAAAAAATTATTTTATGTATTATTTTAGTTTATAATATACTGAAAGGTTGATATCACCATCTGTGATCCTCATTGCCTACCCAAAAACGTATTCTCATTTCATTTCAAATGATTGTTTATACCAAAATAACTCAAAAATTTATATGTTCAATCTCCCAGAAACACTATTATGTTGAAAAAAAATAAAGTACTGATTTTTATATCCTAATTAATAAACTATTGAAATATTATTAAAATGGACCATAGTCCACACCTCCATTATCTCCATGGACACACTTTAATCATCTTGTTATACATTTTTCTACCATCACATTAAACTACTCAAAAACATCCTATACATGATCATTTGTTTTCAAAGAAAAACCCGAAATTGTTCAAGATTTATATTTTAGGAAGGTCACAAAATAAATAGAACCTAAAATATGATGTGTGATAATAATGTTATCTTAATAATGTATTATATATAAAATCTTACCTTTTTGGAAGATAAATAACCATTTATGATGTTTTATGATGTTTTTCAATGATGAAATCAACGAAGGCATCCATATTTTGACCATTGACTCTCATAAAGAGATCATCACATGAGAGAACTTTCATTTTTACCTCACTCATGTGATCAAGAATTATTTTCACAATTATGTAGGGATTTTTTTTCTGTATTCATAAATTTTTCCTCTAAATGTTTTGGAATTTGAGTTTTAGATAATTCCATTAGAAATCACTATATATCAGATGTTGAGATTAAATTTTCCATCATTAAATAAATTGACGTATCGATCATCATGAATATTAATATATTATATCATATTTGATGATCATTTTAGGTATATTCATCCAATCATTAAATAATAATGTGCTTTTAATATTATTCTCAAGATAATATAAACTGATACAAGTAATTTTTGATAAACCGTTATTTCTCATATTTACATTTCAAAATATACTGAAAGTGTAATTTGAGAAGGAATCACTTTCAGGGGTTACAAAGTAAGATCCATTGGAATCAATTTCCATTTTCAAATTTTTCATTTCATAGTTGTCCTGATATATTTACTAGAGAATAATGATAATATTATTGACATCAGTAAATTATATACTTCTGGGTATTTCATTCTTTATTCCTTCTATTTTCCTTCATCATCTAACACACCTCGATGAATAATTAAGGATAACCATAAAGGTGGAAGTACATGTTGTGTAATTATTTTGGATTTTGATCTCTTTATTAAATGTTTTCGTTTTGGCCATTGGATTCTACCAATCTACTTATTCCCTAATATTTATACTTTAATTTTTTTCAGTAAAAATATTAATTGATTCTGGTGTACATCACTACTCTTGTCATTGATAATTCTTCATTAAAAATTCTATTATTCACTATTTACATGGTTACCATTGCATAATTACATTCATTATGAACATATAAAACTAGTGTTTCCCATGTATTTGGAAAGGAGATCAACATCATTTATACCATAAACTAATTTTCGAACTACCTTTTCAATGAATAAATCTAATTAAAAATAGTGTCATACATTCTCAAGTTCCCTATAAATTTCTTTTTATAAATATACATCAGGTTAAAAAGTTGACATATTGTGTATTTTTTATTTTTTCATGTTTCCCCTAGGTAAATATTTTCAAATCTTCCACATAAAATATAAGATAATGTTTTTTAAAAAATTATATAATATAATATTGTTTTCCCACTACATGTTTTGATCAACGCACATCCCCCTAAGAATAAAAAACCTATATCAATATGTGTCATACTAAAAAATATATTTTAACATTATTGGAACATGATGGATGTTTCCCAATCATGTAATAAAGTGAAAATAGATATTTTTAAAAGATTATTTTATATATATTTATTAAAAAAAGACTTTTTATTTTGGATTTCTAAATTGAATAAGTTAATATGGTAAGCTTTGTTTTGTTACATGTATATTACTACATTTGTTTAGTGAATATTTCCAAAAAATAATCAAAATAAACATATGTTTTCATAATGGTTGAAATTGTGGAAATGGGCTCCTAAATCATGAAAAACGAACTATGATTGACCATTTAATGGTAAAAATAATATCAGCTCTTGAGAATAAAATATGACATATCACTGAAATTTATCTTTGTAATTGTTTCTATAATAATCACCAAAAATTACAACCATTATGAATACTTTTTTCTTCTCCTGCCTCGGTACTATAGGACAAAAATATGACATAATGTTGTACCACCAATAGAGAGCACATTCTCAGGATGTTTCTTGAATTGAGATTGTCTCACATCAGTATTTAAAAATACATATAAAAATAAATAAACAATTACCACCTTGAATTTTCCATTAACTATAAAATATTATCCAATTGATTTTATCTTGATATGGGTTACTTTTCATGAACATTTTTTATGCAGTGAAAGTCCAATACATAAAAACAAGCATGAATATAAAATTAATAATTCACGAACATATGGATTTACATTGTTTTGTATTGTACCTATATCCATGGGATGCGTTGTGTTGGACCTTTATTTATTATCTTTATATAAATCATGAAATAAATTTTTAGGAGTTTATTTAATTTCATTCTATTTATTAGATATCGATTTAAATAAATGAAATAAAATTATCCATATGTAGTTTATCTACCTAAAAAGGGACACCCTATCAGACGTTTTACTTCAATAGTCAAAGATGAAATTATTCCATGGTAGCCTAGGTTATTTTCCACCTCAATTAATATTACACCCATAGCGGTTGTTAATGATTGAAATGCGACTCCTTAATTATGAGTGTTTGTGACACATCTTCGTTGACTTTTAGTATCAAGTGTAGTTCTCTTCATCCTATGATCTAGATAAACACACATCAATGTATACAATGGTTCCATTTGACCATGCGATATTGTAACTCATGTATGTTTTGGTAAACCATGGTTATCTTGAAGTCAATGTGTATCCCATGATCAAGGCATATGAGGTACAATAAGGGGAAATCAGTTATAAAATTCATAATGACTAGTAAACTCAAAAAAGAAAATAATTCTAATAATACAATATTTATTATTCAAATTTTAATCGGTAAAAAATATATTTTGAATCATTTTAACGATCAATAAAAAATTAAACTATTCATGTATTTAGTATAAATAATCTACCACATATCATACATTATTTTTTTTATCAAATCCATCATATCTCCCTCACAAATATCTTTATAAAAGTAATAATAATTTATTATTTGAGATACATAATTTCTTATTTATAAAAAACTAATATGGTAATAAATACTTGATAGTCTAATATACTAATTTGTTTTAATGATCACAAAATCATTAGGATATAAACAATACAACACTATGTTAATTTCATTCCAACATCATGTTCGTAATATATTTTTTTATTTTAAAGTGGGTCCCAATTCGTGTCCAGTGGAATATTTTTTATCTTCACTTTAATAATATAATATAAATTATTTTAAATTTATTAATGCGTAATTTAATATAGATAAATTTAACATATAATTGTACTGTAAAATCAAATAGGATATAAATTATAGAAATTTGATCAAAATTAAAAAAAATCTAATTTAAACATAAAGGATTTATGAAATCAATGTACCATTTTATTTTTTAAATAATCCAACACTAAAACCATTTTAAAAACACTATTAACTAATATAATAGTCCATATAATACATATTTTGGTGGAAATAAATATATATGAGGACCACACATAGTTGAATAAATAAATTTAGAGTTACAATCATCCTCAACAAGAAGAGATAAAGTTATAAGAGAATATTCAACTCCTATGGAAAAAACTCTACATCAATGATATAAAAGAAAAATGTTCCTATGATAAGAACATGGATTTTAAATAATAAATGAATCTTAAATTATGTATACAAAATAATGAAAAATCATGAGCTTTTTTAGATTAATAATTTATCTATGATTCAAGATATTTATTTTTTGACATTCAAATTAGTTCATGGAGATGCATATGAGTATTCAATTGAATAATAAATAATCTAAATATGTGGAAGTAAAAATGATCATATTTAATAAAAAAAATTTATGTTATGTGGAGAAAAAATTGATATGTTAATGAATTAAATAGAAATAAATGTGAATGTAGATTGATAATGAAAAAAAATAAAATGGATAAGATGTGATAATAAAATTTCACAAATCAGTGATGAAATGATAATGTAAAAATATGAAATATACATATATAAAACATAATATACCACCCATTTTGTATCATTAAATGATATATTATGGGAATTTAGAGGTAAAATATTAACATTTCTAGTAAAAAAATTAACAAATTCACATTAAAATCATTATTACCAAGAAAATCTAATAAATTACATCATAATATAAATTCATAGAAGTTTTCCAATAAAAATATAGACTTAATGAAATAGTTTTAATATCAAATAATAATTATTGTTCAATGGTATTTAAAAATAAATTATTTAAAATTTATAAAACAAATTAATTGTTTTAATCCTATCCAACATCGAGTACCTTTAGGAATGTATCTTTTTCTTTTAGTGAAATCATATATTCAACGTGATAAGGAATTTTTAGGAATTAAAAATTCTACAATTAAATATAATAAATTAATAAGTATTTCATTTCATGATCAATGAAATATAATTATTGACTGATTAAATATTTTTTATTAAAATTGTCAATTTTTTTCGTTGGAATATATTTTCTCTTTATCTATATAAAAAACATGAACATTTGAATTTATATTTAGAAGAACCTTATCCAAGACTTAATCAAAAGTGATTGAATTGAATAATTTGGATGCTAAATTTTCATATTATTGAAAAATTATAAATTTTACATCTTACTCAATAAGTTCATGTATATGAATAAAAGGGGAATCGATTAAAGAATAATTATTGGCAGGAAACATTTAGAGTTATTCAAAATATTTAAGGGGGATGATTTTTGGGATGTTAAAATAGAATATATCTGTGTTTTGAAGATAGAATTTATATTAAAATGATAGATTCCATAAAACACCCTTGTAAATTCATTGAGATAAATAAAATAAAAAGATAATGAACCTTATAAGTCATCATGTATTCTATATATCATAATTGATTTTTATAATTTTAGGTCTATTAAAAATTAGAAGTGTTTGGTTATATAATAAAAAATATGGTGGAAAAAAATTTATATCAAACAATTGAAATGGGAATAATTTCCAAATCAAATTTATTTACTGAGACTATATCCTTATAAAATTAAATTATAATCATTTATTTTTAATAATGTATGGAAAATCAGATTTGATTAGAAGTATGGATAATAGAGATATAACACTATTTAAAATCATATGTAACTTGTCATTATCACTATATCATCATAGTTTGGAGATGATAATTTGTATAGATATTATAATAAAATTTGGAAAAAACATTTGTTATGTGTTTTATAATATATTAATTAGAATTATTATATAATTTCACTTCAATGTTGCCTATCTAGTTCTATGTATTTTATTTAATAATGGATTGAATGAGTTTGATGGAGATTTGGTTGATTTTAGGAAAAATAAACATAAACAAGAAGTTTTGAAAGTTGGAAATTTTGTATGACTATATGCATCATTATTTGACATGTGATGATGATATACATAATAAATATCATTTCAATGTAA
The DNA here is from genome assembly GCA_963277665.1 of Viscum album. NCBI lineage: Eukaryota > Viridiplantae > Streptophyta > Magnoliopsida > Santalales > Viscaceae > Viscum > Viscum album. The sequence continues at coordinate 957,686,156 of OY728126.1, forward strand.
TTTCATGAAAGATTACCAATAGTTATAAGAATCATACAATTCCATGTAATTATTAATTAGATATTAAAAAGTATCATTCATTCTTATATAAAAATAAATTTATTTTTTTGTAATAATTAATAGTGAATGTCAATGTATTATTTCCCTCTTCTTACAAACTATTATACACTTTGTATACATTATACATGTTTTCAAAAACTTCTGTCTAGTTATAAATATGAATGTTTTTTTTCATTGAATGACTTTAAAACTATGTATATATCGTTATAAATCTATTTGAGAATTATAACATAGTAAAATTTATAAAGATCTGTGACAAAAAGTAGTTATGAGGGATTTTATTAAAATGTCAATGTAATTAATTAATCAGTCAACCAATTATGGGTATAGTCCATCCTTGGGTCATTCAAGAAAAATAAAAATAATTTTTTACTTATTTTATGTCATGATGAAGGTTGTTTCTATGGTATAACATGGAATTCCTTCATCACATCATTGAAAATTATGCATTTCATATGGAGGGCGTAAAAATAGAAGGATTTGTGTAATTATAAATATAAATGTAGCCATATTTTTTGGATCTTATTTATTTATGTTTATGAATTTGAAATATTATATTTTTATATTTGTGTGAGGGTTATAACTAATATGAAATATAAAATAGTGAGTTCACATATCAATTTTGAAAATTATATTCCCCTAATATAGTAAGAAACATTACTGGAAAAAATTAAGGAGAAAATATTTATAAATTAAGAAGAATGTATCTTCAGATGATATGGATAAATTTTATTATCTATGGATATATAGAAAAATGTGAAATAATTTTTATGAGTATAGTGGAAAGAATGGCATCCAAAATATAATCAGTATATTTTAGGTTCATTAATATGGGAATGAGAATATGGGAATAATTTTCTCTATAGGTTTGATTAATGGAATATTCTAATGTGTACATTAACAAAAACAATGTCAAGTTTACCAATACACCAAAAATGGTGTAAATAAAATCATATCATGTGGAAGAGGAATAGAATAGATATATGAGTATCGGTGAGGTTCCCATATTTTAGATTTTACTGTTATTTATTTTTTTCATGGTTGTAAACATGGAGGGGAACTATTCTAAATTCAGACCTTATAGTATTATAATGTTAGATTTATTTATAGATATATGTATTCACATTCCCAGGAATTCTCCTTGTTTTTTACATTTTTTGGAACCCAAAAAATATTATTTGTTTCTCTTTTATAGCTATTATCATTCTATATTATTTTAAGAGGATGAGATATGTATTTTCATTAAAAGAATAAAAATACCATCTTAAACAGATCTATTTTCAAATTTGATATACCTTGATTCCCCCTCCACAGTTGATATAGGATATGATTGTGACAAACACATTATATTAGAATAACAGTTCATAGTGAATGTTTTATCTCACTTAAAAATTAATGTAATAGTGTTAAAACAAAATAGAACCCCTATTTATCACTGAATCTATGTTTTGTTATATAAAAAACAAATTAGACATTACATTTAGTCATTAGGGATGGTGTATATATGGATGAAATGCATGAAATATATACAAGTAGGGATTTCAAAGAATTATAGGAGAGAGGTCACCAAGAGATGGATGTTTATTTTAATGAAATCAGTGTATTCTGCAGAGAATTTTCCAACCATATCTAAATAAATGTTATGTTAATCAAATCCACTCATGTTATATTCCAAAATCAACTCAATACATATAAATATTATTTAATATTTTAGAAGAAAAGATGATGGTGTTTTATAAAATATATAATAGTTTTTGGATGAGCCAAAATGATTTAGAATATACAGTTTTTGATCTTTTAAAAAAAGATTAAAAATAAATTCTTTGACATGGATAGGCCTTCAATGAAATCAATATTTTCATATAATCTAATAAAGATGAACTACATGCTTCAATTCACATTTTTTTCGAATAAGGTACAAGAAAAAATGGACTTTTGTTGGATATACATTATAGTAAAAATGTGGCATCTGAAATTTGGAAAATGAAAATGATTGTGTTACAAAAGAAAATTCATCATAGATAACATAAAAATATATGAAAATACGGTATTTAAAGGAGGAACTCAATGACGATTGATTTGACCAGAATATTTCACTCGTGTTATCAACACTCAAAAGATAAAAAGAAATATTAAGGGGTTGATACCACTAACTTGTTTTAAATGATTACATGTTTTGATTATTTAAATTATGTGTCCCATGATATTTATAGATGATAATGATGAATGATAACAATTTAAGAAATTATTCAAATGAATGATCGCAAAGAGAAAAATATATCAATTATTATCTATGAAGAATTACATTCATTCATTGAGGATCATAGCTCTAATGACGAATATGTAGAGGAGATTGAGAATAATGGAGACCATGGTGACGAATATACAACATTTTTTTAGAAAAATATAATATAGAGAATAATGTTGGAGAAGGTTCTAGAATTCAGGGATGATATTATCCTCATATTGAACAAAAGAATTTTCATGAATAAATATATATTTCAATATCTAATATGATGAAGTTAAATTTTGACATGATACACTCAAAAAATTATATCCAATAAAAATAAGATGATAATTCTGAGTTTAAAGATGAAATAGAAAAGATCCTATTTGAAAATTCTAGATCCTCCAAAAATTATGTTATGATAACTTCCAATATTGATGAATATTCCAACATAATTGAATTTATGATCAATATTTTGAGTTAATGATTTAAAATAATAATGAAACATTAAGGGTATATCATTATTTTGCAACTAATGTCTAATGATTAAAAAAACTCTTGACAAATAGTTTATTAGAATGGATTTTAAAAATATTAACCTTTACTGAGAGTAAGGTTGTTCTCAAGATGTCCATTGATGAATTTTTTACTATATCATGATTGAAGTCATGTAATGTCAATGAAAAATAATAATTAAAATTAGAAAAAAATTATCGAAATGGTTTTTGATAGAAAATATCATGGACAAAAACCCAAAAATAATATTGAGTTTAACATCTCTCAAACACTACACTTGATGTAGAAAAGTGTAAAAAAACCTATAAGATAATGATATATATATATATATGAGAAATAAAAATTATTTTCTTTTCAAAGAAATAATATTTTTAAGGAGGATGAACAAGGGAAGATATTAGAAGGAAAAGTTTGACGGATGATCCCAGGGGAAAAAAATAATTTGGAATATGGTGTAACTTCCCAACCCTAGTTACCAAGAGTCTATGCTTTATTTTAAAACATTGGCATGATTACAAGGAAACATGTCTCGAAGGATTGATCAGTTTAGATGTCTTGGAATGTAGAAAAAATATATGAACGTTACATTATAATTTATAAAATAAAATACAACTAAAATAATCCATTTTGAATGCCATTATTCCATTTTTTCACTAGCTTAACCCTCCATATCAATCATAATACACTTCATCGCATCCTGGAAAAAATAAATCATAAGAAAGGAGTGAGCTCAGATGCTCCATAAGGAGAACAATATAGCAGAAACTATCATAAATAAGAATAAACATTTAAGTCATTGTATAATACTAAAACACAAGCCTCTTAAAAATAAACATCACCATAACATGGAGAAGATTAATAAAAAATTCCATTTAATTATTCACATGGATATTCTAGTAGTCGAATAATCAAATTTAATATCAATAGATAATTTCATAATGATGGAATGCATAATTCTGGACATCATAACCACATAGTCAAGGCCTTATTCCATGACTACAAATATAAATTTGGTCAAGGTCTTATACCAATACCATAATTTTTCTCATGCGACCGACTGATTCTTTGAGGAACTATGGCAGTCTCTACAGATCACATACTATGTCCAATATATTTCGCATATGAATTTATTGAATCATATCATAAACATTCAAATTAAAACTATAATTTAAAGTGTCAATAATTTACCCATAAACCACGAATGCTATAAAAATAGAACATTCAAATTCAAACATATCATAACTCAATAAATACAATATGTAAGATTATGTTATAATAAATCAACATCAATCATGAATAACTTCCACTAAAGGATGTGGACATAGTTGAAAAAGATCAGTAAATCTCTTTGAGAGAAATATCCTTTTTTGTTAAATCATTCTAAAGTCACACATTAATAAATAATGTTTTTTAAAAGTAAATTTTTAATCAATTTTTCCCATACCACATTAAATATTTTCAGATGAATTAACATTTTAAAACATTCATGTCCATATAAATAAATCCTTAAAATTAATTTTAAAATGTTGACATTAATTAAAAATATATGAAAAAATGCATCATTAAAACATTTAAAATGCTGATCTTTCTAAATATTACCTTCAATAAAACCTTAAAATATTCATTTTGAAAACATTTTTATGAAACATGGAAATTGATGGTAAATGATTCCAATAATTACATACACATAAACAGTCTCTAGTAATAATGAGATAGAGGATTTAACAATTACCTAGTACATTCCTTTAGACCAGGGTAGGTCTAACCTCCTATATAATGACAATATTTTGTTATTAAATTACACAAGAACAATTTTAATATTTATGATATCATATATGATTCATTTATTACTTTATAAAACCCATATATAATAATTTCCATGTTATAGTAACATTTTGGGTAATAATATTTTTCTTTATCTTTCGTGTTTTAACCTGTTATTCATGATCATGGAACATATATCATTATTTAAATTCTTACAGAATATAAAACATGATATATATATCATATATCATTAAAATATAATAATTCATAATTGATAGTTATGTGAAATGGAAACATCGTTCATGGATATGGTAGTTCGTATGTACGCATGAACATTGTTTTTGGTTTCTTAATGTATAGTGTTGAAGTAAGTAAAAAATATATATTTATGAACATAAATATATATTTTTCAGAAGATATATTATTTCATAAACCTCATAATTAATCAAGGTATTTATTTTTATAAAAATTCATGAAGGGTGATCATTGAAGATTAATGTCATCGAATTGTGGAGACAGTAAGCCGTACAAAATCACGAGCGATAATATCATTCAATTGATGGTGAAATGGTGATTAATTAGGTGGTATATCACATAAAAGTAATAATTACTCAGTTATATCTCTTATTTATGTAAATATCACTCATTATTATACTCATCAAAATAATGTAGTGTTGAATAAAAAACTACACCACGATGTGGAGATGGTATGTCTTACATACGCATGTATGGTGCAGTTGTCATTTATATGATGGATAGAATATTGAATATTTTGTACCATATTTATAATAACATCATTTCATTGATAGGGTACTAGATTTTTTATTTTTTATTTGGATACAAAAATTAAATATAAAGTGGATGTTTAAAAGAACATTGAAAGAGGTGATGAAATAATTGCATCTTTTTCGGGTGTTTTTCATTTTTATATGAAAACAAATGAGCTATATGTTGGAATTAGGATCCATTTAAGGCATCTAGGATGAATTGGGGATTTTTGGGAGATTATTGGAGCAGGTTTTGGCTGATCTAAATGGCACTGGATGTGTGAAACTAATATAAGAGGGTGTACCCTTTTATAAGATAGGTGAGAGTCACTTTAGGAAAAGCATGAAATATTATTTTGTAATAAAATCATTTTCAGTTTATAATGGATCCAAATGGATTTATTATGTTGATAAGGTGGTAATGAGTCTAAATATTTTTATCCAATAGGTTTTAGACAAGTTTATGTCAAGTATATTGACCTTTTCATTTATATTTAACCATTAGTTAAATAGTTTAACTTTCACCATGTCTTCTTGTATTATTATAGTAAATGGTTAATAAACATACTATAAAATTCCCAAATAATATCATGAAGTAAACAAATAACATATCTATAATTATATATGACCTTTAGCCTATCCATAATTTTTTATTATTATTATAACATTTATTAATAGAGTATTCGTTTTAAAAAATCATTTATTTCAATTTTGACACAATCTAGTAATTGATTTTTTTAAAATCATAACAACATGATGAATTCAAGAAAACAAATTTAATCATCCCTAAAATTTCATATATACCTGGAAAATTGGTGGATGTCTTCAAATAATTCAATTTAAAATTATTTTATTATTTATAATATCAATTATTTTAATATTTCATTAATAATGAAATAACAACATCATCTTTGCGTTATAAATAAAATAAATTATTTGATGTTTAACAATAATAAATAAACTACCATGATATATGAAATATTTTGATTTTTCTAATGATTATTTATTTTATATTTTATCTTATCTGTAACCCTATATTAAAAATGGTTTTGTTATTAAACCATCAATTTTACACTTTTAATTATTCTTTAAAAAAATTATTATAAATGCCCTAATCTATCCCAAATGTGTCAAAAGGATCTTCAATATTCCTACGGATTATTTTGTTATAAATACACATATCTAATAAAATTATGAATTGTGGTGTGGTAAATTTAATATTATTTTTACATTTAATTACCTTATTTAATTTTATCTGTGGTAAATAAAATTCAAAGGATACTATTCCCCAAAATATTTTTACCACGTATTGACCAAAAATTAACATACTATTGTCAATAATATATCTTGTATTTTTGAAATTCAATTCACAAAAGTGGTAAAATTATGTTTTAGGAAAATTTGCAAAAGTGCCAAGAAGGTGGGTCAATGATGTTAAAAAATTAATAAAATTTTATACGTGTAATCTTATTAAAAAATGACTCCAATGAATTAAATTAGACTAATATATGTAATATGAATATTTTATTATTTTAAGATAACATTTTAATTAAAAATATTTATATAAATGAAAATTTTGGTTTTTATCTATTGTTGGACTAATCTGTTTTGATAATCCCAAATCACGTATCATTTATGCATCTAGCTTCTCATATAGGATAATCATTTATGTTAAAAATATGTTTATATCAAAGTGAATAGAATTTAATTTTAATCTCACTGCTCTTTTGTTTAAGCTCACAGTGCAATATTTCTCTCTGTGCAAAGTTCACTAATGCAATGGTCACCGATGCAAAGGTCACCGATGCAAAGGTTACCGATGCAATGGTCACCGATGCAAAGGACTCTGATGCAAAGGTCAATGATTCAAAGTCACCGATGTAATGGACCCCGATGGAATGTTCACTAATGTAATGGTCATCGAGGCGAAGTTCACTAATGCAATGGTCATCGATCCAATTGGCATAGATACAAAGGTCACCGATGAAGGTTACAGTTGAGGGCTATTGATGAAGGTTACCAATGGAAGGTCACTATTTAAGGTTTCATGTGTGCATCTACTATTGAAACCTATCATTGTAAAGGCTACCATTTCCAGTCTACCGATTCTTACCCTTTAATACATTGTCAAATTCTTAAGAGTACTCTAACAGTCAGAATTGATAAATTAAATGCCTCTGACACTAAATAATGATGATTTTAGAAAAATCAAGAGACCGTATCTTGACAATACGTGGTACAAGAATTATTTCACATGATTTACTTAATCTTATTGTCGAACCCCAAAAATTGAAGGGAAGACCGAGGAAGAAAATAATATAAGGTATGCATGGGGATAAACAAGAAGAAAAAGTCATGAAGTTAAAAAAGTCGAATCCTTGAGAAAAACCTACTAAATATCAAGGAAGAATCATTCGAGCACATTAACTAGGAACCCCAAGAACTTCAAGAATATCATTTCAGGAAAACAATTTTAGGCTGCCTTTTTTGTCTTAATCAACTCGAGAAGCAGAATGCACAATTTTATGAAAGCTAAATCTTGGAGTTGTGACACTCTATTTTGCAGACAAATTCCATAGAAAGACTCAAAGTTCACATTCTTTACTTCAAAGAGTGATGAGATGAAATTCAAACACATATAGCCTTCTCAACTCAATCTGATAATATTTTCCCTATTGTGGTTCTTCCTTTTAAATTTCAAAGAAGTGTGTCTATATCCATCACACACTGTCTCTTGTGCTTTACTAGATGATATTGATTATCCTTAAATCAAAATTCACTTACCTTTTTCCCATATTTTACTATGTAAGAGACTGTGCATGGTCTGTGTTGTATGTTTTTTCAACAAAGAATTGTGGTAGAGGGTGTGAACAATGGACAATTTGTGAAAACTATTTTAAACCCAATACATGCTATGTATCTTGTTTATTTATAATATAGACTACATGGTGCCAGGTTATCACCAAGAGGAGTGTATTAAATCACTTCTTGAGACCGAACCTCTTATTTAACTCCACTGTGCTCCGTATTTTTAGTTTCACTCGGTTTTATAAATTTTCTGCTGCTTATAGTTTCTAAAAGGTAAAACTGTTTTTCATTTACTTTGATTGTTAGTTTTGGTTAGTGTGTGAATGTGTTTAGTTTAGTAAAATTGTTTCAAAATTTTTAGAGTTGTTTTACACTTATTCTTCTAAGGACTAATCACTCTTTGAGAAACCTGTTGATTAATTAGACAACTATATCTCTACATACATAATTAACTAGGCCGTTTCAAAATCTGGGGGTTCATTACAAGAAAAGTTTAAAAAAAAAATTTTTATAGGAACTAAATTCACTCACCTCTTGAGATTCCACACTGACCAAAATTCGGTATCAGGGGGGTTAGTCAATTTTTTTCATGCTAACTAAACTATTCTACAAGTTGTTAAATTCATTTCAACTATTATTTTAGATGTATATTAAATGTATTAAAATTTTTGTCATATCTAAATTTTCAGTTCTCTAATGTTATAATTAACTATGGATAATATATTTGAGGGTGTTTTTAGTAACATTCCACCATTCATTAATAGTAATAACAATGCTCAGTGGAAATTAAAAATGAAAATGAATCTAGAGAGCATGGTACCTGAAATCTGGGACACAATTGAAGAACAACATGTATTCCATGAAACCGCTAGGGACAAATGGTCTCAGTTTACTAGAGCCACCTATACCAACAATTGTAATGCATGCTTTGTACTGTTCTCTCGGTGATGATGAATTTGATAGAATATCTGCTTGTAAAACTGCGTATGAAATTTAGGATACATTAGTTGTTTCACATGAGAGAACAACCAATGATAAAAAATAATATTAAATACATATAATATTAAATATGTTAATATTAAAATTAATCCTAATGAACCTATTTCTGAAATGTTCCTCAGGTTCAGTAAATTAGTGAATACCATGACTCTTCATGGGAGACTAGTTGACAGGAAAGATCATATTATGAGATTTCTTCAATTCATACCTGACTGTTGGATTGGAAATTTTAATTCTCTCCAAGAATCCTATGACATAGGCAAGCTACCAGTGAAGGAACTAATTTGAAAGCTTATGATATATTAATAAGTGATTAAATTAAATCGAGAATAATATGAAGAACCAAGAAAGAAATCATTATCATTCAATACAGCTACCTCAATGAAAAAATATAAAGAAAAAGCTCAATATCTTATAGTCACTTCCACTAGTGATGACTCAGATCCTGACCGTGATGATAATATGGATCACCATTCAAGGACATTTAAGAAGCTCTACAGCATGAAGATGTAATTTAGGATGTCAAACTATAATGGAATGTAAGATAATAAAAGACAGTGGAAAAAGGAATGAAAATGTAATGATAACACAAATGAGATAGTTTGTTATGAGTGTAAACGAAAAGGTGATGTGAAAGTTGATTACCCCACGAAAAATTTTTAGAAGAAGTATGAAGACAAGGGAAAGGGATATAAAAATTCTATGAATTATTCATGGAGTTCATTAGAAGATAGATCAAGTGGATCAGACTCATTTGATATTGAAAAGAACAAACATACAAACATGTGTTCCATTACAAAATCATCTTAGGTAACACTTAATTATATTGTATATAATGATTACAATTTTGGGAATAACGATTAACAAAACAATGGTGAAAATATGACTAAGGATGAAATATTTCAATTCTGTTGAATGCATGAGGACACCTTTAACAAACTCAATGATAAATATAAATCATTAAAAAGGCAACATGCTTTAAATTCTAATTACAAGTATGATTTGGATATTGAAAAAGAAAAATGTGCTCAATTGTTAAAAGAAAATACTGAAAAAAAATTATCCAATGAGAAAGTTTTTAGAGATCATGAAAAGTTTAATGTAGGTAGAGATACCCTGACTCGGTTTATAGGAAAAAATATTGCTCTAAAATACACAACCAGTATTGGATATCAACCAGGACATAGAAGAATTATTAAAACTAAATTTGTTCCAAAATCATGAAAGTTCATTCCTAGTACTTGTTATAGACTATCATTTGAAAACAATTATATAAAGGACCTAACAAAGTGTTCATGTTTCAAAAATTAATTTTTTATTATAGGAAACCAATGAGAAAATTATGGGTTCCGAATGTTTTACTTACTAACCTCTCGAGATCCAAGAAAATTTGGGTACCAATGTTACACTACACATAATATATTTTTCCAAAAAACAATTTAAAGAACTCTTGTAAGACTATATAGTTCTTGGAATGTGGATGTAAAAGACCTATGATAGGAGACTACACATTAATCAATAGCCTAATTAAATTTGATGGTGTACATGTTACATTTGCTGATAATTCTAAAGAGAAGATCGCCAGCTTAGGCCAAATTGGTAACTCAAATACTGTATTAATTTCAAGAGTACCTGTTACTGATGGGTTGAAGTAAAATTTCATAAGTATATCTCAGTAATGTTAGATGGAGATAATGTAAAATTGGAAAATGATTCATGCAATGTTTTTATTTCTAAAAATAATTTAATAGTCACTACTCTTAGAAATGAAAATTTATCTGATGCTGATTTATATTCATAATCTAAGCAGAATTTTTTGTGTTTAAATGTTTTTCATAAAGAATCACAATTGTGGCACAGAAGATTATGAAACATAAATGTACACTCACTTAGGAAACTAACATGAAAAGGTTTAGTTAGAGACATACCAAAATTGGAATTCCCTCTTAAAATTGTTTGTAATCCTTGTAAAAATGGAAAAAACACAATGTTTCATTCAATGCAAAGAAAGAATTTTCATGTTCTAAATAGCTTGAGTTAGTTCACTTGGATTTTTTTGGACCATCCAGATTATCAATTTTAAATGGGATGCACTATGTTTATGTAATTGTAGATGATTTTTCTTGATATACATTGTCATGACCCCCTCCCATCAAATATGCCCCTCCTGAGCTGGCAATGGTGAAAGGGAGATAATGACCCTCGAGTCCCGCCTCCAGTAGGCCCCGGTGTGGCGACTAGCACCAAGGGTATGAGTTTTTCACAAATATGGGAGGCATTACCCTTTTTATTATTACAGATCGGGAAATATGAAAAGTCAACCACCATAAAGGAAAAGAGAAAGTGTATAGAAATAAACCCAAACCAATCCCACATGCATGTTTAAACAATTTTATAACAAGTTGTAAGTACAAGAAAGATCAAAGTACAACACCAAGAGAAAACAAGAGTACAACAACTGCAACAACTCCAACTGTCCGACTAGTAGGGTCCCGCACGGCCCTGGTAGTCCTCCTGAAAACCTGAAAGTAAACGTAGGGTGAGCATACAAGTATACTCAGTAGGGAAACCTAAATCTCTCGTGCACAAGTGGAGAGACATTCTAATGTCCTGTGATAACAACAGAAGAAACCAAGAAATGAATTCTATCCACCCATCCTCACCAGCAACACTCACCAAAAACACAATCAAAATAGGTGTTAGTATATAAGAACAAGAGTATTGGGTACCACACACCATTTCAATTTAGTTAGCTTCTCTTCCTAACGGAAAACATCCTGACACCGCCACACTCTCCCCGCATGCACACACCTGGGCCTCACAAAACAAACATCCCGCCCGCACACACCTGGGCCTCACAACCACGTATCTCGCCCGCACACACTTGGGACTCACAACCACGTATCCCCCCCCCCCCCCCCGCACACACCTAGGCCTCCCAACCATGTATCCCGCCCGCACACACCTGGGCCTCAGAACCACGTATCCTGCCCGCACACACCTGGGCCTCACAACCATGTATCCCTCACTCACACACATGGGCCTCACAACCACCAATCCCTCCTGCACACACCTAGGCCTCATCCCGAAGATTCTTGGGAAACAGTAGAACCTGCCCCAAGAGTCTTGGGATAAAACCACCCCAATTGAAACCTACCCGAAGAGTCTTAGGTGTAATGTCGCCTCAAGCCATCACAGCCCAGGGGATAAGGAGGAGGAATGAGCTAGTAACTAAGGGAAAAACACCCTCTCTCATGAAATGGGAGTGTTCGGCACTAAGTGCTCAACATGGGTGGGGTGAAATAAAACACAAAACATACAGATATATATGTATACCAAACCCACAGCCCAACCTATGGCTTCTAAATAGGGAAACTGAGAGCGTGCCTCAACACTGCTACTATGAAGTATGCATACTACAACCAACCCCAACCCCATTTAGGTTTTCACTTTTCAGCAGAATTAGTTTATTTAGTTCCTTAACTACTGGGAAACTAACCACAACCAACCACATCGATCGTCCGTAAAACATATTCCTGTCATCTACAAATCAAGTTAAGAAACCACAAGTAGCACAGTAAGTCCTTCTAATCAACAAACCGACCCCATTGATTGTTATTTCGGTTTCATTACCACACCTCACCATTCATTAACTCTTCCAATTTTATTTAATATTCACAACCTACAGCCCGTTAACATTCAAACCCATCCCTGCAGCCCTGCTGCCAACCACCAAAACCACAACCGCACCGAAACCCGTACATCATTATCCCTTTAATACCATTTCTTGCAGCCCCGCAGCCCATTACCAACATAACATTCACATCAAACCACAACCAAGTCAACCGCAGCCCCACTGCTCACCCGATCCACAACAACCCACAAAACACCCCCATCACATGCCACATATCCTCGACAACACCCACATGTTCATTATGCCATTTTGTTTAACCGGGGTGATCACACAAGGGTTCCAAATTTTAAACAGCCAACATTACGTGATAAACCAATTTCCACATTCTAAAAAGTTTCCTTCCATAAAAAAATCCAGAAGGGGAGGGAAACATATAATTGGGTAAGAAAAGGCCCCCAATGACCATGATTTTCAGTAGGAAGAAGCTCATTTAATTAATAACATAATATCACATGATATATATAAAAGGTAACTGCATTCACAAATTCCCATTCCCATTATATATGCCAGTTATTATTATCATTAATCCAGTTCAAAAGAGTTTCATGTAAACAAGAGGAACCCCCCCCCCCCATGATGCACAAATTATAGAGACAAAGGTAAAATCCTCACCTCAACAGGTTCTGATCGCAACACTCCCACGGATAAACCTTAGAAGACATCTGTCGGCGTTTGTCACTTCTGTCGGGTCTCGGAAAAACCTCCTCGGGTGGAGGTCGGAAAGGAAATTCGAAAGGAAAGACAACAAATCCAAGCTCGGAAGTTCCTCCTCATCGTTACGATCCTGTGGCTGTTGAAGAATCTTAAATCAGAGCTCAGACGAAGAAGTTATGGAAGAAAAAGGAGCCTTGGAGTCTCTCGAGAGAGCTCTACTCAGAGGAGTGGGGAGGAGATGGGTGTGTTGAAATTGAGGAGGGGACCCCTCCTTTTATTGGTGAGAAAAGAAAAAGTACACGGTGTGTACATTATGGTACACGGCGTGTACTCTGTTATTTCACACGGTCTCCACGCGGCTTCCAACACGGCTCTGCAGTCATTCACTGGTCAACACACGGTTTGATGGTAACACATACACGGGGAAGGACTACACGGTGTGTAGTTTCAACACACGGTGTGTACTCATTTTTTGCACATGGAAAGGACACTGCTTCAAAATGGCACACAGCTGTTGATTGGCCAACACAAGGAAACACGTACCCTGAGGGAGACTACACAACATGTAGTATTGGACACACGACATGTACCAAAACTACACGGCGTGTAGTTTCAAAATTCTGGAAAGGGTGGGAAAAGTCCATTTTACCCACCAGAACACTTCAAGACCCTCTTTTTGAAAAATTAATGGGACAGAGAGGTCATGTCCATTAAATCAGATACCTCATAAAACATTCTCGTCCCCGAGAATTAAAAACCAACCCAGAGGAACCCAACAAGATACCTCTTAGGGATCTTGTTATAACAGGAACCCAACCACCATCCCAAATTATAGGTGTTAGGAATTCCTTCTCCCATGTCCAGATATTATCCGCTTTAGGCGGCACTAACTCGCCTGCACGGGTTTAATCACATCCTCATTAATGCGTATCGATTAAGAATCAGGTCTTCCCACTTCCATACATTAGGATTTTTCAACTCACACTACCCCCAACACCGCACAACCCACACACTGCCCGAACACGTGGTTTGGGGAAAATTCTTTTTCCTATGTTGAGATATTATATGCTTTAGGCGGCACTGACTTTCCTGCAATGTTCAATCACATCCGCATTAGTCCGCCTTGATTAAGGATCAGGTTTTTCCCTTCCCCACATGCCCGGACATGTTACACACTACCAAAGAACAAGGAAACAAAAGGTCTCACAGCTGACAAGCCAAGAATTCCATATATCAAAGGTAAAAAGTACAACATCAACACAAAGATCAGATGAAAAATGGGAAACAGATGTCAAAAAAACTCCCGGTACTGAGCGTTCATCTGGGTATCCCGCTCCCAAGTTCTCTCCTCGAGGCCGCCAAGCCTCCACAACACACGAACCAACGGAATGGTTCGTCCACAGAGCACCATCTCATTACGATCCTCAATTCTGACTGGTCATTCCTCGATGGTCGCGTCGTCTCCCATATCTAACTCTCCCCAGTTTATAACATGAGAGTCGTCGTGTAAGTACCGATGAAGCTAGGAGATGTGGAAGATGTCATGAACCTTCTCCAACTCAGGTGGCAGGGCTAGCTGATATGCCACCTCGCCGACTCGCCTCAGCACCTCAAAAGGTCTGATGAACCTAGGTGAGAGATTTCTACCTTTTCCAGACCTCCTCTGCCCCCGTCAAGGGGAAACCATCAAGAACACATGATCTCCCACCTCAAACTCCAAGGGCCTCCTCCGTTGATCAGCATAAGACTTCTGTCGATTCTGAGCCGCTTTTATCCTCTCACGTAGAAGCTGGACTTTCTCTGTGGTGCTCTGCACTACCTCTAGCCCAAGAGCACTGGTCTCACCAACCTCTGCCCAAAAAATCAGTGAACGACATGGTCTTCCATACAAAGCCTCAAATGGTGTCATTCCAATAGTAGAGTGGAAGCTGTTGTTGTAAGAAAACTCTAATAAAGGCAACTATCATACCCATGATCCTCCGAAATCCAGAACGCATTCTCACAGCAAGTCCTCCAATGTCTTGATAGTCCACTTTGTCTGCCCGTCAGTCTTAGGGTGGAAAGCAGTGCTAAGGCATAGCTGGGTGCCAAAAGCCTTTTGTATCCCCCTCCAGACCCGTGAGGTAAACTGAGTATCCTGGTCTGAGATGATATTCCTCGGAACTCCATTCAAACGCACCACCTTGTCTACGAACCTTTGTGCTAAGGTACTCACCGGGCCCGACTCCTTAATTTCTAAGAAGTGAGATGATTTCATCAGACGATCCACCACCACCCAGATAGAATCATAACCACCCTCAGATCTCGGTAGTTCGGTGACAATGTCCATTGAGATGTCATCCCACTTCCACTCGCGGACATCTAAAGGATTCAACAAACCACAGTGAACACGGTGTTCAACCTTCACTTACTGACACACTAGGCATTTAGCCACAAAATAAGCCACTACCCATTTCCCACGGGCCACCAAAACTGTTCCCTCAGGCCTCGGTACATTTTTGAAACTCCTGGATGTACCGCCAAGGATGAGCTATGAAACTCACGGAGAACTCCCTCACGCATCGCCTCCGGAACAAACAACCTTCCATGGAAAATCATCTGGTGTTGGCTGTCCTCTGACCATCCTTCCGAAGCATCCCCCTGATCAACATTATCATGCATTACTTCCACCTCAGAGACCCCCCCCCCCACTGAGACTCTTCCACCTACTACAACAAGGAGGACCGCACCGTCATCTGAAACAAACAACCTCTAACACCTTCTACCCTGGCATCTATGTGCAAGGAGGCTAACTCTCCCATCACTTTCCACGCATTAGCGGATTCCAAAACCACTTCCTTATGCAACTCCTTGCTCAAGTCATCAGCCAAAACTTTTACCTTACCTTCAATGTAAGAGATCTCAAAGTCATAGTCTTGGAGAAAATTGACCCATCTCCGCTACCGTAGGTTCAGGTCACGCTGGGAGAAGATATAATGAAAGCTCTTGTGATCTGAGAATTCCACAAAGCGCTCCCCAAAGAGGTAATGTCTCCACAACTTTAATGCGAACAATAGTGCAGCAAGCTCCAGGTCATGGGTAGTATATTTACGCTCATGAGGGCGCAACTGCCTAGACCCATAACAGATCACTCCCTTCTTCAGCATCAGCACGCACCCCCGACCAAGGCCAGAAGCATCAAAAAACACCTCATACAACAACAATTCCTCTGGAATCCTATGTACAGGAGCACTGACCAACATCTCCTTCAGGTAGTAGCATGAATTTTGGCATTGCCCGCCCCATAGGAAGACCTGGTTCTTCCTAGTCTAAGCTGTTAATGGAGCAGAAACTCGAGAGAAGTCCGAAACGAACCTCCGATAGTAACATGCTAACCCCAGGAAACTATGAACTTTTGCCACACTTTTGGGTGCTGCCAAATAAACAACTACCTCCACCTTCGACGGGTCCACTGACACTCCATGATGAGACACCACGTGCCCATGGAAGTGTACTTCTTGTGTCCAGAAATTACACTTCGACAATTTCCCGTAAAGATGGTGGTGTTGAAGGACTCCCAAGACTGCCTTGAGCTAGTTATCCTCCTTTGATCTTGAGTAGATCATGATGTCATTGATAAACACCACAACGAACCTGTCCAGAATCTCTCAGAAGACAAGGTTCATAAGTCCCATGAACACACCTGGTGAATTAGTAACTCCAAACGGCATCACTACAAACTCTAAGTGACCATACCTACACCTGAAATAGGTCTTCAAGATGTCACAGTACTTCACCCTCAACTGATGATATCATGATCGCAGATCAATCTTAGAAGACCAACCCGCTCCCCTCAGCTGGTCGAAGAGATCATCTATCCTTGGAAGGGGGTCACAGTTCTTGACCATTACCTGGTTCAACCTTCGGTAGTCTATCCATTTCCTGAGACCACCATATGCCTTCTTCACGAACAAAACTGGAGCACCCCATGGCGATAAGCGGGGTCAAAAAAACCCTTCTCCATCATATCGTCAATCTGAATCGGCAACTCCCGCTACTCCGAAGTTTCCATCCGATAAGTGTCCATCGAAATCGGACGGGCACAGGCTGTAAGTCTATCCCGAACTCAACGTCACATCGGGGGGGGGAGTCACAACCTCCTCAGGAAAAACATCAAGGAACTCCCCAACAACCTCTGGGACATCCATCATCTTTTTATCAACTAGAACCACTGATAACCCGCCTAAAAAGGAAAGGAGAGGCTTCACATGCTGGCTTCCTACCTGATAGCTCCTATCGCCAACAAAAGATACCCAATGCCCATCCACGTCGGAGAACACGACTATTCTCCGGAAGCAGTCGATTACGACACTAACAGAAAACAACCAGTCGATTCCTAGGATGACATTGTATGGCTGCATCAGTAATAAAAGAAGGTCCCCACTAGATCGATGTGGTCCCAACATCATCCCACATCCATGGTAAACACAAGATATGTTGGTCTGGCCTCCAACTGGTGTACTCAGTACCAGTGGTATAGAATGTCTATCTACGTCTAGTCCCAAATCATGGTCTAGACCAGGTGTAACAAAGGAGTGTGAAGCTCCTGATTTGAACAGAGCAGAAACAAGAGTGTTGAACAAAAAAATCGTACCTCGTACCACCTCTGGTCCTGCTGGAGCTGTCAAATCTGCTGCGTGCAACTATCCACGCCCAACTCCTTTGCCTCTCTGATGTCATCCACCTCCCCGACCATGCCTTGGCCAAGGTCCCTAAGGATCACCTTGAGGTCGGCCTCCTCCCGCAAAGTCTTCCCTCGGAGGAGCATGGTCCTGTTGCTGCTGGGAGGGCCTTGCCGGCAACTAGTGCTGCTGAGGTGGGCGTTGAACGTTTCCACCTCCACCGTACTGATCTCGGGTCGGGCACCGACTCTGAACGTGCCCGAAACCTCCACATGAAAAACACATCGGTCTTGGGCTCTTGAAAAAGGGACGAGGACCCGAAGATCTGAACTGGAACTGTTGGGGCCTCCTCCCCACTGGCCTGAACCTGGAAGGTCCCGTCGCAGGAGACCTACTGCTGAATACCTTCCCCATCGATGAGCCCGGCTGGATCCCCTCTCATGGTGCACCTCCCTACGAGTGCATCCTCTATATAACCTCTACCTTCTTCTGTACTGCCAAGTACATCAGAAGGGTGAAGGGGGTGACAGCATACTGGATCGAAGGATGAAGCACCTCCTCCAAACGTCTCGCCCGAGACTCCTCGTCTGGAAATAGATTCAGAGCAGAGCTCAAGAGATCCTTGAACATGATCCCCAGCTCTCGTACTGACATACTCCCCTACAGAAGGGAGAGTAACTCCTACCTTTTCTCCTCCTTGATCATAGAATAAAGGAATTCCTCTCGGAATTCATTCTCAAAGTCAGCCCGCAGAACCACTACCTATACCCTCTCTCCGAGGTAGAGCGTCCACCACTATCGCGCTGCACCTCTCAGACGACTGACTACTAGGGGATCCCGGTACTCCCTCAAAGCAGGAATCAAGGTAAAAGTGATCCGTAGCTCCTCAAGCCACCCTTCTATCTCTGTATCCAAAGTACTACCCTCGTACTTCTTGAGGTTCTGCCGCTGGAATGAACAGAGAGTCTTCTGCCACTGGCTATATTCCTCCTCTCAGTCAATCCACAACTGATCGACCGCCTGAATCAGCTGGGCCTCTGCCGTCTGTGCCACCCAGGGACGAAGTCCAGGTGCCATAGCTATACGGTAAACAAGGATCTCCTAATACCAAGTAGCAAGGAATTTCTCATGCTTTCATTTTATCATTTTAATAAATTTCGTTCCTAGAACACCCAAATAATGTAAAACACAACCCTGATGATTCATGTACCTTCCCTAGGTTATGTACCCTTCAATAAATGTAGTCTCACTTGGTCATTCGGTAGGCTCAAAATCCTTGAATTAGATCATGGGGGCCCTAAAATCCCTTGTCCTAGCTGGTCATCCCTGGCCTATGTCACGCACCAAGATTAACTAACACTGTTGCCCTAACATCCCATGAAATCCTCACTATGGCTAACTCCAGACTCCATCCTATCTCTCAACCACCCTCTGATACCATTCTATCAAGACCCCCTCCCACCAATGATGCCCCTCCTGAGCTGGAAATGGCGAAAGGGAGATAATGACCCCTGAGTCCCGCCTCCAGTAGGCCCCGGGGTGGTGACTAGCACCAAGGGTATGAGTTTTTCAGAAATATGGGAGGGATTACCCTATTTATTTTTAATGATCGGGAAATCGGACAAGTTAACCACCAAAAAGGAAAAGAGAAAGTGTATAGAAATAAACCCAAAACAATCCCACATGCATGTTTAAACAATTTTATAACAAGGTGTAAGTACAAGAATGCTCGAAGTACAATACCAAGAGAAAACAAGTGTACAAAAACTGCAACAACTCTAACTGTCCGACTAGTAGGGTCCCGCACGGACCTGGTAGTCCTCCTGAAAACCTGAAAGTAAACATACGGTGAGAATACAAGTATACTCAGTAGGGAAACCTAAAGCTCTCGTGAACAATTGGGGAGACATCCTAATGTCCCATGAGAACAACAGATAAAACCTAGCAAAGAATTATATCCACCAATCCTCACCATCCACACTCACCAAAAACACAATCACAACAGGTAGTAGTATATAATAACAAGAGTATTGGGTACCCCACACCATTTTCCTTTAGTTAGCTGCTCTTCCTAACAGAAAATGTCCTGATGTTGCCACACTCTCCCCGCCCGCACAATCTTGGTCCTCACAAACAACACATCCCACCCGCACACACCTGGGCCTCACAACCACGTATCCCTCCCACACACACCTGGGCCTCAAAACCACGTATCCCGCCCACACGCACCTAATACTCATAACCACATATCCCACCCATAGACACCTGGGCCTCACAACCACGTATCCCGCCCACACACACCTGGGCCTCACAACCACGTATCCGGGTCACACACACCTGGGCCTCACAACCACATATCCCGCCCGCACACACCTGGGCCTCATCCCTACAATTTGTGGGAAACAGTAGAACCCGCCTGAAGAGTCTTAGGCTAAAACCAACCCAATCAAAACCTACCCTAAGAGTCTTAGGTGTAAGGTCCCCTCAAGCCATCATAGCCTAGGGGATAAGGAGTAGGAAGAAGCTAGTAACTAATGGAAAAACACCCTCTCCCATGAAATGGGAGTGTTCGAAACTAATTGCTCAACATGGGTGGGGTGCGATAAATCACAAAAGATACAGATATATATGTATACCAAACACACAGCCCAACCTATGGCTTCTAAATAAGGAAACTGAGCGCATGCCTCGACACTACAACAACGAAGAATACATACAACAACCAACCCCAACCCAATTTAGATTTTCACATTTCAGCAGAATTAGTTTATTTAGTTTTTAACTACTGGGAAACTATCCAAAACCAACAACATCGATCGTTTATAAAACATATTCCTGCCATCCACAAATCAAGTTAGTAAAACACAAGCAGCACAACAAGTCTTTCTTATCAACCAACCAACCCCATTGATTATTATTTCTGTTTCATTAACACGCCCGACCATTCATTAACTCTTCTACATTTATTTAATATTCACAACCCATAGCCCATTCACATTCAAAC
Source organism: Viscum album (assembly GCA_963277665.1). Classification (NCBI taxonomy): domain Eukaryota; kingdom Viridiplantae; phylum Streptophyta; class Magnoliopsida; order Santalales; family Viscaceae; genus Viscum; species Viscum album. The sequence continues at coordinate 957,707,310 of OY728126.1, forward strand.
CCATCCCCGCAGCCCTTCTTCCAACCACCATAACCAAAACCACACCGAAACTCATACATCATTATCCCTTTAATACCATTTATTGCAGCCCCGCTATCCGTTACCAACATAACATTCACACCAACCCACAACCAAGTCAATCGCAGCCCCGCTGCTCACCCGATCCACAGCAAACCACAAAACACGCCCATCACATGCCACATATCCAAGACAAAACCCACATGTTCATTATGCTATTTTGTTCAACCGAGGTGATCACAGAAGGTTCCAAATTTTAAATAGCTATCTTTACGTGATTAACCGATTTCCACATTCCATAAAGCTTCCATCTATAAGAAAATCCATGAGGGGGAAACATTTAATTTCGTAAGAAAAGGCCCCCAACGATCATGATTTCTAGTAGGCAAAATCTCATTCAATTCATAACATAATATCACATGATATAAAAAAAGGTAACCACATTCACAACTTCCCATCCTCGTTATATAAGCCAGTTATTATCTTTATTAAACCGGTTGAAAAGTGTTTCACGTAAACAAGAGGAAACCCAACCTGCATGATGCACAAATTAGAGAGAAAAAGGTAAAATCACTACCTCAACAGGTTTGGATTGAAACTATCCCCCGGATCAACCATAGAAGATGTCCGTCGGTGTCTGTCACATCAGTTGGGTCCCAGAAAAAACTCTTATAGTGGAATTCGGAAAGGAATGGCCGAAGGAAAGACAGCAGATCTAATCTCGGAAGTTCTGCCTCGTCGTTACGATCCCGTGTCCGCTGACTGATAATAAATCGGAGCTTGGACGGAGATGTTATGGAGGAATAAGGAGACTTCGAGTCTCTCGGGAGAGCTCTGCTCAGAAGAGATGGGAGGAGATGGGTGTGTGGAAAAAGAGGAGGGGACCCCTCCTTTTATAGTTGAGAAAAGAAAAAGTACACGACGTTTAATTTATTGTACACGGCGTGTTCTCGTTTATTTCACATGGTCTCCACGTGGCATCCAACACGGCTCTGCGGCCATTGACTGGTCAACACACGGTTTGACGGTAACACATACGCGGGGAAGTACTAAACGACGTGTAGTTTCGACACACGGCATGTACTCATTTATTGAACACGGCAAGGACACGGCTCCAACACGGCACACGGCCGTTGACTGTCCAACACACGGTAACGTGTACGCGGAGAGAGAGTATATGGTGTGTAGTATTGGACAAATGGCGTGTACCGAAACTACACAGCATGTAGTTTCAAAATCCTGGAAAGTGTGGGAAAAGTCCATTTTACCCTCAAGAACACTTCAATACCCTCTTTTTGACAACAGAATGGGCCGGAGCGGTCTGTTCCATTACATACATGGGTATACATTCTAGGACACAAATGTGAATCATGCTCTTAATTCATTAAATATTCCTTGTTTGTTGAAAATATTTGTGGACATAAAATTAAAAACCTGAGAAGTGATCTTGGTTTTGAGTTTGAAAATATGAAATTTTAGTCTTTTTTCTCAAAAAATGGATACCCTCACATTCTATCTTCTCCTAGATCAACTCAACAAAATGGAGTCGTATAATGAAGAAATATGACACTTCAAGAGATTCCTCGGACAATGCTTCATGCGTATAATCGACCTATCTATTTTTATGATGAAGATATTAATTTAGCTTGTTACAATATCAATAGAGTCTTAATTAGACATGTTCTTAAGAATACCGTTTATAAGCTTTGAAATAATAGGAAGCCAAAGGTTAATTACATTTGAGTATTTGGCTATAATGTTTTTATCTATAATAATAAGGATAATCTAGAAAATATTACTTTTAAAAGTAATGATGGAATTTTCTAGATTACATAATCTATAGTAAATCCTATAGAGTATTAAATAATATATCAATATGTATGTTACAAAAATTTATTGTCAATTTTGGTGAGACTGATCCACAAGAACCCAAAATTGTTTTGGAACATCTTGAGGAAGATATGTCAATTATGGATCTCAATAATAAAGACAGTGAGACTATAGTGAAAATAGATTGTTCTGGATATTTTTGAGAATTTGTGTAAGGGGATTCTGAACCTATAGATAATCATGAGGTTTCTAGTTCATCTCGTTCTTGATGTATTAGAGCTCTCAAAAATCATCCTTTATATTCTATAGTATGAGATTTAAATAGAGGATCACAAACTATAGATTATATGTGAAACAAAGATGAATATCAATCCATTCATTCACTGCATGTACCAAAAAATATTGATGATGTAATAAATGATGAATTATGAGTGATAGCTATGGAAGTAGAATTAAATTAGTTTGAAAGAATCAATGTTTGGATATTAGTAGAATTACCTAATGATATGTTGACCCTAGAAAATAAATGTGTGTATAGAAATAAAGTCGATGACTCTGGAAACATAGTTAGAAACAAGTCTAGAATAGGTGCATAAGGATATTTTAAAAAAGATGGAATAAAATATGAGGAATCATTTTCACATTTAGCCAAACAAGAATCCATTATGATACTACGTGACTATGCAGCTCATCTTAATTTCGAACTCTTTTAAATGGATGTCAAAAGTGAATTCATAAATTGGTACATAGTTTAGTATGTATTTCTTGAACAACCCCCCAGTTTTACAAATCCACATTTTTCAAATAAAGTCTTTATACTTTTTAAAGAAATATATGGTGTAAAACAAGCTACAAGAGCTTAGTATGATAGACATAGTACTTTCCTTATTTCAAAAAGTTTTAATAAAGAAATAGAATAACATACTATGTTTATTAAAAATATTTCCAAAAATGTTTTAATAGTACATATTTATGCAGGTGAAATTATTTTTGGATCCTCTAAAAATTCTATATGTACTAATTTTTAAAAAATAATGAAATATGTATTTGATATGAGTTTAATGGAGGAACCTAAAATTTCATTGTATTTTATATGTTTCTAAATATATATGGTATTGTTTTAAATCAGAGTAAATATACCAATTATATTTTAAAGCATTTTGGATTGGATCACAATAAAGGTAGTGATACCCCTATGAGTTCCACCTGTAAGTTGGATGCTTATAAAATAGGTAAACCAGTGGATCAAACCAATTACATATGTATGGTTGGAAGTCTTCTCTATCTTATTACTAGCAGACTGGATATTAAGTTCAGTGTATGCGTGTGTGCTCATTTTCAATCCAATCCTATAGAGTTAAATTTAACTGATGTTAAAAGTATTTTAAAATATCTCAAGTATACCACAAACATGGTACTATTCTACCTAAGAGGACTATAATTTTGTTTAATAAGGTATTCAGATACTGATTTTTCTAGTTTCATGTTAGATAGAAAGAGAACCTCTGAAACATATAACATTTTAGGAAAGTCACTAGTATCATGGTGTAGTATGAAACAGAATTCAGTTACATTATATACTGAAAAAGATGAATATATAGGTGTTGGTAGTTGTTTTACTCAAATTCTATAGGTGAAACACTCATTACAAGATTATGGAAATCATTTCAAACATATCTTTATAAAGTGTGATAATACCAGTGCTATTAGAATCTCAAAAAATTATGTTTATCATGCTAGGACAAATAAAACTGGTATGAGACATCACTTCTTGAGAGATCATTATAAAATAGGTGATATCACTCTTGAATTCATTGGTATTGAACACTAGTTGGATGATATTTTCAAAAATACTTTGAATTTTGAGAGGTTAAATTAAATCAAACAGGAGTTAGGTATGATTAACTGCTAAGTTTTAGGAACCTCACCATTGAACTCACTGATAGACATCACTGATGGACCTCACCGTTGATCCTCACCGATGGAACCCACCGATATACCTCACTATTAGACCCCACTGAAAGACCACACCATTGGACATCACTAATAGACCTCACTGTTGGACCTCACAAACAGACCACATCATTATTACCTTACCAGTAGTCGAAGTTTTTCAGGACATAGCATTTTCTTCTTTGGAATCTGTAACCTTTTCTTTTTTATTTATTTCCTTTACTTAATTTTTTTTTCAATCACTAAATGTTAAAATTAAAAGATCATTTCACATTTCAATCCACCTGAATCTCTCTCCTGAATCTCCTTCACCCGAACCTCAGAATCTATCCTTCTTCCAAAACCCTTGAACCACTCCAGACCACATGGTAATTGTGAAGATGCCATTGGTCAGTGATGAAGGGGATGCACCAAATCCCAACAGACCTCGAGTTGAGTCGAGCTGTGGATACCAGGTTGTGGAAAAACTGATCAACCCTCATCTGTCGAAGAGGCAAATCGTTGTTAAAAAATTTCACTATTGCGAATGGTTCATGATGAGAAGATCCTTAGTGATGAACGCACATGAAGATCAAGGCTGGGTTGAATTATTTGCAAACAACAATGGAACCTTTTACCTGAAATGAGTGAAATAATTTTATGAGGTTCTTAAATTCGAATAGACCAAAGATGAGAACATAATGTCTTCACGATTGAATGGAATAAATAAAATTTATCCTATTTATAATGGGATAACTGTCTGAGAGTACCACATGAAGTGATGTATGATTACTATTCATGATTGGTGCCTCCCACTATGGGGTTATTATGTTATGAAGAAGACCTAGATAAACTTACAAGGAATGGGATCCCGAGAAAATTCATTGCTTCTGAGATGGAAGGAGAAGATAAGATATTGTTTATGTTTGTCCATCATGTTTAGAGTCATAGGAGAGGGAATATTTCAATAATAAAATTTATGGATGTATTTCTTTTGTATCTATTGAAATATAGAAATAATATAAATTTATATAGGATGCTGATGATTCAATTGGAGGATATGAAAAATCCATGTTCCAAATTCAATGAATTATTTCATTCTACATTTATATCCTTGATGTTGAGGGTGAAATGACTTTCCAAAGATAAGGATAAAACTGGTCTTTTAAGGGACAATTTCTGCAAAAAAATGGTAATTTTCAAGTTGATGAAAATAAATTGGAACCCATGGTAAAGAATATGGGTGCATGAAAAGGCCAAGATTTATGAGTAATTTAATCCTATAACTCATCCTACCAGGCCAATTTATAAGAGGGAACATGGTCTAAATCCTGGAAACGTAGAGCGTTCATATTGAGATGTTGAAGGAGAAGCTGTTGTTATACCAGAAAGAGAGGATTCTCTTATAGATGATAGAAGTGAGCCTAGCCTTCCGTCCAATTCTCGTGCTAATACTGTATCCTTTTGTGATCCTAGGTCACCAAATATATTACTTTGAAGGGAGAATATTCTTTGGGACAATGATGATGAAGATACTAGTGAAGTAGAAGGGGTAGAAAATGTCTTAAGAGACTTTAGAGGCACATGAAATAATGATGAGGATATTGAGTCTAGTCATGCTGACTATGAGATTGTAGCTGATGTGAAAGAAGAGGAATTTCATAGTCTCAGTCCCTTGATTGGGAATCCAGAAATGATTGAATTTGTAGTTAAATAAGTTGATGATTTAGTTGAAGATGAAATTGTTTTAGATGTTTTTGAAGATTCAATAGAATAAGTGCCAGTGGACCCTTCAATTGATGAGGTTTGTCATGGAGTTATGGCAGTCCTGGATATGGTTGATCAAGAGAATGCTCCATGTTTGGGGGAGGAACCTGTTGCTACCGTTTCAATTGTAGTTGCTGATGGAATAATAGATTAGTCAGAAGACCCTAGATTTGGGGTGTTGGGTTTAGATTATAGAGATTCTGATGATGACCATCCTATCATATGTACTCCAATCCCTTCAGTTATAGAGACAACAATTGTGCATCTAGTAGTACTTCTACCTCAAGACTATATGAATAAGGAATATTTGGAATCTATAAATTTAGATCTGAAAGTCCACCATGGCGAGAGATGTGTTGGGTTAGAAAGGTATATGAATAAAAATCAATAATTTGTGACATCTACAATGGATAGGCTACATTCTACATTTCACTCCATCCTGATATACGATTTAAAGGACTATTAGAATCAGATTAGAAACGTGGTATACTTGTATGGAATCTGTGAAATATTCTATAGCTAGACCAGACTTCTATTTGAGTTAAAGGGTTCTTGTGTACATAGATGTATAATGTGTTAAAAGTGTTGTTCAACTGATGGTCTATGTTTTTTAGGACATTATGATGTATTTGGAGACCCATGTGAGTGGAAAAGATTATTTTTTGAAGAGACTAATCAATGGGATTACTAATTCATTTATTGCAACAGTAGCATTCACATTGGCACATCTATGTGCATGTGCTTCATCATCAGCCTCTCCTCTTATTGATCTGGAAGACTTCTTGTCGGTTGTTAGATAATAATTTGAGAAGTTTTCTAATACCAGTACCTCAGATCCTCAGACTATGTCTTAAGTTATTTCCACTAATAGATAAATTCATATTCTTGTGTGAAATTATTTTAGGGAAAAAGCACAAGATCAAAAGGCCATCAAATAGAAAGTTTATTTCTACTAAAAAAGGGTATACACTAAGAATCAGATGGATGGTCACTTCAAATTGTAGTTGGAGAATAAGAGGATTCTAGCTGTCACTCAGGCTTTAAAGGATATGGTTAGCAAGCTCAGAGAGCTGCCACCTACCTTGGAGAAATTTATAGAGAATAAGGATGATTTCACATGAGCCATGGAGAGAGGGAGGGGTATAATTATGTATTTCAGAAATCATCATTTTCCCTTCCTCCATGTGAATTTAACTCCCATCAATGTTCCTCAAGCCTTTACTTATACCTCGACTGTTTTAGGATCCATTGGTGTAACCCTAATGATGTCTCCTGCACATGCCATCAGAACATTGACCTCTATGATTCCTTAAAGATTTACTCAATACAGGTCTACTAATGCATCTGTTGCAACTCCTACTACCATGTTGGCTATTATCCCTCGGCCTATCCCTCTATATTCCTATCTGGATTACTCCGTATTCAAAGACAAATCTCCCTTAGACAAATCTTATGTAGATTAAATGTTGGTTTTCTTCGTTGATAAGGATCATTGTAACCCTTTTTTATATATTTTATTATAGCTTCATTAATAGAAAATATTTTTTTCCTTTTGTCCTCCTCTATTTTTTTTAATTAAAAAGGGGGATTAGTATTTAATCCCAATCATGGGTCAAATGTTCTTATAAAAACCTCTAAAATTTTTATAAAATATTCATATCCCTGATTCATAAAATACTAACATTATTTGTGATTATAATTATGGGGGAGATTGTTGGACTCACATATTTTGATAATCCCAAATCATGTTTTATTTATTCATCTTGATTCTATTACAGGATATTCATTTATGTGAAAATTATGTTTATATCAATGTAATGACTATGTACATCTAATCTCACTGCTTTCTTGTTTATGCTCACAGTGGAAAATTTCTCTACATGTAATGCTCACCGATGAAAAGGTCACAGATGCAAAGGTCACCATTTCAATGGTCACCATTTCAATGGTCACAAATTCAAAGGTCACTAATGCAAAGGTCACTGATGTAGAGGTCACAAATACAAAGGTCACATATTCATAGGTAACCTATGAAGGTTACCGTTTAGGGAAACCGATGAAGGATACTGATGTAAGGACACCATTGAATGTTGCTGGTGTACACCTATTGTTGAGGCCTACCGTTGTGAAGGATACCATTACAAATCTATCGATGCTTACCCTTCCATAATTTTTCAAATTCTAAAGACTACTATAACAGTTATATTTGATAAATTAAGTTCATCTAACATTAATTAATGTTAATTGTAGAAAATTCAGGAGACCTTATCTTGATAGTACATGGTATGAGAAGGATTGCACAAGATGTACTTATTCCTATTTTTGGACCTCAAAAATTAAACCAAATACCATGAAGAAATTTATATGAGGTATGAAAGGGGTTAAACTAGATTCAAATTCCAATATGATAAAAAAACAGGAATGCCTAAGGAAGAACCTAATAGTGAAAATGATGAATCATTAAATCAAATTCACTAGGCACCCCTAGAACTTCAAAAAGATCATTTTGGGAAAACAATTTGAAGTTTCCTTCTGTTTCTCAATCAAATCGAGAAGAAGAATGCTCAATTTTCTAGATTCTAAAACCTAGCGTTGTGACACTATGCATTGGAGAAAACATTCATCTAACTTCGCAAACTTCACACGCTTCACTTCAAAGGTTCAAGATCATAACTGCAAACAGATAAGGCCTTTTAAACTCAATCTCATCATATTTGCTCTATTGTGTTTCTTCATTTTACATTTATGAGAAGTGTTCCTGTCTTTGTAACATTCCAAGTATATAAAGAATAATATATTTTCATATCTATGTATATTTATGAATTTTATAGTGTTTTAGAGGCTTAAAATGAGAATAAATACAATCTTAAGGATAAAATACTCTAATATTTTTAAAAGATTGTTTTACCACCTTTTGATGGAGATCCATTTTTAAATTTATCTTCTGACAATATTATAAGCTCTATTTAAAAAAAACATACTCATTTAAATTGGGATATCCAAATTTACTTTGTGTATGTTTTTGGTATATTTCTGATATTGTTCAATTTTTAATGAATATTGAAAAATGATGCATTTTAATTCAAAAACCTCCTTTTAATATAATTTATATACATTGTTATAATATCTTTTTAATTAGATTTAAATGGTAATTTGAATAAATTTTTACCATTTAATTCAATGGTGCTCATTGGAAATAATTTCACTTTGAAATTGGACATAAAGTAGTGTCAATCTCCTGATATATATTGCTTCTTAAAACTCGCTATTTTTTTTGACAATAGGAATTAATTATAAAATTAACTAATGAATCTTAAATTTTAATAATTTTTTAATAAAGAAATTAATTTTGAATTCAGAATATCAAATATAGCTTGAGGTAAATTTTTGGTATTTTTCTGAAAAACATCAATTTTTTATGAATAATGAAACCACTAAGTGGTAGTTTAAAAATTGATATTTTGATTAAATAAAATTTTATTGCTTCTGTGAATTGAGTTTTAAAAATTCATCATACAATGTTGTAATCATTATGAAAAATGTGGTTCAATTGGATGAAAATAAATTTTGGTGAATAGTAACTTTTTTGTTTTATTAATCACGATTAAAGGTAATTAATGTAATTTAAGGTAAATATAATGTTATAATAATATGAAATTACCTTTACACATGTTCTAACGTTATTGGGTGAGTCATGGCCGACCAAGAAATTTCATGGGTCAATTTTTGGGACCCCATGGAGGCACTTGGGTATGCTAATGACATTATTACCTTTTCATTAAAGTAAAACTAAAAATGTCACAAACATTATTGTTTTACTAAAACTCTTTTTACATGGGGTGATATAAATTATTGTTTTGACTATAAATATTCATTATAAATTTAAAAAGATCTCCTATATCATTTTAAATTTTTTTATAATTTTTAGACATCATATAAATAAAATTATTTATGACACCATGATGATGCAGTGATTACCTCATTAATGAATGATTTGAATAAATTGAAAAGATAAGGTAAAATATATGACTTACACTTGAAAAAAACCTATTTTATGTGTTTATTTATAACCCTTTTCACCTTTTCCTTGAAATATATCATTTTGGTCCCATTAAAATTCGAAAGTCATTTTATAATAAAATAACATTTCAAGACTTTCCAAAAGTGACCCTCCTCCCTCTTATAAAAGGCTCACACCTCTACCCCCTTACCCACACATCTCAAAACCTTGGCTCGTCCAACCCCTGGTCATATTATCTCTCAACATCCCTATATTACTCCTATAAGCCTCACTTTGGGCAGAAGTCTTCCCAAGGAAGCCCTTAGCTCAAATCAAAAAGAGTTACCCGATTTAGAGGTAATGTCTTCTCTAGAGTTTCTTTCTTTTTATTTTCCTTCTTCACTCACCGGTATCTTATTAATATTTTATCCCATAATAACAATTCTATCCTTAATAAACAAGGATGTTGTTATGATATGGATTCTACCTATACTCAAACACACCCCTGTCTAATTGTTAATGATCATACTGTTTCTGTGGATGGTGAATTACAACCTCACGAAACGATGAATGTTCAATCTTCTTTTAAAACCAATCATGGTGTCCATTATGATTTCAATGTATTTATATATGATATATATTATGTTTATTTTTCCTTTATTCTAATGTATTTTTTTATATAGAAAACCATTATGGTTTCCATTATGTGTAAACATGTTAATTTTATTTGAGGAAGTGCAGACAACCGCCCCCTCAAAGTGATATGACTCGTTCATACCATATGTGGTACATATAAAGGACAGGTTTAATGATTTTATATATGATAAAATACTAGAATTATAATAATACTATTTATCCTGATTTTTTAATTCCATTAAATATAAAAAAGAAATGGAAGTAGTATTCATGCGTACGTACAACTTACTATTTGCATGAACAGTTCATTTCATTTCTTACCTCAAAATGTTATGTACTATTATATATACATGTATATGATGGAAATATATGATATATATGATATCCAAATAATGAATATCATTCTGGATATAATGAACCTTTGACCACATGAACAAAATTTAATTATAAGGAGTCCATTTTTTACTTAAGAACCAAATATAGACAAAATGAACATTATAAACATAAATGATTACATAATGTTTATAACATAGAAATAAGTGATATAAAATGAATAATAAACATTAAAAATGTTATTAAGAAAGTATAAATTAACTTTAGTTTATTATTTAGGAGATTAATTAATGATTGAGTCAAGTCGGACACGAGGTAAGAGACATTGTCTCAATCTCCATTCATTGTGGCGTTCTTTGATTTCTACACGGCTTTCTTTTATACGTTTTATAAACACGTTTGACATTTCATTTCACTGAAATGGAATATTTTTCTATGAAGAGTTTTACTAAATGTCAAAAAAAATGTCTCTTTTAACATAAGCGATGACAACGACATTTTCTTCCCCACGAGTATTATTTGATATTTGACATCCTCAACAAGCTGTATTGTTATTAAAAGAAAATAAATACCATATGCTCTTTTATGTATTTTGGTATTGAAAATGGTTTTGATAATTTTTTTTAAAATATATTTATGTGATATATTGTGATTGAAATGTGGAAATATTTTATTTCCTTTATTTTTGATTAATGTCTTATTATTTTATAATGGTAATTGGCCATTTTACGGGTGGTTACGTGATAAACCAAATGATGGGTGCTACCGTGAATACCAGGATTGGTGGTTACGTTATAACCTCCAATGAATTGGGAATGGAAGTTAGTCGTATGGCTATTCCATCTAGTGACATGTGTGGAAGTCGGCCTTATGGTTATTCCATTTAAGTATGTTTATGTTCCAAGTTACCTTATTATGTTATGTGTTCTATATTTGGGTAATCTTTTGGTTACAAAAGGGTATGTAGTGATCATTTATTCAGTGAAGTGTATTTACTACTTCATAAAGGTGAAAAGTATTACTTATGTTAAAGTATTCATTGTTTACTTGTTGTTTTGAAAAACTAATAGATTCATTCTTTGTGTATTCCTTACTGAGCTTTTTATGTTCATCCCAAGTTTTTTATATGTTTTTTACAAGACATAATGTGGAATAGGGTCAAGGATGGGATCAAGGAAATTCATGAAGTCTAAAACAAAGAACTAGACATGAATTTTTTATGAAGAGTTTTTATTTTAAGAAAAAATGGTATCTATGTAGAAGTGTCTACTTTGTAACTTTTGAGATGTAATAGTTATAGCCCATTTCTCAAAAACTCTATACCTGAAAAGATCATCAATGGGAATTATTCATCTAATTAAATATTAAGTAATGTTTTAAGGTCGAGTCCTTATAGTTGGTATCAGAGGTCGGTTTAGATAAATTTAGAAGTTATAATTCTATTAAATGATTATCCAAAAATATTTTTTTTCACATTATGGTCAAATTGAAAAGATATAGCATTTATAGATTACCATGATGCTTTGATTAAGATATTTTTGTGTTTAGAATGGTTTTCCATTAAGGAAACAGAGTAGATTTTTTGAGAAGGCATACAGAGGGAAATGACCTTCTAAATCAACGTCCTGAGATGGTCAGAATTAGAATTTAATAGTTTTTTGCAGTGATGGATCAGTTCACTCCAGTGATACATGTTGGTTGTGTTCATTGATGATATTTTGGTTTCTTCCAAACTTAAACAGGAAAAAAAATGTTATTTAAGGGTTATGTTGCAATCCTTAAAAGAAATGAAAATTTATGTAAAATTCAGAAAATGTGAGTTTTGGTTACAACAAATTTCATTCCTTGGTAACATTGTTTCAAAATATGGAATAATTTTTGATCCTGATAAAACAATAGTTGTTCAAGAATATCCAAGACCCAAAAATATAACTGAGATCCATAGTTTTCATAGTTAGGTAGGTTATTACAAGAGGTTTGTTGAAAATTTTCCATGTTATCTAGTCCAATTACTAAGTTAACTCAAAAAAGTGTTAAGTTCAACTAGAAAAAATATTGTAATGATTTTTTTCCGGAAATGAAATGAAGATTGGTTAATTCTCCAGTTTTGGCACTCCCTTCCCAAAATGGTGAGTTTGTTGTCTACAGTGATTCTTCGTTGAAAGGAAATTGGTTTTTCCTTATGCAGAATGATCAGGTAATTTCTTATGCTTCACGTCGGTTGAAAACTCTTGAGTTAAATTACCCTACACATGATTTGGAATTAGCTTCTGTGGTTTTTTTCCTTTAAGAATTTGGAGGCATCATTTGTATGGAGTAAATTGTGAAATATATACCAATCACAAAAGATTACTGTATATATTCAATCAGAATGAATTGAACATGGGACAAAGGAGATTGTTGGAATTAATCAAGGATTATGATTGTACAATTTATTACCATCCAGGAAATGCAAATAAAGTGGATGATGCTTTGAGCCGAAAATGTAATGCATCATTAACCATGATACGTTTGGAATGAGATCCTTCGGTTTTTTATTTGATGAACATTGGCATAGAAGTTGGTGGTGCAGGATGTTCTTCTGTTTTGTTTTAGGTGTCAATGAGATCATCTTCATTAGACATAATTTAGCAAGCGTAGAAGAAAGACAGTGAGTTGCAGAAAAAGGTAAAGTTGGTTCAGAAGGGTAAGTTTCCAGAATTAAACATTGATAATGATTTTGTTTTGAGATTTGGGAAGAGGTTTTGTGTTCCTTTTGATTCACAATTGAAGAATGAGTTGTTATATGAGGCTCATATTTCCCTTTTTTCATTTCATACTGGCAGTACTATGATTTACATAGATCTACAAGAGTATTACTGGTGGGATGTAATGAAAAGAAATATTTATCATTTTAATGTGATGTGTTTGACTTGTCATCAGGTTAAAGCAGAGTGGAAGTTACTAAAATGGATTATTAGGTCTTTACCGCTGCTAGAGTAGAAATATGAAAATATATCCATGGACTTCATTGTGGGATTACCAGAGACATCTTGAGGTAATAATGCAACCTGGGTTATTGTTGAACTATTGAATAAAAATACTCCTTTCATTCCAATTCATGATATATTCTCTCTAGATCCACATTATCAATTTTACCATAATGATATTGTCAAAATACATGGAGTTCCCATCTCCATTGTATCTGATCGTGATCCCAGGTTTATTTCTAACTTTTGGAAGGGCCTTCAGAAGTCATTGGCTAATGAATTAAATTTTAGTACAAATTTTCTTCCTCAATCAAATGGGAAATCAGAATGAACAATTCAGACCTTGGAGGATATGTTACGTGATTTCACAATGGATTAATAGGGAAGTTGGGACCAACATCATTCATTGGTTTAATTTTATTATAATAACAGTTTTCATTTTAGTATACATATGGATTTGTTTGAGGCATTATATTGTAAACCGTGTCGAACTCCAGATTTTTGGGATGAAATAGGTGACATGAAGTTGATGGGACCATAATTGGTAGAATAGATGGCAGAAAAAGGTCAGTTGATTCAAAAACACATGAGAATAGCTCAGAGTCAGCAAAAACGTTATGCAGATAACTGGAGGAAGGATCTTTCTTTTGAGGTTGGTGATCATGTTTTTTCGCAATGTTTCTCCATGGAAATGTGTGATAGGTTTCTGAAAGAAAGGAAATATGAGTCAATTGTTCATTAGACCTTATGAAATCCTATAGAAGGTTGGATCAATTGCATATAGATTGGAATCACTTCCATTTTTGTCCCAGGTACACAATGTATTTCATGTTTCAATGTTAAGGAAGTACGTGCCAGATCCATCTCATGTTTTGATTCCAGAGGTAGTTCAGCTCGAAGAGAATATATCTTATGGGGAATAACCGGTCTAGATTATTGACCACAGGGAGAAAGTGTTGTGGAATAAGGTGATTCATCAATAATGGTTCTATGGAAAAACCATAATGTTGAAGATGCAACATGGGAATCTGAAAATGCAATAAGGGATAAATACCCCCACTTATTCGATATATAAATAAATTGCAGGGATGCAATTTCTTAAATGGGAGAAGGATGTAAAATTCCATGTAATTAAAGAATAAAATATTTTCATATCTATGTTTATTAATGAATTAGGTAGTGTTTTAGAGGCTTAAAATAAGAATAAATTCAATATTACGCATAAAATACTATAATATTTTGAAAAGATTGTTTTACCACCTTTGGATGAAGAAGAATTTTTAAATCTATTTTTTGACAATATTATAAGATCTATTTGTCAAAATAAACTACATCATTATAATCGGGACATCAAAATTTACTTTGTGTATGTTTTATGTATTTTTTCGATAATGTCCAATTTTTATTGAATAATGAAATATATTGTATTTTAATTCAAAAACCACTTTTTAATATAACTTATTTATATGGTAATATTATAATTTTAATTTTGTATACTGTCTAATTATAATCTATTTTTACCATTTAATTCAATGGTCGTCATTGGAATTAATTTTACATTGAAATTGGACATAAACAAGTGTCAATCTCTTGATATATATTGTTTCTTAAAAACACAATATTTTTTTGAAAAAGGGAATTAATTATAAAATCAATTAATGAGAATTATATGTTTCTAATTTTGTAAAATATATATAATTTTTTAATTGGGAATATCAAATACAGGTTAGGGTGAATTTTTTGTATTTTTCTGAAAAACATCAATTTTTGATGAATATTGAAACCACTAAGTGGTAGTTAAAAAACTGATTGTTCATTTAAATGAAATTTTATAACTTCTGTGAATTTAATTTAAAAACTATGACATATATGTTTGTCATTATTATGTAAAATATGGTTCAATGGGATGAAAATATTTTTTGGTGAATATTAACTTTTAAGTTCTATTAATCGCGATTAAAGGTAATTAGTGTAATTTAAGGTAATTATGATGTTATAAAAATATGAAATTACCATTACACTTTTCCTAATATTATTGGATGAGTCATTTCCGACCATAATAATCCTTGGGTGAATTTTTGGGACCTCATGGTGCCACTTGTGTAAGACAATGACATTAATACCTTGTATTTAAAATAAAAATAAAAATGTCACATACATGTATTTTTCTACAAATTTTTTTACATGGGGATATATAAGTTATCATTTAGACTATAAATATTATTTAGAAAGATAAAAAGATTTCCAACATCATTATAATTTTATTATAATTTTTATACACCAAATAAATAAAATTATTTATGACACCATGATGATGCAGTGATTATATCATTAATGAACGATTTAAATAAAATGAAAAGATAAGGTAAAATATAGACTTAAACATGTCAAAAACCTATTTTATGGGTGGATTTAGAACCCTTATCACCTTATCCTAGAAATATATAATTTTGGGTCCTTTAAAATCTAAAACCATTTTATAATAATGTAACATTTCAAGACTTTCTAAAAGTGACCCACCTCCCTCTTATAAAAGGCCCCCACCTCTACCCCATTACCCATACCTCTCAAGCCCTTGGATCATCCAACCTATGATCATATTATCTCTCCATAACCATATATTAATCCTATAAGCCTAAATTTAGGTAGATGTTTTCACATGTAATCCTTTGGCTCAAATCAAAAAGAGTTACCTGATTTTACGGTAATGTATTTTCTCGAGTTTCTTCCTTTTATTTTACTTCTTCACTCACCAATATCTTCTTTTTATTTGATCCCATAATATGAATAGTATCCTAAATATACTATTATGTTGTTAAGATATGGATTCGGCCTACTATCCCACACACCCCCATCTAATTGTAAAAGAACATATTGTTTTTGTGGATGACGAGTTACTGCCTCACGAAACGATGATTGTTCAATATTATTTTAACACCTATCATGGTGGCCATTATTATGTCACTATATTTATATATGATATATATTATGTTTATGTTATATTTATACTTCAGAATTTTTGTTATATAGCAACCCTTTAGGGTTTCCATTATTTGAAAACAAGATAATTTAATTTGAAGAAGTGCAGTCTACCGCCCCCTCAATGTGATATGACTCGTTCATACCATTTGTGGTACGTATAAAGGAATGTATTAATGATATTATTTTTTATACAATACTGGAATTATAATACAACTATGTATAATTATGTTTTAATTCCATTAAATATGAAATATAAATGGAAGTAGCGTTAATGTGTATGTACGACTTACCCTCTCCAAGAACGGTGCATTTCATTTCTTACCTCTAAATGTTATTTAATATTATAAATACATGTATACTCTAGATATATATGATATATATGATATCCAAATCATGAATATCATTCTGGATATAATGTAATTTTGACCACATTAACAACATGTAATTATAAGAAGTCCATTTTTGACTTAAGTACCAAATATCGACAAAATGATCATTATTAACATAAATGATTACATAATGTTTATAAAATATAAATAAGTGATATTAAATGAATAATAAACCTGAATAAGGTTCTTATGAAAGTATAAATTTACTTTAGTTTATTATTCAAGAGATTAATGAACGATCTAGTCTTGTTAGACACGAGGTATGTGACTTTATCTCAATATCCATACATTGAGGCATTCTTTGATTTCTACACGGCTTTCGTTTATATGCAGTATAAACACCATTGAATTTTCATTTCATTCAAAGGGAATATTTTATTAATGAATAGTTTTACTAAATGACAAAAAAGGAATGTATCTTTTAATATAAGTGATGACAACGTCCTTTTCCACTGCCACAAGTATTATTTGATCCCTTGATTCCACAAAAAGCTGTAATGTTTTTAAAAGGAAATAAATAGAAAATAATCATTTATGTAATCTTGTATTAAAAATGGTTTCGATAATGGATTTTTTATGTAAATATATATTTGTGATATATTCTTATTGAAATGTGGAAATTATTTCTTTCCTTTATATTTGTTTTATGTCTTATGATTTTATAATTGTACTTGGACATTTTACAGGTGGTTACATGATAAACCAAATGACGGGTGGTGCTGTGAGTACTAGTACGGGTGGTTACATTATAACTTCCAATGCATTGGGTATGGAAGTCTATCGTATGGATATTCTATTTAGTTACATGTGTGGGATTCGATCGTATGGTTATTCCATTTAGGTATGTTTATGTTTCAAGTAACGTTTATATTGTATGTGTTCTTTATATGGGTAATCTTTTGGTTAAAATAGGGTAAGTAGTGATCATTTATTCAGAGATGTGTATTTAATACTTCATAAAGGTGAAAAGTATTACTAATGTTAAAGTATTCATGGTTTACTTGTTGTTTTGAAAAACTAATAGTTTCATTCTTTGTGTATTCCTTACTGAGATTTTTATGCTCATCCCCAGTTTTTGAAATATTTTTCACAGGACATAAAGTAGAATAGGGTCAAGGATGGGATCAAATAAATCCATGCTGTATAAAACATGGAAGTGGACATGTCTTTTAAATCAAGTGTTTTTATTTTATGAAAAAATTATATCTGAGTAGTAGTGTCTACTTTTTAACTTTTGAGATGTAATAGTTATGGACTAATTCTCTAAAAATCTAAACCTGAAATGATCATCACTGTGTATTATTTATTTAATTCAATATTAATTAATTTTTAAGGCCAGTTCCTTATAGGCAGCTTCACACACTGTCTCATATCCTTGAACTAGATGATATTGGATATCCTTACATCAAACTTTACATACATTTTTTTCCCACGTAAAACTGTGGAAGAGACCATCTATGGTCTCTGTTGTTTGTTTTTCCCACGAAGAACTGTGGTAGTGGTTTTTGACCCTGGAAAGTTTTTGAAAACTATTGGGAATACCGATACATGTTGTGTATCATATTCCTAGATAATATAAACTACTTGGTGGCGAGATATCACCAAGTGAAGATGATTAAGTCTCAGCTTCATACAGAATCTATTATTTAACTCCATTGTGATCTGTATTTTTTGTTTCACGCGGTTTTATCTATTTTCTGATACTTATAATAGCTAAAACTTAAAACTATTTTTCATTCACATTGATAGTTAGTTTTTATTAGATTTTCTATGTGTTTAATTCAGTAAACATGTTTCAAAAGTTGTATAAGTGTTTTAAAATTATTCAAATGAGGACTAATCACCCTTTGAGAAACCTGTTGATCAATTAGACAACTATATATCTACTTAATTATTTAACCCTGCCATTTTAAAATATGGGGGGTAATTACAAGAATTGTTATAAATAAAATTATAAGTATTAACTCAATTCACCCCTCATGAGATTCCACTCCGACCAACTTTTGTAACATAGTGTTTTTCACTAATCATCAAACAATTGATTGTTTTCAGGAAAATACCAAAAACTCCCCCAAATATAATTAGATATTCAAATTTCAAAAATGATATTTATTTTACTGAATTCAAAACATAGAATATGCCTTAATTAATTTAAAATTAAATCTCATTTTCAAAACCAGAAAGTCAGTTTTTGTGAAGTAAAAACTATCAAAAGATTGGCATGTGTTTGTGTCCAATTTAAATGTAAAATTACCTACAATGACCTAAAATATATTAAATGATAAAAATAAATTCCAATTATACTTTAAAACCAATGAAATAAATAATTTAACAATTTAAATTATTTCAAAATAAAAAATTTGTTTTCAATTATATATATTTAATTATTTAGTATTCATCAAAACTTGAAAGTTATCAGAAAAGTACAAAAAAATTATCCGAACTAAATTTTTATGTCCATATTCTAAATAATAATTTAATTTCATTAAATTTTATATATAAATGTGTCAAATATTGGATTTAAAAGTGTTTTCCATTAAAAGGTAGTAAAATTTTATTTTTTGAAAAATATTTCTTTTATCTAAAAAATGGTATTTGTTCTTATATTATATCTAAGAAACAAATAATATGGATGATAAAATTATATGTAGTATATAAAAGTCAAAAATTAGTTAATAATATTCATAACCACTTTTTGAACAACTAGTTTGGTATCTCATGGTGCCCTCAAACTCGGTGTTGCATTTAGACCAAGCTATTGAATTACCATAAAGAGATGACGTACTACGAAATCAAGGGGTTTTACATTCTCCCCTTATTCAATAAATTTTATCCTCATAAATAGAAGTTGTTCTTTTAAAATAACAGTATCAAAATAGAAAAAAAATCGGTGGTAAACCCACATCAGAAATTCAGTTAATAAGATTTAGTCTTAATAACAAGAAAATAGAAATGAAAAATTCACCATCAAATTTGGATTTCAAATTGGAGAAAATATGTGAAAATTATAATTTTAGGAAAAAGATAACTAATTATAGGGAGTGATTGAGGTCATCAATCAAAAACAAGTGAATGGAAAATTGAGGGCCTCAAATCCATAAATATATTATGATTTAAAAAAAGTAGTTCAATCAATCATAAGGTATTAGGATAAAAAAAATTTGTTTTAAGATCTATTCCATAATTTTAATAATTAATTTATTCATATAGAAAAAAATACTTTAAAAAAATATTCCCATCCATTAAATAATTTCTACAACAAACTCATCTTAGAACTCAAAAATATTATTTATCGTTATCGTATAAGGTTCCAAGAAAAGTGTTTACTATTCATATACCAGACCATTTAAAAAAATACAGTATACAAACCTAGACATGAAATATGAGAGTGGTAGGTTATGCACCCTTATAACCCTTCGGTAGCATGTTTAAGTCTCACGGCTATGCCGGACACGACAGGTTGTCGCCCGAACTCTAGATTATTCTTTTTATGACAATCCTAAAATAATATTAAGAAATGTTTTATCCTTAAGAAATAATATCCAAATTCCAACTTAATTCATTCTAACCATTAGAATTATCCAAAATACTTATTACCAATCTCACAGTCCAAAATATATAAGGAAGGTAAACATAAATAATATCCCTTTCATCCACATAATATCATGTGATACCATCATCATGTATTCTCTTAAAACATTTAACACACTGAATTACCATAAAACCTTACTGAATATAGTTATGCTCCCATATTCCATATATAATACAAGAAATACTCCTCAAATCCAAAAAAATGAATACTCCAACAGTGATGGAATAAAAAAATCACTAATCAGGTCCAAGGTTGCCAATAATTCCCAATATACATTATCCAACTCAATTATCTCTTATTCCAAAATCACTACCTCTATATCAAGACCATATTAAGGGATATCTTTCTGTCAACCATATATTTTCTAAAATATTTAACTTGAAAAACGTCACATTACATGGTACCATAAATTCTCAACTCATTGATGAAAATGTACTGCAATACAATACTAATATGTTTTAATTTTTAGAACATGTACAACATTAATACAATACCAAAATTACCTTATTAATTAATAAAACCATAAGAATGATAATCATTATTCTTTGACTACGGTAGTATCATAACTTAATTATTATCAAATAGAATCACATAGGGTATACTCTGATTATTGGTACATTGATTTCCATAGTTTTCCAACTCCTTGAAGGAGAAGCATTGTACATTTGAAAACATTTTATTACCCATGAAATCACGAACATGGTGTCCTTTATCTCCACACTTATAACAAACACCAATTCCATTCAATAACTTCCCAGGGTTATTCCCTCAATAGTTATCACATATGGGGAAATCCATCATTCCCATTTTACATTTATCCATCTTTTTATCTACCATCCTCTTCTAATCTGGCATCCATTCAAAGCCATATGTCTCAAAGACTTATTTACATATCTTATTAGCACATGATACCATTTTTTCATATGATGAGAATACATATGAGACTATTTCCCTTCTAAATGTTTGACAAGGTCATGAATAATTTGATCCTTCTTACCCTTTGGATCATGTGTATTGTTGGACTTCTTATTCCATTCACTATGAACCATTTCTAAATGACGAAATACACTATGAAAAATCATATCTTAAGGAAAGATCCAAAAACTAGATAAAATCTCATCATTAATTGAATATTTTCATAAATTTAGTCTCATAAACCTAAAAATGATTCATTACAGACATATTTACCCACAAATTATTCATAGTGTTTTGTAACAAAAATTTGAATTATCCTATGCATATCCCGTAGGAGTGTCATAAACAAGAGTGTAACAGGGCATGTCGTCATGCACCAGTTCTCGTTCGAGTCTTGCTCAATGCTATGTTTTCAGGTTTTACCCTAAGATACATCTATGCTATTTCCGCCTCTACTTGCTTTAATCCAGACATAATTGTATTGCTTAAAAAATTCACAAAATCCTTACATTACAAAAATTATATGGAGTTATTCTATACTAATCCTCAATTTTTATTTTAGGGTAATGTTCTCTAAACAGAGTTTGTCTAAATCTATTTCCACAGTTGATGCTAAACTTCCTCTTATACCAACTGTAACGCCCTGATCTATGTTTCCCAGAGTTAGGGAATTATTTTAATACCTTGGATTGACTATAAATAATCAAGTCCCGAAGGACCGATCAATTTATCAGTCCTGGAAAATAAATTGTATATATAAACATTACATTAAAATTTCTAAAAAACAAAACAAAAATAATACTTTGAGAATGTCATTATTCCCCTAGATTAACCATAAATTTCCATCAAAATACACTTCTTCTCATCCTGGAACAAGTAATACATAATAAAGTGGTGAGCACAGATGGCCAGTAAGGATAACAATATATATAAAAAATCACAAATAAGCATAATCATTTACAGAAATGTATAACACTAAAACAAAATAATTTTAAACATAAACATCAGCATAATATGGAAAAGATAAATCCAATAATTCCATTTACATATTCACATGGATATTCTACTAGTTGAATAATCAGATGTTATATTAATAGGTAATTTTATATTTATGGAATGCATAATGTCAGACATCATAACCACATAGTCAAGGCCTCATGCAAAGACTAAAAATATAAATCTTGTCAATGACTTGTGGCATGGTACTAGTTTGTCTCATCATACCTACCGATGCATCGACAAGCTATAGCGGGCTCCACCCATCATATACTATTTTCAATTCATTCCTCATTTGAAAATGTTGAATCATGACCTAAACATTCGTATTAAAACTAGCATAAAAATCTTAATAATTTAACTGTAATATGTGAATGGTATAAAAATATCACTTTCACAGTGAAACATATCATAACTAATTAAATACAATATTTAATATTTTATTATAATAAATCAACATCAATCAAGAATAATATCTTGTAATGGATTTTAACATAGTTGAAAATGATTTGTAAAACTCTCTGAGAGAATTATACATTTTGTGAAATCATTTAAAAGTCACGCATTTATAAGGGATGTTTTTTAAAAGACATTATTGAATAAAAGTGTCCCATACCAATTTGAAACATTTTAATGGAATTAACATTTTAAAACAATCATGTACATATAAATAAATCCTAAAAATCTTTTAGAAAAATTGTATATTAATTAAGAAGATTTAGAAAAATAAATCATTAATAATTTAAAATGTTGAATCTTGTTAAACTGTCCCTTCCAAAATACCATAAAATGTTCATATTGAAATCATTTTTATGAAACATGGACATGGATGATAAAAATTTCTCAGTACATACATACACATAAACAATCTGAGATAATAAAAAGATTGCGAAATTACCCCTTACCTTGTACATTCCTTTTGTCATGCTTATGCTTAACCTCTTGTATAATGACCATAATTTGAAATTAAATTAAAACAGACCATATAAAAATTTATGATATCATATATGATTCATTTATTACATTATACTACCCATATAATAATAATTACCATGTTAATGTGATATTTGAGGCATTAATCACTTTACTTATTGTATGGGTTTTTACTTGTTATTATTTATCGTAGCACATAGATCGTGATTTACATACATACATAATATAACACATGATTTATATATCATATATATTCATAATATAAATATGTATAATAGATAGATATATGAAATGGAAACACCATTCATGGAGATGGTAGTTTGTACATACTCATTAACGTTGTTTCCGTTTACTTATTTAATAGTGTATATTTTAGAATACAAAATATATTTATCTAAATAAAAATATATTAATCCAGTAATGATATTATTTTATATACCTCATAATTAATCAGTGAATTTATTTTTAAAAAAATTCTTGAAGGGAGATCATTGAAGATGAATCCCAGACGGTAAGTCATACTTACACATGAGCAATAATATCATTATATTGAAGGTTAAATGGTGTTTATTTTTATGGTATATTACATATAAAAAATCATTACCATTATATATCCATTATTTTAATTAAAAATACATTTATTATGCTCTTCTAACTAATGTAGTGTTGAATAACAAACTACACCACGACGTGGAGACTGTAAACCGTACATATGCACGTATGGTGACATTGTCAATCATAGAATGGATAGAATAATGAATATTGTTGTACATTATTTATAATCCCATAACAATATGTATAGGGTAATGGATTTATTATTTAGGTATTGAAAAAAAATTATGTGGAAGTAGAAATGAACATTGAAATAGGTTATGAAATAATTACCACTTCTTCGGGTGTTTCCTTTTGATTTGAAAAAAATGGATTCTTAGGATAACTTCATGATCAAATTAAGGCCTATAGGTTGAACTAATGACAGTTTTTATATTATTCAGATAGGATTTTTCTGTCCTAAATGGCTTTTTAGGTGTAAAATTAAGAGAAATAGATGTACCCATTTATAAGAGAGGTGAGATTCCTCTTAAAAAAAGCATGAAATATTATTTTATTATAAAATAATATTCGGTTCCTAATAGCTCAAAATAGATTTATTTAAAGGATAAGGTGGTAATGGGTTGGAAAATTATCATAGAAAAAGATTTAGACATGTTTAGGTCACCTTATTAACCATATATTTTCGATTTAACCATTAGTTAAATAGATTAACTTTTACAATGTCTCCACGTATTATTAAAATACATTGTTAATAAAATTACCATAAAATTCCAAGTGCACCTAAAGTGGTTAATTAATAACATATCTTTTACTATATGTGCCTTTGGTCTAATCCGAATATTTTTTGAAATATTATATCATTAAATGATATTGTATTTGTTTTAAAAACTCATTTATGCCAATTTTACACTATTTAGTATATGTTTTTTGTTTAAGTTATAACAAATTGATGACTTATAAAAAAATAAATTTCATCATCCCTAACTTGTCATATTCATATATAAAATTATATTATGGCATCTAATTTTTTGATTTAAATTTATTTTAATATTTCATTAAGAAGTTAATAATTCCATCATCACTGTGTCATTAATAAATTTACTTATTTGATATCCAAAAATTATAAATAAAATTACATGATGTTTTAATTTATTTTTTGTTTCCAATAAATATTTATAGTCTAATTTGTCATTTTTGTAACCCTATATTAAAAATGGTTTAGTTATTAAAGATTGAATTTAACACTTTTAACTCTTCTTCAAATAAAATTTAATAAATTCCCAAATTTAACTCAAATGGATCAAAAGGATCGTTTTCTATCCTAAGGTTAATTTTGGTCGTAATACCCTTATCTAAAAGAATTAGTAAATGTTTTGGAGTAATTTATATTATTTTTACCTTTAATTACATTATTTAATTTCAATTATGGTAATTAAAATTCAAAAGATACTATAAACCATAAAATTATTTTAATCTTATTGAACCTAATTTTATTTACTGATGTAAACCATGCCACTCAGATTATTGAAATTCTATTCACAGAAGTGGTAAAACTGTATTTTATGCAAATTTGTAAATTTGTCGAGAAGGTGGGTTAAAGACATTAAAAATAAATAAACATTCATATGTAAAATTTTATTATAAAATGACGCCAATGAAATATATTTGACTAATATATTTATAATGTATCTATTTTTACATTAAGATAATTTTTTTATTGAAAATAATTATTTAAATGAAATTGTCAGTTTTTATCAATAACATAGTGTTTTCAATATTCATCAAAAATTTATTGTTTTCAGAAAAAATACAAATAATTAACATAAATATAATTGTGATATTACATATTCGAAAAATATTTCAATTTTACCAAATTCAAAACATTTATGTTACTTTAGTTAATTTAAAATTCAATACTGTTATCAAAACCAGATTGCATGTTTTTATGAAGTGAAAACTATCAAATGATTAACATGTGTTTATGTCCAATTTAAATGTGAAATTATATATAAATACCTTCATTATTTTAAATTATAAAAATACAATCCAATTATACTTTAAAACCACTAAAATGAATAATTTAACAATTTCAATTATTTCAATTATAAAAACAAATTCCATTAAAATTCAGTATTTATTTACAATTCATCAAAATATGAATGTTATCCTAAATGTATGAAAACGTTTTCCAAAAAATATACTTATGGACCTATTACAAATAATAATTTAATTTCATTAAATTTAATATATAAAAGTGTCAAATATTGGATTTTTGAATTGTTCCCCATTAATATGCGGTAACAGTTCATTTTAAAAAAAAAAACATATTTTATTTGAAAAAATGAATTTGTTCTTATATTATGTCTAATAAATAGATAATATAGATGTTAAAATTATATGGAATATATAAAATTAAAAATTCAGTTAAAACTATTCACACCCGCTTTTTGAACGGAAAAATTAGTAAGTCATGGAGGGCTCGAACTCGGTGTGGAATGTAGTTTAAGCAATTGAATTACTAAAGAGAGATAATGTATTATGAAATCCTAGGGTATTACACATGGTATGTGGATAGTATTTGTATAAAAAATATGATAAGAATTAAATACCTTTCTATAAATATAATATATAACATGCATAGTGTTTCCCATTTTTTGATATTATTAATGTAATATCCCAATTTATACAATAATAATAAAACCCTCTAGAGATAAATTATTAATATCATATATTGGAAAAAAATAATTTATTTGTGAAATAACATAATAATGTGTCAATGTTTTTGCATAAGGGAAGGAATTAAGTTAACACATTGAAATATTAAATTGAATGTTTTTGGAGTTAGACATTGTGTTAGTGCGGGCCTCGATGAAAAATGAATAAAAATATTAATAATATTATTATAACTGCATGAATTTTATTCAAAAGAATTGAATAACTCCATAATGGGGAATCTTAGGAGAAATATGAGACCACCATTAGGATTGAAATGCAGTGTTTACCCATGGTGCCTGGAAAATGTATGTGCATATAATAAACATGAAGGGGTGACAACACCATTATGAGTTCCTGGAGATGTGGGGATTTAATACAACATTTATTTGATAATATAATAATAAATGAATACTTATAATATTAAATAAATTAAATAGTAAATGGGTGTAGCGCACAAGGAGAAGCCATTGTGGCTTGGATTGTTGTTTTTAAAATATGTATATTAATAATATTATTAAGTTATTATTATTATTATTATTATTATTATTATAATTATTATTATTATTGTCTCAATGTTATTTCCACTATAACTTCATTGTATGGTGTCAGCGTGATACGCCATCAGAGGCATCATGGCCATAAAATGAGGGGTTCATTTCACGACCAATGATGAATATTTTATTTGGTATCGGGGTACATGTCCACTAAATTCCAAATTGGATGATAAGTTCATTCATGGAATTAATAAGAGAAATTAAAATACCGGGGATTGAATTAATAAATGTTAAATAATATAATGATGAAAATTTATTATAAATTGGATATGAGGATGTACACATGGAATGGGTAGGAATCCCATTATTTTTTCTCGATTCTTCATTATCTCTTACTCTCTCTCTCTCATATTCTATTTTAATCTTCTAAATTACTCTCGTCAATATCATCATCATTATTGATCAGATTGGGGAACCATTGGTTCTATTGGATTCATCGTGACTAGTAGGAATTTATTCTTAATATTTTTTTGCATGTATTAAGGTATTTTTTTCAGATTTAATTTAATATTTTAAAATATGAAAGAAAGTGATAATTATAAATAAGTTTCAAACCCAGATTGTTCAAGGATTCGTTGGAATGAGATCCTCTTCTAGATAGGTGTGATCCAAGTTCAGGTGACAAAATCCTTTGTAATCTTCAATATCCACTAGGGAAACACTGAGTTAGGAGGTTCCTTAAAATGTTCGGCCATATATATGTATGATGTTTCCTTTATGAAATGTTTATGTTGGACTAACTCATACTTGTGATGAATTTATTACGGGTGTAATAGTAGCCATCGATATACATGTTTATGTGTGATTATCCTGGACCTGATCTTTGGGGTACTTATCATTTCTTACCATGAATGGTTTTTCTAGTTTGTTGTGTAGCCAATGGAATTGTGTTTTAGGTTACATGGTACTCATTTAGAACCTTGTGGTTTAGTGTATGAGGTCACCCATCCAGACGTGTTCCTACCATTCATAAAGGTTTGAGTGGATACACTTGTATAGGGGAACCCATAGAGCCTAGTTGGTAGATAAGAAGACACAAATGTGGATCCTTATGGGTGTCTGTTACACGGTCCGCTGGATGGTTATCCATCATCACACATTCCTAACATCCTTAATTTTGGACATGACTACACCTATATAGGGGGAAGCATAGTGAAGACATGTTGGATACAAAGTTACACAGTCTAGTGGATGGTTACCAATTCTAAGGTTGTCCCAATTTCCTTAAAGACTGATGTCGCTACCCCTATACAGGGGAATGAATATTAGATTTCTATAAGATACTGGACATGGATTCTTATGAACATGGTTCGTGGGTGAATTAAATGATAAAAATTCGAAATATATTCCTGAAAGAACCCAAGGTATTCAAGTAACAACCACCGAAACGATTTGGTGAGCTATTTGACCTCATTGGAGGTATGCTTGTTCTTGAATTTCTTATCGGAAATGAGCCAATGCAGGTGGGGTTAGTATTCATGGAGGTTTGGTCAGTGCACGATGACTCCACATATGTATGTTCACTAAGAAATTACTTTTGTCATGTTTTACACTATTGTATATATTTTATTCACATATGGTAATAATGAATTTGTAGTCTCCTACTGAGTCTTGTACTCATACCCTACTCAGGCATTTTAGTGTGCTTTTTGATTTCATGACTAGAGATCTGATGAAGAGAAAGGTCCCTATGGATGAAAGTGTATCAGTGAAGCATCGAGCTTGATCAAACCATGACAGACACCGGAGTACCCCAAAGATAGTTGTTTATTTTCATTTATCTTGTGTTTGGACACTATTTTATACTTGGGATAGGCTTTCCACTTATGGATATCTTATATGTATGTAATTATTTTGTTTTCCCATTTACATTGATTATTTATTATCTAGTCTATTTATTATTATTTAAACTAGGTCATGATAAAAAGTCTATAGTCTCCATAAGGTTTCAGTTGAGACCTAATATGATGGTCTCAAAACTCTTCTATATGGGGAGGTGCATATGATATCAGGTTATATTCCAGCTCAGACTCACTGGTTTGATTAGGGAAGTTATGAAATGGTATGAGAGCATCATGATACACTAAGTTATTTTTTCTCTTATATTGTGTTGGAATATGTAAGACATGAGATATGAAATGGGGAATCATTCATGGAAACTATGATAGTTCATCCCCAACACTAAATTATAGATATCCAATTTTCCATTATGTCAAGAATTTATGATTTGTTGTCACAGTTGATTCACCTTGGGTGGCACACCTGATGTTATATATGATGTATGATATTTTTTGTTAGTTTTTGCATCATGACTAGCAACATATGTTCAAATTCAATATACATAACTTTTTTTTCTACGTAGATGTTCATTAATTAAATTCCTTGATTTATTATATACTTTTAGGATGGTTTCACTTTATGATATATTTCATTATCTTCTTATGTGATATATATATTTCTAACATTATTTAGTTGAACAGATCAGGATGATGTGTTTTTATATATTTGATGTCAATGACTAACAAGCTGGTCTGAAAGCATGGGAAGGGTATTACATGGGTTAGTGGTAGACTCCTTTGAAAACATGGTTCGGTCCCATAAAATTTTAATACTTTTTGTGATATTACATATTCTATTGTTACATAGATGCTTCCACATAAATTTTTATTGGACCACAATATTTGGAAACCCGAGTTGCTCTAATGCCACCAACTATGGTATAGGGTGATATAACCCCGCATCATCATGTACCAGCTTAGGTAATCAAGGCCGTAGGACCTACACAAGTAGGGTATTTTTGGATGGTCCAATAGAGGGTTGGGTGATTTAGAGGACTGTGAGAAACCCTATTTAGTATTTCCATCATCAGAATCCTCTATCATTCTAGGAAAGAGGGCTGCTGGTGGATAGTCCGGAGGAAGGGGAAGCCTTGGGGTGGATTATTGAGGAAGGATAATACACGTGCCACTTTGAAATTTTTTTCCAACAATCCATTTTTTTATTTTAACGATTCCATTTTTTTCTATTGCATTCATCTAGTTCAATCCCACCACCCTTTTTAAACAAGAGAACTTATACATCAAATTTTTAATTTTTTTAATGGCTAATTTCAGAAAAATTTTATAATAATAACAATTTATTACTTTTATATAATAATAATATAATATTGTCATTATAATAATAAAAATTATAATAATGATAATTATTAGTTTTTTACAAAAGTGGTATTATTTTTGGTGAATGGTAAATGTATGAAACATGGCTAGGTCATGATCCAAAATAATTGACTAAAATTTTTAATACACGAGACCAAACACAAACCTGATCCATATCTATAATTTTGAATGGCCATAAATTGGTCATTAAAATTCAAATCGGTGTGTGGTATGAACCATTGAGACAAATTTCAAACAGTCTAATTAATGGTATGGAATTCAATTTTTCTTGGCTCATAAAATTTACACGACCCCTTTGTTACCAATTTTAGTGACTAGGACCTATAGTAGAAGTCGAGGGACATGGTATTTTAAAATCATCACCGACAAGATTTCATAATGTTTCTTCTTCAATGATCCAAGAACCGTTAACGTCTAAGGATCTCAGGTAATTTAAAAAGATAGAAACAATTAAAACATTAAACATACATTTAGTGATCTGAAGGTGTATTCGACAGAAAATCATTATCGATTATCATTACATAAAGGATACATTGCATGATTCCTATTGGTCGTTGAAACAAACATAAAAAATCCTCAAGATATCTAGTCGTCAAATTCATGGTGCTAACATGGTGATCTTATGATATCTTCGACGTCCCAACGATCACCATGATCCTCTGCCTTCAATGGTTGAAATCATTCTTGGATCACATCTTGAGTGGTAGATACATCCTCTCTATAAAACGGTTTGGAGAGATATTACCTCATTATAAATGAATGAGTAGTATGTTGGGAGAGAGCCTATGTTTCTATTTATATTGGTGTTTTTAAATACCAAATCGGGTAGTCCAGCACCTAGAAAATTAACATGCAATAATTGATTGTTATGACTAACTAAATATAACAATAAATATTATAAATTATTTATCACATAGTTTTTTTATTTGTAAGATATATTTCATGATAAAACAAATCAATTTAAACCAACTTTCCCTTCCCATTTTTTATTAAACAAACATTCAATATTAAAATAATATTCATTTAAATAATTTTTTCTTGTATTTACTTAACTAGTAAGTAAATTAAATAAATTAAATCCTAATTATTAATAACATGAATAATAACTACTTTATATATTTTATTAGTGATAAAAACCATGGAAAACACTCGGAACCCATAGTGTCACCCACCATTTCCAATATACCTATTCAACTTAATAGGGAAGATTCGTTAATATGCTATTGTGTGTGACCCTATAGGCCCTTATCACGATTGAAGTGACTAAAATTCACAATCCATGATTGGAGTATAGAAACACCATCAAGGAACCTAAATAGATAAGGATATTCATTGCAATGACAATAATCCAACGAACATATATTGTGTAATATAATCTCATTGTCTTTAAATATATCATAAAGTAGGAAACAAACTTCTGTCATCACCATTTTTATTTGTTTATTATTTGTTGATATACCCAAGGGGATTTACAGTTTGACTAATTTTTCCAAATACATATAATGTTTTATCCATCATGATCGACTATGCTGAATATATACATCATCCTTAAGAAGAAAGCGAAAAATCATTTCTTGACCATTCATCTCATGTCACACCACCAATGACAAGACCAAGACAGGCTATCTCAGCATGATTTAGTTATCATGGATTTTTCCTTACATAAAATTATGCATTCAAATGGTACCCCATGGTAATGATGTCATGTTAGGAGACCAATACACATGTTGGTAGAGAGGAACAACCAATGTCACCCAAAACATGTGGTGTTGCTATTGGTGGGTATATTATCATAATGTCACTACTATATATCACCATGTGAGAATTTCAAGAAAATAATTCTCAATGAATAAGATCCCTCTAAATCTAATAGTAAAAAAAATATGGTTTTTATTCAGTACGATTTATGGAGATCATGTGTCCTTTTTTAAGATTAATGTCATTGTATCTCGAGGTTCTCATTATTTCATGGGATATTCTACAACCTTTTGATATGAAAATTAATCAATAGAGATTAACATTAAATAGTGGATGTAGATATAAGAACTCTATGATGGTATGAATGTATCATGTAAAACTAAATATGTACATAATATTGTAATAAAAAGTAGTACATAATTCGGTCTAGGGAACCAACTATTTCTAACTCCTTCATATCGACATTATGATCAATAAAATGTAATGATGGGGCCTGTACATAGCCTCAGACACACAAATGACATCTACACTATGAATTTGATGACCATTACACTTATAAGGGACATTGTTGTACCCTTACTCGAGTCCATAATATCCTTAATTTAGTTCATTATTGTCACGACCCGTCCCAGCAGGGCCCGAGCCGCAACTCCCCAAGCTCGCCTCCAATAGGCAAGGGGCTGCTGACTAGCACCGACTAGGCATGCTACTAACATGGGAGGAATTTACTATAACCTGTACACACACACACACACCTCTAAGTCCACAAAGCTGAAAAGTAAAAACAACTAAAAGGAAAATTTTCATGCATACACTAAAACCGAACCAACAGAGTATGACATGGAAGTAAAGTAAAGTAAAAGAAAAACCCTATGCCAAATGTAAAATCCCACCAAAAGAAAGTATGCAACAAGTCCAACCTGTATAGAATGGTACTGGGACTGCAACCCATTGCCGATGGAACACTCCTCTGCCTGTCCGATCTCACTGAGCATCGTCTGGTCCTGGTCCGCCTAGAATCATGTCAAAGGCTCGCTCATCTGCACAAGACACGACACGTGAAGGAAAAGACCATGTAGGGGTGAGTATAACAATCCCAGTAGGACACCCTGAAAACCACAAAGAAAAATACCATTAAGAAAGGTAAAGTCAGCTCTATACAGTATATGTCTACGAAACGTAATACCAGAACATCCAGATATACTCATACAAAAACGACCTTCATGATACCGCCACTAGGATCCATCTCGAAGATTCACTAAGCATACCATATGGGTAACACACTACTAGGTCTGAAAGGAGAGACACGAAGTACTCATTCCGGGAGAACACAGTCCACAAGTAATATGGGAACAAGATGCTTATATGAGGATCATAGCCAAGTCATGGGGTGATTCCTACAACTCAGTCAAAGCTAATCCGCTAAGCAGAGGATCAGCTCCCTTGTAAAGTTGGCCACGTTGATACCAAGAACTGTACCTAGGGTTCCATGAATGAATAGAGAATCCTGCTTTAAGTCTCACAGTGGGGATTCCAACAACTCTATTCAAAGAGTTCTTATAAAGGGATCATACTTATATATAAAGGAATTGATACCAGAACCTTCAGGGGATTACCAAGTGTATGAATCCTATGAACTAGTCCAAGTCACAGAAGGAAAGTGGAAAAAGCCATGAAGAGAAATTTACACAGCGTGTAGTATGGTTACACGCCGTGTTCCTTGACACCGGGTACTGCCCGTGTAAATGGCCAGTGTACTTTGTTCATGTCGTGCAAAACCAAACTACACGGCATGTAGAAAAGTACATGTTGTGTTCCTTAAACTCGGGTACTGCCTATGTGGACGACCTGTGTCATTCTTCTTGTCGAATAGAAAGAATACACATGAAATGTAAAAGAATCACACGCCGTTTCCGCACACCTGGGCTCGCTCCGTGTACACTGTCCATGTGCCCGTACACGGTCTCTGCCCGTGTTTGTGTCGCCTGCCAATGTACCAGTACACATGGTATCTCATGTATCTGGTCGGGTCTGGCCGGGGAGGGGTATACACGGTGTGCCCCTGGAAGTGTACCCTTCCTGTGCCCATGTACTATCAGAGTACACGACAGGTAACCCTACCGACGAACACACGCCGTGAATCCCATACTACACGGCGTGTAGTCGGGATATTTCCAGAAAAACTGTCTTCTTCCTCGCGCTTCGGCTGATCCTTCGGATCTTCGTTTTCTTGTCCATTCATCCTGATGCTCTAGGGTTTGGTCTGGCATATCATACGAACACCGAAACAGGTGTTTTCGGCCTTCAAATAGGATCATAAATCTCGAACGATCCATCCGAATAAAAATTCCCAAAAACCCGAATCTCCCACACTGCTCCGAATCGCTTGCTGAAATCATCGTCGCACCTCCATGGCATTGTATTGGTTTTGGATCTTGAATCATGGATCGTTTCACCAACAAAAGAATGTGCACTGATCGATTTCCTCCAAGAATGCGTAGAACGCAATGAAGAATGCAAGGGAGAAAAGAAACAATAATTAAACAAGGGGGAAGATCCTCGATCATTGTTCGTGACGATCCGGGTTCATCGCAGTTAGATCAAAACCAAAACAATCAATATATGAAAAATCTCAATTATTTTATCTCCCGATAAAACCCCAAATCACACCAACCGGAAAACAATCGATCCGCTGGATAATCTGTTCGCGGATTAGTCTGCGTTCGTCATAGAAATGAAAAACGGGGGGAATGAGAAATCAATAACAATCATCCTACCCAGATCTGCGCCTTCATTGGTCAAGAACGTCGCCGCCACGTTGGGGGTTTCCTCCATTGCATTCCCAGAGCCTCCAGAGAATTTCAGGGTTATGGGGATTGTAACTCTGATTCCTCTGTGAAATCTCTATTTAAAAGATAAGAGATATTTGACGTAACAAGATTTAATAAAACATTTAAAATAAATATTTTGTTACGGTTATGTCCAAAAAACCCAGATTTCACCACCGACCTGCGCCGGCCAAAGATAGGCCTCGCCCAAGGTAAAATCACTATTATGAACTCAACGGCCCCCTCTTATTTTTGATCCGAGCACCCATTAGGGAGGTATTCCACTTTTTCTGGAAATCCACACACGAGCGTAAATTAATTATTAAATTAAATTCAAACATTTGTTCTAGGCTCACCGGGCCTCGGAACTGCACGCCGTCTCAGAGTTTGGTCTCTAATTAATTCCCTTATAATATTAAAATAATACATGGAAAAATCTGGGACATTACAATTATTACCATTAGCCAGCCTCTAGACATCCCTGTCAAATCCTATACATCAATCAAATGAGGGTTATACTTTGTACAATGTATGTATTGGTTTTTTACTATAAAAAATAGCTTGAGGACCTTGATGGATCACCATTAATCTTTATGTAGCCTCAATAGTGTAGACATTACCTTAATTTAGACTAAACTGTTTACATTTATGTTAAGTGATAATTGTGATAGAGTAACTCAAACTTTAGAAAACATAATAATTTCTAAATTTAATGAAAATTAGATGGACAATTTATATGATTTTTTTTAAAAATAATCAACTAAAACCATGATTTATATAATTCTCTCATTAATCATTTTATTCAAATATTCATATATTAATATATACACTTTTCTATATTATTATTTATATGTTTTATACAATTCATATACTAAATATATATATATAATAATGTAGCTTCATAATGCTACAATACTTTAACAAAAACATGTAAAAAATTTCACAATAGTGATTATTCATCGAAATTTAAGTTCAATATTAATGTAATTGAAATGAAATAAAATTCATTGTAATTAGAATCTATAAAATAGAACCTTCATTTATCCCTTTCTATAAGTCACCTTATGTAAATAATGAAATTTCAAAATCATTGAAACTCTCCAAATTACCTTCAAATATATTAGCATTCCCTTCATTATTTATATTCCAAATTATAAAAATCTATTAACCCCCTTTATTGTTTAAACATATTTAATTTCCCCCCAACACTATTTTTCAAAATATTTTTTTATAATAGATCAATTAAACCAAGATGTATACCATCCCCGAATAACATATATCCACGAGAACTAATTGTAATTGTTATAGAATAGACGAAATGCTTGGGAATAACTCTCTTGAACTCTCTCTATTATTCAATGGATAACATATAAAATGATTTTCTTTATTAACTAACCCAAAATATAGAAAATTTTGTGTCTTCTTTTATTACTCAAGTTATTATGGTCTATCCTAATACTACTTACGGATGATCTCTAGGGTGTTCCTCATTTAGAGAGGTCATGTAACTTACGATCATGTCCAAATATCCAATTTCAATATTATAAAAAAATTTATTCCATAAAATTCTTATTAATTATCCTATTTCTACCTAGTTTCATTAAAATTATTTCTAGGGTATCACTGTGACGTGATTATTTTATGTGATGGAAATGAAATAATGGTCTTCATATTATTTACTATTTTAAATCCCCAAACACCCTAAAAATAGAAACAAATTCAATATAAGTAAAGTCTATATTAATAAGGCCCATAATCCACAATTATTAATGACACTACCCTCAATGATTTCATAATAAATGATAACAGATCGTTTAAAAAATTAAATAATTTGTGTAAAAATTAAATAATAAGGGAATACAATGCTAGATTATTTAATGGGAAAATTCTTTATTTCCTTTAATAGTCTTAAATTTTATAAAATGATACTAACTAACTATATATACATACATTTTAATGAATAAAAAATTAGAAAACATTATAAAAAACATGTAAAAAAGAAATATAAAAGGAATGTGGATTAATTATGGGTTTTCATTCCCAATAGGGGTTGTATATCAGTCATCCATTATTTGATAGAATAATAGCAATCCCTAGTCTAATTGTAATTAGGATTCATTAATTTCAACCACTACATCATACTGGTTCCTATATTATTTAATAATTGATCTTTCCCCTTGATTGGGGCCCCATACATAGTAATTTTTACAATCATCCTATTTTTAGAGAAGATTTTAAAATATTGAGGATTATAATAATGTTGTGGTGTTTTTATATGTAGAACAATACAACTGTTGATTTGTCCACTTGTTTCATTGTCACATTTACTACATCACAATTCACATATAGGTTAATTTTAATAACTAATTTATATCTAATAGAATTTAAAATTTTAGTTTACATCAAAACCCATCACATATTAAATGTAAGATTTGAAAATTATATAAACATGAGAGGACACAATGATAATCTCCTATAATATTAATTTATCCATAAATTAACCTTATATGTACTAGAAGGAATTTTATATGAATTAAAAAAGTGTTCTTCCCATTCATCCCTAGTTATATATGTGGCTTCATCTTGTTTATTTTTGACTAGGGATACCCAATATCCTCTTCCATATTCATCTGAATATTCTACATTTATTTTTGTAGATCTTTAAAACTCTAACAATATAGAATTTGGGAAATTATCAATGTAATAATCTTTTATATTCTTATATATTAATACACACAAATAGTTTATTAGATCTTATTAATCATAACCATTAAACACAATATTTTCATTATTAGTAGAAAATTTATCATTGATTGGAGTGTCATATAAATTATCAAAATCATGTGAATGTAAGTATGATTATACATCTATATGGGAGGGATATTATTATAAATTGGGGTCTTAGTGAAATTAAATAATTTTATAAACATTATAAATAAATATCTTGTAATAATTATTTGTTTTAATTACTTTTTGTTATGTGATAACTCTAGGAATTAACTCTAGGTGTCAAATGGTAACCCCTAATTTCCATTATGGATTGATATTATATTTTCATCACATTATACTATGGAATAGACAAATATTATTTTCTTTATTCCATTAAATAATGATTTCAGTTTACAAATTTGATTTATAAAATGAAAAACTAGAGAGTCAATAGTTCATCCCTCCCCTTTTAATTTTTCATATTATATGTCGTGTTTCTCCTTGAGTGACCCTTAAAAAATATATATGACCAATGATTAGACGGGTCTGTTGTGAGTCCTAAAACAATCACCTTTCTGATATATCAAATTGTAGTTACATTATTTCATCATCCACCACCACTAGGGTAATATAATTTTATGTGGGTTTGTTGATCTTAATAAATTTATCCATAAATGATTGATTTTCTAATTATTCATTAGTTTCTATACATTTATCATGCTAGTATGATGGAAATGGGTAGTCATTATCAAATTTGTTACTCCATCCACCTACAATGGTTGTTGAATGGAACCTCTAGGAATTAATCCTCACTATATTATGCTTTAGACTCACTTCTTTCCTATATAGTTGAAAATTTTTATCACAGTATAATAAACTAGTCTTAATTATATAACCATATTTCAATGATATTACAATGTTTCATACAATTTTGAAGTCATTTTTTAAAATTATTTTTGAATATGATAATTTGTCTCAAAAAATCAAAGCATGAAATAAAATGATGAAAAATATTAAATCCAAATAACATGTGAAAATGAAATAGTGAATAATTAGATCAACTACACTATAATGATTACATGTTGATTATGTTGCCATCATGGGGATCTCATAAAAAATTTAAACCTCTTGGAATACATCACAACACTGACCAGGATTTTATTTCAAGGATCTAGGCCTAAAGATTCACTAAATCAATGATTTTATATTTATATGTCTAAAAAAATAATGCTAGGGTGATTTTACTTGTTTTTTTGTTTTCTAGGATTGGAAAAATATATTAGAAGCACAATATATTATTTTTAGTATGAAGTGATAGAAATCATTGGGGGTACTCTAGTGGGTTTCAATTTATTTACATATGTTCTAAATTATCAAAAATATATTAGAAAATTAAATATAAATAATCGACACATCCACCACTATCTTTCTATGAATGAGAAACACAGTCATAAAATTATTCAATAATATCATTTGTACTATTTATTTAAGATTAACATCATATGAATTCATCATTGACTATTGTTATTGGAGTCACAACTCATTCCATCACTCTTCATCCTCACTACCTCAAATTAACAAAGAAATAGATTGAGAATTTAAAAATGTAAATTTAGGAAACCCACAATAACTCTCCTAAGTAAACACAGAATGGTTTAGTTATCCATAAAAATGTATTATTAGACTACAAGGTTGATAAAATGGGTTTAAAACATTAATAAATTTTGAATAATTATATACATGAAAAAATAATTTCAATATAATAGAAAAAGGAACTCAAATTTAAAAGCACCAAAAATCATAATCTAATTAATATCAATATGTTGAAAATGTAAAAGGGTGTAGATAAATTATAATATTTTAAGGAAAAACATTTTATGAATTAAATAAACTTCTACATATTTGTAAATTCATTCAGTTCAATGTGTGATAACCCCCTTCATTCATTGATTATCTCCATATGTCCAACGCGATGTGTGTAAAATCTTATAGAAATTATAAATCAAATCATATCCATTATTATCATTTTAGAGTGATCACTTCATATCCGTAAAATGATGGATGTTAAATATTTGAGATAATTAATAGAACATATTTATTTCTAATAAATATAATAAATCAAATTTTATTTTCAATAACGAAATATATTTCTTGGTCAATAAAATGTTTAATCTTTCTCCAATAAAGTAATGACCCATCAATTTTATTATCACCATGTTACCATTGTTTATTATATATTTTATCTTATATGAATATGATATAGGCATTGAAAAATTATATCATTACCCTTACATTGCATTTAGTTCCACATTTGACCTTTGTGTAGCGACCGTATAGACCCAAATATAACATTATAAATGAGTATTACTCTAATGTAGTGACTCATGTAACATTTTAAAAAAATAGGTACATTATCATTACATTTTATGTGATAATTATTACATTTTTTTTATTTCCTTATTACCCAATCACACTATTTGGATGACCCTGACAAAGCATGTTCAGTTCATTGATGACGATTGCACAACATAAATCATAGCATGACATAAAATATACAACATTGTTATAACCCTAACATAATTCCTAGAGGACCTTGATGTAGATAATTTCACCATTATTTAGCCTCTATGTTGTTATCATTAACCTAACATAACATTTAATCCACACCATTATGGGAAATAGTCCCTACATATGGGTAAATGAAAATTACAAAAACATGAAAAAATTACACTACTATGATATAGTCATTGAAATTTAAAACCAAAATAATTATAATATAAATTATAATCATGATTTGTATCATTTTTAGATTATTCATATTACTCAAAAAATTACATTAATATTTACACTAGTATAGGATAGGTTTTTATAATCTTTACACTTATAATACACAGTGAATAAATAGAAATGTAACTAATGTTTTTGTGAAATCCAATATAGTGTTTTTTAATTATGTGACTTAGGGAATGTTGTAACATTAAATAAAAATAAATGAATCATCGTATGAAAACAAGGTAATATTGTTTTATAAGGGAGGAACACCAATGGAAATCATTATTTTAATATTAGAGGAAAGGAAAATGTGTTTTTTAAGGTGGAAGAAAATAAATTTTATAAAAATATTCTAGAAAATTTGAGCTAAAAATATTTGGATGAATTATTTTAATATTAAATATATAATTACAATTCTATACTTCTAAAATATCACAGATAAATGGTTTATCCCTTTTAAAAAAGGAGAATTGTTTGAAATTCATTCATGGAAAAAGTTAAAAATTCCTAAAAATTTATTGAGGTATTGTATGTGGATATATATTGGAAGATGTCCCCCAAATCCATGGATGGAATTAATAATTATTTCATATTTGTTTATAAATACATTGTGATGACACAATTGATGGCTATTGTAGATAAATCTATTGTGTCGTGGTCCATAACATGTTATCAATGATATTTTTAGAAAATTATTGGCTTGAAAATTTAAATGTTATGAAATGAATATGGTATAGATATTACCATTAATCATGTAGAAGAATACATTTGAAATAATATAACTCGAAATCAGGTATCGTTGGTAAGGACTTTTGAAAATTGTTTTCATTTTAGAAGAGGATGTTAATTATCAGTATTTTGGATCAAACAATGATCCTCAAAAATAATATACTACAAATCTATAAAAAGGAGGTTATTTCCACATTATTATGTATCTATATTGAGATAAGTATATATGAGTGTATATATATCACATAGCATATGTTTCATAGGGTGTAATTAGATCTTCCTATAGACCCTGATATTGATTGTCTACCACTTTCATGAGAATATTTATAAGTCGATGAGCCTTTACAAGGATATTGATCCATAAAATTGGTATCAATTTAATTTATTGTTATGATTTAAGTTTTATTTCCATAATACATTGGTATTATTATGGTTTTATTGGTGTAAAGTCTTGAGTTTTTTAAACAGGTTATAATACAATAGTTTTTAAACTTTTTCATTTACTGAATGGTTCATTTTTTAAAAAAACAAGGTTTCAAGAAATGTTTAATGTGTTGGGATATTTTAAAGTATTTATAAAGAGCATGGGTAAGGGATTGAGGACATTCCCGAATGGTTGGATGTGTTTTTTGGGGAACTGAACCAGGTAATGATGATCGAACAGGTTGTGCACGATTATTCAAACAGTGCGGGTGAGACGTGCATAATAAAACAGGTGTCTAGTAATGGACGCATGGTCTGCCCACAATTTGATGGACTGTACAAGTCAAACCACGTTGTCTATCCATTTTTTAGATTCTTTAAAAATTAATTTAAATAAATTCATAGTTGAATGGGATTTAATTTAATGAGTTGTTTGGGGTTTTGTTTAATTAAATTAACCTAGATAGAATTTATAAAAATAACCTTTAGTTAAACTCATTATTTAAATAAATTGAGAATAAATGAATATAATTAAATGACATGAAAAAATTGAGTTGAGGTTGATAAAACAAAAAAATATTAAATGTTTCTATTTATTGATGAGTAAATTAGATGTTAAGGATTCTTCGAATAAAATTCCATTTATATATGAATTTTAGAAATTAATGTGAAATAGAGGTTTTATTTAATTAAATTCATTTTTAAGATGATTTTAATTAGTCATTGTGAACCATGGGATAATATTTATTTAAATTGAGGTCTAGAGAATTTAAGTAAATAATTTTGGTGAGTTACTATTTTAAATTAAATTTAATTGTGTTCAAATAACATAATTGAATAAAATGAAGTGGGAAAATTTTTTAATATAATTTAGATTGAATTAATTTAAATAAATGATGTTTAATGATGTCTCCGGGGATTTTAATTAAATAACGATGAGTGAATTTAATTTAATGACTGTTTAAATGGAGAATTTATTTAAATAAAAAAATTTCAAAAAAATTTAATTAAATTATTTTAAATTTTATGTTTTAGTGTTTTTAAATAATAATTTTATAAAATGTAAATAATATTAATGGTTATTATTATGGGGTAATTATTTAATTAAATTGATTTTAATGAATTTAAATAAATTCAGAGATAAAGATATTTTTATATAATTAAATTAAATGAAATGAAATATAATTTAATGTTGTGAAATGTGGGTTTTAATTAAATAAATTCAATTTAGGAATAATTTAATTAATTGATGCAAAATGGGGAATTTATTTAACTAAATGGAGTTTGAGAGAATTTAATTAAATAATGATGAATTGGAGAATATATTTAATAAAATTTCGTTGAAAATTATTTAATTAAATAAGGTGAATTGTGTGATTTATGTAATTAAATTAATGTTGATATAATTTAATTATGTAATGATGAATTAGAGACTTTTATTTAATACTATTTTTTGGAATAAAAGTGCAATGTTTCTTCAACGTTTATCAAATGGATATCATATTGGAATTCTAGGATGGACACGATAAAGATGAGGTTTATATAAGGAAAATGGTTTTTTCATGTAGATAAAGATAATGCATTTATATTTTTTAATTAATTATTTTTATTATCTTAAAACCGCTAAGTTTCTAGTACTCATGGATAGATCAGTGATTATTTCAGACTAGTTCTCTAACATGACGGGATGATCACAACCTCTAAATCTTGAGTAAGAAATATTTTAGATACTAGTGCTTATATATGTGTATTACTTTATTTTTTTGGAGTCTTATATGTTGTATAATTTATTATTTTTTCCTAAATAATGAGGTAATAATTATAAATGTGTTTATTGGTGAGTTTATATTTTATCAATCCCTTATAGGCAGCCTTATGAAAGAATGGTAAAAAATTTTCTCAAAAAACCATGATATGTAAGTGTTAAAATTATTTTAAATAGATTATTCAAGACCATTGAAAAATATAGAAGTGATATAGATTAAATTTTAAAAAAATGACGAAGGAATGAAGATTGATATGACACTTTATATGCATATCATTTTTATTTTAATAGAAATTTCAACTCCTCAATTGAAAATTTCATTTACACATGTCTACATTCCTATTATCATGGATTATATATATAAATTCATTTTAAATATAAGATAATAATAAGTCATTATATGAACAAAACTAAGGATTTTGGTTATATTGTTACAATAAATCATATTAGCATCTCATTAGACATATAAATACAGATTTATAATGTTTAGTGAATGATAGAAATACTACATATGGTGGGGTATTTTACCTCAATATTTTTTTGCATCTTTTATCTAGTCAATAATGATGAACAAATTTATTTTATCATGATAGAGTTTAAATTTCATCCACTCAAGATTTTACCATATTGAAAAAGCTATGAAAATAT
The DNA here is from genome assembly GCA_963277665.1 of Viscum album. Classification (NCBI taxonomy): domain Eukaryota; kingdom Viridiplantae; phylum Streptophyta; class Magnoliopsida; order Santalales; family Viscaceae; genus Viscum; species Viscum album. The sequence goes on from OY728126.1 coordinate 957,751,174, forward strand.
CTTGAAGAGATTATATTGCGAGAAGAATATTTTATTTCAATCAACTGTGACAAGTTAATATTCATAACTGTTAGTAAAAAAATTTATCCTCAGAATATTATGATCAATGAAAATAAAAATCATACTCTAAAATAGAATGTGTGGAATTATGTTTTTATTTTTGTGTATAAATCCACTGAGAATGAGATGAATGATATTAATACCATGTCACTACTGAAGGACGACTCGAAAGGGGGTTAGTTTGATCATAGTGTAATACTGTATCCTTATGAATTGGTGTGTTTGATAAAAGGACCCTAATATTCCAAAGATATTTATTTTCTATCAAGACTTTTTTGTTCTCCTAAATTTAATGCTTAATTTTAAAACAAATGTTTTGCGATCTATTTTACCAGTTATCAATTGGTTCATTAGAATGGATAGAAATCCTATTAATATATTTAATGGGAGAGGTGATAAATTTACAAGTAACATTTATATAAATTGAAAAAGTTGAATCATTGTTTTTATTTTTGTCTTATATTGCGTGTTTTTTTAATTATGGCTATTATCTACATGGAATGGATTTTCGAATGTAATGACATGCATATTATTATATTGTATTTTTATTTAGATATTTTCAAATAAATATTATATCTCACTTAAATATTGAATAAATTGGGATTATATTTGATTATAATTTTATAATTCATATAGTCTAGGAAGAAAGGTTGTTCATATTTTTTCTATGTTTTGAAATAGTATTTTTAAGAGTTTATCCAATATTCGAGGGAAATATCTATTTATATGATATTAATGAACACAAAGGGGTATAATTTTTGAAGCAATTCCCATGATTTTTTCTTATTTAAAATAAGGTATAAGGAATAAATATTGAATCCAATCTAAGTGGGTAGATTTTATCTCTTAAATACTAGGTGGAGTTTGGGGGAGTTATGTAATGTTTAAAGAAAATTCATTTTGGAAAATCGGTTTTCAATTTTTTTTAATTCTATAGTATGTATTTATCTTCCTATTTTGGGTAAGTATGATTATATTCATATGTATAAATTCATAGAAAATAGAATATTGGATACCATGTGGGAAAAAAGAAATATTTTGTCTAGAATTAGGATGATTGGGGTCTATGTATACATCATTCAAGGATGTATTAAATTTAAAATCTTTTTGCATAATTTTTAATGTTATTAGTGTAATGTATATTATAATCTATGTAAAAAATATACATTATATAATTATCATTGATGTTATCATAAATAACCTTACAGTTCTTTGTAAATAAGTTTTTTAATAATAATTATTTTGGACCATGTATAAATTATTTTGAATCTATGTAAGGATCATTCAATTACTGAATTTTTAAATAATTTTCATATTGACGTACATATGATCGGGTTTACTATTCAGAAAATATGGTTCCATGATTAATTTAAAAATTATAGGGATAATTAAATAATTAATCATGGAATAATTTTACAATGATGTATGATTATTCTATGTTATTCTGATAGTATCTATGTGGGTCTATATTTGACCTCACACATCAAATCCTATAAAATTTTAAAGGATATGTGAAGGATATAGTTGTGGAAGGATATGTTTATATTTAAATTAAAAAATTAGTAGATTAATTTTGGGAAAAATATTTTAGTATGGATGGGTCAAGGTAGGTTTTTACATTCGAAATTTAAAGGTAGAATTATTTTATATAGAAAACATAGATTGCACCTTCCATTTTTGAAATGACTTATAACTAAAAATTAAGGTTCTATATTTTGAAAAACAATAAGAAAAAATATTATAAAATTAATCAAATATCACTTGATAGAATAATGATATGTAACATCTTGTTAAGAGAATGTAACAAAGTGAGGGGGAATTTTCTTATGATGAGATGAAAAATAGAGTATCTTGTGATGCGGTAGTGTATTACAAATTTATGATGGAAGTAATAAGATTAAGAGAAAGTGTTTTTCTAAATGTTCTCTTACTAGAAGGTTGTGATAATGCCTTCACATATGAGAAGGAACATATTGCAGATACACCGCAATTGTTGTAACTAAACTCTAAATCCCTTAATATTGGAGGAAACATCAGTATCCAGTGTAATGAGCATACCATGTATTGGTTAGTAGTGAGCGCTACCTTTTTTGTTTTTAAATGTGAATTTCTAGTGTGGTCACTCTATAAATTGGAAAAAATATGAGATGATTATTATTTAAAATGAAAATGAAAATTTCCATTAATCCTAAAAAGAATGGACTTTTAGTATAAACCAATTTAAAACCCTTTTTACACTATTTTAATGATATCATTATTTCATATAATTATAATGAATATATAGGTGTTCCAGTTAAAAATGGAATACAATTATTAGAAAATGATAAATTTTTAAATTTTAAACACCCTGATTCACCCCCTCCCTAGTGTATAAGCCTTGTTTGGGAACAATTTTAATCATTACTAAAAAAATATAATACATTGGATGATTACAGAAAAGGTAGTGAATAATAGTGAATATTCTATCAAAAATGTTTAGGACACCATGTTCTTAAAATGTAATTAATAAAATTAGTCAAAATAGTCTATCATTTCAATGAGTTTTTAAAAACTCAATAATGTAAAAAACGACACATATCAGCATCAACCATATACGAAAAAGGATCCAGAGATCTAAAAGCCCACATCACGATAATCTTATTGATCATCATCATTGACAAATCATCAATAATGTAATATTATTCCATATAGGGATGAGAAACCGTCCAAATGATTTTCTCCAAAATCATGAATAAAATCGAACCATTTAGGTAATACCCCCCATGGTACATTTGTTGTACTTTCAATTATTGGACCAAGAGCTGTCGGATAATTAGATTCAATCCCTAAAGAATTACAACTATTCTAGAGAACATGATTAACAACATAAATGGAAGCCCATAACACATCCTCTTATGTAGTCACATAAACAATACAATGAAATAAACATCCTTTTATAATGAAACAGTATGTGAGAAAAATCTCTCAACATCTTGACAAAGATGGCACACAAAAAGTACCTAAATCTACTTTAATCATAATCTATTCACTGATATGAGGGACCAATCATATTAATTTCCATTCTATGGGTCTTCTCACCCTTAAAATCACACAAAATAGTCTAAGAGAATAATGATCATACACATAATTATTCATAATTGTATTTTGAATCACAAATTCAGAAAAAATACTGATACATTTCGCCATGATTATAGTATGCACCTATGGTTTATGGTTATCAAAAAGGGTAGTGTTTCAATAATTCCATGGGATTGATACTAAAAAAGTGATACCTAAATTTAATAGATTTTTTATATCAATAATGAGGCTTCCTTTATACATGGGACTGGAGAAAAACTGCTCGAATATGTTGTTACTATCAACCTGTACTCTAAAAAATTATTAATGGTGATCCCAAAACCTACAAATTGAAATACAGTTAAAAAACATCTTTTGAATTCACTCAACTTATCCCATATGAAAATAACATTATTAATACATATAGATTCTTATACCATGTAGTTGATATGGGTGGTCAAAATGTTTTTCCATCTTTTTTAGAGAAGCTTTCCACTAGTTGGATGGATTATTGAGATCCTAAATTGGGAAATCCATTGTTTAACATTGAATCCAATATAACTATTCATATTATAAAAATCCCTACTACTTATCATTCCACTAATACTCATGAAACTTACCAGAATGACTCTATCCACCAGAAAAGTATATCTGAAAATTACATGATACATGATAGGGAAGAATCATGTCATGCCTATGCCTACTGAGGATGAAATTAGCAATGGAAATGCTCATCACGATGGGTGGTATAAGAATTATCTACTCAATATGCTTGTTAATATATTGGGTTATCACGAAATTAATATTGTACATTCTAGAAACTATACACCTTGAGTCAACCATTATCATATTGAATCATTTCATAACATCATCCCATATGGAATAGACCATGTAATGGGAATATCAATTAATCGAATTTGAGTTGAATCTACTGGACATAAACAAAATAGAGGGGTAATTTGATGTGAATATGTTTAATTTAATTTAGTAAGGAGGTAATCATTAAATATTCGGATATCCATAATGCCCATACCACCACTATCCATAGATATGATGCAATCCTTCGAAGCCACTGTGATAATATTCCCTTGACAAACATGACCGGACCAATTGAAATTATTGATTATAACTGGAAGCATCTTGATATGGTTATGAGTCCATTTATATAAAAAGAATTTATAAACAAACATTGAAGTGACCGTTTAACTGACCTAGCACACGGTAACCGCTTGAGATATGGATTTCTATATTTATTTAGTCATCTGATTAATAATACCTAAATATGTATCCTCATGATGAAAACATCTGAATATCCACTAAAATAAATGATTAATAAGATAAATAAAGGTAAGGACTCCACTAGTGACACCATGTATTTTGAAAATTCTATTATGTATTGTCATTGAAATCACACTTCATAAAATAATAGATGACTTCTTCTAACCTATTGATTGCCTAGCCACCACCTTATAATGATAAAAAATAACACTGATGGAATATATAGTTTTCTTTTTAGCCTATCTAGTATTGAAAATATTGTTAGCATAAAAAAAATTTTGAAGGTGAAAAAATAACTCATCCAACAATTACATATTTAAATAAACCTATATTAACCATGTCAATCATGTATATACTGACGTAGTCATATATTAAGAAAAATTAAAGGCCTAAAATGGGGTAAACATTCCTAACTCCCCTGTATTATTTTTAGATTCCCCTTGGAAAACATTTTATTTGAATTGAGAGGTTCATAGAGACCAGGATTGTGTTGATAATCACAATGAAGTCCATGAAAAAACAAATAATTTTTCAGAAAAAAAATTGGACAATCCATTTTATAAAGTATTAATAGAATTATATATTAAAATATGTTTGCATATGTTTTCATATTTTGTTTTCCTATTAATCAGATTCACACTCTCAAGTAAATTAGAAAGGCATTTTGGGATATTCCTACCGAGGGAAAACCCATACCAATTCATAGTGATATTATCCTTTTCCAAATAACCCTACCTAATGTTAATGATCTATCTAATGATTTTTTAATATTTTCCCAACAACAACTGGTAAACAATCCCTGATGTAGACAAAAAATATCATTTTGGGTATAGGAGAAATGATATTAAAATAAATACCCTAAGGTATATGGGTGTCAGTGAAGAATTATTTAAACACATTTAGGACCCCGTTATGGTTAATATACCATAATAACATAATGAAATTGATAGAGAATACATTAGGACCTACCAAATAGTCGATGATAATAGAGAAGGCAGTTGTATGAACCTCATCTTTAGAGGGAACTACTGTGACCAAATAGTTCTATTTCTTTAAATAAAATTCAGAAATAAATCAATAATTTTCTTTGTACTATAAAAAAAATAATATGTATAATGATTTTAGAAATACACTACCACATCACTATAAATTTGATTTTTTAGATGTAAAAATAAATTTATTAATACTATTCACATTAACCCCTCCCCAAACACTCTTATCCTTATTCATTCTCTGAAATAAATTGGTGTTTCTATCAGCACTTTTAATCAAACTAAAATTTAATTAAATTATTCTCAATAAATCTAGAATTATCAAGATATCATCCATCATGGGAAGTTAATTCAACTCTTATTTTTTGAAGGGGTATTCAACATTGGATAGAAATTTGAAAACAAAAAAAATTAAAAAAAATTAATTTTTATGTTATCATCAATGGTATAAAAATATTTCTTACACTGTACATTAAGTACCCCTTGATATATTTCAATTTTCATTTCAATACATGACTCGAGATTCTATGAAAACATTATTCGAATTATTTGAAAACTATTTCCATACAACCAATGATAACTAGAAAGGAAACATGGAATACAACTGGGAGGGTAAATTCCCTTGAAATATATGTTAAAACATAAATAATTATAGTACCATAGTGTAAATGTGTTCCCAGGAGAGAAAAAACATCTGAATCACATCCATCATTAACCTACTCAAATCACCATTTGTGCGGGTTATCCTATCTGAAATTCTAATAAAACCTATTGAAATTGAAATTACACCTAACTATTGGAAATTCAATAATGTATCATTGATAAATGCACAATGTGAATTCATTAGAGATTAATCTGTGGACATTGGTTCCAAAATTCACTATATGTCACAAGACGCTTTTAGAGTCTGCAATTTGATTTCCCCTTTATCTCATAATTTCATATATTAAACATCATTCCATCTATATTTACCTTCTTTTGATGTACTAAAGGGAAGAATAATTGAAGGATATATAATGTATTGATCAATTTGATGAACGAGACGTTGTGATGCATTGGTACCCTCTTTCATAATATAGAACATGAATGTTGTCATGTTATAAGACCCAAAAACAATCCATTTCATTAATGGCAGAGTTATGTGTAGTAAATATATACCAAAGTGTTGCCCAATTGAATGAATTTTATTTTTCAAAAATCATCTTAGACTTGGAAAGAAAAATTAGTGGAGGATTATGAATAATTATAAAATTCATTCGGGTTGTGACTATATAGGTGTTCTGAAACCCTTAGTAATATCGACATAATATCATTATTTTTATAAGACATTCCTATTTTTTAGGACCATTGTTCTATGTCAAATATTAGTTAGATATCCATCTACCATAAACCAATTTACATTTCTTCTAAGCATATTCCTAGAACTTACCCTTATCATTTGTTGGTTTTTACATATTGTCTTGAGATATTTTATCTTCTATATTTAATTCATATCCTCCATGTGCAAGAGGGACTATAATTTTCTGAACAATACAAACAAGATGCAACTCTATAGATAATAGAGGAAGCTCAGAAGACGTAAATTTGGGTTTAATTCCCCCTAACATTATTAAATGACCTCTAAAGAGAATATTTGGGAGGCCTGCCAACCTTCCTCTTAGTTTTTGGATCACTAATTTCATAAACCTTTATAAGAAAAGTAACATCATCTTTATCAGAGGGAGAAGCATAATCCAATGATGATTTAATAAAATATGGGAATCTACCAAATGTGGCTTCTCCATTGAATTAATCACATATGTATCAGAATCCCCCATATCTAGTGAGTCATTTTAAACTGAAATAAAAATATATCTAATGTTGTGTATAATGTTAGATGAGATAAATTGTTTATCTAGATCACCTTGTATAAATAATACAAATTCATTGATATCCAATGGAATTTCCTATGAAACAGAAATGTCATATGAGGGTGTGATTCGTTCAAAATGAACGTCCGACCCATATCGGTTTGAGGATAATGCAGTTGGTGTATGCTCATCCTCTTCAACGTCTTCAACCACAGATTTGGACAATTATAAAGCTCTGAGGGGAAGGTAATGAGGTTTAGGGTCCATTTATGTCTCAGTGAAACCACTCCATTTCAAGAACAATACCATTTGGCATGATATTTTTTAACACTTCCTTCCAATAATCAGCTTTTGGAGCCTCCCAAACATCCCTTTGAATAACCCTAAAATTTCCCAAACATCACTTACAATCATGCATAGATTACAGAAGGGAGATACACCTTCAAATTAAACATTTAAATAATTATTTTTATTACTGAAAATCAGAGTGATGTCGACATGTTTCTTGGATGAAATATTTACAACAATAAGAGTATGAGAGAAATAACCAATATCACCATCAAGATTATGTTTCCCAATTCTATGCTTTGTTCCAAACCATGTTTCTAAATCATTACGATTATTAGGTTGCCAATACACCCAATTCAAACCATGTAAATGAATCAATTCCATAGAATTTGATTGCTTCTAAATAAAAAGATTGAAATTAATATCTTAATATGAGTTGTAAATTATATAGAGTTTTAGATTACGGTTTACTAGATTCCTAGTGATCGTAATATCCTCGCCACATCACAAGACAATGTGTAAATACCCTTTACTGATTGAAATGAGTTACAAAACATTACTGAATATCAATGTTGCTATGAGGGAAAAACAAAGGTGACAATTAATGGCTCCTGATATAATATCTTCAAAGGTTCATATCAATTCTTTTATCATTTTTCAAAAAACAATTATTTTACATCAAAATTATTAATGTTAGTTTTAGTTTGTTATTGGTCAAATAGAAAGGTGGTGAATGTGAGACTATATATATATATATAATTATTATAAAAACACATTTGTTTCATGTGATTTTGTTTCATTCAAATTTAAAATACATCTAAATATTATTTCAAATGATAAATTGACATTATTTAATATGAAGTGTATATTCATGAATGTGAATTAAATCATTATATTACAGGATTGAATGGTTACATAGAAACTATATAACTGAATGAATTTTTATTTTTGGAATTTAAATTATCACTTATAAAACATTATTTATTTTCATATATGAATAAAATTCAATGTTTTTTTGTTCTATTTTCATTGAATCCAATTTTCTATACATTGAAAAGTAAAAGTGAATTTGTTATGAAATTTAATATTCGATTATTATTCACAATGATCCAACTCTTCCCATAGTTTAATCAGATTCATCGGGACAAAAGGTTATATTCTATCACTATGCACTCAGAAAACTGACTTTGATAGAGTGAAATGTGTGTTCATGGATAGAATTTAAGGTGAAATGTTCAGAATCCATTATATCTGCAAAATTTCGCTCAATTTACAAAATTAACATCTATTATATTATGTGGGTTATAAATATAGAACGGGGTAATATTTCACATCCAGTGAAGAATCCATTGATTAGAAATGATATAATATATTTTATATTTTAATACAAGAGTGATTAACATGAAATGTGAGAAATTATGGAAATTTAGTGATATATCAAATAGAATGAATAAGATTATAGGATTCAATGAAAAGAAAATGGTTTCAAAATGTAGGGGTTGATATCATATTCTTTTAACCAATATAAAATATAAAATGAGACCACCGAGCTTTGGTTTGGTATCCCTAATACTTAAACTGCTTCAGATTCATGATTTGGATTGGAAAATTGATCATAGTAATGTTCAAAACAGACATTATCAGGTATGGATTAGTATCATAGAGATCAATCAGTTGAATTTTCAGTTTTATATTCTATGACATATTTCCACTATAGTTACAATTTCCATTATATTGGATCAGGATGTGAACAACCTCATGTTTTGCTACATTACTGTGGAATTTTTTTCATTTGACTATATGACCAAACATCCGAGGAGGTGGTACTCACAACCCCATGAAGAATGAATCTCCCATGAAATACATCATGTGTGGAACTATATTTATTTCATGGTAATAACACTTTTTATTCACCGTTACTCTATTTAAAAAAGATCCATGAAATGCAAGAATTCCATATATAGGTTCTATGATTATATAACATGAAATGGATTCTTATGTAATGTGAATATACAAGACCCTTATATACCAATATAGAACATGTTGAAATGAAACGTAATGATCCTAACACTATTTGGTAGAATTCAATCCCACATTGGGTTGGGATAATGTAATGAATTTTTTTGAAATTAGAGTTATTTATATCCCTCAAAATAAATGGGTGAGAATTCCACCTGATGATCTCATATCGGTGGATAATAAAGAAGAAACTCATAGGAGATATGACTATGAAATTTATATGGGATGTTAATTTAAAAGAACTTATAATGGGGATGTTAGACATGTCTAACTAGTAGAATAGGATATAACTACCCTAGTAAAATACATCTTAATATATAAAAAGGATATTAATTTGAGTGATAAAGTTAAAAATAAGTTATGTTAGTAACCAAAATAATTAATCTTCAATTGAAAACATATGTGTTGTCTCATGTAGGGGGAATGAAAATTACCCCTTATCAATATAAATAGAAAGGAAACTATACCTAGGTGTAATCAGATATTCCTACTAAATGAAAATTTATTATGGATTTTCCTTCAAGATTAAATACTTATATAAAAGAATGTAGTCCCAATGGTGGATGATTTTATGAATATGATTTTGAGGAATATTATTTTATTGCAAAGGTTGGAAATACCATATAATGGATAAAATTGTAAATCATTTTGAAACCTCAAGTCCTCATAAGAAATAGTGGAAGTGAAAATGTAAGAGGATAAATCTTTGAATGGAGATTGTGTGATTAATTTTCCACATATAAGGGGTAGAATATCCTCAAAATAATGAACAACATTTTCTTGAAATGTCACAGTCTTGGAAATGATCCCAGATTAATGGACCATAAATACTTGTACGATACCAAAAAACCATTGCTGGTTTGATCTATTGAATGCATGATGATGTTGATGAATTGGAAAACATTCATATCAGCATCCCTAGGTCATTTATTTATCCCGCACAACCTATATTACAATACTTATGTAATAATATGATTTCTCAATAAGAAATATTTGAAATTTTTTTATTTTTTGATAGATTTTGTCATGCCTATTTATTATATATTGTTATTGAAATTTCTTAAAATTTCAAATTCATATATTCTTGTATATAATATATATTGAGAAATAAACTATAAATTTAATTGTATACTATGTATATTCAATTGATGAAAAATAAGACAGCATTTTTGGATATCTATAATAATATGACACCTAAAGAAACGATTTGGATCAAACGTCACCTTGATTAAAAATAATGTATTATGATCATACATGGATCATTGTTATATAACTGATGTTACTATTTATAGTTCATACATAACTATAGTCTGATATACCATAAATGTTATGTAGGGGTGTAAATTGGTAAGATTATTTTTGATATTGATGTCAACCATAATCCAATTCAATTATCTAGATTAAATCTTCCAAGATTCAATTCTAATCAAAACCCTATCTTTTTGGATGTCATGAAAAACATGATGAGGTATCGTCTATTACTATTTTAATATAATAATGTTGGGATCATCATTCCATGATGTATTGTAATTTTCTATGATGGGTTGGAGATAATGTTTATCAGTACCTCTCTCCAATTACTATTTAGAAAACTCTAAATTAACAAATATCATCATAGTGAATGGCGTAAAATATTATTCTATGAATTTTATATTTAAATTAATGATGGTGAATAATATTTTTCATTCTTTAAACTATATAGATCGAATAATGATGTTTCTTCTCAGGAAGGGAACCAATTTCAATATACATTATCCAACCATATAACACTAAAAAAATTAAATAAAGGAACAAACATATTTTAAATAGCTCCATGAAAGGGATAAGAATTACAAATTTCTCTTGTTTTAAAATATAGACAAAATAAAAATGTAACACCCCAAGATTTCATAGTGTGTTATTTCTTCAAAATAATTCAATAACTTGCACTACACGCAACACTTAGTTCAATTGCACCATGACTTACCAAAAAAAAAGCCATTAAAAGAGTTCATGAATAATATTAACTAAATTTTAAACTTTGTATTATCCTTATAATTTTAGAATCCATATTATGAGTTTCTTAGTCATAATGCAAGAACAGATTCATTTTCAGTATTGCACTTTTATCAACTTTTGATAGTGAAACCTTTTTAAATACAATATTTTAAACTTTTTGACTAAATGGAGACATCAAAAAATTTAAAATGAAACATCCCAAGCTTCCACGGTACGTTTCCCTTCGAATAATGCGATAGCGTGTGTTGTACGCAACCTCGAGTTCTAACACACGCCACAACTAATTAAACTAGCCGTTGTGAATAGTAATACCTAATTTTTGAAATCATATATATTTTATATTTTAAAATGGACTTCATTTTTGGATTCGGAATATCGAAATTAGCCTAGGGTGAAATTTTGGTACATTTCGGATAACTTTCATATTTTGATGAATAGTGAAAATTTCTAAATTTTAATTAAAAACAACTTTTTTAATCAAAATAATTAATAGTGATAAATTATGAATTTGAGTGGTTTTAAAGTATATTTAGAATATATTTTTACCGTTTAATATAATGTTGGTCATTGGACATAATTTTACAATTAAACCGAACATAAACAAGTGTCAATCTTTTGATAGTTATTATCTCTTAAAAACACGTTTTTTGTTTTGACAGCGGGAATTAATTTTAAATTAATTTCTGCCACTTATGTGTTTTGAATTTAGGAAAATGGATTCCATATTTGGAATCAGGATGTTCAAATTGTGTAAATAGGTAACTTTTATTTTTACACATTTTGAATAATTACTGCGGTAAATATTTTATTTACCATGGTTAAAGGGTAAATCCAGTAAATAAGGGTTAAAAAATAATATTATAATAATACTAAATTACCCTAAAACGTGTCTTAACCCTATTGGTTGATACATGGTCGACCATGGGCATCTTTGTGTCAATTTTGGGACCCCATGGATCCACTTGTAAGTGATAATGACACTTTATTTTAATTAAGTTAAAATGAATACAAAAATGACACAAGCATATATCTTTTAGAAGAACAATTTTTACATAGAGTTATACATGTTGGATTTTCGATTATAAATATTCATTAGAAATCTAAAAAGATTTCCTACATAATGATATTTTATTTATAATTTTTAGACATTAAATAATTTACTTTATTTATGACACAATGATGATGAAGTAATTACTATAATAGTGAAAAATTAAACTAATTGATATTATAAATACCCAAATAAATATAATATGAAACTTTTAATGAATTAAACTAATTTCTAGGATAATATGATATATTAGGATTGATTTAATTGACTTTTTTCGAAGTAATCAATCTGTTATGAGTTTCACAAAAATCAACTAATGAATAGTGTCAAAATTGACATAAAAGAGTTCTTAAAACAAATATTATATTATTAATTGATATTAAATTCCTAAAAATCTAAGGTTCGGCCAAGAGACTTATATTATGATAGGTTAATCATTAATGGACCACTTGGGTGTCGCTTGGATGTATATAGTAAGTTTATTAACCATATTATATAAAAATACAAAGAGACATTGTAAAAGTGAAACTAATTAACTTAGAGTTAATACTTAAAGATAAGGTTAATATAAGTACCCAAACCTGTCTAAATTCTATTGGTTGAGTGGTTTTCGACCTATCCCCACCTTAACCTTTGAATAGTCAACTTTGGAGCCATTAGAAACCGAATATGAATTTATTATAAATTAATATTTCTAGCTTTTCCAAAGGTGCCCCTCACCCCTCTTATAAAAGGGCACTCCTCCTTCTCATTTATTCACACCTCTAAAGCCTTTTGGTTCGGCCAAACTCTGCCCAAATACTCTCCCAACATCCCTCACTACAACCTAGAGGCCTTAGTTTGATCAGAAAGCCAACCTAAGGATCCCTTTTGATCAAATCAAATGGAAGAACCCGAAGAAGAGGTAATGATTTCACCACCCTTCTCCAAGTTCATTTCTTCTTCCACTTCTTCTTCCTTTGTTCTTACCATTCTAAAATAATAACTCCAGTATCTCACATATACTGTGATGTTATTATAAATATGGTACAATAATATTCAGTATTCTATCCACCCTTTTAATAACATGTCACCATACGTACGTACGTACGGCTTACCGTCTCCACGTCGTGGTGTAATTGTTATTCAATATAATATTATTTGGATGGGTATAATAATGATGTGTAACTCATGTAAATAATAAATATAACATGTTAATGATTCTGTATATATGATATACCATCCATTTATATATTATTTTAATATCAAAATAATGATATTGTCGCTCGTGCGTACGTACGGACTACCGTCTCCACGAACGCGATGAGATTCATTCTCCATCGTATCCATTCAAGTATAATTATCATTTGATGATTTAAAAATGATGTTTAAGGACTGGATATCATTCTGGATATGAATAAGATACAACAACCATGGCTTATGTAACAAAACATATAAAAGAAAATGAGTAAGTTAACTCCCGAAACGACGATAATTCTAAGATATTATTAACAAATCAATGTTAAAAGATCATATATGATATCATATTAATATATATGATTCTTGTATAATTTAATAACTACTATTTCACCATTATACAGGTGGTTAACCTACCCCAACCAAGGAAAAGTACAAGGTAAGGGTTATTTCATAATCTCTTCTTTATCCGAGGTTGTTTATACGTAATAATCTACTGGGATCTCGTTATCATCCACATCCATGTTTCTTCGAAATGTATTTCAAAACATTTTTACTATTTACAAGAATATGGGTTAAAGTCATTTATACCCTTGTTTGACTTTTTATAAGAGGTTTATAAAGGAATCTTTCTGTCGTTTTCAAAACAATGTTCTTTTTAACCTTTTCGACAGAATTGAGGTAAGAATGTTTTTTTAACTTATACGGCGGGTGCGGTTATTTTCCGCCGTTATAAAATCGTCGAAGCTTTACATACAATCTTATAAGAATATTTTCAAAGAAAATGTTTTATTTTATATGGATCTTAAATGATTTCAAAATAAAAGGAGATACTTCTTTAAAAAGAATTTTGATTTCATCTATGTCAACATCCTTTGATGGATTTTAAGATTATTTGAAGTTGATTTATTATGATACAAAAATTCTATATTTAATTGATGGTTTTGTGATATGTTTGACTGTGGATGTGCTATTTTTATACCATTCATAGTTTATGGTGAAATTATTGACATTTCGTATGCTAGTTTTAATCCGAATGTTTATGTTATATTTCAAACTTTTCTTCAGATGAATGTGCTAAACAAGTATGTTCCGGGTTGGGGACCGGTAAAAGTAAGCCCTCCAGGTTGGGGACTGGTAAAAGTAAGCCCTCCAGGTTGGGGACTGGTTTAAGTAAGCCCTCCAGGTTAGGGACTGGTAAAAGTATGCCCTCCGGGTTGGTGTCCGGTTATTAGAGGCACTCCGGGTTGGTGTCCGGTTATTAGAGGCACTCCGGGTTGGTGTCCGGTTATTAGAGGCACTCCGGGTTGGGTTCCGGTTAGAAGTAACCCCTAGGTCTTGGGATGAGGCCTAGACAAAGAAATTAACGTTTAGCATTATGCATTCCAAAATTATGAAAGTGGTTATTGATTTTTTGCATGTGATTATTCGATTAGTAGAATATCCATGTGAATAAGTAAATGGCATTATTTCATTTTACTTTTGCCATACCATGTTGAAGTTAAAGTTTAAAAGGCTTTTGTTTTAGTAATGCATTGCCTTAAATGTTTATTCTTATTTATGAAAGTTTCCGCTATATTGTTATCCTTTCTGGGCATTTGAGCTCACCCCTTTTCTATGTTTTATTTTTCCCAGGATGTGAAGAAGTAAGTTATGAATGACCTGCAAGGATTTTATGAGGGGTTAATAGTGTGGATTGTGGAAAAATTATGTTGTTGTATTAGTTTTTCACTTTGAAATGTAATGTAAAACTTTATGATTATATCTAGTGTTTCCAAGGCTACTAAACCAATCGGTCTTTCGAGATTTGATCTTTCTTGTGATCATGCCAATGTTACGAAGTAATGCACCGACTCTGGGTAGCTGGGGTCGGGGCGTTACAGTTGGTATCAGAGGAAGTTTAGTACAAACCTTGGAAGCTAGATTTAGATAAACTCTGATTAGAACACGTAGACCTAAGATTAACTTTGAGGATTAGTATAGAAGAACTTCCTAAAATTTTGGTATTGTAGAGATTTTGTGAGTTTTCCGAGCAATACATCCCTGTCTGGATACGAGCAGGTAGAGGCGGCTCTGGCACAGATGTACCTAGGGGTAAAACCCGAAAACACCGCTTTGAGCTAGACTCGAACGGGAACTGGTGCACGACAACGGGCCTTGCTGCACTCTTGGTTACGACACTCCTGGGGGATATGCTTAGGATAACTCTCATTTTCTTTACAAATCATTATGAAGGGTTTATGAGTATATACTTCCTCAAAGAAAATATTTTTATGATTATGGATTATATCCATAAATAGTCCAATTTATGTTAAGTGTTTTATAAGTATGGGATTATGTATTTTGATTCATAAACTGATCTAGTTTATGCCATTGTTTAGAAATGGCGCCCAGTAGAAGGAATGAGAACTCCAGAAATGCACATGATCCAAAGAGAAGGAAGGATCATATCTTTCATGGTCTTAAGCTAGAATTTATAAGAGAAATAGTCTCCCATGTATTATCATCATATGAAGAAATAATATCATGTGTTGATAAGATAAGTAAAGAGTTTACTGAGTCCTATGGCTTTGAAGGGAAGCAAGAGAAGAAAAGGATGGAAGAGAGAAAGATGGATAAAAGTAAGAGGGAAAAGAAGAATTTTCCCATATGTGGTAACTGTGGAAAGAAACACCCTGGAACTTGCCTGAAAGGAATGGGAGTTTGTTATAAGTGTGGAGGAAAAGGGCACAAAGTACGTGACTACAAGGGTAAGAAAATGGTTTCAAATGTACAATGCTTCATTTGCAAGGAGTTTGGACACTACGCGAACCTATGTCCCAGTCATCAGACTATGCCGAAAATGATGCTATTGGATAATAATCAAGTTATGATACTACCACATATGAAGAGGAATGATTAGAGTTCTTAAGTTGATTATGTCAATTGAGTGTTGTATCAACAATGTACTTGTTATAATAATTATGGAGTATATAAGGATTGTACTGCAGTACTATTTCATTAAGGACTTGAGATTGTGTGGAACAAAGAAAAGTGACTCAATAGCAGGATAAATTTTTGGAAAATATATGGTTGAGAGAATGATAAATCATAATATAGTTCTGATACTGAGGTAGTGATTTTGGAATAATAAGTGATTGTTTTGGATAAATTGTATTGGATATTCTTGACTACCTTGGAACTGATTAATGATTTGTATATTCCATCATTGTTGGGTTTTAAAACATTTTTGGATTAATGAAGTATATCCAGCATTTTATATGGAATAAGGGAGCATGAATGTAATCAATAAGGAATATGGTAATACATGATGAAGGTATTCATATGCTATTACGGGGTAAAAAGGATCTATATTATGTTTACCTTCCTTATAAATGTTAGACTGTGAGTTTGGACAGAAGTATTTTGGATAGTTCTAGTTTGGATTATTTTGGATTGCCATAAAAGGACAACCCGGAGGTCGGGCGGCAACCCGTCGCGTCCGGCAAGGCTGCGAGACATGAACCCGCAACCAAAGGGCGACAAGGGTGTATCACCTACCACTATCCCACGAGATGTCCTGGATTAAATAAAGTAGTTTTTTAAAAGATCTGGTAGATGAATTATAAATTCTTTTATTTTGGAACCCTCTATGAATAGTATAAATAGAATTTTTTTTACGAGTGAATGATGAGTTTTGGTAGAAATTTATTAATGGATAAAACTCTAATTATAAAGTAAGTATATCTCCTTATGATCTTAGCCAATCTCATAAATATATTCCTCAACATTAATAAAAGGAACTTAGAAAAAAAATGTTGTCCTAGATGGTACCTTAAATCATCACTAATTCATGGCTTTGGGATTTTTGGCCTTTTCATAGCCATGTTCTCTACCACTCTCCATCAGATAATTGATGGTTAGATTTCTCTTCCATATCCATATTTTCCTACATGGAACCCTAGTATGTGTTATTTTCGGTAATCTTCATACTTTCCACTCTTTATTTTAAATAGAGGACTCATTAATTCATTTTTCGATGTGGGATTTCAACTAAGATATTTTGAAACGTCAAAAATGTGTTATCCTAATACCCTATGTTTTGTTGAACCGATGGTATTTCAAATCATCATAGATTGATGAATTTAAGGACCTCAATTATACACTTGTTTGTGATTGATGACCTCAATAACTACCTAAAAATATTTACGTTTTTCCTCCGATTATATGTCTCTAATTTCCACCAATGTTCTCCTAATCGAGATCATAATTTGGTGGTGACCCTTTGATTTCTCTTTTCCTCATATTAAGACTAAATTTTAGTAACCCAATTTCTGATGTGGGTTTTCCCACAAATATATTTTCTACTTTCAACCTTTTATTTTTTAAGAACAATTTCAAATTGCGAGGACGCAATTTATTGAAGGAGGGGAGAATGTAACACCCCAAGATTTCATAGTGTGTTATTTCTTCAAAATAATTCAATAACTTGCACTACACGCAACACTTAGTTCAATTGCACCATGACTTACCAAAAAAAAAAGCCATTAAAAGAGTTCATGAATAATATTAACTAAATTTTAAACTTTATATTATCCTTATAATTTTAGAATCCATATTATGAGTTTCTTAGTCATAATGCAAGAACAGATTCATTTTCAGTATTGCACTTTTATCAACTTTTGATAGTGAAACCTTTTTAAATACAATATTTTAAACTTTTTGACTAAATGGAGACATCAAAAAATTTAAAATGAAACATCCCAAGCTTCCACGGTACGTTTCCCTTCGAATAATGCGATAGCGTGTGTTGTACGCAACCTCGAGTTCTAACACACGCCACAACTAATTAAACTAGCCGTTGTGAATAGTAATACCTAATTTTTGAAATCATATATATTTTATATTTTAAAATGGACTTCATTTTTGGATTCGGAATATCGAAATTAGCCTAGGGTGAAATTTTGGTACATTTCGGATAACTTTCATATTTTGATGAATAGTGAAAATTTCTAAATTTTAATTAAAAACAACTTTTTTAATCAAAATAATTAATAGTGATAAATTATGAATTTGAGTGGTTTTAAAGTATATTTAGAATATATTTTTACCGTTTAATATAATGTTGGTCATTGGACATAATTTTACAATTAAACCGAACATAAACAAGTGTCAATCTTTTGATAGTTATTATCTCTTAAAAACACGCTTTTTGTTTTGACAGCGGGAATTAATTTTAAATTAATTTCTGCCACTTCTGTGTTTTGAATTTAGGAAAATGGATTCCATATTTGGAATCAGGATGTTCAAATTGTGTAAATAGGTAACTTTTATTTTTACACATTTTGAATAATTACTGCGGTAAATATTTTATTTACCATGGTTAAAGGGTAAATCCGGTAAATAAGGGTTAAAAAATAATATTATAATAATACTAAATTATCCTAAAACGTGTCTTAACCCTATTGGTGGATACAGGGTCGACCATGGGCATCTTTGTGTCAATTTTGGGACCCCATGGATCCACTTGTAAGTGATAATGACACTTTATTTTAATTAAGTTAAAATGAATACAAAAATGACACAAGCATATATCTTTTAGAAGAACAATTTTTACATAGTGTTATACATGTTGGATTTTCGATTATAAATATTCATTAGAAAGATAAAAAGATTTCCTACATAATTATATTTTATTTATAATTTTTAGACATTAAATAATTTACTTTATTTATGACACAATGATGATGTAGTAATTACTATAATAGTGAAAAATTAAACTAATTGATATTATAAATACCCAAATAAATATAATATGAAACTTTTAATGAATTAAACAAATTTATAGGATAATATGATATATTAGGATTGATTTAATTGACTTTGTTCGAAGTAATAAATCTGTTATGAGTTTCACAAAAATCAACTAATGAATAGTGTCAAAATTGACATAAAAGAGTTCTTAAAACAAATATTATATTATTAATTGATATTGAATTCCTAAAAATCTAAGGTTCGGCAAAGAGACTTATATTATGATAGGTTAATCATTAATGGACCACTTGGGTGTCGCTTGGATGTATATAGTAAGTTTATTAACCATATTATATAAAAATACAAAGAGACATTGTAAAAGTGAAACTAATTAACTTAGAGTTAATACTTAAAGATAAGGTTAATATAAGTACCCAAACCTGTCTAAATTCTATTGGTTGAGTGGTGTTCGACCTATCCCCACCTTAACCTTTGAATAGTCAACTTTGGAGCCATTAGAAACCGAATATGAATTTATTATAAATTAATATTTCTAGCTTTTCCAAAGGTGCCCCTCACCCCTCTTATAAAAGGGCACACCTCCTTCTCATTTCTTCACACCTCTAAAGCCTTTTGGTTCGGCCAAACTCTGCCCAAATACTCTCCCAACATCCCTCACTACAACCTAGAGGCCTTAGTTTGATCAGAAAGCCAACCTAAGGATCCCTTTTGATCAAATCAAAAGGAAGAACCCGAAGAAGAGGTAATGATTTCACCACCCTTCTCCAAGTTCATTTCTTCTTCCACTTCTTCTTCCGTTGTTCTTACCATTCTAAAATAATAACTCCAGTATCTCACATATACTGTGATGTTATTATAAATATGGTACAATAATATTCAGTATTCTATCCACCCTTTTAATAACATGTCACCATACGTACGTACGTACGGCTTACCGTCTCCACGTCGTGGTGTAATTGTTATTCAATATAATATTATTTGGATGGGTATAATAATGATGTGTAACTCATGTAAATAATAAATATAACATGTTAATGATTCTGTATATATGATATACCATCCATTTATATATTATTTTAATATCAAAATAATGATATTGTCGCTCGTGCGTACGTACGGACTACCGTCTCCACGAACGCGATGAGATTCATTCTCCATCGTATCCATTCAAGTATAATTATCATTTGATGATTTAAAAATGATGTTTAAGGACTGGATATCATTCTGGATATGAATAAGATACAACAACCATGGCTTATGTAACAAAACATATAAAAGAAAATGAGTAAGTTAACTCCCGAAACGACGATAATTCTAAGATATTATTAACAAATCAATGTTAAAAGATCATATATGATATCATATTAATATATATGATTCATTTATAATTTAATAACTACTATTTCACCATTATACAGGAGGTTAACCTACCCCAACCAAGGAAAAGTACAAGGTAAGGGTTATTTCACAATCTCTTCTTTATCCGAGGTTGTTTATACGTAATAATCTACTGGGATCTCGTTATCATCCACATCCATGTTTCTTCGAAATGTATTTCAAAACATTTTTACTATTTACAAGAATATGGGTTAAAGTCATTTATACCCTTGTTTGACTTTTTATAAGAGGTTTATAAAGGAATCTTTCCGTCATTTTCAAAACAATGTTCTTTTTAACCTTTTCGACAGAATTGAGGTAAGAATGTTTTTTTAACTTATACGGCGGGTGCGGTTATTTTCCGCCGTTATAAAATCGTCGAAGCTTTACATACAAGATTATAAGAATATTTTCAAAGAAAATGTTTTATTTTATATGGATCTTAAATGATTTCAAAATAAAAGGAGATACTTCTTTAAAAAGAATTTTGATTTCATCTATGTCAACATCCTTTGATGGATTTTAAGATTATTTGAAGTTGATTTATTATGATACAAAAATTCTATATTGAATTGAAGGTTTTGTGATATGTTTGACTGTGGATGTGCTATTTTTATACCATTCATAGTTTATGGTGAAATTATTGACATTTCGTATGCTAGTTTTAATCCGAATGTTTATGTTATATTTCAAACATTTCTTCAGATGAATGTGCTAAACAAGTATGTTCCGGGTTGGGGACCGGTAAAAGTAAGCCCTCCAGGTTGGGGACTGGTAAAAGTAAGCCCTCCAGGTTGGGGACTGGTTTAAGTAAGCCCTCCAGGTTAGGGACTGGTAAAAGTATGCCCTCCGGGTTGGTGTCCGGTTATTAGAGGCACTCCGGGTTGGTGTCCGGTTATTAGAGGCACTCCGGGTTGGTGTCCGGTTATTAGAGGCACTCCGGGTTGGGTTCCGGTTAGAAGTAACCCCTAGGTCTTGGGATGAGGCCTAGACAAAGAAATTAACGTTTAGCATTATGCATTCCAACATTATGAAAGTGGTTATTGATTTTTTGCATGTGATTATACGATTAGTAGAATATCCATGTGAATAAGTAAATGGAATTATTTCATTTTACTTTTGACATACCATGTTGAAGTTAAAGTTTAAAAGGATTTTGTTTTAGTAATGCATTGCCTTAAATGTTTATTCTTATTTATGAAAGTTTCCGCTATATTGTTATCCTTACTGGGCATTTGAGCTCACCCCTTTTCTATGTTTTATTTTTCCCAGGATGTGAAGAAGTAAGTTATGAATGACCTGCAAGGATTTTATGAGGGGTTAATAGTGTGGATTGTGGAAAAATTATGTTGTTGTATTAGTTTTTCACTTTGAAATGTAATGTAAAACTTTATGATTATATCTAGTGTTTCCAAGGCTACTAAACCAATCGATCTTTCGAGATTTGATCTTTCTTGTGATCATGCCAATGTTACGAAGTAATGCACCGACTCTGGGTAGCTGGGGTCGGGGCGTTACAGTTGGTATCAGAGGAAGTTTAGTACAAACCTTGGAAGCTAGATTTAGATAAACTCTGATTAGAACACGTAGACCTAAGATTATCTTTGAGGATTAGTATAGAAGAACTTCCTAAAATTTTGGTATTGTAGAGATTTTGTGAGTTTTCCGAGCAATACATCCCTGTCTGGATACGAGCAGGTAGAGGCGGCTCTGGCACAGATGTACCTAGGGGTAAAACCCGAAAACACCGCTTTGAGCTAGACTCGAACGGGAACTGGTGCACGACAACGGGCCTTGCTGCACTCTTGGTTACGACACTCCCGGGGGATATGCTTAGGATAACTCTCATTTTCTTTACAAATCATTATGAAGGGTTTATGAGTATATACTTCCTCAAAGAAAATATTTTTATGATTATGGATTATATCCATAAATAGTCCAATTTATGTTAAGTGTTTTATAAGTATGGGATTATGTATTTTGATTCATAAACTGATCTAGTTTATGCCATTGTTTAGAAATGGCGCCCAGTAGAAGGAATGAGAACTCCAGAAATGCACATGATCCAAAGAGAAGGATGGATCATATCTTTCATGGTCTTAAGCTAGAATTTATAAGAGAAATAGTCTCCCATGTATTATCATCATATGAAGAAATAATATCATGTGTTGATAAGATAAGTAAAGAGTTTACTGAGTCCTATGGCTTTGAAGGGAAGCAAGAGAAGAAAAGGATGGAAGAGAGAAAGATGGATAAAAGTAAGAGGGAAAAGAAAAATTTTCCCATATGTGGTAACTGTGGAAAGAAACACCCTGGAACTTGCCTGAAAGGAATGGGAGTTTGTTATAAGTGTGGAGGAAAAGGGCACAAAGTACGTGACTACAAGGGTAAGAAAATGGTTTCAAATGTACAATGCTTCATTTGCAAGGAGTTTGGACACTACGCGAACCTATGTCCCAGTCATCAGACTATGCCGCAAATGATGCTATTGGATAATAATCAAGTTATGATACTACCACATATGAAGAGGAATGATTAGAGTTCTTAAGTTGATTATGTCAATTGAGTGTTGTATCAACAATGTACTTGTTATAATAATTATGGAGTATATAAGGATTGTACTGCAGTACTATTTCATTAAGGACTTGAGATTGTGTGGAACAAAGAAAAGTGACTCAATAGCAGGATAAATTTTTGGAAAATATATGGTTGAGAGAATGATAAATCATAATATAGTTCTGATACTGAGGTAGTGATTTTGGAATAATAAGTGATTGTTTTGGATAAATTGTATTGGATATTCTTGACTACCTTGGAACTGATTAATGATTTGTATATTCCATCATTGTTGGGTTTTAAAACATTTTTGGATTAATGAAGTATATCCAGCATTCTATATGGAATAAGGGAGCATGAATGTAATCAATAAGGAATATGGTAATACATGATGAAGGTATTCATATGCTATTACGGGGTAAAAAGGATCTATATTATGTTTACCTTCCTTATAAATGTTAGACTGTGAGTTTGGACAGAAGTATTTTGGATAGTTCTAGTTTGGATTATTTTGGATTGCCATAAAAGGACAACCCGGAGGTCGGGCGGCAACCCGTCGCGTCCGGCAAGGCTGCGAGACTTGAACCCGCAACCAAAGGGCGACAAGGGTGTATCACCTACCACTATCCCACGAGATGTCCTGGATTAAATAAAGTAGTTTTTTAAAAGATCTGGTAGATGAATTATAAATTCTTTTATTTTGGAACCCTCTATGAATAGTATAAATAGAATTTTTTTTACGAGTGAATGATGAGTTTTGGTAGAAATTTATTAATGGATAAAACTCTAATTATAAAGTAAGTATATCTCCTTATGATCTTAGCCAATCTCATAAATATATTCCTCAACATTAATAAAAGGAACTTAGAACAAAAATGTTGTCCTAGATGGTACCTTAAATCATCACTAATTCATGGCTTTGGGATTTTTGGCCTTTTCATAGCCATGTTCTCTACCACTCTCCATCAGATAATTGATGGTTAGATTTCTCTTCCATATCCATATTTTCCTACATGGAACCCTAGTATGTGTTATTTTCGGTAATCTTCATACTTTCCACTCTTTATTTTAAATAGAGGACTCATTAATTCATTTTTCGATGTGGGATTTCAACTAAGATATTTTGAAACGTCAAAAATGTGTTATCCTAATACCCTATGTTTTGTTGAACCGATGGTATTTCAAATCATCATAGATTGATGAATTTAAGGACCTCAATTATACACTTGTTTGTGATTGATGACCTCAATCACTACCTATAAATATTTACGTTTTTCCTCCGATTATATGTCTCTAATTTCCACCAATGTTCTCCTAATCGAGATCATAATTTGGTGGTGACCCTTTGATTTCTCTTTTCCTCATATTAAGACTAAATTTTAGTAACCCAATTTCCGATGTGGGTTTTCCCACAAATATATTTTCTACTTTCAACCTTTTATTTTTTAAGAACAATTTCAAATTGCGAGGACGCAATTTATTGAAGGAGGGGAGAATGTAACACCCCAAGATTTCATAGTGTGTTATTTCTTCAAAATAATTCAATAACTTGCACTACACGCAACACTTAGTTCAATTGCACCATGACTTACCAAAAAAAAAAGCCATTAAAAGAGTTCATGAATAATATTAACTAAATTTTAAACTTTATATTATCCTTATAATTTTAGAATCCATATTATGAGTTTCTTAGTCATAATGCAAGAACAGATTCATTTTCAGTATTGCACTTTTATCAACTTTTGATAGTGAAACCTTTTTAAATACAATATTTTAAACTTTTTGACTAAATGGAGACATCAAAAAATTTAAAATGAAACATCCCAAGCTTCCACGGTACGTTTCCCTTCGAATAATGCGATAGCGTGTGTTGTACGCAACCTCGAGTTCTAACACACGCCACAACTAATTAAACTAGCCGTTGTGAATAGTAATACCTAATTTTTGAAATCATATATATTTTATATTTTAAAATGGACTTCATTTTTGGATTCGGAATATCGAAATTAGCCTAGGGTGAAATTTTGGTACATTTCGGATAACTTTCATATTTTGATGAATAGTGAAAATTTCTAAATTTTAATTAAAAACAACTTTTTTAATCAAAATAATTAATAGTGATAAATTATGAATTTGAGTGGTTTTAAAGTATATTTAGAATATATTTTTACCGTTTAATATAATGTTGGTCATTGGACATAATTTTACAATTAAACCGAACATAAACAAGTGTCAATCTTTTGATAGATATTATCTCTTAAAAACACGCTTTTTGTTTTGACAGCGGGAATTAATTTTAAATTAATTTCTGCCACTTCTGTGTTTTTAATTTAGGAAAATGGATTCCATATTTGGAATCAGGATGTTAAAATTTTGTAAATAGGTAACTTTTATTTTTACACATTTTGAATAATTACTGCGGTAAATATTTTATTTACCATGGTTAAAGGGTAAATCCGGTAAATAAGGGTTAAAAAATAATATTATAATAATACTAAATTACCCTAAAACGTGTCTTAACCCTATTGGTTGATACAGGGTCGACCATGGGCATCTTTGTGTCAATTTTGGGACCCCATGGATCCACTTGTAAGTGATAATGACACTTTATTTTAATTAAGTTAAAATGAATACAAAAATGACACAAGCATATATCTTTTAGAAGAACAATTTTTACATAGAGTTATACATGTTGGATTTTCGATTATAAATATTCATTAGAAAGCTAAAAAGATTTCCTACATAATGATATTTTATTTATAATTTTTAGACATTAAATAATTTACTTTATTTATGACACAATGATGATGCAGTAATTACTATAATAGTGAAAAATTAAACTAATTGATATTATAAATACCCAAATAAATATAATATGAAACTTTTAATGAATTAAACAAATTTCTATGATAATATGATATATTAGGATTGATTTAATTGACTTTTTTCGAAGTAATAAATCTGTTATGAGTTTCACAAAAATCAACTAATGAATAGTGTCAAAATTGTCATAAAAGAGTTCTTAAAACAAATATTATATTATTAATTGATATTAAATTCCTAAAAATCTAAGGTTCGGCCAAGAGACTTATATTATGATAGGTTAATCATTAATTGACCACTTGGGTGTCGCATGGATGTATATAGTAAGTTTATTAACCATATTATATAAAAATACAAAGAGACATTGTAAAAGTGAAACTAATTAACTTAGAGTTAATACTTAAAGATAAGGTTAATATAAGTACCCAAACCTGTCTAAATTCTATTGGTTGAGTGGTTTTCGACCTATCCCCACCTTAACATTTGAATAGTCAACTTTGGAGCCATTAGAAACCGAATATGAATTTATTATAAATTAATATTTCTAGCTTTTCCAAAGGTGCCCCTCACCCCTCTTATAAAAGGGCACTCCTCCTTCTCATTTCTTCACACCTCTAAAGCCTTTTGGTTCGGCCAAACTCTGCCCAAATACTCTCCCAACATCCCTCACTACAACCTAGAGGCCTTAGTTTGATCAGAAAGCCAACCTAAGGATCCCTTTTGATCAAATCAAAAGGAAGAACCCGAAGAAGAGGTAATGATTTCACCACCCTTCTCCAAGTTCATTTCTTCTTCCACTTCTTCTTCCTTTGTTCTTACCATTCTAAAATAATAACTCCAGTATCTCACATATACTGTGATGTTATTATAAATATGGTACAATAATATTCAGTATTCTATCCACCCTTTTAATAACATGTCACCATACGTACGTACGTACGGCTTACCGTCTCCACGTCGTGGTGTAATTGTTATTCAATATAATATTATTTGGATGGGTATAATAATGATGTGTAACTCATGTAAATAATAAATATAACATGTTAATGATTCTGTAAATATGATATACCATCCATTTATATATTATTTTAATATCAAAATAATGATATTGTCGCTCGTGCGTACGTACGGACTACCGTCTCCACGAACGCGATGAGATTCATTCTCCATCGTATCCATTCAAGTATAATTATCATTTGATGATTTAAAAATGATGTTTAAGGACTGGATATCATTCTGGATATGAATAAGATACAACAACTATGGCTTATGTAACAAAAAATATAAAATAAAATGAGTAAGTTAACTCCCGAAACGACGATAATTCTAAGATATTATTAACAAATCAATGTTAAAAGATCATATATGATATCATATTAATATATATGATATCATATTAATATATATGATTCTTGTATAATTTAATAACAACTATTTCACCATTATACAGGAGGTTAACCTACCCCAACCAAGGAAAAGTACAAGGTAAGGGTTATTTCACAATCTCTTCTTTATCCGAGGTTGTTTATACGTAATAATCTACTGGGATCTCGTTATCATCCACATCCATGTTTCTTCGAAATGTATTTCAAAACATTTTTACTATTTACAAGAATATGGGTTAAAGTCATTTATACCCTTGTTTGACTTTTTATAAGAGGTTTATAAAGGAATCTTTCCGTCGTTTTCAAAACAATGTTCTTTTTAACCTTTTCGACAGAATTGAGGTAAGAATGTTTTTTTAACTTATACGGCGGGTGCGGTTATTTTCCGCCGTTATAAAATCATCGAAGCTTTACATACAAGCTTATAAGAATATTTTCAAAGAAAATGTTTTATTTTATATGGATCTTAAATGATTTCAAAATAAAAGGAGATACTTCTTTAAAAAGAATTTTGATTTCATCTATGTCAACATCCTTTGATGGATTTTAAGATTATTTGAAGTTGATTTATTATGATACAAAAATTCTATATTGAATTGAAGGTTTTGTGATATGTTTGACTGTGGATGTGCTATTTTTATACCATTCAAAGTTTATGGTGAAATTATTGACATTTCGTATGCTAGTTTTAATCCGAATGTTTATGTTATATTTCAAACTTTTCTTCAGATGAATGTGCTAAACAAGTATGTTCCGGGTTGGGGACCGGTAAAAGTAAGCCCTCCAGGTTGGGGACTGGTAAAAGTAAGCCCTCCAGGTTGGGGACTGGTTAAAGTAAGCCCTCCAGGTTAGGGACTGGTAAAAGTATGCCCTCCGGGTTGGTGTCCGGTTATTAGAGGCACTCCGGGTTGGTGTCCGGTTATTAGAGGCACTCCGGGTTGGTGTCCTGTTATTAGAGGCACTCCGGGTTGGGTTCCGGTTAGAAGTAACCCCTAGGTCTTGGGATGAGGCCTAGACAAAGAAATTAACGTTTAGAATTATGCATTCCAACATTATGAAAGTGGTTATTGATTTTTTGCATGTGATTATTCGATTAGTAGAATATCCATGTGAATAAGTAAATGGCATTATTTCATTTTACTTTTGCCATACCATGTTGAAGTTAAAGTTTAAAAGGCTTTTGTTTTAGTAATGCATTGCCTTAAATGTTAATTCTTATTTATGAAAGTTTCCGCTATATTGTTATCCTTACTGGGCATTTGAGCTCACCCCTTTTCTATGTTTTATTTTTCCCAGGATGTGAAGAAGTAAGTTATGAATGACCTGCAAGGATTTTATGAGGGGTTAATAGTGTGGATTGTGGAAAAATTATGTTGTTGTATTAGTTTTTCACTTTGAAATGTAATGTAAAACTTTATGATTATATCTAGTGTTTCCAAGTCTACTAAACCAATCGGTCTTTCGAGATTTGATCTTTCTTATGATCATGCCAATGTTACGAAGTAATGCACCGACTCTGGGTAGTTGGGGTCGGGGCGTTACAAAAAAAGATAAGGACCAGTTTTTTCCAAATAATAGAATTCCACATAATATAGAAAATTGATATTTATGATCTTGTGGTTGAGTATTTTAAAGGTATCTAGAGGGATAATGTGAATTATTGTATCCCCCAATTTATTTATACCCCTATCTTGTTATAAGTATCACTATCATCCAACATTAAATATGGTTCCTCCAAAGATAGTTAAAAAATATGAATTACACTCATTGATTATCGATAGTGATGTAGGCCTAGATGATTTTAATAATAATTTTTTTCATGTTTTAATAGAAAATCATGAATAACTTATTAACTAATTTCCTAATATAATTTTTATTGTTAGATTTAATGGAATAAATTATTAATTCCAGAATTATTGAATTTATTCCTAATAAGGATAATTTAGTCTAAATTGAGAACATTATTCTAATTTAAATTCAGAATACTATCCCAAAGATTAATAGTATGATTTTGGAAGAAAGGATTCTAAAGATCACTAGTAATTTTAGATCTCCTAATATTTTTGGATTTTTTATTGAAAATAATATATGAAACTATCTTTTCACTAAAATAGAATATAAGTTTTTTGAATAACAAAATTATGAATATTAATTTTTTCCTAAATTTAGATATCTAAAATTCCATTTTTTCATTCAAATGGAACATCGATTTGGATTAACTTAAGGAATATCTATTCACCAATGCCTTCATAATTTTTTTAATTATTTCCATGTGTTATAGGTTATCTATATTCATTAATATTTCATTAAGGTAATTTTTTAGTTCTATTAAGGTGTTAGAAAATGTGACCCTCTTTTTGGCCTCCACATTGTGTTTAATGACTAATACATAGGATTATACATTACTTACCATGAACATACTGGGTATTATGGGTAAATGATGAATCAATGGAAAATATTTGACATTCCACATGTATTTTATATTGATGAAAATAATCTTCTTGTTGAAGCCTCTAAATAATAATGGAGGTGGTCCAAGATATATTATTTCACTGTAGTGATATAGATATCTAATTGATATGATGGAATAGATCATTCATTTTATTTTGAGAGATGATTTTTCTTTTGTAAAATAACAATATGGTTGTACTATTTAAGAGAAAGTCCTTATCATTTGACAATTTAGGGGGTCCTTCTTTTTTAGGTGATGGTTAAGAGCTACGATTTAGAGAAAATATACTCTATTATATTAGTCTAAATGGATAGTTGTAATGTAATGAATAATTTTCGAAGAATTAAGGTTCTATTTCATTAATTCAGTGATCACGTTAATTTTTTTATTACATATACATATAGATATAAATTTATAATATTTGTAAGATGCTATAGAATATGGTTATCAATTTCATATAGATGAAAAATTATTTTATAAAATTATGATGTTTATTATTACACGTAAATAATACATTAGACCCACTGATATGGGATTGCAAGACATTAAGGACCTTATGAAATTAATGAGTATCTTCTCACTAAATTTACATAGAATCTCATTACAAATGATGATAATGATAAGGAGATCCATAAAATTAGTTCATTGCAAAACTGTAAAATGGGTATTCATTCTACCCCTCACCAACTATATAATCGAAAATGAACTACTTATATTTTGAAATGATGATATTCTAGACATGGATTGTTTTTTGGATACTTGTATTAAATTATTAGAATACCAGATCATTGAATAATACATTTATGTGATCTACAATTGTTCTAAAAAACAACCCACATCTCTTCATTTATGATACAAAAACACTATCAATTATTACAATCGATTTCAACCACCAACCATCATCATGAAAATCATCGGATACCCATATTTCTATAGAGATATAACAATTTCAGCACAAAATTTCATGGCCTTCTAGAATAATAGGGTTTTGTATAAGATACAATTTGATAAGGATATTAATATTTACATGTGACTTGCGATGTTCAAGATGTTTTCGATTTCACCATCCTAATATCATCTCTAAAGGAAGGAATAAATAAATTAGCTACCTTGGGAAGATAAAAAATTAAAAAATAGAATAAAAATAGTTTCATCTTGTATGATGTATATAAAGGCCTCAAAAAATATAGGTTCTACATTTATCAATTTCTACAGTATAATTATGGTTATGGGATACATACAAGAGATATTTAGTATCAATATTTTCGTGTAATTTTCTGACATTTTGGTCTCTACCACTGTGTGTTCCTTTATTGTGATGATTTATAATCCACTTTAATAGTTGAATTGTTCAATATTGATTCTATATATAATATAATGAATTAACGATATTTTATAAATCAACTATCCACATATTACATGTTTGTTACAACTACCCACAATAAATTCCGTGTGATCTAAAAGAATCTAAAATATTTTATGAGGAATTGAATTATTAATTTTAGATATCTTATCATATTTTTTATGGATAAACAAAAACATTATCTTGTGATGAAGAATGTGTTTTGGCTCCCACCAATTTAAACATAAGTGTATTTCGGTGGCACAATGTCATTTTCATCGGGCCGCTTTAGTTGTTGAACTCTCTTTTGAAATCATCATGTTTTATTCAAATGATGCTTTTATTATTATATTGGTTACATTTTTTCAAATTAGGTAGATAATTAGATGATGATACTCACAATAAAATGTGCAACCCAAATTGGATAGGTATTCCTTTGTTTGAATATGACTCAATTGTTTCTATAGAGGTGAAAATCATGTGGTGGATACACTATCAGGGAAATGTGTTATTGATGTTAACCGATGGGAACTTTTGGGATTAAATTTTTCAATTACCTTTATGTGGACATGGATACAAGGTGTAAAAATCATAACCAACATTGAAGCCATTCTTTATAATTCCACCAAGAAACATTTATAAAAATATTAGGATAAGGCACACTTGATCTGAATATTTTTTTATTGCTATATTTTATTTATCCTTATCAAAATTATATAACATCTAGTGTTTAATTTACATATTATTATCAATATATATCATTCAATTTAAATTATATAGATATATTGATAATTTTTAATTATTATCATCTTGTAAAAAATTAATATTGAGTATTTTTACCATCATTAAAATTTAACAAATAAATTCATATATCTTTTAATTTTATTTTTTTATTATTATAAAATATCACATTTTAATTATAATAGAGAAAATTATTATATTTATTTATAATTTTTATATTTTAGTATCATGTTAATATAGTTAGAGATATGAATGATGATGAGTATTCTTATATCATGGATGGTGATAGAGAGTGAGGAATAAATGAAATAAACAATAAATGAAGAGAAATACCATGGTCACTGAGACACCATGTTTTTGTTTGGTAAGAGTCAATTTACCAAATATTTTCCATGTCATTGATTCTTGAAATATGAAAGATAAATTGTTTACATAAATTCCTAGATATATATGAAATTAAATTTTTCGTAGTGAAGTGATTGATTGCTGAATGATAATGATGATAATGTGATCCTCATTGATATAGTAGTCATATTTTATCCAATTTGGCATTGATGGGTTCAATAAAATGGGGAAAAATAAAATTACATGTTGTAAGTAAGTATCTTGAATCCTATTTGGAAACAAATAATTGAATTGTGAATATTATACAAACATTTCACTATTTTTATACATACAATTTGGAACTGCTTCCTCGAGTCATAGTTGAGGGTGTAATAAACAAAAGTCATTATTGTATTGGTAAATCCATTGTGTTTTACTGTCGGTGATAAAGAATGATTTTTCACAAAAATTGTTATTAATATTGGGGATTTCTAAGACATGGATTATCTTATGGATGATGTTGATTTAAAAAAATGCATGCCCTTGTTTGTAACCACATTTCGGATCTGAATGAATTCATTATATAAATTCATACTACAAATTGTAATTAACAAGCGGTTTTGATTATGGCACTCTACC
Source organism: Viscum album (assembly GCA_963277665.1). NCBI lineage: Eukaryota > Viridiplantae > Streptophyta > Magnoliopsida > Santalales > Viscaceae > Viscum > Viscum album. The sequence goes on from OY728126.1 coordinate 957,784,333, forward strand.
TTTGGTGTAATTATCACGACCCCCTCCCCACAATGTGTACCCCTCCTGGGCCAGCAATGTGAGAAGGGAGATAATGACCCCTAGTCCAGCCTCAAATAGGCCTCGGGTTGGCGACTAGCACCGAGGGTATAATAAACACACAAATGAGAGGAATTATCCTCGTTGAGAAGAAATCCAAAAGAGAGAGATAATATAGACACCTACAAAATCCAACTCAGAACTGAATTATAAAAGGAATCCCATGTACAAATATGTAATGTCATGAAAAAAGTACTACAACAGATAGGGAAAAATGCAAGTACCCAAAAGAATGTAAAAACATCAGCGACCACAAGACCGAATTGCTCTTGCAACCACAAGCTTGTAGTAACCAGCCTGATCTCCACCCTTCTCCAAGTGACATGAAAAAACGTTTATATGTACGTAGGGTGAGTATAATAGTATACTCAGTAAGATCCTCCCCAAAGCCTCTCGTGAAAAAGTAAAGAAAGCATGATAAAGCACAGTAAACAACAAGTGAAACTAACTCATCACCAAAATAGGTATACTAAGTTCCCAACCACAACATGGATACTCTCACCAATTAACGAATACAAGAATATATCATAGAGTAAAGAATATCAAGGGTACCCCGCTACTACATCCCCACTAGTTTTCTGCTTTTCCCCAACAACATAAGTCATGTGCATCTCTCTCTAAAGGATTTCCCACAGACAACTGGGCTAAGCTCCACAATCTGCACCTCACGAACCACAAAGGCTTGCCCACAGACACCTGGGAAAATAACCACACCATCCTCATAACCCAAATTAACTAGGTAAGTTTCCTAGTGCCACCACATCCCACATTACATGTAACATACGTCTGGTATTATACCTAAAGCCAATACAGCCCATACACCGAGTAAGGATCCTCAAGCCATCATAGCCTCTACATGTTACACCTATAGTTGTCCATATGATACTATATCCAGAAAATATATGTATAAAATAACCACAATCCATTACAGGCCTCTACACACATATATGGGGAAACAAACCGATGTTCCTGTTGGCAAAAGTATCTACCACGAGAAGATAGCGGGACCAAAGTGGGTTGTCATCTATTCGTCCTCCCACCGTAATTTTGGGGAAAACTAACCCCACCCCCTAGGGATCATAATCCTTGGGGTGTCAGTTGGCCATACTGACAGGGTGGAGTAGCATATAGAAACATAAAAAGAACAAAATATATTATAATTCACAACCACAGTATGGGAATTACGTAGTCTTAGAAACAACTGCAACTAACGTCTCTTAGACTACGGGCTGGTACTTCTAAGACTAAGTATCCTATAAACACACAACCATTTTAAGGGATTTATTAGAATAATTCATTCTCTTTTTATCAGTTCCACATTATGTTAATTAATTTTTTAAAACAATAATTAACCATGAACAATTTAACATTAAACTTCATTAGCATCATACACAAAATCAACTATACCTTCCAAATTACAACCTCATCATTATATTCCAGCAACTCGAAACCCATGAGTTTACACCATTAATTAAATTATTCATTACAGAATTACTTTCCCATATTCCCATGCATTCTAGAAAAGAATTCTATGTTACTAAAACCAAAGGGGTTCAACACGGCGAGTAGTTATACTACCCGTCGAGTCTTTTCCACCTATAACAAGAGCCTATACCCGTCCCCCCTTGAAAATATAAACATGGAACGCATGTGTCATACCTCGCGCTTCTTCCACTCTTTTGGAAGAAGGGTAAGCAATACCAGCTGCCTTGAGAAGTGGGGAAAAGTAAAGGATATAAGCAATAAAGAATCAACAAGAATCCAACAATCACATCCATACCATTCCATCATCCCTAGTGTCCTCCCTGACACCCACATGCACAAAACGATGCATCTTTCCACTCTAGGCATCATCTGCTGCCACAACCAAAAGGCCTTTATGCCTCTACATATCACAACACTTTTCCAGGGTCACATCATAGCACAAGCAGCAGGAAAACAAACATCAAATCTATGGGATCTTTTCCCTTTAACAAATAAGAGGGTAACTCAGAACACTTTTAGAAATTATCAAACAATAAATTCTTCAATCCATCTTGAATCAACAGATTCATTAAACATGTTTTCCAAAATTCGGAAAACCTAATCCGCAATCTATCACAATTAAATAAACATGCTTTCTGCTCTAATTTGATTAACAACAAATTAAAACAAGAAATAGATTTGTTTTTGTGCCTCTTTATCTTTATCCAACACTTTTAAATTAATCATATTTTATGTTCTTTAAAAATTTCCATCAAGAATGAATAGCTAATCAAAGTATGCATAGATATCCCACTATATAGAAAAACATGAGGCAATAACATATGATCAATACAATTACATTATCCAGTTTAAGGAATTTATTATATCAATTACATTGTTATCCAGCTGGATTAACCATTCTAACAATACAGTTGCACGTAAAAGAAAGAGAAGCAAAGAATCCCCTACCTCAAACAATTCCTCACATTCTTTATCCACACCTTGAGTCACGATCCTCCTCTCGCGACAACTGCATCCACCCGAGGATGCCATGGTATGACATCACCAACCAAACCCTAAGATAACCCATTAGAAGCATGGATATTACATTCTATAATATGTAAATGAGAACAAGAGAATATGAGCCCCAAAAGAACGATGATACAACATACCTTATATCTAAGATTGATCGATATAGCCTGGTTGCACCAAAATAGAGCGGAACCAATTTGAGGAGTATAATATGATTATAAATCTCCTACGGGAAGGATTGAACTGTTCTAGCATCTCATAGCTGAGAACAAAGAGGAAGAAAAAGGGAAGAAGATATCTCGTCCCTTTTGAATATTTAATGCGGTGACGATTTAAGATACGCTTAATTCCCCATTAAAATCGGATCAAATTAACCCACGCGGTTTGACCACGTAAAACATACCGAGCCATAGGAATAATTAATATAGGATTTATGGCATTTGAATCGGCCTTAAGAATACATAAAATAAGGCTTCAAATGTATTTTATGTCAAAGGAAATGTCAAAAGGGGCAAAACTGTAGGAAGTTGGAAGCACTGTTCACCTATAGTTACTGTACACCTACCGATCTGTGAAACCGATCTGTGAAACTGATCTGTGAAACTGATCTGTGAAACCAATATCTGAAACTGATCTCTGAAACCGATCTGTGACACCGATTTGTGAAACTGATCTGTGAAACTGACTTGTGAAACTGATCTGTGAAACACTGTACACCTACCGTTACTGTTCATAAAACTAGAAACACTATTCACGGAACATGAAATTTTGCAAAGTGTGGGGGATATGTAAACATGACATCCCGAAACACCTCAAACACTATATGTTCACAAAGTAATGGACTGGAGAGATCGAGGAAAATACATCAGATACCTCTCAAAACATTCTCATCCTCAATAATTCAAAACCAACCCAGAAGAAAATAGTGGTCAGAACAACCACCTTGTAAGACTCCTCTCAGGGGAGAAACAACCCTGAGTTGTTCGAAAGATAAAACAAAACCATGACATCTGAGAGAAAGGGAGAAATAATTCCATATCCAAACAATTTAAGCATAACGTCACATCAATTGTACATAAAAGAAAGGATCAAAGAAAACTCAACACAACATCTTAAAACAGCTCTGGGTACTGGATATGCATATGTGACTCACATTCCGAGGTACTCTCCTCCATGCCACCATGTCTCCACAAGACACGAACTAAGGGGATATAATTCCTACAAAACACCTTCTCCTTGCGGTCTTTTATATCCTTAGGTCGCTCCTCAAAGGTTGCATCATCATCAACATCGATCTCTCCCCAATCGATGATGTGAGTGACATCATGAAGATAACGATGGAGCTGTGATACATGGAAAACATCATGTATCCAACTCATCTATGGGAGAAGTGATTCTCCATACGCCACATCTCTAACATGAGCTAACACCTGGAAATCCCCAACAAATCAAGGAGAATGCTTACTTCGACCACCAAACCTTCACTGCCAGCGACAGGGAGTCACCATCAGAAACAAATGATCCCCAACATAAACTCCAAGGGTCTCCTCCTTTTATCAGCATAAGATTTCTAACGATCATTCACTATCTTCATCCTTTTAGGAATTTGCTGAACCATCTCTGTTTAATTATACACTAGTTCCTGTCCGAGAATTGCTGACTCTCCGACCCCAGTCCCTCACAATGGAGAGTGGCAAGGCTGCCCATACAAGGCTTTAAACGTCACCATACCAATGATGGAGTGAAAACAATTATTGTAAGAGAACTCCACGAAGGGAATGTGCCTCATCCACGAACCTCTAAAATCATGAACACAATAGTGTTCCGTGTCTTCAAGAGTCTGGATAGTTCACTCTGTCTGACCATCCGTTTGAGGATGAATGGCAGTGCTACGGCATAGCTGAGAAACCAAAATCATTTTGGAGTCCTCTTCACGCCTAGGAGGTAAAACGAGGATCTCAATCAGAAATTATCGTCCTAGGTACTCCATGAAGTCTCACCATCTCCTCTAGATACTACTTCGAAAAAACTTCCACTGATATCGACTCCTTGATCGCTAGGAAGTGGGACAATTTTTTTAAACGATCCACTACCACCCAAATAGCATCATGTCCTCCTAGAGCTCAAGGTAAACCTGTAACAATGCTCATTGATATGTCCTGCCACTTCCACTGAGAAATCTCTATCGGCTAGAGAGGTCCACCACGAACACTGTGTTTGGCCTTCACCTTCTAGAAGGCTAAAAATCGAGACACAAACTCCACAACTGCACGCTTCATCCCAGGACACCAAAACGGACTCCTCAAGGTTAGGTATATCATTGTCAAACCAGGATGTACTTCTAAGGGTGAGCTATGAATCTCTCAGAGAACCATCTCACGCATAATCAAGGGAACAAAAAAGCCTTTCATGAGACAACACTTGGTGTTGTTCGTCCTCTGACCAACCATCAGGGGCCTCACCACAAACAACTCGATCTCTCCACACACCCACCTCTAGATCCCCCAACTGGGACTCTTCCACATTCTACATCATTAATGAATGTATCGTCATCTGAAAAAGACAACCTATACCCCCAACTTCTCCAATATCAAGATGCAATGCTGACAGGTTTTCCATTACTCTCCATGAATGAACAGATTCACCCACAGCATCACTGCGTGACCTTCAGCTCAGCGCGTCAGCTACAAAATTCCCATTTCTAGGTGTATACGATATTTCTAAGTCTTATTCTTGTACGAAATCCATCCATAGAGTCTGTTGTAGCTTCAAGTCATGCTGGGAGAAAACATACCTCAAACTCATATGATTGGTGAAAACCAAAAATCGCTCACCAATGAGGTAATGTCTCTAATAATTCAGAGCAAACACCATGGATTCCAACTCAATATCATGGGTGTAATAGTTGCGTTCATGGGGAAAAAACTGCCGAGACCCATAAGAAACAACTGACCTATACTTCATGAGAACACAGCCTTACCCTAGATGCAAAGCATCACAGAAAACATCAATCTGAACTCCCTCAGCTAGAAGACAAATAATTAGATCACTTACTAGCTTCTCCTTTAGATACTCAAAAGATACGAAACATTGATCAGTCCATATGAATGCATGATCCTATTTAGTAAAACCTGTCAGAGGAGTCTCAACTTGGGAGACATTGGCTACATACCTCCTATAGTAGTATGTGATACCAAGGAATCTTCGCACCTCTGACACTAACTTGGGAGCATCCCATGACACCACTGCTTCTATCTTCGATGGATGCACATCTAATCCCTGTTGGTACACTACATTCCCCAAGTAACAGACTTCTCAATCCCAAAACTCACACTTCGACAACTTCCCAACTAGCTGATGATTATGAATAACTCCCAAAATAGCAGGTAGATGCTCTGCATGATCTTCTTCAGATGTGTTGTACACAAGGAAGTAGTCAATGAAAACCACCACAAACAGGTCCAGAATCTCACAGAACACAACATTCATTAATCCCATGAACACTGCTGGAGCATTTGTCACACCGAAAGACATTATAACGAACTCATAAGTCTCATGATGACAACGGAAAGACGACTTCGGGATATCCTCATCCTTTACACATATATGATGATATCGTGACTGCAATTCGATCATTGAGAACCAACTAGAACCCTTCAGTTGATCGAGTAAATCATCCATCCGTAGAAGTGGACAGTGATTATTTATTGTCACTTTGTTTAAGTGACAATAATCAACACAAAACCACAAACTTCCCTCACCCTTATTCATGAACAAAATGTGTGCACCCCATGGTGACACACTAGGTCGAACAAAACCAAATTGTAACAGACCATCAAGATGTATACAGAGATCTAATAACTCAGAAGGGGCCATACTATAAGGATACATAGAGATATGAGACACTACTGGATGTAGCTCGATCCCGAACTCAATCTCTCATTGAAGGGGTAATGAAAGAACCTATTCTCGAAAGACATCAGGGTACTCATCTATGACCCTAGGAAACACCAGCTACTGAACCTATGAAGAACTTGGAATCAACTCATCCATCATAGATGATAAGGATGGAACACGCCCATGACCCATCTGAGGGTCTCCCTCACCAACAAACACTACTTGCTCTCCATCCGCACCAATGAAGACGACCTTATTCTTGAATAAATCCACAATATCATGCACCTAATATAAGAAATCCATGATGGGTATGAGATAATATGGTTGTATTTGTAAACATAGGAAATCTCCCCAAGAGAAGTGTTTCCCCAAAAATAGCTCACAGTCTCTACATACTTCGAACAAGTCATCTCGACCTTCATCTGGCATAGTCAATACCAAGGGCACAAGAAGCCTATTTACCTCAAGTCCCAAATAATGGAAAAGGGTAGGTGATATGAAAGAGTGTGTCGCTCCTGAATCAAACCAGTCATACACTAAGGTAGAAAACAAGAAAAGGGTACCTCTAACAACGTCTGGCTCATCTGGTGCTGGCAACACTAGAGCATGAAGCTGACCACGGCCCCCTCCACATCCTCTCTGATCCTAATGACGTCAACCTCCATGTCCACACTCTGCTCTTTGAGTACAAGGAGCGTCATGGGGTTGTCCTCTTACTGCCACATCTACCCTCTACTGATCTAAAGCTAGTGCAACTTGCTGCTACTACCTTGACTGGAACTGCCTCAATGGAGGAACCTAGGGAATAGTGTCTAGCACACGATGACTGCTCTGAATGGTTGGGAACTCCTACTGCTGATGGCCACGACCACCACAATAAAAACAAGTGCTTGATCCCTTGGCATGAGAATGAGAGTTTTTGCCTCTAGAGAAATGAGATGTGAAGGGATGGAACCTACCCCCAGCTGAACAGAAACTCTTCTTCCCTGAAAACAGGGAACTACAGACCACATCTCTGATTCATGAGGAATTATACTGATTCCTCTCTCATGATGATCTAGTTCGGGCCAAAGTCCTCTTCACAACTTCTTCCCTCTCTAGTAGCTCAAGATATGTTTTTAGAATAAATGGGGTTGCCTGGGGTTGTAGCTCTAGATGCAATGCCTCCTCAAAATGCCTTGCCCTGGAAACCTCATCTGGAAGTTGGTTTGAAGAATATTGTAAATGGTTCCTAAAACAAATTCCAAAATCTCGAACACTAGAGCTCCCCTGTAGAAGGTATGAAGCTCTTGGCAACTGGACGCATTCACAATAAATGAAAGAAACTCGACTCTAAACCTTTCTCAGAAATCCTCCAATGAGATCGCTGACTCCTCAAAATCCACAAGGACAAGAACCACCACTGAATCACTGCTCCTTGCAGCTTGGTCACGACCATGGTCACCCAGTGCTCTTTCTGAGCACGAATCCAACTGAAGCCTATCTCGACCTCCTCCAACCAGTCTTCTATGACTAATCTGAAACGAAGCCCTCATACCTCTGCAGACTCTGGAACTGAAACTCTTGAAGTGTCTTCCTTCAAGTCTCATCATCATCAACCTCTACATGGCGGCAATCTGCTGGCACAGCCTACTGGACATCTTCTATGCGATACTGATGAGGACGTCGACCTGGAGCCATACCTGCAAAATAACAATCACTTAGAGATCCTAAACTGGGATTAGGGAAGACTCAACATTAACTAATTAATTGATTTCTTTTATTCATTTTAGGTTAACTTATCCCAAGGTATTCCCATTCAAACATAGGGACAATGAAGAATGATGCTTGATCCTTTCCTAGGACTTTACCCTACAACTAGTATCACATTGTTAAGTAGCCATTGTAAACATAAAGGTACAAACATAAGATCATAGGGGGACCGAAACACCTATGTATCTAATGGTCACCATTTTTTACCTCACTTGTTAAACATTAATGACACAGTAGCCCTACCAACCCAAGAAACCTCACCTGTGCCTAAATCCAAACTTTCATCCTACCCCTCAACCATACCTCTGATACCACTATGTCATCACCTCCTCACCACAAAGTGCACCCCTCCCGGGTCGACAATGTTAGCAGGGAGATAATTAATCCCGAGTCTTGCCTTTAGTAGGCCTCGGGTTGGAGACTAGCACCTAGGGTATAATAAACACACAAATTGGAGACATTACCCTCTAAGAGACCACATGTGGAAGAGAGAGATAAAATATACACCAAAAAAATCCAACTCAGAATAGTAGTATAAAATAAGACCCATGTTCACATATATAATGTCATGAAAAAGTACTTCAACTGATAGGGAAAACTACAATGACCCAAAATAAAGTAAAATCCACAGCGACCACAAGCTCGAACAGCTCCAGCAACCACAAGCTAGTAGTATCCAGCCTGATCATCAACCTGCACCAAGTGACCTGAAAAACAATATATATATATGTAGGGTGACTATAACATTTTACTTAGTAGGATCCTCCCCGAAGTATCTCATTAAAAAGTAATGAAAGAATGCTAAAGCACAGTGAACAAAAAGTTAAACTAACTCGTCACCTAAACATGTATACTAAGTTCCCAACATCACCCTAGCTACTCTCAACAATAAAAACTGACAAGAATATTGTATAGAGTAAATAATATCAAGGTTTCCCCGCTACTACTTCCCCAATGTTTTTCCGCATTTCCCCAACGACATACGTCCTATGTATCTCTCTCCAAAGGCTTGCTCATAGACACCTGAGCTAAGCTCCACAATCTTCACCTCGTGCACCACAATGGCTTGCCCACAGACATCTGGGCGAAGCACCACACCATCCTCACAACCAAAAGTAACCAGGTATGTTTATGGAAGCCACAATATCCCACATAACGTGTATCATAAGTTAGTTATTATACCTCAAGCAATTACAGCGCATACACCGAGTAAAGATCCTCAAGTCATCACAGACTATACACGTTACACCTATAGTAGTCCATAGGATACTATATCCAGATTATATGTGTGTGAAATAACCACAAGCCATTACATCCCTCTACAAACATATATGGTGAAACTAACCGATGTGCATGTTGGGACATGTATCTTCCAAGAGAAGAGAGCGGGGCCAAAAGGGGTAGTCAGCCATTCGTCCTCCCTCCGGAATGTTGGGGATAACACCCCCAGGGCTCAGAATCCCTGGGGTGTCCGTTTCCATTACTAACAGGGTGGAGTAGCATATAGGAACATAAAAAATACATAATTTATTATAACTCACAACCACACTATGGGTATTACATAGTCTTAGACACAACTACAACTAACGTCTCTCAGACTCCGGGTTGTTACATCTAATACTAGGTATCCTATAAGCACAAAACCATTTGAATATCATTATTAGATAACTTCATTCCGTTTTTATCAGTTCCACTATATGATAATTAATTCATTGAATCATTAATTAACCATGAACAATTTAACATTAAACATCATAAGCATCATACCCAAAATCCATTGTACCTTCCAAATTAAAACCTCGTCATTATGTTCTAGCAACTGCAACCCCACGACTAAACACAATTTATTAAATTATTCATTACATGATTACTTTCCCATATTCCCAAGCATTCTAGAAAAGAATTCTATGCTACTAAAAACAAAGGGTCTCATCATTGTGATTAGTTGTACTACCTGTCATGTCTTTGCCACCTATAGCAAGATACTAGACCCATCCTCCCTTGAGAAGCTAAACATGGAAAGAACATGGCATACCCTGTGTTTCTTCGCCACTTTCGGAATAAGGGTAAGCAAGACCAACTGCCTTGATAAGTGGGGAAAAGTAAAGGAGATAAGCAACCAAGAATAAACAAGAATCCAACAATCACATCCATACCATTCCATCATCTCGGGTGTCCTCCAAGATACCCACATGTATAAACCGATGCATATCTCCACTATAGCAGTCATCTGCTACCACAACCAAAAGGCCTTTATGCCTCCACAAATCACAACATCCCTCTAGGGTCACATCACAGTTCAAGAAATAGAAAAAAAAACATCACATCAATGGGATCTTGGCCCTATAACAAATAAAAGGGTATCTCAGAACCCTTTTAGAAATTATCAAACAATCATTTCATTAATCCATTTTGAATTAACATATTTATTAAACGTAGGTTCCAAAATTCGGAAAACCATATAAGTAGGCTATCATAATTAAATAAACATGCATACTGCACTAATTTGATTAACATCAAATTAAAAAAAGAACTGAATTCGTTTTCATGCCCCTTTATCATTATCCAACACTTATCAATTAATCCCAGTTTATGTTATTTACCAATTTCCATCAAGAACGAATAGCTAATCAAAGCAAGCATATATATCACAATATCTTGGAAAGCATGAAGCAATAAAATATGATCGATACAATTCCTTTATCCGGTTCAAAGTATTTATTATGTGAATTCCATTATCATCCAATAGGATTAAACATTCTAACAATATAGTATCACGTAAAAAAAAGAGATGCAATGAATCCCCTACCTCAAATAGTTCCTCACGTTCATTATCCACACCACGAGTCATGATCCTCCTCTCGCGACAACTGTATCCACCTAAGGATGCCATGTTATGACAACGCCAACCAAACCCTAAGATAACTCATTAGAATCTTGGAGATTACATGCTATAATATTTAAAGGAGATCATGAGAAGATAAACCCCAAAATAACGATGATACAACATACCGTATATCGATGATTGATCGATACACCATGGTTTCATCAAAACAGAGCGGAACCAATCCGAGGAGTATAGTTTGATTGAGAAAATCATATAGGAAGGATTGAAGGTTATAGAATCTCTTTCCCAAGAACAAAGAGGAAGAAAAAGGTAGGAAGATATCTCATCCCTTTTAAAGATTTAATGGGGCGAAGGATTATAATACACTTAATTACCCATTAAAATCGGATCGCATTAACCCACGTGATTTGACGACGTAAAACATAATGAGCCATAGGAATAATTAATATAGGATTTGTGGCATTTGAATCAGACTTCAGAGTCCTTAAAATAAGTCTGTAAATGTATTTTACATCAAAGGAAACATCAAAAGGGGAAAAAATATCGGAAGAGGGAAACACTATTCACATACCATTAATGTACAACTGCCGATCTGTGAAACTGATCTGTGAAACCGATCTGTGAAACGGATCTATCAAACAGATCTGTGAAACCGATCTCTGAAAGCGATCTCTGAAACCGATCTATGAAACCGATCTTGGAAACCGATCTGTGATACAAATCTGTGAAATCGATCTGTGAAATCGATCTCTGAAACTGATCTGTGAAACCGATATGTGAAACTGATCTGTGAAACCGATCTGTGAAACTGATCTATGAAACCGATCTGTGAAACTATTCTATAAAACCGAGTTGTGAAACCGATCTGTGAAACACTGTACACCTACTGTTACTATTCATAAAACTGGAAACACTGTTCTCAGAACTTGAAATTTGGAAAAGTGTTGGGGATATGTCACCTTGACTTCATGGAACACCTCAAACACCAAAATTTCACAAATTAATGGGCAGGAGTGGTCCGAGCCATTAAAGTAATGATTTTTTCATAATCTCTAACCGAGGATTCAATTTTAGGTCTTGAAATCATTTTTCATTCTAAATTACATCATTAGTATTTTTGAGTGTCTTGCAAGAGCTATCCATGTAAAAAACACTGAGGTGTTGTAGGGGGAATATAATAAGATTATATATATCATTTCTTAATGTCTTTTAAAATAGTCACCAATAATAAATATACAAGAGTTAGTTTCTTTGATATATATTTTTGTTATTAATAATTTTTATTTTTAATTATTCATAATGAAATTGAATCTATAAATTGTAATGATATTTTTATTTTATTTCCAATTATTAGTAATGGATATGTATTTCAAATAAAATAATTATTTTTTTATATGAATTTACATTCTATTCAATTACAGGTTATTTTATTTATCCATCCTTCTAAAATGTAAACTACATGTATAATTGAAAAAAAATTAATTCACTGCTACCTTGATGGAATTATAGACAATTGTAATTGTTTTTCATAATAACTATTTATACTAAAATAATTGAAGAATTATGTTAAAATGGATACCATCATATTATAGTAAATTTATTTACTATAATTATCACTAAAACAATGATTATGAGTATGAAATGATTGAGTACATTTAATATGGTGGAGAAAATTAATTCAAGATCAGTTAATTATATTAATTTTTAATTGAAATTCAAACATAATACACTTGATTATATTTGGATACTTCTAGACATAAATAATTTATATGGAAAATTAGCCTTTATATAATTATCCAACATGAATATCAATTAATCAAAAATTATTTTAATAACAAAATTTATAGGATTTTAGAAGATGGTTAGAATTTTAATTCATATAGAAATAGTATCATTTGATATATTATCCTCCCTTAATTCTTATTATATATATTAATTAAATTAGGATGAAAACACACTACAAATTTAAAAATGAATTAATGATTAATAAATTTTTTAAATTTTATTTGGGATTACTTATTCATCAATGGATAAAACATGGATCTGTAAAATAATAGGTAGCAATAATTTATAATTTATTTGTTTTTTTAAATTATAAAAAGGTAATTAGATCAAAGGGGGATTAGGAATGAGGTATTATGTAACTGGTGAAATATTATGACTCTAGTAAAACTATTTCCATGATTGTTTGACTTTATATTTTTTAATCGTAAAAGATAGATTATGAAAAAAAACTACTTGTTTTAGAGGGATATTTAGATGTTCGTTTATTTGTGTAAAATACCTGAAACAGTTTCTCAAAGACATTATATAGATATGGTAAAAAGGTTTCAACATCATTAATCCATCATAAGTATTATAAAGGGAAAAAGACATATGATGGACTTCCAGGGGATACTATATTATAAAATTGGAGTCCATTATATGACGTATATACCATAATGGTCTTATTTGAATTTCAATTATAGAAATTGAACTTCTTTTACATCCTAGGACACTTTTAAAAGGGTTAGATAATTAATATAAATTAATGGTCCACATCCTATTAAATAATCCATTAATAAAGACATATAGATATGTAATTTGGTAACAACTTCGCCCTGGGATATCTCCCGCGATATTCATTTAATGGTGTGGCTATATAGATGGGATACAAAGGTAATTTGTGGTTATTCCCTCCACTTTGTTCCCCTCCTCAATCATTAAACTAAATTTTCCTTTTTTTTCACAATTTTATGTATTGGAGTTAAAATAAAATATAACATAATAAAATTAGGTCATAACAATTGAAATTATACTTCTCATTAATATAGGATTATGGGGATGTTTTATTCGGTATTATACCATCCTAATTTAGTGGAATTATATAAATGTTATGATTATTATTTATACATTCCTTACTATTTATAAATTACTAGAATGTTGAGACGATAAAATAAGATGTTTTATTACTATAGACAGGTTGAATATCATGGGTGGTTCAAAATTTTATGTTAAGTCTCATGCGTGATCAATTTTACTATTGGGGTATATTATTTATGGCCTCAATGATTCATTTAATGAAAAATAAAAAAAAATTGAGAATAAAATTGAGAATAAATTATATTGATTCCTAAATGTGTTAGAAACATGAGAGAAAAGGTAATGGTCAATGAGCAATGGGTAGATGATAGAGTTGGAATTCATTAAGGAAAAATATATATATTGAGGTATGTGGTCACTAAAATTATATATTATATATGATATTTTCGTGTTTTCTATGATGATTATATAGGGGAAATGGGGAGTGAATAAATTGAAAAATTGGAGATGGGTTTTGGGTTATTGGATGAATTGGATGACATACTAATAAGGTGGTGTTGATAATATTGTACATGTTCACATTGATATTAAGTCAGTTGGGGAAACCTATTATATAATAACCATTAGATTAAATAATAATAGTTAACATAGTTATTGTTTATCATTGTATAATGGTTAACTTAAAGTTGTAGATGAATTGAAAAAATTGGTATTCCCATCTTGGGTGTTCTATTGAAATTATTATGCTATACCATCATCATTCATAGAGTTTCAATGATTTTAAAGACTGTATTATGTATCTAATCCATTGATTCAAGTGGATTTTATTATTTTCATTGAATTTATATGGTAGAACTCTTCAAATAATCATTATCATTTAAACCATTACTAAATCATTTTTCATCTCTTTATATCATGAAAATCCTTTTAATAGGCATAAAATATCCATAGAAGGGCTTGGAATTATGTGAATGAGAATTTGATTGAATATTTGATTTATTAGACTGCACTAACAACAATATTACATGGGAAAAGTAGGCTATATTTGCAGAATGACCATAAACTTCCTTATTTCGGAAAATTATCCAGCCGAAGGCTTTAAATGTGTGTTAAATTTTTATCAAAATGCAATAATATCGACATTGTATTGTAATGGTTAGTCATTGGAATTTTTGAGGCTTTAATAGAATGTGGTCAGCCGCTTTCTACCTAGAGGAGGCTACCTAGTACCCATTGTAATCACGATAACATCATAAATAATGTATTTATTATAGTAAACAATGTGATTTTTTTGGCATATTTTATATTCATTTTATTCAGTTATTTATAGAATATTCCTAAACCATTTAGAGTATATAAAAGGCATACCATATCTCTATGTACGTTCACCTTTTCATGAACAGTGATCATGATCCAAATCACTATGAATTACTATAATTATCAAATCCTCTAAAAATCATTCAATATCTACCTTATATAAAGGTTTTACCACCATTATCGTAGTCATTTTTCCTTTATTATACCTCCTTCCATCAAATATATTATTTATTGGTGTCAAATGGGTATTCCAAAATAAAAGCACCCTTTCCTAAAAATTCATTCTCAAGTGGATCACATTCTGAAACATTGCTGGATGAATCACTTGGATATAGGAGATGCTCAAAAGTGTATTAAAATATACTATTATGAGGGGAGAATAATTATCCCCCATTGATGATAGGGGATTTGTACCATTTCCCTCTTGAGTCATAATTTATAGTAGAAGGGGAACATATTATACTTTAGTTAATCTCAATATAAATTGTGTTTCCATCCAATTAAGGTTTCTATATTTCATCAATTAACATTGACAAACACATGTTAAAGAATTTTGTTCAATTTATTTAATGATTAAATTTAATTTATCTTATATTCATTAGATAATATAAATTTTATCAAATATTTTTTATTCGATTTATCTCCTCATTATTTCAAAATCATTACTTTTAAAATAACATTTTATTCTTTGTTATATTTTTTAAACGGATATTCAACCCCAATTAAAATTCTTTGACTAGAAATCGGTATCAATGGAGACATTCTATTTTTGGAAAAAACAATATTTTTTAAAATTGTGTTTATTTTTTAACATATTACAATAGTTAATTGATTCAAAAAAATTTTATTTTGGAAATTAATTCCAATTCACAATAACCAATTTTTGAGATGATTTATTCCCCTTTTTTATTAATTATATATCAATAATAATTTTTTTATTTATTGTCTCTTTTTGAAATAGGGAATCCATGAGTATGTTCCCACTGCATAATAAAAAAAACTGGACTACAAAATATTCTCATAATTGGGAATTTAATTAAAATGTTATGAATTCATTTAATTTTGGTCTTGATAAAAATAATTTTTTTCATGTTTCTATAATAAAATATTTTTATGAGATCAAAATTTTATTAATATTATCCCATGAAGGCACAAAAAATTCTTGTTATCATGATGAGATAACAATGATTTTGATTTTGTAAATTGTAATATGAATTTATATTGAATATATTACAAGAATTTTTATGATATTTACTGATATATACATTAGTATAAAACTCCTTATGGAATAATTATCTATAGAAAACTCTTAAAGAGAAATTTATGGGTGTATTCATGCTCATGGGATCCTAATTTTATAGAAATTAAAATAAATATGGTAAAAATTATGTGTTTGATGAACTCATGAAATCCTTAATCACATTTTAAATAATTATTAAACATCAATTATATAGTGAGGACAAGGAAGCCAACTAATTAGTGTAATATATCTCCTTCAAGGACACTAATTATTTGAATTATAGTGGTGATGATATGTAATATTCTATTAATTCCATAAACATGTTAAACCACTTTCATATGAAGAACATTAACGAATCAAACAAAAAGTCAAACAAAAATTTTGAACCAAAGGTAAAATGAATAAAAAGTAAAAAATGAAATGTTACATTAAATTTAAATTCCCAATCTAATTAAAAAAATCATAAGGAATGTATAATACTAAAAAAATACATTCCATGTATTAACATGGAGTTAATGTGATGATATGATGGATACTAAGGTATCATTCACATAAAATTACACTACCACAATGTTCGTTATAGAATTTGATAATGAATACATCGAGATTAGTACATCATTTCTTAATTACTACTCTTATTCATAATATTCTAATTCATCCCACTCCACTACTACTTCTTACTCCTCGAATCACCTAAATTATTGTAATTAAACTAATTCATTAATCCAACATAAACATTCAAATCTTCAACTTGATTCATTATATCTAGAACACAAAAAGAAATATTTAAATTACATTGAAGTAAAATATAATAACTCAAAAGTGATATTAAGAATCCTATAATGAATAATTATATCTAAGTATCAAAAATCAATAGGATGTAAAAATTTCTAATCCACCATTAGTGATCCTAAAAAATCCCAATTAAAATTCACATAGAGGGAATATAATTTATATAAACTATTGTGTTCTCAAATATCTAAAAATGATTGTGTTTTAATTGTCTAAACTAATATTTCATTAACTTATATGAACCAATATAAAATTACATTATTAATCATTGGTTCACAATAAGAAATCTAATTATTGAGAAACTATTGTTTATTTAATACATGAATTTTATTACAAAAACATGTCACGGGGAATACCAAATTCAATCCACCTAACTTAAATTTTCATTGAATTATTTACTTCTAAGAAAACTTATATTCCAAAATAATTATATGTTAATCAGTGCATTCCCATATCTGTGGGTACCAAAAAATAAATCATTGATTCATTTAGGAAAATTGTCTTCTTAGAATTATCCAAGAGTAAATGTGGTGTTTATGTTCTAGTTTATATATACACATGTATTTAAAAACCTATGAATTCAAAAAATTAAATATATGTAATGAATTTGATATAAAAGTCAATTTAAATTCAATGTTTATTATATTTAGTGGAGGGTCTATTTATTTTCTAATGTAAAACCTTATAGAAAATATTTTATTTGTGATATTATGGAATGAAATTTTACTATGTATTAGGGAATTTTTTAATAATTATTTAAAAAAAATTTCAAAATAAATTTTGTGATGTATTTAAATTAAAAATATTTTTTTAATTACTTCATTATTGAAAATAAATTTATAATTCATAAAACTATCCTTCGAATCGAAACATAAAATTATTTAATTTACTAGTTATTGATTCATGGCTTCCAAAAAGACACCTTGGTCAATGAATCACAAATTTCCTTGTTAAATGAAACCATTATCATTTAGTATTATATATTACCAAGAATCATTTTTAAATATGATTTTTTTGAAGTATTCTAGAAATGTATGAAACAAAAATCAAATTTATAAATAAATATTAAATTTCTTCTTCAAAATATCTTGATATAATATATCTAGACCTATTTCTCCAAAATCATATTAAATGTATCAGATAAAAACTATTGTATTATAATTTTATGAACTTAATTGATTCATATGGTGGAGAAATTGAAAATATATAATTTAACTATTTGGGTATTTAAAATGATATAATTATTTCTTAAATGATAGAAAAAACCCTAAAAATTGGATAGTGTACATGAGTAATTAAAGAATCTAATAGATTAATCAAACTATTTTATATAAATTTTATTATCTTATCTACATTTAGGTAGAGTACATGAATATTTTATGTTGTATCTTTATTAATTTTATTGTTAGGCATTGTCCTATGAAAACTCAATATATGATTTCAAAAAATAGATATCTTAATGTGTCCTTTTACAATGATTTTAAATGAAAATATTTTATATTAAAAACCAAATAACATATTGGAAAATTTGATCCTGAGTTCAATAAATTTAACATTCGTGAGAAGTAAAACTTTTAAAAATCATATATGGTATTTAATAAAAATATAACATTGGTTGAAATATATTTCCTAAATATTTTCTTTGTCAATTAATAATAAAATAATATTTAAAATGTTTTGGAAAAAATGATTTAAATAAAACCATTCCAATTAATAATGTTGTATTGGTATATGAATCACCACAAATTTATATTTAAAAAGTTTCTAAAAATGTCTAAAAGATAACACAATTTAAAAATATCCTTGATGATTTACAAGTGGAAACATATACTTTTAGACTGGCCTTAAAAGAAGTTGGACACATATCCATTGCTTCTCACCATGAACCTCACAACAATAATGATCCATTAATGATTAAATTTTGTTACAATAATTTTATTAGAAACAATATTATTTCACTCAAAAAGTTGTCTAAACTCTCATGTATTTCACTAATGATCAAACTAGTTTTGGCACCAAATAGGTTGTTTTGAAATTAACTTTATAAATATTGTAATATCCCCATAACTAATGTTTGATTTGTAGAAGAAGTTTATAACCAAGAATATGTAATTGACAATACAAAAACATTTTCACCAATATATCATGTTGGATCCAAATGATTCATATTGGTATTCAAATATCATATATATTTTATAATACTTGAAATTGATGTTAAATTTTTTTTTCTAAATTTATTAATTTCTGAAAATAATGTTTTGGAAAAACCGTTTTGTGTTTTAATATAATATTTTCCCAAATTAATCTTTGAAATAAATACAGATATCACTATGTCTAAAAATAACCCCTCGAAGAAGGTATGAGGTTATTTCATTTATTACATATTGTTATAAAATTGTATGACATGATTTATCTGAATTTTTTAAACACATCTTAAAAATTATTTTAAATAATAAAAAATACATTATTGATTTGATATTTTACACTACAAATAATAAACTCTGTTTTTTGTTTCTTATTCAATGAAAAATTATATAGGGATGATATTTATAGTATAAATCAAAATCTCACTAGGTAATCAAATATAATGAAATTCCAATGAAATATTTTAAAACCATAGAAACTGCACCAATGAAGTAATAAATACATTAATAATGTAACTTTATATGGAAATTATGTCTCTAATAAAAATGATGTGTATGTTAACATTTTTTAATGCTAATAATTTTTTAAAAAAAATATAAAAGTATTATTAGTAGTATATATTACTATAGTGTTTCCCGGACAAATAACATTTTTAATTTTTATCATTATTCCTATTTTCAGACATATATAATTGAGTATAATGTAAAATATGTAAAATATTTTTCTTAGAAGGATCAATAAATCTGCATATATTTTATCAAGATGAGTCATTTTCTAACTATTTTTTTCTGATGGTGATTTGATGGGATTCTAATTATATGTGAAAATTACTGTTGTAGTTTTCCATCTATAATGAATACCCCTACTTCCATAGATTAGTATGAAGAAATGAAGAATTTCCCTTTCCAGTACAGAAGGAATATAAATAGTGGGTGGCTGTTATTGTGCCTAATTACTATGAATGAAACACACTCTCTGGGAATATGGAAGAACATTTTCATATATCTATAGACATTTAAACTATACTATTTCCTTCATGATCTGTAAAAATACTTCCCATCATTGTCTCAACAAAAACATTGTCCTTCTTTAACATTTCCAAATACATAACTTCCAAAATGGTGATTTCGTACAATATTTTGGAAAAAAAATATCACAAAATAATATTTTCACCAAGACATTATGCATCAATCATTTAGAGTTTATTAAATCATAAATAATATTGATTCTCTATAGAAATACCATACCTAAACTATGGATATCATATGTTTTCACTAAAAATTAATTTTAGTAACTTTTTTTAATTATTTTATTATTTATTTATTCAATTGTTTTTCCGTGATATGTTCCCTTATCTGATTGATGTTATCATTTTTGGTGGGTTCTTTGGCTCTTTAGTTTTAAAATTTTTTCTATTAGTGATCTTGAATTTTTCAAAATTGTTTTTACTTTTTCAAATATTTACCATTGTTATCAAAATTATAAAATATATATTTTCCAAATAAATTACATTTAAAATATTTAATTATTATTATTATTAAAATATAATTAATTTATTATATTCACATTTTAATTCTCTTTTTTAAAAAAATTTCATTAAGAAATTATTTTATAATTTAATATATATATCTAATCAATTAATAATAAAATTAATTTTACTTCCCTTAAATATGTTAATCGAGGAATGAAATATATTATATATAATTAACTCTAGCATTTCTTTTCATTTGTATTTCGATGAAATTCCATACTGTGTTTTTTCAAATTACAATATCACTTCTAAATAATACCCCAGAAATATCGTTCAAATATGATTTCCCTCAATAAAGATGTAACCATTACAAGATGTTTCACGGAAATTATTTGAAAAAATGTAATTTTAATCCTCTCATTTAATATTTTCTTTTTTCATTATATTATTTCGTTAATCCACTAATATTTTCACAAAATATATATTTTTTCTTTTAATCATTATTTCTTTTTCATGTATCATTAAACATTACCTATAAAATGAACCTATTATTTTTGGAGTTTTATGATAGGGAATTCTTTTCAACGTCTTTTATTTCTCTTTTTTCCATTATAATTTTCTCCTTTAATTTCTTCTATATATTTTTAATAATTATAATATTTGGAGTGTTATGGAAATAAAATTGTCTTTTCTAATAATTTTCTAAATATTTTCATCATTTTTAACCAGGGATAATTTTTTAATTTCAAAATCATATTATCTATTCAAATTTATATTTCAAAATTCATTTTGATTATTAAAAATTAAGCTTTATGTAATTTTATCTCTCCTAATCCTTATATTTTTCTTATTTTCCTCTTTTTTTATAATCATAAATAGCGAGATATTTTTTAAAAAATAATTTATGTTATTAAGGAAACATAGTTATTTCTTTTATAAATTGAGGTTATTTCATATATCTTAAGATTATTACTTATCTCTATCACTGTTGGTCTATGATTTATTTATATTTTTATATAATATATCTTTATTATAAAGAGTGTGTATATTGTTAAACATATCTCTGTAATTGAGTTTTAATGATAAAAAACACTCTACTATGTATCTAATTCATTCATTGATGTAATTTTGTTGTTGTATTCATACTATGAAATGTATTTCAAATTCATGATCTTTTACATAATTATAAAAGTTTTAGCCATTTTATTATACATATTTTAATTCCATGGAATCAACTTATTTTATACATATAAGGGATTCCAATAAATTAATGCTGGATATTCTTAATAATGGGAAATATTTCATCCCACTATTAACCTGGTTCCTTGGTGGTAGTGGCTAAGAACTGGAAAACTACCACCATATACTTGATAGAGGAGAACCTCCCCAACATCGGCATTTTCATGTGTATAGTAGTTCAATATAAATTCCAATGGATAGCCGATAGAGTTTCAGGAGTAATTCACTTCTCCATATAATATGTTGGCTACCTAATATAGACCACTCAATTCCTGACGACATTATCACAGCTTCATGAAGATAGAATTTATTGCAGTAAGATATAAAATTATGCTTACCCATTTTAGCTTCATTATATTATTTGATTTCCAAATGATTATGGAATCTTTTAGATGTTATAAAATCCCCCACCAACTCGACTGCTTCGAAGATCACCATACTCTTGTGAAAAATTTATTATCTAAATAAATTGTGATTTGAAAAAGTTATCAATTTCAATAGATAAAATTCATGTTCCAAATTCATGAAAGGAAAACTGCAAATTCCCACAACACTACAAAAAAATTTGAAGTTAGAGGGGGATATTTAGTGGGGGTTATGGAAAATCCATATGTAAATTCTTTTTTGGAATAATTATAGGGGTTATTCATAATCCCCTATAATGAAACTTTTTAGGGGGTTATGTAGACCAATAATTAATTATTGAGTTTAAAGGGGTCATGAAACCCCTCCATATTTTTTAACATTAATTTTTTAATATCTAGTTGGATTTTTGAGGGGTTTCAATAAACCGTCTAATATCATAAATTAGATGGGGGTTAAAAATCCACACTAATTTCTTTAAATAAGAGGTCATAAAAAACCCCCCAATAATTGAAAAGATTACAGTGGTTTTCAAACCCCACTATTTAAAAAATATGAAACGTCTACAACATATATATATATATATATATATAACAAAAAATATTAATGTAGTTAAATAAATTATATTAAAATTTTATATATAAAATTTATATGATTGATTTTAGTTGTATTTATATGTATACAAATATATAATTGTATAATATTACATAAATTAATATATGTTCATTTGAATAATTTTTATTTTATATAACAATAATTATTTATAACATTAAAGCATAAACATATTATATAAATAAAACCATAAATAGAATTTTTTAAAAAATATATCATATAAATACCCAAGAATTTAGTTTTTTAATTGATATTATAATAATAATAAACTTATTTTCAAATAATATATTTTTTTGTTTATATTATATATAATTTTTTTTATTAAATTTAATTTTTATTAACAAATAAATACTAATGTACAAAATATTACGCAGTTATATTTATTGGAAAATATATATTAATATATAATAATGTACATAAAAATGAATTTATATATTGAATACATTATATAAATATTTTTATAAATTTTATATCATATAATATTTAATTTAAATTAAAAAAAATTATATTAATTATAATGTTAAGTATATATTTGTATATATTATGTTTCATATAATAATAATTATTTAGTAATTACAAAAAATATTATTGAGTTTGTAAAAATAAATATTTAAGTTAATTTAAATAATAATAAATAAATGTATTGATATACATTATATAAATTTATTTTTAAAGACCTTATAAAAATATACAATGTAAATATAAATACGTATTTTCGTTAAATAATTACATATAAAAATATAAGTATTTATTTAAGTATATAAATAATTCACATAAATATATAAGATAAATGTATTTACCATAATATATGTATGATATAAATCATAATATTAATGTATTTTATTTAGAAAACCAACATATGATTTTTATAGTTTAAATAACATGTGTAATTATTATTATTATTATTATTATTAATGTTATTATCATTATTATTGTTATTGTTATTGTTAACACACACACACATGAACCAATATATAAATATATATATATCTATAATTTATGTTGGGAAAAGATCCCCCACGGTATCATTGAGGCATTTTTGAGGTGATTGTGTTTGTTGACAATGTGGACATCTGTGTTGGGATTGTCGAAAAAGAAAACCATGACATACAAAATTGTTTAGAAAGGGGATTTCATGGTGGCATGTAGTGTTCAAGGGCTGTGGTTAATGGTCCATTTTTTATTCAGGAACATCGAAAAAGTAATGGATGATCTGGAGGCGGTACAAATAGAGGAGATACAAGTTGGCACCGTTTTCCAATGCTGTCAAATGTTTGGGCCTGAAAATAGACAAATGAAGAATGTTGGGTTTTGTCCAAGGGAATTGCACACCCTGCACATGAAAGCTTGGTAACATTCGCGCCATATTTTTTTCAAGATCGGATCATTAAAATATTGAAAATAGATTAGGGTCGTTCATGTTTTAGGTTTGTTCGCGCAAGTGATTTGAAATGTGTTTTTGGAAAAGGGACTTCTTCGCTGATTACTTGGAAGCTCGGGAACTTGCGCGCCTATTTTTTTCATGATCAAAACAAGAAAATATGGAAAAGGGATAAGGGATCCCATGTTTGGATGTTGGATGCGCAAGTGACTTGCATGGGAAGAGACTTGCACACCCAATCCTGTGCACCGAGGGGAGACTTGCACGTCGTCGCGCAGGGTGTCCAAATGACTATAAATACATGTTGAACACACCTCATTTTACAAGATCTCAACACTTCTAGAAAATCAGAGCTCCAAACACGCATTTGTGGTGGTCACGCAAGTGGTGTGTGGTCGCACAACTATATGTTGCGCGCCAGTTGTTTGTTGCATGCCCAAATCAGTTTGGCCGTAAAAGGAGGTGTGTCGCACAATTTTGGAGTTGAAGAAGGTTGTGTCACACAAGTGGTTGAGTTGGACTTGTGTGCATGTTTTGACTTGCTTGCCGAAGACATGCGCTCCGTCTTGGGAGATAAGCGACAGGCTTAGATAAGAGCGCTATCTGTTGTTGGAGCATGCTCGTCTTTCTGGGGCTGTGCAAAAGCTGGAAGATTTCCCGATACCTTCGGTGCAAAGTAAAATTAATCTACGGTTGAAATTTGGACTCCAACAAAGTATCCATATACAATAGAGGATTTATTCATTTGTGATAATGAAGAGACCTAAAAGTCTATAAACAGTTAGTGGATCCATTCCAGAGCAGTGGGAAAAGGAAGAGGACGAAGGTGATCCTCTCCACCTGTAGTGATCCAGAGAGAGAGAGAGGAACATGGAGTGGCCCTTGGGAAAGGAGTGATCTGACCCTAAAACATGTAATGGTTGTGGGCCTGGGAATAGAAGTGATCTAGCCTGAACATTGTAAACAGAAGTGTGCTTTAGTGGATTTGGTTCAACTTCAAATCACCTTTTTATACTCCTTGGGCGTAGCCCAGTGAGGGTGAACCAAGTAAAAATCAATGTGTCTACCTTCTTAATTTCTTTCATTTCATTTAAAGAATCATCATAAGATAACGAAGAAAATAAGTGGTCATAATAAAAACACAGGTGCAAACAAAGTGACCATTGTAATAAAGAGGTCATGATCCAGTGGGGTTGGAATAATTCTGAAAAATGAATATCCATACCCTGATTCACCACCCTCTAATGGTATATTGGACCATATTGGTACTAAAAATTGGTATCATAGGGATAGGTTGATTTTATCAGATTTGTTTTCGACAACATTGTATAGTTTAGTTCTGTAGTTAAATTAGTTTTCTCTTCTCTTGTTGTGCCATGTAAAAGTTAAAAACATCACAGAAGAATTAGAAGTTAGGAGGTATCCCTCAGTGCATGAGTGTTTATGAAAAAGTGTGATTCAACTAAAAGAATCAAACATCTTATTGAAGGAAGGCCTAGATGAATCAGATAGTTAAAAGATTGATTTACTCAATCACGATGCAAGAATTAGTGATGTAAATGAACTTCAAACTGATACTGAAACAACAGATGATGAATAAGTTTCAAGAAAAAGTCCACCAGTAGATGTTGTCAGTATGACAAAGAAATTGGATCATAAATTTGATGTAGAAGATAAATCTAATGATATCTTGATCCAAGAATTGGACATTGAGGTCAACAATCTAAGAGGCTTAAATCAAAGGCTTTTTTATGTGTCTACGGACCAAAGGGAGAAGAATGATTCTCAAGGTGAAGAACTAAAAAATATGGCTAAAATGAAAGGAAAACAAAAGTATAATGATTATGAAGAGAATAAAAAGTCACATTATGTTTGGAATCTGAAAGATAGAAATGATGATCTAGAAACACAATTGTCTAAAGAATTTCAGAAGAATCAAAGTCTACAACAAGAGAATGCAAGTTGTTCTTATTCTATTGAATAAGAAAATTTTAATGTGAAGTAGAAAAGTGATATGGTGGAAAATCTCACACGAGAACTATTATATGAGTTGATTAGTGGGAAGAATCTCAAAAAGTAACTCAATTATCAACATGAACCAAGAGATAATAATATTCAACAGTTTGAGGAATAGATAGAAAAATCCAAGAAGGAAATGGATATATCAGATGAAAAAAAAACATAACATGAAGGATGCACTGCACTTTCTATTCGTTTGTCCTTAAGAAGGTGATGATAAAAGGAAAAGGAGCCGAGAAAGAGATTCTTGACTCCAGTGATGTATAAAGGGAAATCATACATTGGGAGAAAAAGTGGAAAGTTGAAGAATAGGCTTAGAACCTTAGGGAAATCCCATGGAACTGAGAAAAAGGTGTATCTGTAACCTCCTCTATCACACTCACAATTTCCCTCTAAGAAAGAACATGAACAAATCTAAATGAAAATGGGAGGAAACTCTACATTTGTGTGTAATAAGAATGAACTTTCATTGGAGGACCCACCACCAACGCGAAATGGGGTGGTAACTAAGAAATTTGATAAAAGAAAAATAAAAAAAGAATGCATTGAATGATTTTCATGTCGTGTTCCACCAAAAGAAGTAAAGAAAAGAGGAATATCCCTACAATGGAGGAAGGAGAAAGGGAAGATGACAAGAAATTATATTCCTTCTCAGAGAAGGAATCAATGGAAATTGAATTTTGGTGGAACATAAAATACATAAATGTGTACTATTTGGTTTAAACCCCAAATGGTGGGAAAGGCTAGGCCTGAAGAATCTGCATATCAGAAAAAGAATCAGCATGAAGGTAATGAATTCTTAGTCATATGTCCAGAGCAGTGGAAGTTTTCTAGGCAGCTAGAAGAATCAAGGAAATAGGGTGATGCTATCCAAGAAATAATCCAAGGGTTGACCCATCAAGATCAACCACAATCCTCATCTTAAGGATTCTAGAAACTCCCTTCTCCATATGTATATAAATTCTGTTAACTGATTATTCAAGTGTTTCAGGTTTTAGGGAGATAGGATCCAAGGGGAAGTGGATTCTAAAGTTGAAAAGTAGAGAATTGATCTACTTCAGAGTTCTAATTGGCTCAAATCTGGTACCAAAGTTTAAGAAGAAAGGAGTAATAGAGCACAATAAGAAGTGATAGTGTTATTATCTTTATCTCGTCTTTCCTACACCGAGTTCCAACTCAGTAGGCTTAGAGACATTGTTAAAGGCTCAATTCTGAGTGGAATATGAGAATTAATGATGCGGGAGAATAATAATGGTTATGGGTATAAACAGTGGGATTAACCCTAGGAAGTGTTTCATAACATATGGGGAGAATTCAATAACAAAATCCTATGCAAGATCCAACAATTAAATAATTGTATGACTCATCTCAGGTGTTTCCTATTGAGGGAATAGAGGAACAGAGGGAGAAACAGCAATAATCATGCATTTCATGCTTATCTAATTTATTCTAACAAGTGGTATTAGTTGATAGATTTTAGGATACCAAGAAGATGCAAGAGTGTTTCAACCCCGTCTCAACAAGAAGCTCAGAAAAGTAGCTGAAAGAAATGAAGTAACTGAAAAAATGAATCAGTCATAAATTTACTGATGAATGTATTGAGGAAGAAAGCAACACATGAGGAGATGAATTGACTGATGTTGATTCAGACAAGAATCAGACATGGGAGATTGTTTCAAGGCCAGCAGATAAGAATGTCATTGGGACTAAAGGGGTCTATCGCAACAAGATGAAGGAAGATGGCACAGTGATTTAGAACAATGTAGTAATAGTGTGCAAGAGTTACTCCTAGATAGAGATAATAGATATTGATGAGACATTTAAACCAGTTGCAAGGCTGGAGACAATCAGATTATTTCTAGCAATTGCAGTGAAACAAATGTTCAAAGTGTTCTAGATGGACGTCACATCTGCATTTCGGAATGGGACTCTAGAAGAAGAGGTTTACATTGACCATCCATATGGTTTTCTCATTCATGAGGATGAGAATATAGTTTATAGAATGAAGAAAGAATTGTATGAGCTGAAACAAGCACCAAGAGAATGGTACACAAGGATTGATCTGTACTTGAAAAAGCATGGTTTCCAGCATGGGGGAGTTTATTAAAATCTCTATTTCAGCAACGACATCAATAAAAGGATGATGGTTTTTGTTTATGTTGATGACATTATATTTGAATGATTAGATAAATATTAGTATAGACAGTATTTCGATTTCATGAAAAATGAGTTTGAAATGTCAATGATTGGATAGATAATGTTTTTCCATGGTCTACAGGTTATTCAAGGAAGGAATAGAACATTCATTTATGAATCCAAATATGCCAACGTGGTTTTTAAGATGGTTTTGAATGGATAA
Organism: Viscum album; assembly: GCA_963277665.1. Classification (NCBI taxonomy): domain Eukaryota; kingdom Viridiplantae; phylum Streptophyta; class Magnoliopsida; order Santalales; family Viscaceae; genus Viscum; species Viscum album. The sequence continues at coordinate 957,813,144 of OY728126.1, forward strand.
TTCCAAGGAGATGAAGATTTCTATTTCTACCTTGATAAAATTATCAAATGATGAGGATGCGAGATATCAGATTAATCCCAAAGAAAGCCACATTCTAGTAGTGAAAAAAGTTATTCGGAATATTAAGGGAATGGGGGACTTAATCTTGACATAGAATGAAAATCCCAGACCGAGTTATTGGGATATATTGATGCTGATTTTTCTGGTTCAGTAGATGACAGGAAATCAACATCTAGAGGTGCATTCTATCTCAGTGGACAATGAATTACTTGGTTAATAAAGAAGTAGGATTTAATTTCATTAAGCACCGTGGAATTTGAGTATATTATTGCCACTCATGTTTGAACATAGTTATTATGAATGAAGTAGCAGCTCGAAGATATGTGGGTTGAAGTGATGTCTCTAATCAGAATCCAGTGTGATAACTCAAGTGCTATAAATCTCAGCAAAAATCTAGTCCATCACTCATGGACAAAGCACATTGAGATAAAGTATAATTTTATCAAGGAAAAAGTTTACTAGGGAATCATGAAGTTGGAGTATGTTCCTACAATGCTACAGGTTGCAGAAATTTTGACAAAGGCCTTACCCAATGATGCTTTTGAGATACATCGAATGGATTTGGGAGTTCAGTCGACTCTCTGCACTTGAAAGAGCGTGGATGTAGAAAATCCCCTCTCACTGAGGTATGATGTGTTTATCCATAATGTACTGATATGTGTTATCTACTATGTTACAAACTACAAGGGAGTGACCATTGGGTTCATTGAAAAGGGGGGATAAAATAGTGTTTGTTCAAATGAGAGACAATGTGGATATTTGAAAAATCATGAATGATATGGGGAGAAGCTGACAGGTGGAGCCCTGAGATAATGGGAGATAAATGAGAAAGGGCGAACATATTAAATCTGACAATTCTAGAAGTGGTCGATCCAAGAATAGATATCACGATAGTTGAGGATCGTGATAAAAGTATAAGAGTGGTGACAGAATGTGTTTAGAGTATTTACAATCAAATTGGTATCATTTTGGTGTCAACAGTGTGTGTCAAAGTTGAATTGATTCATTGGTGATTTTTTCATTTCCACTTGTTTCTCATGCCGAGCATTGCTCATGCGGGCTTAGAGTATGTGTTGAGTAAATCCTTGATCGCTATCAGAATCGCAATTGGCGAATGGTGGATGAAGAATTAACAGTGTATCTTTTTATGGAAGAGTTGTCAACAAACCCAAAGGGGGTGATTGTTCTGAAAAAAATCCATCAAGGATTATTAGAATCATTTTTGAGGTGATTGTGTTTGTTGATAATGTGGAAAATTGTGTTGTGATATTTGGAAAAACAAACCATAACATACAAATTTGTTGACAAAGGGGATTTTATGGTGGCATGTAGAGTTCAAGGGATATGGTTAATGATCCATGTTTTATTCAAGAACGTCAAAAAAGGAATGGATGATCTGGAGGAGGTACAAAAATATCAGATACAAGGTGGTGTCATTTCCCAGTGTTTCCAAATTTTTTGGCCTGAAAATTGACAATTGAATAAAATTGGTTTTAGAAAAAGTAATTTTTCCCCATGTACATGAAGGATTGGAAACCTGTGTGCCATTTGTTTTTCAAGAGTAGAGCATTGAAATATGGCATAGAGATTAGGGTCGCGCATTTTTGTTTGTTTGTTTGCGCAAGTGATCTGAAAAGTGTTTTTGGAAAAGTTAATTGTGCGCCGATTAAATGGATGCTTCAGGACTTGCGCGCCTATTGTTTTTCAAGATCAGAACATGCAAATATGGCAAAGGGATAAGGGAACCCATGTTTGGAAGTTGTCCACACAAGTGAATTGCAAGGGAAGAGACCTTCGTGTCGAATCTTGCGCACCGAGGCAAGACTTGCACACCGTCACGCAGGGTGTGAAAATGAATATAAATATAGGTCGAACCATAATCATTTTACATGAGATCAAATATTGGTGAAAATCAAATCTCCCAACACGCAGGTGTGGTTGTCGCGCAAGTGGTCTGTGGTCGCACAATTATAACTTGCGTTCCGGTTCGTAGTTGCGTTCCAAAATCAGTTTGGGCGTAAAAAGAGGTGTGTCGCGCAAATTTGGAGTTGAAGAAGGTTGTGTTGCGCAAGTGGTTGAGGTGTACATGCATTCTAGTTTTGACTTGCGCGTCTAAGTCATGGGAACCATATTGAGACTTTCGTGCTACGCATGTAGAAGAGTGCTAGCAGTTGTTGGAGCATGCCTATCTTTCAGGGGCTGTGCAAAAGCTGGAAGATTGTGCGATACCTTCGGTGCAAAGTAAAATTCATCTACAAGTGAAATTTTGGCTTCAATAGACCATCCATATAGAATAGAGGATGTATTAATTAGTGATAATGAAGAGATATACAAGTCTATAAACTGTTAGTGGATCCTTTCCAGATCTATGAGTAAAGGAAGAGGAATAATGTGATCCTCTCCACCGGTAGTGAGACAGAGGGAGAGAGAAACAGGGAGTGACCCTTGGGAAAGCAGTGATCTGAACCTAAAACATGTAAGGCAATGAGCCTGGGCATAGAAGTGATGTAGACAAAACCTTGTAAACATTATTGTTCTTTAGTAGATTTTGTACAACGACACATCATCATTGTATGCTCTTTGGACACATCCTAGTGAGTGTGAACCAAGTAAAAATCTATGTACCTGCCTGCTTACTTCCCTACATTGCAATTAAAGCATCATCATTAGATAAAGAAGAAAAGAAGTGGTCATAATAAACACAAATGTGCAAAAAAGTGACCCTTGTAATAAAGAGGTCAAGATCCTATGGGGTAGGAAGAATTCTGAAAAAGGATATCCATACCATGGTTCACCCCTCTCCCAGGGCATATAGGCCCCTATTGGTCCTAACAATTAATTTGGGTAGTATATAATTATATAATATATAATATATAATTCTTTATTTATATAGATTAATATAGTGTATAATATATATAAATATATTTTTTATAATTATTTGTGTACATATATAAATATATTAAATTATATATATAATATATTGTAATTTTATAATTTTATATAATTATAAATATTGTAATATATATATATATGAAAAATGTTTTAAAATATATTTTTAAATAATATTTATAAAAATAAATAGAAAAATATTTATATATATATATTCAAGTGTAATTTAAAAAATAAATTTCATTGTTCAATGTGGTTATGGGTGGTGGCTCCTATGGTATTTATTTCTTGCAGTTTTCGGTTCCAATCTAGGGTGAGACAAATTTTCACAAATTGCAAGGTGTGTTTGGGTTCATGCGATACGTGACTAGGGGAGAATGGAAGCATACAGAACGTGATCGGGGGGTTAAAACTGGATCATGGAGGTTGTTGACTAAGAATGGGTTAGGATTGGAGGATGGGGCCAGGATGTGTCTAATTGTGCACCTTCAAAAGAATTGAATAATTTGTATCTAAAAAAATATAGAGTTAGTTCAAAAAATTTATTTTTTGAATTTTTATTACAACATTAGAAGGGGGTATAATACCCTCTAATATATTTAGGGGTGGTTAGAACTACCTCTAATCTTAATATATTATTTATAGGTTGTTTTACCTCCTTCAAAAATTGTATTTTTTGAAATATTAAGTGAACAATATATAGGTTTTTTACCTCGTACAAAAGAAACAACTACTAATTCTCCACCAACTATATCAATGATTATTGTAAAACTACCTAACGAACACAGTTTGGCCACATTAACAGCAATTTTAAATACCTGATGATGAATCCTTTTTAGGCGGTTTTAACCCCGTCTAAATAAAAAACCTTTGCAATCACCATATTTTTTTGTAGTGTATCATATCTACCTCCATTAAAAATACTTCTGTAAATGATATTTGTGAAGGATGATTAAATGGGTTTCCTAAAAAACCACTAATTTCCCAGAAATATTTCTCTAATTGTTCACACTCTAAATTTTTTTGGATGGATAGCTTGGATACCAGTGAAGCTATAGAGGGTGCTCAAAAAGAAAAAATTTGAGGGATCAGTTCTTGATCACCATTGAGACAAATATATTTATTCCTTTCACCAATTTTTTCTAGTGGTAGTGACATAAGAGAACATATTGTTCTTAAATTAATTAAATATCAATTGTTTTTTCTGCTCATTAATTTTTAACATTGATTCCTATAAAATTTACTATCATACAATCATTAATTAAGCTTGATAAATTTAATTTCTTCAATTTTAATGATATTTTCCATATGAAATTTAATAAAAAAATTCAGGTATTTTTTATTTAATCTCCTGATTTTGTTATTTCAAAATAATTTATTTAAAAAATAAAAATTCAGTCAATATTAATTTTTTTATGTTAAATAATCACCCCACCCAATTTATATAATAACATACCAATTGTGTATCAAAATTTTCATTGTAATTTGTTGTTAAATTATGGATTTATTAGGGTAGATATGTATAGAAAAATCAAAAACTCAAGGAGTGACTCATGGGTTCATTATGGGATAAATTGTAACATTAAGAAATGGTCAATTATAATGGATGATAGTTATCTTACCTTGGGGTAGTTTTTCATGATGTGGGAAATAATTGATCTAATTAAATACCCTAGGTTTTATAGTTTAGATAATTACAATAATATACATAATGATGGATACGTCAATATAGGTGATGAATAAGGCTTTATGAGCTAAAATATGAGGGATAGGTAAGATCATGGTTTTTTACATGAGGTTTAGACCCTTTATTTATTAATTTAACCATATTTTATTAGATTAGTTGTTCAAGATCCTAATAGAGGTTCTTTCAGGGATTCTAGAGTGCATCTTGGATGAATAATAAGATAAAAAAAATTAGATAGTTGAAAAATATAGAATGTAATATAGATATTTTTACCAAATATAAATAATTTATTGCGAAAACCCATCTAACACCATAAATAGATAAAAAATTCCGTAAGAGAATGAATTTATCGCATAAATCACTATTTTACACAATAAAAATGTTGAGAATCATAAATAGATATTGGGATTTCCTTTTTCTCCTAATTCCATATAACTTAAAAATCAATTCTCCTATTAATTTCATGCACAGTAGCGTTTCAGCTAATATAGAGTTCTCTTCCCCTATTACCTAGGCCCCAAAATTACACCTTCTCGTGAAATATTATTTGTGATTCATCGGAAACATAGGATTCATATTGGTAAACTCCCCAATCCTCTTATATATTTGATCTGATTATCATGTTTTGAGGAATTCAATATGCATGCTAGCTAATATGTCTTGTTTTAAGGGGTTGATTTTTTTCATCAATATATTCCATTCTAGGAAAAATCCATTTAACATATTTTATGTAGTATCTATAGCCAATATATGGTAATGGGTATCATGATTTTCCCTTAATGTCACATTATATATATATATATATTGTGTTGTCATGTCATGCACCAGACATTCCGAGCATCAACTTTTAAGTTGTGTTTTTCATAAATCAAATATAAGGTCATATTTTTTATGAAACATGTGACCCAAAATCCCTAATGATGTTATAGGAATCCATGTATAACCATCCAATTGGTTTTTATACTATAATATACAATATTACCAAGTGTGAGTTATGAATTTGACCTACCTTTTGAGGTATTTTCATTCCCTTTATAATTGGTTTGTTTTATTTAATTGAATTATATTTCCTAGTTGATATATATGGATTGACTGAAAAACATCTAGGAATTATAAGCTCATAATTTTTATTCAATCACACTTATGAGGTTATTTTTCTAACATTAATTGAAATATTGATTATGTATTAATTTATCATTAAATGGTATGGGTAGATTGTGAACCATGGCCATTATTTATGCCATGTCATATGCAAAAAATAGATTCCATCTCTAAATGACATTGACCAACACCTCAGACATACTAAATTAAAATGAATTTTAAATTGGTTTATATCATGCCATGAGAAAAACATGGTTTCCTCTATGAACTCCATGGATATACACTCAGGGTGTACGGATTATGTTATACCAAGATTGATTCATGGGTTTCTGATAAAGTATCCAAAGGACGGGGTCATATGGATATTCATTGTATTATAACATTAGTGGACCCTTGGATCCCCATATGTAATACCATGGTAATTCATATAAGGTATTTAACTACATTATTCAACAAGTTACACTTGGTTTTATTTCATGGAATTCCTAGAATGGACTCAAAATGATATAAATATATATCATGACTAGAGAGACCAATATTCCTTTTAGGTATTCAATATATTAGCTTATATAGTGTTGGGTTCATAGTGAACTTGTTGCAATACATGGGGTAACTTATATGAAACAACATGGATACATAATTTTTTTAATAAATTATTTTATAAAATAATTTAAATGATGCATATAATACCTCAAAACATATACTTGGATTCAATTATATTCATAACTATAAGTGGACCTTCTTTTTATCTTCATGAAAATTTAAATTTCATGGGACATGTTCTTCCTATATATTGATATCTTCAATGGGGACCCATTGTATATGATCTGTGTCCCCATAAATTCTTGTAAATTTAAATATAATTGGGTAATCATTCAATGAACTTTCTATTTAGTCAATATTTGGTAGTATCAGAAGGATGTCATATTCGGTACCATTATCAACATTTGATTTATTTTTTTCTTTCAAATTTTATAATATTACCTGAACACTTGTTATTTATATTTTGATGTACTGGATGGCATTATAACCCATTGGTGGTGTGCTACTGGGAATACATCACTATCGGTTCATGTCGATGACTGGTTCCTTGAAAAGCTTTATGGGTGTAGGTAAGGATTATGTATAGTAGCCTAATTTGTATGTATGACATTCATGTACTGTGTTAAATTAAATGTGTATTGGAATAATATTATTCTAGTGATAGTATTATAGAATGCTATTAATTTTTTTAATTTTTTTGTTTTTTGTTGTACAATACAACTTCTACATATTCTTTGTATTTCAATTTTCTAAAGAATATATAATTTATTTTATTTTCAAGATAATATTTTAATCCTTATAGATATAATTATATCTGGATGGATTTTACTTATTTAGTTAATTTATTATACTATTTTATCTCTACAAAATTATTTTATATTTTTGTGGTCTACTTTGATCATGATGGTATAATATCCTTACAATACCACCATGGCCACACTATATTAATCGAAATCTTCTCGCATTTAAGGAGGATAGAATAAGTCCATGTGGCCAATGTTGTTGGCTTACATATGAATTAACAAGGCTTACAATGTCACAAATTGATATCAGAGTGAATTTTCCATTTTTTGTATTATTTGGTTTATTATATAGGATACTTGGAATGCATATAAATTTGGTAATGAACATGTGTCTTGTTGTAGTTAACCAACATATTAGGAAAATCCAAATTACAGATAAGGGAATTACTAAACTCTTTTATGCCTCTTATAGTTGAATTGATTTCAGTGTTTTGTAACAAGCAAGCTTTATTTATTTGTTATTCTTATGTATCTTCTTTTACCATTTGACCAATGAGGAACGTGTTATATTCTCAGGCGTCATTTTTGGAACTTAAGGATTCAAATTCCATGTATATACCATACGATATCCATTTTCACTGCATGCTTTGGTTGAAACATGTTGTGATGTTTTGACTGTCTGATTATGTGAAATTTTAATCTATATCCATTTTTAGGTAGATGTTCATAATGGTTACCGATATAAAAATCCTTTGAGAGAATTTTCATGTTTAATTTAAGAACTAATTTTTTATAGATTTATTCATTTAGGATATGACATAATAATATTAAAAAATGTTTTATTGTAAATATATATTATGGTTTACAATTTTGATTTATAGTAGAACCACTATTAACCAATTCTGATGTGTTTGAGCCATGCACTATTATTTTGATGGGATAAAAAATTCATGGTTTTGATTAAATGGGTACATATAACTTTCCATTAATTTTGTTGGAATTTATAAATTTTAATGGTAACACATATAATAAAATCAACACCTATGGAATTTTTTCATTCTGATTCAAAATGTAATTGTATGTTCATAGTTACATGTCATTTCAATTACATTTTATAATGAATAGTACTTTATAACATTGTAATGGTGGATCACCTAACTACACCATAATATGTATAAATGTGTATAAACTATTGATTCCTAAAACGTAAATGAAGAGGTTAGAATTAAATGGTTATTTGAATTGAATCTAGAAGTGTTTTTTCCTCTATAACATGAACATAATACAATGTATACCAGAACCCTTGATATGAAATATAATACTTGACGATGATCCAAACATAGTACTGAGATGTAGGTTGAATCTATTGTCATACCTTATTGTCTTTTGAATCATGCAATGATACAATTATGAGTAATGAGAGTGGTGATATTCATTTATAGGAACAATTATACCTATAAAATTATTATTTTTTGATCTATATAATTATGGATTCCTTATATGATGTGTGAAATTTATTTTATAGACCAATTACACAATGACATCCTACTGCCACACACTGATAGGATGGTAATGACCATGATCTAGTTGTTGTGTTCTGGGATCCACCAATATTACAACATGAAACTCCACTTGTAGAACATATTCCAACACCAGGTCTATGAATTGATGCCCAATTTTACGAGGGGTTCATGTATCACACGAAAAATATGAAAGGGTTTTGTTGAACTACAATATCTATGGGAGAGTTGATGCAAGAATTTTAGCTGCAATATCTTCCCAATTATTCTGTGGATGATAGTGGACAAGGTATAGAGTCATTGTTAGAATAGATGTTATATATTTTATAGTATCTGAAGACACTATCTTATAGGAGAGTGATGCATTCCATGTATATTCTATGATATTATCCCACGAGATTGTAGGATTTTATTACCCTTTAAGACTATCATTTTAGTTTGGTTTGGAGGGATTTGTAGATGGTCTTATATGATTAAATCTCTCAAAATAAATTTAATTTTGATAGATCCAAAAAGTTTATACACTAAGTTACTTGATCTTTATCTGTTATGGACTACAACACAAGTTTTACAGAGCTCCATCACATTGTATCAAGCCTTCTAGGTGATGATTTATCCAGGGCTTTGTGATTTTTGTATATCCTCATATATAAAATATGATCACATCTGAATGTGTTTTTGATGAATACCATAACATGAATAATTAATTAGATACTCAATACTAATTATATATTGAGTGGGGATAAGGAATTGATCCAAGGTGTTTTGACTTATGAATATGGTCCTACATCGACTTGTAGGAGCAATATCCATTTTGAATTTTTTATGGGAACAAAAGAATTTAGATTGTTCCCACATTTATCTAGTTAGTATTCCATCAGATTGGTAATCTATGACATATGCTGAACAAGTGTATTATGGACGTATTTAGTGTTGATATTACTAAAAGATTGTTCATATTTAGTTATTTTTTTATAGATCCACCTTTAGTGGATAATGAGTGATGATCTACACTGACTCAAAATTATACAGTGGGGTTAGTATCCCCTCATCATATAGAGATATGGAGTACTACTGGCTGATAAGGGTGAGGATGTGGTCATGTCCACGGGTGAATATGAAAGGATTTATCGAGATAGTAGAGGTGGTCTTCCCATTATAGTCAAACTATATCTGAAGGATATAGAAATAGAGAGATATATATATAGTGAAACCAATCAAAAAGGATTATATTTTGGTACAATCTATGGTTAGAGGTAAAATCCTAGTAGCTTATACTCTAGTTTCAACATCATTTTATAAAATTATTTCCCTCTTCACTATATATTTTTCCTCAATGGATATCCATGGTCTCATGATTTATTAATTTTTTGGTGTAAGGACACATGATAATATATTATATATTTGATTGAATGACATCTTCAAGTGAAAGTAACTCTCCCTAGAGGAAGGTATTATCATTTCTTATGGGACCTCATTAACCTCAAGATGACATGATTTCATATAATTCTATAGATGGACTAGTTAGTTTTTTATCACACCTATATGGAATTTTATTCTTGAATTGTATTGTTTATATAATCAAAGGGTGGATGTTCTATTCACACGTGGGGATGTGATTTCTAGTAAGGTCAACCTAGAGTCATGTATTATTCACTATGATGGACGGTTTATAATATTTCTATACATTTTATATATTATCGGGGAATGTATCAGGATAATTTACCTGTTATATTAAATCCTTTTATGTACATATTCTTTAATTATTTCTTGGACTACCACCATAGAGTGTGGTATAATTTATTTTAAATCCATTTATTGAGAAGAACTAATAACTATTCCACCCTTCATGATGGTTACTACTGAGTTCAATCTGTTCAAAAGGAAGCTATAGAAATTTGATGATATATGATTTATATGACCCTGTAATTCCCACTGTCGTTCACTATTCCACTTCACTATAAAGTTGTAAATTTCCATCCTACTTGTGGTGGATTAATTTTAGTTGATATGAACTATAACCTACAACCTTCTCCAATACCACATATAAATGACATCTTGGACAACCTCTAAGGAGTGATGTGTTCTCGATTATAAATTTAAGTTTGGGATATCATAATGTTAGTATTATACCATCAGATACACCACATAAAATATTTCATTGTAGATATAGATTGTATAATAAAAATTTAATAACATTTAGTCATCTGAATAGGCCTTAATTATTCATTTCCATGAAGATTCTAGTGGACAAACCATTGCTGGATTTATTTTCTAACATCTCAATAGATGAAATCATTGTGTTCTCAAATACTCCACATGAACATTTCTAATATCTTGACATCCTTTTCAAAACAATGATGGAGAAAATGTATTATAATAATCACACCTAATGAAACTTTTGAATTCATATGTACCACAACATGAGTTACATTATCTTAGAGATAGGACTTTTAGGTGGCCCAAAGATTATGAGGGTAATTTTTTAAAGGGAGAAACCAAATAATGTATTCTTCACATGAAGTTTATGGTGGAGGGTTGGATATTTTAGTAATATTATACAGGATCAATAACTTCTTCTAGACCACCCAATTACATTTCTAAGAAAGGTGTCATGTATACATGGTCTAAAGAATATGAGAAATTATTTCAGGAGCTTAAAGGGATGTTGACTTCATTATTGCTTCTAATTTTACATAATAAAATTATAGGATACATAGTTTATTGTAATGACACAACAATTAGTATAGGATTCATTCTAATGTAAATATCGAGTAATGGTTTATAGTTCTCATCTGTTATAGCCTCTTTAGAGGAATTACATGATGCATAATCTCGAGATAGCAAATGTGATTCACGTCGTACATTGATGGGGTAAAAACTACTTGTGAGAATAGTTTGTGGTGTCTAAGAACCCAAAAAAAATTAAATACATAATTATATATATCAATAATTTAATATCAAAAATTGAATGCATGTTTAATAACTAAATCCATTTAATTTTTTTCTTACATATAATCCTTCTAGTGGAAATTTTGTTGCTGACACTCTTAGTTAAAAACTCAAACACATGTGGTCCATGAGTTTAGTATAGAAAATAATTTTATTTACTTATTTCAGGAGATGAATTTGTAGGTTCATGATAATAAGTAAAAACATATACTATCATATTTTTTAATTGGTTATTCATTTATCTATAGAGTTTAGACATGGATTATTTCATATCCCAAGGTCTTGGTCTTAGGAGGGATATTTTTAAGAGAAGAAATGCTACTTAGATGGATTAATGATGGGGATTAGATCATTATAATTAAATGGTTTTTTTGTTTTCTAAAAAAAATTTCATGATGAATTGATGTAAGGTTCCCATTCTACTTATTGGTAAATACATATAAACCTTATGAATAGGTATCATGATTTATTTTTCAGGTTTTATGGCCTGTTATGAAATGGGAGGTAGTTTTTTTCATTAATTAGTTCTTCTCCCTTTTAAAGTGACCTTTTTAGTGGTAGAGATAGGATCGATATATGTTGTAGAGATCATAAAACTCTATTGAATTCTATATAATGTCATATTTAATAGAAAATAAGATTTTACGTTTTTGATCTATAAGAGTCTATAGGGGATGTAGGTTCACCTAATATACTGATTGTATCATATCACCCATAGAACAATAGTTTTTCCTAGAATACAATACATATTTTTATTGACATTATTTAATCATGTATTCTTGATTTTAAATGTTTTTTGTATAAACAAAAACTTCTCACTGTGATGTCTTATAATAACATCTTTTATGTGACTATACATAAGAATCACTATGTGGCTTTATATGGAATGTCATGATATTCTCCCATGTTTTTTTATAAGTAGGAGAGATGGTTCCATTGGGAGATCATTTCATTCATGAGATTTCGTAGTAGCTACAACATATAATGAATCATATGGCTATTGCTTAGTTCTGTATGAAGTATTACACCGAAATCCACCACTAGAACCCAGAGTTATAAGTGGGGAACTGTGTTTTTTTACTTGTTTATCCTATAATAGGGAATAGATATAATCATATATAGATTAATTTTTTCGTCATTATATTTATCTCCTTGATATTATTGATATATTTGAGATGGTATCATATCAGTTGAAATTATCTTGATTGTATCGAGCCATGCTTGATGTCATCCATGTTTCTCAACTTCACCATTATCATTCTAGACCATCACATATTATTATTCTTGATGAAGTTTATTTTTAGTTATCTATCCCTTTTTGGAAATTATTATAGTTATAATTGATATGAAATTGAATTCTGTCCAATATAGGTGAGTTCTTTCAATGTGGGATATATGGAAGCACAACCTAGTACATGACATTTCATTACATGGGAGTAATAGGATGATGTATGTGCTCTACGGATTGGAGTTATTCTCATGAAACACATAACCAATCACATTAGGTGAACACAAGGATTTGTTTTATAGAAAGATCATTGTACAATATTAGTTATTATAATGAGAATCAACCTAATTAATTTCTAATTTAAATCTTTCATTGGTTTAATTCTGTTGCATTGAAACCATTTAAAGGATCCATCATGGACTCGAGGGTTCTTATGGGAGGATGCCTGAACTACCATAGAAGTCTGATTATATAATAATTTATTGTGTAAATTTTTTATTTATGTAATAAATTGATAATTAAATATGTATAATCTTCCTATGTCCTAAGTGGTTCATGACAAACCCATAAGAGGAGGAATTTAGTGTGTAAATCCACTCTTTATGTTTTACATTTGTTAAGAATCTTAGTATATTAGGGGTTTTAACTTTCTCCACCAATTACATAAAAATATAGATCCCTTATCCTATTAATCTCACAAACATAAATTTTACATCAGGGGGAGAGAGATCACATCGTCCCTCAATTAGTCCTTGGGATTACTCCTTTTCGCATCCAATTTGATCTCCATTGATCAAGGTGGATTTGGTATGATAATATAATCAATATTCATAATTATAATATTTTAATATCATGTCATATGGAATTACAAATACATGAAAGCTATTATACCCTATTTTAGGGTGTTCATTATATTTTTTGATTACCTCGATTCTAGATCGAATTAGAAGTAAATATTGTGCATGAATCTACTACCAAGATATGGTAGGTGATATCCTGAATTACCACAAATTCTAGTATTCAATATATTTTTTTTCTTGTGTTGAAAACCATACATTCTAAGAATCAACTTTTGTATGGATTTTTATTAAATTAAAATTGAGTTCCAATGTTTATATGTCCCAATTGATGTGTAGTTACTAATTCTGATTGGGGTCCGAATAAATAAAATTCCATTTTCATTTTATTCTAAACTAGATAAAACATCCCTAATTTTCCAAGTATTTTGAATTACCTATTGAATATTGTTATTAGCCCTTGTAATAGGGATGTTATGATTAATTAATAGAGATCAATTAATTATTGAATATGGATGGAATGATACCATGATAGAATTTATTTTCATTAGAAATGTATTAATCCCACATTGTTATGTGTTTTATTTTATTTTTAATGAATTGGAACTTTTTAAATAAATACATCCTTAAATGGAATTAGTATATAGTGGACCATGTCCTTTTTTTATTTCCTGTAGTCGATGAAACATTTGTTCCAAGTCAAAAATTCTCAGACAAACCCATCATGATCTTTGAATTATAATAACAAATAAAAGGATTTATATATTTTCTTATGAGATACCTATGTTATTATATAAAATCCATGGATTCAAACATTAGATGATTGATTACGGCATACCACCAGTGAACCATGTGTTCTGTGTGTGGAATTACAAGGATGGTATCAGATAGTAGTTCACTATATTATACGATGAGTAAACCATAAGTTCATGTAATGTAATAACTTGGATGGAATAAGAGGGTAGGTCAATATATTATTCCATGATAGAAACTGTGTATTATTACATGGAATTTTGTGGATGTAATGAGAGGGTGATGTGTTTATCAAAATAAAAGACGGATACCTCTAATCCTATAAGGGATTACATGTAAGGGATTATTTGGTGACTGGTTCGTAGTAAACCAAGATTGATATTCATAATCTTCATACAAAACTAATGATAGGGGATTAGGTTGACAATATATTATTTTATTAATTAATTTAATTGCTCTGTCTATCATGTCAAATAGTAAACATGGATTTGGTCAGATCATTTACTATATAATGACCTTCTTTTTTCATTGTAAAAATTTAAATACCATGGGTAATTTTTATCTTTTAAACTGATATTATCTTTGGGATATTCCATGGATACATGTTGGGTTTCAATCCTTTCATATAAATTAATATTAAAAAGGGTAATCATTTATAGATATTATGGATTATATTTAGAAGGTACTACCAAATGGGCGTCTTATTTGAAATATAGTATTCCATGTCATTTATGTTGTTTATTCACATATTATATTATTATATATAAAATAAATCATTAAACATTATCAAACATAATAGAATAAATCATTTTTTGTGGTATCCTATTGAGTGTATCCCACAGCCAGTTCGAGCTTCTTATTGGTACCTCGAAAAACCTCATTGATATAGGTAAGGACAATGGAAAGATTCTTACAATAGAAGATTTATTTCAATGTACCAGGTTGGAGTATAAGAGTTGAGGATCGAGATTATTCTTTTTATTCTATTTGAGATAGTTTTTAATCCATTTTATCCTTTTATTATAATATTGATCAATCTTGATCTTCTATATTTTGTGGATTCCAGTTTTATAAATAATATAGTCGTGGTATTATTTTTTTATAAGGTATTGATTCTTCTTCTAACTGTTATTATATCTATATTAGTAATTTTTCATAATTTCTTTGATTATATTATTTTTGAATCTTACTATTATATTGTATAACTTTTTCCTCTCGAATTGGGAAGGAATATTCTCCCTACCATACCATTATAGACCCTCGCTACTTATCAGCATCCACTAGCATATGGTTAGGTGCGCATGAGGATATGTGACCAACCATGTTTGGTAAATTATGAGTAAAATGTGTCCAATAAATCATTGTATGGGTTTAGGTATCAAATCAAAGAATATTTTAATTTTGATTTGAATGATTTTGTATTCATATATTTATGTGTTTATTTATTTAACTATATAAAAGAAGTTCATTCAAAATATTCTATTTATGATGGAGATAATCCCCATAACCCCATGAAAATGATGTGTAGCTACATTGAATATAATAATACATTATATCATATGGCATGATATCCTTAAATGCGACATCCTTATTTGGTATACCATTCCTTAAAATAAGTGTATATCAATTGGCCTTCTAGTACCTTAGAATGAAGTTTAATTTTATTAGTTAACATTCAAATTATATTATGCTAATTTCTATAATGGATAAAAAAATTCATGAATATGATATAGTTACAACAAAATATAGAGGTCAATGTTAACTGATTAAATATCCACAAGGAAGGCTGTTTTCATTGGATTTATCTACCTATGGGGATGAGGTATTAATTACTGAAAATGAAATATTATATGATTATGATAATAAGGAATTTATTACAATATCATTCATAATGCAGAACCAAATAATATTGATGAATATATTAAAATGTGGGATCCATACCTATACCTTTCCTGGAAATATTATTTGTAAAAAATTTATTGTCATAAAATACATGTGTGATAATGATATTGAGGCTCATGAGGTAGTCCACACATTCCATCCCCGAAGCTGTGAGTCTACAATAAAGGTTCACTCTCGAACCATAAATTATTCGTTCATTTTTCCTTTTCAAATTTAATATAATTAATTACTCATTTAATCACATCTTATTGTCATCATGGAATTCCACATGATCCATAAAAGAATCCTTGGATTTTCATTCATTGTGATAAAAGAAGGCCATGTTGAACCCTGAGCTTCTTGGTATCACATTCGATGTACAATCTGAGTTGAATTCAATCCAGTAAGTAAAATGAATCTTTCATTGAACTTATATCATTCCCACTGGTGGTTTTTAATTTTAATAAATCCCCATTCATCTTATGAACATGATTTATTGTACACTATCATCATAATATCCTTCATGCACCACTTTTGACTATATGAATTCCATCACGATACACATCATTAATGACCAAGGACAGAAAGAAGAAGAATCATGAATAAATTAATTACAACCAAACCATAATGTATGATTTAGATAGACCACTTCCATATAAATTACATTGTTTAGGTGGGTGTAAATAATGATTCTAGTGAATTACTAAAAAACATGAGTGCATGAAGCTCATGGCCATTCCTTATAAATCAAATATATCAAAGAGAGCCTTCAAAATTTCCAATATAGTTACATAGATGAGGAATTAATGTTTTTAATCTTCTATATGTTTGTTGCATATATAACTCATTAAATAATGAGAGACACAAAATAATTTAAAGCAATTTTCGTTAGATGTCAAATTATAAACCAATCTCTATATTATATTTATCCAATATATTATGATCCATAACTTGTTGATTTTTTTAAAACCAATACAAATCAATATTTATGTAATTATTAATATTCTTTTACAATAATTGAATACTCATAGTAATTTTCTTATCCAATCTCCTTACCAGTACATCATGGAAAGGTTAAACATTTTATCCAACTAATTTTTTTTGACCTCATCCAATAGATTTTGTAGTGTGATTTCAAGGAAATCTCTAATAAATATAAGAAAATATATACGGGAGTCACATAGATATATGTTTTTATTGATAGTAGATCTAGTGCAATTTTCATGTAATAATTTTTATGAGGATATCATGTAATAAATCCATGATGAACAAGACATGATGATGTAGTATCTGTCCTTGAAATATACCCAATGTGATGATTCCATGTAAGAATAATTCCCCTCTTTCAACATTTCCACAAATATGGATTTAATGAATCAAATGGAAATCAAATATCTGTTAATATTTTTCTATGAGAATTGAAAATTAAATAACTCAATAAAATAGTCGATGTTATTAGTTCCCATACAACCATTCCATAAATTATTACAACATTTTTTCAAGCTAAGGTGGCCATATTTCATTCCATAATTCGTCCACTGTAGATGAAATTTTGTATACTATCATTCATGAACTCTTTAAACCCCCTGTGACATTTCTAGACCATGAATTAAAAAACAATTTTGTAGAAAATTATTAATTTCACCCGATTTATTCTCTCGATTATTGTTAGATTATTTTTTCCCTTGATAAAAGTTGAATTTTGATCTAATAAATAATTATATTAAAGTAGAAATGTTTTATTCTCCTCTAGAATAATATAACTCTGAGGTAGATTAATGTCATTGACACCTCCTTAATTCCCATATATATCAAGATATTATTATTTCAACAAATATGCAACCTCTTTCCAAAAATATATGAATGTATTATCAAAATTGATGTTTTCATTAGGTTACATTCATATTGAAGTAATATTTTATTATATTTATTAATATTAATTTTAAAACACCAATGAAATGGAATTATTTCTTCAAAATAAAATAGATGAGATAGAATATTAAGGGACCTAGATGCTTGGATTAGTTTAAAACTACCTTGTGCATAAAAGTGAGAGTGGATCCTGCTAATATAGTACTAAAAAATAGAAAATATAATTTTTGAGAGAGGATAACCTTCCATAAACCCTCTAAAATTCATAATTAATCACTTAAGAGATCCATTTATGAGCATCAATATTTGATCAAGGCCAAAATGGACATTACCCAATTAATGAAGGTACTATATATTATAATTATTCCTAGCACATTATATGTGAAATTCTAATCCATTAAGTCAAAATATTTCAAAATTTAAATATTTACAGAAATGATTCCACATATTCTTGGATTAATGATCATATTGATATACTATAATGTATTTATAATGATATATTTTATGAATATACCTTTTATGATGAGAAATTCATTATTTGAGATTATTTTATGAGTAATTCTTGAAATACTATTTGAACGTGTCTGGATAATCATATTTTACAAAATATAAAAATGATTAATGTGCCTAAAAATATAAATCGTAGTAGAATTTTTATTATTTAAAATCAATGTGAAAAAATTCGCATTGAAACCTTGAGCAATGGTTATATTAATTATTAAGGAATTACCTAACTTGTAAACATCAACCTGTATCACATCAAAATATTTAGTGAAAAAGAAATTGGATATACCATATAGGCTAAAGAAAATATCTGTATTATGGATAAAACCTGAATAAATTATCTAAAATTACAAAGTAATAACATTAAGATTTTTTTATCCTATAGAGTGGAAACATTTGGGAGATTATCCTCAACAAAATCGACCTTCATTACAATAACATTTAATATATTAGAGTAATATTGATTTATATAAATATAAATACTCTCCTTATTATGGATGAATGGATCCAACTATTTAATAAAGATATTTGTCTACTAACCTTCCTAACAAACTGATGAGAAATAATTTTTTTATTCCTTTACCCCACTGTTATCCATAGGTTTTTAGAGAAAATTATTTTACAATAATCTTCATTGAGAGAAGAGAATTATATTTAAATCATATTATAATCTTCTTGGGAGATCCTTCTTAATGTAATCCTTGGACGTTTCCTATATAATATGGTTTAGAGAGGCCTCAAGAGAGGTTTTTTCTCACAATGTATACCACAATATGTAGTTTTTCTTCAACTATACATTTTATACAATAAAAGCTTCAACGTCGATATGCATGAAGTATAATTGTTTCTCAAACACATGTTACTCAAAAATTATTTTATGGGACTATCAAATTCATTGAATTGAGCCCCAACATTTTCAATTATAAATGGGAGGATGATTTTTAGCTCCTTGGTATTGAAACATAAAACTGTAGGGAGGTGATCAAAATCTATATTGGGATGGGATATGCTGGATATTGAGTCCCATTTTTTCGTAGATTCCACATTGTAAAAATACATAATAAAGCTTTCATTCATCTATTCTTATAATATTTCTCATGTATTAAATCTATTATTCAATAAAGGGGTTATTTTTAAAAAAATTATTACCTAAATACATTGTTTGAATTCCCTAAGAGAAATCAATGAGTGAATGAAACAAAATTATGAAATTGGAAATATAGTGGGGTCGATGTCTCTATGGAGAATCTAGTGATCATAAATTCATACATTGAGCCATTAAATTCATTTCTATCAGCTCCTACTCTCCTTGAATCAATCTATGGCATAAATAAACATGTATAAAATATGAACATTACTATGTTGAATCATTAATGATACCATCTTGTAATCTAGTATGTGAATAAAAAAATAACGTAACAAAGAATGATAAAAGAACCATAGTGTTTCCAAGAACACTGAACAACTCATAGCACCAAGAAAATAATAAAATTATTAATTAATCCCAACAAATCCAATAAATAATGAAAAATTTTGTTCTAAAATTCCAAAAAATTGGTTAGTGAATATCATTATTTCTCTATAAGAAGTTGACTGTTAAAGTATTTAAAAATACATGGTAATTCCAAAATAGGGTATTCAATTGTAACCTTCTTTTGAGTTGAAATTTACCTTCATTTTTCGTACTTTTTATTTCAACATAATCATGTTTTTATATATACCACCATCCATCTTAGATAGGATTATAGTTTGAATTTTTCTAAAAGAATAAAAAAAATACTTTTCTTTAAATGGTGATGGTGTTCCCATTATGGTATCCTTTTGGTCAATTCATGTAGTGTTTGAAAGAAGAGCACTTGTAGGGGAAATGGTTACTAGGGGATGGAATAAGAGAATAAACTCGTATTATTCATAATAAAAGACACAATAAATTTTTGTTAGAGATTAAAATTTCCTAGAAATAAAATGATTACTACATAATATGAGAAAATACATTTATTTTATGGGATACTGAGCATTCTTTTAATTTTTTTCAGCCTGCATTGTCATTGGATTGCTTACATATATTGATAATGTTGAATAGGAACCCACTATGCACTCCCAACATCACTTATTTTCTACCAATATTTGATAATAATTAAGTTCTTTATTACCATAACTCATTGAAGAGTACATATTTTCATCTGTATATGGATGGGGTAATGAAAAAATATCAACTATTTCCCAATGTAACTCTATTCATCCATTATTTACCAAATATGGTTCAATAGATGTCAAAGTGCCTTAAACCTTCACCAAATTTTGATCCAACTCACCACTTTTGGACTCATTTTACCACTCCTCACTTGTGAAATGGGTATTGGTTTGTGCATGCACATCACATTCATTGAATTCCTTAACTGAGTTATCCCCCTTTTATGGATAATTGTTCTTCTATTTTTCAACCACTCTGCCTCCTTCCAAACTCTTGGGTTGTCATCATTTTCCCCTTTCACCTTCTCTTGTATGACACTTATGTTATAAATTGAATTTCCAACCACATGTAACATATCACATATGGTTAGATTATATTTTTACTCCAAAAATATTTCAAAATTGCTGTCAAAAACATAAATATTCACCACCTACGTCATCAAAAAATATGATATGGGAATAGAATCCATGTTCATAATCAAGAAAATATTATTTCATCTTCCATAGTCTTCCCACAGAAGATACTAAATCCCTAAGGAACTATAGATTCTAGAAATTTTATGTTAAGGCATGATGGTTGCTCCAAATAGGATAAGAAGTTTAGTCTTTGTAAAATGGGATAAAATTAATATATTACTATATCATTTTGAAATCACATAATTTTAGAATGGTGTTACCACATTTTTAGAATTTACCAATATCCTATTTACCATTGAATAAAATGTTGATGTAACACATCCCAATCCGGATAAGATTATAATTTATAGAACCCCATTAGTGATGTATTATATCCTTAAGATCATTTTTTGTCTATGGGTTGTCTCCTTTAGAATACACAATGTGAGCCAACATACAAAATAAATAAAGGTCTAATATTTTTTGAAGGTAATTAGGGGTCCCCTCTAATAATAAAATAACACCCTCTAATCTATTTGGGATCCTTTTAGGTGATACATCATGCATCTAAATATGGGATAAACAACGAAGATAATTCACCATGTCAATAAATTGGATCATGGAGGACAATCACACTCGAGATATTGGGATGTGATGTCATTGAAATTCACACCCCCCTCGAGAACTCCCACTCAATATCAAATTATTCCATGTGGCAATTTCAAGCCAAGGAGAGTAATGGATCTCAGGTTCCCTATGTTTTCCAGGTTCAAATAGGTTACTCCCACTCATATTAAGTAACATTTATTAGTTCTGTGTTATTTACTAAAAATATATGAATATATTAATGGTTTTTAATGAATGGAATTAAAATAAAAATATTGGGATATTGAGACCATCAACATGTTTTTTATATGATAAAGCTCTATTTCATATTCTTCTTATAGATATCACTTTATTATCTGTTTGTATGATGAGATACTATCATATCATGTGATTGATGGGTTCTTTTCCAATTTTATGGGTGATTCAATATTTCCCATGGATAATTCATTGATGTGGGAGTCTAGTAAGTCCCTATAAGGGACCTCAATTACCAATATTTTGGATGATAATGGAGAAAAATCTCATAGAAGAATGCTATATAAATGAATTTCATCATTTTATACTACATGTTTTCAATTTAAATGCATTATTTCACTTAGGTTTTATGTTTTCTGACAAAATTTCCAATATTAAAAGAGTGTTTTATCATCCCTATAAACCACTTAGTTGTATAAAACACTAATAATAAAAATTGAATTAAGAAATTATATATAAAATTGAAGTAGTCATGTTACTACAAACTAGTGATATAAATGTGAGTATCATAGAGAGTATAATGTATTTGATAGTTGGTATATCTCATATAATAAACATCCACTCCATGATAATGCTTACTGATATAAATTACTACAATCATCAAATTTAACTAAGAGATACATAAATAATGGTTAGTGATACTTACACCAATGTATGATTAATCATCTCACTACATGCAAGGATTAATTTGACACAGTAACTTATCATTATCAATGATTTCCAAGGGTGTGAAATTATAAATTCATAAATCTATGTGCACTATATTAATATCATGATGACCCAACATACACTAGATTAGTCCTCTAAGATATCTTATCCCACAAAAAGTTCACTACATCATAGTGTTAATGCATGGTTTATTTTATTATTACGAAATTAATGTGACACAAGAGGTTTTCATAAGTCGTCATAGCCTTCAGGCATTTACATAATATTACACAACTCAAATGTTCCTTTTTTATCTCATGTATTAAATAATTTTCATTCATATTCATTTATTTTTATTTCTTAATGGTTCTATAGATTATATTTATAAATAAGATAAAGGATGAAAAACTAGAAATGTAATTTTTATTGATGTTTAATACTTAATTGAATACTAAAATTAATATATTAACAAAATTTAATAAACAGATTAATTACGTTTAGTAATAAATTTATAAATGTTGTATACTTTAATGATCTATAAATTTATGATAATAAATTTATGAAATACAAATTAAACATTTAATAAATAAATGTATATAAATATTGGTTGTAAATATTTGAATATCTTTTTCATGTTTTAAATAATGAAATATAATTTATGTATAAATTTTCTGATATGGATTTTTTTGTTAAAATTTATAAAATTATTATGAATTAAATAATATGGATAAAAAATTTAGTTTATATTAATTACAAATTGCACATAATT
Source organism: Viscum album (assembly GCA_963277665.1). NCBI lineage: Eukaryota > Viridiplantae > Streptophyta > Magnoliopsida > Santalales > Viscaceae > Viscum > Viscum album. The sequence continues at coordinate 957,836,541 of OY728126.1, forward strand.
ATTTATGTCAAACTCACTAAATTAGGCTCCTTATTTTGGAATTATGATGATGAATTTTCATGAATGATATAATCATGGATTAATTAATCCCAAATGTATGATGTTTTTATTATGTAAATTTTTTACAAAAAATATTTTGAAATATTAATTATTTATTTTTAATTAAATTTATTATATTTAATGTAATTACCAAATAAAGAGTAATATGTAAGAGTTCATATTGGAATCAATATAATGTTTTTATATATATTTAATTATTGAATTTATATAATTCATAAATAAATTATTATTTTTTATGTTTTTATATTGAATTTATCATAAAATTTGGATCTTATTATTATTATTATTATTAATTCATTTTTTATACAATTACAATTTCATTAATTTCAAATAACATTGTTCTTACGATTAAATATATGATTTATTTTATAGTAATAAACTCATTCTATAAATTATCATGCATGAATTTAAGGAGTCACATGTGAGGTATGAGAAATGATTTATTTTTCTTCCACCATTACTTTGTCTAGTACAAGTTTATGAGAATTACTGTAGTATTTAGTTGTGTTTTTTTGAAAAAAAATTGTAATATAAATATGATGGAACTGATTTCTAACCTATATAATTTATCCCTTGGTAGAGGGACATTAAGTTAGTTCTTTCATTGCCTTTGAGTTTTATTCATTATCTAGAATAGTTTGGATTGGCTATTTGTCATTCCAATGTTACTCTTGTGGTAATTGTTGGTTTCATTTGATTCCAATTAAATTAATGAATGAATTTCAAATTCCATATTCACAAGGATTATTTAAGAATCATTAAATATTAATGGATTTTATATTGGATTAAAACCCACATGTAATGAATTGGGTCAAGTGTTACATAACAATATGACTGTAACATATAGATTTAGTGGAAGGGATATGATTGCAAATTAAACAATTTTACTAATGAATATATATAAATATAATACATGAGATTTAATAAAAAAATTTAGGATACCACAAATTCAGTACTAGAACTAATTTTTCACAAGCCCTTGAATATTTCCTCAATCATTATACTCTTGAATGTAGTTTTAGATCATCAAAATAAACAACTAGTGGGAAATATTTCTCTTCTATACAAAAAAAAAAGAAAAAAAAATCAATAGATAATATGTAATGACCCATCCATATATTATAAATCCTAGAATTTGAAAAAATATTATACAAAAAATAGGTAGGTCAAACCTTTTATATACAAAATAAATATCCAAATGATACATATCCAGTAAATAATCGACCATATTATCAAATATATGGAATAAAAAATATCCAAATAAAAGGAATCGTTTTTATAAAATATACATGGAATAATTTGATGGTAAAAATTCATCCATAAAATAACAAACAACCTCATCCACTACCTAAACATCTCTATGTGACCCACGGTCACTCACCATATCCTAAACATCTAAAAATGGATAACCTGAATGATATCCAAACTACGATCAAAACCTCAGAACCTATAAATACAATTATTGTTATATATAGAAACTTTTATTTTTTACATGTTCTAATCAAAATAGGAAAATTACAATTTGACCATATAGTCTAAAAAATTATATTTTTTTAAATCAAATTTGAACCTCATTTATAAAATATATTCTCCTGACATAAATAACACAGAAAACAAACCATAATAATGATATATTTTAACATGATAATTTGTTAAATCCCAATAAAATAATGAAATCATTCTATATAGGACCCTTTTAATATTATCTAGTGAAAAATGGGGACGAATAAACCATGTACGATGAAAAACAACTTTACAATGTTGTAAAATGTGAAATTTAAAATTTATATATTAAAAAACTATACTTTTTCATTAATTTAATCAAAAATCTCATTTTCCAAAAATTTCAAAAGTAAAATTAACCACAAAAAAATTAATCATACAAATCAAACAGGTACCATTCCAATAATAGGGCGTAATGATCGTAATGGAAAATTTCTCTATTCCCAGGAATGAAAATAGACTAAAATGTTATAAAAAAATAATTTAGTAGAGATTACTAAGGTTAATACATTATTAAATTAATAGGTATCATTGGGAACTCCATTTATCTAAATTTGAGATGATCCTTGACATACTCATGTGAATTAATTTATTGATAATCTCCCATAGTAGTTCAATTTCCTGTTGATTAGCTCCCATAGTATGACCATTTTAGTTGGATTATCTTCCCTAGTCCAATAAGTTTAGTTCGATTATATCCTGTGGTCTAATCAGGTCAACATAGTTCTAATTTCTTAGCCCAAACTTTTCAATTATCGAATCAAGTTCCCATGAAATGTTAAAAAGGTAGGTGGGAAATAAAAAACAAAAAATCCACACCCAAAAATAAATATTATATCGACATCAATGAAAAATCCAAAAATAGTATAGTATCATCAATATTTTTTATTGTAGTAAATTAACATTCCCTAAATGTTAAAAAAATATTAAACAATTAATGGATCACAATAAAAGTTTAAAATTATATAATGAACACACTATATAACAATCCAATATGGACTTTAAATTATAACGTATGAAATGAATCTGAATTATCCTAAAAATTCCATGGATTACACTTTAGGATTCATTGCATTGAAAATTAATTTTGTCTGTACCAGTCACCTATAAAAAAATAATTATTTCATAAAAATGCATAAGATGGATTTTTTTCATTTGATAATAAAATCCATTCCATAACCCATATTTTAATTGTCAAATTCATTTAAGAGTTCATATTTCAAATTAAAAAAACCATCATTCTCAACCCTTTTCGTACCTTGAAAAAAAGTATATTCATTTCATTATTCTATAGAAGGTAATGAAAAATTTCAAAAAAATTATTAATCCCAGCACTGTTAACATATATATACATAGAATAATAATAAAATGGTTTTATAAAACCTATGTAGTTTATTAAATGTAGAATAATAGTACATGAATAGAAATAAAAAAATAAAATCATATATAATTGTGTTTCCATTGATGATAAAATCACAATTAAGGATAAATATTACCACAATAATCCTTAGAAACTAAAATCCATAAATTAGAGGATCTTTGAACCTTAATATGATCCAATACATCCCATAGGGATCTTGATATAAAATATAATGGAAAAATGTGTGTAGGTGAAGAGAAAAGGAAATATAAGTGAGGTGACTTAATTTATCTTCAAGAAACACATAAACCTGGGAAAAAACATATTATGATAATTAGATAAGGGGAGACTACATCCCATGTGTGTATTATTGTGTTATATGATTAAGAAAGAGTGAAAACAATTGGGCAAACCAAATTTAAATATGATTAATGGTATATTTCTATATTCAAAAAATTTAAAAATGAGCTAGTCTTATTATATTATAGCCTAATAAAGCATAGTATAGCTCCACTATTAGGATACCCACCATAGAGAAAACATTATGATTAAAACATGGTTAATATCCTCTTGAAAAAACCCTCAACCCTTAGCTTAGGTAGCAATTGTGAATCCTCTCATGTCGATAATTAAAATTTCATACCCAAACCATCTAAATGGCATATCAAACTCTTCTATGGAATGGAAACCTCCATATTTAAAAATTTACCAAAGGAATGGAATATTATTTTACGGAATAATATTTCTTTACAATGGATGAAATAAATGATGAAAAATTATTATTTCCCCACTAATTTTATAACATCGTACTATTATTAAATGAATTTGGTTTGAAAACTCACCATGAAAACAAAAAATTCGAAAAATAGAATTAGAAAAAAATTGGTCAATGAATTAATATTAAATGATTTTTTTGAAAATTTAATGAATCCTACTAATATATGAAATATATTAATATCAATCGTTACAAGAATAAAATTATAATTCTTATTTATATGAATAATTCATTTTAATAATACTTGACAATTTTAAAATACCATTATTATAATAATTAAAAAAACTTAAATGATTTTATTTTAAATATATTATTTCCAAATACTAATTTTGATCTCAATAATTTTTATAACTAGTATACAAGAAGAATTTTATCTCTTATTAGAAACCATTGTTCATGTATTGAATATTAAATATGATTTATCTATTATTCTCAATATGATAAAATTAAATAATATTCATTTAAACATGAATTTGTTTAGTAAATCTATTAATGACTTTTTTTACTCATATTATTTCACTTGTATAAGTAATTAGTCATTCAGAATTGACCTCATATCACTCATCATTAGTAATGAAAATAATAAAAAAAAATAGTGAAAATAATATACACATGATTCATTGATTGAATTAATTAACAAAACTAATGAATATAAAAAATATATCATTGAAATTTGATCAAAAGATAAACTATAACTCAGATTAAATATTACAAACTATTTAAAAACTCTAAAAAATTTTGTAATAATCACTATAACCCATACATATGTATATATGATTTTATAAGCTAAGAAACATTTTTTTGAAAATCAAATCCAGAAATGTTTAAATAACATATATTTCATTCCCTCTTTAGTTAAGACGTGATATAGATAAAATAAATAAAAATTAACGGACCAATGAATATTCTGAACATATGTTCATGAAATCTAATCCACAAAAATATGGGAAAACTTATTTTTTTTATAAAATATATTCAAATTACTGAATCCTTTATTTTGAACATAAAAAACTAATATTTAGCTTATCATTAATATTTGGAAAACCAAAAAATCTTTATCTTGGTAATATTTTAATGTCAAAGTATTAATGATCAATATTTTATTGTACATTATAACTCCAAAATACTGGTCATTTGAATTAGACTATGGTGAAGTAATGAAAAATTTAATGGAATATTCTCAAATTCATCCAGAAATATGTGGAACTATATGTTATAAAAGTAGTAATGTAATATAACAAATCTTTGATAATTTCTATATTATATAATCAATTTTATCATTTTTCATTTAATGAATGATAAAAATATAAAGTGATTTAATTTACCCAAACCTATTTTTTTATCATAATATTAAATCTTCAAAAATAAATATTTTTACTATCCCAATATACGTTATTTAAAAATATGTTACAATGTACAGATGTTTTGAAATGTTACAAAAAATTAATCTATAATACCATAATTGGTTGATGACCCAAGGAAGAGTGATTATTTTATTTGGTATGTTTTTTTCTTTAAATGCATATGATAGATGAAAATTGATAGAGTAAAACTATAAGTTTCATAAATTTATTTTTCATAAGATTAATCTATGTCATTCTATATTCTATTCTAGAATGAGGTTTTGTTATTGTTAAATTATATTTATAGGGAATTTATTTTTTATGAAAAATAAATGTTTCTTAGAAATTTGAATTCATTACAGTGTATACATATTTTGACATAACACCATATGATTTTAATATATTATTAACTTTAAATAAATTAATTTTTTCTATAGTCTATTCTAAACATAACACCAAACAAAATATAAATCATCATATGTTTTAATAAAAATATAAATATTAATTATGAACACTAAATACTAGATATTAAATAATAGGTAATGAATATGATTTACCAAATTAGGATTATTTATATAAAAAATTGTTACATTTAATATGAATGAACATTAATTAGAATATGAGAAATGGGAAATATGATCATGTAATAAATATAAATGTTTTTTATAAGTATTTTCCATATAGGAGTGATGAATTCTTATTTGAAGATAATTTTAATTAATTATAATCAAATAAATGTAATATTAATAATTATTTAATAGAAATTAATTTATTAAGTAATAGTAAATATGAATGAAAATGGTTAATAATCTAGAACAAGTTATTTTTCTGTCAAAATTATTTTCATTACATATATTTTTTATTTTAATGAAAAATAAAAAAAACATATAACTTGATTTTTAATTAATGAAAATTATATTTGGATTCATTATAATGATATTTTCTTAGTTTGAATTTTTAGGATCATTAAAAACGAATGACTTTCATGGTAAGAGTGAAAAATATTATTTGTACAAATAAACTGGATTTTATTAATTTATTATTGTATAAGTATGAACTAAATTTTCAAGAAACCTTTATAAGAATAAATATTTTCCCTAAGTAAATATATATTTTTATAAATATTAATTTTATAAACACAAATTTGATTTTATAGAACAAGATTAATATATTCCCAATAATTTATTTTAATACAATGTTATTTTTTTTAATTTTTTTAGAGAATTATAAATTTCATCAAATTAAATGTATTTATACATTGTAATAATTTATTCCATATTATCTAATAAGGAAAAATTAATTTAATTCATAATTATTGAGTAAACTATGGTACAAAAAAATCTCTTCAAAAGGTAGAAAAGGTAAATGTAATAATTTAATTATTAAAGGGATTGAATTATGATAAAATGTTGTCAATAATAATATGTATTGGGTTTGGTTATAATTTATATATTTCCCAATCCATTATTTACTAATTTGATCCTTTTACATGTTTAAAAAACACTCCCATTATAATAAGTTGAAATATTGAAAAAATTATCAACACTTATAAAATGTGTTACTCAACAAGACATCAAGGTTAAACTAAAAATTATAATTCCATATGAAAACCACTGATTTTTCAAAAAGAATAATAATTATTCACTATATTGATATTATTTTCCTAATATAATATAGAATACAGTAAATTTCATTGGGATCTTCCTTGGGAATATCCATGTTGCATTATGAGTCTTATTTTCTATATAATTTTTCATTCTATTTTCTATTTTTAAGGGTATTATTGAAATAAATATGTTATGGGATAATAATTTTTTATATATATATTTTAATTATCGAGCGTTATTATAATTAGTCACATTCTTATCTCTTATTTAAAAAAAATTGTCTTTCAGGTGTTGTGTCGACTACCTCTTCCACAATGCAGCATGTTTCATTATATTTCACCAAAATACAAGGATAATGTGAAAGTGGAATAAAAATATATTTTATATATTTATATAATTTTTATGAATCTAAAATAATATGTTAATTAATAACATTCCCAATTTTATGTAAAATGAAATCAACATTCAAGTGTACGTGTTATCTTTCACCTCTAAGGATATAATGATTTTAATTTTTCTTCTCCTCACAACCATACATGGATGGTCCTGAGAATTTATTTAAGGAGTTAATATTATATTTATGATATCATCATTATTCAATTATTAAAAATTAGAAGACCAATAATTTATAAGATTAATAATATAATTTCGTTAATTCAATCATTCATAACTAATGTACTAGGAGGAAAATAATATATTATTTCAAAGTAATAGCATTACATAAATCATATCTAATATATAATTATTTAAGGATATAATATATCAATATAATAATATATAAACGTTATCCTTTTACAAATAACATTATGACATTAATCGTATTTATACATTAGATTAAAATCCAAGGATTGTGACGTCTAGTGTCTAGGAAGACTAGGTACATAAATATAAAAACATGGAACAAAATAACACATTTCATTATTTAATATTCAAATTGAGCTCATAAAATCCATTGTTCTCAAATATCTTTATAGGTAACTCGTGGGAACACATGACAAAAGGGATGATCTAAATAGCTCAGTAAGGAAATAATCATAAGAACAAAGCATTAGACGAGGGATAAAATGCATGACATGATGATATAAAAAAATGTAACATATGAAATCATAAAATATAAATAAGGAATCATATAATCATGGAGTCATAGTAAGGTGGAAGCAACAAAAAACATGAATCTATCATGATTAAAGGCTAATGTCCAATACTATTTCTCAAGGTATGACAATCCAAGGAAAATTGCCAAGACCGTCTACATTGTAGCACAAGCCATGGCGAACCACCAAGACCATCACACATAACATCACATGAGACTAAAATTTTCCCAATACATTGGATCGCTATCTAGGTGCACCTATATTATCATTTCATTGATATTTTTTCCACATAAATAATCATACATAATCAATAATACATAAATATAAGAGTTACACATGGAAATTATTGGGTACCGTAATTATGTCATAGAGCATAAAAAATGTGGGTATCATAAATTATTCTATGAAAGAAATGAAAAAAACATACATGTAAATTCATAGTGGATAATAGTCATTTATCATGATATGTGATGTCATGTATAAGTGACAACATGTAAGAAATGTATTTAATAAATTTTATCCTTAAATCATTTTTTTCTAGTTTTATATAAAATACTAAAGAGCCTTTAAAATATAGAGTAAAAAATCCGTTATATAAAACTATATGTGAAAAAAAATTATTTCATTATAAAAAATGATTTCATAAAATAAAATGGTGTCTTAGAAAAGAATATATATTGCCCTTGATATCGTATAAGAATTCAGGATGTTCCCTCAAAACAGGTTTGATAATTAAGTAGTATTAAAGAGGGAATCAAATAAAATATGTATATCCGTGAAAGGAAATGATACAAGGGACTTGATAACTATAATTGGTACATGTAAAAATCATTTATATGTTTCACATAAAAATATTATATAACAATAATTTGTTAAAAGGAAGATAAAAAACCCAAAGCAATAAAAGAGGTTCAAGAAGAATCCTTTAGGGATTATCGACATGGTATCAGGTGTAGTTATGACTGATTAGTGAGAGGGAATGGGATTTAGCCTCATTTATAAATTTTTATGTATGTATAGGGGTGGTGTGAAATCATATCCCATCATTAGAGATTATACATAAAATGGAATAATATAGAGGAAATTCTTGAATAAGGGTGATATAAATAAGATCTCTTACCACAAGTCTAACAGTGTTGTCCATTTGATATTGATGAATTGAATAATAAAATTATGTTTGTTAATTAATAATTACATAACCTTTTTTATATTTAAATTATTTATTCCAACCTTTTTAAGTTCATTCATGACCATTTTAATGGGTTAAGTGGTTCAATTTCATTATCTATGTCTATTTGTTTTCTTTCTTTTTACATTCGGTTGACTTATTTCCATTGATGGAGAATCATGAAATATAGGAATGGTTTTCCATAATAGAATTTATATTTTATTACTTATCATCCATATGGTTACATGGTTTTAATTTTATTTTTCATTCTTAGAGTGAAAAAAATCATTATATAAAACATTAATGACAACATTTAGGTTATATTGGAGGGTTTTGATCACTACGAACACATTTTGATTATAACATAATATCATGTATAAAATAGAATTGTAGAACCATACACTGGATATATTACAGAATAATTTATTTCAAACATATGGAAATGGTTTCCTGACTATAATTTAAAATAGTATAAGAAATTATAAACCCCTTTTCCTAGAATGTCGTAAATTAACACATCTCAAATAGTGTGTTTGCTACTTGTATAAAAGATGAGTAAAGGAGAGATTATAATAATGTTTTACATTACCATAAAAACATTAATTTACATTTAAGTTAAAAAAAATTCATGAAATTAGTATTAGGAGTGGTATGTATAGAAAATAAAACAAATGAACATGAATAGAATGTAAAAGAAATGAAAAGAGAAATTTACTTCCCGAATCAAGCTTCCTTGTGATCCTCTTAAAGTGAGAGGGATTGGCCATTTGAAGACACTAAGGATTGTTGGACATGGTGTAGGATCATGGGGAGTGATTGGGGAATAATTTAGTCATGGAACAGGGTTTTAGAGTACTATAGTGGAATAGTAATGAGGGGTGGTATTTATAGTGGATGAGAGGAGGGTTTTCAATATATTTACTTCCTTTTTTTATTATTATCCCACAAAACCAGAAATAGTGGGTATTCCATGACCTAGAACAGTAATAAGTTCATGTGAGTTTGAACCAATTGGGATTAAATAAGCAGATCATCATTCATGTCCCAATAAATCCGGTGTTTAGATTAATTTGCAAATTATTGTTTTTTACTATTCATAAAAAATCATGTGTTTTAGAAATATACAAAAAACTCCACTATACTAATTTTAGATGTGTAAAATAAAAAATTAAAATACATTTTCAATAATATTATTCTAAATATATTTAATTTAGTTATTTATTAAAATCAAAATTTTACACGATAAATTCTGATTTTAAAACTATAACTGATTTTATAAGGTTTTAAAAATGTACATAATGTCTTTTAAAATTATCATAAAACCATTACACATAAAATTTATAATTTATGGACACCTTTTTGGAAAATAAATTTTATTTTTATTTAAATAATTACTTTAAATTAATTATTTATGACTTACAAAAATATGAATACTTTTGTTATTGTCAAATTATCACTTATAAGATCCCGAAATTTTATTTTTACATTAATGGGTTAGGTTAATATAATTTTAGTAAATTTTCAATTCATAAGGGTTATATTTATATTTATAGGGGTAATAATATAATTCATAAGGTTCATATACTATTAAAAAAATAATGTTTTTCTTATGGGATTCAAAACTACTTAATAATCACAACTATGTATGTCATATTTTCGATGTTAAAATCACAAAAGTGACAATATAATATTTTAAGGTCACATAGTACTTAGTACCTCATTGTTTTGTTATTTAATGTGATTATATGACATAATTATATAATGGTAATTACAATTGACAAAACATTAGGTTGTTACAAATAATCACCATATATGATAGTAATTATTTTGGTATAATTATATTACTACTAAAACACCTCAATATCATCAATTATTCATGGTGGGTTTATGTTTTGGTCAGTTTAACCACCTAAATAAACAATACTATGAGTTTTTATCAATAATGAATATGGGAATATATTTAATTTTGTAATATTATTTAAATATTTGACTAATACTTTTTTATTATGAATAGTTTATATAATCATTTAAAACATTAATAGAAAATATTTAATTCATTCTTTAAGAATCACTTAAACATGATAATTGTTGACTCCATCATCATGGTTTGTGATAAAAACAACAACAGAATGAAAATATAACTTTATAAATATCATGTAATATATATGAAATTACCTTATGAATAAATTTTTTTAATGTATATATTGTACAAATATACTTACTTAGGATTGAACTTGAATGTGTGTAATGAATCAAGACACATGTAAGGATTTTATTTTCAATTTCCTTTTTTCGAGTCATGTTTGACATTACGAACCTAACATAATTAATATGGTGTATATATTTCTATTAGAGTTTTAATATTTGGAATTATCATTTAATAATATTTTTATGATTATTGACAAGATGACTTTTTCAAGTGGTTTTTATTGAAATGTTACTCAATCCAAAAGGGTTTATTATATCAAACAGTTATTCATAGAAACATTTTTTTGTTATGGAAAATGATTTTCATTGAACAGTGAATTCACTTTCCATGGATATATATTTATAATATATATTTTTTTTTAAATTATAATGTAAATTAGTTTCTTTTGATCAAATTCAATTTAATTAATTTTCACTCCATCTTTAAGGTTTTTTAGTAACTCAATTTTATTTATTTGAGTTATGATTAAACTATTCAATATAAAATTTGCGTATATTCTATTAATTGTTTTTTTATGTGGTATTATATAAATTTTCATTGAATTTTCATTATTAATGCATTATATATCTTAGTAAAATATTTTATAATTCATGAAGTATTTCATTCAAACTAAATATTGATAACATAAGTCTCATTTCATTGAGTTAAATTTTTTCTACATTAAATTATTTATTCTATATATAGAATATCCAAAAATAATATTTTAGGGAATGGTAAATTATCTAAATTTATGGGTAAAAACTTATTTTTGTGAAAAAATATTGTTTTGTTACTCTTTTTACAATGTGAGTGTTGAAAAAATGTGTTTTCAAAATAATAAAAATTTGGTTTTTCACATACATATGTTTTTTATTCTACTCAAATTTACTAAATGATAAAATTTATATCGATTAAAATATCCATTATTTAAAATTCAACATGAAATTATTCATTTTTCATAAGATTTCTTTCAACATTTTCATATGTATCCTTGGAAAGTGGAATTACATTTTTATTTTAATTCAATGTTAAAATTATTTTCTATGACCTCTTTTATGTTTTATTATACACTTCGATTTTATATTTCAAAATAACATATCACGAAAATTTTTATGTTTTTAAATTTTTCCTCTAATGTATATAGGTGTGTTTATATATATATATATATTTGTTATTATTATCATTTGGGGGATTGAACTTGTGGTGTCAAACAATTCGATTCTTGATCCCTTATTTTTTTTATCAATCAATCCATTATTGTTGGAAGGTTTATTTCTATTTTTTAAAACTACAATATATGATTACATTATTCAAATGGGGATATATTCATTTGCAACCAACACGATTAATTCTATGCATGTAATATTACCGTGTTATTCTTTTTATAGACAATGTAAAATGAAATGTAATTCAATATAGTTTTATTCCACGATAAATGAATACATGTAATTTGAATATGTGTTTTTTACCATCCACAGTATTTATAAGGATATCTTATGACCACATTATCCATTTTTTATTCCTCGGAAAATTTATAGAAATTAATAATGATTGTTGAATGATAATTCATGTTTATTATGTATTTATATTTTCATTCTTCATTTTATAGATTTAGAAGTATTTATTTGGCCATAGGTTCCATAGATAATGACATTAAATATCCTACAGATAGTTACATTGGATTTATTGAACTAAAACAGGTTATAGGTTTGGAAAAGAACAATATATCACATCGATGAATTTTTCAAGTCTTATAATCCCAAATAACATGGGTTTGAGTGTATACGTCTCACTAAATATGTAGAGTTCCATGGATAAAATCATTGATATATTGTTTTTTATGTTTGTAAGTATACATTGCACTACTATGAGATCATTGTTATTGAGATCCATGTTTTCATATACTTTCATTGGTATATATTACTCTCGGTTTTAGTTGATTTTTGAATTATTCAAATTCTGTATTCCAACTATATTAGGTATCCCAAATATAATTTTTGGAAATGTTTGGTAATATGTTTCCCCTTATGCACAATTGAACTCCCCACTTTCTAATGTTTTAATTTCATAGGTTATGGAAAAAATTAGTTCAAATTCAATGTTTATAATTAAATAACATTTGTAATAAATTATATATGATTTTTATGAATTATATTGAATTTATTAGTTTCTAATAATGTAATAGAAATGTACATATTTTAGAAATTAATGGGCTTTATTAGTTTTTGACTTATCATATTTATAAAAATCTCTATACCAAATAGGTATTAGAAATTTATGTAACGAAATTTTTTCTAAAATTATTATAATTATGGGTTATTTTTGTTCATAGATATATAGTTAGAAATAACGATATTATGTAACGAATGTGTTTCTAACATCAAATTCAGTACTGTGTGTCAAATGTGTATTTGATTAAATATAATAATGAAGCATTTATTTACATTAATAAATAGATGCATTAAAAATTTATATACACAGATAAAAATCTGTTTTCATATTAATAATAACTAGAAATAAGTTTTCATGTAGTGAAACTGTAAATGTTAATAATAATAACATTTATAATAAAATTAATATATGTATATTATAATTTATATGATCTAATACTATCATATTTTATATAAATATTGAAACAAAAAAATCATAATCAGACAATAAAAACTAATACGCTATTTGTAAAAAATATTAAGATATTTAGAATATAAAAACAACATCATTTTTTCTTTTGAATATATGGGAAATTATTACAAATATAATGTATAGATATATTAGTATAATCATGTTCCAAAACTCCATCAAATCAATACTATTCAAGGAAGATGATTATATAGAAGAAACCGACTCACATTAATTGAGCATTGATTCTTAAAATATAATGTGATAACAGATCAATATATATTTTGAATGTTTTTCAAGACATAAAATGTATTATTATCTAGATTAATAGAAAAATAATAACAATATAATAAATAATATAATTTTAAGATCAAAATAAAAATTAAAGATAAATTAAATAGATAGAAGTCAAGAAAAATGAGTATTTTTTCTCTATTATATAATTTATAAGGATTAGAAAATTGAGGTAATGGATTTGTGAGTAGTAAATTAAAATTTTATGTTCATATTGATTATATACACTGAAATATTAGATGGAAGAATGAGTTAATATAATGATACATGATAAAATTGGATAATTAAGCTATGTTTTTTGTTGGAGTACCTCATCTACATATACATTATCAAAGAAAATATTAAAAATAAATTTCACAGTTTATTAAATTCTTATAGACCTAAAAATATTCAAATTCTAATAAACAATTAAATTATAAATATTAATTTTTGTTATATAAAATTCAGGACTATTGTAAAATAATTTTTAAAAATTTGAAATTAAATTTTATTTATTTTTCATAGAATAAATTTTTAAAAAATAATTACGTTTTTCATCAAAAATATCAATAGAGTATTGGTACCACATTTTAATAAAATATACTATTATATAAAATTTCCTAATTAAATTTAATAATATAAAATCATAATGTTGAGAATATGTTGAATTAAACAACAAGTCATTTTTATTAGGTCTGTAGGAAATAAAATCTTGTTATTTAACTAAGTTCATGATATCAAAATTCAAAATTGTAAAAAATTAAAATATTTAAACTATATAGTAATCAAACCATATTTGTTAAATGAGTTTCAAATTATGGGAGATAAATTAGAAAATAAAACACAAAATTATGTAATGTACAGGTCATAAAAGGGTAGAATTGGCCAATACATTAAAAATCCAAGGAAAATTTTCATTTCATGAAATGAATTTTTTATATATATTTTTATTTAACTAATATATTTCTTTCTAGGTACAATTCCTTTGAAAAATTTGAAAAACATGTATTTGGTAATTGGTAAATAAATACAACATGGATTTTCTTAAACATTCACTCCTCTAGTGTGAAAGGGTGTTTTCATGATGGATACACGTGGTAATTGCTTCTTTCTCCAACATTTAAAAATATGCATGATATTTTAGAGTAATGTGATATATTTACCAACCCCGGTACTTATAAAATAATTTTTTTCTTTCTTCAATTAAATATATAAATTCCTTATAAATTTATAATGAAATAAGTTTTATTTATAAAAATTATATAATACAATGTAACATAATATTAAACATACCTATTATATTATAAATAAAATTAAATTATCTTAATAGTTAATATATGATATATTTAAAGAATAGAACTAGAAATTATTTTTTTTAATGTGATAATTAATGTGATAATATTTCTTGAAGAATAAATGATTATTTATAAATATATAATTAATTTAATTATTTAGTAGAAAAATTATTTTATTAAAGTTAATTAAAATTATAAAAAATTAGTTTCGAATGATTATAATATTATTTTATGAGACCATAATTAATTATTCAATGTAGAATAAAATGAGTATAGTTTAAATTGTTATTTTTTTATATAAATTATACTTTTAATTAAAAATTAAATATATAATATTTAGAAACATATTTTCATAAAATGGAGTTTATTTTGTAATTATACGTGTTGAAACACTTTTAGGGTGAATTGATTGGATTTCTATAAAATAATGGATTTTTTTATAAATAGAAAAAAAATAATTTAATTTATCATATTTAAATAATAATCAAAATACATGAATTAAAAACATCATGTATGATGTAACAAAAATATTCTAAAAATACAATTAATTAATTTAATATATTTTGTGATAATGTACAATCTATTCATAGTCTTAAGATAAAATAATAAACTATTGAATAAAATAATGAGAAATAAACCCTCTCTTCCTCTATAAATATCTCTCACCGCTACCGATTCATCTCACACATAATAATATCACAACATGTACAATTTATACCAAATTGCATTTCCAAGACTCTTCCCTACATCCGAGACCTACTAGTATCACCAAAAGTCCAAAACCATGTTCTTTAAGGTGGTTCTTGATGAGGATAATTCAATAGGTAAAATCCAAATCCAATTTGTTTTATTTTCCTTCCAATTTATTTTATTTTGTTATTCTCAATTCACACACCCTTATCGAAGTGTAATGAAGTTAATATTATCTTATATATACAATTTTCATTTTTATTGAAAAATTCAACATCATTCACTTTATCCTCTCCATTTTATTATAGGAATGAAAACATTATCTGTGATATGCCAATTTACCTCTATAATGGATGATACACTTTTATTTTCAATTACAACCATCATGGTTGGTCATAAAACAATTATAATTGTTAAATTAGATTATAATATACATATTAAAATTTACATAATTCTCTAGAACAAATATATAAACATTATTTTAAATATAATTATATATGTTCAAGATATTTATAAAAACCGCCAATATAAATTAACTCATTTTCATTAATGTATGGTATAATGAATTTTCCTTATATCTGAAAAAATTGACTTATGGTATCAATTAAAATTATGGTAACATATTAATACCATTTCAAATCACTTCATGAGATTTTATACTATTTTATATGAACATAAATGATGAACTAATATTGGAAACCATGAATAAAGGCACCTAAAAAATATAAAAAATAAAATATTATAAATAAATTGGTGGAAATATGTTATAAAAATATCATATAATTTATTATAAACATTAATATATTTATGTAATAGATTAATAAAACTCTTTAAATGATTATAAAGAAGGATTGAACTCATTAAAAGTAATCAATGACTAAGGTATATGAATTTTAATTAAAATTTCATTTTAAAAGTAATATTTTCAAAAAATTCAATATGAATGTTATCCGAAAACGATTCGTAATTTCAGATTATGTTTTTGTTCATGAGAATTTTTTACGGTGAAGTGTGGGATCTAGGTCTCCATTCCATACATCGGTTATTCATATGTTGGAGGTCGATCGTATGGTTACTACTAGTGTAACTATAATGGTAACCCCATAATGTTGTTGTGAGGGTTACATTGTATGGTAACCACGACGGTTACAAATTAAGGTATCTATGAGGGATACATATCATATGGTATCCATGAGGGTTATATTAACCTGTATGTAATTCCCTATGATATGTAATATTTTAATGTTGTTTTCTATTTTTTATGGAACTCATATGTTTTCACAATGTAATTATAAGATTATTAATGGGTGAGAAATATGAATTTGTGAAAATAAGTTTGTATATTTACAAGTATTCATGGAATAACAGTTTTATTCTATCTTTTTTATATCACTTAATAATATTATCTTATCTTCCTTTGTTTTCAAAATAAAATATAGGTTTTATGAATGGGTAAGAGATTAGGATAATGCAAGATGGATTTTGTGAATATTTTTCAAGAAAATATTTCATATTTTAATAAAAAAAATTATTATTTAATAAATGTATATTATTTTATTAATACAAATATTTTAATCTTGTGGGGTAATATATATGAATTATTTTTCATTTCACAGAAAATATATACTGAAAACATTGATGGTAACATAAGAAAGTGAATTATAAAATAAATCACTAGATTATATAATGCTTATGGTTGGGTACTTGTAGTTTGTATTTGAAAACAATTTAAATAACACTAGTGGTGAAGATGATTTGAATACCGTAAAATTTTTCTACCTTATGAATATTTATATTTGATTTATAATTTAATTATTACCTTGTGTATTCCTCTAAATACATTTTTGTTTATAATGGTTATCATCAAATGAAATAGGGAACCTTAACTAAAAAAGATATAGAGATGACAATATCATTTATTTTTCGTAACATATAATGGTGGGAACTAGAACCGAGAGGTTTGTGGTAATGATGTAACCGTTAATGTAGTATATAAATGGTAGTATTATCCATGCAAGATAGATAATACAGTAACCAAAATAAAAAAATAATATAGTCGAACATTCTACGAGGGAACATATGCAAAACATTAGAAGATATTATGAACTACTAGTGGATAAAGTGTGGATTAAAGTATATGAAATGTTATTTGATATTCTGTGGTGTTTAGATAATCAAAAGGTTAGTATTTATATTTACAGTTTTTCTATTCAAGTCATCCTGTGTTGGATAATGGTCAATAATATCTCGGATAGTGAGGATATTGATGTCTTTGAATTTGATGAATTTATGAATCTTATTCTGGAAAAATTATTTCATATGGTGGTTCTAGATTTGATTGAAAATAAATTCCTTGAATTGAAAAAAAATGAGTAAAACATAGTGGTCATCTATAATGAAGGAATCAATTGTTTGGAAAGTTATACTTCATATATTTTTTGAGATATTGATAATAAAATCAATTAGCATTACTTAGGATTGAATCCATAATTTTTAATGGAATTATCATATTATTAATTCAAATATTATGAGAAATTTGTTTGATGTGATGAGATGGTTGAAATAGAGTTTTCTTATTATCATGATAACTTTTAAAAAAGGCATAATAAAATGTCTTGATGGAAATAAATGTGTAAGAATCAATCATATAAACATGTAGGTACAAAATTAAAGGTTCTATTTTAGGGAATGTGGGGTAAAAAGAAACATGGGGAATGCCTTGTCAAATATGTAAAGTGTTTTTGATGTGGTGTGTTTGGTAATATGGACTGATATTGAAATGAAATTGTTCATCACTTTAATTATGATAAAAAATCATTAATGTGTTTTATATTTATTGTGATGGGGAATTATGAAAAAGCATTCCCAAAAAATATCTGAATGATGGAGAATATCTATATTATAAGAATAACGGTACCTTGAAATCCTTTATGACTATGTTAGATGATTTTGGGCCATGCAATGAAGTTATATGAGATACATTGATTGTTTACTTAGAATATTTTAATGATTTTTTTATATGGGTTCTAAACATTATTTTATTTCTGATAATTTCTTTTTTTTAAATTGGAAAATTCATCTCAAGAAATGAAATTTGAACTTATGGTAAAAATACAAAGGGGATATATGAAGGAAAAAAAATACTATAATCATCATTTTACTATCTCTAGAATGAAATTACCTATAAAACATGTCCTTTTAAAACCTATTAGAGTTTTATGTTTTTCAGGGAATCGATTCGCTATCTATTTACCATTTTAATATTAATTATAGATCTATACATGTTGTTATTTAGAAATATTTTTTATTTTTTATACAAGAATCAACCCATACAATTGATAAAATTTCCAAAATATAAGAAACTATTAAATGATGGAAATGAATTTTATTGTTGCATGTTGTATAAAATAAGGGAAAAATGAATATTAAGGATGTTCTAGTGGTAAATAAATATTGTATTTTTTCTAATGAGTTTCTCGGTGCTATACCTAATTAAGAAGTTGAATTTACTATTATCGTAGTTCATGATCCTAATAAAATTTCAAAAGCCCCTTATTGAATGGATCCAGTGTATCTTCTAGAATTTAAAATGTAATTGAAAGAGTTACTTGATAAATGATTCATTATTCCTAGAACCTTACCATGGGGTGATATTATTTTCATCATGAAAAACTAAAATTGTTCCATGAGTCTTTGCATTGAGTATAGTGATTTGAATAACATTACCGTCAAAAATATGTATATTTTTCATCATATCGATGGATTGTTTGATCAGCTCCAGATAAATAATAATTTTTTCAATATGGAATTGATATCTATGTACTATAATCTAATGTTGAAGTAGAAATACATTACAAAAATGTCATTAAAAACAATATATGGGAATTAGGGGTTTTTTATTTTGAAAATTGTATTGATAAATGGTCCTACTCTATTTATGGATCTTATTAATACAATATTCCATGAATACATGGATATGTATTTTTTTATTTATTAATGATATTTTTGTGATTTCAAAATTATTTTAGGAGTATTAAAATAATCTATAAATTGTCCTATGAAAAATTATTGAAAATAATTTATACAAAAAATGTAGTAAATTTTTTTTATTGAAACTGATTTATTTTCATGGGAACACTGTAAATAAATAATGAATAATTTTTTACCCCACAACAATGTAGTTTATTAATTTTATTGAACATAAAATTTTACATAGATATATAGTTTTCTTTTTTTATTATTCTATTAATAATTATTTGTCAAGAAAACAATGCAACAATATCTAGCATGTTTACTAATTTGACATGAAAAGGGATTAAATTTATTTGGACAGAAGATTGTGAGGTTTTTTTGTCAGGAACTAAAATGAATATTTGTGAATGCTCCATTATTTTTTATTCCTTTAGGAAATGTTGTTTTTTCATCAACACTTTTTCTTCGTTGAATGTATTTGCTTTTTTCTAATGCATAATGATCAGGTAATTACATATGTTTCAATAAAATTAAAACCACATGAATTAAATTATCCAAAGCATGATTTGGAAAGTATCATCTATTTCATTCTCATATAATATCTATATATATAATTTATAAAGATAATAAATTGGAATATATACATACCATATAAGGTTGATTTATATATTAACTAATATGTAATTGAAAATTATGCAGAGAAGATGGATAGAACTGATTTTAGATTTTGATTGCATGATCAATTACCATTCTAGTAAAAAACCAATATACTAGATTCCATGGGCCGAAATCATATTGATATATTAAACATGTTACATTTATAACATGACCACATGGTTAATGAATTGATGAATTTTGTCTTGGAATTTTTTTTATAGAAAATTACATACTTTTGATTTCGGTTTAAAAGTAGTCATATATCTTACAAAAAATTTGTCATGAATTGAAGGAAGAATTTGAGTTATTAAAAAGGGTATAATTGGTCAAGAATGGTTAATTTCCAAAATATAATGTTGATAAAGATTGAGTATTGATATTTGGATATTGATTATGTGTTCTTTATGATTCCAATCTTGAGAATTAATTATTAAGTGATCACAACAGTTAATTGTTTTCTATAAAACCTTCTAGCACTATAATATTCAAAGACCATTTTGAATATTACTATTGGAATGTATGGAAACATCATATTTTATATTTTTCTTTGAAATGATTTACAAGTCAACATTATAAATTTGAAAGGAAACTACTAGAGGGGATACATTAGCCTTTTCCAATTCCATATGAAAAATGCAGAAAAAATATCCATGGACTTCATGGTGGGACTACCAAATACAACTCATGTTAAAAATATGATTTGGATTAATAATGATTTGTTATCTAAATATACAAATTTCTAGCCTAATCAAGATAGTCTTCCCCTATATCATATTTCTAAACTATACGTCAATGTCATTACCATGTTTTATGGATTTACTCTATCAATTATATATAATTATGATCCCATCTTCAAATCATACTCTTCGAGTGTCCATTAGATGTTTTTTAGAACTAAATAAAATATCAGTACAACCGTTCATCCTTAATCAGATGTATTTTCATAATAAATAATTCAGACATTGGAGGATATGCATCATTCTTGTTTTATGGATTACTAAGGAAGTTGGCATAAAAATTATTCTTTTTTTGAGATTCTTATAATAATATTTTTCAATCCAGTTTACAGATGAGACCATTTTTGGTGTAATATATAACACATTTTCAAACCACATTATTTTGAATAAAGGATATAAACTATGATTATGTTACTAGATTTAGTGTAAGAATTGCTTTAGATATTTAAAATGATCCAACGACACATGAGGACAACATGTATTTGGCAGAAAAGTTATGAAAATAACAGGATGAAATTATATTCATTCATGGTGGGAAATTGTGTTTTCCTTAACATATATCCATGGAAAAGTATTTTTGTGTTTTTTTTGAATAGAAATCTATGTACATGGTTCATGGGAAATTTTTAAATACTAGTTAAGTTGGATTTGTTGCATAACGAGTAATGATTCCCCAAATTTTATCTTAGGTACATTAATTCAATGTATTTTTATGTTGGGAAAGTATATAATGGATTCATATCATGTTTTCATCCAAAATGAAGCCCAGTTGGAAGATAACCACTCTTATAAAAACAATCCTATTCATATTCTGGATCACAGAGAGCAAGTATTATAGAATAATGTAACTCAATATGATAGGTTTTTTTAGAGAAACCACATGGTTGATGAAGTATCATAGAAATATAAAAATGAAAAGAGGTAAAGGTATTCCCATATCTTTATTAAGTGAATAAAAATTTCTTGGATACAATTTCATGTAGGGGATAATGTATCAACTTAGGTTCATATAAAATAATTCATTTTGTTTTTGAAAATAAATATTAATGGTCATTAAAAATGTATAATAAATTATGTTGTATCTAATGAAATTATGGAATATTTATTAATAGAATAGTCTCCTCACATAAGACTGTATAAATAACATTCATTTATCTCAAAAGTGATGACATGAAATGTTTAAATATTGGAAAAAGTTAATAAATATTTAAAATCTGGCAATTTATGTTTTTGTATATTTGTATAAAGAAATTTCTCAATAATTTTGTAATTGATTTAATTACATATATATATATTTATTTCAATAAATTACTTTTTTTTATTTTGATTATAATATAATTTTATGAGACATTAATTAATTTTTCAAACTGTTAAAAATCTATTATAATTTTAAAATTGGTATTTTTAAAATAAATTATGATTTAATATAAAATAAAATTTCTCAAAATTTGAAAATTATTTTCATAAAATAGTGTTCTTTTCCTTATTATATGCATTAATAATTATTAGTTTTTCTTTTTGGGTTTTTTCTACGTTAGATGATTTTTCTTCATAGTTAAATATTGTAATTTACAGAATTTAAATAGTAATAAAAATACATGAATTAAAAAACATCAATCATGAAGTAAGAACCAAATTCTAGAACTGTTCTTCATTATTTCAATATATTTTCTAACACTTCTCAAACTATTCATTATCTTCAGCCAAAATAAAAGTCCAATGAATAAAATAATGAGAAAACTCCCCTCTCCACGACTATAAATACCACCATAACCAACTATTATCATCAGAACTCAAATCCTAGTATCATGTTTAATTTCTTCCCATTCACTTCTAAAGAATCTTTCCTTATCCATGACTAGTTAGTCTCACAAAATGTTCAAAAGTAAGTTCCTTAAAAAGGTTATCAAGGTGGATAATTCAAGAGGTAAAATCCACTTTCATTTTCTTTTCTTTGGCTTTAAATTTCATTTAATTTCTTATTCTATCATCACCTACCCTAATACAAGTGGAATAAAAAATCCATTGTCATATATATTGCGTAATATTATCATGTTGATAGAAAAAATCATCTTTAAACTTATTCTCCTCTACCATTTATTTTTAAAATGTGAACATCTCATAGAAAGTGTAAATTTACCACCATAGTGGATGATACAGTTTTCTTTTGCATTATCTCTTTTAAGGATGGTCATAAAAATGTTATTATGGTTAAATAATATTTTATTAAACTTATTATATATTATATAATGTTGTGGAATAAATTTATAAACACAATATTACATAAAATTATATAAGTTCATAATGGTCGAAAACATGACAAAAATATATTAAATATTTTTCATTAATGTTTTATATAATGAATCATTCTCATATTATAGAAAAATGATATATGGTATCATTTAAAATTAGGGGATCATATTAATACCATTCGTTTACACTTTAAGAGTTTTATTCCATTCTAAAGTAAAATCCATTACGAACAAATCATGTAAAGCATGAAAATAACTCACCAAAACTAACAAAAATAAAAATGTATTTTCAATAAATGGGAGGAAATATGTAAAAAAATGATTATATATGGTACTATAAAGCAGTTTTCAGTTTTTAAATATATTAATTACTATCTTTAAACTGTAAAACATGTGTGTTTAACTAATTTTATAAAATATAAACCCAAGGTAATGTACTTTTATTTAAAACCCATTTTTTTATTTCCATTTTGAAATATTCGAAAGGAATGTTTTTCTGTCTGTATTCATGTTTTTTGATTATTTCCTGGTTCTTGGTAAGTATTTATTATTTTTTGTACCTATATCTCTATCCAATTCAATGGGTATGTATATGTTGGAGGTCGGCTATAACATCCCATTTATTTATAGAATAATATATTTTAATATATTTTAATATTTATGAATAATATGTTAATTTATAATAAAAATGTACACTTTTTCTAATTGCATACTCAACATGCAACAACAGGTTTCTCCAAAGACTATCATTGCACACAACACTGAGTTATACCGAAAAAATACAATAATAGTATTATTATTTTAAATGGTAGATATTGCTATGTTGTTAAACTGGCAGGAATAAATAGAACTACCTAAAATATTACTTCACAAATTTTTTAATGTTTCTAAATTTATCCTGTAAAATTTAGATGCTTATAATTAGAATTAATATAATTTTAAGAAAAAAATACTCAAATATTTTCAAAAGGTCATTGTATAGTATTTTGATGGGGAACCATTTTTAAATCTAGTATTTTCAACATTTATATGGTATGTGGGAAAAAATAAACTTTTTTTTGTAAGTAGGACATCAAAATTTACTTTGGATGGAATTTTTGTGTATTTTAGATAAAAATTAAAATGTTAATGAATATTGAAAAATAATGCATTTTTTATTCAAAACTGCCTTTTCATCAAATTTAATATTATTAATAGATTATCGTTTGAATTTTTTTAAAGTATATTTAGATTATTATTTTATTGTTTAATATAATGTTAGTCATTTGAATTAAATTAACATTTAAATATGATATGAACACATGTCAATCTTTTAATAGTTTTTATTTCATAAAAACTCATTTTCATGTTTTGACAATAGAACATATTTTTAAATTAATTAATGAAAATTTTATATTTTGAATTTAGTTAAATGTGCTCAAAATTTGTAATCATAAGATACAAATAATGTAAATAGGTAATTTTTTTGTTCATTGCAAATTTTATCTTCAATAATTATTATTTCTACAACAGTTAAAGGGTAAATTAATTAAATAAGGGTAAAAATAATATTATAATAATATAAAACTACACTAACCTATGTCATAATCTTATTGGATTAGTCATGTTCTACCGAAAAAAATCTTTAGGCCGAACCTTTGTCTTTTGAGAGCCACTTTGGTGTGATAATGACATGTTATAATAATTATTTTAAAGAAATGAGAAATATAACATAAAGATGTCCTTATACTAATTTTTTTAATATATGGTTATATAACTGATATATTTGAATATATATATTCATTCAAAAAATAAAAATATTTCTTGCATTATGGTGTTTCATTTATAAATTATATATATTATATAAAATTACTTATTTATGACACAATGATAATGAAATAATTACTTTATTAATGATAGATTCAAATAAATGATTTTATAAAATATAAATTAATTATAATTTGAACTGTTTCATGCCATTAACTAATTTTATGGATTGATACGACATGTTATATTTTAGATAATGTATTTTTTTCTAATTAATAGTATTTTTATGATTTTAACAAAAATCAATTACTAAATAGTGTGACAATTTACATAATTCAGTTTTCAAAAAAAATATTGCGGTATTGAATGATATAATAGTCATAAAAATATAATAATCATCCAACTAACATAGATAAAGTTAGAAACGTCATTAATGATCAAATTTTGGTTTTCTACCGATTTTAGAGTAACTATATTATCCATATAATGTAATAATTAAGGAAGACATGATAAGAGTTAATTTATTTATCTAATGGTTAATGACACAAGATAAGGATACAATTCTGACTTAAATAGTCTAAAACTTATTGGTTGATATTATTTAGACACATACTCATATTTTAATCAATATATATCACTTTTTACTATTATAATACTAAAATAATTTTATAATAAAATAATATTTCAAGATTGTCCTAAAGGTCCCCTCCATCTTATAAATGGCCACCACCTCTACCCACTTACTCAAACCCTTCAACACCCTGAGATCTCCAAAATTATGCTCAAATAAGCTCCCAAAATACCTCCTTTCCTACTATAATCTTTATATGGTGATTAATTAAATTCAATAAATCAATTTATATCTAATCAAACGGGTATACCCGATTTAGAGGTAACATCCTCTCTCATGCTCATTTCATTTATTTTTTTTCTTTCTCCAACACCCTATCCTATTTTTATTCCATTAATCTATAAATACACAGATATACTCAATATACTCGGATTTTTTACTGTATTTCTTTTACCTAAACATGCACACACCTCCATGTACTGGATATTGAACATATTGTTTCCCTACATGGTGAACTGTTGTCTCACGAAATGATGATAGATCCATTTTCTTCTACCACCTCTCATGGTGGCCATTATGATGGAACTGTATTTATTTATGATATATATTATATTTTATATTTTCTCTATTCTTATTTAATTTTTATAATAAAAATATTTTATTCTTTCTAAAATATGTAAATATGATAATTTCATTTTAGGAAATGTGGACTATCGCCCCCTCAAAATGAAATTACTCATTCGTTTCATACATATAATCTATAAATGAAGTCATTAATGAAATTATGTAACAAATATATAAGATATATATTATAATAAAATTATAATATATCATTTTATCATTTTCCATTCAAACCATTAATATTAATAAAAATCTATGTATCATTCATGCTTACGTAAGACCTACCTTCTCTATGAACGATGAATTTCATTTCTTATCTTCAAATACTATGGATTATTATAAATAAATAAATATTGGATATATATTATATTTAAATAATGAATACTATTTTTGATATAATGAATGTTTGGCCACATGGGAAATTTTTAATCATTATAAGCTCATTTTTGAATCATGTACCGAACAACAACAAAACGAATTATATGAAATTAAATAAATATATAATTATTATAACATTGAATTAAGTTATATAAAAGGATTAATAATTTTTAAAAATGTTCTCATGAAATTATAAATTTACCTATGTTTATTATTTAGGAAAATAACGATTGTACACAATGACTCAGACTCAATGAAAGGCACTTTATCTCAATCTCTTATTAGTGAGGCATATTTTTATAATATACACCTCCTTATTTTGTATAGTGTATAATCAAACATATGCCTTTTAATTTCATTCCAAGGTTCTAGTAAAAGAATATTTTCTCATAAATATTTTTAAATGTTATAAAATGAATTTTTTAAATTAATGGAGCAACAATGACTTTTCTGCTGCCACAACCATTATTTGGTAATTGCTTTCCTCTAAATATTAAAATTATTTTTCAAAGAGAAATAAATACCATATTCCATTTTCATATATTTTTTTATAAAAAATGGGTTTTATAATGGATTGATTAAGTAAATATCTTTATATTATCATTTTTGATTGTAATGTGGAAATGTTATTTTCACGATATTCTGGTTTTATGAGTTATGATTATGTTATGGTATTTGGACTTTTAATGGGTGGTTACGTGATAAACCAAAGATGATTGGTTATATGAAAACCACAAAATGTGTTGTTCCATGAAAAACAAATGATGGATGGTTATGTTATAACTTATAATGAGTTGGGTATTGAAGTTGGACATATGGATATTCCATTTGTAATAATGATATGTGTGGAATTGAACCATATGTTTATTACATTTAAGTATGATTATGTATTATGTTACCATTTACATGTTATGTGTGATTTATAGGGGTTTCATGGTTATATTTTTGTTTCAAATGGGTGTGGATTGAGATTATATTCTATGACGAGTATTTACTAAATCATAATAGTGAAAAGTATTACTCTATGATAATGTATTCATGGATTACAAGTTTTTACAAAGTTAACAGTTTTCTTACTTTGATTATTTATTACTGAGCATTATATTTTCATCAAAATGTTGAAAATATTTTTTCATTGGATTGAAACAAAAATACAGTCAAGGATGGCATCATTGAAAAATTATGATGCTTAAGCATGAAAAAAATAACAATTTTTAGTTTAAAATTTCTTATTTTATGAAAATAATTAATAGTGAGTAATTGTGTTTAATTAGTAATAAACAATTTTATATGTAAAAGAAATGGAAACCTTATCTAAAGCTATAAACAGGAATAGTTCCTTGATCTGATTGAAAGTCAAATTATTGAATTAACTGAATAATATGTAATGTTTAAGGCACGACCCTTATAGTTGGTATAAGAGGTCAGTTTAGACAACCATGAGAGTTATAATATTTGTAATAGAAGATCTATAAATATTTTTATATTATATAAATATTGAAATGATTCACAATTTTAAGATTACCATGCATCTTCCTCTATTATATGTTTGTTGAGAATGGTTTTCCAAAAATGAAACTTGGTAGCTATTCTGGGAATGCATATATTAGGAAATAACCTTCCAAATCAACATCATGATTTGGTAATAATTTGAATTTAATAGTTGGTTTTAGTTATTTATTAGTTGACTAATAAAATAAATAGTATTGGTGTACATGCACAAGATCAACCAGACCAACCACTAAGGAATATGTTATTAGTGGAGCATTTCATGAGGCAACGTCCCCCATCATTAAGAAGATCATCTGATCCTGTGTAAGATGAAAGGTGGATTAATGCACTGGAAATTATTTTTGATTTATATAGGTGTTTAAGCAATCAAAATGTTATTATTTTAGTTTATTATTTTGAAGGTGAAGTTGATCAGTGGTGGACAATGGTTAAAAATATCAGACTAAGTGAAGAGATTGATAACATTTAATGATATTAATTTAATAATATCATCCTTGAGAAATATTTTCCTAAAGTAATTTGATTTATGATAGAAATAAAATTTGTGTAATTGAAACAAAAGAATGAAAATTATGTGGGTGCATATGATGAAAATTTCAGCTATTTTTCATTATATTCCCAAATATTATTCAAGATATTTATAGTATGATAAATTGATTTTACTCAGTATTAAATTCAATATATCGAAGGGTGTTATCTTTGTGTGGGTTGAAAACATATGTGAAATTATTCTGATGTGCTGAGAAGGTATAAATAGAGACATTCATTAGTTTTTGGATTAATTTTTGGTTGTGTTTATTGATGATATTTTGGAATATTCTAAAATCATAGAAGAACATGAATTTTACATAATGATTTTTTTAAAACTCTAAATTTAATGAAATTATAAAGAATGACCAGTAAGAGTATATTTTTGTTTCAAAAAATTACATTCGACATATATATTATTTCTAAATATTTCATAACTATTGACCCTTATAAAACAATTTTTTTTAAGAATTGAAAATACCAAAAATTATCAATGAGATTCAATGTTTTCATGAATTATCATGTTATTACAGAAGGATTGATGAAATTTTTTCTCAATTATGTAGCCCAAAAACTAAGCTAACATGTAGGTGAGTTAACTTCATTTAGAAAAAAAATTCACGATTGTTTTCCTGAATTGAAAATAAGATTAGTATATTATCAATTTTTGTCCCTCCCTTTAGGAATGTATCATTTTTTATATACAATAATTTATCAATGAATGTAATTGGTTTGGTAGTAATAAAAATTGATCAGGTAATTTCATATACATCACATCAATTGATTCCTCAGGAGTTACATTTTCCTAACCATGATTTGGAATTAGGTACTATTGTTTTTGCATTAAAAATATAGAGGAATCATTTGTATGGAATAAAGTATGAAATATATATTGATCAATAAAATTTGAAGTATATATTCATGAAGAAAACATTGAATGTGATATAGAGGATATGGATGGAATTAATTGATGATTGTGATTATATGATTCATTACCATCCAGGAAATGAAAATAAAGTAGTTTATTCTTTGAGTTGAAAAATAATTCCAATATTAACCATGTTACATAAGGAATAAGACCATTTCTTAATGAACTGGTGATTATTTTCATTCTTTTTTTTGTTACAAGAAATTGCTCTTTTTAATTTCAGGTTTTAGTGAAATCATCTCTATCATACTGAACTATGAAATCACATAAGGAAGATAGTGAGTTGGAAAAAATGGACGAATTGATTCCTAAGGGAATGTTTTTTAAGATTAACATTGATAAATAATGTGATTTTATTTTTGGGAAAAGCTTATTTGTGCCTTGTGATTCATAGTTAAATAATGAGTTGTTATTTTAATGTTATTGCTCTCGGTTTTTAGTTCATCCATGAATTACTATGATGTACAGAGATCCTCGAGAGTACTTCTGGTGGGATGGAAATTAAAAATGGTATTGTTAATTTTACCCAGAGATGTTTGATTTTTCTATAGTTTACAATATATTGGTAGTTACAGAAATGGATGATTCAGATTTTGTAAGTGCCATAGTGGAAATGGTAAAATATATCCATGGGCATCATTAGGGGAGTACCAATGGCATCTCATGGTAACAATGAAATCTGGGTAATTGTTGATCTATTGACTATATATTCCAATATTCTTCCTATTCTAGATACCTTATCACTAGATCAACTTTATCAATTGTATTTTAAAGAGAAATTTAGGTTTCAAGGACTTCCCCAATCCATTGTATCATATCTTGATCACATGTTCACTTCTAACTTTTGGAAAGGCCTTTAGAAGTCATTGGGTACTGAATTGAATTTGTGTACATCATTTCATTCTCAATTAAATGGGAAGTTTGAACAAATAATTCAGACCATAGATATTATATTACAACCATTTTCAATTTATTACTTGGGATGTTAGGATCTACATCTTTATTTGGTGTTGTTTTCTTATAATAATTTTTTTCATTCCACTATACATATAGCACCATTTGAGGAATTATATAGGAAGTGGTGTCAAAGTAAAAAATTTTGGGATGATGTAGGTGAAAAAATGTTAATGGGACATTATTTTTACTATAGATGGAAGATAATTGTTAGTTGATTCATAATAACATGAGGACATCTCAGTGTTGTCAGAAAATTTATGGAGATAATTGGTGGAAATATCAATCTTTTGATGTAGGTGATCGTGTATTTATCAATGTTTCTCCATGGAAGAGTTTTATTTGTTTTGGTAAGAAAGGGAAGATGAGTTTTTAGTTCATTGGACCCTATGAAATTTCGATGAATGTTTGATATGTTTCCTACCAAGTGGCATTACCTTGATTTTTATCCATGGCACACAATGTTTTTCTTGTTTCAATGCAAAGGAAGAATATTCCATATCCATACCATTTCTTGAGTCCAGGAGTAGTCCATTTGGAAGTGAATATTTATTATGATGGACTTTTAATATATATTCGTGATCAAAGAGAGAAAGTGTTGTGAAATGACATTATTAATTAATTAATGTTTTTTGGGTAACCCCATTTTAATAAATAGTAAACATGAATATATGAAGACTCTATGGGGGAGAAATACCCCCACTTATTTGATGAGTAAAAATATTATGTGGATGAAATTTCCAATAGGGGTGAAGGACGTAACATACCATGTATAAATAGAAAAATAAATAGTTATATAAATTAATATTTATGAATAATATGTTAATTTAATGTTAAAGGGGAACCTTTTCTGATATCATACTCAACACACAACAATGGGTTTCTTTGAAATCATACATTTCACAATACACTAAGTTATACCGAATAATAATTCAATAATATTAATAATAATATTTTAACCTATAGTTATGTCTAGACATTGTTTTAGAAATAATAAATAGAACTAACTACTATATGATTAAAAATGTTTGTTAATTTTTTTTACATTTATCAAATAAATTTTAAAGGAATTAAATAATAATGAATCCAATTTTAACCATAAAATAAATTAATATTTTCAAAAGGAAGTTTTATATCCATTTGATGATGAACCATATATAAATATATTTTTTTCTTTTGTATGTTTTATTTGAAAAAATAAACACATTACTTGGAATCAAGACATCAAAATTTACATTGTTTGAAATTTTTGTGGTTTTCTGAAAAAATACATATTTTAATTAATTGTTAAAACACTACATTTTTAATTCATAACTAGATTTTCGTTTAATTTTTTTCTTGATAGATTATCATTTGAATTTTTTTAATTATATTTAGATTATATTTTATGAATTTTATCCAATTTTGGTCATTGGATATAATTTCACATTTAATTTGGATATAAACAAATGTCAATCTTTTGATAGTTTTTACTTCTTTAAGATCAAATTTTTTGGTTTTGACAATGGGGATAAATTTAGACTAATTAATTCAACTTATGTTTATTTAATTTGGAAAAATTGATTCAATATTTAAAATCATGTGGTCAAAATCATGTAAATAGTATCCTTTTTTGGTCATTTTATTCAGTCTATTCTAGGCGTTTGGGGAGAAGACAAAATTCCATGACGAGTGACTAGAATTTCTCTATTATTGTAGAGTTTTTCATGTCACAATTTTTGTTTCATCCCAATATACTTCTTTTTAATTTATAGGTTATTTGATTGAAACCATATAGACTTGTATTTTTATCCCTTTTGTGTTAAGAAGGAGGTGCCACATTCGAACGGTCCCCGTTGGATATTACAGGGGGTTATGAATTTGCGTACTCATTACTCTTATGAAATAATTTACTCAGAGGGTCTCTAATGGGTTTATTTGTGGAGATCTAAACTCCCAACAATATAGGTATCAAAGAATCATGGACCTGATTTACACAAACATGTTCGCTTCGGATGACGATTTGGCCACCGACACATAAGGACTTCATGGCCGAGAGGATGGGAGGTCGTGCTCATCACACCGTTTTGGTGAGAATTATTGCCTATTCTGGGACTCTATTATACATTTAATATAGGTTCATATATTCATGAATCCTTAGTTAATTCACAAATTGTGCATCCAAGGGCTACCCCTGGGTTGTAGGATCATCAAGGATGTAAATGGATTTGATGCCATGAAGGAAATGCTTACATAAGCTATGAAATGTGGAACTCTGTTGTTTATCGTCATCTAAGAGTGACAGATGGTGGATTGATGTTGGGGTCGAACCCATTATTTGGAATTACTATATATACATGAGATGGGAATAATAGAACACATAGTTTTATTATCAGGACATACACCTAGGAGGAAGCTATTTAGATTTTGGGGAATCATTTTATCTGGTCTGACTTCTGGGGAGGGCGCCCCTTGAGCTCGGGCCATGGACATGCATCCTAAATATCCCAATTATGATTGGAATCATAGTTCATGTAGTTCATTTAGCTTTGGGATTACACCTGGTAGGAGAACTATATATTTTTCTAATAATTGGGTTAACCATTTGAAAGAGCACCACTTTGAGCTTGGGCCTTCAAGCATGCGTCCTATGTATGTGGGTTGGAATAAGAATTAGAGTTCTCAAAGTTCATTTTTTGGTTGGTATAATACATGGAAAGATTCCCCATATTGGGGGAATGATATATAATTTCATGTATGATACGATATGGAGCTTTTCATAGACAATTTATTTATACGATTCCCAATTGTTTTGGGAATCAGAGTTCTCATAGTTCATGAGGTTGGGTTTGTTCGTGGATGTTGCCAATTTTTTTGGAACCATGAGGTTGATCTTGACTCATTATTATTTAAATATTTTGTTGGGGGATACACCTATAAGGATTCCCATGTTTTGGGACTATGTGTATGTCATCATCATCACCAACTTCTATGCCCATATGTGTCATGGTTGGTGTGAGAAACTAGATGAAGAAGCGGATATGATGATCACATGTCCTGCATCATCTACTGGAAGTTGGTACATGATTTGGGAGAGAGGGGGATTGTAACATGAAACCCTCACCTGTGTTGATATCTTGGAGAGTGAAATCACGGTTTTATATATAGAACCTTCTTGATCTGAGGTGAAGGGGGTGAGGAGTGAATCCACTCGATAAATGTTAGGGGTTTACCATAGAAGGATAAGAAATTTAATTTTATATGGGATATACTATAATTTAAAGTCATATAGCCTGGGTAATGGAATCATAGTTTAATATCATGGTACAGGGACTAGTACCATACAATTTATTGACATTGTGATAGGATGATAACTCAATGTTTAAGTTCATACAATTTGGAATGTTTATGGAAGTCACAAGGATTAAATGGAGGATAGTTGGGCTTGGGTGTTCTGAAATTCCTCAAACGTGAAAGGGATGTAAAATGTAAACCATGTCTTTAGAGATTCTCAGACTGTTATAAAGTGATATGGGGCATAAAATACATTAGGTATATGATAGTAGGATAACCCTCTCATGGGAATGAATATGTCTCTGGTTGATGGGTCATTTTTTTGGAAAATATATTGTCACGACCCGTCCTTGGGGCCCGTTCCGTGACTACCCCAAGCCCGCCTTCTATAGGCCAGGGGCTGGCGACTAGCATCAAAGGCGTAAATCCCGATAACTGGGAAGCCATTTCCTTTATAAAAGTAAACAAAACACCAAAGAGTACAAGCAGAAGTAATACACTAAGTACAAAAGAAAGTACTGAAAAGTAAATGGTCTAGAATACAAACCCAACTGAATTTGCAACTACAACTGAATGAGAGTACAACAGAAAAGACAAGCAACTGGAAGAATAGAAGCATATCCTAGGTCGTCCACCTTGGATCCTAGCTAAAGGTTAGGTACAGATAGTGCAGCTCGTGGATCATCCACCACAG
The DNA here is from genome assembly GCA_963277665.1 of Viscum album. NCBI lineage: Eukaryota > Viridiplantae > Streptophyta > Magnoliopsida > Santalales > Viscaceae > Viscum > Viscum album. The sequence continues at coordinate 957,871,339 of OY728126.1, forward strand.
ATCCTACATGAAGGGTAGGTACAAATAGCCTCCATAACACTCTCACCCATCATCCTCCTCTGATAATTGTCTCGTCGTGAAGTCCACCTCCAGATATTGTCTCGTCATTAGGTCCACCTCTTGTTATCGTCCAGTCCTCGAACACTCGGCCTCTGCTAGCACTGTCCATCGTCTGCAACCAACACAACGAGGTGCGGGCATAGCCCGTGAAGGGGTGAGTATACGATACTCATTATGGACCCTGAGACCCTCATGATCTCACTAAATCCAATATGGATAACCCCAAAGAAATATCTCAACAGATAACCCTTACTTAGGTATAAGCCCATACTTAAACCTAAGTTATCAAGTAACCCCTCTCAATCCTGAGGAAAAAAAAGGTAATGAAATCAATGTATAACCACTACCTAGGTATATTCCCATACATATATCTAAGTTATCAAGTGACCCATCTCAATCATGAGATAAAGAAAAAGGTCATAGACTCAGCTGAAACTAGGATTTTTCTTTATTGAAACCGTAAATGCTGAAGAGCTCCGTCTCTGATGAGTACAGTGATCCCGTCACGACTCTGAGGTACTGCTCACTAACCTAAGACTGCTGAGGTACTTCTCCTGTTGAGTACTGCGGGTCAGCCACCCAAACACAGTAGTGCTTCCCGTCGGGGTCTTCCACCCAAACATAGTACTACACCCCCCCTAATAGCCTACAGAGGTACTCCTTTTGTTGAGTACTGCGGGTCTCCACCCAAACGCAGTAGTGCTCCTTCTGCCATGGGTCTGAACCTAAACATAGTAGTGCTCTGTCCACTGGGCTAGTCGACTCACTCCAAGTCGAGTCGTTCAAGTAGTCGTCAGGTCGTAGCCGGCTACACGGTCTTCGTACTCTGTACTCTTGTCTCTCGGAGGGTCTGCCCCACAAGCTACAGGACGATACTCCAAGTATCTCAAGGTCCCACGAAGAAGTATCTCAAAGGACTGCCTCGTCATAGGGGTCTCAACGCAACAGACGACACGTCTATCAGACGCATGGTCTGTGAGTTATTAGCCTTTTCGTCTTAGGGGCCCGGTCAGTTTCGTGTATGAACCAACCCGACCGTAACTCAACTATACCCTGAACTCACATAGAGTATAATCATAGGGACTGTTTCTCATCTTGATCACCAACGACGTTGATGGTTCGTCAAACGGACGTTCGGTCTGAAAGTTATCGGCTTTTCCGTTCCAGGGGCCCGGTTGGATTTCGGGTACAATCCAACCCATCCATAATCCAGCTGTGTCCAAACCTTTATCGTATTAAGCCAAAAGGTCTATCTCACTAAGAGGAATCAGACAATGTCGATGGAACGTCAATCGGTTGTCCGAAGCTCAAGTTATAAGCGTTTTAGCTCCGAGGGCCCGGTTTGATTCTTGTTCGAACCAACCCGTCCATACAAAAAGTTTTCCAAGACCTTGATTGTAATATACCAAAACTACCGACTCGATCCTAGGATCTCAGCGCAACTGACGGTGCATTGATCGGAGGTCTGTAGCCCAAGCTATTTGCGTTTGGACAGATCTGTCTGAAAATAGGGGTTCGGGCCCGGTCTGACCCGGCCCGATACCCCCCATGGGTCAGCCCGAACAGGGTCGACCGGACCCAGGTCCGGGTCCGGCACATTAGGGCGTGGCCCAGCCCCGCTGGCATGGCCCAGCCCAGCCAGCGTGGCCCGGCCCAGCACGACCGGTTCAGCTGGTGCGGCCGGTTAGCCTGGCGAGGGCGCGGCCCGCGTGGCAACCGAAGAGCAGAGGGGGTGTTGTCCCCCCCGATTGACAGAAACAGTGTGGATTAATTTTCGCGCCTCCCCCAAAACCCAGAACGACATAGCCGTTCCGGTTATCCATGGATGAGTCGCGGCTGTCTCCTCTGGCGGCGCGCCGCTTCATCTCTCCGCGGACCACCGAACGCGCACCGGTGGTTCGTTCTTCCATCCGTCTGTGCCTAAGATCACTACGGGTCCCGTATATTACTGTGAAGGGTTTAAAACGTCTTTGCGTCCCGCTTGGTCATCGCCCGTCAATCCGCACCTCAATAAACAAGTTGCAAAGGGTTAACGAGCTGTGTTTGTTCAGCTCGCGCCCTCCGCATTAGGTGTTATCAAATGGAAAACATTCCAACTCATTCTTTTAATCATTTATGAGGCTATAATTTTTTCAAAATAAATTATACGAACACTCTTCAATTAAATATCCACGCACGAGGGTATAATTCGAATAAAAATTATATACAGAAACCCCCTACCTCTAAATTTACGTCGCACATCGTCGAGTAGCGGAAGTCGAACGCCGCGGTAGTCGGGTGTCATGGAAGAACGGTATCGAGTCCGTCGACGTCAGAAGAAGAAGAAGAATAACGTTTTTGTTGGCATCGGTCTCCACGGTCGGCATCTCCTTCCTTGTTGTGGAAGAGGTAGTGGATAGAGAATTCTGGGACCGCCAAGTCGACGTCCTTCTTCGGAAACGTAGTGTTCTTCAACGAATGAGTTGAAGTAGGAATGCACATTGTCATTGGCGATGATCACGGCGGTCGGAGACTTCTCCCTTGACTCGGAGGAAGAGAAGAGTTGTTGGCCATTCTTCGTCGAGAACATTCTCTGTCGTCGGAGGAAAGCTCTCCCTCCTCTCCATCTCCTCCCTAGCTCTCCACCAATAAAATAAGTCCCCCATAATAATAGAGTTTTCTCTCTATTATTTTTATGGCACTAATCCCAAGGGTTATCACTCATAAATTGACAACACATAGATTAAATGTGGAGAGATGAATTCAAAAAGATGTGAATTAAAAGAATAAATTAATTCAGTTCATTAATGGGGGAGAGTGGGTGAGTTACAAATTAAAGATGGAGTTAGGGAGTTGTAGGGAATGTGAAGGGGTGAGGTTCGTGTGGGCCCCACCTCACATTCAACCTCACGTAGATAGTTAGTAACTAGTGTCTTTCTCCCCAACTCCAACACATAGGTTAAAACAAACTAGGCTAGAAATAAAATTGTATCACAAATTTTATTCGCCTTTTTATTTAAACCACAATTTTTAACAACTCCTTCAGCGAAAACGCATCTTTGGCAAAGCTCATCTTAAGCAATTACCGGCAATATGGTTTTATCGGTGCCCTCATATTTTGATTCTGATCACCGGTTCAAAAGATAGAAAAACCCGCTCATTCGTTCACTGAATGTACCCAATATAAACTTCTGAAATTGATTTCGGGCACACCGGGCCTCGGAATCAGGTTCCGTCAGAAACCGCAGACACGTAAAATTCCAAAGAAATTAAGAAAAAAAATTTCTTGAAATTTACGTGTCTGAAAATTACTCCTACCTCAGGGGTTTACGTCCCCATAAAGCTATAACACAAACTAGGGAAATAGAAGTGATACCGAGCACGCATCTGAGCCTTCCGCTACTATGTGCTCGCCTGGAGGTTCTCGTACTTCCAGTGAAATCGAACCTGAGGAATCAACCGTCTACATAGGAACCACTCATATCAATCCTCGTTCCACATTAGAATGTCTGTGAATGTTACCCCATCATCGACATCCAACCCCACGTGGCCGATTATGTGTGAAGGATCACGCACGTATCACCTCAGCAGAGGTACGTGGATGATATCATGCACCCAATTCAACTGAGGTGTAAAGGTCAAGCGGTAAACCACCTCGCCTACCCTGTTGAGGACCTAGAAGGGTCCATTGAACCTCAAAGAAAACTTTCTGCCCAAACCACATCTCCGTAAACCTAATCGAGGTGAGACCCGCATAAGAACATGGTTGCCATCATCGAACTCTAGAGGCCACCATTTCCTCATTATAATTGAAACTCATAAATCATTCTTCCACAATGGTAAGGTTTTTCAACCCAAGAGTGATCGGCCAAACCCTCCTATGCATGTGTTTATCATGTGCTGTCTGGTGTTTCACTTTCGCCGACCAAGGAAAACCCATCCTGACGTTTTAGATAGACCAAAACCTTTTTTCCTAATACAATCAATCTGATGATGAACTGTGAATCCAATCCATATCGAGACCATCGTCATAAGGCCTTAACACTACCACAAATATATTCCAACCGAAACACTCACCTCGAGGGTCATACCAATCTGTCGGTGTATGTGTGATTATCGTGTCTCCTCCCAATGTATCTCCAGACGTAAGGGTCAAGTCTACAGCTTACCGGAAACTCCAGGTCTGGGACTAGATTTGTGGAAGTAAATAATGATTCATATCAATGTATGTTACTACGGAAGCTATTAGTGGACACAGACTGTCCCTTGAAGCGTTTTTAGAGCCATTGGGTCAGACTGCTTGACCGCATGCAACTACTCTATTCCCTTGCCCTCCAGCTCCCTAAGCCTGGTGGGGACAACTAAGGTGGATAGTTGTAGCATGTTGAAATGTACACCACCTCATGCTTCTCTCCTAGATCTGCCTCCACGTCTACTGCTTCGCAGACTCATCTCTTCTTAATAGATTCCTCTTCTTGAAACATTTAAGACGCCCGAGCCACTAAGACTGGCGCCTTTTTCCTGTTTCTTACTGCACTGTGCAGTCTTCATCCGCTCCAGGATGATCTGCACCTTATTTTCCTACGATTTATAAGTGCTGCTAAGATTTCTCCTTTGCCGAAAAGAGAAACTCGGTCTCATCCCCTGAATGAACCATTCCCATTTCCTAATACTGTCAATCCTAACATGAATGATTCATTCATAGCATGGATGAAATCTTAAGGTCTCGACGTTACTACAAATAGATCCAACCGTCACTCTGACCTCCGAGGGTCGAGTCATACTATCGACATCAGTGTGAGGTCATTGTGTCTCCTCCCGTAGAAATCTCGAAAGTGAGGGTCATGTCAGCAGTTTTAACCAAGACCTCTCAGTATCAACCAAAAAAAAGGACAGGAAAGAAAACATAACGACGATAAGTGTCATTTTATTATTGTGGCTCATAGTACAAAGACACAAATACAATAGCATCAAGGAACAAGAAGTAAAAGGTTTAAAAAAATATCCACTAGTTCTGCTCCTGTCCACCTGCTTCCGGAGCTCCACTACCTTGTCCACCGCTCGGATGTCGCTCAAGCACTCGCCGCTGCTTCCGTCTTGGTGTCTCCTCCAATGCATGCAGATCAATTTTACGGGGAGTCGTACAGTCACGTTCTATGTTACCCTTCCTGCCACAGGAAGAACAATGTCCGTTCTTAGCACACCTGGATCTGACCCCACCCCGGGTGCCCCGCACTACCGATCCTATAACCCGAGATCGCCCATCTGCTGGTCTGGTCCTTTTGGACCCCTGCATCATCTGTCTATTGCCTACAGTTGACTCGGCTACTAATCTAAAATCTTGCGGCAAAGGCATCAGCTCATGAACACGCTTGGGGTGTAGAGACACTAGTACAAACTCCACCCTGAAAAAGGTCTCAAAGTCTCCCCATGTGAAGGTCATCTCATCGTAAAACTAAAGCATCCAACTCCACCATCTTCCTGCTGATGCATGAAGGAGGCTGGCAGCAAAGATCACCATGAAGTCCGCTGGTGGACCCACTATCCTGAAGACTCTCACCACATCCTCCAGCGAACCGTCACCCGCCTGTGGGTCCATCTCTCCCCAGAACCTGGGTGGCCTCTGGCGCTGGAACTCGTGTAGTGCGCTCATGCGCCGTGCACCATCTGCTAGTATGGCAAGTGGCATCCACTGCCCAATAGGTGGTGATGTATAGCTGACACACTACCTGAAGGAACTATCTCAGGAATCAGTCCACATACCGAAGCCTCATCACTATGCAGACCATCCTCATGGTCACTCACTGGATAACACTAGTAGCCAAGTCCACCATCCATAGGCCAGGGCGGGTGACTAGCACCAATGGTGTAAATCCTGATAACTGGGAAGGCATTTCCTTTATAAAAGTAAACAAAACACCACAGAGTACAATAGAAAGTAATACACTAAGTACTAAAGAAAGTGCAGAAAAGTAAATGGGCCAGAATAAAAACCCATCTGAAAGTTCAACTACAACTGAATGAAAGTACAATAGAAAAGACAAGTAGCTGGAAGAATAGAAGCAGCTCCTAGGTTATCCACCTCAGATCCTACCTGAAGGTTAGGTATAGATAGAATATATCCTGGATCATCCACCACAGATCCTACATGATGGGTAGGTACAGATAGCCTCCACAACGCTCTCTCCCGTCAACCTCCTCCGAGTATCGTCTCCTCGTGAAGTTCAGCTCTGGATACTGACTCATCCTGAGGTCCACCTCCAGGTACCATCTAGTCCTCGAACACTTGGCCACTTCCAGCGCTGCCTGTTGTCTACAACCAACACAACAAGGTGAGGGCATAGCCCGTGTAGGGGTGAGTATACAATACTCAGTAGGGACCCCGAGACCCTCAATGTCTCACTAAATCCAACAAAGATAACCCCATATAAGTATCTCAACAGATAACCCTTACAAAGGTATACTCCCATACTTATACCTAAGTTATCATGTAACCCATCTCAATCATGAGGAAACACAAAGGTTATGAAATCAACATGATTGAATCATGTTTTTTAAGGGGTAAATTTTTGGTCAGCGTAAGGGAGAAATTGAAAATGTTGTCAACCTTGCCCTGAAGAGTGAACGGTATAACTCCCCATTTTTATGGGGGTTATTAGGGGTAGCAAAGGAACCATCCTATAGGGGTGAGACCATAGGGCTATACTGATCCTGAGAAATGGGGTGGGGTGAATCCCTCTCGGAATGTATAGGTGGGTGTAAAATGTTTATTGTATAGGGATGTCTATGTAAGAACATCCACATTGGAGCCAAACATGAAATGTTTATCCATGAAGTATGATGATCATGAGGATGCAGTTCGTGTAAGATTGTACATAGACTATGTTTGTAATAGGGGTTTCTGTAAACAATTGGCCAGATAATAACTGACCGTGAACTATTTTCTACAAACTGAGTCGACATATTGTCCTTTGTATAGAGATTCTGTGAAAAATTTCCCATAAAGGGTCATGAGCATACCTTTTTCCAACATAGGGATTTATTGAACCATTTTTATTATATTTTTGGTTTGCATTATGGTTGGATGTTGAGGTTCACCCCAATACGGTTTGCAGGGATGAATTCCCCGAAATTATTTCTATATATAGTTTTTGTTATGGAGTCTGCAAACGACATCAGTAGAGGGATGATGTCCTACAAATAGTTCAGGTGTGAGAGAAATTCCTAGGACACCCTCTATGTACTTCGTCCTTTTAAATCACACCTCGTTTCTCTTCTCATTTTGGAGCTATTTATCCTATACTTCAACCATCATTTTTCAGTTCCCCTAGTGTTCTTTTTAAAGAGTGTCTCAGAAGAAATATTTGTGATTCACATGGAACCTTTTACTAATGCTAGTTGAAGAAATCTATCCCACTAATGAGTTTTTCAACCATGATTTATGGATATTCATTTCGTAGGGAACTACAGACTAATCCTCATCTACAAACTACTAATTTCATGGGGATGGTATGTGGGGTGTACTTCTATTAGATTTTATTAAGATAAATGGTTCGTGGTTGTATCAATTAATGGGTGGAAATTCACCATGAAAAACATTATTCTCTTTAAACCACCTGATGGGATAGTGCAGCATATTTCATCCTTGTATCTGAAGTTCAAGGTTTTTTCATTCTGTGAACCTTCCCTAGTAATCGTATGTGGTCATGCCTTATCCCATTGGAAAATTTGATTTCATCTAGTTTCTTCTCAAATTTCTAATCCAACATGTATTACTTTACCTCTAAAAACATGTGGTAGTATTTTCCATCCCTTTTCTAAATTCATGGGACCATACAACATTATTAATAGTAACTTCAGTATGTATGTTTATTTACTATGGTTAATGGGTAAATTAAGGATGTATCGGTAAAATTAATGTTATTATAATATAAAACTACCCTAACTAATGTCCTAGTCATATTATATGGGTCATGGGTGACCAAACAGTCCGTACATAGAACATTTGGAATTTTGGATCCAATTGGGTGTGATAATCACATGTTATAATAAATAATTTAATGTCATAAAAATATAACATAAAAATGTATAATGTTCCTATAATAATTTTTATACAGGGTTATAAAATTGATCTCATTGACAATAAATAGTCTTTAGACATAAAAAATTATTTCATACAATATGGTATTTTAATTCTAATTTATATATATTAAATATATAAATTTATGAATGACCTAATGATGATACACATAATACCATATTAATGAATGATTCAAATGAATGATATTATAAATATTAATATTAATATTAATTGAAAATTTACATTTCATAAACATTTTTTTCTTATTGTGACATGGAATCATTATTTCACTGTTGTTTTTTCAAATTAATATTATTTTATGTCTTTAAAAAATCAATTAAAATATATGTGTCAGAATTGAAAGAAATGTCCTTTAAAAATATATAATATTTTATTAAAAGTTATAAAAGTTAACTAAAATCTATGAAATGAAAAAATGATATAGATTATGTTACAAATGTCATTAATGATATATTTTATGTTATATTTTCATTTTATAGTATCTATATTAACAAGATCATGTTTCAATACAAGAATACATGGTAATAGTTAATTTGTTAAACTAATGGTTAATGTCAAATGATAAGGTTAAATTTGTGACATAAACTAGCCTAAAACCTATTGGTTGACAGGATTTGGACCCATTCACATCTTACCCTAGAAATATGTAAAATTTGAGCTATTAATATTCTGATATAATTTTATGATAAAATAATATTTCCAGACATTCCTAATGTGCCCATCCTCCCTCTGAGACACCACATCTACCCATGTACTCACACCACTAAAGATCATTGGCTCTTCCAAATTCTTCTCAAATAGACTCCAAACCCTTTCTCCTAGAAATCATACAATTGTAACATGGAATTACAAGAAATCATGTTGGCACAAATCAAATTGAGGTACCTGATTTAGAGGTAACATCTTCTCACAAGGTCCTTTCATTTATTTTTTTCCTTCTCCAACCACATAATATATTTTTGTTCCTTTATATGATAAAAACATCTATATCCTCAATATAATAGGTTATTTTTCTTATACTGTATTGACCTACCCTTACACACACTTCCATGAAATGGATATAGAACACACTATTTCTATGTAAGGTGAACTATTTCCTCACGAAACGATGATTTTTTAAACTTCTCCTACCATCTATAATAGTAGTAATTATGATGGGACTATATATTATATGATATGTTATATATTTATATTGTCTCTGTGATCATGTAATTATTATTATATCATAACATTATTTTTCTATAATTTGTATATACGTTATTTTAATTTGCGGAGGTCTGGACTACTTCCCCCTCAAAGTGATATTAATCATCCAGGCCAAAGATGGAATGTATAAATAATGATGTTAAAGAACCTATGTAAAATATATAAAATATAAATTATACTATAATTATAATTTACCTATGTATTATTTAGTTTTCATTAATTTAATATGACAAAGAAATGGATGAATTGTTTATGCATACATACAACATACTAGCTCCATGAATGGTGATATTCATTTCTTATCTCCAAATACTATCGATTTTTATAAATAAATATATTTTGGAAATATATGACATTAAAATAATGAATAAATGTCTATATATAATGGACTTTTTACAATAGAAACAATTTGTAGTCATAACAAGCTCATTTTTTACTCATGTACCGAACATCATCCAAACATACGATATGAACATAAATAATTATGTAATTTAAATAACATGGAAATAATTGATATAAAATGAATAAAAACATTAATAATATTATCATTAATTTACATATTATTGTAATTTTATTATTCATGATTGTAACAATTTTACGCGACGAGTCAGAATCAAGGTAATAGACTTCGTCTCAATCTCCGCTCTTTGAAGAATATTTTCATAATATAAATATACATCATTTATAAAGTATATAATAAAACCATTGAATTATAATTTCATTAAATGAAAATAAAAAATTTAATTCCTTTATATTAATCTTTTCACTAAATGAAAAATGGGAATGTTAAACCATATGCTGCAACATCGACATCCCCATCGCCGAAACCATTATTTGATATTTGGAATCCTATACAAGGTGTAATGTTTTTAAAAGAAAAATAAATACCATAGAAAATTTTCATGTATTTTTGAATTAAAAATGGTATTGATAAATTATTTAATATGTCAACATCTTAAAAATAGCTCAAGTGATTTCATTGTGAGAATGTTATTTTCCCGTTGTGCTTATTTTATGTGTTTTGATTAAGTTATGGTATTTGGACATTTGATAGGTGAATACATGATAAAACAAAGATGGGTGGTTATTTGATTGACAAAATATGGTTTGTTCCATTATAATACAAGGATGGTTTGTTACATTATATCCCCCAATGCATTGGGTATGGATTTTAATTGTATGGATATTCCATTTTTATTAATGATATGTGTAGAAGTGGACTATATGGTTATTCCATTTATGTATGATTATGTCCCAAGTTAGCATCTATATGTTATTTGTTCTTTCTGTGAGGTTTATGGTAATATTTTTTTAAAAAAAATAGTTATAAATTATCTTTTATTCGTTAATTTTATTTAAAACATCATAAAAATAAAAATTATTACATTATGTTAATGTATTCATGGTTTACATGTTTTCACAAAGCCTAAAAAATTAATTTTTTTTTGTATAACTTAATGAATTTTTTTTTTCTTATCCCATGTCTTGAAATTTATTTCATAGGATTTGTAAGAGAATATAGTCATGGATAGGATCATGGAATTGTTATGATGTTTATGCGTGAAACGAAACCATGATTTGTATAAAAGATTTTGTTTTATGAAAAAAATGGACAGTGAGTATAAGTGTATTCATTGTAATAACCAAGTTGATATATATAACTTATGGACTAATTATATAATTATTTTGACCCAAAAATATCGTTGATGTGATTTACTGTCAAATTATTTACTTCTGTCAAGACTATTCAATGATTATGGTTATACCCTTATTTCGATTGTATGTTTACATCAATTGTAACTGCGATTGTTAGAACATATGATAGCTGTGAGGGTTACATTGTAAGGAATCCATGAGGGTTAAACAATAATATATTTATGAGTGTTATAAATCATATGTTATCCATTATTATTATAATGTAAAGTACGTAATTCCCCTGGTTACAAAAAAAGATAATTTATGTTTTCTATGTTTTATGGAAATTTCTTGTTATTAAAAAGTGACTATAAGATACTTATTATGTGAGAAGTAAGTCTTTGTGAAAATAATTTCATATGTTTGTAATTATCCATTGATATATGGTTGATATTTTTATTTTTTATCCCTTACTGTTATTTTCGTGCTTATACAATGTATTAAAATGTTTTTCACATGGTGTTATGGATGGGTAAAAGAAAATGAGAAACCAATATACATGTTAGTAAGATATCCCATGGAATGATTTCATGTTTTATTAAAAACATTTCTATTATAATGAACTGGATATTGTTTTAGTATTACCCAAATTGTATGCATTTTATTTGATATTTTTGAATTATTTCCAAATTCTCTAAAACAAGAATCTAAAAAGATCGTTTGGAATATAATAAAGTGAATTCATAAATAATTTACTATATTATGTAATGTTTAGGACTTAATCCTTATAATTTTCATTTCATGAAAATTTCATGATTAGGTGAAACAATATGAAATTCCATTATATATAGTTATTTATTTTTTATGGATACTGCAATGTTAGTTCGTGGTTAGAAGAAACCATAGATACTACACTTAAGTATATGTTCTCATTCCCTATAGTTACCACATTATTAGTGATAATTTTAATGAAATCATTGGGTCATTCTTTACCTTTGTGAAATAAATTATAGTGGTATCCACATTTCTAGCATATGGTTTCCTTAATTGTGTTTTTAAATCATGCATAAATTACATAAAATTTAAATTCATGATATTGTGCTTCTACGCTTGCTCACTTTAACAATTTGTTACCTTCTCCCTCCCCCCATATAGACATTAGAGGTATAATAAATCATCCCTATCATTTATAAGATATAATAACATTATATATACTGTGTTTTTAATCAATATTCATAAAAAAATAGTAATGTTATCTGTTCTCCATTACTTGGTTATTTTCCTCTCTTAATCATTGTTTTATTATTTCTTTTTCTCTATTGTAGAATATGGTTCATGTCAGATAAACATAATAACATGTGTTCTTAATATAGGGCCCCCTTTTTACACATGAGTGAAATTCCATTTTTTTGTTCTTTGATTCACACCATCCACTAGTGGACTAATTAATATAATATCGGTTTCTCCTGCCACCATATTTATTAGAATAAACATATGTCTCAAGAATCTAAAACGTTCCTTTTGAAATTTTTTATATGTATAATATGTTATCATTAAGGGTTATTTTATATATATATAGAAATTTGCTAATAAAATCTCTAATTGTATTTGAGAAATCAATGTGTCATAGAAGACATATTTTTTTTGTAGAGTGTCTCTTTTAATGATTATGTTTTTATAATGAAATGTGAATAATTAAAAATAACTATGCATCATGGGATCCCAATAATAGTGGGTTAGGAATATAATAATTGAACTGATCTAGGGAATGATTCCATAGTATCTAGCATATAAATATCTATTTATAATTCTACACTACCTAGAAAAGATACTAAATGTTTACTATTCCACTCATGCAGGTGGCCAATATTAAATAGTTATCAGTATGAGGATCCAAGTTTTCCATGACCTTAATGGCCAAATGGTATGTCCCATGTAGCCTTGATGAAAATTAATGTTTCTTAAGAACATTAAATTTAATCATAAATATATTAAATATTAATTTTTTTTCAAACGTGTACCATGATATTATTATCATAAAACAAGAATATGTGTATTTTCTAAAAGAGGGTTTTTATGAAACACATGGTGGTTTCTTATTTGTATAGTAATGATAACCTAATGTATACACAGTTTAGGTGTATTTAGACATTATTTTTTATAATACATGTAATGTAATGACATTGAATTTATGTGGTGGAAATTGATGTTAGTTAAGATCGAGTAAGATAATGTGGAATGGATAGAGTTATCCATCATGTCACACAAGAGTGGAAAGTGGTTGACTTGGTTTATATTAAATTTGGTTTTATTTGTGTTCAATCATTTTCTATTTTCTTATAGTTTTCCATCATGTTCCTATAATATTTGATTTGGGATCATATGTTATATTCACAATTAGTCCATTGTTTTAATTAATAGTTGTTGATTTTTTTTAAAAATTCTCTTTGAATTTATGGTTTCATTGAGACTTAGTATAGGTTTATTATGTTAATAACCTTTTTCAAATTATATAATTTGTTTGGTTCTATTAATTCTTAATATATTTAATGGTATTTATAATTTAGTTAATTGAATTGTCTTCATTTTGGAATGTTGTTTTGGAAATCCACTCCCATGGTGGTGTCCAAGATGTTTCAAAACTCGTTTATTGATTCAATATATCGAAAAAACCCTTTATCCCATGTCATTTGTAGTCTTGGGTATGGGATATAGAATTTCCTGATATGGTTCATGAATAAATATATATTATATACAAGTTTTAAAATGAGATATTTAGGGATGTTGATGAACATATAATGTGCAATAATTAGGAATTGATGGGTATGATTCAAGTGACTATATTTCCAAAATTCATCTGAACTAGCATTATGTTATTATGGGATATTATGAAATATTTAATAATTTTAACAGGTCACTTCATGACATGGGATGATGATGTTAGGATTTCATGGAGGCCAAGGTACTGTTCCATTTTTATGGATATTATCATAAGATGGGCTGAAATTTTGTAATAATGTTTTAGAACATTATCCATAAAATTTGATGTTGTTGTAACATGGAAAGTATAACCAATTTATTTCCCTTAAATTACCAATATGTGCAATTAATGAAAATAATCACACTATATAGTTTACATAATTCTCAAAAACTGGGATGGCCCAAAGAGAATCGAATGAGGATTTTCATATACCCTTGAAACACCAGATCTCACAAATTCAACTTGGTTTACAGAATATATTGATATCACTATCCATCTGATCACACAATTCAAAAAAAATATTCACCACTAATAATAATTAAAAACTCAATATCAAATTATTTATAGTCATATTATTCACAAAATATGAATGTTAAAATATAAGTAAAATAGTTTTTCTCCTCTGTAAAACATTATATTGTTTCAATGATAAGTTGAAAAAAATATCCTTATTCTTGGTAAATTTAATCATTCCACATATGCTAGAAATCTATTTACATCAATCTTCTTTGAACCTACAAAATAATTATTCCAAAATTAATATCTATATGTACATATATTGAAATTCAATGTGTAATAAAGGGTAAATTAGTAAATTTCATTCAAACCTGTAGTTATTAATGATCTTTTCTTCGTATCACTTATTATTATCCTTAAATGTTCAATAAACTATTGATTGATTTGAATGAGGAACATATAATTAACATTAAAGGCCTCAAATATCCTGAATCATTTCTCTTTCAAATATTTAGTTTCGAATTTTACTATATTGTTGTGAATTGATTACAAATTCTACATGTATCATTATCCTTATTTTCCTTTACTATGGAATTGAATCACCTACTATATCCTTGAAAATAAGCTTAATTCTTCTCTGTTATGTGTGCGTGTATAGTAAACCAGGTCCACATAATTATAGTCAACTTGAATACCCCCATGATCTCTTCAAATTTCCCTTCAAATACTTAATATTCTGTAATATGACCAACTTTTTATGTGGTGTGTAATAATAATTGATTTGAAAAAAATATCCAATCTACCTGACACATACTCTACACATTTCAATGTGTAACAATGATCTGAGCCTCATATTTTCAATAATGATACAAGGCATTATTTCCTTCATGATTTAGTTACTCATTGTAATCCAATGAAATTGATGTTCAGAAGAATACATCTTCTAATAGAATCTATGGAATGGATAAATGTTCTATGATATATCCATTATGTTTAATGACCCTTATTACAGTTCAATTTGAATATTCTACACTATATCAACCAAATCATGAAATGAACCTGTGAGAAATCACCCATGGGATTGGCACATGCCACATATACTTAATAGTGGTGTCAACCTATGTCATGGTCCTTCATTCACTCGTACAAGTGATGAAACGTAATAAAACTCATATAAAAATTCCATCTACATTGGGGAAAAAACTTTTATCTCACACCACATCCCTTAGATGGAGGGATATTACGATAGGCCATGAAAGTGGGTTAGACATGTTCTTATTCCTCCTAACCACTATTACAGTGAAACTTATGGACTTTTGTATTGGTATTGTAAATATATAGTGGTTATTAACAAAAAAAATAAACTAATTAATACTTTTTAATATATATATATATATGTGAAATGAAATAGAATCATCAGGAACTAAACCAATCCTATATTGAAAAATAGGGTTTTTATCATGGAGTTTTTCTACTGTATGATATTTTTATCCATCAGTTGTACATTATAGGAATTTTTACCTATCTATTTTAATCATGTTATTATCCCATATACATAAATATCATATTCCAATAATCCACGAACATAATTAATAGATCACACCAAATTTATTTGTTCCCTAAATAAAACCCTTTGTTTTTGTTGTCAAATTATTGAGATCCAGATATCTACATTTCATGATTATTGATGACCACTACATAAATATGTTCATTTATGATTCATAAAACACAAAATTTAACCACATTTAATACAAGATAGAATTGAGAAACATGAGTTGGTTACATAATTATTAAAACAACAACTCATTGAACTATATGCTTAAAATCCACTGCACTTCATAAAATTCTCCCATGAATATTCAATAAAACAATTTCCCCTAAGTTATATTCTCTCCCTTTTCTCATCATGAAAGGGATACCAATAAACCACAATTTTTTTCTTAATCATGATCAGTTCCTCCCCATTCATCAAAGATCCAAAATTACACACCGTTGATGGTTATCAAATGATAGTTATAATCCAGATATATTATCTGAGGAAATAAATCATAACATCTAAAATAAAAAAAATTATTGAAAAGTTGTTTTTTAATTTACCAAAACCATCTATATATATTGGTCCAGTAGGAATCAATTATCAAATTTATTTATTTAAAAATACTCTGTAGGAATAAGTGTAACAAGTATTTTATCCACATGATTTATAATCAGCACAAACTCTAGATTAACATCCTTTTAATCAACATTATACATTATAAAATTGTATTTTATCTTAATATACATTGTATTTTAGTGTTAAATGGGTTTTTTTAAAATTTTATATACCTTTAGTTTTTAAAAATCATTAAGACGTGATATAATGCATAAATTCTAATATATTCTAGATATTGTTTCATCTAAAACAACTGAGTAAACACTTTTTTCTTTGTGATATTTTTATCCACTATAGTGATGAAATATATGAAATAATTATTTTTTCTTTACCAAAAATTCATGAGCATCCAAAAAAATAACACACCTCCTAAATTAAGTTTTTTTCATCAACAAAAACTAAAATTGAGAATTTTAATCTCAAATTTGTTACTACAATGATCTTTTGTAAAAATATATTCCAATAAACCATATTTGGTTCATATTTCAAATAATTGTTTTTAATGAATAATTGCGACTATAATTTGGATAAATTATATAATTGGTGTCTTTATAGTTGGAAAACACAATATATAGTAGAGTGTATATATATTAAATTAATCTACTAATTATTTGATTGGAAATTGTAGCATATTTATCCTAACTATTACCATGTTTTTATAATTTATTTTGTGTATCCCTTTGAGTAGTCATTATATTATAGTAAACTATATAAACCTAATTTTGTGCA
The DNA here is from genome assembly GCA_963277665.1 of Viscum album. Classification (NCBI taxonomy): domain Eukaryota; kingdom Viridiplantae; phylum Streptophyta; class Magnoliopsida; order Santalales; family Viscaceae; genus Viscum; species Viscum album. The sequence goes on from OY728126.1 coordinate 957,888,418, forward strand.
TCCTTAACATATTTTTCTGGTGAAAAATTATCCATACATTATTTTAATGAACTAAAAACCAAAGAATCAAGATAGTTCAAAAATATATACATAAATAATTCTTCTTTTATATGATATGAATAATTATTTCCTTGGGTTTCATATAAACTGGTAATATTTATTTCATCAATATATATTATCAACAACATCTAATAAAAATTATCTTTAATTATTTTTAAATTTTTATCATCTCCTACTTGATAATAACTATGTTTATTCTAATATCGATTCATCCATTAGTATGAGAATCCTTGGGGAAATTTTATCCCATTGAATAATTGTATCGACCTAATGATTTATAAATGAAATTATATTTTAAATGAATAATTTTTTTTAAGTAATGTATTTATTGAAAACACGTGCACTTCTTTGGTATTTTTAACAAATATAATATATATTCTATCATATTCAAAATATCATTAAATTAAAAATGTTATTAATATATCCATTGTACAATGGTAGTTATGAAAAATATATATGAACGGTTATGATAATATCTAACTCAAATAGAAGGAAGAAGTGATGGGATCTAATATTGTGGACATTGCCAATAAAGCCTATTTATCAGAGCTTCTAATGGAGTTAGCATCACTAGGATTTTATTTTGAAAAATATCAAGCCCTGAATCGACAACTAAAACATTAATTAAAATTTTTATTGGATATTTTATAGCATATGGAGATTACTTCTCTAACCTTGTTCTTTGAAAAGCCTAAACAATGTACCACTATGACACACCTTACCCTTTAGGTGTATGTAGTTGTCATAAGGTGTTATGTATCTATACCTATTGTTATGGATTTTTATCTTCATCTTTTTAAAATAATCATTTTTATAGTTTTCCATTTTCATTATTATTTAATATATACAATTAAATTTGATTTGATGATAATTATATTTTTATATGAATAAACTATTAATTTTTTTTGAATTTTTATGGTTTTAATTAAATCACCCTTTATGAAAAAATAAATAATTTTGAAATAAATTTTAATTTTATTTAAAATTCATATCAACTAAAATTTATTATTATAAACATTATAATATCATTTAATTAATATAAATATAATCTTTATAATCTTAAAGACTATTTTAAACAGAAAACCCATAATTTATTACAAAATAAGGATTTTAATTTTCAAATATACATTAAAATTACAAGAAAATTATTTTTATAAAATAAATATTATATTTGAATTCATTGACTCAGTATTATCCAATTATAAAATTTTAATAATATTTGATGATAGTTGAAATTTTAGGTAGAAATTAAAATAATTATAAATATATAGTATGTATTATGACAACATAATAGACCAAAAATGATATAATAAATACTATAAATATAATAGTAGAACTAATATATATATATATATATATATTAATAAAATTTAATTTTCATGTTATTTCATTTATTTTACAAACATTTAATCAATCCTCCAAAATCTATAATTTATTTTATAGTCTAAAATTCACCTATACATAAACATGAATCACATCTAAATAACTAGAAGTAAAAGTTTACTTTGTTTTCATTAAATAATTATATTTTATTTAATAGACATCCAAATTGGTATAATCCCTGAGAAAAAAATCATGTTCTGGTTTGTTTATTTTTTATTTGATAATGTAGATTCCAAAACATATGTTTGGAAAAAATAAATAACTATCCACTATTTTCTAAATATAATCTCCCAAACACCCAATCTTCATCACTAAAACCCAATGAGAATGTATTTACACTACTTATATATATTTAAATCCCTCAAATGATATTCTTATCCTCTTAATAAGCTCATCCATCGCTTTTGGAAGCACCCTCTCAATGTAAGAAACTCTCTCCAATTCCTTAATTTCATATACTATCTTTGTACTAAGACTTTTTGTTTTGCAATTTTTCATGTTTTAATATGTTTTAAGCATAAAATTTACTATAAATACAATAAACATGTAGTGAGATAACAATTTTCAATCCCATTATTCCCTTTTAGGAACCATTACTTACTCTCATTATGTTGCTGAAATTATCTCATGATTTTCCTAGTAAAACATTGGTATTTTGTATTACCATTCATAATATCACTATAATTAATTCCCATGTATATAATTATACTTCATGTATTTGGTACCTCAATGTATTTAACATAGAATCCTTAATCATGGAATTAAACATTATGATATATGTTATTATGTTTTATGATCCATGTAATGTACAAATGCATGTACATTATATTAATAAAATGGGTGAAACCAGAATGATATGACTCTCCAATGCATTGGTTAATTTTTATATCTCATGATATAATCATTATGGTTCATATAAGCATATATTGAGAAAAAAAAATTATGTCTTGAGAGTTATCCCTACATTTGCTTATACTCTCTTATTTTTTTTATAGCCAAATTATAATGTTTTCTTGATGATTTCATTTTACATAATGATTTGATTATCATGATTTTGATTCCTACACATTTTACATCACCATTATATTCCTATTAACTAAAACTGGTTAAACTCTTCATGTTATACTTTTATTATTCCCTACTAGTCTATATATATCACCCCATTCATATCTTCATCGCCAAGTTATCTTGTGTAATATTAGTATATCGATGGAAGATAATGAATTGTTTTGGAGTTTTTTTATAATTGTATTTAATCCATATCTGTTGTTCTTATTCTATATCAATAATTGCCAAATGTAACTATTTATTTATTCAATTATTGGATATTATGGTGTGTTTCATTATGCAATAAATCATATTTATGATGTATTAATGTCATCATTTTTCATAGTATGTATCAGAAAAAGTGTCTATTAATTTCTTGGGAATGGGATTTGATAACTATTGTGAAATACACATGGATAAGTCCAATTATTATAGAGAATAACTAAATTATTGTAATGTATAGTGTAAGTGGATTGAATGAAAAAATTACTTTATAGGATACTAAAAGTGGATTAAACTCTAAAAAAATTGTTCCAAGGGGTAATAACCATGAAAATGATGAATTGTGTTTAAAATTGGACATCTCATAGTGAAGTAATGTTATTTTACAGAATTGGATTAGATAAATATTTTGAAACCATATGGATAATTCAAAATATATTAAAACATCCCACAATTATTGTAGTGTATAGAGTATGTGGTTTCAAAGAAATAATTTTTTTTGGAAACTAAATGTGGATTCACCTCTAGAACAGATGTTCCTCGGGTGAATAACCATGAAAATGGTGAATTGTGTGTTGAATCAATCAACATAGGGTGAAAAAATTATTATATATTGTCTAATAGGATTAATAGTATTGGGATATAAGGTTTGGTATGTTTTTAGTCTCTTTATGAACAATAATGAAGGGAACAAAAATGCCCCTAAAATTACATGTCAGGAAAAAGACCTCTGATAACATAGATTAAAACAAAGATATTCATATGTTAAATAATTGTTATTAGTTTTTTTTATTTCTTCAATATTTTTATTTTTTGTTTAATATGATTAATAATTGCGAATTTCCTACCTGTAATTTTCCCATTACTTTAGTCAATGTATAGAAATAGGAGAAACCGATTCGATAACCAATGTGATGGGAAATGTAATGAATTCCATAACGACATCATTAACATCATTGGAGAAGGATTTGGGATATTTATAAAAAATCTAACTTTAATAATTTTATAGACAAAAACATGAATAATTGGTAAAACCCACATCCCCCTTATACAGTTCACGTTACAATTCATACCTTCATGTAATAAAGGCCTACATTTTTTTTGGATCTTGCAATCTAATAATTTAGTAACAACTGATCTACTTCGATGATATTTTATTATTAATCCTTGAATTATCTGATATATATAATTTAATTACAATAATTTATTGATTAGAGGGAGAAGCTAAACAATGGATATTATTGATCAAATATATGAATTCCTTGGAGGAGATAAACGGGATGATTTGGAATGAATTGTGGAAATATGTTTTGTACTATTTTTTTTATTTACCTCATAGATTGAATTTGGAGATGGATTTCATTAGCCTTGAGAAAAATAATGGTTAATCTATCAAGGAATATAAGGATAACAATTAATGACCTTCATGATAAACCATTAACATTTTTCTAACCCCAAATCGATATTTTTTCTATTGTTAAGTGGAATAAATTCCATCCAAGGATGATGTTTTTTAATTTTAGACTTTTATATCCATGAGTAAATTGTAATATTTTCAATTAATGTAGAAATGGAGAAAATAAAATTATATGTTTCTTAACAGTATAGAGATAATATGTGGATAATAGAGTTTAATTATGTGGGTGTAATAGGGATATACTAGAGATGGAATAATGTCTAGTGGCCAACTTCTCCAAATTGAGGGAAGGAAAATATCCAAAATTGCATGAAGGGAAAAAAATCATTACGTAATGGAAGGAATGACAAATATTTTGTAAATTTCGGTGAGAGAAGCCCACAAATTTTATAGGTGAAATAAAAGATCATGTCAAACCACAAACTATTTTAAAATATTTTAACTATAAGGAACAATGACCTAATATGAATTAATGCACTAGAAAAAATGTATTCCATGAAAAAAAATGAAAATAACCTTATTTACATAGAGAGAAATGTATAGATTATGACATCAAAAATGTTAAGGTCAATCCTAACAATGTCATGGTGATTGGCACATTTTTTTTCATTTATTGATAATGAACATACTATTTGATTCTGGAACTATGAATTATTTTATAACATTAACATTTAGTATAACTATTCAATCACCCCCTCAATATATATTAGTGATGATATCAATAAAAAAGGTAAATGCGGAAATCAACGCATCCTATGTATATAAATTTTCCCAGGTAAATATTTTTTTATTGATCTTATAAAAATAACTTATAATACACACTTTATTGAAATTCAGATATATTCTACGTATGGATAGGATTTTCTCATATAAAGACAAAATAAATTTTAGATAGAAGGAAATATCCCCCCATATTTGGAGTCACCGACTAATTCTATACAAGTTAAATGAGTATGAATAATATGCTTTATAATCACCATCGCAATAATGGATATTAACTCCAAATGTGCAAGTGTATCTACCTAAAATTATTATAACTGAGAAAAATGTAATTCTTGATAAAATTAAAATTTTAAGGGTATATGCTGATGTGTTACCTAAATAATTTTATGGTCTTCTTTCATGGCTTGAGATTATTTTCTCAATCAATATTTCCATGAACCCTCTAAACAAATTGTACCCATCCTGAACCTGTAATGGGAGAAAAGAGAAATAAAAACCTATGTGTGGCGTCTAGTATGATCCAAGTTGGAAACTAGCATAGAGGTTATATTAAACACACATATTAGAGGCATTGACCTATTAGAGAACACATGAAAAGGAGATATATAAGACACAGACCAACCATGTCCTACACATATTACTATATAAATTAAAATAAACGTGAAAATATGTAATGACATGAATAAACTACTATAACAGAAAGGATTAACTAAATGTTCCAAAATTAATGTACTGAAAAAGTGACCATGATTCCCAAATAGCTCCTACAAAACCGCAAGCTCGTAGGAACCAGCCTAATATCCAACATACTTCAACTAATCTGAAAAACAATATATATATATATATGTGTGTGTAGGGTGAGTATAATGATATACCCAGTACGATCCTTCTCGAAGTCTCTCATTTAAAATATAATGAAATCATGCTAAAGAATAGAGAAATAATAAGTAAAACTAACTCATCACTTAAACACATATAATATTTTTCAAGCCTCACCATGGATACTCTCACCGTGTATGGAATACAAGAGTATAAAATGTATTAAATAATATAAAGTGTATCCAGCTACAATTTTCTCACTAGTTTTCTTATATTCCTCAACATTGCACATCATGGGAATTAATCTTAAAAAGGATATATCATAGACACTGGTGAAAAGCAGCACAACCTGAACCTCGTGCGACACACCAAGACATTCACATGACCAAAAGTAACCAGTTAGTTTTTAGGAGACACCACAGCCCTTATAACCTGTATCACACATCGATTATTATTCCCCAACACACAACAACTCATACACTGAGTAAGGAACCTCATGCCATTATAGACTACACATGTTATGGATGTATTAGTCCTATGAAAACTCTACCCAGAATACATGTGTGTGAAATAACCACGACTCATTTAAAACCTCTACACATGTATAGGTAAAACTAATTGTCGGGCCTACCAGCATAAGTAACTACCAAGATAATAGTGCATGGTCAAATGGGTTATTTAGCCATCCATCCTCCCACCAAGATTATTGAATAAACACCCCAGTTCTTAGAATTGACAGGGTATCATTTTCACTAACCGAAAAGGTGGAGTAGCATATAGAAACTAAAAAATGCATGATATGATATTTCTCACAACCAAAATATGAGAAACAACTTGTCTTATTCTCATTTATAGATAACAGCTCTTAGACTCAATGATACCACTACTATGACATGATATCATAAAATCACACAACCATTTAAAGAGATACATTATATTATTTTATTAATTTTCATCTGTTTCATATTACATTAATTAATTATTTAAATATTAATTAATAAATTAAAATTTTCACATTATATTTCTATAGAATCACAACAAGTTCGAATTATCTTTATTCAAAGGAAAACTGAGTCCATAGATTCTCATAATTACAATCTCATCATTTAATCCCAACAATATCCAACCCCTTTTGTTAAAAATTTATTAATTTATTAATAACATTAATTTCCATATTACCTGGTACTCAAGGAAAAATTATAATATACTAATAAACCACACAACCAAGAACAGCATTCTACCTCAAGAAGTGAGGAAATGAAATTAGATAAACAAACTAGATAATTATTTTCCAATAAATAGATTCAAACAAAATTTCATCATTTATATCAATATGTATGCCCAACTTCAATCCATTATCTCATCCCTACAGTCATCCTCGACACTATCATGCATTAAATGATTCATATCACCACTCGAGGCATAAAATGCTACCACACCAACTGGGCCACCCCACCCCACATACCACAACTGCACTCTAGGCTCCGTCATCCAAGGATCATATCACATTCGAGCCTCAATGACACATTACAAAAGTTTCAAATCCATAGAGAATCAAAATCATCAAAATAGAAAATATTAACCAAAAACGTGGTGCAAAACTATAGAATTCAACATTCACAACAATCGAGCCCTAATGGATCCATAGTACAAGGAACTAAACATTTACAAGACAGACTGCAAATCAATCACAATGTAGGAATTATCTTTTATACCACAACTGATTCTTATTCCATTATGGATTATCCGATTAATTATTCATAGGTTCCAACGATGTAATGCATATGAAACAACCTATCACAAGCTATAAATAACTAATTAATTAATTAATTTAATTTTCCTTTCATTATTCTATGATCAATAATTAACATGCTTCTGATTTATTAATAAATTCAATTAGATATATTTACATTAAACAATCTAATTATCATTATTTTGGAAGAAGAACTATTAGATTTATTAAACAAGCCTCTTAAATTCGATTATCCAATTAATAATTAATTAATGTTTCCCTTACATTATATACCAATTAACATGGTAATCCTAGAACAACATGTGAAACCAAAATTAATTATTATCTATCAAATAGAGATGAAACCAATTATCAAGGTAAAAACATCAACATCATTCTATGATCTATACTAATTCTTTATTCTTATTATAAAATTTATTCGATAAATTACACTATGATACAAGGGGATAAAACATTCTAGCAATATTATTGAACATATATAAAATAGAACCATCATATACCATATTTCAGAAGGTTGTTACATTTCATATCATTAGAATCAACCACACATTGAATCTATGATCAACTCTTCCACAAAAACTACATCAACTCAAGGACATCACACCACAAATGTGCCAAAAAAATGAACATTACACCATTAGATATATATAGTTGAAGATCAATTTAATTGTAAAGTGTAACAAGAGGAATAAAATTGATGAACAATAATAATTAATTTTAGGCATACTACAGATCGATGACAGATCACTATGGATCATTGAAGGGAAGCTAGGAATTGATTCTTCATGAAAGAATCCTAGAAACTAAAAAATGGGGAAGTTCGTCTCCTGAAATGAGTGAAGTAGACAATACAACCATTGGTTTATGAATAAAATTTGTCGATTAAAAGTCGTATCCCATCATTGTTGCAAGGAATTTCATGATGTGTCATCCCATTTTAGGTCATGTAATCAGTAGGGTTCAGTTTCTAATAAAAACACATCACCTCCGCGTTGTTATTTATTTTTATATCCTAGAAAAATTATATGTCATGAAACCAATATCATGTCATGTAAAACCATAAATTTTTGTGATAAATCCTTGTTCTATTATATATAAATTGAAAAAGTCAACATTTATTCTATTTCACCTCTGGGGACCTTAGTTTTCAGAAAAATGCAATGGCTTGATCCCCACAGATCTATTCCCTTACACTAGGTACCTCTCGAAACATTCTCATCCTAAAGATTCCAAAACCAACTAGGAGATGAATCATAAAATGGGTTTTCAAAATAGAAATCGTCTGAGAGACCACCCAAAGATATCACCAGCACAAGATCTCAACCACCCCATCCATGTACAAGGGTCTTGACACGGTGAGTGGATGAACTACTAATCAAATATTCCCCACCAATTGTAGGAGAGTATACCAACCTGACCTCATTCATCTAAACATAGAAATATTGTGGAAAAACCCTCACGTATTTACCTCTAATAGAAGAAGAGTAATCCACAATAAGTAAATAGAGATAGATCCATCTTCTAATGCATATAAATGTCTGAGAAAACAAAAAAACGACATTATAAATGAAGATACATGAATCAAATAGCTCAGGGACATGATCGTATATCTTCAACACTTGTCCCTAGATACTCTCCTCCATTCCACTATTCCAAAATGAGACATGTAAAAAGGGGATATAATTTCCATAAAACTCCATCTATTGGCGGTCTTGTATCTCTACATCCCACTACCTAATGGAATAATCGTCATCAAGAGTGATCATTCCCTATTCAATGATGAGTCATTCATCCTAAACATAATGGGGGAGCTATGATATGTGAAATACATAATGAATATGGATCATTTGTAGGGGATGTGTTGTATGATAAACCACTACTACAACATGATATAATACCTTGAAAGGCCCAAAAAATCTGGGATAAATCTTACTCCCATGAAAAAACCTTTGCTACCCATAATGGGGAATAAACATGAGGAACACATGATCCCCAACATCGAATTCCATATTTATCCTACTATGACTGGAATATTATATCTTCTTATCATGTACTGACATTATCTTATCACGAATCAATTAGACCATCACTTCTTTGTTCGGTACCAGTTCCGGCCAGAGAATTACAAACTCTCCTACCTCAGTCAATCATAATAGATAATTGAAAGGATGGATATTCAAGGCATCAATATTATCCATATGGATGGTGTTGTGAAAATTACTATTGTAAGGGAACATTACCATGGAGAAGTTCCTCATTAATCAACCTCCAAATTCTAGAACATAAGAGCGCATCATTTCATCAAGAGTTTGGATGGTTTGTATATTTTGACAATCCATTTATAGAAGAAATAAAGTTCTATGGAATATTTGAAACAAAAATCATGTTGGATACCAATCCACACCATGTATGTAAGACATAGAACTCAATCAAAATTGATCTTCTTCATGACCCCATGAAGTCTGGAAACATCCTCCATATACTGCCACAAAAAAATTACTAATATAAAGTACATTACTATAATAAAGTTTCATAATTTTGTCTAACTATCTACTACCTCAAATATAGCATCATACCCTCCCTATGATAAAGGTCAACTGGGAAAGATTTATATCTAGACGTCCTCCATATTCCACTATGGAACATCTACTGGCAGGAGAAAACTGTTGGGATCATGGTTCTCAACCTTCACCTTCTGGAAGACCAAACATTGAGACACAATCCAAATAACAATATGCCTCAAACGAGGACACAAAGACAGACCCATTAAATCTCAGTAAATATTTTTCATGCCTTAATGTACAGCTAAGAGAAAACTATGGAACTCTTTCATAGCAGTCTCACACATCCCCAACAGAATAAAAACCCTTCCTTGAGACAACAATCATTTATGTTCATCCTCTATCCAAATATCATGGTCTTCTCCAAAAAAAACTATGTCTCTATAGACCTCCACCTCCAGATCCCACAATTTGGACCCTTACACATACATTAGAATAGAAGATTGTATCGTCTTTTGAAAAAGAAATCTTCAACCCCCGTCTCCTATCATAACATGATTTAATACTAAATGTTCGCCCATAAATCTCTTTGAATCACCATAATCACAAACTAGATCACAGTGTGACTTCCTTCTCAACTCATCATCCACAACATTCCCCTTTGTAGGTGTATACAAAATAATTATGTAATAATCTTATAAGAACACAATCCATTGAAGATTATGTGGGTTCATTTTATGCTGGGAGAAAACATACCTAAATCTTTTATGATCGATGAAGACCAAAAAACACTCATCGATGGGGTAATGTCTCCAGAACCTCAAGGGAAACCATATTGATACCGACTAAAAATTGTGTGTGACATAGTTACAATAATAGTGATGTAACTAAAATGAATCATAATAAATGAATGATCCATTCTGTATAAGAACACATCCTAATCTAAGGGATTAAGCAATACATAAAACCCGAAATTTGTGCCCTTCTTTTAAAAAATATTGTACTCGAGCACGGACCAACTTCTTCTTCTTATATGAAAAATCTCCTTGAAACTAACGAGTCCACATGAATACTTGATCCTTTCTGGTCATTATTTTCATAAGAGTCAGAACCTACGGGAAATTATCTATGAACCCCCTATAATATCCTGCATGACCAAGGAAACATCACACATCCACTACTGACTTTGTGACTCAGAAGACAAAACACATTCTATCATTGATGAATCCTCATATAAACCCCACTGGTATACAACATTTTCCGGGAAATGGACTTATTGTTCCCAAAAATAATATTTTTTTTACATCTAAAACAAATTCTCATAGTGTGCAACTCACAAAACGACACATTGTTTCATTTCCTACTACTCCTCGGATGTAGAGTAAACAAGGATTCTATTTATTTGAACCACTAAAAATTAATAATGCAATGAATCATTCATCATCCCCATAAACCAAACATCTTAACCCTTTACACCAAAAATAACTTCACAATAATCATTTTATTCCATTGACAATAATGTGAAACAGAATTCAAGATATCCTCATTCATTACAAGATACTAATGATATCCTACCAAAAAATTGATCTTCAAGAACCATATTAAATCCTTAATTTGATGGAATAAATCATAAATTAATGGAATAGGATAGTGCTTCATCACTGGAATTTGGTTCAACCAATTATTATCAATTCAAACCCTCAATTTCCCACCACACATCATAACAATCAAATGGGTGCACCATCTGAGGAAACAATCAAATAAGAAAAACTTCAAATAAATAGACATTAGATCTGTATATTAATATCTAAATAATAATAAGGTTCCATCATATATGGATACATCAAGATAAGAGACACCCCTTGTGGTAGTCCAATCCCGAACTCAATCTATTATCAGGGGTAATGTTACAACTTCCTCTAGAAAGACATTCGGGTTCACATCTATGACCCTGGGAAACATCGAATGAAAAAAATGTATTGTCCTTTGTATATTCCCAGCCATCATGTATTAAAATGGAATCACACACATCTTTCCCAAATGAGGGTCATGCTCTCCAAAAAAACTACTGGATCTCCATCGACATCGAAGAACACGACCTGCCTCTTGAGTCAATCCATCATTTCCTACACTAAAAAATAACCAATAGATGCTGAGGATGATGTCAATCAATTTAATCCATAAATATATAAAATCTCCCAAATAATGGTTTTTCCTTAGCATTAGCTCATAGACTCTACATATGTCAAACAGGTCATCTCGAACTCTAACTAGCGTATTCAATTTGATGGGAAGCGGAGGAATCTCTAGATAATGACACAATGTAAAGACATTGTCATGTGATTTGAAGGGGTGTGTTGTTCCTAGATTAAACAAGGCATTCAGACATGTATAAAATAAGAAAATAGTACCTCAATCAACATCTAGCACACCTAGCACTGAAAATAATAAATAATGAAGCCGACCATGAAATACCAAACAACCTCTATGACCATTCTAAAGACCACCTTAATGGTCATGGACTACTCTATATGGATGGGTAGCATCCTGGATAAGTCTTCTACCTACCCAATCAACTCAATATATATCTAAAAATGTAGCAAACTACTATTTCATCCTCTACATGATGTAATTCAAAAGATAGGAATAAAATAGAACAAATGTCACACACTAAATCTTTATAAAGGTATAACACATTTGTTTCTAATGACCTCATCCTCCACAAGAAAAACATGTGTTTGATCCCTTGTCATAGGCTTGAGATCTGAATACCCTAGAGAAATCATACATTGATGGTTGGGACCTACCCCTGATGACTCCCCTCTCATAACCATCCCATTTCATCTAAAATATTCTTGATGACCTATTCTATAGACAACACCTCTCGATACATCTTCAACATAATTGGGGTGACTTGGTGTTGGATTTGAGGATGAAAAGCCTCCTTGAAATATCAAACCCTGCTCTCCTCATCTGACAACATGTCCAAATCATATCGTAGAAGTATCCTAAAACTGATCCCAAATTCTCACCCTCTAGAGATCCCCTATCAAAGGATAAAGAGATTCTAGAAACTAGATACCATCATGGTCGAAGAATGAATCATTTCTCTAAACTAGTATCAGAACTACTCCCATTAGACTGTCGACTCATCACAATCTCTGTAGAGCAAGAACCAACACTGCCTCACTACCCCATGTAGCATCATCATACCCAACAATACCCAATGATCCTTTCAATAATAGATCATACTAAAGTTCATCTCAACTTCCTATATCCATTCATTGGTGACTGCAAATGAAACAAATTCGTGATGTCGGTGTAGAGTCTATCACTGAAACCATCAGATTATATTTTTCCATGTTTTTTTATCATCCACTGTTAATCTATGGCGGCCTACTGGTGAATCCTGCTAATCATATTCTACGAGGACCTAATGAGGACATATACCTAGATCCATATCTATAAATGAAAAAAAAAATTGGAGTTCCTAATCCTGTAATATGGAATAAATTTACATTATTTAATTTTTATTTAATTTTAGGATAACATATCCCATTGGCTACCCATTGAAACTAAGGTGAAAGAAAGAATGATGCATGATCCATTCTCAGTTCTCAACCCTACAACCAATATCACCCCATTTAGTACCCACTATATGATTTAAGGTCTATGTATCAAATCACATGGGGACCTAAATTCCAATTTCCAATCCATTATCTAATTTTTATAACACATGCAAAACTTATTTAACCTCATTCCCATACCATCCCATGAAACCTGGCCTATTCCTCTCTTGAAAATCCATTATATCCCTCATCCAAATCTCAAATACAACTTGTTCTTGAGTCCCCCATAACTTGTAACCCACTTGGGCTAGTAAAGGGGTAAGAGATAAAGTGACACCCAAGTCCCAACTTTAGTATGCTTTGTGTTGGAGACTAGTATCAAGGGTATTGTAAACACACAGATGAGAGCCATTACCCTCTTATATAACTCATGTGAAAGAAATAGATAAGACAGACACCATCCAACTCTTTATCGGATTATAAAATAATACCAAACCCAAGTTGACATATTTAATGACACAAAATAACTACTACAACTTGAATGAAAAAATTCATGTACCTAATGAAAGGAAAAGATGACAGCGACCACAAATCCCAAAAAACATTTTCAAAACCCCATGATAGTAGTAAAAATATTGATATACATATTTCATTAAGGGAACAAAAAACATTGAATATATATATAGGATGACTATAATAGTATACATAGTAGGATCCTCCCTAGACCCTCTTGTGGAAATGATAATGAAAGAACACTAATGTACAATGAATCAAAAAGTAAAACAAACTCATCAACTAAACAAAAATACTATGTTCTGAAACTCACCAGGGATACATTCAACAGGTATCTTACACAATGATATATAATATAATAATTAATATTAATGGTACCCCAATACCACTTCCCCGATAGTTTGATTCATTTCCCCAATGTCACACATCATGAGAATCACTCTCCAAAATGGTATCCCACAAATACCTGGGTGAACTACCACAACATGCACCTCACGCCACACACCACCACGTCCATATGAACAAAAGTATCTAGGTCATTTTTGGGAGCCATAATAGATCATATAACATGTATCAAACATTGAGTATTATACTTCAATCCATCACATCCTATACACTAAATAAGGAACCCCGATCTATCAAAACTTATACATGTTATCCATATAGTCTTCCATAGGGTAAAATAACGACAAACCAATACAGATCTATAATAATGTATATAAGAAAAACCAATCATTTTAAATACCATCACATGTAACTACCATGTGATTAGAGCGACGTCAAAGGGGGTATCCTCCAACAAGAACGTTATGGAAAACACCCCCAAGGATAATAATGTTTGGGTTGTCAGTTCCCCTACCCAAAAGAGAGGAGTTTCATATAGAAACATAAAAGGTACATGATATAGTATAGATCAAAACCAAACTATGGGAAAAACCTCTTCTTAGACATCGATACATATTACATATCTCGAACTCTAGAATTCCACTGAAAATAATAGATATCCAAAAACCACCCCACCATTTAAATAGATTCATCAATTTATTTTAATCTTTTTTATTAGGATCAAATTTCATTAATTCATTATTTACCAATTAATTTACCATTGAAAATATACAGATTACATTTCATTTTCAACAAAATAACATTCCATTCCATCCTAGGGAAATAAATTTCACTCTCATTTTACACATATATGAACATTTACTCAAGAATGTTATGTTACCAATATCATCTTGTGATTTTCCATGCCACACTTTTATATTATTAATAACTACAACATTTATAGTCAAACATATTAACCTAGTTGGACATATTCCTCATTGTTAATTGACATCCATTTATATTACCCGAATAACTAAAAAACTGGATTAAAAGTGATGAATTATTTTATAATGTTGAATTATATATCAATTAGACCAAATATTGATGATGATATAAAATTAAAATGTGGGTCCATAATTATATTGAACTCTAAATCATTAATTAATATTTTTATCTAATGATATATCTTGTATGTTTTATGGGTGGTTACCCTAAGAACACTATGTTATATTGTCATAGTGGTTATCATTTACTTATTTATTTGATATAATGATTTGTATCAGGCTTATAGGTTTATGATTATGAATCAAACTCCATTATGCAACCTTGATATGTCTATGGAATCATATGTATAACATTCATAATGATATGTTATTATTATTACAAAACTATGTCTCATATCAATCCACTTTCTTATTTTGTTCAATATTAGAAGATAAATGTAATATAAGGGCATGTTTTGGAGTGTTTAAATAATGTTGTCATACCCATGTTTCATGTAATTGGGTTTTGTATCTAGTTAAAAAAATATATTAGAACTCATGATATTTTGGTATTATATTAAGAGTATATTTATATAATCAATCATTATGATATGTGCGTAAAAATATGGTTTTCATTATGCTTTCTTCAACCAATTTAATTTATTTTCATCATTAGAATTGAATAATCCATCTTTTTTCTTATTATAATATTACAATTCAACGAAATCATCAATAATGTTGATTAAATGACAATTTAGAATACCTTAATTTAATTTTATAGTTCATATATAAAAATATCCATACAGTTTCAAACATAGATACAAGTGTAAATGATTTATTAGTGTCAATTCCATTAATATGGGAATAATCATTTCACACTAGATGTGAATTATTCCAGATCACTATACTATATTCATTGAGATTCTTTTGGATAGATCATGATTTGGAATAAATTATTGTATTCCAAACACCAAAAAATTCACATGTCGTATTTTAATGTACTTATTTAAGAACCCCTTTAATTTTTGTACCCAAAATTCATCTTTAGTATCATCCTCAAATGATTTTGGGTCCACTTCAGACAACAATAAGGGTTGTTCTTGTGAATGTATCCTTCAAGATTCAACTAGAGAATTCCCATCATCATTGATGTTATTATCATTGATTTCTTTTATACAGGATCGTATGTTTATAATTATTATCCCTAATAACATTTCCAAATCCTCATATCTATCATCATAACTCATTCCATACCTTTGATATCTCACTAACCAAGATAAATTCACATGTCACCTCTCCTAAAAACCGGGTTCCTTTCTTATTAATTCTTCTTATCAATTGTAGGAATATCTTTACCATATGTAATGAAAACATCATTGATTTCATCAATTTTACCAATCTATTTTTCATATATCCAATATGACTAGTATTTTTTAAATATTTAATAAATAGTACTTATTATCCCCATCCATCAAATAGTATACCCATTTATTTTATAAGAACAAATAACATACATCAAAACACAGATAATTTATTAAGTATGGGATTCCGTCAATACAAATTATGTAAGGGGATTTACATTTTTTTAATATAAAAATTCTTTATTAGTTATATAGACAACTATTATAATTACTTAATTCTAAAACTTCTTAATAGATGCTTTTCAATAAACATGGTGTTCTCTATATATTTTATTTTCCTATTTATCCTCTCAAAAACTTTATTTTATTGTGGTGTTCACATAGTTGAAACATAGTGTTGAATAAAATGTTTATATATATATATTTCCTTTTAACTAATTGTGTGTTTTTTCCATTCATAGTGAATAAAATTTTAATTTTTTTCCCAATAATTATTTGAAATTTTCTGAGATATTGAGTAATACACTTTTATGCCTTTGTGTTGTGAGAAATATCTATTAACCAAATCATTAATCTAAAATAATCAACAAAAAACATAATACCTTAATCTATAAAAATATTTAAGAGTGATTTGTTGATAAAAATACACATGGACATGATCTTAAAATTGTTATATTAATGTCTTTTATATTATTTTTCCCATATAAAAAAATTAAATGTATGATTAGTTTCACTTTTGAGTGTGAGAAAATCATTTTATCTATCAGTCTTCGCTATATTTTGCATGTGTTTTGGGAAAAAATTCCAATGTAACATGGTCATATCTTACTTACATATACCTTAGATATATTGAACTAATTATATTCACTAAAGAGTAATTAATACCAATAATTATTCTTCCTTGTAGAATAAATAATTAAATTATATATTTAATGATTCATCCCTTTTATCTATATTCTATAGCATTTCACGAATCACATAAAATAATCACACATAGTAGGATATGCCTACATCACTCTACTATGAATACATTCATTTTCTATTATCATTTTCTCTATCCTTGTATGTTATAGGTAAAAACATTGTCAGTTCATCATCATCACAAGCTAGGAGAACTCCACCTTGTTCTCATTTGATGTTAAACATAATATTTTCATTTCATTTCTTTTGAACGATACATATTATGTATTGAACCCCTAGAATTTATTTTTGTTACTCTTGAGAAACTTTTAGTGATATTTTCCTCCTCATTTCTTATATTCTTCATCAATTGTAGTGTAGAAACTACTCTTGATGATTGATACACTTACATATATCCAAGATAAACACATTCCACTATATATTTCAATTATGAGAATCTATTTTCATTTTTCATTATGTTCCTTGAGTTTTTACCAGCTTATTTACACTATTTGAGTCACCTAACCCACTTAATGTTGTACCATTAATGAAAAATAAGCATTTTTTTAAATCCTTCATGTCAAATGAAATAACCAATAAACTATTCAAAAACTGACTGAAAAAATATTTCTTATTTTTTTGGTTTTTGATCCTTATATGTCATATTTCTAATAGATAATCTATATTAAATTTAACCAGATTTCCCATAAAAACACCTAATGTTTACATTCATCTTTTAATAATTATTTACCTGACTTAATGTTTTTCGACCTTCTCTAAAATCCAATTTCCATCAATGAGTATATTCTAGAGGTATAGTGTCAGTAATAGATATCCCCTCATTATGATCATGATCTATAAATTTTTTTCCCTTTTTCAGGGTGAAGAACATTTTTATGGTAATACATTGTTGAGTAGTCACATAAGGGTATTATTATCTCTATATGTGGTTAGTGAGTTTGAGTAACCTCATACCATGTAGGGTGAATAGACAATTTATTTATTCTCATGATTTTTTTTCGCCAAAATAAGAATTTTTCATTATGTTACTCAACTATTTTAACTCTTCCATTCACTATGTCAGAAACTCCATCTATTATTTAAGAAATTAGCTATACATTTTTCTTGGGCACCACTTCTTTTTCAAGGTTTCATGAAATTAAAAAAAATACATTTTATATCTATGTTTTCATTTTTTACAATTATTCCACCTATTGTTTTATTCATTTATTTTATTCTTTCACATATTCATTGGCCATATTCATTTCATCAGTGCATTATTCATGTGCTTTAGGAACTATCTCATTTTAAACCTGAAATAAGACTCAAACTTAACGTTAATTAATCTCATCGTCATTCTCATTATCTTGATTTCAATCTATAATAGATGATACTGAACCATCATTAAGGTCCCTATAAATATAAACCCCCTTTTTTATAAATCTTATGACAATTCATCTTCAATGATAACATAATTTTCACCTTGAAAAAAAAGTTACTATATTTTTTTATTTATTTTTACACCATTGGATGGATTTTTTATATACTCTTCGTACTATATACCATGAATATTATTAAATAAATTAGATGTGATATTTATGATTTTATATCATCAGATGAATGAATTTGGATTATTTCACTGGTAGTAATAGGGGACTTCACGTTTGTTTTTTCATTTTAATATCATTTTTTGACAGAAATTTTCTTCACTGATTTTAATAGTCTAACATTTGATGTCAGTTTTTAGAAAATTATGTTGAACTAAATATTTCATTAGTTATTCATAAAACCACCCTTAAAAGTATAATCATTAACATTCAATGTTATTTTTTACAAAAAAAACAATATTTAATCTACATTCTGTCACGACCCGTCCTCGGGGCCCGTGCCGTGACTACTCCAAGCCCGCCTTCCATAGGCCATGGGCTGGCGACTAGCACCAAAGGCGTAAATCCCAATATTTGGGAAAACATTTCCTTTATAAAAGTAAAAAAAACACCACATACTACAAGTGGAATTAAAACACTATGTACAAAATAAAGTGCTGAAACGTAAATGGGCCAGAATACAAACCCAAATGAAAGTACAACTACAACTGAAAAAACGTACAATAGCTGGAAGAATGAAAGCGGCTCCTAGGTCGTCCTCCTAGGATCCTACCTGAAGGGTAGGTATAGATAGCCTTCACAACTCTCTTGCCCGTCAACCTCCTCCGTGTGTTGTCTCGTCGTGAAGTCCACCTCTGAATACTGACTTTTCGTGTGGTCCATCTCAGGGTACTGACTCGTCGTGTGGTCCACCTCTGGGTACCGTCCAGTCATCGAACACTTGACCACCGTCAGCACTACCTGTCGTCTGCAACCAACACAACGAGGTGTGGGCATAGCCCGTGCAGGGGTGAATATAACGATACTCAGGAGGGTCCCCGAGACCCTCAAGGTCTCACTAAATCTAACAAGGATAACCACAATGCAGAATCACAACAGAAAACCCTTACTTAGGTATAAGCCCATACTTATACCTAAGTTGTCAAGTAACCCATCTCAATCATGAGGAAACAAAAAGATTATGAAATCAAAGGATAACCACTACCCAGGTATATACCCATACATATACTTATGTTATAAAGTGACCCATCTCAATCATGAGGTAAACATAAAGATCAAAGATTCAGCTCAAACCCGGATTTTCATTATCGAAACCGCAACTGCTGAAGAGCCCCGTCTCTGGAGTGTACAGTAGTCCTGTCATGACTCCAAGGTACTGCTCAGTAACCTAAGACTGCTGAGGTACTCCTCCTGTCGAGTACCACGTTTCAGCCACCCAAACACAGTAGTGCTTCATGCCGAGGTATGCCACCCAAACATAGTAGTTCACACCCCCTAATAGCCTGCAGAGGTACTCTCCGGATGAGTACCGCGGGTCTTCACTGTCACACAGGTAGTAATTCGTCCACCATGGTTCTGCACCCATACAATGTAGTGCTCCTTCCACTCGGCTAGTCGACTCACTCCAAGTCGAATCGGTCAAGCAGTCGTCAGGTCTCAGCCGGATATACGGTCTCCGAACTCTGTACGCTCGTTTCCGGGAGGGTCTGCTCCACGAGCTACAGGTCGATACTTCATGTATCTCAAAGTCCCATGAAAAATTATCTCAAAGGGACACCTCATCATTGGGGTCTCAACGCAACAGACGGCGCGTCAATCGGACGCCCGATCTGTATGTTATTAGCTTTTTCATCCCAGGGGCCCGGTTCGTTTCGTGTACGAACCAACTAGCCCACATCCCAACTGTACCTCGAACTCTCATAGGTTATTCTCATAGGTACTGTTTCTCAACGTGATCTCCAACTCCGCATACGGTTCATCAAACGGACATCCGGTCTGAAAGTTATCAGATTTTCCGTTGCAAGGGCCTGGTTGGATTTCAGGTACAATCCAACCTGACCACTATCCAACTGCAACCAAAACTCAGGCGAAGTAATCCAAAAGTTCCATCTCAACAACAGAAATCCAACAAAGTTGATGGTACGTCAATCGGACATCCGGAGGTCAAGATATAAGTGTTTCCGCTCCGAGGGCCCGATTGGTTTCGGGTTTGAACCAACCCGGCTGTACCCAAAGTTCTCCTAAACCTTGAGTGTAATATACCGAAATGACAGTCTCGATCCAAGCATCGCATCGCAGCTGACGGTGCGTCGATCGGAGGTCTGTGGTCCATGTTATGGGCGTTCGAACAGAAACAATCCGAAATGGGGGTCTGGGTCTGGCCTGGCCCGACCCAACCCCCCCCCCCCCCGGGATGGCCCGGAACGGGTCGAACCAACCTGGGTCCTGGTCCGGCCCATCAAGGCGTGGCCCGGCCATGCTGGCGCGGCCCAACCCGGCCACCGCGGCCTGGCCCAGCCGGCGCCGTCCGGGCCGATCGGCGCGTCCCGGCCGCCTGGCCGGCCGTGGCTCGGCCCGTGTGGCCGGGCGGAAGCCGCGAAGCGGGGGAGTACGTGTCCCCCACGCCGTTGATTGAAGCCGTTGGAAGTTTTCACCGCCGCCGTTCCTCCGGGATCCCGCGTGGCGCACCGCCGCGACAAGCCACGATAGATTGTTTCCTCCGGCGGCGCGCTAGGGCACCACCGCCTCCTGGCGGACGGACGGCTCCGGCTGCCACCCACGATCGCTGGCGGCGCCATTCCGGCGACCCACACCTCTAGGGTTTCCGCAGACCACCATAGTTGCACCGGTGGTCCATTTTCAAATCCATCTGTGCCGGCATTCATCTCAGGTCTCGAACTTTACTGCGGAATCATCAAACCGCCTCTGCGGCCCGTTCCATCATCGCCCGACGATCCACCGTCAATTAAACGATCTACGAAGCCTTTTGAATTGTCGCAACGGTGTCGCACGATGGTGCCGCGCTTCTTCTCTCATTCCTCAATTGTTTCTGTGCGGTGTCATTATACTGTTTTTCCTTTACTCGGGCCGCAACAAGGACAACCATCAAAAGGGGAGGAGGGTCGACCATGTTCGTGCGGTCTGACCTCCTACCGTTATTTCGATAACAGGCAGCTCAAACGACTATCAACAATTAAATCAAGGCCGAGGATATAACCCACATATATTAAATAGAACCAAAACCACCCACCTCGTGATGTGATCCCTCGATGGATCTGCGGAGAGGTAGCATTGTTCGTTGACGTCAGAAGGTGACGTTGTCGTTTGCGATTTTCCAATGGCGGTGTCTCCTCCTTTGATGGAGACCGAGAAGCATTCTTCATTGAAGGTCTTGTAAGGCCTGACGTCGCCCAAGTGTACTAAAAGATGTGACGTATCCCCTCTCGTCGCAGACAAAGAAGAAATGGGTAATTCACCGCTCTTTGGTGTTGGCGTTCTATGTCGGAGAGTTGCGTTCTTCGTGTTCTTCAAGAAGGAAGATGTTCATCAAATCATATAGTTTTCTATCAAATCCTCCCCACACAACAACCAACTCTCTCAAATAAAATAAGACTTATCATATTTTATTACATCAAGACAAGCATTTTAAATTTTAAAAATCAAACACTTATCTCACTTAATTAATTAAGTGAGTTGGCATGATTAAAAAAGAGATAGGGGGAGGTGAGTGGTCTCACATTAAAGGGGGGGGGGGTTAAACATGTTAAGAAGAGTTACCAATTAATGATAGGAGAGGTTTAAGGGAGTTTAGGGAAGATGAAAGGGGTGGGGATCCTGTGGGCCCCACCTCACCTTTAATCATCTCATGGGAAGTTTGGTGGTTACCCCAACATCCACTCAATGGATAAACCACTTAAAAGAAATAAAAATTGTAACTCTATTTTTATTTTTTCTTCCACAAATTTTTAACAACTCCTCCCTTGAAAACGCAACTCCAAAAATGATCTTCTTATGTAATTACCGGCGTTGCAATTCCATCTGTGCCCTCGAAATTCGATTCCGAGCACCGGTTCAAAAGTTAGTGAAACCCGCTCGTTCGTTCACTGAACGTACATGAGCTAAAAATCGGAAATTAATTCCTGGCACACCGGGCCTCAAATTCAGGCACCGTCAGAAACTGCGTTCTCGTAAAATTACAAAAAAATTAAGAAAAAAATTTACCTTGAATTTTCAGGGTCTTTACATTACTCCCACCTCAGGGCTTTAAGTACCCGTAATGTTTTAACACAAACTTGGGATACAAAAGCGGTACTGAGCAGGCATCTGAGCCTCCCGCTCGCATGTTCTCACCTAGAGGTTCCTGTGCTGCCTACGAAAATAGACAAGAGGAACCGACCATCCTCGTAGGACCCACCCCTATCGATCCTCAACCTCTACTGGAACCCCGAAAAATTCACCCCATCGCCAACGTCAAACTCCCCATGGTCGATGATATGCGTCGGGTCAAGCAAGTATCTCCCTATTTGAGATACGTGGATGTCATCGTGCATCTGGTGCAACTGAGGTGGATGGGTCAAGTAGTAAACCACCTCGCCTACCCAGCTGAGGACCTAGAAAGGTCCATTGAACCTCGGAGATAACATGTCTCCTTTGCCACATCTCCGTAAACCTCATCGAGGTGAGTCCCATATAAAGACGTGATCGTCATCCTCGAACTCTAGAGGTCTCCAATTCATGTTAGAACTGAAACTCAATACGACTTCTTCCACGAGGGTAAGGTTCACCGACTCAAGAGTGATCGGTCGAACCCTCATGTGCATGAGTTTATCCTGTGTTTCCTGGGATTTCTTTTATTCGACCAAGGAAAACCCATCCCGACGTCGTAGTTAAACCACAACCTTTTTTCCTAATACCATGAATTTGTGTATGAAATGTGATTTCCCAGTCCATACTCAAACCAACGTCGTAAGGCCTCGATGCGGCCACTAAGATATCCCAACTGAAACTCTCTCCTCGAGGGTCTGACCACACCATCGGTGTATGTGTGATTATCGAGTCTTCTCCCAAGGTATCTCCATACGTGAGGGTCAAGCCTATGGCTTACTGGAAACTCTAGGCCTGAGACAAGATTCGTGGAAGGAAGGAATTATTCATATCAACGTCTGTTACTACGGCATCTAGTAGTGGACACAGACTGTCCCTTGAATCATTTTTAGAGCTATTTGGTCACACTCCTTGACCGCATGCAGCTGCTCTCTTCCTCCACCCTCCAGCTCCCTGAGCCTGGCGGGGACAACTAAGGTGGGTGGTTGTAGCATGTTAAAATGTACACCACCTCATGCTGCTCTCCTATATTTGCCTCCACGCCTGCTGATTTTCAGACTCATATCTCCTTAAAGCTTCCTCTTCTTGAAACATTTAACACGCCCGAGTCTCTATGACTGGTTCCAGTTTCCTGTTTCTACTGCACTGTGTAGTATTCATCTGCTCCTGGATGATCTGCACCTTCTTTGCCTACAATCTGAAAGAGATGCTAAAATTTCTCCTTTGCCGTAAAGAGAAACTCGGTCTCATCCCCTGGATGAACCATGCCCATTGCCTAATATAGTCAATCCTGACATGAATGATGCATTCATGCCATGGATGACGTCGTAAGCCCTCGACGTTACTACCAAGAGATCCAACTATCACTATCTTATGCAAGGGTCGAGTCACACTGCCAGCATCCGTGTGAGGTCACTGGGTCTCCTCCAGTAGATATCTTGAAAGTGAGGGTAAAGTAAATATTTTTTAATCGGGACCACTCATTATCAACCAAACAAAAGGACAGGAAAGCAAACATCACAAAGATAAGTGTTGTTTATTATTGAAGCTCATAGTACAAAGACATAAACAAAACAACAACATAGAACTAGAAGTACAAGGGATGTATCCACTAGTTCCACTCTTGTCCACCCACTCCCAGAGCTCTACTGCCTTGTCCACTTCTCGGCTATTGCTTAAGCACCTTCCACTGCTTCTGTCTCGATGGTTCCTCCAACACCTGCAGATCGACTGTGCGAGGAGTCAGACAGTCACATGCCATGTGACCCTTCCTGCCGCAGGAGAAACACTATCCGTTTCTAGCACACCTGGCCCGGACTCCACCCCGGGTGCCCCCACTACTTATCCTATAACCCGAGGTCGCCCACCTACTGGTCTGGTCCTCTTGGACCTATGTATCATCTGTCTACTGCCCACAGATGACTCGACTACTGATCGAAAATCCTGTGGCAAAGGCAGTAGCTCCTGTACATGCTCGTGGTGTAGAGCTACTGGCACAAACTCCACCCTGAAGAAGGTCTTGAAGTCTTCCCATGTGAAGGTTATCTAATCGAAAAACTGGAACAAGTGGCTCCACCACTTGTCTGCTACTGCCTGAAGGAGGCTGGCAGCAAAGATCACCATGAAGTCTGCAGGCATCCCCACTATCCTAAAGACTCTCACCACATCCTCCATCCAATCCTTAGCCGCCTACGGGTCTATCTCTCCCCGGAACCTGGGTGGCCTCTGGCGCTGGAACTCGTGCAGCGCGCTCATGTGGCGTGTATCGCCTACTACTGGGGCTAGTGGCATCGATGGCCCATCATATGGTAGTACCGCTGGTGCCTCAACTGCAATAGGGCCCTGTACCGAAGCCTCGTCGCTCGACATGCTATCAGTACGTACATCCCTCTGAGATCTAGCTGGTCGTCCATGGAAAGGCATCCTAAAAGAAACAACGTGACATGGTCAAACGATTATACCTGGTGAGCTGAACTGGTTTGAGTTAACTTTTAAAATCTTCTGGAAACAGACACACAACCAGTCTTTTCGTGCACAAAGTAGGAAATCAGTTGTCAGGGTCCTGGTGTTTGGATACGTCGGCCGACCGCACCAACACGGGACTCCCTGAACTGAAGACCACACTCGGTACCCTTAACACTATTTCATCACAGAAAGAAAATATCAGAGTTATAAGTTCTACGGTAGAACCGACTCCTCTGATACCAATTTGTCACAACCCGTCCTCAGGGCTCGTTCCGTCACTACATCATGCCCGCCTTCCATATGCCAGGGGATGGCGACTAGCACCAAAGGCGTAAATCCCGATATCTGGGAAGACATTGCCTTTATAAATGTAAGCAAAACACCACGGAGTACAAGAGGAAGTAAAACACTAAGTACAAAAGAAAGTGATGAAAAGTAAATGGGCCAAAATACAAACCCAACTGAATGTATAGCTACAACTGAAAAATAGTACAACAACTGGAAGAACGAAAGCGGCTCCTGGGTCGTCCTCCTCGGATACTACCTGAAGGGTAGGTACAGATAGCCTTCACAATGCTCTTTCACGTCAACCTCCTCCGTGTGTCGTCTCGTCATTATTTCCACCTCCGGATACTGACTCGTCATGTAGTCCACCTCATGGTACTGACTCGTCGTGTTGTCCACCTCTGGGTACCGTCCAGTCCTCGAACACTTGACCTCCGTCAGCATTGCCCGTCATCTGCAACCAACACAACGAGGTGCGGGCATAGCCCGTGCAGGGGTGAGTATAACGATACTCAGTAGGGACCCTGAGACCCTCAAGGTCTCCCTAAATCCAACAAGGATAACCACAAAGCATAATCACAACAGATAACCCTTACTTAGTTATAAGCCCATACTTATACCTATGTTATCAAGTAACCCATCTCAATCATGAGGAAACATAAAGATTATGAAATCAACGGATAACCACTACCTAGGTATATGCCCATACATATACCTAAGTTATCAATTGACCCATCTCAATCATGAGGTAAACATAAAGATCAAAGATTCAGCTCAAACCAGGATTTTCATTATCGAAACTGTAACTACTAAAGACCCCTGTCTCTGGAGTGTACAGTGGTTCTGTCACAACTCTGAGGTACTGCTCACTAACCTAAGACTACTGAGGTACTCATCCTGTTGAGTACCAAGGGTCATCCAACCAAACATAGTAGTTCTTCCCGCCGGGGTATGCCACCCAAACACAGTAGTGCACACCCCCTAATAGCCTGCAGAGGTACTCTCCGGACGAGTACCCCGGGTGTGCAATGTCACACATGTAGTGCTCCATCTGCCATGGGTCTGCACACAAACAAAGTAGTGCTCCGTCCACTGGGCTAGTCGGCTCACTCCAAGTCGAGTCGGTCAAGAAGTCGTCAGGTCTTATCCGGCTACACGGTCTCCATACTCCATACGCTCGTCTCCGGGATGGTCCGCTCCAGGAGCTACAAGTCGATAATCCATGTATCTCAAAGTCCCATGAATAAGTATCTCAATTTACCACCTCGTCATAGGGGTATCAACGCAACGGACGGAGCGTCAATCGAACGCCCTATCTGTGAGTTATTAGCCTTTTTGTCCCAGGGGCCCGGTTGGTTTCGTGTACGATCCAACCCGGACGTATCTCAAATGTACCCCAAACTCTAATAGGGTATTCTCATAGGGACTGTTTCTCAACGTGATCACCAACGTCGCTGACGGTTCGTCAAACGGATGTCAGGTCTGAAAGTTATCATCTTTTCCGTTCCAGGGGCCCGGTTGAATTTCGGGTACAATCCAACCCAGCCACTATCCAACTGCAACCAAAACTCAGGCTAAGTAAGCGAAAATTTCCATCTCAACAAGAGGAATCCAACAATGTCGACGACACATCAATCAGACATCCGTAGCTCAAGATATAAGCATTTCGGCTGCAAGGGGCCGGTTGGTTTTTTGGTTCG
The DNA here is from genome assembly GCA_963277665.1 of Viscum album. Classification (NCBI taxonomy): domain Eukaryota; kingdom Viridiplantae; phylum Streptophyta; class Magnoliopsida; order Santalales; family Viscaceae; genus Viscum; species Viscum album. The sequence goes on from OY728126.1 coordinate 957,916,155, forward strand.
AACCAACCCGGTCATACCCAAAGTTCTCCGAAACCTTGACTGTAATATATCGAAATGACCATCTCGATCCAAGAATCACATCGCAACTAACAGTGAGTCGATCAGAGGTATGTGGCCAAGTTATGGGCGTTCAAACGGGAACAATCCGAAATGCGGGGTCTGGGTCCGGCCCGGCCCGGCCCAACCCCCCCCCCCCCCCCCCCCAGGCCCGCCCGAAACGGGTCGACCCGACCCCTGTCCGGGTCTGTCCCATCAGGGCACGACCCTGCCAGGCCGGCGCGGTCCGGCCCGACCGGCGCGGCCAGCGTGGCCGGGCGGAAGCCGCGGAGCGGCGGGGTGCACGGCCCCCTCGTCGTTGATTGAAGCTCGCATCAGTTTGTGCCGCCGCCGTTCCTCTGGGATCTCGTGCGGCTGCGGGATCCCCCGTGGTGCACCTCCACGGCAAGTCGCGACGGTTTTTCTCCACCGGCGGTGCGCTAGGCCACCGCCCCTGGTCGCCGGCGGTGCCGCGCTGACGACCCACACCTATAGGGTTTCCTCGGACCACCGGAGTTGCTCTGGTGGTCCATTTTCAAATCCGCATGTGCCAACGTTCATCTCGGGTCTGGAAATTTACTACTGAATCATCATACCGCCTCTGCGGCCCGTTCCATCATCGCCCGAAGATCCTCCGTCAATTAAACGATCTAAGGAGCCTTTTGAATTGTCGCAACGGTGCTGCGCGATGGCACCACGCTTCATTGCTCATTCCTCAATTGTTTCTGCGTGGTGCCGTTGTACCGTGCCACCTTTAATTGTGCCACAACAAGGACAACCATCAAAGGGGGAGGAGGGTGGACCATGTTTGTGTGGTCCGACCTCCTCCCGTTATTTCGATAACAGGAGGCTCAAACGACTATCAAAAATTAAATCATGGACAAGGATATATCCCACATAGATTAAATTGAACCAAAACCCCCTACCTCGTGATGTGATTCCTCGATTGATCTGCATATAGGTAGCATCGTTCTTTGACGTCGGAAGGTGACTTCGTCGTTTGCGATTTTCCCACGGCGGTTTCTCCTCCTTTGATGGAGACTGGGAAGCGTTCTTCGTCGAAGGTTTTGGAAGGCCTGACATCGCCCAAGTGTACTCAAAGATGTGGCGTATCCCCTCTTGTCACAGTGAAATAAGAAAGGGGTACGTCTCCGCTCTTTGGTGTCGGTGTTCTACGTCGGAGAGTTGCGTTCTTCGCGTTCTTCAAGAATGAAGAATTTCTTCAAAGCTTAGAGTTTTCTCTCAAATCCTCCTCACACAACAACCAACACTCTCAAATAAAATAAGACTTATCTTATTTTATTACATCAACCAAGCATTTTAAATTTTAAAAATCAAGAACTTAACTCACTTGATTAATTAAGTGAGTTGGCATGATTAATGAAGAGAGAGGGGGAGGGGAGTGGTCTCACTTTAAAGGGGGGTTAAACATCTTAAGAAGAGTTACCAATTAATGAGATGAGAGGTTTAAGGGAGTTTAGGGATGATGAAAGGGGTGGGGTTCATGTGGGCCCCACCTCACCTTTAATCCTCTCATGGGAAGTTGGGTGGTTACCCCAACTTCATCTCAATGGATAAACCACTTAAAAGAAATAAAAATTGTAACTCAATTTTTTTTATATTCCACAAATTTTTAACAACTCCTCCCATTAAAATGAAACTCCGAAAAAGATCTTCTTAAGAAATTACTGGTGCTGCGAATCCATCGGTGCCCTCAGAATTCGATTTCGTGCACCGGTTCAAAAGATAGAGAAACCCACTCATTTGTTCACTGAACGTACCCAAGCTAATCTTCAGAAATTAATTCCGGGCACACCGGGCCTCGGAATCAGGCGCCGTCAGAAACTGCGTTCTTTTAAAATTCCAAAGAAATTATGAAAAAAATTTACCTTGAAATTTTCGGGTCTTTAAACATTCAACATTTCTTATTATGATAACTTTCTAGAAAAGGTCATGTATTTTTTAATAAAATTGATATATACTACTCAGTTTAATGAAAACAGATGAAACAGAAAATAATTTATAAAAAACAAATTAAAAAATCAATCATTAAACAAATTTAATTTGTTTTAGAGTATTCCAATGAATCTATATTTTGTCTGTATATATTCTTATTATTTTAATGGAATATATGATGTGGAAATCAGAATGGACATTAATTAGAAATGTTACATGTCTATAAGTAAATATCTTGTGGTTATTTTTTCTTCATAACTCAATATGAACACGAAATATTTTTCCAATGAAATATTATGAAGAATATTATCACTAAATTTATAAAATAATAAGGAATTAAATTGTTGAGAATATATACTATTTTTAAATAATCAATCAAAGAAGAGAAAAAAATTTGATTTGAATCAATGAGGTAAAAAATTATGAATGAAATTGAATGTGATGGTTTATAATACAAATGAATTTTTTTTGGGGGTGATATATTAAAATTTATGTGGGATATTAAAATATTAAACGTAATCATTGAAAAAATATAAATACTTAATTTTTTCACTTGAAATTCTACTTTTAACATCTATTATTCAAATAATTGATTAGAAAAATCTTCACATATTAGGGTTTTACAGTCATTTATATATATATATGTCACGACCCGTCCTCGGGGCCCGTGTCGTGACTACCCCAAGCCCGCCTTCCATAGGCCAGGGGCTGGTGACTAGCACCAAAGGCATAAATTCCGATAACTGGGAAGGCATTTCCTTTATAAAAGTAAACAAACACCATAGAGTACAAGCAGAATTAAACACTAAGTACAAAGAGAAATGCTTAATGTAAAATGGGCCAGAATACAAACCCAAAAGAAAGTACAACTACAACTGAACAAAGTACAACAGAAAAATACAACAGCTGGTGGGACGGAAGTGGCTCCTGGGTCATCCTCCTCGGATCCTACCTGAAGGGTAGGTACAGATGACGTAGATCCTAGATCATCCAACACGGATCCTACCTGTAAGGTAGGTACAGATAGCGCAGCTCCTGGATCGACCGCCATAGATCCTACCTGAAGGGTAGGTAAAGATAGCCTCCTCAACTCTCTCGCCTGTCAACTTCCTCCGGATACTGACTCGTCGTATAGTCCATCTACGGGTACTGACTCGTCGTGTGGTCCACCTCCGGGTACCGTCCAGTCCGCGAACACTCGGCCTCTGTCAGCACTGCCCGTCGTCTGCAACCAACAAAACGAGGTGCGGGCATAGCCCGTGCATGGGTGAGTATAACGATACTCAGTAGGGACCCCGAGACCCTCAAGGTCTCACTAAAAAAAACATGGATAAACACTTAGAAGATCTCAACAGATAACCTCTACTTAGGTATATGCCCATACATATACCTAAGTTATCAAGTAACCCATCTCAATCATGAGGAAACACAAGGATCATGAAATCAACGGATAACCACTACCCAAGTATATGCCCATACATATACCTATGTTATCAAGTGACCCATCTCAATCATGAGGTAAACACAAAGGTCAAAAGTCTCAGCTCAAACCAGGATTTTCATTATCAAAACCGTAACTGCTAAAGAGTTCCGTCTCTGGAGTGTACATTGGTCCTGTCACGAATCCGAGGTACTGCTCACTATCCTAAGACTGCTGAGGTAGTCCTCCTGTCGAGTACCGCGGGCATGCCACCTCACATAGTAGTGCTTCCCGCCGGGGTCTACCACCCAACACAGTAGTGCTCCCCCCTCATAGCCTACAGAGGTACTCCTCCTGTCGAGTACCGCGGGTCTTCCACCTCACATAGTATTGCTCCTCCGCTATGGGTCTGCCACCTCACAAAGTAGTTCTCCCCATTGGGCTATGTAAGTCACTCCGAATCGAATCGGACGAGCAGTCTTCAGGTCTCTGCCGGCTACACGGTCTCCGTACTCCTTACGCTTGTCTCTGGGAGGGTCCGCTACACGAGCTACAAGTAGATACTCCAAGTATATCAAAGTCCCACGAATAAGTATCTCAAAGGACCGCCTCGTCATAGGGGTCTCAACGCAACAGACGGCGCATCAATCAGATGCTCGGTCTGTGAGTTACTAGCCTTTTCGTCCCCGGGGCCCGATTGGTTTCGTGTACGAACCAAACCGGACGTATCTCAACTGTACCCCGAACTCTCATAGGGTATACTCATAGGGACCGTTTGACAATGTGATCACCAACACAGCTGACGGTTCGTCAAACGGTCGCCTGGTCTGAATGATATCAGCTTTTCTGTTCCAGGGGCCCGGTTGGGTTTCAGGTGCAATCCAAACCGGCCACTATCCAACTGCATCCATAACATGGGCGAAGTATGCCAAAAGATCCGTCTCATCAAGAGAAATTCAATGAGACAGACGGTGCATCAATTGGACGCCCGGTCTATGAGTTATTATCTTTTTCGTTCTAGTGGCATGGTTGGTTTCGTAAGCGAACCAACCCGACCGCACTCTGACGGCATCCAAACCTCGAGCGGAGTATGCCAAAAGTTCCGTCTCACTTAGAGGATTCCATCAAAGTCGACGGAACGTCAATCGGACGTCCAGAACTCAAGTTACGAGCGTTTCCGCTCCGAGGGCCCGGTTGGTTTCGTGTACGAACCAACCCGGCCAAACTCTATGTTCTCCGAAACCTTGAGTGTGATATACCGAAACGACCGTCACGATCAAAGGATTGCATTTCCGCTAACGTCGAGTCGTTTGGAGGCCCGTAACTCATGTTATAGGCATTTGACTGAAAGTGGCATGAAAACGGGGGTCTAGGCCCGGCCCGACCCGGGTCCGACCCGGCCGGGCCCGGCCCGGTCCGGCGCGGTCCGGTTCGGTCCGGCCCGACCGGCCTATCGCGGCTCGGCCAGCGTGGCCGAGCCGATTTGTGGGCGGGGTGCGCGGCTTCCCCGCCCTTTGTCGTTAATTGAGGTTGGCGGCACCGCTGGCCGCCTCCTTTCCAGTGGCGCGCCGCCGCCGCCTTCGGCGGACCACCGTACGCACTCTGGTGGTCTGTTTCTCCCGCCGTCTCTGCCTATGGTCCCCCCGTGACCCCACCTTCACTGCGAAAGGATTCAATCGCCCAAACGGCCTGCTTCGTCGTCGCCCATCAATCCGCATGCCAAAGCGAAACGCGCCGTCTTCGTGGTTCTCCGCCGCGACGCGTTGGCACCGCGCCCCTTCGCCGTGGCCCAACTCCGTCCGCAGATGTCTTCGGGTTTCTCCGTCGTGACGCGCCGACGTCGCACCTTTCATTGTATTTCACGATGCGGCGCGACGGCGCCGCGCATTACTTGTCGCACGTTTCCACGTGGTGCGATGGCACCGCACCATTCCCGTTTCAATCCCTAAAGGAATCCAACATGAAATAAGTAGGAGGGTCGGCCGTGTTTGTGCGGTCCGGCCCCCATCACGTTATTCGATAACAAAAGGTCATATTTCATGAAGTTCGTCAAGGCAATAAACACGAGCAATTTAAATAATAACCCCCAACATCAAACCGCATGATCGAACGATCCACGGATCAATCCGATATTGGTTGGTCCACGCTCGTCATTCTTTTCTCAATAGATAAGAGAATTCCAAAAATAAATTCCCCTACCTCGTTTCATCCTTCATTTGTTGACAAAGTCCCGGGATGGTAGTGTCGTTGTAGAACGGTACCAATTTCGTCATCGTCGGATTGAGCGCCGTCGTCGATGGCGACGTTCCCCGCGGTGATGCCTCCTCCCTTGACGCGGAGAAAGAAGAAGAGAAGGCACGTCGTTAGTGCCTTCGCGTTCTCCGTTGGAGGGTCGGTGTTCATCACATTCTTCGTCGAAGTCTCGACGTTCTTCAACGATGGTGATGGAGATGAAGAAGAAGAAGAAGAAAAGCCTTCCCAAGTCTCTCAAAATCCTCACTTAACCAAGCAACCTAATAAAATAATCTCTCCCATTATTTTATTAACACATTCCAAGCTTTTCAAATTCCAAAATTCAAATAACTTAATTAATTTAAGAAGTTGAACTCATTAATTAAAAAGTGTTGGCATGCACTTAAGAGGGGGAGAAGTTCAAGAGTTAAAGGGAGATTAAATGGGGGGTTAATGGAGAGTTATAGGAATGTGAAAGGTTGGGGCTCGTGTGGGACCCACCTTTCAAGTATCCACTCATGGGATGTTGGTTGGTCATGGGCTCCACCAACAACTTCCCATGGGAGAGAATAACTCCCAAAGACATAAAATAAAATTGTTCACACAATTTTATTTATTTTAAACTAAAACCCCAAAAACAAAATCTCAACCCGCTTAAAATGCAACTGTGGAAAAGGTCCCCTTAAGAAATTACCGGTGTTGCGAGTTCATCGGTGCCATCAGATTTCAATTCCGAGCACCGGATCAAAAGATAGAAATTCCCACTAGCTCGTTTACTGAACGTACCCAAGCCAAACTTAGGAAGTTGATTCCGGGCACTCTGGGCCTCGGAATCAAGTGCCGTCAGAAACCGCGTTCTTGTAAAATTTCAAAGACAATTAATAAAAAAAATTCCTTGAAATTTCCGGGTCTTTACAATATATAAGATGTCAAAACCAAATATTATTATGCATTATAATTAGTTATATATATCCTATGTTAAAGCGAAATGGATTGGGTTTTCACATCCGTTATTTCTATAAGTGTTGGTAAAATTCATTGTATAATGGTTTTTATATCATATATATAAATATGAAATGTCAAATATATAATCAGTTATTACATAACTGATGTCGAAACCATGATGTTAAAAGTTATGTTCTCCTTGTGTAGATTTTAATTTCACATTTCCCCATAAACAATTAATAGAATGAAAACACACAACTCCATAGACCTAAAAATCATCTAAATATTATTTTGAAAATATTTTTAATAATATTTATTTTAATTATCCTAACAGTACTATTTCACCTTGACTATATATTCAACATTTATTATTCTATACAAGAAAAGTTTACATTGATGACTACCCCAATATTCATCTTTTGGACCCTTTTCCTTGAGTATGAATATCGTCACATTGAATGGTAGAGTTTATTTTTTCAAGATTATTTTCATAATTTTCTAATTGTGATTATTTTTACTATGTCCCTGAAAATCATCCATAATATCATTTAGCTGGAAAAAAAATCTAATGTTATTTCAGTTGGACTTTTCCTCAAATCATTAATCTTATTCCAAAATATTTTCACCATTGTCACTCAAATATTATAGTCACATTCAATATTTTTTAAAAAATTTATAAAATATAAATAGATTTTTTTCAAGATATTACCTTCTAGTAGATAGGTTGTCCAGATCTCCCACAAAAACAACGATTCTAATCACATCTGTATCCAATTCCTTGTAGTCTCCTTCAAATAAATCCACAATTTCAATGCTTATAAACATACCATGATGGGTTGTGTGGTTGACATCTATCTCCATTGTCATGAATTTGTGATACATCAGGTTCTTCTATAAATAAAATTACTCTCATCCAAAATTGGTATTCCTTGATTTAAAAAAAACAAGTACAACTAAGTGTCTGAGATAGATTGAAAATTTCATCCTAAAAACATTCACTTTGATACCAATTATAGATCCATTATATTAAAGATTACCATAATAGGGGGTAAATAAAGGAAATAAAGATATAATATATTTTCACATATATATTTTCTCATTCCCTTTAAATGTGTTCAAAATATCTTTCTCTCCCTTACTTAACATCTAAGAGTGTTGAAATAAATAAATCACAAAAGTGAATTTCACTTGTGTTGGTCGGAGTGGTTTACTCAAGAGGGGGGTGAATTGAGTACCAATTAAAATTTCTATATTTAAAAGCAGTGTCTTAAAGACCCCCAAATAAAATAATAAATTAAACTGTAGTGAATTTAAATTAATGTAGAGATTCTGTTAGGTTCTCAAGGGATTGATTAATTCCCAGTTAATCAACACAGGAGTGTGTGATTATCTTTTGAAACTAACTTACTAATCTACACTTAACATAAACACTTGCTAATTTAATTATCAAAGTAACTTTAAAAACAGTATTGGTTTTAAAGTGATTAGCAGCGGATGAAAACTTTGAAATAGATGGCACAACAATGTAACCAAGAGGTTCAGTCTCAAGCCGAGACTTAGTCCTATCAAAAGTTTATATAAAAATGATCCACACCCAGGATCGGGGTTCAATAGTTTACAACTGTCCAGGTCCAAGACCTCTACCACTGTTCTTCGTGGGAAACAGTACAACAGCAACCAGCTGTCCAGGTCACACACGACCTCTACCACAGTTCTTCGTGGGAAAGAAAGAATGAAAGAGTTTTGTAAGGATTTACAGATCCTTCAGTTTGAGTATAGGAGACAGTGTATGTGTTAGATATAGCAGATAACACACACTGCTCGAAATGAATGGTAATAAATCACAGAACAAGAGATGTAGAGTTTAGAGATTGTTCTGGTGATTTCAGTATAGCTCTGGACTCCTTTGAATTTGATTATAAGTGAGTCTGAGTCCTATTCTTGTTTCTGTTGAGAAACAGAGTGTCGTATTCTCCAGGTTCACAGGTGGTGAGAATGTAGTCGATGAAGTTCTTCTTGTATGCACAGAACACTTCTCGAGTATGCTTGATTGTCTATGAGCTTCTCTGTGTTCCTCTTGTGCTTGTGTCGTTTTTGGTATATTGGATGCACCGCACTTTTCTGGTTCGCTTCTTGTTGTTTGTTTTCTTCACACGTTCGCCTCTCGTTCTGGTATGTAGTCTTCTCGTATTTATCTCCCATCAGGGAACAGAAAAGATTTCTTTTCAGCAGGTACAAGGTACGGGTTCCTGACATCCGACAACCTTTATCAGATATTTGACAAATCATTAAAATGTATGATATGACCATTAGATAGATTAAATATAGGAAATAAAGAAATTCAAACAGTGAGTTGAGTGATCGGTAGGTAATCAGCATCGGTAGCTTGAACATCGGTAGCTTGAACATCGGTAGCTTGAACATCGGTAGCTCGAACATCGGTAGCTCAATGTCATTAGTTGCTTTGACTCTATCGGTGGCTCTATGCGTCGGTTGGTACATGCATCGGTAGCTCCATGCGTTGGTGGGTACATGCATCGGTAGCTCCATGCGTCGGTAGGTACATGCATCGGTAGCTCCATGCGTCGGTAGCTGTGAGTCTATCAGTAGCTTCGTCCATCGGTGACTCTTATTCCATCGGTAGCTATTTATACTTACACTGGTAGCCCTACGTTTGTATCGGTAGCTGTATTTATAAGTACATCGGTAACTCTGTGTTAAGTCTATCGGTAGCTGTCTGTCGGTAGACTAAGTCTATCGGTAGACTGGTTACCGGTAGCTCTTTATCAGTAGCTATAGGCAGATTACTTATCTGTTTTATGCAGAACACATCCGATTGTGTTAGAATCAATTTATAACTTGTATGAACATGGATAAATGATGATTAACATATTCCAAAGACTTATTTTAAAAAGGTGTTATTGGTTTGATCATAGATTTAAAAGAATTAAAGTATAGATCAACAATACTTAACAATATCATAGAGAATGAAGACATAATTGGGATTTTCAACACAAATAAATACATGATTGAGATTATCAAAACAGGTGAGGTCAACAATCTCCCCCTTTTTGATAATCACAATTTATGATATTGGCATTTAACATAGTGAAAATATAATAGTAAAGAGTATAGTATTGAATTCAATTTTCTCAGAGAAAACAGCATCATAGATAATAGAAATAGAATGATATAGACATAAGTTATCAGAGATAAAAATAATAAGGTACTATATAGACATAAGGTATCAGAGATAAAAATGGAAACAAAACAAAGGATAATGTGTTTCCCCTTATGCCTTATTTTTCTCCATTGAAAATATTTCTCATTTTGTTCTCCTCCTTATTCTCTCATAAAAAAGTTTCTCCCCCTCTCTTATTGTTCTCCCCCTTTGTGATAATCAAAAAGCGGGAAAGCATATATATATATATATATATATAGGAGAGAAATAAAACAAAGAGAAGTAAAAAGTGGTCTGTATTATAGTAGTCAAAAAGTACAACAAAAACAGATTACAAAGGAATTCCTATCAAAAAGCTTGGCCACTGGTTCAATCCGCATCTGCAATGTGAGATTTTCCTTTGGGATCAGAAGGATGCTCGGGTGGTGAGGATTCAGGTGAAGGTTTGGGAATGCCAGAAAAGATCAAAGGAGGCTGGGCCACTGACACAGAGTCAGGCTTGTAGGTTGAAGATTTTTGGGTAATCATCGGTTTGAGGCTTTGAATGGCTTGAACAGGAGTCAGCTGGACTGAGGAAGCAGCTGAGGCAGAAGCAGGCAAAGCAGGAGGGATGATGACTGGCCTAGCATCAACATGCAAGAAGGGCAGCAGCAGATTTCTAAAATCCATAATAATTCCTCCTCCTCTTTCCATAGCAGAGATGAAATCATCTTTGTTCTCCATGAATTTCTCTAAGGCAGGAGTTAGTTCTCTCAGCTTGCTCACTTGTTCTTTGAAAGCTTGGGTGACTGGAGGGAGCTTCATGTGTTCCAACATTAGCTTGAAGTGGTGTTCGAGTTGATGCTTGGTGAAAATTTTGGAGAAGTAGTAGTCCACTTTGCTTTTTATGGCTTCTTGAGAGGTAGAGGCTTCTCTCATAAAATCTTGAACTATCTTCATGATTTCTCTGGTAGAATCCCTTGTAGAGAGCACCACTCGGCTTAACTCTGATGAGTCCCCAGAGCCACTGGTTGAAATAGAACCAATCTCCTCCTTCAATATTGCTCGAACTGAGTTCATATCAACTGATGGTTTGGAAGTGAGAGGGCCAAGAGAGAAGGAAACAGTTTCGTTAAAACTCTTTGACAAACCACTGATTAGGCTTTGAACTTGAGAGTCTTGTAATTGAACATGATTTTTCACTGAGGTTTTGAAACTTTCAAACACTGAGACAAACTGGCTGACTACACTCTTCACATAGGCTAGGTCCTTGTCAGCTTGAGACTTGGAGCTCATATATGAATCCAAAGAAACAACTGATGTCTTGAGAGCTTCCAGATCAGCTTCGATTCTTGAAGACTGAGTCTGGCATTCTTTCACTTCTTCCAAAATCTCAGACATAAAGGAAGATAAATTACAAGCCAGAGATAGCTCGAAGGATCTCTCTAGAACGTTCATTTCTTCATAAAAGCTTTCCTTCATCTTAGCAACTGAAGCACTGAATGATTCTTTTATCTCATTCTTCATGGATTCAAGATCTGATTTGGAAACAAAATCACTTGAGACAACTGCAGCAGATCCCCTTGCTGAGGCCAAATTAACTACAGAAGTAGTCATTATTGAATTAATTGAGGATGCAAGAGAGGTTTCCATTAGCTTCACTTCTTCAAAAAAACTGTATTTGAGGTCCTCTTTCAGCTTACTCAAATCATGAAATCTGACTACATCGTCTGGCAACAACTCAGCAGCAAGATCATAATTGGTCTTTGGCCTATCCACAGACATCTCATTGTCAGAATCTGGATAATCCAATCCACAGACTATAAACCCTGGGTCTTCTACCCAGTCTCCAAGCTCAACAGCTACTGTAACAGTTCCAAGCACAGACTGATGCTCCCCCTCAATGGGTGCATTCTCATGTATCACAACAGCCTTTTCTGCTGGCCGTTCTTCATCAGAATCTTCTACCACAAGTTCTATAGGTGTAGCATTTAGAAGATCTTCTGATACAGGTACAGCTTCTTCTCTATCTCTTTCTTCTTCAGCAGCAGGTATAGCTGAGTTTCCAATTAAGGGACTCATACTTAACCTACCAGAAGCAGGCGATTCAGATGCATTCTCCTTTTCCTCTTCTTCTTGGTGAGGTACAGACTGGTATTCCTCATAAGTAGGCAAAACATCCTCTACTTTTCCTTTCCTAGAATAAACCAGTTCTGCAACAGGACTTGGGGGCAAGTCTGGATCTCCTCCAACATCCATAGGAGTTTCTTCTTCTTCTTCTTCTTCTGTCTAATCACTATAAGCGGGTTCCTCTTAATCAGGTCTTAGACTCGGATCTCTCATATCCTTTGGTCTTGAGGGATAATCCACAGGATTAAACCTATCATAGATTTTCTGATCATCACTGACCCATTCTCCCTTCCATGGGTTCCAGTTAATTTTCATATACTTGCAAACAGTCGAGGTGATGCAGAAATTGTTCTTGACTACAACTGTCTCATCCTGAGACTCAGCTATTTCTTTCACCTTTATCATCACTGAAATCAGCTTGGCAAAGAACAAAGCATTGGTCTTTGACTTTGGTCTAATCATGTCTTCCATTTGAAGCATCAACAATCTGCACAGATTGACTTTTACACCATGTCTTAGCAAATGAAGAAGATAGATATCTTGATATCTCATATTTGCAAAATCTCCTCTCCTCGGTATCAACACATGCTGAACAAATTTGAAAAGCAGTCTATTCTCTCCATCCATTTCAGCAGCTACCACTTGCCTTTGATTTCCATTACCAGTCAGTTCTTGTAAGGCGGTCTCATAATCAAAAATGTCACTACTAGGTGGCATTGCTCTTGATACATACCCAGAGACACCTTCATGTGGTACTTTTAAACTCTCAGCCCACTCAACTGAAGAAAAAGACATCTCTTTTCCATTTACAAAAGAGCTTACCTGATTCTCATTCTCAGACTTCTCAAAGGTTACAAACTCATAGAACTACTTTACCAATTTCGGGTAGTATGGGCCATTGTTATTCGAGAAACAATCCACCCATTTTTGGTCTTCCAGAATCTCGAGCACTAAGGATTTGCTAGGCAGTAGCCATTCCACGCACAGTTCCTTCTCGATTACTATATCTCTATTCTGCAAGTGAGGATTCACTGGTCGCCTTCCCGATCTAGTTTTGACTTCACTAACACTGGCTTTATGCTGTGTCTTCTGCTTCTTAGCATTTGGTTCTGCACATTCATCTCTGATGATAGGAAGCTTGGTTTTTGCCATCGCGGGTTTAGGGTTCTTGGTCGATTTGGGTGCTAAGGTTTGAAGGTGAGAGATTTTGAGCTCGGTGAGGTAAGAAGTGGCTTAGACTTAGTTTTATCATTTAGGAATTCCAAATAAGCGATTAAAATAGAGTAATAAAATAAAATAAAACAATTCGTATTCTTGGCGGCAGACAGAAGTTTTAAACTTTGCATCGGTGTGAGTTAATCATCGGTGAGAAAAACAAATCGGTGAGAAAAACAAATCGGTGAGAGTTGTACATCGGTGAGAATTTCTACGTCGGTGAGAATTTCACATCAGTGAGAATTTTCACACCGGTTGTGATTAAACATTCCCAGTTCATGTCTTATGAAACTTAGCCTATCCGAACTTAAAGGTTTAGTGAAAATATCGGCCAATTGATGTTCAGTGCCAATAAATTCAAGAGAAATATCACCTTTTTGATAGTGATCTCTTAGGAAATGGTGTCTTACATCTATGTGTTTGGTTCTAGAGTGAGATACAGGATTCTTAGAGATGTTTATTGCACTGGTGTTATCACAGTTGATTGAAACATGTTTAAAAAACGTATCCATAGTCCAAAAGAGTGTGTTTCATCCACAGAATTTGTGCACAGCAACTACCAGCAGCTATATATTCTGCTTCAGCAGTAGATAATGCAACCGAGTTCTGTTTCTTACTACACCAAGAAACTAAGGATTTTCCAAGCAAATGACATGTTCCTGATGTGCTTTTTCTATCTAACTTACAACCAGCAAAGTCAGCATCTGAATAACTCATTAACTCAAAGGATTGTCCTTTTGGGTAAAACAAACCTAAGTTAACCGTGTGTTTGAGATATTTAAAAATTCTTTTAACAGCAATCAAATGAGATTCTTTTGGGTTAGCTTGAAATCTAGCACACATACACACACTAAACATAATATCAGGTCGACTAGCAGTAAGATAAAGTAAACTACCAATCATACCTCTGTAATTTGTTTGATCAACTGGTTTCCCAGTTTCATCTGCATCCAATTTACAGGTAGTACTCATAGGAGTTTCACTTTCCTTGATACTATTCAGACCAAAACGTTTTAAAAGATCCTTTGTATATTTACTCTGATTCAAAATAATACCATTTTCATTTTGAAATACTTGAAATCCAAGAAAGTACTTAAGCTCTCCCATTAAGCTAATTTCAAATTCATTTTGCATAACCTTTGAAAAATCAATACATAAGGAGTTTTTAGAAGATCCAAAAATAATATCATCAACATATATTTGTACAACTAAAACATCTTTAGAAATTCTTTTAATGAAAAGAGTTGGATCAGCAATCCCTTTAGTAAAACCTTTTGAAATAAGGAAATTGCTAAGTCTATCATACCAAGCTCTTGGAGCTTGTTTTAAACCATACAAAGCTTTAGAAAGTTTAAAAACTTGATTTGGAAAATGGGGGTTAGCAAATCCAGGTGGTTGTTCTACAAAAACATCTTCAATTATAAAACCATTTAGAAATTCACTTTTTACATCCATTTGATATAACTTGAAATCAAGATGTGCAGCATATGCAAGTAAGATCCTAATGGCTTCTAGTCTAGCTACAGGTGCAAAAGTTTCCTCATAGTCTATGCCTTCTTCTTGACTATATCCTTGTGCAACTAGTCTAGCTTTGTTTCTAACTATATTTCCAGATTCATCTACTTTATTTCTAAAAACCCATTTTGTGCCTATTGTCAAAGTGTCCTTGGGTCTGTCAACTAATTCCCAGACTTTGTTTCTATCAAACTGATTTAATTCTTCCTGCATAGCTATTACCCAGAATTCATCATTGATAGCATCATTGATATTTTTGGGTTCCAGCTGTGAAAGAAAGGCTTGATGTTCAACCTGGTTTCTTAGAGAAGCTCTAGTTTGTGTTCCTCTATCAAGATTACCAACGACAGCTTCTAAAGGATGATTCTTTAGAATCCTCGTTGATCTAGTAAAGATTGGACTAGAAATTTCAGGTTCATCTATAGGTTCGGGTTCAACAGAAGCAGATTCTGGAGAAAGTCCAGAACTGGATACTTTTATAACAGGTTCTTTAGATTTATCATTAAGGTCCAGAATAGATAAGTCTTCTTCAAGATTTTCAAGAGAGGTTTTAGGCTCATGTGGATCAGTTTCATCAAATTTGATGTGAACAGATTCTTCCACACATTTGGTTTTCTTATTGAATACTCTATAGGCTTTACTTGAAATAGAGTAACCCAGAAAAATTCCTTCATCACTTTTGGAAGCAAACTTATCCAGATTATCTTTAGTATTCAGAATAATGACTTTGCAACCAAAAACTTTAAAGTAATTAACCTTAGGATTTCTATTGTTCCACAATTCATAAGGGGTTTTCTTAAGAACTGGTCTAATCAAGACTCTATTAATAACATAACAAGCTGTATTTACAGCTTCAGCCCAAAAATAAATAGGCAGGTCATATTCATTGAGCATGGTTCTAGCAAATTCTTGAAGAGTTCGGTTTCTTCTTTCTACTACACCATTCTGTTGGGGTGTTCTAGGGGCAGAGAAGTTATGAGTATAGCCATTGTGTGAGCAATAAGATTCAAAATCTTGATTTTCAAACTCACGACCATGATCACTTCTCAGGGTCTTAATCTTGAGTCCACTAAGATTTTCTACAGACTTAGAGTATTTAACAAAGTAAGAACAAGCTTCACTTTTGTGAGCTAGAAAATATACCCAAGTATATCTAGAAAAGTCATCTACAAGAACATAAACATAGTGCTTCCCATTTAAACTAGAAACTCTTGATGGTCCAAACAAATCCATGTGAACCAATTCAAGTGGTTGAGAAGTTGAAACTTCTTTCTTTGATTTAAAAGAAACTTTGTGTTGTTTTCCCTTTTGACAGGGGTTACATACTCTATCATTTGGGAATTCTAACTTAGGTAGGTCTATAAATAGGTTTTTCCTAGAAAGTTTTCTAAGTGAGTGAATGTTGCAATGTCCTAATCTTCTGTTCCATAGCCAAGATTCTTTATGAAAAGCATTCAAACAATTAATATTCTGCTTAGCTAAAGAATTCAGATTAACAGCATAAACATTTTCATTTCTTAAGGCAGAAAATACCAAAACATTCTTAGAATCAAAAACTTTGCAAGAATCATTTTCAAATTTAACATGAAAACCATCATCACATAACAGAGAAATACTTAATAAATTGTATTTAAGGCCATCAACAAATAAAACATTAGAAATCAAAATTGAATCAGTGTTACCAATCTCGCCTAGGCCGATGATTTTCCCTTTTGAGTTATCACCAAAGGTGACAAAGCCTCCATCAACTTTTATTAAACTCTTGAAACAAGAGAAGTCTCCTGACATATGTCTTGAACATCCACTGTCCATGTACCATGTCTCTTTACAGGAGCTCTTTAAGCAAGTTCCCTACAAAACAGATTTAGATGGGAGATGATTTTGGTACCCAGATTTTCTTGGGTCCAGACAGGTTAGCCAATAACACTTTAGGTACCCATATTTTTCTAATGGGTATCATATAATTTGTAGAATTGACATGCTTTGAAAGATAAACTTTATTATATCCATAGCTATGTATATAACTGGTTGAAACATATGAAGTTCCAAAATTACCTTCATTCTGTCCAGATTTAGAAATGAATCTAGTTTTAGCAATTTTCCTTTGTCCAGGTTGGTATCCTATACCAGTAGTATATTTAGGTGCTACATGCTTTCCTAGCATCTGTGTTAGAGTATTCTTGCCATTGGTGAACTTCTCTAAGTCTTTTCTAAGTTGCTCATTTGACAGTTTCAGTTCTGTATTTTCTTTTAACAGTTGAGCATTTTTCTCTTTTTCAATAGTAAGTTCGGTTTTAACTGTAGTGGTGAGAGCATGATGTTTCTTTAATGACTTGTATTTATCCTTAAGTTCATTACATGTTTCTTCCAGCATATCACAGTATTCAAACAGTTCAGATTTAGACATGTTATCACCTTCAGAATCATCTCTAGAATAATATGAATTTGAAGCAGGAGTTTCAGCAGTTACCTCAGAAGTGTTTTCCATAAAGCACATGTTGGCTCGATTCCTTTCAGAGTCTGAAGATTCAGCTTCACTTGAGCTGTCTTCTGAAGCACTCCAAGTAGCCTTCATAGCTTTCTTAAACTTATTGTCCTTATATTCATATTTCTTTTTATACTTCAGCTTTGGACAGTCGGCTTTAATGTGTCCTTTTCTCTAGCACTCATAGCAGACAACATCATCTGACTTGTCATTCTTCTTCCAGTCCTTTTTCCATTTGCCTTGGTGATCATACTTACCCTTATAATTTGTTTTTCTGAAGAACTTCTTTTTCCTATAAAATTTCGTAAATCTTCTAGCAATGTGAGTCATCTCAGCATCACTGTCAGAATCACTTCCACTGTCTTCACAGCTTGAACTTTCAACTACAGCTTGAAGTTTGTCCTTGTCCTTATTCTTTGAGGTTGAGGATTTGAAAGCAACAGACTTTCTTGCAGGTTCATTTTCTTCCTCTTTGTTCACTTTAAGCTCTTCTTCATACATCATCAGCTTGCCAATTAGTTCCTTGACAGGTAGAGCAGCTATGTCACATGATTCTCTGATTGAGACAGATGTGCCTCTCCATCTATCAGGTAGACATCTCAAAATTCTCATAATTTGTTCCTTCGATGAGACATCCTTTCCCAGCGAGATCATTGTATTGACAATTTCGTTGAACCTGAGATACATGTCAGAAATGGGTTCGTCAGGCTTCATTTTAAAATTATCATACTTGATAGTATAGGTGTTCAATCTCATTTCTTTAACATTAGTTTTTCCTTCATGAGAAACAGCTAAGGTATCCCAAATTTCAAAAGCAGTTTTACATGCAGAAATTCTATTAAACTCTTCATCTCCTAGAGCACAGTACAAGGCATTCATAGCTTTACAGTTGTTATTGTAAGCAGTCTTTGTAGGTTCATCCCAAGTAGATCTAGCAGTAGTAGGAATTTTGTATTCTGATTCAATAGCAGTCCAAATATCAAAACCTATGCTTTCTAGATGGATTTTCATTTTCAGCTTCCACTGAGCATAATTAGTTCCATTGTAGAAAGGTGGCCGGTTAGTAGCAGCACCCTCAAGTCTATTGTCCATGATGAGAAAATTTTAAAGAGATAAAAATTTAGAAATAACAGAAATTTTATGAACTTTAAAATACAACTAAAATCACAGGTCAAAAGCAGAGCACTTTTAGAAAGTATTTACTTCCTTTGATACCAAGTGTTGGTCGGAGTGGTTTACTCAAGAGGGGGGTGAATTGAGTACCAATTAAAATTTCTATATTTAAAAGCAGTGTCTTAAAGACCCCCAAATAAAATAATAAATTAAACTGTAGTGAATTTATATTAATGTAGAGATTCTGTTAGGTTCTCAAGGGATTGATTAATTCCCAGTTAATCAACACAGGAGTGTGTGATTATCTTTTGAAACTAACTTACTAATCTACACTTAACATAAACACTTGCTAATTTAATTATCAATGTAACTTTAAAAACAGTATTGGTTTTAAAGTGATTAGCAGCGGATTAAAACTTTGAAATAGATGGCACAACAATGTAACCAAGAGGTTCAGTCTCAAGCCGAGACTTAGTCCTCTCAAAAGTTTATATAAAAATGATCCACACCCTGGATCGGGGTTCAACAGTTTACAACTGTCCAGGTCCAAGACCTCTACCACTGTTCTTCGTGGGAAATAGTACAACAGCAACCAGCTGTCCAGGTCACACACGACCTCTACCACAGTTCTTCGTGGGAAAGAAAGAATGAAAGAGTTTTGTAAGGATTTACAGATCCTTCAGTTTGAGTACAGGAGACAGTGTATGTGTTAGATATAGCAGATAACACACACTGCTCGAAATGAATGGTAATAAATCACAGAACAAGAGATGTAGAGTTTAGAGATTGTTCTGGTGATTTCAGTATAGCTCTGGACTCCTTTGAATTTGATTAGAAGTGAGTCTGAGTCCTCTTCTTGTTTCTGTTGAGAAACAGAGTGTCGTATGCTCCAGGTTCACAGGTGGTGAGAATGTAGTCGATGAAGTTCTTCTTGTATGCACAGAACACTTCTCGAGTATGCTTGATTGTCTATGAGCTTCTCTGTGTTCCTCTTGTGCTTGTGTCGTTTTTGGTATATTGGATGCACCGCACTTTTTTGGTTCGCTTCTTGTTGTTTGTTTTCTTCACACGTTCGCCTCTCGTTCTGGTATGTAGTCTTCTCGTATTTATCTCCCATCAGGGAACAGAAAAGATTTCTTTTCAGCAGGTACGAGGTACGGGTTCCTGACATCCGACAACCTTTATCAGATATTTGAAAAATCATTAAAATGTATGATATGAACGTTAGATAGATTAAATATAGGAAATAAAGAAATTCAAACAGTGAGTTGAGTGATCGGTAGGTAATCAGCATCGGTAGCTTGAACATCGATAGCTTGAACATCGGTAGCTTGAACATCGGTAGCTCAAACATCGGTAGCTCAATGTCATTAGTTGCTTTGACTCTATCGGTGGCTCTATGCGTCGGTTGGTACATGCATCGGTAGCTCCATGCGTTGGTGGGTACATGCATCGGTAGCTCCATGCGTCGGTAGGTACATGCATCGGTAGCTCCATGCGTCGGTAGCTGTGAGTCTATCGGTAGCTTCGTCCATCGGTGACTCTTATTCCATCGGTAGCTATTTATACTTACACCGGTAGCTCTATGTTTGTATCGGTAGCTGTATTTATAAGTACATCGGTAACTCTGTGTTAAGTCTATCGGTAGCTGTCTGTCGGTAGACTAAGTCTATCGGTAGACTGGTTACCGGTAGCTCTTTATCAGTGGCTATAGGCAGATTACTTATCTGTTTTATGCAGAACACATCCGATTGTGTTAGAATCAATTTATAACTTGTATGAACATGGATAAATGATGATTAACATATTCCAAAGACTTATTTTAAAAAGGTGTTATTGGTTTGATCATAGATTTAAAAGAATTAAAGTATAGATCAACAATACTTAACAATATCATAGAGAATGAAGACATAATTGGGATTTTCAACACAAATAAATACATGATTGAGATTATCAAAACAGGTGAGGTCAACAACTTGGTTCACAAAATTTTGGATTATATAAAAGGTATATAAATGCGATTTGCCTATGAACCATTAATATTAGTAAACACTACTACAAATTTTTCCAATAATATATTGTTTATACTAATCCCCTAAACTCACTATTCTCACAATGAGAAATGATCACTACCACTCATCATAAATAATAAATCACCTCCCTTTTCTTGACTACTATATAATTTAAAAAATATAATATAAAAATGAATATCAAATGGTATATCAATTCATATCAACCTGTAGTAATTATTTTAAGATGAATTTTTGCGAATAAACTCTTTCATGGTCACATTAAATATTCCATAAATCATTGATATTAATTTTATATTGATTTTATCAACACCTAAAAGAATAATCTACCAAAATAAATAATTGTGTGTTCATATCATGAACTATTTTGTGTAGTTGTTGGGAAATAAATAACATTAATTTAATCGAATGATTACAATAAATCATTAATTCGTATCCCTTCTTAGGTTCATTTCATGTATCATTCCCTCTTTATTTTGGTGAATAATGTCCATTTAATTTTAATCAAAAGCCTCAAATAAAAATCATAACTCCCCAACCAATCATTAAGTTTATAATATAACAATTTGGGTAGAGCTGTATTAACCATTATATGGTGATTCATTGTCCTTCTCTAACATGATTATGGCAGTAAATCACTTACTAAAACCAAGTAAATGAGATCACTCAACATTAACAACATGAAATTCTTCCCAATTATGTAATATTATGAATATGGATAGGTTAATAAATATTTTTTCCACTTCAATAATCCCAAAATCTCTACATGAACTCAGAACAACCTCTATGAAAAACCTGATAATCTCTATAATGATACCATTTTTCAATTATAAGGAAGTAAATATGATTTAAATCATAAAATCACCTAAGTTTTCCCTTACATACCCACCATATTATAAGGTGTAACTATGACAAGAGAATTATATTTTTAGAAATGATTTTGTGAAACCTTTCCTAAATAGTGTAATCACTATCCATACTCCATTTATATTTAGTTTTAGCAAAAATTATATCCTGATGGGATCAGTGGTGTAGTTAAATATTATATATCATAGCTTGTGAATTTGGAGTTACACATCATGCCATCCTCAAGAAAAAAGAAACTATATCATTCAACATGAACAATCGATAATACTAGAGTCTCTCATGGTATTTCCTCAGCAGACAGCCACTACACCATGATTATAGACATATTTTATGGTCCTACTATCACATGTTCCTATTCTAACCCATTATTGTTCTCACGTACTATAACCCTGTATTGGGTCCGTATTTGTTGTTAGTCGACAACCCTTGGGTTGTTAGGTGCTTGAATGCCTCTATCTGGTGATATAGACATATTTTTTCTCAACATCACCTCAATTATAGTATAACCTATTGACCAATTAGATGATATACTAATTCTATTTAAGGAATCACCAATAATAAAAATCCCATGTAACCTTTATGGAATATCATGTTGAGATATGGGGAATCATTCTTAGACAAACACTTATTATAAAATAAAGGTCTATGTTGAAGTGTATGTCTATAAATTTATTTACTCTCTTTAACCACCATCATTCATGGATTAAAATTAATCCATACGAGTCCAATAAAAATAATATGAACCTCAAACACTACTAAGAATTTTCAAGAAAAACAATAAATAAAAAACGATTGGTATTTTTATTAACATTAGGAAATACATGTTCCAATGATGGGATATCTTAGGACTACACCAATACATGTTCATTCTATTTTGGGGACCTATGTATTTAGTTTCATATCCAAATTGTATTTGGACAAATAATAATGTTTGGTGTGTCCATTATCAGAAATACTCTTCCATCCCTTATTCACATAGTCCGCCTAGAGCTAAGGGGTTTTATAGTGATTTCTATATCTATTAAGGGTATATTATCCAACTACCTTCCTTAGTCAATTTACCTTCGATTTACTATTATATTAAGGAGATATTGTTTTCTTGGGACTAATTACTTAGGTGAATTTTGGAATCTAGAGATGATGATAGGGATTATCCTCTTCTTAGCTAAAGTTTGTCTTGGAAGAATATCAACATACCAACATAATAAATTTCATACATGCTAAAACATTGTATCATGTTAAATAGAATTTTTTTGAAAATTTAATATTAGTTGGATTTCAAATTACTATTAGAGGAAATATTGGTTTGTCATGATGGTTTTAGGAATACACTATGGGCCTCCCTCGGTTGTTGGATGTGGTTTATTTGTAATGGCGGTTCATACTAAGTTATTAAGAGATTATTCTTAAGGTAAATTTTTTGATTATTTAATTATAACTTTTAATAATTTAATTTTTTTATTGAGATATGTTCTCAAGGGGTGACATGGGATTAGAAAATTGTATTTGAGTGTAGATAAGAAATTATAAAATAATATTAATATCTTATATGGAAAGTGATCCCATTGACTATTATTTCCATGGAATATGAACTTTTTTATATTTCATGTGATATGTTGTCTCACCACTAAGGATGATTGAAATTTTTAATTTAAAAAAATTTCTTAGAATTGGGAAAATTTCCTTGGGTCATGATTGTACCTTGTAAACTCGATTATTGCCTCAGTATTTGATTATTTTGGACATATTTATAATTTATTATCTTGATATTCAAAGTCTATTAAGGGATTAATATATGTTTAAATGATTTTAATAAACATAATTTCGATATAATTGGCTCCACAAATTCCTCCTTATATAGTGGGAGATTGATGGAATTCGATTGCATGAGTTAGCCAAGAATGAATTATGATATTCCTTTATATAGTTTAACTAAATTGATATGGTTATTGGTTGAGTGATCATCCTCAATTGTTATTTGATAATTAAGTAAGTGTACCTTTTGTAGAGATTTTGAATTGTTCATATGTGTGGAGGCCAACTCATGAGGACTATTAGATGTTTGATGGGTTGTGGGAAATATATCTAGAGTAAAGTAGGTATAGCCTTTCTTTGGAAGATAATGAGACTTTAATATGACTATAGTTATAGGTATGGATGAGATTAAACCTGAAATATGGGTATGGAATTGATCATAATATTAATATAGAGGAACCATTGTTAGGTGTTCATTTTATGATACAACCTAGGATAAAATAACAGTTTCCATGTATACCATTGAACCTTGGTAAGGGTGTTGTTAGCATGTATATGGTATCGATATTTTGCATCATAATATATCCTGAATCAATGATGTGAGAATGGTTTGGATGTATTGGAAGCGATAAACCTTTTATTGAGAGGTTGACCGAAGAGATTTTTGTTGAGTTCTGGCGAGTGTTCAGCACATGTTTGATTATAAGAGGTTTTGAGGAGGTGTTATTCCCTCAAGGTATATGTGATTAATTTGGGGTTGTAGTTTGTTGGTATGTGAGGTTTTGATGAGTAATCATCCCTTTTAATATTTCTTTATTTGATTAATTGCATGGCATTTTAATTTGGTCATACGGACAAAAGAAGGTATGCATATCTGGGTATTGTGGGATTCATATCTAGTTTTAGGTTGGGATGAGACCCCATGCGTATATTATCATTCTCATGGTTTTGAGGAGGTTCTAGTCCCCTATGTGTATGTATTAAATTTTTTTAATGGGTATATAAACCCATGTTGGTTGAAAATAAGTTCTAGATTTTGGAATATTTCACTAGGTGGGATCCATATGCTCTGGGATGTGTATTTTTTTAATTATGTTAATGTATATTAAGAGACATTCTAAGACTATATAAAGAAGGTTTATGTCTAGGTACTAGTTTTAGGGTACCAATTCATTCCCCAATATAATTTATGTGAGACTCTCAAAAACATTTTGGAACTAGTCCTCATATGTAATGTTGACAATGGTTTTCTGTTATGACCCAACAATTAATGGTGATTGTTTTTTATAATTATAGTTATTTATTTGTTTACTGATCATGTAACATGTACATAAACTTTAGTTTTTTATTATGTACCATGTTGGTGGTCCCAAACTATGTTATACTCACATGTAACTCTTGAGACGATAGAACATAGGTAATTTGTAAAAACTCATTATTAATATGTTCCTATAAGGTTGATTTGTAATGTTATATTTCTTTATTCATCTTATTATATTATGGAAATACTTATTTATCCTTATGGATGATGTATGTTTGTTTATATTTTTATTATACTGCTTAGATATGAGGGTATAACCTCTCCATGATAACACCATCAATTATTGAAAATAACTAGAAACCTCTACTGGGTGTAGAGGAACACATGGGTCAAACAGTGACCACTGGTCATAGAAATTAGTAAAAATATATGTATTATATATTCTTTTTTCTTAATAATTTCACAGATTGAAGTCAAGTGATATAGTAACATGTCGGATCATAGGATTAAAATAGAACACGTGTGTTGCGAAAACCTTTTACAGTAGATTCCCATTGTGACCAAGGATATATTCGTATTGTTCTATGTTTTTAAATATACATTTTTATTATTTTATCATGTTTAATTAGCTTGATTGTTTATATTTATGGTTTATATGTATTTAGATACTGATACATTTGAAAGAAACCAGTGTAAATGTATCCTTTTTTCTGTATGATTCACATAATATGTGTGATATTGTTGGAATGATATCACTGATGAGAAAGGGTTCACTGGTTAAAAGTGATAAGAAATACATATATATTGTTTCATAAATATATTATTATAAGATTCAAATCAAGTGTACAATGTGGTGTTTTTTCTTTTTATATGACATGTGGATGTTATGGGTGTAGATTCATTGATAATGGTTATATTGTCCCTTTATGTGATGGATGTATAAGGATTCCTAGATAGGTCAGTATGGGAATTCAATTCCATCATGAAATTCCCATTATGGGAAAATGATCATATAGATTCTTTTACTTATAATATTAATAAACAACTAATTTTTTTATATATATATTCTTCTTGACATTCTACTTTACTGTGTCATATTTTATAGTTACATTTCATGGTTCATATAGGGAGATGTATTTATATATTGGTTACTGATTTGTACATCCTCAAGGGGGAATTATGGTATGTACATTCCCAATGTAAATATGTTCTAGTGGAGGGGGGTGGATCACCATGTAATTAAGGTTATGTAAATTTGAGAGCCCAAGACTTGTTGTTTTGCAATGTGGGTTTTAATGTGATACTGAGACAATAGTCTTGTGGAAGTTCTTATGACTTATAATGTATATGATATGTGGATTATTGAATAGGTGTAAGAGTTTGGATACATAAATATATGGATCAAGATATTGGTGTTGTATGTTTTATGATGGGGTAGAGGGACATTTGGCTAATGTTTTTTAAGGAGATGGTTGTTGTGTATGAGGGTACCCGAGGGATGGGTTATCATAAGTGTATTCATTCCCATAATGATGGAAGAATTGGTAGATTCCTCAGGTAATGGTATTAATGAAATTAAATATATATCGACCATAGGGTAGAGTAATGTATATTCTTTAGGATTTTGGTACATTATGTTCTTAGATTGATTTCATAATAAATGTAATTTTTAGAGGTCAGGATTAGTAGGCTTCCATACCACGATGACTCTAGTGGAATATTTGTGTGGCATGGTGATATATTGGGTAGATACATCTGGTTTAATGATGAATCATTGGTTGTTGTGTGATCATGTGATTGGCCTTGGCATAGGGGATACATTTCGATTATTGGAAAGGAAGCATATTGATTCTTCTAGTCAATTGAGATTTCCATTTTAGAAGAGAAATGATAGTTTTTAGTAAGATGATCCTACGATCAATTACAAGTGACTCGAGGTAGTATGGGTTAGGTTCTATGACCAAGTTGAAGATGATCATACACCCACCATGTATATTTGATATTAATATGGTGTGTGCAAGTAACAAATGGTTCTGACATCAATTATAGTTTGTTGAGTGTTTTTTTGTAGGAATTGGACAAGTGAAATTAATAACATGTTTTTGTTTGTATTTTATTAGGGAGTTTGATGAAATTGCATATTCCCCTCTATGGTTATATGTTTCATCATTTTTTCAAATATATTTCATGGTATGTTTTTCCTCAGTGTATTGTTTAACATGTATTATTAGGGTGCTGTGAAAATTAAAAATCTTACCTATATACTCATAAAGTGGTTAAGGGTAATCAATATGATGGGGAGTTTACTATTGGCTATAGGAGGGAGAGACCTTAACTATTTATGGTATTCAACATAAGTTGATGATTAAATTCATAGTGAGTTGTGATAGATTGGGGACTGGTATATCTCATTAGTGTACGAGTATGATAAATATGAACACATATAACCATTATGTTTGGTAATGGATGGAGACTATGCAATGAAAATATTACCCAATTTTTGTCTGGTTAACGTTTATTATGAGACTAGTCATTGAGCAATTGATATTTCATTGGGATATTGGTGTGAGAAAAGATTTGGTTTAATATATTTCATTGGTGAATACAAAACATAAAATTTTAGTGAGATGGTAGATGGTGTTCATGTGTTTTCATTGAGATAATGGTTGTTTAAATGTTACCTAAGTGTCATCCGAATTAACAATCTCTTGATGGTCATCGTGAGATATGTGTGGATATTTTTTAGTCAAGAAAAAAAATATGAAATTTCATCATGATTAATATTTATATGATAATATTGATTTTTAATGATACCAAATTTAGTTCGACATTTCATCAATTAATATTATGTGATGATAATGATCATCAGTGGATGATGATTAGTGTTTCTTGGAATATATTTAAACAAAGGCATGACTATTTCATTAAGTGATATTGGATGATGTGTGTTATAACCATTATTATGTATTTCTTATAGAAAATGACTGGTGTGTTTTGAGGATCTGTTGAGAATTTTAGTGAAATATATTCTGTATTTGGGCTTTGTACATGTATAGTGTTGGGTTATAAAATTGTGTTTAGTATCAAAAATGAGAGGTTTTAATGCAGCCAGATATATGTTTTTATAATAAATTAGTTGTTGTGAGATGAAAAATTCACTGAGTGAATCAATAGATTATTATGAATGTGTAGGTTTTTTTAATAGTACAGAGATACATTAATTAAAGTATACCCTTTAAAATTAGAACATTATATTGGGGGAACCATGGGCTTGAGGATGATTTGGGTGATGATTCTAGGATTTCATGGGATATGTTTGTGCGGATAAGTTTCATTTTTGGTATTCAGAAAGAGTGATGAGAAATTTCATGGGTTTTGATGAAATGTGTTGATTTTGTTAGGAGTTCTCTTGGGAATGATCGTTTTCATATTTTGGATAGAATTTTCAAAGATGATGGGGAATTTATATCAAACAAAGGTAAATATTGATGACCAAATGGTTGTTGTAAATTTCTAGTTAAAAAAATTTATGTTGTGGGGACATTATAATGACTCATGTTTGAAATTCTAATAAATTATAGGGTGAATTTAAATTTTTTATTAAGATGTATGTGTCATTTATACAAATTGGATCTTTATTAACGTATTTGTGTTTGTAGTATCACACAGAGATGTTTTTAAGAGTGAAATGATGCTTGGTAGATATCGTTGGATCTTACGAAAATGACAGATCAAGGTCGATGACACATGTTCTAAAATTCAACACCCTAAAATATATATCTTTGAATGATTATGGTCACAAAAAAATCCATTTTCCATCTATGTTAATATTTATATATGAGATGGGTCACACAATAGTCTTTTGGTTTATTTAAAAACTACAACTATCCTTGTTTTTTAAAAGGATGGAGACCCATAAATTTTCATCCATACAGATTTTATTCATTTTTGAATTATTAGAATGTTAGATTCCATTTCAATCACCCATCCCTTCTCTCTGAATTCCTTGTCAATTTAGGATGGTTTTTTAATTATATGGTGATATAATATATGGTTTACCTCATCCTTCATTCTAGATTGTTTCCCATTTTACTCATATAATTTTGGATCAAAACTATTAGTGGATTAAAGATGATTCCATTGGATCTTAATGGAATCAAATAGAGATGATGGATATATTCCTCAGAATATCTATAGGACATCATGATTTGATGTACTCTTACAGTCAAACACATTTTTGTTAATGGTACATCACCCTATTATTTCTTCTCATATTTTCAGCTAAATTATATAATAATTTGTTATTCAATCTGTATTAGATGATAGGGATTTTGTGTGAGATAAGGATTCCAAAATATTCTAGGGGCCTTCAATGTTGAGACCGAAATCATGACATACATGGATATTACATTAATTGTATGGAATACATAATAAATAACAAAACCCAACAATCAAGTACCATATTAGTTTAGTGTCTTTGGAAACACAGAACATAATCTTCTAATCATGGTGAAATATCTTCAACATCTCCAATTAAGATCTTCCCCTTTTGTTTTCTAACCAAAAACCTATCTTTATATCCTTGGGAAAAGAAATCATGTAAAGGGTGAGCTCAACTTCTCAGTAAGGGTATGCATGGAGAAAATAAAACAAACCATATACATTTGAACTTAAAAACATGAACATAATTTTTAAACATCAAAATCTTGAGCATTGTCATTAAACATGGCAGTACTTAAGGCATAGATCATAATGGAACATAAATCATAATAATAATTCATGGGAATAAATCATGTAACTATGGAAAACCATTAAGAACATGTTATTATTTCCATAGTACCCATGGAATTGCTGCCAATACCATATTTGTGGACAAATTCCCGTTCTAAATCGAGTTCACTCCTCGTTCCAGTCCTGTATCACTAACTCGGATTAAATTTCCATTCGAGCCATGTCTATATCATGAGATATAAATATTTACCGAATGAATTGGAGTGGGATATAGGTCTCACCCATCTCATAATTAAATAATTCTTACGAGTGCCACAATATCAACATAAATCATTCATCACAACACAACGAATAAAATGGGTTTCATAAACATCATCCCATCATAAAAAAATCCATATAAAACAAATGGAAATCATTTCATCATAAAATAATTGAAACCATGTAAATCATAAAGACGTTATACTTGAAACATACACGTATTAAATAATGCCATCTTTGATGGAAAATGGTTTTGATAAAACACTTGAGATGAATTATTGAGGAAAATATTTTTTCTTCTTCAAAATAATTTTCTTTTCACAAAATACCATGAAAATTTAAATGAAATGTATTTTTTTTTAAAAATAGTCATGAAATATTGTAGAGTAAGATTCATGAAAATAAGGCGTTATAAAACCGTAAAAATCTTTTCATTTGTATAAGTTAAAAAAACATTATCCTCGTACTTATAAAAGAAAAGTCAAAAAGTATCACGTATAGTAAACAAAAGAATGATTACTTCCATAACACAAATTAAAAGTCAAAGAGGGGTAAACATGACATTAAACATTCATGGAAGAATATTAAACAATTTATTAAAAACAATTTTTCGTCATGGATGAAAAATATAACCCCAGTAAATACTTATGTATAAGCAATCCCATATGAAAATGAGATTTCAAAATTATCCCTTACCTTAGGTCTGATATGCTTCGTACATATCTGAACCTCCTATATAATGATTTAAATAATTTCATTGACTTATTACAGAATCATATTAATTTTTATGATATCATATATGGTTCACTTATGACTTTAAATTACCCTTTCTTTTGTAAATTCCATGTTAAAGAATTGTTTTGGGTATAATCGTTTCATTTATCGTATGTGTTTGGACAGGTTTTTCTTGATATTATTATTACATATATCATGTTTTAATTACATCCATAATGTAATCCATAATTTATATATCATATATATTCAATATAAATATATTTATAATAGATAGGTAAATGAAATGAAATACACCGTTCCTGGAGACGGTAGGTCGTACGTATGCATGAACATTGTTTTCCATTCCTTATTGATTTGAATGGAAGTATGTAGATGAAATATATTTACATATATAAATAAATATAGTATTTTATCATGTCATGTATTTCATTGTTATTCATTATATATACTTTATAATCGTTCTTGAATTATTAACATGGAAAATGAATCTTATTGCTTAGTAGAGACGGTAATCCGTACGTACGCATGAGCGATGATATCGTTACCATGTTTATTGAATGGAATTTTACTGGATGATATAATATTTTAGAATCAGTATGGTGTTATAATAATCAAATACAGTTATTCATTACAACATTATACCCATCCAAGTAAGTTGGTGGTGGAAAACAGGTTACACCAGAGCGTGGAGATGGTATTCTGTACGTACGCACGCTCAGTAATTTTGTTATCCATAGGATGGATAGATGATGAAATAGGGTTGTTCCATATTTATAATAACATATCAGTATATAATTAATATTGATGATATTACATTATAGTGAAACAACTAAATAAGAGGAAGTATATGAAGAAAGAAACATGAAAGAATATGTAGAAGAGATTACCTCTTCTTCAACGCACCACTTTTAAGATTCGTCTTAAGGGACTAGAGTTGGACCTTTGAGAAGAACATAACCTCCAGAATGTTTCTAGGGAAGTGTAGAATAGAAATGGACAAGTATTGGCCAAGGATTAAGGCTCAATGTTGGGTAAATAGGAGAGGGAGGAGGTGCCGTTTTATAATGGAAGAGAGGGGAACCTTTAGAAAGTGTGAAAAATATTATTTTATTATAAACGTATATTCAGTTTCAAAAAGTCCAAAAATCAATAATGATGAATCTAAGATGATTCATGGTAGAAATAAAATCATCCAATCAGAATTGGACATGTTTTGGATAATATTTTAATCATTATAATCTTATTTATTTAAATCATTTATTAATGAGGTAAATACTACATCGTTATTGTGTCATAAATAATTGAATTTATTTGATGTCTAAAAATTATAAAAATTATACCAACATGTAGGATATCTTTTTAGCTTTCCAATTAATATATATAGTCGAAATGATAATTTATATAACCCTTAATAAAATTTAATTACTAAAAGATTTGTGTTAATGTCAATTTTGACTTCATACTAAATTAATTAATCCAAATTTCCATTATCACTACCAAGTGGCTCAATGTGTTCCCAAAATCGTCCCAAGGATTCCCATGGTTGTTCAGTACTCATCCAATAAGGTTATGACAAGTTTTAAGGTAATTTCAAATTATTATAATATTCTTTTAACCTTGAATTACCAAATTTACCTTTAACCACGGTAAATAAAAGTCAAAAGTTACTATTCACCAAAAATTATTTTTAATCTTATTGAACAAAATTTATTTCTTGATAAAAACCATGTATGTTGGATTTTTTAAATTCTATTCACATAAGTGGTAAAATTTCATTTAAATGAAAGAGTCGGTTTTTTAAGTACCACAAAGTGGTTTCACTATTCATCAAAAATTGATGATTTTCAGAAAAATACCAAAAATTCAGCCTAATATATATTTGATATTCTGAATTCAAAAGTTATATCTATTTTTCCAAATTCAAAACCTAAAAGTGGAATTAATTAATTTTAAAATTAATTCCCGTTATCAAAACAAATCACGTGTTTTTAAGAAACAATAACTATCAAAAGATCGACACATGTTTATGTACAATTTCAAAGTGAAATTAATTCCAATGACCAACATTGGATTAAATGGTAAAAATATATCCTAATTAAACTTTAAAACCAATTAAAAAAATAATCTAACCATATAAATTATTGCAATGAAAAAAATGTGTTTTTAATTAAAATATAGCGTGTTACTATTCATTTAAATATGAAAGTTATCAGAATAATATGACAATTTTATCCAATGTAAATATTTATATCCTGATTCCAAATATAAATTTTATTTTGTAAAAATGTCAAAAAGTATATTTAAGGTGTGTGTGCCATTAAAAGTTGGCAATGCTGCATTTTTTTAAAAATACTTATTTTACTCGAAAAATATATTTTTCCCCACTAAATGTTCTATAAAATGTGTATGATAAATAATAATGTTATAACATTAAAAATGTAGTTAATACTATCCATAAATGCTAGTTCCTAATAATATTATAACCATATATCGTTGTTTATTGAAACACAGAATTGTGTACGACACACGCTATCGAGGAAGGTTGTGATTGCGTGTAATGCAAGGCAAGTTAGGGTTGCGTGTAGTGCAAGATTCCTTTGTTGTTGCGTATAACAGAATCCAAACATATTTTTTTTATACATTGAATATATATATATATATATAGTCAATGTTTCATAGAATAAATACTATCAAATGAACATGAAATTGTGTGTAACACAATTCAAGAATAGTTTTGTGTATACTGCAATATAATATTGTGTTCTATAAAGTGCTAGATAATCATGGCTTAGCGTACAATAGAAGATATGAAAGAAATTTAAAAGAATATATCTCATAAAATCTCGGGGTGTTACATTCTACCCCCTTTAAAATTAATTTCTCCCTCGAAATTCGTCAGGGTTATAAATGGTTTCCTACATGAAAGTTTCTTTAATAGAAACCCACTTCGT
Organism: Viscum album; assembly: GCA_963277665.1. NCBI lineage: Eukaryota > Viridiplantae > Streptophyta > Magnoliopsida > Santalales > Viscaceae > Viscum > Viscum album. The sequence continues at coordinate 957,948,950 of OY728126.1, forward strand.
AAAAAGTAATACTAAAACATAATTTTAAAAAGTGAAGTATGAAACATAACGGTTAACCAAATTAACTCATCACTAGGTTTCCACATAGTATAACATAGGTGGAAATATGTATATGGAAGAAAAATCTAACCATCATGTTCTGATGGAGAGTGGTTAAGGACATGTCTATGAAAAAGTCAACAATCATAATACCATAAATTTGTGATGATTTAAGGTACCATCTAATTCATCGGATATAAGGACATTAGGACAACATTTTTTTTCAAGAACATTTTCCTAATGTTGAAGAATAGTTGAATTAAAAGAAATATTTACTTGATTTTGGTACAATATTACTGTGGTTTGTGCCTTGAAAAATTTCCACATCATCTTATAAATAAATGATGTTGAATTTGTCTTCCATGAAGAGTTAGGAGGTCATGTGACAGAATGATAGGTCATTACATCTGTCTCAAAAAAAAGTATAGAAAAAGTTATTAAATATACATAAGTCCATATATAGTTAGATTAATCATATATGGTTCCTAAAATGGACTTATACTTCTTATATCATACCGCTTAATATAATAAAACTATCCTATAACAACCAGGGAGTTCCTGTAGGCCTGTGGTAGGCAATAAAGTCATATCACACATCAGTTGTGGGTTCGATTCACATAGCCATGTCTGACGTGATGGGTTGACGCCCATCCTGTAGGTTTTCCTTTTTCTAAAATTACATTATTATTACATTCCATCAATAATATTGAAAAACTTTATTGCCTTAAACAATAATAAAGTATTTTCAATATAATCAATTCCAATATTTAGGCTTATCCAAAATACTTTTGTCCAAGCTCATAGTATAAAGAAAAAAATTACTTGAAATGTCATCTTCGAGCATGTGAAAACCATCATTTATCCCCCATATATCATAAGATATATCTTGTTGATCTCATTCCAAACATGTGAATACATTAATCATGTATTTTCTTGAAACATAAATTATCATAGAACCATAGTGAAATCATGAATTCTGTCAAAAGGTAACTCTTTCCACATTCCAAAATCCCAAAAATTCTATATAATGAAACCATGATGTCACTTTGTCCTTATTTCGGTCATGAGATCATTAATACTATCAATCATTTCATTATCTCCTTGTCTCTCCTTTATGCGCATTTTAGGTGATTTCGAAAAATTTCTGAATAACCTTTCATGGTTACCGGTACCTTTCAACATATACATTCAAAAATATAATGAGAAACAATAGTGTATCAATCCTTAGATGTCTCTTTATTCCATAGTACCATGATATTACTTATAAAACATTACTCTTGATAAAAACGTAATCATTCCACTACCTTCCTAAACCATTGACCGATCTTGAACAATTATTTCATCTCACATATCATTTGTAGTCTTTTCATCATCATTAACATAAATACCACCCATACAACCATGTTGATTCTCTTAATGAGACTTTCCCTTAGGGAATTGGTTTGAATAATTCCTGTACATTCCACATTTAAAACATTTAACCATTGTTGATGTCTTAGCAATACCGTTATCCCTGTCCATGGTGTTAACTGAACCTTTTCCTTTAAAATTACTGGCTTTGTGTCATTCCTTTCAACACCCAAAGCATATTCCAGTTCCTTTGAAACATTCTCCATGATGCCTCATCCCACATGATTTACATAAGAGAAATTTAACTTTATTTCCCCTATTATCATCATGAAACTCCATCTTTCTATTATTAGCTATGTCGGGAAACTTACCAAAGTTGACATTATTGATCATATTATAAGATTTTCGATTATGCATAATAAAAATATGTGGACCTCCAGATTCAATTTCATTTGGTTTCTCATGATGAATACCATTACATTCTCCATCATTTCCTCCATTATCATGAATCTTCCTATTTCAAGCCATTTTCTAAAACCCAAAAAAATAGTGTGAGCGGAAAAAATAAAAAACAAGGGGGAGTACCTTCAATATCTAACATATTAGTTTTAATTATAGTATTGTAACTATAATTCTAGTACTATAACCTCTAATTATAATTAACCTTAGATACATCCCTATACATACCTTAGAAATATCTCTAGGGATTTCACTAATGTTTTCACATCCAAGTTTCCAAAGGATGACAAAACCATTCCCCTAATATCAACTGTAGAGACCCAAAGCATGATGTACATGGACATTACATTACTTTTTAGTAATACATAATACATAACAAAAACAACACACAATGACCGTAATAGTTTAGTGTCTTTGGAAACCCGTAACATAATCTTCTAATAATTGTGAAAGTTCTTCAACATCTCCCATAAAGATATTCCCCTTTTGTTTTCATACCTAAAAACATTTCTATATATCCTTGGGAAAAGAAAACATATAAAGTGTGATATCAAATTCTCATTAAGGGTATGTGTAAAGACCCGTAAAATTCAAGGGAAATTTTTTTCTTAATTTTCTTTAGAATTTTACAAAAGCGCGGTTTCAGACGGCACCTGATTCCGAGGCCCGGAGTGCCCGGAATTAAGTTCCGAAGTTTGGCTCGGGTACGTTCAGTGAACGAACGAGCGGGAATTCCTAACTTTTGATCCGGTGCTCAGAATTGAAATCCGAGGGCACCGATGAACTCGCAGCGCCGTTATTCGCTTAAAGAGACCTTTTCGGGAGTTGCGTTTGTTGCGGGTTGAAAGTTATGTTTTGGGGTTTTCAGTTGAGTTAAATAAAATTTGTGTAAGACAAATTTTATTTTTAGTTTGTTAAAAACCTACCAAAGGGGGTTGGAAGTGGGACCCACACCCACTTAACCTCCCTTGGGAGGATTAAGTGTGGTGGGGACCACACGAACCCCTAGACTTTTCAAATTCCCTTAACCCCCCTCTTTAATGGCTTAAGTTACCCTTAATTAATTATGGGAGTTAAGTCTTTTTGAATTTCAAACATTGAAATTCTTTTGTGTTATGTGTTAATAAAATAAGAGGTAGTCTTATTTTATTTTGAGTTCTTTGTTTGTCATTTTGAGAGCTTCCTCTTCGTCTTCAAGCTCTGACGAAGAACGAAGAACGCTCAAACTCCGACGAAGAACGACGCCTCTCTTCTTCGTCCTCGGTGTCAACAAGAGGGAACGCCGCTTCCTCCTCGGACCTTCTTCGTCGGCAAACGAAGATCCGCCAACGACGTGTCTCCTCGGGCATATCTCTTCGTCAATGGATTTGACGAACGACGACCGCGACGCCCGACTTCCGCGACGCCGTCTTCCGCGGAACATAGACGAATCTTCGAATCTTAAACCCGAGGTAGGGGTTGTTGATTTCATTTTGGTTTCCTTATTTCTTTTCTTGCTCGTGGATCGCATGTCTACGTGAGGCATTTAAATATTTTATATAAGTGTTATTGTTAACGCGAGGGGGGCCGGACAGCACGAACACGGCCGAACCCCCCTCCATCGTTTTTGTTTATTCATGCGGGTGGAAGCAAGTGGCGTGGTGCTGTCGCACCACGTGGATGATCGTACAAATAATTTACGCGGCGCCGTCGCGCTACGTCAAGGAAAAATCTTCAAGAACGCGACGCCGTCGCGCCGCGTTGAAAAGAATCATGGCATGGCGAAAGGGGCGCGGTGCCGTCGCACCGCGCCGGATGACGAACACCGCGGCCGGTTCCGGGCCGCGGCGGGACGAGAAGACCGCGGCCGGTTCCGGGCCGCGGCGGGACGAGAAGACCGCGGCCGGTTCCGGGCCGCGGCGGAAGAGGATACCGGCGGCCGGGCCGCCGGCGTCGGAAGTCGAAGGCGGGACCGGAATTTCCGGTCCCGTTGGTAAAAACCGGCCGGCCAGCTGGCCGGTCGGTTCAACAAAACCCCCCTCTTAATGAGGGGGGCGGTTCTTGAGGGAAGGGGGCAGCCGCCCCCTTGGTTCGGTGCCAGCAGGCCCCCCCACGTGAGGGGGGCGGTTTTAAAAGAACCGGCGCGGCACAAAGGCCGCGCCACTTTGAAGAACCGCGGGGCTTAGCCCCCGCGTGCGCAGCCCCACGTGCGGCGCCAGGCGCCTCCGCCGCGGCCCGCCGCCGCGCCGCCGCCGCGCCGCCCCAGGGGGGGGGGGTCGGGCCGGGTCGGCCCGGACCCGGACCCCCCGTTTCAAACCATTTTTGGTTTTTGGCTCATAACTTGAGCCTCGGACCTCCGAATGACGAACCGTCTGCGGCAACGCGATCCTTGGATCGAGATGGTCGTTTCGGTATATCGCACTCAAGGTTTCGGTTTACTTTGAGTTCGGCCGGGTTGGTTCGTTCACGAAACCAACCGGGCCTTCGGAGCGGAAACGCTCATATCTTGAGCTACGGACGTCCGATTGACGCGCCGTCAGTCGCGTTGTGTTCCTCTTAGTGAGACGGATCTTTTGGCATACTCCGCCCGAGGTTTGGACGCAGGTGGAGTACGGTCGGGTTGGTTTTGCCTTAAAAACCAACCGGGCCCCGGAGACGAAAATGCCAATAACTCTCAGACCGGGCGTCCGATCGACGCGCCGTCTGTTGCGTTGAGTTCCTGTTGACGATACGGAACTTTTGGATACATCAACTTCGGTCTTCGTGACAGTTGATGTATCAGCCTCTCGGCTCGTGGAGCGGACCCTCCGAACGAGCATGCTTTGTGCGGGAACCCTAGTGCTGGCTGCGACTGTTCTACTGCTACGACTGCTACTGTGACTGCGACGACGACAGTACAGAGATCCTGTGTGGATTTGACGACGACGGTACATAGATCCTATGTGGATTCGACGACGACGACTTCAGCACTCAGCGATCCTACGTGGATCAGTGCTACAGGTCCTGTGTGGGCCCGATCCTGTGTGGGTCCTTGCGCTCAACGGTTCTGTGTGAGCCAGCGCCTACAGGTTCTGTGTGAGCCCGATCCTGTGTGGGTCTTCTGCGGGGGTTAGTTACCTATCGATCCTTCGTGGGTCAGACGACTTAGATGGATCAGTGATCATCTTTATCGTCCTTGAAGAAGTATACCTGTGTGAGCTGAATCCTGTTGTTTTCCTGTGTGGATTGTGTTGTGCAATCCTGTGTGGATTATGTTTTGCTTTCCTATGTGTAATACGTATACTTTCCTGCGTGGACTGAGTTGTACTTGGGCTCGGAGGTTGGAGCGTATTTTAATTGATGACTTAGGTATATGTATGGGCATATACCTAAGCAGTGTCGGTTGTTACTTCGTGATTGTACTTTTCTTCGTAGTTTATCCTTTGTGGATTTGAGAGACCTTCAGGGGTCTCGGGGTCCCTACTGAGTAGCTTATACTCACCCATGCACGGGCTTCGCCCGCACTACGTTATGTTGGTTGCAGACGACGGACAACGTTGACTTAGCTGAGGCTTGTAGAGCGGGACGGTACCCGGAGGTGGACCACTGGGCGGGACGTGCACGGAGCGGACGGCGGGACCCTTGGAGCAGAGGAGCTATCTGTACCCACCCTTCAGGTGGGATTTCCGGTGGACAGCTCGGAGTAGCGGCCTTTACTTTACAGTTGCTGTTTTTCCCTTTTTGAGTTGTACTTTACTTTCAGTTTGGGTTTGTATTCTGGCCCATTTACTTTTCCGCACTTTCAGTCGTACTCTGCTTGCTTAGTGTTTACTTTCCGCTTGTTTACTCTGTGGTGTGTGTTTACTTTTCTAAGGCAATGCCTTCCCTTTTTACTGGGATTTACGCCTTGGTGCTAGTCGCCAGCCCCTGGCCTATGGAAGGCGGGCTTGGGGTAGTCACGGCACGGAGCCCGAGGGTGGGTCGTGACAAATTGGTATCAGAGGAGTTCGGTTCTACCACGAACTCTGATCTTTTCTATGTGAAACAATAATGTTTAGCGTATTGAGTGTGGTTATCAGTCCAGGGAGTCCAGTGTTGGTGCGGCGGCCGACGTATCCATACACCAGGACCCTGACTTCTGATTTCCGACTTAATGCACGAAAACATTGTTTGCGTGTGTGTTTCAAAGTTTTCTTTGTGATTACTTATATCAGCTCACCAGGTATACTGTTCTAACCGTGGCGCACCTGTTTCCTTTTCAGGATGGCCCCACGACGGCAGCCAGCTAGGGTTCCGAGAGTCGAGCGAGACGACAGCCCACCGAGCGACGAGGCCTCGGTGCAGGGCCCTTTTCCAGTAGTGGCACCAGCGGTAGCTTTACCCGTCGAGTCCCCGATGCTTCCAGTAGCAGCTGCTGACGATGCACGTCGCCTCAGTGCACTCCATGAGTTTCAGCGCCAGCGACCACCCAGGTTTCGCGGGGAGACGGATCCCCAGGCAGCAGAGGACTGGCTGGAGGCAGTGGTTCGAGTGTTTAGGCTAGTGAGGACACCAGCAGACCTCATGGTGATCCTCGCTGCGAGCCTACTACACGCAGCAGCAGGACGATGTTGGAGCCTGATGCTCCAGGTGCACGATGAGGCATCCCTACTTTGGACGGACTTTGAGACCCTCTTCCGCTCGGAGTTCGTCCCAGCCACCCTTCGTGCGGTGCGTATCCAGGAGCTTCTACAGCTGCGGCAGGGCAGCATGACGGTCGCTCAGTACTCGGCGAGATTTACCGATCTCTCGCGCTACTCGACCGACATGGTACGGGACCCATTCTTCCGGGCCCGGACCTTCGAGCAGGGTTTGAGACACGAGATCAGGGCATCGCTGATCTCCCTCAGCATACCGACTCAGACAGGAGTACTGGAGCGGGCCCTTCTGATCGAGAGCTTCCTTGCTGAGTCTACACCAGCACAGCGACCCACCGCAGGGCGGCACGTGGCAGAGTCATCTGCAGCAGGCAGTCGACGGATGACTCAGGGGTCCAGACAGACCAGACCTTCGGGCAGACGATCTCAGGGCACTGGCTCAGCAGTGCGGGGCACATAGCGCGGAGCCAGTCTTACGAGAGGCAGACAGTGCTACTCATGCGGCGGACAGGGCCACATGGCTTATGACTGCCCGACCCGCCGTGCCGAGGAGCAGCAGTCAGTTGATGGACCACCGAGGCAGAGGCAGAGGGTCGACCGTGGCGGTCCGCAGGGAGGAGGCGGACGAGGCAGGGAGCTGGCGGGCAGCGACAGGCACAGCTCCAGGCAGCAGAGGCCTACGACCACGGCGCACCTGAGATGATTTGAGGTACTATCTGTGTATACTCCACCCTTGCTGCAGTTCTTATAGACACAGGAGCGAGTCATTCTTTCATAGCCGCTGCCCTTGTTCGGAGCTCGGAGATTCCGACAGAGCCGTTGGCTCGATCCTTACGGCTAGAGACTCCTACGGAAGCAGACTCGACGATTACGCACTGGTGCCGGTAGTGTGAGCTTACTCTAGGAGGCGAGAGCTTCGGCTGGGATCTTCTTGTAGCAGCGTCGAGGCCTTACGACGTCATCTTGGGCATGGATTGGCTGTCTACGGTCCATGCACAGATTGACTGTTTTAGGCGCAAGGTGCGATGTGTACGCACCGACGGGAGCAGGTTCACCTTCACCGGCGAGAAGGGAGCCTTAGCAGCACAGGATGGACTTCCGCGGAGGACAGGACAGCCCATCACTCATCAGTTGGCTAGCCTTATCCTTGGAGCAGTTGACGTGCGGAGTCCTAGTTTTCCTGCAGTGGTGGATCAGTTTGCGGACGTTTTTCCCGACGACGTACCAGGGCTACCTCCTCGCAGAGAGGTAGACTTTTATATTGACTTGTACCTCAGGACAGCCCCGATATCCGCTCCAGCATATCGGATGGCCCCCGCCGAGCTTCGAGAGCTACGGGTACAGTTGGAGGACTTGCAGGGCAAGGGGTTCATCCGACCCAGTGTTTCACCCTGGGCTTCCCCGATATTGTTCGCCAAGAAGGCGGACGGGAGCTTGCGACTTTGTGTTGACTATCGTCGCCTGAACCAGGTGACAGTGAGGAACAAGTATCCGCTACCGAGGATTGATGACCTCTTTGATCAGCTCAAGGGAGCACGGTGGTTCTCGAAGATAGACCTCAGATCAGGCTATCATCAGCTCAGAGTCAGAGATGAGGATGTGCAGAAGACGACCTTCAGATGTCGGTATGGCCACTATGAGTTCTTGGTTATGCCTTTCGGTGTAACCAATGCTCCAGCAGTGTTCATGGCTCTCATGAACAGGATCTTTCAGCCATACCTCGATCGTTTTGTCGTGGTCTTCATCGACGACATTCTGATTTACTCTACGACAGAGGAGGAGCACGCCTATCACTTGCGAGTTGTCCTTGACACACTCCGAGAGCACCAGCTTTATGGTAAGCTCTCGAAGTGCCAGTTCTGGATACGTGAGGTCCACTTTTTGGGACACGTTATCTCTGAGGCGGGAGTTGCAGTGGATCCCGCGAAGATTGAGGCTGTGTTAGCATGGGAGCCACCCAGGAGCGTGACTGAGGTTCGGAGTTTCTTGGGACTAGCTAGATACTATCGGAGATTTGTGCTGAACTTCTCCAGAGTTGCGGCATCACTCACAGCTTTGACGAAGAAGGGGAAACCCTTCGTGTGGTCAGACAGTTGTCAGCAGAGCTTCCAGGAGCTGAGACAGAGATTGACTTGCGCACCTATCTTGAGGTTGCCTGAGGAGGGAGTAGGGTACGTAGTCTACTGCGATTCATCAGGGACCGGGCTCGGATGTGTTCTAATGAAGGAGCGGGCAGTGATCGCCTATGGATCACGACAGTTGAGGCCGCATGAGCAGAACTACGCTACCCATGACCTGGAGTTAGCAGCAGTGGTCTTCGCTCTGAAGACATGGCGACACTATCTGATGGGCGAGCGCTTTACAGTCTTTTCCGATCATCAGAGTCTCATGTATATCTTCTCGCAGAAGGACCTAAACCTGAGACAGCGACGATGGCTCGAGTTCCTCCAGGACTATGACTTTGAGATAGTCTATACCCCTGGGAAGGGGAACGTAGTAGCCGATGCCCTCAGCAGGAGGACGAGCATTCAGCTACTCGAGGAGGCGACGGAGCAGCTAGCCTCATTGCAGATATCCTTCGTGGATAGAGATGGAGCAGCCTTTCTTCAGTCTCTCACAGTCACTCCTCTACTACTGCAGCGAGTCAGGGAGGCACAGCACGGGGACGCTGACTGTGAGACACAGCGTGCACAGATATCCTCGGGACAGACACCTGATGGTTTCTCCCTTGGAGCAGAGCACGACATCCTTTTCAGAGGACGTACCATGGTACCAGTCGCTTTGCGAGAAGAAGTGCTGAGGGAGTTTCACACTTCTCCTTTGGCGGTACATCCTGGAGTGGCGAAGATGTACCAGGATCTCAGACGACAGCACTGGTGGCCGGGCATGAAGAAAGCTGTAGCAGAGTTCGTTTCTCGATGCCTTACCTGTCAGCAGGTGAAGGCAGAGCATCAGGTACCAACAGGCTTGGTACAGCCCTTGGAGGTTCCGGAGTGGAAGTGGGACGGCATATCTATGGACTTCGTGACTGGACTTCCACGCACTTCCAGAGGTCACGACTCCATCTGGGTGATTGTTGACCGACTCACCAAGTCAGCACACTTCTTACCCATCAGAGAGCAGGGCTCAGTGGAGAGCGTGGGACGTCTCTACGTTCAGGAGATTGTGCGGCTCCACGGCGTGCCATCATCTATCGTTTCCGATCGAGATGCCCGCTTTACTTCCCGGCTTTGGAAGGGGTTGCAGGAGGCGTTCGGGACGCAGCTACGTCTCAGCACAGCTTTTCACCCTCAGACAGATGGGCAGACGGAGAGGACCATTCAGACTCTCGAGGACATGCTCCGCGCATGTGTCCTTTACTTTGGTCGTAGCTGGGAGGACCACCTACCTTTGGTGGAGTTCGCGTACAACAACAGCTACCACTCCACCATCGGGATGGCACCGTACGAGGCGTTGTACGGCCGACCATGTAGATCTCCTTTGTGCTGGACAGACCCTGGGGAGTCAGCACTGGTGGGACCGGAGATGGTCCAGGAAACGACAGAGAAGGTCCAGGTCATCCAGGAGCGGATGAGGACAGCTCAGAGCCGGCAAAAGTCATACGCTGACAGGAGGCGGAGGCCACTGGAGTTCGAGGATGGCGACCACGTCTTCTTGCGGGTCTCACCTCGACGTGGTATTCAGAGATTTGGCCGAGGCGGCAAGTTATCTCCACGCTTCATCGGACCTTTCCAGATTCTCAGCAGGGTTGGCGATGTGGCTTATCGCCTGGCTCTACCACCTCAGTTGCACCGGGTGCACGACGTCTTCCACGTATCCCAGCTGAGGAGATATGTGCACGACCCGACGCACATCATTGACCATGGGGAGCTTGACGTTGACGATGGGGCGACTTTTACGGAGGTCCCGGTGGAGATAGAGGATCGACAGGAGCGGGTCCTGCGTGGGCGATCGATTCCTCTTGTGCGCATCAGATGGCAGCATGGGAATCTCCAGGAGAGCACATGGGAGCGGGAGGCTCGGATGCGTGCTCAGTACCCTCATTGGTTTCCCTAGTTTTTGTTGTATCTTTACGGGGACGTAAAGCCCTGAGGTGGGAGTAATGTAAAGACCCGTAAAATTCAAGGGAAATTTTTTTCTTAATTTTCTTTAGAATTTTACAAAAGCGCGGTTTCAGACGGCACCTGATTCTGAGGCCCGGAGTGCCCGGAATTAAGTTCCGAAGTTTGGCTCGGGTACGTTCAGTGAACGAACGAGCGGGAATTCCTAACTTTTGATCCGGTGCTCGGAATTGAAAACCGAGGGCACCGATGAACTCTCAGCGCCGTTATTCGCTTAAAGAGACCTTTTCGGGAGTTGCGTTTGTTGCGGGTTGAAAGTTAAGTTTTGGGGTTTTCAGTTGAGTTAAATAAAATTTGTGTAAGACAAATTTTATTTTTAGTTTGTTAAAAACCTACCAAAGGGAGTTGGAAGTGGGACCCACACCCACTTAACCTCCCTTGGGAGGATTAAGTGTGGTGGGGCCCACACGAACCCCTAGACTTTTCAAATTCCCTTAACCCCCCACTTTAATGGCTTAAGTTACCCTTAATTAATTATGGGAGTTAAGTCTTTTTGAATTTCAAACATTGAAATTCTTTTGTGTTATGTGTTAATAAAATAAGAGGTAGTATTATTTTATTTTGAGTTCTTTGTTTGTCATTTTGAGAGCTTCCTCTTCATCTTCAAGCTCTGACGAAGAACGAAGAACGCTCAAACTCCGACGAAGAACGACGCATCTCTTCTTTGTCCTCGGTGTCAACAAGAGGGAACACCGCTTCCTCCTCGGACCTTCTTTGTCGGCAAACGAAGATCCGCCAACGACGTGTCTCCTCGGGCATATCTCTTCGTCAACGGATTTGACGAACGACGACCGCGACGCCCGACTTCCGCGACGCCGTCTTCCGCGGAACGTAGACGAATCTTCGAATCTTAAACCCGAGGTAGGGGTTGTTGATTTCATTTTGGTTTCCTTATTTCTTTTCTTGCTCGTGGATCGCATGTCTACGTGAGGCATTTAAATATTTTATATAAGTGTTATTGTTAACGCGAGGGGGGCCGGACCGCACGAACACGGCCGAACCCCCCTCCATCGTTTTTGTTTATTCATGCGGGTGGAAGAAAGTGGCGTGGTGCCGTCGCACCACGCGGATGATCGTACAAATAATTTACGCGGCGCCGTCGCGCTACGTCAAGGAAAAATTTTCAAGAACGCGACGCCGTCGCGCCGCGTTGAAAAGAATCATGGCATGGCGAAAGGGGCGCGGTGCCGTCGCACCGCGCCGGACGACGAACACCGCGGCCGGTTCCGGGCCGCGGCGGGACGAGAAGACCGCGGCCGGTTCCGGGCCGCGGCGGGACGAGAAGACCGCGGCCGGTTCCGGGCCGCGGCGGAAGAGGAGACCGGCAGCCGGGCCGCCGGCGTCGGAAGTCGAAGGCGGGACCGGAATTTCCGGTCCCGTTGGTAAAAACCGGCCGGCCAGCTGGCCGGCCGGATGACATAAAACCGGGGGAATAAATCCCCCGGCCGGTTCAACAAAACCCCCCTCTTAATGAGGGGGGCGGTTCTTGAGGGAAGGGGGCAGCCGCCCCCTTGGTTCGGCGCCAGCAGGCCCCCCCACGTGAGGGGGGGCGGTTTTAAAAGAACCGGCACGGCACAAAGGCCGCGCCTCTTTGAAGAACCACGGGGCTTAGCCCCCGCGTGCGCAGCCCCACGTGCGGCGCCAGGCGCCGCCGCCGCGGCCCGCCGCCGCCGCCGCCGCGCCGCCCCAGGGGGGGGTCGGGCCGGGTCGGCCCGGACCCGGACCCCCCGTTTCGAACCAGTTTTGGTTTTTGGCTCATAACTTGAGCCTCGGACCTCCGAATGACGAACCGTCTGCGGCAACGCGATCCTTGGATCGAGACGGTCGTTTCGGTATATCGCACTCAAGGGTTCGGTTTACATTGAGTTCGGCCGGGTTGGTTCGTTCACGAAACCCACCGGGCCTTCGGAGCAGAAACGCTCATATCTTGAGCTACGGACGTCCGATTGACGCGCCGTCAGTCGCGTTGTGTTCCTCTTAGTGAGACAGATCTTTTGTCATACTCTTCCCGAGGTTTGGACGCAGGTGGAGTACGGTCGGGTTGGTTTTGCCTTAAAAACCAACCGGGCCCCGGAGACGAAAATGCCAATAACTCTCAGACCGGGCGTCCGATCGACGCGCCGTCTGTTGCGTTGAGTTCCTGTTGACGATACAGAACTTTTGGATACATCAACTTCGGTCTTCGTGACAGTTGATGTATCAGCCTCTCGGCTCGTGGAGCGGACCCTCCGAATGAGCATGCTTTGTGCGGGAACCCTAGTGCTGGCTGCGACTGTTCTACTGCTACGACTGCTACTGTGACTGCGACGACGACAGTACAGAGATCCTGTGTGGATTTGACGACGACAGTACAGAGATCCCGTGTGGATTCGACGACGACGACTTCAGCACTCAGCGATCCTACGTGGATCAGTGCTACAGGTCCTGTGTGGGCCCGATCCTGTGTGGGTCCTTGCGCTCAGCGGTTCTGTGTGAGCCAGCGCCTACAGGTTCTGTGTGAGCCCGATCCTGTGTGGGTCTTCTGCGGGGGTTAGTTACCTATCGATCCTTCGTGGGTCCGACGACTTAGATGGATCAGTGATCATCTTTATTGTCCTTGAAGAAGTATACCTGTGTGAGCTGAATCCTGTTGTTTTCTTGTGTGGATTGTGTTGTGCAATCCTGTGTGGATTATGTTTTGCTTTCCTATGTGTAATACGTATACTTTCCTGCATGGACTGAGTTGTACTTGGGCTCGGAGGTTGGAGCGTATTTTAATTGATGACTTAGGTATATGTATGGGCATATACCTAAGCAGTGTCGGTTGTTACTTCGTGATTGTACTTTTCTTCGTAGTTTATCCTTTGTGGATTTGAGAGACCTTCAGGGTTCTCGGGGTCCCTACTGAGTAGCTTATACTCACCCCTGCACGGGCTTCGCCCGCACTACGTTATGTTGGTTGCGGATGACGGACAGCGTTGACTTAGCTGAGGCTTGTAGAGCGGGACGGTACCCGGAGGTGGACCACTGGGCGGGACGTGCACGGAGCGGACGGCGGGACCCGTGGAGCAGAGGAGCTATCTGTACCCACCATTCAGGTGGGATTTCCGGTGGACAGCTCGGAGTAGCGGCCTTTACTTTACAGTTGCTGTTTTTCCCTTTTTGAGTTGTACTTTACTTTCAGTTTGGGTTTGTATTCTGGCCCATTTACTTTTCCGCACTTTCAGTCGTACTCTGCTTGCTTAGTGTTTACTTTCCGCTTGTTTACTCTGTGGTGTGTGTTTACTTTTCTAAGGCAATGCCTTCCCTTTTTACTGGGATTTACGCCTTGGTGCTAGTCGCCAGCCCCTGGCCTATGGAAGGCGGGCTTGGGGTAGTCACGGCACGGACCCCGAGGGCGGGTCGTGACAGTATGAATGGAGAAAATAAAACAATCCATATACATTTGAACTTAAAAACATGAACATAATGTTTAAACATCAGAATCTTCAGCAATGACATAAAACATGGAAGTACGTAAGGCATAGATCATAATGGACCATCAATCAAAATAAAATATCATGGTAATAAATCATTTATTTGTGGAAGACCATTAAGCACATGTTATGATTTTCATAGTAGCCAAGGAATTTCTTCCAAGACCATCTTAGTGGACAATGTCCTTTTCTGAAACGAGTTCACTTCTCGTTCCAGTCCTGTATCACTGAACTAGATTTACTTGCTGTTCCAGCCATGTATATTTCATGAGATATAAATCATTACCCATTGCATTGTAGGGAGATATATGTCCCACCCATCACATAATGAAATCATTCTTATGTGTTCCAAAATATAAACATAAATCATTCATCATAACCCAAAGAATAAATGGGGTTCATTAACATCATCCCATCATAACATAATCCCTATAAAACAAATGGATATCATTTCATCATAAGAGAATTGAAAGCATGTAAATCATATATACATTATACATGAAACATACACATATGAAATAATGGCATCATTGATGGAAAATGGTTTTGATAAAACACTTGAAATTAATTCTTGAGGAAAATATCCTTTATTCTTCAAAATAATTTTCTTTTCACAAAATGGAATGAAATTTTAAAAGAAAAGGATTTTTTTTAAAATAGTCATGAAATCTTGTAGAGTAAGATTCATTATAATAAGGAGTTATAAAACTATAAAAATCATTTCATGCTGTATAAGTTAAAAAAACATTATCCTCGTGATTTTAACGGGATAGTCAAAAAGTTACATGTATGGTAAAAAAAGAATGATTCCTTCCATAACACAAAGTAAATGTCAAAGTGGGGTAAACATGACATTAAAAATACATGGAATAATATTATACAATTTATGAAATACAATTTATTTTCATGGATGAAAAATATAACCCCATTAAATACTTACATATAAGCAATCTCGGATAAAAATGAGATTGCAAAAGTATCTCTTACTTTAGGTCCGATATGCTTCGTACATATCCGAAACTCCTGTATAATGATTAAAATAATGTCATTTACTTATTAGAGAATCATATTCCTTGTTATGATATCATATATGGTTCAATTATTACTTTATATTACATGTTCTTTTGTAAATTCAATGTTAAAGCAGCGTTTTAGGTAAAATCGTTTTATTTATCGTACATTTTTGGACTTGTTATTATTGATATTATTATTACTTATATCATTTTTTAGTTACTCCAAGAATGTAAATCATGATTTATATATCATATATATTCAGTATATATAAATATAATAGATAGATAAATGAAATGAAATACAACGTTCATGGAGATGTTAGGCCGTACGTACGCATAGGCGCTGTTTTCCATTCCTTATTGACTCGAATGGAATTAAGTAGATGATATATATATATATATATATCCAGTAGAATTATCATGTCATATATTTCATTATTATTCATTATAGATACTTTATAATCATTCTTGAATTGTTAACATAGAAAATGAGTCTTATCGCGTCGTGGAGACGGTATTCTGTACGTACGCACATGCGATGATACTGTTCCCATATTTATTGAATGGAATTGGAGTGTATGATAAAATATATTTGAATCAGTATGAATTTATAATAATCATGTAGAGTTATTATTTACACCATTATACCCATCCATGTAAGGTGGTGGTGGAAAATAAATTACACCACAGTGTGGAGACGATATTCCGTATGTACACACGCGCGGTGATTTCATTTTCTGTAGGATGGATAGAATGTGAAATATGGTTGTTTCATATTTATAATAACATATAATTATATAAGTAATACTGATGTTATTACTTTATAATGAAACAAATAATGAAGAGGATGTAGAAGAAGAATGAAACATGGAAAAATCGGTAGAAGATATTTCTTATTCTTTGACACACCTCTTTTATGATTCCTATTAAGGGAATAGAGTTGGTATTTTGAGAACACCATAACCTAAAAAATGTTTCCAGGTAAGTGGATAAGAGAAATTGGTAGGGGTTGGCCGAGCTTGAAGGTTTATAGTTGTGTAATGTGGAGAGGGAGGAGGTGCCCTTTTATAAGGGAGGGGAGGGGCACCTTTGGAAAGTGTGAAAATATTATTTTATTATAAAATAATATTCAGTTTCAAAAGGTCCAAAAATCAGTAAAGATGATGATAAGATGACTCATGGTCAAAATAAAATCATCCAATAATAATTGGACATGTTTTTGATAATATATTTATCATTATAATCTTATTTATTTAAATCAATTTTTATTGAGGTAAATATTGCATCATTGTTGTGTCAAAAATAATTTAATTTATTTGATGTCTAAAAATTATAAAAAAAATACCATCAGGTAGGAAATATTTTTATATTTATAATTAATATTTATATTCTAAATGTTATATGTATAACCCCTTATAAAAATTATTTACCAAAAGATTTTTGTTAATGTCAACGTTGTCTTTACATTAAATTAATTAATCCAAATTGTCATTATCAACACCAAGTGGCTCAATGGGGTCCCACAATCGACCCAATGATTCCCATGGTCAGACGATACTCATAAAATAAATTTAAGACATGTTTAAAGGTAATTTGGAATTATTATAATATTTTATTAACGATGAATTAACCTATTTACCCGTAACCACGGTAAATAAAAGTCAAAAGTTTCTATTCACAAAAATTATTTTCATTTTATTGAACCACATTTTACTTCATGATAACAACCATTTAAGTCGGATTTTTGAAATTAGATTCATAGAAGTGGTATATTTTCATTTAAATGAATGAGACAGTTTCTTAACTACCACTAAGTGGTTTCACTATTCATCAAAAATTGATGTTTTTCAGAAAAATACCAAAAATTCAGACTAAGATATATTTGATATTCCAAATTCAAAAATGATGCCTATTTTTTCAAAATCAAAACATTTAATTGGATTTAATTAATTTTAAAAATAATTCACGTTATCCAAACAAATATCATGTTTTTAAGAAACAATAACTATTAAAAGCTCGACACTTATTTATGAGTAATTTCATAGTGAAATTAATTAAAATGACCAAAATTACTTAAATGTTAAAACTATATTCCAATTAAACTTTAAAACCAATTAAAAAGATAATCTAACCTTATAAATTATTGCGATGAAAAAAAATTGTTTTTAATTAAAATATACCGTGTTTTAACTATTCATTAAAATATGAAAGTTATCAGAATAATATGAAACATTTATCCAAAGTAAAATTTTATATCCTGATTCCAAATAAGAATTTTATATTTTTCAAAATTTCTAAAACTTGATTTAAAGTGGGTGCGCCATCAAAAGGTTGTAAAACATCATTTTTTGAAAAATACTTATTTTACACGAAAAATATATTATGTTCTCACACGATGTTTTAAAAAATGTGTTAGAGAAGTAATAATGTTAAAACATAAAAAATTTAGTTAATACTATCCATAACATCTAGTTTCTAATAATATTATAACCATATATCGTAGTTTAGTGAAACCCGGTATTGTGTACAACACACGCTATTGAGGAAGGCCGTGACTGTGTGTAATGTAAGGCAAGTTAGGGTTGCGTGTAGTGAAAGACTTTTTTGTTGTTGTGTAAAACAAAATCCAACCATATTTCATTTATACATTGAATATATATATATACACACACAATGTTGCATAAAATAACTACTATCAAATGAACTTGAAATTGTGGGTAACACAATCTAAGAATAGTGTTTCATATACAACAATCTAATACGATGTTGAGTATAGTTCAAGATAATATTGGTGTAGCGTACAATAAAAGATAGGAAATAAATTAGAAGGAATACATCTCGTAGAATCTCAGGGAGTTATATTCCATTGGTGATTTAGTTCAATTTTAGCGAGTTGAGATCACTTATTGAGTTATTAGTAGATTGTTCATAAACTATTAAATTAAATAATTAATTTCTTATGGTTATAATTTCTATATTTACTTTTATTGGCCAAATATTGGAGTCAGGGAGGTGATAAGGGATTACATGAACAAGAGAGAGAGTTAGAGATAGAGGGTACATGTTATTTTTAGAAGATGCTAACTCTACATGAGGAAGGTGTGCACATTAATTTTACTAACAATGGTAAATTAATTCCTATTTACATGTATCTAATGTAATATGTGGTCTTTCCATTGAATAATATTGACCATTACAATTTAAATTAATTTTTCTTTAAAAAATAAATTTTAATTTATATATATTTTATGTAATATGTGGTCTTTCCATTTAGGGTGGTCGGGATTTTATTTTTAAAATAATTTGTTTTTTTAAAATAAATTCAACAAAATGGACTAGGTGTTTTGGGACAATATGGTCCTTTTTACAATGGTATGGTGAATTGGATACTAATTTATGGGTATTTTTCACAACATTATAACTAGAGATGAATAGAAACAAAGGGTTTTCAAATAGTTCGAAATTGAAATTAATGAAGATAGTGAAACATGGTATAGGTTCCCCGTATACCTCTATATAGAGGAGATATTTGGATTTAATTAGATTAGACTAGTTAAGCCATGTATGAACTATAATATTAATTTAATTTTTTCATTTTAGTTTATATTGGTATGATTTTACTGATTCACCCCAATTTGTATATAAGCACATAGTGACTATGATTTAGGTTGATTATGGACTGATCATGTGTGTGAGGACTAACTCCAGAGGAACTTGGGATTAATCATGGGTTTTATACCATCTCTCTAGAGTGATGCGATTATATAATTTATGAGGAGGAAATTATAGATGGATATAACTATGATAACATATTGGGATATTATAACACCACTATATTAAAATAAGAAATTGTTAATTGGTATCTTAAGTGAAAAACAACACCAAACATGAAAAACAAATGAGATATAATTCTCTAAAATGAATCTCTTCGATAGATTGTGGAACACTAAAGCACGAGCCTAAATGAAACATAATATAGAATACAATTATAACATAGAAGATAAATTTCAGGGTATAAATATTAGTAACTAATTTATTAAAAATGTTGTAATTTTTTGATTTGAAATGAAATCTGAAACATTTAAAATAATAAAAAATATTTTTTAAAAACTATATATTTCTATGAAATAGTCCAGTCATTCCTTGAAATTTATTTTATTTATTTCCCATTTTTAAAAAAATATAAATTTTTCCTCAATTTTGAAATCCTAAAATAAAAATTATCTTATGGTGATATTTTGGGTTTTTTTTTGAAAAGTTACATTCTTTTATGAATATTGAAAAATATTTATTTTTATTAAAAACTCCATTTTCATTTAAATATTTTTCAATGGTAAATTATTTTTTAAATTGATTAAAAATATATATTTGTAAAAGTAAATATAAATTTGAACAATTATTTCATTGGAATACATTTCATATTAAAATATTATATTAAAACCTTATATATTTTTTGAGAGTTTTCATTTTGAAACCCCTCATTTTCGTCATATTTGTAGTTATAATTTTAAATTAAAATTTTCCAATTCTATAAATGAAATTATAATCTATAGATTCCATACTTGTAAGAATAAATATTTATTTTATATAATAAGTTTAATTTAATTTTTTACCAATATTACGCGTAAAATTAATAATTGTTTTCCTCGGTTAAGATAAAATTGTTTTACCACTAGGGGGGTTATACGAAAAACAATAATAGTTAAAATGATGGTGATATTATCCATAACAAATTAGATGGCCATTTTTTCACCTTATCGCGTACAAAAGATTATAATGACTAATTTTTAGGATTTAATCAATATAAAAATGTGGTTGTAATTGAATCTTTTCAAAAATTCCAGGTGTATCCTTTCCCCTACTTATAAAAGTCCACCTCTTCTCCTCCCATGTTTACACATCCAAATCCGTTTTGTTCATCCAAGTCCTCCCCAAAACAAACACCCATACTCCCTCTAGACAACATGTTGTCTTTTTTATCATAAATCATTACGATGAAGGATTTTGGTGAATACCTAAAAAAGTAGTCAGAAAAATAGGTAATGTTCATAAATGAGTATTTTTATATATTTTCTTCTTTCACATTATTAAAATATTATTAAAATTTTTTATATAATAACAAAAATATATTAAATATGATGAGATTTTATTATTATAATTTAATTACCAAAATCAATCTCCCTTCCATCAAATGGGAAATGATATATTCGACTATTCGTATGGGAGATTACCACCTCATGAACCGATGTAATTCACTTTCTATAACCTCTATTAATGGAAGGATATAATGATTGATTTAAGAATATTATATGATATTAATTATATTATTATACAATTTTTTATTATAATCTTGCATATATATTCTTACCTTTAATGTAGTTTTAAATATGTTATTGTCAGTCATGTGTACGACAGACTATAACCTTGTGAAGCGATGTGATTATTTTTTCACAAATACATTATATAGATTGTAATAAGGGTATATTTAATGAATATATGTGAAATAAATGACATGAATTTTTTTTTTCTAAAATTAATATATCATTTAATTAATTACTCTTTCACCCATTATGGAAATGATAATGTTGCTCATTCATACGTACTTTCTACCATTTCCATGAAGTGATTTGATCCACTCTCAGTGTATAAATTTCATTAATCATTCAAAAATTGTATCTAATATAAAAAATCTTATTTATTAAATTATTATAATTCTGATGATGGTGACACTATATAATATTCTCAAGAACCAATTCATTCTTGTTAAAGCATGCATGTAAAAACATTTTAATTAACATTAAAATGAATGGTAATAATGAATTATTATTAAAAAATGGGTGATATGACATTATAAAAGAAATGAATGTGATAAAATAAATATAAATTTGGTTATTTTATAAATTAATAAATTTCATGAAACCATAACATAAGAGGGTATAGAATGTTCAACTAAATGGAATCATGAGGTAAGAGACTTCATATCAATCTCAATTCATTAAGGCATTTTATAATGTTCTTCACCTAATTTATTCTATATAGTTTTAATAATAACCCTTTTAATTTTAAAATCATTATTCCTTAAAAAATATACGGGATTATATGTTTATATTTTAAATATTTCATCCAATTGTATTTGACATAAATGTTACCATGTTGAAAAGAATTTCATAACTCAATTTATTTTCATTTGTTTATATTACTCATTCATTCTCCTTGATGATTCGTGATTATGTGTGTAATTGTTTTTTAATATATTATATTCTATTTAGAATTTTTTATATGGATTTATATTTTATACCCATAATAAATTCATTATTTAATTCTTCCTACAAATTTGTTGTGTTTTAAGGGTGTATCTCACAATCCCATTTTAATCAGGATTATTTATGCATTAATTTATATTGAATATAATTATTTTTTAATTGTATAATAATGAAAATTAATAAACTTATAATATATTTATATTTTTTTCATGTAATAATACTATTTTCACACTATTTAGTTATTTAAATTATGGATAAAATGTTTTTAAAATCGTCTAAAATTATTTCTCTCTTTGGTTGAAAATCATTTTCTCTTCCTAATCCATGTTTTCTAGTTGTGTTTAGAAAAATATTTTCAAATTTCACAATAAGAATTATTAATGGAATTTTTACACTAGAATTATTTTTTCAAAAATAAATTGAAATTATTCTTCATTAATTTTTCCAAAAAATTCAATTTTGGATCTTACCAAATGTGTGACAGAAATATTTTTTTTAACATGTATGATATATTTGGATTTTCCCACCAACCCAAAAACTCAATGTTTAAAGATTCCATTATGTTTTTCAAGGGTCATTTTAAATTAAAACTATTTTCTAAAATATATTTTTATTATTAGTTTTTTAAAAAATATTTTCAATCTAAATTTTATTGTTTCCACATGAATGATTTTAATTACATTTTAATGTTATTTATATTTTTCAATGACCACATCCTTTTATTTAAAATATACATAAATGTGGATATATTGTATTGATATCATCATTGTTATTTATATTTATGGTTTATGATAACTTTTAACCATATAATATGTTACTATTCATTGTCTGGATTTTATTTTATAGTCACTAACAATCCCTTGAAATATATTTATTCCTATAATCATATAATATTTAATCTCCTCTAAATATCGATATTATTTATAATGGAATTGTTTTTTTGAAAAACTATATATCATTTGTATATGAGTGGTTCTACATTGAAAGTGGTTTGGTAATATATGTAAATATTTATATATCTATATTATTTACAAAATATAAATATTGTTTTGGGTATGGAACATTTTTCCTAAATTAAATATATTATTATTAATATGAGTGATGATTTGGACATGTAGCGACAATTGGTGTGTAGAATTATTAATCCCCTCAATGCATAAGTACAACTATATGTTGATTTTTTAATCATTAGATATAGTTTTTATAATTATAGTATTAAACATTCTTATAAAAGGTATTGATGGTAGATATATCATGATGACTGGAATCAAGATTCTGAATAATTTATCATTTCATCAAATAATAATTATGTTATTATTATCCACAAAGTTTTCACAATTATATTATCATTTTATGAATTTAGATATCATTTTATTGAGTAAAGGGAATGTGTTTCCGGTTATTAAACATTCCATATATATTAAGACTAATCTATTCCTTATAGTCATGATTTTTAAATGGTTTGTGTGTGTGATAACTTATTAAACTATTTATATTGGATATGATTATTTATCCATGATATCATCCACATTACACAAATATTAATAATCATCTGAGATAAAAGTTTCTATATTACCATGAATCCAAAAATTGTAAAATGATTTATAAGCACAGATATATTAGAAAGAATAATGATATTACTAAAAACAAATATGTTGTAGTTTTTTATTCATATTCAATGCATGACTCTTATAAAGATATATTTTTCCAAGACCACTAAAATATTCAGGACTTCGAGATGAAATTAGATTGATTTAATATCAATGTTGTAATCGAATAATCCAATATGTGCTAGCACAGAAAGGGTAATAATAGATTTTATTCCCCATTATGGATGGTTTTGATCCCTAGAGATGAGAATGGGATTTAGGATCTCATGGTGGGTGTTCTTGTTATTGTGTTACCCAAGGGACCTCAGTGGGATCAAGGATATATAATTTTTCCTAGAGATGGTTGATGTCGATAAGCCAATGTTATTGATCACTTGTCTGTACTTATGAAAAGAATCACTGGATTGTGCTTAGATTGACTCTAGATGCTGATATGGGTTATGAACATTAGAATACTACCTACGATATGTGTGGTTGGATTTTGTGAGTTCCTTACCTACGTTCAATTGTGTGAGGATACAATGATACGTTATTCCCCGGAGGTATGTGTGATATATTGGATGTTATAGGGTGGGATACCCAATTTACATGTTATATGAGGTTTATGGGATGATCTTCCCTCAGGTATACATGTATATATGTTTTATTGTGTAAAATTTTAATTTGGGTTAAGGCAGTAGGGTGGATTGGATTTTAGGTAATTAGGGCCTAGTACAAAGTTATTGATATAGGATTTCAGGCTTCTAATGTATTATGTCGCTATTTTATTGGACATGTATTTATGCCATGAGGTTAATTGTTATGTTCTAGGGATGGTTATATTTTTAATTGATGGTGTTAATATATTTTGATGGTGGGTGGATTTATTTTAAGTTAATATTTATCATCGAGTGATGGGTATATTACCATGGGTGTACACATATTCATAAGGTCACTTTTAAACTATCCAAAAAAGGATAGATGTTTTTGAACTAGTTATGGGTTTGAAGTAGTCCCCCTAGGTGATTAATGTGACAAGCTTAGAGACATTACACCACTAGTTAAACTTGTTATAGAGGATCTCATGTGTCACGTTACAACCCAAACAACAATGGTGGTTATTTATTTATTCTATTGTATTTGATTATATATTGTATTAGAATATCTAATGTTCATACACTACAATAATGGTTATGTGATGGAATCCATTGCTTGTGCATTTTTTAATTATATCCATACCCTTCTCAGGTGACCATGATACATAAGTACCAATGGAGATCATACAACTTTTTTGTTTTGGTTTGGAAGTGTCCAAGTAATTCTCGATCGAGTGGGATATGTGAGATGTGATTCAGAAACTATAAATGATAAGGTTTGGGGATTATAGTAGAGAAATGGTTTTTTTTTCATATTTTATTTATTCTATATATTTTATCATCTCGATTGGTGATCTGTATTGATTTTTGTTGGTATGAACCTGAGGTTTTATACTACAATAAATTTGATTTAGAAAGTTCCTAATTTTTTATTATGTATCCCCAGATTTATTATTAGTGATGAAATTTGTTTATTTTAGTATTATTATACTACTATAATATGAGGTTATAGTATCAATATGGTAACACCGAAAATAATTAATGTGATTTGGTTGCCTCTAACACATATGAAAACATACATAATGTTACATAATGACCACAAGTAGTTGAACTAGTTGAGTGGTCCCATGTGATGGGATAGAGAATCATAGAATATTATAAAAATAAATAACATCATGAGAAACTGGTGATTATTTCATTATAAAATCTCCACAATCATATACTATTAGAAAATTATTTAAATCGTAGTATCTAGATCAATGAAGCAAATTTCATAAGGCATGTGTTATAAAAAAATGAGCATTTCTATTGATCCTACTAATTTTAATGTTGTTTATACATAGGGTGAACCTAAAAATGTGATTTATATACATAAAATAATATGTCTAGTAGGTTATTAATGGTGATATTTTATTGAATTCATTAGGATTAAAACAAATTTTACTACTATTAATTTTAAAGGGTGACATTTCGGCAGATGTTAGAATATCAATATTTAATTTGGGAGTTAAAATGGTTGATAAAATTAGACACCATTTAGATTCTACCTTACACCACGTAGGGCTATGATTTATATTGTGAGATGTCGGGAATGGTTGAAGGATGTCTGATTATAAAGGGCAATCACATGCGGTTAAATAAATCACATCAACATAGGCCACATGAATTATATTTATTGGACAATTATCTTGAGTGTGTGGATATTATCTACACACAAAAATGTTATCTACAAGATATTTTTAATGAGAAACACTATGATTATACAGATTGTAAAATTATAAGATATATTTTTATGAGAAAGGATTAATAATTGTAAAATTTGATTGGTGGAATTACATTAAAATTTTTATTTTTACATCGGTTATACATACATAATGGATCATGTTGACATGTATTATCTTTGTAAGAAATAATCATCACATGGATTGTTTGAATCAACCAATGATTGTAACATGATATGTTCCTTTTCTATGATTCAATTGTAGGTGAAATAAGATGAAGAGATGAAATTTCACACTTGTATTCAGTTGAAATCATCTCTACATGAACATATTTATTTAGATTAGCATGGGGTTCATAAATTTCAAGTAATGAATATGAATTTATATGGTGGGAATACCACTTCTATGTAGTCCACATCCTATAAGGTTTTCACTATTTTATGATTTTTAATGTAGTTCATTTTTAATATTGAAATTTTTGAGGAATTATTTCAACCCCTCGGTGTGGGAACTTTATTAGGGAGTCACCAAGATGTGTTATAACATAAAATGATTATATTGGTGTCCACATATGCGACATGTCATTTAATATTTCTTTTTGAGATGATTTACCTATCATAAGATTAAATTAGAGCATTTGAATCCCAAAAGTATGATTTAACATGCTCTTTTCCCTTTAAACGTGATGAGATAACAATATATTACATTGTTGGATACCTCATAACCCACAGGGTTGAATTATATCTTGGTTATGATTGATTAGTTAACTAATCCGACACATTTTAATAGAATCAATTACAACACCATGGTAATGTATACTGACATTTTATATGTGTAGGAAGTCAATAAACTACCCTTTCTTATATCTATTATCAATTTTTATGCAGACCCTCAGTTCATGACTCGATTATGGAAAATCCTTCAATTTTAGACATGATCCCATGTGATGTTGATAATGTCTTATCATCCAAAAACAAATTGGTTGTTGGAGTATTAAATATAAATTCTATTATACATTCTCTATACATTTTCATTTTATTTTAGTGTCTCATTGTCTACCCAAATATAAAAATATTATTGTTTATATAAAAATAAAAAGGTATCCACCATCTTAATATATCTCTTTTAGGGAATTATATTTTTGGTCATTTTATTACCCCCTATTTTTCACTACGGTTGTTGAAACATTTATGGTGGGATAACCAATCATATATATCATCATAACATCCTTTGATTTTGGGAAATATTTTTTATATTTTTTAATATATTTAATATTCCTGATATTTTTCATTACACACAACATGAAGTTTGAAATTCATTACATGAAACACTTATTTTAATTTTTCTTACATCAAAAACTAATTATATCTTGCATTATATGCAATTTCAAAATATTATTATTTAATATTTTAGTTATCGTCTCGCTGTTGGAATAGAGTATACAAGTAGTAATAAATAAATTATGAGAATTTTTTTTTCAAATGTGTGTAAAATTAGTTATTTAGTTTTAAATAAATTATAATTAAAAGTAGTAACCAATTTAAAATAAAAGAATTCTTTGTCAATGAAATTATTTTTATGCCCACTAACATGTTTTACATCAATAAATTGAAAAAAAAACTTTTGGTGATTGATATTAATTAAATATATATAATATATATTAATTAAATATGTAATATTCATCATATTGTTTTCTAGCCATGTGATAAAAACATCCATTTTTACGCAAAAAAATAGAATTATTATAAAAATAAATTTTGTCAAATTAGGAGCACATTTTGAATATTTATTTTTGAACATATATATTATTTATTAAAAAAACTAATTATATAAATCATCATGTAAAAATAATCTTATGGGTAATCTAAATGAATTTTTTGAGAAGATAGTTTTTTTGATTAATAATGAAGAATACAAGTATATAATATGAATTTTCATTTCATTTAATGATTCCAAAAACATCCAAATTTATTTAATAAAACATAAAAAGTTTATTATATATATATTATTCTAATTTAGGTCATTATATTTAATTTTGAATTTAATTTCTATATAAATGTTTTGACCATTTTCATGATTTTCTCTTTCGAAAACAACATTTTTATCACGTTTAGGGGGTTTAATTTTAAATTCAATTTTTCAAAGTATACGATTTGAAATTTATAAAACTATGTTCCATATACATTATTATAATAATTCAAATTATATAATATATATATATAATAATTATTTTACTAGAGTTAATAGAAAAATTTTAAAAATTGGTTATCACGATTATGGTAAAAACTATTTTAATGTGGGGCTAAACTTAAATGATAATAGTTAAAAGTGACCCAACATAATTATAATGAACATTTTATGGAAATATTTGGACCTTATATCATCTAGTATTTATAATTTACCTATATTTATTTATATTATTTAAAAAATTTGGGTATACATTTTTCCTATCAAAAAATATTTGTTTTCATCTCATCTCACTTATAAAAGGCCAATCCCTCTCCACTCCTCATAATATTTTAAAAAATGGTTCATCCAAAAACTACCTAAATTAAATTCTTAATTACCTACATATATCCTAGAATCATTATTCTAGTTCGAAATACAACTTTATAATCTTTTTTGGCCATTCTAAAAGATGTTTTCTAAAAAGGGGTAACATGTCTAACATAGTGTTTTTTTAATTTCATTCTACACCTCCATCAATACATTTTTAAACATGATGATATTATATAATCATTATAATACATATAATTATATATTTTTGTCAAAATTTAATAACCTAAATCATTCTCTTCATCCATCAAATGGGTTGTGAACTCATCATTTGTGTGTACGATAGATTGTTGTCTCACAAACTGATATTATTCATTTTATCATTTCCACCTCCAATGGCTAGATATAACGATTTATTAAATGTTTACATTGGATATTTATTTTATTATTATACTTATGAAACTTTTATATAACACATTCTTTAATACTTTATATTCAATGGGGATAGGATAATTGCATCCATCTTTATAGTGGACTACTACATTGCGAAGCGATTTGATTAGTTCATGATTTTCATAGAAGGTGATGAGGATTGAATTAATGAAAAAGTTTGATATAAATAGAATAATTATAATTATTTAATGGTATTATTTTATTTACCTTTATTTCATTAAATGTGTTTAGAAATGAAACAGTGTTCATGTGTTTGTACGACCTACCATCTCCATTAACAATGTATTTCATTTTCCATGTATAAATATTATGTATTACTATAAATACATATATACTGAATATGTAGGATATTTATATCATCTATAAATTTATTTATATGATGGATCCATTATTAAATTAATAGTACCAAAAATAAAAAATGAAAACATGTATGAAAACTAAAGAAGTTATAACCTAAAACATGACATTAAAAATGATATTTAATAATGATCTAAAAAGATCATAATTAAATAATATATGGTATTATATATATATATGGTTTTTTAATATATTTACAATAATCGTATATTTTTTATTTAGGGGACTAAAATGTGTATGATGGATGTTGAGACTTGCAGTTAGGTATTTTCGTATAACTTTTAAAATTCTGTGAGACACACAAAATATTCAACATGTACTTGTTTTATGTGGGGTATATATGAACAAAGAATTTATTTTAGGATTGATATCATGAAAATTATTATTATTTTAAAATAAATTTTTGGATATCCCTTTCACGGTGTTTATGGACAAAAAGATTCGAAAGCATATAGGGTTTCTGTGTCAATTGGATTCTAAGGTATATAATTGATGTTATGATTTTACCATATTTTATGGGGTGTATATATTGAATTACTGACATCAAATATGTAACATATATATTTATATATATATATATATATTGAGTTATTACTTTGTATATATTAATTCTATTGTATATCTATGGGTTTCCCTTTGAGTATTTGATAAAAAATTGTGATTTTGGGTTTTCTAATAGGTCGCGCATAGTTGGAGCATGGTAAGAAAAACATTGCACCATTCATAGGAACTCGTTCATCCAATGGGAAATTTTTTATAGTGGATAATAGAATATTTAGGGAATGGTTCTTATACCATGTGGGGTAAATATTCATATTATTCTATTCAAACAGTAAGGGGAGTACAATTACCACACGATTCGGAACACTATGTGAGGAAACCGTGCAAATTTTCCAGGTAATTAAAAATTAGAATTTTATTTTTATTATCCCCACCAATGTTTAACACTAAACACCCATAACCCTCCCCACTCAATATTCTTCACCTGAGATGCCTCCCTAAACCTCTTTCCCCATAGGAGTTCCATTTTTGTGGTGGATTTGGCGTGGCTACATCATGAAACTCTTTTTTAAGTCCCTATATTTATTATTTCTCTCTCTTTTTGGGGTGCCTATTCCTATTTATCGGGGTTTAAAATTTCCATATGATGGTCTGAACTATTTAGGGTTTTATTTTTTTATTGTCTAATCATGTCATTTTTGGTTCAACCATTCCACTATAGGGTTCTCTTATGGTTGTGGTTGTGGTTTCACACAGATTTCTGATGTTTGTACATAGATGTAGGTGGTTTCATGATTAATCATTATTTATTTATTTTTATATTATTTAATTTCTTCTTGGTCGTGTTCTATGAATTGTTTATGTGGTTTGAAATGTGTTTTTTGAAGGGTTTAAGGTACGTATGGATTGAAGTGGTTTTCCTAAAGTAAATTGGTTGTTTTGAAGTGCATTTCCTTATACTGTTTCTTGAATATTTCTCATAAGTTGTGAAATATTATTAATAAATAATTAATTTTATGAGAAAAAAGTTTTATATTAGATTTGGTGTGCGTTTGGATTTAAATGAGTATTAGTGTTCTGAAAATGGTGGTTTATGATGTATATTATGTTTATTTACTTCTGTATGTATGAAAGTGACGTGTTATGTGATATGTTCAATGTAAATTTTGCACAAATAGAATCCTAGTTTATTAGTTGGGTGGAATCGTAATAGTATGCTACTTGGATTGGTGGTCTCAAAGTCCATTTCTTTCAAACAAAATTGATGATGCAAGAGTAACTAAACTATGATGGTAGGAGACTACATCAATTTTTTTATATAATACACTCTAGTGGATTGTCCATTATCATTATGATTGATGTGGTTTCTATGCCATGTTACACCGAGCTAAAAGGTATATCGTATCCCATTTCAGAAAACTCTTATAGGTATTTCACATGTCATAATGCGCTTCTATTATATCGTACGTATTATTGCATATTGTACACCATGATGGTTATTTCAAAATGAATTAATTTCATTCCATTAAAATATTTTCTTTAAAAAATTAATAGAAATTACCTTTCAATAACTTGCATGTTAATTTCTTTTGTAATCATTTTTCATGGAATATCTTTTTTTGGGAGGAATCCTACTAGGCTTCCTCTCACACACTCCTAACACCATTTTGTGTAAGTAGGGTTGGATAAGACTGAATAAGGTAAAGGAAATATTTATCATGATTGTTTTCAGGATACTATATGACATCTCTTGTAGGAGTTGGTGGTGGCTTATGGATGGTCCTCCTCTAGATTCATGAGGGTATTGGGATACTTCCACTCTATAATTTTTGTTATTGTCTTTCTGAGATTCGTTAGAGTTTTTATCCTTGAATCTGAATGTTGTTGTGCACTTTTCATTTATGATTATTCCACATTGTTATGATAATTACTGTTTATTGATTTATAGTATAATTAGGTTAAATCCTTATCATGATGTATTATTGATACCCATGGACTTTTTTGCAGCCTATGTGGATCAGGAACACCCTTCTAGAAATGGCATGAGTTAGGTCAGGTGTTGTGTTGGATAAAACCCCAGTATAGTTCATGAATTTTTTTTTATAAGAGTAAGTTACACACATATTCATTCGATGTTATTTGGGATGATTTTTGATTTACCATATCTTCGATTGTTGGGGCCTGAGGAACTGGATATGAGTAAGGTGCCTAGCTATCATGCCTCATAAAAGATTTTTAGTCTCCATGGGATGTTGGGATTTTATTTTATTTCTACCACATGTGATAAATATAGGTTGCACGTTGTATATGGAAACTGGGTGATGTTGGAATGGTGTAGTTAATAGAATTGTTATTATGATGTTTTTTTTTTGAATTTTAATCGTGTTTTTGATTTTTTTTTGATGAAAATTTTCAGAATGGTAGTTTTGATGTTTTTTTGGATTGTTTCTTGTTATAGAAAATGCCTCCAAAAAGATTACCTGTGATTCCATGAAAAGAGGATGGAGATATTTCTACATCACAAATTCATCAGAGTCTTGTGGATGTTGTGGTTATGGTTACCCATGATTTGAGATTGTGAGTGGGTTATTGTCCTCATGTTAGATAATTTCTTTAGGGTATTGGGAAGGACAAAGCTCAAGATTTTATGAAGAAAAATCCTCCTACATTTGGTAAAATGTAGTTCCTTAGAAAACCGAGGAGTGAATTGACATTATAGATAAAGTTTTCTAATTCATTAATACTCTTTATTTGGTTTGCATGAAATGTGATTCGTTTGAGTTAGAATGACCCAATCGAAGGTGGTGGGACTCGGTGGTTCATGTTTGTAAGCGATATAAGATGAGTATGAAGGATTTGAATATAGTTTTCAATGAAAATTATTTCATCGATGTTTTAGCCTACTCTAGGTCCTTGGAGTTCATGGATAATACCCACAGAGAATTTATAGTGATGGAGTTCCCAATCACTTCACAATGTTGGTATGGAATGCACCCGAGATCATAACCAATGAATATATTAAATCATGGAGGTTCATGATGGGTCTGTAGAGAATGATTTGTTATTAGGTATTTTGGTTGAAATTTAGGACCTTACCTAAGGTGGTTTAATTTTTTTGAGTGGTTGAGACCAACCAAATATGAATGTTGGGATTCGATAGATAAGAGTTAGTTATTCATATTGGAATATCATCCAAGATGAAGTGGAATCAGGACAAGTAGGGAATGAATGGTGGTGGAATCTTGGGTCATCATACCCAACATTAATCATATATAGTTTTGGATCCTAGGTCAGTTGTCTACCATTAATGTGGGATGATGGGGCATGTGGGGCTGAAATTTCTAGCCCTAGCTAGATCATTCCATCATTGCAATAATATGGGACACCTATTATAGTTTCATCAGGACAAAACTTCTAATTATATTTGTTCTAGATCTATAGATTCTAGAGGAATTTTAGCCTAGTCAAAGTCATCCAAAACAGTCGAATCTTGGTTTGGAGGTCATAGATGTAGGACTATATCATCTTCAGTTCATATCGAGTTCATGGAAGATTTATAGGATAGAGTTTTTTCTTAGTCTCAGGCTGCGAAAAAAATTCTTCATGTTTTGGACTAGGTACCCATGGGGTCCTAGGCACGACCTGCGACTGTTCGAGGTATAGTCTTTATTGAATCATCTATATTTGTCATTTTTTAATACTGGTTCTTATTTTTCATGTATCTATTATAATCTTGTTGTTAGGTTTTAAATTATCAATTTAGATTATTATATATGATATAGAGTTTGTAAAACAATATGGTATTAAGTGAGACAAGGGTATCAAGTGTCTACTTTCTATACTCATCATGTTAGGTGTTAGACTAGAATGGGATTTTCACTTCTTATGAGTAGACCCCTTTGATATAATCCTCATTATGGATTGGATGGTCTGATTTATGCCACACATCGATTGTTATAGGTAGCAAGTGACCTTTGTGACACTTGATGGGAGTACATACTTTTTCATCCTAAATCTGATCATGAATCAGGTTATGTTGGACCTCCTCTTCAAGAATTGGGTAACCAAATTTTTTAATTATCATCACATTAATTAGAGGATGATGGTGGTGCTACTTATGTTGGATAACCTATTATAGTGGATGAATTTTTAGATGTATTTTTAGAGGTTTTTTTAGGATTGTCTCTAAAGAAGGAAATGGATTACTCGATAGAGTTTCACTAGGAACACTATTGATATCAATTCCATCATACTATACGACACCCACCGTGTTTAGGGAATTAAATGTAAAACTAGAAAATTTGGAATCCAACATATTCATTCTCTTGAGAGTCTCCCCTCAGGATACCCTAGTACACTATGTGAAAAAGACCAATGGATCTCTCTTGTTTTGCATTGATTAACATAAGTTGAACTAGGTAACCATAAATAATAAGTATTCATTTCCCCATATCAATGTACTTTTTTATTATATCAATGGGGAATGGTGGTTATCTAAAATTGGATTTCCATCTAGATATCTCGATGTTATAGTTAGAGAATATGATTTACGGAAAACAACCTTCCAATGTAGATATGGACAATTTTATGTTTTTCTCATGCCTTTCAGGTTGGAAAATTTTCCAGTTGTCTTAATAATGGATAAGAATAGGATGTTCCACCAATATCTAAATTAATTTGTTGTGGTATATGTGGATGACATCCTGGTCTATTATAGAACTAATAAGAAGCATAAGAACCATTTGAAATTAATTTTAGTTTTTCTTTTGGACCACAATCTCAATGATATGTTTTCTAAGTAAACCTTTTGGATTATTGATGTGATGATTATAGGTCATGTGATTCAAGAACAAGGGTTTTCAGTTGACCCAAATAATATTAGTGTACTTATTTTCGGGGATAATCCATGTAATGTTTTTTGAGGTCCTGAAATTTTTGGGTTTGGGAGGTTATTACTTACTGTTTTTTGAGAATTATCTCAATTTTATTTATTGATAAACGTGTACACATGGAAAGGTTAAATGTTTGAATGAAGCACTGAATTCCAAGTCTCCTTTGACAAGCTTAGTCAATGATTGACCACTGTCCATGTTTCTCACATTCCAAACTCTAGAAAGGGTTATGAGGTCTACATTGATTCCTCTAGTAGAGGTTGTGGGATTATCTTATATAGAGTGACAGTGTGGTGGCATATGATTCTATCTAACTCTGAACACATGAAAGGAATTACCCAATCCATGTCCAGGAATTGGGGGTCATAATTCATTCCATGAATATGTGGAACCACTATCTTTTTGGGAGTGAAAGTTTGTAGTTTATTCTGATCAAAAGAGCATAGCATATGTTTTCTATCAGAGTGATCTGAATTTAATGTATCCTTTTTGGGTTGAGTACCTTCAGGGTTTATAATTCAATATAGATTGAACCTATGTAAAAGTTAATGGGGTGGTATACTCTTTGAAATTAAATGATACATTACAATGAATGAAAGAGTCAAATCATGAGTGGAATTGGATGGAGATATTTTATTAGTTGCACTTTGTATCACCCTGATATTTTATGAGAAGTATATTTTTTTATGTCTTATGTTATATGCAACATCAAAGGAATCGTTCACTGCACACAACACTCTCTTGGCCTGTATTACACGCAATCACGACCTTCCTCGAAAGCGTGCGTAGTACGCAATACCGAGTTTCACTAAAAAACGATATATTATTATAATATTATAAACTAGCCGCTATGAATATTATTAACTAAATTTAAAATTTTATACCATTATTATTCATCTTACACGTTTTCTAGAACATGGTATGAGAACAAAATAAATTTTTCAGGTAAAATAATTAATTTTTTAAAAATACAGTTTTCTCGCCTTTTGATGGCCCAACAACATTTAATCTAGTTTTTGAAAAGTTTATAAGTTCAATATGACAAAATAAAATTCTTCTTTGGAATCAATATATAAAAATTTACTTTGGATAAATTTTTCATATTATTCTGAAAACTTTCATATTTTAATAAATAGTAAAAACACGGTATATTTTAATTAAAAAACTACTTTTTTCATCATAATAATTTATATATGGTTAATTATAATATTGAATGGTTGTAAAGTATAAATATAATATATTTTTTACCATTTAATTTAATTTATTCTGTTAGCATTAATTTTACATTGAATTAAAGGTAAAAACATTTCAATCTTTGGCAATGTTTTATCTTTAAAAACTCATTTTCTTAACAACGGGATTAGTTTAAAATTAATTACTGAAATTTATGTGTTTTGAATTCTGAAAAATGGATTCCAAATTTCGAATCCGTGGGTCCAAATTAGGTTAATTGGTTATTTTTATTTCTTTGATATTATGAATAGTAACTACGGTATTTTTTTTAATATAGTTAACGGTAAATCTGGTAATTAAGGGTAAAAATAAGATTATAAAATATCCCTAACACTTTCCAAAATCCTATTGGACTAATAAATGTTGACCCATATCACTTACGGATCGGACTAGATTCATTTCGTGGAATTTTGACCATGAAATAATATAATTATTATCAAAACAAAAGAAATTGACAACATGTCACTCTCTAAAATCATATAAGTGTAATAAAATTAATTTAGTGATAAACATCATAAAACATCTGATATAAATAGTACCTAGAAATATAATAAAATTATCTACATAATATGAATTTATTTATAATTTTTATGGATTAAATAATTATCATTATTTATGACACAATAGTGATGTTGAAATTATTTTATTGATTCAAATATCAAATAAATGATTTTAAAACTATTAAAATAAATATTATATTAACTATTTAATGTGCTAAACTAATTTTATATATAAATATGACATTATATTAATCTATTAAATATTTTAGTTCTAACATATCTTCTGTGTATATTTTTTTAGATTCAAATAAATTAATAGTGTCAAAATTTACACTATTATTATTTTATAAAAATTACATCTTATAAAATCGTTTAAAAATCAGAAAAATATTTAAAAATTATAAATTAAAATTTTCATGGTTGAAAATGTAAGAAATTATACAATTATGGACAATTCACAACATATAAGTAATTATTTATAATTATTTAAAATTTATAATATTATTACCACAAATAAAATTAAATAGATTATATAAGTATAAATCATGTTGATATTGTTTAAAATAAATTCCCAACTTGTATAAATTTTATTTTTTGATGAGATTAAAACCCTATATCCTCTAATATTCGTATTTGAGTCATTTTTTGAGGTTTTTATGTGGGGTTTTAATTTATTATAAATTACTATTTCTTATAATTCCAAAGGTGCCCCTCTACTCCCTTATAAAATGTCACCTCCTCCCTCTCCTCCTCACACCACATTGAGCCTTCAATATCGGCCAAACCCTGCCCATTTCCCTTATCAACTTCCTTAGATACATACTAGAGGTCCTGGTATTCTACAAAGACTAATTTTAGTGACCTAAGAAGTGGTTTCAACGAGGCGTGTCGATGAAGAGGTAATATCCATTACCGATTCTTTCAAATATATTTCTTCGTCTACTTCATCTTATTTAGTATTCTAATTATGAAGTAATAAAATCATTATCACTCATATACTGATATGTTATCATAAATATGGAACAACCCTTTTTCACCTTCTATCCATCCTATAGAAAATCAAATCAACGTGCGTGCGTACGTACAGAATACTGTCTCCACGCCGTGGTGTAATCTGTTTGCCAGCTCCACCATACTTGGATGGGTATAGTGGTGTAAAGAATAAATATATATGATTATTGTAAAATAATATTGATCATGAAAACATATACATACACTTCAATACAATTCCACGATCATGGGAATGATATCATTGCTCGTGCGTACGTACGACCTACCGTCTCCACGATATGATGCGACTCGTTCTACATGATTATCATTGAATAATTCTTATATAAATGAATTTAATGAGTATATATGATATATATTACACTAATACAATTCTGTAAATGAGGTAACTATAACCTAAAAATAAGAATAAGAATTTATTCGACAAAACACACATAAGAACATAAAGCAATAAACACACAAATAACAAGTAGAAATGAAATATTATTAATAAGAATCTAATAATATAACCTTATATGATATAATAACAATGTGTATGATTCTATAATATGTCGATGAAATTATTTAAATCATTATACAGGAGTTTCAGACACATACAAAGCATATCGGGCCTATGGTAAGGGAGAATCTTGCAATCTCAATTTTTATCCGAGATAGTTTATACTCCGGTAGTTACTTGGGCATATTTATTATCAATATCCATGTTTCCTGAATATGTAATATTATTTATATCGTCCAAATTTTTTTTAAATCCAATTTTACCTATTGGTGATTTTTTGGTAAAAGATATTAATGGAATCTTTTGTCGTTTTCAATACGAGATAATTTTTGACTTCTCTTGCCAAAGTAGGAGAAGAATGTTTTTTAACTTCTACGTCATGAATGTATTTTTATGATTTCATAGAAAATTATTTCAAAGAATATTCTTTTACAAGATTTCATGTTTATTTTTAATCAACTTCTTTTACTTTACAATTGTATGACATGTTAAGAAATGAAAAATGTTTTTGAAGTAGAATGTATATTTTCCTTAAGAATGGAGTTCAAGTGATTTATCAAAATTAATTTCCATGTATGATAATATAGGGTTCTGTTAATATCCTTTTTTTTAAATTGAATTTATTATGTTATGATGGAATTTTTTTTATGATGTGCTTTTATGTATTATGTTATGATGACATAATGTTTATGAATCCTATTTTTATTACAAGGGTTATGTTATGATGTATGATTTTTTTTCACACATAAGAATGATTTCATTATGAGATGGGTGGGACCTATATATCCCTCCATTTCATTGGGTAATAATTTATATATCATGAGATAGACATGGCTGGAATGGAAAGTTAATATGGTTCTGTGATACTGGACTGGAATGAGGAGTGAACTCAGTTCAGTAATGGACTTTATCTGCTATGATGGTCGTGGAAATGAACCTTGACTAATATGAAATGATTTTATATGATTATGTATGTATGACACAAAGTTTCATGCTCTGTGTTATGATTATTGGTATTACATTTCACCACTATGATTTATCACATGTTATGATATTATGATCTCATTGGCAGGATAAGATATTCAAAATGTTATTTTATTATGAATATGATATGATTGATATTTCTTTTGTTTACCCTTACTGAGAATTTTAGCTCACCCTTTTCTATGTTTTCTTTTCCCAGGTCAGGAAGAAGGGTATTAAGTAGGATATTCCAAAAGGGACTCTAGATATGATGAAATAAATGGGTGACAACGTAGATGATTTATGAACCAGTTGTTTATGATTCCATGTTTCTAAAAACACTATACTTATATGGTCCTTTCATGGTTTTGTTATATGTTGTAATAAGTATGATTCAATTCTGATGTAATAACAATGTATGTAGATTATGGGTTGTTATAGTTGGTATCACATGAAAAGGAGGTAGGAATGAATCCATTCCTTGAGAACTCTCACATGTGAGCGTTGGATGAAGCATGGATCTCCGCCCAAGGGCTTCATGAGGAAATGGCTGCCACTGGGCATGGTGGTGTGTCCCGCCCCGGGGGTGTAGCTGCCCATAGAGTGCCCTAATAGGTATCAATTATATTCCACTAGAATTAATACCAGACCGCTATAGTTGGTATCAAAAGAAAGGTATATACAACCTTTGGAAAATAGGATGTGAAAGCCTTAGTAAGAACCCTAAGGATATGTCTAAACATAGAACGCGTTATTAGTGTTTTATAAATGGCAATGAATAACCTATGATAAGAACATAAGTGTAAAATTTTATTCTTGATTATGTGGTTTTCTTATTATTATTATTGTTTCTCATACTATGCTTATTGGTTTTAGTCAATGGCTGGAACCCGAAGGAACTGTGATATTGCTGAATGTGAAAGGAAATGAAATGATTGTCCCCCTGAGAAACCAAACGTTATGGGAGTTGAAATGCAAAATATTTTAGCCATGATCACACAACTTTCTCAAGCTATGAATCATGCATGACTTCCAAACGAGCAAAGGAAGGAGAAAAATTCTGTTGAATCCTTCATGAGGCAGCTTCCAACTTCATTCCGCAGGTCTTCTGATCCATTAGTGGCTAAACAATGGATTAGTACCACCGAAAAGATACTTTCATTTCTACAATGTTCTGAACAAGACAATGTCATCTTAGTACTGTATCGTTTGGAAGGTGATGTTGATCAATGGTGGAATAATATCAAGAATACGAGTTAAAGAGATGAAATTGAGTCCATGGAATGGGATGAGTTTATGAAATTATTTTTCTAGAAGTAATTCCCTCGTATTCTTCGAACAAAGATGTAGAAATAGTTTCTTGAACTAATGATAAAGGATGATGAATCTGTTGGAACTTACGACAAAAATTTTACAAGTCTTGCAAGGTACACTTCGGGAATTATAATCCAACCTGAAAGTAAAATTGATCGACCCATTAGTGGCATAAAACCAAGTCTTCGAAGGGAGTTAGCCATAAGGGACTTCAATAGCTACGAGGAAATTGATTGCTGTGATCTCAAGGTTGAGATGGATATTAGAGTAACCCATCTATCATATGGGTTTGATAAGAAGGGGAAAATGGAATTCAAAGGAAAATCTAAAGACCGCACTGAAAAGAAGATGAGTTTTTCTTTATTCTAAAATTGTGGAATGAAACATGTAGGGAATAGACAGAAAGGTAGAAGAAAATTTTTTAATTGTGGAAAAGAAGGTCATCAGGAAATTGAATGTCGAAATAATGGGAAGAATATTTCTAATGATTATAACAAAGAAATGGATACACAGAATGCACCACAAACACTTCAATGTTTCAAGTGCAAGGAGATGGGAAATTATGCCAATCAATGTCCTAATCCAAGGGTTTTTAATGATGATCGACGTCAACAAACTCTTAAGGCCAAAGAAAAAGGAAAGTCACATGAAATTACTATCTGCGATGTGGTGTACGATAACGAAGTGGTTAAAGGTACACTTACCATACACTCTAAAGTAGCTAATGTTTTTTTGATTATGGATCCACCCACTCTTTTATTTCTGAATAATTTTCTAAGGGAATCTTCGTACTACATCAACAATTAGATGTTGAGTTGGGTGTGACAACTCCTAATGGAACAACAGTCGCATCAAAAGTTTACAATTCTTCTCTGATAGATGTTTGTGGGAAAGTGCTTTCTGAAAATCTTGTGATCCTTCCTATAGTGGAATTTGATGTGATTCTTGGCTTGGAATGGATTTATTTATATGGATCTCATATGAATTTACAAATAAGGGAAATCATATTTAATATTCTCAATCAGTCTAATATCATCTATTGATGCATGGATGAATATAACCTTCCTGGGGAATTTTCTTCTATCTTATGGGTCTTGAATCCAATAAATGAACATTAATTATCTCAAATTGATTGGGAGAAACTCATGATTAAGAATATTCCCATTGTACAAGAGTTTGATGATGTTTTTCCAGAGGAATTTCTAGGTCTTCCACCAAATCGTGATGTTGAGTTTTCAATAGAACTCATACCGGGTGCTATGCCCATTTCAAAGACACCATATAGAATGACCCCAATTGAGTTGTAGGAATTGAAAAAGAAACTCCATGAGAATCTTGAGGAAGGATTCAGACGCCCTAGTGCATCACCTTGGGGACACCTGTTATGTTTGTACGAAGAAAGATGGATCAATGAGACTCTACATTGATTATCAAGAACATAACAAGTTCACTATCAAGAACAAATATCCTCTCCGGGGCATTGATGACTTATTTGACCAACTACGTGGAGCTCAATACTTCTCCATGATTGATCATAGTTTAGGGTATCATCAATTAAGGGTAAAAAAAGATGATGTACCAAAGACGGTTTTCCGTACAAGGTATGAAAACTATGAATTTATAGTTATTCCATTTGATCTTACTAATTCCTATGCTATCTCCATTCTTATAATGAATAGAGTCATTAGAGACTATAATGATTAGTTTTTGGTAGTATTTATAGATGATATTCTTTTATATTGAAAGGGAAAGGAATAACATGAAGATCACTTGAGAATTGTATTAAAGACCCTAAGAAAGGATAAGCTTTATGACAATTTTACCAAGTGTGAATTTTGGATTCCAAATGATTCAATTGTGGGTAACATAATCTCAAAAGAGGGGATATCTATGGATCCAGCAAAGACAGAGGTCATTGAAACATGGTCGAGACCAATAACCTTAACTGAAATCTGAGGTTTTCTTGGTTTATCTGGATATTATCGATGATTTGTTAAAGACTTTTCACGATTATCTAATCCACTCTCCCGGTTGACTCGAAAAGGTGTTATGTTTGTGTGGACAGAGGTGTGTGAAGAGAATCTCAAGGAGTTGAAGAGAAGGTTATCCAGTGCACCTGTGATCACACTACCTTGAAGTGGAGAAATGTTTGTGATCAATAGTGATGCATCCAAGAAGGGATTGGGATTTTTTCTCATGAAAAACGATATGATGACAGCTAATACCACACAATAGTTGAAAATCCATGACCAAAATTACCCAACACATGATTGGAGTTAGTTGCTGTATTATTTTCATTAAATATTTGGAGGCATTATCTTTAAGGTGAAAGGTGTTATATTTATACTGATCATAAAATTTTAAAGTATATTTTCACATAAAAGGATCTGAATATGCACCAAAGAAGATGGATGTAGATGATTATGGATTCTGACTGCTCAATTAATTACCACCTTGGGAAAGCAAACAAGGTGGAAGATGCATTAAGTCGACAGAACCATGCTAGCATATATATGATGAGGATCACAAAAGATACAATATTTATGGATTTACAAAGGATGAATCTTGGAATTATAATGGATGGTGAAAAATATTATCTTTATCAAATGAATTTTCAACCATCTATATATGTGTAGATTAAAGAGGCACAAAAAGAAGATGTAGAGTTACAAAAGAAGGTGAGAAATGTTCTTGAATTCAACCATTACTGTGATGAGATAATAAGGTTTAGGAATCGGGTTTGTGTTCATCCCATTCTAGAATTAAAGAATGAGCTACTAGATGAGTCTCATAGTTCATAATTCTTTATTCATCCTGGAAGCAGAAATATGTATAGGGACATGAAAGAGTACTTCTAGTGTGATGGCAAGAAAAGAGATGTTGCTGAATATGTCTCTCGATGCTTGGTTTTTCAGCAAGTTAAAGCTGAGATACAAACGTCTAAAAGGATGTTACAACCATTACCCATACCCGAATGGAAATGGGAAAACATCACTATGGACATTGTCACCGGATGTCCTAAAACATCCAAAGGGAATAATGTTATCTGGGTCATAGTTTATCGTCTTACGAAGTCATCACACTTCATTGTTATTAGAGAATATTTCTATCTGGATCAGCTTGCAAGGTTATATGTAAAATAAGTGGTATGATTTCATGGAGTACCACTTTTTATTATATCTGATCGGGATCCAAGTTTTACCTTGATGTTCTGGATAAGTCTTCAGTATACTGTAGATATAGAGTTGAGTTTCAGAACTGGTTATCATCCTAAAACAGGCGGTCAATCTGAGAGAAAAATTCAAACTCTAGAAGACAAGTTGAGAGAATTCTCTATGGATTTCAAAGGTGGTTGGGATCAACACCTACCAGTGGTGGAATTTTATTATAATAATAGATTCCACTCCAGTATTGAAATTTCTCCTTACGAAGGTCTCTATAAAAAGAAATTCGGAACTCTAAAAAACTGGGATGATGTTAGGGAAAGAAAACTATTAGGACCTGATCTTGTTTATGAGATGGAAGAAAAGGTGTAATCTATTCAAAAACACATGATATCATCTTTGACTCGACAAAAATTTTATGCCGATAACCGATGAAAAGACCTAGAGTTTGACGTGGGTGATAAAGTTTTCTTATGAATATCTCCTTGGAAGAGAGTAATGAGATTTGGAAAGAATGAAAAGCTGAGCCCTAGGTATATCGGTCCTTTTGAAATACTGGATCGTGTTGGGAAGGTAGCTTACCGATTAGATCCTCCACCAAATCTCTCTCAAGTTCATTATGTGTTACATGTATCACTCATGAGTAAGTACATACGTGATCCTTCGCATGTACTAATCTCAGAAGTTGTACCACTGGAGCACGATCCTTCTTATGATGAATAGCCGATAGTGATTCTAGATCATAGAGAAAAAGTTCTATGAAACAAGACCACTTGCTTGGATAATGTTTTATGGAGGAACCACTAATTAGAAGAAGCAACATGGGAGCTTGAGGATATGATGAGGGAGAGGTATCCTCATCTGTTTGTTACGAAGTGACAAATTTCGAGGGAGAAATTATTTTTAAGGAGGGTAGAATTTAACACCCTTATATTTTATGAGAAGTATATATTTTTTATGTCTAATTTAATACACAACATCAAAGGAATTTATCACTACACACAACACTAGCTTGGCTTTCATTACACGCAATCGTGACCTTCCTCGATAGCGTATATAGTACGCAATACCGAGTTTCACTAAACAACGATATATTATTATAATATTATAAACTAGACAGTATGAATAGTATTAACTAAATTTTAAATTTTTTTAACATTATTATTCATCATATACATTTTATAGAACATGTTATGAGAAAAAAATAATGTTTTCGGGTAAAATAATTATTTTAAAAAAATGCAGTTTTTCCACCTTTTGATGGTGCACAAACTTTAAATCTAGTTTTTGTCATGTTTATAAGTCCAATTTGACAAAATAAATTTATTCATTGGAATCAGGATATAAATATCTACTTTGGATAAATTTTTCATATTATTCTGATAACTTTCATATTTTAATGAATAGTAAAAACACGCTATATTTTAATTAAAAACAACTTTTTTCATCGTAATAAATTATATGGTTTAATTATAATATTTAATGGTCTTAAAGTATAAATAGAATATATTTTTACCATTTAATATAATTTATTCCACTAGCAATAATTTTACATTTAATTCATCGGTAAAAACATTTCAATCATTTGCAATGTTTTAACTTTTAAAACCCGTTTCTTAACAATAAGATTAATATTAAATTAATTACTGCAACATTTGTATTTTTAATTTTGAAAAGTGTAT
This sequence comes from Viscum album, assembly GCA_963277665.1. Classification (NCBI taxonomy): domain Eukaryota; kingdom Viridiplantae; phylum Streptophyta; class Magnoliopsida; order Santalales; family Viscaceae; genus Viscum; species Viscum album. The sequence continues at coordinate 957,993,213 of OY728126.1, forward strand.
TCAATATTTCAAATAATTGGGTCCAAATTAGGTTAATAGGTTATTATTATTTTTTGGATATTATGAATAGTAACTACGGTAATTTTTGTTTACTACAGTTAAAGGTAAATCTGGTAATTATGGGTAAAAAGAAGATTATAAAATTAGCATAACACTTTCAAAAATTCTATTGGATGACTAAAAGTAGACCCATTTCTTCTAGGGGTCGTACTAGATTCATTTCATTGACTTTTGACCATTAAATAATATAATTATTATTAATACAAAAGAAAGTGACAACATGTCACTCTCTAAAATCCTATAAGTGTAATAATTTTAGTTTAGTGAAAAACATAATAAAACATAGGATATAAATTGTAACTAGAAATTTACTAAAATTATCTACTTCATATTAATTTATTTATAATTTTTAAGGATTAAATAATTATCATTATTTATGACACAATAGTGATGTTGTAATTATTATATTGATTGAAATAACAAATAAATGATTTTAAATCAATTAAAATAAAAATTATATAAACTATTAAATTCTCTCCACTAATTTTATAGATAAATATGACATGTTATAAATATATTAAATATTTTATTTAGAACATATCTTCTGTGTATATTTTATTTAAATTCAAATAAATGAATAGTGTCAAAATTGAAACTATTGTTATTTTATAAAAATTACATATTATAAAATCGTTTAAAAATCACAAAAAAATTTAAAAATAATAAATTAATTTTTCTATTGTATAAAATGTAATAAAGTAAAAAAAATTATGTAAAATTCACAAAATATATGTAATTATTTATAATTATTTAATATTTAGAATATTATTACCACAAATAAAATTAAATAGATTATAAAAGGATAAATCATGTTGATAATGTTTAAAATAAATTCCAAACTTGTCTAAATTTTATTGGATGATGAGATTACAACCCTATATCATCTAAGATTCGTATTTTTGTCATTTTTAGAGGTTTTTATGTGGGATTGGAATTTATTATAAATTAATATTTCATATAATTCCAAAGGTGCACCTCTCCTCCCTATTAAAAGGGAACCTCCTCCCTCTCCTCCTCACACCACATTCCGCCTTCAAGATCTGCCATCCCCTGTCCATTTCCCTTATCAACTTCCTTAGAAACATAGTAGAGGTCCTTGTTTTCTTCAAAGACCAATTATAGTTCCCTAAGAGGAGGTTTCAAAGAGGCGTGTCGAAGAAGTTGTAATATCAATTACCGATTATTTCAAATTTATTTCTTCTTATACCTATTATTCTTTAGTTGTTTCATTAGGAAGTAATTAAATCTGTATCACTCATATATTGATATGTAATTATAAATATGAAACAACCTTTTTTCACCTTCTATCCATCCTACGACAAACAAAATCACCGCGCGTGCGTACGTACCGAATACCGTCTCCACGTCGTGGTGTAATATGTTTTCCACCACCACCTTACTTGGATGGGTATAATGGTGTAAATAATAACTATACATGATTATTTTAAAATTATATTGATTCTAAAATAGTATACATACACTTCAATACTATTCCACGATCATGGGAACGATATCATCGCTCGTGCGTACGTACGACCTACCGTCTCTGCGATGTGATGTGACTTGATCTACATGATCTACATTGAATAATGATTATATAAATGAATTTAATGATTAAATATGATATATCTTACACTAATACAATTCTTTAAATTAGGTATCTATTACCTAAAAATAAGAATAATAATTTATTCAACAAAACACACATAAGAACATAAAGAAATAAACCCACGAATAACAAGTATCAATGAAATATTACTAATAAGAATATACTAATATGACCATATATGACATCAAAACAATGAGTATGATTATGGAGTATGTCAATGACAATATTTAAATCATTATTCAGGAGGTTCAGACGTGTATAATTCATATCAGACCTAAGGTTAGGTAGAATCTCGCAATCACAATTTTTAAACAAGATTGTTTATATTTCAGTATTTGCTGGGGCATATTTATCATCCACATCCATGTTTCCTCCATATGTAATATTTTTTTATCCTACAACAATTTTTTAAATCCAATTTTACCTATTGATGAATTTTTAGTAAAATATATGAAATGAATCCTATGTCGTTCTCAGTACGATATACTTTTTGAATTTTCCTACCAAAGTACGAGAAGAATGTTTTTTTAACTTATACGGCATGAATGGATTTTTATAATTTCATAGAACAATATTTCAATGAATCTTATATTACAAGTTTTCATGTTTATTTTTAATCAACTTCTTTTAGTTTACAATTGTATGACATGTTAAGAAAGGATGAAAAAATTTGATGTAGAAAGGATATTTTCTTCAAGAATGGAGTTCAAGTGTTTTATCAAAATTATTTTCCATCTATGATAATATAGGGTTCTATTTATATCCCAATTTTTACATTGAATTGATTAAGTTATGATGGAATTATTTTTATTATGTTCTTTTATGGATTATGTTATGATAACATGATGTTTAAGAATCCCATTTTTATTACATTGGTTATGTTATGATGTATGTCTCATGATTTTGTGGCACACATAAAAAAGGTTTAATTATGAGATGGGTGGGACCTATATCTCCCTCCAATGAATTGTGTAAAGATTTATATCTCATGAGATAGACATGGCTGGAACACATGTTAATTCGGTTCAGTGATAAAGGACTATAATTAGGAGTGAACTCAGTTCAGTAATGGATTTTGTCCGCTATGATGGTCTTGGAAATGAGCATCAAATAATATGAAATGATTTTATATGATTATGTGTTTATGCCACAAATTATCATGTTCTATGTAATGATTATTGGGATTACATTTCACCACTATTATTTATCTCATGTTATGATATTATGATCACTTTTTTAGGATAAGATATTCAAAATGTTATGTTCTTATGAATATCACATGATTGATATTTCATTTGTTTACCATTACTGAGCATTTGAGCTGACCCATTTGTATGTTTTCTTTTCCCCCAGTCACGAATAAGAGTATTAAGTAGGATATTCTAGAAGGGAATCTAGACATGATGAAATAAACTGGAGACAATGTAGACGATTTATGAACCAGTTGTTTATGTTTCACAGTTTCTAAAGACACTATACGTATACGGTCCTTTCATGGTTTTGTTATATGTTGTAATAAGTATGATTAAATTCTGAAGTAATAACAATGTAAGTATAGTATGGGTTGTTATACACTTGGAATCCAAGTATCTTAATGGAGGATCATTTTTATGTTGTTTTCAGTTGACACATTCACTCCTAGAGTTGATTTAACTGGAGTAGCAGAGTGATGAGTTTTGTTGGTAGTCTATATAGTTCATTAATGCAGGGGATGAAACTTCTGATTAGTCACTATCTCTTATTCATGTTCTATGATTTAAGGTCCACATCATTGTTCCATCATCATTGAGGAAGGTGGTGATGCAGGATAACCACTAGTATATGTTTTCTAATCATCCTCATTCTACCCAAATAATCTTTGATGTTCACCGATAATTTAGGTGGCCAGGTATGAGGTGGGATATAGATGAAATTGTATCATAGGTTTATATATTCCAAAATATGAATGAATAAAAATAAAGTTCCTCTAGTTTTCATTAACAATTGCATATTGTAACAAGGATGTGGGACAAGATCGCAAAGGATTTCATTATAGGACTACCTCATACAACATAAGGGAGGAATGTTATCTAGTTGGTGATTGACCATTATACAATGTCTTCCAATTTGATTCCAGATAATTATCCATCCAATGACGATGAGTTGGTTCAGTAATATTTTATGAGGTTTTTATGATACATGGTGTGTCTTAAGAAATCATTTCTAGTATGGACCCCCCTTTTTACCTTGCTTTAATGTGAAGGCCTTCAAAAGGAAATAGGGTTGTACCTAGATTTAATCAAGGTAAACCATCCTAAGATAGATCATTATATGGAATGGTAAAATTTTAATATGATAGTTTTGATCTCAGGATGTGTGTTGGATTTTAGTGGATCGATGGTTATCTATATAGGTTTGGGTGAAAAACATGTATAAAAACAATTACCAATTATCAAATATAATGGATCCTTTTGAGGCACATTATGGTTAGTAGCATTGGTCACTTTTTTATTGAACTGAGTTGGGTGATACCTCTATGTGGGTGTCAATCCATGTGAAAGAGACTTTTAACAATGTCATGTTGATCAGGTAGTGTTTTTTGATATCTCATCATTACAACAAGTCAAATGATTATAAAAGGACCTATTCTCAATAATTTTCTATGGGTGATTGGGTGTTCATCAAGGAGGAACATCACTTTTTCATCATCGTCAGGGTACACTGTGAATTCTAATGTCAATATATGTTATACAATTTTTGATTACTGAGGGGGTTTCTATGGTGGAGTATAGGTTGAATCTTATTTCATAGTTGAAAACAACTAATGTTGTGTTTCATGTTTCTGGGTTGAGGATGTATAACCCTGATAAATTTCATGTTCTAGATTGGTAAGAGTAGGAGTTGGATCTTAATTTATCCAGGTCTATGTAGCTAATACTGATTATAGATTCAAAATAGAAAGTGATTCATGGGTAGTCTATCACAGTAGACTTTGTTCTTCAGCATCATGGAAATTATGATCATGAGACTTGGGAGGAGATGTGTAGGGTGGAAAAAGAGTGTACATTTTCTTTCCTTGATCACGCTTTGGGATGAATTACAGTGGGATGAAAGTTTTATGGTAAGGAAAATTGTCAAATATATGAAATCTCATTATAGAATTCCATTTCTTATATCTAGTCCAGTGTTTATCTTTTTGTTTACCTTTCATTATTTTATTAAAAATTATAGATTTTGGGTTTTCTATTTAGTGGCACATGATGGACGCATAATTAGGGAAATCAAGCACCATGACCAGAAAATTGTGTGGCCAATGTAAAATTTTGGAAGATGGTAACTGGACAATTGGTGAAAATTTTGAAAATTATTTTGTGTAAACATGCAGCTTATTCCACTCAAACTGTAAAGGGGTCACAATTGTTGTGTGGTTTGTAAAATCATGCAGGAAAACTGTGATACTGTACCAGTTAATTAAATTTGGATTTTTATCTTTTTTTCTCTATAATATCATTATCAATATATACCCCTAACCCTACCCAAATGGGATTATTCAACCTAGGCGCCGACCCCAACCCTCATTCTCCCATGGACCTAAATGATCATGATGTATTTGGTGTGTTTTCTCCATGAATATCCTAGTAAGTCCATATTTTATTGATTTATTCTTCTTTTATATTTGTCGTCATCTTTTTTGGGGTTTCATATTTCTAGAAGATGTGGGGACATATGTATCATTGTATCTTGTTATTTAAGGTTCTATATTCATGTTTTTTGTTAAAAAATTCATATATTTGGTTCTATTTAAGTGAATTAGGGGGTTCACACTGATTTTCCCATGTTTCTCCAATTGAGATAGGTGGTTCCATGATTATACATTATATTATAAATTTTATAATCTTTATTTTCCTTTGGGTTGATTTCTATGTATTTCGTATGCTGTGAAAATTGATTTTTTGAAAAGTTTTAATGTTTGTATAAATTTAAAGTGGGGTTTTTATATGGAATTGGTTATTTTCAAGTACGTTTCCTTGTTGTTTTTTAATATGTCTCACATGATGTGAAATAGGATTAATAAATTATGTATGTGTTTCCAATAATTTTTTAAAATGGATATAGTTTTTGTTTTGATTCAAAAGAGGTTTTGTGTTATAGAAATGGTGGTTAATCATGCATGATATTTTTATTATCTTATATATGTGTGAAATTTATGTGTTATGTGATATGTGGAAATTAAATTGAGCACAAAGGAATTCCTGGGTGACTTGGTGGGAGGAATAAGACTAGTATGCTTATGGGATCAGCATTTCCATGACCTAGTTGTTTCTACATGGATTGATGATGCAACACTAAATTAACTATGATGGTTAGAGTCCACAATAACATTATATATACTTTTTTTTGGCCGACTGTTCATATGGATGGTGATGAGTGTGGTGCCTATATCAATTTTCACTAAGATATGACGTACCAAGTGTCCCATTTAACTTATTAACTATTAGTATTTCACATGAAATAGTTATATTTTTGTGATATCATACATACCATCGGTATACATCTGTTCTTATTGGTTATTTCAAAAGAAAAAAATTTTTACATTTAAAACATTTTCTATAAAAGGTGTGTGGGGTTTTCTTTAAAAAAATAATTTTAATTTGTTCTGTAATATTTTGGAATGAAATCACTTTTTTGGGTGCAATATTACATTTCATTGGATCACGCCATATAATCACTTTTTTGTTAAAGTAGACTTTGTTAAGATTGACCTAGGTAAAGACAAGATGTATTGTTATGGTTGTTCAAGTTTCTAATGTTCATATCTTGCAAGAGTTGGTGGTGGATAAATGATGGTGATCATATTTTTTAATATAGGTTTTTAGGATAGGTCCATTGTCATATTATTTTCTGGTACTTCTATGGTTTATTAGAGTTTTAAATAATGAAGCTAATATTTTTTTGTACTATGTTCTGTTATGATTATTCATCCTTGTACTGATTATTATTGTGGATTTTTTAGGATTGTATAAATGGGTGGAATTATTCTCATGGTTTATTTTTTATACCTATAAACTTTTTTCTAGCCCTAGGGGATTATTAATTCCCTTTGGGCCATGCCATAGGTAAGGATTGGAGTTGAGTAGAATGGAACCACACCTTTGTTCATGTAAAAAAATAATGATTTTATTTATTCTCATTATGATATCTGTTTCTATTAATTCTTACAATTTCTAGGGGATTATGATTCAATGTTACCAAAGTGTTATTTTTTTTAACAATCACATTTCATTCCAGGATTTTGTTTTTGGATTATGCATCCAATGAAGAAATATATAATCTATCTCTCAAGAAAATTGTAACCATTACTCTAATATGGCTATGTCATGGGAATAAATTTTTTCCATTATTTTTCATATATTTATGTATTCATGTTTCAAAAATAGTGTTTTTTAAATAAAAAAACAAATTATTTATCCCTTTGATCAAAATTCATTTTTCTTCTATACTAATTGTTTCAAAAAAATATATTTAATTTTTGTATAATTCTCTAATCACCAAAAACAATTATAATTCTGGGGAATATGTACATGTAATGTATTGAATATTAATTTAAAATATTTAAAATATATTTATTATAAGTTTGGAACATTATATTTTGGATCATATGATATGTTTATATATTTATTGGAAACTAGGATATGAATTTTTTTAATAGCATTAAGTATTTGTATAAGGATATGACTAATGATAAGTCTAATGACGAGTCAAGGAATTGGATAATTTACTAGAGTTATGATAAATGATAGAGTGAGTGCTTTCCAATAAATTATATCCATTTCTGGTTAATAATGAGGACTTTTATATATAATAGGGGTACTAAGGAGACGTAAATTCAAAAATCCTTCCTTGAGTTAGACTTTTTCAACACAAGGTTCATGGAAATAGGCCTTGATACACAACTAGTTTGAAAATCCTAATAGATATTCTTTGGATATTCACAAACTCTTTATGATCCATTATGTTGGATTTGAATAATGACTATTAATGACATAGGTTATGAATAATGAGTTATATTTTGAAAATAATGGGTCATGATGAAGATATATTATAAATGATTATTCTTGAATATGTGCTTTTACACAATGATTACAGTTTATAAATTATTATTTTTGGTTTTAGAAAATGGATAAAATGGGAAAAAATAAACTCTACACATAATATGATAAAATATTCTATGACTATGAGAAAACAATGATGATGAATTGAGATATTGATATTGTGATTATGAAAAATAAACTATCATGATATATACATAAAATCCTTATCATTGATGATATATGTATAGAATAAATTTGGGGGAATGTAAAATATTATGAAATTATGTATTGTAGTTAATATAGTGGAATGAAGAGTCATATTATTACATCCTATGAAGGTGGGAGGAATAACCTTGAAAAATATTTCAAACAGATGGGAAGATGTTCATTATATTGAAAAAATGTCATAGATTGAAAATTTAGGGATTTTTTATGTACAATGTGTGGGAAAATATGAATTTTCATAATTAATTAACTAATCCAACAATTAATTTCTATACACAGTAAAGATATATTACATAACAATCTTTGAAGTGTAATTATTTATGTTTTTATATATTTGAATTCAAATATTATGAAATATGTAAAAAAATATTTAGTATATGTTATTTGTTATGGATTTTGAAGAATACGTTGAATAGTACAGATGACCCAGAAAATTGTTTAATAGAATGGTGACATTTCGTGGAAAGCACATGATTGAGGGAAAGGTAACCATTAATATGTTCCTAGAGATGAGATAAAGTAGTTATTATATGGGGATGATGGATATTGAAAATGTATATTGAATAGTATTGAATACATTGTGAGTGATTAACGATGAAATAAGAAAAGTTATTATACTATCAATTATCGGTTTTAAACTATTTTTGGATTTATATAAATTATTCAAAAATCATTTATTTTATGAGGAATGATTAAATTATTCATTGAATGTATGATTTTATTAATTTTTATTTGGTAATTATGGAAATCACCTTGTTTCAACAGAATACATGATCAATGTGTTCACATATTTTTTATGAGACATTAAGATATGCTACATGATATTTGGTGGGTTAATGTCAAGTTAATTTGGGAAATTTAGGGAACATATTTAGAAATCTATGTTTTAGGTTTTTTATATGGTTAACAAATTATGGAATGATTTATGTTGAACATTGGATGAGGTTGTAGAGAAAATGTATTTTTTCACCATATTATGATTTATCCATTAATTGTGATAATCATTTTTTATAATAAGTAGAGATATAAGTAATGATTTATCATACTTTTTTTATATCTTATTATCTATTAAATATTTAGACATGAAAAATATTCATCTCTTCAAGTATGTGATGAAGTGTAAATTGATGAATGTACAACAAAAGGATGGTATTGTTCTTATAAAATTGAATAAAATTCTATAAGTATATCTTCTCATGAAAATAACCCAAATTCAAGAAATGGATCATGAAATAATTTTTTCCCCTATTAAAATAAATTTTTATGATATTAATGACATTTTTCACACATATATTGTTTATGGTATATTGGGTGTTCATTACCACATGATCATTCAAATTAATGTGATTATTGATCTATGTCATTATTCAACATTATTCGAACATTATTATTTTTCTCATGTACAAATATTCATTTCCCACTTATGTTCTTATATTTGGAAACCTAGTATATAATTTTATAGATTTCCTTCACACATCTATTTCTATATTATATAGTTGTTATTTTATTAACACATTAATGATGTGGGGTTTTCACAATGGTATTTACAAATTTTAATACCTTGTTTATAGAGAACAAGTTAAAATTGTGTGGGAACATTTTATTTAAAGGTGTATAATATAACACCCTAATATTTTCATGAATATTTCATTTTTTCAAAAAATATAATCTTTTTTATATTTTTCAAAAAAGGAAACACCATGTTCATCAAATGTTACATGAAATCCTGGTTTTATCTTGCGTCACAAGAAATGTTGATCATATCTTGTGTTTCATGAAAAGTCGAGTTTGAAAAAAATGTGACATACTATTGAAATAATATTATAAATATGATAGTTATTTCATAACCAATGGAATGAAGGGTATGAATAGGAATAAATTAATTATAAAAATATATGGAATTTATAATTATAAAAAATTATATCATTATTGACCAATTAATTATAAATGAGAATATTAATCTCCTAAAAAATTATAATATAGTTTCTAAAGAAAATACATTTATATGCACAAAATTTATTTACATAGATTAATTAAACACTTCGAAATTTTTAATTTTTTTAAAAAATGAAAAAATTTATATTAAATACAATATTAAATATTCATATTTTTTGCTAAAAATTTTCTATAATAAAACCAATTTTACAATTCAATAATATATTAGTTAAAAAATCAGATTTTTTGAATTACACAATATATTAAAAATAATTTTGTATATTTTTCTCTATTATTTTAAATAATTTTAAGAATAATTTTAATAATTATTTAAAAACAATCATTATGTGAATCATTTGAAAATTTCTTGGTAAATAAATGATTCGATGGGATGTGAAAAATAATGGTTTTTATTATTAATTGTCATCTCCTTTAAATAATTTTAAGACATAAATATTAGGATAAAATGGTTTTTAATGTAAAATTATTTCAATTATATATTTTTAATTCAATTTTATTCATTGGAAACGATTTCATTTTTTATATTGAAATAATGTTTTTTGAACATTTGATGATTTTCACATTGGAAAACTGAATTTTCATTCCGTTCTGAGTTTAATTTTAAATATATTTTTTCACTTATATGAATTTTATTTATAAAAATGGGATCAATGTTTTAAATAAGAATAATTAATATTATTTAATATATTTAAAATTATTTTTTACATTAATTAACAGTTAAAATATTAAATAATTTTTATTGCGGGTAAGATATAATTAGTTTTACAAGGGATCAAAATAAAACAATTAAGGGTAAAATTCATTCAAAACATTTCAAACATCTATTTTTTGGTCATATATCTACATTTTATCTTATAGAAATAAAATTTTTCCTTTTTGGAGCATTTTATCATATGATAAATGTTGTTAGAGATTTTTCATATTAATTGTTACAAGTGTGCCAATCACCACAGCTATAAAAACCACCCCTATATTATCCTCATCTCACATAAAAAAATCACTGGTTAATCAGATATCTACCGAGAAACCTTCCATAAATTCATATTATCATCTTATAAGCCTTATTTTGGTAGGAAATCCATCCTAATAAGGATTTTGCTGTTATCTAAAAGAAATTATCTAAAAAAGTTGTAACGTTTCAAAGAGAGAATTTTATTTTAATTCTTCTTATGCCTCCTTAGTTTATTATTAATACATTATAATATAATAAATAGAGTAAATTTCATATTCTATGATGTTATTATGTTATTTAAAAAAAACATAAATCCTTCTTTTCTTCCATCAAATTAGTTACAAATTCATTATTCGTGTTTACAGGGGACTACTACCTCAACAAACAATGTAATTAATGTTTTCAATTACCACCTCTAATGAAATGATATAATGATGTATTAAATATTTATATATAATATTTATTAAATTATTATATTTATATAATTATTATATCACATATACCTTCTTAATATCAATTTTGGGTAAACATGATAACATTGCTTGTTTATGTGGTGACTACCACCTCACGAAGTGATGTGATTCCTTAATGATTTTCATGTATGTTAATAAGTAAGGTATTAATGAAAATATTTTATATATATTACATTATAATGATTATATAATTAATATGTATTAAATACCATTCTTTCGTTCCATATGTAAGAAAAATGGAAACAATGTTCATACATGCGTATGAAATACCATCACCGTGAATGTGGTATTTCACTTTCTATATATAAAATTTATGGATTACACTAAATAAATATATAATTAATTTATATGATATTTATATCATGGTAATTGTTTTATAGATTTTGGAACGAAGATAAAATTAATAGGATAAAATATAAAAAATCAAAACATGCATGAAAAATACTTTTGTTATTTTATAAACATGGATTTAACATGGAAATGTTAATAAATGGTTATTAAAAGGTCAGAAGTAAATATAATATTATATTATATATATAATTTTTGTTCTATAAAATATTTATAATAAAATAATTTCTTTAATACAGGAGTTTCTAATGCGTAATAAGGAAGCCGATACTTCTGTTATGTGATATTTGCCTCACTTTTATTTTGTGTGAGACACATTCCATATTCAGCATATGTTTTTTATAAGGTGTATATACTACCCATGAATGTATTTTATGATTATTATCATGAATATTTTATAGATTTAATGTTCCATTTTATGTTTTCTATTTCATAGGGTTTATGGTAAAAAAATATACTAACGAGATAATGGATTTTTGTCTATATTAGTGTTCTTTGGGACATGCACTAGGATATGCAACTACAATTTTTTACAATGTTTATATAAAAACCCATTGATAGGTAATATCATGAATTTATTTTTCTCATGAATTTTTTTTCATTTATGATTATTCATTAATTGCGATTATGATTTAATTTTATTAATGTTGTAGTAGTTTTATGTCATAATATCATCATTTGTTGGTATTTTTATGATATTGATTTCAATGATGAAATATTATGATATATCTCTCTATAAAATACTAAATTTTTTTATCCTTTATATAGTTCATGATAATAATTGGTTCATTCTATTTTCTTCTCATTATTTACTCATGAATTTTTTTTTTCTTTAACGAAACATTACTTCCTTTATATTTTAGATCAAGAACCCCACAACATTCATATACATGTTTTCTAAAAAATATCTATGAAAATATTTTAAATTTCTTTATAGACCTTAAAAATTATAATCCTAATTTTTTTAAATTAGTTAATATTCATATAAAAGAATAAATAGCTATATATAAATAATTTTGGTCTTTCCAATGTTGATTAATTTGATTATAATTATCCTAAATTGAATGATTATGGATTGATCCAACCAGAAATATTATGGTGATCATTGTTTATATCTGTTGGTGTTCCCATTTTGTTATTAGATTATATGAATTAAATTACTTTATCTGGATCACCAAAGGATTGATTAGAAATGGAATCTCACCCTGAGGTATGTGGAACCAATTTAGATCCATAAAATGACTTGTATGGCCACATACATTGTAGCCTTACTTATTTAGCTGGAATAAATCCATAAATTCTTCAACAAATCTTAGTTAATTAAGTACCATGATGATTTATCCCATGATATTAGATAGAAAGATATATTACAACATATATATGTCTGGGTGACTGGGAAATGAATATGGACAATGAACTCAAAGAATAATGAACTAAAGGGTAGTAATAATCCATTAATTCATGTATTACAAAACCATGTGATAGACTCTAATGAGGTATGGGAGACGTATTCCATTACGAAGGAGTAATGGCTAGTAATTTCCCTAATAACTTTACAAATTGATTTTAAAGAGATAGAATGTGTTAGGGTGTGAAAAAAGTTCACAACAATTGTTCCATCTTTATGAAAATATTTTTTTTAAATTTTTTCTAGTTCATATTTCATTGAATTATTTTGAAAATATTGAAGCGGTATTGCATTCAAAATTAATGTGTAGTTTGATCCAACAGTGAACCAATGTTGGGAGAAGGGGGATTTATTTTATATATGGTGTAGATTTAGTTACTTCATGGTTATCTAATATACATGGCTATACATTATTCAAAATAGTTGGGTTGATATATGTTTTAAAATTAATTCACAGTATGGGTAAACCATATGAACTTCCATTACATATGGTGATATATTCAACATGGTTAATCAAATATTAATACACCCTTTTGGGAGTCTATTTCAACTATGCAAACATATATTGACTCCTTCATCCTGGATGTCTTGTAGTTAGTTCAATGATAAGGGGAAATATTAAAAACATCCCTTTCATATGGTTCTTATATCATAGTTGTTACTCCAACGTTAGCACTTGGTTTACTAGATAATTTATCCAAACTATGATTACTACTAATAATATTTAAATTTTTGATATTACACTTCTTCCCCTACTCAAATTGAATACATTATTCCATCTCCCTCCCCATTTGAACATTTCGGGAATATGTAGTCAATCTTATCATTTATATCCCTCGATAGTTGATTTCTAGTTAATTTTACATCATAATAATTCAAGGGAACCTCATTTTAGATATTTTATTTCTCCTTATTGGATTTTTCATCCTTTCCTAATGGTTTTATATTTTCATTATGGACCTAGTGTCTTAATGTTTATGTTAGTAAAATATATTAAAAAAATGAATATTTTAGGGCCTCCTTGTAATATCATTCAATTGTTTCATAGTTTTCCAAAATCCCTCTATTGATGACTATTTAGTTGGGTTAAATTTATGTGTTTTTTGAATAAAATTGTAAAAAATTGGCAGGTATTTTAGGATATGTGTGGATGGAATATGATTTACCCAAACCATGCACTCTACTCGAGCAGAACATCCAATCCCAGTTAGTGGGGATCATTACAGTTGGAGCATGGTTTTAAAAATCAAGAATCCACCAAGGAGAAACCGTGGACCAGGAAAAAATGGTTCATTTTTAGGTCGCATTGGTTTTTTCTAAACATACGGCCCTTACTACATAACTTTTTATACATTTTTTTTAATCTAATGAATTTATTTGAAATTAAAAAAACAACTTTTTAGATGTCCAATAGACCAGAATGACCACATGTCATTTTATTATTCCTTGGATGCTTCCAAGAGAAAACATTGGAACCTCTACACCATTCTAGAAGCATAGTAAAGCTATATTGAAGATGTTTGATATCTACCTGGTAAGTATTACCTTCCTATTATCTTTCTAAAACTCTATATTCATTCTTTTGTAGGGTTATATAGATCTTTATTTTGTTGTAGAATAAAATATCCTATATTTTGGAAATTGACTTTAGGGTTGATTCACATATATTCATTGTTAGTGTTTGTTATTGGTGTTTACCAATTAGGAATATGTGTTTGGAGATACCTATATCCAAATGTAGGTAGTTCTATTATGATTTCCAATTTTTATTAACCCATAATAATTTTATTTCCAATAAATTGATTTGAATTGTTTTGTTAAAAACATAATTCTATTGAATTGGTTATATGAATTTTTTTTCATGAATTTGTGAACAATCCCGGCATTTCCATCAAAATTGGTTGTATTGTAAAATTGGATGGAAAACTGTGAAAGTAAAATTAAGGACATTAATTATGGAATTTAAATTGTGTAGTTTATTTAATGAAATTGATGTAAAATTGTATTTTTATAATATAGCTTAAATTGTATTGATAGATTCCCGATGGATTTATATTCGAAAAATGAATCAATTGATTAAAAAACTTGATTTCATTTTTTAAATGGAAAATTGAATTTTTGAAATAGAAAATGGGATTAACTATATTTTATATCTTAAAATAAATTACCCATCATTGGTTTTTATTAGAGAACAAAAAATATTTGGTAGATATAATTCTATTCAGTCAACACACTACAATTTACAACACTAACAATAAGTAAATGCATCAGGTCATATCCTTGATGAGATGGTTATGATTACTATTTGGTCTGTATTAGAGTTACTTTTTATACAATTATTTATATGAAAACTATTTGAGTGTAATGGAGTCCCATGTCAGGGCACTATCATACCATTTGGAACATGACCACATTGGTAATTTTTATGAATTATAAATATATTATGTTATTGATTTAAACTACTTTATCTGGCTTGTGAATTATTATAATATGCCTTATATTAAAATTTTATTAAAAAATTTCTTTACAGTATTTTCATCCTTTTAAATTATAATGAAGGAATTGTTTTAAATATTATTTTGTACATACATTCATATTTATTTCAAATTTTTATCATTATTTGGATAATTGATTATTGAAATCTTATTATGTAATCTGTCGGGATAACTTATTGGGATTTTAAAACACACCGTACAAGTGCATTGGTCTGCTTGTAGATTTTCTACTTCTAGAATTGATGAATGATATGGAATAACAAGGAGGTTGTAGTTTATGTTGATCTATAGAGGTTGTGAGTTATTTTCATTTTTCATGGGATGTTATCTGATATTTTGGTACATGTGGTTGTAAATTGGGCAGTTTATGCCTTTTTGACCTCTAGTTTATTTCTACAATTTGAGTTTCTTTTGTATGAATACTAACTTTTTTTCTTCCTTTCATTTCCTTTCGAGCTAATTCCTTTCTACTTTCATATTTTTGGATATCAGATTCTTGTCTCCAACTAGTGGAGATAGAGAACTCAATCTAGTCTATGATATGATTGGCAGGATTGTTGGGTGACCTGGTTACCAGTGTTGTTTCACAAAAAATGGTATCAAAGGTTAATGATTTTCATATTTCTTTAATATAAAAATATAGTTTGGGAAATATTTTCATGAAATATGAGGTAGTTATGATTGAGTGTCATGATAGCTCTATACACAATATACTTTATGTCACAATGGGTGGTTTGGGAATGATTTCTTAAGGAAAACTTCTAGTAATTTTCTAATTTTTTATTTGGATAGATTGAATTCCAAATAATGTGTTCTATATGATTAAATTTATTTCCATTTTTTGAATTTTATTTTTTAATATGATTTCTTCAATGTTGGTAACTATTTTTGTGTAGTAACATACTTATAAGAAGATGTGAAAATCAGATCAAGGATGAAGCTACTACTGGTCATCCATTAGATAATGCTCATATTTACAAAAGTCTTGTTGAGGAGATTGTGTGTAATATTCAAGCTCTAGGATAGGAACCACAATAAGTTTCAATTCAAACTCCTATGGTAGAAGATCATATAGAAGTTCTCTAAATCCATTCTTATAATATTCTACCCTAGAATCCACCAGTGATCAAATTCTACAATTATCCTCAAGAGTCTAATGAATTGTTGATCATGATTGGGAATTTTCATGGTTTCTTATGTAAACCTAAAAAAATCATGGTGATGTGGGACACCATCATGCTATAAGGACCGAGTAGAAGATGATGGGAAATGATGTGATGATTATGAAACTAGAGGCCTTGGTGTGTAAATAAATCAATCTTCTTTTCAATAACCAATTATACCGATATTTTACATTGTTGGTTTAAAATTTTAATTTATTCAAAAAAGAGTACGATAAAAAAATCATGAATGAGTACAGAAATAACATTGCTGAGATCTTGTAATTTTCACATGAGATTATATAAAACTAAAATTATAACACAATAAGGTTTGATCTTAGACTTCAATCTGATATTCATTTTCGATGTATTCTTGATAATAAAACAGTCTTTTTCTGATGTTCTAGATTGAAGATTGATGGTCTTAATTAACATTTCTGGAAAGTTATTATTCTCAAGAGTTTATTTCTTTCCCAGTGGTAGTGTATATTTCTATAAATTAAAAAGGATTTTTTTTTGATTTTCATGGTGGTTTTATAATGTGGTGATTTTCTATCTCTCTAGTAATGCCTGATGATGTCTTATGATTTATTAAAAGTGTGTAAATACATTTTATTCACAGAGGATTTACAGTATGATACGAAATGTATGTGGTTTCCGTTCATGATTAGGTCACTTGAATATGTAATCTATGTCTACTCCATATCTCATGGTAGAAATATATCACCATAAACTTCTAAAACTATAAGGAAATTAGATGCATGAAGGAAAAAGGTGTCCAAACTATAGGAATCTATTAGAAAGATTATTCAAAAAGAAGAAGAGTTTCCAGATGAATAAAATTTGTTTCCCATGATAATGAGAGGTTCCATATCAATATATTTTTCAAAAGAAATTGATTTATTTGAAACTGGTTAATCTCAATCATTTTTTTATACCTGTATTGATTATATGTTTAATCATTGTAATAAGGTTTTATCATGTGTGATGAATATTACTACACCCCTTAGTATGAAAATATAAAAGGGTCTCCATATCCCCTCATGTGTTTTATCTCTAGCAGATGTAGAGATCTCTTAGTGTTTTTTGGTTCTCAAAATTAAACCACATCAAAGAATTTTTGTGATGGATCGTCTCATCACTAATGAATCGTAAACTAATTGATAAACTCGATGGGTCTAATTTACCACACCTAAGTGGTATTTCCGAATCATTCAAGGATAATGGGACCTGAGGTGATGAAAATAATGACCAAGTTATCATGAGTTTGGGAAGGTAATATATGTGTTATCATTTACCTTGGAATGAAAATAATGTAGTGTTGATATCTCTAGAGTTTTTTATGAGTTTTATAAAGGTTTACCTATTAAATTATTTGATGTGGCAGCAGTAAAGGAGGTATATATTTCAATTGATCAAGTTCCTAGCACTCAACCAGTGTATACTCATTCTTTCCACATGGTACGATCTGAAATAACACAGTTGAAGACATAATTGGGTGATCTTATAGAACAATTTTGTATATATCTGAGTGTGTCACCTTATTTGGATCTTGTTCTCTATGTTAAAAAAGATGATGGTGCAATTCACCTGTGTGTTGATTACTGAAACCAATATCGAGTAATAGTAGAGAAAAAATAACTATTTCCATGGACTGATGATCTGTTTGACTATTTGAAATGAAAAAAATGGTTCTCAAAGATTGATCAATGATACGGTTAACATTAGTTAAGGATAAAAAAATCATACATTCATAAAACATCCTTTTAGATACGGTAATAAAATTATGAGTTCTTTGTCATACATTTTAGTCTATAAAATGATCCTTTAGTCATTATAGAATTGATGAACATGATTTTCCATGAGAATCTAGATACATCCTCGGTAGTCTTTGTTGATGACTTCCTTTTTTACTCATATTCTGAGAAGGATCATTTGAATCATCTTAGAGATTCTCTTGAATATTTTTGATATCACTGAATTTTTTTAAAAACATTTGAATTGTGATTTCATTATTTAGAAATTTATGTTTATTGGATATGTGGTGTTGGAACATGGTATTTTGGTTGATTCAAAAAAGATGAAAGATATTATGACATGGGTGAAACCCCAAAATGTTTTTGAGATTTCAATCTTCATGCGTTGAGTATGGTATTATCGTATATCCATTAAGGACTTCTGAAAGTTTGCTTCTTTGAGGACTGCTCTAGCTCATAAGGGAATAGTTTTTTCATAGAATTAATGATGTAATAGATCTTTTATTGATCCAATATTTCAGTTCACTACTATAAAAATTCGGAAACTTCCAGAGGCCAGGAATGGCTATGTGGTCTTCTGTTGTTCGTTGGGTTCATGTTTGGGATGCATACTAATGTATAGAGATCATGTCATTTCTTATGGATATCATAATCATAGGGAGCACAAAAAGAATTACTTGACCCATGATATTGAACATGCATTTTTGATGAACACATTTAACAGTCCACATTGTAACCATTACAACGAAATGTTTACCTTATTTTCAAACTAGGTGATCTTATGATATATATTTTTTCCTAAATATTTAAATATCTACCAGTGGATTTAAATTGAATACCTAAAATCGTTCATCATTGTGATTTTTTATAATCTAGGGAAATTTAATGCTATTTTGGATGAATTGAGCATGAATCTTCTGACCCATGTATTGAAATATTCTTTAGAATAATGAAACATGATGGATCTTTTTGAAAAATATCATATTAGAGTCTAAGAATTTGGGTTTGATGATTCCTTTTCTAGTGTTTAGTATAAATCCAATCATCTCAATTTGATTATTCTTTTATAATAATAAGATGATGAATTCCATTTAATTAGATATTATCTTTATGGGTAGAGACCATTATTGATTTTTCATTCTTTACTAGGGTCATTCCATACTTTCAGAATCAATTATTTATACCATTCTCTGTAAGGAAATATGTGATAGGAGGTTTCCACAATAAAAAGTGGGTAGGTAACCTGGGAACCATTATGATGATCGATATATTTTTATGGAAATTATGATTTCCATATATGTAACTAGAAATTTCTATATTTTTCTATCTTAGTTATACCTGAAAATAGGTCAATACTAAGAACCCAAAACCCTAAAATTTTATTTATCAACATTAAGTGAGAAAATGTAAGTGGGATGTGATCTCTAAGGAATTTTTTGATGGCTTTATATATGCCTAATGAAAGAATAATATGATATGGTTTGAGATTTATCGGCAAACTACATTTGATAACATTATAACTAATCTTGATTAAACAATGGATGATGAGTGGGAAATATATATGTGAAAAATAATGTTAATATTCCTTGATTTTCATATGATATAGTTTAAAATTGAGATCATAATTTTACTTCTTGCTTTGGGGGAGGCTTTAAAAAGGCACTAGGATCTTATATTCATTTGAGAACGACATACCATATGATGTCAGATGTCTTCATAGAATGAGCTATGATGAATCTTTGAGATATTTACTACACTTGTGTACTTGAATTTTATGGGACTTCAGATAACATAATGTGGATGTTTCCATTATATTATAACAATATTTACATTTCTGTTATCATAATGGCTCCTTGTCTTTCCTTGTATAGGAAACCTTATATATCTCCGTTATATTAGTAAAAAATTGGAGAAATATCACTAGTTGTAAGGACATTGGTTCAACAGATAATGAAAAATATTTATTTGACTCATCTAAAAATGTTGATAAAATTGATCCAATATAAGTCATATATTTTCAATGTTATAGACCATTGAAATTTTTAATAGGGTACTAGGAGTTCTTAAAAGTTTCCTCTTGATTGGGACACTGACATCCTAGGATGAAAGGGAAACTATAACCTCACTTTTTAGGATCTATTGAGGTTGTTTAAAAGGATGAGAAAATTGTATTATCATTATCACTTCTATTTAATTTTACTTAGATACATATCATGTTTTTTATATCTCAGCTAAAAAGTATTTATCTAATAAATCTCATGTACTGTGCTGGACTGATCTTGAGGTTAAACCAGATTTATCCATGACTGAGCATCCAATAAAAATAGTTGATTCTAATACCATGTTGCTTTATAAAAGGATGATACATTTTTTTTTGTAGATGCACAATTATAATTATCCTATGATGTGGGAGTGGGAGGTAAAAAGGGGAGAGAAGTGGACTATTCAATTTGACATAACTTATTCATTGTACGCTTTCTGGGGACATAATTTTTCTATGGTGGAGAGGATGCAACATCATGTTACTATTTTAAAGTATTCATATTCCCTATATCGATCATCCATTGGATGGGTTGTTTTTAAGGATGTTTTTTTAGAAATATTGAATATTTTTATGTTCTTTTAGTCTATGAATGGATGAAACACGGTTTTCCGATACTGTACACCATGCTGGATAAAGCTGTTCAAGCACCTTTGGTGGGGATTTTCACAGTTGGTGCATGTTTTAAAAAATACTTTTCTCGCTATGAAGAAATCACGGAACTGAAAAAATGGTGGTCATGGCTAGGGAGAATGATTTTTCAAATCATCTATCCTAGTCCACTAACTCTACGTACATGATTTTTTTAATCCATTATATATTTTTAAAATAACTAATACCCTTATTTTTTGATTCTTGATGGACTAGAACAATCCCATTATTTTCAACGTTCATATAGGGTCATAATATGTGATTTTGGCCTTTATAAACCCTCTCAGAAGTGGGTCAAATCGAAGTAAAATGTTTTTTGGTATCTACATTGTTAGTTTCCTAATCTAGAAATCTTTCTCCAAATATTATTTGATTCCTCCTATGGGTTTTTAGGACTTTGTGTTCTTTATTAATTTAATATACTATGTATTAGATCTTGAATCAATGGTTGATTCATATATATTCATTATAGGAATTCATTGATGGAGTTTATTTATTTGATATTTTTGTTTCGATAAGCCAGGTTCCCAAGGTTGATGGTTTCATTACTATTGAAAATTTTGACAAACCCTAAATTGTTTTATTCCAATTAAAATTATTTCATTTATTTTGTTTAAGACAAATTTTAATGAATTAGGGAATTGAAATAAATTTTGGAAGAAAAATGTGTAAAAAACCAAATTCAATTGAATTGGGTTGTGTAAGGAAATTATATGAAAATATATAATAATTAAACTGTTAAATTTAATTGTGGAATTTGAATTGTGAAATTGATTTGATTAAATTGATATCAAATTTTATTTGAGAAAATGGATTAAATTGTTTTGTTAGAAACCAGCAGATTTTATCATGGATAAAATAATGAGTTGATTAAAATACAAAATTATTTCAAATTGAAATTGGATTATTAGAAATGGAGAATGAGATGAGTTATATATTAAGTAGTTGTAAAATAAATTTCTTATCATTGGTTTTTAATAGAGCACTTGCAGGCCTAGGTAGTTATAGAGTCATTACACAACACTCTATGACTAACAACACAAGAAAAAATATATATTTTGTAGGTCATATTCTTGGTGGGATGGTGGTGAGCCATTATTGGTTAATATCATAGGGATATGTGTATATACATATTTTAATGAGAACTATTTGAGTGTGAGAGTGTCCAATACCCTGAGACTTTTATACATTTTTGAACATGAACATGTTTCTCATTTTTTTATATTAAATATATTCCATCGTTTTTGTAAACTATTTTACATTCCATACGAATTGATAAAGTTTGTTTTATATTTAAATTTTTGGTAGTAAGTTTTTTTAAATATGTCTATACTATAAAATAATAATGCATCATTTGTTTTATATATTATTTTGAACATCCATTCTTATTTATTTATCAATAATGGTTTTATTTTCTAAATTAAATTTTGAGATCTTATTATGGAATCCATTATGAGACACTAATAAGATTTTATCTCACAAAAAAAATAATTCTATTTGGTGTTTGTATATTATCTAAATCCAATATTGAGGAAGGTTAAGGCACCACAAGTATGTGGTAGATATTGTTGACCCTTGTTCTTGGTGAGTTTCGTTTGTTGGGACTTGGGTAGTTGTCCAATTTTTCAGGTACCTGTAGTTTTAAATTTTGTTGTTTGTACCTATTTTACTACTGGTACTCATTCGCATGTTGATTTTATTTTTTTTTGCATAATTTTTTTTTACATTTCATATAATGTCTTGGAAAAAAATTCATTCCCATTTTCATATTTCAGGATTACAAGACAATTTCACTAACCCATGGGGATCGGTATGGCCCTTCGGGCCATATCTGGTCCATGTTATTAATCTAGTTTCTAGGGTACCTTGGATAGTTCTTGACACTCCTCTTAATTATTATGATCTTTCCAAAATTTTATTAACAGGATTCAAAACAATAGATATGTAATGGCTTGGACCCCCTGTCCATTACATTACCAAAAACACGGCTCCACCATGACTGTCACACCGCTCACAGTGGCACCGTGACGGTCGCAATGGTCACGGTGGCACCGTGACGTTGGCACTGTGATGGTCGCACCGGTCACGATGGCTCCATGATGGTGGAACCATGACGGTGGCGCTGTGAGGGTGAAACCGCGAGGGGGACACCGTGACGGGGGCACCGTGAGGGCGACACCGTGACGGGGGCACTGTGTCCCCTTGCCAAGCCTTTAGTTATTTTCAAGTACTGACATTTCCTCTCCCGTGATGTTTCGTTTGACGTAAATTAATCTTAATGCCCTTTTAAAAGTCCTTTAAAGCCCAAAATTGACTCCTAAAAATCCCGAGAAACATCCCCGATGGGGGATTTAAATAACAACTTTGTATCGTCATACATAACTGCCCAAACCACGTAAGAAACCGGGATCCGTTTTTCCAGGCGTTCAAAATTTTATATCTCGATCTCATCTATATATCTCATGCTAGAGTTCTTTTTTTCATCTTGGTTGAATTTCTTCCTTCTACCTAGTGAACCTAAATGTTTCCCCCCTTCTCGAGGCTTGTGGTGCACCTGCGCTCAAGTGGTCTCCCCATCCTTGGAGTTCCTGACATCCCTCCCCTACAAATCACGCATCCCATGTTCTTGGCGCGTGGATAAAAACGTCGATCCATGATCAATCAAGTAGGGTTTCACCTTCATCTCTCCTTTCTATATATCATGCGTGGTGGGTACGCTACTACTTCTGTAGAATTGGATGACCCAAACATTAAGGAACATAATAAACAGATTCTAATGAATGAAGGGAGGGGTGTGATCGATGAAGCTTCTATATTTTTCTCGTCTTTCATGATTAATGATTTATGAATTGTGCAGGATTACGCCTACTAAAAATCATGACTGTTGGTGGTTTTTCTATGTGCACTAATAAACCCTTAACCCTTGTGTTGTTTAAGTGGCTTGTATTTTGGTTCTGAACCTTTTTCTGTGTAAAGTTAATTGGTTAATTACTTATATTTGGCTAAATAAATTAGAAGCATCAGGATCAACTTCTTTTCTATGATAACCCCGGTTTAAGCCCAGTGGAATTGAAATCCTGGAGTGTGTTAAATATTTTAAATCTAAAAATACATGTTGAGTCTACCTTGTGTTGGTAGTATTGGTTTGTTTGTTTCCTCCATGGTTGGATTGGGGCTTAGATATGATGGGGTGATGTGGGTGAGGATGGGATCCTCTGTTTGTATCACAAATTGGGGTGGGATCCTCTTCTATTGTGAAACCCTCTTTTTCATAATTCTGAGGACTTGGGACTGTATCTCATTTAGACCTGCTTTGGTTCTAATACTTGGAGGGGTCTCACATGATGTTCTTTTACAAGAGAACCGGGTGTGAATGTTTAAATTGTTGTTGGATGTACTCTTTATTTTGCTTTTACATATGCTTACTAGTTTCCCAAGTAGGTGCAGAAACTTTTTTAAACATTACTTCTGAACATGAAAACAAGGATGTGACATATGGGGATTTGGTTTTGTGTGAGTTCTGGATTGGGCTTCGTTTCTATTCTCTTCTCATCTGAATGAGTAGTAAGGATAGTGTTCTTTAGTATGGATGAATAAAATCCAATATTGGTTTAGTGCATCTTACCTATACATATACTTTTAGTTTTTGGGTTTCTTATTTGCGCCCCACCCAATTTAAGCACTTAGTGCCGAACACCCCCATTTCATGGGGGAGGGTGTGTTTTCCAACACTCCTATGAGTGGCTGGTTATTAGCTTCTTTTTTGCTCCCTTTACTTAATAGCCCAAGACTCTTCGGGTAGGCTATGATGGTCTGAAGTCCATTATTAGCCCAAAAATCATTGGGTAGGGTGGTTGTGGTGGTTGGCCCAGGTGTTTGTGGTCAGTTTGTTTCCCAAGTGTCTTCTGGATGACGCACAGGTGTCATCGGGCGTGGCACTAGTTGTTCTGACCCAGGTGTTTGCGGGTGTGGATACGCGTGGTGGTTGTGTCCTAGGTGTGTGCAGGTGGGGTATGGCAGTGGGACTGCGATGAGAATGGAGGGATTGGTTCGAGGCATAGGATGTCTTCAATAACCAATTGGGAAGTACCGCAAGGTTCCCAAACATCGATGTTCTATTACTATACATTACTTGACCTGTGTTTTTTGGGGAGTGTTCCATGGTGAGGCTTGGGTGGTTAGTTTCCTTGCTAGGTGCTTGGTTATCACTTTTCTCACATAGAATTAGTATGAATCTCCACATTTCCATGAGAGTCTCTGGTTTTTCACTACTGACTATACTTGTATGCTCACCCAATGTATATAAAACTGCTTTCAGGTTTCTAGGAGGACATGATGGATCATGTTGGGCCATACTAGAGCATACCTTGTGACAGATCATTACAGATGCAATTGTTCATTCTTTTGGTATTTTGCTTTGTAGTCTCCTTATAAATTGTGGATTTTACTTTTGTAACATGCATTAAGAATGGTTCTTGGATTTACTTTTACATTCAGTTTTGGTGTTGTGGGATTCACTATCTTATCTCCCGATCATATTAAAGGAAAATGGGTAATGCCTTCCATTTAGTGTGTGATTTCCTTCCCTTGGTGCTGGTCACCACTCCAGGTCCTCTTGAAGGAGGGGTTTGGGGTTCATTTTCTCTCCTTCAACTTAAAGAAGGATGGTCCTAGAAATTTGCTGACCCTTCCATCCCTATGGTGATGGCGGGTCATGACAGAATGGTATCAGAGGTGGGTTAAGAGATAGGATGGAGTCTGGAGTTAGGCATAGTGAGGATTGCATGGGATGGTAGGGAAACAGTGTTGGGTGACCTTGGTGCGTGAATTATGCTAGGGAAGACCGGCTAAGACATGAGATTTTAGGCCCCCTGTGATCCGATGTAAAGACTCTAGACCTACCGAACGAGCAAGTAAGGCTACGATGAGTGCAGGGTAGAGACCCTAGGAAAGGTATTTGCATCATAATTAATTGTGTTCTCATTTTTCTGGGGTGTATTGGGAATTTTAAATAAATAAGAAATTTAAAAAGTTTTAAGAACAATATTCTGCAATACTTGGTTTAGACATTCTTCGTTTACCTTGTAGCTATGGCACCTGGAAGATGACCACGAGTTGTATGGGCGATCGAGGCACAAGATATTGACTTGGAAAATCAGCAGAGGGCTGATCGAGAGGTGGAGGATGACCAGTAGCAGAAGATGCTTTGAGCCTTCCAGCGACAGACCCTCGAGAAGTACGAGGGAATCACCTATGACATGAAGACAGAGGGATGGCTAGAAAAGCTGGAGATTTCCTTCATCATGTTTTGGGATCCGAATGAGTATTGGGTCCCTCAGGCCTTGATCCAGATGCGTGGAGCAGCGCGTCAGTGGTGGATGGTCTACCTAGGGCAGAGGAGAGAGGTTGAGGTGGCATGGGCTGATTTCTAGAAGGAGTTCCGGGCGGAATTCCTCTCTTCTACGATGAAATCAGATAATATTCAGGAGGTATTATCCCTCCAGTAGTGGAGTATATCAGTAAGGGAGCTAGGGATCATGTTTAAGGATCTCATCTTCTTTGCACCGGACCCCTTTTCGGATGAGGATTCTCGGGAAAGACGTTTAGAGGAGGCGCTCTGACCTTCCCTCTAGTACGCTGTTACCCCCTTCACCTTGCCAATATACTTGGAGGTTCAGAAGAAGGTAGAGGTGGTGGATAGGATGCACATTCTAGGAGGCATGTCACAAGAGGGGATTCTGCTAGGCCCATCAAATTGAAAGGCCATCAGCACCAGACCTCCTGCATTGGGACCCTCTAGGTTCCGACCAGTAGGGAGCAGTCTGCAGCAGTTCCAATTCATGTCCTTCCATCCTTTCCCTTTCCATTCGGGCCTAGGACCATGGTTATTCATCTGTGGGAGCCATAGACATCTCTGAAATTAGTTCCCAGACCGATTTAGGTATGGTAGTGCCGAATAGGACCAACACCCGCCTCACCAGCATCATCCATCTAGGCCCTCCCAGCAGCAGTAGTAGGGGAAGCGAGACCCCGCTTCACTGATGGTAGACATTGAAGGGGGAGGTCACCCTCATGGAGCTCTTATGGGACCTCGACCAGGGTATGGTCGGGGAGGTGGCCGATAGCTGTGGAGCAGAGGAGCTGTGTGTGGGATGTTGCAAGCCACAGAGGTAACAGTTCCAGCAGGACGGGAGGTTGTTCGAGGTATGATCAGTTTGATTAGTACCATTGCTTATGCCTTATTAGATACCGGAGCTACACACTCTTTTGTTGAACCGGGTCTAGTGTGTGCTCTAGGTCTAGATGCGGAAAGACTTCATGTGCCCCTGGTGCTAAGCACAGTAGTCGGAGGTCAGAACAATTTGTTATATGTTTTTAGAAGATGCAGACTGATGATAGGGCCACATCAGTCAGTTAGGGATGTTCTACTACTATAGATACATCCATATGATGTCATCCTAGGCATCGAATGGTTGTTCTCTGTGTGTTACATCATCGACTGCTCCCAAGGAAGGGTTGTGTTCTCAGACTTGGGTGGCCGACGTGTTACTTTCACCGGAAAGCGGAGTGGCCAGAAGGGCAGCAGTCGAGAGGAACCCCTCCTCTCCTTGTTACCCGAGCTATTAGTAGAGTCAATGGATGCTGAGATAGTGGAAGTACCCGATATTGTCAGTGAGTTTATGGACGTCTTCCCTTAGGATATGGCGACTCTACCCCCTCGATGTGATATCGAGTTTGGGATAGACTTGCAGCATGGTGCTCATCCGATATCGATGGCTCCCTACCGGATGGCTCCTTCGGAGATATGAGAGTTGCAGATTCAGATCAACGATCTGATGAAGAAGGGTTTTTTTCGACCGAGTGTGTCACCATGGGGTGCTCTAGTCTTGTTCACAAAGAAGGCAGATGGTGGTCCTAGGTTGTGCATAGACTATAGGAGGCTGAATTAGGCAATGATCATGAATCATTACCCTGTTCAAGGATAAACCATCTCTTTGACCAGCTGAAAGGGGTAGGATGGTTCTCGAAGATTGACCTACGGTGTGGATATCACCAGTTGAGGGTGAATGAGGGTGACATATCAAAGATGACCATCAGATGTAGATACAAGCACATGTATTTTTTTGTCATTCCTTTTGTTGTTACGAATTCCCCAGCTGTGTTCATGGGGAATATGAACACCGTCTTCTGGGTGTACCTGGATAAGTTCATAGTTGTGTTCATCAATGACATCCTGATCTATTCAAGATCAGAGGAGGATCACACGGAGAATCTGAGGATGGTTTTAGAGGTCCTCCAAAAACACCAGCTCTATGGGAAGTTGTAAAAATGAAAGTTCAAGATGCGAGAAGTGCACATACTTTGGC
The DNA here is from genome assembly GCA_963277665.1 of Viscum album. NCBI lineage: Eukaryota > Viridiplantae > Streptophyta > Magnoliopsida > Santalales > Viscaceae > Viscum > Viscum album. The sequence continues at coordinate 958,021,786 of OY728126.1, forward strand.
ATGTAGTGTCTGAGAAAGGGGTAGAGGTAGACCCATCAAAAGTTGAGGTTGTTGTTTCTTGTGCAGCACCCAAAAATTTGGAAGAGGTTCATAGTTTCCTCAGGCTGGCAGTTTACTACCAGGGGTTCGTGCCCATCTTCTCTTGAGTTATGGAACCTTTGATTACCTTGGCCAATAAGGACCAGGTTTTCATGTGGAGTGAGAAGTGCGAGGCATCCTTCATCTATATGAAGGAGAAGTTGGTTATTTCCCCAGTACTGGGACTACAAGAAGAAGGGGTAGCGTGTGAGGTGTAATGTGATGCTTTAGGGAAAGGCCTCAGATGTGTGTTGATGTAGCGACAAGGTGTGATCTCTTATGGGACTAGGTAGCTATGCACTCAAGAGAATAATTATTCCACCCATGATCTGGAACTTGCAGCGGTCATTTTCGCACTAAAGTTATGGCGGCATTACCTCATCAGAGAATGCTTTGTGGTCTTCACGGATCACAAAAGATTGAGGTATGTCTTCTCCCAGCGATACATAAACTTACAGTAGCAAAGGTGGATGGAGTTCCTCTATGATTATGAATTTGAGATTTTCTACACTTTAGGAATAGATAATGTAGTGGCCAATTCATTAAGTAGGAGGTCGCAAAAAGATGCGGTCCGAGAGTCGGAAGATGTTGGGAAGGCGATGGAGGAGTTGGCTGCCTTGCACCTGGATGCGAGGGTGGATAGTGGTGGAGGTTGCCTGTATTAGATGATAGTGCAGTAATATATTTTGTGGCAAGTGGAGGAGTCTTAGTTGGGAGACCCACAGTGCGAAGTGATGTGTGACCGAGTTGACCAGGGCAATGCTCTGGAAGGGTGGAAGGAGGATGGCCAGAACGAGATGATTTTCTAAGGAAAGTTGTTTATTCCAGAGGAAAAGTCCGACCAGGTTCTATGTGAGTTCCACAACTCTCCTAAGAGGTACACCCAGGAGTTTACAAGATGTAGCAGTGTCTAAGGAGACATCTTTGGTGGCCTCGAGTAAATTGAACAGTGGCAGAGTTTGTGGTCAAGTACTTAGTGAGTCAGCAGATAAAGGCTGAACACCATGTTCCATGCAGGTTGTTGCAACATTTAGATGTTCCTGAGTTGAAGTTGGATGATATCTCGATGGATTTCGTCATGGGACTTCCCATGGTTCAAGGTGGGTACGACCTCATCTTGTTGTAGTGGATTGGTTGACGAAATAGGCTCACTTTCTGGCTATCAAAGAGTCGGGTGCAATAGATGGATTAGCACGAAGGTACGTGGATGAGGTGGTGCGGTTGCACTGAGTTCTGAGGTCCATAGTCTCAGATAGGGATGCATGGTTTACCTCACAAGTCTTGAGGGGATTGTAGCATGATTTTGGAACCTAGAAATGTCTTAACACTGCTTTCCACCCCTATAATGATGGGCAGACAGAGGGAACCATCCAGACCTTGGAGGATATGCTGCGGGCATGTGTTCTGGACTCAGGAGGATCGTGGGTGTGACACTTTCCACTGCTAGAATTCGCCTACAATAATAGCTATCTCTCTATCATTGTTATGTCTCTATTCGAATCCTTGTACAAGAGGCCATGAAACTCACTAGTGTGCTGGACCGAAGATAGAGAGGAGGGAATCCTTGTCCCAGAGGTTGTGATGAGCACGACAGAGATGGTTCAACTTATACGAGAAAGGATGAAGGCGGCCCAGGACTGAAAAATGTCGTATACCGATAGCAGGATAAGGCCCTTGGAGTTTGAGGTAGGGGACCACGTTTTCTTGATGGTCTCCCCTCACCATGGAAAATATAGGTTCGACAAGGGAATTAATCTTTCTACTAGGTTCATCGGACCCTTAGAAGTGTTGTGGCGGGTCAATGAAGTGGCTTATAAGCGAGCGCTACCACCGATGCTACTGATGATACATGATGTATTCCATGTGTCCTAGCTTTGTCGATATCTACACAATGACTCCCACACCATTGATTGTAGAGAGTTAGATATCGAGGATGATATGACCTTCATAGGACAATAGATCAAGATTGAGGATCGTAAGGAGAAAGTACTTCATGGATGAACCATCCCCTTGGTTTTTGTGTTGTGGAGGCATGGTGTCCTAGAAGAGAGCACTTGGGAACGGAATGAAATGATGCGTGCCCAGTACCCAAAGTTGATTTGAGTTTTCTGTTGTTCTGTTTATACTTGTTTGTGATGGAACACTTCACCTTGTTGACTGTGAAATGTGTGGTTTTTCTTTATTCTATGAATGTGTGTGAAAATTCATGGCTATGGGGAGGGGAGGATAAGATCCCTAATCAATATGCATTAAGGAGGATGCGATTAAACCCCTGCAGGAGAGTCAGTGCTGCCAAATGAGGATAATATCATCAAATAGAAGAAGAGACTCCTACAACCATATGGATGTGTAGTTTAACCCTTGTATGTTTCATGGTTCTTGAGAGGGAGGTGTTTTTAGATAATGATGAGGTTCCCACCTGAGAGGTATCTTTTGAGGTGGATGTTCGGACCCTCTCATCTCTTCTGGTTAGTTTTAATTCTTGAGGGCGATAGTAGTTTGAGAGGTATCTGATGTAATGGCCCGGACCCCCCTGGCCATTACTTTACAAAAAACACGTCTCCACCATGATGGTCACACCATTCATGGTGCCACCGTGACTGCGTAGCCATGACAAGGGCACCGCGAGGATGACACCGTGATGGTGACACCATGTCCCCTCACTGAACCTTTCGTTCTTTTCCAGTTCCAACTTTTCCGCTCTCGTAATGTATCTTCTAATGTAAATTAATCTTAATACCCTTTTTAAAGTCATTTAAAGCCCAAAATTGACTCCACAAAATACTTAGGCACATCCACGATGGGGGATATTAAATGAAAAATTATTATCTTCATGCATAACCGCCCAAACCATATAGGAAACCGCGATTCATTTTTTCCAGGTGTTCAAAATTCATTATCCCAATCTCCTCTTTATATATCCCGTTAGAGTTATCCTTTTCTTTTCAATTGAATTTATTCCTTCTCCCTGGTGTGCCTGGAAGTTTCCCCCCTTCCTGAGACTTCTGGTGCGCCTTCGCTCGAGTCGTCTCCTCATCCTTGGAGTTCTTGACATCCCTCCCCTGCAAATCACGCATCCCCTTTTCTTGGAGCGTGGAGAAAAATGTCAATCCTTGATCAATCAAGTAGGGGTTTCACTGTTGTCTCTCCTTTTTGTGTATCATGCGGGGTGGGTAAACTACTGATTCTATAGAATTGGATTAACTAAACATTAATAAAGATAATAAACGGATTCTAAAAAATGAAAAGGAGGGGTGTGATCAATGATGTTGCTCTATTTTTCTCCCCTTTCATGATTAATGATTTCTGAATTGTGCGGGATTATGCCTAATGAAAATCATGGTCGTTGGTGGTATTTCACTGTGCACTAATAAACCATTACCCCTTCTGATGTTTTAATGGCTTATATTTTGGTTTTGAACCTTTTTCTGTGTAAAGGAAATTGGTTAATTACTTATATCCAGCTAAATAAATTTGAAGCACCAAGATCAACTCCTTTTCAATGATAACCCCGGTTTTAGCCCAGTGGAATTGAAATCATGGAGTGTGTTAAATATTTTAAATCTGTAAATACCTGTTGAGTCTGCCATGTGTTGGTAGTATTTGTTTGGTTGTTTCCTCCATTTTTGGATAGAGGCTTAGATTGTTGGGGTGATGTGGGGGAGGATGGGATCATTTGTTTGTATCATGAATTGGGGTGGGATCCTCTTCTGTTGTGAAACCCTCTTATTCATAGTTCTTTACCGTTGGGTCATTATCTCACTTCGACATGCTTTGGTTCCAATACAAGGAGGGGTCTCACTTGATGTGCTTTTATAAGAGAACCAGGTGTGAATGATTAAATTGTTGTTGGGTGTACTCTTTCCTTGCCTTGTATTTATGATTACTAGTTTCCCAAGTAGGTGGAGAAACATTTTTAATCATTATTTATGAACATGAAAACAAGGATGGGACAAATGGGGGTTTGTTTTGGTGTGAGTTGTGACTTGGGCATGGGTGTTTTTCTCTTCTCTTATGAATGAGTCGTAAGGATAGTGTTCTTTAGGCTGGCTGATGAAAACCCTAGATTGGGTGAGTTCTTGTTACCTATACATATACATGTAGTTTTTGTGTTTCCTATTTGTACCCCACCCAAGATGAGCACATAGTTCTAAACATCCCCATTTCATGGTGGAGGGTGTTTTTACCAACACTCCTATGAGTAGATGGTGATTAGCTCTTTTTATGCTCCCTTTCCCGAATAGCCCAAGACTCATCGGGCAGGCTGTGATGGCCTGAAGTCCATTATTAGTCCAAGAATCTTTAGGAAGGGTGGTTGTGGTGGTTGACCCAGCAGTTTGTAGGCAGGTTGTTTCCCAAGTTTCTTCAGGATGAGGCCCAGGTGTCTTCGGGCATGGAAGTAGTTGTTCTGACCCAGGTGTTTGCAGGTGTGGTTACTTGTGGTGGTTGTGGCCCAGGTGTCCGTGGGCAGGTTTTCCAGTGGGACTGCGGTGAGGTTGTGGCCTAGGTATGTGCGGGTAGGGTATGGTGGTGGTACTGCGATGAGAATGGCGGGATTGGTTCGATACGTAGGATGTCTTCAATATCTAGTGGGAATGTAGCATTGGGTAACAAAACATTGGCGTGCTATTACTATACATTACTTTACTTGAGTAATTTGGGGAGTGTTCCTTGGTGAGGCTTAGGTGGTTAGTTTCCTTAATAGGTGCTTGGTTATCTCTTTTCTAACAGGGCATTAGTATGCCTCCCCAGTTGTGCACGAGATTATTTGGTTTTTCCCTACAGAGTATACTTGTATGCTCACCCTACGTATATAAAACTGCTTTCAAGATTCCAAGAGGACTTCGGGGATCGTGTTGGGCCATACTAGCTCAGAGCTTTTGAAAGATCATTGTAGTTGTTGTGGTCCTTTCTTTTGGTATTTTTCTTTGTAGTCTCCTTATACATTGCGGATTTTACTTTTGTAACATGCATTAGGAATGGTTATTGGCTTTACTTTCACATTCAGTTTTGGTGTTGTGGGATTCACTATCTTATCTCCTGATCCTATTAAAAGAAAAAGGTTAATTCCATCCATTTAGTGTGTGATTTCATGCCCTTGGTGATGGTCACCACTTCAGGACCTATTGAAGGCGGGTATCAGGGGTCATTATCTCTCCTTCAACATAATGAAGGAAGGGATTGGCAATCTGCTGACCCTTCCCTCCTTTTGGTGAAGGCGGGTCATGATAAGATATAATTATCATTTATTTATGGTAGATACAAACATTGACTATGTTTGTATAATAAACAATACGTACTTGAATCATTTAAATGAGGACTCCAACTTGTTAGAAGTATTATATTATATCATAGAGTGTATAATGATGTATATTGAAAATTTTAAAAATATGTGTCATTTTTTTATTTAATTTTTTTTATTAATGTTATTTTTTTATATATTGGATAAATTTAATGGGATCAACTATCACATAATAAAAATCAATTCAAAGAAATAATCAGGATTGTATCATTAGTTCATATCACTAGTGAATCATGAGTAATATAAATGATTTTTTATGATGAAAAGTTATTTTAATATACAACTCTAATATTTCTTGAAGAAAACCCCCTTTTAATTATATAATATAATATTTATTCACTAAAATATTTTAAAAAAATAAACGAAAATAATTTATATGAAAATATAAATAGAATCATGTAAATAAATCATAAAAACAATGATTGTTCATAGTTTTTTGAATATATTATCATGTTCTAATCATTAGAACAATGACTCTATTCATTACATAACTAAAAAAGAAGATTGTTCAAAAAATAAGAATAAAATTATTATTAAACAATGTTATACATTCTCTAAAATAGGTAAAAATAACATTCATTATTAGTTAACAATTATAAAAAATATTCATACATTTTTCCTACATATAATATGGGAATCCAAGTAAATAGTGTTTTAATAGATATATTTGAAAAAAGAAACAATTTCTTCACAATAATTTTTAGTACCATTTTGAGTGAAAAAGAGTGGGAAATGGCAGTGTTACAAAAAAAAAACACAATATTTTTATATGTAGTAAATGAATTACAATATTATAAGTAAAATTATTTGTTTTTTAATATAAGGATCATATAATTTTTTCAATGTAAATTCAATCATAAAAAGTCTTGATTAAATTATGATGGGAATATAAATCCAATATGAAAAGTCTTATCTTACATCGTACGAATTCAAATATATTTTGTAAATATAAATCTAATATAATTATATTTTATAAACATATTTATCAATATCATTCCAAATATTAACACTTTATAACAACTTATGAGATATTTATAAATAATTCTTTATTAAAACCATTATTTGGGATGACATCTGTTCATTTTTTCAATTATGTTTTGGTTAGATGATTCTTATACATGAACTATGGTCATGATTTAATATTTTCAGAAATTTAAATATCATATATATTATTCATATATACATTTATGTTATTCATTTTATTTAGTGATGAAAATTTTATTAAGCACTTCTTCGAGACGATAGTATATACATATGCACGAGTGATCATTCCAACTTTAGATTGTTGGAATGAAAAAAAAGTAAGTAATAGTTCACCTCTATAGAATTATTATTATTTCATAAATAGTATATCTATATATTCATTTAATATTTAATTATTTCAATCTCTGTCATATAAAAATAAAAAATGAATCGCATGACATCATAGAGGTGGTGGTTCACATGTATTCACAAGCCACACTATATTTTTTGAACAAATAAAAAGGAAAGAGGTTACATTATATATTTTATATATGGAAGAATTATTTCCACATAAATATCATATATTGATATTAAATCAATAATAATATATATCAATTAATTATTATGATGGAACATGAATCATATATCTATGTAGAGATGGTAGTCCACACATAAGAAAAAAATACACTAATTTCCTTTCTCCATTGATGGAATGGAGGGTGTAGAGTAATGGTTCTATAACCAAAATAAAATTTCATTAAATTGTAATTAAATAAATAAATAATTTATTATTTATACAACATATTTATTAGAGTTAGAAAAATAACAGAATTGAAAGTGTTTTGGAAGGATAATTTCCACTTCATCGATAGACCTCCTAAATATTTATTCATATATTCCAATGAAATTGAAATTTAAGAAGACCAAAACATCATATTCGTTGATTTTAAATTTGAGATATTATTTGAGTAGTAATTTTTTGTTATATTTATCTCAATGTGGTTATAATATGAGATATAAGCGGTAACCGTTTATAATGTATAGAAGAGGAACTCTTAAATATTTTTAAAATATTATAATATTATAATGTCATATTCATGTCCAATTAATTAAAAAGTAACATAATACATAATTAAAAATTATAAATGACGTATATAAAATCATAAAATAATATTGATTCAAGGATTTATTTAATTTTAACCCTTATGTCATATATTTTATCCCCTTGATAACAATTCTTATTCTAAATTTTAGTAACACATTTTTAAATCGTTACTAGTTATAAATTTACCTCAAACATAAATACTTTCTCTATAATGGTAAAAATATATAATTTTATACCATATATCTTCAATATTTCTTAGATAAATATTTTTATTATTTTTAATTCGTTTAATACTATATTTTTAACAAAACAAATCATTAATGCCATTATTGGAAAATTTATTTAATATTACTTTAATGTGATGTATGAAAAAATACAGTTATCAAATAGAACCTTCCACCAGAACCTACCCATATAATTTCTCAAATAATTCCTTTAACAAAAAAATTATCCAAAAATTTATACTTTTTATTTTTGTCAAAATTATTTAATTTTATTTCTCAATTGCTTTCACAAGAACAAGGCCACCATTGTTAAAGAAATTGAGTTAATTATACTATCACTAAAAAATTTAAAATAAATCAACAACATAATATTTAATTAATAATTATCCAATAAATTTTTAAAATTAATTCTTAAAATCATTTAATCTCTTTTTTAACAAAAAATGGAAATTAAAAGCAAGATATTTCAATTTAAAAATTTTCTGTAATTACAATAATATAAATTCCATTATAAAAGAAACTAACTTTCAAAAAATTAATTTATTAAATTTTATGGTTAATAATTTTGAATTAATAACATAAAATGAAATAAATAATGTTTTTGGTTAATTTTTAGATTTTATCTCCTATTTTTATAAATTTTTTTTCTCAATTTACACTCGATGAGGGGAAAAATATGTACCAAGATTAAAATTAATTGTGAATGAAAATAAAAGGTCCCTACATAGAAAATTTTAATCTAATAAGCCCAAATATAGTGTCCATTATTCATTATTCAATCTTTATATGTTATATAAATCAATTTTAAAATAAATCCATAAAAATAAAAGAATTTGTTTTGGAAATGCTTATTTTACACATAACAAATATTTTATACCAAAATAATGAATATTTATGATTCAAATAAAATTAATGGAATTATTATAAATAAAATGAATCATATTTTACTTTACGGTAAAATAAAAAAAAATTATTAAAAATGTTATTTAATGAAATTAATTGATCGTATTTGAGAAATTTGTATTTTCACTATTCAATGAGAAATAAATCATTTTAAATAATAAATAAAACATTAACCTCAATAAATTATGGTATTAAAATTTAAAAAATATTTATATTTTATATAATAAAATTTATAAAATGTATAAAATTAAATTTATATATTCATTCAAAAAAATAATTTAAAATTATTTTCGAATAAAATGGATTTTTAAAGTATAAATTGAGTTGACTATAAATGATTTGTTATTTACTAATAATTAATAATTTTTTTGGATTTTTACCATTGTATAGATGTATCATAATTCATTTACTTATATTCATACTTTCTAATTCTATGGCTTGGATATAATGATCACATTAAAATAACAAAAATTTTATAATATTTATAAATTCTCATAATGCTCACTATTGTGTGTTAAGAAATATATTGTTCTTATTATTATTTTAATGTAATTTTTGGTTTCTTACACCCCCCTACCAACTAATATTTCCCTCAACATTTTCCTAGTCCTCATATGGTCAAAATTTCAAAATGACTTTGTTGAAAACCCACAACAAAAAGAGGGTTAATAAAAAATCCATTGATATGGGGATGTGGAAAGAATATATTTTACCTTAAATAACACAAAATTCACTTCCCAGATATGAAGGAAACTAGTGAGAAGTTCAAATTTATACTGAATAGATAAATCCATTATCCAATGACTAATAGAGTGTGATAGAGAAAATATTGATGAGAATGTTAAAGACCCCAAAACAATAAATAAATAAAGTGTAAAAATATCATCAATTCATAATAAATAAAGATAAAAACATAATATTTTTATTTCAATTTCTTTATGAAATGTGTGAGGTATTCCTTTAATATTAAAATACATGACAATGTAGAATACACATTCTGGAAATATATTTATTTCATAAAAAAAATCTCATTATTTGGTTTTCATTAATATATTTATTCATAATCTCTTGCTTAGTTAGATGAACATAAAAGATGAATTTCTTTCATGCCTTATGAAATAAAAATAAATTTTATATCATCATACCATACTTCAAATAATTATATGACATTTACTCATTATTAAAATATTTACCAAAATCAAAATGTTTTTTAACAAATAATTCAATATTATAAATAAATATTAAAAACCTCAAAAAACAAAAAAATATCATCTGAATATAACACATAAAGTGTTAAAATTAATACTCTTCCAAAATACATTTGAAAAAATCAAATCAGAAAAATCTAAAATATTCGATCAAATTTCATTTTCTGATCATCATTAAAATTTATCACCAGAAACCATAATGTATCACACAATTTCCCATGAAAAATGTATGAGAACTTCGATCATATGTTATCTTAAAACATTTTAATTTATGAATCATCATTTACCCTAAATGATAATATATATGATTCCAAAAAGTAATATTATCATTCTATTGTAAATATAGCCATTGATTATTGAATAGATTCTACAAATATAAAATTGTAAGACGAATTGGATAATTTTTAAATGAATTCAAAAACTAATTCCATGGTAACCTATAATATTATAATTATTTTATCAATTTCAATAGTCTCTTATACTAAAAAATAATTATTATCTCGTCCTTAGTCAAACATTAAGGGTTTTATTTCCCTCAATCACGTGTTTTCCATAAAATATCACCTTACTAAAAATAAATTTTATTGTTTTTTATACCATTAAACATTTTATTTAAAATCCTTAAAGGGAAATTAACCTATAAAATGAAATAAATTTTTCATGATACATAAAACTAAACATTATCATCGATAAAACACATCTTCCAAAATGTATATAAATCTAACAACATAAAGACATCAATTATTAGTCTTTATGGATTTTTATAACATAGGCCCTTCATATTATTTATGTTATGAATGTTAAAAAAAGTTGACAGTATTAATCTAATAATTTTATAGATGTATAGGAATAATCTCATGGTCTCACATTCCATCTCAAATTTCATTTCGTTTCACATGGGGATAACTATTACATTGTCTGACACATGTGATGTGAACACGATTTTATTGTATTTCTACACTTGAATAAAATATGAAAACAATTTTTGAGAGAAAATAATCATATTGAGAGGACATATTATCATGAAATGTCATTAGGATTACGTTTAAATCGTGACACCTTATTTTCTATAGATGACACCAATGTTTTATCCAAGACCATCATAAGTTATTATCTATAAAAATAGTCTGTAATGGTTAATAATGAAAATTAGAGTTAACATAATAATATCATTGATGTTTTCAATCCATATATATAGTAAAACATCATGTTCTACACCTTACAAAAACATTATGAATTTATCCTACGCAAAGAATTATTCCATGGGATTTCACCAAAATTTTATATCCCTAAAATGACAATATTTGATAAATTTTTTTCTCATAACATGGTTTATGACCCATGATTAATATATATATATCTATCAACTATTTATATTTATAGTCATTACATAAAATAATATTATATTTCCTCAAACAATATAGGTTTACTGAATTTTGAGACATAGATATATAAAAAATTAGTTCATAAAAACATTCATCATATCCCACTAATTCCCCCTAATATTGTAACCTTTTTATGAATATCATATATGAAGCACATAATCAACACCTAGGGAATGTGAAACATATGAAAAAGTGATTATAAAATTAATTTAAAAGAAAACATTGGTGATATCAAAAAATAATGATATGTGAGGATATGATAATCATAATTGGTTGACAAATTTATCAAGTTCATTTAAACAAAATAAAAATACATTTCTGTCTGGAAATTCATAGATTATAAAAAAATCAACCCATATCAAGAAGCCGAATCAATAATTGATGTGTGTCATGTTGTAATAAATATCCAAGATAATTGATATATAAATGATTCATAATGAGAATATAAAATCATAATCCTATTAAAAAAATTTCACAATCATTACCAATGAAAATATTTTTGGAAAACATACTCATTTATTATACTCACTAATCATAATGTAAAAAAATGATACTTGGAATCATGTACAAATATAATATTATGAGAAAACAAAGAATAAAATCTTACTCATGTATGAAAATGTGTACAAATTTTTTCAAAATAATTTACATTATTATCATCAACACCTCATGAGATATCTATATCACATTACTAAATAATTTTTAGGGATTTAATGGACCTTCCAATCAAATAATAAAATTACATTCGAATTAATTTCAAGAGGTCATGAAAACATGTAAAATTTAATCATAACATAATCCATGAAAATTTAAATTTGTTTCATCCAAATTTTATTATCATAATAAATAACCATCCAATATTGATTTTGGAAGGTATAATTTTATCAAATCGAAAGTGACACATAACAAATATTAAATGATTTTGTCATAGATAAAAATTTCTTCAAAAGGAAACTAAAATATTTCATGAAGAAAATATACATTTCATTTGGAAATTAATTATTTAATTTGTAAAATATTTCAAAAATATTAATGAAAACATATTTATATAAAAATTAATGTAATAGTTTAAATATGTATTTAAAACAATATGATACCATGATGGTGTAAAATTTCATTCATCCCGTAATCAGCAAAATAACTATTCTATTCACTCCATTGGTAAAAAAATCATTTTTGAAACAAATAGAGGAAGGCGATAATATTAATATATATTTTATGAGTACATATATTTGAATAAATATTAAATATTATGATTATATATATAATATGAAATTTACTCAATTTAAATTCATGCATAGAAAATATGGATTAAATTATTATTATAGCATAATCCCCCTAACTAATGACTAATATTGCTTCCAAACAATTAAAATATACCATTTAATAAATATATATTTATTATAAATAAATTCTAGAATAATATTTATTCATATTAAAAAGATTATTATTTACTTATCATATGTTGTGACCTGTATATTAAATTTTTTTCATTTAAATCGCGGTTTTTGGGTTATAACGGCTTCATTTTTACAGAATGATTTTGTTAAATGGTTCCATTACTTTTCCATTGCTAATAAATTTATAATATACTTAATCATAAGTATAATATTTATTTCTCATATACACTTCAGTTATTAATCTTATAAATATTTGATTAAATGATAATTAGATCACCTCATGGAGATAGTAGTTCATTTATTTCGTGAGTGATGTTTCCAAATTTTTATTGTTGTAATCCAAAAATGATAATTAAAAATTCACATTAAATTTTTTTATTAAATAAAAAACATCACATATATAAATGTATTCCATAAATGTATCCTCATTACGATCCATGTGAAATGAAAATAAAAATGGATCACATCAGTTCTTTGAGTTCGTAGGCCACGTGTACACCCAACAGACATTAACACGTTCCAAGATATGGGTAGGTAAGAAATTAGATAATACATAAGAAAAAATATCTACTAAATTTCATATACAAATACTAAATAAAATAAAATAACCATCCATTAGTTATGGTTATGGAAAATAAATCATATCGTTGCAAGGAGGGTGTACATTAGATGTACACATGAGTGAAAATTTCATTTCCCATTTAGTGTAAATGTGGGTGGATAGTGGTGGTTACATAATCAGAATAAAATTTTAATATATTAATAGTACATAATAATTTATTTTTTGATGAATACAACGTAACTAATGTTGGTATTGGAATGCATATTTGAATGATAACTAGTAAGATGATTGTCTCTTGTTTTCTAGAACACATTTATATTCCTTATTTATAATAATTATAATGGTATTTTAAGAGAAAAAAAAATCAAATTAAATTTTGGGGATATTTATAAGATAAATTTATATGGTTTGGTTGATCTATGAAGGTCAATGTTGTGTAAATAATTGAGAGAAGTGGTTTTAATTTATAAGGTGGGTGGGCACTGTAGTAATTTTGGTAAAAAAATATAAAGTTAGTATAATGAAAATCTATCTCCAAAATAGATTAATTTTTTACTTAGATAAGGTATATAATAAAAATAAACTAATAAAATTGGATTTTGACCCGTTCTTCTCATTTTCACCCGTTTATATTTATTCTAACCCCTCATTAGCCCTTTGTATCCAACAACCATATTAATAGATTTTGTAATCATTAAGGGTTATAAATGTTTATATAATTAAACATTTAGATCTGAAATGGTCATGGGATGTTCTTTGAGGCTATATAACATCCCCATTGTCATCACAAAATATTTTGGGTTTTGTAAAATTATTTAATAAAATATTATTTACATAAAATATCACTAATATCATTTTGGAGAGTGTTCATTTAATTTGACCAAAATATTAGGACGAAAACATTTTATTTACTATATAAAAGCATTATACATTAAATTTATATTATAATTTACAATATTATTAATTGACTTTTATAATACTTGCACAAAAACTATGTCAACAATGTTTAACAATTTAACATAACTATATCATCACTATAAATTAAAAATTCCTTACCATTATAAAAATAAGTTCATTTTGTTCAAATTAAAAATTTAATTCATTTATAATATGTTCTTATCTATATGTTAACATGTAATGGAAATTTAAATATGTGGATGAAAATTTAGAAATTTCTTTTATTAAAATAATATTTATTTTCTTGTCAATGTAAAATTACACCAAAATTACATAAATTTTATGTTATTATTAGTATTATCTATTTAATACCACAATATTTTATAAATATAATTTTTCGGATGATTTTTATAACATATCTCATACATTTTATCAAGTCATTCCTATTTTATCCATACCTTGGTGACAAATATTTACCACTGAGAGAATTCACAAAAATAAAATTAAAGGAACCTATTAAAATAAATTTATAATAATAGTTAAATATATTTGATAAGTTTTCAATATTAATTCTATATAATTTGAAGAAATAATGTTTAACTCAAATTCACCAAAAGAAACAAAACAATTTTTGAAAAATTCTTTTTTAAGCATTAAGATTGACATATTTAAAAATGATGAATATTTTGTATTAAGAATATATTTTTTATATTTTTTTAAGTCATTAATAAATTATTTAACTTTAATAAAAATTCTAAATTAGTATGGTACTTTTATTTATCTTTATTTATTTAATAAATGACATTATAGGAAAAAATGTTACTTTTCTTTATCCACTGAAAACTAAATCATTTCAGAAATAAAACAATATTTTACAGAAAGTAAATTAGGATAATTTGATTTAAAAGATTATTTAATTATATAAATTAATATTTTTAAATGTGGTTGAAATAAATTATAATTTCCTTCCACAAAATTTATAATAATCTTTTTTCATGAAAAATCATTTCTGAAATAAAAATTAACATTAGTAAAAATGTGTGATTATTTATTTATCATTAATAATTTTTTTAGGATAAAAAAATATATGTATATATTTCATAACTTTTTCTCAAATTCATACACTCCATATCATTTTCAATGTTATATATGTCACATTTAATAAAAAATATACTTACAATATATCTCAAATCTCTTAGAGCATGGTGTTGCATGTTATGAAACCTTCTGAGAATATTATTTCTTAAAACATAATTTTTAGGGTTTTATATTTCATATATTTTTATTTTATCTATGTTATTTCTATCATGTCCTTATTTATTTGGTATCCTGATAAACCAATATATATTGAGGTCATGCTAGGATCCCAGTTTGAACACACTTGATATTTTAATATTAAGTTAGTAGATACTATTACCATTAGTGTTTATTTAATTAACTGGAAGTAATTTCATGCCCATGGGGATCAAAAAATCTTTCATTGTCATAGGTAAGATTCAATAAATGTTTTGGGTAACCCATGATTAGTTTTTGACATGCACCTGGTAAAATAATTTATGATAATTTGATATTCCTTAAAAATGTTGTGGTTTTAGAAAAATTAATTTAAAATTATGATAATTACCATAATATTTGATTTATACTTTTTTTATTAGTATTCAACTGAATTATATACATTTATCGTACTATAAAATAGTATTATTAAAAAATATACATTCCAAAAATATAGAATTGGAATATTAGTTCCATTAGAAACTAAAATATGATATAAAACAGTGAAAATGGTATTTAAATGTAAGTAATATTCTTTATATTTAATATTAGATAAGGAATAAAAATCATGTTGTTTTCAAGCCTCAAAATAATAGCCTACATTTCAACTTATAATGCTAATAAATAAAAAATTTATATATCAAGAGGAGATATTGATAGTAATGAGACCATGATGAAAAAATATTGAAATATATGAACTTTTTGGTGGCTATTAAAAACACAAAAAATTGAGATAAATAAATAATTTAATGGGAGTTAAATATTTCAAAATCAATTGAATAGGTAAATAAAATTCATGATAAGGATTTACCAATAACAAAAATAGTCATTGAAAAAATAAAATTTTAATATTGATTACATGTTCCACCATGGAATCTATTATAGAAATGACCACTATACTGATATCATTTGGAATAATTAGAATGGTAATAATATTTTATAGATGCTAAATCTTGATAAATATGATCTAACCTAATATATCCTTATTTTTAGTTTCCACATTGGAATCCACTATTACTAATCAATTTTTTTCTCGTGACTTTTAAATAGATTTTTATAAATATATAATTTTTATATGTTTTATATTTAATGGAGAATCAAATTTATAGAATAAATGATTTAGATATCCCACAATTAATTGATGCGTACAAAAACATTTTTCTAAAATGATATATATATATATATATATATATATATTACATTTCATTTTTTAACAAATATTAATTTGTCATTCAAAAATAACAATTTTAGGACATTTTTTAAATGTAATGATATGAATAAGTTAGTTAATTGTGTAAATGTTTATAGAAAATATAAAATCTCACCAATTTTCAATGTTCTTATCCATCATTGATAGGTTATTTTATAATTTTATTAAACTAACATCATGTGAGTTGTTCAAGGGTTATCTCACTTAACTCAATTAGATATTTATATATGATGTCTAATAAATCGATGAAGTATAATTAAAATTTATAAATCTACCAAGTCATATAATGTATTATTTATAATTAAGTATAATAATAATATAATATATAATAGTTAAATATCATATTCCTTTAAACCCACATGGGAATATACACTGATAAGGTGGTGAATCATGTTATTGAAATTATAAACATTTCCTTTTAATTTTCTTATCTTATAGTTATCATGAACTCATATATCCTCCTCAAATTTTATGCAATTTAAAAACTCCACCAATTATCCTTTACAAAATGCCAACGAAAAATGACATGATCAATTGAATATTCCCATTTGTCTACAATATTTATAATTACATTTATTATATAGTAATTATTACTTATAATTTATTTCACAAAATGATTTTTACATAGCCTTTTTCATTAAAAATTACAATACCTTGTGTATTTTTAAATTTTTTAAAATACTAAATTCATTAGATACTTCTCCAGTGGCCACCAAAAGAACATAAATAATTTTACTTTGACCAACATATTAGTCAAGACATTCTACCCTTATATGTGTCCTGGTTATTTATTACTCAACAAAATTTCATCTAATTTCCTATAAAATATATTTAAATGTATATAATTGAATTCCACATTAATATGAAATTGTTTAATGGTCTATATCAATCCTTATTAACAAAAAAAATCTAATAAAATTAAAATTTTAATTTTATAAAAATATCATTCTCTTTTGGATTTTTTTATATCCTATAACAATTCATAAAATATATTTTTCGACTTATACACAATTAAATTATATCTCTAGAATCATTATAATATTATCCACATTGAATTAAATAAACCATAAATTATCAAATAAAAATATATATGTATAATTCATGGTATAAAAATATACTATTAAATGAAAACATGACCTAAATAAAAATGTTGTTATCATCAAGATGTTTCAATGTATCACCCTATGGTTGAGAAATATTCTCAACATCATTATCATGTTACCTTTAAAAATATTCCCTATTAGATACTCCACATTAATTTTTTATCTCCAATGAATATCTACCTAGTTTGGGAATATTTGAGACATTTCTAATAAATTGTCCATCATTTATCCCCTAGTAGGATTGAATATAGACAATAAAATCTCTAAAATTATTTATGAATAAATTAAAATGTAACTTATTTATATCCCACCTATTATTAATAATTAATAGCTAAATTAAACATTATCTACAAACATCACTTATTTGAAAAATACCTTTTAATATGTCTCTTTTTTGTTGATAAGAATTTACTGAATTTTTTATATGTGGAACCTCATGTTTTAAACCGTTATTGAAAATTTAATTATATATTTTCTCCAAACCAACATGTTTAAATACTATAAAAGGAGTGGGTGGTGTTTTAAAATCCATTTATTAGAATGATATGATTGAAATATATGAGATAATTAATACTTCCAAAAATTTACATGGTCATACCTTGGTTATAACATCAAACTATTTATATTTATTTGATAAATATTAAAATATCACCACACCATTCCTCAATTTCTCTAGATAAGTTTTTAATGTAATTCCTTATGATTCAGGAATGAATGATTTATTGATATTTTTATGATTGGAAACACTTAAATATACAAAATTGACTCTAATAAGGTATAAATATTCTTCTCTAAACTATCATAATATTTTTAATCAAAATATCTTGCAATCAATATTGGGTAGAAGGTTTATAGTTATTTTTTTTCATATTAAATAAGATTAAATCATTATTCATAATAAACTGATAAATATTCCATCATCCAAAATATAAAAATCAATAAATTTCAATTTTTTATCATTTTATAAACCTACCGAACAATTATTTTGGTATTATAAAAAAATATTTTTTCTTTGATCCATTATAAGACAATCCATAATGAGAAATACCTTAATATAATTATGTATATGTTTAATTGATAGAATGTTCCTCCAATTGTGATCACATATATATTTCTATGAATAATTAATGGTAATGTGAATTATGGGACTTGTTGTTATCATATATATGAGAAATATAGTGATTAAAATAAATCATATAATATTAATAAAATTATCCAACATCAAACCAGAATATCATCATCCAAGTAATAAAATGTGTGGAAATAAGAATATTTTACACTGTTAAAATAATTATATTAATCCTTATTAGATATTAATATTTGAAAAAACGAACCAATATTTCCTTTATAATATTATAATGAACTGAAAAGTACAAACTTACTGATCATCGCAATCTCAATGTCACTCTTCAGGATTTCAGTATTTGATTATGAAAAGTGTCGAAAATGATATTTTTCTTATTAAAATAGTCCATATACTATATATTTTTTGTTATATAGTGATTAAATGTTTTTTATGTTTATTTAGACTACCTAGATGATATAATTTAAGAATAATGTTTTTGGAGGTGTTTTATAGAATAAATGGGACCCTTTTTTGTGTTTCATGATTTAGAAAATGTGGGAGGAATCTTGGAAACTATGGTATTGTAAAAAGTAGCAAGACAAAGTATTGAACAACTACCTCATGTTCTATTAGAAACACTCTGAACCCATATAGAATGAATTTATACTTACATATGCAACTTTAAGGAACCCACATAGTTTAAACACCCAACCACATAACTATACACCACTTATCTACAGTCACAAACCATTTCAACTTGATTTTGATGCATTTTAATTGGTGTATTTGTAACTCCCAGAGTTTTCATGTGGTTTTTTGGAATAAATTCAATTTTATTTCATATATTACACTGAATTAATTAAGTAATTCCTTTCACATTACAAAAAACCAACATACAACATATGCATCACCGAATTGGCATATGTTTCATGCAACACCAACTTGGATGATATTAAATGCAACACCGTTATTTATATGAATAATCATTTTATTGTTATAATTATTTAAATGAGATAATTAACACTTATATGATCAAATTAGTTATATCTAATATTAATAACTACTTCTCAAATATTTTTTATAATTTTTTTATATAAATGAAACAAATTGGTAATGAAATCTATGATTTTTGGAAATGTACTTTTATAATTGAAAACAAAATTTTCTCAAATTAACCACTTTTAGTGTCATACTATGAAATATATATATATATATATAATAAAATACTTTCTATATTTATCCATTATGTTTATTATGAATAATATTAGAACAAAACATATTGTACATATACAAATCTATATTTTTATATAGGCATTTTTAAATCCATTTAGTGAAGAACCCATATTAAATCTGAATTCTAACACATTAATTGATTTAATATGTCAAAATAATCTTCATATTTGAAATTTAAATGTAAACATTAGGTTATATTAAATTTTTTATATTTTTTGGAAACATATAATTATTTAATGAACAGATAACAATAATGAAATTTTGATAAAGAATGATTTCCTGTATAATTTATTTATAATGATAATTTATATATTTAATTATTTTTTAGTTTTAATTAGGTAATTTTTTTTTAAATTATTAAAATTTTGGTCATTGGAATCAATTTCACATTGAAATTTTATTTTAAAGTGTAGTACATTTAAAAATGTTTTTACATTAAAAAACTGCATTATCGTCTCGTTAGTGGGATTGATTTTAATTTAGGTTCGACCACTTATGTGATTTCAATTTGGAAAAATGTATTAGATATTATGAATCTGCATAATTTATAATTTATAATAATAAAAACATTGTTTTTGAACAAAAATTATAGTGAAAGTGATTAAAATTAATTATAATTATTATGGTAAAAATAAGTTTAACTATGGACTAAACCATAATCTAATGGTCCAAAATAACCAATAAACATGTCCAAAACCAATTAGATAGGATTATTTCATCACTTAAACATATCAGGTTCCCTAATAGTCCATTTTCAAAATGGGAACCATGTAATACTTGTGAAACACACCAGTCATTCCAAAAATACCAAGTTCATACTTTCCTTCCCTATATAAGGTCGCCACCTCTACCCACATCTAAACACCAATAAAACCCATTGAATTGACAAAAAAATTCTCCAATAAGCTTCCCACTTCCCACCATTACTTCTCAAATACATCCATTTGGAAGAAGACAACTCAAGGAAGCCTTTTGGCACAATATAACAAGAGTTACCAGATTAAGAGGTAATGTATTTTCTGATGCTCCTTTTCATTATTTCCTTATACAAACACTCAATTATCATTATTACATTATTTTATGGAAAACAATTATCAAAAAATTATTATTATTATTTATTTAAAGGGTTAGACCTGAAAATACACACACCTCTATCTAATGGGAAATGAACATAATGATTCTGTGTACAACTCACTACTACCTCATTAAACGATGACTGTTCATTTTTTCTTTAGCACTTATAATGCGTGATATTATAATGGAATATTTATTTAAATATGTTATATATAATGTTTATTGTTTATTTATGTTTATGTACACTTTTTTTTAAATCAAACTTTTTTACGTTCCATTTGGTGTTAATATGATAATATTATTTCATGAAGTGTGGACTACTACCCCCTTAAAGATATTTGATTCATTTAAACAACATATAGATTGTATTAATAATGGGTTTATTGAAATTATTTGATATAAAAAATATTCATATATAATGAAATATATATATATATAAATTGATCATTATATACATATTTTCTTTACACACTTTCTTTCAACACAACAATTGAAACAGAAACAACGTTCATGCGTATGTATGACTTACCATCTCCATGTATGGTTTGTTCAGTTTCATACTTATTTATTATATAGATTAATTTAATATACATGATATTTATATAATGGTTAAAATTATGGAATCATGACATAATTATAAGGATGAACTATATAAAAAATTAAGACACATGCGAAGAACAATGTTAATATTACACAATGTAAATCCTTTTCATCTGATCCTTAAAAATAGTGTAATATAATTCAATAATAAAAAAATATATTGTATAATGTAGAATAATTTTATTCCTTAAAATATTTATAATAAACATATATTTATTATATAGTATGATTTTTTGAGTATAATGGGAATACAGAAAATAGGTAATGGGATTTCATCTCAGTTTTAATTTCCATAAGATACATTTTATGTTTTATACACATTCCATTTTTTATGGTATGTAATTTACATGATTTTATTCTATTCCATTTATACATAAAATTTTCAGAATTCATATGGGAATTTTATGATCCTTCTTTCATGAGATTTACATTTCAAAATATATCAAACTGGTATTATGTTTTGCCTCAATTTTCTGTCATTTAGACTCATGTTTTGTTATCCACCTTAACCCTTTTTTAGTTATATTTATTTTAATTTTACATGTTATATCAGTAATATCATTCATCTCTTAATTTTTTATGATTCATGTAATTAGAATTTCATTCATTGATATTTTGATCCCATGTCACCATGTAATTAGCATTTATTGAGAAAATTTCATTTCTTTTTGAGATTCTTATTGTTTAAACATCGTTTGATGATACCCTCTATTCCATATTTCAACAAAATTCAAGATTTCCCTTCTGCTCTGTTTCCTCATGATATCCTCATGTATTATTACCATTTTCACACTCATTGGTACTTAATGTAGTGTTGTATGTAAAATTTTATTGTCTCTCTATTTGGTCAAAAATCCAATGTGCTCAAAAACCTTGTTTTCAAAATTGATTTTAAAATATCATTGATGATAATATTCAAGGAAAAAGGTTTTTAAAAATTATTTCATATCTTCTCATATATATTTTTATATAAATCCTAAAATAAAATGGTTTTCAAAATGTTTTAAGTTATATGAATCATTTTATAAATATGAAGGTATATTTTCCATAAGAAATGATTTGAAAATATATTTCAAAATAATTTCCCATCTAAGATAACATCCATTGGTTTTACTCATGCCATTATAGGGAAGTTTTTTAATATTTCTATTAATATATATTCATTGAGGGGAATATGTTTTGATGGTATGATTTTTATGAAACATTTATCTATATAACATGTTATATTCTATTTAAACCCACTTATTTTCACAGGATATTTTTTTGATTAAATGTTTATAAAAACTATATCTTTATATAGGTTATGATACGTTTATTTTTTTATGATACCCATTTCACATAATGGGTGATGTTATTATTTTTAATTTTCTTGTTGAATATATATTTATTATTTCATTTGGAGATGGTTGGGACGTATATATCCCAAAAATGCATTGAGAAAAGTTTTATATCTCATGATATAGACTATGTTGATCTTGGGGATGAACCATGAATTTTATGATTTTAATGGGAGAGAACGATGAATACTAAATGGTATGACTAGTGAACTCATGTGACTAATATGTCCATTGGAGTGGACCATGACTACCAAAATGGTATGAGGTGTGATCTCATAGTGTTAATATGGTCTTTCAAGTGATACCATGGCTTCTATAGAAATTATTATTTGCTTATGAATCTTCCAAAATTCAATGTTTTGTTCCTATGTTATGCTTTCATGGATTATGTTACTTATTTCATAATGATGGATGTCTTATAAACTGATAATTTTTATTCCCGGATTTATGTATTTGATATTGTATAAGTAGGGTATGATCTTCTTATTTCATTATCACGATCTCATGCCATTATGCTCATTATTATGCTGACATGTCCCCATTTTTTACCCTTATTTAGCATTTTAGCTCACAGTATTTTATGTATCCTTACCCTAGTTATGAAAACATGTATTATTTTTGATTTGTTTAAGAGGGGTTCTAGTCAATAATATCACAGTGGGAGATAATTTAGCTTATTTATGTACAAATGTTTCTGTTTCCATGATTCCAAATGCACTAGACTAGTTTGTTCCTCATGCATCTATTTGTGTACTATTTTCTATATTATGATAATGTAATTTAATGTCTTTTATTATAATAGGGGGTCTCTATAGTTGGAATTATCAGAAATGTGTAGTTAACATTTGTAAACTATGATTAAAAAACCATAGTCATAAAAATAAGGATGTGTCAAAGGATAAGTGTAAGTCCAGTTCACCGATTCGGAAAAGGCCCTGAAATTTTCATAAAAGATAAAATAAGTGGTTTAATATAAATAAATCCCTTTTTAGGATACTATAGGTTTATTAGGCTAATGAAAAAATATATCATGCTGTAAATACACCAACAACATGTTCTAGGCCTGACATGGAGTAATCATGTACACAACAACGGGCCTTTTTTACCCTCCTTGTTTGAAACTCTCTAGGGATATTCTTAAGGAATTCAGAAAAACTATATTAACCAATATAAGGAATTTAAAGATCAATTGGCTATGAATATAATAGGATTAAACTATTTTGTAACAAATTTAGTATGGTTTCATGAGTTAGACATCCTATAAGTAATGTTTCATGATTATGTGGTTCTTCATTTTTATAACTATTTATTACTTTATGATTTTACATTAATTCAATATATTTAAACCAAAGGAACCACATTAAGGGTGTTTGAGACAAAAAATTCTATTATTTTCTACCATAGAAATCAAATTCTATTTGAATATGGAATAAAAAACATCATGGATATGCTCACACAAATTTTCTCAAGCTATGAATCATGGTGTATTTCTAATTGAGAAAAGCAGGGAAAAAAAATTTATTTACACTTTTTTGAAAAAAATTCCACAATTTATTTAATGTTATTTTAATCCACCTGTTTCAAAACTATGGATCATTACAATTGAAATAAAATCCTTTCTTCTTTAGTGTTTAGAGAATGAAAATGTAATTCTAGTTTTTTATCGATTATATGGAGAAGAACATCAATTGTGGACTATAATAAATATTACGATGAAGAAAGAATAAATTGAATCCATTAATTAAAATGTTTTCAAGAACATATTATTCAAAATTTAATTTCCTCAAATATTCATAACAATATGGGTAATTAGTTCGTTGTGTTGAAGTAAAGTGATGATGAGTCTACTAGTACATACGTGGGTAATTTCAGAAGTCTTTCATGGTATGATTTAGGAATTATAATACATCCCAAATGTAATGTTGGTAGGTTATTTATTTCATTATAGGAGATACATAGATTGGTGTTGACTATTGGATATTTTAATGGAAATAAATATAGTGTGTGTTGGGAAATCAATGTTGAAATTGAGTTGGAGTCAAGTATCCATCTCATGTTTTTGACAAGAAGGGGAAGATATAGTTTAAAGTAAGTTATAAAATCCATGAATAAAAGAATATGAACATTCATTTATGTTCTTATGTGCACTAAAAATCACCATGTAAATTTCCTTCTGGGGTCTCATAAATGTTTTATGTGAGGAATGGAAGGTCATAGATAAATTGATTGCCGATGTTGTGGGAATAAGTTATCTCAAAACACTAATCGACAGATACATGTAAAGAATGAACATCCATTGATTCAGTGCTACAAGTGTATGGAAAATGGGAATTTCTATAGCCACTATGCAAACCCATGGTCTAGTGATGATGATCTATGTTAAAAACCTCTCAAGCTAAGGGATAAGGGAAAATATCATGCAATGGGTATTTTTGATGAGGCGAGTGAAAATAAAGGGATGAAATGTGAAATTACAAACCACTCAAAAACTTTTAATTTCATATTTTATTTTATGTCTAGACACCCATTCAAAACTAAATAATTTTTTAAGGGTGTTGCGATTCCACAAAAACAATTAGATGATTAATTATAAATGAAACCCCCTAATGGTTTGATGATTTAATCTCAAATCGTTAATTCATCTCTTGTTAATGTTTGTTGGAATGTGTTTCCTGAAAGTCTTTTAATTTTTACTTTGGTCGAATTTGATGTCATTTTATGGATGGATTGGCTTTCTCTGCATAAATCACACATCAATTGTTCTAGAAGGGATTTTATGTTGATTTTTGAAACCCTCTGATGGTAATCCATCCTTGTGAAGATATATATAAAAAAATCATGTTTATTACCTCCAGTGTGGGGGTATTAATTCCCGTTGAAAATGTTTGATTTTCTGAAATGGTTAGAGAGGATTTTGGAATGAATGTTATAAATATTGATCCAGATTGTATTATTCCTTTCTAGATGAATTTCTTAGTCTTCCACCAAAACATCACATTGGGTTCTCAATAGAACTTATACCTGGTTCCAAAAAAATTTCCTTGATTTCTTATATAATAGAATTTATAGAGTTTTAGGAATTGAATCGTGTTGGGAAAAAATCCCTCAAGGCATTATTGAAACATTTTTGAGGTGATTGTGATTGTTAACAAAGTGGACTTCTGTTTTGTGATTGTTGACAAAGCATGCCATGACATACAAATTTGATGACAAAGGTGATTTCATTGTGGCATGTCAAGTTCAAGGGATATGGTTAGCTATCCGTGTAAGATTCAAGAAGGAAAGGATAATCTATTGGTGGTACAAAAAGTGCATATACAAGGTGGCGTTGTTTTGTAGTGTTTTTCAATTTTTTGGGCCTGAAAAATGAAAGATGATGAAAAGCGGATTCTGGAAAAGGGACTTGCATGTCGTGTACTTGAGGGAGAAGAACATGGGAACATAATGTTTTTATATTCCGTACATCAAAATATGGAAAAGGGAAAAGGGGATCCAAAGTTTTAGAGTTGGTCACACAAGTGATTTGCGCGGTAGAGACATGTGCGCCGAAACATGCGCTCTGAGGGAAGACATTTATGCCATCGCACTGGGTGTCCAAATAACTATATATAAAGGTAAACCCCACCTCATTCAAAGCAGAGTTCAACACTTTGAAAAATCAGAGCTCCTATCGCGCAGGTGTGGTGGTCGTGCAAGTGGTGTGTGTTCTCGCAAGTATAAGTTGTGCGCCAGGTGATAGTTGCGTCCCTAAGGTTGTTAGGGAAATAAAGGAAGTTAATTGTGCAAGTTTTGAGTTGTAGAATAATTTTTCGCACAAGTGGTTTGGTGACACGTGCGGGCCAGATTTTGAAGAAGTGTGAAATTTATTGGTTGCGCTCCAATATTGGTTTGGGCGTAAAAGGGTGTGGGTCGCGCAAGTTTGGAGTTGCAGAATCTTGTGTTGCACAAGCGGTTGAGGAGGACTTCTGCACCTATTTTGACTTGCACTTCGAGACATGAGCGCCATCATAGAGAAGGGCTCCAAGTAAGGTTGTTTCACTATAGTGGTTCAGGCCTGTGTGGAAGCTGGAAGATTGTTCGATACCCTCAGTGAAAAGAGAGATTCATCTATGGGTGAAAGTTGGACTTCAACAGATCATCTATATACCACATAGGCTGCATTAATTAGTGATAATGAAGAGACCTATAGGTCAATAAACTGTGAGTGGTTTCTTTCTAGAGTAGTGAGCAAAGAAAGAGGAAGAAGGTGATCCTCTCCATCGAAAGTGAGCCAGAGAGAGAGAAACCGGGAGTAACCCTTGGAAAAGCAGTGAGCAGACCCTAAACTATGTAAAGGCAGTGAGCCAGGGAATAGATGGGATCAATCCCAACCCTTGTAAACAACAGTGTGATTATAGTAGAATTGGTACATCGGCACATTGTCGTTGTATGCTGCTTGGATGTAGCATAGCTATGGTGAACCAAGTAAACATTTTTGTGTCATGTGCATGGTTTACATTCTATTTATATTGTTTAATAGGAAAGAGAGAGAAGTTTGTGTTGCTTAATAATGAAACAAGATCATAACATGCTTTAATTTTTCAAATTATTCATACCCTGATTCACCCCCACCCCCTCTCAGGATATTCATCCTTGTAGACCTAACAATTGGTATCATAGGGAAAGGTTTATATCAAGTGGTTCTATCTGAAATGGAGGTCATTAATTATAAAGGGATTCTGATCTTTGATGGGAACAATTTTCAGCTATGTAAGATTCAGATGCAACACTACTTCTGATCTTTGGTAATAGACATATTCACAGCAGCAATGCATGTCATAAAAGCTTATATAAATAGTGTTGCATTATCAGAAGCTGAACGTAGAGAGTTGAATGCATATGCTAAATAAATTAATTCCCTATGGGGAGCCCTATCCAATCCTATCTATACAAAGGTGATGTCATTCAAAACATCACATTCCATGTGGGAAAATATATTCAATATATATTAAGGGGATACAAAAGTCTAAGTGGAAAAGATGCATGTTCTATGGAACAAGTATGGAGATCTGAGAATGAGCCCGAATGAATCTGTTGATACAATTTTCGACATGGTAAATGTTATTGTGGAAGACATGAGGGTTCTTTTAGATGTTATCTAAGATATAATGATCATGAATCATATCTTAAGGAAACTACCACCTCGGATTAATCCGAATGTTTTAGTTTTGTATGATAAAGACCTGAAAGAGCTGACAATTGATAACCTGCACAACAGACTTGTTGCATATGAAATGGGAAATGATGATAATGATGCTTTGGAAAAAGAAAAAATCTAAATAAGTGGCATTCAAGGCCATGACGAAGCTTACCATTGAAGATTATCAAGAAGAGGAAGAGGCATATGAGGTGATGTCACTCTTTCTTTAAATCTCCAAAGAGGAAAAGAAATGTTTAAAGGGATATATCAGCGTGCATGATTTCGATGTGGAAAGGTTGGTCATCATGCAGCAAGGTGCCCCAAAATTTTTCAAGAAGAAAATGATGAAGATGAAGGTGAAATTCCCAAGAATAAATATTCAACCTATGTGAAAGGGAAGAAGCAGTTCAAGAGACATTTCTTCAAGAAGAAGAATCCTCTTTCATAAAAAATAGATTTTTCAGATGAGTCCGAGGTTGAAGAGGTCGACGAGTTTGAAAATTGAAAAGATCATGGAGAAAATGATATGGTGGAAGTCATCGGTATTTCCCAGGAGAAGAAAAAAACCAAAGGTGAAGATGAAGAATAAGAAGTTAAAGGAGGAATAGATATGGAAGTGGAGTTAGAGGCTGCTCTTGAGGAGATAGATATTTGTAGAGCCAATGAAAAGATACCTAAAAATGTTGTTCACAATGCCAAACTCTATATGTAGTAGCAGGAAGAAGAAACATCTTAGTTGATGGAAGAAATTGAGATACTCAAGTTATCAACACCAAAGAACTCAGAATCAGTTAGTGAGCATAAGCTCAAGATTGAAGAACCGAAAAGTGAGATTGATAGATTGAATAGGATTGTGAAATATCAAGTCAAGTGTATCGATGAATTTGAATAAGAAGTGGTCAGTCTGCAAAGAAAAATAAAGGATCAAGAAAAACACTTGACCCCCAATGTGATATCAAAAAAGAAGGTCATTTAGAAGACATAATAGATGAAAGAGAAGTCTAGTAGTTCATCAGGATAAATGCAGAAATTTAATTCAGACGTTAAATCTGATTTAGGGCTTGATCCGATACAAAAATCCGTGAAAATTGAAGTCAGACCGCAAGTGTCCATCCCAAGATTTAAGGTTGATCTATGAACAATGCAGAATCAGAATATTCAGAGATCCCAAGGGATAACCAGTAGTGCAGAATTGAAACATAGGAACGCTCCTTTCATTAGGTGCTATTGATGTGGAATGATGGGACACTCAAAAAATGTGTGTTCTATTGCCAAGAGATACTGAATGGAAAAATAACAACAGTTGCATCCAAATAGATCTCAATATTATAGAACATCCTTTGAGGGTCATTGTTTTTGGTGTCGAGGATTTGGGCACGTCGCTAGATATTGCACATCAATCATAGCAAGGAATGTGCCAAAGAAAAACTCAAGCTATTGTTAACAGCATTTTTGGGAATCGTCATGTGATCATAAAATAGAAAATCGATTTTCAGCTCTACAGGATGAATCTCATCCATCACACTCTAAGGAATATCAAATTATCCAAACCACACCGAGTGTGATGTTGAAGACATGGTCCAAAAAGAAAAATGATGAGAAGGAAGTCGTTGCAGAAATTTCCCTTAAAGATTCAGATCATTCAGGAATATAGATACTTAATAGTGGTTGCACATCCCATATGACAGGTAACCATGATCTCATTACAGGCATGTTGTTTGAAAAATAAGGATGTGTCAAATTTGGGAATGATGAAGGACTGAAGATTATTGGTTCCGGAAGGGCCATATTTGGGAGAAAATAAATGATGTGTGCTGATATCTTGGTAGTAGAGGGTCTCAGTCACAACTTTCTCAGTGTTAGTCAACTATGTGACTCTGGGCACTCAATCCAATTTACCAAGAAGATGTGTGTTGTGAAAGGATGAGATGGAACAATTTTTCTAAAAGGGAAAAGGACAAAGAGAAATCATTACCTTGTAAGTGGAGAAGAAGATATATGTCTTTTATCCAGAGAGGAAGAAAAAAAGTTTTCTCATGAGCAACATGGCCATCTATTCCAACAATATATTGAAGATTTGGTATTGTTTGATGCTGCTAGAGACCTTCCCAAACTATCATGTGATCGTACATGTACATGCGATGCATGCCAACAAGAGAATATGATCATAAAGGAAAACAACCCAATGGAACAGAAATCAACCAGTGTGCTGGAATTGGTGCATGCTGAAGTATGTGGACCTATCTCACCATGAGACATAAATTGTTGATGGTACTATGTTCTTTTCATTTATCATTTTAGAAAAACGGACATGATATTTTTCAATACCCATAAGATATATGTGTTTAGTTCCATAAAGTAGTATAGGAGGGAATCTGAAAAGATTCTTGGGCAAAAAATTCTAATGTTTTTTTACTAATAACGGTACAAAATTTACAAACAGTCATATAGATGACTATCTCGAGAAACACGGGTTAAGGTATTAAGTTTCATCAGTGAGAACGCTCCAGTATAATGTAGTAGTTGTATGAAAAAATTGGATCATCAACAACATGGCCAGAAATATGTTTATTGAAAAGGACCTACCAGAGAAATTTAGGAAGGAATCAATTTTGACATCTGTCTACATTTGAACTGGGCTCTGTTGTGTCCAAAATAAGGGAAGAATCCATATGAAATGTTTTTCAGAAATAAACCAACATTGAAATACTTTTAGATCATTAGAAGTAAGTGTTTAATTGTCAACAAAAAATACCACAGGAAGGTTGAGTCATGTGGAAAATGAAGAGAATATTCAACCGCATAGTGAACAGTTTCTTGATGAAAGTGATGAACATGATAGTAACATGGGAGGAGTAGAAGTGGAAAATTCTGAATCAGAAGAAGACACTGATGATGAACAAGAAAGTTTCAAGTCCATTTTCGCAACGAAGCCAAAGAGCCGAGCTGAAATTTATAGGCAGAATATCATTGGTGATCAAACATTTCTAGTTCAGACAAGAAGAATGAATTCAATGCAGCAGACATCATTCCTATCTTAGGTAGAGCCAAAATTCTTTGCTGATATAGCTGATGATGAAAACTGGGTTCAAGATCTGATTGAAGAGGTTGATAAGATTGAGAAGATCCAGACATGGGAGATTGTTTCGAGGCCAGCATATAATAATGTCAACGAGACTAAATGAGTATATCACATCAAGATGAATGAATATGGCACAATTATTAGGAACAAAGAAAGAATATTGTGTAAGGGGTACTCCCAGATAGAGTGAATTGATGTTGATGAGAAAATTGCACCAGTTGCAAGGCAAGAGTCAATCAGATTATTTTTAGCCATAGCGGTGCAAAGAAAATTCAAAGTGGTCTAGATGGACATCAAATCTGCATTTCTGAATGGGATTCATGAAGAAGAGGTGTACATTGAGAAGCCAGATGGTTTCTCTCATTCATGATGATGATAACAAAGTTTTTAGATTGAAGTAGGCATTGTATGGGCTGGAACAATAACCATGATCATGGTACTCAAGGCTTGATCCGTACATGATGAATCCTAGTTTCCAGGATGGGGGAGTTGATTAAATTATCTATTTCTACAATGAAAGTAATCAAAGGATGATGGTATTGGTTTATGTAGATGACATGATATTTGGGGGATCATATGAATCTCAGTGTAGACAGTTTTCCAAATTCATGAAAAATGAGTTTGAAATGTCAATGATTGGAGAGCTAACGGTTTTTCTTGGTCTTCAGGTGACTCAAGGAAGGAATGGAACATTCATTTCTCAATTAAAATTTTCCAGAGAGGTTTTAATAAGGTTCGGAATGGAGAATTACAATGTGATGAAGACTCCAATTTCTACCCGATGAAAATATCAAAAGTTGACGATGGCAAGGTAGTTAATATCACGGAATATAGGAAAATTATTGGATGTTTGTTATACTTGGCTGCAACAGGGCCTGATATTGTTTTCTCCACATTCCATGCAGCGAGATATCAGAGTTATCTCAAATAAAGACACATGGTTTCAGTGAAAAGAATACTTCGGTATATCAAGGTCATGGTGGACTTCGGATTGACATATAATGACAAAACTCAGATTGAGTTATTAGGATACACTGATGAAGATTGTGCTGGTTTAGTGGATGACAAGAAAATAACATCTGGAGGTGCATTCTATCTTGGTGGACTATGTATTTCTTGGTTAACCAAGAAGCCTAATTTCATTTCATTAAGAACCATAAAAGGTGAGTATATTCCATCCCCTCATGCTTTCACACAGTTATTATGGATGAAGCAGCAGCTTGAAGATAAGGGAGTTGAAGTGAAGTATCCAATTGGAATTCAGTGTGATAACTCACGTGCTATCAAAATTAGAAAAAATCATGTCCATAATTCAAGTAAAAATCACATTAAAACAATTTATCATTTTATCTTGGAGAATGTTCAGTAAGGAATCCTGAATTTGGAGTATGTTCCTACAGAACTACAGGTTGTAGAAAATCTAACAAAGGCCATACCCAAGGATTCTTTTTAGAGGCATCAACTTGATCTAGGAGTTCAGTCAAAACACTACAATTGAAAGGGTTTGGTTATGGAAACAACCACCTCTCCCCGAGGTATGATGTGTTTATTCCCTAATATGTTGATATGTATTCTCTACTCTGTTACAGAATACAAAAGAGTGATCTTTTGGTTCGTTTACAATGGTGGAGAAAACAATTATTATTCAAGGTGGGGAAAGTGTGTCTATTTGATAAATCATGAATGAGATGGGGAGAAGCTAACAGGTGGAGCAGAGAGATAGGGGGAGAAATCAGAAAGGTGGAGTGTATTAAATCTTATGATGCAATATGTGATCGATCAAAGAGTAGATATCACGACAGATGAGGATCGTGATAAAATCCAAAGTCTAGTGTTGGAATATAGTTATAAAATTTCCATCAAATTGGTATCAGTTTGGTGTCAATTGTTGGTGCTAGAGTTGAAGTGATTCATTGATGAACGTTTCATTTACTCTTGTTTCTAATGATGATCATTTCTCATGTGGGCTTAGAGTATGTGTTGAGTAAATCCTTGATCGCTATCGAAATCACAATAGGCGAATGGTGTATGAATAAGTAACGATGTATATTTTTATCGAAGAGTTGTCAACAAACCCAAAGGGGGATATTGTTGGGAAAAAATCTCTCAAGGCATCATTGAAGCATTTTTGAGTAGATTGTGTTTGTTGACAAAGTGGACATCTGTGTTGTGATTGTTGACACAACAAGGATTGACATAATTTTTTTTTGAAAAAGGGGATTTCATGGTGGCATGTCAATTTCAAGGGTTGTGTTTAGTGATAAATGAATGATTCAATAACTTCTACAAAGGAATGTATGATTAGGTGGTTGTACAAAAAGAGCAGATACAAGGTGGCGCCATTTTCTAGTGATTTCAAAATTTTGGGCCTGAAAATCTACAAATGATGAAAAGTGGTTTCTGGAAAAGGGACTTGTGCGTCGTGTACATGAAGGAGAAGAAACTTGTGTGCCTATTGTTTTTCATGATCTGTACATCAAAATATCTTAAAGGGATAAGGGGCGCACATGTTTTAGAGTTGGTCGCACAAGTGATTTGTGCGGTAGACACTTGTGCGCTGAAACATATGTGTCAAGGGTAGACTTTTTCTCCATCACGTAGTGTGTCCAAATTCATATAAATAAACGCCGACCCCTCCTCATTCGTGAAGGAGTCCAACAAAAAAATCAGAGCTCCCGTCGTGCAGGTGTGGTAGTCGCGCAAGTGGTGTGTGGTCGCACAAGTATTAGTTGTGCGCCTGGTGATAGTTGTGCAACTAAGGTGGTTTGGGCGAGAAAGGAAGTGAACCGCCCATGTTTTGAGTTGTAGACTATGTGATCATGCAAGTGGTTTTGTGACACAAGCACACTAGATTTTGAAAAAGCGCAAAAGTTGTTGGTTGTGTGCCAATATTGGTTTGGGTGTAGAAGGGTGTGCGTCGTGCAAGTTTGGAGTTGTAGAAGCTTGTTTCACACAAGTGGTTGAGGAGGAATTGCATACTAGTTTTGACATGTGTGCCGAGAAATGCGTGCTAGATTAGAGAAGGGTGCCATGAAAGGTTGTTTCACGACAGTGGTTCATGGCTACGAGGAAGCTGGATGATTTTCTGATACCCTCGGTGAAAACAGAGATTTATTTATGGGTGAAAGATAGACTTCAACAGAGAATCTATATACAATAGAAGACACATTTATTAGTGATAATGAAGAGACCTATAGGTCTATAAAATATTCATGGATCCTTTCTAGAGTAATGAGCAAATGAAGAGGAAGAGGGTGATCCTCTCCACCAGCAGTGATCCAGAGAGAGAGAAACAGGGAGTGACCCTTGGGAAAGCAGTGACCTGACCCTAAACATTGTAAGGCAGTGAGCCTGGGAATAGATGTTTTCTATCCCGAACCATGCAAACAATAGTGTGATTATAGTGGATTCAGTTCATCGGCACATTGTCGGTGTATGCTCCTTAGATGTAGCCCATTGAGGGTGAACCAAGTTAAAATTGTTATGTCCTGGGAATTATTTACTTTTTGTTTATGTTGTGCAACGAGAAAGATAGAGATGAGTGTTTGGATTAACGACAAAACAAGATCATAACGAGCTTTAATTTCAAATTAGTCTTACCTC
This sequence comes from Viscum album, assembly GCA_963277665.1. Taxonomy (NCBI): domain Eukaryota; kingdom Viridiplantae; phylum Streptophyta; class Magnoliopsida; order Santalales; family Viscaceae; genus Viscum; species Viscum album. The sequence goes on from OY728126.1 coordinate 958,056,572, forward strand.
GATTCACCCCCATTAAGTGTATTCATCCTTGTGGACCTAACAAATCCTCAACTCCAATAAATCCTTTAGATGTGTTTTTTTTTGTTAAGGGTGTCACATTTGGGTGTACCAGTTATTTTTAAAAAAATGTTGGATCAATGATACTATACATTTATTATCTATAGTTGAGCAATATCACAATGAAGAACATGTATCCACTTCCCCGTGTTTACTTATTTGATCAATGGTGCGGAACTCAGTACTTTCCTAGGATTTACCTTCATTCATGATATAATGAATTGAGGTTCAATAAAGAGGATATACCCAAGACGATGTTTGGTACATGGTATAGTAACTCTGAATATATATTGATGATTTTTTTTCTTCCTATGGTCATTGTTAAAATCATAGAATAAATTAATAGAGTCTTTAAGGACTACCATGACTAATTTGTTGTAGTCTTTATGGATGAAATTTGTATATATTCAAATTTCAAGGAAGACCCTAAATATCACATTATATTTATATTCAAAACACTAAGGAAGGATAATTTATAAGGAAATTTTAAAATGTGTTAATCTTGGATAAAAAAGGATTTATTTTTAGGTCACATTATCTTAAAAGATTCTATAATATTAGATCAATAAAAAAGGTGGCTATTGATTGCTGTCCTAGACCAACCACGGTGACTGAGATCCATATCATTCATGGTTTAAATAAATATTATAGATGAGTTGTGGGTAAGTTCATTTAACTATATAATCATATGACCATGTTTATTTATAAGGTGCTGTGATCCTTTGGGCAGATGAATTTGATGAAAATTTAAAGGAATTGAAGAGATGTTTGTTCAGTTCCCCTATGATTACAATACCTTGTATTGAAGAAGTGTTTGTAATCAATAGACATGAATACATGAATGTATTGGGATGTTTTCATATGTAGAATAGCATAGTTGTATCCTATTCCCTATGATAGTGGAATATTCATATGAAAAAATTACCAACTCTATATTTGGAGTTTCTTGCGGTAATTTTTTCATTAAATATACAGAGGAAATAAATTTATTTGGAAAATTTATATATATATATATATATATAATAAACTCTAAATATATATTCACAGAGACGCAGTTGAAAATTCCTTAGAGAAGATGGTTAGAGTTGACAAAGTATTTTGAATTCTCAATACATTACCACCCTGGGAAAGGAAACAAGGTTGATGATGATTTGTGTTAAAAGGATCATGAAAGCTTATCTAGGATGTGGATCACCAAATATCCAATATTTCTTTATTTTCAATGGATTGATCTATATATAATGATATAAGGGGGAAAATGATATCTTTCTCAAATGGATGTTCAACCCTCCATCCATGTGATGATTATTGATATGTAGAAGGAAGATGTAGAGATTGAAAAGAAGGTAAGAAATGTTCTTGAGTTTAACCTTTATCATGATAGAATGATAATATTCATGATTCGGGTATATGATGCTCCAAAACGAAATTTGGAGAAGGATTTATTTGAAGAATCTCATAGTTCGTCATTATTTATTCATTCTGGATGTACAAATATGTATCAATACATGAATATATACATCTGGTGGGAAAAAATTATGAGACATGTAGTAGAGTTTCTATCTTAGTTCTTGGTATGAGAATAAGATAAGGCTAAAAGTAAAAAGTCGAAATTGAAAGGAGATGCTGCGTAAACCACCCATACTTGAGTAGAAATGGGAGAACATCACCGTGGATTTTTTTGGACTACCCAAAACCTCTAAAGGGTTTAATGCAATATGTATGGTAGTCGATGTCCGTACTAAGGAAAAATAATTCATTTATATGAGAGAATATTTATCTATAGATATGATTTCCATTATATAAATCAAGGAATATGCAGGGTTTCAAAGAGTAACACATACCACTGTATTAGATTCAGATTTTCAGTTTAACACAATTTTATGGAAAAGTATTTATAAAGCACATGATGTATAATTGAGTTTCTGCACTACTTATCATCCTCAAACAGATGATAATTCTGAAAGGAAAATTCAATCCCAAGATGATAGATTTATATATTGTTCTATGGATTTCAATGGGGGTTGGGATAAACTCCTTACATTAATTGTGTTTTCTTACAACAATATCCTTCAATAAAGAATTCTGAAGGAACCATATGAAGCCCTATATGGGATCTAATATAGAGCTCCAAAGTGATAAGATGAGGTTATAGAAACATATCTATTGGGACCTCAGATCTTTAAAGATATGGAAGACTAGTTTAGATCCATTCAGCAGCCTATCCCGGATGCTCAAAGTTAGTATAAACGTTATATTGATAACCATTTACGTGATCTTGAATTTGAAGTTGGTGAAATGATTTTTTAATGAATCTCCCCTGGTATAAAGTTAGGGGTTTTTTTGAAGAAATGGAATCTAATCCATAAGTATATCAATACCTTTGAGATTCACAATCATATAATGATTATAAAGTATCTATTTTAATTTCATCTAAATCCCACCAATGTTCATTATAAGATCCATATATCTCTCCTAAGAATGTTTATACCTAACCCCGCGAATTTACTAAACTCAGAGGTCATACATATATAGAAAACAATTTCTTATTAGGAGAAACCTGTTGAAATTTGGGATCAAACAATGAATGTTCATGAAAAAAAACCACTCACATGGTCATTGTTTTGTTGATAAATCAATAGTCATTGGAATCAATGTGGGAACTTGAGAATATAATGAAGTATAAGAATCCTATTTTTTTTACATGAGTGATGAATTTCAAAGAAGAAATTAATTTTAAGGGGTGTAGAATGTTAAAACATGATTTTTTATAGACCATTTTTAGAATAAATTATATTCTAATTCTTATCATTAAGTGAAATATGAAAAACAATCCTTTCACATGGCCCCAACATGGTGTTTAATATACCCAACACTGACTTGGCATATCTTTCACACAACACTATCAGGGCTTACATTACAGGCATCACTATGGTCTCTACAAAAAATTATTTTACTGTAATAATTATTTAAATGAGAATATTATAATATAGATTTTAAACATAGTTATATGAATAGTAACAACATATTTTCACATATTGTTTATAATTTTTTTATATAGGTAAAACATATTGATAATGAAATATATGGTTTTAGGTAAGGTCAGTTTATGTTTAAAAAAGATATTTTCTTGAATAAACCACATTTAATGTACTAATATGAAATATATATTTTATATATTCAACAAAATATTTTTTATAGTTATCGATCATGATTTATGTGCATTATATTAGAACAAACCCTATTTTCCTCATAAAAACCAATATTTTCAGAATAGAAATGTTACTACCTTTTAATTATGGACCAATTTTAAATAACAATTTTAAATATTATTTTATTATATATACCAAAAATAATATTAATCTATGAATAAAAATCATAAAATTAGGATAGGGTCAATTGTTTATGTTTTTTTGAAACATAACATATTTTCATGAATATTTAAAAATAATGAAATTTAAATCAAAATTTCTTTCTTATATAATTTATTTATTCTGTTAAATAATAATTATAGTTTTTTAATTGTTTAACTCAATTATATATTTATCAATATGTCCAATATGGGTCATTAGAATCAATTTAACTTGGAAATTAACTATAAAATCCTAACAATATTTAAGACTTTTTTACTTAACATGTGTTGTAGTCCCTTTAGCATGATTAATTAAAATTTATGATCTTCCACTTCTATAATTTTAAATTGTAAAAATGGTTTCCATTTTTTGAATAAAAATAATTAAAATTTATATCATTTAAAACTTTGTTTTTGACCAAAACGATTAGTGAAAATAATTAAAATTAATTGCAATTATTAAGTTAAAAATAATCACAACTAAGGACAACATAATAATCATAAAGTGAAAAATAACCTATAAATGTTTTCAAAAAAACATTTATAGATATATTTTTGAAACAAAACTACTATGGTTTCATAATAGATCATTGGAATCTTGGGGACAAAGTTATACCGGGGGAAAATAATTTTTTTTCGAAAATACCATGTTTTTCCATTTGCTACCCTATAAAAGGCCAACGCCTCTACCCACTTACTCACACCTATAATTCCCCTTGGCTCACCAAAAATAATAAAAAATAATCTCCCCACAAAACTAACACTATACATGAATCTATTTCATGGTTATAAGGCAACTCAATAAATCCTTTTGACAAAATTTAAAATGAGTTGCCCGATTAAGAGGTAACATCTTTTCTCAACAACCTTTCATTTATTTTCATTATCCATACACATAAATCAATTTATTCCATTATTTCCGGAATGAACTCGAATCCACAATATACTCTTATATTTTTATGGATTTTATTCTATATAACATAAACAAACCTCCATCTAATTTGTAATGAATATACTGTTTCTATGTAAAGTGAACGAATAACTCAAAAAACAGTGATTGTTCATTTTCCCATATCCACCTATGATGGTGGACATTATGGTGGATAATATATTTATATCTGTTATATATTTTATTTATTATGTCATTAATCTTATTTACTAATTTTTTTTATAACACATACCCTTTTTACATTCTATTTTCTGTTTATACAATAATCTTGATTGAGGAAGTGTGAACTACCACCCTCTCAATGCAATGTGATTCATTCGTACACCACAAGGAATGTATTATGGATTTTTTTAGTTAAATTATATTATATATAAATGATACTAGAATAATTATATATATACATATATATATATATATATATATTGTGTGTCTGTGTAATTTATACGCATTGTTTCAACATAACAATTATAACAATAACAATGTTCAGTCATACTTACTACTCACCGTCTCCATGAATGGTGTGTTTCATTTAATACCTATATATTAAATAAATTATTTTAATATAAATATAACTAATAAACATGATATTAATATCATTTTCCTTATTATGTATTAATGATATAAATTTAAGGAATAATGATATAACAAATTAAGACAAATGTGAAGGACAAAGTGAAGATCACATGAAGTGAATCCTTAACATTGGATCCCTAATGAGATGATAATATAAGGTAATAATCAAACCTATATGGTATTATGGATAATAATAATCTTCTTTAAAATATTTATGATAAACCTAAATTTATTATATAGGAATATTGTATGTGTAAAACGAGAATGAAGACACAAGGTAAGGGGGTTTCATCTCTCTTTAAATTTCTGTGAGATAAATGTTATATTTTCCGATATTTTAATTTTTGTGCTATATTTACTGACCATGATTGTATTATATGTCCCATATACTTAAATTTATGGTTATTCACATGTCCATTTTATTATTCTTATTTTATGGGGTTTACCTTTAACATGATACCAAACCACTCTAATGTTTTTTCTCAATTTGGCTTCGTTGATACTCAGGCTTTTTTATGCATATAAAATATTTTTTTGAGGTGCATATACATACATGATACATGTTATATCATGAATATAATTATTTTATGTATATTTTAAGATTAATTTTATTAATTTTCTTTGTTAAATATTATAATAAAAGTTTTCTTTGTTATAAGAGTATATTGAGACAATCTCATCACTTTTTGAGATTGTTTGTATTTATGATTCCTTTCGAAAACCATATGATCCATCAATCAAAAGAATCATTTGTGTCCTTATACAATATTCATTAAATATATACTCATGTAATAGTATCTTTTTCTTACTCATTGGTACAAAATGATGCGTTTTTTGTAATATTTGAATGTCTCCCACTTCAGTTAGAAACCAATTGTATTCAAAAACCATGTTTTAAAATATTATTTCAAAAAGGTTTTAATAATATTTTTTAATATAATTTTCAATGGAAATGGATTTTAATTTTTTGTCTAACGCTTCCCCTACACATTCACAAATCCATCTTCAAAGAAAATGGTTTTACGAATGATAAATTTTATAAGAATAATTTTTCAAAGAAGAATGTATATTTTCCCCAGGAACTATTTTTAAAATTATTTCCCATCAAGGATAACATCCATTGGTATTACTCAAGACTTTATGTGGATATTATTCAATGATAATATTCACAACCATTCTCTGAATGGATTATTTTTTGATGGAATTATGTTTATGAAACATGATTTTCTATCAAATGTTATATATTTTTTAATCCCATTTTTTCACATGTTATGTTTATAAAAATATATCTATAAAACCTGTATTATTGAACAGGTTTTGATATATTTACATTTTTATGATATCTATTTCATTTCTTAGCTTGTGATATGATTATTAATTATCATGTGGCACATGTATGTACGAATTCATCATGATACAGGTCAGAACTATAACTCCTTCCAATGTATTGGTTAAAGATTTATATCTCCTTAGATAAACTAAAAAAATATTGGGAATGATCCTAGTCTGCTAAGATGGTCATGGTAGTGAACCATGTCTACTAATATGGAATGAGGAGTAAACTAATGATACTGAGATGGTCATGGGAGTTAACAAATATTTTCAAGAGGGTATGGGGAGTGAACCCATGCCACTAAGATGGTCTTGGAAATGATTCCTTGGCTACTATGGAAACTATTATACACTTATGTGTCCACAAAAATTCTATACTGCCTTTCTATGTTATGATTCATGTATTATGTTCATTATTTTCTTATTATTTTGGTATTATTAACTACCAAGATTTATACATTGATTCATAAATATGATCATCAAGTTGAATTGTATAATCCTCTATTTTCATGTTCTAGTTTTTATACCATTATTCACATGATTATGCTCACATGTCTCCCTTGATTACCATTACTGCGAATTTGAGATCACCCCCTTTTACGTTTTCTTCCCCTTGATATAAAGACTTGTATTATGTTTGATGTGTTTATAAAAGGGATCTAGTCATGAAGAACCTAGTGGGAGATAATTAAACCCATTTATGTACCAGTGTTTATATTACTATGTTTTCAAAGGAACTAGACTAATATTTTCTTTATGCGTATGTTTTTGTAATTTTTTATTTGTTCCAGTAGTATAATGTAAATTCTATTTTTGAAATGAGTGGGTCTCTATATAATTAGACCTAGAACACAATGTCATTGCCAATGTAAACTAAAAAATGGTCGAAAGTGATTCCGAACAAAACTCTATCCCTATAGGAATATCCAAGAATTCATTATAAGGAATATTTGATTGGAATTAAAGAGTGTCTTGTCTTGTACCATCAAAAAATGATCGAACATCCTCAAATATAATGTTTTATTTTTTATTTTGATGTTTTAACAATCCAAATACATTTATATTTTTCTTATAAATTATTCCATGCTTTATTTTAGAGTATATAGTATTAATGGTGTTATTTATGAAGTATTTTAATATTTTTATTTCATTCTCATTTTTACATTATGTTTGGATTGTGTTGTAATACATGTATTCCATATTTCTTAATTTAATTTAACAAAAGAGGAGTTTTGTGGGTGTAAAAAACACACAATTTTGATAATTTTATTCCATGTCCATTTGATTCACAATCCTTTTAATTTAGATATTCAACATCTTGAACTGATTGTTAAATTGAATAACATAATAAGGGTTTGATTAAAATGGTGTTATTTTTTCTTGACAGACCAAAAAAACCCTTGTATAATTGAATGTTATAGTGTCCATTCATAACTTAAAACCATTTAAGTGTTTAAGATCCCAATACACCATTGAAACTATATTTCACCATATATTTAAATCCAAACCTAAAACATTACCTCTGATAACACTAAAATATGAAAAATTGTGTTCTCATTCCATTTTACACTAACATTTCTATTTTTTTCGATAATTGTTAAACCAATAGTCTTAATGAATACCATTTTTTATTGGGGTATGGACCCTTAACTACCGTAGATACACTATTAGTTTACGTAGGGAATACAATTAATTTATAATTATGTGTGCCTAATGAAGACAATATCATGTTCAGTTGCATTTTTTGGGAGTATTGGAGTTTAAATGAGACTCACCTAGACCATAGTTTTTATGAATTTGTTTCTTTTATGAAATCATATTTCAAATAAATTTTTTTTTGTATCACATTTTCTAATCAATCATGTATTCTCCAATTGGTATCATGAAACATTTGGATAATAAGTATGCAACTGGAGAACCCACTTCTATTGGTTAACAAATATATGGTTCTGGTACTAGATCTAATCAGTGGTGGTTAGATTATTACCAATAACCTATCATTGAACACCATTCATTTAAATATTCCAAAAAAATTATTAGGTTCAATAACATTATTCACCACTATGATATGATGTGAATAAAGTTATTATAATGAAATAGGATCATGTAGACCTCTATAACAATCAAAACATTCATTTAATTCAAATAAGAACATGATTTTTGGAAATATATTTTCAATCATGGGATAATTGCTTAAATTATATTAGACCAATCATTCTAATTTTCTAATTCAAGGTATATGGTTTTTCGACAATATATGATAGTAAATCAAGTGGAAAATTTGTTTAGATAGATTGTAAGGTGTGCTTAGTTATATAAATGAGGAAATAATTTTATAACCCACAGAATGTAATGAATTAGAGTATTAATATGATTTGTAGAATACCAATAATGTTGTTTTAATTTTTCATTTAAAAAATTTGTTTGAGAATAAATTAAATGTTGAAATTGAATATCTAATAATATTATTAAAAAATATATCATCTTTCTATGAAATTTCATATTTTTTAAATTGATTTTTGATATTAAATCATTACGTGGTGAAATTGAAGTTGGAGGTGAATTATACCATGCATGTTTCAAATTTTATAAACACATTATTATTGATTACCCATTAACATTCACCTTTCCCAATAGATATATTTTGAGAAACATTGAGTACTTATAATTTTACAGTATGAAAAACCCAAGGATGGACCATATATTTTTTACCGACCTCCCCCAATTCAGTTTTATACATCATATAACCAATAATAGGTGAATGGAATGAGGAGTTAGTATAAAAAAGATATATAACTAGTTTTTTTTTCAATAGAGAAAGGTAGTCGTAGACCACCACCATATCCTCTTATATAGTAGTTATCTTCCCCAAAAGGGATAAGCACTCGTCACATGTGGTGGTACACTTATAGTATTAGCCTAAATATATGAGAAAACAGATGACATTCAAGAATATTTTTTTATCTAATGATGTTAAAAATAGTTTTCATATGTAGATAATATAAAAATAATATGTTTTTTGTATTTTGAAGTTTTTATAATTAATTTCCATTTCCATCTAATAAACTGATAAATTTCAGAAAATAAGTACAAAATATTAAATCCTTGGGTTATATATTTTAAATAAACTATTGTACCTCATGAATATTTTTTATAAATAACAAATATATCAGGACATAAGATAATCATGGAAGAAAGGAATTGTGTTGTTATTGTCTAATTTGATTTTTCAGGCATACATTGGATGATAAATGGAAGATGATGACTTACACTAATATTATCCATTATAAGTGAATAATATACCATGATGGGAGTATTGTTCATTAATTTATCTGTATTTTTTATTGTATCTAATGACATATAACAAGTTTTATATAAATATCTACCAAGAAATAGACATTATAAATATAGAATGATTTTATGTGTCTAGGAAGTACACATATCTACCACTCCTTAAACAAGGATGTTATTATTTAAATTGATTTCATGTTTTTCTTTGATAAAATTAAAGGTCCTTTTATAAATATGACACATATATTTGTTAAATTAAAATAGATCTTGGGAGACCCACATTGATGTTTTCCATACGCTGGGATTATCCCTAACCACATAAAGTTATTGAATCTCAATCAAACATGGGGATTGATTAACTATTATTATATTATCACAACTAATATAAGTAGATATATATTTTATCAAATTTTCTAAAATAAATTTTTGTTTATATATATCGAATGAGTCTTTCAGGCTTGATTTTGACATCTCAATTATGTTTATCTTATGGATTATATTTGGATTGTGTTACGATTGATGTTTCTTTTAAACCATGATTCTTATTATCAAATGATTGAGGTGCCTGTGATACAACAACCAAAATAATTTATAAGTGTATTCAAAGGTCATTTTATACTATTTATTTTTAATTTAGGGATTTTATTTTTGGAAATTATTATTAAATGCAATACCAGGCCAACGATTTGATAAAACATGTTTTATTGTGTGACCGTTAGACCTTGGGATAACACATATAATATAGTCTAACAAAATTCCATTTATGAATTAAAAAATTTTCTTGATAAAGTTCTCAGCACACTACGGAAATGGGATGGTACTATGAATTTAAATCCGACAATTGAAAATTTTCAATCATAACAATAAAATAGGGTGGCTTGTATTTACTTTCAACATTATATTCACATTTGTTTAAACATGATAATTATTCAGTTAAATATAAATAATGATTGCCCCTTTTTCTCGCCGGTAACATGCTCGACATCTCCTAGCTACATAGATTGTCTATTTCTGGAGCACAATCAATTTATAATCTGTGTGTCTCAAGGTAGGAATTCACATTATATTTTATTCATAGAACATCACTTGAGATTATAATGTTTATGTTATCAATATTTTTGAGGTCCATGGACCATTGATCACACTTTATTAAATTTAAATCACTTCAATATATTCTTATTACATAATTTAACCCTTATAAACCAATTTTCAATCAATACATGTTATTCTCATTTTAATTTCCATGCAACATATAAATTTATTCCAGATAAAAAAGGTGATAAAATAACACATTTTTAAGACATTCCTTTCTTCGATATGGTATTCCATGAATCTTATATGTAATATAATATTAATTATTAATGGGATCTTCATTATACCTTATATAGGACAATAAAAACATCAATCTTAGTTCCTTGAAATAATAAGGAATTTCTATTGACATTTTTCAAAACATTATGTCTAAGACTTTTTAAATAATCATAGTTTATTCCTTACATTTCATCACAATATATTTCCACTTGAAAAATAGAATTTATTGGGGTGTAATCATCAATGAAACTTGATACCTCATGAAAATATTATCAAAATAATCATTTAAATGGATATTTAAAAATATTATATCATTACTTAAAAATTTCATAATTTTTTTCTTAAAAACCTCCACATTAAACCATAGATAATATTAATGGTATTTAAACACCATAGTTGTTTTATTTTATATACAATTTTCTTTCCCTCATACTATAATAAAATTTAGATAATACATGCCATCATATTTGTTTAGAAACTATTTTTTTGATCACCCAAAAAACATTAATATCTACATATTCAATAAACCATGATAAAATACATTTCATCTTGATAGTAAAATTTTCAAATGACTTATTATTTTTTAGAAACATCATACGTATTTATATGATAATGTATCAACCATATATTATACATAGAATATCCCTTAATCCAAATGTAAAAAAATAATTAATGGATCATGTGTCTTAAAAGATTATTCCACAATCCATTTTCACATTTCATCATAAAATCAATGTTTTCCTCCATTTACTAATATGATACATATTTCAATTTATCTACTTATTTTTAATTGAGATTTCACTATATAAAAATACATGTTTTTTAATAAATTTTTTTTCACTAAAAGTATATATTTATTATTTTTTATCATATTATACAAGTATATAATATAAATAAATATTATAAAAAATGTAATTAATTAAAAATAATTTCATTACAAGGTATAAAATTAAAAACCAAAGAAAAAATATATTACATAATGATCAATAAAATTATAACAGTAATAAGGATTATATGACTGTTACAATTTTAATATATCGATTTGATTCTTAACTTCATAACTAAAATAAAAAATAAAAAATTTGGAATTGTAAAATTAAGAAAAATAATTATTTATTGATTGAATAAAATAAAATAATATTACATTTCCAAAATACATAAAATACACATAAAAATTATTTTTTACAAATAATCTATAATCGTCAATTTTTTAATTCGGGTGTTTTAATTTGTATTGTGAAAACAATTATTTCAATATTAGTATTTAATTACTATATGTTTATAAAATTGAAACATATTTAAGTAAATTTAATATAATTTATTTAATTTTCATGTAATAATTAAGTAAGGGATAATTTTTAGAAATTTTTACAAAAGGATTTATTTACGTGAATAGAAAAAATTAATGTATTATTTATAAAGTACGTATTATGACAACATTATGATGTAATGATGACTAAATAATTATTAAAAAAGTTATCAATGAATTATATTTTATTGAATGAACAAACTAATTTATTATAAATAAAAAGATTAATATTTGATCCAAAGAATAAAACAACAATGTCAAACTAACATTTAATACTAAAAAATCATTTAATTTTTTTAATTTGAATTTAACGAGCTAATAATTATATTTGGAATTTTATTGTGATTAAATTTCACTAAAATTTCTATTTTTTAATTAAAAATTTGTATTTATCAAAATGATTTAAACTATTCATATTATATATAAAATATAATTATTGGTTAAATAGTTTATTAAAAAACACCAGTCATTCACCTATATATACACCAATTTATCCCTATTCTAAAATCTAATTCATTTATAGACACTCTATAAAATTACATCAATAATCCCCCAAAGAACATTTTTTATAAAATTGTTTGATAAAAATACCATCCTCATAAAGATTAACTTTCAATTAGAATTAATTATCATGAATAATAAAGTAAGATTTCTAAAATTTAGATTCAATGAATTGAAATCACTTATTACTCCTTGTATAAGGAATTTATCCCATATAGAATCCTGATGAAATGGTATATATTCTCATATATAATTATAAAAATAAAAATATTCATTAAAATTCCATTCATTTTATATTCTTTGAAAACCATTATTCTCCTTGAGTATGATTATACAACCTATATATGCAATAAAGGTCCATTAAAATTACCCCATTTCAAGGATTCTTTGGAAATAATATTCAAAAGTAATTACCAATTTTAATAATAATTTTATATATTGATTAATAAATATTAATGATAAAATATGAATTATATTTATAATATTAACAATAAACTGTGATGGGAAGTTAAATAGTTTCAAACAATCTTACAATGAAATGCATATTATTTAGAAACTCTATCAAAAAATATATTAGATAATTGAATACATAAAATTCTTGAAGGACATAAATAATGTAGAAAAAATCATAGATAAATTATTTAAAAATAGGAAAAAGAACATAATATATCATGATTGTACTACAAAAATTTTTGAATTGTCGACCAACCAATAACATATCATTGACATGATCTAATTAAATTTATTGAATGAATTTTAAATGATAATAAAAATGATAAATAATGAAATAAAAATAAAAACTATTATTTAAATTCTTATTAATTTATGTATCATTATTACTTATTAAGTTATGGGATCATCAAAAGATATTTGATACATGAGGTAAATGGAGTATTTTCACTATATCATTAGACTTTTCGTTTAACATCACTTACATTCTATCAATATTTTTATCTCCTTGAACATTGATTATCAATCTCATATATAAATCCATTAAAAATTCCATTTTATAATTTAATATTTTGAATATATTCATATCTTTATGTATATGTATAACTCATTACACATAGTATTGGATGCTTAATGGCAAGTACATGAGTTTTTTTAAGCCTTTCCCCTTCTCTCTTTCTCTAAACCTTGTCATCTGGGTATACATATTTTTCTCTATCTATTATATCTACTCTCAAACGAGCCAAATTAAGGGCCAATACTAGAGGAAGAGATTCGCACAAGCCTATGTTGGGTGTTCTATAACTCATCCCTCAAGATTGTTGATTTTAGATTTGTTTTGTGGGGCCCAGTAATTTTATCGGCTCCCATTTATATAATATATATACAATGCTTATAATCTTTGGAGAATTATGGATATTCACTTCACATATATTTGATAAATAGGTGGGGTTATTTCCCATAAATTCATCCAACCCATGTTTGATGTTATTCAATAATTGGGATTTTTTATTAGACATGTTTGAGCCACATTTCAGGGGTGACTTTTCTTGACCCTTATATTGGTAATATTTTCTTTAACAAATGGATCTATTTATATTTTGAATTTCATAACGGAATGTATAATTTATTCTCACTAGTTGACCCATATAAGCTAAGTGCTTCAAATGGACTATAAAAATGCGAAATTTAAATTAAAAAGAATAAAAATATATGAAATCACATTAAATGTAAAATTATAGTAGATTTAATATATATATCTCCCCTTATCACATTAATATTGGGTATATGAAAAAACCATGAATATAGAATATTCTTTAAATGGATTTAATTAGTGTTTTCATGCTACAAGGCCTTGTCAGAAAAATGAATGTACAGGCTTGGATTAAATTGACTTATTGATTAATAAATGTTTCATGCTACTTGACCTTATCACACTAATGAATGACAAGGCTTGAACTAAATTACATATTATGAATTCATAATTAAATAATAATGTCCTAACTCGATCTCACCTTGGAATATATTTAGAGAAAGCCATTGGTACTTGGTAACCCCATTCCGATTATATGATACAAATTTTCTAGGTTGAGACCCACCTATGTACTGATACTTTTTTATTATTTGGATGCCTGGTATGACATCATAGGATCCCTCAATATCATTAAAAGATACCTTGGATACACACTTTAGATCTAGCATTGACAGGTTGGTTCAATGATTAAATCCCATTTGGCCCAATCATTTCATAGCCCTATTTTACTTTGGATGACACCTTGGACTCTGTAGGCATCTCATTATGAAATGAATTGGACTATTCTACTTGGATTATAATATTAACCCACGCTCGGATATAGTTATTTCTATGTTTGTGACACTTGAGGTCTACATAGGCTAGGTTATTACCTTGGGACATCACTATTGAATATCCTTACATGTATCCTTGTTTCAACTTGGATACTTTGAAACTGCAAACATTTGACTTATTTATAAACTGGTAATAAAAAAATAATGAATTGTATATAAGTTTATAAACCATCCAAGGGATGAGGTATGTCAATGGGATTTTAGTTACATTATACAACATTACTTATATAAGACTGCTTACACACTATTACATTTCAATTAAATGGTTCAGATGTTATAGAAACGGTAGGTGGTAGACACAAGGATTTATCTCACACCATCTATGGGAACTGTTTGCTGCCCTGGGGAGATTACAAGAATGCAGGTGTTAATATAGGGAATCATAAGGTTTTCATCCCTAGATTGATTGTTTTTTTCGGGATGGACCATGATACCAGAGGACCGAGTTTGATCTTAAGATGCTTGGGATAGTTGTTTATTTTATTTATACATATGCAGAACATGTTATTTCTTCTATCATGTATCTTGGTTTTCCATTTTTATTGTGACATGAAATATCTTCACTTGATGAATATAATTCCAGTTGTTTCAGTTATTGTTATAGTTGTATCTATTTTTCTTTTTTGCATTCGGGTTCTTTATATTTTATCAGCAATTTACCACTATTTATAATCATCTATTATATAAGACATTTGTAATGAGGGCATGGTCTCCCCACTAACACACCCATTGTCCCTCATAGCTACTTGGTAGCCTCTATCATTCTGGGAGATGCACTTGAGGCCCTATGGCCCACTTGGCTCAGGGCACCCATTTATTGTCTTATGGGTCCATGATGTCAGATGATTGAATCCATAATTGATTTTTTATATTACATATATATCAAATCTAATTAAAACATATTTATATGTACATTTTTTATCATATAATAATCATCCAAAAATATTTTCATTGTTAATTTGATCCATCTATTTTCATTCCAAAGTCATTTTTTTGGACATTAATTAAGATTATATTTTTCTCTATTGTTACAGAACTTTTTTAATGTTTTATATTATAGACAAAAAATATTTTTTTCAATGATAAAATAATATAAATTGGTTTCAATCTGATTAAAACCATTCAATCGTTATTAGTGAACAAAAAACCAATGTCAGTGTCACATATTCATAAATTAATGTTTTAATAATTCATAATTAGTAACAATATTATAATTCAATGTCATATTTTATTGTATACAATTATCAAGATTGAATTTATTTTTTCAATCACATAATTCAAATAATCCAATCACCCATGTCTACATTATATAATTAAAACATACATTCTCAGTGTTAAATAGATTCACATAATGTTATGTTTTTTATGAACTAATGTTTTATATATAATAGATATTTAATATCATCTAAAAAATAATTGAGATGATGTTTCAAAAATTAACCCATACGAATCCCTAACATTAACTAAAACATTGACATGGTTACCCCATGAAAATTAATTCAGTTAATCCTATTATTTTGTTAGTATGGAAAATGTATTTTATTATGAACTTATGTCGTATTACCAAATTCATTACACCCATGTATTATATAAACATTAGTAATGTTTGATTCAATTCATACATAAGATTTTTTTTTCATTTTATTCAAAGAAAGGCGTTTTTTGTATATTTTTTTTAAATTTATAGTTTTTTATGTAGATATAACATTTGAATTTTTTTCATTGTTTATTTTCTTATATGAAAAATAATTAACATTTTAGGGTAATTTTTCTTTCCATTTTTCAATATGATCAATTTTTTTCCCCTGCACTAAATTTTTTATATTATTTTCATTACTGTACAACATAATTATTTTTATATATACCTATTATATACTCATATGACATATTTATTTATTCTTCATGAAGTACCTGGTAATGTTTTATTCACATTTCTCACAAAAAATAGTTTTAACTATTCAACACAATAATATAGATAATGATATTTCATACTGACATTCTTGTGTCCAATGAACTATAAACATCTATATAATAAAAAAATTATTATGAATAACATTAAGATTTTTGGGATTAAATAATTATATCATATTTTAATGATGTTTGTACATAGTAATTTATTACAGATAAAACCATTGAGACATACCCTCAAATTGACATTTTATAAATTATATTCAAGGGATGACTCTAACAATTAGTGTGTATATTGATTCTTATACTGGGGATAATTATTTTTATACTCCATGATTAATTTATATAAATATGTTTTAAGTTCTAATAAGAATATGTTTCTAATAATTTAACAAACCCAACACCAGTATCCCAAAGTCGATGCCAAATTTGAAACAATTAAATATCATATAATGGATCTCATCCTGAATGAAAATTAATTTTATTAACCTTTAAGAATCTGATATATACATGATTCTTATTTAACATTTTAAATAAAATATAAAACATAAATAATATCAATATAAGGAATCCTTCAAACTCATTCATAGATTCAATCTTCTTTATCCTAGGGACAGAATGAAAATAAATTTGATATCAAATACTCGGTAAGGGGTTTATACTGTTGATGATATAATGTGTGAATTTTAAATAATAAAATGGAAAGATAAATAGCTTTGAACACCTGAAATTTAGTGACTATCATGATATTAAAATACATATTTGGTTAATATCAATGTAATAATTTCATTTAAAATAATAAATGATTTTTCAATAAAGGAAAATTATAATAATTATATCATGATCTAGGCCATGTTCCATGATATTTGAATTAATCATAAGGTATACACCAAAATAAATTTCAAAAAGGGTATCTAATTGGTTTATATAATGATTAATATTGGGGAATTGAGGGAATATATATAATTTTGGTCCACCTATAAATATATATAGAATAAATTATTCATATGCAGAATAATAAATTTAATTTTCAATCAATATTCCATATAATAAAAATCCATATTGTTAAATTAATATGGAATATCATGATTTCCCTAGTTAATAATATAAATTTCATAAAAAAATTATATATAGAAATGGTATTTGGTTTAGTAAATATGCATATCCCTTGTACAAATAGTATGGATAAAGAATATAATAATTATGTTCAATGAAATATAAACTCAATAAACTGAATGTTTCATTTGAAAATAAATGTCTAGACAATTAATAATATATATATGTTAACCATTATTTAGTATGAAATATATGTTTTATAATAAACTAAAACCTTATATAGAATATAAGAATATTAAAGAGAGAATATACAAATATATTTTTATTAATTAATTTTCCCTGTATCAATATGTGAAACTTATAGATAATGTTAAAAAGATAAAAAAATGGTGCTGGGAAAATATTCTATTTCCATATTTGGGAAAAAGAAACATTATTTTCACTTTTTTCCAGAAATAAAAAAAGGAATCTTTGATAAAAAAAATACAAATATTTTTTTAGCAATTTAAAAATAAAATGATAACATATATTTTCCTTAAAAATATTTATGGTAAATAAAAAATGGACATGTATAAAATATATTTGAAAAAATATGGATATAGAGGAAAATTTTAACTGATCATAAAGAGAAATATGATTGGTATTTATTTTAAATTTACCTTACTAGGTTCTTTTTTAAAAAGTAAAACAATTTTAAGAATATATATAAACTCAGAAAATATCCAATGGATATGAATTTTATGGAGATTGAAAGGATATATTGAATATTCCATCAGTGGAAATATAATCAATCCCAAATAATGAGATTGTTAAATTATTTCTTTTATCATTAGTAATATTTAATTTATAACCCCACTAAAGAATAATGATGAAATGAAAAATATATTATCTTCAATAAATATATATTTAGTGCATGCACATTAAAGGGGTTTTTTAAACATAAAAAGTGTGCATAATACTAAATATATCCCATGGGAGGGATTATTAAGATGAACTCCCTTGATAATACTATATCATTAAAGCATGAATTAATTCATTAATTGGGTATGTGTGAAAATTGTAGATATAAAAACAAGTAGAAATAAAACATAAAATACTCTATGTTCATTTCACACATAATCTTTTCAAATCATAATCAATGAAGTGGTGGTATAACTCAATAAATTGAAATTTAGTTATGATACCCCTTACACCACACTTTCACATAGATGGAAATCCTTTGCAAATCCCACGTAATAAATTTATATTAATTATACATGAATACCCAAACATCATTCATAACAATAATAAAATATATAATTCACTTATAAAATCTTATTACCATTTTTTAAATAATCATTCATTATTATCACTATTTTGGATGTTGACTACTTAGTTATACCATGCATGATTTATAATGGATATTTCATATATTATTAATTATTAAAATTTTAATCATATACAAAATTATATTCATGGTATATAAATAATATTTATTCATTAGACACATTATTGTAATTTTACACATAATGTGGTAATGAAAAACTATTCAGATTTCTCGATGGAGGTGGAATTCCACCCATACGCACAAGAGAAGTTTTTATTTTTCAATGAGCATGTTGGAAAATATGTAATACTATTTTTATATTTTTTTACTGAAAATACATCATAAATATCTATTTATATCTTTAAATGTACCGACATACATAGAAAATCTATGATGGTGAGGAAAAAAATTAAATTAGATTGTGATGTGGTTTTCTAATATAAAAACAAGATATAGTTTTGATTCATAGTTGATTGAGGAAGAGGTGGACAAATACTATAAATTAAAAATACTAAAATCATATTATATGGGATATACTGCTGTTATTATATTGGATTATTTTGGAAATAATTTAATTCAGTAAATTTTGAAGTGAAATGAAATATTTCAACTAAGATGATATCCTATTATATGAAAGAGGTCTTTAGATGTCCTATTAATGAAAAAATCATTAGTATGTTTATAATAATAAAAAAAATTATTGCTTGTAATGATTTTTGGGATATATGTTTTCTGGGATTTGTTAATATAAATTGTTCAATAGTTGTCAATAAATTAGTTGAGTGGGTGCCCTTTATAAGTGTGGTGGGGGGCACACATGTATTTTTTAAAATTAATATAATATTTTTATTTAACTTTAATGGTAATGTTGCTCCAAAATGACTCATATTATAAATTTTCGAGGTCATGGATGAAATTAAAACTACCTGTGAGTTTTAATTATGTGTTTTATTATTTATTTAATCTATATCCCATTATTTATAAACCTTTTACCCATTTTATTCAAAACCAAGGTGAAATTATTTTCCATGTTATCCTTTCATTATAAAAAATTAACTAATAACTAATATTAATTTTTATGATTCCAAAAAGGGAAACAAATTTTCATGATTTTGTTTTCATATTTATCATCAATTAATTATAAATAAGTAAAAATCACAACACAAACAAATATTTTAAAATAATTAATCTGTAGATATTTATATAATTGAATAATATAAAAAAAAATATGTTCATAAATTGAGTATTTATAAATGTTTGTTTTTTAGCATGGAAATTTACGTATTCAAAAATGATTTATAATGAGGATTTATATTTATTTTTTTAAATTATTTATAATTAAATAATAATTTTGTTAATTTAATATAATAATAAAATCATAATAGAACATCCACTTAAAAAATTTAGAGTTTTTATAATAATGTATATTTTTCCACATTTCCTTAAAAATAAATTTATTAAAATAATCTTAAAAATGAAACCCTAATATAATATGGATATTGTGATATCAAATATTTTATTAATTTTCTAATTGAATATATTTAGTATAGATATATATTAATTATAATTATTTTTCAAAAACAGAATAAAAACATTTTCAAGAAAACATATTTTTGAAATAAATAATGACATCACTTTACATTGATTAATTATTTATTATGTATTAAAAAATATTTTTTAATTACTTAAATACTTTTTAATTATTTTTTATTTTGTGACAATAATCATTTATATACTATAATTTAAACTCCTGGTTATAATATATAATGGTTTTTTAATCTTGGTGACGCATGTCAAAAAAGATTCTGAACAAATTATTATTTTAATCTTAATTTAAGTGTGTATAATTCTATCATATTAAAAAAATTATGTCGAAATAATTTTAATAATAATATGTTTAAAATTTAAAAAACATTTTTACCAAAAAACCAAAATTTATGAAGTGTTAGTAAAATATTTATTTGTAAGAAAAATAAATAAAAATATAAAGGTCATATTGAATTAAAAATAGGTTTATTTACATATACGAGAACTTTATTTGGAAGTGAGTATTTAAACAGAATAATGAAGAAAATTTTAATGGATAATAGATAGTGATATAGAGTAAGTTCATTATATTGTTAATGATCACAAACCCTCAAATCAGCAAGGGTTCAAAATGAAGATCAATTCTTCGAAAATAACAACGAAGTTGAAAAAAACAATTTAAAGGTAATTTTTCAAATATTTGAGGAATTATACCACCATGGAATATGTGAAAATATATTTTTATAAAATATATAAATCCATAAATGTCTGTTCATTCTCTATTTTTCTGTTTCCATTGGTTTTTATCTCTTCTACTCATATATTCTAATCCTATGTGAACTATATGAATTTCTCATTCTTGATGATCTAAAAAAACATCTTATATATTTTATGACCCAAAAAAAGATGATGGTTTATTCCTCATTTCAATATTCAGTCTTAAAAACTAAATATGGTTGGTACACTTTAAAATAGATTATATAAATTAAACATATTTTGAAATTTTAATCTCAATGATATCAATAATAACCTCTAATGATATACTAAATTATTTATAAAAATAGTTAAATTATAAAACAACTCAATGATCTCTTAACTAGTATTAAAAACTAAAAGTAAAGGAAAATATGAAAAAACATCAAAAATAATTATAACATTAACCATCAAACAACATTAAGTAAATTTAAATGTCTCGTACTAATAACATTAATGGATTTATAATATATTCACATACACCATGCTATTAACCTGAATCACTATGAATTTGTAGTAAAAATATATATTCTTCAAAAATATATCTTAATAATTTTTATATAATTAATTCATATACTATCGAATATACAAAAAAATAAAAAAACCTAAAAAAATAAATAAATGACCATATCTATAAAACACTAATCAATTTCAATGTCAACAATTCTATCAAGATTACATTATCAATATAGATAAACTCTATCTGAAAAAAATATTTTTTCCCTCAACCTCATGAATATCAAAAGTGTAAAATATCATACAATATTGTATTTTCCAAAAATATCTCATTTTCAAGTAATCACATTTCTAGTTTATCAGTACCATTTTATGTATTAATGAAAAACGAAAAATAAAAAATACTATGGAGTAATCCTTATATTTTTTCATGATTCATATAAAAAATATATATTATTAAACAATTTTAAATAATAAATTTTCATTCCTAATTCATAAAAAAATTAATAATTATGCTTCAATTATTGGAAGTGAATATTCCCTTTTTATTCCATGATGTTATCCATTTTATTTTTTATATTTCTTATGTAATTACCAATTTCCCCCCATATAATATATTTAAATATAAATTAAACCTTATAATATACATTATATCTCTCCATTTAAATCAATATGTTTCATCAATAATTATTTCACCTATATCCTTCTATTCTATACATAAATTAACATCTTGTTTCTTTGATACATTTCCTTAGATTCTTCAACCTCAATTTTGACATATATTAAGATGAATCTTCCTTCTTCCATGGTCATCAAAAAACTATATTTTTCTCATATTGGGTTTCATTTTAAACTCACTTATTTTCATATTCTTAATCATATATTGAGACATATTTTTAGTCATAGTCAATGTAATTCCCATTACATACCCCATAACATTCAGTTTCAGAGGAAGAATATCAATGCACTATTTGGAATATTTAGTGTTATCATGGTTCCCTAATTTTTAATCCAATTACTGAAAAATACATAATATGAGTAAACAAAATCATAGTGGGAAATAAAATAATCATAAATATTATTTATTGGATGTATAAATGTTTAAACCATCATTTAAACCTATTAAAACATCTGTTTTTCATGTCCTTCCATTTCCATTGTCTATTTAAATCCATAAACATGGTTTATAAAGAAAAATTACAATATCCCAAACATATGAACTATGTATGATATCCTATATCTCAATAAACATTATTTTACATTTATTACATAATTATACACTTAATTAAACTATAAAATATCATGAGTACAATTGTTTTAGGAAAATTAGGTACATATGAAATTAACATGGAACATGGGTACACTATTATTATATAGAAACTATTAAATATGCTCTTATATTCCATGAATCTTTTAAAACTATGTGACATAACCTGGAGATGTATAAAAATTCCATGTGGATGGTTGATGATAATGGTTTTATTTGTTTTCAATATATAAGAAGGAATCAAAAGTCAATGTCTGATGAAGTCCTCTTTGAGTTGTAATTAATTTTATAAATAATAATAGGTAAATAGTTTAAGAAATATTAAAGAAGGATGGTGATTATTCTTGGACAATTGTTATGGAATATTTTGATCTCATTCACCGTGAATGTTTTCCATGATTGATGTGATGAGGTTTAAAGAATTGTTATCAACTCAATGTTTTCATTTTCTAAGAAAACTATACATGATTTGTGATGGTTCCTGGTGAAATTTTATGGACTTATTGGTTTTATTTTTGTAAGACACTACTCCATGATTAGAGATGATGTTAGGAGAAATTTAATAGACTCGTTGGTTATAATTTGGTAAGACAACTCAATATAATTGTTGATTATGCTTTGATAATTTTAATGTAATAATTGGTTTTCATTTGTTAAGATAATTCTACATGATTGTTCATGATTTTTAGAGAGTTTTAAAAATTCAAATAATATAATTGGTTGTCACTTAGTGATAATTTTACATATAACATTTATGAGTATTGAAGTGATCTTAAATTCCAAATATATATGTCATTGGTGAAACAATTTTTACAACAAGATGTTAAATATTTTTCAATTCATGAAAAATAATTTATTTAATATGATTTAGTTGAAGGCCATGAAAAAATATAAAAACATATATTTTTTTCATGATGAATGTTTTTTGAAGAAATGATGTTTATGAAGGCCAGGAAACTATTTTTTTGGGATGATGAAATTTTTGTAATGGATGTATTTCCATATATGAAAGGACTGGATTGAGGAATTTATTTTGAATAGTAATTAGGATTCCATATTATAATTATATTATTTATATATATATATGAATAATAATCATATAATGAACAAGGATGACCATAAATATCCACATTGGATATCCCACAATAACTAATATGTTGGAAAGGGTCAAACCTTGTAGGAAAGCCTACACAAGGAGTTATAAAGTGCAAGCACACAACCTTAAACATTACAAAATCATGAGTTTTGTTAAATAACATACATTCATTGACATTCGGGATCATCAATGGTTTATATTAATAGAGAATAAATCCATAACTACTATATTACATCTTAAATGTTACAATGTAGACACTTCTGCTCTATCCAACAATGTCATAATAATAAAACATTATAAATCAAAAAAGAATTATTTACGAGATAAAAATATCTATGAATTCCTTCTTTCTGTTACCCATCCTTTTACCTTGGTAAAGAAATTTCTATAAAATTGGATGATCATTAAAACTCACTATGGGATAAAAAATAAGGTAAAAACATTAGTCCATAAATAATTACAAATCGATGAAATAATAATTTTTACTCATGAAATATAAGTTATTTAACAGAAATCATGAAATCATAAGATCTTTTAATAACCCAATGAAATTTTAAATCATAATGGTAACTTGTGGAATCCATAACATACATACATTGAATCTTTCATAGCTACATAGGGAGTAACCTTCATCATTTTTTTGAAATACACATCACATTATATTATCTAAATAACATAGTTAAAACATTAAAATTTACCTATGTCATGTTTCCCAATGCATTAGAAATCTATCACGGGCTCAACTACCCTCGATTTATCATGGAACCGCCCATATGCCTAAGCAATTCCCTATAATCATACCATAATCATATCACACGAACATGAATAATGGAAAAAAGAACATTTCCACATTAAAATCATAAGACACCATTTTAAGATATTGATTTAATTAATCCATTATGAAATCCATTTTCAATAACATAACACCTAAAAAACTAATATCGTGTTTACTTTAATTATTAAAAACATTATTTATTGTAGAGGAATCCAAATATCATAAAATGATCATGGTGGTGGAAAGGTTTTCATTGTCACGTATGATAAAAAGGAACATTCCTTTTATCATTTATTAAAATTATTAATAGAAAATCTTTTCTTTTTAAAACCATTTTTATAAAATTAAAATTCAAAGGAGATAATTATAAACCGTATAAAAGAAGGTTTTATATATACCAAAATATACCTCAATGAAAGGATATTGAGATGAAGTCGATTTCATTGAGTTAGACTTGTATTGTTCATTCATTATCATCCAAAAATAAAAAAAAAATAAAAAAATTTGAAATTTATGTATAACATTTTTCATGTTTATTATTCCCATTAGATCCTTTATTTCCATTTAATAATAATTAGTTAATTATTTGAATTCATAAAAGAAATTTTGTTCATAATAGGTTCTTGAGTTGACAATGAACATGGTATGATATCACTAGTCCATGTGGACATATGTCCAGAAGTTATAGAATAATATTTATTATATATTCATCCATTTTACACATAGATCATATTGTTTAATTTAAACCATTAAATATTGTTGTGAAAAATGAACGACGTTATAATAATGGACACGGTTGGTCGTACGTACAGATGAGTAACACTTACATTTTCTATTAATCATTATGGAAATAAGGTAATTCTAATTTTATATAGACATAATTATAATGATACTATTAAAATCATAAAAATCATTCTCATATACATATAGATATATCTTTAAAGTGATATAATGAATAAAAATTGGTGACATCGCATTATAGAGATAATAGTTCACAAGTATTCATGAATGGAGTTATAATTTCTATTAACAGGGAAGTAAAAAATTTGATTTATATATTAATTTATAATAATGATTTATAAGTCACTAATATCACATATGTAGATTAATTATATTATTTTAAAAAATCTTAATATACAGTAATTTAAAATGAACTAAATCGGTTCATGCAGGTGATAATTCATAATTACGAATGAACAATTAATTACATTACAATATGATAGAAATAGAAATGGATTTAAGGGATGATATTAACATAATAACATCTCATTATATTTATTATATAGTAGTTATTATATCATCGTGGTTTGATGATATTTGAGAATGTGGAAGAATAAACAACATAGAAACTCATAACCAAAACGATACATCTTCTTCATTTGATTTCTATTGAAGAACACCTAAAAACTCTATAAAGGGTGTTATGCCAAAAATAAGGCATAAATAATGTGTGGAGGGATTATAGGAAGAGTCTTGTATATATATTGGATGAACTAAAATTCTTTGGATTTTTAATTAATTTAGAGGAATCGGTGCCTTTTTATAAGAGTGGGTAGGGGCACCCTTGGAATGTATTAAAATATTTAATTAATATAAATTATTTATTTAATAAAATTAGACCCAACATGAGATTTGGAGAAGGTAATATGATTATATTTCAATATCAACTCCCCCAATAGTTTTTATACTTTTAATGAGTTTATTTTAATCCTTATCTTTTTGGTTTACCCTTAATTATTTTCTTTTAATTTTATAAGTGGTAACCATATATTAATTATTAAGAAGCTATTAATTATACATATATGTTATCAATTTCCAATTATTGGGTCATTCATTAACATTTAGACTAAATAATAATCACTTTTGGATTTTTTTGTATTTTAAATAATTTAATAAATTGTTATTTTTATAACACATCAATTATGTAAATTTTTACACTATTTAATTACTAAATATAAATAAAATTCTTACAGTGAGATGACATAGAACCAACTATTTAATATACTAATAACATATCTGATGATTCTTTAAAATTCATGGATGATATAAATTATCCCAAATGAAATTAATTTTAATATTTATATTTTCATTTAATTAAATCCTTTATTAATGAAGCAATCATTCCATCATCATTGTGTCATAATTAAATTTGTTTATATAATCTCTAAAATTTATAAATAATATAACATGATATTGAAATTATATTTATCTTTCTAATTACTATTTATAGTCAATTATATCACTTATATAACTCTACCATATAATTTTGTTCGTAAAATGATACATGTATTTGTTATATTTCCCCTTACGTTAAATTATTTATTATAACATGTCATTTTCACACCCATGTGGCTCCCAAATGCCTAAATTGCTGCCTAAAGATTTTTTTATCTTCCATGACTCATCTAATAATATTAGTACACTTGTTATATAAGTTTTATATTACTATAGTATTAGTTTTACCCTTATTTACCAATTAAACACTTTAATTTTAGTAAATTAAAAAAATTAATGAAGTTACTATTCATAATATCCAATAAAACATAACAATTTACATAATTTTTACCTTTTGATTAATAATATATAATCCATTTTTCAAAATTAAAAATTTATAAGTTTCCCTGATTAATATAAACTTATTTCCAGTTTTCAAAACCAAAAAGTGGGTTTTTATGGAATAAAAACTATAAAAAGATTGACATGGGTGTATGTCTGATTTGAATGTTAAATTAATAACAATGACAGTAATTAGATTAAAGGAAAAAACTAAAAAACAAAATTAAAAACAATGAAAATATAATCTAACTACATGAATAAATTAGATGAAAATACATTTTTTACTTAAAATGTGATATTTTCACTATACATTAAAAAATAATCATTATTAGAAAATTGCCAAAAATTTATCGAAAGTAATTTTTGATGACCCATATCATTAGAAAATGTTTTTTTTTAAAAAATATATTAAATTAAAACAACATAGATTTAAAAATTGTTTTCCAGTAAAAGGTAGTAAAACAAACTTCTATAAATAATAAAATATTTTATGCTCAAAATTAGATTCATTATCTTTTTAAGACTATAAAATTTATTGGATAAATGTTAAAAAATATATAATTTTTTTTAAATAATTATATATTCAATTATTTTAATTCCCACCAATTCAATAACTAGTAATTAACTACCAATTTAAATATTAATACTATTATTTTATTATTTTATAGTATAACTCAGTGTTGTGTGCAATGTAATATTTCAGAGAAACCCATTGTTATGTATCGGGTACTCTATCATACAAAGTGTCCCATTTAAAATAAAATTAATATTAAATTCAAAAATATTAATAGAAATGAAAATTTTTTATTCTATAAATACCTTTGATGTTACATCATCCCCCCTTTTGGAAATTATGTCCTTCCTTTTTTTACATTGGCTCGCTATCTTCATTTAAATTACCACATCAGAGAAAAGGGTTAATAAATTATCTCTTTAAAATAACGAAATAGACATACAATGGTCAACCGAGATTACAAATAGTAGAATTCCATGTTAAAAAACATGGATATAGAATAGAAAGTAAACATCCTGTTCTAAAAGAGAGTGATAGAAAACATGATCATGTGAAATATAACAATTTCCTCTATACATCCATCTTTTTCATCAAATGATGAGAAATGAAGATGAATTTTTTTTCAATCCTGAAGCACAGTAATAATCTTATAAAAATCGGTGCCACTCACATAAAATTTTATCCATCTATTTCTCATAATTTTAAAAATTGAAAAAAACAAAAATGTTAAGTAAATGATCAGATAATCCCTTAAAAAATAATATTCCTTTATAAGGAGAATGACTACTTTTAATCTGAAAATTTCATTTTTTATACCCAAGTTTTGTATTGAACATTAAACAATGAAATTTCATTATAATTCATCATAATAATGAAAACAATGATTGAATCCCAAAATTCATAATGATTTTATCACATTTTTGTCCATGATAAATCATAACATTTATCTCCAAATAACATTAACATCTATTAAAGTCTTATACATAAAATAAATTTACCTAATGAAATATTCCTCATTATAGATTAATCATTTCCACAAATAACGAAAATCCCCATTTGTTCATAATAAAAACATAGATTCATCTAAAAAAATTTGACCATTACTCCTCAAATTAAATCCCATAGTATTCCATATTCTATGGTCATATAGTGTTCCTAATAGAGTGAACGTCTTCCCAAATAACATTTATCACATTCCCACAAAATCATTTTATGATACTAATAACATCCATTTTATAAAACATAAGTTCAAAATTTCAACTAATTATTAATCTATAATGTCATTTAAAATAATATAATTATTTTTACTAATTATGTGACATTACTTAGGCCAATTGTAGGCAATGTTCCATTTTCTCCCTTTAGTTGTGGGATTGATACACATGTCCTTGTCAGACGTGACTGGTTGTCACTCATCCTACGGGATGGATTTTTTTAAAACAATATAATTCTTATAACATTCCGAATAGGAGATAAAATCATCAAAATAACCTTAACATGTTTTAATATGATGTTTATCTCATACCTTTCATTTTGCATCCCAAAATTTAATAACTCATAATTGCCTCAAATTCAAGGATCATATAAACCCTAAAGGTTATTTATAACTATTTTAATAATAGGAAATATAATTCATCCTAAATTATAAATTTTATTTAACAAACATTAGGGTTAAAAATTGTTGAAGTCTTCAAATGTAATCCCATCATTAATACATTTAAACATATCATCATCCATAGATCCAACATTTCTCATCAATTTCCAGATTATAGACATCTTAATCATCAAAAATTCTTCATAATCCTTATCTATATTATTCATTAATAATTTTTTCCTACAAACAAAATCATGTATAATTTCTTAATATTAAATAATGTCCAAAAAAGAGATAAAAAATAATCCTTACCTTTGATATGTAATTTTTCATTTCCTCATCTTCAATTGGAATGCTATTAGGTATTGGTAAAAAAATATTTATTATCTTGCTGATCCCATTTCCAATCCTTATTCATTTAAAATATATTTTCATAATGACCAAAATCCCAACACATAAAACATTAAATTAATAACTCAGAATGAAATAATTTCCCTTTCATTGAGTCCACCGAACGCTTCCTTTTTCATTGACATGATATTTCTTTATGACCATCACCTCCACATCTATAATGGATTCCCATCCATTGGAAACATTTTCCTAGGTGTTTCCTTCCTCCACCTTGAAAAACAGGTTGTTGAATATACTAACTTATTAGATAATTACCTTAATATCCATAGGGATGCGTTTCAGGTATATATATTTCCTTATAAAAATTCACCACGGTTCAAGTGGTCAATCATGACTCGGAATAGCTGGTTTATTATGAATAAAAGAGTTATCATTGAATATATCATTTAATATGTTTCTATATTAATAAAACCATAATATTTTCCTTCACATATATATTTACTTTGGTGCCTAATAGATACTTCCATTTAATAAATTGAAAAAGGGTTAGTTTGAGTTTATTAATAAAATAATCATATAATATCATATAAGAAGGATAACCACTAAGACATATTTATTCATGATATCTCAAACTCATTCAATTTATCTAAAACAATAATGACTCTATCTAATATAATAACCATTGTGATTATATAAAACATGTCACATATAAATAAATAACACCCTAACCTCTAAAGTTATCTACACCAAAAACTTATACCAACTGTAAGGCCCCAGCCTGAAACATTACATAATCTATTGTTTTGATCAATAATACACATTTTTTAACATCTAGGATCTTTTAATTTTTAGTGTTTTAGATAATTAGGTTCATGAATATTACATTACATCTCAAATATTACAACGTACACACTTCTACTGTATCTATATTTTTTAACAACAATAAAACTCATTAAATAAAACAAGATTTATTTTATAGATAAAAAACATCTTGAAATATTCCATTCTCTTAACCATACATGTAACATGTGAATAATATTTTAAAAACATGTGATGGGCGTAAAAAACTCATAAGGGGATGTTAAATAAGTGAAGAAAACATTTTTCCATGAATACATACCAATTAATGAAATCATACATTTTACTCATAATGCATAATCTATTTAACAAAACTCATGAAACTATAATATTTAATAATAAATTATATTAATATTAAATCCTAACCTAAAATTATGGCATCCATAACATACTTACATTGTTTCTTTCAGATCTATATAGGGAGAATTTTTTAGGGTTATGTTCTGGATACCCATCATAGTATATATTCCGTAAATCTACTAAGATAAAACCAAATGATTACCTCCATCATGTTACCCAATGCATCAGAGAGATTGCCCAGGTTCACCCACCTTCAATTTTTCATGGAACCACCCGTATAAATTATCAATTACCATAATCCATAACATATTCATATCACATGAACATGAATAATGAAAAAATAACATTTTTACAATGTAATCATACGGAATAATTTCAAAATATTGATATAAGAAATCCATTATCAAAACCAGTTTCAATTAAAAAATACCTAAAAAAGTAATATGGTATTTACATTTCTTTTTTAAAACATTACATCTTGTAAAATAATCCAAATATCATATAATGATCATTACGGTAGAAACGTTGTTGTCACTGCTTACATTAAAAAGAAACAACCATTTTGTTGTTTGGTAAAATGATTCATAGAAAAAGTATCCAATTTAAAACCATTAAATTAAATTAAATTTCAATGGGGATAATTATACACTATATAAAATAATGTTTTATATAAATCATAAAATTCCTAAATTAATGGAGATTGAGACGGAGTCCCTTACCTTGAGTTTGACATGTCTTGAATGTTATTTGTCATATTGAAGACTAAAAATAATTTATTTACTTCTTTATTCAGATCATTTTACATTTTTTATTCCCATTACATTACTTATGACCATGTTATAATATTTAGGTAATTATTTTTGTTCATGTTGGTCGTTTTGTTGATAATCAGTTCTTGATTCCAAAATGAACACGTTATGATGTCACTAGTATTCATTGCATATTAATCACATTTACACATAACTAATATTATTTAATTTATTACATTAAATTCAGCTCTTAAGAATGAACAATGTTATTATCATGGAGAGGCTAGGTCGTACGTATGTATGAATAAAATATCCATTTTCATTAAAAAATTATGAAAATAAGGAAATTATTATTTTATATTTCCACAATGGTCATGATATTATTAAAAAAATAAAACACATTAACATAGAAATATATATATATATATATATCATAAAAGTGTTATAATGAATTAAAATGAGTCATACTGCTTCATGCAGGTGATAGTTCACACGTCGCCACGAACGACATTATCATTTTTATGCCAATGGTAGTATGAATTTAATTGATATCTTATAATCTTATAATGATTAATTTGTAATGAATATCACATATTGTGAATAATTTTATTAATAAAATTAATCTTAATAGACGGTAATTGAAAATGAACTAAATTGGTTCTTGGAGGTTATAATTTCCACGTACGCACAAATGATTAATTTAATTCACATTTGATGGAAATAAGGATGGATTTAGGGGATGATATTAACATAATAACATAACATTTTATTTATGATACTGTTTTTATTGTCTAGTCATTATTGGATGAGATTTTAGTAAGTGGAGGAAGAAACAAAATTGAAACACCTAATGAAAATTATACCTCATCTTCGGTTCATCACCTTTGAAGAACACCTTAAAACCCATATGAATGGTTTTGTGTTTAAAATAAGGCTTCAAGAATATGGTTAGGGATTATATGAAGATGCTTGGATATAACTGTGATGAACTAAAAGGATTTTTATGTTTACATAGTAGAGATTAATGGGTGCCTTTTTATAAGAGAGGGGAGGGGCACCATTAGAATGTATTAAAATATTAAATTAATATAAATTATTTTTTACAACTCATGTGGATCCAAAATGAGATATATCAAATAAAATATGAGGATAGATATAAATACTCTCATTATATAGTTTTTAAACATGATTTGGTTTTATTTTAAACCTCATATTTTTATTTTACCTTTTTCCTCTTTTAATTTTAAAATTGGTAAACACATTTTAATTATTAAAAATCTTCTAATTTTACTAATATAGAGTAAATTACGCATAATTGGAAAATTAATGAACTTATAGTCCAAATACGTATCACATTGTGATTTTAAAATATTATTAAATTTTTTGAATAATTTAATAAATAATTAGTTTTTAAAACATCATTTTTGTCAATTTTTACACTTTTCAATTTATTGAGTTCAAATAATATTTAAACAGATATATAACTTCAACACAAAAAAATGTAATAGTCTAATAACATTCAATATTCATCTAAAAATACTCATATGACATAAATTATGATATATATTATTTATTTTAGCATTTATAATATAATTTATTTGAATCTTTTATTAATAAAACAAGCTATGCATCATCATTATGTAATAATTAAATTTATTTATTTAAAATCTAAAAATAATAAATAAAATACCATTATGTCGGAAATATTTTCATATTTATAATTAAAATTTATAGCAAAAAATTTCACATTTATAACCCAGTCTTACAATTGATTTAGTAAATATATATATGTTTTTGTTAAATTTCCCTTTAAATTAATTGTTAAAACATGTTATTTTCACCCGCATGTGGCTCCCAAATGCCAAACATTCGTCCTAAGAATTTTTTTGGTCACCCATGAATTATCCAATCATATTATGACATGTGTTAGGGTAGTTTTATATTATTATGATATTATTTTCACCCATATTTACCAAATTAATCTTTTAATAGTGGTAAATAAAAAAAATTACTAATGATACTATAAATAATATAAAAAAATAAAAGGTACCTATTTACACAATTTGGAACATGGGATTCCATATATGAAATACAATTTTCTAAATTCAAAACAAATAAATTTCATTAATTATTTTAAAATTAATTCCCAATGTCAAAACCAGAAAGAAAGGTATTTAGTAATTAAAACTCTCAAAATATTGACATTTGTTTATTTATAATTTAAATGTGATATTTCATAAAATTACCTAGATTGGATTAAATGATAAAAAAAAAAATATAATTATACTTCAATACTAATAAATAAGATAATATATCTATATAAATAATTTAGATTGAATGGTAATTTTAACGTAAAATGTTGTATTTTCCTAGTTTATTGAAAAATGTACATTATTAGAAAATAACCAAAACATTATCCAAATTAAATTTTGATTTACGTCATCTATATAATAAAAATATTATTTGAAATATAAAATATAAATTTCACAAAAACTATATTTAAAATGGATTCTCTATCAAAAGGTGGAAAAACTACCTTTAAATCATATTAGAGTATATCATGCTCAAAATTGGTTTCATTGACATTTTAAGCCTTGAAAATTTATTGGATAAATGTATAAATATTTATTTTTTAAAAATCATATTCTAGTTATTTTTTTCCATTCCCCCTAATAAAATATATAGGCATTAACTACCATTTATAATAATGATATTATGGTTGTATTATTTTTCAATATAGGTGAAGGTTGTTAGCAATGTAATATTTCCAGGAAACCCGTTATTGTGTACTGGGTACGCTATCATACATATTGATGACTATAAAATAAAACAAACATTATATTAAAAAATATTAGTAGATATGAAAATTGATTATTCAATAAACAACTAATATATTAAAGAAAAGTAGAAGAAGAAGGTATGTTTATAAGAGTAATAA
Organism: Viscum album; assembly: GCA_963277665.1. Taxonomy (NCBI): domain Eukaryota; kingdom Viridiplantae; phylum Streptophyta; class Magnoliopsida; order Santalales; family Viscaceae; genus Viscum; species Viscum album. The sequence continues at coordinate 958,091,567 of OY728126.1, forward strand.
AAAACACACTAAAATGAGATGGTTGGATGATTTATTGGACCAGTCGGGTTCTAGTGGGACATTTTAAATTAGGCACATCCCATGAACCATGGTTTCATTGGGTTATGGGTGATGATCCCTTGTAGGCTCCTATAACTGTAAGTGGTCAAATATTTCGTAATAAACTACATCCCAAAAAAATGGATGTTCAATGTTGGACCCCAATAATGGAACACTATTACTCTATATGTAATGATCTAAATATAAAAAGTAGCATTAAATCTATACAATATCATCCATCTGGTAATAGGATCACCATATTCTTCAACCCTCGATGATCAAAGGGATCTATTGATCGTAGATCATAAAAAACATTTATTGATCGAGAAAACTATGATCTTCCATATTAGATATCACCAATATGTACTCCAAAATTATAAGTGAGTCTACAAAACTCATCAAAAAATGTCTTCTTATACTACTACACATTAATAGATAACCCAAAGCTATGATGATTGATGGAAAACTAAAGTAACTAAATTATAAAAATTCTGAGATTATTACACACGTATGATTTAAATAGTAATAAATGAATCGTTTCATTTGATGAATGATCAAATGATAATAAATAATAAATAATCCCTAGTCATCATGAATTTATTATCCATGTTATTAAAGGAGAATAAACAAGGAAATCGATTCTCTCTGATGAAATTGATAATGATAGTTCATTTGATGAGAAGTCATAGATAGTGAAATAGGGAAGGTTCTACATAATTAATGAAGAAATGATCCTTCAATTCTTGAAATAAGTTTAATTATTTATCTTTGTGATGTTATTTAAAGCCCTATCGTCTTTGTGTATTTAAATGTGTCTTATTAATGCATGAATTCTTATTGTGAGTGATCACTTACCATTTTGAGAATAAAGAGTTACTCAATACTATGGGTATTTTATTTTACATTCATGAATTCATATGATATATACATATATGAAAAGAAATAAAAACACCCAAATCCTTTTAGTGTTTAATGTTGAATGCTACATTTCATGAATGATGTCTTGCCACATGAAGAAGAAGTAAATATACAAAACATAAAGGTATTTCAAATGAGAAAAAAAATAATTCCCAAATCATTCTAGTAATAATATTTTAATGAGGAAATAATGTGTTTAATTTAATATAGATTTAAATGTGGATTTAAATAAATGATAGTAATTAATCGAATAATTTTAATCCTCAAGGACCAATCTTTTTAGAATAAATATGTGTATGAAAGTTATAATGAATTTTATACCGCTGAAATATGTTTTGGGGGTCCCAAGAAAATATATTTTTTTCAAATAAATAAAAAAATTAATATTACTAATTCATCAATAAATTGATGACATGAAAAAGGTAATCTAAGAAAAGTCTCAACATCCGTGTTAATAATTTTATTTATTGAGTTTATAAGGAATCAGAATCCGAATAACTTATTTAACAGAAATATCTCTTAAAAACATGAGGTTCTAGTATAAATAATTCAATTGAAGAACTTATGGTAATATTATAAATAAATAAATTCACTCAGGAATATTTATTATTTCCTATATAAAATTCATTTTGACATTATTTTATTTTATATTCATTAAAATTTAAAATGTTAATTTAATATACGAATCAAACATAAGATAATCAAGGAATGAAGTAGTTTTTATTAATAAACCATGTAAAAACCTATTTAAGATGTTGTTAAATTTTTTATGTACATTTCATGTGTATGTAATTGTTAATATTTCACAATAGTTCCCTTGCCTTAAATTATGGATGAGGATTATGGGTAAGTGGGTAAAATTGAAACAAAAGTAAAATTCAGTTATATTTTGTAATAATGAATAACCTTCTCTCCCAGTCTCCCAAACAATCTATCTGGATCTAGAAGTTATATCGTAGTGACATACATCTTCAAAAAATGATCAAAATTTCTATCCCAAATTGTCTTCACATGGATTATATTAAGTGAATATTTAATTTTGATTCTGATGTACCTAAAGTGGAAACATTGTCTACACTCCAATTAAAGAAAATAAGAAATTCACTTCTTTGATGAGAAAAAATGGAATAAGAAGGAAGAAATTTTATTAATTAAATAAATTAAATAATGAAAATAATGATCAACGATCTATTTGTAAAATTACATGAAAATGATCTGTATGAAGAATATTTATCATGATTTGGAGAGTATAATAAAGTTGAATCTATCAAAATAGCTGAAAACAAATTCTCTAAAATTACAATATATATAATTAATGTTATTGAATAAGGGATTTCATATATTCTTTTTCCTTTCAAGGATATTTTTTAAGAATTGTTATAGGATTAAGATAAAATTAATAAAGAGAAGGATTCACATTATACAAATTTAAAAATTTAAATTCTCTCATTGACCTCATTCAAGAAATGTATGAATAAATTAATATTTAAATTGTTAATATATAATTTATTAAATAATAATTGCAATGGATTTTTTATGGGACCATAGTATGTCAATATCCATTTAGTGAAGTAATTCATCAACACAACACAATGTTCGGTTTTTTAATGAATGCAATAAATTCATGGTTTTAATAAAAAACATGATTGGTCCTAGATATTGACATTTTAGTGGAATAAACTACCAAGTTTCATGATGTGTATATTCAGAATAACATTTTTCTATAATAATCATATAAATGTATATTAATTTACAATGATGATCATTTTGATTCCCAAACCAAAATAATATATGACATTTAAAACAATATAAAAAGAGATAGTTGATAAGAAGAGTATCAAATTAATAAAATGAAAATTTAATGGTAATGTGGGTTGATATTAGTTGAAATATAATTTTTTCCTTCAGTATAAAATGTTCTTTAGAATAATAAAAATTTATATTATTGAAGGTGGAACATTCCAAAACAATCAAAGTTACTGAAAAGAATAATTTTTCAACGCAAACATATAAATAGATCACGCCTCTGATAAATAACGATGTTATTCAAAAATTTAAAAATATTCATGTCTTCAAATAGACATGTATTTATGGTAATAATACCTCACGGTCATCTATAATTCCATCTTCTACAATCTCAAAGACAAAGGTAACCTTGAAACATGATATTTTTTTTCAACTAATGTAGTCCTATCTGGTAGTGTGGGTTCAATGTAAAAAAATTTAAATGATTTGATATGATAAAATTGATAATTCATCCACCAAAACCCCAAGGGTGAATAATGTAATGGTTAGTAAAACTAACTCCCACTATAATTCTCTTTAGATGGAATGATATATCTAGAAATAACAAGTCATTAAATATTGATATATTGGCCCTACGAGAAATGAAAAATATGTGTTGTCTATTATTGGGATTATTGGAGCTTTGGTAATCTATATTATTAATGATAGATCAACATTCGAATTTAAGAATTCCATAGATGGCCTATATTAAGGGTTTTGAGGAGAAAAAACAAAAAAACTACAAAATATAGGTAGATTCTATACAAGATAATGAATCTATAAATTCAAAAAATATCCAGGCCTTGAAGAATTATGTGACTACTCTAAATTGATTAGTATTATAGAAGAATATTTATGGTTCGCACCATCCCGGTAATACTTCTATGACATCAAACACTAAAAAAATTCATAATAAAATAAAAAAAACTAAAAAAATCCTTGGGGAATAAATAATAGAAATTATTCAAAGATTCCGTAAAGAAATATACAAACAACAAAAATAAAAAGTTTTATTCCAAAAATTTCATGTCAACCATAAAAATATGATTTTTTTTTGAAAAAGAGTTCCTAAGACAGACCATAGAAAACAAGCCGTGGAAATGAATAATAGAAAGCTTGAATCAAGAAGATAATCAATCATATAGGGAAATGAAGTGATTTGACTGATTAAAGACATTTTCCATGAAGATTTACAAACGTTATCCTAGAATGTTTAATTAAAAACATTTATGAATCCATCTCAAATATAAAAAATAGACTATATTAAGAAAGAATTACTAATTATTTTTCCCGAATAATATAACACAATTAGAGATATGAAAAATGCTGAAGATGAATCCTTGCCTATGTAAAAGGAAATTTTAAAACAAATTATTTCACAAATATATTAAATCAAATTTCAATGGAGGTTTTCAAAAAATTAAATCTCTATTGACAGACAATAATTTTTAATATGTAGGAATAAAATGGGAATAATTCAAAAAAATTAATGTCTCTTCTACCTACTTAAAAATTGATTCTAAAAATAGTAGAAAAATGATTTGGAGATTCTATTACACTACTAGAAAATGTGAAGTTAAATAATACACACAATATAAAGGTTAATTTAAGAAAATAATCAATGGTATCAATGAAATCTCATAATGTGATTGCAGATGATGTCATAATCATGAAGAGTACCATACACTTTTTATCTAAAAGAAAAGGATTGTATGGGTTGGGAGAAAATTCATAGCTATATTTCTCTTATTATTATTTTCGTAAGTGATCCACATTATTCCCTTACTTATTTTATTGTATTTATGTTCTAACATTGTAGGGAATTGAGAGTGTATTTAATTATATAGATGAGAATTGAATAAAAAAATTTGAAGACAGTATATATGAATGATTATCCAAGATCTGGTAAAAATATAAATTGTTACACATTTTTGTATAATAATTTTGAATATCTATCATTCTATCTGATTAAACTACCCACCCTATTAAAGGAAGGGTGTGTAATCCTTAAGGGGGAGAAAACCTAAACGAGACTCTATCAAGGAATTTTCCATGAATATATAAAAGACCTGGTCATTTAATAAAATTTGAAAATATAGGTAACATAATTACACTTCCTTTCATTGACATTATTGAATCAAATTTACCCATAAATGGGGTGTGAGTGTTGATTAGAATACTCATATAATGGGGGAGTAAAATATTTTGTCCCTTAAATTATCTAATGTGTTTACTGAATAGTGTAGTGGAATATATTTCATGATAAATCTTTTTCATATATCCCCATATTTTAGAAAAAAATTATATTATGATAATGATATCACAAGCATTGTTGTTATTTGATACCATATACAACATTGATTTTATCTGTCTTGTATTCTACACCATGATATCCTACATAGACATAGTGTTGACCAAATGAAGGCTATTATCTATGAAAACCATGTGGTACCATGTTTAATTAAAAGGTGAATTAAATTTAAAACTCAATAAATGGTCTAATAAAACCCATAAATTAATCATTTTTATTTATTTTTAGTGAGGGGGGTAAGGGAAATTGACATTAAAAAATTCGTATTAATAAAAAATATAAAGGGGAGACAGAAACACCTATGAGGATTTTTGACGATAATGGATTTATATATTTTCAATATATAATAAGGAATAAAAATTCATTTCAATATTAATTCCTCCATCGTTATTGAACAATCATGGAATGATAAATACTATAAGAGTTTATGAAATATTCATGAATGTTGGTGATAAATATTGGATAATTGGTTTGGATTCATGATTTCTCTTTCACTAAGAAAATATTCCATGAATGGTGGGATATTTTTTAGATAATTCTTATGAGATCATTGGTTTTTATTTTCTAAGATAATTCTAAATTATTGGTGATGATTCATGTAAAATCTCTATAGACTCATTGGATATCATTTGGTAAGACAATTCTACAAGATTGGTGATTATTCCTAGAGAACTATTATGGACTCATTCATTATCATCTGGTAATACGATTATCTATATTTAGTTATGTTGCGTACTGAATTTTCATGGATTCATTTAATAGAATTGGATGTCACACATGGAAAATTATCACAATAACTTTAATGATTTTTTTAGGTAATCTTAATTTCAAAATACTCATTTCATTGGTGACACATTTTTTACTACAATATAATGAATTCTATTTCCATTCATCATAAAACTAATTGCCTAGAGATTATATAATTTAATTCCTTACAATCATATAATGATATATATTTCATCATGATAAAGTTTTAACAATAAAATATGTTTATGAAGACCATGAAATTATATATCTATCATTATGGAATTTTTGTAATGGTTGTTGTGGACTATATTTTATAATTGGCATGATGAATTTGTTATCAAAAAAGTTATAATAGATAGATTAATTCTAATTATATAAGTCATTATAATATGTAAAATAAGTCCAACCATTTAATACCCCAAGGGGTAACTCTCAACCAATTATAGGGGGACCATAGTTTCAACCACCATGCTAGAACCTATCAATTGGGGATACACAGTGACAAATGTGGTCCCATTTATAAGAACAACATGATACCATTCTAGAATAATTATATGGGCTCATGTATATGGACCATAGGGTGTTATTGGGCCTTCACAGCAGAGTCGTGGTCCATAAAGAGTGGGTGAATTGTTCTATGCGGGTTAATCACATATAGTTAGATAAAACAATGAAAAATAACGTCTATATTAATGAACTATTTCCCAGACCACTTGTATATTTGATGTGGGAGTCCATGTATTGCACATCGTTCCTCCAAATAGAATGATCTGGATATAAGATAAGAAATATAATCAATGAAATATCAGTTATTCGATAAAAGGATCAATGTATTCCCCATCCTCCAGATTCTCATAGGCTTTTGTTTACTCTATATCAAACCAAACATCCATCAATAAAGATTCCAATCATCTTAAACATTAAATATGATCTCTATGATCTTCTAAATTATTGGTGATTCTGAAGAACTCATCTCATAGGATAATCATGTACTTCCTTTCATGAACATTGATCACTGATCTATGATGAACGCACAAGGAAATAGAATTTTTTAACAATATAAATTTCAATACAATTTCATAGGCATGGTCGAAATCTTCATGTATACTACATTGCATTTTGTGTATGAACATCAAATGATGTAGAATGAGAAATACCGAGTCTTTAGGAATTTCTTATCTAGATAATTAAAAGATAAGAAATAGAGAAACTAATCCTCTTAGGGTATAATGATAATGATATGTTGTGTGATGGGAGGTCACATATATTGAAATGGGTAAGATTCCACATAACAAATGATGACTTCATAATTTAGGTATTTAAATAAGAAACACTTTTTATATTCATGAACAACCATAGAGTATGATTTTAATATGATTATAAATTTCTCATAGGCATACAATGGTTTATTTCATGGGTGACCAGATTACCATGGGAGAAGAAGGAATTTATTGAACCAATATGAGTTTTATATGAGATAAACAGACATATAAAAGACATTCATATGTGAACAGAAAGATTAACACCAAAATCCATTTGGTTTTTAATGATGGAAGCAACAGTTCCTCAGTGATGGAAATCCATGTGATAAATAATTAAATACCAAAACCATTTGGCTAACCCAAATGATCATTAAATATATTACTCTGATCTATAAGGTTTTAATTTTTTAATTAGAGATAATTGTGTTTATTTATAAACATATTTAAATTAGGATTTAAATAACGTATTTTAGATCTTGTAATAATTAAGATCCACATGCACCACATTGTCTGGTATAAATAAGTGAACGAATGTTATGAAAAAATATATACCATTTCATTATATTTGAGTGATCTTGATAAAATATTTGTAACAAAAATAAAAATAACCAAAGACGTATAATTCTCCAAGAAGGAGACCACATGAACCCAAGATTTTGAAGGTCAATCGCAAGATTAGTAACACGGAAGCTCTTGATAGAGGTCACCAAAAAGGAATAAAAAACAGTCATATGGAATAAGAATATATCTTCAAGAATATGTTGTTACAATATATACAACTTCATTAAATAATTGCCAGTACTTGTATAAATAATGTTGGTCACTCTAGAGGACTGATCAGTTATGCATAAATAATTTTTCCAATTTCAGTAGTTTGTAATAATTGTTATTTATAAAGATAATAGAATCTATAAATAAATCACATGTTGATCAATAATGTAGTAGGATATAGTATTGATCCTTAAAAAGTTATTTTTGTTCTGTTTTCCATTTAATATATGCATATCATGTGTCTGTAATTGTGGAAATCACACAATTGTTCCATTCCGCTTAAATGTTATATAGGATTGAGGCAAATAATGGCTAATTGAAATGATTTTAAAACATCAAGAATTAGGTTCCAACGATCCACCCCCAAGCATCCCAACATTATCCATCTAGTTTGAAAAATATTTATTTGAATGATGTGAGATATAAATCCCTTTGAGGTGATAAAAAATGCATAAGGTAAACTAGTACATGTAATTCAAATTCATATCTTGTAATCATTAGAGGTCTGAGATTCATAATCATGAAAAATGAATAATGATATAACCATATTACATAAAAAAATATGAATACTGAAACAACATAAAAGATGATATATTAAACTCATGTTAAGGCGTGGAGCCAAGAAATCATAACAGTGTATTCTTAGTATAACCAATCATGAACCTTAAATGTAATCTCATAATAGAATATCATTACCCAATGCATTGGAGGTCTATATAATTCTAGGTTCCCCCAGCACATTCATGTCAAGAACATGAATATGTGTTCCACATAGATCATACAACATAAGGATGTATTTTATAATTATTATACACTAAATTATGGACTTTCAGTTATATATAAATTTAAATACATATTGAATGAATTATATGTAAAACTAGGTTAATTCCTTTGAGTGTAAATGTATATGGGCATTCACTAAAATATATTTTGCATGGAAACCCATAGGATAATTTTGGGTATATAAATGGGGTAAACAAATGTTTCATGTATTATATAATGAGTGGAAAAGGTGTATCTCATTTAATGGGAATCACATGGATTCTAATTGGTATGTGTAAAAACATATCCAAACATGAAAGATGGGAAATAAAAAGGAATGACGTAAATATGATTCACGAATAAATTTAATATGAGATGATCCCATATGTAGAGATGATGCATCTAAATTAATGGGAGGATCTTATTAAGAAGATGGAGCACATTGGGATGACTGTATAGAGGAAAGGGTATAATAACATTGTTCCATAAGATTTTTTTCATTTGAAGAAGAATGGGAGGTGGGGTGGTTTTATATTGGAAAGGATTGGGGAATCATTTATTAATGTGATGGTATTGTTTTTGGAAACTATATAATAAATAAATACAAACCACAAATCATCCAATATTTTTTCTTATGTTTTATACCAATGTCTAGTTAATTAAATTATTGTATTTTTATATGAATATAATTCCATAAAATAATACCCTTAGTTATATAGATGTATGTCATTCTTATAATGAGTTGATTCCAAATCCTTCAAATCTAATATAGGTTTTAAGGTATTCATTATAGATTAATAAATTTAATAAAATATGTTCCATAAAGTTTTATATTAAATGGAAATTACATATTATGTAATGGTAACAGTTTATGAAGAATATTATATCTCTCTTGGGTAATTTAAATGCCATAATACAAAAATTAAATTTATACCATACAAAATTCATACCCAGATATTTTATTGTCACATAAAATTAGGAAAAAAATAATTTTAGATAATTTGGTGTGCTTATTTGAAAAATAATACTTATTGTATTGAAATACTTATCTAAATATGATTATTTTCACATTTAAATAAAAATAGTGATTTTTTTGAAAATAACTATTCTGTTTATAATACTATTTTTTAAAACCATATAAAAATTACATTTGACATCATAATATTACATTAGATTTTATATTTAATAAATACTATTTAATAATAAAATGTTAGTACTATTTCATTTACATAAAAATTTAATGAATTTATCCAATATTTTTTCTTGATGGAATGATTATATTTCATAAAAATATCATTTTTGTTTAATTATATAAAAATATAATTTTTATCAAAGGTTTTATATAATAATTAATAATTAATAATTAAAATGGTAAATAAAATCATTATTTAAAAAATCATAAATTTGGTTCTACATAAATAATACATTATCACACCACAATATTTTCTAAGAAAATGTTGAGTCATGGTGATATTTTATTGAGGTGGTTCACCGATCATGGTTTGGGTCATGATCACAATAACTATAAAATTATACCATAAATGATTCAAATAGTTCTTTATTTGTTGATTATTGGAGAGGGATAGGTCAAGGGAAAATTCAACTAATTTTATCTCCCTTAGAACCTCCAAACAATGGTCTTCATATGGTTGGATCATACTAGTCGAGGTAATCACTTATTTGGTCTCCATAAAATGGCCATTATCAAGACACATAATGTACTATTGTTAATGGTCATTAAATGATGCTTATAATATCAATATTTATAATGATTAAATCCATTATAAACCCTACATGATAAAAATTATAATTTTCTAATTTAGTGTTGAAGTGCATTGTGTTTCATTTGTTGTCAATGAGGCATGAAGTTGTCTTGGAATGAATGGATGTCAGGAAGTCAAGATGTGAATGTCAAAGGATGTGATGGTGATGGTGATGAAGGAGAATGGCCATGGTACTAAGATGCATGTCACTTAGGAGATTCACTAAGTGGTATTGGAAATTGTGGTTGAAACATTCTCCATGTAAATCTGGCGATTGTTGAGCTGATCTTAAAGTTCCAAGAACTTGTATCAACTGGATACAATGTCACAACATGGTTAGAGGACCATGCATTGTATTGACAATGCATGAGGAAGTGAAGGAGAACCATCCACTACTCCTGAGTGGATGAAGTGGATTCAAAGAAGTCCATGTACTAACTCTTAGTGCATGTGAATTGGAAGTGATCCAACTTGATCTCTAATTGGATCAATGAAGCACATTGGAGATTTTATGTTGATTCAAGCGTTCGGTTGATGGAGAACCCTCAAGAATTCACTCCTAAGTAATAAATAAATGTTGAGGATGAATGGAGGAATTCTTAAGAAGAAGAAGCATAGAGATGGGAAGAAGAAGGCTTGAATGGCACTTGGTTTGGCAATTTGTATATGGAGTACTTTGTTTTTATACAAAGGATTCATCCTTCCTTTGCCAAAAAATTGGCCACCAAGGAGGCCAGCCGAGGGTCATCACCCAAGGCACATGTGGGACTCAAGGTCACCACGCCCATGGGGAACCCTCAAGGCCAGGGCAGCATCCTTGAGGCAGGGGCGCACCCAAGACAACCGCATGGGCGCCAGGGGCACGCCCGGAGTGTCACAGGGAGCATAGTGGGCGCCAGTGGCGCGCCCGCAGGAGGCATGAGTGGGCGCAGAGCGCGCCCGCAGAGAGAACCCAGTGCGGGGCGGCACCGGGAGGGGAGAAGTGCAACTGAGGAGTTGCGGGCAGCGGCAGGGTAATAAACCGCAGAAAAACCGCGGAATGTTTCGATGTGGGACGCAGATTTTTCACCCGGGACAGATCTGAGCCGTCCGTCTCATCGCGCGATTGATCTACGCCGCATGATTCATCTGCCACGCGCCGCGATCTGATCCAGTCGTCCGATGAATCTCCATAGCCTGATCCGACGGCCGTGTCTCGTCTTCCACCTCGAGCTCGAGCCGAAGCCACCCGCGAGCCCCGCTGAACCAGGCGCCTTCCCGACGACCTATTTCGAGTTCCCGGCCACCATTTTCGAAGCCAAAGCCTCCATTGTGATCGTCTGTGACTACTGAACATAACCATGCAATAAAATAAGCATGCATGCGATGAAAGGAGGATTTCGAGCGAGGCCGAAGCAACCGGAGGTGCGAGGCCATTCGGTGTTCGTGCCTTTGCATGGATAGGGTTTAACGAAGGCCGTGCATGCGTTATGAGTCGCATGCACGAGGAGGAAAGAAAGAGGAAGAAACCCGCGTGAAAGAAAAAGAAAAACAAGATTTAAGGAAATCTTGAGATCCCGAAATCTTCGGGGATTTGAAGATATCCCACGCGGATGAACCGAGGCTCTGCTTCGCCTATAAAAAGAGAGCCCGAGCTCTCATTAAGCTGCTGATGTGCTGATTATTTTGTTGAAGATCCGGAGTCCCGCGGAGCATCCCTCTGCCTCGCGAAGAAGAAGCCGCCGCGCAAAGTACTTGCGCGGCTGAAGATCTCGGTGCCACCCGAGGCCCGAAAGAGTTCCCTACGCGGCTATCTTGCGCGACAGGAAGATCCTGAGCCGCTTTAATTTGCGCGCTCAAGGATTGGCACCCTCACTGCCCGCATACTTGTGCGGTAGGAGGAAGTGCCCGCGGGTGCAGCACTTGCGCGCCCCGCGGTAGGAAGTCTTGCGCGCCCCTGTGCCACGCACCCTTGCGCGCCTGGTTGCACCAAGTGCACCTACTTGGCAGTGTTGGAGAAGAAAACCCGTGGCCGGTGTGTGTGTGCATAAGTGGAGAAGAACACTTTGTGTGTGTGCAAGGAGTGGAAGGCCACCACATTTGTGTGTGTGCAACACAAGAGGAAGACCTGAGGCCTTTAGTGCCTTGTGTGCAAAGTGAACAAGGAAGGCCGTAGCCCTTATGTGGGTGCACACATTGAAGAACAAATTAAAGAATATTATTTGTGTGTGCTAAGTGAAGAGGAAGAGCACACTTGGCCGTGTGTGCATTTGAAGAGGCCGAGGGTTGTGACCTTGTGTGTGCACCAAGTGAAGACACATTTTGTGTGTACATAATTGAAGAACAACCTACGGGTTAAGGGTGTGCAACAAGAAGAGGGAAGAGGCCAAAGTCAAGTGTGTGCAAAACGTGGAACAAATTGTGTGTGCAAAACAAGTGAAGGCCGAACCTTAGTGTGTACTAAGTGGTGTATACACACTAAGAAGGAGAAGAAGGAGAATACTCACACTAAAGTAGAACACACATTTATGTGTGTAAACAAATTGAATTAATTGTGTGAAGTTCAAAGAAGGTGTGTGCTAAAAGAGATTACACCCTTTGTGGGTCTACTGCACCAAGAAGAGGAAAGGGAAAGTTCATGCATGCACGTGCACACGTGAACAGTGCTAAATCAGTGGTGTGCATCTGAGTTGTCCAAGACCAGAAGATCTTGAGGAATCAGAGTTTCCATGCATTCAGTGCATGAAGTTGAATTGGTGTGAGACTGGACCAGACTGAAGTTAAAGATATTATTTGTCTGAGTATTCAGTAGTTGGAGAGAAGCCGGGTCATCCTTAGAAGAAGGTGATAAAGCCCGAGCAAGACGAGAAGACCTGATCATCACAAGTGATCAGAGGTACCGAGCAAGGCCAGCAGCCTTTATCCCAGGCTGCTGAAGATACTTGAAGAGCTGAACAAGAAGAAGAGCTACTCGTGTGACTCGAGGAGCCAGGAGAAGACCCTGTGGGACTCAGGGAGAAGAAGTCTTCAGTGGGATTCTGGAGCAGGCCAGTGGGACTCTGGTAACACTGTGGGACGCAGTATAAAGACCCTCCTGTGGGACTCAGGAGAGATACAGTGGGACTCTGTATCGACCATTGTAATTTTAACAGGTTATAATGTAGAATCCATGCTGGGAGAGCATGGCAAGGATGTAGGCCTTTGGTGCCGAACCTTGTAAATCCTTGTGTCCTGTGCCTTTTCATTACTGCATCATTCGGGAAAGGTTGAGAGATACAAGGAGAGTGGATCGAGGCTTTAACCAGCCATAGAGGTTTAATTGATAAGAATCAATTAGTAAAAAGTTTTAAGGGATCACTGATTCACCCCCTCCCCCTCTCAGTGATTCACACTGATCTGGGCACTTCAATTGGTATCAAAGGGAGGTTACCTCTAAAAGATCCAAGGGAGTCTTTACGGAGTGCAGATTTGAGGAAATGAAAGAACAGCCTCAAATGGAGATATCTTCCAAGACTCAGAAAAACAGAATGAAGAAACAGGCAAAGAAGATGAAGAAGAAGGCTGGTGCAATCAGAGAAACTCCGTCTATGGAAAGAAATGTGAAAGTCACATCAGATGACAATTCCTTTTATCATTCTTCTGATGAAGCCTGTTCTAGCTGTGATGAAGATGGAAGAAACAATGATCTTCAGAGTGCACTCAAATATCTTCAGAAGACAGTTCCCAAGGAAGTTGCAATGTGTATAGCTACAGGCCTCCTTGATCTTCAAGAAGAAAAATTACAGCTAGAAGATGAAGCCAATTCTCTGGAAGTCCAATTGGCAAAAAGGGTTGGCATAACCAACACTCTCAGAAAGCTGGTGAAGGCTAAAGATGAAACAGTATCACTTTGCAATGAAAGATATGAAGACACTGCTGAAGAATTGCAAAGAAGCCTTTCTGAGAAAGACATCTTTATGATAATGATCAAAGATGTTTTCCATGCACTGGAAAAGAGGCACAAAGTGTCAATGAATGTCAGAGATGCTCAACTAGAAGACAAAGTCAAATTGGTGAAAGAGCTTGACAATTCATTGCAAGAAATGAAGAAGGTGCATGAAGACCAGATGAAGCAGCTGAAAGAAGGTTGGGAAGGAAAGCTAAGAGTTGTTGAGGATGAGAAGAACTCCCTTAAAATGAAGTGCTTAGAACTAGAGGTGATATTGACAAATCTGCAATCACCCAAAGCTGAAACCTCCCAGTCAGCTGGTAGAAGACATGTTGCTACCCAAGTATGCTTTGAGCAGGATGATTCTAAGAGAAAGACATCCTCTAATGAAAGTGCAACATCTTCTAAGAAGAAGGTTCCATCCATCTGGATGAGGAAGGTGAAGAAGCAGAGCTCTCCTGAAACAGCACAACAGGTCAAGAAAAGGACCCTACAATCAGAAGGACTGAAGAGGTCAAGATTCGTGGGACAATGCTGGTGTTGTAACAAGTATGGGCATTGTGCAAAGGATTGTTGGTACAATCCACTGAATGCCAAAGCACAGAGGAAGCCCATGCCAAGGGGGAGCAAGCCAGAAGGAAGGAAGCAACATCCACAGGTCCAGAGACATCTATTTACTGCAAATAGATTTGGATTACTTGACAACATCTGGGATGATTGCAAAAGTGGTCAAAAGAAAGATACATGTCAATCTCCAACTGTATCCAGAGCTCAAAAGATGAAAAGATCACAGAACCTGGCTCAAAAAGATGCCTTGGGAAGCAAGAAAAAAGTGGAAGATGCTCCCAAGAAGAGTTTGAAGAATGAAGAGAAGTCCTTGGAATTGAAATCCAAGAAGGGTGAGTCATCCAGTAGGACCACCAAGAAAACATGCTTCTACTATGGAAAGAAAGGACACATCATGGACCTTTGTAAAGAAGCCATGAAACTAAATAGAAGCAGACTGAACTCCAAAAGACAATCAATCCAGAAGAAGAAGGGATTGATTGAAAATAAGTTGCCTAAGAGAGGTAGCTTAGCAGCATCCAAAGAACCATGTGGAACTTCCAAAACTGAGGCCACACTCCCAAGTGACTCACTAGTCATATGGCCAAATCAGTTGCAACTTGCCAAAGATCTGCAGAGAGCTGAAGATGAAGTTCTGGCAATTGCTAAGGCAAAAAGGAAACAAAAGGTTTCACATGAAGATGTTTTGAAAACCACACCAGCACAATCATCAATGAAGATCAAATGTGCAAGTGTGAAGACTGGTGAAAATGGGACATCTCGGTTGAGAGAATCTTCTCAACCTTGTTGTTCACATTGATGAACCAAAAAGGTTCCATCTTATTCCCTTATACTATTGATATATACATGTGCTGACATTGCAGGGAATTGAAGATGATGATCATTCTCAGCTGGAGGATGGTTTGGACAGAATGGAGTGCACCCCTTGAGGGGGAGCCAATCTGGAGAAGATGGGATTCTGATATTTAATTCCATCTTGAGAAAAGTGAAGGTATTCCAATCATACTTTCATCCCTTGTTTCTTAATTGAGTTTATCTTGTCAATTAAGGGGGAGTATTGATTGAAGACAAATAGATGAAAGGGGGAGCTTTATCTTAGCACTGAACTTTCTAATAAGTTTTGTGAAGTATGTGCAGGATTTAGCAATTCATTGATATATCTGAAAAATTTCAAACCCCTGAAGCATGATCTCACATGTACAGTAAATTTTGGACAGCTTTGAATTCCTTGGTCATATCACTCTTGTTTTCTACACCGGGTTAGCCCAAGTAGACTTAGAGCTGATTTACTAAAGGTTCTTTGCTAAAGAGAACATGTGACATCATCCCTCTCTTAGTGATTTTCAAGAAGATGCTATTCAAAGGGAGGAAGATATTTTTGAAAGTGAACAACACCACACCTTTGCATTTGATTGCCAATAAGGGGGAGAAAATATTGGCACACATATTGACCCATTCATATGTGCTGAAGGAGTGTATTGACAACAAATACAAAGGGGGAGATTGAAGTGCATTGTGTTGCATTTGTTGTCAATGAGGAATGAAGTTGTCTTGGAATGAATGGATGTCAGGAAGTCAAGATGTGAATGTCAAAGGATGTGATGGTGATGGTGATGAAGGAGAATGGCCATGGTACTATGATGCATGTCACTTAGGAGATTCACTAAGTGGTATTGGAAATTGTGGTTGAAACATTCTCCATGTAAATCTGGCGATTGTTGAGCTGATCTTAAAGTTCCAAGAACTTGTATCAACTGGATACAATGTCACAACATGGTTAGAGGACCATGCATTGTATTGACAATGCATGAGGAAGTGAAGGAGAACCATCCACTACTCCTGAGTGGATGAAGTGGATTCAAAGAAGTCCATGTACTAACTCTTAGTGCATGTGAATTGGAAGTGATCCAACTTGATCTCTAATTGGATCAATGAAGCACATTGGAGATTTTATGTTGATTCAAGCGTTCGGTTGATGGAGAACCCTCAAGAATTCACTCCTAAGTAATAAATAAATGTTGAGGATGAATGGAGGAATTCTTAAGAAGAAGAAGCATAGAGATGGGAAGAAGAAGGCTTGAATGGCACTTGGTTTGGCAATTTGTATATGGAGTACTTTGTTTTTATACAAAGGATTCATCCTTCCTTTGCCAAAAAATTGGCCACCAAGGAGGCCAGCCGAGGGTCATCACCCAAGGCACATGTGGGACTCAAGGTCACCACGTCCATGGGGAACCCTCAAGGCCAGGGCAGCATCCTTGAGGCAGGGGCGCACCCAAGACAACTGCATGGGCGCCAGGGGCACGCCCGGAGTGTCACAGGGAGCATAGTGGGCGCCAGTGGCGCGCCCGCAGGAGGCATGAGTGGGCGCAGAGCGCGCCCGCAGAGAGAACCCGGTGCGGGGCGGCACCGGGAGGGGAGAAGTGCAACTGAGGAGTTGCGGGAAGCGGCAGGGTAATAAACCGCGGAAAAACCGCGGAAAGTTTCGATGTGGGACGCGCATTTTTCACCCGGGACAGATCTGAGCCGTCCGTCTCATCGCGCGATTGATCTGCGCCGCATGATTCATCTGCCGCGCGCCGCGATCTGATCCAGCCATCCGATGAATCTCCATAGCCTGATCCGACGGTCGTGGCTCGTCTTCCACCTCGAGCTCGAGCCGAAGCCACCCGCGAGCCCCGCTGAACCAGGCGCCTTCCCGACGACCTATTTCGAGTTCCCGGCCACCATTTTCGAAGCCAAAGCCTCCATTGTGATCGTCTGTTCCTACTGAACATAACCATGCAATAAAATAAGCATGCATGCGATGAAAGGAGGATTTCGAGCGAGGCCGAAGCAACCGGAGGTGCGAGGCCATTCGGTGTTCGTGCCTTTTCATGGATAGGGTTTAACGAAGGCCGTGCATGCGTTATGAGTCGCATGCACGAGGAGGAAAGAAAGAGGAAGAAACCCGCGTGAAATAAAAAGAAAAACAAGATTTAAGGAAATCTTGAGATCCCGAAATCTTCGGGGATTTGAAGATATCCCACGCGGATGAACCGAGGCTCTGCTTCGCCTATAAAAAGAGAGCCCGAGCTCTCATTAAGCTGCTGATGTGCTGATTATTTTGTTGAAGATCCGGAGTCCCGCGGAGCATCCCTCTGCCTCGCGAAGAAGAAGCCGCCGCGCAAAGTACTTGCGCGGCTGAAGATCTCGGTGCCACCCGAGGCCCGAAAGAGTTCCCTGCGCGGCTATCTTGCGCGACAGGAAGATCCTGAGCCGCTTTAATTTGCGCGCTCAAGGATTGGCACCCTCACTGCCCGCATACTTGTGCGGCAGGAGGAAGTGCCCGCGGGTGCAGCACTTGCGCGCCCCGCGGTAGGAAGTCTTGCGCGCCCCTGTGCTGCGCACCCTTGCGCGCCTGGTTGCACCAAGTGCACCTACTTGGCAGTGTTGGAGAAGAAAACCCGTGGCCGGTGTGTGTGTGCATAAGTGGATAAGAACACTTTGTGTGTGTGCAAGGAGTGGAAGGCCACCACATTTGTGTGTGTGCAAAACAAGAGGAAGACCCGAGGCCTTTAGTGCCTTGTGTGCAAAGTGAACAAGGAAGGCCGTAGCCCTTATGTGGGTGCACACATTGAAGAACAAATTAAAGAATATTATTTGTGTGTGCTAAGTGAAGAGGAAGAGCACACTTGGCCGTGTGTGCATTTGAAGAGGCCGAGGGTTGTGACCTTCTGTGTGCACCAAGTGAAGACACATTTTGTGTGTACATAATTGAAGAACAACCTACGGGTTAAGGGTGTGCAACAAGAAGAGGGAAGAGGCCAAAGTCAAGTGTGTGCAAAACGTGGAACAAATTGTGTGTTCAAAACAAGTGAAGGCCGAACCTTAGTGTGTACTAAGTGGTGTATACACACTAAGAAGGAGAAGAAGGAGAATACTCACACTAAAGTAGAACACACATTTATGTGTGTAAACAAATTGAATTAATTGTGTGAAGTTCAAAGAAGGTGTGTGCTAAAAGAGATTACACCCTTTGTGGGTCTACTGCACCAAGAAGAGGAAAGGGAAAGTGCATGCATGCATGCAAGCACGTGCACACGTGAACAGTGCTAAATCAGTGGTGTGCATCTGAGTTGTCCAAGACCAGAAGATCTTGAGGAATCAGAGTTTCCATGCATTCAGTGCATGAAGTTGAATTGGTGTGAGACTGGACCAGACTGAAGTTAAAGATATTATTTGTCTGAGTATTCAGTAGTTGGAGAGAAGCCGGGACATCCTTAGAAGAAGGTGATAAAGCCCGAGCAAGACGAGAAGACCTGATCATCACAAGTGATCAGAGGTACCGAGCAAGGCCAGCAGCCTTTATCCCAGGCTGCTGAAGATACTTGAAGAGCTGAACAAGAAGAAGAGCTACTCGTGTGACTCGAGGAGCCAGGAGAAGACCCTGTGGGACTCAGGGAGAAGAAGTCTTCAGTGGGATTCTGGAGCAGGCCAGTGGGACTCTGGTAACACTGTGGGACGCAGTATAAAGACCCTCCTGTGGGACTCAGGAGAGATACAGTGGGACTCTGTATCGACCATTGTAATTTTAACAGGTTAAAATGGAGAATCCATGCTGGGAGAGCATGGCAAGGATGTAGGCCTTTGGTGCCGAACCTTGTAAATCCTTGTGTCCTGTGCCTTTTCATTACTGCATCATTCGGGAAGGGTTGAGAGATACAAGAAGAGTGGATCGAGGCTTTAACCAGCCATAGAGGTTTAATTGATAAGAATCAATTAGTAAAAAGTTTTAAGGGATCACTGATTCACCCCCTCCCCCTCTCAGTGATTCACACTGATCTGGGCACTTCAAGTGTATGTGTTTTATTTAACTACATTACATAGTAATGAAATAGATTAATTCCAAAGGAAATTTCATTTTAAACGTTTGAATCATTACATTAATCTCCGTTTATAAATTTGTCCCTTGAAATATTCATTTCATACACTAAAATATTTGATTGAAAGTTTTTTAATTACTTCTATCCATTACCATGTTTCATCCTAATTTTTTTTCCATATCACATTAACTTGGTGATTTTTATTGTTATATAAAACATTTTATCTATAATCTAATATACTTATGAACTTCTACTTATCTAAAATATGATTATACAATTTAAAAAAATTTGAATTCAATAAATATGAAGGGTATGGTATGTACATTCTAATGATGAATAAATGAACACATCATTTACAACTACAAGGTTAGTTGGATGTATTAGTTGATAGGCCACTGATTCCATTCCATCAAGGATCTCAAAGGGGTCGATGTATCTTGGACTATATATTCCACTCTTCCAAATCCTCTACAAATTATTCCTTGGTGTTATATGAACAAATAATTCATATATAAAAAAAATCTTAGTATCATTGTGAATTTATTTCATAGGTTTTAAATATAATTTGTGTGGATTTCATATGTTATTTAATCATTTGAACCATCATATGTTATATATTCTACTTGATTAAGTCCCATTATATTCTTATCTCAAACATCATCCCTCTATGTAAGAGTCCCATATCTCCTACCATACAGATCCTCATTATAATTCTAGAATTGAAATTGTTTTAATATGATAATTTCACTAGGGTTGTGAATATCTTAGTATCCATAGAAATCTATTTAAGAAGATCTCATCATATCCACTATAGTCTATATAGTTTTTTCATATTGCCGATCTATCTATGGGTGATAAGAAGTTTGTTGATCAATTATGTATCTAACAATATCTAATGGAATATAAAAAATCTCTAGTGTGATGAGATTCTAAATATTATATAATAGAGTGTAGAACTCTATGAAATATTACAACCTCCCTTATTTATATTTTTGAGAAATGATAATGAGATAAATATTCCATGATAGAAATGGAATTAACTAACTTGGTACGGTGACTAACTACCACCCAAAAGGATTTATAACATTTGAGGGTTCATGGGATTCATATGAAAATATATATTTCTATGACTTCCCATTTTCATACATGTATGGTAAATGGTTGAAAAATACCCTTAGACATCTATTTTCTTACATTGACTTGTTGGCAAACCAGGCATCAAGTTACAAACTCTACAATCTTGAACATCTTTTTATCCCACCAAATGTTTTTTATAAAATTAATTTACTTCATTGTTCGTCATTAATGAATAAATGAAAGATGATTTTTTTACATTGACTATAATTTCCTACTTTATTTCCAATTTTTATGGGCTACATATTTAGCATATACACCTTATAACTCCTTTTTTGAAAATATCAACTCTAGATTATAGTTTACCTTTTTTTATAGTGCATCATTATCATTCAAGAATCCTTCATCCTATCATGAACGGATTTTTATATATAATTTGTAAATATAGGATGAAGAACGTTTTATTATAACCTTTTCCTTCCGTTTTGTGTCCACTGTCATTGGATCCCTTTTAATCCTCATAATGTTTAGGGTAGTAGGATCTTATCTAATCAGTTCATCTGATACATTGATCTCATTCCCATGAAGGTGGTGGATTTATTCATAATTGTTGATTATCTCTATCCAATTTCATTTGTTCATAATGATCGTTTATATTCTAAATATATACTCTAGGGTTGTGTTATCTTATTATATTTCACACCATTACATGTACAGATTATTTCACTATATATTCCATGTAAAGATCAAAACATCCAATTATAGATCATGTGTTTGATAGAATAACTCTATATCATTAATTTTAATGATAAATAGGATATCACATTTTCATTTTCTTTAGTACACAACTGAATCCATTTTTAGATGCACCATTGTAGATCACAAATCATGTTCCAATTATGGGTAGTGTGAGCATAAGTGTAATGATTAGCCTCTTATTTACCTTTTGAAATTACTCTGTCCATTTATCATTAGAAATAAAAAATAACCCCATTATATTTTTAGCTTGGTTTGTGGTATTGATATCCATGAGAAGTGTATGACAAATCTATTATGGTACCCACCTAAACACATGTTACTATTATTCTCCAACACAGAGGATGGTCCTGGAAAAAAATCAACTTCCATATTTTCTCATGGTTCAATATATATCAATTTTTGGGTGAGATAATTCCAATAGAATATATATTGTTCATAGTAAATAATATATTTACTCTCAATCTTCAATAAAATTTTCATTAATAATTTCTTAAGTACAAAATTACAATTCTACACATGTTCCTCGTTACTTTTATTTTAGATAATAATAAATACTATAATAACTACAACAATATGGTTTAGGTAATCCTTATATACTCTATTCATGTAGTCAATAAATATTTTAGGAGAATTAGTTACTACAATCAACATCACTATGAACCCATTGGGATAATACATTTTTTCAAATATCAATCATATTGATATCTTGCTTCTCAACCTTTAATTAATAATATACTAACCAATGATCTACCTTGAATAATTATGTACTCTATTATTTAATTTCTCAAGTCATAAAACCATGGAAATAGCAATTAATTATTTATCATGATCTTCTTAATCTCATGATAATAATTTTATAGGTACGGTGACTCATCATTATTCTAATTTATGAAGATAGGTGTACCTGAGGGTGAAGCACATGGTGGTATAGACCCTTTATCCATATTCTCCAATAGTATTTTCATCACTCCAAATTTTTTTAAAAAGACAATAAATATAGAAACATGGATATTTAATCAGATCTAGTTATAAGTATTATCATGAACTCAGTCCCTCATCTAAGAGGAATACTAGAAAATCCATTAAGAAACACATCAATGAATAAAATTACATGAATGATGACATGAATGATGATATATTCATTAGTAAAAAAAATTTGAGCATGATATATTTCTTCATAAGGGAATAATATCCTAAAATGAGATTTTGTTACCAAATAATATTCATTCTCTTCATTTCAATAGTACAAAATTTAAATTCGATTTCTGATATGATGTTTTATTACAATATCATAAAAACTTATGTTTGATCTATACATAAAAACCATTCTATAACCATAATTGCATAAAATTATGATAAAGGGATTCTCATAAGAAGTCCTTGGAAATTTACCCCACAAATATGGGAAAGTGAGTATTATTATACTTATGATTTAATAAATTCACTATTAAATGTTTCCTCCTACAACTGGGCATCCATGTTTTATGGTGGTGTTTTAATTGTTCTATGAAAAATGTGTGATATAAAAAATTCATTGAATCAAAAACAAATAATATCCTAGGTATCCTTAAATTAATAATTATTATTCCTTTCACAATTTCCAATTTAGGATCAACGTCAGTTATTGTGATGGAATAACCTCTCCATTTCTCATTAAGCATTTGAGGTAGTTGTCATTGGTTATTGTCAATAATCCATGGATTAATATATTGGTCTACATGGTTTCCTTCTTCAATAGAGTTAAAATTTTGTAAAATATGTTAATATTATATTATAGAAATGTTTTCATCCATCACATTTATGGTCCCTCTATTTAGAAATCACTAGTTTACTTCCTGACCTTCATAGACCTAAATAATTTCCATATCCCCTTTAGTCAATTTTGAGGATATTTGTTCACATACTTTTGATAATTGGGGCGATGGGATTTATTATAATTTTATATTTTACCATCATAAAAACATACTTAAACTCTATAATAATATTTTTTCCCAAATAGATCCTTGTGATTTGTTGATCTCGATATTTAATATGAGGGAACATCAAAATATTTTATCATATCCATTGAATTATTGAATGTAAATGAATATATATATAATTACATTGATCAGAAAAAATAAGTTGTAAAATTTAATGTTTGGTGTAATTTAAAATTCATAGGTGTATTGTGAAAGTATTTGAATGTTATATATGTACTCCCTGGTGGATATATAGTCCTTTTTTTCTAAGGACAGAAAAATAGAACTCCTTTTTATATTAATGATTTTGAGGAAAATATATTTTTAAAAAAATTATAGTGAATTATTTACACTCCATCACATAGATCTCCACTTATATAGTTTTATTTTTAACTAAATCCCAACCATTTTCACCTTCTACTACAATATGATGAAGTACTTACATAAGATTCAATTTCTCAGATTATTGAAGGATAGAGAATAAAATTTCGATGATGTTTATCAATTGAGTAATGACTAATAGATAAGAATATCCATTGAAATTAATAGACATTTTTAATTAAATTTACCCAATCACATATTGTAGCTTCTCGGGGGGGATTTTTTCAATTCTTCTAATTCATGTTTATATTCAAAAACTAATTCATTAAAGAATGTGTTTTCATGAACATAAGGACTAATAATAGGATTGAGGAGGGAATCATATTTGGGTAGTCATCACACAACCCCTAATATTGGTTGCAGATATGGTTTCTCCAATTTATAGATATTGATCAAAAATCAATGGAATTTTTGGTAGAGTGTTTTTGAAATATTAAAAAAAATTGAAAACCAAGAAAAATACCAAAATAATTCATAAATGATATATATTACTTAACCTGTGAATTTAATAACTTTATCATATGTTACCCATGAACTCTCTCCTAACATAAATATTATTGGAATTTTTGTTCCCTTAAAATGATTCATATGTAGTGTTTGAATTTAGAAATTCAAATCCCCTAGAAGTTTAAAAATAATTGTGAATTATGGAATTGTTTCATGAACTAGGTGTGTAATGACCCAGAAATTTCAAGGGAAATTTATTTTCTTAATTTAATTGGAATTTTATGAGTCTCTGGTTTATGAAGGCACCTCATTCCGAGGCCCGGTGTGTCCGGAATCAATTTCCGATGTTTAGCTCTGGTATGTTCAGTGAACGAACGGGCGTGTTTTTTCTATCTTTTGACCCAGTTCTCAGAATTGAAATCCAAGGGCACCGATGAACTCGCAGCGCTGGTAATTGCTTAGGGGGACCTTTGTCGTAGCTGCTTTTTGAGCGGGTTGAGGTTTAATAAATTGGGATTTAGATAAAAATGGATAAAATATGTTATGAACAAATTTATATATGGCATGTGGTTTTTAATCATAAAAAGATAGAGTTAAGGGTGGGGCCCTCACCCACCTAACCTCCAATGGGAGGGTTAGTGTAGTGGGACCCACACAAACCCTTAACTCCTCACCTCCCCAAAACTCCCCTTGACCACATTAATCCTCCCTTGTTAATTTCTTGGAAACTACCCTTCTTAAAGAGGAGCCTCTCCACCTCCCAAACTTAATGAGGAAACTACGGGGATTTAATAACCTTGTTAATTAACACCTCTTGACTTTTTCAATGGAATGGATATCTTTTAAAAGAATGAGGCTTAATGAAATATTTTCCTGGAAAATATTTTGGGAGAATTTGAGGAGAGCCTTTTTGTGAAGAAATACGGGAGTTCCTCATATGTGAAGAAATTCATCCTCCCGCGAAGAACGACTCCCCCCCCCCTCGACGAAGAACAGTTCTCTATCCGTCGGATCTCCAACGAATGACGTTCGAGCCAGATCGATTGCCTTTAAGGAAACAAGAAATTCCAACGACCATCATCATCTTCATCTCCTCCCTTGCGACAACATCGACAAGGTGACGTCCACCCTCTCGTCATATCTTAAAAAATCGACGAACGACACGATGTAGTGGTTTGGTTTTTTCGTGAATATTCATTGTGTTATTAATTAAATTTTTGGGCTTCCTGTTATAAATTTAACAGGAGGAGGTTGGACCGCTAGAACACGGCCGATCCTCCTCCCCCTTTGTTGTTGAATTCATTGTCTCTCGAATGAAGGCAGCGTGGTGCAAATGCACTACGCGGAGACAAGAAGGAACACGAAGAAGAAGGGCGGTGCCAGCGCGCCGCGCCGTAGAGGCCAAAAGATGTTGTGGCCGCAGTCGGGTTGTAGTGAAGGGGCGTGACACCAGAGCGCTGCGCCGGAGAACCACAATGAAATAGTGGCCGGATCGGGGCCACAGCGGAGGGGCGCGGTGCCGTCGCGCCCCGCCTGTCGGACCAAGGCCGCGGACTTTGGCCGCGCGAAGAAGGGGAGGGCGGCCGGAGCCGCCCGCCGCCAGTGCTCAGAAGGCGGGACTGGCTGGTCCTGCGCGTCACACTGGTCGGCCGAAACAGCTGCCAGATTTATAAAACTTGTGGCTTGATCCCCCGGTCAACGCAGTAGGGTGGACCCCTCCCCCATGGTTCTGTCGTCCAGTTTGAATGGGGTGTCGGTTCCCCCCCCCCCTTCCGTTCTCACGCGACGCGCGGTGCCGGCACCGGGCCGAGCCGCCCGCACCGGGCCTGGCCGCACCGGCGGGGCAGGACAAGGCCGACTGGGTCGGGCCGCAACCTAATGGGTCGGACCCGGATCCAGGTCTGGTCGACCCGGTTCATGCTGACCTGGGGGTCTTGGGGCGGGTCGGTCCGGGCCCAAAACCCAATAAAAACGTACGGTTTTGTTCAAATGCCCGTAACATGGGCTATAGTCCTCTGATCGATGCATCGACAGTTGCGATGCTATCCTTGGATCGAGACGATCATTTCAATATATTACACTCCATGTTTCAGAAAGCTTTGGGTATGGCCGGGTTGGTTCGAACCCAATACTAACCGGGCCCTCGGAGCAGAAACACTTATATCTTGAGCTCTGGACGTCCGATTGACGTGCCATCAACTTTGTTGGATTTCATTTGTTGAGATGGATCTTTTGTCATACTTCACCTGAGGTTTGTATGCTGTTAGAATATGGCCAGGTTGGATTGTATCCGAAATCCATCCGGGCCCCTAGAACGGAAAAGCCGATAACAGTCATACCGGACGACCGTTTGACAAACCTTCAGTGGCGTTGGTGATCTCGTTGAGAAACGGTCCCTATGAGTATACCTTATGTGAGTTCGGGGTACATTAGTGATACGTTTGGGTTGGTTCGTACACGAAACCAACCGGACCCCTAGGACGAAAAGGCTAATAACTCACAGACCGGGCGACTGATTGACATGCCGTCTATTGCGTTGAGACCCCTATGACGAGGCGGTACATTGAGATACTTATTCATGGGAAATTGTGATACATGGAGTATCGACTAGTGGCTCGTGGATCGGATCCTCCCGTAGGTGAGCATACAGAGTATGATGACCTTGTAACTGGCTGAGACCTGATGACTGCCTGTCCGATTTGATTCGCAGTGACTTGCATAGCCTAGTGGGGAGCACTACTTTGTGAGGTGGCAGCCCCTTGGTACTCAAAAATAGGAGTACCTCTGTAGGCTATGAGGGGGAGCACTACTCTGTGAGGTGGTAGACCCATGGCAGAGGAGCACTACTTTGTGAGGTGGTAGACCAGCAGTACTCGACAGGAGGAGTACTTTAGTAGTATAAGGTTAGGGAGTGACACCTCAGAGTCGTGACAAGACTATTGCACTAGACAGTGGAAGAGTTCTCCAGCAGCCGTGTTTTTCATCATCGTGAATAAAAATCATGGTTTGAGCTGAGTCAATGACCTTTGTGTTTTCCTCATGGTTGAGATGGGTTACATAATAACTTAAGTATATGTATGGGCATATACATATGTAAAGGTTTTCTATTGAGATCATACTTTGTGTTTTATCTTTGTTGGATTTAGTGAGACCTTTAGGGTCTCGGGGTCCCTACTGAGTATCGTTATACTCACCCCTGCACGGGCTATGCCAGCACCTTGTTGTGTTGGATGTAGACGACGGACAACAGTGATCGTGGCTGAGGCTTGTAGAACTAGATGGTACCCAGAGGTGGATTTCACGACGAGACGGTACCCAGAGGTGGACTTCATGATGAGACGGTACCTATATGTGTAATTCACGATGATTCGGTACACGGAGGATACGGACTGAAGCAGAGTGCTGAGGAGGACATATGTACCTACCCTTTAGGTAGGAACCCGACGGACAATCCAGGATCTACTTGTCACCTTTCAACTGTTGTCCTTTGAGTTTTACTTATCTTTCTGTTGTAGTTATACCTTTCTTTTGGGCTTGTATTTCCGGCCCCTTGTACTTTCATCACATTTGTTATATTTCATTACTTAGTGTAGCTTCTTCTTGTACTCTGTTTGTGTGTGATTTCGTTTCGTAAAGGCAATGCCTTCCCTTTTTTGAGATTTACGCCTTTGGTGCTAGTCGCCAGCCCCTGGCCTATATATGGCGGGTTTGGGGTAGTCACATCATGGGCCCCGGGGATGGGTCATGACAAGGTGGAAATTTATTATAGGTCAATATGCCCTTTTCATGGTTATAACCCAAGGTAAAATATTTCAATGTCCACAACCACGTATAGTATCCTAACATGGATGTATTCTTTTGGAAACCACATACTCTATTATTTACAAAAATTTATGGTTGTTTTCATAGGCTTAGTATTATCATTATGGATTTGACTATAATTTTCTTATTATAATCCCTAAAATAAGAAGACTTTTATATAATACCATCCAGTATAACCCATATATTAATACACTTTATTTCATGATTTTGTGCATAAAAATAAAATTATTATAACAGTTGAGGATTACGAGGACAAGTGTATTTTGGAAATTAGTTACATGGAATATAAAAATGTAACATGGGTACAGTAAAATTCTTTTAATAAATTGAAACATTCCATTATATTTCTAGGATTTCTAAAAGTGCATTGGTGAACCTAGATATTTAAACAAGAAAGGGGAGGACTATAATTCATAATAAATTAATAAATAAACATTGATTAATGTTATGTAGTATAGTTGATAAAAAAGTACTATTAAGGTAACATAATAATGGTGAGAATCATAATCATAAATGATGAGGTATGATAAACATGATAACTTAAATGTAACATTAGAATGTGTCCATAACATTAAATATAAAATCATAAGAATAACCCAAGTATACAAACCAAGACATAGTAACATAGTAAATATATGATAAACTCTTATCCATTATACATTGAATATAATAAGATACATATATTACCTAATTCATTGAAGGGATGCATAAAGTTGATCCCACCTATCACTTTCATGTCATATACATTCATAAGTGTCCCACCTTGATCATACAATCTAAGGGTGTATTTCACAAATATATTCCTCTTTATTATCGAGTATATGTTAAATATATGTAATAAACCAACAAATGAAGTATATGTACATTTATTTGAATACCCTTGAGTGGAATTGGAGATTGGTATTCACTATACCGATGTTCAACATGAAAAACCATAGGATAATTTTGGAGGCATAATTGGTGCATATAAAGAATTATAGGTTGGTTAAATTACAGAAAATAAACTATAATTACATTTGAATTATAATTAATTTAAGAGTGGTGGTTTAACACATTTATCAACTTGAACAATTGGAAATAAAAATAAATGGCATAAAGATAGTCCCTGAAAAAAGAGGACAACGATAGGTTCGTCTACCAGGAGAGGGTACATAAAAACTCAAGGGAGGAGAATCATATGTGATTGGGTAACCATATGAGGACTATAGATTTTTAATAAATGATTAAATACATTCTATTAGAGATTTTAGTTAATATTAATTGGGGTATTAGTTGTGTTTACATATAAAATGTGAGGTGAATTTTTAATTTATTTTTATATATAGGTATTGGACACTATATGACATTTTAATCTCAGCCTCAAATTATTCAACATTTTTCTCCCATGTTTTTCACCAAATAAGAGTGGATTTAATTATATTAAAAGTGTAAGAACCTATTTCTTTAAAATAAAACACCTTGTTTATTTGTATGTTAGTAACCTTTATAATGAATCTATTTTAAACCGATAAAATATAATATAGGATTTTCAAGATTAATTAAGGATTTATAAATATAATAAAATAACATCAAAAACCAATTATTTTAAAGGTGAAATATATATATTCTTTATACCATTTATATATTATATTATATTACCTATGGGTTACTATAATATCATAATGCATATTATATATTTATATCATATATAATATTTTCCTGAAAATTTGACTCTATATGAGAATTTAGAAAATACTAACACTATATATTGTTGACATAATAATTCAAAAAAAAATTTCAAAATAATTCCATAAAAATGAATATTTACACATTAAAAAAATAACTATTTTTTGAGGGAATCTAGTTTTTTATAATTAATAGTTTTCATATCCCCTATAAAATTTACATTTGTCTTTGTAAAATTATATTATCATTTATATTTTATAATTATATTTTAATAAAAAAATTTCATTAAAATATAATTTACATTAAACATTCATATATTCTTCAAAAATAGTTTCTTGATGGAAATGATTTATTTACAGAAAATACATTTATTGTTCCCTCATATCAGAATCTAATTTCTATCAAACATATTATTTGATAATTCTAAATTAATTATAATAGTTAATCATTATTATAATAAAAAATAAAAAAACACTTAATATTAAAAACTAGATATATAACCCCTTTCCACATTACTATATGACCTAAGAGTAAGGTGTGTTATCCAATGATTTTCATGGGGTATTTCAGCTCATATGGTTCTGGCTGTGATCTTGATATGCTTCAACTTATCCTGTTAGTTGTTTCTATCATGATTTAGTTCTTTAATAATTTATTGGTATTTGTCTAGGGAACATTATTGCTATATAATATCCATTTCAAGCTATGATAAATATGATTCATACGATATGATCCAATTAGACCTGGGTGTCACTTACTTTTTATGTGTTCAGTATAATTTATTATGACCATTAATATAGTAATATTAACTTTTACTAAAAAATTGATATATTATAAACAGATCTAGAAAATAATTGTATTTTAAATATGAAATGATATCACATATATTGGTCGAAATTAGTGCATGAATTTTCTATTACAATAGTTTTTAATAAATCATTTATTCATTCAAAAAATAAATTTACAGTATTAATGATCACGTAATTAAAATGTGAGTTTCAAACTAGATATTAATTAAGGGCCCTTTCACTATGAATTTTAATTATGGTCAATAAGTACTCGACAACTCTTTTTAGGGATATTACCAATGAATACATCATTTTCAAAACTGCATCCGTAGTAGTATCGTAACAAGGATTTATTTCTAGGAAACAAAATAATATCAACCATATATGAAATTTTAAAATGTTTTCCAATAGTTAGACATATCCATAGACACTATCATGGGGTTATATTCCCTAATTCATGTTTTACAAAATCTTGTTAAAAATCCTTCTACTAAACTTCTTCAGATACCAACTATAATAAATGAAACTCTGGTAACCCACAATCTGTTTCTATAGAATTACATTAGAATCTGATATAAGGGATCAAATTTTCAATGATCTATAAATTTAAATGTCTTGAATTAAAAGATAAATACAGTATCAAAATTTAACATAATAAAAATAATATAATACATGTTAAAATTAATTATTATGCATCCTTTAAAATCATTCATAAAACCCTTATTCATATCATGCAGGGATGAAAAACTAAATAATGGTGAGATAAAAAATAATAAGGGATTTTTATAGAGGAATTTATCATGATTAGATACGTAATAATTATTATGTCTAGGTAAATAACTAAAAATACCTTTCATTTAATCAAAAACATGGGCATGGAATTTATCCAATGATAATATCAAGGAAATAATCTCATGTATAATAATAATTAAATTATAAATGATGGAAATTCAAAATGTTAAATGTAATGATTATGATATTATGATAAGATATTTTAGAATATGTATAGGTATACTTCAAAAGGATATGTAATAAGGTTATACAATTGATTTGTCTCAAGAGGCCTGATGATGTATCGAGGAAAAATCTATAACCAGGCCCCTGATAATACTTTTGGGATGATGTTTTCCATATATATTGAAATAAAATTTTAATTCATTTGAAAATTCACTTATAAAAAAATATTAGTATATAGAAATGAAAATTTAATATCATTATCTCCCCATTAAAGAAAATAATTTTTGGAGAAAAACACTATTTTTAGAAATAGTAACCGATTTTGGAAATAAGTATTCTAATGATAAAAATAATATAGAAATTGGAGAGAAATTTAAGGTCTAAAAGATTATTTTCAAATAAAACTAAAATTATAAATATAATGCTAATTCCAAAAAAAATAAGTGATTAAATGTAACAATTAATTCATTGAAAATATCGTTTTTCCATAATATCATGCATTTTGGATAAAATAAGAACATGAAATAAAAATAATTTAAAATAAATTATAATTAATCCATTTTCATTTTCAAAAACATTAAAATATTATAGAATAAACTAAATAGTTTGACATGGTTGTGGTTGTGGTAAAATAAATTTACACTATATATGTTAAAATGAAACCTTCCTTTTGAAATTTTAAAAAAAATTAAAAATGATTATTTTTGTAGACATTCAAAATATTTATTTAAAGACATTAAAAATTATGAGTATAAAAAATAATGTCCTTATTATTTCATTTTTGGTAAATAAAAATGCCACATATAAATTAAATATGAAATAATATTGACATGGGAGAAAAATACAACATATCCAAATGTTAAATAACATAAATGTTTCAAATAATCATTTTTTTCAAAAATAATGTTATAAAAGGAGAAAATTTTGTATGAAAATGTTTATTCACAATAAATATCAAAACTATAAAAAATATGAGGAGTTTCTTGCAGATATATTATAAAATTTATTTTAAAAAATATAAAAAATCCTAGGAAATTATTATTGTATAATTCATTTTTCCTATTAAATATATTTTAAATTATAACCCCTTGAAGGGATGAACATGAATTGAAACATTAGTTATAATGAATAAATATATATTCATGTCATATACACCATACTTTTAGTATAGAAGTGAAAATCTGTGTATAATGAATAATATATCGTCAAATATTGGAAATTAGGACAAAATCCATTACAAAGATTGAATCATTGAAGTAAGATTTAATCTATGAAGTGATTGTGTGTAATAAATATAGATTCATTAATAATAATTTGTAATAAAAAATAAAATATTCATATTTAATGACACACATAATATTACTATTATTAGTCAATGAATTTTTTGTAAAACACAATGAATAAAAATTGAGTTAAGAAATCCCTTGCTGCACACAACCAATTAGATGAAATTATTTTTGATATCCAATATAATAAATTTATATATTTTATATAAACATAATATAACTATATTAATGTCTATATTATTATATATTATCCACTTATAGCATATTATCACCTATTTTTTATCAATATTTCATTATTATCACTCTATTGGGTGTTAGCAGATTAGTTTTCTCCTGAGTATTTCATCATTGATGTTCTAGTTCTTGTGAATATATAATAGTATCACAATATAAATGATGATATTATGGTTAATAAAATAATATTTATTCAATATAAACAATTTTAGAATCATCAACATTATGGGGAAATGAAATAAAAATCACATCTTTTCATATAGGTGGAGTCACAAATATGAAAAAAGAATATTATTATTATTCAACAGATATGTGGAAAAATTAGTAAGATTTAATTTAGAATTTATGAATGAAAATTATATCATTAATATCGTATTATTTCATTAAATCCACCTATATAAACCCTTAATTTGATATGAAAAACGAAAATTACATACTTCGGTTCATGAGGTGGTAGTCTGCCTTTCACAGTTGTGATGGATTTTCATCCCATTAGATAGAGAAAGATATAGATAAATATTATTTCAACAACATAATAATGAATTTTTTTATATTATATACTTGTGTTATTTTATTTTAATGGTTATTAAAAAATTTACAGTGGTAAAATAAGATGAAAATGGATATTTTCTATAAATATGAATACACCACCATTAAAAAATATCCTTTATTTGTCTCCTAAAAAACTTCAAGGATGGAATTTTTTGAATAAAACAATCCCTAAAAGCTGGATAAAAATTCCAATAAGAGTTTTTGGTATGTTATTTGGGTATAAATATCTCAATATGGATGAATAAGTAAGGGAAGGGGTACCCATTATTAGGTTTTGTTTGTGGAATACTTGTACTTTTTCAATGTTTTGCAATGTTATTAAGAATATTAAATGAAAGTATAGACCTATAATAGATCATAGGAGAAAGTGAAAAATGTTATTTGAGTAATAAAAAAAATAAGGATTATTAATGTTTTTTTATTTAATCTCGATTTTTATCAATTTATTTTTATACTAGTAAACCCATTTTAACCTTAACAGAGGTGATAAATATTATTCATGGATATAGTTAATTATAACCATATATTTAGTTCACCAAATTAAATATTATTAATTATTTTTATTCAAAATATATTAAAGATTTTTATTTATTTATTTTCAATAATTGGAGAATTTAATTTTAAATGAGAATGCATACATTAATGAACACCAGTTTTATAATACAAGTTTTTTATAATAAAATTGTATTTAAATTCATTCCATGCCATCTAAAAACCATTAATTGAGTGTTGAAATATATTTAGAAAATTTCATTTTATAAATTAAATTTAATACAATAATATAGAGAGATTAATTTGAATCAATAAGATAAAAACAAATCATGCACATAAACATAATTTTTGAAAAAATCTGTTCAGACCAAAATGTTCTTATTGAACAATCAATTATAATGATTATTCATATGTCAATAATTAAATTTTTTCAAATTAAAGTATAATTAAGTTAATTTTTTTTAAAAATTAATTACATAATTGTACATATTTATAAATTTAAATGATTTTTGTTCCAAAAATTTTTATTCTTCATTATTCACATATAAATATTTTTTTTGGAAAATAATAAAAATCCTCCTTTGATAATAGTATCATTTTGATTTGAAAATATTAATTAATTTACACAAATTATATTTCAAAAAAAAATTATAAAATAAGTATAAAATCCATGTACATAATGAAATATTTGTGATTTTTAATTAATATATATTTTTTTAGAATAAATTTAATTTACTAAAAATGAAGTTATTTGTTATAATGAATTAATCAATATATTAGATTTTTATAATCCCTTTATACATTTTTTCACAATTTAACTATAAATATTCATAATATAAAATCTAAATAATATGTTATAATATAATATGGGCCATTTTAGTCTTTTTTATGTTAGGAATGACATAGAACATAGTGTTATTTTAGACTAAATTTTTGGGGTGTTATTGAGAGAGTATCTTGCACCATATGAATTATAAGTGGAATGATACAGATTAAATCCCAATGAAATGATTTTTCCCATGCATGTTATTTTATGTGCTATCAATATCCCTTTTATTAATATATTTTTTTAGAAAAAAACAAATAACAATAGTTATTTCTAGGATGTTCATTTTTTTAATGGAACGATTAAACATTATTAAAGGTGATAACTCAATCATTCCACTAAACTAATGAGATATTAGTTATATTGGTATAAATTTTATCATTGTTATTATTTTCCATTTCCTTATGGTGAAATTATTTTCTATAAAATATCATTCATGGTTAGTGGGTTTTACCTACTTGAACTATGATAAGGGACGGAAATGGGATCTCACTATGTTTATCCATAGGGAAATTTTTTTCTCAATATATGTGTTGTAATAGAATTTATCATGGGATGAAGGATGATTTATGAAAAACATAAATACAAAATTAACTCAATAAACCATTTTTCAACATTGATATGAGTAAGTATGTGTTGATTCTAATTGTATTCAGTTGTTATCATAACATAAATAAGTTATTATAGGTAATTTTTTAAACTATCCAAGTTAATTTATTTTCTCAATATTGGTAATTTTAGGGAGGTCTTGACCTAATTTTATGAAACAAAATCCATTTAATATATCTTAATGTAAATTTGATTAATTGTTTATTATATAAAATATAATTTATATCACTAAAAATAATGAATTACATAAATAAATGATGTAAAATATTTACATCAAAATAGATAAATAACATTTTATTTTATGGGACCATAGTTCATTATTTTATTTGAGTTTATATAAATATGATTATGATATTTTTTAACCTAAATTTAAATATAGAATGAAAATTTGTTATCAAAGAATAAATTTGAGTCTCATTTATATAGTACCTATCTATAATATATTTATATTGAATCAAAATATCTATTTTAATTCTCCCTAAACATCTAATAAAATAATTTGGGAGAGTTTCATATATCATTGTGATAAAAATTCATAATGTATTTAAAATCTCTGTAAATAAATTAATAGAATCAAGATCATTATCCCATTCTTGATAGAGAACCTGTAGATTTTTTATAAGAAATCTAATTTTTGTTCATAAAGAAATTTAAATGTTAATGATGTGTAGTGGTCAAATATTAAATCATTTTTAAGGTACTTTTTTTAACATCGAGATGATATTATTTTGATATTTGATTTCAATTCATCAAAATAATGAGTTATATACTAGGATTCTGATAGATAAAATTAAAAGGTATGCCCATATTTTTTATTCTATTTTACTCACCCATCAAATTATACCATACTTCAAAGCTTTTTATGATACATATATTCACTAATATGAAGACCATGGAATGGTCAGTTAGACAATGTCATGGTGGTCTAGCTAATGTTAATACATATTAAGGTATACACCATATCATTGATAATGTACCAATGATACGGTGTAATAAATAGTAATAAATACATTACTAAATAACACTCATCATTGTAGGAAAAATTTATTAAATCTATAATATATCTTTAATTACTATATAAGGAAAATTTAGCGGTGTTTCAATAACTAGATACATTAAGTAATTATTTTAAAATGAATCTTAATGTATATATGTTATGAATTCTTTTTTAAATGTATAATTTATAACAAAAAATGTTATAAACTTATAGACTCTAACAAGAATCCATGGATGATCCATATAAATTATCACAATGTCTATATGTTTTTATTTTGTGAATTACAATTTTTTTTGAAACTCATCAGGGTGAGGCCTTAGACCTCGTTGTCTTTATCCATATACATAAATTTTCTATATTAGCACGAATAAAAGGTAATACATGTAAATCATTGGTTATCCCTCACAACCTTGTGGGACCCTTTGTAGGTTGATCTTATAAGATTCATATGAGTGATCACTATGAAGCTCATGTGTAAGTTAAGTGATATTCTTATAATATAATGAGAAATTTATTTCATTATTTATTTGTTTGATTGGTTCAATATGATGGGAAGATTTTGTTGTATAATTTATCTATGTTTTTATAACTTTTTGGGATAGTG
The DNA here is from genome assembly GCA_963277665.1 of Viscum album. Classification (NCBI taxonomy): domain Eukaryota; kingdom Viridiplantae; phylum Streptophyta; class Magnoliopsida; order Santalales; family Viscaceae; genus Viscum; species Viscum album. Next base: position 958,128,715 of record OY728126.1, read on the forward strand.
TTGACCCAATAAAACCCATTACTGGTATTAGATCCACTTCCATATCATTTGGATTGAATTTTTTAATAAATTAATAAATTGGGAAAATGATAGTTCTTGAATTATGGAATAATTATTTTGAAATGTTTCACAAAACATACTCTATTAACAATACATATTATATATTTATATGTAAAATTATTTTGATTTTATAAAATTTATAAGACCATTCCACGGTTTCGAAAAACGGATAAAAATTTATTATGAAAATATATATTATCATTTTTCAACATGACCGCAGAATGGATAAATAATCATTATATCATGGTATATGACACTAAAATAATAATCATGAAATGGCGTGTGATTAAAATTCATTGTTTAAATGATAATAGTTAGTATCAAATTCTCTATCATAAGAAGCCCACAACGTGGGCCATCTAATTGGGTTATAGAGCACATTGAAATGAAAGTGTTTCTCCTTGTGGAAATTTGTATCCATTAGGGAATTTGAACTCCATAGTATATATCCAAAATGGAGTGGTTAATGAAAAATGGTTATGGTTCTATCTATATAATGGTTCATCACTTAGGAAACAACCATATAGTATTTCATACACAAAATGGGCTGATTTTTTGAGTTTCAAAAAAAATTACTTTTCTTAAATTCATTAACAACCATCAATAATGGATCCCTCTAGTTCTAAAATGAATATGATGGGGGGGGGGGGTATTTATCATACAAAAAATATGGTTCTCCATAATGTTTTCAAGGTTTTAATTTGATTTATATTTTTTATTTGTTAATAGAATTTTTATAAATAATATAATTTGACAAATATAAAAGTGTTTATATTGATTCATGATTTTTTAAATAAATAACTATATAAATAGTTAATATTGATTTGAAATATTTTTTAAATTATTTATGCCATTCATAAAGGATATAAGATTTATTTTATCAAATGTTTAAATATTAAAAATTATGTCGTATATAATTTATTTAAAATATTTATATAATATATTAATTTTTCATAATTTATATTCATATTATGTAATTTTTTATATATTATTTTTTTATAAATACATCAAAAATGTATCACATTTTTGTATATTAAATAATTAATATTAATATATATGTAAATTAAAAAAATTAAAGGGTTAAAAATAAAAAAAATAATATCATATCACATTTATTTATTTATTATGGAATATTTATATGTAAATTCATAAATTATATTAATGTTTTAAATTTGATTTTTATTAATTTTTCATAAATATATTTTAAACAACAAAAACCGTTTAACATCAAATTTATTTAGTTAATTCTATACTTTAGTTATATATATTAAAAAATTATATAAGGATTTATCGTGTGAAATATTTAAACTATTAATCTACATATCTAAATTATCACAAATGGATTCATAATTTTTCATTACTCAATACGACAATATATTTATTTAATTCATCCCAAATACATTCTTATTTATAAGTATTAATCATGATTATAAATGTAATTTATACATTATACATTTTATGTAATTAAAATATTATTGTATTAGGGTCTCACCTGAGTACTGAGACATATTAATTTGGATGTTATGTAAAACATCCCACTGACCTATGTTATTACTTTTTGGCTAGAAATTTTAGTATTGTCTACCAATCACTCCATGAATTACCGTATGGGGATTTATATTTTAATTTTTTTTAGTGAAAAAAGATATTATTTATAAAAATGTTTCATATTAATTTTTTTATACCTGCTGATTTGGGAGAAGGACTATGGTTAAAAAATATAAATTAATTCAAGCTTTTATACATATAAAAGTAATAAAAAAGGAAATACTATGAAATCATCTAATCTATAAAAATATTAAGTATTATATTCCATCAAAAAATTAAATTTCATGGTTCAACCTAAACCAAACAAGACATAAGGACCAAATCACATTCTCTCTTTCTGTGGGTCAGAAACAAGAACCAATGGAATTAAATAATACCATTGGGAATGAATTAACCATTAAAGACACACACAAAAATAAAATGCACTCTAACAAGACATTGAGAATGATGTGTCCATATGTTGGACGTTCATGCATAGAAATGAGTAGTTTCAATATGACGAAACGTTTAAAAAGAGTATGGAACAATAAAATCAAAGGAAAATCCCACATCACATTTTTATTAGAAAATAAAGTGACTAATAACCTCATAATCAAACAATTCTAGAAATATAGAAATATTTTTCAAGGATGACCCATCAACACCAAAAAAAGAAGAACTCAAGAAACATTAAAATTCTATAAATGGTAATATTCCATGGGATCCTAAGTCACCAAATATCTTTATATGAAGGATTTTAGAAATCTTATTTTTCCCCTATAATAGGTATAATATTTACACTGAAATGTGTAACACATAACCATGTCTTTATACAGCCAAATTATATACGCAAGGATTGATTTAAAGCCCAGTAGGATACAACTATTAATCTATATAATTTATTTTAAATTGGGAACCATTTTCACTAGATTGAAAATAGGTTATTGAAAAATATTCCTTTAATAAATAAACTGTTATTTCCCCAAAAAATGTTCTAAATCCATTTCATGTAACTTTGGATTTATGATGATAATATAAAAAATAAAAATAAATGATACCATTAATGTGGTTTAATATAACTGTGAGTAACATCAAATATGTATCAGGAATGAAAATATATAATGATATTCCTTAATATAATGTCTCATGAACTCTAACATACGGTTCAAGTAAATCAATATGTAATTTGGTGACATGTGCTCTATATAAGGATAATTTGGCCCCTATGATTATCCTGAAAACAAAACCTCTCTTTTCATCATGGTCTTAAGGAATGAAAACCCCTAGTCGTAGAACACTAAAACTATGGGACAAATTATAGCATAATATGAAATATTGAAGAACTAATATAATAAAAAAAATAATGTATTCAATGTTTTCCTTCTCTAATTTTATTATAACTAGATAAAATGAAATAATCAAAATCATGTCATTAGCAAAAAATGCATAACAATTCTGGAAAATAAAATATTAATAAGCATTCTCAAAAATCCAAGTCCAACAAATCAATGAAATTTTAATTTTTAAATAATTCTGTCTCAATCCCCTTTTGAAAATCATTTTATAGTGAAAATATTATTTATGTCATTTCACCAGACACCAAATGATCATAAAGATGTATTTATAATAAAATATCATTAAACTGTCACAATAATAAATATAGTATTTAGAATCCCCAATGAATTCACATAAATACATCCTTAATAATTATTTTAAATCATTATATACTAATATATACAATAAAATTTAAGTAATACATGTTTTCATAAATAAATACCCATTATATAGAGATTCCTACCACCCACATTACATTACGTCATGTTATTATTAAAATTAACCAAGTGACGATTTTGATGGACCATCACAACTTAGGAAGCCATGTAATTACAATTTAAAAACTATCCCTCGACACAACTCCGTTATCATAACTAGATTGGATATTATAACAATAAAATCATAGGAAAAAATTTATAAGAAGTAGTGAGAATAACAAATCCACAAGAGAACAATATTTTACCTAAAATAATGCAACTTGATTTATTACAGAATCACCAACGGATAGTGGATATAGTGTATCATGGTTGAAAAAGGAACCATGTCTAGAAAAATTGGGAATAGGAGGATGGATCATGTAAAAAAGATTTTGTGGTAAAAAAGAATAATCATATAAAAATGAAAATGGAAGTAACCGTCATGGAATGACCTTATTGATCACGGTGTGATTTCCCTCTACAGACACATCATAGCAGGGCCTTCTTGTCTAATAGTGTAGCGAACATCATCTAGGAAGAACTAATAATCAAATTATGTAGGCCTCCATGTAATTTTATTTCTTATCTATGGTGTGTCCTTATCCACGAAACCATTATCACAACACAATGTAAATCACTATAGTGTTGTCCACCATCCACTCAATCTTCATAAAGCCCAAAATCATAGGTAAGTGTTTGATCTTACACAAGAATAGACTTGTTCAAAATTTAATATAATTGAATACCATTACACCATGAATAATTTTTACATTGAATTTACTATATCTCCCAGTAAACATTCATGAAAAACCTCATAGAAAAATTTAAACACTCTATTTCTTGATTCACCTTACCATATTGTGACACTCAAGTAATCATAACATAAAACCCACCTCTATACCCCCATTCCATGATTCCTTCTTAAGTAATGAAATTAAATTAAATTCATAAGTTTTTACCTTTATTCATAGAGTGTTGTTCAATAATATTATATAAATCTAGAAGAAAAATGTAGAACACCCAAAACAATAACAGAAAAATATTGTTCCAGTAAATTGTTGGAGAATTAAAAATATTAAGTAATGAATAATAAATTTAATAACTGTAATTGATGGATTGGGTGTCGTAGTTGTTCTAATCATTCCTCAATGTTCCCAATGAAAATTCATAGATTCCTCATTTAAGAAAATCTGAGATAATTTATCCTAAACATAGGATCATGATCATATGTCCTATGGTTATCTCTACCACACATTTATAAAATATGATCACAAGGAATAATTTACTCCACAAAAATATATCATTTTGATCATTTCTATGAATCAAAAATATACAGATGAAATTTATTGGATCCAAATCCATATCTTTCAACTCATCCATGTTATATAGAATACAAATAAAAAATCAATTGGGATACATGATTAATTTCTTTAGTATATGATAACTAAGATGGTAAGGATAGCCCGTATTCCACATTATTGAACTTATAAATTATATCAAAATGTACAGAATACCATAATGATTACCTACCCTACTATCCAGATTTATTGTGTCCAAATCAAGGTGAAACACTAAGAAATAATGAATCACCAATGATGAATTACAATTGGTGTTGATGATATTAATCATAATACTTCATGTGTCTCAGAGAGATCATCATCCTTTTCCCAATTATCAAATTCATATAAATCTTATAATGGATGATGATGTTGAATCCTATAAAAAATGATCTCCCAATTCTATACATCCAAGAGGGAAATGACATGGTAATCCATAGAGTGATTTTTAGGGACCCACCTTTTTCACGGATTCGTAAAAATTTAAAATTTAAAATTTTATCAATGATAAATATATTAATCCTCTAATTCACCAAAATAATTTATTTATTTTAGGATCATATTCTCAATTAAATGAATGGTAAAATATTTTGGGACCAAATAAATATTAATTGATGAATATATAACACAAAAATTAACCTATTGGATATAGTGGAATCCAATATAATCTACTTTTGATTATTTTTATAATGAGAAGAATGTTGAATTTGTTATTAACTAGTAAATAATAACACATATATCATATTTTAGACTAATAAATTGAATAAATTCAATTAAAATCCTTGTAAATATATCCTCAATTCCATACGAAATTTTAAAGATAGTGAAATGATATCACAAACTTATTTTATTCATTATTAATCTTTTGAGATGTAAGATGTCAATACATGAATTTTTCAATCGCCTGCTTTGTTCTAAGCCACCACTACTATAATGATTGGTCATAAAATATCTTGGTAACCATATGATTCACTCCCTAATTAGAATGGTTTTCACCTTAAATACCCTCTTACCTCAATGTCATAGTAATTTGAAGATAAATGTTTATGAAAATGGAACCATAAGGGGATCAAGACCAATTAACCATGGTCTACCCACATTTTAAAATTCATCCTTTAAATTGTATGTAAATACATTCTACCTTATATATCAATATTTGATTATCTATAGAGGATATAATATTCCCACTTTGTAGGAATGAATGATTATACACTTCATTCACTTGTAAATGAAACCAGGAATATAATATTATCCAATGACACTCTTACATTATTATTTAACTATCAATGTTTAAATATTATTTAAAAATGAATACTTCACCACATTCCATTTATTAACAAAATAGGCAATGTAAATACAGAAATGTTATAGGGACATTTATCCTTATACTTCAACATAAAATTTAGATACTTCTATGAGAAAATGTATTTTCAAATTTTTTGATTATTGTACATTATAATATATTCCCTAATGTGGTAATAGTGAATGTTCATCAAGGATTTCATCATCACTACCAACTCATGACCATGTGTATTGTAGTTATTTCGAGGAGGGCATAGTTAGATAAATTTATATTCCATAATATTGAAACACTAAATCAAAACAATCATTGACCACTTAAATAAAGATTCACAATACACTATATATCCCTCTCCAATTTCTAAAAAAATCAAAATAATAGTTGATGTTAACATCACATTAAACTCTACGATTTTTCACTCGTAATGTTTATTCCAAAAATATTTTACTCATTTCTTGTCAAATACATTAATTGATATACTATGAAAAATAAATCCTAAATAAAACACTAATAATATCTATATAGAACAAAACATATTAAAATTTTAATTTTATACACGGGTATTTTGTAAGAAATAAACACATTTATATTCATAAAATCCAAGGGAACCCATTTAATATATATAACATGAACTACAAAATATTTCTTCAAAAATCTAAATATATAATTTGGGAAACATATCATATAATATATATTTATTTAATAACCTTAAAAAAGTTTCATATGGTCCTCAAGTTCCCCTATATTTTTTTTAAATTAGCCGAAATATTTTTCATTATCACCTCAATAATGTTTAAAATATAAATGTGGATAATCTGATTCATAAAATCCCCAAAAACCTAAAATATTATTATAGAAAAATAATATAAAAATATGCTCATATTTGGATAACCTCCTCCAAAATGTAGTCTTATAAATATATTATTCCCTCAATTTTAGTTACAGGTATCCCAACCATAGGTCATTTATTGAAACCATTCATTCCCCCTAGAGTTTTTAAAATAGAACATCGATTTTAGTGGATGTTTACATATTCAAGTTGATATCCATATTTTTTTATCTAATAATCAATATAATGGTATAGACACCCATTATACTTATTTTTCAAATGGAATCAGTGAATCCCTTGGTGATAGGCATAGTTAAATAAATGTCTTTATCAGATTATCATTAAACGATAGTTTAAATTCATTTAGATAAGATGGTTCTAATTGATTAGATGTTATGGAAATACGACACATACCTAGAATTGAATAAATCAAGCACTCTGCATCCCACTTGTATGGAAACCAATATACATCACTATAAAAACCTCATGATACATATACACTACCATTATAAATAGATAATCTAAACACCACATAGATGTTATAATAACAAAGGTTTATATGTGATCAGGAAAAATTCCATACCTAGAATAATGGGATCGAACCAACTTGATCGTGGAACCCACTCTACTCAAAAGACATTATTTATCTCATTTAGTGAAATGAATAGAACCATATCATGATAGTAATTATTCTGAAATTTATTTTTAACCATACAATCTATACAACAGATAATGTAGTTATAAGGAATCACCCTTAATCAATACATAATGTTGAATTTAATTAATAATTAACCTTGAGGATCTTATGAGATTTTATATAAAGAGATAATTAGGTCCTAACTTATACAGTAAAACTCATATATTATATGTAGACACTTCTACTCTATAACCAATTTTTCAAAAAATTATAATTTTTAAAAGAAAGAAACATGTTATGTTCCATGTTTTAGACAACATGACTTTTCCATGATCCCATTCATGACCCAATTCCACTTTATGTGTTGTGAACACATTACAAAAACATAGGATGAGAATAAAAAATTCAGTAAGGGATACACAATGAAGGAAAATTACTAGTTTTTAGAACAACATGTAAACCATGAATATATTATCACAATGTAATATTTTTCACCTTAACGATGAATAAAAAACACTTCACTGAATATAAGCTCATTGCATACCCTTGTTTTGTAGAAAATATATTACCATAATACCTATAGAAAGATACATATAGCATATAAATATAAACATGGGATATAATCATACTTAAATGAGATAGCCATACGGTTGACTTCCAAAAATCATTCTTAAAATTGGAATATCCATACGACCAACTTCCCTACCCAATGAATTAGAGGATATAACATAACCACACATCCTTGGTTTATCATAAATCCTCCCATTATTTGGTTTTTAATGTAACCACCCATCTATTTTCCTAGTATAATTATATAATCATCACACATTAAAGATTGCCAATATATACATTCCAATCATAAAATTTCATTTTAAATCCCACGAAAAAATGTCAAGAGATTAAAATAGTAAATCCACATTTAAAATACTTTTCAATTCCAAAATATGTAAAAATGGTATATGGTAATTATTTTCCATTTAATAACATCTCGTATTGGTGAGGAAACCAAATATCATATGATTCTTGCAGCGATAGAAAGATCGTTGTTGCCACATACATTAAAATTTTTTCGTTTTTTCAATTTTTAAAATTATATATATAGAAAATATTCCCTTTAATTGAAATTAATATTTAATGTGGTTTATTATAAAATGTGTATATTAATGAGGTGTATATTATCAAAACATGACTAAACAAAATGTGATTGAGGCAAAATCTCTTACCTCATTTCTGACTTGACTTGTTCGTTCGTTAATTTCATAAATAATAAAATTAAGGTAGTTTATTCTTACATCATAATGCATTTCATGTTTATTATTTATTTTATATCACTTATCATCTTTATATAAATATCTTATAATTATTAAATTTTATATCTACCATTTTGTCGATGTTCGGTACTTGAGTCAAAAAATTAACTGGTGATAATTACCAGTTTTCCATGAGGAAAAAAGTACCTTATCTCCATATTAATATTTAATATTTTAATATCATATATATCATATATATCTATTTTATATGTATTTATTATAGTCCATATCATTTGGAGATATGAAATGAAACACACCGATCACGGAGACAGTAAGTCATACGTACGCATGAACACTACAATCATTTCTATTTCATATTTAATGGAATGAAAACATAAGGATACATAAGTATATTATTATTCCAGTATAATATATTATTTTATATTTGTTACATATTTTCATTAACAGCATCCTTTATACATTTCATATACGGCAAGAATTTGACATATCACTTTGAGGGGACAGTAGTCGGCACTTCCTCAAATGAAATTATCATATTTATAATGTAGGAAAAGCTTAAAGATATGTTATAAATGATAATTACAGAAGACTATAAATAAAGTAAATAAAATAAATATCATATATTATTATAGTGACATCATTAAGTCCACCCTGAGTGGTGGAAGGTAAAAATCGAATATTAATCATTTCATTAGGCAGTAGTTCTCCGTACACAGAAAAAGTATGTTCATATCCATTAGATGTATTTGTGTGTAAGTGTAGTTTAAATAATTCTAATAAAAAAACCTAGTATATTGAGTATACTAGTGTTGTTATATAAAAAAAGGATTAATAACATCATTAGGAGTGGAGAATGAAAAATTATAGAAAGGATCTTGAGAGAAGACGTTACCTCAAATCGGATAACTTCTTTTGATTTGAGCCAGAGGGCTTTCATTAATTTACATGATTTTAAAGGATGGATTATAGGAGGAATATAAGGATTTTGGAAGATTATTTTTGGCATAGTTTAGATTATCCAAGGGTTCCAGATAGGTGTGAGTAAGGGTTAGAGGTTGTGCCCTTTTATAAGAGGGAGGAGGGTCACTTTAGGTATGATTTAAAGTATTATTTTATTATTAATTTATTTTCAAATAATAATAACATAAAAGTAATATCTTTAAAATATTAGTTGTGTATGGGTATATATACTCTCAAAAAATGGGTTTTAGACATGTATAGGTTATAAAAGTAACCTTATCTTTCACCTTTAACCCTTAGTAAACTAATTTAACTTTTACCATGTCTTCTTATATATTCATACTATATGGTTAATATAATTACTATAAAATTCCAATCAAACCTCAAGTAGTTAGTTAATGTCATTAGTGACAATATGTTAGTCATTTGGCTGAATCATGGATTTTTAGAACTACTATATAATCTAATAATATGTTTTTTTAAATCATTTATGTAAATTTATACAATATTCATATCATGACTTTTAAAAAATCAATAGAAAATTATTTATTCAAAAAACCACATTAATTCAAGGATAACAAGAAATAATCATCCATAAAATTCGTGGATGACATAAAAAGAGTTATAATAAAATTACATTAGAATTTATAATCTCATTTATTTAAATCAATAATTAATATGTTAATCACTACACCATCTTTGTGTCCTAAATATATTAATTTATTTAATCTAAAAAAAATTATCAATAAAATACCATGATTTAGAAAATCTGTTTATCATTATAATCACTATTTTTAGTTGAAATTTTAATTTATATAACCCAAAAAATTTTTTTTTACTAAAAGACACATGTTAGGATATAATTTCCTTACCATTAAAATAAAAGTTATTAAATGTCATTTTCACAAACATGATGCACCATGGGGTCCTAAAATCGACCCAAGGATGAAAATAGTTGGATATATCTCATCCAATATGATTAGTCCACGTGTTAGGATAATTTATTATTTTTATAACATTATTATGTTTACCCTTATTTATCTGTTTTACACTTTAACCATGGTAAATAAAATATTTACTAACGTTACTATTCATAATGACTAAAAATAAAAGTTACCAAATGACACAATTTTGAACTAATTATTCTAAATATAGAATCCATTTTATCCTAATTCCAAAACCTGATGTTATAGATATTAATTTAAAATTATTTCATGTTTTCAAAACCGATAAGAGTGTTTTTAAGAAGTAACGACTATCAATAAATTTACATGTTTTTATATAAAATAAAAAACTGAAATTATATCTAATGACCTAAAGTGTATTAAATGGTAAAAACATAATATTATTACACATTAAAACCAAATTTTTAAAAATTGTTTCATATAAATAAATCATATGAAAAGATAGTATTGACTTAAAATGCATTATTTTTCTCTATTCAGTAAAAATTATCTTTATCAGAAAAATACTAAAAATTTTCCCAAAGTAAATAATTATGTACACCATCTAAGTAAGAAGACTATTCTTCAAATAGAACATATAAAATTGACAAATAATAGATTTAAAATCGGTTATCCATCAAAAGTTTGTAAAACGACCTTTTTAAAATAAAATATTAGAGTATTTTACTTAAAATATGATTCATTTCCAATTTAATCCATTAAATATTATTGGATAAATTGAAAAACATTTTACAAACATGTTTAATCATAATATGGTTAGTTCTGTTCATTACCTCTAATACAACGACTAAGCCTGAACTACCATTTAATATAATAATATTTTATATTATTTTTTTTAGTATGGCTCATCCATGTGTACAACATGAGATTTCGGAGAAACCCATTGTTTTTTGTTGGTTACACCATTGAAAATATCATCCCCTTAAAAGTAAAATTAATATCTTATTCATAAGTATTAATATATAGAAAATGTATTAATCTATAAATACATGGGTCATTACACCCTTCTCCCATTTTGGGAATGGTGTCCCCAAAATTATATTCACTTATCAAATAATTTTGGGTATTTATCCCTCCTATAATATTCTGATTCCCATGGTTCTACTTCAACCATGTGGTTTTATCCAAAAAAACCTTTACACGATGAATTACCTTATTCTGCCACAATTTCTCTCTTCAGTCAAGAATCTGGACTGGTTGTTCCTTATAAGAATGACTTTATTCCAAAATAACTTCCTCTAGACTCAAAACATGATATGGATTCGATATATACATTTTCAACATTGAAACGTGAAAAAAATTGTGTACCGTGGATAAACATGAAGGAAAATCTACTATGTAGGTAACTAATCCAACTTTATCAAGGATATCATAGGGTCCCAAGAACCTCAACCTCAGATTTCCCTTCATACCAAAATGCATAAGACATTTCCATGGAGAAGCTTTTAGAAAGACATAATAACCAGCATTAGAAGAAATATCCTTACTATGGTGATCTGTATAAATTTTCTACCTAATAAGTTTTGTCCTCAATTGCTTCTGAATTTACTATTCTTTTTTAGAAATCTGTTCTACCAATTCAGGTACCAACAACTTTCATTCACCTATATCATCCCAAAAAAGCTAGAGTTCGACACCACATTCAATATAATTCCTCAAATGGTTCTATCTGTATACTGGAAGGAAAACTGTTGTTATAAGATAATTAAACCAAATAAATATGTTGGTCCCTAATTCCCTAATAATCCATTGAATAAAGAATATACAATATCCTCCAAAGTATGAATTTTTCATTCTAATTTCCCATATGAATGAGGATTTAATGTTGTTTTGAAATTTAACTCAGTTCCCAACGAATTCTAAAGGACCTTCCAAAAGTTATAAGTAAACCTGGCATCACAAACAGATAAAATGGAGAGGTAAAATCCATGAAACCTAACTATCTTTTTATATAAAATTGATAAAGATGATATAAAGACATAATTTTTCGAATAGGAAGGAGATGAGAATATTTATTCAATCAATCAACAATAAACAAGATGGTATTTCTACCTCAAGAAGTCTTTGGTAATCCCACTATGAAATCCATGTACTAATTTTCGTATTTCTACTCTAGAATTGGATAAGGCTAAAGCATCCCTTTTGAAAAATACTGCTCTTATACTACCTTTTGACAAGTCAAACACTTCAAAGTAACGTAAGCAATATCTTTTTTCATTCCATCCCACCAATAATACTCCTGAAGACCACTGTACATATTAGTTTTTCTATGATAAACTGAAAATAGAAAACTATGAGCTTCACATAACAACATTTTATTCGACTGTGAATCACAAGTGACACAAAATCTCTTTCTAAATTTCAAAATACAATCATTAGAAATGTTAAATTTAGGAAACATACCCTTCAAAAGAAACTCTTCTTTTTTCTGGAACTCACTATCTTCCTTCTGTTCTTGTAAAATTTTGTCTGATAGGGAATATTTAATTGACATATTATAAAAAAAGACAAATTTCCAATACCAACAACTACTATTACAAATTTTATAAAATAGTTAGTCAAAATATCTTGTTCCAAATATAGAATGGTAAATTTATCATTAAAATTTTGTTTCAAAGCTTCAACCACATTATTTTCCATTCCAAGATGGTAATGGGTCAGGGAATCATAATCCTTGATTAATTCTAACCATCACCCTAGTCTCATGTTTAATTCTTTCTGATTGAATATATTAATCAAATTTTTTTGATCAGTATATATTTCACACTTTACACCATACAAATGATGCCTCAAAATTTTTAATACAAAAAGAACAGAATATAATTCCAAATCATCTGTAGGGTTATATAACAAAAGACGTTTCAACTAACATGAAGCATAATAATTTTCCATATCATTCTGCATTTGGACACAACCATTTCATTTCAATGAATAATAACTATAGATAACCAACATATCATTTCTGGAAAGTAATTACAATACTAGAGAATTCACCAATTTATTTTAAATTCATGAAAACAATCATCAAATTATTTAGTCCAAATGAACATAAAACCTTTTTGAATTAACATAGAATGTTGGCTAGATAACCATGAATAATTCACAAAAAATCTTCAGTAATAGCCTAAAACCCCAATAAAACTATTAATCTTGGTTATATTTGTAGAATGGCCATTATTTAATAACATTTGTTTTAGTAGGATCAACAATTATGCCATTTATGGACACAATGTGACCATGGGATGAAATTTTTTTTAACCAAAACTTCAACATGGTGATATTACCATACAATTTCATTTCTTTTATGGGTTGTAATACAACCATTAAATGACTTTCATGTTCCACTTTACAATTATAAAATACCAAAATGTAATCAATAAACACAACCCAAAACATACGCATGAACTCTTAGGTTTTTTATAAGATCCATTAATACATTAGTTGTATTGGTTATCCCAAAATTCATAAAAAAAATTCATAATAGAAATATATAGTTCAAAATGCAGTCTTCAGAATTCCTACTTCCTTTACATTCAACTGATGGTATCCCGACCTCTAGTCAATCCTCAAAACGTATTGAACTTCCTGGATCTAATGAAACATATCATCAATATGAGGAAGAGGATATATGATCTAAGTAGTTATATTATTAAAGGATCTATAATCAATGAAAAGTATCATTGGACCATCATTTTTTTAACAAACATGACTGGATCACCATATGGTGATGTTCTAGTAATAATGAATCCTTTATCTGGTAACTCTTGCAATTTATTATTTAACACTACATTTTAAATTTGAGCCAATTGATAAGGGGGTTCTGAAATTGGAATATCATCTGAAACTAAGTAAATAGTAAATTCAACATCATGATCACGTTTAACAACAAACATCTCATCAGGAAAAACATTAAGATACTCATTTACTACTCGCAAACCATTAATCTGAATTGTTCTTTCATTTTCAAGAAATGTGTGCAAGGTAACATTCATTTTCATCTTTAACTAGTTTCTTATCTTCTACGTATGCTATTAGATATAAGAGTTGAATAATCTACAAAAACTGACTGTATTTCTGAAAAGAAAACTATATAGATCTATACTTAATCTTATCTTGGTAAATAGAAAACCAATCCATTCCCAAATTATCATCAAACTCTACTAGTGAAAAAAACAAGGATTGCGGGAAAATTCTTTCTGAAAATTAAGATAGGAAGATTCTTATAATTTCTTTTTAACTCAAAATTTATCTCAATTTTTTTACCTCAAGTTAAATATTCATATCATGACATGGATTTCAAAATTTAGTAGAAAATTTCTCAGAAATGAATGAATGTGTAAATCATGAATCAAATAGCACATTGGTATAATCTGAAAAAATATAAAAAGTACCTGATAAACCATGATTTGATCATCCCACATCAACCATAGTTGTATCAAAAGATTTTTCTCCACCATTCTGTGTTTGATCTATCTAGTTTCTACCATGGGTAATCATATTTGGACACACATTGGCATAATTACCAAACATGTTGAAACAAAAACTTCTTACCACTAGCTTTTCATTTCCTTCTTGATCATTATTCTTACAGGAAATATGACCAGTCATACCACACTAGATGCTCCTCCCAGGATATGATAAAAATTTTGCATGATTATATTTACCACACTTCTCACATGATGAATATTAAATTTTATTACCACTACGATCATTGATGAATTTGTTCCATTTTCCTACCAGCTGGAACTATTTTTTTTCATTCCCTCTTGGAATATATAGTCGTTAGAAAAATCTATTTCAACCTTCTCAGCACATCTGAAATTTTTTTCATAGCTACTAAATTCATGATTTTCAAATGATCTTATATATCAGAGCTTCTGTCCAAATTAAAATCTATTTATCATTCTATTAATATCTCATATTAAATATGGAACATACCTTGCTAGTGGAGAGAACATTTATTCATAAGAAGCCATTGAATCATCCTCTTTCCTTAATTCCAATAATTATTTTCCATCCATTATCAAACCACCTTAGAGAAATTGTTCATGATAAACATTCCTCTGAATTAATCCAAATAAATAACATCAATATCCTCACTACACATTATATTTTTAACTATCGACCAACACTAATTACCTTCACCTTAAAAATGGTAAATTTCAAGACAAACCATTTGATGTTTTGAACAACCCTTGACATTAAAAATATGTTCCAGTGCTTTAAACAACCATTCATCTAGATCAAGGTTACATGATCATCTAAATAATGTGTTATTTTGCCTTATAAAATGATATACTACTAATATGTTCTTCTGTGGATGTTCTTGTATATCTCGTTCATGGATACTAAACAATTTATAGAATGATTAAATTGTACCATCAATGCCAAAAAAAAATATTCAATTCCAATTCAAACCATCTCAGCATACTGATTTGGATGGTTTTTTTCCACTTCATGTTGTTCCATCATAGTTTCCCTATTTCCTTTGCAGAAAACAATTCTAAACACAGAATTAACTTAGGTGAAAATACATTGTAATCTTAAAATTCTATATCACTCCAATCATTCCATAATGTAATATAATTTATGGATATAAATTTAACAATATCCTAACTCCTAATGTTGTATAAATCAACCTCTAATACCAACAATAATGCCACATCCTTAAAGAATACATTATTTTGATTTAAGTTAATAATTCACAGGGAAGATAATTTTAGTTTTATAGATTTAGAGAATTTGGTAATAACTTATAAATAACAACATGAATATTACATATAGACACTTATTCTCAGTAAACATATTTTTCCATAAAATAAAAACTCATAAAAACATGTTTAGTTCCATGTTATAAACAACATGACTTTCCCATTATCCCATCCTCGACCCAATTCCACATTATGTCATTTGAAATGTTTTTCAAAATCCTCTTATGAGAATAATAATATTAGTAAAGGATAAATAAAGAAGGGAAACTATTAGTAATCAAAACAATATTTAAACCAAGAATACATTATCATAAAGTGATACGTTCACCTTAAGAAAGTCGAAAAACACTTCACTAAATATAATCTCATTCCCCTTACATTTTTGAAACCAAGATATTACCATAAAACCCATAGAAAGAAACATATAGCACATAAATTTAAACTAGGGACATAATCATATATAAATTGGATAACCAAATGGTCAGCTTCCATAAATTATTTATAAAAATGCAATATCCATAAGAATGACTTCGATTACCAATGCATTGGAGGATATAATATAACAACTCATCCTTGATTTATCACAAAACCAACCTTTATTTTTTTATCATGTAATCACAAGTCAAATTTCCATGTACCATTATATGATCATCACACATAAAAGATTTCAAATATCAACATTTATATCATAAAATTTCATATTCAATAATAAGATATAATTTCAAGATATTGAAATACTATATCTACATTCAAAACTTTTTTCAATACAAATTTTTTTGAAAAGTGTATAATTTAATTATTTTCCATTTAAAAACATCACAGCTGGTTAAGGAAACCAAATATCAATTAATGCTCACGGCGATAGAGTAGTCGTTGTGGCCGCATACATTAAAACCATTATTTTCTCATTTAGTAGAACAATATGTTGAAATAATATTCCCTTTTAAGGAATATAATTTCAATGGTTTTAATTATAAACCATGTAAAAGAAGGATATGTATATTTTTAAAACATGCCTCAATGAATGGTGATTGAGACAAAGTCCATTATCTCATGTCCAACACGAATCATTAATTATTAAATTTCCAAATTAATAAACATAATTTATTTTCTTCTTGATTTAGATTATTTTTAAAGATTATTATTATTTTTATATCACTTATCACATTTCTATAACAATCATATAATTTTTCATGTTTATATCGGTCGTTTTTTCGATGTTTGGTACTTGGGTCCAAAATAAACTTGATATAATTACAAGTTGTCAATGAGGTCAAAGTTATGTTATCTCTAGAATGATATTAATTATTTTAATATCATATAATATATATATACCCATTTTATATTTATTTATAATAGTCCATATCATTAGGATATAGGAAATTAATCACACCATTCATGGAGACGGTAAGTCGTGCGTACACATGAACGCTACTTTCTTTCCTATTTCATATTTTAAACAATGAAAACATAATGATGAATTATTATATTATAAATATAGTATAATATAATATTTTATATATTTTATATAATTTCAATAATTCCATCTTTTTTTCATTCCATTGTGGCATGAACGAGTCATATCATTTTGAGGGGGCGGTAGTCTGCACTTATTCAAATTAAATTATCGTATTTATACAACATGGGAAGAATTAAGGGATTTTATAAACGATAATTAAATAATAATGAAGATAAAATAAAAATCATAAAAATCATATATATTTACAATACCATCATAATGGCCTCCATTAGATTTGGTAGGTGAAAATCAAACAATCATCAGTTTGTGAGGCAGAAGTTCGCCATACACAGAAACAGTATGTTCATATCCATTAGGTGGAGGTGGGTGTAAGTGTAGATTGAATAATTATAATAAAAACATATTATATTTAGGATATGGTTATTTTTATATAATCAATGAATAAGAATAACATAGGTAGTGGAGAAGGAAAAATAACGGAAAGGAACATTAGAAAAGAAGTTACCTCAAATCGGGTAACTTCTTTTGATTTGAGCCATAGGGCTATCTTGAAATGCCTTATGCCTAATGGAATGATCGTAGATGGAATTGAGGTATGATGGGAGATTATTTGAGTAGGGTTGGAAAATAAAATGGGGCTTGAGAGGTGTGATTATGGTTTATAGGTTGTGACCTTTTTAAAGAGGGAGGAGGGGCACTATAGGAATGTTTGAAATTATTATTTTATTATTAATTCATTTTCAAATTATAATAACACTTAAGTAATATATTTAAAATATAATATGGTTATGGGTATATATACAATCATATAATGGGTTTTATACATGTTTAGTTCAAAACAGTAACCTTATTGTTTGTCTTATTCCTTTTGTAAACTTATTTATATTTTACCATGTTTTCATTTATATTCAGACTATATGTTTAATATAATTACTATAAAATTACAAGATAATATCATGTGATACATTAATGACATGTTAAACCTTATATAAGTCATTTGGAGTAATTTTTTATTTTTGGACAATTATAAAATTTAATAATATTGTATTTGTTTTAAAAACTCATTTATGTAAATTTATATACTATTCGTATCATGACTCTTAAGAAATTCAAAAAATCCTGATTCATTCTAAAAAATACAGTAATTTGAGTATAATAAGTAATAATTATATATAAAATTCGTGTATGACATATAAAAGTGTCAAAATAAATTTATTTTAATAATTATAAGCTCAATTATTTAATCCATTCATTAATAATGTAATCACTGCATGACAAATGT
Organism: Viscum album; assembly: GCA_963277665.1. Taxonomy (NCBI): domain Eukaryota; kingdom Viridiplantae; phylum Streptophyta; class Magnoliopsida; order Santalales; family Viscaceae; genus Viscum; species Viscum album. The sequence continues at coordinate 958,147,825 of OY728126.1, forward strand.
TTCATAAATAAATTTATATAATTATTGTCTTTAATTTAGAAATAAATCATCTTGATTTATAAAATATTTTTTGATTCTTAATGAAAATTTATTGTCAAAATGATTAATTATATAACCCCATATAATTTTTTTACTAAATGATTCATATTTTTGTTAAATTTCCCTTAACATTAAATTAAAAGTAATAAAATTTCATTTTCACACACAAGTGGCCCCATGGGGTCCTAAAATCAACCCAAGGATGACCATAGTCGGATATATCTCATCGAATTGTATTTCTACATGTGTTGCTGTAATTTATATTATTATAATATTATTTGTTTACAATGGTTTAGTAGATTTACCATTTAACCATGGTAAACAATATAATTACAGAAGTTACTATTCAAAATGTATAAAAACAAATTTTTCCTATTTATACATTTTAGAACTCCAGATAACTAATATGAAATAAATTTTTCCTAATTCCAAACAACAATGTTTTAGAAATTAATTTACATTTAATTTCTCTTGTCAAATCCTAAATGTGTGTTTTTATGAAATAATAACTATCAAAATATTGACATGTGTTTATCTCTAAATAAAATGTGAAATTACATCTAATAACTAAAATTAAATAAAATGGGAAAACATTAATCTTATTACACTTTAAAACAAATAAAAAATATAACAAAACTATATAAATTAATCAGATGAAAAGATAGTTTTGACATAAAATGTAGTATTTTTCACTATTAAATAAAAATTTAACTTTATCAGAAAAATACCAAAAATTTACCCAAAGTAAATTTTGATGTCTCTATTTTATATAATATGTTTATTTTGTGAAATATAACAAATAAAAGTGACAAAAACTTTATTTAAAAGGGGTTTACCATCAAAAGGCAGTAAAACTATATTTTTTAAAAATATTATTGTATTTATACTTAATATTGGATTCATTCTCATTTTATGCTATTAAATTTTATTGGATAAATGTAAAAACACATAACAAATATGTTTAATAATAATATGGTTTTTAATTTCCATTCCTTCAAATAAAACAGTTAGGCATTAACTACCATTAACAATAATAATATTAATGTTTTATTTTTGTGGTATAAGTCAACCTTGTGTGCAACATGAGACTTCAGAGAAAGCCATATTTGTGTGTTAGGTATTCCAGCGAGCATAACATCCATTTTAATTTTTAATTAATATATAATTCAAATGTATTAAAAGAAATAAAAATTATTATTCTACATAGAACATGGTCATTATAGTTCTGAAATCTAAATACATTACTAAAAAATAAAACCTAATTCTAGTATCATCAATAATCAAATAGAACACAATGCATTTAAAATACTTCTCCTTAATATTACACAATATAGTAGTAAAATATATAACATAGGGAATATACTATATTCATAACCCTAAATAATCAGGCATCATAAATGAGATAAAAATAATTGGCTTGCATGAATGTCAAATAAATCCAATTCTATAGAAGAAGTAATAAACAATGTACCGCTCAAGAAAACTGGATCAAAATCAAGTTCATCATAAAAAATATTTTTCATATAAAAATAATTATTTATAATCCAACTCTAAGAAAACGTATAATAATTAGACTCCCCTCCATTCTGAGGATGCGACCATAGTCCCTCGGATGCATCTGGAGATGCCTTTGAGTATATAATATAAGAAAACCATACATTAAAACTCTATCGAGGTATTATATAAAAAATATAAAGATGAATCATTTTTCCATAGTTTTGGTAATACATAGTATATAATTATTAATCCTATTTGGTTTTCCCAAAATTCTAACATTGGAAGAACATTCCTTGATTACACTAGGATGGAACCATGGTAGTGGAATCTGTCGGTCACTATACAAGATGAAATTTACCTCATCTGGATTCCTCAGGAATTCTATACTGACCTAAAGAGGAAATATGAATACCACATATAATAATAAATATAGAAATCAAACCATCCATCATTTCCAATTCATTTTCATTATAGATTGTTTATCAAACATTTCAAGATATGTTAATAGTAAGAAAATAGAATTCCTCAATTAATATTTCTATCTCCGACCCATTTTTATTCTTTATCCCATTATACAATTTTTCATTATATTCTTAAAATAAATTTAACCAATATCAAAAAAAAATGAGGTATACTCCCGCACTGAGTACTTCATTGTTATAAACTTTTTTCCCTCTTCCTCTCTAACGGTCTTTGGTGAAAAAAATTGGTTGAATATATTCCTAAACATGAAACAAGTGAGGGGATATTATGGGTAATTAAAATGGTATATTGATTCATTCATTATACTCATTGTTTTTTATCTCCTGAAAAAAATGGGTAAATAATGAAATAATAAGGGTCACTAATTTGGGAAAATCACCATTAATAGACTGATGATTATTAAATTATGTGGTTAGGTGATGAATGTTGTATTTTTTTCAATCATAACCCTTGAAAAATTATTAAATACATGTAATATAATTTAAGATGGTGCACAAATAACATATTATGCATATGTTGATCATACCTTACTTTGAGTTTTGGGGATGGGGTTATAGAAAACTTAAAGAGAAAACATTAATTGAAGTTATATTTTTGATATCATCCATTTTACAAAATAGATAAAACTCCTCCCTGAGCCTTAATTTTTAATCCACATTATCGAATTTCCTTTAATCCTTAGATTCATTTGAACCGTTATTGCAAGCCCTTGTGATTTTTTTATTTTTCTATTTATAACTTGGATAAAATAGTTTATTTACAATACTATGGATAAGGATCCTGTTATCATGATATGATATTATATATATAATAATTGTTTCATTAGGGTTCAGAGAAAAAAATCAAAATTAAGTTAAATCATGACTTTGCATGTTGGATAATAATGAATCGATGATTTGAATGAATGAAAGGAGATGTTACATAATTTGTTAGAGGGGAAATTAAAATATATTAATTTATTAATTATATGAATAATGTGAAATGGAATTGATATTTTATATATTTTTTAAATATTTGGCTTGATATGTAAAATTATTTGATTTTATTACATTGGAAATTGAGTATGTGTATCATTGGTTTCCTCTGAATTCTGTATTGATATTTTATGCTTCGCCACAAGCATGGTTTAGGTGAAGGGAAATTTTTAGAGAAAATATGTGAAATGATTTTAGAAGTTATTTAAATGTTTTAAATCCCCCCAATGTAAAATTTTAGTAAATTTTATCACATTTTATGATTCTAGTGTTATTTTGAGCATAATCATCAAAAGGCCCATTTATGGATTTTTAATATTTTTTATTTAGTTACCTATTTCATACATATAATTATTTATACTAATAAAAATAAGGAAATTAATTATTCTTAGGACTCTATGTTTATTTTTATTAATTTATTTCTTCTGTACCCATGGATGAATCCAACATTTAAGGGCCCAAAACCAGCTCCCTAGATGAGCCCCAAAAACTGGGCATAGATTTGGATATTTTTCATGTAGGGACCATAACATGTAAATGAACAATCTAAATGATTGGGAATTATATACAGAGATGAAAAATACCTTCGGAAAAATAATTGATTAAGGATTCCTTGCGTTAATGTTCCGTCTGAATGATCATCAATGTTTGATAATCCGAAGATTTAAAATATGGAGAGTCTTGTTGGGAAGAATAAATTCTTAGTGTAAAAGGATCATAACTCTAACTTGAGTCATACATTTCGGTTGAAATTTGGAGGTGATATAGTCAATATATTTTTTAAAACCCTATCAGAAAGATGAAATTCTTGAATCATCCATTAAATTGGACAAAATGCACATTCATTAAGAGTATATATTTACGAACCAAAACGCCCCTCCTCACTAGTAAAAGGAGGTGAAACCATCATTTCAAAACCATCATGCGAACCATGAAGGATATATATACTTAGGGAGGCTAACTATTAGAACCTTCTCTATATTAATTTCATCTTCATTTTCATTTTTTTATTTTTTTAGTTTTTAATTTTAATTTACATTTCTAATAAATTCATGAAATAATTACCTTATTCTACCATTATATTCCTCTTATTTTCTCATCCTCATTCTTTTTATTTTATTAACCCATTTTATCCTTCTTATATCCACAATGAACTCTTACAATAGAAAATTAGAGGATAGCCCGAGGTTTGGCTTGTAGAGGTATGGGGAAATTAAATTTATTCTATGCTAAAATTATTATGATTTATGATGATTATGATGAGCAGGATTTATATTCACATGTGTGTCGATCATCCATGATGACACTGAACTCAAACTAATTTAAATTATTTTATTAAATCTCATAACTCTCATCTATTGGATAAATGCTCATTATAAGCTGGAGATGAGCCATTTAGTAAATGAAATGGAATATAATTGATCCAGGTATTCGAACATGTCAAACTATAGATCAAGGTGTAACATTGACCTTGATAATACCTGGAGGTTGAAATAATATTGATAAATGAATTTGATATTTGACACCACTAAATTAAATGATAGTAATTCAGGAATGATTTCTTAGAAGTGAATTATAAATCAAAATTTAATCGCAAAATATGAGAATAATGGTTCCTATAAACCAAACAATAAAGGCCATGTTATTTCGTCATTAATTATATTTTGTAATTTAATGTTAGTTTTATCATTTAGTAAAAATAAATTACATTACCTTTCGGGATTAAATAAATAAATAAATAATATATAGTTTAGTTGAATTAGATCATGTGAGTAATCAATTATGAAATCCACTAAACTAAAATTCCCCTAGTTAAACTCTATACTACATTATGAAAATAATTTTCTAACAACATGCATGCCTCACAAACATAATCATAATATTTATTCAATCTAGAAGTCAAACAACTGTGAATTCTTGTCAACACCATGATTAAAAAAAAGTGATCCAATGAATCAATTAAAGCGTGTTGTTGTTTTAATTAAGCCACCTGATTTTGGATGAAGAGATTCAAGTTACTATTTTTCACTGGTGGAAATAATCATAATTTAGGATAAATTGTAGGTATTTTTCAAAAATAATAATTTTTATGTGAATAGTAAAAAATTACATTCTAATTTATTATTGTTGGTAAAATATTCATGATGTAATTATTACATGAAAAATTATTGAAAATTTATAGAACTATATATATTTAAGGGGAAAATTATTCATTAAAAATAAGTTATTTGAATTTATAAAAACCTTGTTTAATGTTTTAAGAACATATGTGATATTTTTCACTAAGATTAATTATTATTTTATTTTTTTACAAATTTGTTTTCATCAAATGTATAAATTAAATATAAAAAATTAGATATAATTATTTTAAATAATAGAATTTATATTTTTTAATATGTTCAATTTTATTTTTATGTATAAAATTATTTATTATTAAGATTAATGTAGATGACCATGAAAATGGTGACATATTTATTTTCAAATACTTTTTTTATTAATGTTGCATATTTTTAACAATATGAATTAAATTAATATACATTGTAAAATTAATTTTATGTGAATATTATACATAAATGTGATATCGTATCAATCATATTATTGGAATATTGTGTCATATAGTGTTAATAATACTTAATGGAATAAACAACATTTTCCTTAATATGATTTTTCTATATACTAAATTTATTAAATTAGTAGATTGATATATATTAATTATATATCTAATTAGATTATATAGTGACTACATTGAGGTTTTTAATATACAAATTTTGAAATTAAGGTGACTATATATTTTAAAAAAATTATATATTATTTGGGTAAAAACTAGAAAACAAGTTTAAAACTGTAAATGGTAATGTGTAAAAATATTATGGAAAATGAGTTGAAACATGTTTAAAAAATGCGTGAAAATAAATTTTTCAGCCATGATCAAAATTATAATGTTAATATTATCATTATTTACCACCATTGGAGCAATTATCCCTTTAATAGTCTCATTCCATCATTTAAAATGTAATCAGTATTTACAAAAGTACAATTTTCATCCCTTATTAAAGTAGATCACTTACACTAAATTTATCCACCCATTAAATGATTTATATATACCAGAAAACTTCTATAGTATCTCTTCAACCATAACCCCAGTACATTGATGTTTTTTTATTTTCATATTTCTAAGCTAAAGGTGAATAATGTGATACCCATGGGATAATTTCCAAACATAGAGGTATTGTCCTCAACCTAAATCTCTTAATTCTTATCTTTTTCTTCCCTATAAATAATTTTATATACAAATAAGGATGATAAAAATCTATTTTTTAATATAACTAAATGTGATTATATTAATGTTATATTACTTATCTTATTTCTAATAAAACCATTAAAAAAATTAAGTCGTCATCTGTTATATGTGAAGTCTATCGCCACCCTGAAAAGTGTGTTATAATATTCAAATCGTACTAAAATGTTTTAATAAAAAAATATGTATGTAATATATAATAATAATAATAATAATAATAATAATAATAATAATAAATTTAATCTTCAATAATTATAATATTATTCCATCTATAAATATTATCAAAAAAATGGTTGTAGTATACGTATCTTCCATAAATGAATATATCAAAGAAAATTTCTTCTTTCCACCCCATTTATAGAAAACCTATGGAACTATATTAATTTTATTCAAATGTAATAATAATAATAATAAATACCCATATAAATATTTATCATTATAAACCTAATAATTAACACATTTTCTGTGTGTAATATACCAATTATGATTCCTAAATATTGACCGAACAACCTCAATTAACTATTGTAAATGAAAACTATTTTATAAATAAATACAACATTGTCACAACCCATCCTAATGGGGCCCATTCCATGACTCCCTATGACCACCTTCACTAGACCGGGGGCTGATGACTACTGCAGAGTTGACATATCACTAACATATGAGGCCTTTTCCAAAAGTACATTTACATACACACACATCTTCAATACCGTACAATGCTAAAATTTGAAATAACTAATTAAAATTTCAAGAATACATATAAATTCAAAAAATCGTGCAATAAGAAAATTAAATAGAAAAAAAAACATATCAAATAAATCCCACCTCAATTATTATGTCAACAAGTCCAACATAGAGATAAAAATGTGGACTAATTTCAATATAGCATAATAAAAAACTTAATTATGTCCAACTCACTATGTTATGCCTGGTACTGGCCCATATTGGACTCCATCGAAGATTTTATCATCTACGAAATACCCCAAACTTGTTGAAAAATACCATATAGGACTGAGCATAAAAATAACTAGTATGACACCCTAAAACCCCAAATCATACAACAAAATAATAGTAGTCATCTAAAAACATGTATATTTTTACAAATATATTAATATAATATGTAGATATAGTCAATATAAACAAAGAGCCTCAACAAAAATTCACAAATGGAATATTATCCTAGGATTCAATGACAACAGATTGACAAAGCACAATTCTATGAGAAAACACTCTTGGAGTTAGAAAGCACAAATGATGTATATCCAAAAGGTAGTGTTGACTGTATAAGGATATATGATAGATATATAATGATAAATCTCAAATCCATGTGTCATAAAAAACATTATTTTGGTTAACTCTCTATTATGAAGATCATACCCCTTATAGTGTTGGCCATGATTATTTCATGAAATACACTATGGGATTGAAGAAGTTAGAAGATCTCACACATGGCATAAAATAAGGATTCCAACAACTTTACCCATGATTTCCTTATGAGGGGATCATTATCATATGTGTAGGACATGATTCAATGAAATCCCACTGGGAATAGATATGGGTAATTCATCCTATCAAAAATTGTCTAATATATAGTATAAATGGGATCCAAGCCTTATATAAATAATTACATGGTGTTTAATAGGATTACAAAGTATGTCCCCTCGGAACTATGTCATACCACTATAAATAGCCAATGATTATGTGAAATTACACTACATTCTCATGCATATTTACTTCTTCCCATATCTAAATTCATGTTTATGCATGTGTATATATTACCTAGTCGTGTACATATATGAGTACATGAAGTGCTACTACCCATGTACCCTAGAATGTGTATATGTACTATAGGAGGTATAGGTCATGCCATTGGGGAGGGTCTACTTTTTATGTGATATGGTCACATATTGTGAAATTCTAACATTCATCCAAAACCCATGTCACCACTAAGAGGGCCCCACATGGCATCTAGCTCTGTAGTACACAAGGTATTTTAGGGACTTTTTAGAAATCCTGATGTTGATCCCTTATATATTCCATGGTTCTGACCATTGATCTAACCACCCAAATTTCTGTGAAACAAAAATTTGGAGTCTTTCGACATTTCTGTCAATGAATATATAATTAATCCATTAAATATATTAAAAAATTTGGCTCATATGTCAAATCATTTCTCACATCGAATAATAAAATTCGGGTATCCCATATCTGTTGGAAATGATTATGATTTCATCATCTCATAATCCTCACATCAGGGTGTGCTCGGATAGATGATATATAAATATTTCACCATGAAATGGGTGTGCAACATTCAAATTTCTGGTATTTTCCTAACCGCATGCCAAAGGAAATCATCTACAATAAAGGATAAAATGTGTAAAAAAATAAACATCAAAAAATGGGAAATGAACCACATCAAATATTGTTATTGGAAATAATTAAATTTCATTAGGTTGATGGAAAATGATACAAACAACTAATCACAATGTAATATTCTAAATTGTAGATAACTCTAACACACACAAGAAATACACATTATTTGTGAATCAATTGATTATTAGATTAATTTTTTTATCATAAAAATTATAAAATTAGGCGAATTAAAAATAAAAATATTCTTTACCTCAATATAGATCGATCACCGATGAATAAAAAAGTAGTGTCATTATTGTTTGTGAAATCCTCTAATTCTATCGCACATCAGTCATCAATATTTGATATATTTATCATATTTAGGAGAGAGATCCTCTAATTATCTCTCTAGTGGTTCTCTAATGGATCAATGGTAATGTGAATAACCCTTTTAATATTTCATAATTGTAAATTTATATACAAAATTAGTTCATAGAATCAATAGAAGAAATAAAATAATTCATTTAAATATTTTTTTGATTTTATGTCTACGACTGTGTTTTAATAAACATCATGTACCAATAAAGGATATGTATCACATAGGTTAAAACCTCAAAATAAACTAAATTTATACCCCAGATTTCATATTTAGGCTTCCATTTAATTTTATTCTATTTTTCTAAGAAAATGATTTTTGGATGTTATTTAATATACTTAATATATTTCACTCATTTACTTGGGGAACACCGAGCCTCAGAATCACATGCCATCTGAGTTCATGGTTTTGAATTCAATCCATACAATATCCAAATATAATATAATGAAAATTCATGTAATTACTTTATGATCACCTTGGGTATTTACATTCCAAAAATCCAAAACAAGTGGATATTCAAAAATATGTTGGTATGAACCATGCATCTGAGCCTCCTTCTCATAGGTTCTCTCCTGAAGATTTTCATTCTACCACCAAACATGCCCCAAATGAATTGATCGCCCAGTATGATCCCCTCCTATTGATCCTTGATCTATACTTGGTACTGAGATAATGTTTCATTATCTACTATGTTCATCAATCCATAGTCTATAATGAGCCATTAGTCATGCACATACTTCCTTAGTTCCAACACGTGGAAGATGCCTTATACTAATTCTAACTCTGGATATTGATATAAGTGGTACTCGCCATATCTTCTCTATGCAATATCTGCAAAGGGACAATTAATCATAGAGATATATTGCTACCTTGGTTAAATATCTATAATATACTTCATACTGAGACATATATAAATTCATTGTCTTGCACCTCAAAATGAAAAATCCTTTTCATCAATTAACGTAAGACATGTGATGACTCTATACATTTCTCATCATCTCTAGGATAATCTTCACATTCTCTATAGTGTATCACACTAACTTTTTACCCTTGACTGTGAGTCTCCTGTGTCAATCCTCAAATGTTGTTACCTGTTGGGTCTCCCGTACAAGGCCTTGAATGGTTTCATAAAATGCTTGAATTATAGATGCATTTTATTCTAAATCCATTCGTGTTAGATAATCCTCCAAAAAACATCCAAAATCAAACATGAAAGATTTATTTATTTCCTCTAAAACCTGAATTATATTTTTTTCTGGTCATACGTGATGTGGTGTTAAGCCCTCCCAAATGCAACTGAGTCACAAATTCCACCTAAAATAACTTCAATAACTGATATGTAAATTTTTCATCACTGTTAGAAATGATAGTCAATGGAACTCTGTGATGCTGGACTATCTTCTATACATAAAGGTGTCCCATGATATCTACTGAACTCTTCTCCCCAACAGATATGATGTGGGCCATCATGGTGATTTGGTCTATGATCACCCATATGTAATCATGTCCTCTAGATATACATGGTAATCCCATAACAAAGCACATGGATATCCCTCCCACATCCATTAAATCTTTTCAAGTGGTTGATCATGACACTTTAGAACATGGGGATCATACTTCATTTTTGCCATGTAAGGAAACAATTCACAACGATAGAAAATAACTTCTTTATAAATACCTAATAGAACTATCATAATAGGTTTTGGTATATCATTTCCATGCATGGATGTTTTATCCAAAGGAGTGGTCTGAAAATTTCTTATAACCGCCTCCAACAACATCACTTGTATAATCATGCATCCCATGAAAATAATGACATTCTCCGCACCTTAATAAAATTGATTATGGGAAGATCTTGTGGATATCTATGTTTTTATGGTCACATAGTTGGCATCCCAAGAAATTCATCCCAAACTCACTATAATTGTATAGAGGTTAATTCCATCAACTAGAGGTAAGATACTCCATCACTTTCCAAAAGGGATAAATGCACTGAGGACAATTGCTTACATTACTCATTCAGCAACTACGAAAAAAATCTTACACTAAGAGAATCTTATACCATGTTCCCTTCATAAGAGGTTAGACAATATCAATGTGATAATCAAGGAGGAAATATATCCATTTCCTATATATTAAGAATTTATACATCTAATAGAATATATAATTGAGGCTCATGTGGTAGAATAAATAATAAACCACTCACCTATCAGGTAGTGGAACAACATCTTTTACGTGAATTCTACCGATTCTAACTCAAAATCACAGGTCATGTAGTCATACTCATTTTTTATCAACTATCATAATCTATATTAAATAATCACCTTTTATTCATTATTAAAAAAACATTTTCAATTACAAATTCATCACACAAAACTACGTACTCACCACCCTCCTATATTAATTATATGATGGGAGCACTCTTCAAGCACTTCCACAACTCTTAAAATGCTATAATGAATATATATTTCAACACAAAAGCGTCCCATTTTTATTCGAGTTTCAATAGAGTATTATATCCTAGTTAATTCTAGTATTTTTATCTTATAATAGCTTAAAGCCCCAAGTAAACCAATTACCTACATCATGAACTTGTGTGGATCCTATTATAACACTACCTTTACCATCATTGGGTCAACTATCACTCCATATTTTGAAATAACATGTCTCAAATTTTGAACATCCTAAATCATAAAATAGAACATTTAGATATTCTTGTAATTAATGTGCTCTTGAAGTACATCCAAAACTAGTCTTATGATACATTTTTCATACTCATCAGACACATAGTACAAGAAGTAAATCACCGATAAGGTATACCATGAACTAGTCTATGGAGAGTTGAATGATATGGTTCATGAGTCCCATGAATAAAGATAAGGGATCTGGGAAGTCAAAGGGAATCTAAAAGCAATCATAGTGATTGTAGAAACATTGGAATTTCAGCTTTGCTATATCGTCATACCATAATCCAAGATTGAGATAACATGATCTGAGGTATACCATCAAGAACCATTATTCCCCTCTAAACTGATAAAATTCATCAATGATCTTCGGTAGTGGATACTTAAACTTCCCAATAACCAAGTTCATGTGTTTGTAGTCGAAATTTCCCCTCAAACACTTGACTTCTTTATTGACGAGAAAAACTGTAGCTGTCGAGGGTGAAACATGGGGTAAAAAATATTCATTCCTCTAAATATCCTCCAATTACCCCCTCATCATGAAAATTACTACGATATCCGTTAGATATGATGGAATATATATCGGGTTCATCATGAGATTTATATCAATATAGTATTCTTTCTCTTAGTGAGAAGGTATGCCCAGGACATCATTAGGGAAGACGTACTCGTACTCCAACACCATCGCACATAACTAGAAACTCATAACATCCAATGTAGCAAGGATCACTCTTTCTAAGTATTGAGTGATATACTGCATCCTTCTATGAATCTTTCCCTCTATAACTTTTTACCATTTTCACCAATGAAGTAAAACATAGTTCCATAACTACAGACATACCACATTATCTACATGATATTGTTGATTAGGGAATGAAATGTTGACAGCCAGTCAGTAATATATATTTCTTCATAAGGCCTCATATCTTCTAAAAATAGACCCTAACATAATATCTCTCCTCTAAGAGTTAGTTCGTACTATCAACTGAAGTTCGTGAACATTGTGTAATCTCTAGTAGGAGTCTCCAAGCGCAAGGGTCTGTCTAAGGGCTCAATCAGAATCTCAATGTCTCGAAAGAGATATGTGTAAATAAAGGGATTTCTAGATCCTATGTATATAATTACTACTTGTATGTTATAAAAGACACATATCGGTCCTCAAATCATCCTTAGAATACTCGGGATGAATGCCTCTACAAATAGAATCTATGCCCACCCATTTCATCCAAATAACAGAGCCTAGTACGGAACACATGGTGGTGTTGTGGGTAACAATTCAAAGAATCTACCCCCTCCAACATCCCTACCACCCCTTCTTCCACGCCCTTTTCTATAAGAACCAACATTAAACATTCATATCATCTACCTATATGACCCATCCACTCACTATATATCATTCATACGATGGGTTGGATAATCTCATGAAAGATATCCCCCCATGTTACATGAGTAGCACTGCCACTCCCTAGGATGTCTAACCCATCCTATGATCCCTGATCCATGTATCCTCTTTCGTGGTTCCCATTACTAAAATTTATCCCAACTCTATGTCCAAGATAATGTTGTTAAATCCTAGTTTTCAAAGTATTTACTTGAATGTTCCCACAGTCAGCATCCACTATCTGTGTCTGCTGTCCTGGGAAACTCTATACTAGAAATGCTCACTCTAGAACCCGATTTTAAATAAAACTATAAAAAATAAAATTCTATATTTGATGTCTATACATAGTTATTTCTCAGTGTTCAGTTCTAATATGAACTTATCCCAAGAAATATACATATGGTACTTATAGTGGTTAGTACACCACGATGAATACTCAGGTACTATCATGCTAATATACTGGAGTTAAAGAATATCTTATATAAATTCCTCCCTTAGAATAACTAGAGAAAACTCTTCTTGGATATGAATCATGATTACTATCCAATCTTGAATGATCACTTAATGTAACTAGGTCACTAAACCCCACAATAGCCCTGTTGATCCATGGAGATGGATTCCCGCCAGGACCACCATCTGATATGATTTTTTCTTTACTATATAGAAGTCTCAAGTAACCACCTCAATTTAGTCTTTATCCCACTATGGATTAGTCTCACCTTTGAACTGAGGGGCTATGATCACTAATAATTGTGAAGTGATTCAACCTCCATACCTTATCTGCTAGTACTATAGGACACATATACTGCTCAACATGTGGTCATACAGCTGGTACAACACCTAGTGGTATGACCACTAGAACTCATTCATGTATTGACGCTTCATTTCATTGTTGATCATCCACATGTTATTGATGATGAATACGTGCTAACATTCTTTATAAAGGCATCCTGAAATAAAAAATTTGGACTATGAGCAATGTTTGTATCTTGATATCTGATAGAAGAATGATGTGGGAACAACAACCTATTTCTATATGATCCATATACTATTTTGTCTATTCAACAATTTTTTTCATGTACTAAGTTGAAAGGAAGGTGATTAGAGTCCATTGTATTAATATTTTGGTCATCAAAGAAACACTATGGTCCCTTGGATGAAATAAATAATCAAAACACATTACATAGTTTCTATAAACCAATATCACAAATTTATTAATATGGATTAAGTTAATTCTATTATACCACTTAGTCACAACCCATACCAATGGGTCTCATTCCCTGAGTCCCTATATCTTGACTCTATTATGCATGGGGAAGCTGACTAGGTATGAGTATGCATATCAGTATCATGGGAGGCCTTAGACTAATGTGTTTGTAAACATGGGAACATCACAAATCTCATTGAATATATAAATATAAAATAATTGATAAAGTATGAATTCAAACATCTAAATATGAAAATCAGAGTGTGATATTATTTAATGGAAAGTAAACTGATCCAAATACAATACCACTACCAATGGTATGAAAACAAGTCCAACTCGAAGGTAAATATGGTGACTACTATAATGATACCACAAGAACACACCTTTATCTATTCAGATCTCTTTTTGTTTTCTAGTCCCTGTCCCTCTAGGACTCTCTAATATGTTCAATAGTTTTCATAATACTTTGAATGTGCTGGAAAATCCCATGTGGGGGTGAGTATAACAATACATAGTATCATGCACTGAAACCATAATTAAGACAAAAAAAGAATAATAGTCAGCTCTCACCTGTATATGTCTACAACACAGATAATAAGAAAATAAAAATTGACTTAAAAATACACATAGTCTTAAGTTAATGTCACAATTGTAATGCCCTCCTAGTATTATAACTTGAATGTTCCACATTGTACTCATCAATGAGAAAAAACATCTTGTGTCAGCTAAAACTGATTACATCCATCCGAGAAGGAGTTCTTGTCGACTCTCACAATTAAAAGTTAACATTTTAATTATAAGGAGATACCCTGCACAAATGACGATCAATAATAATTCAATAGGGTATAAAAAAAACTCTATATAGATTATACTTTTTTGTAGAGGATCTGTACTTGCATAATGTTGGTCATGACAATACCAAGAACCCCAGTTAGGGTAAGAATAATATATAGGATATCACTTTAATCTTAATAGAAGGAATCTAAAAAATATTTTTAAAATAGCATGTTGAATATAACACCATCATATGTGTATGCCATGATTCCATACCAACGCTTATGTAATGGATATAGGGAATACACTCTAATGAATCATGTCAAATATATAGAGGACATAGAATCAAGTCATTCTGAAATGGAGTACATCGAGTGTTATTGGAGTACATGGTGTGTTTTTTATCCCCTAGGTTTTATCTCTATAAACTACACATGTTTGTTTAGAAGTACATAGAATGCTCATGACCATGTACATTTTCCAGTGTTTAAGTACCCAGTTGTGCCTGTCTACATCTAGTCATGTCGTGTTTATTTTGAAGTACATGAAATTCTCTTACACGTATACTATTGGTTGTCAATGTGTACCCTTTGAGGTATACATTGATCCATCGGGTAGGGGTCACACTCCATACAATACTGAACATCATCACAAAACCTTATTAACTAATGAGAGGGCCCTGCATGGTGTGTAGTTCCATAATATGTGTCATGTTGTTATGGTTTTTATTGAAATCTGTATTTGGATTCTACATTAGATCTTTCACCTATAGATAATAATTTTCCCACACGCCTTGGCCAAAATAAAAAACCATGAGTTGTCCATCCCTTCGGTCATTGAACACTGGAATTCAGCCATTGAATCATTTCTAAAAACATTCTTGAATGTCAAACATTCCCCTAACTTTGACGTATAAAATATATATCCATAATAAATTTGATGCCCTCATTATACGATCATCACATGAGCCTCAAATATTGCTGAGCCCATATATACAATACCATATATTGTGCGAAAAAATGACTGGGAAAATTTTGATTTTCTAATATATTTCAAACTGCGAGTGAGAGGAAATCGTTTATGTTGAAAGATGAAATGGGATGAAAATATAAATCAAAAACACAAGGAATGAACCATATCAAATGTAAATTTTAGAATACTTTATTTTCCATTAAAATGAATAATGATGAGATAAACTAATCACAAAATAATTCCCCAAAATCCAAGATATATCTAACCTTCACCAAAAATTCACATGATCTGTAAATCAATTCATTAAATGATTTATTTTCATTCATCATAGGAACCATAAAACAAGAATATATCAAAATAAACAAATTCACAACCTCAATTTAGATCAATATTTTATGAATAATTTTGTTGTCGTTTTCATTTGTGATATCCATTCATTCTATCACACATCTCTCATCGAACATTGATCTCATTGTCATTCATATAAGAGATACCATTAAATGCTATCTCCAGTGGTTCTCTAATGGCTCTGATGTTATAAGGATATCATTGGAAATCTGTATTAACCATATAATTATAGAATGATTTAGTTTTATGCATTAATGTGTGAAGTAAAATATTTTATTTAATAATATCATTCAATTTAGGCCTGTAATGACTTTTTTAATAACGTCCCTTGCCAAAAATGGTAAGGTCACGTATAGGGTAATACATCATTCTTGAACTCTATGATGACCTCAGATTTATTATCTAGCATTACATTTAGATTATAATCTACTTTTTCAGAAAAACATTATGTGTGTTAAATTTAATATATTTAATATATTTCAAACTATTACTATGGGAACAACTTTCCATCATATCACACACCATCTTAGTGCACAATCATTAGGATAATTCATAAAAAATCCAAAAATAACTTCAATAAAAAATACAATATATAACATATTTGAATCTAAATAAATAATAGAAAATGAAATAAATGGAACAATTTAATTTGAAATTTTTATGTAAACATAATTTGATTATGTATTCTATTATGTGCAATAACAGAATGAATAATATCAAAGGGAAGGGTTTTTAAATCACATTTTTGTTGTTGTAATACGCAGTGTATTAACCATGTGTTTCCTTTCTGTTGTGTACATATTTTCTAAGGATTTTATTTTTTCCTAATTATTTCATGTAATATAATGTGTGAATAAATCCATCACATGTGCTACCATTCCTTAATTTTCAATTTGAAATACTCTAATTTTATTGGTTTTTTTATAAATGCAATTATTTTTCATTGAGTTATGAATGTTCTTCTTGAACATAAATAATTTAAGATAAGATAATTATTTTTTGTTAATTTATTATGTTGTATTTTTTTCTTTAGGTTTAAATTTAACCACACGAACCCCATTATAAATTTCCTTTTATCAATAACTCTGATATTTATAAAGGATAAATTTAACTAAAATTTTAATTGATGGAGTTAAAATGTTACTCCTACTCCTTTAGGGACATTTTTTATTTTTGATCAATTACTATATTAAATTAATCACAATATTTTTATTATTTTTTCTCTAGGCAATATTATGTTTTTAAATCAATTATTAATTCAGGATGAATTTAATTCCCATACAAGTGCATCTTATTTTAATAATAATCTCACCTCTATTAAAAAAATTCCACCATTTCCATTTTAATTTATCATAAAAATACTTTTCTTTTATTTTTTTCAATTAATAATATGTATTTCCTCATATTAAATTACTATATTCCATTAACTCTTTTGAAAATTATGTTTTACATCCTCTTTTTATAGGGTGATCCTTCAATAATATTAATCCTGACATTAAAAATGTATTCCATTCATTTAATATAAAATATTTAACATCCTATAAACATAATAATTATAAATACATTATGAATATTCAATGAAATATTATTGAAATTAAAATAATTATTATAGGTTCACAAAACCATCTACTTCACCCTTTTTATACAATTATGTCATTTTCATGGATCCATTATTGAATATTCTTTTTAAAATAATACATTATCATTATTTTTTCACATCATATATTTGAAAACATTAGTTTTTTTTCTAGGATAGAGTATTGATGTTTCTTTTTAAAAGTAAATGTTTCTAAAAATAATCTCTTTACAATTTAAAAAAATCATTTTAAAATTATTATAGCATCATCTTTTTAAAAAATGACAAAACAGTTTTCTAAAAACTCATTATGATTTTTCATAACTTTTTTTCTTTATCAATTTATGATTTATTTACATAGAAATTATTTTTCATGAATCACACTCTATATTTTATTTTTGAATACTATTCTGGTTGATTTTTTAGTTATCCAAAATTTAAATACATGATATCATTTTTGTATATGATAAGTGTATTTTATAAAATCCATTTTACTTTACATTAATAATTGATAATGTGATTAATGATAATTTTCAAGGGACACCCATTTGTATGTATGATTAATCGGTGGATTACTACACCCCACTATATTCACTGGACATCCATTTGAATCGCATGATCAATAAAATGGTACATCAGTTATATGAAAAATCAAGAGGGAATATAGGTTGTATTCTAATCCCAATAGGGTACATAGGAAGTATCCCATTCCCAAGAGGGTATACATGTATTATCCCAATCCCTAGAGGGTTTAAAGGTTTCATCCTAAACCGAAAAGTGTAAAAATGAATTTATCTATAACCAAGAAATTATATGGGTTTAATCCTAATACCAAGAGGGTACATATGATAACGAACTAATAGAACTATGTGATGGGAATCAGGTAGAATTTATAACACCACCATGTTATTATTTCCAAGGATTTATCATTAGCCCAATTTATATAATACATTTCTACGTTATTCAACCATGTATGATGACTATTATCTCATGTTTCTACACTTTTATGATATGTCATATTTTCATTGAATTAATACCAGTGGTTAATCAATTGTGTCATGTGGAAAAATATTATTGTTTAATGATATTATTACTAAAAAATTTCCTTTATTCTCTTGACTTCTCATATTCTTATGATCTAACCCTTGATGACATGTTGATAGGTTTTCCCATATGATGAAATTCAACTTATATCGTTCTTATGTTTCCATTCCCCAGGGTATGGAGATATGTATACTTTATGTGAAGTCTATAAACGAGTATAGGTCACTCAATTATAGATAAATGTTCATTAGTGTTGTAAAATATGGGGCTTCTTAGCTGATCCTCTCAAACACTAAATCTTTTATCTTATTATTATTCGATTATTTTTTAAATATATTGTTATACTTATAAAAATGTTGTCAAATAATGATATTTTAATCTCACATTATTTAAAAGTAAGTGTTTAAATATATTTATTTAATCCCAATGTCCAATATTGTGGGTTTGGGGAACCTTAGTAAGTATCTTAAAAGGGATTTTCATTATTTGGGAATAGATCTCATATTTTTTTGGATTATAATTAAATAGAATTAGTAAAACCATAGGGATATGTCAACATATAGTATATCATACTAGAGTTTGAGAATGTAATTTAGTATTAAATTACATTGAAATCAAGATACTTTCAAGTTAATATGAATGTCGCATAGATGGACCTAATATTCCTCTCCCATAAATATGATACTTGAATATTAAATTAATATATAATCAGTACATTATAAGTGTACCTAATAATTCACATTTTGATTGAACCCCTCAGGAGATATGATTCAATTAGTTACTTTCCATTTATGAACTATTTTTAATGATTTGATAAGCCATTTATTTTATGGTTGGAGAACCTAATATGAGATAAACATTCAATAACCTAGACAAAACCTAAAAAAATATATTTTATAATATACATGAAATTTGGAATCCATTACTTTTATATTTATAGTCTACCATAAGGTTATTAAATTAACTATAATTATATTTAACTATCATATTCATGTAATGAATGGAGTAAAGGGAATAAAAGTAAACAATTGATATGATGGAAACTGTACTAATTGTACATAATGTTATCCAAATGTGATTGAGGCCAGTGTTAAAAAACATTATGTTATTCTTACCCGACTATATTGATTTATGATTAAATACATGTGTATTCTCAAACACCCGAAAACACCAAATATGATAATGAAGAATAAACATATATTTCTCAAAAAAGAATATGATTAATGAAAGAAAATTTTGTATCATTCATATAAAAAATAATGGATGAAGAACCCTACTGAATGAATCAAATGACCATGAAATTTATTCAATGGTTGAAGGATTAAACATTGAGCACATTATTATCAATGGTATATGTGGAGGTCGTATAAGACACATTAATTAATTATTGTCCCAACATTTAAACCATCCAAACATCATGATTCATGTATAAGAATATTGGGAATTATAAAAATTGATTCAACAATAAAAGTCCCAACCAATATTTTAGGTATCAAAAAAACATTTAAAAATGAGGATCAATAGAAAAATTATCAAATATCAAAAAATAATTTTGATTATGATAACTTAATAAAGAATATCCTCTACAAAAAATTTATGAAATACATATTGGATTCTAGTCTAGTTTATCTTAGTCATTTTCCAGAGACATTAAATCATCATCCCAATTATTATTTTAGTGAAAACATATTATTGTATTGTATCCTTTGTTGATGTTTATTGTAATGTACCTTGTGAAAATATGATTGTCCTCATTTTAGATGAATTTATTGTTTTTTTGGAAATGGATTTGTTCATTCTACTTCGAGGGGTTGGAATAAGGAAGTCATATTTTATATAAAATTGTAATTGTCTATCAATGATAGGATGATTATGATCACCCTTTAAAATAAAATTTTATAATGTGTGTTTAATGTTAAATAATTGTGAACTCTTGACCCAAATGGAAAGAGAAGAAACCCATTAAAGGGTTAATCCAATTATGATTAATAAAATATATATTTACTATTTTAATAAATATGGTTTCTCTCTATAAATTTTATCTTGATTCACATATGAATTTTATATAACATCATAATATATGTTTTAGTGATAAGTTTTTAAAATTTTTAGGAAACCAGTTATTTAATAGGGAAAATGTAACATGATAAAATTTTGGTAATATATTTTTTCTATAATATAATTAATTATATCGGTTTCTCATTTCAATTGAAAAACTAAACACAAATGATCGAAAATATATTTAAGGGATATTATTAAAAAACTAATAAGAATAATGAAACCACGAGAAAATAAATTTAATTTGATAAATTAGATATTAATTCAAAATGGGGATCTAAACACTTGTTGTTTTAAATGTGAATCTGTTTTATATTATATATTTTCTTTTAATTTTAATGATATTTTAAACCATTTTAGAATATTAATTTCTTTTAAAAAAATATATTTTGGGTTCAACTTGCCAACAATATCTTATAGTAATTTTTCAACAATTTAAAAGATAATTTATTTCGATAAGAACATAATAAAATAATGTCTTTACTAATATTGTATTTTTTATAACTTTATCATGAAAAATGAATTCATTAAAATATATAAAAAATCATATAACAAAGTTATAATTATTGGGTAAAATAAATCTTGGTAAAAGTTTTGTGATTAAATTTTAAAACATGGAGACATAAGTAATATTGAACACTATAAGATTTATTTATATACTTATGTTAAAAATTACATTTCATTATTAATAAAAATTAATCTAATTTTTTTTATAATATTGTATCAATATTTTTATATTATTTGTGAATTTAAATAAAATTTTTGGGCAGAAAATTATAATTACTAATATTGAGTTTAATGATTGTGATAATGGTGATGAAATTATTTTCAATGAATTAAATTATTAATGTTGGGTCATTTTTAATTAATATATTAAAAGTAACTTCATTATATAATCATTATTATTTTATTAATCATTAGTTAAAAATATATTATCAATTATTTAATTTTTAATTAAATATTTTAAACATAAATAAAACATAACGGTAAAAACAATATTTTTATACAAAACAATGATTATATATATATATTAAATATATAAATATAAAAGATTTATTTATATTATTTATAAGATTAATTACATTTTTTGACCTTATATTTAGATTCATAGCATAAAAAGTTTGGTAAATAGGGTAATCATATATTTTAAATAAATTATAAATTATTTTGTTGATGACTAAATGCAATAGTAAAAACCCAAAACTATAAATTATAACATTCTAATATTAAAATAACTAAAAATTGTTTTAGAAACAGGTTAAAAGGAATTATACACTATATATCACCAAATAGATTATTATTTACCTAATTAGGATCATCTTATCCTTGAATTGTTTCATGCCATCATTGAAAATGTATTGGATATTTTCAAAAAAATATTTTTCAGTACTTGTAAAATGAGATCACATCCAAATTATTATCAAAAAATAAAAATGACTTATATCTACATAAAGTCTATCTTATTCCCCCTCAAACCCTCTCACCATATCATAGAAGCCTTTTTTCATTCGAAATTCCATTCTATGGAGAAATAAGGTGATACCCAAGGGTGAACATGCAGAGGGATATGTAATGTTCTAAAATAATACCTCATTATAATTTTATTATTTTCACCTATAAAAAAACTCTAAACATGAATGTTTCTTAACATAATTATTGTTAATATTATTAATTTTTTATAATAATTGAATATAACTTTTTTACCATGATAAAAAAAATTGAAACACGACGATGTCATCATGTATATGTACTAACTACCATCTCCATGAATGGTGGGTTGTTTCTTCCAAAGCCTCCATATATGTATAACATTAAAAATTTATTTAATATATAATAAATATATTTTTAAACTATTTATATTAAATAAATAAAATATTATATCATTATTATGTGATATCTATAATAAGTGGTCATAGTAAACTTACCTACCATAATAGAGCCTATTGACGTACCATATTTAATTTGAGTTTATTTTAGTATAACATGTGGATATTTAATAATTTTTTCCAAATTTATTAGTAAAAGGAATACACTTATATATTTTTTTATATTATATATTTATTTTACAACAGTTTTTACCATGTTTAATATAAATATAAACAATAATTAAAATTGAAAAAGCCATGTAAATTAAAAATAATATGGAAATTTAATTATTAAATAAATTTTAAATGATAATAAATAGACCTTATACAATTAAATATAAATTTAAATAGCTATTTTCATGTATTTAAGAAAACATAATTTTACTATTTAAGATGTTATTCACATGAACAAGATGAGTCACCACCCAAGGTAATGGTTTTAACATATCAATTTTTTCATTGAGATATGATGTGTATTTACCATTTATTTATTTTTTGTGTATATATTGGCAATAAATTTATTTCATCATATCTTTTTCAAGGATTATAATGTATTTAAAAATTCATCCCATGTTATCCCTTCTATGTACTTAAAACATGAAATATTATGTTGTTTTGAGTGTTTTTCAGAAATATAATTCCCATTTATTGATTTATGATTTATTTTTGTGAACTAATTTCATTTAAGTTGGTCAGATTATGATCCATAATTTTTTTGTGTTGTTTTACCTTTTCGTATACTGGTCAAATTTCTACCCCATAAATACCTTTCAAAATTTCCCATGCATCATGAATTATGATATCAATAATGGATTTAGTTAACTCAAATTATCTATCCTGGACATGGAATTCTATTCCTTTTGAATTATTCTTCTATGTGTGATAAGATATTCAATTCTCTATTTATTACTCTATTCCCTCTTACATATCCTGCTAAAATGATGTTTAATACTAAAATATGTTTTGATGATGGATTTATTTCCCATAAAAGTGAAATATTTTTAAGAAAATTATCATCTCTTTGGAAGATTGTTGTTTCTCTGTTACCATGTTTATTATTCCCAAAACAAATAAATAATTATTTAATAATCAAGTAATGTGTTTAACAATTTGACCTTACAATTTTCCATTAAATCATTTAGAATGGATGTTTTACTACAATTTTTAAAGATGTATGTTTTCAAAAAATGGTATTTCAAATTATTAAAAATAATTTCAATTACATAAAAAACTATTATATTCCACTTCACATTACCATTGGCATTTTTTTCCTCAATCCACTATTATGGATGATTCTACTTAAAATTTAAAATATCATTAAAAAATAAACAATATGTTTTTATATAACATTTATATCTTTTTTCAATAATATATTTTTGAATATTATATTTAATAGGTCATCTTTTCAAGATATTTTCACTTCACATTTCTGAAATATTAATTTCTTTTTAAAGGATCCAGTATTGATAAAATAAAAATTTAATGATTCTTTCAAAAAAATTATTATTACCTATTAAAAATTGACATTTACTATAACTGTAACATCATCATTTAGACCAGATATATAAGAGCTTTCTAAAAATGATCTTATGATTTATAATATATTTTCTCTTAATCTCAAATGATTTATTACAAACAGAATTATTTTTTATGAATATCCATTAAAATGTTCTTATGATACAATCATTTTGGGTTATTGAAATTAAGGTATTTAACATCTCTATTCTTGATGTCACATTTGGTGATTCCATATGGATATGTTGCAAAACATATTTTACACTCCATGGGTTCATTATAATTTGATTAATGATTATTCTCATGTGTAATATATATATATATATGTTTTATGGGTGGGTATTAAATATACATTCCGTGAATTTGTAATATTATTAAATCTGCAGTGCACTAAAAGGTTAGAAACATTCTATCCTTATCCAAGGAAGGTACAAAAACTAAATCCCTCACCTTAGTGGGTACACAAGATGTAGCCCAATCCCAAGAGGTTGCAGGGATAGTTCCGTAAGCACCAAAATATACATGGCTTGTAGCCTAAGATGAATTGGGTGTATGGGAAGTGTCTCAAGCATAATAGAATAGTACAAAATAAG
Organism: Viscum album; assembly: GCA_963277665.1. Lineage (NCBI taxonomy): Eukaryota > Viridiplantae > Streptophyta > Magnoliopsida > Santalales > Viscaceae > Viscum > Viscum album. Next base: position 958,172,861 of record OY728126.1, read on the forward strand.
GAATCTTAATCCCAAAAGGGTGCACTGGTTGTTACCCAAATCCCATTACATAATGTGAATAAGGTAGTAATGTCTTCTCTACTATGTTACGATTTCTAATGAAATATCATATTCAAGATTTCTATGTTATATATTTATGTTACGAGACTATAGATCATATTTATTGTCTTAGGTTTCTAAAATCATGTAATATTGTATTTTTTGATCATTTAAGACAACATGTAATTTTATTAGGTCTTTGGAAAATTATTATTATTCTATGTTATATTTAATAAGATATTTCTCTTATGCTAATGATTTATAATATTCTTGTTAATTAAACCTTGATGACTGATTGATAGGATTTCCCTTAATATGATTTTGAGTTCACTCCTTTCATTTGTTTCTATTCCCAATTTTATGATGTTGAGTATAATTTCTGATAATTATAGAAGGGGTATAGTATGAATATATTATGATTAAATGGTAAGAGGTGTGAAAAATTAACATTCGTATATAAACGGCCCTCATATACACTACACCCGTTATTTTTTTGATTGTCTGATTATTAGTTATTTGAAATATTTTTCATATATAAATTATGTCAAATAAAGATAGGTTTATCACACATTATATAAAATGTAGTCTTTATATAAATTATTTTTATTACCTGACATAGAAGTTCGTGTATGGGGAACCATAGGTTTTATGAAAGAAGGGTTTATTTAATTTTTAGTATTAGTTAATTGATTTTTTTGTTAATATTAGTAAACATTAGAAAAACCCATTCATTATGTATATGTATTGGATAATATCCTATAATTTTTAGAAATATTTTATGTATTTTGTTTTTAATGAAATTTTTTCCATATATGCATACTAGAAAGAGTATGTGGTTATATAACATATTATCTTATGGGTAATTACACTAAAAATGTTGTTTTGGTTTCAAATTTATCTTAACTCGGTGAATGATTAGGGTCAATAAGACTGAGAACCTAGAGAGTCCCTTATGGGGAATTTTCATTCATTAATCTCATTCTCTACATTATCCATTAAGAAGTATTTGAGAACATCTTTATATTATGTTTACATAATCTAATAAGAGATGAAAAATTAATAACCAATACTAGCAACTCGAAACTAATAATTTAGGATATATAATTAATTTATGATTTATTCCTTTTAATTTAATAACTATCCATTGATTAAGGTTATCAAACTATGTATTCATATCTTGAAAATCATTATTCTTGTAACATTTCGATCAGGAACAACTAAAATTAAAGATATATATGTTAGATAATGTGGTGATGTTTCTAATGTATAACTAAATAGGAATGAATATGGTGTTTAATAATGTGTTGTCATTATCACCCAACCCTCTTCACATATGATTATCAACTTAATTCTTTTCACTCAATTGAAAAAAATAATGAATAGATTGAGTCTTATGAATTTTCTGGTGATGATTATGATGAAGGAAATAAGAATCAATATTTATCATGTTATAAATGTTTGAATAATATAAAAAAATATAGTCACATGGTAACAAATGATTTTTTATTATGTAGAAGGATTTTCCATCATGCTTATGATTATCATGTAGATATGAAGAGGTCATACAATTCTATGGAAGGTATTATAGTCACAATTATGACACCATCCACACATCAAAGCTTATAGTTAATAATGTTTGTGAATTATACAAATTAATGTCCATAATCAATGATATAATAATGATTATAGGTATCAATGTTGTCATAAACCATTGGAGAAAGTGAACGATTATCCAATATCAACTTCTAAAGGGGATCATGATAGTTAAAGAACAATTATCATCCACTATATATTTTTGGAATATGTATTGGGCTCAATTCATGCATATCTTGAATCTTTTAAATGGGAATTAAATCCACATCCAAATTATTTTATTGTTAATGAATAATTTTTTTGTGTTATACCCTAATATGATGTTTATGGGAATGTGTCTTGGGAATCTCATATTATACTCCCTTTAGATTAATTTTTTTATTTTTGAAATGGACTGGTCTTCTTTACATAGTGGAAAAAATATATTGAAAAATAAACTAACATTACATATCCAATTATTGATGTATATCAATGCATGAATGATTATGGACACCATTTATAATTAAATTATTTAATTTGGGACTTAATACCCCCTATAGATAGTCTCTTAGATCAAATATTTCTTAGAAAAATTCAACGTTACAGATAAACCTATAATGTGGAAAAAAATATTTGTTTCATTTGTCTGTATGGTAGATATCTCTCTAAAAATTCGTTATTGACTCGTGTCAATAATACAGATACCCTTATATATTTTCCATAGTGTGTAGTAATTGATATTGTGAGGTAAATGTTTTTATAATGTGGATAATCTAAGAGAGAAATATTTTGGAGTTTATTTACTCTCTAAATTAATACATTTTTTTAATATCATAATTCACAAATAATACATAAATAAAAAAACCAAAAACATTATAGATTGATACCTTAAAGAAATATTAATAATATTTAAGCCACTTGTAAATAAGTGGATATTAATTAATTAAACATGTATAAAAAATTGGATTAAGCACACTAAATGTTATAAAGGGGTGTTTTTCAATAAAAATAGTATTTCTCAATATATTTTATTTTCATTTGGATGATAAATTCACAAGTCATAAAATTATAATTTTATATAATGAAATAAACATTTGGATTCTAAATGGAAATATTTTCTTAGAATGATTTTTTCAAACTCTATAATATTAATATTTTTATGTAATTATTATAAAAATATAGTTTTTACTATACTATAATTGTAATAAAATTATCATTGAACTTGTATTACGAAAAATCATATAGTTGTGTATTGAAAATATAAATTTAATTAGTTTCGTTTTAAATAATATGTTAAATTTATAATAACCATGATTATCGATATAGAATCCAAAGTAACATTTTAATCTAAAAATTGTTTTTATTCATTTATATTGCAAATCAATTTCCATAACAGTTACAAATTACAATTATAATGTTTATTTTATATTTTAGATCAACATGTTCATATTATTTAATTTTTTTTATTTCGTTATTAGGTATAGATTTATTGTTACTATGAAAAAATATAATGACTATGATAATGGAAAAAAGGGTATCGTCGAAGAATTATTTTATTAATGTTGTGTAATATTTATCTAACAATGCAATTTCATATACTCTTTATAATTCATTTTAAATTTTTTAAACAATATATAAATATATTTTATCACTGATTTAATGTTTAATTATTGTTATATAATATTAATAACTCATATTATTAAAAATAATATTTTACTACAAAACATTGTTTCTATACATTAAATTTTTTCATTTAAAATTTATGTTTTAAATATTTAGATATTAAATTAAATTATATATATATCTTGGTTTTTTGACAATTAAAATGAAGAATTTAATAAGGGTTTCCTTATTTTTTATTGAAATATAATTACATGGGTAAAAAGTAGATACCAAGGTAAAAAAATTAAAAATTTATAAAAATATAGTTATAAAATACTTTAATCACTTTTAAAATAATGTTGGAATATTATTATTGTAGTCTTTCCTGACCTTATCTCACCCAAAAAGCTTTATTTCCCACATTTGGATCCATTTACCATTGAACAATGTCATGGAATCAATGAACAAGTTTTATGTCTCTATGAAATACCATGTCGATCACATATATAAGAAGATCAGTTACACCACATTTATTCTACAATTAATAACATTTCACTCTACTACAATTTCCTAGATTTTCTTTAACCCTCTCTCCATTTCATAGAATCATTGGCCTTTCCAAAATAGAAATCTAGTGATCTTTAAACTTATACCCAATGGATAACATTGCAAAGAAGAGGTAATGTTCTCAACTTAAATCTCCAAATTATTTTTTCCTCTATCCTCTAAACTAATTTATATCCACTAATTTTTAAAAATAGAATTATTATTAATATTTAGAAATTTTAATATATTATGGTAATTTCAATTTTTATAACTTTCTAAAAAAAATCACCAAAATGAATATATTGTTTTATAAACTTGCGGACTTCCACAACCAATAATATTGTGTCATAATTATCATATCCATATAATGCTAATGAATTTAAAAAGTTAACTTGATATATAATAATTATATTTATGAATATTTTATTATTATATATATATAATACATGACTTTCTATAAGTGATATCAAAAATAAATGATCATAGTAAACTTAATCACTATAAATGAACATATCGAGGAAAATTTCATAATTTGAGTCCATATAGGGAAACCTATAATGTAGTATAAATTTTATCCTAATTAGATAAAAAATATTAATAACTATACATTTTTGGATATTAGTAAACAAATTTTCAATATTTTTTTACCATTTTCTGTATACATAGTTTGTTTAATATAAATTGTTCGAACAACCTTAGGCAACTGTAATAAGAAAAATCCATTTAATATATTAAAAATATGTTGAAATACATTCAAAAAAATAAAATGAAATATTTTTGCAATGGTCCTTAGTAATGTCTTAAATTAATTTAATTTAATTATTCAACATGTTACGAATAACCAATGAACAAATCAGTACCCAAGGTAGTGGTTTTTATATATCAATTATTCATTATTACGTAATAATGTGTATTCAACGCCTGATTCCTTTTTTGGTTCATATATTAGTCATGGTATTAATTTCAAAAAAAACATTTAATATAAGGTATTTAAAAACCACCCCAGTGTTTTAACTTCTATATATTTTAAATTAGAAAAATTATTATATTTTAAGGGTAGTTATTGGAAACTCAATTCTCATTCATTCTGTTATGATATATTTTATTAATCTTATTTCATATATGTTTGGAAAATTATTATTTTATATTTAATTATTTTTCATTTTTTGGTTTTATTTTCTTTTCTACCACATAAACATAATTCTAAATGTGTAATACCTAGGGAGTCACATAGTTTTTATTTTGTATTATTTTATCTTGTTATTGATCTGGTTTGAGTTTTTATAGCCGGTCTGCCAAAAAATTATATTTTAGTATATTTTAGCTGTTGAAATGTTAGGCCGCACAGTTAGTAATAACAATGTATAGCCTAAGAAGGATTCCAAGTGAGTCAATGGTGTGGTGCAAAACTTTCTTATTGTTTATTAAACAGTGTGGTAATTATGTGGAATGGATATTTAAGATGACATTTCCAGGTGGAATAGTTTGAGCATGGTTTACTCAAGCATGCATCTAAATATTGGTAACTGTGTAAATGGTTGCTTTGCCTTGGTATTGTCTAGTGAATGTTTAGCATAGGGTTTGTAAACAGTGTCAAAACCGTGTTGTTTCCCCTCACATTGAAATTTAATATTTTTTTCCTTTTATTTTTATTGCATTCTATATTTTATTTTATTTCTTTACCCCCTCTTCTACTCTTTTGGACGTTTGGCATGATGAAAACCCCTCCACATCCAATCAGATCACATGCCACCACTCTCTCTCATCTATATCTTCTACAATAATTTCAATATGATATATTTCATATTCCCAGTCCAAACCTCAAGGAAAAGTCTCTTCTCTATCAGTTGTCCCCATTTTGGTCAATTTCCCATCTCTATGTCACCCTATTTGGATTCGAAGCTCCCTAGGATTAGGGTTGACCCGGGTTTTGGTGGTTTTTCCATTTTTATAGGTATTTAGTGGCTCTCTTGGGTTGACATTATTTGTATTCTAGTATCTTCTACTGAATTTTTAGCAGTTAGGTTTATTTAAATTTTTTACCACTGCTTGAGGAAGGAGTTTTTTCCATTGTTTTCTTTAAAACCATATTTTTGGGTATTTGGATGATTTTCAGTCCCTTGTATGATTTTCAGAGTATTTTTTCATCCTTAAGAGGGGTTTCAGTCAACATAGACGAATGAGACTAACCTACATATGTGTACCAGGAATATATTTATGTTAGTTCAACCATTATATATATATATTTGTGTGTCTGTGTGTGTATTGGAGTTAGATATTCATATGTGTTAATATGAAAAATTAATACATGTGTTAATGTTAAAAGGTATATGAATATTTGAGAATACATGTATGGATCCCCATTTGCATATTCATGACCACGTGAATTTGTACATAGAGGCTAGGTTCCCTTATGTATATGAGATGGTTTGTATCCAGGGGGTAGAAAGAAGTAACTTCAATTGGTTACTACTAAAAGCATCAACTATTGAATTATTCTATCCTCATACTCTTATCTTTGAAATAGGTGTTATTATCCAATATTTTTTTCTATAGTTTTTTATATGTGTTTCATTTTAATTGCTTTTTATGCATGTTTAATCATATATGATAGACTTGATATTATTTGGACCCATTTTATTGCTTGTTTCCCTTAGCATAAATGGTTTCATTTTTTAATCTAAGCTTTATGATTTAAATTGGATCATTTAATTATGATAATATTTTTATGAAATTCATTTGGTCTTTTTAAATGGTATAGAATTTGGGAAATGGGTTATGACCTGTTACGGTCTTCATTGAATAAAAATAACATTTTATGAGGAATTTACTCTTAAATTTCTTTGTTATCCTCAAATGACATAAACTAGGGTTTACGTTTATTTCAATTGGTGATTTGAAATTTTTGTGTAGGTTACCTTTTCAAAAAAATCTAGGAGGGCCTCTTTAATGGTGTTTTTTATTTAAATAATAATTTCGTATGCCTTGTTTTTTATAGGGTAGGTTGAAATTTTTTATGAAATTAATGATTTTGTTGAACCACTAAAAAACAATTTATGTGGTTTTTTGGAAAATTTTATATAAGAAAGGCCATGGTCCATGTTTTGGATTATCAATGAATAAATACATTCTGTGTGGGTGACCATAATATAATTTATAGGAATTAGTTTTTCTTTGGTAAAGAGTGGGTTAATTTATTATGTGGTGGAATATGGTTTGGAAATCTTGTATTACACATTCTTCAAGTTTGATAAAAATTTATATGAGGTTTTTCATTCAAAAATGAACTTGAAAAATCGGTTTTAGGACAAATGGGGTTTTATATGGTATCCCTTTTGGGTTTAATGGGTTTCATTATTTAAACGGGTGTTTGGTTTTATAAATTGATAATATAGATTCATTTTTGTATGTGGTAGTGCATGGAAGTGTTTATTTTTCCCTTAGGTATTGGGATTGAAATTTCATTTTTTATATAGGGATTTTTAAATGTTTATGATGTTGTCCCAGATGGAACTTGTGATGTTATGTTGATTTTATTCAATTGATCCCTCGTTTTTGTAGATATTTATTATGTAGTTAATGTAATTAATTTTTGTGATGTGATAAATGGTTGGGGATAGTTGGAAGAGTCTGGCTCATTCCCGATTGGATTCGTGGATTGATGCCTCTTGTTTTATGGCCTGGACTAATGGGTTGTGGATTTTGGAATGATGATCCAGTACTTAATTTTGAGTAGACTAGACTGATTCTCTAGGCATCCAATGTATCATGGGATTCAGGGGAAGGACTGACATTTTTGAACACAAGTGTATGGACGTGATGTTTCATATCAAGGTTGGGATGGTCAACCAGGAATTCTGATTTTTGGTTTGATTCATGGACTGATTGTCTTTTTTTCATAACTATTATCTAGTGGTTGGGATGGTCATACATGAAATTTCTGATCCCCTGAGATGTTTACTACTTGGAGGGGCTTCTAATTTTCTTGATTTATTTTCATAGTTCCATGTTTGACATTATGTGTTGGTATATGTTATTCACATTGTGTTTTTTGAGTTTATTATGATGAATATGTCATTACAATGACTTGTTGGATATTTGATCATATTTTGCCGAAGTGGCATTGGGTGTTTATTTATACCTTGTTATAAAATGTTTTAATGTGGTTTTTTCATTTAAATATATTAATTGGGTTGTTTTGGAGATATGATGTTGTTGTGTGTAGTATTTTGAAAATTATTAGGCCTATGGATTTTTTTAAAATGAAGGTGTTTTTATTTGGAAGAAAAAAATGGATAATTGGTTTCAAATGTGGAAATCATGGTTGAAAGGCTTTTCTATTGGTTTAAAATATTGGAGAGTTGGTTTTTCAAATGTACGATATTATAAAAGATGCATAGTTAATAAATTGAATTAGCATCCATATTATTTACTACATAGGATGGAATGCTTTGTGGTTTGATATTTTTTTCTATGCTACTGGATAGTTTTAGTCCTTCCTTTTAAATGTCTAGTTTCTTTTTATTATCAACCCATATTTAAATTTTTACCTTGATTTTGGTTCTATAATTGGATTTTATGTTAAAATAGAATGGGTCATTCAAAGTGACTTTCGTATCATTGTACATTTGAAAAATATTAAACCATGTATGGGTTTAATTTCTAATGTTTGATGTCAACATAAAAATTATAGGTTTCATTGGAAGTGTTCTATAGATTTCAATTTATTTCTTTGAGATTATTATGTATATAATGATTATATTTAAGATTTAATTTTAAACTAACATTGATGTTTATCCATATGGAGCCTATTTCAATGTTTATGTGGTTTCTGGTGTCATGTTAGGATTTTAGTTCACCTCTATATCATTCTAGGATCTTAGTTAGATTCCTTCCCTTATTTTGGGATGACATGGGGGAGAAGTGGGTGGATATGTTTTGGGTCCCAAATTGTGTTGCTTAGTTTTCCCACCTTTCATGCTTTTAGCAATTTCTTTTGGATAGTTTTTTTCTATATAACATTATTGTCTATTAATTTAATTATATTTAGTATTATATTTAAATTTATTTATATTGTTTAAATCTGATTTTAGAGATAACATTCCCTAAGGAATTCATGTTATATCCAGGTACTAGTCAACACTACATGGGGGCGTATATGCACATCGGGCCATCTAGAGAATCTAGCCGGGTATCGAGTAGGATGGCATCTTCAGACATTTCGTTACAATGTGGTACAAGATCCTATTCTACAAATGGTACCTAGGATTGGTATATACTTATTATTTTGGTATGTTCCTATATAAGGGATACTATGATTTTCGGATATTGAGAGAGAAGGGCGGGGAGAGCCTTGCTAGCTCTTACTTGTACTAAACATCTAGATATTGGGGAATGGTGGGTTTCTAATCATTGATTAAATTTTTCCTTGGTATTTTTAATGTATTTTGATTTGATTGATGTTTTTATACCCTGTGATCATGTGAGTGATATTGGAAGGTCACTCTTGGTCTAATGGTGGAATGGACTAAGAAATTGAGCTACATGGTTGGAACATATGGCCATGGAAACATTCTAGTGCCCATGTAGTCAAGTCTTCCTCTTATGAAGATTTTTTTTGAAGGGTTGGCATGTGGTCCCCGAAAAATGTTTCCAATGCATGCATAACAATGTTCCTTTTTAGTTTGTCCTTTTTGGACTCCTCATGACTCTAGATTTATAAAATGGTAGTTTTTTATATTGAAGGTTGATTGAGGAGTGACTTGGGATGCAGTTTTGTGATTATTATGTGAATTTTTATATAGTATATGTGTGATCATTCATTCGAAAACTATTATTCATAAATTTCATAGTATTTTTATGAGTTCATTTATTTTCAAATTTGTTTTCTGGGAAATGGGGATGGCTGATTTTCTATGGTTTTATAAAATGATTTCCACCTTGTGAAGTGGTGTTTTTAAAAGGAGAGTTTGTTATGTATGGGAATCCTTGTTTTCATGGTTTTCAAAATAAAAATTAATTTTGAAAAAGAATTCATGTGTTTGTATCATTTAAGAAATATTTGGGTTCCCCATGTATGTTTTCATTCAAACCGAGATAGCTTGCTTTTTAGAATATACCTTGGTGGAGGGTGATTTTTGAAAGTTCGTCAGTGAAAATGATGTTTCTAATGAAAATATTATTTTGAAAAAATGGTGTGTACCTCATTTTATAGGTATTGTGAACCATGTATTTTTTTTATGATTGTATTGATTCCATTATTTAGAATGAATAATTTGGTTTGTGTTAAGAGGTTTGGAATATCAAGGTCTATATATAGTTCCACTATTTTTCCCCAGAATAGTTGAAAGAGTATATTTATATCTGGTGCATACCTTTACTATAAATTTATTAGTGGATGTGGAACACTATTTGTGAGAGAAGATGCGTTCTGTCTTTATGGTTTTTGTTGATTATAATTAGTCGAGTTTCTTGTGGAAACATTTCTTTTTGTGGTTGTGATCTCATTTTTCATGTCTGGGATAAGGTTTTTTAGATCCTGTGGATGTTGCACTAATTTTCATGTTTATCCTTTGAGGTGATGGTTTATTTGGACAATAGAGAGGCATTAGGTAAATAATGTGGTAACTAGGATGTTTAATCTACTTGTTATGTTGTCATAATAGATGGAATGTTACCATCGAAATTTTTAGTGAACCATGTGTGGGTGATCCATGCATGGACCCTAGGTTATCCACATGTTCTCTGAGCCAAGGTGATAAATATTTTTGTATTTTGGGGTTACATGTTGGGGTTCTTTCGTCCATGGGGGTGTAAGATATTTTACTTGATATTGTTCCTCTCCTGAATGTTTATTTTTTCGAGGACATGACTTCCATTAGTTTTATTTGGTACCTCCCTTTTAGAGGAACTCTAAATGATGGAGATACAATGCTAAAAGTTCATGTGATAAATACGATTTCATGTTTTAGGTTATCATTCTAGTATTACATAGAGACATGGATTCTTATTAGTTTATTGGAATAACCATCTTTTAGGATTTTGGTCATTTATTTTTAGGGTAATCCCTAACGAGTTTTTCTTTTTGTTAGGTCTTCATTTGATATTTTTTCCATTTATATTTCTTATATGTGTAATTCATGTGGATATAAAGTGGCATGATCTGTATATTATAATATTCATCATGTCACAGTGTTCTTATCTTGAATATTTTATATTTTTATGGAGCGGGTTTGATTTTATGTAGTTTAAGGATGGAAAATATATGTTTTTGGTGTCTTTTTAGTTGTTCCACAGTTAGCTCAAAAGTGTAAAAATAACTATTAAGTTTCCCTTATGGGTGAATTGTGTGGGGAATGGATTTCAAATGGTCTTTAAACAATCTGGTAAGCATAAAAATGGGATTTGTATGTTTACAGTGCTAAGTGTCATGGTTTGATCATTGTTTTCTCAAATGAAAATATGTATACTGGTAGCCATGTTGTGGGGGATGGCATTGGTAGTTTCATTTTAATATTTGGAACATGTTTTTGTAAACTACTCTTAAACTATGTAATTTCCCAGAATTATTAAATTTATGTTTTTTTCATTTTCATTCATTCATTATTTTCTTTTCTCTAATTTTTATGACTTCGCCTCCCCGAGGTTCTCATAGAATGACATTCCACCCCTTCCTTTTCAATCATGTGACTCCCCTCCCTCTTAGTCATTTATTCTCATGATATTTCCACTAGATCTCTTCTATTATCTTGGTCAAACAATTATGTTAGCTATATTCTCCCTCCTGTCACCCTATTTGTTTTTGGGTTTCCCTATCAAAATCACACTATTTGGATTGGTAGAACCATAGTTTTAGGGTTGACTTGGTTTTTTTTCTTTTCATCCATCAGAAGGGTATAGAGTTTATATTTGGGGTTGAAGTTATTTATATCCAAGCATCCTCCACCGAAGGTGAAGTGAATTTGTTCATTTGGGTTTTCTGGCATCACATGATGCAATATTTGTCTCTTTGTTTTTTTAGAAACAAATTTATTTTGTCATTAAGTGATTTTGTGTCCCTAAAATAGTTTTTAAGTCTATTTTGGTCATCCTTATGGTGGGTTCGATTTTCCAGATTCGAAGCCATATGACCTACGTTGGGTTAGGTAGGCATACAAATATGCATGTTCTCTTATTATATATATATATATATTCACTCATGGAAGGGAATGTATATATATATATTTGGGCTTGGTAGAATTATATATATATATATGAAAAATCTATATTTGTGTAAGTGTAAACAGGTATATGCTAATATGAGCATATATGTAAGGATCTCATTTTATATATTCCAGGATGTGTAAATACTTACATAAGGGATAAGTTTCCATATGTAAATGATAAGTTGCATATGCATGGAGGTGGAAAAAAGAATCTTCGAATGTTCGCTAATAAAAGTGCCATGTTCCAAAGTGTTATGGATTGATGCTATTTTCCTTGAGATATGTGTTACTATACAATTAGTTACTTTTTGGAATTTAATTTTCATGAGAATTTTTAAATCCATCTTTTATGAAAGTATAAACATAGTTGATATCATGGTGAGTATTTGAACCCATTTTATTGTTCATTTGTCGTAGCATAAATAGTTTGTTTTGTATAATCCATGTTTTAATTTAAATTTTAATATTTAATTGTTCTACACTTTTTGTGTAATTTATTTAGCCTTTTTGAATGGTTTTAATGTTGGGTGATGGTTTTTGACCGTATTTGGTCTTCATTGAGTGAAAATAAAATTTCAGTGGAATTTGGTGTTAAATTTAAATGTTTAACTCAGATTACATAAAAAGGTGTTTTTAGCTTTATTTTAAATAGTAATTTTAAATGTGTGGGTGGTTTACCTTTTTTGGGAAAATTGAATTGGATTCATTAATGGAGAGTTGGTTTAAATGAAAAGAGTGTGTTCCAAATTTTAGTTTTTTAAAGGAAATCATAAAATGATTTATGAAATGGATTATTATTTTGAAACAATAAAATATGTTCAATGTTGTTTTTCATGGAATGTGTGATGGGATACCAGAGTTTTGAAATTTTTTATTTTCAATGAATAAATTCATTGGGTGGGGGTTATCATGATATTATATAAACAATTTTTTGTATGTAATGTGTGGATGAATTGCATTATGTGGTGGATGACCATTTTGAAATTTTATTTTATACATTCATTATTTTTGATAAAAATTACAATAAAGATTTTCATTGTGAAATGAATTTAAACATTGGGATTCATGAGAAATGTGTGTTTTAGTAGGTTTCATTTTATGTTTAATGGGTTTTCTTGTTAAAAGGGGTGTTTGGTTTTCAAATGTTAAAATGGGGTTTCCTTTTACTATTCTGGTTGTGCTTGGATGTGATCATGTTTCCCATCCAATTTGTATTCGATATTTCATATTTCTTTAGAAAGGTATTTTAAATTCTTATGATATGAGTTAAGGAAAAATTGGCACTTGTGATGGGATTTTGACTTCCTCCCACTGATCCCTCTTTTTTGTAGAAGATGATTATATTTTTAATGTAGATAATGTTTATGTTTTGATAAATGATGGGTTATGGTCATACGAGTCTTGCAAAATAATATTTGGATTAATGTATTGATACTACCTGAATTACAACTTTTGACTAATGGTTTTTTTGATATAGTAATGACTATACTCTCATTATTTTTGTGTTGGATGGAATGATGGTCCATGCGCCCAAGTGCCATGTAGTTGTTTTGGGGGAAGGACTGACATTCTTGAGACCATTGGTATGGGCATGACATTTCATATCATGGTTGGGAAGGTCAGATATGGAATTCCATTCTCAGTTGGAATCATTGACTTATGATCCATGTTTACTGACTTGTGATCTAGTGGTGGGGATGGAAATAGATGGTTTTTCATCTCCCTTGACTTGCATACTTCTCATAGGGGTGTTTTATTTGATGGGTTTATTTCATTAGTTCCTTGTCTGATATTATTTTTTGAGATATCTTATTCCCATTTTAGTTATTGTGTATATGTCAATTATTATGTCCATTCCATCAAGTTGTAGGTATTTATGTATATTTTATCTATGTGGACCAGGGTTTTTATTTATCATTTTTGGGAAAATGTCTTAATGTGATTGGTTATGTATAAATCAAGAAATAAAATTTTTTTAAGGATCTATATCGGTGTGTGTGTGTGTATGTGTTTTTTTGATAGAACTTCGGACTATGGTTTTGTTATTGAGTCATTTGTAACCAATGTTTGAAAAAAAATGGAAAATATTTTTCATGGTGGCAATCTTGGTCCATGTTCTTTTGGATTTTTTTATCTTTGTTTGTGTTGGTTATTAAAATGAATTGTATTTTTAATGTGGCATAGTTAGTACAATGAAATGATATTAATATTAATTATTCCCTGGGTTTTTTTGCTTCATGTGTGGATATTTGATATTTCTTCGTTGTTCTGGATAGTGTCAGTCCATCAATTTATCAATCTGGTGATTTGGATTATCTACACATATTTTATTTGATTACCCTATTTAGGGTGTGTGTGTTTGATTTATAAAGAAAAGTTAAATTCATTTCCAAAGGGATTTTCATATTAGAATACTTTTGAAATGTCATAAACCAGTGAATGGTTAAATTTCTAAAGCATGACATCTAAAAAGAAACTCTTGGTTTTCTATGAAAGTTTTCCATGGATTTGATCTGTTTTCCCATGAAATGATTATGTATTTAAAGCCTAATTAATATATTTATTTTCAAAATATCATTAATTTGTATCCATAGGAATCCAATTTTATAGTTTTAGGGGGTTTTGGGGACCATATACAATTTATCTCATGCAAATATCTTTCCTAGTTCTCAGTTGGATTATTTTTGTTCATTATGGTTAGTATAGGAAGAGTTGGGTAGAGTTGTTTTGGGTCTTGGATTGAGTGAGTTAGGTTTCCCTCTTAGCTTGATTTTAGCTATTTATTTTTGTTATTTTGTTTCCATATACACTATTTTTATACTTATTTAACTATTTTTATCTTTGTATTTATATATTTTATTATTATTTAACTCTAATATTGGGAAAATCATTCCTAATGGAATTCCTATAATTCCGAACCGCTAGTCTCCAACCCATGTGGAACGCAAAATCCCTTTAGACCTTGTGGGGAATCCAGTCAGTTGTCGAGTAGGATTCCATCACATGATATTTTGTTTTAAAATGTTGTCATTATTGATGAACTAAAATAACATTAAGGGATTTTCATAAATGAAATTTAAATTCATTGAGTTAAAATTTTATTTCATGAGAATGATTTTTCCACATTTAACAAATTATTTTATATTTTATTACATAATATATTCTCTCATTTTTAGGTGGGGATAATTATTTTTTTAAACTCAAAGATACATTTATAATGAATTTTATTCTTATAAAACTACAATGTTTTTATGTAATGTATCACTTCCTTTAAAGAGAGTTTTACACCTATTTCCATTTACATTATTCCCTATAATTCTATCATTTGTTATTTAGAATTATAAATATAAGTTTACTCATGTGAACTTCCTATTTTCCCTTACCACATATAAAAGGGATTTTTAACTACATATATTTATGTTGTTTGTTTTCAACAAAGGTATTTCAAAATATTGAAAAGGTTTTCCATCCTTAAAAAAATATCTTTTAATCCACATTCGACATAGATATATTCTTAGTATTTTTAATGAAAATTTATTGAATATTATTTTAAAATGTAATATTTCCCAAAATATTTTCAAATCAAATTTTTATAATCATTATGTATTTTTTAAGGATCTATTAATGAAGATTATTTTTAAGAAGAAAATGTTTTCATGATTTTTTTTCACTATAGATTTTTAATATTTTCATGTATTATCATGATTGATCTATTTCTTTTTATTCATTAATATAACTCTATTTCAAATATTTGAACATCATAAATTTAAATATCACTTTTCATATTGATAGTAACATCATCTTTTAAACCAAATATAAAATCATTTTCGAAAAACTATTTAATGATTTCGCTTCCATTTTTCTCATTATCTCTAATGGATTCATTTTATCATAAATTAATTTTCATACATCGCTCTCAAAATATTATAATAAAATAATAAAATTTGATGATTGATGTTTTTTGTTTAAATAAGTTATATATATTTTATACTATTTGGATTAGTTAAAATCCCAATTTTCTTTCAATGGGTTTATATTAATGTCATTAATGGTATCTTCAACTAGAACACATATGTATGGATGATTGATAGGCGGTGTCCTATATCTCTATCCAATTTATTTTCTTATGTTTTTTATCTCTTGAACTCAATAAACTAAACAGGTTATAGCCTAATTCATAGGGGGAAAATAGGACGTAGATGAGGCCCAGGAGGATACACGGGTAGTATCCCAAGACCAATAGTGATTACTAGTAGTATCATATCCCCATGTCGGTATACATGTTTTATCCCAACTGGACCATGGAACATTAGATGTACCTCAATCCCAATATAGTACAGGGGTTGTATCCCAATATCAATAATGCATACAAGTAATTATCCCAAGACCGCTAAGTGATGGAAATGAGGTACCCATTATTTCCCCACAACATTAGGTGTTAACACTATATATATTAATCATCATTTAGGTTTTATATTAAATTGTTATGCTACAATAGATCTTATTAACTGTTTTATTTTTATACACTCATTTAACATGGTAGATGTTTTAACATTTGATAGTACATGTCATTCTACAATGTTATGGGAAAATGGTTATTATTGATGGTTATTTTAAATAAGATATTATCTCCCATTCTCTGGATTTCTCAAATTCAAATGATCTTACCCTTGATAATAAACTCATATGTTTTCCTTAATATGAATTTGACATTAACCATTTCCTATATTTTTATTCCCCATGTTATAAATATTTTTGTAACATATGAGAAGTCTGTAATGAGGTCCATTTTGTCCCAATTGTGCATAAATTTTAACAAGTGTTTTAAAATTACATTTTTATGATTTTTTCCTAATGTAGGACAAAACCTGAATTCCTTGGATTATGTGATTACTTATCAGATGTATTTTATAACATATATTAATAAAATGTAAAATATCCTAGGTCCATCTAACATTATATCAAATTCATGGTTTAATTAATTTTTTTTAAAACCAAATATGGGAGTGTGAGTCTAGGGAGCTTCAAACCATCTGAAATTAATAGATATAGATGTTATTAGAGGATCTTGAGATAATTTTTAGTCTTATTCATTTATGGAAGTAGAATTGTGTTTCACTAGTTATTATTTAACAAAGGGGGGGGGGCGTTATAGTGGCCAACTATATTTCTAAGGGAGAGTTTGGAGTTAATCTAATAGTTTTTTAAATCAATTTCCTGGTCATTATAATTCATAAAAAATTTCAGGATCTTAGTATTAGGAGTAAATCACCCTTTCATTGGGGAGATATGATTGTTGTTGATCTTGTAGGCCGATTATATTATCTTTTTTATTTCCCATAAAAAACTTTTATATATGAGAAGGATTGAATGTGGAATTTTTAGGAGACTAGACATCTAGAAAGCTAAAAAAAGATTCTTTATTCTTATTGATTATATATTTTGTGTCAGTAAGAAAGAATTAAGTGGTTTATATGTTACTATAATGAACTATATAATCATTATAGTGGATTCCTCATAACATTTTTGCAATTTAACTAAAATGGGAGGAACTTATATATGTGTGAAGATGATATCCTTAATGACATAGATTTTACCTCTTCCTCTTTCTTTCAATTAATTAAGAGTTATAAGTCTTCTATATAATATTTTCAGTTCTATTCTAATGATATTTATTTATAAATAATATACTATATTGCGCATTCACTTGTTAAAAATTCATAGAATTCATCATTTTTTATGTGGTGAATCCCATGCGTAGCCTCATAATAGGTTCCTACAAGGCCTTATCAAGAATATAAGGGTCATTATAAATGAATAAAATAATAGAAAATAATTTATTTACTATGAAAACCTAAGGAATTCATTTTATTTTAGAATGTATAATTTATTATGGTTCAAATAGTTGTATTCATCTGGTGTAGTGATGCAATAAATATCTATACTTTGTATAATGTTATCAAAATATGTATTTATATCTTGAATACCATTATTCATGTAACGTTTAGATCAAGAAAAACAAAAATTAATGATGTATTTGGTGGATAATGTGGTGATGTTACTAATGTATAACAAAAAAAGGAATGAATATGGTGTTGAATAAGGTATTTCCATTATCACCCAACTATATTCACATATGATTATAAACTTATTTCTTTTCACTCTATTAAAAATACAAATGAATAGATTGAGTATTACGAATTTTCTGTTGATGATTATGATGACAGAAATAAGAATCAATATTTATCATGTTAATTTTTTTTGAATAATATCCAAAGATATGGTCACATTGTAAAAAATGATTTTATATTATGTTGAAAGATTTTCCATCAAGGTTATGATTATCATCTAGATATGAAGAGGTGAGACAATTCAATGAATGTTATTACAGTCAAAATTACTACACCATCCACACATCAAAGCTTATAGTAAACAATCATTGTGAATTATAAAAATTAATTTCTATAAACCATGATATAATGAGGATTATATGTGTCAATAATCACTTAAACCATTGGATAATGTTAATGATTATCCAATATCAACTTCTGATGTGGATCACGATAGTTAAGGAAAAATTATCCTCCACTATATATTTTTGCAATATGTATTGGGCTCAATTGTTGTATATCTTGAAAATTTTAAATGGGCATTAAATCCCCATCCTAATGTTATTTTTATCAAAGAATAATTTTTTTTGTGTTATAAGCTAATATGATTTTTATGGGAATGTGTTTTGGGAATCTCATATTATCCTTCCTTTAGATGATATTTTTTGATTTTTGAAATGGATTGGTTATCTTTACATAGTGGAAAAAATATATTGAAAGTGAAACTAACATTACATATACACTTATTGATGTATATCAATTCACGGTTGATTATAGACACCCTTTAGATTAAAATTATTTAATGTGGGTCTTAATACCCCTAACAATAGTCTCTTAGATCAAATGGTTTTAGAAAAAGTCAACGTTGTGGATAAGCCTATTCTGAGCAAAAATATTTGTTTCATGTGTCTGTAAGGTATATATCTCACTAAAAATTATCTATTGACTCATGTGTACAATATATATACCCTTATATATTTTCCATAGTTAGTGTTAATTGATATTATGAGGAAAATGTTTTTATAATTGGGATAATCTAAAACCAAAATATTTTTGCAGTTTATCTACCCACTAAATTAATACATTTTATTGATATCTTAATTCACTAATAATCCATTAATAAAAAAACCAAATAAATTATAGATTAATAATTTATATAAATATTATCAATAGTGAAGCCTCTTGTAAATAAAATGATATTAATTAGTTAAACTAGTATACAAAATTTGATTAAGCACACTTAATGTTTTAAAATGAAGTTTTTCAATAAATATAGTTTATGTAAATATATTTTATTTTCATTTTAAATATAAATTCACAGGTAATAGAATTTTAATTTTATAGAATGAAATAAATTTATGGATTCAACACGGAAAAATTATTTTGGAATGATTTTTTCAAACTCTCTAAAATTAATATTATCATGTTATTATTAAGCAAATATAGTTTTTAATATACTATAATTGTAATAAAATTTTGATTGAACATGTATTCTATAAAACCATATAGTTTTTTATTGAAAATATAAATCAAATTAGTTATTTTCTTTTTTTACATAATATGTTAAATTTATAATAACCATTATTATCGATATAGAATTCTAAGTACCATTTTAATATAAAAACTGTTTTTATTAATTTATATTGAAAATAAATGTTCATAACATTTAGAAATTAAAATAAGAAAGTTTATTTAATATTTTATATCAAGATTTTCATATTATTTAATTTTTTCAATTTCATTTTTAGGTATAAATTTATTGTTTCTAAGACAAAAGTTAATTACATTGATGATGGTAAAAAGAGTATCTTCAAAGATTTAATTTATTTATGTTATTTAATTTTTATCTAACAAAGAAAATTAAAATACTATATATAATTCACTTTGTATTTATAAATCTTATATAAATATAATTTATCATTTATTTAATGTTTATTTATTGTTATATAAGATTAATAAAACATAATATTAAAGATAATTTTTTACAACAAAACATTGTTATTATACATTAAACGTATTCATTTAAAATTTATGTATTACATATTTAGATATTTAATTATATTATATATATATATCTTGTTTTTTTACCATAAAAATGATTAATGTAATAAGGGATTCCTTATTTTTTATCAAAATATAAATTACTTATGTAAAAAGTTGATACCAAGGTAAAAAATGAAAAATTATAAAAATATGGTTATAAAATACTTTATTCACTTTTAAATAATGTTGGAATATTATTTTTGGATTATTTATCAACCTTATCTCACCCACAAAGCATTATTTCCCACATTTGGATCCATTTACCATTGAACTGTGTCAGATAATCAATGAATTAGTATTCTGTCTGTATGAAAGTACCATTTTCATCACATATATAAGAAGATCAGTTACACCACAGTAATCCTACCATTAATAATATTTCACTCTACTACACATTCCTAGATTTTCTTTAACCCTCCCTCTATTTCAATGAATCATTGGTCTTTCCAAAATATAAATCTATGGTTCTTTAATCTTATACCCAATGGATAACATCGAAAGGAAGAGGTAATGTTCTCAACATATATCTCTTAATTATTTTTTCCTATATCCTCTAAACTATTTTCTATCCACTATATTATAAAAAAAGTATTATTAATATTCATAAATTTTAATATGTTAAGGTAATTTCACTTTTCTACATTCCAAAAACAATATTCACCAAAATGAAGATGTTGTTTTATACACTTGCGGCCTTCCGCAACAAATAATATTGTGTCATAATTTTCATGTCCATATAATGAAAATAAATTTATAAAATTCACTTGATATATAATAATTATATTTATGAAACTTTAAATATTCTAAATATATAATATGCGACCTTCTATAAGTGATATCAAAAATAAATTATCGTAGTAAACTTAATCAACATAAATTTACATATCCAGGCACCTTTCATAATTTGAGTCAATTCTGGGAAAACCTATAATGTAGTATAAATTTTATCCTAATTGGATAAAAAATATATATAACTCTACATTTTTGGATATTATTAATCATTTTTTCAATATTTTTTACCATGTTCTGTATATGTAGTTCATTTAATATAAATATTCCGAACAACCTCAGGAAACTGTAATAAGAAAAAAAATATTAAATATATCAAAAATATGTATTAATAAATTGAAAAATTAAAATGAAGTATTTTTGGAATGGTTCTTAATAATGTATTAAATATAATTCATTTCATTATTCAAGAAGATATTAATAACCAATGAACAAATCAGTACCAATGGTAGTGGTTTTTACATATCAAATATTCATTATTACGATATAATGTGAATTCACCACCTGATTCCTTTTTTGGTTCATCTATTAGTCATGGGGTTAATTTAAAAATATCATTGAATATAAGGTATTAAAAAAACCCCTAGTGTTTTTACATCAATATATTTTAAATTAGGAAAAAATTATTATATTGTAAGGGTAGTTATTGGAATCTCAATTCGCATTCATTGTGTTTTGATTTTTATTATTAAAATTATTTCAGAATTGTTGGGAACATTATTATTTTATATTTAATAATTTTTCATGTTTTTTGGACTATATTAATTTTTAAACATAAACATAATTCTAAATTTGTATTACCGTGGGAGTCACAGTGTTTTTATTTTGTATTACATTATCTTGTTATGGAGCTAGTTTGATTTTTTGTAGTTGTTCATCCAAAAAATTATATTGTGGTGGATTTTAGCTATTGAGATGTTAGGCCGCACAGTTAGTAGTAACAATGTGTATCCCAGGAAGGATCCCATGCGAGTCAATGATTTGGTGCACAACTTACTTATTGTCCCTTAAACAGTGCGGTAATTGTGTGGAAGAGATGTGAAAGATGACATTTCTGAGTGGAATAGTTTGAGCATGGTTTTCTAAACGAAGCTTCTGATTATTGTTAACTGTTTATATGGGTGCTTTTCCATTTTATTGTCTATTTCATGGTTATTATAGTGTTTGTAAATAGTGTCAAAACCTTTTTGTTTCCCCACATTTTGAAATTTAATATTTTTTCCCTTTTTTTTTTAATTTCATTCCATATTTAATTTTATCTCTTTCCCCCCCTCTTCTACTCCCTAGTCTTCTGGCATGAGGAAAATCCCTCACCTTCTATCAGATCACATGACACCCCTCCCTCTCATCCATATCTTATATAGAAGTTCTTATATTATATATTTCATATTCTCGGTCAAAACATCAAGGAAAAGTATCTTCTTCATCACTTCTCCCCATTGTGGTCAATTTTCCCTCCCTCTATCACACTATTTGGATTTGAAGAACCCTAGGATTAGGGTTGACCCAATTTTTTGTGGTTTTTTCATTTTCATGGGTATGTAGTGGATCCCATGTATTGACATTGTTTGTATTCTAGAATCTTATACTGTTGTTTTAGAGGTTAGGTTCATTTAAAATTTTTACCACCTCTGGAGGAAGTATTTTTTTTCATTTGTTTGGTTTAAAAAATATATTTTAGGTTTTTGGATGATTTTCAGTCCCTAATATAATTTTTAGTGTATTTTTTAATCCTAAATGATGTTTTGAGTCGCCATAGTCAAACGAGACTTACCTTCATATGTGTAGTAGGAATATATATTTGTTAGTTCAGCCATTATATATATATGTTTATGTGTGTGTGTGTGTAGGGGTTAGGTATCCATATTTGTAAATATGAAAAATTAATACATGTGTTAATGTTAAAAGGTATATGAATATTTGAGAATACATGTACGGATCCCCACTTACATATTCATGACCATGTCAATTTTTACATTGAGGATAGGTTTCCTTATGTATATTAGAAGGTTCATATGCAGGGGGAAAAAGAAGTGGCCACAATTGGTCACTGCTAAAAGCATCAACTATTGAATTGTTCCATTCTCATATTATTATCTTTGAGGTAGCTGTTAATATCCTATTTGTTTCTTTTATAATTTTAATATGTGTATTCCATTTTAATTACTTTTTTATGCATGTGTAATCATATATGATAGACTGGATATAATATGGACCAATTTTATTGTTTGTTTCCTTTAGCATAAATGGTTGGGTTTTTATAATCTATGCTTTATGATTTAAAATGGATCATTTAATTGTGCTAATATTTTCCTGAAATTCATTTGGTCTTTTTGAATGGTATAGAATTTGGAAAATGTTTTTTGACCCGGATTGGTCTTCATTGAGAAAAAAATATTATTTTAAGGGGAATTTTGTCTTAAATTTCGTTTTTGTTCACAAATGACATAAACTGGGGTTTACATTTATTACCATTGGTTATTTTAAATTTCTGTGTAGGTTACAATTTCTAGAAAATCCATGAGGGCCTCTTTAATAGTGATTTAGAGGAAATAAAAATTTCTTATGCATTGTTTTTTAAATGGTAGGTTGAAATGTTTTATGAAATGAATGATTTTGTTGAACCACTAAAAAACATTATAAGTGGTTTTTTAATAAAAATTGATAAATGAAAGGCCTTGGTCCATGTTTTGGATTTTCAATGAATAAATACATTGTGTAGGGGTGACCATAATATGATATATATGAATTAGTTTTTCTTTTGTAAAGAGTGGGTTAATTACATTATGTGGTCGAATATGGTTTTAAAATCGGGTTTTACACATTCTTCATGTCTGATAAAAATTCCTATGAGGGTATTCATTTTGAAATTCACTTGAACCATGTGCTTTAGGCCAAATGAGTTTTTATGTGGGATCCATTTTGGGTTTAATGGGTTTTTTATTTAAACGAGTGTTTTTTTTTTTATAAATTTATAATATAGTTTCTTTTTTCTTATGTGGTAGTGCATGGAAGTGTTTATTCTTCCCTTAGGAATTGGGATTGAAAGTTCATATTTTTTATAAAAGTATTTTTAAATGTTTATGATGATGTCCTGGATGGAACATGTGATGTTATGTTGATTTTATCCTATTGATCCCTCTTGATTGTAGATGTTTATTATGTTGTTAATATAATTAATTTTTGTGATGTGATAAATTGTTGGGGATTGTTGGAAGAGTTAGGCTGAATCCCGATTGGATTCATGGATTGATGCTTCTGGTTTTATGGCCTATGACTAATTGGTTGTGGATGTTGGAATGATGATACACTACTTAATTTTGAGTAGACAAGACCAATTCTCTAGTCATCCAATGAATCATGAGATTCAGGAGAAGGACAAACATTTCTGAACACATGTTTATGTATGTGATGTTTCATATCATGGTTTGGTTGGTCAGACCTGGAATTCTGATTTTTGGTTGGATTCGTGGACTGATTCTCCTTTTTTTCGTACCAATTATCTAGTGGTGGGGATGGTCATACATGGCGTTTCAGATCCCTTGAGATGTTTACTACATGAAGGGGCTTCTCGGTTCTTTGATGTATTTTAAGAGTTCTAGGTTTTACAATATGTATTTTTATGTATTATTCTCATTATGTTTTTTGAGTTTATTATGATGATTATGTCATTACAATGACTTGTTGGATATTTGATCATGTTGTGACTAAGTGGAATTGGGTGTTTATTTAATCCTTGTCAGAAAATGTTATAATGTGATTTTTTCATTTAAATAAAGTAATTGGGTTGTTTTTGAGATATGATGATTTTGTGTGTGGTTTTTTGAAAATTCTTAGGACTATGGATTTGTTTCTAAAACGATGGTGTTCAGATTTTGAAGAAAAATAGAGAGTTGGTTTTCAATGTTGAAATCTTGGTTGAAATGATTCTAAAATATTTTAAAACATGGGTGAGTTGGGTTTTCAAATGTACGGTATTATAAAAGATTCATAGTTAATAAATTGAATTATCATCCATATTATTTACTTCTTAGGATGGAATGCTTCATGGTTTGACATTTTTTGTTTTCTGATGCTTCAGTATAATATTTGTTATAAGAACCCGGTTCTTATTCTTGAGGTACAAGTTCTTCTTTTCTATTTTCCTTATGTGTTTATGAGAAAATAAGTAAAATGGGTGAAAATTCTAAATTTTGTGACTACACGCTGTGTACTTTTCCACACACCGTGTACTTTGGTCGTGTGGAATGAGTACACAAGGCGTGTAGTCCGGTCGACGATGATGGGTGTAAAAAATTACTACAAATTGTGTACTGTGTATTTATACATCGTGTAGTCTGTCGGCAGGAAAACAGTAAGGAGGTGGCTAGCTGAGGGACAGTACACGCCGTGTACTAAATTATTCCTTGTTGTGTACTCATTTCTACAGATGAACAGTTCCATGCTGGCGATAAGCCCCTGAATGAAAAGATAAAAATGAAAACTACATGTCATGTACCCAATAGTACACATCCTGTAGACTTTTTTTCCGCATAAAAGGGGAAGTAGCCTCCGTTATTCACAGGGAAGGCTTAGAACTGGAGGAGAACTCTAGAGGGATGACCGGAGCATTGGAGATCACCCGATGGAGTATCGGGAATCCGATTTTTCCTCCGTCGATCTCATTGGAACCGCACGAGTGAGTTCTTCCTTCTCCCTGCGTAGTTCTAGCCAATTCTTCCTCTAAATAGAGTTATTTATGTTTGAACGGGAATTTATTTCACCTCATATCTACATTGTTCTCAGGAGTTTTGAGGTTCATCGTTCACATATATCGATCAGGGGCGATCGACGTAGGTGGTCTAGTGTTTATTTACAACTGCTGTGGTGAATTTGTGTAATGTTGTGATACGCACCCATGAATAGGGTGTCGTATGGCTGGGGCCTTGTATAATTTAATACCTATAATTTAATAGGTAGTTTAATGAACATGTATAACTATTGTTTGGGATCGCTTCTCGGATCCAGGACCACCACTGGGGTGTGTTCCTCTATTTAGACGTTTGTCCAGGTTACCTAAGTGTATACCGTAAAATTTAGCATGCTTTAAATTTCCTTGAGAGAAAATTAATAGGATTTCTTACTTATCTTTTAGGTTTGGCCCGATTACTTTCCCCTAAGAGAAGTAGTTATTTTAGCCTGAGGTTACGGTTATATTAGCCTGAGGGCATGGATATATTAGACTGAGGTCATGATTACTTAGCCTCAGGGCAATCCTGAGGGCATGATTATATTAGCCTGAGGGCATGGTTACTTATCATGAGGAAAATCTTAATGGCGTGGTAATATTATATTAGCCTGAGTTCAAGGTTCTGATTATCTTAAGGGATTAGTTCTGAGGAACATTGAATGTTATTAAATTGAAAAGATAAATTAATATTATAATGGAAATGAAACTAATAAAGTAAGTTACTTTTGAGTATTGCATAGTTTATTTCATTTATAACTACACACTGTTATTGCACCTTTTCACTGATAGTTGGGCATGGACCTTTGGTGGGTGCCTACTGGGATTTGTTTATCACACCCTATTTAGGGTCATTTCTTCGTCCCCAAACTGATTACATTACTGCATTTGTGGATAAGGGAAAGGGTTCCTATACAGGTACATGATTGCAGTAGAGGAGTAGGTGAGCATGGGACAGAGCGTTGGCTAGAGATTCTGCTATGCTTTGTTTACTCTGTTTTTTTTCGTTTTCTTGTACCTGTACTTTCACGTGTATTGTATTTCAGTGTATCCTATTTTTTCTATTTTCATAGAATTAGTGACATGCTTCATCTCTATAGATATATGATTGATGGTACTCTTTTATTTCAGTTGTCATTTCAGTCGTATATTGTTTACTGCTTCTGCTATTGTCTGTTATTTATCTTTTTCGTTGTCCTACACTTCAAAAAATTGATAGAATAGTTTCCCCACTATCAGACCTGGTCCCTCTCTTCTAGTTGGCAGCCTTTGGTGTTTTGGGAAATTCCCTTGAGGTCTTGTGACCAACCAGGTTTGGGCCACCCGTGGAGTGGCACCTGGATCCGGGACATTACAAAGTGGTATCAGATGATTTTTTTTCTTTGACATACTATTTAGAGCCGTAGGTAGGGACATGACATAAATGGTAGTTGGTAATAAGGTGTGAGAGGAAGTAGCTAACCCGTTTTAATGGAAAATATGATTTACCTCATGTTGTAATTTTATTTAATTTCCTATTTTACAGTTGATCTATTTTTCAACGTTGGGTGATGCACTTGTGGTGTGCTATTTATATGTTATCCATGAGTTCTATTTAGTTAGAACCTGATGAGAAGAGGGTATGCCATCTAATGCATCATTTAGAAATATTCTAGAAATCAAATGCCATGCATAGTTCAATGCCATGTATGCGTATTAGAAATTGCATGTTGTTGTGATATTTGATGTGCTAGAAAATCATGTTGTTGTGATAGCTGCTTTGATAAATACCTGCTATGTGATAGGGTATTTTTTATGTGATCATGTTGATAATATGGATGTGAAACATTGGTTTTGGGGGAGTATGGTCCCTCAATGACCAGATTTTGTTGGATCATTACCTTGTTTACTTGTGTATAACATGTATAAGATGACAGAATTTGATTCCCGGGGAGTATAGGCCCTCATAGATCAGAATTTGGCACTTAAGTGTTTTTTTTCAGTATTTTCAGGGTTTTGGAGGAGTATCTGAGGCTTAATCTCCAGAAAACCTAGGATACACACCGTGTAGTTCTATGGACACACGTCGTGTGTTCATCCATTTGGGAAGAAATAAAAACATTTTGAGTACATGCAGTGTAGTATCATCCTATGTCATAGACCGTGTGGGAGGGGACACACGGTATGGAAAGGCTTGGGAAAAACACGTTGTTCGCCGGATGTACATGTCGTGTATTATTGACCCGGAGTCCGCCTGTTTAACTAACAACAAAGACGGAGGATTCCTTGAGACATCCACGTCGTGTCCACCTTGGAACACACCGTGTATTCTGAGCAGGGGACCCATCCGTGTAGCTAAAAAACTCACATTGTTTTTACATCTTTTTGAACTCGAAGTGTACCTGTGGGACACATCGTGTAGTTCTTACCGGTGGGAGACCATGTGGACATAGCCATGTGGCTGGGGAAACAGGGTGGTGTACATGCCGTGTGTGGGTGTAACATGTCGTGTGGTGTTAGCTGAGTATTTGGTCGTGTCACGAACGACCCAGGCAGTTGGATATTAATCCATACATGTCCTGTAGATTATGTACACACCTTGTAGTCTTGTTCAATGTGAGTCGTGTGGATTGGCCGTGTAGAAGGACTCGGGCAGTGAATACACACCGTGTATTTAGAAGGAACGCCATCTGTTTTGGGTGTTAAACGACCAGTTAAAGCTGGAGTGCATGCCCATGTGAACGGTTGGGAGAACACGCTGTGTATTATTTATACACTCCATGTAGTAAAGTTGTGTAAATTTTGAAAACA
Source organism: Viscum album (assembly GCA_963277665.1). NCBI lineage: Eukaryota > Viridiplantae > Streptophyta > Magnoliopsida > Santalales > Viscaceae > Viscum > Viscum album. The sequence continues at coordinate 958,201,282 of OY728126.1, forward strand.
TTCCTTCTCCATCTCCTTATTTTATGTCTTTGATAATTTTGATCTAAGGTGTGTGTTTGACCTTGTACAGTCAAGCTGCCAAGACAACCATGCGTTGTTTGACTAGAGAGAAAAAATGATTAAATTCCAGAGATGGTAGGCCATGGGCTACTAGTGGATCCTTCAGTAGAGCCAGAAGCGACGACAACCATTATACTGGACAATGGCGCAGAAGCACAGTTCTGTGAAGGCTTCATGCGGTTCATGCTGATCTTTCAGGGAGCAGCGCCTGCTGCCATATCTATGGCTGAGGTGACTCATATCTTCCAGCAGCAGCATCCACCTACATTTTCAGGGGATAGAGGACCATAGTCTGTGGAGTCTTTGATGGATTCACTCTAGAAGGTTTTCGAGGATCTTAAGAGGCCTCCAGGGTGGAGGGTCATGCTCGGGACTTATATGCCACGTGATTCTACCAAGAGGTGGTGGGATATTACCACCTAGTAAAGGCATCACAGAGACATGGCGTGGTAAGATATCCGGACATCTTTCGAGGACTTCTTCTTCTTAGATATGCTGAGGGAAGATAGAGCTCGGGTGTTCATGAATCTGCAACATGGCACTAGGTTGGTGATGGATTATTCTTCTTGTTTCACCATGCATCAGCATTTTTCACCTATTCTGGTGGGTGATGAGACGTTGAGGGGTAGACGCTTTGAGGTTCGTCTTTGATATGACATCCGCGCACTGGTGAATGATTTCAGGTTTCTTAATGTACATGCTATTATGAACCCGACACTGATTACTTAGTGGAATCTGTGAGAAGCTTGTTCTATGGGCCAGGGCAGTTCGACACCAGTTTCTCGTACGATTTATACAGGTAAGAGTAAGAGACAGATGGAAATCTCTCATGGTGGCAGTACCGTCTACAGGAATACTTTAGGTGTCCTGATTATTTGCTACCAGTGTGGTAAGGAGGGGCACAAGATATCGTAGTGTTCCTGATACCCAGTGGAATGATGAGCTAGCGGCAAGATGGGTCATCTACAACGCTTTTGTAGGGAGTTTCAAACAGTGGCTAGTGAGAGGGGTTTTGTGCAGACTCTGTATGCAGGATGAGGACCATAAGCTTCTTACCAGTTGGTATACATGGATACATCAGGGCGTGAAGACAGAGATGGTCGACGTGGTCGTGGTAGTCATACACCATGATCTCAAAGGAATTAGGGTGGTACAACTCAGGTTAGCCAGGCTATGTTGTAGGGTTGCGGCATTGGTCAGGCATATGCATTGCAACAGACCCAACCTGAGTAGGATCCCCGACCTTCTTCTGTCCGATGTACTATTCCAGTAGCTTCTATCTTATCTTCAGTACTTTTTGATACGGGTGCTACAAATAGATTTTTATATGTGCCTGTTGTGGAGATCCTTGGGCTCTGTGTTTCTTCTTCTTCTGATGTTATGATGCTAGGCACTTTGTTGGGGACTAGAACATCTAGTGTGTGTCCGTGCTGGGAGGTCCTTCTTGAGGTTGGTGGGTATCAATTCCTTTAGAACCCTTATTTATTGGAGACAATGATCTATGATGTCATTCTCGGGATGGACCGGTTGGTTCCCTTTCGAGCCTTTTTAGACTTCTATTGTTGTAGGGTACATTTCACGTCACCAGAGGGCAGAGAGTTTCTATACAAAGGTGATTGGGATGTTCAGGCGAGTCGAGATGGATGAGAGAATCGTGGGAGGGGTGGAGTCAAATCCCAGATTCTGAGTTTATATCTGGATGATCAGAGGACATGTTAGAAGGAATTCCCACCATTGTTTGATCGTTTTAGTTATTTCTTCCCAGATGACTTCTCAGGTCTACACCAGAGCGTGAGGTGGATTTCTCAATTGAGCTTGTGCCAGGAGCGACACTGATATCCATTCCTCTTTATAGAATGGCTACACCTGAGTTATAGGATCTCAAGAGACAGTTATAGGAGTTATAGTAGAATGGTTTTATATGAGCCAATACTTCTCCTTGGGGTTCTCTAGTCCTTTTTACGAAGAAGGCGGAAGGTACCCTCAGACACTATGTGGATTATCAGAAGCTAACCCATTTGATGGTCAAGAACTGGCATCCCTTACAAAGGATTGATGGTATTTTTGATCAACTTAGTGGTGAACGCGTGTTCTCGAAGATTCACTTGAGTTCTGGATATCATCAGTTGCACATTAGACAATATGATATACCTCTCACAGCCTACAAGATTCAGTATTGTCTATACAAGTAATTTTTTATGTAGTTTGGACTCACAAATGCACCTGTAGTTTTCATAGCTCTGATGAGTTGTGTGTTCCATCCTTATCTGGATTCTTTTGTGGTAGTATTTTTGGAGAATTTCTTGGTTTACTCTCACACTCGGAATGACGGTGCCACCCACTTGTAGATCATATTGAGTACATTGAAAGAGCATCATCTATATGCTACGCTCTCGACGTGCCACTTTAGGATGGGCAAGATTCATTTCCTGGGTCATATCATCTCAGAGGTAGGATTTGCAGTGGGCCCAGAGAAGGTGAGAACAATAGTTTCTTGGGAGCAACATAAGAAGGTGTTGGAGATACAGAGATTCTTGGGGATGGCTGGTTAGTACAGGCGTTTTATAAAGGAATTCTCCTGCTTAGATGTTCCGTTCACCGGTTCGACTAAAAATGGTGTGAAGTTCTTTTTGCCTGAAGCTGGCGAGACACCCTTCCAGGAGATGAAGGGAAAGTTGACATCAGCACCAATCCTGGTAATTCTAGAGAATGGAATGATCTATATAGTTTACTGTGATGCATCAGGTATTGGTCTGGGAGCTATGTTGATGTAGGGTGATCGAGTTGTTGCGTACGAGTATTGGTAGTTGAGGCCACATGAGAGTAATTACCCAAAGTATGATCTCAAGTTGTCCGCAGTTGTTCATGTGTTACGTTGTCGGAGAAATTATCTCTTGGGATAGCATTTTGTGGTTTTCACTGACCACAAATGTCTCAAGTTTTTCTACACTCAGCATGAATTAAATATGAGGTAATGATGGTGGGTCGAATAACTTAACTCCTTCGATTTTGTGCTTGTCTATACACCTGGTAAGGGTAATGCAGTTGCTGATGCACTGAGTAGGAAGACTCAGACACATGCAGTTCATGAGGACAGTGGTGAGTCGAAGCTTATGGATTTGTTTTCTGAGATGAATTTGGAGGTTCACGACAGTCTGGGGAAAACATATCTTTCACCATTAGTTGTTACTTCTACCCGCTTGGATAGAGTGAGGATGAGACAGCTATCAGATTCATAAAGCCTAGTTTTAAAGGTGTCGGTGGCATGTGAGGACCCTCCTCCTGGTTGGGCGATAGGCGATGATGAGGTACTGCTTTTCCATGGACGAGTGTGGGTTCCATGGGATATACATGAGGATTTGATGTGGTAGTTTCATGATTTAGCTTGCGTAGTTCATCCTAGAGATACCAAGATGTACCATGACTTTAGATGTTAGTACTGGTGGCCGGGCATGATGAGAGAAGTAGTCGGTTTTGTTACGAGATGTTCCACCTGTCAGCAGTTGAAGACATAGCATTAGAGACCAGCCAGATTGTTACTGCAGTTACCCATTCCAAAGTGGAAATGGGATGACATCGCAATGGACATCGTGACTGGGTTACCGTGGTCACCTAGAGGAAATGATGTCGTGTGGGATGTTGTGGATAGAATCACGAAGGTGGATCAATTTTTGCCAATCACGGAGACCTTCGGTGTTGACGATCTTGGAAATCTGTATATCAGAGAGGTTTTATGTCTTCATGGGGTTCCTAATTCTATCATTTCCGATAGGGATTCCCGTTTTATGTCTCTTTTCTGGAAATGATTTTTGAGATCACTGGGTACGCCGGTGCTTCAGAGCACAGTTTACCAAACTAAGACAGATGGCCAGTCAGAGAGTGCGATACAGGTACTTGAAGACTTGTTGCGTGCATGCGTCCTAGACTTTTGGGGCTCATGGGAGAAGCATATACACCTAATCAAGTTTTCCTACAATAACAGTTTTCTAGTTACTATTGAGATGGAACCTTACGAGGATTTATATTGTAGCCCATGCCGATCACTCTTTTGCTGGACGGAGGTAGGTGAGGCAGATTTACTAGGACCACTTCACGTGTAGGAGACTTCAAATATTGTCTAGTTGATTCAAAAGTAGACGACTACTGTGAAGACTCGTCAGAAATCATATGCTAATCGCCGTAGATGACCCTTGGTGTTCATAGTCAGAGATCTGGTTTTCTTGTGTGTTTCACCGGGGTTAGGACACTGGCGAATTAGGAGATAGGGTAAAATTTCACCGAGTTATATGGGGCCATTTGAGATTCTGGAGAGAGTCGTGCTAGTTGCCTATTGGATGCATTTACCACAAAGGTATTGGGCCATGTAAGATGTCATCCATGTATCTTAGTTGTGTCGCTATCATTCAGATCCGTCTCACGTCTTTCAGCTAGAGGAGGTTGAGCTTTAGGTAGATGTATCCTTTGATGAGCATCTGATTCGTATTGTTAATAGGAGCACGATGGTTCTTTTAGATTGGTCAGTTCCTCTTTTACGGGTACTATGGCAGCATGGCCGAGTGAAGGACGAAACCTAGGAGAGGGAGACCGAAATACATGCTCAGTGGCCATATTTGTTCTGAGCATTGTCTTCTCCACCCTTGGAAGGGAAATTCAGGACCGAATTTTATTAAGGGGGATGTTTGTAAGAACCTGGTTCTTATATTTGTGGTACAGTTTTCTTATTTTCTATTTTCCTTATGTGTTGTTGATAATATAAGTAAAATGGGAGATAAGTCTAAATTTTTTCACTACACACTGTGTAATTTTCCACACACCGTGTACTTTGTCTATGTGGAATGAGTATACAAGGTGTGTAGTCCGGTCGACGATGATGGGTGTAAAAACCGACTACACTCCATGTAGTGTGTATTTACACGCCATGTAGTCAGTCGGCAGGCAAACAGTAAGGCGATGACTAGATAAGGGATATTACATGTTGTGTACTGAGGTATTACATGTCGTGTACTAATGTCAACAGATGAATAGTGCCACATTGGCGATAAGCCGCCAAAGGTACAGTTAAAAAATGAAAACTACACGCCATGTACCCAATAATACACGCCTTGTAGTATGTTTTTTTTCGCATAAAATGGTTATTAGCCTCCCCTGTTCACATGGAAGGATTAGAACTGGAGGAGAACTCGGTAGGGATGGCCAGAGATTTGGAGATCACCCGATCAAGTACCGGGAATCTGATTCCGCCTCCGTTGATCTCGTTGGAACTACATGAGTGAGTTCTTCCTTCTCTGTGCATAGTTCATGCCAATTATTCCTCTAAAGAGAGTTATTTACATTTGAAAAATAATTTCATTCATCTCAGATATACTTCATTTTCATGCGTTTCGAGGAGATTCGTTCACATATATCGATCAAGGGCGATCGAAATAGGTGGTCTAGTGTTTATTTCCAACTGATGTGGTGAGTTTGTGTACTGTTGGGATACACACCCATGAATAGGGTGTCGTATGGCTGAGGCCCTGTATAATTAAATACCTAGAATTGCATTGGTATTTTAATAAACATGTATAACTGTTGTTTGGGATAACTACATGGATCTAGGACCACACCTGGGATGCGTTCCTCTGTTTAGCTGTTTGGCCAGGTTACCTGATCATATACCCTAAAATTTAGCATGCTTTATATTGCCTTGAGAGGAATTTTATATGATTGTTTACTTATCATTTGGTCTTGGCCCAGTTACTTGCGCCTGAGGGCAATGGTTATATTATCCTAAGGGCATGGTTATATTATCCGGAGGGCATGGTTATATTAGCCTGAGGGCATGGTTACATAGCCTAAGGTCAAGCCTGAGTGTGTGATTATATTAGCCTAAGGGCATGGTTACTTGGCCTAAGGGAAATCCTGGGGGCATGGTTATATTATATTAGCCAGAGGGTAAGGTTTTGATTAGCCTGAGGGCTTAGTTATGAGGAACATTGAACGTTGTTAAATTTAATTGCTAAATGAATACTAAAATGGAAATGAAACTGGTAATGTTAGTTACTTTTGAGTACTACTTAGTTTATTGCATTTATAACTACACACTGTTGTTGAACCTTTTCACTGACAGTTGTGCACGGCCCTTTGGTGGGTTCCTACTGGGATTTATTTCTCACACCCTATTTGGGGTCATGTCTTTGGCCCCGATCAGATTAAATTTCTACAGGGGTGGATAAGGGAGAGGGTCCCAATACAGGTACCTGATTGCTGCAGAGGAGTAGGAGAGCATGGGACAGAGGTTAGGCTTGCAATGCTGTTCCGTTTTGTTTACTCTGATTTGTTCATTTTGCTGTACCTTTATATTTTAGTGTATTATATTGCAGTGTATCTTGTTCTGGCTATTTTTATAGAATTAGTGACATGATGAATCTCTATATATATATGACTACTGGTACTCTTTTATTTCAGTTTTCCATTTTAGTTTTATATTTTTTACTACTTAATCTATTGTTTCTTATTTATCTTTTCTGTTGCGCTACACTTTGACAAATGGGGGCATAGATTCCCCACAATCATACCTGAACCCTCACTACTATTCAGCAACCTCTGGAATTTTCAGAAATTGGATTGAGGTCATATGACCAACCGGGTTTGGGGCACCCGTGGTGTGGAACCAGAATCTAGGACATTACATATGTCCATCCTTTTATATATCTAGTTTATTTTTATTATCAACCCTTATTTATTTTTTTTACCTCAATTTGAGTTTATATATTGGATTTAAATGGAAAATAGAATGTTTCAATCAATGTGACTTTCATAATACTATACTTTTGAAAAGTCTTAAACCATGTATGGTTTTAATTTATAATGTGTGATGTCAACATAAAAATTATAGTTTTCATTGGAAGTGGTCTATGGATTTCAATTTATTATCTTATGATTATTATCTATATAATTATTACATTCAATATTTAGTTTCAATCTAGAATTGATTTTTAGACATAGGGAACCTATTTCATAGTTTCTGTGGTTTTTTTGACCTATTGGGATTTTAACTCACCCCTATATCATTCCAGGATCATAGTTGGATTAATTATCTTTTTTTGCCGAAAAGTGGGAGACATTGGTGTATATGTTATGGGTACCATCCATGGTTGCTTATTTTTCCATCCATTCATGCTTTCAGGTATTTCTTTTAGTTAGTTTATTTCTATAAGAATTATTTTCTATTAATTTAATTATATTTAGTATTATATTAAAATTTTTAATATTGTTTATCTCTAATTTGGGAGAAAACATTCTCAAAAGGAATTTTTGTTATTTCAAGGAACTAGTCAATAGAACATGGTGGAATGAAACGTACATCGGGCCTTCTGGAGAATCCTATCAGGTATTGAGTATGATGGCATCCTGAGACAGTTCGATGCAAAGTGTTACTAGATCCTATGATCCAAATGTGACATAGGATTGGTATAGACCTATTATATGGGGATGGTCATAAATAAGGGAGAGATGGACTTCCCGAGATTGAGGGAAATGGGTGGGGAGAGACCAACTCACTCGTACACGTACTAAACCTCTATATTTTGTTGAATGTTGGGTTTCTAATCATTGATTAAATGGTGCCTTGAGATTTTTTATTGTATTTTGATTTGATTTATGTTTTGATACCCTTTGATCATGTGATTGATATTGGGAGGTCACTATTTGTCTAATGGTGTAATGGAATGAGAAATTGAGCTACATGGTTGTCAGACATTTCCACGGAAACCATCCGGTGCCCATGTAATCAGGTCTTCCTCTTATAAAGATTTTTTTAATGGTTGGAATGCGGTCCCCCAACAATGTGTCCAGTTCATGGATTAAATTTTTCCTTTATATTTTGGCCTGTTTGTACTCCTCAGGACTCAAGATATCTGCAAAGGTGGTATTTTTTTATATTGGAGTTTGATTGAGGAGTGCTTTGAGACACATTTTTGTGATTATTATGGTGATTTTTATGTAGTTCTTGTGTGCACATTCATTCAATAACATTTATTCCTAAATAATAAGTTATTTTTATCAGTCCATTTTTTTTCAAATTTTTTTTATGGGAAATGGGGATGGCTTAATTTGTATGGTTTTATTAAATTATTTCCACCTTGTGAAGTGGTGTTTTTAAATGTAATGTTTGTTATGTATGGGAATACTTGTATTAATGGATTACAAAAAGAAATTTAATTTTGAAAATGCATTCTTGTAGTCGTATCATTTAAGAAATATTTGGGTTCCCCATGTATGTTTTATTTCAAATCGAGATATCTCGGTTTTTGGAAGATACCTTGGAGGAGGGTTATTTTTGAATTTTTTTCGGTGAAAATGATGTTTTTAATTAAAATTTTATTTTGATAAAATTGTGTGTTCCTCATTTGACAGTTTTTGTGAACCTTTTTTTTGTTTAAGTTTTTTTTGATTCCATTATTTAGAATGAATCATATTTTTTGTGTTAAGTGGTTTGGAATATCGAGGTCTTTATCTAGTACCACTATTTTGGTCCCTAAGAATAGTTGAAAGAGAATTTTCAGATCTGCTGCATACCTTGACTCTAAATTATTTAGTGGGTGTGGAATAGTATTTGTGACAGAGATGAGTTCTGTCTTTTTGGTTTTTTGAAGAGTATGATTAGTTGAGTTTCTTATGGAAACATTTCTTTTCGTGGTTGTGATCTAAATTTTTGATTCAGATATATGGTTGTTTAGATCCTGTGGATGTTGTACCCATTTTCATGTTTATCCTTTGAGGTGAGGGTTTATTTTAAAAATAGAGAGTTATTCGGTGAAAAATGTTGTAACTAGGGTGTTTAATCTACTTGTTATGTTATCATAATAGATAAAAGTTTATCATGGAAATTTTTTGTGATCCGTGTGGGGGTGATCCATGCTTGGTCCCTAGTTTATCCACATGTGTCGAACCAAGGTGAAGTATATTTTTTTATTTTGGGGCTACATGTTGTGGTTCTGTAATCCTTAGGTGTGTATGATCTTTTACTAGAGAATGTGTCTCTCTTGAATGTTTATTTTTTTGAGGACATGTCTTTCAGTAGTCCCATTTGGTAAAACCCTTTTAGAGGAACTCTAAATGATGGAGATACAATGTTAATGGTTGTTGTGATAAATAAGATTTCGAGTTTTAGGTTATCATTCTAGTATTACTTAGAGACATGGATTCATTTTAGTTTATTGGAAGAATAATCTTTAAGGATTTTGGTCATTTACTTGGAGGATAATAACTATCGAGTATTTCTTTTTGTTAGGTCCTCATATGACATTTTTTTCGATTTCTATTCCTTATATCTATAATTCTTGTGAATATAAAGTGGAATGGTTATTATATTGTAATATTCATCATGTCACGATGTTCTTATTTTGATTATTTTATCTTTTTATAGAGCGGGTTTTAGTTTCGGTAGTTGGAAGGATGGAAGATTTATGTTTTTGGTCTCTTTTTAGTTGTTTCAAAGTTAGCTCACAAGGGTAAAAATAACTATTAAGTTTCCCATGTGAGTAAATTTTGTGCGAAACAGATTTAAATTGGTCATTATACAATGTGGTAAGCATGAAAATTGTCTTTGTATGTCAATAGTACTATGTGTCATAATTTGATCAAGGTTTTCTCAATCGTGAATCTGTTTACAGGTAGCCATGCTTTGGGGGATGGCATTGGTATTCACATTTTTATATTTGGCGCATGGTTTTGTAAATTATGCCCAAACTGTGTAGTTTCCCAGTATTAATAAATTTATGTTTTTTTTTTCTTTTATTCATTATTTTCTTTTCTCTTATTTTTATAACTTCTCCTCCCCGGGGTTCTCATACAATGACATTCCATCCCCCTTAATCTCCAATCATGTGACTCCCCTCCCTCTCAGTCGTATATTCTCATGATATTTCCACTAAATATCTTATAATATATTGGTAGAAACCTTGACGTTAGCCATATTATCCCTCCTTACACCTTTTTTTTTCCTTTCAAAATCACCCTGTTTGGATTGGTAGAACCATAGTTTTAAGGTTGAATCGATTTTTTTCTTTTATTCCATGGGAAGGGTATATTTTATATATCTAGGAATGGATTTATTTACATCGTACAATTTTCCTCCAATGTTTAAGTGAATTTGTTCATTTGGGTTTTCCGACATCACTTGAGGTAAGATTTATCTCACTGTTTTTTAGAGAAAAATTTATTTGGTCTTTGGGTGATTTTGTGTCTCTAAAATTATTTGTAGTCTGTTTCGGTCATCCTTTTGGTGGGTTCGATTTTCCAAATTCAAAGACATCTAACATACATTTTCATAGGTAGGCATACAAATATGCAAGTTCTCTTATAAATATATATTCACTCATGGCAGGGTATATATATATATATATATATATTTGGGCTTGGTAGAATTATATATATATATATATATTTATGAGAAATCAATATGTGTGTACCTGTAAAAGGGTATAAAATAATATGAGAATATATATTAGGATCCCATTCTATATATTACATGCCATGTAAATATTTACATAAGGTATATGTTTCCTTACGTAAATGATAAGGTTCCTATGTGTGGGGGTGGGAAAAAGAATCTTTGAGTGTTCACTAATAATAGTTCCATGTTCCAAAGTGTTATGGATTTATCCTCTTCTCCATGATATGGGTGTTACTATATAATCAGTTACTTTTAGAAATATAATTTTCTTGAGCCAGTTAAATTCCCTCTTTTATGAAAGTATAAACATATGTGATATCATGGTGATGATTTGAACCCAATTTTTTTGTTCATTAGTCATAGCATAAATAGTATGTTTTGTGAAATCCATGTTTTTATTTAAATTTTAATATTTAATGGTGCTATACTTTTTTTGAAATTTATTTAGGATTTTTGAATGGTTTTAATTTTGGGAGATGGGTTCTGACGCTGTTTGGTCTTCATTGAATGAAAATGACATTTTAGTGGAATTTGGTGTTAAATTTAGCTGTTTAACTCAGATTACATAAAATGTGGTTTTTAGATTTATTTAAAGTAGTGATTTTAAATGTGTGGGTGGTTTACCTTTTATGGAAAAACTGAATGGGATTCTTTAATTGATGGTTGGTTGAAATTAAATGAGTGTGTTCCAAATTTTTATATTTTATAGGCTATCATGAAATGCTTTATGAAATGGATAATTTTTTTTGAAACTATAAAATATGTCGAAGTTGTGTTTCGTGTAATGTATGATGGGATACAAGACTGTTGAGATTTTTTTTTAATTTTCAATGAATAAATCAATTGTGTGGGGGTTATCATGATATGATTTAATGGATTTTTTTTGGAATGTGTGGATGAATTTCATTATGTGGTGGATGAGTATTTTGAAATATTATTTTTTGCGTTCATTATTTTTGATTAAAATGTCAATGAATATTTTCATTGTGAAATGGATTTAAACCATTGGATTTAGGATAAATGTGTTTTTTAGTGGGTTTCATTTTATGTTTAATGGGTTTTCTTGTTAAAATGTGTGTTTTCTTTTATAGAGTTAAAATGGTGTTTCTGTTTACAATTCTGGTTGTGCTTGGATGTGATCATGCATCCCTTTGGATTTGTATTTTAAATTTCATATTTCTTTAGAAAGGTATGTTTAAATGCTTCTGATATTAGTGAAGGACCAATTGGCCCTTGTGATGTGATGCTGACTTCCTCCCACTGATCCATCTTTTTTTTAGAAGTTGATTATGTTATTAATGTAATTAATGTTTATGTTTAAATAAATTTTGGGGTATGGTAATATGGTCATGACAAATATTAGTTGGATTAATGTATTGATACTCCATGATTTACAACCTTTTACTAATGGTTTTTGATTGTATGACTGATTCTACTCTCATTATTTTTTTGGTGAGATGGAAAGATGGTCCATGATCCCAAGTGCCATGTAGTTTTTTGGGGGGAAATATTGACATTCTTGAACCCATTGGTATGGACATGAATTTAAATATCATGGTTGGGATTGTAAGACATGGAATTCCATTATCGGTTGGAATCATTTAATTATGATCCATGTTTGCTGACTTGTGTTCTAGTGGTGTGGATGGCAAGAGAAGATGATTCATCTCCCTTGACATGCATACTACATGGAGGGGTTTTTTATTTGATTGGTGTATATCATTAGTTCCATGTCTGATATGATGTTTTGAGATATCTTATTCCCATTTTATTTATAATGTATATATCGATTATTATGTACATTCCATGAAGTGGTGGGTATTTAGGAATATTTTAACTAAGTGTGTACTAGGGTGTTTATTTGACAATTTTGGGAAAATATTTTGTTGTGATTAGTTTTGTTTAAATAAATAAATTGAGTTTTTTAGAAATTATATCGGTGTGTTTGTTTTTTACATGACATCAGCCTATGGCTTTGTTATTGAAACATGTGTAACCATTGTCTGAAGGAAAATGGAAAAATGTTTTTCATTATGGAAATCTTGGTCTGTGTGCTTTTGGAAAATTTTTCCCCTTGTTTGTGTTGGTTATTAAAATGAATTGTAATTTTAAAGTGGCATAGTTATTACAATGAATTTGTATGCATATTATTCATTCCTTGTGTTTTAATTCTTTTTATGTTGATCTTTTCCATTATTTTGTTGTTCTAGATAGTGTCAGTACATTAATTTATCAATCAAGTGATTTGGATTATCTACCCATATTTTATTTGATTACCCTAATTAGGGTGTGTGTGTTGGATTTATAGGGAAAAAGGTAAAGTCATTTTCAAATGGATTTTAATATTATAATACTTTTGAAATTTATTAATCCAATTAATGGTTTAATTTCTAAAGCACCATGTCTAAAAGAAATTTCTTTGTTTTCCATGACAGTTTTCAATAGATTTGATTTGTTTTCCCTTGAAATGATTATGTATTTAAGGCCTAATTAATATATTTATTTTCAAAACAGAGTTGATGTTTATCCTTATGGAATCGATTTTATATTTTTAGTGGGTTTTGGGGACCAACTAAAATTTATCTCATGCATATATCTTTCCGAGTTCTCGGTTGGATTATTGTTTTTCATTATGGTCAGTATATGGAGAGTTGGGTAGGGTAGTTTTGGGTCTTGGATTGTGTGAGTTAGGTTTCCCTCTTAGTTTTATTCTAACAGTTTCTTTTTGTCATTTTGTTTCCATATACACTATTTGTATACTTTTTTAATTATTTTTATCATTGCATTTATATATTTAATTGTAATCTAACTCTAATATTGCGGAAATCATTCCAAATCCAATTCATGTCATTCCCAACCACTAGTCTCCAACCCATGTGGAACTCGAAATCTCTTTGGTCCTTATTGGGAATCAAGTCAGTTGTCGAGTAGGATTTCATCCCAGGATATTTTTTTAGAAAACTATGTCTTTATTGAAGAACTAAAATAACCTAAATGGATTTTATTAAATAAAATTTACATTCATTGTGTTAAAATGTTATTTCGTGATAATGAATCTTCCACATTTAACAAATTTGTTTTTTATTAAATAATATATTCTCCCATTTTTATATGGGGATAATTATATTTTTTACTCAAAGATAAATTTATAAATAATTTCATTCATTTACAACTACAATGTTTTTATGCAAAGTATCACTTCCTTTAAAGACAGTATTACACCTATTTCTATTTATATTATTCTGAAAAATTATATCCTTTGTTATTTAGAATTATAAATATGATTTTACTCATGTGAAGTTCCTATTTTCCATTACCACATATGAAATGGGTTTTTTACAACATATTTTTATGCTGATTGTTTTCAAAAAAGGTATTTCAAAATATTGAAAAGGCTTCAAATACTTAAAAAAATTATCTCTCAAACAACATTCTACATAAACATGTTCTTAGTATTTTTAATTAAAATTTATTGAATATTATTCTAAAATGTAATATTTTCCAAAATATTATCAGTTCAAATTTTTATAAATATTATATCTTTTTCAAATATCCATTATTGATGATTATTTTTAAGAAGAAAATGTTTTAATGATATTTTAGTTATATATTTATAATATTTTTATGTATTTTCATGCACGATCTAATGCTTTTTATTCATAAAAGTAAATATTTTAAAAAATATTTAACACCATCATTTTAAATATTTCATTTCAAAATGACATTAACATCATCTTTTATACAAATATAAAATGATATTCTAATCACTATTTTATTATTTAGCTTCCAATTTTCTCATTATCTCTAAATGATTCATTTTATCGTAAATTAATATTCATACATCACTCTTTAAAAATTATTTTGAAATAAAAATTTTTAATGATTGAATTTTTTTGTTTAAATAATTTTTATTTTCGTTATACTATCTGGATTAGTTAAAAGACCAATTTTCAATCAAAGGAATCTTTATAATGTCATTTGTGATAGCTTTAAATAGAACACATATGTATGGATGACTGATAGGCGGGCTCTTATAAATCTATCCAATTAATTTTCTTATGTTTTATATCTCTTGAAATCAAAAATGTTACATGGGTTATAACCCAAAACATAGAGGGTATATAGGTTGTAGATGAATCCCATGAAGATACATATGTAGTATCCCAATCCCAATAGTGTATACAATTAGTACCATATCACAATTTCAGTATAAAGGTTGTATCCCAAGTGGACTATAGAACATTATATGTATCTCAATCCCAAGACAGTACATGGGTTGTATCCCAATATCAATAACGCATACAGGTAATTAGCCCAAGACTATTAAGTGATGGAAATAAGGTAACAATTATTTCCCCACAACATTAAGAGTAAACATTATACAAATTATTCATGATTTATGTGTTATATTAATTTGTTATGCTACAATATATCATGTTAAGTGTCTTATGTATAATCACTTATATGAAATGTAAGATGTTTTTACATTTGATAGTACATGTCATTATACTATGTCTTGGGAAAACGCTTATTATTCCATTTTGTTTTAAATATGATATTATCTCCCATTCTCAGGATTTCTCAAATTCAATTTATATTACCCTTCATAATATATTGATTTTTTTTCCTTAATAAGAATTTGACATTAACCCTTTAATTATTTTTATTCCCCGTGTTATGAAGATTGTTGTAACAAATGAGAAGTCTATAACAAGGTCTATTGTGTCCCAATTATGTATAAATTTTCAAAAGTGTATTAAAATAACGTTCTTATGATTTTTATCCTAAAGTAGGATAAAACTTGATTTCCTTGGATTATGTGATTATTTATGAGATGTATTTTATAACATATATAAATTAAATATAAAATAGACTAGAAATATTTAACATTATATCAAATTCTGGGGTTAAAGAATGTTCTTTTAGAACCCAATATGAGAGTGTGAGTCTAGGGAGCTTCAACCCATCTCAAATTAATATATATAGATATTACAAGAGGATCCTGAGATACTTTTTAGTCTTATTTATTTATGGAATTAGAATTGGAGTTCACTAGTTATTAGCTGACTAAAGTGGGAAGCATTTGTAGTGGTTTGTTATATTTCTAGTGGAGTGTTTGGAGTTTATATTATTGTTTTTCAAATCAATTTCATAGTCATTATAATTCATGAAAAATGAAAGGATCTTAGTATTGAGAGTAAATCACAATTTATTGGGGAGATATGATTGTTGTTGATCATGGAGGTTGATTAAATTATCTTTTTTAATTCCCATCAAAACACATTATATATGAGAAGAATTGGATGTGGAATTTTGAGGAGCCTAGACATATGGATATCTAAAAACAATTTTTTTTATTCATATTGATGATAAATTTAGTGTCAATAGGAGTGGATTAAGTGGTGTATATGTTTCTAGAATAGACTAGATAATCATTAGAGTGTATTCCTCATAACTTTTTAGGAGTTTAACTAATTATGGAGGTACTTATCTAATTGTAAAGATGATACCATTAATGAAAAATATTTTCATATTGATTTTTCTTTCAATTGATTGAGTGTTATAAGTCTTCCAGATAATATTGTGATTTCTATTGCAATTATATTTATATATAGGGAATATACAATATTTTGCTTTCAGTGGTTAAAAATTCATGGAAGTCAACATTTCGTAAGTGGTGAATTTCACGTGTAGCCACACAATTGTTTCCTCCATGGCCTTATCAATAACATTTGGATCATTATTATTGAAGAAAAAAATGGTAAATAATTTATGTACTGTAAAAACCCTTTAAATTCATTTTATTTAAGAATTTATAATTTTTTATGGTTGAAATAGTTGTATTCATCCGGTGTAGTGATGCAATAAATTAAGGCATAATTCATTTCATTCAATATAATTTCTAGTTCCACGAGTAATTTCAGTAATTAAATACAATAAATATCTATATAATATCATAACAGTTTAAATTTTTTATTCAGGATCCATCCAATCATTCTTTATTACTTCCTTTTTCTATGATCTATGAATAAAGGGGAATAAACCATTAGTTCCTTTGGTGTATAAATCACAAATAAAAGGTTATTAAAAATTCCTTGAGATATGCATGAGAAATTAGACTGTAATTGGGAAAAATTAGTCATTATGTGATATCATTATTTTATATATTCAACCATAAAATGTAATTTTGTGGAATTATTTTTTGTGTAAAATTAATGAAGTTATTTATTTATTTTAAAATAATCATGTATTTAAATGACGAAATAATTCTTATAGTGTTTGTTCGTAAGGTGTTCATCAGATGTATTATTGTATTGTGGATACCATATCATTCGTGTTTTGGTATTTGTTTTGGTGCTCATAGGATGTCCTGCAAATAGTATTCTCAATAATTTTTTAGTATTTTATCAATGTTATTTTAATAGGTTTTAATGACACCCCTTGATTCAACATTGAGAATGAGATAGAGTTATGTCTATGTGTCATTTTAATTTCATTAGACCTGTTTTGGATGTCACATTATGTTTAATAGAAGATACATATTCATATCTATGTTTTTTCTATAGAAGGGTTTTATTTGAAATAATATATCTACATGTGTTTATCTAATGTTTTTTTTCACAAAAGGAAGATGGTGGTTTTCACATGTATGTCAACTAACCCATATTGAAATATGTAACTATTAATATTTACTACCCCTATAAAGAATTGATAATTTATTCGATAATTTTATGGGAGATAGTTGGTTCATGGAGGTGGCCCTACAAACATAACATTACCAAATAAGGGTGAATAAAGATGACATTTTGAAGAATATTTTTATGTTTCATTATGGAAAATTTAAAATAATTGTTATATTTTTCACTTCATAAATTCCATCACCATTTTCTTATGAATAATGAAATATTTACTATGAATGTTCCTAGACTAGTGAGTAGTTGTGTCCATCAATGACATCCATAGGTATTCGACATCATATAAAGATCATATTTTTTTTAGATTTATTCTGGATGTTCATTGAAAATAACAACTCATACAAAAGAATACCAATTTATAGTATTACATACATGTGGTGTACATATTTGGACATGTAATGTATTATTAGGGTATATTAGTGGAACATTTAATGACATATTGGTTATTTCATTGTTGGGTCCTAAGAACATTGTATATCTTCATAAATTCAAAGATCATATGTCCAATTATATGTTGTTTTTTTGTATTTTCTATTTTATTGTTGAAATTTTAAAAAACAATTAGGAATTGAGTTGGAATTCATATGGGTTGATTAGTGATTTGTAGCCTTTTTATACGTAACTGATATATCGATTTCTATACATATCCCTTGTATTTTGAATGAAGGATTCATGATTAAGTATTTCTATGGAACATCTTGTATTAGCCTCTATTATGATTTTATATAATAATTAGCATTAATATTTTATTAGTTTCATAATTTTTATCCCTAAGACAATAACATTTCAACCTATGATATTGAGTAAGAAATAATATGTTTCCCCGAAATCTATGGAGGAATTATCTCATCATGGATTCATTTAAGGATTTCAGTAATTAAAATAACAAGAGGTATATTTTATAATAGGGACATTTGAATATTAATTAGCTATAGTTCATGTATTTATTACATGAAAATGGCTCTTAGATCTTCTATACACCATGAAAATGGAAAATAGTTATTGAAGCATTGAATATGAACTCTCCAGATGTTGGTGTTTCTCAATATGGTTTTGTATAGAGACTTATGAGGTGCTTTCATCCTTGAATTATTATATATAGAATGTTTTTGGAATATGATTCTTATATCAGATGACCATGTTTTCATAATTTCTATATTAGATCGAGGAATTGTAGTTGGGAGATCATACGGTGGAGTTTTAGAAATACCATATAATTTTTGGACATACCTTTATGGGATTTTTTAGGAATGGTAAGCATTGAGTTTTGTTTATAGGGATGGTTTGTTATATATTTTTTATGTTAAAGGAAGTAATCCATGTGTTTCAAAAAACACCTTTGATAGTGTGTCACTAAGATATAACATTCTATAAGTATATAGTTTATTGGAGAAGGATAATTTATTTAGGGGTATAATTTTTGTCTTGATGATGGGTGTTTCAAAATGTGATGGAAAATCATAGTCTTCCTAGTGATTTGTTAGGCCCATTAGATGTAAAATGAGAATATAGGGGGTAATTTTGATGGTTTCATTCTGGTTTACATTTATACGAGAGTCTAGGAGTTATTATTTTGGTAGTGATGATTTTGATTAAAATGAATGATATATATATGGATTTTATCAAGTTGATTATTCTAGATTATATAGAAAACCACTATGTGAAAGAGATTTTATGGATTAATTGTTTTTCCTGGTAGATAGTCTTTGATCATGATCCTCATTTCACCTCTTGAGTTAAATATGGTATTAGTTGTGGTATAAGATCTTACCTTTTATTGTAGAACTGCATTATATCGATAGATAAATAGTAAGTTAGTGATGACTATTCATATACCATAAGAAATGTTGTATACATGTATTATATATTTTTTAGTTTTATGGGTGAAACATATACCTTTTTGTATGTTCATGTAAAACCATAGACATAATTTATCCATCGGTTATGTTTGAGGAATTTTAAAAGTCCATTTTAAAATATCCCCTATTTTGGACAGAGGTTGTATATTTTGATATTCTTTGACCAAATATTGTGCAAAGAACGAACATTAATATTTATACTATATATGAAAAAAATTCATTTCAAGACCATTATAATTTGTACACATATTATAGGAGGAAACCATTTTATTTTAGTGTTGTTGATAAGGTTTTATTTATAATTTTTAATTTCCATATAATGATGAAATTTGGTAATGTTAGTATGTTATACTCAATTTATCGAACCTTTTTAGTATTTAAATAGTACTAGAGTGGATTATACTATTTTTCACATTATTTGAAAATATAAGATATACATGAAATATTCCACATGTCATAAATTTATTTATATCATTTTATTGACTCACATGTTAATGGTTAAGGATATTTTCATATTTATAATGATGCACACATCATAGGGTGTCTAGTTGAGAGTTTTGATCATCGGGATATGGTTATTCATTGGCATGTAATTCCATTGGTTCATATCATATGGTTATAAAGAGTCTTTGATGAATTTTCATGAGTGATTGAGTTAAAAATTCATTCCCATGATATTAAGTTCACATGATATATTTTTTAGAAGGGATGTCAAATTTATATTTGTCTAGATGATTTTTTTCCTTAATTAGGGATCATTTTTCTTTTTAAAAAAAATTTGTTTTCTATTTTACATGTATCATGTAAGTTGTATAGTTTTGTGGATGCTTTAATTTGTTATTTATTTTGTTTTTTCAATGTGTTATAATTGATTAATAAGGATCAATTATTTCTCCCAACCCTCTAAATCATGGTTGGGAGGTGTTGTTGATGTTTTTATAGGTGAAAAATAGAATAAGAGTATTGTTTTGGGTTGAACATCAGTTATAAGGGTTGATTGCATCCTTAATGGATGTGTTTCATCCTGATGTAATTGGAGATATGAGATACAGGGTATGGTTTTCTAGGCGTTGATATGTTTTGAGGCATGGTGGCCTGAGGAGACTTGTTATGTATTAAGGTTTCAATTGTGAGTAGTTTTTTTATATTACATTTTCATTATTGGTAAAATTATGATCATTTTTTTAATGTAAATTATTTTCTAAAAATATAACATGTTATGAGGGTTCCTTATGTAATATTTATGGTATTTTTACTTTGGATATATTGGTTATATAATCAAGAGATTCAACCTTTTTTGGATCATTTAACCATAGTGGTTGTGTTTCATTGTGATGATGACTCAGGGGGTTATTAGATATGAAATTTAGGTTCGAGATTGAGCTAAAATCAATATATATTAATGTATATTAGTGTGACCCAATTTATTTTACCATGATGTTTATTGGATACATAAAAAGTTGATGATTATACTCTATGGTGTTTAGTATGTGTCAAGCTATAAATTCCAAACTCGACCACCAATGAGGATTGACCAATAATGACACACCATAATGATATTTTTCCAAATAATTTTAAATTTGGGTGTATCTTAAGAATCTATAGAACTCATTAAAATGTATTTTCACTCTTTGAATCCCATATAGTTTATTTAGTGATATTTGGATATTCTTTGGTTCATTTTGATCTATATTTTTAGATAGTTTAAATATTATGATCCCAGGAATGTATATACCTACCTTTTCTCTAATACTTCTAAATTTATATCTTCATAATGGTTATGACATTTTGGATCATCTAATTTATTACATTACCGGAAATATATTTGATGAGATTTGAATATGGTAAGGACTTTTTGTAGACCAATGCGAGTTTTTTGGTTTTTGAACATTGTTTCTAGTTCATTATATTATTCCAGTATTTTAATGTTCAATTGATGTAAGGGAATGAAAAATTATCATAAATTTATAGAGTAAATAATTATTTAATCATACATAAACATTTAATATACGAGTGAATGGAATTTATCTTTAAGTATAGTAAACTGTACAAGAATAAATTAATAGTGACAATGTGTACAAGCATGAATTACTTCCCTATATTGTTATTTACATCATTTATTGTTTTTAAGTGTTTTGAGTTGAGAAAAATAATGTTTTATTGTAAATTATGTTATTTATGTTTATATTAATCTATTGTAAATGTTTATAACTAGTTATTAATGTTATGAATGTAATATAATAGAAAATTTTGGACTCTAGAATCTAGAATTCCTAAAGCTTAGTATGAGATGAATTATATAATAATAAATCATTTTTATTATAGATTGTTAGATTTTTTTTCTTTTATGAAGTTATTTTAGTTTTTTTTCTAAAAAATTACCTTATTATAGTGTATTCAAAATATTTTGATTAGAAATAACGTTGTTAAATTAAATATTTTTTGTTGTAGTTGCAGTGACATTGTGTTGTTATTTATATTGTGTGGTTTTCATTTTTTATTTTTGTGATAATAATATAATTTATATTAGTGTTTGATGGTGTCGACTATTTCTAAAATGTTGACAGGTGGTCAATGGAGTGTTTGTTGGGTACTAGAGTCTTAGGAAAATAATTTCCAAGAATTTAAATATGATTTTTTAAAAACAAGGGGAAATAGAAATATTTTATTAATTATTAAATGGGTTGATAATATGTTATAATTAAAATAAAAATTGAATGAAAATGTAATTGAATTGATAGATTAAATGTGTATTAATGGATGGTAATGTGACTATTTATTAAATCTTGAAAATGATAAATTAAATTATAACATTTTATGTTTTTGTAGATGGTAATGTAAGCCATTTGTGATGTAGTAATGGAAATAGTAATTGATAAATGTTGTTGATGATATGGTGGCCATCAGGGGTTGTAGCTGTGTTATTATTAAGTGTGTACCCATAAGAGTGAATTTTTTTCATAATGCCATCTTTGGATATTATTATTATTACATATAATCTACAACCTAATTTGGGTCACCATACTAACACCCAATTCATATGGGATTCTGAGTGTTCCATCAATTTATAGGTTGTGGATGGAATGGATATCTTCCTACTATATCTTCCCCACTCTCCCATTGAATTTAGATTGAGTTGTAATGGATCACATTAAATATATATATATTATTGATAATGTATCAATGATATTGTATATATACAATCTAGTTTAGATGGTCTTATGGTTTAATAGATGGCAGTTGATATAAATAGAAGGATGAAACAAGGCTGATTTCCATTAAGTTTGTGTTACCCTAACACTATGTGGTTTGGATATGTGGATGTGTGGTGTGGTAGTACAAGGTTATGAAATGTGATATTGGGTTGTGGTTGTGTCCATTTGTGAATGTATTTATGATATAGATATATTGGTATATATTGGATTAAATAAAATGTGTTGTGTCTATGGGAATGAGAGAATTTATTTTAGTGGAGAAGTGTTTATGAGGTAAATTTCTACTTATATTTTTTTTATAATGTTACTAACATGTTTGTCAATTTAGTTTTAGATTTATAGTGGGGGTGGGTGGTATTTGAGCTTGCGTAATTGATTGGTTGATTTTTTTGTTCACTAAGGCATTGGTATGATTCTACAACCATTGAATGGGAGTGGCTTATGAATATCCAAATAATTATTCTTTTATATTATCATCTTCATATACATATATATTCTTTAGATATTTGGGATAGTGTAGGTGAATGATCTTGGCCATAAGTTCTCATGGTTATTGTCGGAGATCATTGATGTTTGTGGAATCACATCCATTAGAGCTACTATTAATATTTTTCATAGGATTTTTTGTATCACATTTACTTGAGTTGTTTGAAAATATTTTACTTATATTAATGGAGTTAACAATTTTTTTTTGTTTATTATGTTCCTAAATTTTATAATTGTAATAACTTCAATATGTTTTGTTTATCTTTGGTAATAGTCTTGAACACATATTATATTTAATTAACACATTATTGGTCACAATGATATTCACTATTGAACTATGTGGAGTTCTAGTGGGGGATGGTTTTGAAAAACCTAGTCACTGTTTTTTTAACATTATGGAATAAATACTATTATGTAAGAAACTCCAGAAAAACTTAATTTTAGGAATTAATGTTAGAAAAAGTATTTTTAATATTTTGAATGGTGATGGTAGTAAATATATGTTTAAAACTATTTTGAATGTGTATTAGAGTAAAATATTTAGGGATTATAGATAATTAAATCATGAAATGTTCATTAAAATTTGGGATAATTTTTTTACATCATGGAGTATGCTGTGTTAGAATATATGAAATATTAAATGAACTTAAAATAAAATAAATTTATAATTAATTTATTTTTCTTCTCTTTTATGATGAGAGCTGCTCTAAAAAATTTAATGAATAAATGATTTATTCATTTTGAGAAAATGGATTATGAATCATCATATTCTATAACATTTTTGGAAGAATAAAGGATTAAAATACGTTTATCCATAAGTAAATTATTTGAAATTGATATTTTTTATATATGATGAATATATTCCCATTACAAACTAGTGTCATATTTATAATAATAAATTCATATTTTTGTAAAATTACACTAATTACATATATCACTATATAAATTATATATTCTTATAATATGTATTATTTATAATGGATTTATGTTTTATTTCTTCTAAAAAATGTTTTATTCAAATCATAGGATAAAATTTATGTGAAAATTTATTTTTTTACGATTCATGTGGGAGTGTATTCAGATATAAGGAAGTTTAATGTTTAGAAAATAAAATATTATATAAATTTAATTCAAATTGAATGATATTTTCTTCATAAATTTGTATATGATGTATATTATATGATAGATAGTAAAAATAGATACATTTTATTACTGAATGATTTCAAATGTTAGATTGAATGAAAATTTCTAAGATAATTATAATGTTGATGATGAGTAGAAAAACATTATTAGCAGGAAACATAATTTATTAACATCATAACATTGGATATTTTGTAGTCATGAAGTTGGATTACTTTTTAAATGAATTTAACAATGAGTCTTGTAGATTGTTCTATTAGATGGTCACAAAGAGATTTGGTAGATGTTTCGTCAAGATATTATGTTTTTAAAAAACCATAAAAGTCCAGAAAAAATTTGTTTTATTTAATGATCATACATATAAGATATAAATAAATGATTTCTCATATATAGTATTCTTAATATTTTAATTGTTTTTTAAGGAAACGAAATATATCACGTAATAAAATATAAGTATATAAATTACAAATATTTCAACATATATATATGTACTCATGATTTGTAATGGTAATTAATCATTACAAATATAAATTTGATTTATCCAAAACTAATTTTTTTCATTGAATATTAAAGTATGTGATGAAATGTAGGGTATTAATTGAGTAATATTATGAATAAAGTCAAGGAATATTAATATGAGATACAAAATGATTTTTTTAATTTATATAACATCCTGGTATATCCCCATATATTGTTGTAAACAAATTTTTTTATGATAGGAGTGAATGTACCATATTAATCCACATACCTAAGGTTAAAACAAGGTACCAAGAATGAGGCACTTTATACCATGATACCTCAATTATGATAGCAATGAGATTGACTCAGTTAGGGGGTTGGGTATGAATAAAATCATATCTTCTATTGTGTCTAACAAATATGAGATTTTTTTTCTTTTATAATGATTACGGAATCAAGTTCATTATTTATGTGAGAATAAAGAAGTATATATTCATACTAAAATATTTGACTTTTGAGTGATTATTTATTGCGTGAGCAGAATGTGATATACTCATTCATAATGATAAATAAAATTTGATTTTTCCATCCGTTATGTGATGATATAAATAAATAATAATGAATTTATTAGTAGCTATAATGGGTTTTCATTAATTTTTATAGAAACAATGACACAATCCTTTATCTGCGATGATTTTTCATGAATGACATAGTGAATTAACATTCTAAAGATAAGTGTTCATTGGGGTTTCAATCAAGTATTGCTTCAAAATGATTGATGGTCAAGATGATGAGAGGTCTAGTTCATCACACCCATTTTGGATAATATTATTACCTATGTAATGACTCACATATATATTTAATATGTAATTTGTTAATCCATGAAAAATCATTTTACATGACGGATTTTCCCACTTCCAATAATTTTATCAATTCCTTGCAAGTGGGGTTTAGGTATTATATCATCTATTCCTGATTTTATGGTTAATTTTATTTTAGATCTATATAGGAAATATCTCTAGATATTTTTACCATCCATAAAGGTGGTAGGTATAATGGAGTTAAGAAGTGGACCATTAGTGAGATTCTGATATATTATTATAAAGGGAATCATAACATTGTAGTTTAGTGCCATTTAATTTTAAACATTATAACTTTTAAAATAATATTAATTCAAAAAATAAGGTTCCTTTTAATGTCATGAATACATGAAAATTAGATTCTCTATTTATGTGTGTGAATCTTATATTACTTCTAATGATTTTATAGACATTCAGATTGGGCTACTGACCAATAAGTGGCATGAATCTGTTATTATGTAACATATTCATGAGATTTCTTTAACGGTTATCATTCATGATGGAATCTAAATAGAAACAAGTACATATCATCTCTGTCTCATGATAATAGACATCAATATCTCATCACCAATGTTTGGTTTAGGTATTTCCATGCTCATTACATAAGTTTCTTATGCTCACTATATAAGTTATAGTTGACTATGGTCTGGGTTAATGCGTAGTTTGAGGAAAATATATAGAAATACCAAGGGTAGTCTCTAAAATTAAGGTATTTTGGAAACCCATGTGTTAATATCCACTATTGTTTCACATGCATAAACTGAGAGGTGTGTCCCAACTTAATGTATTTGTGGATCACCTTATTCAAATCAGATAAGAGATAATATATGTTTGAGGGTATTGGGTTTGAATCAAAAATATGTTTCCTCTATATCCTTATATTATATGTTCCTACGTCCACATAGTTTGATTGAAAATGATTAAATTCATATTCTATGAGTGGTCTATATTGTTTTACATCATCTGTAATGGATGTATGATATTCAGTCTAGATTAGTGTATCTATGAATAAATGAAGTTTCCTATAATATATTTTAATTAAGGTAATCGAATTATGAAATAAACATTTATGGAAATTTGATTCATGATTAGTGTGAAAAAACATTAATAAAATATTCGTAATATTTCATTGGATCTAACATCCCAGGATAGACATGGGATTATCCATAACCTTCCCTAGTGGGTTTCATCTATCATGAAATGGGAGGACACAAGAGACTTATTGAGGGCATTTTTGTTGGTGTTTCCCATAGAGTTGGGGTTATGGATTTCACCTAGTAATTGGAAAATCAAGGTTTAACATGTATTTTTTTAACAGAGTGTGATGAAAAGGATTTGTTTGGGTGTACACCTAGGAGGAAGCCTATATAAGGTATGCATCACTAAATTATGGAAGTGTGGGATTTCTTTCATCACTTTTTAATCGCTCAGGATTATATCAAATCAAGGTTAATATGTGATCACTTAGGGGTGTATCGAATAATGGAATTTTTAAGAGATAAAGAATGGGGATGTAGGTATCAGAAAACAAATCAGGTCTAACCCCTATAGAAATTTTTATAGTGTGATTATTTATTTTTCTTAGTTTTTGGTTATAGAATCGACAGGATAATGCCAAAGGATTCAGACTACAACTCATAGAAAATCTCGAATAGAGGTATTGGGGAGCCACAAAAGTTTGATCTAATAGAGGAAAATGTAAAACATATTGTTTCGGAAACATTAATGAAGGATCATATGTCTTCTTATGAGACTCCTCGCTGGGAGATCCTTGGACAGTCTCTATGAACGGAGTTCATGTAAGTGGCTCTGTGATGTGTGATCACAGTCAAGGGTGTCTGCATAAGATATTTCACAAACAAAAATCCACAAATGAACTACATGAAAGTGTGTTCATGATGTTATTTATGAATTGGGGGTTCTAATATCTTGTGAATGCGTATTTTTATAATGTTTTCATGGATGGAGGGTCTTAATAAGTGAGTTCATAGATGGATTTCTGCATAGGAAATGTTTGGACTAGAATCACAAAGGGAGTAATAATAATAGCCTCATAATGATTTTCTACATATTATCCTTATGATGCAGGTCGACATACTATCTTCATTAGGGTCCATTGTAGTCTGGCCCTCATGAATGGCCTTTCCATTATGGCCCATTCAAACAGATTTTATAGGACGATTTCGATCAATGTTTCAGAATTACCTAGCAATTTCACCTATAGATTAAGGGTTTTATATAAATAACACTCCCCATAAATGATGTCTATGATGAAGTACATCTAATTTATAATATATATCCACTCCCAAAAATAGGTTTCCAAATGTGGTGATAGGTTTCCCTGAAGCGAGTCTGTTAAGGGAGTCTAATGTAGGTACAAAATCAATGTTCTAATGTCACAAATGTAAAATTCCATAGGATTTAACCTCAATGTATTTAAAGGTAGATAATGAATGTGAATTTTTTATTGGATCACATGGAAGTTTCATCATGCATGGAGTTCACAAATAAGGCATTATAAAGTGATTTTGTAGTTATGATCATTGTGGAAGATGATTCCAATGGGTACAAAATCATTATTCTATTACCTCAAATTACGAATTCTCTATAAAAGGAACTCATTATCTATGAAGGGATCACATTATCCATGAAGTGAGTTAAGGGTCCATGATATGAGAAAGTGAGTCCATAGTGATGTTTCCTTATACATTTGGATGAAATAATTTCCAACATAAATTTGAAATAATTATTTAACGGTATATCTATTTTGGCTCCAAAAACATTCAAATAAAATCATATGAAATGATTTATTCCACACCCTATAGGTAATAAATAAAATATATGTTTCATAAGTTAGAAAGAGTACCTATTGTACCCTTAAAATGTTTTATGTGGCACCATAAACTTTTTCATAAATAGTTTCTAAAATTTGAAGCCTAATCCCAGATGGTTTTCTTCACAAACTCATAACTACAGTTGGTACTGTTTTGAGGTATCCTGATCCCATGGAGTGTGAGAAATATTTTAGAATATATTGAAACTATATTCTTATTCTTTAGGAAAAAATAAACCTTTTTATTCAAACATGACATATATAGTCTATGAATGGACAGAAACCTAAATTTTATGTAAAAGTTTGTTATAGGTATTTCTCATTGGAAATGAAATTCCCCCCATAAATCTAAATTCATTGAAAATGAATATATTCTTATTCTTAGGTAAATAGGTCCCTTTTCACTGATAACATTCACATATAGTGGGATTTTGGAATTGAATATCCATTATGATGTGTTTCGAGGAGTAATTTATTAATCCAAGAATTTTGGATATTTCCATGAAGTATCATAGAACAAGATATTGATATCCTCTATTATTATAGTGTTAAATTATTTGATGTATTTGGGAATGAAATTATAGGGGAATTTTTATTGGATCTATGATTTGAAATTTGGATTTCAATACATATCCTTATAATGTAGGTTTCAAGATACATATGTTTCGTTAAATTATTATAACATGCTTCTATATAATTTGACAGAAAGAAGATAAAGCACCAAATAATTATAGAGAAATTGGAGAAAATATGACATAGGAGTGCATATTACACTAGATAAATGGAAATTTTTAAAGTATATTTCTATTTTTTATGTGGTACCTAATATCACTAATGACCTACGCATGTCTATTTCCCGTATCAATATATTATGATGAAAAAAAAACCAATATATGAAATTTTAGGTTCATGGAATATGAATGATGACGGTCCATACTCTGAGCACTGTCAATTATACATTACAAACCCTAGATATAGAATAGTGGATAACCATAGGGTCACCCTTAATGATGATGTGTCAAATTCCCTAGTGGTATTCCTAGAAATCCTTTTATTTTTTTAATATTTCAAAAGTATTAAATAAAATCATGTTTAATCACTATTAAAATTCAAAAAGGAATTGAAATGAGTGATAATATAGTGGATTAACTCAATAGTTATGATAAATTGAACAGTAAATTTATATGAGGAAAAATTAATTAAATATGAAAGAAAACCAACTCTATTTTGATCAGATGTTCCCTTGCCTATCTCCGGTCTACAAAAATATACCTCCAATACACAACCATAATCAATGTATCCATGACAACATGACACAAAAACCTCTGTCCACTAAAATAGTGAATGATATTTAATATATTGTATTCTTATTGTTGATCCCTCTCCAAATATGAAATGATTTACAAGTAGGAAACACAGTCTCACTAAATGAATTCTATTAAAAGATAATCATTACAAGATCTTAGAAACCCGTGAACTCTACAAGACATTCTGTCAAATTAATCATTAAAGAAGAGAAAATATTAAGGATTAATAATGTTAAAACACATACCTATGAGTAATAATCTCATAAAAACTCTTGTGTTAATTTTTTCAATTTTCAATGAGTGTTGTTGATTTTGGAGATCGAACTGAAAATTCAACCTCCATGATGAATCTAAACCTCACATCATAGATCAAGTCTACATGATATACCATGATTTCATGATTGTATAAATAAAAATATATAGGTAAATAATAAACATATTTGATGTATTAAATATATATAAATTGAATTTCAAAGTAATAAAAATTTTAAAGAATGATATGTGAAAGAAAAAAATCATTTTTCATGTTGTGAATAAGTAATTTCTGAAATTATCTCCCATCATTGGGAATATAATTTTATTCTCATGTGTTAGTATACAAATTAATTCTTAGTTACCAAATTCCTCAAAAATGATAATCATTGAACGCATAAAATCTAATGGGAATAAATTTTAAGATGTATCACTTTAACATGAACATTACCAACTCTTATTGAAATATTTATGAAAATTACTAACATCGAGTGACAACCATAATTTATAATC
Organism: Viscum album; assembly: GCA_963277665.1. Lineage (NCBI taxonomy): Eukaryota > Viridiplantae > Streptophyta > Magnoliopsida > Santalales > Viscaceae > Viscum > Viscum album. The sequence continues at coordinate 958,231,399 of OY728126.1, forward strand.
AAATTTAATGAGGAATGATGTTACAATAATCTTATTAACCTTCGTAATTCTATCATTCAACTAGAAAATACTATGTGGTATACAGTTCTGTTTTGGGATATTAATTTCCATTTGAAATTTTGGTCCATGAGAGAGCCTTGCATTCCACTCAAATCTATTTGGGCTTAGACCTCACTAGCTATCATCAAATTTTTTTAAAAATTTATATTTGAAAATTTTATGATATTATTATTTTTGTTAAAAAAATATATAAAAATCGATATTCATATATTTATATTTGTTATTATTTTACTATCATTTTTTATAAATATAGATAAAGATTTGTTGGGGTTCTGAATTTGGCCTTCTGTAAGTTGTGGGTTGTGGCCATCAGCTTTTCCAGTCTTGGGTTCATTCATCATTCATCCGGAAATGAAGAGATCATTATGTAATAGAGATCATGATCATATAAGGTAAGCTTGAATTCATCATCCTCATAACAGAGAACACTAAATCTGGTTCAAAATTTATTCACAATGGTCATCTTCTTCAGAATCCTCAAGTTGTTGAATCAGTGGTACTTGAACTATCTTCATATTAAGGATATTGACTATGAGATTTATTTTTGGAGTTGATTTATTCTTAAAACCACAATACAAGAGCTCGGATCTATTCAAACTAAAAGAGGAATCGACTAGCATCTGGTTTTCAAAGCATTTATGGATCAGCATTAAATGTTCTGATTTGGGGTGGTGGAAAATCTCAGAATGGGGTTTCTATAGATCACCAAGCCACTGAACATGAAAGTATCCAGCCCCTTTGGAATTCTCTAGATATTGTGGCAGCAGTGAGTGTGGGGTTATCTAGAATCAACCAGAGGAAAGTGGTGTATACTAGTTAAAAATGGAGGTTGGATAGAAGGTCGAAGTTATAGTTGAGGGTAAATATGACAATATATGGGAAAGACATTTTGAATATCCGTTTTTTAATTTATTTCACTACCCAAAAATACTTTATCCAACCACACATTTGTATAGTGGGTTTGTCAGTGGAATCCTTTCTTTAAGATTTCACTGTGATATGGGGAAATTTGAACACCAATTTATGACTAGCCTATATCACATATGTTTGTAAAAATTTCATGAAAATATCATATATTTAAGGAAAATTAACACATATCAATCTCATATTTTCTTATTCCTAAATTAAATTTGGTTTTAATCACACTTATTTTATCATGATTTTTTGGTAAAATAACAACTCATTTCGACAGAAATTAGGAAACTCTTGATAATGGGAACCTATTTAAATTTTGAAAAGTCAATATTGCATTCTTATGTATAATAATTCTAGTAGTCATTCTCTAAAAATATTTTATTTTATATTTTTATGTTTTTTATATTTACATACAATATATATAATAAAAGGGGATATTTGGGAATTCTACACATAGTTTCAAGGTGGGATTCCCAAAAAAAATCAACAAATTAAATCCAAACAATAATTATTTTTTATATAATTTTTTTTATATTATCATTTTCAAGGAAAAAATTATAATAGTCCCCCACTTTAATTCTTGGATATTAACTTTCCATATCACATGTTAATAATTATACATAATAATGGTGTCTTATTATTTAAACAATTACATAGTATCAATATGTCATTGTATTATATGATTTTCATGTTTTTGAACCATGAAACTTGTTACTCTTGAAGAAACACTCGAGATATAATACATATAATTATTATTCTATCCAACAACTCATTTTTTAAAACTATTATAACCATGTGATTATATCCATTTCCTTAACTCTAAGGTGTAAAAACATTAACATCAATACGTTTTGGTGCCACTTTTATGTTCACATAGAAAAAATATTACAATGTTCTTCGAATATTATAACACAAAAATCATTTAGTCTTTATATTTAGTAAAGTGTTTATAACTCATCCTCCAGTCATAACATACTATATTAACAAAAAAATTGGTTATTATTTTCAATATTAACAATAATCATCATAAATTTTTTTTATCCGTTAAAAAAATTAGGATCAACATAACGAGATTTATGGGTTTCCATTAAAAAAATATTTATTCTAAGGGTTTCAACCCCATAACATTATTAGTTCCATGAATGATCTTCATTAGAATATATTTATTAGATGGATATGAATGTTTTTAACTAGACCTCATACAGTTAATTGTTTTGGTAAAATCGTGTAACAATTGTCTCCTATTATCTTATGTCAGACATATATGTCAAGATTTCCCACTATATATGCAACTACATTCCCTTTATAAATATTCTTCACCATAACAACTAATATATATATGTTATATCAGACTAAGACATAATCTAATATCCCATAATAGATCCATCATCAAGATGTGGATTGGTTATCAACAATTCTGGTAACTAAAATTGAATCAGTGTATCCTTCTAATATAGCAGTATAATCATTATTGTATAAATCTAAATCTTTTTTATTTGTTAATTATCCATAAATTATCATTATAAAACTCCCTTGATCAATAATACGATTACTAGTATATCTACTCTTTTTACACACTGTAAATGAAATATCATGTCTTGTTCAATGTGTTTCACACATTACTGAACAAATTCCACTAGCAAATTAATGTTCTACCATATCTCTTCATGTATTCATAATTATTTTAAAACGTTAATCAAATAGAGTATTGGAATCCTTGAAATCATGATGAAAAAATTTATTTGACATTTTATCTATGTAATATGTCTGACATAATGAATTAAACCCACTAGTTTTTCTGATTATAATACCTATAATAGTATCAATGTTTCTAATGTACATACTTTTAATCATATAATTTTAGTAATTATTTTTATTAATTAACACAATAATTATTTTCCACAAATTAACACATCATTCACATATAGACACAAAATATTTCCATATTCTATTATAAACAATGAATAATAACATTTATAATCATATTAATGGATAAATACAATATATTAAAAAATTGAATCAAATTACTCATTCTATTTCAACATATATTTTTTATGGCCATGTTGATATGTAATTGGTTTCCATACATTATTTTCATTACATAGTAAAAAACACTTCAAGATGTTCTATGTAAATATATTCATTTTTGTCCTTATTTTAAAATTGAATTATGACTTCCCTTTGATGGATATAAAAATAATAAGTTAATTATAAAGAAAATACAATCCTTATTAATGTAATCTCTACCACCAAAGAACAAGTATCAATGTAATCAGTCCCTTTATTTCGGCTAAAACATTTAGAAACCAATCAAGTTTAAAAATCATTACTGTCACAATTAGAATCATATTTTTTTTCCTGAAACCCATTTACAACAATTGGGTTTCTAACCTCGTGGTCAATGCATAATGAACTAAGTAATATTCCCCAAAATTTAATCCATTTCATCATTATATGTTTCTTTCAAGAAGGAAACTTCTCTAGATGTAATATATTATATATATATATATATAATTGGTTAATCATCTATAGTTAATACTATAGGATACTTATTGAGAAAATTGTTATTTTTATCTCCCTCATCAAAAAGAACAATGAAATTAAGATAAATAAAATATGGATATATATGATTATATATCCTAATTATTATACTACATTTGGGTTCAACTTGTGTACCATCATTACTTACTACTATATTATTTTGACAAGAAATATTACATGAGATAAAGGTATTAAAAATAACATCGTCCACATGATATCTATGGAAATTATTTTCCAAAAATTGTAAATAAGAATATTCAATAATAATAGTGGCTCCTAAAAAAATTATTATATTTTCTTTTCTATTTTCTGCATATCAAAAAAAACCATTAAATTGATCTAAAACAAATTTTTTTAGGATGAGGAACTCTGTAGTAACAAAGGAACATACCAACTATAAAATATGTAAGACTAGGTCTTCAAACTCACCATGTTTTGAAAGGGGGTAACATAGTTTTCCTATAATAAATCCTATTTTGAAAATGAAATATATAAAATAAATCTTCACTCCATAAAATTTATTTTAACCATAATTTATAAAATATGAAATTTACCATTTATAATATAGTGTGATTCTTCTTATCTGATAATCAATTTTTATGGTGATTAAAATTTAGTACTTTGATGAGTCATACCATTTTATTTACAAAACTAATTAAACTCATTCATAACGTATTCACCACCCCTATCTGAGCATAACTCAAAAATATTTGTTATGTTCATTTTAATCATATAATTTATAATAATTTAAAATATTAAAGGCATAATTCATTTCTCTAAGATGTTATATTTTTAAATTTCTACTACATTCAACAACAAAATTAATTAAATATATTGTTCCTCCGTGAGTTAATAAATAGTTTACTTCAAAAAAATGTAGTAATTCTTATGTTTGCTCGTTTTTGACACTTTTAAAACGTTTGTAAAATATTTTAAATTCTACTCATGTCACAAAATTCTTATATCCATATAAAATGTTAGTGAATTTTTGATTCTTCATTACTTTTGATGAATTATAATTAGAATGTGATAAACAAACATGCTATAGATTAGGGGACTCATTTCTGTAAGGAAATGTTTCTGTCATATTATTAATTGATAGTTGAAAAATTACTTCATTTTAATATTGATTCACCACAAAAAAATCTCCCACAGACAACATAACTAAAGCATATTTGAATGATATTGTAAATCGATTATTATAAAAAATATTAACAGAATCTAAATTTATTCAAATTTTAGGTACATAAAACATATTAAGAATAGTAAAATTCTTCCTAGAATTAAATCTTATCTCCATCATTCTTTGTCTGTTATCATTGATGCATGTTTCCAATGAATAATTCCTTTATTATAGTAAAATTATCAAAAAAAATTTAACATGAAATTATCCTATCAACCATGAATCGTTTATCTAGAATCCATCAAGCAACCCATCATAATCGAATATATATTTACGTTTTATTTAATTTCAATACGATTCTCTTAAATTAGAATATTTTTAGGGGGTCTATAATATTTAAATTGACAGTAACATTCCCTAACAAAATTCATTAGTTTTCCATAGATAAATAATTCCCTTTCCTTCATGAATGATTATTATTTCTTTTTTAAATTTTTAATATTCTATCAGACATGTAAGAAATATTTTTGTTATTCCTTTTCCTTAATGATATTAATGTTGGTATCAAATTGTGATTCCACACCCATGTCTCTCATCATTGGTTTATTATTAATATGAAGATGTTTTATCAAATTTTCAAAGGAAATACCATCACACTTTTTAAAAAGTGACTTATTAAAATCATTCCACATGGGTTGAAATTCAGAAATAACTTCACCAACATGAAATGTTTCATGTATATAAATATTATGGGAATAAAATTCATTTTCTATAAATTATATCTAATGAACTTTCCCTCGCATTATCTTGTTATCAACCATCATGATGTTTAGATACTTTTCAATAATAAATTTATTGGTACATTTTTCCTCAACTTTGAACAAAAACTTGAGTTCATGACATATCTCTTAAGTGGACATCATTTCAAAAAGAAATATTCATACATATGGTTCGAAAATATGTATAGAATATCTCATTGACTAAAAAATGATTGTATTCACATTTCTTCCTCATTTTATAAATGATATTGACTTGAGTCTTGTCAAAGGGTGCTCCATTAGGATAGGAGTAGGATTTTCATGAATGGGATGAAGATTCGGGTTGAGAATGTAAATAAATCTCTATCACTTTAAGAAAATACTTCATCTTTTCCTTTCATGTGAATATGTTGTTTCCATCAAAACAGCGATGTTTGACATGTATTGGTTCATCACTATAAGGGATATATTATTTATATTATTTTCCTTACCTTGGTATTATATCCTATTGATTATTGAATAATATGTTGGTAGATAGATAAGATATATTGAATCTAGATGTGTGAGTTTAATTCACTATCCCACAGGGTTTAATCCACCCCCACATTGATGGTGTATGGTTCTTGGAGGATGTTTTCCTCAAGTATTTCATTGAGAGTTTGGAAAAATGGAAAAATAATTTTTAATAGCCCCGCAACACTAATATTGGGAAATATATATTGAGAATTTCATAGATTGAAATAAAAATAACCCATATTCAATCTAATCATCATTAAATAATAAATCAATAATAGTTTGAATAACAATAGTTTTATCAATCTTTGATTCAAAGAAAACCATGGTTCGACCAATATAATGAAAAATATTGATGATGACAATCATTTCAGATTTTTGAAAGCAACCATATTTTAGGACTAATCACATTATTAGTAATTTTTATATTATATATAAATATATATTATATAACAAAACATTTAACTAAATATACATTTTTTTAATCACTTCAATATCATTTAGAAAAGTATATAAATGTTTATGAATATTCAAATTCCCATATCTCCTTTTTATAAGAGGTGATTATTGGGAATTCTACCCACATTTCCAATATGGGATTCCCAAAAGAAATCCACCTAATATATCCAAATAATAAACTTTCCTCCAATTAAAACATTTTTTATAGTACTATTATTATTTATGAATTAATTATTATAACTCTGGGAGAGTCTCACAGTAGGAACATTTTATGGTTCACCATAGGTACTATTGTATGCACGACTAGTATGTATTTGAAGAATCATTGTGGGTGAGGATCATTCAATGTATTATGATTACAGATTCTTAGTAGGTCATCAAAATTCTTGTAATAATAATAGGATATTTCACTAGTAGTTTCAAATTTAATTTATGCGGTCACTTTTCAAGGTATCATCAGGGATTGTGGCCCATTAATGGTATTACACTAACCTTGTAATTTTTCATAGTCACATAGCACAGTTAGTACATTGATTGTTCGATGAAATTTCTTTTCTATTAAATATAGGATGTAAATTAATTAAAAAAATAAAAAAAGTAAATCGAAAATTAGGCAAATATATGTTATTTTTAAAAAAAATAAAATAAAGAATACGTTTATTTATTTAACACACTATTAAAATTATAAAATATAATAAAAAAATAATATTTATTATGGAATTGAATTGAGAATAAAAAATTAAAATGAGAACATTTAATTATTACAATTAATATCATAAAAAATTGAATTAAAAATTAAAATAAAATCTAAACATAAATTAGAATAAAATTAGATTAAAAAATTAATTCTTATGAAATATATTCTGATAATTCAAATTACTGACCATAAATCAGAAATAATCAAAAAAAAATATATATTTTTTACATAAAATCATATTTTTAATATATTATTACTAAATGAATAAATATTTTGAATTCATCATATATAAAAAATATTATAATAATAATTACATACCAAATTACAGATAATGATGTGGTAAAAATATAGAAATAATACTCACATAAAATTACATAACACTTAATCAGTTTCACTCCGAAAAAATATATTTCATTTTTTTACAATGAATGAAAAATTAATGAATAACATACCAGGATATAAATAAAAAAGTAATTAATGGAACGTCACATGTTACACCATTTATAAAAATTAACATTCCTTATATGATAAATTTTTAACACTTTTCCAACTTCAACACTAGTAATGGTCCAGTTCTTGGAGTGAATAGTGTTGAGATTCAAGTGGGATTAAATCTATAAGAAACTACTAGAATTCATTATATTATGGTTTTCCCAAAAAATAATTTCCACTTTTTGTATAATTTCTATGATCCAAAATATTTTCTTATTAATTAATTTTACCCTTGTTCGTTTGGGTTCAACCTTCCTCTCACATTAATGAACCCATTTTTCAGAAGGACCTTTATTTGATTTTTTCACATCCATGAGTTAATTCATAGAGATGTACATTGAACTTTTTGAGATTAGAAATGAATCTATTTATATATTTTCACCATTTTCCATTCTCTCTGAGACCCTACATTACATTCCAATTTTAGATTTTAATACATTTTCAAAGGATTATTATTATTCTAGATTGATTTGACATCAAAATGGGTTAATCTCACTATGGTTATGTTACTAGGATAATGTTCAAAAATATTTTTCTTTAACCCATACATCCAATTCCAATAGAATGTGAACTACCATACTTCCCTTTACTTGAATTTGAATAGTATATTTACAAGAATAGTGGACAACATCACTCAGAAATCACTCAATTATAATAACCTTGTAATCTATAAAATCCCTCTGTTCAGAAAGTAATTATCAACTAGATAATATGAAATGAGTGTTTTTTTTTGGATTTTATTTTATTAATTGATTTTTTAGTTTTTTAATGATTATATTTAAAAATAACTTAAATTGATGTACAATGGGAGTAAATTTCAAAAATACACATCCCCGACATATAAAAATGAAAAATGTCCCTATATTTCAATCCATAGTAGTATAAAAAATTAATAAATTTTGATTTAAACTTATTATATGTTCAATAAGTAAAGTGGTTTATTTTAATGAGTTTTATTTAATTTAAAAAAAATCCACAAATAAATTATATATACCAAAAAACATATAAAAATTATCCCTACATGCCAATACCATACCATCAGAAATAGAGATTTTTTTAAGCTCATTCTTTTATTTTTCATAAAAAAAATATTTATAAAATCATTTCAAATAAAAGAATGTTTTACACTAATGTATTTTAAAACAATAGTTTGAAACTTAATACATTTTGGGGTTTCAAGATATATTTAGAAATGCAACTGAATTTGATTTTAAATTTTCTTGATATTTGGAAGCTATGATCTCTTGCATGAATAATATATTAATTGTTTTTGAAAAGAAAATAAAGGGGGTATTCCTCCATAAAAATCCTTATAATAATTATTAATGAAATTAATTGAATGAAAATGATTAAAAGTAATCTCTCCCATGATTGATAAACCATTCATTTTTTCAATCGAATGAAGCCTTCTATTGTTTTCTTTTTGTTAGTTCCATGCGTGGTCAATTCGGGTTTTCAAAAATGTAAATAGATGAATAGAAGATTTTAACATCCGAACATTAAATTATAATGAAACCATTTTTAGGTTAAGGGGTTTTAATAGTTTGTTTTTAAGGTTATTATCATGTAATCCTTGATTGGGTTCCAAATAGAACTACTGGATGATTATTTTCCTTCTTGAAAAATCGCAAAAAAATAATATTTGGTGAACACCCCGTGGGGTGGAATATTTAGACTATCTATATCTGGAAATTCCTTAGGTTAACGCCAATCTGATGGTGGTTGTGGACCTTATTCACGAACAACCAGATTCTATTCTTTCTAGCATCAGTGCCTTTCCTTTTGTGGAGTACCCCGTGTGGAGTTTCATTAAAGTATATCCCCTTCTATTTGTAGATTTTATTTATTAGTGGGGGTACGAAAATAATGATATAAGGATAATTCCATACTTCTTCACACTGAGGGGTGGTGTTACGAGGTTATGAAATTTAAAACCATAGTGAAACGAATAAGTACCAAGCCTTAAAAATTTTATAATCTAACTATTACAACTAGATTACAATTCTGTAGTTTCCAAAAGACCTTTTTGGATTAAAGTTTTATAATGATAGTACATAACTCATACATATGAACCCACAAGAATACATAGTGGGTACCATTAATACAGTATCCATTTCCTTTAAAACATAAAATTTTTAACCCAAAATTACGAAAATATTTCATTGAAATATCTTCTTAACATTTCACGTGACTTTTTTTTCTCTTAATCATACTTATTACATAAGAAAAATATTTAAAAACATGGGTTGAACATAAAATGACCCGTAAGGTATTTGAAATGAATAAAAGAAACCATTTTTCTATGAGAACATAAAAACATATGAAATAATTTTCACAAATACATTATTTTCAACCATATATAATTACTTTGTGAAACATCATATTTTAATAAAAAATTGGATAAAATATATAAAACCACAGGGGTATCTTAGGTAATTAAATAATTATATTTTAACCATTTTGGATACATTATTATTTTTACCACTCATTACTACATTACAATGTAACCCCCATGGCTACATTATAGTGTAAATATAATAGTAACACTTAGAGTAACCATATGAATGAACTAAAACATACACATACCTATTATATTAGTGAGAGATATATGTTACACACTTAATCAAAAACAATTCTCATGTACCATAAAATAATCATAAAATATAAATAATTTCATAAAAACATTTCTTTTGAATTTTCTAAAATTTCATTTTAAAATATGATTTTTTTAAAGGAAAGTCCCTTAAGAATATCATTTAAATGATTTGAAAATTAATATGATGAAAGAATTATGTGTATAGAATAGAAATAAATATTATAAATCATAATATAAATGATATTTATTAAAAAAATAATCTGAGTAGAACATAATTAATAAAGTTGAGGATTAACCCAATGAATGGAAATTGGGTTAAGAATTTCCTTACCTCAGGTTCATCTTACTTAAAAAATATTTGAATCTCTTGAAGAAAGGATAAAATTGTGTTTTTAACATTTTAAAGAATCTTAATAATGTTTATAACACCTTATATGATCTTTTTATAACATCATTCCGCCCATTCATTAATAATATTTTTATATTTACATTGTTTGGTGTGAATTATTTACATGGTTTCCATGATTTGTTTATAATGGATTTTATTTTCAAATAGAAGTGAATATCCAAAAGTGGAATGAGTTGTTATTAATATTTATATATAATTTTAAATTATTCCATAAATAATATTTGGTTATATGGAATGAGGATGAATCATTGGATAAAACATCAGTGATTTTCGTATAGATCATTTTGGCGGTTCTTGGATAATAAAGGAATTTTTTCATCATATACCTTTAATATTATCGATATAAGTTAATTAAATAACATAATAACTACTATATAATAGAACTTAATGAATTTATAAACCGTTAAAAATGTTTTACAACCATCTTTAAAGGATGTAAAGGAAATTGAAGACACGTCGTCCATGATGTCGGTAAATCGAAACATCACTGGCGGTGGTTTAATTAATAGAATAAGAAGGTATAGGAGAAGAATTAAGTTGTTTAATTTAGAGACCCATAGCTTGAAGTACATGGAAATTACATTACATTTTTAAAATACTTAATTCATGACAAAAACCAGACACCGAAAGACCATGTTAGTTTAGTGTCTTTGGAAACATGGAACGTAATCTTCTAATTATGGTGAAAGATCTTCAACATCTCCCATAAAGATCTTCCCATTTTTTTCATACCTAACACCTTTATTTGTATCCTGGGAAAAATAAAATATAAAAATGGTGAGCTCAAATGCTCTGTAAGGGTAATCATGGAGAACATAAATACAATATTAAAACATTTGAACGTAAAAACATGAACATGACATAAATAATAGCATTACATAAGGCATATATCATAATAGTAAAATAATAATAATAAAATAGCATGTAATTATGGAAAAACAATAAGCACATGATATGATTTTTTCATATTAGCCAAGGCATTTCTTTCAAGACCATCTTAGTGGACAAAGTCCCTTACTGAATTGAGTTCACTCTTTGTTCCAGTCCTATATCACTGAACCAGATTAACTTACCATTCTATCCATGGATATCTTATTAGATATAAATCATAACCCAATTAATTGGAGGGAGATATAGGTCCCACCAATCTCATATTGAATCCATTCTTACGTGTGCCACAAAACAATCATAAATCATTCATCATAAACAAAATAATAAAATGTGTTTCATAGATATCATCCATTCATGACATAATCCACATAAAAACTGGATATCATTTCATCATAATAAAAATAAAACCATGTAAATATTAGAGATATTATACTTGAAACATTAACATACTAAATAATGTTTTCTTAGATGGAAAATAGTTTTGATAAAACCTTGAAATGAATTCTTGTGGAAAATAACATTATTTCTTAAAAATCATTTTCTTTTCAAAAAATGGAATGCAATTTAAAAATAAAAGGATTTTATTGAAAATAATCATGAAATATTGTAGAGGATGATTCATGAAAATAAGGCATTATGAAACCGGAAAAATCCGTTAATGTCATATAAGTTAAAAAATACTGTCTTCTCGTACTTTTGTCAGAAAAGTCAAAAAGTACATCGTGTGGTAAACAAAAGAAAGATTTCTTCCATACAATGTAATAAAAGTACAAAAAGGGTAAATATGACATTAATCATAAATAGATGAATAGTACACATTTTATGAGAATATTTTTAATACATGGATGTGGATGATAAATATATCCCTAGTATATACTTACAAATAATCAATCTCAGATAGAATGAGATTGGAAAAGTAATCCCCTTACCTTAGGTTTGATATGCTTTGTATATATCCGAAACCCTTATATAATGATTTAGATAATGTCATTGACTTATTCCAAAATCATATTAATTCTTATGATATCATATATTATTCACTTAGGTTTTTATATTACCCGTTCATTTTTCAACTCCATGTTAAAGCAACGTTTTGTGTAATATTCCTTTCATTTATCATACGCATTTAGACTTGTTGTTCTGGATATTATTATTACTTATATAATGATTTAATTAATTCCATAATGTAAAACATGATTCATATATCATATATATTCATTATATATATATATATATATATAATATAGATAAATGAAATGAAACACACCGTCCATAGAGACTTTAGGTCGTACGTACGCTTGAACGTTGTATTAATTTCTTTATTGAATTGAAAGGGAGTAAGTAGATGAAATATATATATATATATATATATATATCTAGTAGCATTATTATGTCATATATTTCATTACTATATAATCATTCTTGAATGGTTAATCATGGAGAAAGAATCTCATCGCCTCTTGGAGACGGTAGTCCGTACGTACGCATGAGTGATGATAGCGTTCCCATATTTATTGAATGGAATTGGGGTGGATGATATAACATCTCAGAATCAGTATGATGTTATAATAATAATATATAATCTTTATTTCCACCATTATACCCTTCCAAGTATGGTGGTGGTGGAAAAATATATTACACCACGGCGTGGAGAAGGTATTCCGTACGTACGCATGCGTGGTGATATTGTTTTCTGTAGGATGGATGGAAGGTGAAATATGGTTGTTTATTATTTATAAAAACATATCTGTATATGAGTGATACTGATTTTATTACTTAATAATTAAAAAAAATAAATGAGATTATGTAGATGAAGAAATAAATATGAATGAATCGGTAACTGATATTACCTCTTCTTAGACACGCCTCTTCGAAACCTCCTCTCAGGGAACTAAATTTGGTCTTTGAAGAAGACCATGACCTCTAGTATGTTTCTAGGGAAGTTGATATGGGAAATGGGCAGAGTTTGTCTGAGCCTGAAGGCTCAAATTGTGTGAATAGGTGAGGGAGGAGATGCCCTTTTATATGAGAAGAGAGGGGCACTTTTGGTAACCTCCAAAAATATTAATTTATAATAAATTAAAACACCACCAAAAAACCTCCAAAATTATTCAACATCTAATATTAGATTATTTATGTTTGTAATATCATCAAAAAATAAAATTTTTAAATTTTTGGAATTTATTTAAAACCTTATAAACTTTCTTTATCCTTATTTAATCTATTTAATTTTATTTGTGGTAATAATATTATAAATTTAAAATGGTTAAAAATACTTACATTTGTGTTGTTAATTGTCCATTATTGGATATTTTTTAAATTTTCAACAATATAAATTTTAATTTATAATTTTTAAATATTTTTGTGACTTTTAAACAATTCAATAATATTTTATTTTTTGTAAAATAACAAGAGTTTCAATTTTGAAACAATTCATTTATTTGAATTTATATAAATTCCCCCACAGAGGATATTTTCAAAATAAAATATTCAATAGATTTATAACATTTCATTTTTCTCTAAAAAAATTCATTTAGAACATTTATTTGTTCATATACCATTTATGTTAATACTTTTAAAATCATTTATTTGATATTTCTCTTAATAAAATAATTACTACGTCATTTTTGTATAATTATTTAATATAATTATTTGTTGCATTAAAATTAAAAATAAAATACTATGATGAATATAAATATATACTATTTCATAATAATAATTTTAGTGGAATTTATCTTCTAAAACAACCATCCTTTAAAATTTTATCTTTATTATTGAATGAAGGTGACAACATAGACATGATTTAAATTAAAATAATATAAATGTCCTATTCTATTTTATAAGGATCCAAATGGTCCCAAAATCTACACTTGGATGATTAGGTTAAATATATACTCGACCAATAAGGTTTGGTAATGTTTAAGGTCCTTTGGATGGGTATTATTATTGTAATAAAAACTATATTATTGATTTGTCACTAAATAAACAATTTATACATCACTATTGTGTGACAATAAATGTTAATTATTTAATCCCTAAAATTTAAAAATAAATTCCCATTATGTATATAATTTTATTATCTTTTTGGATACTATTAATGTTTGTTGTTTTATTAAATTTAGCACTATTGTATAATTATTACACTTTTATGATTTAAGAAAGTGACATGTTGTCACTTTCTTTGGTTTTAATAATAATTAAATTATTTTCATGGTCAAAACACCATGAAATGTTTCTATTATGACCCTTAGGTGATATGGGTCGAATTATATTCATACAATAGAAATTGTTTAGGTGTTAGTTAAATTTTATAATATTATATTTACCCTTAATTACCTGATTTACCTTTAACTATGGTAAACATAATTTACCCTAGTTACTATTCATAGTTCCCAGAAATAAAAAGTATCATATTAACATAATTTGGACCTAATGATTCCAAATATGGAATCCATTTTTTCAAATTCAAATCACATATGTTTCAGAAATTAATTTAAAATTAATCCCGTCATTAAGAAAATTAGTTTTAAAAGTTAAAACATTGCAAAATATTGAAATGATTTTTCCTATTAAATCAATGTAAAATCAATGATAATTACATAAATTATATTAAATGGTAAATATATATTCTATTTATACATTAAAACATTAAATATTATAATTTAACCATATACATTATTATGATGAAAAATAGTTGTTTTTAATTAAAATATAGCGTGTTTTTAAAATTCATTAAAATATAAAAGTTATCAAAATAATATGAAAACTTTAAAAAAGGTAAATTTTTTATCCTAATTCCAAAGAATATTCTTATATTGTAAAATTGGACTTATAAACATATCAAAAACTAGATTTAATGTGGGTGCTCCATCAAAAGGCACCAAAACTGTATTTTTTTAAAAATACTTATTTTAGATGAAAAATTTATTTTGTTCTCATATCATGTTCTAGAAAATGGGAAAGATAATAATAATGTTCTAAATTTCATAATGTATTTAATACATTTCATAATGGATAGTTCATAAAAATATTATAACAATATATCGTTGTTTAGTGAAAAGCGGTATTGAGTACTAAACACGCTATCAAGGAAGGTCGTGATTGCGTGTAATGAAAGCCAGGTTAGGGATACGTGTAGTAAATTCTCCATTTGGTGTTGCGTATAAAATAATCAAAACATATTTCATTTATACATTAAAAAAATCTATTCTTAATGTTGTGTAGAATAATTTCTACAATACAAACTTGAAATTGTGTATAACACGAGCTAAGAATAGTGTTGCATATACTGCAAGCTAATACGGTGCTTCATATAGCGTAAGATAATCTCGGTGTACCATAAAAAACAAGACATCAATTAAATTAAAAAAATATATTTCTCAAAAAATCTCAGGTTGTGACATTCTACACCCCTTAAAAAGAATTTCAACCTCGAAATTATTCGGGGTTAAAAATTATTTACTACTTGAAATTTTCTTTCATAGAAACCCACATCATAAAAAGGAATACTAAAACATAATTTTAAAAAGGAATGTTAAAAACATAAGTGTCATCCTAATTATGTCAGCACTAGGTTTCCACATAAGAGAATATCAGTGAAAATATGGATATGGAGGATAAATCTAACTATCATGTTCTAATGAAGAGTGGTTGAGAACATGGCTATGAAAAAGCCAAAAATCACCAAGCCATAAATTTGTGATGATCTAATGTACCATCTGATTAATCAGATATGAGGGCACTAGGAAAACATTTTTTGGTTTTGAAGATCATTTTCCCAAATGTTGACTAATTTTTCAATTAAAATAAATACTTAAATGATTTCGGTACAATCTCACAGTTTCTCATGCCTTGAATAATTTCCACTTCATATCATAAATAAGTGAAGTTAAATTTGTATTTCGTTAATTATTAGAGGATCGTGTGATAGAATGATAGGTCATTCCATCTATCTCATACATAAGTTTAGCAAAAGTTATTTACATAAGTTCATCTACGGTGAAATTAATTGTATATGGTTCCAAAAAAGGATTTATACTTTATCTATCATCCTTCTTAATAAAATAAAACAAATTGTTACTAACCAGGGACTCCCTGTAGGCTAGTGGTAGGTGACAAAGGCCGGTCACACTTTGTTTGTGGATTCAATTCCTGCAACCTTTTCTGATGCGACATGTTGTCGCCCGTCCTACAAGTTGTCCTTTTTCTAAAACTACACAATTATAACATTCTAGAAATAATATTGAAAAAAGGTTCTAGCCTTAAACAATAATATCTGATGTCTAACATAATCCATTACAATCCTTAGGCTTATTGAAATACATCTATCCAATCTCGTAGTATAATGAAAAAGATTACTTGAAAGGTCAAAAAACAAGCACGTGAATACCATCATTTATCCTAGATATATCATGTTGATCCCATTACAAACATGTGGATACCTTAATAATGTATTCTTTTGAAAAATAAATTACCATAGAACCTTTTTGGAAACATGAATGATGTCAAAAGGTTACTCTTTCAACATACCAAAACCCCAGAAATATTGTATACACAAAACATGATATCACTTTGTTCTTATATCAAGAATGAGCACATGAATAGTATCAATCATGTTATTTTATCATTATCCCTTCGTTATGCTCATTTTATCTACATTCAAAAAACAATTCAATCATTTTTCAAGTTTACCAGTACCATTCAAAATATACGTTAAAGTAATCGAGGAAAAACTATAGTGTAACAAAATTTAGAATATTTTTTTTCCATAGTACCATACATTATTCTTGACAAACATGAAATCATTCCACTACCTTCTTAAACCATTGACTGAGCTTCATCATTTTATTCCTCAACACTTCTTTCATCTCATGTATCATTTGTAGTCTCTTCATCATCAACATAAATACTACCCATAAAACCATGCTGATTCTCTTCATGATATTTTCCCTTAGGGCATTGGTTTTCATAATGCCCATACATTAACCTTTTAAATAAAAACCATTGTTGATGTCCTAGAAATTCCATTATCCTTCTCCATTGTGTTAACTGAAACATTTCCTTTGTAATTACAGGCTTTGTCTCGTTCTTTTCCACACCTAAATCATCTTCCAGTTCCGTTGAAACATTCTCCTTTATGCCTCTTCCCACATGAGTTACATGAGGGAAATTTAACATTCATTCCTCTATGATCATCATTATACTTCATAATTCTATTATTAGATGGGTTAGGAATCTTACCAAAGATGAGATTATTTATCATATTATGAAATTGCTGATTAGGAATAATAACGATGTTCTGCCTTCAAAATTCCATTTCATTTGGTAGCTCATAAATAATATCATTTCATTGTCCATTATATTATTCATTAACATGAATCATCCTGTTTCCAGCCATTTTTTTAAACCCAAAAAAATATTGTGAGAGGTAAAAATCATACTATAAAATCAACATAATCAAGGGTGAGTACATTAAATCACTAATATCTTAGGTTTAATCCTAGTTTATTCATGATCTTTATCATAATTATAGTATGGTAACCTGTATTTTTTCTTGACCTTAGGGACATCCCTAGACATACCATAGAAATATATATAGGAATCTCACTAATGATTTCACATCCTAGTTTCCAAAGTACGACTAAACCTTTTCTCTAATACCAACAGTAGTGACCCAAATCATGACGTACATGGAAATTACATTACTTCTTTGGAATACATAATACATGAAAAAAACAGACACCCTAAGACCGTATTAGTTTAGTGGCATTGGAAACTCGGAACATAATCTTCTAATCATTGTGAAAGATCTTCAACATCTCCCATAATTATCTTCCCCTTTTGATTTCATACCTAACACCTTCCTTTATATCTCGGGGAAAATGAAACATAAAAGGGTGAGCTCAAATGCTCAGTAAGGGTAAACATGGAGAACATAAAAACAATCCAAAAACATTTGAATGTAAAAACATGAATATGATATAAATCATATCAGTATATAAGGAATATATCATAAAAGAACAATAATCATGATAAAATATCATGTAATTTTGGAAATATATTAAGCACATGATATGATTTCCATAGTAGCCAAGGAATTGCTTCCAAGACAATCTTAGTGGACAAAGTCCCTTACTGAATTGAGTTCACTCCTCGTTCTAATCCTCTATCACTGAACCGAATTTACATATCGATCCAGCCATGGATATATCATAAGATATAAATCATTACACAATTAATTGGAGGGAGATATAGGTCTCACCCATATCATATTGAAATAATTCTTACGTGTGCTACAAAAAAAACATTAATCATTAATCATAACCCAAATAATAAAATTGGTTTCATAGACATCAACCCATCATGCCATAATCAATATAAAACAAATGGACATCAATTCATCATAAGAAAAATAAAACCATATAAATAGTAGATAAATTATACTTGATACATAAACATACTAAATAATGTCATCTTAGATGGAAAATAGTTTTGATAAAACACTTGAAATGAATTCTTGAGGAAAATAACCTTTCGTCTACAAAATCATTTTCTTTTCACAAAATGCATTGAAATTTAAAAAGAAAGGATTTTATTGGAAAAAATAATGAAAATTGTAGAGGAATTTTCCTGAAAATACGGCGTTATGAAACCGTAAATAACTATTCATGCCGTATAAATTAAAAAAAAATTCTCGTACTTTTTTCAGAAAAGTCAAAAAGTACATCGTATAGTAAACAAAATAAAGATTCCTTCCATACCATGTAATAAAAGTCAAAAAATGTAAAGATGAATTTAATCATACATAGAAGAATAATACACATTTTATGAACATATTTATAAAACATGGATGTGGATAATATATATATCCCCAGTAGATACATACAAATAATCTATCTCGGATAGAATGAGATTGGAAAAGTTATCCCCTTACCTTAGGTCCGCTATGCTTTGTATTTATCCAAAACTACTGTATAATGATTTATATAAGGTTATTGACTTATTACAGAATCATATTAATTCTTATGATATCATATATGAATCACATAGGTCTTTATTTTACCCGTTCATTTGTCAACTCCATGTTAAAGCAACGTTTTGTGTAATATTCATTTCATTTATCGTACGTGTTTAGACTTGTTGTTATTGATATTATTATTACATATATCATGATTTAATTAATTATATAATGTAAAACATGATTTATATATCATATATATTCAATACATAGATATATATAATAGATAGATAAATGAAATGAAACACATCATCCTTGGAGACGGTAGGCCGTACGTACGCATTAACGTTGTTTTCATATCATTTTTGAATAAAATGGAAGTAATTAGATGATATATATATATATATATATATATATATATCTAGTTGCATTATTATGTCATATATTTCATTACTATATATCATTCATTAATGGTTAATCATGGAGAATGAATCTCATCGTGTCGTGGAGACGGTAGTCCGTACGTACGCACGAGCGATGATATTGTTCCCATATTTATTGAATGGAATTGGGGTGGATGATATAACATCTCAGAATCAGTATGATGTTATAATAATCATATATAGTTTTTATTTACACCATTATACATATCCAAGTAAGGTAGTGGTGGAAAAACATATTACACCACAGCGTGGAGACGGTATTCCATACGTACGCACGCGTGGTGATTTTGTTTTCCGTAGGATGGATAGAAGGTGAAATAATGTTCTTTAAAATTTATAATAACATACCAGTATATCAGTGATACTGATTTTATTACATTATAATTAAACAAAATAATAATAGGATTTAGAAGAAGAATTAAATTTGAAAGAATCGGTAATGGATATTACCTCTTCTTCGACACTACTCTTTGAAACATCCTCTTAGGACACTAAAATTGGACTTTGAAGAATACCAGGACATATAGTATATTTCTAGGAATTTGAGAAGGTAAATGGTCATTGGATTTCTGAGATTTAAGGCTCAAAATTTTGTGAAGAGTAGAGGGAGTATGTGCCCTTTTATAAGAGAAGAGAGGTGCACTTTTTGTAACCTCCAAAAAAATATTAATTTATAATAAAATCAACCCCCACCTAAAAACATCCAAAATTTCTCATCATTGAAAATTATATTAGATGGGTTTGTAATCTAATCAACCAATAGAATTTTGACATGTTTGGAATTTATTTAAAACCATATCAACTTGATTTTTCCTTATTTAATCTATTTAATTTTATTTGTGGTAATAATATTCTAAATTTTAAATGGTTAAAAATTCTTACTTATCGGTTGTGAATTTTCAATAATTGTATACTTTATAAAATTTTAGAGCATATACATTTCAATTTATAATTTTTAAATATTTTTGTAATTTTTAAACAATTTAATAATATTTTATTTTTAAAAATTAACAGGATATTCAATTTTTACACATTTCATTTATTTGAATTTATATAAAATCCCCACAGAGGATATGTTCGAATGAAAATATTTAATATATTTATAACATGTCATATTCCTCTAAAAATTTCATTTATCACATTAATTAGTTCATATAACATTTATTTTAATAATTTTAAAATCATTTATTTGATATATCTCTTAATAAAATAATCACTACAACATTTTTGTATAATTAATTAATATACTTATTTGTTACATAAAAAATAAATGTAAAATTCTATGATGAATATAAATATAAAAAATTTCATAATAATACTTTTAGTGGAATTTATCTTTAAAAACAACCAACTTCTAAAATTTTATCTATATTAAAGTATGAAGGTGACAGCTTTTCCATCATTTAAAATAAAATAATATAAATGTCCTAATCTATTTTATAGGGCTCCAAATAATCCCAAATTATATACTTGGATGATTAGGGTATAGATATACTCGACCAATAAGGTTTTGTCATGTTTATGGTCCTTTGGATGGGTATTATAATTGTAATAAAAACTTTATTATTAATTTTTCAGTAAATAAGTAATTTTTGCATCATTAATGTGTCACAATTAATGTTAATTATTTAATCCCTAAAAATTATAAATAAATTCCCATGATGTAGATAATTGTATTATATTTCTGGAGACTATTTATGTTCAATTTTTTATGAATTTTATAACTAAATTAAATTTATTCCCCTTATAAGATTTAAGAGAGTGACATGTCTTCACTTTTTCTGGTATTAATAATAATGAAATTATTTTCATTGTCAAAAGTCCATGAAATGTTTCTATTCCAACCCTTAGGTGATATGGGTTGAATTTAATTCTTCCAATAGAATTTTGGAAGGTGCTAGTGTAATTTTAAAATATTATATTTACCATTAATTACCTGATTTAGCTTTAACTATGGTAAATAAAATTTACCGTAGTTACTATTCATAGTGCCCAAAAATAAAAAGTATCCTATTAACATAATTTGGACCTACTGATTCCAAATATGGGGTCAATTTTTCTAAATTCAAATCACATATGTTTCATAAGTTAATTTAAAATTAATCTCGCCGTTAAGAAAATGAGTTTTAAAAGTTAATACATTATAAAAGTTTGAAATGATTTTACCTATGAATTAAATGTAAAATAAATGCTAATGACATACATTATATTAAATGGTAAAAATATATTCTATTTATACTTTAAAACATTCAATATTATAATTTAACCATATAAATTATTTTAATGAATAAATTTGTTTTTAATTAAAATATAGCGTGTTTTAACTATTCATTATAATATGAAAGTTATCAGAATAATATGAAAAATTTATCAAGAGTAATTTTTTATATCCTGATTCAAAATAAGAATTTAATTTTTTCAAATTGAACTAATTAAAAAATTAAATACTAGATTGAAATTGGGTGCACCATCAAATGGCGTCAAAACTGCATTTTTTTAAAAATACTTAGTTTACCAGAAAAATTTATTTTGTTCTCATACCATGTTCGAGAAAATGTGAAAGATGAATAATAATGTTATAAAATTAATAATGTAGTTAATACTATTAATAATGTTTATTTCATAAAAATATTAATACAATATATCATTGCTTAGTGAAACCCAGAATTGCATACTACACACGCTATCGAGGAATGTCGCGATTGCGTGTAATGCAAGCAATGTAAGGGCTGTGTGTAGTACATGATCCCTTTGGTGTTGCGTATAACATAATCAAAACTTATTTCATTTATAAATTAATCAAAATATATACATAATTATTCATATAATAAATTCTACAAAACGAACATGAAATTGTGTGTAATACGAGAAAAGAATAGTGCTGCGTATACTACAAGCTAATACGGTGTTGCATATAGTGCAAGCTAATCTTGGTGTAACGTACAATAAAAGACATCAAAGAAATTAATAAAAATTCATAAAATCACGGGGTTTTATAATTAATATTTCCATAAACATGATAACATACATTACATATAATATTTTTTTGATTACATGCCTCTTCAATAAGGGGATGGGAAGAGAGTTTAAGGAAAAAATGATTAAAAACACCAAAAAATAAAAGTGTATTTTTACCTCTTGATCTCTTCTCCTTGAGATCATCCTAAAGGGAATTGGTTTTTCCCCATGGTGAGACCAGAAGGTATTGGATGTGGTGAAGTGCATTTTTAAGGTGATTGGGATTAATTTAGACAATTCTAAAAGCTTGAGAGGTGTTAGAGGAAGAGGGGGTGAGGGTGGTGTTTATAGTGGTGTAGAGGAGGGGTTTTCCATTATTTAAATCATTAGTTTAATATTTTTTTATCAACAGTTGGAATATTCTTGATTAATGTCACCATTAACCATAATAATTTCTTTTAGTTTAAACCAATGTCCTTTTTCATTATCCTTGACTCAATCATGATTCATAAATACATTTATTTTACAGTCTTCATAAATTATGGAATTTAACTATTTATCTAATATTCAAGTATTTCAGAAAAAACCAAAAAATTCACCGTAACTGTTTTTTGGCATGTTGAATTTAAAAATGAACACCATTTTTCTGAGATATTTTTATAAATATAATAACTTTTAATTTTAATTAATAACATTATTAATTTAAAATATAAAAATTTTAAAACAAGAACACATTTTATATCACTTTGAAAAATTAATCAAGATCTCATTAACTTATAACCATATTAAAATAAAATAATAATATGATTTACAATTTATATGGGTCATATTACTATTCATATTAATATTAATAAGGTTCTGTTATTGGTCACCAAAAAACAAGTTGGTTCTTACAGGCTTCAAATAATATACTAATCACAATCGTAGATGTATTCTTTTTTAACATTAAAATTTTCGAAGAAGATATATTTTATTTAATAGCTAGTACATAACTATCCCTTTAAAAATGTTCTATTATTTTAAGACCCGTCGGTTCATTCATTTCAATGTATTTTTAAAACCTCGGGGTGTTTCATTCTCCCCTCTTTCTATAAATTGTGTCCTTGTAAGTTTATTTACCCATTAAATAGATGAGGGTACCATTCCTTTATAAAATTTTTAAATTCCCATATTTCTTCTTCAATCATGAGGTTTCTCCACAAAACCATTACCTGGTGGATTGCATTATTCCACATTACTTGTTCTTTTTGACCATGAATCTGTTCATGTGTATCATCATACGAAATATTTTAATCCATTTAAAGTGATTATAGGCACAAAATATGAT
Organism: Viscum album; assembly: GCA_963277665.1. Classification (NCBI taxonomy): domain Eukaryota; kingdom Viridiplantae; phylum Streptophyta; class Magnoliopsida; order Santalales; family Viscaceae; genus Viscum; species Viscum album. The sequence continues at coordinate 958,255,538 of OY728126.1, forward strand.
ACTAATCCTGCACATACCTTGTCAATATGAAAAGATTAAAAACATTTTGTACCTAAGTTAAACTTGGAGGAAAACCTAACTAGTAGTAAAGTGGTCCAATTTTCTCTTGGATATCATAATGTCCTATGATCTGTGTATATATATTTCCTTTCATACCAATACGCATAACACATTTCTATGTACAGATTCTAATAATAAAATCATCACCTAAGTTGAATGGAAATTCTTTTATCTTGTTATTGTCATAAAATTTATGTATTCTCTAAGTTGTCCTCATGGGTTACTAGATCATCTACACTTTTTCATCCACATCATCAACTAATTCTGGTCCCTTCAACTTCATTTTCCTAACATCATCCCAAAAAGATGGAGTCTGATACTGCCTCCCATATATTACTTCAAAAATTTCAATTTGTAAACTAGAATGAAAACAATTATTATACAAAAATCCAACTAATGAAATTTGTTAATCCCAACATCCCTACTAATTCATTAAACAAGATTGAGGAATATCTTCAAAAGTCAAAATAATCCACTCTGATTTCCCAACTGACTAATGATAAAAAGATGTATTGAGATTTAATTATGTTTCCAATGAATTTTGAAGGCCTTTTAAAAAATTATTAGTGAACCTAAGAGTGCAGATAGATGCAATGGAAAGAAGAACTCCAATAATCCTGGAAATATCATGGATGTATAGTTGGGAATGATGATCCAAGAACCTAGTATCTTGAATATAATGGAAATTAAAATATTTAGTCATAAGATATAAAATATCCTATATTAAATTTTACCTAGAGAAGTATTTATTATCCCTATAATGAGGTCCATTGATATATTTTCCCCCATTCACTCAGGCACTTGAAAAGGCCAAATTATCCCCTTCGGCATCTATCAATCTTTTTTAACATTGTTTTCATGTCCAAAATTTCTTGGTAAAATCTGAAATATCTATTTTCATTCCATCCAACCAGCAATACTCCCAATATTCTCTGTACAGATTTGTAATGCTAAGATGAACTGAAAATACAATACTATGACCTTCACACAACAATTCTTTCTTCAGCTGAGAATCACATGGAACCCAAAATCTCTAGAAAACATTTTAATATAGTCATTATAAATGATAAATTATAGAAACCTATTCATTTTAAATAATTATTACTTTTTCTGTAACTGCACATCTTCATTATATGCTTTCTATATTTTTTTAACATAGATGACTGCACTAAAACCTGATACACAACCGAGAAATTTCCTACACCGAAAACATCCAATGTAAAATTTATAAAACCATTAATCAAATTGTCTTGCTCTAAATTTATCATATTTAATAATGCATGATGTTTTTTACACGATTCATCTTCCACTATTTGTTCTATTCATGGTGGGTAATTGAACGTGAAATTGTAATCTTTTATCAATTCAATACATCTTCACTTCATGTTTAATTCTTTTTGAGTGAATATACAACTCACACATTTGTGGTTAGTATATATTTCATATTTCTCTCTATATAAGTGATGTCTCTAAATTTTTAATGAAAAAAACAAATCTTCTAATTCCAAATCATGTTTTGGATAATTTTACTCAGGTAGTTTTTGTTATCTTGAAGCATATTAATTTACTTGATCATTCTGAATTAGAACACAACCAATTCCCTCTAATGATGAAACATTATAGATGAAAAACTCCCCATTTCTAGATGGTAGTGTCATATCTAAAGCATTCACCAATATTAATTTCAATTTCTAAAAACAATCATCATATTATTTTTTATAGATGAATTTAACTCCTTTTTGTTTTAACATAGTCAGTGTACTAGATAACCATGGAATGTTTCCAAAAAAATCTTATAATAGACTGTCAAACCAAGAATACAATGAATCTCGATTATATTTTTTGGTCTTTTCCATTCTTCAATATCTTTCATTTTAGCAGGATTAACAGTTATACCATCATTATAAATAATGTGTCGAAGGATTGAAATTTGAGGTAACCAAAATTCACACATTCAAATTTTTTTATAATGTTTATTTTTTAAGGTTTTTATAATAAACCATATATATTTTTCATGCACCTATTTAGTTGTAGAATATAAATAATCCATAAAAAACCACAAACATATCCAAGAAATCATGAAAATTTAATATTCATAAGATCCATGAATATAATATGTTAATTAGATAACCCAAATGTTATAACAAATAATTTATAATGACCATATCTAGTTTGAAAAGCTATTTTTAAAATGTTATCCCCCTTCACCTTCAGTTGATGGTACATGGATCTAAATTAAATCACTGAATAATAATAAGTTGTCTAGAGTTGATCAAACAAGTCATCGATGTGAGGTAAAGGATACTTATTCTTAATAGTAATGTTATTCAAATAACTATAATCAAAGAAATGTATCATGGAACCATCATTATTTTTAATTAAAAAAATTCTCCCCGTGGTGAAGTTATAGGTAGAATGAAGCCTTTATCCAGAAACTCATGCAACTGATATTTCAATCAACATCTTTAACTTAATCCATTTGATAAGATGGATTTGAAATTAGATTAGAATCCAGATCTATGTTAATTGTGAATTCAACATCCTGATCGGGTATTATAGCTGGAAACGCATTAGAAAAAACCTAAAGGTACTCATTTACCAATATCACATCATTAATCTGAATAGTTTCCTTATTTTCAACAATATGAGGAATATAAATTTCAATTCCATCAATAAATAGTTTCTCAACATCCTGATATGTTATCAATTGTTTGGATTCATTCTTGCATATCGTTTAAAATCATTCTATAAAACATATTCTTTAGCTCTATAATCAATCATAGTATAATAAACAAAAATAAAATCCATACCCATGATGACATCAAACTCTACTAAGGGAAAAATTACAAGGTTTTCAGGTGAATCCTTCCCATAGATAATAATTGGAATATTATTAAAAAAAACTTTTTTCTATAACATTTCCCCCAGGTTTTTTAACAATAAGAAAAAGTCTCATTTTTTGAGGTGACTTTCTAATTTACAAGAAACTTTCTCTATAATAATGGATTGTGTAGACCCCATATCACATAATAATTTAGAAAAAATCGGAGTAAATGAACTATGAAATAGATAGCATTTTATTGGATGGTCATACATCTGCAAACGTAGTGGGAAAGGATCTCACTAAAACATTATTATAATAGTATGGTAACTTTCTATCAATCACATCATTCATTGTGTAGGAATTTGTATAACATTCCATCTCACCATATTTGAAACATTATATAGTTTTTTTATCAGAATTGATCTTAATATAATTTTTATTTCAATATTAGGCCATATGTCCAAGAATATGACAATGAAAACACTTCCTAGGTTTGGTTAGACATTCCCAAGTGTGATTTTTACCACCCTTTCAACAAATTGGAAACTATGCTATCATACCATTATATATATTTAATTGATTTTTAAAAATCACTTTTCATATGTACATATTCTTCTCTTTGGTCCCAAAGTACACGTGACCATCAGTGAACTCTATTTATACCCACTCATCACATCGTACAGGTTTTCAATAACATTGGAATTCTTAGGAGGCCAATTCGATTTGATATATTGGCTTAAATCATGAGAAAAAATAGTTGATTTTTCTATCTAAATCCAGATTAATATTTAGAGTATACCATGCCATTTGGGTAATGTTTTCATCATTAAAAACCAATAAATCTTCATCATTTTGCCTCAATTCAAGGAATTTCTTCTCCATCCAATGTCCAAAAAACTTAAGAAATTATTTTTCAAGGAAAATACCTTAATTTCATCACAGTCCAAAGCATAAATATCATATCTCTCCATGATATTCTTTATCATTAACCACCAATGATTAGATTCACCTTCAAAAAGAAATATAGAAAGACTAACCCTTTGATTTTATGAATATCCTATAACTAAAATGTATTTTTAAGGGCTTTATTCTTTCCATCAGCAACTACTGGGATAGAATATCCACTCAAAGAAGGAGGGTGTTTCCTCATAAAATGTTCCACTATCGTCATGTTATATTGTGGTATATCTAGTTATTATCATTCATGGATTCCACGTCGATTTATTTCTTATCTATGATAATACATTACCCTCGGAAATGGATGTGTTCTAATTCCCACCATTATTGGTTATGGATTCAGAATCATATCGGCCTCTGGGATCCTTTGAACTGTAGATTCCCTATTTCATCTATGTAAATCCATTCTGAACAGAAATATCCTAGATGAAAAAACATTGAAATGATTTAATTTTACTCTACTTCAACATAAACAAAATGTAAATATTATTTATATTATTATATTAATTTCATCGTGGACCATAAATTTATCTAAACCACGCTTTGATACAAACAATAAGGACCCATCTTTAAACATTATATAATATAGTTATTTCATCTAGATTTCATTTCATTACATTCCCAAAAATATTTTTGGTTTAGATTTTCTGAATGTCAGGACATTACTCATACATATCAACCCAGAATCATACAATGTGGGTACCATTAAAATAGGATCCATTTATTCCATAACACAAAATTTTTAACCCAAAATAACATCTTGATTTATTTTAAAAATATTAATAACATTTAACTTGGCTTCATTATTTATCTTACACATCCTTATAACCTTCGGAAAACTGTTAAAAACATTGAATGAATATAAGAAACATATTAAGGGATATAAAAATAAGGAAAGAACCCATTTTTCCATGAGAACATATAAACATATGAAATCATTTTAACAAAGACATGCTTCCCATCCATATAAACGTAGATTGTGAAACATGAGATTTACATTAAATGTTGGATGAAATATATAACACCATAAGGGTATCATGGTGAATTAAATACTTATTTTGTTACCTGTGTGGCTACCTTATTATTTTCAACCGTCACTGCTACCTTACAATGTACCCCTCATGACTACCTTATGGGGTTACCATCATAATTTCACTTGGAGTAACCATTCAGACATCCTCCAACATAAACATACCCAATGAATTGTAGGGAGATATAGGTCCCATCCATTATCATAAATAATTTCCAAGAATATGAACATAATAAATAAACATGAATAATTACATAAAAACATTTCTATTGAATTTCATAAAATAAAATTTTAAAAGTAGATTTTATAAGGAAAGCTGCTTAAAAATATCATGTAATTGAAGTGTGAATTAATATAATAAAAATATTATTTGTATAAAATATTAATTCAAAAAACAAATCATCATATAAATTACATTAATTAAAAAATAATCTCATTTGCGCATAATCAATTATTTCATATGTTAACCCAATGAATTGAAATTTTGTTAAGAACTCCCTTACCTAGGGTTTATCTTACTTTAAAAATTTTTAAACCTCTTATATAATGGTTAAAAGGATGATATTATTATTTTAACAAATAAATATAATTTTATTAACTCCTTATAAGTTCATTTTATATCATCATTCCAGCCATTCATTAATAATAATTTCCTATTTACATTGTTTTGTTTTTGTTCATTACATGGTTTGCATGGTTGGTTCGTAAGGGATTTTCTTGTTGAAATGAAGAGAATCTCCAAAAGATGAATGGGTTTTTATTAATATGTATCCATAATATTAAATTATTTCATTAATTTGTTTTTTTTTGTATGACATGTGGATGAATCAACAGATAAATCATTATTGATTTCCATTTAGATCATTTTGAGAGTTCTTCGATAATCACATGCCTCTTTCATCGTATAACATTATTATTATGCATATATGTAAATTGAAGAACATAAAAGTGATCATATAATAGAATTTAAGTAATTTTACAACAATTAAAATGTTTTTACATCTGGATTTGAAGAATTTTATGTAAAATAACATCGCATCATCCATAATATTTTTAAATCGACGCATCATGGATAGTGTTTTTAATTCTAGAATTATAGGTGGAGGAGAAGAATTTTGTTGATTATTTTTTACTCAAACGTGATAACATCCAAAATAAATAAAATTATTCATATTTCATTCATGTTGGACAAGGGGAGTAGAATGGATTTTAAGAAAATAAAATAATTCCAAAGAAGGTAAAAGGGGATTTTACCTCTTGATCTCTTCTCCTTACGATCCCCCTTAAGGCCTTTGGTTTTAGGCCTTTTTCTGAGACCACATAGTATTGGACATGGGGAAGATACATGGGATGTGTATTTGGTAGAATTTAGGAAATTATCAAGGCTTGAGATGTGTTAGTGGATGAGGGGGTGAGGATGGTATTTATAGTGGTGGATATGAGGGGTTTCTTGCTATTTTAATCACTAGTTTAATATTTATTCTCAAGACTATGAATAGTATTGATTAATGAGACCAAAAATAGAAATAAGTGCTTTTGAGTGAAAAATAATGACCATTTATATCATTAATGACACAATAATGATGTGGAAATTTATATATTTAGCAGTTTTTTGTAAATCATAGAATTTAACTATTCCCCAAAAAATCATGTATTTTGAAAACATGTCAAAAATTTACCCTAACCAATTCTGGAAATGTAGAATTCAAAAATGATATCCATTCTCAGAAAAAAAAAATCTCTAAATATGATTAGTATATTTTTTAAATAAAATAATTATTTATTCAATACATATCAATTTAAAAACTATAAATCATTTTGTATCACACTGTAAATTTGATAAAGATATCATTATCTAATATCCTTTAGAAAATAAAATAATATTTTTATTTAATATTCATAAGGGTCATATTATTATTCATAAGGCTATGTTAGTATTCACCTAAAAAATATTTTTGTTTATCAAACTCAAAATAACTTACTAATCACACCCGTAGATGTCCGTTTTTGGAAATTCAAATAATAAACATAGAAAAATTATATTTAATAGCAATTATATATATATATATATCCTTAAAACAATGTTTTATTATATATAGAATAAATGATTCAGTATTTTCAATTTATTTTTAATCATTTTGGTAATAGAAAAAAATGTATTCTAGGTTGATCAACAATTGTATATCTTCTCTATGCATAGAACATATGTGAAAATTTACATTAACACCGATGAACAATTATATAAAATCCTCATCCACTTCAACATATCCTAAAATTAAATTTTCAATAATAATAGGGTGTTACAACTATTCCCTAGAAGGTGTATATTTTTGATAAAACTCCACGAAATAACATTGTTTAGGTGACACTTCCAAACTTACAGATGGGGAAGAAAAAAATTAGCAACATTAATATTATACTCAAAATAAAATAAAATCTTGATCAATTATATGAAATATCCATGGATTTGGTGAGAATTAAATTCTTATATAATAGATGGTTGTCCTAGTATTCCATCAAGTTATTGAGTGTGGTAGTCATCCTTTAATAGCCTCCCTTAAAAACTGATCTCCTTTGGTGTTATGTCTTCCTAGTAAATGGGTAGGATTATATGTGCTGGTTCAATCCTTTGAATTAATGAATATCTATTAGAAATGTATTATAGTATAAATCTTTATAAAAAATTATTAATTCCCTTCCAAAAATTATCCATATTCTTTATGTTATGCATCTTCATCCTCTTTCCATCCCTTAAAATAATTCTTAAATCATTGATCATGTAACTGTAGCTTTGCTTCCAAGGAATCGACATGCTAAAAAATCAATTGAACTTATTTTTTAGAGTCACCATTTTTTGTGGAAAATGTGTTTTCTTACTCTTCAAATCCTCATGAGCAAAATTGTAAGCATAAAAATCTTCAATAACCTCTTAAAACATCAATTTAACACATATACGGTGCCTTGACCATTATTCGTTTATGCATTTTGAGAATCCATCCAGCACTTGATTAACATCCAAAACCTGAGTGTAATCTTATATTAAATATATTACAAAAAAAATTTATTCAATCACAGTTATATTTTTTTATTTAATTTCATTAATTTAATTGAAAAAATTTAAAAACACTATTTATTAAATTTTATCTTCATCGATAATGACGAAAATATTTGATTGCATCACCTATTACAAGGACAGTTGAAGATAAATTTATAAACCCTACATATAAGAAAATGGATTACATTATGGTAACACTCATGAAATCAGTGTCCAATACCCAAGTGGTCATCTTGAAACTATTTTTGTAGTTTTTATTATTTTGAATGAAGTAAATGATAACATTAAGAAAATGTGATAGAAAAACAACAAAGGTGGTGAACATTGTGATTCAATAGTGGATGAACTCCAAAAGTAGAAGAAAGAGAACAAGAAATAAATATAGAAGAAAAAGGATGACATATAGAAATAAACCCTAAAACAAATTGATTGTGTTTTCCACTTCAAATCACATGTATCCATGAATAAATTGTTATCACTCAATCTTACACAACATATGATTGATTACCCAACACAAACACCATTATCTCCTAAAATAGTGAAATGTAATGCATTTATGGTCTTCCAAAACATGAGTGATATAAAAATATGATATGATTCACTAGGACAAACCCCAATCTCATATAATGTCTTCCATAAATGTATAATCATCATAATATCATCAAAACATAGTACCTATCCAAAAAATATCTATTGAATGACTCTGAGAAGAAGGGAAATGTGAGGGAATAAGACAGTAGAAAATCATTCACTAGATTGACCATTTCCTCACATCTCCACTATTCACGTCTTAAATTTTCAACGATAAATGTAGATGTCAATGATCAAATGAAAATTTTTTCCCTTGGAAGTATAAGAAATTCACATCCAAAAACTACCCTAATTGTTATCCCAATGGTTTTGGAGATTTCAAAACTCAAAACAGATTAAGAAAAATGATAAAAATTGATGTATTTATAAAATATATACAAATTTACCCTTTGAAAAAAAATCAATAAGAAGGGAATGAATAAGAAAACATTCAATGTGCATATAATGAATTCAAGATTTTAGTAATTTGATCTCATTTCCTTGAATCTGAGTCAATTGTGGTTTATTAGGATAAAAATTGAATAATATAATTGATCATCTTATTCATAATCCAAAATACCAAATAAATAAAACCAAATTCTAATAGGAATAAAATTATATTTGGCACAACTTCACATTCTCATCACAGGATATGAGTTACATATTTTGGTATATAACTAAACTCCAGTGAAGACCTAACATCCCCATGAATATGTCATTCAATGAAATCCAATGATCCACTTCACCTACTTTATTCATCTTGAAAACCATTTATTTTTTAGGAATTATAACTTTTTTATTTAGGAAATTAATTTTCCATTGGAATTTTGGATCGTATGTGAGCCTTACAGAGAAAAACATTTGGGCTCGCACACCCATGTCCACATTGTGTTGGAAATCCCTAGTTTACGTCAATTTATATATATATATATATATATATATATATTCATTTGGGATATTATTATTAGTAAAAAGTAAATATATCAACATCTATATAAATATGTAATAACATGCTATTATTTTTATTAATAAATATAGATATATAAAGGGGGTCTTCGGATCTAGGTTTGGTCCACTTCAGATAGTGGGTCCAATACAACTTCTTCTACAACTATAAGAGCCAATCATCCCCATCTGTTATTATCTAGATCATCAAGAAATAGAGACTCATATCGGAGAGGGTGATCTTGTTTTCTTCAATATTGGTTTTAAATTCCATATTCTAGTTTGGAATTTCATCCCGAATGACATCCTTTCTAATGATCTTGGGTTACAGGTTTATTGGTGGATCAATCATATTCATCATGGGGAACCCAAATCAAAAATTTCCCTTTGGGGTCAACCACTTCTTAATATAGATTTGTGGGAGTTCGACCTATATAAATAGGCACTGGAAATAAATAGGAATATTGTTTTTATATCAATAGAAAATTGACATTAAATATTTAGATATTTTATATAGTGAATCTCACATTGGGGTTTATTTATGTCTCTAAGTGACGACACATGGTTCCATCCTTTGTCCATGGAAAACTATAAGCAGTGTAGCCTCGGTGAGTATGGTGGTATCTATTTTGAACAAGGAGAAAACTGCACATTGTTGGTTGCAAGGGTGGTTGAATGGCTTGTTGAAGTTATCCTGAGGGAGTCGCACCATATGAACTGGTAAAGGTATATAATAAATAGGTATGTATACACATTTACTAGTTGTTTTAGTGTATGGTAGGAGAGGATCATTCGTGGTAGATTTTCTATAGATTCATAGTGGGTCAGTAATATTCATTCTACTACATATGGGATTTCCCTTTGGTATGTATAAATTCAATTTACGAGGTCATTATGCACTAAATTTTATGTGACACAACACTTCAACTATAGCCAGTTCGCATGAAAGCATTGTCTGGTTTCCTAGCATGTTCTACATACAAACACTCCCAGGACATTTCTGGTAAAATAAATATTGAATGTAAATTAATTGAAATTTTAAAAATTATAAAAACGATATAAACATTAAATTAAAATAAGACTTTGATAAGTTAATTATTTATAAATTATATTAAGAATAAATTTATTTATTTAAAAATAAAATAATATTAAAAAATATTTAATTATAATTATGTAAAAATATAATTGCACTCAAAATGATCAAATAAAATAACATTATTGAATAATTAAAATTAATATTCTCAAAAACATAATAATAATAAATAATTAAATGAATTATTGAACAAATTTAAAAATAAAATAAAAATAAAAATGATGGATTAAAAAATAAATACGAATAAATGTATATTTTATTTTTTCATTCAAGTATATGCCTTTATGTTTTTCAATGCAACCCCACTTTTCCATTTCTTGGTATTTATTTATTGAAAATGGGTATTGAAAATTGATATATTATTTCTATAACATGAATTTTTTCTTATGATTGAAATTGAAATATTGTGAGGGAAATGTTAGAAATTGGAATATTTTATGTGTTATGATTATATAATGGTACTTGAAAATTTTATGGGTGTTAATGTGATAAAAAATTGATGGGTGGTCTTATGAAAAAACAAGGTCATGTTGTTAAATTATATCATCTAATGAATTGGGCAAATAAGTTGATGGTATGGTCATTCCATATTTAATAGTTACATTTAAGGATTTTAGTTGTATGGTTATTCATTATTTAAGAATGATAAGTATAGAAGTCGGGCACATGTTTATTATCATTGAGTATAATTCTGTCCTAATATACGTTTATGTGTTATCTTTTCTTGTTATTTGTTTTATTGTGATTTTTTATTAAAAACATAAAAAATGAAATTATTTTCAATGGAATGTATTTAATAAATCATAAGGGTGAAAAGTATTACTTATGATAATGTATTCCTGGGTTTAATGCTTTCATAGTACTGATAGTTTTCTTTGTTTTTGTATCCCCTACAAAACTTTTTATGCTAATCCCATTTAATAAAATGTATTTATAAGATTTAATTGAATGTATGGACAATAATGATTTTAATGATAAAATTTTCAAGATTTAACAAGAAAATAAAAGATAATTATTTTAAATATTTTTGTTTTATGGAAGTAATAGTTTCTATTGATATGATTCCTCAAAAAATTTATGGGATTATATTATATATGTTTTCAATCATTCTCTAAAACTTTCAATCGAAAAAATCCTAGAAATTTTGTGAATGTTAATTCCAGTTTAAAAACACTAGAGTTTGTAATTTTTAAGTTCAGTTCCTTAAAATAATCTTAACAACATTAAATTATATCCCATAAAATATAAATCTTTTAATGGAGAGGATTTATGATGATGAATGTAGATATTTCTCAAGTATCCCATTTTAGGTTTTCAACCTCACATGTTTTTTAATTTTTTGTTTTCAAATGATTAAAAAATGTCTATTGAAATGAATGATTCTAGCCTAGATATTGGAGATTCAACGTTTTCTTAGGATTCCCTTTACAGATTTTCAACCTGGTTAGTGTATTGACAATTTCCATTGTCAATGTATGATCATACATATTTGACCAATGCAACTGATTTTTAATATTTGGTTTCTCTATCCATAAGGTGAGGTAACACGTATAGAAAATTGTTGAATAAAATATAACATGAATGAGAGCCTGGTGTCAAAAAAATCAGTCACCATTTAGAAATTGTCTTTTAGTATTTTTTAATAAATTTTTTTATCATTGTGTGTTTATGTTTATGTCATACAGGTCTGAAATAATACGATTATATGTTTAGGTGATATTCCTTTGACTAAATGAGTGGGATAGTCTATCTATCATGTGAAAGGAAGAACCCACCATGAATAATGTGACTGCTATAAATATTTACAAAATAATAAAATGGTTCATTTAGTTTATGGTCTTGAATTCATTGTGTCATGTGGATTAAGTTTTTTTGATGATATAAAATTATTAAAATAACTCACTAAAAGGATAATCTCAACTTGTACCATTAAGATTTCAAATAGTGATAATCTACATAAAGAATTTAAGGATATATTTGAGGTGAAAAGGTAGATATGAATTATCTCCAGAAGTTTATTCCATAATATTTCATTTAAATTATGCGTAATTAATTAATGTGTAACAACAGGATTATAAAACTCCAACTAAATGGATTGGTTGTGGAATGTGTAAATCGTAAGCTATGTATTTTTTTGAATAATGGAAAATTCAGAAAACTGAGAGTAGGATAACTATAATTAATATAAGAAACTAGTTTTTTATCTTAACTAATACCTTAGGGGGTTAACAGGGCCTTCTTTAAAGAAAAAAACATCCCCTATAGGATTCGCCACTAATATAAATAAAATTGTATTGTTCACCCATGATTACAAGTAGGTTCTATTGAAATCAATCAATACCTACTACCAAATATTTTAATTTTAGTGTGAACCAAGATGATGTCTTTTGGAGGATGTGGGTTCCTAAGAGGGTCATAACAAATCAAGGAATTAGGTTTGGGATTTGGGCATCAATTTGATGAATTAGTATCTTGGATAAATTAATATTCAATAAGGGTTCAAGAACCATAAATTTTATTCCACCATGTATTGAACAAATTCCATAAAAGAAGGGTTATAACATCAAATTCATATATATTAATTCACAAAAATATATTATCAAATTATTGATAGATATGTAAATTTCATGGATGAAAATGTAACAATGAAACTTATTAAACATACTAAATAATGGAAAGAAATATCTAATAAAAAAATCATAGACCAGCAGGGCCTGCCAATTATTGCATGAAATTTTAGGGGGACATATAGTAGACCCCAAAATACGTGTTTTGTATTCATTACATAATAAAAATACTTCCTATAACATGAATGTCAGTGTCTTAGAGAGAATAGAGTTTCCTTTTTCTCATGATTATAGTTTAGGGTTTTTCACCAAAAATGTTTTTTGTGACTCTTTATTTATAGTTTATAATCATATAATATTGATAATAGAGTGCTTGTGTAAGTTCATACAACTTTTAAAAAATAGTGATATATTATATCTTGAAAATGAATGATAAAACATGACCTGAATGAATGGACTGTTGAAAATATTGACTAATTCATAGATACGTACTCCCAATTTTAATGTTTGGATTATTGCTCGAAGATGGTGGTTCGGCCTAGGATATGATATCTCGGTATCACAACATTCCATGAAATGATATGAATCCATCAAAAAGTTATTTCAATGATGTTATTTTAAATAAAAAACAAGGAGAAATGTATTAATTGTTTAATTTTCCTATTATTTGGAGAATTCATAATTTTAGGGGCTCCTTCGCTACTCCCATTATAGTGTTATGCCACACAGATAATGGAAGTGACCTAATGATAATTATGCAACGTCCTAAACACTATAAAATAAATTTAAGAGAGTGGTAATTTATTTAGAAGCTAGTATTAATGTTTTTTTTCATAAACCATCACATGGATCAACATTTCACATAGGGAACTTGGGATTTATAAATAGACATCATTAAATTGTTGAAATGCACATTGGTTGGACACTATTTTATGTTGTTAATGTCACATGAAATTTTATTTTGATCCATTCATTTTAAGGATACATAAAGAGTACCGTTATATGTGTTACTTTTGAAAATAAATATCATTCTCAAAATGATATGACGTCAGCCCAATGTTGAACCCATAAAGCGAAATGTGACATGATTTATAGGGTTCAAACACTAGGATGAAGTAGAAGTTTGATTGGATGTTATGACTAAATATATAATAGGATATTCATGCATCATTATGTATCTAGAAATGATTGGAATCAAGGAACACATAGTTCTCATATGAATGGGTCATTTTCTTTCATAGTGTTGGTAAATCAAGACATAAATTTCAGGTAGTATTCACATAACAATTAAATTAAACATAATATTTCTACAGAACACCTGTTTAGATTGAGATATTACACATGGAATAAGATTTTTTGACCTTGGTATTATGGATAATTCCTTCCCAAATAGTTTAAGATCATTTTATATAGACATTATGAATATTTTAGAGTTTTGTCAGGTGTAATTGTTATGATTTTAGTTTAGAACAAATAATTTTTTTTGATTGATGTATAGTGAAACTTATACTAATGCAACTAATAGCCTCCCCAAAAATATTCGTAATACTAAATGAAATAAATATCTGGGACATTTTTAATCATTTTTAACATGTGGAATAGTGAGAATGTAAACCATTAATTCACATGAATCAATCAATGATGAATAAATGATTTATAGTAGAAGTATATTGACCATTAGTAATAGAAGAATAATTTTCTAGAACATTATATTAGGGTAGATTATGTGTACATTAGTAATGGATATACTAGTTCCACACCATTAGGTAATAGTGAAATGTCCATGGAAAATTTTCTATTAATTATAAACTATCCCCTAGGTTTACTTCAAAATCTCAGAGGAACCTCTGATAATTTCCATTAATTTATAGTGGGGTACTTCCATATCAATAAATCATTATAAAAATATAACTATGATTGAGGAATCAAAGAGGAGTCTCTCAACTCAACGTTATATGATGAAAATTAAACTATCAACATAATTTGGGAGTAGGATATATAGAATATGTTGTGTCAAAAATGGTTTTACATTACCCATTGGATAAACCATCATCTTCCAGACAAGAAATTTGTGAATATGGAGGAGACCCTGATTAAAAAGGTGCTTAGAATAAACATCACAGGGTATTTATTGATGAATAATTATGTGCTGAGGATATCATGTTCCATGAATATGATCACCTGTTACTAGACTCTGAGTGTAGATTATGGTCATATGGATGTGATCATTCACCACACATATTATGGTCATATTATTTTTACCATGTTTCATTTAACTTATGGTCTTGGAACTAAGACTTCATATAATGAAATTTAATATCATAATGCACATTAATAGGTGTTATACTATTTATGTTTGTATGACTAAGACCAATATGGTGCATTTTCATACATATTTCATGGTGCATAGACTATTGTGTGAAGATTCACTATGTGTGGGAATGCCCAAACACTTCAAATTTACCCTTCAAAGAGGCGGCATTGTTATGGTGAAAGGTTATATATCCCCCACCACTAGAGTGTATTAAGGTAAAAATAGATATGAAATACCTAGATATTGAGAGCTTCTAAATATTGTGATCTCATGAACATTTAGGGAATCACATATCATTAGAGGTTTGTGAATAATGATATATATACCAATGGCTTCCCACATAGATTAGGATCATACCTAGGAAGGATTCATTTATTTATCTTAGTACTGATCCATGATAAGGGGTTTAAAAACATAGGGAAGCTGAAAATAAATCTATATTTCATATAATTATTTTGTATTTTAGATAACACCAATATAATTTTGTGGATATCAAATAGAACTAGATATAGTTTAAGTAAACATGGACATTTGGAGTAGGACACTCAAAATAGTATATGGTCTTACATGATGAACCATATGTGTTGTGTAGTTTTTCATTTTATAGCTAGACTGAAACACCATAATGATTAACAACTTGTGGAAAGGAAATTGCATCATATAGTTTGACATCATATAAAAATTTATTTCATTATAGTATATTATAATCAAACTAAATAGAATTTTGTTTCCCTATTTTTGGGAAACATGTATCTTGATCATGAAAGATTTTGTGATAAACCAAAACCTCTATGTTCGAATGATTTATAATTTGATTGTGAAACATGTTCCAATTTGATTACTAGTTATCCCATGAAATATAGAAAACCAATTATTTATGATGCCCATGTAGTTTAGTTTCATATGATGATGATGATGATATAAAATACCCAACTTGAATTAGTAAAGGTTCATTAACCAAGACACTGTGGGGTATATTTAAATTTTGTGTGGTTGGACCTAGTATAGAAATTATAGTCATCGATTCATATCTCACACAAGTTGGTATAAAACCATGGGTAGTTATAAAAATAAATTACCCTATTTTGATCAAGATCTTATATGGGGAGAGAGAACTTTCTTATTTCGGTAGAGAATCATATGAACCATAAGGATCTATCACTCTATATTGGATAAGAAAATTGAGATGAAACTAAAATTTTTTGTTGGTTCTTATATAAATATTACAAACAACACTATGTATCCTCTATATATATGAAGAAATCAATATATATTTCTAAAAAAATTTGGACAATTCATTTTATATATAGATCATGTTCATGCATAGTGAATACCTAATGAAAGGACTATATTACTACAATGTGAAAAATGGAGACATGATGTGAATTGATCAAATTCATATATTAAGTGATGTAGGGTATATAACACCTTGGGATTGTGCTTCCAGATTCTATGCTAATGCATTCTATGTAATTTTTTAATAAAAAAAGTAAATAATTATATAGAACATTACACAAATGAGGATCTTGTATGGGTCTATGTTTTTGAGAATTTTGAAAAACATTACAACATAACCAAACTATTTATAACAAAATAAAATAAAATAAAGGACTTCATGTGAACTAACTCTTTAATTGATGTAATCACCAATAGATAAACTACTAAACCTATAGAACAAATAATTTAAAACATGGGGTGATCATTACATTCTTTTAGTAAGAGGTTTTAAAAAACTCCTGGATAAATCCATTTAAAACATTATTTTGAAAAAAAATCAGAAATTCATTTTGAAATACCTTTCAAAAACATTATTTTAAATTACATACACCTTAAAAATAATTTATCACACTATAAAATTATTATGCTTACAAATTGGGATAAACATATTACATAGAATTTATGAAGAAAATACACAACATTCTAAAAGAACACTGATCTGAGGCCACTTGAATCATTGAATTTTGTCTTGGGTCTCCCACATAATGATGTATGTGTTCATACCACAATTAACTTTCATATATACAATCTTGAAGTGCTAGACATTCTAAAAACACTTCAATATTTCGTTACATATATATACCTTCATGAGAGTTTTTTTTATTTTGAAGACATGTCAATACATTAAGAAAAAAATTCACACACACACGTATATATATATATATATATCATTAATTAAATATCACATGAGATATTTTCAAAAACCAATACTCATTCTATAGGTCTTTTCATGAACTATCTAAATATTCAATATTTATTTTATAAAATACCACTTCCATTCATATAAATTGTTGGTCTTCATAAAATAATCATAATTAATAATTATGTTCACACATAAAAATATAAAATGAATATTTTAAATAAAACATGAAATCCATGTTTATAATAATCTCAGAAGTAATACATAATATTGAATTTGAAATAATGAATTTTTTAAAATTTCATGGTATGATGATGTTATGCATCATGTGTGGACATGAGTATATTCTAATGTGATGTCCTAATTTTCAATATAAGAGGATGACATCCAATGCACATTTTTTTGAAACATGAAAATAGATATTAATACATGCTAATAATCATTTCAAACATATATATATATCCATTAAATTTGAAAATAATTTTATCCCTTATACACATGGTTAAAATCAAGGGAAAAGAAAATTTAAATAAAATAAACTCTAGATAAATAATAATAATAATTATCATGAAATAAATAATTCTTATATTTGAAAATAATACCTATATTAATATTTTTGATAAACATAACAAAAAATTTCATATATATATATGTAATAAATTTATATATAAACATATTCATATAACGTAGAATTTTAAAAGAAAAACAAGAAATATATATTCCCCTATATGATTATAAACATTAAATTTAACAAATTATTATAAACATGATGGTGATAAAATTATTTCATATATACATATATATATATATGTGTGTGTGTGTGTGTCTGTGCATGATTTTGTGTAAAAAAATCCAGTTACAAAAATTTATTATTATTTCAAGAACCAAAAACTGAAAATTAATATAATTACACCCTTATATAAATATGATTTATTATAAATAAAATTTATAAAATAAATAATATTCCATTAACTGAAATGAAGTAAAAAAACTGAAAAAAAATTCCTTGGCTTCAGAACTGCACTCAATATCCATTCCAAAAAATTAATGAGTTGAAAATTCAATTTTGAAATAGTACATGGGTTTTATATCCATTTGGATTTATATGAATATATATGAAAATGGTTTACCGTGGTTTTAAAATAGTGACGTCTTTATGATTCCTGGCCAAGATGAGAATCCTATTGATTATGATAATAATCATAAAAAAATTATATCCATCCAAAGAAAAAAATATGAAAAAGATAATTAATAGGGACTAAAATATAATAAAAATTACAATTTAGGTTGAATATTAGATATAACTACAAGTTATTATATTTGAATCAACGTGAGTGTGTAGAAAGAAAATGTAGTAAGAATGTCAAGAAATTAGATGATGAAACCTATTGAAAATTCAATAGAAATATTTCACAAAAAAATATCAGATCAAGAAAATCCAAAATTTGAAACACCTAAAATAGAGAACAAAACTCATACCTCGTTATGTTGAATAATATCAAAATCAAAAACCTAACCACGTAAAAAATACATCGACTTCACTCGGATCTTCGAAATACATTGACAGTGCTTGTTCCTTTTCCAAATCGAGCCTCGAAAATTAGATGAGATCTCTAACCAAACTCGGAAACCTACATCGACCACCATGGATTTAGTCGGACCACCCCCTAGACTGATTTTGGAATTGATGAATTTGGTTCCTCTAAGGGAATCTTCCATGGAAGTTTGACTGAACACTCCTTCGAAGATGCTACAGACCACGAAACTCGAGCTCCCCATAATACCCTATAGTATAGACCCCACATGAGACCTTCACCCTCTAAAACATGCATCTAGCCACATTTTAATGCATGTTTAGTTCATTTTTTTTCAATTTTTCTTTTCCCCCATTTTTCTATGGTCACATTTTTTTTGTATCACACGTTTCATTTCCACATTATTCAAGTTATGATTACATATATAAATATATTTTTATATTTTATTTCATTTTCTAAACATTATATATTAATTTTTTAGAAGAACAATGTAGGTTTTTAAAAAAAATATATATGTATGTCAATTTCATTTTTTCATACACATATATAAATTGGGTTTTATAATATATATATATATATATATATATATATATATATATAATTAAGATAAAAATAATTTTCATAATTTTAATAAAAATAAAATATAATATACATATAGATAATTTATTATTTTAATATATTAATATAATTATCTTTTATGATATTTTACTAAAAAATCCATTTTACTAAAATAATAACATATAAATTGTTATTTTAATATATTCTTTTTAAAAAATCATAAAATATATATTTATCCATAGAATATTAATTTAATATATATATGAAAACTATAATTAATTATAAGTATCATAAACAACTTATTATCATGTTTATTAAAGAACCTAATTTAAATTATCATTTTTAATATAAATAGTCTCATAAATATAATTATTTTGTTTTAAAGATAAATTTATCAATTTAATAAAATATTTATATAATAATGTTTTTTTTTGGAATTAATGGGTTGTTACACGGTTAATCTTGTGTAGTTTTGTTGAAGGAAATCAGAAAAACCTAGTAACCCCACACATTGGACTACTTGAACACATTTCTAGCTCATTTGAAAATAGTTTTCAAATTATATCTTTATAGAATTAAATTTCTTTTAGGTGGACCAATGTGTCATATAATTTAACAAATTTCTACAATGAAAAAAAATGTTTATGTACTTTACCATCATGATATAATTACCTATAAAAGTAAATTTAATTTCAAAATGAATGGATTTAATTCCTTCTAGCTCAGTGTCATG
The DNA here is from genome assembly GCA_963277665.1 of Viscum album. Taxonomy (NCBI): domain Eukaryota; kingdom Viridiplantae; phylum Streptophyta; class Magnoliopsida; order Santalales; family Viscaceae; genus Viscum; species Viscum album. Next base: position 958,275,916 of record OY728126.1, read on the forward strand.
TGATAAGGAACAAGACTATAAAATTTAATTTCTTACAATAAGGAATTCATTGTTAAGTTTTACATCATGTAATAAGAATGATTTAATGATGTTTTATATCCTCAAACATGTATGTTGGTTATATATTTTTTAAGGACTTATATCTCATACATTCAGTGTGTAGTTTAATCATTTATGTTGAGGACATTGTAAACCATTGTGAAATTATAAAAATGGTGTAATGCTGATAAGGGTATTGTGAGGATGAAAATGACTTTATAGTTTATTTTTCCTATAAATAGGTATTCTGAGTATTTTAATTTCATAAAAGTAGAATTTTTTTAACCCCACATAAATTGATATGGATTATATGAACCATTTATAAAATCAAAAGGATGTGCCACTTGTCAAATAATAAAAATTTTTGGCATCACCTTATATCTAATGGTATGGGAATCTGGTCATATGTAGTTCTAAAAAGGTCCTATAATAAGATTCATTTACGAAATACTCCACAGAAATGAATTGGACTAATACACTAGAATGGTGGTACATTTCTTTTTTAGGGTAAAGGAATTGTATAATATTATGTCACGTATATAGATAAGGATAATATGTATAAAGTTGGGAGAATATTCAAGCATGAAAAAATAGAAAATAATTCCTATACTAGTGAGACTTCCACAAATTTTGGTAATCAGGTATAGAAATTTGACTATAAACAGTATGGCATAATAAGAAGTTAAAGTTCCACCATTTTTGAGAATACATCATTGATGAGTGTCTTGTAATGGGGACCTCATCAAACAAATTTTCTATCCAAATAAAAATGAAGAAATAGTGGGATTAATGTTCTGTCAATGTGAATGGAATTTTAAGTGTGTTTTATTTTTTTTATGGGATCACATTCTAGTAAAAATTATGACCAAGTTATTTTGGGGATGTAATTAATATGATTTTAAATTTAGTTTCAATGATATTATTCTAGTCTTCGATATCCCCATCCTCTACTATTAAATCGTTATTCAAATTCACTATGTTGTTCTGTCTTATACCACATAAAATCACATTTTCCCCCTTACACATATAATTTTTCCTCAACAAAGGGGAACAACCATAAAATAACCCAATGTTTAGAGACCAGGATTTTTCATTATATGGAATTGAAAAATATTAGAGAATATCTTCATATCCAAACAATGAGATGGATAGAGATTTTGTGGCATAGTGATCTAGTAATTTATCTCTTATAAATATTAAATTTATTAGTATCATGTGCATGTAGTTTTTTAGAAATAATGGAATATCATTTGAATGGGGTCTCCAATTGAAAATGTGAGATCACGATTGAATTCGGATCGCATGGTTGTCCCTAGGCTTTACATAATGTTGTTTTGTGAGGGAAATCAGATTCAGGCGACTGTTGGTGGGAAAATATCATTAAAATAATTAAATTGTTTGTTTTTTATTTTATTAGCTAACCTAATTAAATCATCTTTAAATAATATTTTATTAAATTTCTTTAGGGAATGTCACATAAACCCAATATAATGTTCATATGAGAATGAAAATGTATTGGAACCCTTGGGAACTAGTACTTTCCATTGTATTTCCTATAATAATTATATTATATCTTTAGTGCTGGAAAAGTAATGAATTTTATTTATAGATATATTGATAGAATTGGAGTAACAACCAATTGATTGTATAGTGTCTTAATAATATAAATCAGAATATTTAATAATATATGGATAATCTATTCATCACACTCACATATGTTTGAATATGGGGAATGTTGCCACTCTTTCTCTTCTTCGTTGTGGAGAATAAATGAGGTGTATTACACATAGACCTTGAGAATATATGATTGAACATAACCATCATCAACCATATTGTTTCACATATCCTTAAAGACAAACTATTATGTGTTTTTGTGTCTAGGAATACAATGGAAAAGGAAACAGTTTGGAATATTACTCAACTTTGATTCATATCGAATTTTTATTTTGAATCACATGACCATGTTTTTCTCCATGGTGGAGACGATTTATACTCAACAGTGAAAAATTTGTATGGGAGAAATTTTATTCATCCTATTTTAAGTTCATTCCTTCTCAAAAATTTGGGATTGATGATGAAAGAATATAATTCTGCTTTCATAACATTTATGGAATACGATTTTGCATTTTGGGGATCTCATTCCTTGGTTTTATAATTAGAATCATATAAATTTTAGGATATAAATAAATTATCATGAAATCAACTACGATACTTCCAAGGGTGAGTGTAATTAATAACTCATCACATTGGTTCTATATGAATACATCAATCAAATTATCATGGGGGAATCATATTTCCAAAGATTATATAAAACCTGTCCATCCTGAGATGAAATCCATGAGTATCTAATACTCCTACTATATGAAATTAGAGTGGTCAAGGATATTTAGTTTCCACACAATATATATGAATTAGAATAGATATTTTTTATAAAGTTCAATGTAACACTCAACATATCCAATCGAAAAGTTATTATAGTAGGAAAATATGGGACCTTGAAATGTTATCATGAAGTATTTGAATATATAATCATATTAATGTGATGGGGTTCCCAAAATCATGCAACACTAGGAAGTAAAATGGGTTATATACATCCCTGGATTTTCCATTACATTAAATGTTCAAAATATGATATTCCAAAAGTTTATGGGACGATTTTTATCGGGTTCACCATTCTTATTTCTCAAGGAAAATCTATATGGATTTCAAAATTAATGTCAATTGAAAATACATTCCTTTTGTATATATGAATGTTTTGATATTGATAATGTATTCAAATCATATTTACCATTCATTTTCCCCTAGAAACCCTAATGCACTCCCTCATCCAATGTGGTTCAGGTGAATATTTATGCAATGATTTCTCCTAATGGTATGTAATCAGTAGAGATTCTATTCAATAATTCTTTATAATGTTTGTTAGATAAAGAGATAATAGATTTTTATTATTTCACCTATTTTGGGGAACTTATTTCAAATTTTGAAACTCTTTTATAGGTTTATAATATGGTTCATTTATCATAACCAAATATAAATATGGGTTTTAGTTAACCCACATATAACAATCTAATCTAAGCCATTCATGTAAAGATTATATTTTCTCCCATTTATTCAACTTAATTAGGGTGATTAATATTTTAGATCCATATAGGAAGACTCATTTTAGTTCTTCACCATCTATAAATGTTGTAGGTACCACCATTTTTGGAATGGTCCAATTTGAGGGATTTTTATATATCCCTGTAAATGGAATCAAAACACACAATATCCTATTCTATATAGTTGGACATGACCTACCATTTTTGGTCTTGTGTGAAGGATCGAGGTTGATTTTTTTAAGTATATGCATCCATGACCATGTAAAGTTCCTTTTAATTTTATATTTAAAATATTTGTTCCTTGTAGTTTGATTTTTTCTAGAGTGGTCATCTAGGTGAAAGGTTTAAAAAAATTATTATTTTGGGACATATGAATGATTGAAACCTTTTAGTTATCTTATTTTATAGAATAAATATCATAAATGAATTTATTGTCTCAAAATAATCACAAAATAAATCCATGTCTTATCCCTAGGGGATGGTTTGGGAAATCTCATGCACATCACATGGATTTTTTATGCATTTCACATAAGAGGCATTGATTTTACGATGTGTTTTACCCAATATAGGAGGCATGAGTATAAGTAATCCTAGAGTAATATCATGATAAAAGTTATTTTTGAAACCAAGAGGAGAAGCTCAACTTAAGGTGATCTCAACTGAAGGTATAAGTGGGTTGTCTTATAATTTTTCTAAAAGTTTGAATATATGTTTTTGAATGTTTATTTTGAACCTCAATGAGGATTCCTATGAACCATTTAGTAATATGAATCAATGATTATTTATTTTAAGTGAAACAATTTAGTTTTATATGTGAGGATATATCTATGTAGCCTAACATCTTATAGAAATTATGTGAACTATAAATATTATTGTGATAAATGTTGTACTAAAATTTAATTATTATAATGAATATTTATTATCTTAATGAAATAATCGACAATACATTTAATCCCACGTGATTCATGATCCGTGTAAGAATCATGATATATAATATTAGTATAATTCCATTGGAGATACAGTAGGGGATTATGGTGGTCTTATGAGTGGACATTTTTAGTTGGATTCCTATGTTATGAAAGGGGTGAACATTGAAGATATAGTGGGGCCTTTCTATTAGAAATTAATAGATAGGTAGAGTTCATCCTTACATGCATTATGAAGCTAATGGTATTTCTTATTTTGTATTAGTAATGAAGAGGAATGAATAGTTTTGGGGGATTACACCTAGGAGGATACTGAAATATAGTATTTATGAATCATTCATAGTATTATAGGTTTTGCACCATCAATGACGAACCCATGAATAGAATCTAACCTCGAGGATTATATGTAATACCAATGTTGTATCTTTACTCTTGAAAATTTTATAGGATAATGGTTGGGGTTGTAGCTGTGGAAATAAAAATTCATCTTAATAAAAAATGCGGGGAAACTCTAAAATTTTTAAAGGGGTCTATAATTGAATAAATGTGATTACACTAAATGATCGGGAAAATATCCTATCATTCATCCCTATTGAGTGTGAGGAAGAGGATACACCTCAAAACATACCAATGGAGGATAAAAATAATACGTAGTTTTGGAAGAATTCATGAAGTACAAAATTGCATCATTGGAGACCCTATGATGGGTGATCAAGATATAAGCATCGTAAAGTGGGTTTTTGGATCTTTCTATGCAGTGTGACATTTTGGGTAGGGATTTTTTGAAATGTAGTTCAAGGCATAGGTTCTTTAAAGTGATATCGATAATATATTTTTTAGATTGATATCCATAAGGGGGGTTCTTGTAGCTCATATAAGAAGGAGATCATTATTATGTCATCCATTAAGGTTCCTATTATGTGAGTATATTAGGGGATGTATACATAGGTGATAAATTTGAATTGCCTCATTGTGTATGTGAAAAAACTTGATTTTTTTAAGGATTATTCATAATAACCTCATGAAGGTAATATATACATTGTACCTCATGAAGGGACATTGCGAAGTAGCCCTTATTAATGGATTTGGATGGACTATTTCCCTATATGTTTCATAATTAATTGGATATTTTACTAAGATTCCATGTGTTTAATCCAGATCAAATTACCCTAAATTGATATGGGGGTTAGGATATTTATTAGAACTAACAGATAATCAATCCCCAAATGTGGTTGACATGTTGTGAAATAGGTATCCAAAAATTAAGTCTGTAAAGGGAGTTCATCATGGGTAAACATTTGATATTCTGGTGTCATGAGTGAAGAAGGATTCCATAATATAGCTTGTTTCCTATAAAGGGAAATCTTCAATGATGAATTGTGGAGGGAAATTGGTAAGGTTCGTTGTTAATAAATCTCATGAATGATAACGATTTGGACACTATAAAGAAACCTTAGATGATTGGTATAAAAAATTATAATAGTATTTTAGGTGTATAATTGTGATTAATTTAATATATATATAATGAAACTATTTAGTATAAATCTCTATTTACCTTCTTCACGATATCCAATAATATAAGGGTTATATCTGATATGGGATAAAAGTTGATCCTTGTCAAGTATCGGGGGATTCACACCTCGCATGGATATAGATGGGGGGATGATCCCATAGTTTTCTTATTTGTGATCACTAAAAAGTTCTTGTAGACTTGATTTTAAATATTCTAATACATAAAAAAACATTTATATCATCCTTAATATATTTATTTATCCCAATAAACCAAAATATATTGGGAAAAATTCATTTTGGTTATTATTTTTCTCAATGAATGGATAACTATTATCCCCTATAAAATTCAGTGTCTTTATGATATGATTAATTAGAATAATTTTTTATGACTCTTTTGTCATGTTTTTTCATGAAATAACATTTATAAAGAATAATAAAAATGCATTTTTTGTTTTATGTTATTCTAGTTCATTTGAATAGTTCGTACACAAATATTAATAAGTTTGTGAATAAATAAATATTTAAAATTCAATATTCTATACTATTAATGAATTTTGATTTTCTAAACCGTTTGTATTACCAATGGAATATTCTTTTATAGTACAAGAACCAGCATACATTATGACGGTAATAGTTATCATCAATATCCCTACAAGAGACATTCTAAAAATTTATAAATGGTCTAAAATAATATTAAATTAATTAAATTTTTACTTTTATTTTTTGGAAGATATTACTTGAATTTAATGGTTATATTTATTTATATAAACATTAAGAAGAATTGGATACTTTTTTCATGTATTATAAATTATTTATTCATTATCACTACAAAATTTTATAAGAGTAATACAATTATCTTCTAAATGTTCCAAATATAGATCCAATACAAAAAGTAAAATATGAAAGTTGTCAATTAAATCATAATAATTGACACTACTAAATATTTAAAAATGTTGATGATGGTGAGTTAATAAATAGAGGAATTAAAATTAAAATATACTAATGATTAACATTTATTATTTTAGATATATATATACTTACATTGATTCAAATAAAAAACTATTCAAACATGAAATGTATATTAGTGTTATTAATTGGGTATTACAACAATTCATATATAAATATAATTAATACAAGCTGAAATTGACATTATTTTTAAATAATACATGAATTTACTTAAATCTAATAATGTTTGGATATATATATAAATAAAACTAATGTGCATGTAAAATTGTAACAATTTTATTCCTAAATTAAATGAATAATAATTTTTTAATAACAAATAAATATATATTAATACTCAGTTTTGATATACACAGAAATACTATATTAGAATAAAATTTAATGAAAAATTAAAAATAATTTTAACACAATATAGAAAAAATATGTCCTCTGATCACTTTATGGATTATAAAATTTAATACACTAATGTTTCGAGTATAAATTGATAAACATGACATAATAATAAATTCAATTAAATTAGAATAATCATAAAAATTTACATAAATTTTATTTCTATCTTATTTAATTTAGAAAAAATAAAATAATAAAATCTACATCATGTTATTTATGCTATGATACACCATATACCGCACTTCATAAAAATTTAACTAATTCATTCTAAAAATGTTTAATATAAATTTTTTTAAAAATTCATACTTGGATAGTGTATGGTATTTTGTTTCATCACAATTCTATTCATTTAAACATCAATAGTTTTTATTAAACTTTTAAAAATATATAATAGAGAACACTTAGATCATATATGATGAAAAATGGATTGATCATGAGATTCACCACAGTTTTTTAGTTTCATTAAATAAAAACTATATATTATACAATATACAAAATCTATACAGCCAAATATTCTAAAAATAAAATTTAATTAACTATTTAATTATAAATACCATTATTAATTTTTTTAATTTTATAAAAAGTTCAGGGTTATAAATTTGATTAAGAATAACAGGGAAAGTTGATGTCCTTATTAGTAAACAAGGATAAAAAAATTATGATTTATATTTATAAACATTATCATGTTATTGAAAATTATTAAGAGTCAATTGTTGGGTTCCAAAGACTATGTAAAGTCACAATATTTAGTTTAATTATTTTTTAAATATTGAATTATGATAATTGGTAATCAAAATTCAGTAGTTTCATCAAATTATCATTATCATTATCATTATTAGGTTAAAACACAATGTAACAAAAGAATAAAATAAAATTCAAAACACACATTTCATTGTGTACTTTAGCATTTTTTACTGAGAACCAAATATATTAATGATCAATGTCCATGATTATTTCATAACTAGTAAATGTAGGAAAAACAACACTACTATATATGAATATCATGAAAACATTTGAAACAAATATTCATCATGATTCCCACCTCTCCGCATATATGAAAACTATTAATAATGTGTGTTTTTATCACCCTCCAAAATTCCATCCATATGATCTCAATCAACTATGAATATACTTAAATTAATAATCAAAATTAATTATATTTTATAAATATGGTTCAATGAAAACTTGTTTCCACACCTGAATCAATTAAAACATAAGAACATAAATGATTATATATTTCAAAACAACCTATAGAACCTATGTTACTAAGTAAGCATATGAAAATAAGTGACAACCTCTATATATGATTTTTAAAAAACATGTTTATGGAACATCCTGCTATTATCAAGAAACAAAATACCTATGTTATTTTTATGAAAATTTGATAGAAACAAATTCAAAAGCATCCCTTCTCTATTCCTATAATTACCCAAAATAATCCCAGAAAAATAAAAAAAAAGTTTCTCATTTATATTTCAATTTCTATGATATATTTCAATCACAAAATCAGAATATCATCAGACAATTTCTATTGGTAGAATGTAAATTTTTATAAGTGAGTCCAAAATAACTTATATAATGAAAAATTCTTAATGATAATATCTACATATGATGAATTCACGTAGAAATGAATGATTTCTGATTATAGATGAGACTAATATGGATAAACAAGGATGATATTACTCTTACCACTATCATAAAATCCTCCAAGAGGCACATAAAAATATAGCATTAAGCCATGATTATACCAAGAAATGAAAACTAGAGATGAATTATTTGAGATAATATTTCTTAATTTAATAAAACATCATAATTAAAAATGATCAAAACCAAGGTTACAAAAAAGTGGATATCCTTGGGACAATAGTTTGAATTTCACACAAACATCTATACATTATCAAATGGAAAAAGGATAAAAATGTTTTCCAACCCATACCACATCATAAAAATAAAAATCATTCATTTAATTTATCTTAAATACATTTCCCCATTAGGGTCTCTAAAAAAGTAATATAAATATTTTTACATATATCTCGTTCATTAGAAAAATAGAAACCAATTTCCAAATTATGACCAGACTTATCATCCAGTATGATGTTGAAAAATATAGAATATTTCATACCATACTTAATATTAGAAATTGGATACCCATTATCCACATCATGAAACTAATGATATTTAGAAGTTTTGTCACCATGTCCATCTCTATCCCACCAATGAAACAACTCCATTAAAATTTAATTAAATACATAAATGATCAACCAAAGTACACATGGTTTGGACTAATATTAAAGCTAAAAAAATAATAATTTACAAAATACATGGCCTTTAATACCATTGTTAAGAGAAATTATGGAAAAAATAATATCCATCAAAACTTCAGTGAAAGGTGGGAAATATTGAAACTACCCAAATTTCATAATCCATGGTCATTGACACTATAATGTTAGTTTTGTGAGTCATATAAGTTCTAATGTTTTTTCTTCCTCTCATGGACATTTCCCCAGCAAAAAATAAGGACAAATAATGAATATAATAAAAAATAATTTTAGGTTTCAAAAAAAAATTAAAATACTGAGGAATAAACTATGAAACACTCTTTATTAGGATATATATGCCTTCATTACTGATATTTTTACTCAACCATACATAAATAACATACCAATTCCTATCTATCACTGAAAAATTGATGATTAATTTTAAAAAAAATTATGGTGGAAATACCAATATATTTATAATACACTTTCACTTTTCTCAAACCTTAAAGAACAAATATATCCTACTTTCTATTTAAAAAAAATCTATATTGAATCAAACCTATGAATTTGGGAAATTTAACATTTTTTGTCCCCATTCACATTTCTATTAGATATCATTAATACGTTTACACTCCATAAGAGAAAACATATAAATAAATATGTTATCATTCATGAAAATGAGCTTTTAAATAACTACATTGGAGTTTGTATCCCTCAATCAATGAATACAAACATGTGAATATACAACTAAAATAATTGTTGAATTAACAACCCCATTGATAATATATAAGTATAAAATATGTGGGTCTCCCTACTATAAGCCTTAAATAGAGAGACTTTTATCTACAAATCCATTGTAAACATTCATACAAATATTAATAGAACAAATACACCTAGAAAATTTTTTAAATTCATATTTTATTAAATCACATTTTCCCACAAAGAACAAAATTAGAAATTTCTACTCCACCTCGCCATGAGGCATTATCATATGAAACATTAATTCAGTTGTAACCTTCATCATTGTTTATCATTATTTCATTGAATAAAAAACTTCATGGGAAACAATCCCATTACTTGTAATCATATATTTTAATAATTTTCATCATTAGACTCTAAAATGGAAGATATTGAATTCTTACACATCCTATTGACCACATCCTTTTATAGATTTTTATAAAAAAATTGTTATAATATAATATACTGAAAATATTTCATTTCAATAGGGTCATTGATCATAGAAATGAGGAAAATCTGTGTCTAAATGAAAAACACAAGTGGAAAGGATCATTTTTTCAAATTGTTCATGATAGTGATAAGACCCTCACAAATCAGGGGCTAAAATACTTATTATAAAAGTTTTAAAAAAACCATTTATACATGGATCATTTATTGGATGTACCATCATGATATGAAAAAAATAACCCCAAAATTTTTATTGTATAATAATAGAGAGTTATCCATTTCATCGATGACAATAAGAACTAATAATTAATTTTTTTTAACCCAAATAAATTTGTTCATGGAAGTGAACAACCACTTCTAATAGTCATCAATTATCATTAAAATTATAGTAGTAAAACTAACCCATGGATTCTAATCAATCTATAAGAGGTAAATTTTACATTTACTCTACATATAATTTTATCATATATGAAATAAATTGGTGTTATAATCTCTATCAAGAATTTAAACATTACATTATAAAAAATGAAAATACTTCTTATTTTTCAGAAAAAATATTTAAATATGATTCTAATCATATTTTACCATTTCAAAATTAATACCACTAAGAGTCCAATAATAATAAAAACAATGTTAACCCTCAATTTTCGTTCTGATAATTTTAAAATATCATGTTTTAAAATACCTACAATGTCAGAAATCCATTGAAATTAGTTGAAAATTATCAAATAAAAACATCTCCAAACTGACTCCATTTCTTTATAATAGCCATTACATAGTTCTAGTCTTCTAGGTAAAAAATCTACAATTTGAAGAAACGCATACAATAAGATTCAATAAATCATTGATATAACACAAAAATAGTGAGATAATGATCTTAATCAAATGGAGTTATGTGTTAAACCATATAAATAGATAATATTATTCTATTTAAAAGACACCAAAATTCTATTAATGTGGTCAAAAATCATCGTTTGGGAGAATTAACATCAATAAATGTAAAGAAAAATTCGGTGTATCCAAAATATGTTAACCCTATAATGATAATATTATTCTAGAAATATTTCATCAAACGATCCTCTATAAAAAAGCCAACCAATATATCATTTTCAAGAATTACATTAAAACAACCTCAATAAGGATTGGTTCATCAAATTATTGACAAACATGGTTATGAATTAGATATTCTTCCGATTATTCGCCATACCTGGATAATTTACCACACTATATATGGTAAAAATATTTGTTTCTATCTATAAGAAAATTAAAAAAAATTCACATATTGAATAATCATAATATGAAATTATGAATTATAAAGAAACATAAGAACATTAGAGTGACTAACCCAATCAATAATATTTTAATTTCAAAACCATAAATTATTGTTTATCATTGACGAGTCATGATTTATTCACCAAACTACAACAATAAGTAATATTATAAGGTGTCACTTCATTATCCAATACTAGATTAACTCAATTGACTTAGGGTTACCAAGATCCTTATTGTTCTTGAACAATGTTTTCATTATACTGGGTAATACTGGTCAAATATAGAATAGGTAATTTCCCACAAAAAAACCCAAAAAAAATTTTGAATACATTATTTTTAGACAAACTTGATCGCTATCTCAATCTGTTAATGAATATTTATCAATTGAATTAATGAAACTACTAGAGGATACCAATAGTTATAAAATAATATACATTTTAATCTACTTGTAATTACCCTTATATAAGGCCACACACTACTCCAATATTACATAATATATAAATATATACAACTAGTAATGGTTACAAAATAAAAAATAGATACCTATCAAATACTGATCAAATATTATAAAAGTAAACAATAGATAATATCCCAAAAAATTTATATCATCACCACATTGAGTGAAACTTCCAAAACACATATAATACAAATCCAAAAATGAAAATACAAAAATCATATTCATTGATGAGAACTATATAACTATCCATTGATGATGAAAATGATAGCCACAATTAATAGATGCTAACAGACCCCATCAGCAAATATCAATAATAAAATTTCCCTTATTGCTAACTAATAGATAATTATTAATATATTTTCATCTATTAATAATGATATAATGATGAATAGAGACATAGAGGTTAGATACTATAAAAACTTGTTGATTATTATGACGATAAATTGTATCATGATATTCAAATCAACTAAATATAAATAATCTATATGTTAATCTTATTTACGATAAAATAACTATATTATAAACAAATTAACTAATAAATGCATGATACAATAGACGTGGATAAAACTATTCCCCCTATAGGGGAACTCCAACCGATATGGATTTAAAATTTCCCATTTTATATCATATATAAATTAGTAACATATTTTTTTTAAATAGGATTTTGTAAATATATATTTATTATATATATATATAATGATATGAAATGAAAAAAATAAAAAAATTCATAATCGATCTATTAATATACAAAAAAAAAATTATTAGGATTTAAAATATTTATTCATTTCATTATTCAACAAAAATTGATGATATATATCCAAATATATTCAATAATACATTTGGTTTAAAAACAATCCACTTTAACAGTGATAAATTGACAAATTTTGATGAATTATTCAATAAATAAAAAATATCTTCTAATTTTTCCTATTGATTATCTAATTATATATTAATTTTATTCTTATAAATTACTGATATAATGAGAGTTAATCCTTTATTACCAGTAATAAACATCAAAATAAAACTGTTAAATTTACATTAATGGTTATGATAGCTTTTCTCACATATAATATCATTAAAAAATGAACAATGAATAATTTATTTAAGATATAATTATTTTGATAGAAAATAAGAAAAATTAGAATAAAAAATTATATATATAGTATATAATAAACAATAAATATATCTTTCTTTTATATATATATATTATTTTGAACATTGTATAATATAATTTTACAAATTCCATTAAATGGTAATTTTTTAATAAAAATGTGTTAATAAAATTATATTAATTTTCATTAATTGTCAATCTTAAACAAGTCGGAATTAAATGAATTAATGTTAAAGGAAATTATTCTAAATGAATTAATTTTTATATGTGTAATATATTTTTATTTTAATTAAATTTATAAATACTTATGAGTGTTTTAAATGAATTGTATTGATAATATATATAATATAATAAATTAACGTTCTTCTAATGTTCATTAGATTACTAGAAAAAATATTATATATATTTTTATGCTTTAAAATATATTTCAATAAAAAAAATTTGTAACACTACACATTTTTATTTTAAAAACCTAAATATATCATTTTTCTAATAAGATATTATTATAATATAATATTTATATGAAAACAAAAATATTTTATGACTCATTTAATTATTCTCAATTAATATGAAATATTATTAAGAACACATAATGTTTTAAATGGTCATTTTTTCAATAAAAATAGTTTTGTATTTATATTTTATGTTTTTTACATTATGCTTTAAATATTTATAAATTTAATTATATAAAATGGAATTAAAATTTGGAATCATCACCTTAAAGTACAGTAACAAGGGACAAATTATATATAAATTTTTAAATATACAGCATGTAATCTAGTTATACAATGTAAAATGGGATAAAATGATGAAAATTTAAATAGATCATTTTTTTGAGATTATATTCATGTCTCAAAATACTATTATTCCTTAATTTGGTGCTATTGTTAATGTTTTATTAGTCATTCCATTCTTTTGAATTTTTGTACACATCATTCCTAAATACCAATTTCATGTCGAAAAATATAATAATAAAATCATTATAATTATTAAAATAATATTTTTATTATTTTACACAATTACTTACTCAGTCATTAATTATAATATGTTCTTTTCTGAATTATTTTTTCACTTACATTTATAATGATATAGTGATATAATTATTAATGATTAATGATAAAAAAATAATTATAATAGAAATTAATAGTGATAAATTATATTTGTTTTTATTTTTTCAAATGAAATATATATAAATATATTCATTAATAGATTAAATTTTCATTTTTAAATCAATAATCAAAAAAATATTTTATATTTTATTTATAAACAATAACCATAAAATCTAAAAAAAAAATATTTTACTTTAAATTTATATCAAATACACCTATGTGTCCTCCATGAATATTGTAGATATGATTAACACACAACAAAAGTAGAGAGACTGGAATTGCGATACCAAAATTAGATAAAAAAAAATCAATATATTGATATTTATTTAAAAAGAACAATGTTAAATAAATGGTAAATACACATTTATAAATTAAATAAATAAATTATAATAAATATAAATATATTTCTAGTATTTTTGAATAATAAATCAAAATTAATTTTATAAGTGGTAAGAGTGTGCATAAAAAATTTGAATCTAACGTAATGAATTATTATCTAAACTTTACATTATCAAAAAATGTTTCATATATTGAAGAAAATTATCTTTTATAATGTGCTCCTTTAATCCCATTGATTTATATTATAATTTTTTAATATTTATTCATTGTATATAGAATTCTATTTCATTATCCCTCTTTTATATTCATTATATTTATTTATTACCAAATATTTAAAGGGTATTTTTTAAATCATTTTTACGTTGAGTTATAATTATTTTTATTTCTCCCTATAAAATCATTATTTCTTATAATTCACAATATTTTTCTTGTATAAGCTTCATATCCATGTATTCATGATTTTATAAACAAATCTATAATCACTATGTTATAATATTTTTCATTTCAATGTCATAGTTATTCAAAAATGAAAGTGTATTTATTGAGTCAATTTCTATTTCATTTCGTCCTGTTCTTTATTTTTATACTAAGTCCATAATGATTTGTTATATCCCTTTTATCGCGATTTAATAAGATACATTCTCTTTTTATTTTAATAAAATATAAATTCATGTCATATCTCCTTTTCTTTTTGAATATCATAAATTATAAAAATGTATTATTGTTAAGAATAACTTACATCGTCTATATTATCTCTTTCTCCACTATGTCCATATTCATTCTTACCCTATTTTGTTTTAGCTTTAAAATGAAAAAAATTTCATCATTTTTACTCTTCATATTTATCTTTATTTCTTTAAAAATGCTTGAAATTAATCTCTTTATAAATTTTGTGTATGAATTTCATTTTCTATTGTATTTTACATTCTTTTCGAAATTTTAAAAATAATATTTTATTTTCAATATTTCTAAAAGATCAAATTTTAAAGGCTTATTATTTTCATTCAATATGATTCTTTCTATATAATTTATAATTTTCTTATAAATTAATTTTTTATTGCAATTGTTTAATACTTTTTTTCTATTTAAATGGATTTTGAAAAGGCCTTCTTGTCACCTTCATCTAAAGGATTTTTGAATGTTTTGTGTAAGATTTCAATTTTATAATAATATGAAAAATGTTTTATTTGTAATCTTCAGAATATTTCACTTAAATTTTCCTCCCTATATCTAAAATTTTTTCCTCTAAAAGTTTTATTTTCATATTCAGCCGTTAATTTATATTATGGTGTACTCTTATATGATATGAACTTTCTATATGAACCGATTAAATTCTTGATTTCCTTTTATGTGAACCAATTTGAAATTTTTCTATAACCCATTTTTTACAAGATTTTGTATTATGAGATATGGATGGAATAGATATGGATGGTTTATATATATATAGTTGGTTTGTCTAATATATCCCTTTGATACATTAGGTAAACGGTTATGTCTCCTAATATAATAATGTTATATGTGAACATGATAGAATCTTTGTGTCTCTATTTTGGTACCTGATAACATGTTCATAACTATATATGTGGACCAAATTTCATGTTAAAAATTCTATCCATGTGCCTCATTACATGATCAATACACTGTTCATGGAACTCATTACATGTGCACTACTCTATATGTGGATCTTATTTCATGTTCATAACTTTATGTGTCAACCTGTTTTTAATTAGATTTTCCATAATGTTATGATTTATTATTCTTATTCATATTCCAAAATTCCATGTTAATCCACAAAAAATGTTATTATTAATGGAAAACTCTTAATATCCTATGTTTTTTCAATCTTACAGCATGGAAAATGTTATTCTTCAATAAAAATACATTATAAATTAATATATTTCTATAATTAAATATAGAAAAATATTATGATTCAATATTAATTTTAGACTAATATTTATACCATATTCATGTTTTCACAAATTCCCATTATTTGACTCATTGTGTTGCATTGATAATATATCCCTTTATGGTGAAATTAAGATACATCCTTATATTTCTTATATATCCATGGAATTACATGTAGGATTATGATTATAAGTAAGTAAGGATTTTTAAATTTTGTTATATATTTTAATTAAGTAATTTGAAAAAAGTAATTTATCTACATAATATATAATGATGATAATTCTTTGGGCTCTAGAATTGTGAGATCAATTTTTAAATTTTTTTTATTATGGAAATAATGTAAAATATATGCATCTTTTTATGGGATATATCATTTTTTATCAAAGTTAGGTTGAAATATTTTTTTGGTGTAGGTTAAGAAGTTTAAGATAACTTAACATAAAGTAAAATAAGTTAAAAAAAGAATAAAAGTCTGACCTGAATGTTTCATAGAGAAATAAAATATGTTTTTTACTTTTCAAATGGTTTTTACATTAATTATTTGAAGTTATAATAAATAATAAAAATCATTTAACTCTTTTTGTTTTATTGAATGGATAGAATCATGTGGTACTAAAATAATAATTGTTGTTATGTACAATTTTTTTATTAATCCAATGAGAATTCTAATGTCATGGGTGTGAGGAGAAAAATATTATACAAATTCCATATAATGTTATTAATAAAATCCTAAAACATGTTGTTTTATCAAACACCCCAAATAATGATCTATATTATATTGATTCATTCATCAATCAACTACCACTGACCATTAATGGATTCCTAAATACATTAATTTTATATTAGTTGACTTACACCAAATAGAATATATTTTATACTATATAATGATCAGATTAGGAAAAATTATTCTTGGGTTTTTATCTTTTGGATGTTGAGGAAAATAAATAGTGGTCACTTAGATTGAATAGGTGGCTAGAGGAATATGTTCACACAAGAAAATGGTTTGAGATTACGAAAAACATTCTTCATCCTATTTTTCACCTAATATCATTAAATTAAATTAGGGTAATATTTCATTACGTTAATTTTAAAGGAGGATGCATCTAATGGTTTATATAAAAATATTTATATAAATGGCATGAAATTCATAAAAATATATTACTTACTATGAAATAAATATTTATTGAGTCTTTAGTGGTCTAAAACTATGTATTTTAAAGGAATTGCCTATAACAAAATTTTTTATCTATAAAGATGTTGTGTGATGTGTTGTAACATCTCATATTTTTCATGTACTATTTTTGGATATTATATTGAATTCTTTTGAGAGAATTCACTATGTCAGAATTTGATTCTGATGTCAAATGTGCTCGGAATAATTGTTTAGAAAATATTAATATTTTAATAGAAAATGCATTTGGTTTTCTTTAAAATTCATAATTTCTCTTAAATGGATTCTTGGATCAAACATATTATCACCTTGTTGATAATTTAATAGTGGGGTTACCATAGGAGCTCTTTAAAATTAGTCCATGTTGTATGTTTGTGAAAATATTTTCGCGGGATGTAACGAGAAAACTATTATATATTAAAATTATTTTCATGATGTAGTGGATGAAAATATTTTAAAAGATATTCATGGCTTATTTCATGGGTTATCCTCATATCCCTAGAAACCATTGATAACCATTGTAGATGAGATTGAGAATTTTCTCTTAGGAGACGATAACGAATCGAGGATCGACGACTAACACACCTCGGATTCGACCTGTCCAGGATCGATGACGACGTGGAGACCATTCATTTTTAGTGAGCGATATAAATTGAGGTAGTTATTATTATCTTTATTTTATTTCCATATTATATAATTCCATGATGGATGTAGCCCAATAATCAAACATATTGATCCACAGTTCTGTCATATTTTTTGAATGGGTTTTCTTTTCGGCCATCATGTTTTATTAAAATACAATTATACCCCCAAATTCCATATTCTTGATCATTGGCCGATAACATTTCACCATCAATTTTAAACCATTTATTGTGTTCATTTATCCCTTTTATCTTAACATTCATCACCATTTGATCCATGGGGATCATTACTCGACATTTCTAGGTGGTTCAAAGCATGATCAAACCCCTGGATTCAAGAATAAATAAAAACTTAGTCTGGATCTGTGTACATTGGGACCCAATGAGATTGGATCTTCATCTAATCAATGTTTAGACATCATAGGTGGTGTGGTGGTCCACTTAATAGAGTACCTACATGAGGCGATGATGCCACCTTTTCTCAGGTGTGGCTAGCATCAACGATGGTGGGAGATAGTGGCAACTACAGGCGCACAGTAGCAATGTGACATAGCGATGGTGGCGGACCATTGGCAGTAAAAGTGGAGGTGTTAGTGGGGTCTATGGAGGTGGAAATTTTAGTGACATAATGGGTCGGCCCATGTCAGGTTGGGCCAGTGGGCCGCTTTGGGCCAATGGTTCCATTCGGATAAAGCGGACCTGGGTCAGATCTGTGGTGGACCATGGTTGGATTTGGAGCGTCTCGGGTAGAGACTGGTCATGGTCGCCTGTAGGGATGCAGGTGCTCATGCTTCTGCGAGTGCTCTGACCAGTGAAATCAACAATTGTTGCAGTTAATATGGGATGGACTATTCAATCATTCAACTTCTTGTCGTACCTTACTACCAAGGTTGACCGTAGTGGTAGGTACACATGCCCCGGTTAGTGAGTGGATAATTTCTCTTAAACGACCCTAACTTATAAAAAGAGTATCCAATTAATGGATGTATTAATCATTGTGACTCGAACCACAAGAAGATCAACTTGGGACAATTAGTGAGTTCGTAGTTCGAACATATATTGGTTGTGATAATTCCCTTGTTCCTTTCCTCGAGGGCTTGGTATGTTATTACATCAAAATCAAGAAATTTTAATCCTCTATAGAGGTAGAGTATCAGATATATTATGGTAATCCTCCTTGACACTAGAGTGTGATCATACATGACCCCTATTTAGGGTTTTTAATTGGTGTAACATTCGAGTGAAGGTTTTTTGTCCTCCATCTACCAAGAAACATCATTTTGAATTGCGATCTCCCCTATTGAGTCTGGACGCGATATGTGGCATCCCATTGTCAGTTCAGGGCATGATAACTTATATAGATATTTCATTCATATTGGGTATTTAGTATTTCCAGATTAGATTTGGGTATGATCTGTGGTATCCCCCAGTCATTTCAAGGAATGAACACCTATCTGTGTATCATGGTCTTCATTGACCAATATATTCTCATTTGGGAACGACCCGAATTAACTAAAACTCATTGTGATTTTCTCCCACGATATCAAGGTTCGAGGAGTGAGTTCTCCTAGAATGATCATGCTTCGAGTAGAAAATATAGTCATTAATTGGTTGTGGATTACCTCTATACTTTGTGTCATGGATTTAGTATAAATATATTCTTGTAATATATACTCTATACATAATCTTGTGTAGATTTGACTATACATTCATTTGTGGATTTACTTTGTGTTATTCCATTTTGGTATTCCATTATGGTATTCCTTAGAATGATTCCTTTTATGTATTTATTTGTGGTTTCAGGGTGTCCCACTACCCCTGCATGTGCTTTTCCCTCCATTAGTTGTGTCTTGTACATATGATCTACCATTCAATGGGGTCCTAGGAGGAGCAGGACCATGACCATGACTAGATGGTACTTAGCAAGACCGGACATACCGAGGTGTGTTCATACGGCTTTTAGACCTCATTTCCAGTACCTCCATTTTAGGTTGTACTATTGTAACTTACACTTTTTGGTGGGATTGTATTCTAACACTATTTACATTATTATAAATTCACTATTGTACTCTGATTGTGGTATATAGTAGTATGAAAGAATCCTTTTCATAGTGGTTTTTTCATTTCCACTTTTTGTGGGATCGAATATGTGTGCATGAGTATAAGTATATAGAAAATTCATCATATGTTATTTATATGCCTACACAATGATATTCACCTTCCCCTGCACTATTGGAGGTAGCCTTTGGGATTCGTGAAATGAACCCCACTAGGATGGGTCATGAAAGAGTGGTATCTTAGTAGTTAATACTAGCAGATGACTGAGAGTCTATGAGGTTCATTTGGGGATATAGTTTTTACTATTTCAAGTTTGGATTTCTGTCCAAGGACTCCTAGTGTTGTTACAGCGGCCGATCTATTCAATCACCAAGAATCATATTACCTTCTTTTTGACTCATTACTTGAAAACATTGGTAGAAGTAAGAAACTAATGGTACATAAATCATAATGTAATGATTGGGGTTTCCATGTCCTTCTTCGATTAGCTCTCTCGATATACTCTATTGAAAATGGTATATCTTGTTTTATTTTATAATTTCTCCACGAAGACAACCAACCATGATTCCACAGTTTGTTCACAAGGATGATATCCATGGTGAAGAATCATCAGTACCGGGGCATGTAGCAATGATATCACATCCGGGTGGTTTACAAGCTATACAACCACCTGCAAAGTAGCTTCTACTTCTAGCACTACCAGCTAAAGATGCACACAGGATGAGTGTTTTTCATGAGTTTAATATAACAAAAACTCTTAGGATTATTGGTGAGCCATTACCCGAGTCGGCTGAGGATTTTCTATAGGCATTCCGTAGTGTTTTTCACCATGTGAGGACATCAACATAAAAAATATTAGTCCTCAGAGTGAGTCACATTCTGGGCTCTACAAGGCGATGGTGGAGTTCGGTGACTTAGTCTCACAATGATACAACTCTTTCCTAGAATGACCTCAAGCATCTCTTCAGATGGGTGTTTTATCAATACACATTGAATTCGTCATTTATATAGGATCTTTTAGATCAGCAGTAGGGTAGTATGACCTTATATGAGTACTAAAAAAAGTTTTCTGACCTTTCACGCAACTAAATATAAATGGAAGGATACTAATTCTTCAGGGATCAAACCATATTACATGGATTACACCCGGTTATCAGGTATTCATTGGTATCCCATGGAATTCTTACTTACGTTTTTGTACATGAGTGATACATTTTAGTGGAGTGTTTTCTTGCATAGAAAACTAGGGTAGTAGGAAATAGTAGTGGGCATCAGGAAGTAGAGACCACAGAAGCAGGAATCAGATAGTAGACATAGTGATCCAAGCGGTTCAATAAATTCATGGGACAAACCACACTGCGTGGTCTGGGCCAGGCCAGACCGAGCGGGTCGGGCCGGGTCAACTAGAACAGGGTCAGGTCGGGTCAGGTCAATCCAACCCGGTCGAATAGGCCCCGGACTAGTTTCAAACAATTCCACACATTTGGCCATAAATTTGGCATCGAGGTTCCATTTTAATAACCATATACTGCACTAGAAACCTTGGGGAAAAAATAAGGTTTTGGTATAACCCACTTGAGATTTGGACAATGTTGAGGTACAGTCGGGTTGGATCAAGCACGACTCCAACTGGGCCCTCAAGACTTAATGGTTAATAACATACAAAACAAGCGTCTGATTGAAACACCATCTGTTATGTTGAGACCCCTAATAAGTGGTGTTTATTTGGGATAATTATTTGTGGGTCTTCTTAGAAGTGGGAGTATACACCCGTGGAATGAGAATTGGACCCTCCCGGTGACAAGAGAGCATAGTGCAGGAACCCTGTAGCTCGCTTTGATGATGTACTATGATCTTGTGTGGGTCTGACAATGTACTAGAGATGTACTAGGATCTTATGTGGGTATGACAACGTACTGATGAGGTTATAGTATCTTGTGTGGGTCTGAGGATGTAGTGAAGATGTACTAGGATCCTGTCTGGGTCTAAGGAAGTACTGACGATGTACTAGGATATTGTGTGGGTCTGACGATGTACTGACGACGTAATAAGATACTGTTTGGGTTTTACGACTTACCGACAATGTACTAGGATCCTATGTAGGTCTAAAAATGTAGTGATGATGTAGTAGGATCCTTTGCGGGTCTGACGAAATACTGATGATGTACTAGGATCTTGTGTGGGTCAGACGACGTACTAACGATGTACTAGGATCATGTGTGGGTCTGACAATGCACTATGATGTTGTATGGGTCTGATGAGGTACTAGAATCCAGTGTGGGTTTGAGGATGTATTATGATCCTCTATGGGTCTAGTGATGATTTAGGATCCTTCGTGGGTCTGCCTCTTAATAGAGTAAGATGAATTAGTAGTTACAAATAATCATCTCTACTATTGCACCTAAGTTATACCTAGTGTGAGCTGAGTCTGTACCTGTGGGGTGCATTCCATAGTGGTTATACCTTGGTGGTATTATTCTCTATGGAATACCTGTATCATACTTACCTTAATGGTATTCCTTCTTTTGTAGAAGAGTTGATCTTTGGGATTTTGAGTTGGACCATGTGTTTCCTCATGACTGAGATGGTTATAATTGAAAACATAGGTATACATATTGGCATATACCTAAGTAGGGTTGTTAGTTGATTTCATGACTTGTGGATTATCCTTTGTGGATTTTTTTAGACCTTGAGGGTCTCAGGGTCGCTACTGAGTATCGTTATATTCACCCCTACATGGGCTATGCCGGCACCATGTTGTGTTTGGTGCAGATGCCAGACAACGCAAACTGAGGACGAGGGTACAAGGACTGGATGTAGCTTGAAGGTGGACCTACACAGGGAATACCACAAAGGTGACCATTTGAGAGTTGTACCCACCATTCAGGTAGGATCCTTTGTGGGTGTTCACAGGAGTTTTTTCAGTTTACTTGTACTTCTAATTTATCCTATACTTTCCAGTTGGGATTGTATTCTGGCCCATTTTTTCATACTATACACACACTTTTACTAAACATTTTACATGTGTTCGTGTCTTTCTATGTTCATGGTTTCATGTGATTATATTAAAAAAAGGGAATGCCTTCCTAGTTTTAGGGAATACGTCTTTCGGTGCTAGTCGCCAGCCCCTAGCCTGTGGAAGGGGGGCTTGGGTAAGCCACCACATAGGCCCCGGGGGACGGGTCGTGACATAAATATATTGTTATATATTATTCATATATTGAATAAATTTTTCCTTAACCCATTACAAGTAAAGTGTAAGTGAAATATGAATCACATCTCTACATGAGACGGTACTCCACCGCAAAATTGAGTAACGTTAACGTAATTTAAACATAATAAAAAGTAACAAGGTATATGCAATATTATAATTAGAAAAGTATAATAATATCACAAATAATTTATTTATATCTGTATACATTAAATCCATCGTATATAAAATCTTTAGATGTAATGATGGGAAGAGAGTTACATCAGTTTGTGGGTTTTAGATCATTGTACACATGAATGATGATTTAGTATCCAATTTTTTTGAGGATAATATTGATGATATTGATTACATTAACATTAAAAAATCATAGTATATGAGAGAATTTTTATTATTATAATAATTTTTTTGAATAATTTTAAAAAGAGGAGTATGAATAAAAAAATAAAAAAGGAATGGTTAAAAATGTTGACTCTTCTTCTGATGACCCATTTAGGTTTGCACCAAACGACATCCTAAAATAGAATTATATTAAAAAAGGTATTTAGAATGTTTTTAGTGTATTTATAATGTTTCTCGGGTAGTTATTGGCTGATACAAGTGGACATGGAAATGTAAATAGGGTGGGAGAGTTTCTGACCTTTTCTAAGTGGGGGAAAGGAAACACGTTGAAATTTAAAAAAAAATTAATCACATCCCCATTATTTTCATAAATCAATCACTAAAAATTGGTCATGTACATAACATATAGTTTAAAATCCCTAAACAAGTTCTTAAAATATATTTTTTTTTATTTTTTTTCATTTTATCTCTTATATTTTTATTTTAGCCCCCATGCCCTAATCAGTTATTACCTTAACTGTGGTGACTAAATTTTAATGTTTTCAATATTTTTTATTGTCAAAAAAAATATAAATTGTTTTATAAAACAAATTACTCTTATTCAAAATATATAATGTATATTTTCAAATTAAATTCACATATTTTAATGAATCCAATTATAAATTAAAACCATTTCTGTGATGAAAAATTAGGTTTCCAAATATAAAATGCTAATAACTTGAGAAGGATTTAATATCGATATTCAATATAATATTTATTATACCAGCACATATTTTATTTATTAGAATATAAAAAACAAATTTTACATGAAATTATTTATAATTCAATTTATCTTTGTAAAAAATTAAAACCAAAATACAGTTTTCAATAAAAATATATATTTTTCACCGTTTATAGAAAAATGAATCATTTTAGAAATAATACCTAATATTCACCCTTTGTTAAATTTGGAATGCTGATTAGAAATTTTATGTTACATTTATAAATTAAATTATGAAAAGTATTATAATTCAATTTTAAATTATGTGTGCAATGCAGGATTAAACTCTCTTTTAGAAAAATATATTTTTCTAGAAAACATTCATTTTTCATTTAAATGTTTTATCATTAACTTGTGATCTATAGATAACCATTTAATTTATTTATATAGGTGTAAAACAAATAATTTTCTTATTTATTTGGAATTATTTGTGCTATGTAATTTACCTAATATGTTAAAATGGTATACTATGTTACTGCTCATTTAGACTCGGGGCTACGTGTTCCATAAGATATTGATGGGATCGAATTTATATATAATGAATACTATCAAAATATTTTAGGATATTAATTTCTCAACTAAAATTGGTGTTGTGTTCTATATATTTTATTGAACCCTATATTATTATTTAAAAATATCATGGTGCCACATTCTACCATTCTTTAATAAATTGATTCATTGAAATTTGAACATTCAATTAAAAATACAGGGTTTAAATTTTGAAAAAACATTGTTGGAAATACCCATCGTAAAAGGGTTTTTAAAACGATATCTTAAGATAATAAATTATTAATATGATATTTTACCTTGAATAACACATAACTAGGTTTCAATGTATATAAAAATAGGTGCGAAGTGAGGAAATAAGCATGGAATAAAACCCTAAATTTTTATAGATATATCTATAGAACATTGATGATAATAAATTTAATGTTTTAGGGAAAGTTATTGACCAATAAACCATAAATGTGTGATTCTTTAAAATACGATTTGATTTATAATTTATTAATGATATCAGAGCACATTTTTTGAAGATCCTTTTCTTAATGATGATGAAATATTTAAATATCTATGTATATATTGAAATATACATACTCTATATGATAATATAAGAACAATTACTTTCTTGAGGAGTACATTGATGAGTTTCCAATTTATCTATATCTCTAAGAAATTAATTTCAAAAATGAATTTATATTTTTAAAGAACTAAAATGACCATTTAATGGATCATATAATCCATAAAAGAGTTATAATTATTGCTTCTTGTTTCTATTTTTTTTTCAAACCAATATGGTTTTCACAAGTAATACTTTAATCTATATACCTCTATAGTTTCACAAATAGTTCATCATTAATATTAATTCATCAAATAGATTAATTTAAAACAACGACATATTAACCATTATATCACATTGTCCATTGTAAGTTGATAACCCTTATCATCCTTAAATTTTTTGTTCAAGCCCCACATCCTTCACTGGATTCATCGGGTTTTCACCCGACATGTGATTTTTCCGTTTTCCAAAACTAAATTATTATTTTTAATTTAATGTTACTAAATTTTAATGATATATAATTACTAAAAATTTAAAGTTAAGATAAACATTAATGGTTACAAATACCATTAATCATACATCTATGAAATGTTAAAGCATTTCTTCATCGAATTAATCTTCATATACTGAACTAATTGGTTATATTCCAATAAAATTTGTCTAAAAATATCAGTAATCAGGTTATATTGACACCACACAAATATTAAAAATGGGTTCTTAATAAATTGAATATATGATGAACCTTAAACTCATAAACCCATGATGCTATCCATAAAACATAAGCTATTGAAGACATATATTCTATAATGATTTAATACAATCCTTCAATGTTTCAGGATTCTTATAACTAAAATAACATATATATAAAATACGTCTATAATATATTTTTGAATTTATAATACATAATGAATTTGAACATTTTATTTGAAAATGGGTTATTTATTAGTCTTGGAGTTAACATTTAGAAGAGGGAGATGAATCAGATTTTTCCCTATCTCCAAATTTTTTATACAAGAAATTATAGATTGATCCCTTGGATTAAATTTATTTCATTTCATTATACTCTTCATTTGTACACTGGAATTCGTTGTTTCATTCCCATGTTTAATTCACAAAAAAAAATTAGACTTCCTTTGAGGCATATTCTTGTGATTATGTTTCAATATTTATAACATGAAGGAAATAAATTCTTCTTTCCTCCATGGCCTCTATTACTCGATCTCTTAGTGAACTCCATCCTTATCTTTTTCGGTGAGTTAGAGAGTTAGTTAAGTTTTTATTTATTATCATATATTGGCTAACTCATTAATAATAATAATGATATCATCCACTCCTATCATCATCTAATTTGTTCTCTCATAGAAACAACATATTTATCCACATTAAATTTTAACCCAATTCCTCTGGGTTCCATCAAATGACTGAGAACAAAAAGAATAGTGAGAGAACAAAAATCAGAGTTGTAAAACCATATTTGCAGTTCATTGATTCCTATATAATGACACCTTTTTTCAATATATAGTACATTATGTTTATCAATGTACATTAATTATCATAATCTATTCAAATACATTATAATGGATTAAAATGAAAAATTATATTATCCCATGAATATCTCATGGGATTGTCAAAATAGGTTTATAGTAATTCTAGTTTTCAGGTAACCATGAAATAGTAGAGGTAAGAATGATGCCCCTTTTTCAGAGTTTTTACCAATATGTACATTTTTTCACAAAAACACTTCTACATGTTGTATATAGAAATTGATATATTTTCAGTAAAACTACAAAACCTCTGCCTTAATAAAACATTAGGGAGTTCTTATTTAATTATCCTCAATTTTAATAGTAGTGTTATGTTCCCCAATATATGTTTTCCTTAATCTATTTCCCATGATTTCTACTAAACATCATATAATTCCAACTGTAATTACATTTTCCTTAGTAGCATAGAGTTAATGGTTATTTACCTCATTGTAATAATATATATGGAATCACATCCCAATGGACTGGATAGTTTAGTAGTACTAGTAAACTAGATAAATACATGATTCCCATATTATATTTTTATTGAAAAAATTCAAAATAATGTTTTTCATCAATATAATTCATCAACCTACTATATTGTTCCATATCATTCACAGAACCCTTCATGGATTCCAAGGAATGTAAATAATAAGGCTAAGCTCAAATTATTAGAAAGAGTTATGTAAATTAGAATTAATCCTGATTAAATGAATAATAATCAATAAGGAATAATCAATATAGCATAGTAAATAACTGAACACATTTTTCATTTAAATGACATTGCTATCTTGAATAGATAATTAATAATCAATATGAAAAGAAAAATAACTTAAAATATTTTCCTTTTAATCGATAAATTGAGAATGGAGATGCATCCAGATATAAAATTGTTGTAAAAATATCATGGGTAATAATAACTGAATTCTTAATGGAAGAAAATCATACTTATTTAAGGTTCTGATATAAGGCATTGGTATACCATTAATATAATGACCTTTCACAAGATAGTTTAAAATTTATGGGTAGGTATACACCGGAAACCCATTTAAATAAGGCTTGGAAACTGATTCATCTTATGAGACTACCAATGCATATACATGATATTTATGACTGTGATGCATGTATATATTCATGTGAAACATATTTCTCATGTATCAAATATAAATTAAATTCCTGGAAAATATGAATTCTCAAAAAAATTCCAAATCGAGTAAGGAATATGAATTATTAATAATTACACCACTCAATCATATAATATTGAAATAAAAATATCCTATGTTTAAATGATATTATATATTCATAATAAATATCCCTGATAAATAATATGGTAAATTATTGTAATTTTCATTTCTAATGGTAAAAATAATGTGAATATTTTTTTGGAATGTAAATGATTAAAAAAATTAATAATGAAATCAAATTTCAACACATTCCATGGTCAAAATGACCGTAAATCATCTATCGACATAAATAGGATGGTATAAATTCAACATATATGTAGTGGATCATAACTAAAATATTATTCTGATGTTATTGTTAAAATATAAATACAAAAAACATGATATTAAAAACATTATATGGAAAAATAACATTGTCACATTGAAAATAATTTAAAAAAACTACTATTCCAAAGAAAATTGATACTCTGTTTATTTTAAAAATCCATTTTTAACATTTAATAGAGACTATTAATCATTATGTTTTCAATATGGAAGAAAATTCTATATATTTTTCTCATGTTAAAACAGAAATTATTTTCACATTTTTTAAAAAAGAAAAATGGATCATGTTTAAGAAATGACATAAATATTCCATTAAATATATTTTTTAAAATTCAAATCTTTGTTAAGAAAAAATTGATAAATTATTTAGGTAATTTAAAAATATTTTAGAAAATATTTTCCAAAAATATTATTTTTGAATAAAAAGGATTTTCAATTGAAGAGATAAATAATGTTGGATTTTATTTAAATCATTTTTTCAATAATTTGAACTACCAAATAGTATTAAAATGTTACAATTACATTAAAAATAATGAATATTTATAGGCTAACAAAATTAAAGGGTTTTCATATCCAATTATCAAATAATTTCTCGTAATATAAATTCATTAATAAACATTCCTAATTTAAATGAAATTATAACATAAATCC
The DNA here is from genome assembly GCA_963277665.1 of Viscum album. Classification (NCBI taxonomy): domain Eukaryota; kingdom Viridiplantae; phylum Streptophyta; class Magnoliopsida; order Santalales; family Viscaceae; genus Viscum; species Viscum album. Next base: position 958,305,396 of record OY728126.1, read on the forward strand.
TTTAAAAGATCATAACATTGATGTGATAATTATACCATTATTTTATTATGTGTAAAAAATTTAAATCCTCATATATATTTTGGATATAAATTATAATAAATTAAAAATTAATGAAGCACATAATCATAAAATATTTATGAAAACGATGGTGTAATATAAAAAAATGAATAAAAATAGTGTTATAAAATTTTCCCCCAATTGATATCATTTATATCAGACACCCCTGGATGAAATAATTAAAATTAACATATAAATTTTATTTATTATTGGTTAATAATTATATTTAATTTCAAAATATCATTATATACACCATATGAATGAATTTTTGTGAAAAAAAGAAAACAATGTCCCTCCTTGAAGGGAAATTGAGACGATGTCCAAGACCTTACGCTACCTTTTTGTTGAACATTTTCTCACTGCGTATTTGATTGTTTTAATAATTTTATTACGTTATATACGAAGTATATAAATATTTATAATATAATATATTATCCTATAATATCATTTTACCACCCATTTGTTAATAATATTTCATTATTTTAATTGTTCTGGGTGTTAATTACCTTGTTTTCACAAGCCTATTAATCATGAAAGTTTTAATTATTCCACATATTATATAGTTACATCATCTATATAATTATATTAAAGATTAAATGTAATATTTCTTCATTATATATATTTTTAGACTCATTATTGAAATTTTAACATGGATAATGGATCCAATCACTTCGTGGAGATCGTTGGTCGTATATATGAATGAACGACATTATCATTTATTTAAAGAGAGAAAGGGTAAATAATTAGATGATATGTTAAGTTTAATAAATCAATAACATGTTATATATATCACTTATATTCATCAAAAGTATCCTGATTGTATTATATGTAATGCATAATTGAAAAACATATCACATCACATCGTAAGGCTGTAGTTTGTTGTAAACACAAGAGATGTTATCGTAATTTAAACTGAATTTAAATAATGAATTTATATAAGATATTTTATTTATATAATTATAATAATGTCATAACTATTATATATACACATTAAATCCATATTCATACATAATCTAGAGATGTGCTGACAGAAAACATGGTACATCGGTTCATGAGGTGGATGTCCTCTATAAACACGAGCTATTATTTCATTTCCCATTTGATAGAGGAGATGGATAACAGTAATTACATTTACAAAATAAAATCTCACTATATTGTATATAATTTTAAAATTATAATAAAACTATTTAATAATATTTTATGTATATGGAAGAAGAAATAAAATAAAAATGATCTTTTATAAATGTTACCTCTTCTTCGGGTGGACTCCTTAGGTATTCATCAAAAGCCTTATTATGATGGATTTATGACAACAAAACGGGTCTAAGATGTTTGGAGTGTATTAATTAATATATTCTGGATTTTATTTTTGGTAAAATGCATTTGTATGTGTGAAGTGGTGAGGAGAGGGGTGTCCTTTTATATGTGGGCTGAGGACACACATGGATGTTTGGAAAAGAATCAGTTACACCCACATTTGTATTATAAAGGAGGCCTAAAATGAGACATTAGAAACCATTATAGGTGATATGTTATAAATATGTCTGTTAAATGTTTTTTGGAAATGTTTCTAAGTCGTTTAATCCCTTATTAATTTAGTTTAACCCCCTAGTAAATCAATTTTTACCTTAAGCACAATAATACATTTTTATGGTTTTCACTATTAATAATCATAAAAAAATAAGTTGAACTTATAATATAATATAAATAATTATAGTTACAAATATTGAATCCATTTTTACAAATTACATTTGTATATTTTTTAGAATCCAACATAATATTATACCTACAGATGTGATGAAAATGCAGGATTCCAAAGAGAAAATGCTCATCAGTATAGATAATATTTATATCAAAATTAACATTAAAATTTATTAATAAAAAAATTATTTATTGAAATGTAAATAATTTAATTTTACCTTAAAACAAATTTAAAATATTATTTGTCTTTGTAATTAATTTGAAACAAAATACACCTACATATAAAAATCACTATTTTTCACTACTCATTGAAAAATGAAACATTTCAAAAAAAATTCTAAACAATTAAAACTATGATAATATTTCCATGTTTATTTCAAATATAAATTTTATTTAATCTAATATGATTTCTAATTTTGGTAACAAATAATTTTAAATTATGTGTACAATTTTTGATTAACCTGTCATTTAGAAAAATAAATTTTTTTATAAAATGTTCTCTATCATTCAAATGATTCATATTTAGTTTAAAAAAATATATTTAAAATTAAAATTTTATAAATATTTATAAAATATATTTTTAATAATTAAATTCTTAATATTCATTCCCACAAATCTAATATCATTATTATAAATGTACATTATATTATTGTTCTTTTAGACTCGAGGTTGCGTGTTTCATAAGCTATCTAATAGATCAAATTTGTTTGAATAGAAATATATCATAAAGTAATAGGGTGTTACATTCTCTTATAATATAATTTTTTCATGTAATATATTATATCTAACCAAATGTTTTTATTTTTAATTATTAGTGTGTTGGAAACATTTTTTACTTAAATGACCAAACTTATATGTGATTCTATGCATACCCTTCACATAACTTTTTTTTCTAAAGAAAAATCCATTATTTTCAATTATAAAATGATCTCCCAAACACCGCATCCAAACGAATTATATCATTTTTAAAACTATTTAATCCCTTTCTAAATTCCTTATTCTAAGGTCATCTCCCACATTTCAGATCCTTTGGTCATAGAAAAGAGCCATAAGTCTATCATTTTTATAGAAGACATTTTGAACATGAGTGATTACATTAATGTAACATGTTATTATTCATTAAAATAATTTTATTTCAAATATCTTAAGTTTTATTAATACCATTATACCCTATATGTTTTTTATATTGAAATCATAATGATACTATAAAAATGAACATATCATCAAATAACTATATGCTCCTACTCAATCATTAGTTATAATTTGTTCTAGTTTGGGTTGATTTTACCACCTATAAGAATAATGCGTTAATTGTACCATCATGAAGGATTTAGAAAAAATATATATTGGTAATATAATATAAACATAATGAATCTAATATGTTTTCAAATTATTTAAAGGAAATATACATATAGGAATATCCACTAAAAAATCAATTATATATTAAATCAAAATAAAAAAAATATATATTTTATGTTCTCGATATAATCCATCACCAAAACATCTTCAACATATCTTTTAGGATTCATAAAAAAATATATGAAAAATTCTGTGAACCTCTGGAGAATTCTATTTGTGATAATAAAAACAATGATCGGGGACTCAAAACAATAAAACAAATCCGGAATAAAACAAACGGGGCAATTAATACCTAGAAATTAATTTTAATAAACAAGGATTATTCTTTGGGTAGTATGACAAAACAAATGAATGAAATATTTTAAAATATATATAAACAAGAATTTATTATATATTAAAAATTAACATAAAATTTTTAAACAAGGCGTTAGAGCTTGTGTGATGGAGTGGGAATCGAATATAATGCATTTTCGTCTTAATTTCCCTTTATTGAAACATGTTTCATATTACATGATAAATTTTCATTTATATGATTTATTTATTTTCAGATTGAATTATATGATAAATATTTTTTTTCATTCATGTTTTTTACAATTTAATTTCATGATCCCTTCATTATGTTGTTTTTGAATCATTTATTAACAAATTTGGATGATGTTTTTATTAACTCAATTTCTTTCAATTAATTTATATTTATTTATAATTCCTTCTACATGTCATACTGAATAAATTATAGTAATAAATTAACAAAATCAATTATCTATACTAAAACATGTAATTCCCAATCTACATTTCACCTCTACAACAATTTCACCTTATGTGTATCCCTCCCAATCCATTCTGCTCCACCACACCTCGACACACCTCATATATTTCACCCCAAATCCCCAAAACTCATACCCTAAATCTTATATTCTCCTCCCATACCAATATACTTTATGTACCTCCCCATCATCCCCTTGTCTCTTCCTCCATCCCGAGTCCACTTTCTCTTCTAGCCTTTGCCTTCTCCTCCTCTTCATCCCCCTTGTTCTTTTTTCCCCCGATCTCCATGATACATAATCTGTCTCCATATAATACAAATCCTCCACCATGTTTTCATATGTCATTGACTACGACTCCCCATATGACTCGCTCTCCACCACATCATCCTCTTATTATGACTCCCCCTCTAAAGAGTACATTCTATGCCTCAGTTCATGCCTCCTCTACTGTGGCCTCTACCTAAAACTACTATTTCACATCAGAATATAATTTCAAATTTCACATAGGGATTGATTGATTTTAGATCTATCCAACCTAGTATTACCTTTCTTTATATGCCTTCGTCCATCTACTTGTAGCGATTATTTCTACAGCCGATAGAGGTCTGTAAAATCTCAACCCCACCATCTTATTTATTCATATAGACCTATTATAATTTCATAATGTTTTATAGGGATCATCCCATTCTAGTTGCATGGTTTTATTGTGTTTTAATCATTCCAAAAAAAATTTATACAAATATATTGTTTTTGTCCCCATATAAGTTATCCCTTCTATAGCCTGTACTAGTGAGTCAATTAACTCCTGCATCATATTTATTTATGTGGATCTATTTGAATTGAAGTAAATTTTCCACCAATCATTTCATTCATAGTTTGTTGTTTCATTGTGATTGAGTAGTTATATAAATTGCATTACACAAATATATTAATTCAATTATCTAGATACCAAAACATTATTTGATATTTAGTATATAATTATTTTCTCTTCATTTTTTATTTCAGTCGATTATTAACATATATTTATTTAACATGATTATCCTATATTATTGTTTGTTTTTTGTTATATAAAATATAATATAATCATTTTAGTTTGATGATTTTTTATAGTAGATGCTTTATTCTCATGAAATTTATCAGGATTATAAACTATAATTTAATCATTGTTTGAGGATTCTTGGTTACATATTCTTACTTATCATGTAATTTATCAAGCTCTCATATATGATTTTCATATTTGACTAACCGTCCATGTTGTGTTTTCATGTTATGATTATGGTTTCATGGTATAATCCAAAAATATTGAAAATAACCCTTATATATAGTCCATGTATATTCAAATTTTGAGTACATTCACCATTATCCTAATGTGTTTATTATAAATAATTTTGTATGTTTATTTTTTATTCTATTGTTGGTTCTAAAATTATGAATGAATCACTCATTATCCCACACATTTTATTTAATCCAATTTCATTAGATTATATAAATGTGCCCCATGGTTTATATTTCAATATTTATCTATTTTTCAAAATATTTTGTATCAAATATACGCATTTCCAAATTTTTATTGTGTGGAATTTTCCAAATAAAGCCAATAAATAAAAATATTTTATGTTGATTACATTTTCAACATTATAATTTTTTTTGTTTTTTGATATTGATATTCTAGTTTACAATGAATTTCATCAATATATTCATTCATCTATCAATAAAACCATGTTTATTTCTATATTATGGCTTCCTATGTTTTCAGATATCCTCTTCATAGTGTCAATTCCCATGAATTGATTCCTTCTATGTCTAATACTAGTTACTCGACTATCAAAGCCACCATCTTATTTCTAGATATTGACATATTATACTTGTAAAAATATTTTCATGAATCATATCATTACAAATATATCTAGTCCATGTATAGATATATTTTGAGTATATTGAAAATTATCATAATTTTATTATTATAATTATATTTATTGATGTATTATAAGGTGATAAAGTTATGAATAAAATAAATATGATCCAATAAATTGTGGTGAATTTGATTTGGATGGATTCTATATATGTTATATATGAGTAGTATTTAATTTTTTCCACTTTTTCATTATATTTTGTATCAATCAAGTAACTAGAATTTTCAAATGTTTCTTATGTGGTATTTATCTATTATATCTCATTTATGGTATAGTTATTTCTAATAAATTTATCAAATATATAAATTTGAATAGTTTTTTATCTTTGATATTATTAAAAAACCAATGTGATATTATTCTTTCTAATTAATAAATTATGTTAAATATATAGGTTCACAGTTTTTCAATCATGTTTTCATTATTAATGTTTTCTATTTTAAAATCCAATAGACTCTTCCAGCTATTTATGGCCCAATAATATTTACCATTTATTCTTTAAAGGAATAAATTTAGACATAATTTTATTTTTTAGTTATCATATATTCCATATAATAAAACAATAGTCTCATAAAAATTAGTTATTTTCAATATAGTGGGACCCATGTAAAACATTAAATATAATTAGAGAGATTTTGGTTTAAGTGGTTATTTTTTTGTGGATTTATTCTATATAAATTTATGTCAAGGATATATATTAATAATTAATTAATTAATTAGAGGATTTCAATAGAACCATGCCGACTGATACAAGTTTATATATATATAAGATATAAACAAAATCAATGAATTGTAATAATTTTTTACATGTTCATGAAAATAGTATACAAATAATATTCATATCCAAAATTTCATTACATAATTTTTTTTATGTTTTACCGATATATGATCTATTATATATTTTTGTTTATACACTTTTATTTCAACACTATATTCATTAACATTGATCCCTTACATTAAAGTGTTATGAGATATCTATAGTTCTTTATTATCTCATAAATGAATATCAATAAAAGATATATATGTTTTTTCATTATGTTCTATCAATAATAAAAATGTACATACTAGTATATGTCATAGAATTAGACTTTTATCAGCTATTTTAATAAAAAAAATTAAAAAATAATAATCTTATTGAAAATGTATAGAAACCATCTATTCATGTATTTTCTTCTAGAATTCATTTAATACATTTTGTTGAAGAAATCCAATTTCAAATCTATTATTGTTTCTAAAATTTAGGGCAAAAACTCCACATTTTGTCTCCTCTACTCCCCCTCTCCCCCACCCATTTCCCCTTCCCTACTAGCACTCAACCTCCTTATCTTTGTCACCCTTCCCTACTAACCCTCAATCCCCCTTGTCCCTATCCCAAACTCCCTTCCCCTATCCCTTACTCCCATATCTCAGTCACCATCTCCCCATCCCGATCACCCTATCGGCTCCCCCTACCCATGTCTCCCTCTCTGTCTCCCTATCAGTACACTCATTGCTCCAACAATATTGATGGTCGTTGAAGAGATATCAATTACTAAACCTCAAAATATGAAATAATAATACACTACCAATCCCTATGACTTAATGATATATTCATGTTCAAAGTTATCATGATGCAGTTCCATTTTCTTACACATGATATCATCATGGAAAATGGGGACCCTGTGTCATGCGTCTATGTAATCGAACATGATCTCAAACCAGGGGATTAATTCATTGTTTTTTGTAGGTTCCACACTCTTGGTACATAGTTTAATTTTGGTCATGATTTTTCAGTATGAAATATTCTCGATCGTCCTACTATCATTGATTTCAATCATATTACATCTTGAATCAACCATTCTTGGATCCGAAATGAGTGCATAAATTGGATTCCTACTTCTCCAAAGAAGACAACAACATGAGGTAGATATTTTACCGTGAAGTATGAATTCTCATCCGTGACATATTTTATGGTTTCAATTCTATCATATTAAACTATGTAGCATCCAATTCATGAAAAATATACATTATGGAGGACACAGAGGAGAATTCCTGGCTAATACTAGTGGTCATATGCACCCTCCTTTTGAAGTGTAGGTGCACGATCATCAACATAGATATTTAATACATAAAATTATACATGAAGACGTGTGATGATCTATTGGTGGATGGGGAGGGGTGACCACATTTATAGATGATGGTATGAATGCATGTTTCAATATTTTTTCCACAATCAGTCATCACACAAGCCTTCTTGTAGAACATGACATCATTCAAACACAATAGGGTATAAGCTTGGATTCTTCTATTTTTCTACTCGAATTCAAATTTTGTTAGGGATGTGTAGCAGCTTGAAATATCCTGTAAAATATAGGTTATTCATTTCATGTCATCTATTTGATGATCTATGTTAGATAATGGTAAATTATAAATGACACACATCTTTCGATGCAAATATTTTCTATAATGAGTATTTTGATTTAGTGACAGGTGGGAAATTGTTGCCCATAATTTACTACCACCCAATATACCCATTGGTTTTAGTGACATTTAAAAAGATGATTCAAATAAAAATATTATGTATAAAATGTTCTCAATTTAACATCAATATGTCCATTACTATATAATTTCACTTTATGTTGACTTTTTTCACATTGATCCTCCCTGTTCTGTTCATGTACTCACAGATTCAGAAAATTTCTTCTTCGCTATATAAAATAAAATTTATTAAATATAAAAATTCAGGGTGGAAGATATAACTATCACTGAAAATTTATACTTCTATGTGTACTAGGTTTTACATGAAAAATCAATATCGAATGTGGTTTTTGTTCTCATTCTTCATCCAAAAACATGATTCTTCAATTATAAATAATAATAGAAAGTCCACATGTTTTGGGGACCCATATATTCAAGCACTAAAAATAACCCATCATATGTTCTTTTTTATTTTTCTACATATATTTTTTAACATGGGAACCCTACATCACATAAATTTTGATTATTTTAGGTAAAATGTGCTTCTAGATATTGGTATACAGTTTCTTCACACATTATTATTGTGTATACTTTTAGACTCCAATTTATTTTCTATTTAATATGCTTTTATACATTTTAGAAATTCATATGACTACATCAAATAAATTTATGATATTTATTTTTTTGATGTTTTCATGGTCTGAAGTATTATCCATGATATAAATGGATTGATGTTCCTCTACCAACGTCCTATTGATCTAGAAGTTTTTCTTATTTCCTAATATATTGTTAACAATAATTTGATATTGATTTATATGTTGATCCCAAGAAAATATAATGGTAATTTTAAAAGGTGGGGAAATGTAATTAATGATTCAAATTAAAGTTCTCACATTATCTGAATGTAAAGAGGAAAGGTAAAATATGGATATATAATGTGATAATCGTGATTAAGGTGTTTTAAATTTCTTTTACCAGTATATTAAATTATTTTGATCCTATTTGAATTTCAATTTTACTTTTAAAATTTAATTATCAAATTTCTAATTTTTATGTTAAATTGTAAAAACATGGATTATTGGGATCAAGTGACTTTGGGGAAGGCTATAAATTTTAAGAAGAAATATTATGGACAGAAAAATACAACTGATGTTGTATATTTAACATTCATATCATAAAGGGTTTCATTCATTTAATTGTTACATTATTTTAGAAATTGGAGTTTTGTGTTCAATCTCTATCTTTGAATTTTACCTCATCATTTACTCATCAATGATATAAATGAAATTTATAACTCTTATTAATTCATTAATACAAGATAACTTAATTTCTATGATATTTATTCTCTAGGTAATAACATGATGTTACTATGAACTGTCTTCCCACATCCTTAGTGTTTATATTTTTTTCCTCTATTATATCCTCTAATTAATCTATCTTTATGTATTTTAGAAAAGGAGATGACTAAATCAACCAAATTTAGATGATTTTAGGTACTTCTTGTATGAACCTAGTAACTGTATTCATTCCAGACAACATAACAATTTGATTTACAGAGTCCTAAAAACAGAATCATATTTCAGATGTATACATTATGGTTTTCACATGAGATGATAATGTAAGGACCATAGAAACATCCTACGTATGTTAAAAATGTTTTTTATTTTATATTTTTCAAACCCATGTATTTATACTCATTGATATGGCATGTTCATTACTTGGGAATGATTTATTTGAGCAAGATATTTAAATAGAGATAACATTTGAAAAAAAATGTAATGGTATATTGTTTTAATTGGCTTGATCATGCATGGAATCCCAATTATTTTTGATTAAATGACATGATTTCATTAATATCTCACTCAATGGTATTATTGGTTTTTGATTTATATGATCATTTTGTAATATATGATTAAATCATCTTTGTAAAAACCAATGATTTTTGTAAGGTTAGATCCATTTATAAAAAATTATTCAAACAATTGATCACATCTATTATCTATACTAAATCATGTAGTTTTCCCTTTCATGTGTTAACTCCATAACAATTTATGATTATGTTTCATCTTAGTCATGTTTCCTGAATCCTCCAATTATGAGTCCACTTCTCTTCCAAATTGATTCCTCATCTCCTCCCATCAGACTCTAATAAATACACCTCTTCCACCACCTCCTCCCTTTCAATTGTACCTCCAACTATTCATCTACCACTGACTTTTCCACAAGATGATTTGTATTTTTCTTCTCCACCGTCTTATCCTCTCAATTCACTGACTATTTGAATTCCTCATCTCTTCCCTGTTACTTGGTCAGACTCCAACTAATCCTCCACCTCATATTCCTCCATCTCCATGCCTCTAACTATGCCTCAACCTATGTAGTTGATAATTCCCCTTTACAACTAGTATTTTCTTTTCATTCACTCAAAACCTCTCTATGTGGAGCACCATCACTCATACAAAACCATTCCCCATCGTTGATTAATATATCTATCTCTTAATGTTAAAACCCTCACATAATTTCAATATTCTTTAATGATATTCTTCCACTTAAATTACCTCTAATTTGGTTTCTATTTTCATTTCAATCCTTCCATCTCTCGGCGCATTAATAAAAGTGTATTCAACAAAAATATGCATTTTTCATCTCCTATGACCCATTCCTATAAAACACTTGGTGATTTTCATCCCCATGAATCTTTGATGATTTTTATTCTCACACATTTCGGCTCTAATTCGTAGATTTAATGTGTGTTTCTAGAAACACAAGACTTTTGACCAAAATAATGTTCTTGTTACATGCTCTTCTTGAAAATATTAAATCAAATTTTCAATAGATAATTTATTGATATATTGGTTAATCTTCATTCCTTATGTAAAATTTTTCTTATGGTTTCCTTCATTTATTTTTGTAATTTACATAATAGTGGCTCGTATAGAAGGTGGATGTTTATCATTATTGTTATATGGTTTGATCTTTATAATGACCGAAGGTTTCAATGTTAAAATTAGTTATTTTGAATCTAAAGTGACCAGAATAGTAGTAAAAAGAGATAATTATAAAAATAAAATCAATTTATTTCATATATTACTTCATTTGCGTATCTCAAGAGCTATTCATCTTAATATTATGCAATGTCTCTGATCTAGTTTGCAGTCTCTATGGATGGAAGCTCATCATATTATCATTTGGATAATTAATTTTTTATCGGGGTTGAAAATTGGTTGGGTCACTTCAAGGTCAGTGTGTTCTACGAAATTTACACACCAACACATATTCTACTATATATTAAAAATTTAATGTATTAGGATAATGATTTTGATAACCAAATCTTGATTGTGTGTCGGGATGTTCGTGCGTGTGACTAAGAAAGATAGTTGGTGATGGAGGGAAATATTTTTTCACTTCTAATGACATTATGTTATATTTTTTCATTATGATTTACTATATACCAAAGAAAACATAATTTTTTTGGTTGATACGTCTAACAAAATAGTTTTCTACATCAAATGGCATTATCTGTTATTTTTCCTGCTTAATAATATTTGTTTAACCAATTATTATAATTAAAACATTTGGATTTATGGATTGATATTTATATATTTAATGTATCGTTTATCTCAAATTTATTTTTCTTATTTTATGTCGGTATTGTTGTTAGATTTTATTAGCCAATTAGAATAAATTTTCTTTGGGTTTTTATAGAAGAGGATGGTGAAACAATGTCACAACATGCCTTGATCCTATGAAAAATCGCGTAGGATCATCAAATAAAATAGAAAATTAGGTGGCATTATTTGATATTTTCCATATCCAAAAAAATTTTAATCGTGGATCTACCTGATCATTAATTGTTTATTAATTTATTATATTGTTGTTGAAAAATATATATTAGGATGGAAAAATAAATGAAAAAATGATATATATATTCTATGGAATGTTTCTCAAGTATTTATTATCATTAGGGATGACTATTTAAATTTTTTTACTCATTTGACATGCCCTAGATTATAATAGACGATTAGGTTGCATTAATTTATTTAAATTTTTTTTAAAAATATAAATGGACATATGATTAGTTATGTAATTAAATTCATTTTTTAAAATGAATATTAAAATAAGATATTTTTTTTGAAAAAATTGATATCAATTTTCCAAGAAAATGAAGCACACTTGGAAAGAGAGATGTCATTTCTTCTCATTCCCTTGACTCTCTTGAAATTTTTGTAATTCATTTTGTATAAAAAAAATTTATAATGAAAACAAAACATGTTTTCATGGACCACATGATGATTTAGGTTCTTCAGAAGCATTGTTTCTATAATAATATTATTATTCATTTCAATATCCATATTTATTAAATTGAAAGGCTGTCAAATTTAGATATTCTTATAGGGTATCTTTCAATTGTAATATAGAATTAGTAGATCTATTACTGTTCTTTAAATTTAATCAAAAATATTATGTTTCCAATTTCATTTTCATGGAACATTTTAAATGTGGATGATATTCATCAGGTCACTAATCCTCACTGTAGAGGGGAAAGGGTTTTACAATCTATGATATATGATCAAAATCCCATGGGAATAAGAATTAATAAAAATGTAATGTCAATAAATTATCTTTTGATGTTTTTTCAATTTCTAGATTTTTTTACTTTACTATCTTAAATAAATATGCAACGGAAGGCTATAATTTTTGGCTATTAAACTTTTAGATTGGCTTACATTTCCATTGTGATAGTTTTAATTGTCTTCTTACCATGTCAAAAAAATTAAAATTCTTCGCTGATTCCAGTTTCATTATCATCACGTATGTTTTTTTTTTGAATGTTTTTACTGATAACTTTTATCCAATATACATCATGTTTTTGTGCAATGAAAATTATTAAGTGAATAGCTACAATCACTAGTCTATCCTTCCATGATTGCAATTCATGTATCCTTGTATGGTAAATATGTAGTTTTAGTATTCTAAATTTTAATGGATCTTTTCCAAATAATGTATTTCATATTATACAATTGTCATGTATGGGATGAAATTTATTTTAAATTTTGGCATTCCATTTGTTGAAACATCCAAATTCGGATGATTTATTATGTACCATGATCATGTATAAATTATCTATAACCAATTATCTACTATTTCATTATTAATATTCTTTAAATTCAGTCCTACTATACAAACAATTTATTTTTACTAGCTATGTCATTATTTTTCATTTATTTGTGTATTCATGGTATTCAATTTCAAGTGAACACCACATTTATCATCCCTACATAATAATCCAACATCAGAATCACTTGCGAATACATATTTAACTACAATAATATTTGAGTAAAAAATTAGATGTTACTTGATATTTGTAGATGTTTATATGTAACTACAGTCTTAATGGAGTTTTAAATTCATACAAAAAATTAATAGTCTAAAAGTATTATTTGTTTCATTGTACATGAGCCTCATCCTGATTGGTGAGGACTCGGCAAGTGCATCCAAGAAACCCGAGATCAAATCGGAGTGGAGGCCAATTTCCAGGGGTACTGTAATAGTACTAAAGCAGGCAATGTAGTTGGAACTATAGAAGACATTGTAGCAGTCACTGTTCGGTACTGTAGCAGCCGAAACTACACATCCATCTGGGCCTTTGGGCCAGCAGTTTGGTCCTCGGGTCCTGCAAGTCTTTTGGGCTACCCTAGGCATTCATGATAGTTGTTTCGCAAGGCCTCCAGGCCACCCTAAGACCTTAGGGACACCCCAAGTCCTTCAAGCCACATAAATGAAGAAGAACCAGTCAAACTACAAGGGACAAGGATTTAGATAAGGATTCAGGGTAGGTGCAATCACTAGAGCAGAGCTAACTGGAATTGGAAGAATTAGAGGGTATGCCTTTGCCATCGGTAGTAGGCTTGTGTAGATTTGCATAGGTTAGGTAGTCGTCCAGCCCTGTGAAGGTGGAGTGCTGATTTTATGGAATATGGTGGGGAGGAGCAGTTACATGTTGTCTTATCTGGGTGATCCCCTCTAAGACCTACAGGTCCTATAATTTTCTCTAAGCCTTGAGTCCTTGAAAGGGTTCCACCTCACCCCTTGAAAGGTGGATTATCAAAAATAAAAAAATGAAGGCCTTCGGTCCATTCTGACTTATTTTTAATAGATCATACTTTTATATATCATCTTTCAAACTATATTGAAACATATAACTACTAGAATCTGGTTAAGCCTTAAAATACAGTTCAATTTCATGACTAAATTTTTTTAGTATGTTTATTTTGAAACATCTTATTAAAATATTGTACAAAATAGAATCCATTTCATATTGTCACTATAAAAAAGTATATAGATTGTATTTATACATGATTGTTATTTAAACTAAATTTTAACAACGTCATAATGTATCATACATATAAAAATAATTTAGAATTTATTTATACAAGATAATTTATAAATAACAACAATCACGAATTTTATGTATACAATAGTATGATATAGTAACTGACAACATATATAGCTGAAATGGGCTAATAAAACATTATTAAAATGATACAATATACAAAATTTTTTATTTTTTATTTATAAAATCGCATCAATATGCAATGTTCCTTTTTTAAATTTCTGGTACTTTTTTATAAAATAACAACGACCTATAATATACCATAATTAAATTTATTTCTCATAGTTTTCTCACTGATACACCCCTACATGAATAAAAATGTTTTCCTCTATACGTTATTTATATTAATATTAGATCATATAGAATTTGATATTTAATTTATTGTTTAATTCATAGCTTCACTTGGAATTTGTTGTGCCAGAATATTATTAAATAACATTCATCAACCATTAATATTTAATGTTTAAATAATTACATGATCATCTATAAATATAATAAAATTTTATCTTTTATGTTATTAATACATTTTAATTTTATGTTCATCAATATATTTGAAATATGTAATTCTGATTTTAATATTAATTAATTATTTTCATCAGTAATTGTTGTATAATAACCATACATATTTTCACAAAACACTGTTCTTCTTTATAAAAATCATATTTTTCATTTTTATACAATTACACACTATATAAATTTGTTTTATATCATATTACAATGTTTTCATTAAAAATATCAAAAACTAATTTTTTAATCATTCTTATACTTTGCATAATCCATCCCCGTCTTGATTGGGTATGTCAAACATAGTGTTTGAGATGTTTTATTATAATTTTTTTATACTTTCTGGGAAATTTTTTTAACTTGTGCAACTAAGTGCGAATAGATTACATTAGGATAACATCTGCTACACAAAAGAATCTATTGTCAAATTTTTTCTCAAAACTAATAATGTTGTCTTTATTTTGTTTTAGGTTTAGTTATAAAGATATTTAAATCAAACATATATCTTATATTATAATCCCATTGTACAAATTTTTAGTTCCTAATAAATAATTGTCTATTAACTATTATAGGTAGACTTCAATGTGTTTTCAATAATTCAATAGATCCAAGATTTCCCTAATTAAATTACATTATTAATGATGTTTTCAAACTCTTTTTTAAATGACCTTAATTGGTATTCATCTACCTCTTTCATGTTTCATTGTAGTAATGTATACGATTAAGAATAATCCTATCAATTAAGATAGCTTAGGGGATGAATATAATTATTTAATACAGTACTATCATTCATGTTTGATGACTTATATCAAGCGTGTTGTATTTGTTTTAATGATTTAGTATATTATAAAAACATGTAGTATGACAATGCGCTTTTTTTTGTCTGTGTAATGTGAAATGAGGTATTTTTCATAAGCACTATTGGATAAATGTGAATGAGAAACCATATGCACCCTTGGGTTTGACCAATATTTTATGGGTTGATAAATATTCATGAGAGTCTATGTCAAAAACATTAATTTGGATATAGTCTTCCATTAATTGTCAATATTTGAAAAGTAAATGGTACCTTAACTCTCTATTTTTATGTTCACCACACCTGAACGAATATTTTATTATAATTTCACAAAAATAACTTATATTAAAAAAATGAATGTTTTTTAGCCACCCCATTCATTAAATTCCTTTTTTATTAACATATTGATGGGAAAACACTCTTAACAAAATGTTCAATTTACTATTTTGAATCAAAATAATTATATCCCTAATATCTATTTCAATATATATTTCATATTTTATATAATATTTCTATATCTCTTTAAAATATTCAATTGCTACCATTTTAATATTATTAATATATTCTTGATGTCTTGTCACTACCATTGTTTGGTATAAGGATTGAAAACACTCACTTCTCAAAAATTGTTGGTAAGTCATCTATTATATGGTGTTATGCTAAATATTTTACCCTTATCTTATGTAATATGATGTCCTCCTCATGTAAAAAGTATACATGGACACATTAAAAGGGTGGTCCCTCTCCACATAATATAATAACTATATAGGAAAACCATAACCAATTTATTTCCCTTCATTTATAGTATTGCACTCAGTGTCATTTAGAGTATATATATTATGTTACCACAAGGACCATTATGGATTTTTTGGTTCCATATAGTATCATGGAAGTTTTTTTATTTAATATTGAATGATTCCTTATAGTTTATATTACTATGGATTTTACTGAAGATGATGTATTTTTTATGAAAATATGTTTTTTAAAATTTTAAAGGTAGTCATTACCATTTTTAATGGGTAATGACATAGTAGAAATGGCTATCCAAGATTCTGTTTTGGAAGAATTTATCTAATTTTTTATTCTATATAATTTTCATAGGCTTATCTTTCAACAATAATTACAACTTATTTAAAATATAATATTTTTTTACTTTTAATCTATGTTTTTAATGTAGGGTGTTTGTTTTTCCCGATTTATTATCAACTGACTTATTAGGTCATTCTTATCCATGGGGACCATAAGCATGTTATTTTATTAAATTCTTATAAAACTATTGATACAATTTTTAGATTTCTTGTGACTCATTTTTTCTTCTCTCCACCTTGTATTTATATTCATTATTATTGACATCTCATTCTAAATTTCAACCCATTTTTTAGGTGCATAATTACATAATTATTTTTAGCATGCTTTGTTTGTAACGAGATGAAGAGATAATTAATGAAAAAACATGATATCTAGGAAATTTTCATTAATCTGATTATCCATGAAGAGAAATTATAGTAATTATAAAAATATATCATGTTATATGAATAATTATTATATCCTCTTTCTATCAATTCATTCTATTTATAGTTACTTATTATTTTATTCTCTATATGTAAAACCGAAGTAAAATATGTTTTTCATTCAAAAATGGGCATTGGAATAGCTTTTTATAAATAATTTTCTTTAATGGTCTAATCATTGATATTTAAGGGTTCAATACCTCGATGAATTTCCCAGAGTTTCCATTTAACATTATGGAATAATATATTTTATATATTTGTATCCCTTAATTTGATTAATTCCTATCAATGACTTGATTTCATTGTTGATAACATTCATATAGATCAAAATAAATTTATAGAAATTGGATATAGACATAGGATGTGGAGATATTCAATGTTAAATATGATTGAAATAATGTTACTATGAGGAATGGTGTGGCAATGACACCCAGAGAGCTATGATGAGTTTTTAGAGGATATTCCCATTGATATAATTTATATTTATTTTTATTTCTTGATGCCCATATATGTGAATATAAATATTATGATTTTATTCCATCTATTTTATGATATTTTATGTTACAAAACTATTACACCATTATTGTAGTTTCATATAATAAGTATCAAAAATAGATTTCATAGTTGTGAAATGATAAATGAATTAGTAAAAAAATTTCATGGTGATTATAGATTATCAGGAAATAATTGATAATAAACATAAGATAAATTATAATGTAGGTGGCACATTACAAGAAGTATTAATGTAACTATCAATGAAATTGAAATGAAATAATATTAAACAATTTCTAATAAATTCATTGATTAAGGTTAAAATTTGATAAATGTATTCTTGACTGATACCAAGAACATAGTTGTGTTTGTCCCATGGGACGAAAGTGGTTGGTGAGTATCTCTATGTATTTTCTCTTAGTGATTTTTTTATTTATATTTCAAAATGATGTGACTTATACTTAAAAGTGTCATTTCCAAATATTATATATATATAACTTCATATTTTTATTTATTTTCCAATATAAATATTCAAATATGCATTAATGGTTTGGTATGAATTACTAGTTTTCACTTATATAGAATATATGTTTGACATGACTAAATTATGGATTATTGGATTGATTGATTTTCAAATATGAATTACTGATATATAATTATATATAATACTAGTTCATTTTAGTATGCACTGATTTTCTAGGAATGCATATTTAAAAAAATATAAATTTTTTGTAAATGAGTGTCTAATTAAATGATCACGCAATGAATGTTCATGGGATGTGTACTATTTTTTTTAGAATGATATATTATAGATCAAAGGAACAAATTTACTAACCAATGTAACTATTATTATAAAATATAAAAACATAAATAATACAATTATAATGTGGTTGTCTCCTACCTCATTTTCTCTAATAAAAATCATAGTTATAACATGAAAAATAGAAAAGAAATATAAAACAACCCATGTCTTCAGACTATTATATTTAATATAAATGTTACATATTAACTAGAGAACATGTTATAATAATTATATGTAAAGTAAATATCAACATTTTATGATTGTTGGGAATCACTAATTTTTAGTATTATGTTCATTTAACAAAATAAGGTTTGGTAATATAGTCACAATAAATTAATCATTAAATTTAGTTCATATCAATGTTAATTATGTGATTTTATTTAAACATATGGTAAAAACATGGTACACGCAACAATAACATCCCTTCTAAATATCGCTTATTAGATCACAAGATCGAGGTTGCACAACTTGTGCTTTCCCTTGGCCAAACCCAAGAATAACTTCATCAAATGTGGTTGTATCATAATTGTCTATCAGAGAAGTTCAAGTTTGATGAAATCACAACCAGGTCAATATTAGATGACCCGCATAATGAGTGTTCTAATCATTTTCACATTACCCCTATGGATTGTTCTTGTGTGATACTGGGTTCTATATCTAAGGAATAAGAAATATTCAAGTGAAAATTATTTTAGAAGTGATATGGTGTTTACTTCATTTAATAATGTTTATTAATTGATAAAACCATTTATAAAATACCCAATATACATAATTAATGTTTTAATTTGATGAAATGGAATAAATATTTGGAATGAAATCTCAATTTTACAAATACTATTTTATTATACTTTTTGAGATTGTGGATTTTTGGAGTAAAATGTAAAATACAGTATGAATATACATTAAGTATTATGGCATCATAATGATATAAAATTGTTTTAATATGAAAAAAATTTATCTATCGAAAATATTTTTACTCAATATAATAATATATTATAAATAATTAAATTAATTTTCATAACCAGCCATGATTTTTTTACTACCTAAATATTGTTATAAGATTTAATGAAGAATTATTAATGAATAAAAGTATTATCAATATATAATTTAATTTAATTTAATCTATCATGGTACATAAATATTTACAATCAAAAACATGTTCTACATATTAAATACCATGGTTTGTAACCATGTGAATTTTAATGATTTCCTTTTTATTAACATAGAGTCTAAGGCCAATGTTTTGAAATTAATAAAAAACCCCCATATTTCCTATTAATTCCGACTACTATTATAAGTAATCTTGATTCAAAAATTAAATATAATGTTTATCCTATCCTTTAATATCTCAACATGATCAACAATTAGTTTCCAATATCATATGGTTCTGTTCTCAAGAATTAAGACTCTACTTACATGGTTAGGGTTCACAATCCTCCCCTTTGAAATTTCTTAAAATCCTTTTGTTATTATTTAACATAATTTTATTTATTATATAATTTTATTCATGTAATTATATAGTATTAAAATATATTTGATATAATTATAATCATATATTACTCATTACCTCTTATTTGTTTCTCTTTCGAATCATTTACAAATATTTGAAAGGATTCCTAATCCATTCTTTTCCTTTATTGTGTGATACCTTGTAGTTCATTTTTATTTCAATATGAAATGTAATTTTTATACTTTGTTTTTAATTCCCTATAATATTATTAATTATATATAATAATGCCCTCTCATTATACTACCATTGTATGATGTTGTAATACACGAACATTCTCATTGTCATAAAATCATTGCATATAAAAAAAATTTTGGTTTTCTACAAATGACATATCTATTCAAATAGTAACAAGAAAAAGTTTTTAATTCTTATATTCACAATGGGAAAATGACACTAAACAAGGTTATTTGGATATTAACATGAAATTCAATTGGTGTATAATAAAGAAGCCCAAATGTGCACCTGGTTTAAAAATCCCAATAATATAAGCTTGGGATAGTTAGTAGGACTTTATAAATTATTAAACTAAATTACTATTTCCCATTGATATCACGACACAATGAATTTTAAATTCACCAATCCCATTTTATAATGAATTTAAGGGTTTTACTAAATTGTTAAAATTTTATAGTTTTTAAATTGATTGTCTGCTATTTTCCTGGATTAATGCAATGTTCTATTGAATGGGGAATTATTTATATTTTCTATCTATATTATTCCTATATGAAAACTACAAATTACATTAACATAAATATAAATTAGGTAAATTGTGTAATATTATGATATAAATTCATCATTAATTTACTTATTATGATGGATTCAATGAGCTTATTTCGTGAGGGGTGGGACTCGTAATTTTATAGCCCCTCGATGCATCAGTAAGTCTTATGAGACAAACTAATTGGGAATTAGAAACGTTGGTATGATTTCTCATAATTATGAACTAAAATTATGTTTATGAGGTTTGATATTATTAATTACTTCACTTTTACATAAATTATTCTCATACATGGGATTTGTATTCCATGATTATTTTATCCATCTGTATATTATTCTCATATTTTCATTCATAAAAATTTCATTTGAATATTTATTCTGATCGTATTATGATTATTTTCTTATTATACAATATCTTCCTTCAATGTATACCCCTTTCTATGAATATGAGGTCCTGAATTTATTTTTTTATATTTCCTAAGAAAAATAAAATCATCACTATGTGTGACATATCGTTTTTTTAGATAGAAATGATAATTTTTATTAACATTTTAATTACATTAGTTTTCGATTTAATGAAATTCCTCTATTGGTATCTATTTTCCTAAAAATAATAAAATATTTTTTCATGTTATGAATTTATTTTGTAATAATGTAATACAATAGTCCTGAAATCGTAGCTAATTGTTTCGGGATGTTAAATGTTATATTAATGAAAATTTAATAGAACCATTAAGAACTAGAATAATATGAACATTGTTAAAGAACATAAACATATAAAACCCCATTAGAATAGTCTAGAAATAGTCCAATATTTAATTGAATTAATTTTTGAATAAATCATATAATCTACATGCTATGATTTATGGGTTCACTCTTGGGGGCATGGGGGCTTCTAGAGCACATGAAAATGGTGATTTTGTGGTGAGTCAATTTAGTCCATCAATCCTAGGAATTTTGATCAACAATGTAAATGAATATATAAAATTCAGTTAAAGTGGATATACAAGTGATGTATAAACAAAAAATAAATAAGTATATTTCTAGCATTATGGTGATTTAAATTAGGACTTACCTAGAGGGTGAATCTAAGCCAAATGATTTCCATCATTCATGTATTTAAAATTCCACTGATCAAAAATCCTTTATTATTATAAATCAATGGGTTCCCAATAAATGGATTGAATCTTGTCATATTTCCATGATATAGAGAAACATTTTTGTGAGACAAAATAATAAATTGATTACGATGGAAAATAATGTTGAAATTAAATCAGATTTGTTGGGTTTGATGACTGGAAGTTTCTTCCAATTATAAATGGGATATTTCAACAAGGTATTCTAATCTGAATTAAAAATATCCACTATATAAGAATCAAATTTATATAATATCAAAATAGTAATTTTTATGATTTCAAAATCTGATATCAATTTCAATATACATATTTAAAACAACAGATAACGCCAAATCTAGGTATGGTTCCACTAATATAGTTAGGATCTTTAGTATCCTCAAATATTGAAGGATATTTCTTCTATCATTTTAGCTCCACTCAAGATGGATGAAAACACTAATGATGGAAAAATTTGGTATTATCCAATATTTCTAGTGTACAAGTACTTTTTGGGGTTTTTCTTAACTATGTTAATTTTATTGGTAATAATGATATAATTGTGTAAAAGATTGAGTATGAATTTATTCCATAGTTTTATAATTATTACAAACTTATTGTCCATCATATCAATAAATGTATATAAATACAATGGATTCAAATCGATAATGTAGACTACTCCCATGTGGTTGGGAGAGAAGCATAGAATATTTCTCTTTGAGAGATGGATAACATGTCCCCAATACCAATTGTATTCCTAAAGAAGGTCTTCAGACTCCAAAGGGTGTCTTGGAAAAGGGATTTAATGATAATGATTAAAATATTTAAAAAATATAATAATGTAATGATTTTATCATGGATTAGAATGAGTTTATTGGTCATCAATCTCATGATATGGAGGAATGTTTGAAATAGATTGACATTTTAGGCTCTTCAACCTTGAATAATAATATATTATTACAAGAGATGTGACCACTATTTTAAAGGAATAGTGTTTTTTTTGTGAAGGTGGGGACTTTATATCATTCTTCAATACAAGTGATTTAGAATATATCATAATACAAAACTCTTGACGAAATTATTAACAAGTCTATCAAATATGGAGGTCCATAGGAATATAAGGATCTTGATATTGGATTTTTAAATGCAGTCCCCTCTAACATAGACAAAGACCAGTATCAAATTCTTTTATTCTTATAGGAAGCTCAATCAAATAAAATATTATTTAAATTTAATATCCTGAGGACTAATGAGCACCTCTAATATTAAATGAGATATTGTAAATATATGTTAATGGTAATAAGGGTTCAATATAAAGGCATAATCTCCACCACACCAATAAAAAATGGATATATCGACGGTTCTAAAAAACATCACTAATTGGTTTTAAATTTTTTTTAAAAAAATTATTTTATTTTTAGTAGAACTTTTAAAAAAACTATTGTCCTACAGATGAGATTATAAAAATATTCCACTAAATGAACGGAAGAAATAATAAATTTAATTATGTTTAATGATTTATTATTTATTATTTAATATAATATATATTATTATAATTAATCGTATTTTATTAAAATGTGTTAATTAATTAGTATTAATTATTATTAGTTTATAATAATTTGAAATTAAAACATATCTTCAATCCGTTGAAAAATATAATTTTGTATCAAACGACGATATCTTTTGATTATGGAGTCTACTTTTTCTCAACAACTAGTCATATCAAATATTATAAAATTAAATAATACCAAATTAGATTTAAATTTTTTAATAATTAAAAGAACAACATTTATTAAATTTTCTTGAAATGTTTGGAATCACCCGATAAATTAAATTGACTATAAATTTTGAACCATGTCCCTATTTTGGATCTACCAAATCTAAAATAAAATTCTATGATGAGATCTATGCCCTATAAAATTATGAAAACCAAAGTCTCATTTCTCTGGGACAAAAATGGCCAAAAAGGATATCAAAATATAGATTTTACTTGAGTTATCCCAATTATTTAACATTTGATGGAATTTATGCCTTTTTAAGGGGGGAATGTTTTCTTTTTTAGTGGTAAATGAATTAATTCATAGGGATTACATTCGTATAGATATTTTGGTTATGAAGATTTATCAATTTTACAAATTTATTATTATTTATAATAAAATATATGCATGTTTTCTTATATTTAAAAATAATAAATTTAATGTATAGATGCATATTTATATTGAAATATATTTTTAAACATATAAACCATATGTAAATAAATATTTGTTATTAATTAAATTTAAATAAATTATTATATATATTTTTTGATGTGTAAAAATTCATTAATATGTATATATATACCTCGGAAAGTAATGATTATATATAAAAATTTGTGTGTCAGAAAAGAAATCTATATTTAGGTGTATATGATAACTTATGTAAATAAATAAATATATATATATATATATTAATGTTTGGATTGGAGAAATATAAATATGTACTTGTGTATCAATAATATCATGTGTATTCATATTATATAAATGTATTTTTATATAAATATATCATTATCGTAAAATATATTATATTGAAACATTTATAGTATAACTATATGAATATATATATATATATAATGTATGTAGATAAATATATCAGTGTATTGATAAACAGATAGATATCTATATCTAAATTCAAATATATATATAAATTAATTTTAATATGTAATATAGTTAAATAAATTTTATGTATATCTATTGTTGGATGGTGTATGATACTCAAAAGGGGTGAAATGAGTTCCTATAAAAAATCTATCTAAAATGGTTTTCTAAAATAAAATCCCCAATTTCAAAACAAATAAATGCTTGTAACCCAAAGTAGAATATTTAAAAATGATTTGATCATTTGAATGATTTATCAATGATTGATTATTTCTTAGATGAAACAACATGGATTACTATTTTATCTTATGAAAATTTTCTATTAAAACAAATTCTAATATAATCAACATCTATGATAAAATATCGATGTAACGTTACATTTTTTGTAATAATTTTAAAAATAGAGAAAAAAAATTGAAATCACATAATGAAAGTATACCATAAATTCAGTTTCATGCCGAGACCTAATCCAATACACTTTGTGACCACCTAGAACTAAGCATTTTATAATAATTAAACCAGAACCACCCCCTGGATTGGGATAACAACAATGTAAAAAAAATTCAGGTCCACAAGACCTTTTCCATTATTTTCTTGGCATTGAAGAAAAAAACATTCCCTACATGGGACCACATCCACTATTATCTATGGGAGTTTAAATGTGATTATTTGTGAAAAAATTTATGTATGTTCTTATTTAGATCAGGAGTGATTGTGTGTAAACTAAACTGATACACACGATGCTCAAAATATAAATAAATTACACATGCATTGAAGAATGTTAGTAAGTGTTTTTAATTCTCTTTATGTTGTTCTATGAATCTTCTAGACTCATTCGGGATAGTATATGTGAATATTGAGTCGGAAACCAGAAATAGACAGTAAAAAAGAGATTCATTTTTTCCTTTGTATTTTGATCGATGTGAGGTAGATGATTCCTTAACGTTTTCTTGTCTTCTATGTTTTTGCTTCAGAGATTTGTGGTGTATTGGTACGTAGTATTTTCTTTGGGTATTTACAGTAGGGTTCTCTATTGTGTTTTACACTAATGTTCATGAACATCTCGGTATATTCCATCGAGGGTACCTCTTCATCACTATTTTTCTTTATGATCTAGATATTCCCTTTATAGGGATCAATTACATGTTATGTGGTACCTATAACCTCATACTAGTCTCTGAAAAAATTAAATGTTGTCAAAAAAAGAGAGAAAATATCATTAATATAATAAGCATTACTAATTTTCATAAATATGACCATTAGTGGTAATTTTCATTTTCTGATAAATATCATTGGTAAATCAGTCTATCGGTAGGTCATAATAATAGTGACTCATGTTGTGGGCGAGTTAGGATATCAGTAATTCGTGCTATTGGTAGGACATTTCTGTTATTATTATATACTATTGGTGGATGACTCTGTCAGTATGTCAATCATTCAATGGACAATCGAGTTGTCCGTAGACGATGCATTGGTAGCTCGTCTATCGGTTGGTGATGAATTGGTAGCCCAAAATTTGGTATTTTATACATATAAAATGTTTAACCATCCCTCTGTAACTATGTCGGAATGTGAGACATTTATAACTCACTCAGCTTATCGGTAACTTATATCGTCAGTAGCTCATGTATCGGTGAGTCGGGTATAAGTGACATGTCTATCGGTTTGAAAAGTATCAGTATCTGATACATATAGGTGTCATACACATACACAGAATATATAAATCTTTCTTATAATGAGAAAAATAACACTAGAGGTTAAAATAATAATTGAACATGAATAAACAAAATACATCTAAATACATCTTAATTAGCATACCTAAAGAGGATATGTGAGAATTAAAACTAGATGAGGAAAAACTTATACCTCTTTTTTATGACCAGGAATCATGGAATTATATACCTCAATAATTTAATTTATTTATGATTATTAGAGAAAAAATCATTATAACATGTTACACATATTATTGACATGAAATTTTAAAAAAAATTAAAGTACATATTACTTTATTATTTGTATTTCTAAATTAGATATTCCATTAAATCTCATGATAAATCTTATGCTCCCTCTAAGAGAGATTCTATATTATGTCTCCCCAATTTGGGATAATCAAAATGAAAAAACTAAAGGAAAAATATATAATATACAAGGAACATACAATAAGATGAAATCACAAACAGAATTCCATTTATAATACAGTACAAGGGATATAGAAAATAGCACCAAAAAAGAGTACATGAAATCCCAATAAAAAGAGATCTAGCTACTTATTTCACACATTATATTCTATCACTTCTTTTCCTTTATCATAATCATATGGGGGAGAAGCAAATGGTTCTATATGATGAGTGATGGATGGCACAGAGTAGATACTAACTAAATGAAGATGAAAACCTCTTAAAATAGAAGGAGAAAGGCTCACTCTAGAAGAGAAAATAAGACATGATTTTTTATGTTAGATGATATGTCTAATATAGCTATGATCCTGAGAATGGTTCATGGTTAAAGGTGATAAATGTGTATAAGAAGTGGAAGATGTACACATGAGTGGTCTGAGATGATAAGATGTTGGAGTAATGATGGTTGTTCTATGACAATGTAGGTATGGTTTGAGAAGAATCACGATGTCCCTCGTTACCTAAAAACCATATGTCAATGCCTTCCGGAAATCCTCTTTATTCTCTATAAACTTATCCATGGTATTGGTAAAATCCTTTAATTTCTTAACTTTCTCCCTAAATTCCTGGGTCACTAGAGGTATTCTCAAATTCCCTACCAAATACTTTATATAATTAGTTATCCGATTCTTGGTGTAAATCCTCTTAAAATATAATTCTACATTCTCGGTTATTTCATCATGATAAAAATTATTTTCTTTTTAATAGAATATAACAGTGTCATGCCCCTAATCACATTTCTTGATGATTTTACTAAAGATATCTTCAGGAGTTCCACCAATGATAGTCTAAAGATCCTCTCTAATCACATTTTTAACCATATCATTATATGGAGAATGAGGAATAAGAGCATCTGGTATGGAGGTACCTTTCACTTTATCTATGATATATAGTATCAACTAGTCCAAATCAATAGTAGGATGCTGAGTATGAGTAAGGTAACTCCTATAAGTTGTATTCTCAAAATTTTTTATCACTTTAACCAAAGATGTCCAATAATCTATAGTTAGAGTGTTTATAGATGAAACCATTGTAGTCAACTCATTTATCATCTTCTATTTATCCAAAACAATAGCTTCTACAAGAGAGATTAACCTTGGTTCAACCTGAGATAAACTCTCTTAGTAATCTAATCAGCATATCTTTCAATTATTCTTAGAACTGGAACATGTTGAATGGGAGAAATAGATCAGATTGCAGCCAACATTTCTTCTTTAGAAGCATTGAAATATGCTTCGGGGACATACTCAACAAATTCTCTAAAAATCACAGGTGTAGGAGAAGATGTGGGATATGGAGCCATATACTATGAATCAAGGTAGTCTAATCCTAGAGTCAGATATCCTAGTTATCTCTTCCATACATGTGAAACAATGTCATCCAAAGGAACCATTACATCAACCATAGCTATCTTAACATGTATCTCCCCATTAGTTGGTGTCCCCTCCTTGGAAGAGACTAATGTCTCAAATGGAGTAAATAATTCTTCTGTTTAAGTTGGAACATCAACATGAATAGAATAATTTGGATTCCACTCCTCAACCACAACTGGTTCAACATGAGAATAAGTAGCGACATGTGGTTTTACAATTGGTTCATGTTCCCCTAAAAGAGAATTAACATGACTTTCCTGATCAACATTCTCTAATGGAGGGTCAATAGATTCAAACATAGGACCCAGATCATCACCAGGATGATCTGATTCACTATATAATTCATCACATTCTCTATCTTTCCTTTCACTTACATCTTCTCTATCACTTCCATAAGATTACGTGACATCTTTCTAAAATCCATCATAATCATTAGCTTCATCCTCTTTACTACCATTTCCATAATCATAACCAAATTCTTCATCATGACCATATCTACTTTTATACTCAACATACTCAGGCTCTTTAGTCTATTAGTTATCATTCCTAGGTAGAAGTCGTTACATAAAAGGTAGATGTATAGGTGGAATTGTAGGAACATAATTAATCTTTGTTGGACAATCAGAAATATCAGGATCACTCCTATAATCTATTATATATTTATCTCTCTGAACTTAATCAGGTAGGTCCTCCTTGTTAGATTAAACAACCACTTCAACTGTTCCTAGGCTAGGGTCTTTCATATTCTTCAGCCTTGGGGGATTCTCGAAAGGATTGAAATATTCATATAACTTGTCATTATCTTCTACCAACATTATCTTCTAGGGGTTACAATTAATCCTCATAAACATGAAGATAACATTTTTGAGATAGAAACCAACACAACTTCAAATTTTCTCTTCATTTTGATTCATTAATCCCTTATAATTCACTATAATAGGGATATTTCTAGGATAAAACAAATAACAAGTCTCGTAATAAGGTTTAATCATCTCACTGATATGAACCAGAAAATATTTTACAAATTTACCTTATGAAGTTTCCACAATATATATAGAATGTAAACATCCTGAAACATTAGAGATGAAAAAAAAAGTTCATTAAATATAATTGATGTTGGATGAATGTCAAAAAAAGCATGAATTTTCTTCAATCAATATTGTTATAGGCCTTATATGTTCTTCATTTCCTGTCAACTCAGTCAAAGCTGCCTCATTACTAGATAGGTCACTTGTTGGAGGAGCACTTCGCTAATGGTAATCACAAAAACCCTCATGGGTACCATTAGACATTATGCCTACTGTTTAGTTGAAAATGGAACACTCCTTACAAAAACAATAGAATTTATAAAAAACATCTCAGATCCATCCAACAGAAATGTAGCATACATGTGAAACTCATGTAGCATACTTAGATAATACAGCCTCACGTTTCTACAGAACCACTCCAAAACCCTTGGGTTTTCAATACACTAAACATAAGAAAATTACATAAAAATATTCATTCAGAATGTACATCCTTCTTAGGGTCACAACATAATTCATGAGTTCCGGAAGATTAGGTTATTTTTTCGGTTCTATAGCCTCAACTATTTTCCTCTTATATGGTTGAGACTCATACTTAGATCCTTGAAGGTTTCTCTTAACATGATCCATTGAGAGATGATTGAAGGATTCAATTTGAGATATAATGTTTTTAGCACAAAAGGGAATTGTTTGAGTGTAATAAGTATGAGAATCATAGTGTGAGGGTAAAAAGTATTTGATAAATCATTAGTATATATAATTTATGGATTTGAGAACCTAAAATTCTAAATGTGGGTAAAAATAAAAATACTCCAAATAAAAGAGTGACATTTCAAATTCCAGACACAGTAATAATACAATATCAGTAGATGATACATCATTAGTGAGCCAATTTAGTGGGAAATAGTTGGTGAGTCACATCGGTGAGACATCATCGGTGAGTCACGTTAGTGAGATATCATTGTTGAGACATCATTGGTGGGTCCAGTTGGTGAGACATCATCAGTGAGTCACGAACTGTACATCCTCCAAAATCTGTCACCCCTAACTCATTTCTTATGTAACTCATCCAATCAGAATTTAATGGATTAGTTAAAAAAAGTAATATGGTGTTATGTGCCGATGAATTATAGTGTAATATCACCTTTTTGATAATGACCACTCAAAAAGTGATTTCATATATCAATATTTTTTGTTGTAATGTGATTAATTGTATTCTTATAAATAATAATCACACTTGTGTTGTTACAATTTATAGGGACATGTCTAAACTGAAATTCATAATCTATTAATATTTATTTCAAATATAAAATTTGATCACAACAACCACCAGCAACATGTTTTCAACATCAAAAGTATATACTTCCAGAAAAATAATATTCTTACTACATCATTCTACTATAGAGTTTCCAAAAAAGCTATATGTTCTAGAGGTTCTATTTCTATCTAACTTATAACCACCAAAATCAGCATTAAAATAAATAACTAAATCAATGCATTTTCCTGTAGGATAAAACAATCTTATGTTGGTAGTATACTTGAGGTATTTTAAAATTCTTTTACTTGTAGTAAAATGATATTATTTTTGGTTTTATAGAAAATGTGAACACATAAACACACTACACATTATATCAGGCTAGCTAGAAGTCAATTAGAGTGGTCTTCCATTCATCCTTCTATATCTGGTTTAAACAAAAGATTTTATATTTTCATCAAGAAACATTTTTAAGGTGGAACTCATTGGAGTATCAATAATTTTTATACTATCAATTTAAAATTGTTTCAAAACCTCATTAGTGAAATTTCTTTGATTCAAAATAATACATTATTTTATTTGGAAAATTTTGAAATCCCATAAGGAATTTGAGTTCACCCATTAAACTCATTTCAAATTCATTTTTCATCATATTTGAAAAATTTATACATAATGAAAATTTTTGAAGATTAAAAAATAATATTATCAACATATATTTGAATAACTAAAACATCATTTGAAATTTTTTTTATAAAAATTGTAGGATAAAATATGCCATTTTAAAATACTTTATAAAAAAATGAAAAGTGTTGAGCGTATCATTCCAAGCTCTAAGGGCCTATTTTAATGGTTTAAATTCTAGAAAAAAGTGAAAAATTTTCTTCATATTCAATTAATACTTCTGCACTATATCATGCAACTAGTATTTGTTGGAAACGGGCACGCAGTGAAAGCCCTAAACAGGCGGTTTTTAATTTTTTTTCACAGACGGTCGACATAAACATGTCGACGTCAGTGAAGAGCAGCCAAGTCTTAGCTGAGCACCACACGTGTAATATTTTAAGCACAAAATTAAACTGTTAATTACCTGGTTTAGATCTGAAGTTGCGCATGATGTCTTCTCGTTGTTGGCGATCACTTCTTGATGGTGACGATGACAAAGGTCGGACCCATCTACTGTTCTTGTTTGTTATTATATTCGGCATGGTGATGAGGCGACGAAACAACGAAGGCGACAATGACAAAGGTCATTCTACCCGTGGCCTCCGCAAACCGCATCACCCTCGCGGTGCTCTGGTGCACTGGCTCGAGCCTCGGCCCTTCGTCCAGTCCACCTCGGCCGCACCACCACCGATCTGCACCTCCTATCTCTTTGCCACCGCCCACCTAGTTGCGCCCGGCCCGGCCACCCACCAGCCCGCGCTGACCCGAGCCACACCGAACCGCAACGACCTGACCTCCCGACCACCGCACCTCTCGTGTGCCCCTTCCGAACCTTTAGGCCCGTGTTGGTCGAGCTGCCCCCCGGCCGCCGGTCGGCCCACCTCCAGGCCTGCCCGGTCACCATCCGAGTTACCCGGCCGCCTGCTTGCCAGCCTGCATGCCATCCCTGCTGCCTCCCGACCGCCTGACCACCCAAGCCACCAGCCAACCGAAGCGGCGCCCTGGCCGAACCGGCATCCCGATCTAACTCGTGTCTCTCCTCACGGTGCCCTGGCCAAACTGGCTCGTCTACTCCCTCCGGTTTGAGCTGCGCTGGGCCGCACCCTCGCAGCACTCCGGGCCGAACCAGCCATGTCCCCGGGATGAACCAGCCACGAGCCCGTGCCGAACCACCCATGCGGCCTGCTGGGCGAGGCCCTTCGGGCCGGGACGAACCTAATAGGCTGGCCTTCCCAATGGGTCGGTCCAGACCCAAAAGCTCGCACCGGGTCGACCCAATCTAGGTCGGCCCAGACTGGGTCAGATAGGGTAGATCTGACTGGGTCGAACCGGACCCGGGCCCTCTAACAACCCTTTTCATTCTTTGTCCATATATTTGGCACTAGATGACTGTTTTACGAACCGTCAGTGGTGCTAGAATTCTTGGAGCACGACGGTCTCTTTGCGTGTTCCCCTCTAGAGTTCAGGGAAAATTTGAGCTATGGTCAGTTGGGTCATACATGAATCCTACCGTTCCCCCAGTACTAAACGGCTATTAACTCAAAGACCGGGTCTTCAATTGACACACTGTATGTTCCGTTGATACCCCTATGATGTAGAATAACTTTGAGATATTTCTTGACGGTACATAGTGACAGTTGGAGTATCTACTAGTATCTCATTGAGTGGATCATTCAAGAGATGATTGTGCATAGTGTGGAGACCTGGTTGTTGGCTGAGACGTGAAGACTACTGACAGATTCAACTCGGAGTGTCTTGACTATTCAAGTGGGGAGCATCTTGGTGTCATGGCAGACCCAAAGTGGGTACAACATTGGTTTCGTGAGAGACACATGTTACTCGACAGGAGGAGTACCTCAACAGGCTACAAGGGGGAGTGCCTATATGTGATGTGGTAGACCCATGGTCGGGAGAGCCTTTGTATGAGCGCAGCAGACCCATGATACTCGATAGGAGGAGTACCTCAATATTCCAAGGTAAGTGGGAAGTGCCTCTCTGTAACACGGTAGGCCCACAGTACTCGATTGCATAGGAGTTCTCCCGCAACCATGGTTTCGATAACAAAATATTGGTTTGAGATGAGTCAGTAACTTTTGTGTATATCTCATGATTGAGATGGATTACATGATAACATAGGTACATGTATGGGAATATACCAATGTGGGGTTATCTATTGATTTCATACTTTGTGGTTTATCCTTTTTGATTTTTGTGAGACCTTAAGGGTCTCGGGGTCCCTACTGAGTATCGTTATACTCACCCCTACATGAGCTATGCCCGCACCTCATTTTGTTGGATGCAGATGAAAAACAACACTGACTGAGGATGAGAGTACCAGAACTGGATGGTACACGGAGGTAGACCATATGACGTGTCAGTACATGGAAGAGACCGACAGGAGTGGCGTGCTATGGAGGCTATTTGTACCTATCCTTCATGTACGAATCCCAGTGGACAACCCAACGACCCTTTTACTCTTCTTTTGTTGTTCTTGTTTTTATGTGGTACTTGTACTATCCTGTTGGGATTGTATTCCGTCCCATCTACTTTATGAACTCTTTTTTATACAATTTTACTTGGTTTATTTCTTCCATACTGTACTCTGCTGTGTGACTTTTCATGCTTTAAATGCAATACCTTCTCAGTTTAAGGATTTACGTCTTTGGTGCGTGTCTCCAGCCCTTGGCCTATGGAAGACGGGCTTGGGGTAGTCACAACATGGGCCCCAGGGGACGGGTTGTGACAACTTCACAGACTAGAGGGATTATCTTGCAGCCTCCAGCATGGGGGGAGTAGCATTTCAGTTATAATCTTTGATGATGGTATTAGACAACCAGTGTTGAAGATAATGGGTATGCGAAGGGTTATTTCTTTTCGTTGAGGCCCCGCCCACTCTTAGGATTTCTGTTGCATGCGTCTTCATGGATCATGGGGATGTCATTTGGATCGAAGGTTGCTTTGTGGGAACCTTTAATACATGTATGATATACTGAGCACAAAACATCATTATTGTTGCATTACTATAAACACATAAATATTTGGCGATTCAGATTGTCCCCCTTCCCCTTTTCGTTCACTGCATGGTGAAGGGGGCTGAGTCGAGTAAGACCTCCACCATGGTTAAGGATTCACATTGGGTTCACCATTTTTGTTCTGCCTCCACGGTGGCGCGTGTAGTGGATATCGAGTAAGATATAATGGCCCAACGTGCAGTGTCCTTTTTTTCTATTATTAATTTGTTAGAACTACCACCTTGGTTATGGATTCATGTTGGGTTCACCATTTATGTTCTGCCTCAAAGGTGGCATGTTTTTTTGGTGGTGCGGAAATGGTAATATGAGGGTCATCACCTGTCCCTTTTTCTATAGAGATGGGATCCTATATAGTTTTCCACAACTTCATTTCAACCTGTTCAGCATCATTATCCTTTAAATAAGGTTGAATTAACCCTATGGGGAACTATTGGTCCCTACAGGTGACTGTGTGGGGGTCAAGAACTCATTCAATCAGTCCTTCTCATACATAACATCCTCAGATGGTCTTCAATGGGTATATTCGTGGATCCAAGAACAACCAATGACCCTAGTATCCATGATTCATGGACATTCTTTCCAAAGGCAGGTGCTCATTGGCTGACGATTTGGCCAACGACACTTGAGGACACCAGTGGTCAAGAGGATGGGAGGTCAGGCTCACTGTACCCTTCAGGGGGAGGATTTTTTCCTTTTTTGGGACTCTCTTATTGATTTAAGTTGTGTTCATATGATCATGATTCCTTGTTTTATTCTCGAAGAGTGTTTGCTTCAGCTACCCTTAATTTTCAAGATTGTCGTGATCATGCATATGATTGATTCCATGGAGGTGACACTAACATAGCCATATTGTAAGGTTCTCTAAATGTGTGTTTTTATATATATATAAGTAAATTTTGTTATATGTATATATATTTATATGTATTTGTAATTTTATTATTATTTTTATCTCTTATCTATTTATTTTTCATTATTATTTTATTATTTTATTATTTATATACTATTTATTTATTTACTATTCATTTATTAATTATTTATTAATTATCTATTATGCATAAAATAATGAATATTTTTTTAATTTTTTATTATATTATTATTATTTTACTTCATTTTTATTATTAATTTATTATTAATTTATTATTAAATTATTATTAATTATTATTTTTCCATTATTATATTAATATTTATTTATCATTATTTTTGTTTATTGTGACACTATTAATTATTTTTTATTGTTCATACATTAATTATAAATATTTTCTTATTCTCATATGTTCATATTAAATTTTTATAAAAATTTTATTAATTATGTATTTATTATATATTCATTGTATATTAATTGTTTAATTATTGTTTATTTATCCGTAATTTATTTATTTTTTTTATGATTTTTTATCTATTATTTGTTAATTTATTATTTATTTATAATATATTAACATATTTTTTAATTAATTTAACCATTTTACATTACTTGTGTATTATATATTATATTTAATTTTGTATATATTATATATTATATATTTATTATATATTATTTTTAAATTTTATATTATTTTCAATTTATTATTTATTATTTATTAATTACCATTTATTACCATATCATTTATTTATTTATCAATTATTAATTAATATTTTATTTTCTTATTAGTTATTATTAATTAGTAATTATTAAAATTTAAAAATTATTTTTTATATGTTATTTATTATTAATTATTAGTTATTAATTATTAATTATTAATTATTAATTTTTCAGTTTGAATCTATTTTTTTCATTATTTTGTATGTATTATTTGTTTTTTAATAAATATAATATATAAGTATATTAAATTATATTCCTTCATTATATGAAGAGCCTACTGAAGTAGTAAACTATTTGTAATATAAGAAAGAGGTAAAAGGTTCAAATCCAACCAAACGTAGAATTCATATAAATGAAATATGCAGGCATGTGCATGTTCACGGTAATAAATAACAAATAAATTAATAAATTAATTATGAGAATAAAAAATAAAATAATAATAATTAATTATTAATGGGAATAATAAAATAATAAATAAATTAAGTAATTAATTATGAGAATCATAAAATGATAAAATGATAAAATATTACAGAAAAAATAAAAAAAATAGAATAAAATTAAATAAATACTATGAAGATATTTTGTAGGGGTTTAATCCCCAGAAAAATGATTCCTCCAATTTTAAAAAATAGCCTCTAAATTGTTTCACATTGGATTTGAAAAAGATTTGTTAAATTTTTTTAATGCACGATTTTGCGATGGTTTTCCAAAACTGTTAGGTAATGATTTATCATTGGTTTAAACCTACCCTAAACAAAATATACTACCGCTAAACACCAATTTTGGCATAGTGACATCAGAGCCCACCCATAATGAATCCACTTACAAAGAAGGGAAAAAAGGAAGAGTTGGCCATAAGAACCCTTATGTGTCAATAAATCAAAATTATATAATTAGATGAAATGATTGAATTTTTTTAGAACAGTCAAAGGAATGAAAATATTTCCACATATAGTAATGTTAAGAACATCATTCTAGATTTTCAACACTATATTATTGGGATTTTATAGACCAAGTCGCATTTTTCCTCTTCCAAATGTCTCAGATTTAAGAGTCTAGGATGTAATAATAGAGGGATTAACTAGTAAACAATATTAGTTTACACTCTTTAGGTTCTAGTCAAAACCCCCTCCCCACATAGTGTACCCCTCCTGGGTCAGCAATGTGAGAAGGGAGATAACGACAACCGAGTCCCGCCTCCAGTAGGCCTCGGGTTGGCGACTAGCACCGAGGGTATAGTAAACACACAAATGGGAGGCATTACCCTCTATGATAACACATGCAGAAGAGATAGATAAGATAGAAACCAACCAACTACAAATGAGAACGGAAATATAAATTAATACCCAAGTTCTCATATGTAATGTCATGAAAAAGCACTTCAACTGGAAGGGGAAAACCGAAATTACCCCAAAAAAGTAAAAACAGCAGCAACCACAATCCCGAAGAGCTCCTGCAACCCCAAGCTAGTAGAAACCAGCTATATCTCCAACCTGCTCCATATGACCTGAAAACAGTTTGTATATACATAGGGTGAGTATAACAGTATACTCAGAAGGATCCTCCCTTACGTCTCTCATGAAAAAGTAAAGCATGCTAGATCACAATGAACAACAAGTGATACTAACTCGTCACCAAAATAGGTATACGAAGTTCCCAGCCTAACCATGGCTAATCTCACCAAGTTACCCATATAAGAATATATTATATAATAATGAATATCAAGGGTACCCCACTACTACTTCCCCACTGGTTTTCCACTTTTCCAAAATGTCCCACATCCTGAGCATCTCTCTCCAAAAAGGCTTGCCCAGAGACACCTGGGCGATGCACCACAACGTCACATCGTGCAACAAAACCACCAT
The DNA here is from genome assembly GCA_963277665.1 of Viscum album. Lineage (NCBI taxonomy): Eukaryota > Viridiplantae > Streptophyta > Magnoliopsida > Santalales > Viscaceae > Viscum > Viscum album. The sequence goes on from OY728126.1 coordinate 958,343,084, forward strand.
GTCCACGTAAGAAAAATAACTAGGTAGTTTCTAGGAGCCACCAAAGCTCACATAACATGTATCATACATTGAGAATTATACCTCATGCCATTACAACCCATACACCATGTAAGGATGCTCAAGCCATTACTACCTATACACATTACACCTATAGTAGTCCATAGGATAATTTATCTAGACTATTTTTGTTTGAATAACTACAAGAAATTGCAGACCTCTATACACATATATGGTGAAAACTAACCATTGTGCCTACAAGTACAAATATCTACCAAGAGAAGAGACTGGGGCCAAAGGGGGTAGTCAGCCATCCATCCTCCCACCAGAATTTTGGGGAAAACACCCCCAGGGCTGAGAATCCCCAGGGTGTCAGTTTCCCTTTATAACAGGGTAGAGTAGCGTATAGAAACACAAAGAGTACAAACTATACTATATATCACTACCACAATATGGGAATAACCTAATCATAGACTCAACGACTGCTAACTTCTCTCGAACTCCGGCCTTCCACTTCTAAGACAAGGTATCTTATAAGAATACAACAATTTAAAGATATTTATTACATTATTTCATTCCCTTATTAAAAGTTTCACTGTAGGATAATTAATTCATTAAACATTAATTAACCATGAACAATTCCACATTAAATTTCATTAGCATCAAACCTAAAGACCATTGTCTCATTAGAATTACAACCTCATCATTATGTTCCACAATACTCCAACCCTATTGGTTAACCCCATTTATAAAAATATTCATTACAAAATAACTTTCCCACATTCCTAGGAATTCTAGTAAAACATCATCTCCTACTAAACACAAGGGGGCTCAACACGGTGAGTAGATGTACTACCCATTGAGTCTTTTCTACCTATAGAAAGAGCATAGATCCATCTTCCCTTGAGAAGATAAACACAGAAAGCACGTGGCATACCCCACCAATCCTCACTACTTTCAGAAGAAGGGTAAGCAAGACATGCTACCTTGATTAGTGTGAAAAATTAAAGCAGATAATCAACCAATAAGAATCAGCAAGAATCCAACAATCACATCCATACCATTCCATCATCCGTAGTGTCCTACCTAACACCCACATGCATAAACTGATGCATCTCACCACTCTAGGCATCATCTGCTGCCACAACCAAAAGTCTCTATTCCCCCACATATCACAACATTCATCTAGGCTCACATCACAATATAAGTAGCAGGAAAAAAACATCACATCAATTGTGCTACTAGAGCTTTAACAATCAAGAGGGTAACTCAAAACCCTTAAAGGAATTATCAAACAATCAATTCATTAATCCTCCTTTAATTAATAGATATATTATTTATAGGTAACAAAATTCATGAAAACCGAATCTGTAAGTTATCACAAAAAATTTAACATGATTACTACACTAATTTGATTAACATAAAATTAAAACAAGAAGATATAGATCAATTTACATGCCTCTTCATCCATATCCAACTGTTAAAAATTAATTCTAGTTTACATTTTTTACAAATTTTCATCAAGAACGAACAAATAAACGAAGCAAGAATGGATACCACACTATATAGAAAACAAATAGAAATAACATTCGATCTATATAAATTTATTTATCCACATAAAATATTTCTTATATAAATTCCATTGTTGTCCAGTGGGATAAAACATGCTATAAAAATAGTTTCATGTAAAATAAGGGAGAAGTAATGAATCCATTACCTCAAACAGTTCTTGACATTCTTTAACCACACAAAGGGCCACAATCCTCCTCTCACGATAACTTCATCCACCCATGAATTCCATGGTATGCCCACACCAACCAAAACCCAAGAATACATTATTATAACTGTGGAGATTTCATGCTATAATATGGAAGGGATAAACAGGAGAATATGAACCGCACAATAATGACAAATACACATACCTTATATCGTAGATTGATCGATACTACTTGGTTGCATCAAAAAAGTGTGAAACCAATATTAGGAGGAATGTTTGATTGTTCAACTCATATGGGATGGTATGAGATGTTCAAGGATCATACATCCGAGAACAAGGAGAAAGAATTAGGGAGGAAGATATCCCATTCATTTAGAATATTTAATGGAGAGACGGTTTATGATACTCTTAATTTCCCATTAAAATTGAATCACATTAAAAAACGAGGTTTGGAAATGTAAAAACATCATGGTCCTTAGGAATAATTAATATAGGATTTATGGCCTCTAAATCGGCCTTAAGAGTGCATAAAATGAGGCTTTAAATGCATTTTACGTCAAAGGTAATGTCAAAGGGGAAAAACATTAGGAAGCTAGAAACACTATACACCAAACGCAAAATTTGGCAATGGATATTGAGGTTGATGTTAGAACCTCACTTGTCTGGAAACACTATTCATGAACTTGAAATTTGGAAAAGGAAATAGAGGTTGTTATTAAAACCTCACTAGTCTATAAACATTATTCATTTACTCAAAATTTGGAAATGGAAATAGAGGCAACTGTTAGAACCTCACTGGTCTAGAATCACTATTCATGAACTCGAAATTTGCCAAAAGAAATAGAGGCTGCTATTAGAACCTCATTGGTCTGGACAAACTATTCATGAACTCGAAATTTGGCAAAGGAAATAGAAGCTACCATTAGAACCTCACTAGTCTGGTAACACTATTCATGAACTCAAAGTTTGGAAAAGGAAATAAGGGATGCATTTAGAACCACTCTTGTCTTGAAACACTGTTCATGAACTCGAAATTTTGAAAAAAAATAGAGGTCGTTGTTAAAACCTCACTAATATGAAAAAACTGTTCATGAACTCGAAATTTGTCAATGGAAATAGAGGTTGCTGTTAGAACCTCACTATTCTGGAAACACTTTTCACAAAACTCAAAATTTGGCAACGGAAATTGAGGTTACCATTAGAGGTTACCAATAGAGGTTACCATTAGAGGTTACTGATAGAGGTTACCATTAGAGGTTACAGGTAGAACTGTTCACCAATGGAACTGTTTATAGAATTAGAAATCTGGCAATGGAAAGAGAGGTTACTGTTAGAACAGTTCACTGATGGAACTGTTTACAGAATATGAAATTTTGAAAGGGGAAGTGAGGTTACCGTTAGAGGTTACCAATAAAACTGATCACCTAAGTTCACTGATACATTATTCACATAGGGTTATCATTGCACTGTTTACAACTGTCTACCATTGGAACTATTCACCGAAATATAAAATTTGAAAATTGTTTGTGATAAGTCACCTTGACCTCCCAGAACACATCATGAACTATATTTTCATAAAGGAATAGACCAAAGAGGTTTGATCCATTACATCAGATATGACTCAAAACATTCTCATCCCCAAGAATTCCAACCCCATATAAAGGGAAAACAAAACAGGGTCTAAAAAACCACTGTTCGAGATACCTCTCAAAAGAAGCAAGCTACAAAAACATCAAAGAGTGCCATATCATAAACATGTAAGGTTCATAACTACAAAAGCTACATCGATACATGAATACAATTAATCATTAAACAACTCTGGTTACTGAGAAGGTATCTATTACTCATGTTCCTAGGTACTCTCCTCCATTCCACCGTGTTGCCCTAATACATGAAAAAATGGGATAAAATTTATGCAAAACACCTTCTCCCTGTGGTCTTGGAACTTCATAGGTCGCTGCTCAAAGGTTTCATCTTCATCAAAATTGATCTCTCGATAATCGATGATGTGAGAGTCATCATGAAGACAACGGTAGAGTTGTAATACATAGAAAACATCATGTATCTGACTCATCTAGGAGGGAAGTGCTACTAGATATGCCACAACTCCAACATGAGCTAATACATAAAAGTTCCCAACATACCGGGGAGAAAGCCTACTTCCACGACCAAACATTCATTTCCGATGATAGGGAGTCACCTTATGAAACACTTGATCTCGAACATAAAACTCTAAGGGCATCCTCCATTATTCGGAATATGATTTATGACGATCTTGCACAGTCTTCATCCTCTCATGAATAACTTGATCCATCTCTATTGTATTCTAAACTAGTTCTAGTCCCAGAATTGCTGACTCTTGGACCCCAGTCTAGCACAATAGAGAACGGAATGGTCGGCCATAAAAGAATTCAAATGGTGCCATACCGATGGTGGAGTGAAATCTATTTTTGTAAGAGAACTCCACCATGGTTTAGTGATTCATACACAAACCTCCAAAATCAAGAACCCAAGAGCGTAACATGTCTTCAAGAGTCTGGATGGTTCGCTCTGTCTGACCGACCAATTGAGGATGAAAAGAAGTGTTAAAGAATAGTTGAGAACAAAATGATTGTTGGATACCTTTCCACACCCTGGAGGATAAACAAGTATCTTGATCAGAAATTATCATCTTTTTGACTCCATGAAGTCTCCCCACCTCCTCTAGATACTACCTCGACAAAACTTCAACTGAGCATGACTCCTTGATCGATATGAAGTGGGCCGATTTTGTTAAATGATCCACTAATACCCAAATAGCATCATGTCCTCCTAAATCTCGAGGTAAACTAGTAACAAATTCCATTGAGATGTCCTCCCACTTCCACATAGGATTATTTAATGGCTGGAGTAGACCACCAGGGACCGGGTGTTTGACCATCACCTTCTGGAAGACCAAACATCGAGACAAAAACTCTGCAACCGCATTCTTCAGCCCAGGCCACCAAAACAGACTCCTCAAGGATCTGTACAACGTTTTTCACACCATGATGCAACTCTAATGAAGTACTATAGAAATCATTGAGAACCAGCTTGAAATTCATCAAAGGAACATAAATCATCCCATTATATAACACATGGTGTTGTTCATCTTCAATCAAACCATCAAGGGCCTCACCACAAACAACTCAGAATCTTCAGACCTCCAACTCTAGATACCCCAACTAGGACTCTTCCACCTTCTGCATCCTAGATGACTGTACCATCATCTGGAAAATACAAACTCTACCTCCAACATTAGAAACATTAATATGTAATGCTGACAGTTCTTCCATTACCCTCCAGGAATCATTGGATTCACGCACAACATCACTGCGTGACATTCGGCTTAGTGAATCAGCTACAACATTCCCTTTTCCATGTGTATATGATATTTCAATGTCTTATTCATGTAGGAACTCCATCAATTGACGGTGTCGTAAGTTCATGTTATACTGGAAGAAAACATACCTCAATCTCTTATGATTGTTGAAAACCACAAAGCGCTCAACAATGAGGTAATGTCTACACAAATTCAGAGAAAACACCATAGATGCCAACTCAAGATTATGGGTGGCATAGTTACGTTCATTGGGATTCAACTGCCGAGACCCATAAGAAACAGCTGACCTCTGTTGCATTAGAACACAACCTAAACCCTGATGTGAAGCATCGAAGAAAACATCAAAATGAACTCCCTCAGCTGGAAGACAAAGAACTAGAAATATTACTAAATTCTAATTTACATACTCGAATGCTACCTAACATTGATCAATCCAATTGAATGTCTGATCCATCCAGGTCAAAGCTGTTAGAGGAGTCACAACTCCTGAGAAATTTGCTACGAACCTCATGTAGTAGCCTGCTAGACCAAGGAAACTTCGCTCCTCTGACACTGTCTTGGGGGATTCCCAAGACACAACTGCTTCTATCTTTGATAGATTTATAGGTACTCCCTTTTGGGACACAACATGACCCAAGAAACAGACTTATCAAGCCCAAAAATAACACTTCGACAACTTCCCAAACAACTGATGTTGATGAATAATTCCCTAACTGGCATGTAGATGCTCTGTATGCTACATCACAGATGTAGAGTACACAAGGATTTCATTGATGAAAACTGCCACAAAATTGTCCAAGAACCCATGGAACACCGCATTCATCAATCCCATGAATACCTCTAGATAATTCATCACGTAAAATGAAATTACAAAAAACTCATAATGACTACGAAGACAACAGAAAGAAGTCTTCAGAATATCCTCTTCCTTCACATGCATCTGATGGTATCTTGACCGCATGTTGATATTTGAGAACCAACTTGAACCCTTCAGTTGATTGAATAAATCATCAATATGCATAATAGGATAGAGATTCTTTATTGTCAATTTGTTTAGGCGACGATAATCAAAATACAGCCACAAACTGTCATCGTCCTTCTTCCAAATTAGAACTGGTGCACCCAAGGGCGACACACTTGGACAAACAAAACCACACTGTAACAGACCATCAAGCTTTATATGTATCTCTCTTAACTTAGAAGGGGACATCCTATATGGATACATATTGATAAAATATTCTTCTGGTTTTATCTCATTCCACAACGTAGTCTCTCATCGAGGGGGTAATCCTACAACCTCTTCTGGATTGTCATCATGCTACTCTTCTACAACCCTAGGAAACTCCAACTACTGACATCTGATGAACTCAAATCATCTTATAAATCATGGATGATAAGAATAGAATGCGCCTATGACCCATCTGAGGATATCTCTTACCAACACACACAACTGGATCTCCATCCACACCAATGAAAACGACCATCTTCTGGAATAAATCCACGATGGAATGCACTTAATACAATCAATCCATGCCGAGGATGACATGATATGGTTTTTTTCGTAAACATAGAAAATCTCACCAAGAGCAGTGTTGCCCCAACACTAACTCATAGTCTCTACATACTTCAAATAGGTCATCTCGACCTCCAACTGATGTAGTCAACGCCAAGGGCACTGGAAGCCTCTCAACCTCATGTCCCAAAGCCTGGACAAGGGAAAGTGATATGATGGAGTGTGTATCTCTAGAACCAAACAAGGCATAAACCATGGTAGAAAACAAGAAAAGGGTATCTTGAATGATGCCTGGCTCGCTTGGAGCTGGAAATGCTAGAGAACGAAACTGACTATGACCTCCTCCATGACCTCTCTGACCCTGAAGGAGACCACCACCATGGTCGTGCTCTGCTCTTTGAGGACGGGTAGTATCATGGGGATATCCTATACCTGCCCCATCTACCCTCTAATGATCTAACGTTGTTGCAATCGGTTGTTATTGCCTCGGCTGGAACTGCCTCAACAAAGGAACCTGGAGCTTAGCACCTAGTGCATGGTGGTAGCTCTGAAAGGTCGGGCACTCCTTCTACTGATGACCCAGACCACCACAATAAAAGAAAGAACCTAATCCCTTGGCATAGGCTTGAGAGTTGCTTCCTCTAAATAAATGATATGTGAAGGTCTGGGACCTACCCTGGCTGAACCGAAAATCTTCTAATCTCAAAACTTGGAACCCTCGACCACAACTCTGCTTCATGAGGATTCATGCCGATTCCACTCTTGTGATGATCCAGTCTTTGAAAAAGTTCTCTCGACAACCTCTACCCTCACCAGCACCTTAAGATATGTTTTCAGCATAAGTTGGGAGAAATGGCATTGGATCTCTAGACACAAATCCTCCTTGAAATGTCTCACCCTGGACTCCTCATCTGGAAGTAGTTCAGAAGCATTTCGTAAAAGGTTCTGAAAATAGATTCCAAACTCTCGAACCCTAGAGATCCCTTATCGAATGGTAATAAGCTCATGGCAACTGGACGCCTTCGCAGTCAAAGAAAGAAACTCGACTCTAAACTTGTCTCAAAACTCCACCCATGAGATCACTGAATCCTCATGATCCCTAAGGAACAAGAACTGTCACTACCTCACTACTCCATGAGCATCGTCACAACCAAGGAACCCCACTGATCATTTCGAGCACATATTTAACTATAGCATATCTCGACCTCTTCCTACCAGTCTTCATTGACTAAATATGAAACAGAGCACTCATACTTCTTCAGACTCTCACACTGAAACGCTAAGAGAGTCTTCCACCAAGTTTCATCATTATCAACCTCTAACCTGTGGCGATCTTCTCAAACATCCTGCTAGACATTTTCTACTCAAACCTGGCGAGGAAGTTCACCTGGAGCCATACCTGTAAAATAAAAAACCGTTAGATATCCTTTGCATGGAATATAGAATACTCAATAGTAATTAATTAATTGTTTTCTATTATTGATTTTAGGTTAACCTATCCCATGGTCTACCCATACAAACACAAGCACAAGGAAGAATGATGCATGATCCTTTCCTAGGTCTCTATCCTACAACTAGTATCACATTATTTAGTAGCCATTATTAACATAAAGTTATGTACCTCAGATGATAGGGGTCCATAAACACCTATGTCTTAGATGGTCTCATGTGTTTACGTCACTTGCTAAACATGAATTGCATTGTTTCCCTACCAACCCATGAAACCTTGCTTGTTCCTAACACCAATCATCATCCTATCCCTTAACCTGACCTCTGATACCACTCTGTCATGACCCCCTCCTAAAAAAGTGTACCCCTCCTGGGTCGGCAATGTGAGAAGGTAGATAATGACCCCATGTCCTGCCTCCAGAAATCAATGGGTTGGCGACTAGCACCGAGGGTATAGTAAACACACAAATGGGAGGCATTACACTCTAAGAGAACACACACTGAAGAGAGAGATAAGATAGACAACAAACAACTCCAACTCAAAAATGAAATATAAAAGAAAAACCAAGTGAACATATGTAATGTCATTCAAAATCACTTCAAATAGAAGGGGATGACCAAAATTACCAAAAATAATGTAAAAACAACATCAACCACAAGCCTGAAAAGCTCCTGCAACACCAAGCTAGTAGAAACCAGATTGATCTCCAACCTTCTCCAAGTGACCTAAAAATAGTTTGTATTTATATTGGGTGAGTATAACAGTATACTCAGTTGGATACTCCCTGAAGCCTCTCGTGAAAATGTAAAGAAAGCATGCTAAAGCATAGTGAACAACAAGTGAAACTAACTCGTCACCTAAACATGTATAATAAGTTCCCATCCTCACTATGGCTACTCTCACTAAGTAAAACATAAAAGAATATATTAAATAATAATGAATATCAATGGTACCCTGCTACTACTTCCCCATTGGTTTTCCACTTTTTCCCAATGTTTCATGTCCTGAGCATCTCTCTCCAAAAAGGCTTAGCAGCAAACACATGGGAGAAGCACCACAATGTGTACCTCGTGCAACCAAACCACCACTTCCATGTACGAAAAGTAACCAGGTAGTTTATTGGAGCCACCATAGCTCACAAAACGTGTATTATACATCAGTTATTGTACCTCAAGCCATTACATCCCATTAAACATGTAAGTATCCTCAAGCCATCCCAGCCTATATATGTTACGTCTATAGTAGTCCAGAGGATACTATATCCATAATATATGTGTGTGAATAACCAAAATCCATTACATATCTCTACACACATATATGAGGAAAACTAACCATTGTGCCTAATAGCACATGTATCTAACAATAGAAGAGAGCAGAGCCAAATGGGTTAGTCAGCCAACCATCCTCCCACCAGAATGTTGGAGAAAACACCCCCCAGGGCTCAAAATCCCTAAGGTGTTAGTTTCCCTTGCTAATATGGTTGAGTAGTGTATAAAAACACAAAAGTACAGAATATTATTTATCTCACAACCACACTATGGGTATAACATATTCATAGACTCAACTGGAGCTATTGTCTCTCGGACTCCAGGATGGAACTTTTATGACTAGGTATCCTATGAGCATAAAACCCTTTAAAGAGATTTAATACTATATTTCATTCACTTTTTAACAGTTTCAATTTACATTAATTAATTCTTAAAACATTAATTTACCATGAAAAAATCCACATTGAATTTCATTAGCATCACACCCAAAGTAGACTTTCCCTTTAGAATTACAACATCATAATTATGTTCTTGAAAACTCCAACCCTAGGGGTTAACACCATTTACTCAAATATTTATTACAAAATTACATTCCCAAATTTCCAGGCATTCAAGAAAAACATTCAATATTACTAAACACAAGGGGGATCAACACAGTGAGTAGATGTACTACCCATCGAGTCATTACCTCCTATAATAAGAGGGTAGACCCATCCTTCCATGAAATGATAAACACAGAAATCACATGGAATACCCTGTGTGTATTCTCCTCTTTCGGATGAAGGGTAAGAAATACCTTCTACCTTGAGTTGTGGGTAAAAGTAAAGTATATAATCTACCAATATGAATAATCAGGCATCAAAAAATTACATCCATCCAATTCCATCTTCACTGGTGTCCTCGTCAACACCCACATCCATAAACCGATGCATCTCGCCACTCTAGACCTCATCTGCTACCACAACCAATATTCTTCATACCCCCACATATCACAACAGCCATGCAGGCTCAGATCACAGAACAAGCAGAAGGAAAACAAACATCACATAAATTGGGATATTATCCCTTTAACAATCAAATGGGTAACTCATAACCCTTCAAGAAATTATCAAACATTCAGTTATTTAATCCATATTGAATTAACAGATTTATTATTCATATGTTCCAAAATTAGGGAAAATTCATCAGTAAGATATCACAAATAATTAATCCTTCCTACTATACCATTTTGATTAACATCATATTAAAATAAGTAGAACCATATTCATTTACATGCCTCTTCATCCTTATCCAATATTTATCAATTAATTCTGGTTTACGTTCTTTACCAGATTTTCATCAAGAACAAACAACTAGGAGAAGCAAGCATATATATCACACTATCTAGAAAACAACAAGAAATAACATACAATCGATATCAATTTATTTAACCGGTTAAAATATTTATTATGTCAATTCCATTATGGTAAAGTGGAATAAAACATGCTAATAATACAGTTTCACATTAAATAAGAGATAAGTAATGACTCCCCTACCACAAATAGTTCCTGACGTTGTTTATCCACACAATGGGTCGCAATCCCCCTCTCACGACAACTGTATCCACCAAAGGATGACACGATACGACCTTACCAACAACAACTCAAGAATACTCAATTAGAAGTATGGAGATTTCATGCTATAACATGGAAGGGATAAACAACAGAAGATGAACCCAAAAATAACGACAAAAACACATACCTTATATCGTAAATTGATCAATACTGCTTGGTTGCATCAAAATAGAGTGGAACCAGTCATAGGATGAATGTATGATTATGCAACTCCTATAGGATGGTATGAGATGTTTTAGTGTCTTATAGCCGAGAACAAGGACAAAGAATTATGGAGGAAGATATCCCATCCCTTTAGAATATCTATTGGAGCGATGATTTAAGATATACCTAATTTCACATTAAAAGTGGACTGCATTCAACCACGCAGTTTAACCAAGTAAAAAAATCACAGGTCGTAGGAATAGTTAATATAGTATTTATGGCCTTTGAATCGGACTTAAGAGTCCATAAAATGAGGTGTTAAATGCATGTTACAATAAAGGAAACGATAAATGGAAAAACATTTAGGTAGCTAGAAACACTATACACCCAACACAAAATTTGAAAAAGGAAATATAGGATGATGTTAGAACATCACTGGTCTGGAAGAACTGTTCATGAACTCAAAATGTGGCCAAGGAAATAGAGGCTGTTGTTAGAACCTCACTGGTCTGGAAACACTGTTCATGAACTCGAAATTTTGAAAAGGAAATAGTGGCTACTGTTAGAACCTCACTGGTCTTGGAACACTGTTCCTGAACTTGAAATTTGGAAAAGGAAATAGAGGCTGCTCTTAGAACCTCACTTGTCTGGAAACACTATTCATGAACTCAAAATATGGCAAAGGAAATAGAGGCTGCTGTTAGAACCTCACTGGTCTAGAAACACTGTTCATGAAATCAAAATTTTTCAAATGAAATAGGTGCTTCTATTAGAACTTCATTGGTTTGCAAACACTTTTCATGAACTCCAAATTTTGAAAAGGAAATAGAGGTTGCAGTTAGAACCTCACAGATCTAGAAACACTGTTCATGAACTCGAAATTTGGGAAAGGAAATTGAGGTTTCTATTAGAACCTCACTATTCTGGAAACACTGTTCATAGAATTCAAAATTTGGCAAATGAATTAGAGGTCACTGTCAGAGGTTACCGATAAAGGTTACCGTTAGAGGTCACCAAAAGAATTGTTCATCGATGGGCCTATTCACATAATTGAAAATCTGGAAATGGAATGAGAGGTTGCTGTTATAAATCTTCAATGATAGAACAGTTCACAGAATTTGAAATTTGGAAAAGGAAAGAGAGGTTACCATTGGAGGTTACTGATAGAAAAACTCACCTAAGGTCACTGATAAACAGTTCATAGAAGGTTACCATTGCACTATTCACAACTGTCTACTGTTGGAACAATTTACCGAACCAGAAAAATGGAAAATTGTTGGAGATAAGTCACTTTCACCTCCCAAAACACTTAAAACATCATATTTTCACACAGGAATGGACCGAAGAGGTCCGTGCCATTATAGATAAATTCTCAAAGAAATTAATTAGTTGGGAATCTCAAGTAGGATATCCAAGGTCCATGGGTGGACTCTGGTTATATTAATATGGTTATTTTTTCTCATGAAAGAAGAGGTAATCACAATATATTTATTTATAATAGATAATGTGATGAATGCATTGATAAAAATGATCTAATGGATGCCACTAATGATGCATATATGCGCAACATGAATAAAAAATAAGATAATAATAATATGTCCAACAATTTGTATCAATATTTTTTTAATTTTTAGTTTATTAGATCATTGAGTGAAATAAAAACCCTCAAAATTATGAAAAACAACTCTAATCATCACCCAAGATGGACTCCCATTGTTACAAAAACAGAATGGGTTCTTGAGACTTTAAAATTTAGTAATTAATATATCACGAATTTGTACTATAGTGGAATTGTCAAAGAGGCCTGACTCAATATAGAATACCCCGGTGATCATTTTAATTGTGTTCTTACACATAAAATCTAAATTAAAAGGCATAAATCCAAGATTGAGGAGGTATTTCATTCAAAGATATGATATATTTAGGTCACAGATAAGGAGAGAGATAATCATAAAAACATACTTGGTGAGTAGTTTGACATGTATCACTTTAATTGGGAGGTGCACATTCCTTTATGGTAAAATGAAAGACTTTGATAGGATGAGGAAATACTATTGAAATTTTTTAAAATTAAATAGAAAATAATGATATGATATGAACATGGATTTTTCAACACATTTAAGAAGTATTAAAAGGATTTGAAATGCATCATTTGAATAATGTTAGTGATATTATCAATGGTAAAAATTTAATCACGATGGCCATTGTTCATTTATATTAAGAACTATTTTTTAGTTTTTCTCATCCTCGACTTAAGGCATTTAGAAATTTCATTCATAGTCTTATTAGTCAATAAAATAATATGATTCTTAATATGCTCCAGAATCTTGTTGAAGACAAATTTTCCACTTTTTATTTCATTTGTAGGAGTGATCATAGACCATAGAACTTCACTATTATAATATTTTACGGGTACTAATATATCCTCAACAATGACCTTTTTGATATTATTCATATTGTCCTTAAGAATTTAATTATTCTAAAGTGTGAGAAATACAAATTTCTAGTAATTTTCCCTATGTTTCATGATGATGATTCACTCATTGCGTTCATGAATTTTTCATTAGCTAGCTCAATTTTGAGTATTCTTATGAAGAACATGGAAACCATTATTTCTGTCATCATTAACATGACATTATCGTACAAAAAAATTTGGTTTGTTTAAGGAAGAATGACACTTGGTCTCCCCCTTTCTACCTTTGAGAGAATTAACATATTGAGGAAGCCTATAAAAATGGAAAATTTCCATTAAATAATATTTTCATGAATGAATTTCATAAAATCAACTAGAAATTTATGATTTATTTATTTTTCAATTATGGTTTCAATAATATTTTCAATAACATGATTACCAATTATATTAAATCGGTTTGAATTTTCAATCTAGTTAAAGGAACTCTATATGGATAAGTCTACTAATCTTGTGGAATATGAATGTTTTTTCATCTATCTTCCACATGTTTTCTAATTCCAAGAGGATATTTTGGTTAATTTATTTTTTGGGGTTAAAAATGGAAATATCATTCCCATAGATGTTGGGAGATGTGTTGTGGAACCATATAAATTATTTTTTCCTAATGGTCTTATTTTTTTTATTCAAGTAGGTTTGAAGAATATTGGGACCATAAAAGAATAACATTGTCACTAAGGGTTAATTTATAATCAGTATACAAGTAGGACTAAATCTCAAATCTTTTGTACCCATATTTTTAACATTCAATGGTGCATGAAATTTAAAATAAGTGTAAATATCACGGAGGGTGCACTCCCCTCTATTTATTCCAAAATATTTTTCTTCCATGGAAGTCCAAATGATGCTCACTTCAATTAAATCTATAATTGAATCAAATAATGAAAATAATATTTGAAAGGTTAACATATCTACCATGCTATAAAGACATCATTTATTAAAGGCATTAATAGTCCCATGATATTATATTATCTTATGGATTAAATTTTTCAAAATTCATTTATTGAAATCCTAAATCAATACTCCATGAACTTCATATGGACTAGAAATTTTTTAAATTGGAAAGTTGTTTTGTATAATTGGAATAATTAATATAAATATATAATGGAATGAAGAATAGGTATTAAGAAATGTCCCTTTTAATGATTCAATTTGAACTCAATTTTTTGGAGACTGATAAGTCATACCTCATAAAAATTATTTTTCAAGTATAGAATTTTTTATGTGCCTAGATTATATAAGAATGAACTGGTGTATTTCCCTTATATTACCATATTTAAATATGTACTATTAAAATTTCTTATAGAACAATACAATGGTAGTGTTACATAGTTCTAAATGAAAATTCTAGAAATACATTTAAATAGGTTCTCCCTTGATTGATGGTTTTCAAGGATATATTATATAACCTTATGTAAAAATTATAAATATGATTTATCATCACTAGATCACCTACCTAATCCTGTATAGGATTATTTCTATTCATACCCATTCGTTCCTAACAAAAACACCATGATTTGGGAGAAAATTTAATATAGAACACTCACATGTATTATATTTTATAATTTCTACATAGGCAAGCCTATAAATATTGATCCCTTATTGAATCAAATTTACAATCAATGGGTGGATAGTTCTCAATGTAATACAATCTAAATGACAGATTCCAACAGTATCCCTATGGATATATGTCTTATCAGGATTTATCTAAACCATTTCCCCATGTATATAACTTATAGGGATTAAGTAAACACTATTCATCACATTTTCATTCAATGTAAATTTTCAAAAACATAATATAATTTTAGTTTTAACCTTCAGGAAGTGAATTCATTCAGAAAAGTAAATCTGAGCTTCCTCTCTGAATATTGTAGAATCAATGAATCTTTTTCCCGATTGAGTAATATCCTTTGAGATGTTGTTGTTGAAAGGATACACCACTTTTGGTGGAATATAAATATCACTAGGAATGATAATCATGAAATTAACATGAATAATGTTATGAAGAACATCCATTCTACTATCAAGATATAATTTGGCATGATTATTGTGTTGTACATGAGTTTAGAAAAAAAATAATCCATTTATAACTACTTGACCATTCATATGAATTACTGAAGATTCAATTTATATATTTCTATTATTTAGAAATCATAAATTGTATGATAGATCAATTTCAAGATGAATTGGGACTTAGTAAGAAATATAGGTTCTATTATTTATGTTGGTATCTTTAGGGGTTCAAAATGGGGGGGAAATCTCATGAATCTCTAATGAATATTGAATAGTTGTCTCTTATCAATCTAATATGAAAAGGGTTTTCGTGGAAATCACAACCTCATGAAGGTTCAGAGACAACAGGGAGGAATATCTTGAATATTTCATTCAAATTGACTTTATTGTTTCTCATATATATGGAGAGTGTTATAGGGTCACTAACACTCTTTAAAAATATGGATTTTTACTAAAAGGTTGTAACAAAAAAAGGTCCATGTTGGAGTTGATTAAGGCTCTTATCTTTTAGGAAATTAGTAAAACCCACTATTTTAATCATTTATAATATTTTCCAGGCCTTATAGTTTCTATCAGTGGAGGCCCACTATAATTATATACTAAAATTTATAATTTATAATTTTATCTGTGTAATAATTATTTACATATAATTTTTAGAGTTGCTGTTTAATAAATAGAATGAAAATAATGACATCACTCTAATTAATTTTAAACAATTACCTCTTAAGAATGTCAATGAGTCCAGTTATAAAGTTGATTATATTATCACAATATTAGGGTAGTTAATTGATGTTTTTACCAATAACCATGGTTGAATGGAATAACTAGTTTCTCCACAACATAATTTTACAATGTTTGACCGCTTCTTAGGTAGTTAACATTAAAATGTAATTGAAATTTTAATCCATTAATAGTATAAAAAAGGCCAATTCATTAAAGAATACATTACTATACGGTATAATGAAAAGGATAAGGAAATCATGGAAATGTAAATTCTAAAGGGTGAGGTTGAAAAATAGTGGTATTTGATTCAAAAACACTAATAATGATGCCATGATAGATATAAAATGGAATGTAATTATTTTAAGGCGGTATTCTTTGAAATTTCATTCCAAAAGATAAATGATCTATCATGGAAATAAAATGCTATTTTTAAGAAAACATAGAATGGATGTTACTATTGAGTATAAGGCTAAATTTAATGTATTTAAATTTTTTTATATACTACTTTTATAATCTAGATAACAATATTTACCACATATTTGGTGGGTTGAAGGTAATGATGCAATAGAAATTTTTCTGTCAAACATTTCTCTCATATAAGGAGATAATAACATGTTCAATCAAGATGATGAAGAATATATCATTATATTTTATTTTTAAATCATTGTTACAGAACATGAGGAAAATTTTGCTACATGTAAAGATAAATATGTCGATGTATAATACAGGGAGAATAAAACTCCAAACATGAAATAACTTTTGGAAGAAACCCCATAAGTATCTATTTAGTAGATTATGTGTTTTATATAAGTTCAGAGATAATGGGAATAAATATTATATGTTAAACGGAAAAATGACATATGTGAAATGTTTAATGCTTCAATTTTATGAATATGTAACTCAATTCAAATTGATACCCCAAGTGTAACACCCTATGATGAATCATTTATTTTTCCCAAACTGATGCAAGACCTCATTTGTGCCTCCATGTTTGGGAGAGTTTGTTTGCTAGTGGTAAAGGAAAAGTGTAAAATCATGAAATTATAATTCTCATGGTATTATTTAATCAACAAATTATATTATGTATGTGATAACAATAATATAAACAAGTAAATAAAAATAGTCCTTAAAACAAGTAATATAATCATAATTTTTAAATCCATGAAAGTCAAATATTGTATGTTAGTCAAAAACCCCAAATGGATGAACATATAGATCCCCAGAATAATTGAATCAATTTACATGTTAAAATATACTATTAAAAAGTAGAAACAAACCTCCAAGTCCAAATTTCCTCTATAAAAATGCTCTCAACATCATACTAAACCCGATCAAATACCCACCTTAGGGAAAATTACCTTCACTGAACCACTAGTCACAAAATCTAGATGTACATTAAGATTTCTGTATAGGTTGTGAGTAAAAAACCAAGTCATTTACCAAAACTAGTCCTTATCATATTCATATAAGAAATAATTTTCATTTATATGAATGCAAATATAATTTAGATTACTAAAAAGTTTATCACCCAATAAAAACATATGTGTCAGGTTATTAAATATTGACTCTACCTACATTGGCACCATCATAGATGGAATTTCAACTATACAACGACCAAATTTCCGTGGGTGTGGTAGTATAATTTTTTTTGACACATCCACCTTGAATATATATCCCATGTACACACTAGAAAACATTTGAAAAATCCCCCCTTAGTGGATAGTCTTTATGGATCAACATAGATATTCAAAAATAGAATATATTGGAACACAAAATGATTTAAAAGATACATTATAAAAGAAGAAATCTCATATTATGTTTTGAAAGAGTCACAGGGATCACAAATCTACATGAAAGAATCATTTAGTATAGGTCTCATGGGGATATACACGCACACCACATACGAAAAACATCAAGAATATGTCCCATAGGGATACACACACACACAACAAAGAATCAATCATTAAGAATATGTCTGATGGAGCTATACACACATTCCAAAAAATCATAGTAAGAATCCATATAAATGTTCAATAATCTACCTTATGTGAAATGAGGTAACAATGATAATGGTTGATGCCTAAGACCAATTTCACCACTCTAAAACATAGATCTAACACTATGCCTCAAATATTTAGAAACATATGGTCAAGTTTGAAGAGAACCCACATAAAAATGGTGAAACAATATTCTACCTACCAGACAAGATCTATTGTCGACAATAATCTAGCTACAATTATTGTGAAGATTCTAATTCATTGAATTCGTGTGTTGATCCTGTAAAGACCCTAATATTCCATATAATTTTTTTAATTAAATGTAATTATTATGAAACATCAAAAATAGACGGTATGTGATTTCAAGTCCCAGAGTGCCTGGAATGGTTTGTTAATCTTTTGATTAGGTACATTCAATAAATGTGCGAGCGGTGATTTATATGTTTTGAACTGGTTCTCAGATTAAAAATATGAGGGTACCATTGATTTCTCATCACTGTGATTCTCTTAGGGGAAGCTTAACTTCTACCAACATGGGTCAGATGAAAATGTTAATTTTTGGACTTTACAAATAAAAAATATCTCCATGATTTATTTTATTTCTTTTTTAAAAATTGAGAAATGGTGGAAGGACCATAGAGATGGTCGGTAATCTTAATGAAAATCATTTAATGACTGGTTACACTTGGTTGTGTAACCACATCATTAGGTGATTAATAGTTTCATTAATTATTCATTAATGAACAACATAATTTTTCAGAGAGTTGAACTTCATTTCATTTCTTTAATCTAGTCGTTGGTGTGGGTTTTGAGAACCCATGGCTGTAATGTTGATGAATTGATGGAACTGTCTTCCTCTAATGAGGAATAGATTATTCTGTGAAGCCATTGAAGATTCGATCAGTAGATTAAGGAATTCCAATGAAAACCCATCAAATGCGGTATATACTTCCCTCATCTGCAACACCTTCTAAAAAGATCTAGGTATGGGGTTTTTTAGTAGTTTTTATGGTTTATTTACCTTTATGATGATGAACACATCAAATGCTATAATTCTAATGTGGAGGGTGCAGATAGAACCAAACAAGGCTCGAACCCCCTATAGATCATGGTATTGTTTTTTTCATCATGGGCGACAGACCAATACTGTAGAATGAAGAAAATGGGAGGCCACACAGTGATGGTACATCCTGGGAGGCTTGTAGGAGCAGTTAGAAAAGTAAATGGACCTCCAGAGATTCACTGAAGGCGCGCAGAAGGTACGCCATCATAGCAGCGACGACGATAGGAGGAGGTGGAAGCCGGATCTCATTAGCCATGAGGTGTTGGTGCTACCCACCGGCGCCGTGACGACCCGGGGAGGCCGGAGGATTCCGACCACATTTAAGGGAGGCAGTGTGCCACTACGACACACCCCCACAGTATGCCTCAGAGGAGATGTCGTGCCTCCGGCCATGGTAGAGATGCACTTGAACCATAAGTCCAGCCCTAGATTGGTCTATGAGTCCTATTATCTTAAGGGTAAGTTCCACCCTGATGAACCCTCTTGATGACTGAATAGACTTCGTCCATTCAGTGGGGAGTTTGGTCAGCGCCTAGCTGGCAGACCGAACCGGGTCTAGCCGAACCAGGCCAGGCCCAGCCAGTTCGGGTATGTCCACCCTGGTCGGACTAGAGCTGGACCCATTTAAGCCCAATTTTTTTCTAAGGGGCATATATCTTAAACATGATATTAGATTGATGAACCTTATACAAAACTAGACCCCTTAGGTTGAGGAAGTCCTTCTGAGATACTCCACATGAGTTTTGGAAATTTGGATTATGGCCTGGATCGATCGAACCGAAATCCAACCGAGCCTTCAACACTAAAATTCCCATAACTTACAGACGATTGTCTAATTGATGCATCGTCTATTGAATTGTAACCCGTATGAAATGGTGGATCTTTAGGATACATCTTCATGGGATTTCATGGATGTTGATTTAATATTGATGGCATGAGGATCAGATCCATGTGGAATCAAGTGTGAAATGTGAGGGAATCTAGTGGTTGGGGGTGACGTAAATAATTAATAACTATCCTTTGTGGTTCTTAATCTAGACATCCCTATATTGGGATAGCACGTAGCGATCCTATGTGGGTCTGCACCTAGCCATCTTTTATGGGTATACACCTAGCGATCCTCTGAGTGGGCCATTACCTAGTGATCATCTGAGTGGTTCATCACCCAGCGATCCTTTGTGGGTCCTCACATAGTGATCCATTGTGGGTCAACACCTAGCGATCCAATGTGGGTCAGCACATAACATCCTTGTGCGCTCTAGGAGAAAAACCATCTTGACATAATTTGATTATCTATATTTTTAACTATTCAAATTTATTAATGTTCATTTTGTTTTATACCTTGTTTGAGCTGAGTAATTATTTCTGCTTAGTGATTGGGATCATGCTTTGTGGTTTTTACATTGTGGATTTTTGGGAGACTATCGGGGGTCTCAGGGTCCCTAATGGGTATTGATATCCTCACTCCTGCACAGGCTTCTCATGTTCCTTATCGTGTCTTGTGTAGAAAACAATCATCTTTAACCGAGGTTGGGGATTCAAGACCAGACAGTGCACTGAGGTGACCAGTTGACGTGGAGAGACATAGTGATGAGTTGTACCTACCTTTTAGGTAGGATCCTTGGAGAACTAACTGAGGTACTATTTTCCCTTTTTTCAATATTTTCTTTTAGTTGGGTTTGTCTTCTGGCCCATTCTTCTTCAGTTCACGCTTTTACATACAACAGTTATACAACATGTGTTGTTCTTATTGTGTACCTAGTCTATGTGATTTCAAGTTTAAAGGTACCACCAGCCCATTTTTTCGGGATATGGCATTTTGGTGCAAGACTCAATCTGGTGGCCTATAGAAGGTGGGCAAGGGGTAGTCAGGGCATGGACCCCATGGATGGGCCGTGACAAAGTGGTATCATAGGAGACGGTTCTACTGAAGAACAAGGACTCTAATATTTTCAACAGGATAATAATGTTATGTGTATTGAGTACAATTTTTAGTTTCGGGATTCTAGTGTTCGTGTGGAGAACGACGTATCAATACACTAAGACCCTGAGTTCTGATTTCAAACTCAATACACGAGGACACTGATGGAATTTTTTTTGAAAATTTTCCTCTTTTTGTATCTCTTTTGAGTTTGATCACCAGGTATATCCTATTGACTGTGGAATAACTATTTTTTTGAAATATGTTTTTGCGTAGACATCTACCCAGGATTCTAGTAAGAGAACATGATGATGACCCCCCCCCCCCCCCCCAGTGATGAGGCTTTACTGTGGGGCCCTCTTATAGAAATAGTACATTTGGGTGGTTAACCCGAAAACTCAAAACCCATTAGAATGTTGTTTCCACCATCCCCACCAGCATATCATGCACACTGACTGAGTGCATTCCATGAGTTTCTAAGATAGAGGCCTCTACGTTTTCGATGCAAGATAGGTCCCTATTTAGCTGATGACTATCTGGAGGTTGTTTCACATGTTTTTCATTTGGTTGAGACACTAGAAGACAATATGTTTATCCTAACTTCAAGCATCTTCTAGGACACAACATGGAAATGTTATATCCTGACACTCCAGACACAAGAGGAGGAAACAATCTCCTGGTTAGACTTCGAGAGCTTCTTCCAGACAGAGTTCGTACCAGAAAATTGATGCTCTATCTGTATTCATGAGCTATTGAACTGACAGTAAGGAAGTCTAATAGTGGTCGAATACACTACGAGGCTTACTGATATCTCTCTCTAATCTAATTAAATATTACAAATCCCATTCTATAGGGCACATACCTATGAGCAGGTTCTCCGACTGAAGATCGGAGCATCCTTGATATCGACCAATATCCTAATTAAGGCTGGATTGCTTGAGTGAGTGAAATTAGTGGAGAGCTTCTTGGTTGAGTAGGCACCGATGATATTATCCACAACCAGATGATAATTAACTGATTCATATACCACAGGAAGTTGGTAGATGACGCATTGGCCCAAACAGGCTAGATCATCCGGAGGACGAACCTAAGACACAAGGTCGGAGGTGCAGAGTTTTCAAGGAAGAGGAGGTCATCTGAGGACTAGATTTTTTTACTATTTCAAAAGACATGGGCACATGGATCATGACTATTCGAGTCCCCACATGGATAATCAGCAGATGGTCGAGGGAATGTTGAGCCAACAACATAGGTTCGAGTGAGGTGGTCTGCGTGGTGGCAAACGAGGAAGAGGAGTAGGTCGTGCAGTAGGTGGTGGGTGACGGTTTGAGGTAATAAAACCACCACCTATAGGTGGTCCACCCCAAACATTGGGAGAATGTGTACAGGGATGAGCTCAGCTTCAGGCAGCTATGGCCAACAACCACGGTGCTCCAGAGATGATATGTGGTATGATATGTGTCTACTTTACCCTAGAATCAGTTATTAAAGACATAGGTTTCAGACACTCTTTTATTTCATTAGATCTAATTTGGAGTATAGAGATTCTGGTGGATCCATTTCCTCGATCATTATGATAAGAGACTTGTATGGGAGAGGAATCGATGATTATGCCCTAGTACAGGTAGTGTGATCTCACTCTAGGTTGTGAGATCTTCGGTTGGGATCTCCTAGTTGTAGTATTGAGGGAATATGACATCATCTGGGGTATGGAATGGATATCCACATTCCATACTCTGGTCGACTGTTTTAGGATAATTTTTTGGTGAGTTCACGAAAATTTTTTTAGATTTTCCTTCACCGGAAAAAAGGGAACATTTTCAGCTCAGAACAAAATTTCTCAGAGGATGGTGTAGCTGATCACTCATCAGTTGGCTAAACATACCAATAGATCCGTAAATGAGAGGATTTTGAGCTATCCTATTGTGGTGGACTAGAATGCTTAACATTTTCTTGATGATTTTCTGGCACTACCTCCTTGTAGAGAGGTATTATTTTACATCGATCTGTACCCCATGACGACACTAATATCTACACCATCGTATCGGATGGCTCTAATGGAACATTGTGAGATGAAGGTTTATTTGGTGGAATTGAAGTGTATGGGGTTTTTATGACCCAATGTTTCTCTATTTGTTATCCCCAATTTTGTTTACCAAGAAGGAAGCTGAAAGTTTGAGGATTTCCGTGGACTACCAGCACCTAAACCAGGTGATCGTGAGGAACAAGTATCAACTCCCGAGGATTGATGATCACTTTGATTAGATAAAGGGAGATCAATGGTTTTCCATGATAGACATCAGATTAGGCTATCATAAGCTAAGGGTATGAGATGAGGATGTTTTGAAGATGGACTTTAGATACCGGTATGGCCACTATGAGTTATTGGTGATGCCTTTCGGCATGACCAATGCTACTGCAATGTTTATGGGACTCATGAACATGATATTCCAGCATTACCTCTGTAACGACCATAAATTTTGATTAATTTTTCTGTAAAACCCCAGGATTTCTTACTACGTTATCTCTTTAATGCAATTAAATAGCTTGTGCTACATGCAACACTGAGTTCTAGCGCACCACGACTTACCACTCTAGCTGTTCAAAAATGTAGTTATGAATTATAATAACTGAAGTTTGATTTTATATACTCCATAAAATATTATAACCCATATTATGTGTTTATTAGACATTATAAATGAATAAAAATCCATTTTTTCATATAAAATAATTATTTTAAAAAAAATGTAAATTTATCACCTTTTAATGGAGAACCATTTTAAATACAATACTTGACACATTTATATATTCAATTTTAAAAAATATAATTATTATTTAGAAGCAGGAAATAAAAAATTAGTTTGGATTCATTTTGGATACTTTTCTTAAAACATACATATTTTGATGAATAGTGAAAAATAATAAATTTTAATTGAAAACACATTATTTAATCGAAATAGTTTATAGTGTTAAATTATTCATTTTAGTTGTTTTGAAGTATAATTTGGTAATATTTTCATTATTTATTATAATGAAGGTCATTTATGTAATTTCACATTTAAATTGGACATAAACACAGTCAACCTTTTGATTGTTTTCACTTTTTTAAAAACCACATTTTGTTATTGACAACGAGAATTAATTTTAAATTAATTAATGAAACTTCTATGTTTTAAATTTGGTAAATTAGACTTTATTTTTGAATTTTGATTATCCATATTATCTTGGGTTGAAGTTTTTGTATTTTTCTAAAAACAATCAGTTTTTGATGAATAGTGAAAAAATACTATGTTATTGTTAAAAACAATATTTTTATGTAAATAATTATTTATTTTATTTAAATTTATTTTATTTAAAAATAGATATATAATGCCTCTATAAGTTTATTGTAATTCATTCGAGTAATTTTTAAATAAAATTAGATGTATAAAATTTTATTGAACTTTGGAACGCCTTTTACCCGCCTTCTAGGCACATTTACAAATTTTCAGAACATATAATTTTACTACATATGTGAATTAAAATTAAAAAATAAGAGATACATGGTTGACATTAGTATGTAATATTTAGTTTAATAAGATGAAAATAGATTTTGGTGAATAGTAACTTTTGAGTTTAATTTACCACGATTAAAATTAGATAGTGTAATTAAAGGTAAAAAAGGATATTATAATTACCGTAAAACATGTAATAATTCTATTGGATAATTGTTTTTGATGAAAAACAACCATATTAATAAAATATGATCATTTTGGTGCACTTGGATTAGATTAGGACATTTATTATTATTTTATGTAAAGTAGTGTTAAAAGTGCTAAATACAATGTTTAATAACTAAATTTTTTTAATATTGGGTTATACATAAGATAAATTAGACTGTAAATATTAATTAAAAGATAAATAATTTACTACATAATGGTATTTAATTTATAATTTTTAGTGATTAAATAATTAAATTTATTAATGACACAATGATGATGCAGTGATTACTTTATCAATGAATGATCAAAATAATTGATATTATAAATTTAAAAATAAATGTATATTGAGGTTTTTGATTCTATAAAAGAGTTTTATAGGTTAATATTACATTTTATGGTTGATTAAATAATTTTTTTGGATGTTATAAAATTTTTACGACTTTAACTAACATAAAATACCAAATAGTGTCAAAATTGACATAAATTAGTTGTAAAACAAATAGTTTATTTTTAATTGATTTAAGATTTCTTAAAATATAAGGATAGGCCATAGGACATAGAAAAGGTTGCATATTTCAATAATGAACTACTTGGTGTTAGTTTGTCTTTTTATAGTATGTTTATTAACCATATATTATAATAATAAAGGAGGACATGGTAACAGTTAAACTATTTAACTAAGAGTTCAATCTAAAATATATCATTAATATGGTGACCTAAACATTTCTAAAACCTATTTTTTTAGAGTATTTAGACCCATATCCTCCCTACCTTTCAGATAAATCAATTTGGAGCTGTTAGAAACCGAAAATTATTATATAATAAAATAATATTTTGAACATTTCCTAAAGTGACCAACACCTCTCTTATAAAAGGGTACTTCCCCTTCTCTCAATATCACTACTAAAAGACCATTTGGCCCATCCAAACCCACCCAAATATACTCCCAACATTCCAAACATAAACATATAATCCTTCCCTTGTTCATAAATCCAACCTATTTCGCCCTTTAGTTCAAATGAAAAGGAAACACTCGAAGAAGAGGTAATAATTTTATCACCTCTATCAAAGTTCGATTTTTCATCCACATTCTATTTATTTATTATTTATATAAAAAATAATAAATACAAAACCGTCTACATAATGTGATTTTATTATAAATATGGTACTACGATACTCATAAATCTTTTCACCCTATGAATGATAATTTCACCATGCGTACGTATGCACTGCTTACTGTCTCCACGCGATGGTGTAATTTGATGTTCAACGCTATGTTATTTGGATGGATATAAGCATGAGTAATAAGTATATAAATAATTAAAATAACATGATAATTTATTTTTAAAATTAATATACAATCCAATTTCACACATTTTAATCATTAATTAAATGATATCGTCGCTCGTCTATACCTACAACTTACTATCTCCACGATGCGATGAGATTCATTTCCAGGTTCTCCATTTAACGATGATTATAAAAACATATTTTTATAATAAATATGTAATATATTATATTAAAATTCTACTGGATATATATATATATATTTAGTAACTTACATATAAATTATTCACTTACATCTTTTCAATACGATAAGAAAACGCAAACAGTGTTTATGCGTATGTACGACCTACCATCTCCATAAATGGTGTTTTCCATTTCAAATATCCATCTACTATACATATTTATATTCTAAATAAATATTATATATAATTCTTGTTTAATATTCTCTCTGTATTTAAATCATGATCTAAATTATATGTTCTAGAATAACAAGTTAAAACATGTACGATACTGAAATGGATTTTCACACAAAAAGTTCATTTAACATGGAAATGATTATTAAATGTGTATTATAAAGTCATAAATGAATCATTTATGATATTATAAATATGACTATTATTTTGGTATAATTTAATAACATACTATGGTCATTATACAGGAGGTTAAATGTTCCCTCTACCAAAGGAAAGAGCAAGGTAAGGGATAATCCCTCAATCTCATTATTTTCTGGGATTATTTATGTGAAGGTATTATCTGGAAAATATTTTTATCCATGTGCATGTTTCATAAAAGGAATTTAAAAATGATTATTTTAAGATATTTTTTAACTAAAACATCAATTTAAATGTTTTAAATAATTATTCTTCTAAATCTTTTTCATTAATGTCCATGTATTCAAAATGGTTTTAAGGATTTATATATATTAACATGATTTTTTAAAAAAGTTAATTACATTCCAAAGTTTTAAATAGGAATGTTAAAATTTGATTCAAAAATATATTTTAAATTACTTCCTTTATAAATGTGTGACTTATAAAATTTTTCACCAAATGGGATATTCCTCTCAAAAAGTTTTTTCTGATCATTTTTAACTATGTAATCATTATTTACTTGATATTATTCTTGATTAAGGTTTATTATTTATAATAATATATTCCATATTGTATCAAATGAGATATGATATGTTTGACTGTGGATGTGCTATTTTTAAACCCTTCATGGTTAATGTTTCAAGTATTGACATTTCATGTTCTAGTTTTAATATGAATGTTTATGTTATGCTTTGACCTTTTCATATGATAAATGCAGTGGACTTAGTATGTGATAGGTGGGGCCCCCTATAGCCCCTAGATGCATCAGTTGGTCTCATGAGACAAACTAGTGTCTTGGCACAAGGCCTTGAAAAAAATTTATTTGTAGTCTTGGAACAAGTACATGACTATGTGTTAATGATGTATGATGTTATGAATTCTATAATTATGAAATTTATTATTACATGTGATTATTAGACTAATAGAATATCCATGTGCATGTTTATATGGTAATTTTTCCTTTATTTTCTCCATATTATAATCATTTTTATGTTTAAAAGGCTGTTGTTTTAATTACACATCTAGCCTATAATGTTATAGCTTCCGCTAAATTATTTACCCTTACTGAGCATCTGAGCTTACCCCTTTCTTTTGTTTTTTTCTAGGATTCTAAGAAATATATTATGTTTAATATACAACGTTAATATAGGTAAATAATTCTATTCTCGAACGATAATTAATGTTGTGTTTTATAATTGAATGTGTAATGTAATGTTCATGTTTGTAATCAATTCTCCAAGACTACTAAACTGATCGGTCCTTTAGGACTTGATTCCTTGTAATAATTCTAATGTATTAAAATAATGAACCAGCTCCAGGATTTTGTGGTCGAAACGTTATTTTTGGTATCTGAAGAAGTTTGGTAAAAACATGGAAACTAGATTTAGAAAAAATCTGATTAGAGAACAATATCAAAAGATAATCTTTGAGGATTAATATAGATAAACTTCCTCAAATTTTGTTAATGTAGAGAGTTTTTTGTATTTTCCAATAAATACATCCATGTCATGATACGAGCAGGTAAAGGAGGCTCGGGAACAGATGTACCTAGGAGTGAAAACTCCGAAAAAAAAATTTTATGCTTGATCCTGGGTATCCTGGTATATGAAAATGAGTCTTTATGACCTCTGGGTTACGACACTCTCGGGGGATATTCTTAGTAATATTCAAATATTCATTACAAGCCATTAGGAAGGATTTAGAAGTAAATATTTCTTCAATGAAAACACTTTTTTTATGATTATATATAATATAGATAATCTTTTAAATTTACATTAGGTATTTTACAAGTTTGTAATTATTCATTGCGATTCAAAATTTACTCATGTTTATGAGATTATTTAGAAATGGAGCCCAGTTGATGGAATGAGAACTCCAGCAATATGGATGATCCAAAGAGTAAGAAGGATAATATCTTTCATGGTATTAATCGGAAATTTATAAGGTAAATATTCTCCATGCATTCTCATCAAATGAAGAAATAGTATCAAGTGTTAACAAGATATGTAAATAATTATCTAAAACCTCTGAATTTAAAGTAAAGCAACAGAAGAATAGAATAGGGGAGAAAGAGACAGATAAAAGGAAAAATAAAAATATGGATTTCCCTTTATGTGATAATAGTAGAATGAATCTCCCCGGTAAATGGGTGAAGGGAATGGATTTTGATATAAGTGTGGTGAAAAATGAAATCATGTATGTTATTTAAAGGGTAAGAAAAAGGTTTCAAATTTTCAATGCTTCATATGCAAGGAGTTGGGACACTATGTAGATCAATGCCCAAATCATCAGAGTATGCCCAAAATGATGCTATTGGAAAATAATAATGTAATGATACAACCACAGATGAAAAGGAATGACTACTGTTTTTATGTTTTACTTAAAAAATTATTTCATTTGAGTGTTTTATCAATTATTTACTAGTTATATGAATTATGGAAATAAATAAGGATTGTACTACAGTACTATTTAATTAAGGATTTGAGATTATATGGTTCTTAGAAAAGTGACGCAATAGCAAGTTAAATTTTTTGGAAAATACATGGAATGAAGGAATGATAATCCTTAATATGGTTATAATATTGTGATAGGGATTTTTTAATAATATATAATTTATCTGGATAAATAATATTTGATATTCTTGACTACTTTGAATCTAATTAATTGTGTGTTTATTCCATTATTTTTGGAGTTTTCAAAATTTTTGGATATCAAAAGTATATCAAGTATTCTGTAAGACTAAGGTAATATGGATTTAATCAATATTTTTCTATGGTAATTCAGGGTGTTACCATGTTTTAAAACAATACATCATGAATGTATTAAAATGTTATTACATGGAAAAACATATATTTATTTAGTTTATCTTACTTATAAATTTTTGACTGTGAGTTTGGAAAAAATTATTTTGGATATTAATAAAGTTTGTAATGAATTATGTTGGACATTGGATAATATTTATTAAGGTTTATACATTTCTTATGATTATTTTTTAATTGTTAAAAAAAACAATCCATAGGACAGGCGATAACCTGTTGCGTCCCGCAAGGCAGCAAGACTTAAACCCACAACCGAAGGGCGACAAGGGTGCATCAACTTCCACTGGCCTACATGATAACCTAGTTTGTATAATGTAATTTTTAATTTATCTGATAGATGACTTATAAATTCCTTTTTTGTTGTAATTATATACGATTAGGATAAATAAAATATTTTTGAATTGAATTACCATTTTGGGTGAAATATGAGTTTGTGGTAGATGTTAGTTGAATGGTAGAACTCTACTAGTCCAGTATTTTTTTCAATTATTCTATTAATAAATTAATTCTCAAACTTTAGGGAAGTTGTAACACCATGATATTTTATGAGAAACTTTTTTTATGTCTTATGTTATATGAAAAACCAATGGAATCTTTCACAACACACAATATTGACTTGGTTTGCATTACATGCAATCGCGACCTTCCTCGATAGCGTGTGTAGTACGCAATACCGGGTTTCACTAGAAAACGATATATTACTATAGACTAGACGTTATTAATAGTAATAACTATATTTTGAATTTTATAACATTATTATTCATCTTACTCATTTTTTATAACATGGTATGAGAACAAAATAATTTTTTCGTGTAAAATAAGTATTTTTAAAAAAAATGCAGTTTTGCCGCCTTTTGTTGGTGCACCCACATTAAATATAGTTTTTGACATGTTTATTAGTTCAATTTGAAAGAATAAAATTCTTCTTTGGAATCAGGATGTAAAAATTTACTTTGGATAAATTTTTGATATTTTTCTGATAACTTTCATATGTAGACGAATAGTAAAAATAAGCTAATTTTTAATTAAAAACAACTTTTTTCATTGAGATAATTTATATGGTTAAATTATAATATTGAATTGTTTTAAAGTATAAATAGAATATATTTTTTCAATTAAATATAATGTATGTCATTATAATTAATTTCACATTGAATTATAGGTAAAAACATTTCAATTTTTGGAAATGTTTAAACTTCTAAAACCCGTTTTCTTAATAACAGGACTAATTTTAAATTAATTACTGCAACTTATGTGTTTTGAATTTTAAAAAATGGATTCCATATTTGGAATCATTAGGTTCAAATTATGTTAATAAGCTAATTTTTATTTGTGGGCATTATGAATAGTAACTACGGTTAATTCTATTTACCATAGTTAGAGGTAAATTGGATAATTAAGGGTAAATATAAGATTATAAAATTACCCTAACAACTGACAAAATCCATTTGGATGACTAAAAGTCGATCCATATCACCTAAGAGTTGGATTAGATTCATTTAACGGTCTTCTGTCTGTGAAAAGTATTTAGTTATTATTAAAACCAAAGAAAGTGACAACATGTCACATTCTTAAATCTTATAAGTATAATAATTTTACATTAGTGATAAACTTAATGAAACATCCATCATGAATAGTCTCCAGAAATATAATACAATTATATACATCATATAAATTTATTTATAATTTTTAGGGATTAAATAATTATCATTAATTATTACACAATTGTGATGTTGACATTATTTTATTTATTAAAATATCAAATGAATGGTTTTAAAAATATTAAAATAAATATTATATGAACTATTTAATGTGATCCACTAATTTTATAGAGACATATGACATTTTATGAATATATTAAAGCTTTCAGTTCGAACATATCTTCTGTATATATTTTATTTATATTAAAATAAATGAATAGTGTCAAAATTGACACTATTGTTATTTTATAAAAATAACATATTATAAAATTGTTTAAAAATCACAAAAATATTTAAAAAATTATGAAATAAAATTAATATGGCCGAAAATATCATAATGTCTCCAGAAATCTAATAAAATTATCTACATCATATGAACTTATTTAGAATTTTTAGGGATAAAATAAGTATCATTAATTATGACACAATAGTGATTTTGAAATTTCTTTATTAATTATAATATCAAATAAATGGTTTTAAAAATATTAAAATAGATATTATATGAACTATTTAATGTCCTCCTCTAATTTTATAGATACATAAAACATTTTATTAATCTATTAATGCTTTTATTTAGAACATAACTTTTGTATATATTTTATTTAAATTCAAATAAATGAATAGTGTCAAAATTGACACTATTGTTATTTTATAAAAATAACATATTATAAAATACTTTAAAAA
This sequence comes from Viscum album, assembly GCA_963277665.1. Taxonomy (NCBI): domain Eukaryota; kingdom Viridiplantae; phylum Streptophyta; class Magnoliopsida; order Santalales; family Viscaceae; genus Viscum; species Viscum album. The sequence continues at coordinate 958,375,115 of OY728126.1, forward strand.
TCACAAAAATATTTAAAAAATTATAAATTAAAATTTATATGGTTCAAAATGTCATAAAGTGTCAAATTATTGAAAATTCCCAACACATTTGTAATTATTTATAATAATTAAAAATTTAGAATATTATTACCACAAATAAAATTAAATTGATAAATAAGGATAAATTAAGTTGATAATGTTTAAAATAAATTTCTAACATGTCTAAATTTTTTGGTTGATTATATTACAACCCTATATCATCTAATCTTCGGATATTAGTCATTTTGAAAGTTTTTAAGTGGGTTTGGGATTTAATATAAACTAATATTTCTTATATTTCCAAAGGTTCCCCACTCCTCCCTTATAAAAGGGCACCTCCTGCCTCTCCTCCTCACACCAATTTGAGCCTTCAAGCTTGGACAAACCCTTCCCATTTCACTTACCCACTTCCTTAGAAACATCCTAGATGTCCTGGTCTTCGTCAAAGACCAATTTTAGTGCCCTAAGAGGATGTCTCAAAGAGGCCTTTCAAAGAATAGGTAATATCTGTTACCGATTCTTTCAACTTTATTTATTCTTCTACTTATTTTTATTTAGTTGTTTCATTATGAAGTAATAACATCAGTATCACTCATATACTGATATGTTATTATAAGTATGAAACAACCCTATTTTACCATCTATTCATCCTACGTGAAATGAAATCACGGCGCGTGCGTACGTACAGAATACCGTCTCCAGGCCATGGTGTAATCTATTTTCCACCACCACCTTACTTGGATAGGTATAATGGAGTAAATAATGACTATATATTATTATTATAAAGTGATATTGACTCTGAAATAGTATACATACATTCCAATAAAATTCCACAATCATGGGAATGATATCATCGCTCGTGCATACGTACAGAATACCGTCTCCACGATGTGATGCGACTCATTCTACATTATCTTCATTTCATAATGATTATATAAATGAATTGAATGAATAAATATGATATTTATTACACTAATACCATTCTGTAAATGTGGTTTCTATAACCTAAAAAGAGGAATAAGATTTTGTTCGACAAAACACACATACGAACATAAAGCAATAAACACCCGAATAATAAGTAGCAATGAAATATTACTATTAAGAAGATAAAAATATGACCATATATGATATCATAAAAATAATAATGATTCTGGAATATGTCAATGACATTATTTAAATCATTATACATGAGGTTCGGACTCTTACGAAGCAAATCAGACCTAAGGTAAGGGAAAATCTCACAATCTCATTTTTATCTGGGATTGTTTATACTTTGGTATTTACTGGGGTTTGTTTTATCATCCACATCCATTTTTACTCAATATGTAATATTATTTTCATCCACCTAAAATTTTATAAAAACAATTTTACCCTTTGGTGAGTTTTTAGTAAAATATATGAAAGGAATCTTTTGTCATTTTTCGTATGAGGTACTTTTGACTTTTCCGGCCAAAGTACGGGAAGAATGATTTTTTAACTTATACGACATGAATGGATTTTTAGAATATTAATTCCATGAATATTATTTTACAAGTTTTCAATTTTTTTAATCAACTTATTTTAGTTCAAAATTAAATGACATGTTAAGAAAAGAAAAATGTTTTTGAAGTAGAAAGGATATTTTACTCAAGAATGGAGTTCAAGTGTTTTATCAAAATTATTTTCCATCTAAGATAACATAGGGTTCTGATTATTTCCCTATTTTTAACATTGATTTGATTATGTTATGATGGAATTATTTTTACGATATCCTTTTATGGATTATATTATGATGACGTGATGTTTAAGAATCCCATTTTTATTACATGGGTTATGCTATGATGTATGGTTTATGATTTTCTGGCACACATAAGAATGGTATCATTATGAGATGGGTGGGACCTATATCTCCCTCAAATGAATTGGGTAAAAATTTATATCTCATGATATAGACTTGGTTGGAACCGCAGGTTAAACCGGTTTAGTGAAACAAGACTGAAACGAGGAGTGATCTCGGTTCAGAAATAGACATTGTCCTCTAAGATAGTCTTGGCTATGAGTCTTGACTTCAATGAAATGATTCTCTATGGTTATGTGTGTATGCCACAATGTTTCATGTTTTATGTTTTTATTTTTAGAATTACATTTCACTAATATGATTTATCCCATGTTATAAAATTATGATGTCGTTTATAGGTTATGATTTCCGAAATGATATGTTCTTATGAATATGATGTAATTGATATTTCTTTTTTTTACCCTTACTGAGAATTTGAGCTCACCATTTTGTATGTTTTATTTTCCCCAGGTCATGAAGAAGGATATTAAGTAGGATATTCCAAAAGGGGACTCTAGATATGATGAAATAAATAGGAGACAACGTAGATTATTTATGAACCAGTTGCTTATGTTTCCCAGTTTCTAAAGACACTATTCTTATATGGTCCTTTAATGGTTTTGTTATATGTTGTAATAATGATGCTTCAATTTTGATGTAATAACCATGTATGTAATGTATGGGTCATTATAGTTGGTATTAGAGGAAAGGTATAGTCATCCTTTGGAAACTAGGATGTGAAAGACTTAGTAAGAAACCTATGGATATGTCTAAGCATAGAACACAATCGTAGTGTTTTATAAATGGCCATGAAAACCCTATTATAAGACCTTATGTGTGAAATTTTATTCTTGATTATGTGGTTTTCCTATTATAATTACTGTTCCTCACACTATTCTTCTTCGTTTTAGTCAATGGGTGGAATCCAAAAGAACCGTGTTAATGCCGAATGTGATGGGAAATGCAATGATTGTCGCCCTGAGCAACAAAATTTTATTAGGCTTGGAATGAAAAATCGTGTAGCCATTCTCACACAACTTCTCTCAAGCTATGAATCATGCAGGACTTTCAAACGAGCAAAGGAAAGAGAAAAATTCTGTTGAATCGTCCATAAGGCAGCGTCCACCTTCATTCAGTGGGTCTTCTGATCCATTAGTTCCTGAACAATGTATTAGTACCACAGAAAAGACATTTTCAGTTATTTAATGTTCTTAACATGATTAAGTCATCTTAGTAGTGTATCGTTTGGAAGGTGATGCTGACCAATGGAGGAATCTTATTAAGAATACGAGGCAAAGGGATGAAATTGAGTCTATGGAATGAGACATGTTCAAGAACTTATTTTTCAATTATTATTTCCCTCGTATTCTTCAAAAAAAGTTGGAGAAGGAGTTTCATGATCTGAAGAAAACGGATGATGAATCTGTTGGTAACAACGAAGAAAATTTTACAAGACCTGCAAGGTACGCTTCCAGAATTATTATCCAACATGAGAGTAAGATCGATCGATACTTTAGTGGCTTAAAAACAAGTCTTCGAAGGGTGTTAGCCATAAGTCACTTCAATAGATATGAGGAAAGTTTTCGATTTTCTCTCAAGGTTGATATGGATATTGGTGTAACCCATAAGTCACATGGGTTTGATAAGAATAGGAAAATGTAATTCAAAGGAAAATCTAAAGACCACACTGAAAAAACGATGAGTTTTCCCTTATGCTCAATGTGTGGAATGAAACATGGAGGAAATTGTCTTAAGGGGGCGGGAAAATGTTATAAGTTTGGAAAAGAAGGTCATCGGGAAATTTAATGTCGAAATAATGGGAAGAAGAAGTCTAATGATGAAAAAAAGGAAGCGATACACAGAATGAACATTCTACAATTCAATGTTTCAAGTGCAAGGAGATGGGGAATTAAGCTTATCAATTCCCAAATCCAAGGGGTGATTATGATGATAGACGTCAACAAACTCTTAAGGCCAAAGACAAAGTAATGTCACATGCAATTACTATCAGCGATGTGGAGTACGACAACGAAGTGGTGAGAGGTACACTTACTATCCAATCTAAAGTAGAAACTGTTCCAATTGATTCTGGATCCACCCACTCTTTTATTTCTGAAGACTTTTCTAAGGTTATCACTGTATTAACTCAAAAATTAGATGTTGAGATGGTTGTGATAACTCCTAATGGCACAACAGTCGCATCAAAAGTTTACAATTCATCTCTGGTTGAAGTTTGTGGGAAAGTGCTTACTGCAAATATTGTGATCCTTCCTGTAGTGGAATTTGATGTGATTATTGTCATGGATTTTCTTTCTATATATGGAGATCATATCAATTTCCAATGAATGGATGCCACATTTCATATTCTAGATCAATCTATGATCGTCTATTGATGCAAGGATGAACATAACCTTCCAGTAGAAATTTCACCCATATTAGGGGTCTTGATTCCACTAAATGAAGGGTATTTATCTCAAATGGTTGGAGAGAAACTCATGAATAATAATATTCCCATTGTACGGGAATTTGATGATGTATTTCTGGAGGATTTTCCAGGTCTTCTACCAAATCATGAAGTTTATTTTTCAATAGAACTCGTACCGGGTGATTTTCCTATTTCAAAGACACCCTATAGAATGGCCCCAATTGAGTTGTAGGAATTGAAGAAGAAACTCCAAGAGAATCTTGAAAAAGGATTCATACTCCCTAGTGCGTCTCCTTGGGGAGCACATATTCTGTTTGTTAAGAAGAAAGATGGATCAATGAGACTCTGCATTGATTATCGAGAACATAATAAGATCACTATCAAGAACAAATATCCTCTCCCACACATTGATGACTTATTTGACCAACTACGCAGAGCTCAATACTTTTCCAATATTGATCTTCATCAAGGGTATCATCAATTATGGTTCAAAAGGGAGGATATACCATAGACGGATTTCCATTATAGTTATGGACACTATGAATTTATAGTGATGACATTTGGTCTTACTAATTCCCCTACTATCTTCATTTATCTGATGTATAGGGTCTTTAGAGACAATCTTGATTAGTTTTAGGTAGTCGTTATGATGATATTCTTGTATATTCAAAGAGAAAGGAAGAACTTGAAGATCACTTGATAATTGTATTAAAGACCCTAAGAAAGGAGAAGATTTATGCCAAATTTACCAAGTGTGAATTTTTTCATCAAAAAGATGCATTTTTTGGTCACATAATCTCAAAAGAGGGGATATATGTGGATCTATAAAAAATAGAGGTTATCGAAAGATGGTCAACACCAACAACAGTAACTGAGATCTGATGTTTTCTTGGTTTTGATGGATATTACCGACGTTTTGTGAATGATTTTCAAGGTTATCTAACACAATAACCAAGTTGACTCGGAAAGGAGTTAAGTTTGTTTGGACGGAGGAATGTGAAGAGAATTTCAAAGAGCTAAAAATAAGGTTAGCCAGTGCACCTGTGCTCACACTACCTTGTAGTGGAGAAAGGTTTGTGATCTATAGTGATGCATCCAAGAAGGTACTAGGGCGTGTTCTCATGCAACATGATATGGTGATAGCTTATGCCTCACGACAGTTGAAAATCCATGATAAAAATTACCCAATTCATTATTTGGATTTAGTTGTGGTAATCTTTGCATTAAAGATTTGGAGGCATTACCTTTATAGTGAAAGCTGTGATATTTATACTGATCATAAAAGTTTAAAGTATATTTTCACACAAAAGGAGTTGAATATGCGTCAATGAAGATGGTTGGATCTGATTAAGGATTATGGCTGCTCAATTTATTACCACCCTAGGAAAGCAAACAAGGTAGAAGACGCATTAAGTCGACAAGACTATGCTAGCTTATCAATGATGAGGATCACAAAAGATCAAATATTTATGGATTTACAAAGGAAGGATCTTGGAATTATAATGGAAAGGGAAAAATCTTATCTTTTCCAAAACAATGTTCATCCATCTACAAACGTGATGATTAAAGAGGCACAGAAAGAAGATGTAGAGTTACCAAACAAGTTGAGAAATGATTCATGAATTCAACCTTTATTATGATGGGATAATAAGGATCAGGAATCGGGTTTGTGTACCTCCCATCCCAGAATTAAAGAAGGGGCTACTGGATGAGGCGCAAAGTTCTTCATTTTCTATACACCCTGGAAGTACAAAGATGTACATGGAACTGAAAGAGTACTTCTGGTGGGATGGCATGAAAAGAGATGTTGCTGAATATGCCTCTCAATGCTTGGTTTGTCAGCAAGTTAAAGCTAAGAGACAAAAGTCTAAGGGAATTTTACAACCATTACCTATACCAGAATGAAAATGGGAAAACATCACTATAGACTTTGTCACTGGACTTCCTAAAACATCCAAAGTGAATAATTCTATATAGGTTATAGTTGATCATCTTACGAAGTAGGCACACTTCATTGCTATTAGAGATGATTTTTCTCTTGATCAGCTTGTCAGGATATATGTAAAGGAAGTGGTAAGATTGAATGGAGTACCACTTTCCATTATATCTGATTGGGATCCGAGGTTTACCTCGAAATTCTGGAGAATTGTTCAGCATGATCTATATACGGAGTTGAGTTTCAGCTCTGCTTACCATCCTCAGACAGACGGTTAGTCTGAGAGGACAATTCTAACTCTAGAAGACATGTGGATAGCATACTCAATGGATTTCAAAGGTAGTTGGGATCAACACCTGTCTTTGGTGGAATTTAATTATAATAATAGATTTCACTCCAGTATTCAGATGGCTCCTTATGAATCCCTCTATGGAAAGAAATGCCGAACTCTAACTTGCTGGGATGAAGTTGGGGAAAGAAATCTATTAGGACCTGATCTTGTTGACGAGATGGCAGAAAATGCTAGTTATATTCAACAACACATAAGAGTAGCTCAGAGTCGATAGAAAATTTATTCCGACAACCGAAGAAAAGTCCTAGAGTTTGAAGTCTGTGATAATGTGTTCTTACGAATATCTCCCTGGAAGAGGGTCATGTGATTTGGAAAGAGGGTAAAGTTGAGCCTTAGATATATCGGTCCTTTTGAAATTCTAGATCGTGTTGGGAAGGTAGCTTACCGATTGGAGCTTCCACCGAATCTATCTTAAGTTCACGATGTGTTCCATGTATCTCTCCTGAGAAAGTACAAACATGATCTTTCACATGTACTTAGCTCAGAAGTTGTATCGCTAGCGCAAGATTTTTATTATGAAGAAAAACCGATAGAGATTCGGGATTTTAGCGAAAAAGTACTACGGAAGAAGACCACTCGCTTGGGGAATGTTTTATGGAGGAACCGCCAATTAAAATAAGTTACATGGGAACTTGAGGATATGATGGGGGAGAGGTATCCTCATCTGTTTGTAATGAAACGATGAATTTCGAGGGAAAAATTAATTTTAAGAGGGGTAGAATATAACACCCTGAGATCTTATGAGAAATATATTTTTTATGTCTTATGTTATACACAACACCAAAGTAATCTTTCACAACACACAATACTAACTTAGCTGGCATTACACACAATCACGACCTTCCTCGATAGCATGTTGAGTACGGAATACCGGGTTTCACTAAACAATGATATATTTTTATGGACTAGCCGCTATGAATAGTATTAACTAAATTTTGAATTTTATAAAATTATTATTCATCTTACACATTTTCTAGAACATGGTAAGAGAACAAAATAAATTTTTCATGTAAAATAAGTATTTTTCAAAAAAATGTAGTTTTGCCGCCTTTTGATGGCGCACCCACATTAAATGTAGTTTTTGACATGTTTATAAGTTCCATTTGAAAAAATAAAATTCTTCTTTGGAATAAGGATATAAAAATTTACTTTGGATAAATTTTTGATATTTTTCAGATAACTTTCATATTTTGATGAATAGTAAAAATATGATAATTTTTAATTAAAAACAACTTTTTTCATTGGGATAATTTATATTGTTTAATTATAATATTTAATGGTTTTAAAGTATAAATAGAATATATTTTTTCCATTAAATATAATTTATGTCATTAGAATTAATTTCACATTGAATTCATAGGTAAAAACATTTCAATATTTGGCAATGTTTAAATTTCTAAAACCTGTTTTCTTAATAACATGAATAATTTTAAATTAATTATTGAAACATATGTGTTTTGAATATTGAAAAACTGATCCCATATTTTGAAGAAGTGGGTTCAAATTATGTTAATAGGCTACTTTTTATTTTTGGGCATTATGAATAGTAACTATGGTGAATTTTATATTCTATAGTTAAAGGTAAATTAGGTAATTACGGGTAAATATACGATTATAAAATTACCCTAACACCTGACAAAATCCAATTGGATGACTAAAAGTCGATCCATATCACCTAAGGGTCGGATTAAGTTCATTTAATGGACTTTGGTCTATGAAATGTATTTAATTATTATTAAAACCAAAGAAAGTGACAACATGTCACTTTCTTAAAACTTATAAGTATAATAATTTTAATTTAGTGATAAACTTAATGAAACTTCAAACATGATTAGTATCCAAAAATATAATACAATTATGTACATCATATGAATTTATTTATAATTTTTAGGGATTAAATAATTATCATTAATTATGACACAATATTGATGTTGAAATTGTTTTATTAATTAAAATATAAAATAAATGGTTTTAAAAACATTAAAATAAATATTATATGAATTATTTAATGTTCTCCACTAATTTTATAGATACATATGACATTTTATGAAACTATTAATGCTTTTATTTCAAACATATCTTCTGTATATATTTTATTTAAATTCAAATAAAGGAATAGTGTCAAAATTGACACTATTGTTATTTTATAAAAATAACATATTATAAAATTGTTTAAAAATCAGAAAAATATTTAAAAAATTATAAATTAAAATTTATATGTCCTACAATGTCATAATGTCTCAAATTGTGGAAAATTAAGAACACATATGTAATTATTTATAATAATTTAAAATTTAGAATATTATTACCACAAATAATATTAAATTGATAAATAAGGATAAATTAAGTTGATAATGATTAAAATAATTTCCTAACATGTCTAAATTTTATTTTCTGATGATATTACAACCCTATCTCATCTAATCGTTGGATATGAGTCATTTTGGCTGTTTTTATGTGGGTTTGGGATTTAATATAAAACAATATTTCTTATATTTCCAAAGGTTACCCTCTCCTCCCTTATAAAAGGGAACCTCCTCCCTCTGCTCCTCACACCAATTTTATCCTTAAATCTCGGACAAACCCTTACTATTTCACTTCCCCACTTCCCTAGATACATCTTAGAGGTTCTGGTCTTCTTCAAAGACCAATTTTAGTGCCCCAAGATGAGGTCTCAAAGAGGTGCCTCAAAGAAGTGGTAATGTCCGTTAACGATTCCTTCAACTTTATTTCTTCTTGTACTTCTTCTTCATTAGTTGTTTCATTATGATATAATAACATAAGTATCACTCATATACTGATATGTTATTATAAGTATGAAATAACCCTATTTCACCAGCTATACATCCTACAAAAAATGAAATCACTCCGCGTGCGTACGTACGGAATACCGTCTCCACGCCATGGTGTAATCTATTTTCCACCAACACCTTACATGGATGGGTATAATGGTGTAAATGATTACTATATATGATTATTGTAATGTGATATTGATTCTGAAATAATATACATACACTCCAATACAATTCCACAATCATGAGAATGATATCATCGCTCGTGCGTACGTACGGAATACCGTCTCCACGATGAGATGAAACTCGTTCTACATGATCTTCATTTAATAATGATTATATAAATTAATTGAATGAATAAATATGATATATATTACAATAATACCATTCTAGAAATGAGGTTCTTATAACCGAAAAAGAGGAATAGGAATTTATTTGACATAACACACATACGAACATAAAGAAATAAACACCCGAATAACAAGTAGCAATGAAATATTACTAATCAGAAGCTAAGAATATGACCATATATGATATCATAAAAATATTTATGATTCTGGAAGAATTCAATGTCATTATTTAAATAATTATACGGGAGTTTCGGACACTTACGAAGCAAATGAGACATATGGTATTGGAAAATCTCACTATCTCATTTTTATCCGAGATTGTTTATACTTTGGTATTTAATGGGGTGTGTTTTATCATCCACTACCATGTTTCCTCAATATTTAATATTAATTCCATCAACCTAAAATTTTTTAAATCAAATTTTACCCTTCGGTGAGTTTTTAGTAAAAGATATGAATGGAATCTTTTGTCGTTTTTCGTACGAGGTACTTTTGACTTTTTCGGCCAAAGTACGGGAAGAATGTTTTTTTAACTTATACAGAATGAATGGATTTTTAGAACATTATTTCCATGAATCTTCCTTTACAAGTTTTCATGTTTTCTTAAATCAACTTCTTTTAGTTAAAAATTATATGACATGTTAAGAAAGGAAAAATGTTTTTGAAGTAGAAAGGATATTTTCCTCAAGAATGGAGTTCAAGTGTTTTATCAAAATTATTTTCCATATAAGATAATATAGGGTTCTGTTTATATCCCGATTTTTTACCTTGATTTGATTATTTTATGATGTAATTATTTTTATGATATTCTTTTATGGATTATGTTATGATGACGTGATGTTTAAGAATCCCATTTTTTTTCATGGGTTATGCTATGATGTATGGTTTATGATTTTGTGGAACACATAAGAATGGTATCATTATGAGATGGGTGGGACCTATAACTCCCTCCAATGAATTGGGTAATGATTTATATCTCACGAGATAGACATGGCTGGAACGGCAGGTTAAACCAGTTTAGTGAAACATGACTGAAATTAGGAGTGATCTCGGTTCAGAAATGGACTTTGTCCGCTAAGATAGTCTTGGATACGAGTCTTGACTACTAAGAAATGATTCTCTATGATTATGTGTGTATGCCACAATGTTTCATGTTTTACGTTTTGATTATTGGTATTACATTTTACTACTATGATTTATCCCATGTTATGAAATTATGATATATTTTGCAGGTTATGATTTCCGAAATGATATATTCTTATGAATATGATGTGATTGATATTTCGTTTTATTACCCTTACTGAGCATTTGAGCTCACCCTTTTGTAATTTTTCTTTTCCCCATGTCAGGAATATGGATATTAAGTAGGATATTCCAAAAAGGGACTCTACATATGATGAAATAAATCGGAGACAACGTAGATGATTTATGAACCAGTTGTTTATGTTTCCCAGTTTTTTAAGACACTATACCTATACGGTCCTTTTATGGTATTGTTATATGTTATAATAATTATGCTTCAATTTTTATGTAATAACCATGTATGTAAAGTATGGGTCCTTATAGTTGGTATCAGAGGAGAGGTATTGTCATCCTTTGGAAACTAGGATGTGAAAGCCTTAGTATGAAACCTAAGGATATGTCTAAGCATAGAACACAATCTTAGTGTTTTATAAATGTCCATGAAAAACCTATGAAAAGACCTTATGTGTGAAATTTTATTCTTCATTATGTGGTTTTCCTATTATAATTAGTGTTGCTCACACTATTCTTCCTGGTTTTAGTCAATGGTTGGAACCTGAAGGAACCGTGTAATTATGGAATGCGATGGGAAATGAAATGATTGTCCCCCTGAGCAACCAAATGTTATTGGAGATGGAATACAAAATCTTTTAGCCATTCTCACACAACTTTCTCAAGCTATGAATCATGCATGACATCCAAACGAGCAAAGGAAGGAGCAACATTCTGTTGAATCATTCATGAGGCAGCGTCCACCTTCATTCAGTGGGTCTTCTGATCCATTTGTGGATGAACAATGTATTAGTACCACTAAAAAGATATTTTTAGATGTTCAATGCTCTAAACATGATAAAGTCATCTTAGCAGTGTATAGTTTGGAAGGTCATGATGACCAAAGGTTGAATATTATTAAGAATATAAGGTAAAGGGATGAAATTTAGTCCATGGAATGGGACGAGTTCAAGAAATTATTTTTCAATAAGTATCTCCCTCTTATTCTTCAAAAAAAATATGGAGAGGGTGTTTCTTGAACTGAAGCAAAATGATGATGAATCTGTTGGTGCCTACAAAGCTAATATTACAAGACTTGCAAGGTACGCTTCCAGAATAATTATCCAACCTGAGATTAAGATTGATAGATTTTTAGTGGCTTAAAAACAATTCTTCGAAGGGCGTTAGCCATAAAGCACTTCAATAGCTATGAGGAAATTTTTCGATGTTATCTCAAGGTTGAGATGGAGATTGGTGTAACCCATTAGTCACATGGGTTTGATAAGAAGAGGAAAATAGAATTAAAAGGAATATCTAAAGTCCACACTGAAAATAAGATGAGTTTTCCCCTATGCTCATTGTGTGGAAAGAAACATGGAGCAAATTTTCTTAAGGGGATGAGAAAATGTTATAAGTGTGGAAAAGAAGGTCATCGGGCAATTGAATGTCGAAATAATGGGAAGAAGATGTCTAATGATGCAAAAAAATGAAGGGATACATAGAATGAAACTACTACACTTCAATGTTTAAAGCTCAAGGAGATGGGGCATTATTCCAATCAATTCCTAAATCCAAGGGTTGATTATGATGATCAACGTCAACAAACTCTTAAGGCCAAAGACAAAGGAATGTCACATGCAATTACTATTGGCGATGTGGAGTACGAAAACGAATTGGTGAGAGGTACACTTAACATCCACTCTAAAGTAGAAAATGTTTCATTTGATTATGGATCCACCCACTCTTTTATTTATGAAGAATTTTCTAAGGTTATCATTGTATTACCTCAACAATTAGATGTTGAGTTGGCTGTGACAACTCCTAATGGAACAACAGTCGCATCAAAAGTTTACAATTCTTCTCCAATTGAAGTTTGTGGGAAAGTTCTTCCTGAAATCTTGTGATCCTTTCTATATTGGAATTTGATGTGATTCATGGTATGGATTGGGTTTCTATATATGGATCTCATATCAATTTCCAATGAAGGTAAGTCACATTTCATATTCCAGATCAATCTATGATCGTCTATCGATGCAAGGATGAACATAACCTTCCAGTGGGAATTTCTTTCATCTTATGTGTCTTGATTTCACTAAATGAAGGTTATTTATCTCAAATGGTTGGAGAGAAACACACGATTAATAATATACCCATTGTACATGATTTTGATGATGTCTTTACAGAGGATTTTCCAGGTCTTCCTCCAAATCTTGAAGTTGAGTTTTCAATAGAACTCGTACCTGGTGCTTTGCTTATTTCATTGACAACTAATAGATTGGCCCCAATTGATTTGTAGGAATTGAAGAAGAATCTCCAAGGGAATCTTGAAAAAGGATTCATACTCCCTAGTGCGTCACCTTGGGGATCACATGTTCTGTTTGTTAAGAATAAATATGGATCAATGAGACTCTGCATTGATTATCGAGAACATAATAAGATCACTATCAGGAACAAATATCCTCCCCCATGCATTGATGACTTATTTGACCAACTACACAGAGCTCAATACTTTTCCAATATTGATCTTCATCCAGGGTATCATCAATTAAGGGTCAAAAGGGAGGATATACCAAAGATGACTTTATGTACAAGTTATGGAGACTATGAATTTATAGTGATATCATTTGTTCTTACTAATGCCCATGATATATTAATGGATCTGATGAATAGAGCCTTTAGAGACTATGTTGATTAGTTTGTGGTAGTCCTTATAGACGATATTCTTGTCTATTCAAAGAGAATGGAAGAACATGAAGATCACATGAGAATTTTATTAAAGACCCTAAGAGAGGAGAAGATTTATGACAAATTTACCATGTATGGATTTTTGCTTCAAAAAGTTGCATTTTGGGTCACATAATCTCAAAAGAGGGGATAACTGTGGATCCATCAAAAACAGAGGTTATTGAAAGATGGTTGAGACCAACAATAGTAACTGAGATCTGATGTTTTCTTGGTTTGGCAGGATATTACCAACGTTTTGTGAATGATTTTTAAGGTTATCTAACCCACTCACCTAGTTGACTCGGAAAAGAGTTAAGTTTGTTTGGGCAGGAGAATGTGAAGAGAATTTCAAAGAGCTAAAAATAAGGTTATCCAGTGTAGATGTGCTCACACTACCTTGTAGTGGAGAAAGGTTTGTGATCTACAGTGATGCATCCACGAAGGGACTGGGGTGTGTTCTCATGCAAAATGATATGGTGATAGCTTATGCCTCACGACAGTTGAAAATCCATGAGAAAAATTACCCAACTCATGATTTGGAGTTAGCTGCGGTAATCTTTGCATTAAAGATTTGGAGGAATTACCTTAATGGTGAAAGCTGTGATATTCATACTGATCATAAAAGTTTAAAGTATATTTTCACATAAAAGTAGCTGAATATGCGTCAAAGAAGATGGTTGGATCTGATTAATGATTATGACTACTCAATTTATTACCACCCTAGGAAAGAAAATAAGGTAGCAGACGCATTAAGTAGACAAGACCATGCTAGCTTATCCATGATGAGGATCACAAAAGATCCAATACTTATGGATTTACAAAGGATGGATCTTGGAATTATAATGGAAAGTGAAAAATCTTATATTTTCCAAAAGAATGTTCAACCATCTACACACGTGATGATTAAAGAGGCATAGAAAAAAGATAAAGAGTTACCAAAGAAGGTGAGAAATGTTCCTGAATTCAACCTTGATTACGATGGGATAATAAGGATCAGGAATCAGGTTTGTTTACCTCCAATCTCAGAATTAAAGAAGGGGCTACTGGATGAGGCTCAGAGTTCGTCATTTTCTTTTCACCCTGGAAGTACAAAGATGTACATGGACCTGAAAGAGTACTTCTGGTGGGATGGCATGAAATGATATGTTGCTGAATATTTCTCTTTATGCTTGGTTTTTCATCAAGTTAAAGCTGAGAGACAAAAGTCTTAGGGGATGTTACAACCATTACCTATACCAGAATGGAAATGGGAAAACTTCACTATGGACTTTGTCACTGGACTTCCTAAAACATCCAAAGGCAATAATGTTATCTAGGTTATAGTTGATCGTCTTACGAAGTCGGCACACTTAATTGCTATTAGAGAAGATTTTTCTCTTCATCAAATTGTCAGGATATATGTAAATAAAGTGGTAATATTGAATGAAGTACCACTTTCCATTATATCTAATCAGGTTTCGAGGTTAACCTCGAAAGTCTGGTGAAGTCTTCAGCATTCTCTAGATACGGAGTTGAGTTTTGACACTACTTACCATCCTCAGACAGATGGTTAGTCTGAGAGGACAATTCAAACTCTAGAAGACATGTTGAGATATTACTCAATGGATTTAAAAGGTGGTTGGGATCAACACTTGTCCTTGGTGGAATTTTATTATAATAATAGTTTTCACTCCAGTATTCAGATGGCTCCTTATGAAGCCCTCTATGGAAAGAAATGTGGAACTCCAACTTGCTGGGATGAAGATGGGGAAAGAAAGCTATTAGGACCTGATATTGTTGATGAGATGGCAGAAAAGGCCAGATATATTCAACAACACATAAGAGCAGCTCAGAGTCGACAGAAAAGTTATGACGAGAACTGAATAAAAGACCTAGAGTTTGAAGTGTGTGATAATGTGTTCTTACGAATATCTCCCTGGAAGAGGGTCATTAGATTTGGAAAGAAGGGAAAGTTGAGCCCTAGATATATCAGCCCTTTTGAAATTCTGGATCGTGTTGGGATGGTAGCTTACCGATTGGCGCTTCCACCGAATCTATCACAATTTCATGATGTGTTCCATGTATCTCTCCTGAGAAAGTACAAACCTGATCCTTCCCATGTACTTAGCTCAGAAGTTGTATCGTTGGCGCAAGATATTTATTATGAAGAACAACCGATAGAGATTCTGGATCGTAGCCAAAAATTCCTACGGAAAATGACCACTTTCTTGGTGAACGTTTTATGGAGGAACCGCCAATTAGAAGAAGCTACATGGGAACTTGAGGATATGACGAGGGAGACGTATCCTCATCTGTTTTTAATGATGTTACGAATTTCGAGGGCGAAATTCATTTTAAGGGGGGTAGAATGTAACACCCTGAGATCTTATGAGAAATATATTTTTTTATGTATTATATTATACGCAACCCCAAATGAATCTTTCACAACACACAATACTGACATGGCTTACATTACACCCAATCACGACCTTCCTCGATAGCATGTGTAGTACGCAATACCGGGTTTCACTAAATAATGATATATTATTATGGACTAGCCGTTATGAATAGTATTAACTAAATTTTGAATTTTATAACATTATTATCATCTTACACATTTTCTAGAACATGGTAAGAGAACAAAATAAATTTTTCGTATAAAATAAGTAATTTTCAAAAAAATTCAGTTTTGCCGCCTTTTGATGGCGCACCCACATTAAATGTAGTTTTTGACATGTTTATAAGTTCAATTTGACAAAATAAAATTCTTCATTGGAATAAGGATATAAAAATTTTCTTTGGAAAAATTTTTGATTTTTTTCAGATAACTTTCATATTTTGATGAATAGTAAAAATATGATAATTTTTAATTAAAAACAACTTTTTTCATTCAGATAATTTACATGGTTTAATTATAATATTGAATGGTTTTAAAGTATAAATAGAATATATTGTTTCCATTAAATATAATGTATGTCATTAGAATTAATTTGACATTGAATTCATAGGTAAAAACATTTCAATCTTTGGCAATGTTTAAACTTCTAAAACCCGTTTTCATAATAATGGGACTAATTAAAAATTAATTACTGAAACATATGTGTTTTGAATTTTTAAAAATGGATTCCATATTTGGAATCAGTG
This sequence comes from Viscum album, assembly GCA_963277665.1. Lineage (NCBI taxonomy): Eukaryota > Viridiplantae > Streptophyta > Magnoliopsida > Santalales > Viscaceae > Viscum > Viscum album. The sequence goes on from OY728126.1 coordinate 958,391,884, forward strand.
GGTTCAAATTATGTTAATAGGCTAGTTTTTATTTTTGGGCGTTATGAATAGTAACTACGGTAAATTGTATTTACGATAGTTAAAGGTAAATTTGGTAATTAAGGGTAAATATAAGATTATAAAATTACCCTAACACATGCAAAAATCCATTTGGATGACTAAAAGTCGATCCATATCACCTAAGGGTCGGATTAGATTCATTTAATGGACTTTTTTCTGTGAAATGTATTTAATTATTATTAAAACCAATAAAAGTAACAACATGTCACTTTCATAAATCTTATAAGTATAATAATTTTAATTTAGTGATAAACATAATGAAACTTCATACATGAATAGTCTCCAGAAAAATAATACAATTATGTACATTATATAAATTTATTTATAATTTTTAGGGATTAAATAATTATCATTAATCATGACACAATAGTGATGTTGAAATTATTTTATTAATTAAAATATCAAATAAATGGTTTTAAAAATATTAAAATAAATATTATATGAACTATTTAATGTTCTCCAATAATTCTATAGATACATATGACATTTTATTAATCTATTAAATCTTTTAGTTTTACCATATCTTCTGTATATATTTTATTTAAATTCAAATAAATGAATAGTGTCCAAATTGACACGATTGTTATTTTATAAAAATAACATATTATAAAATTGTTTAAAAATCACAAAAATATTTAAAAAATTATAAATTAAAATTTATATGGCCTAAAAAGTCATAAAGACTCAAATTATGGAAAATTCAGAACACATATGTAATTATTTATAATAATTTAAAATTTAGAATATTATTACCACAAATAAAATAAAATTGATAAATAATGATAAATTAAGTTTACAATGTTTAAAAAAAATTCATAACATGTCTAAATTTTATTGGATGATGATATTACAACCCTATATCATCTAATAGTTGGATATGAGTCATTTTGGAAGTTTTTATGTGGGGTTGGGATTTAATATAAAATAGTATTTCTTATATTTCCAATGGTGCCCCTCTCCTCCCTTATAAATGGGCACCTCCTCCCTCTCCTCCTCAGACCAATTTTATCCTTAAATCTCGAACAAACCCTCACCATTTCACTTCCCCACTACCCTAGATACATCATAGAGGTCCCAGTCTTCTTCAATGACCAATTTTAGTGCCCCAAGATGAGGTCTCTAAGATGTGCTTTAAAGAAGAGGTAATGTCTGTTACCAATTCCTTCAACTTTATTTCTTTTTCTACTTCTCCGTAATTAGTTGTTTCATTATGAAATAATAACATCAGTATCACTCATAAAGTGATATGTTATTATAAGTATGAAACAACCCTGTTTCACCAGCTATCCATCCTACGAAAAATGAAATCACCGCGCGTGCGTACGTACGGAATACCGTCTCCACGTCGTGGTGTAATCTGTTTTCCATAAAAACCATCCTTGGATGGGTATAATGGTGTAAATAATTACTATATATGATTATTGTAAAGTGATATTGATTCTGAAATAGTATACATACACTCTAATACAATTCCACAATCATGGGAACAATATCATCGCTCGTGCTTATGCATGGAATACCGTCTCCACGATGAGATACGACTCATTCTACATGATCTTAATTTAATAATGATTATATAAATTATTTTAATGAATAAATAGGATATATATTACACTAATACCATTCTGGAAATGAATTTTCTATAACCTAAAAATAGGAATAAGAATTTATTCGACAAAACTCACATACGAACATAAAGCAATAAACAACCGAATAACAAGTAGCAATGAAATATTCCTAATAAGAAGCTAAGAATATGACCATATATGATATCATAAAAAAAGTATGATTCTATATGAAGTCAATGTCATTATTTAAATAATTATACAGGAGTATTGGACACTTACGAAGCAAATCGGACCTATGGTAAGGGTAAATCTCACAATCTCATTTTTATCCGAGATTGTTTATATTTTGGTAATTACTGGGGTGTGTTTTATCATCCACTTCTATGTTTCCTCAATATTTAATATTAATTCCATCCACCTTAAATTTTTTAAATCCAATTTTACCCTTTGTTGTGTTTTTAGTAAAGATATGAATGGATTCTTTTTTCGTTTTTCATACGAAGTACTTTTGACATTTCCGGCCAAAGTACGTGAAGAATGTTTTTTTAACTTATACGGCATGAATGGATTTTTAGATCATTATTTCCAGGAATCTTACTTTACAAGTTTTCATGTTTTTTTAAATCAACTTCTTTTAGTTAAAAATTATATGACATGTTAAGAAAGGAAAAATGTTTTTAAAGTAGAAAGGATATTTTCCTCAAGAATGGAGTTCAAGTGTTTTATCAAAATTATTTTCCATATAAGATAATATAGGGTTCTGTTTATATCCCGATTTTTTACCTTGATTTGATTATGTTATGATGTAATTATTTTTACGATATGCTTTTATGGATTATGTTATGATGACTTGATGTTTAAGAATCCCATTTTTATTACATGGGTTATGCTATGATGTATGGTTTATGATTTTGTGGCACACATAAGAATGGTATCATTATGGGATGGGTGGGACCTATATCTCCCACCAATTCATTTTGTAATTATTTATATATCACGATATAGACATGGCTGGAATGGCAGGTTAAACCAGTTTAGTGAAACATGACTGAAATTATGAGTGATCTCGGTTCAGAAATGGACTTTGTCCGGTAAGATAGTCTTGGATATGAGTCTTGACTACTAAGAAATATTTATCTATGATTATGTGTGTATTCCACAATGTTTCATGTTTTACGTTTTGATTATTGGTATTACATTTCACTACTATGATTTATCCCATGTTATGAAATTATGATATCTTTTGCAGGTTGTGATTTCCGAAATGATATATTCTTATGAATATGATATGATTGATATTTCTTTTGTTTACCCTTAGTGAGCATTTGAGCTCACCCATTTGTATGTTTTCTTTTCCCCAGGTCAGGAAGATAGATATTGTGTAGGATATGCCAAAAAGGGACTCTACATATGATGAAATAAATCGGAGACAACGTAGATAATTTATGAACCAGTTGTTTATGTTTCCAAGTTTCTAAACACACTATACCTATATGGTCATTTCATGGTTTTGTTATATGTTGTAATAATTAAGCTTTAATTTTTAAGTAATAACCATGTATGTAAAGTATGGGTCGTTATAGTTGGTATCAGAGAAGAGGTATAGTCATCCTTTAGAAACTAGGCTGTGAAAGCCTTAGTAAGAAACCTAAGGATATTTCTAAGCATAGAACACAATCTAAGTGTTTTAGAAATGGCCCTGAACAACCTATAAAAAGACCTTAAGTGTGAAATTTTATTCTTTATTATGTGGTTTTCCTATTATAATTGGTGTTTGTCACACAATTCTTCTTGGTTTTAGTCAATGGATGGAACCTGAAGGAACCGTGTTAATGTGGAATGTGATGGGCAATGAAATGATTGTCCCCCTGAGCAACCAAATGTTATTGGAGATGGAATACAAAAACTTGTAGCCATGCTCACACAACTTTCTCAAGCTATGTATCATGCAGGACTTCCAAACGAGCAATGGAAGGAGCAACATTCTGTTGAATCGTTCATGAGGCAGCATCCACCTTCATTCAGTGGGTCTTCTAATCCATTAGTGGCTGAACAATGTATTAGTACCATTGAAAAGATATTTTTAGTTGTTCAATGTTCTGAACAGGTTAAAGTCATCATAGCAGTGTATCATTTGGAAGGTGATGCGGACCAAAGGTGAAATATTATTAAGAATATAAGGTAAAGGGATGAAATTGAGTCCATGGAATAGGAAGAGTTCAAAAACTTATTTTTCAATATGTATATCTCTCTTATTCTTCAAAAAGATATGGAGAAGGAGTTTCTTGAACTGAAGAAAAACGATGACGAATCCGTTGGTACCTACGAAGCCAATTTTACAAGACTTGAAAGGTACGCTTTTGGAATAATTATCCAACCTGAGCGTAAGATAGATCGATTCTTTAGTGGCTTAAAAACAAGTCTTCGAAGGGCGTTAACCATAAATCACTTCAATAGCTACGAGGAAATTTTTCGATGTGCTCTCAAGGTTGAGATGGAGATTGGTGTAACCCATCAGTCACATGGGTTTGATAAGAAGAGGAAAATAGAATTCAAAGGAAAATCTAAAGACCACACTGAAAATAAGATGATTTTTCCCCTATTCTCAATGTGTGGAATGAAACATGGAGGAAATTTTCTTAAGGGGATGAGAAAATATTATAATTGTGGAAAAGAAGTTCATCGGGTAATTGAATGTCGAAATAATGGGAAGAAGATGTCTAATGATGAAAAAAAAGGAAGGGATACATAGAATGAACCTACTACACTTCAATGTTTCAAGTGCATGGAGATGGGGCATTATGCCAATAAATTCTTAAATCCAAGGGTTGATTATGATGATCAACGTCAACAAACTCTTAAGGCCAAAGACAAAGGAATGTCACATGCAATTACTATCAGAGATGTGGAGTACGACAACAAAGTGGTGAGAGGTACACTTACCATCCACTCTAAAGTAGAAAATATTTTATTTGATTATGGATCCACCCACTCTTTTATTTATAAATAATTTTCTAAGGGTATCTCCATATTACCTCAACAATTAGATGTTGAGTTGTTTGTGATAACTCCTAATGGTACAATAGTCGCATCAAAAGTTTACAATTCTTCTCCGATTGAAGTTTGTGGGAATGTTCTTCCTAAAAATCTTGTGATACTTCCTATAGTGGAATTTGATGTGATTCGTGGCATGGATTTTCTTTCTATATATATAGCTCATATCAATTTCCAATGAAGGGAAGTCACATTTCATATTCCAGATTAATCTATGATCGGCTATCGATGTAAGGATAAACATAACCTTCCAGTGGAAATTTCATCCATCTTATGTGTCTTGAGTCCACTAAATGATGGTTATTTATCTCAAATGGTTGGAGAGAAACTCACGATGAATAATATACCCATTGTACATGAATTTTATGATGTCTTTACGGATTATTTTCCAGGTCTTCCCCCAAATCTTGAAGTTGAGTTTTCAATTGAACTCGTACCTGGTGCTTTTCCTATTTCAAAGAAACCTAATATAATGGCCCCAATTGAGTTTTAGGAATTTAATAAGAATCTCCAAGGGAATCTTGAAAAAGGATTCAAACTCCCAAATGCTTCACCTTGGGGAGAAACTGTTCTGTTTGTTAAGAATAAATATGGATCAATGAGACTCTGCATTGATTATCGAGAACTTAATAAGATCACTATCAGGAACAAATATCTTCTCCCACACATTGATGACTTATTTGACCAACAACGCAGAGCTCAATACTTTTCCAATATTGATCTTCATCCAGGGTATCATCAATTAAGGGTCTAAAGGGAGGATATACCAAATATGACTTTCTGTACAAGTTATGGAGACTATGAATTTATAGTGATATCATTTGGTCTTACTAATTCCCATGACATCTTCATGGATCTAATGAATAGAGTCTTTAAAGACTATGTTGATTAGTTTGTGGTAGACTTTATAGATGATATTCTTGTCTATTCAAATATCATGGAAGAACATAAAGAAAACTTGAGAATTTTATTAAAGACCCTAAGAAAGGAGAATATTTATGTCAAATTTACCAAGGGTGAATTTTTTCTTCAAAAAGTTGCATTTTTGGTCACATAATCTCAAAAGAGGGGATAACTATTGATCCATCAAAAACAGATGTTATTGAAAGATGGTCGAGAACAACAATAATAACTGAGATCTAATGTTTTCTTGGTTTGGAAGGATATTACTGACGTTTTGTGAAAGATTTTTCCAGGCTATCTAACCCACTCCCCAAGTTGACTCGGACGGGAGTTAAGTTTGTTTGGAAGGAGGACTGCGATGAGAATTTCAAAGAGAAAAAACGGTGGTTAGCCAGTGAACCTATGCTCACACTACCTTGATGTGGAGAAAGGTTTGTGATCTACTGTGATGCATCCAAGAAGGGACTGGGGTGTGTTCTCATGAAAAATGATATGGTGATAGCTTATGCCTCATGACAGTTGAAAATCCATGAGCAAAATTACCCAACTCATGATTTGGATTTAGCTGCAGTAATCATTACATTAAAGATTTGGAGACATTAACTTTATGGTGAAAGGTGTGATATTTATATTGATCATAAAAGTTTAAAGTATCTTTTCACACAAAAGGAGTTTTATATGCGTCAACGAAGATGGTTGGAGCTGATTAAGGATTATGACAGCTCAATTAATTACCACCCTGGGAAAGAAAACATGGTAGCAGACATGTTAAGTTGACAAGACCATGCTATCTTATCCATGATGAGGATCACAAAAGATCTTATATTTATGGATTTATAAAGGATGGATCTTGAAATTATAATGGAATTGGAAAATTCTTATCTTTCTAAAATGAATGTTCAACCATCTACACACATGATGATTAAAGAGGCACATAAAGAAGATGTAGAGTTACAAAAGTTGGTGATAAATGTTCCGGAATTAAACCTTTATTGTGATGGGATAATAAGGTTTAGGAATCGGGTATGTTTTCCTCATATCCCTGAATTAAAGAAGGATCTACTGTATGAGGCTTTTAGTTCTTCATTTTCTATTCACCCTGGAAGTACAAAGATGTACAGGGACCTGAAGAGTACATCTGGTGGGATGGCATGAAAAGAGATGTTATTGAATATGTCTTTCAAAGCTTGGTTTGTCAGCAAGTTAATGCTATGAGAGAAAAGTATAAGGGGATGTTAAAACCATTACATATACCAGATTGGAAATGGGAAAACATCACTATGGAAATTTTCACTCGACTTCCTAAATCATCCAAAGGAAATAATGCTATCTGGGTTATAGTTGATCGTCTTAAGAAGTCCGCACACTTCCTTGCTATTAGAGAAGATTTTTCTCTTGATGAGCTTGCTAGGATATATGTAAAGGAAGTGGTAAGATTGCATGGAGTACCACTTTCTATTGTATCTGATCGGGTTCCTAGGATTACCTCGAAATTCTGTTGAAGTCTTCAGCATGCTCTAGATACGAAGTTGAGTTTCAGCCCTGCTTACCATCCTTAGACAAATGGTCAGTCTGAGAGGACGATTCAATCTCTAGAAGACATGTTGAGAGCTTGATGAATGGATTTCAAAGGTGGTTGGGATCAACACCTTTCATTGGTGGAATTTTCTTATAAAAATAGCTTTCACTCCAGCATTCTGATTGCTCTTTATGAATCCCTCTATGGAAAGAAATGCAAAATTCCAACTTGGTGGGATGAAGTTGGAGAAAGAATGTTATTAGTACCTGATCGTGTTGATGAGATGGCAGAAAAGGCCAGATATATTCAACAACACATAAGATCAGCTCAGAGTTGACAGAAAAGTTATGCAGACAACCCAAGAAAAGACTTAGGGTTTGAAGTGGGTGATAATGTGTTCTTAAGAATATCTCCCTGGAAGTAGGTCATGAGATTTGGAAAGAAGGGAATGTTGAGCTCTAGATATATCGGTCCTTTTGAAATTATGGATCGTGTTGGGAAGGTAGCTTACTGATTGGCGCTTCCACCGAATCTATCTCAAGTTCACGATGTGTTCCATGTATCTCTCCTGAGAAAGTACATACCATATCCTTCACATGTACTTAGCTCAGAAGATCTACCACTGGTGCAAGATCTTTCTTATGAAGAACAACCGATGGAGTTTCTGGATAGTAGAAAAAAATCCCTACGGAAAAAGACCACTAACTTAGTGAATGTTTTATGGAGGAACCACCAATTATAAGAAGCTACATGGGAACTTGTGGATATGATGAGGGAGAGGTATTCTCATCTGTTTGTAATGAAGTGAAGAATTTGGAGGGTGAAATTAATTTTAAGGGTGGTAGAATGTATCACCCTGAGATATTATGAGATATTTCTTTTGTCTAATGTTATACGCAACACCAAAGGAATCTTTCACAACACACAATACTGACTTGGCTTCCATTACACGCAATCACGATCTTCCTCGATAGCATATGTAGTACGGAATACCGGGTTTCACTAAACAACGATATATTATTATGGACTAGCCGTTATGAATAGTATTAACTACATTTATAATTTTATAAAATTATTATTCATCATACACATTTTCTAGAATATGGTAAGAGAAAAAAAATTAATTTTTCAGGTAAAATAAGTATTTTAAAAAAAATGCAGTTTTGCCACCTTTTTATGGCACACCCACATTATATCTAGTTTTTGACATGGTTATAAGATCAATTTTACAAAATATAATTCTTCTTTGGAATCAGGATATAAAAATTTACTTTGGATAAATTTTTGATATTTTTCAGATAACTTTCATATTTTGATGAATCGTAAAAATACGCAAATTTTTAATTAAAGACAAATTTTTTCATTGAGATAATTTATATGAATTAATTTTTAATATTGAATTGTTTTAAATTATAAATAGAATATATTTATTCCATTTAATATAATTTATGTCATTAGAATTAATTTCACATTGAATTCAAAGGTAAAAATCATTTGAATCTTTTGCAATGTTTTAACTTCTAAAACCCGTTTTCTTAATAACGAGATTATTTTTAAATTATTTACTGAAAATTATGTGTTTTGAATTTTTAAAAATGGATTCCATATTAGTAATCATTGGGTCCAAATTATGTTAATAGGCTACTTTTTATTTTTGGGCATTATGAATAGTAACTACGGTAAATTTTATTTATCATAGTGAAAGGTAAATCAGGTAATTAAGGGTAAATATAAGATTATAAAATTACCCTAACACCTGAAAAAATTCTATTGGATGACTAAAAGTAGATCCATATCACCTAAGGGTCGGATTAGATTCATTTAATGGTCTTATGTCTATGAAAATAATTTAATTATTATTAAAACCAATGAAATTAACAACATGTCACTTTCTTAAATCTTATAAGTATAATAATATTAATTTAGTGATAAACTTAATGAAACTTCATACATGAATAGTCTCCAAAAATCTAATAAAATTATCTAGATCATTTTAATTTATTTATAATTTTTAGGGATTAAATAATTATCATTAATTATGACACAATAGTGATGTTGAAATTATTTTATTAATTAAAATATCAAATAAATGGTTTTAAAAATAGTAAAATAAATATTATATGAACTATTTAATGTTCTCCACTAATTTTCTAGATACATATGACAATTTATTAATCTATTAAAGCTTTTATTGCGAACATATATTCTGTTTATATTTTATTTAAATTGAAATAAATGAATAGTGTCAAAATTTACACTATTGTTATTAAAAAAACATATTATAAAATTGTTTAAAAATTACAAAAATATTTTAAAAATAATAAATTAAAATTTATATAGCCTAAAATGTCATAAAGTGTCATATTATAAAAAATTTACAACACAAATATAATTATTTATAATAATTTAAAATTTAGAATATTATTACAACATATAAAATTAAATTGATAAATAAAGATAAATTAAATTGATAATGTCTATTACCGATTCTTTCAACATTATTTCTTCTTCTAATTCTTATTAATTAGTTGTTTAATTATGAAATAATAAATCAGTATCACTCATATACGTATATGTTATTATATGTATGAAACAACACTATTTCACCATCTATCCATCATACGGAAAATGAAATCACTGCGCATGCATACGTACGGAATACCGTCTCCACGCCGTGGTGTAATCTATTTTCCACCACCACCTTACTTGGATGGGTATAATGGTGTAAATAATGACTATATATGATTATTTTAAAGTGATATTGATTCTGAAATAGTATACATAGCCTCTAATACAGTTCCACAATCATGGGAACGATATCATCGCTCGTGCGTACGTACGGAATACCATCTCCACGATGTAATGCGACTCATTCTAAATGATCTTCATTTCATAATGATTATATAAATTAATTGAATGAATTAATATGATATATATTACACTAATAAAATTCTGTAATTGATGTGTCTATAAGCTAAAAACAAGAATAAGAATTTATTCGACAACACACACATACAAACATAAAGCAATAAACACCCGAATAACAAGTAGCAATGAAATATTACTAATAAGATGTTTAGAATATTACTATATATGATATCATAAAAATATTTATGATTCTGGATTAAGTCAATGTCATTATTTAAATCATTTTACAGGAGTTTCAGACACTTACGAAGCAAATCAGACCTAATGTAAGGGAAAATCTAACAATCTCATTTTTATCCGAGATTGTTTATACTTTGGTATTTACTGAGGCATGTTTTATCATCCACATACACGTTTCCTCAATATTTAATATTATTTACATCCACCTAAAAATTTTTAAATCCAATTTTACCCTTCGATGAGTTTTTAGTAAAATATATGAAAGGAATCTTTTCACGTTTTTCGTACGAGGTAATTTTCTCTTTTCCGGCCAAATTACAGGAAGAATGTTTTTTAACTTATATGGCATGAATGGATTTTTATAACATTATTTCCATGATGCTTCTTGGACATATTTTCACGTTTTTTTAAAATAAACTTCTTTTAGTTCAAAATTATATAACATGTTAAGAAAGGAAAAATGTTTTTGAAGTATAAAGGATATTTTCCTCAAGAATGGAGTTCATGTGTTTTATCAAAATTATTTTCTATTTAATATAATATTGGGTTCTGTTTATATACATATTTTTACAATGATTTGATTATGTTTTGATGTAATTATTTTTACGATATCCTTTTCTGGATTATGTTATGATGACGTGATGTTTAAGAATCACATTTTTATTACATGGGTTATGCTATGATGTATGGTTTATGATTTTTTGGAACACATAAGAATGGTATCATTATGAGATGGGTGGGACCTATATCTCCCTCCAATGCATTGGGTAATATTTTATATCTCGTGATATAGAAATGGCTGGACTGGTAGGTTAAACTAGTTCAGTGAAACAGGACTGAAACGAGGAGTGAACTCGGTTCAAAAATGGACTTTGTCCGCTAAGATAATCTTGGCTATGATTCTTGAGTACTAAGAAATGATTCTTTATGATTATGTGTGTATTAAACAATGTTTCATGTTTTAAATTTTGATTATTGGGATCACATTTCACTACTATAATTTATCCCATGTTATGAAATTATGATCTCTTTTGCAGGTTAAGGATTCTGAAATGATATGTTCTTATGAATGTGATATGATTGATATTTATTTTGTTTACCCTTACTGAGAATTTGAGCTCACCCTTTTGTATGTTTTCTTTTCCACAGGTCAGGAAGAAGGATATTAAGTAGGATATACCAATAAAGGACGCTAGATATGATGAAATAAATGGGAGACAATGTAGATGATTTATGAACCAGATGTTTATGTTTCCCAGTTTCTTAATACACTATACCTATACAGTCATTTCATGGTTTTGTTATATGTTCTAATAATTATGCTTCAATTTTGAAGTAATAACCATGTATGTAAATTATGGTTCATTATAGAATGTATCTTAAAATAAAAAAAATTATCCTAATACCTCATGTTTTTTTGAACTGATTGTATTTAAATCATTATAGATTTATGCCTTTGTGGCCCTCAATATTCCATTTATTGTTCACTTGTTTATAATTGATTACCTCAATCAATCCCTATTAATATTTACATTTTCCACCAATTATGTGTCTCCAATTTCCTCCAATTATCTACAATTCCATATCATAATTTGGTGGTGAATTTTTCATTTCTCTTTCCCTCTTATTTAGAATAAATGTAACAACCCTATTATTGATGTGGGTTTTCCACAATGGTATCTTCTATTTAAAAAATTAATTTTCGATGATCAATTTCAAATTTAAATAAAAAAAATTTATTGAAGGATGGGAGAATGTAACACCACAGGATTTCATAGTAAATTATCTCTTTAAATTAGTTAAATAGTTTGCACTACAAGCAACACTGATTTCGAGTGCACCACGACATACCAAACTAGTCATTAAATCAAGGAATTATGAATAGTATTAACACTATTTTTAATTTTATATAATCCATATAATTTTAGAATCCATATTCTGTGTTTATTATACATAATATGAGAAAAAGTTCATTTTTTACAGATAAAAGATTTTTTTCCAAAAAATGTAATTTTACCGCCGTTTAATGGTGAACCCTTTTTAAATCCATTATTGGAATGTTTTATAAATTTGGTTTAAAAAATTATTCTTTATAAATGTGTAATAAAAAATTTAGTTTGGATAAATTTTTGTTACTTTTCTTATAACAAATGTATTTTGTTGAATAGTAAAAAATATTAAATTTTAATTGAATACAACATTTTTAATAGAAATAATTTATACTGTTAAACTATGAATTTGAGTGGTTTTAAAGTACAATTAGGTAATATTATTTTTTCATTTAATATAATATAGGTCATTTTATGTAATTTCACTTTTAAATTGGATATAAAAACAAGTTAATCTTTTGATAGTTTTTAGTTTTTGAAAAACCATCTTTTTGGTTTTGACAACGAGAATTAATTTTAAATTAATTAATTAAAATTCTATGTTTTAAATTTTGTAAAATAGAAATTATTTTTGAATTTAGATTATCAAAATTATGTTAGGGTGATGTTTTTGTATTTTTCTGAAAACATTCAATTTTTGACAATTAGTGAAAACACTCTGTTATGGTTTAAAACCATCTTATTATTTCAATAAATATTTAATTTATTTAAATTAATTTTAAGTAAAAATAGATATTTAATACCTATAGAAGTTTAATGTAATTTATTTGAGTCATTTTATAATAAATTTAGATGTATAAAAGTTAATTTAACTTTTTAACGTCTTTTATCCACCTTCTATGCACATTTGAAAATCTGTATAAAACATAAATTTACAAATTATATGAATTAAATTTAATAAATTTAAGATAAATTTTCTACATAATTAATTAAAATTTGGTTCAATAATATGAAAATATGTTTTGGTGAACAATAACTTTTGACTTTTAATTACCATGATTAAAAGTAAATAGGGTAATTAAATTTAAAAACAATATTATAATAACCCTAGCATGTGTAATAATTCTATTGGATAAGTGTATTTAGACCAAAAACAACATTAGTAATAAAATGTGATCATTTTGGTCTAGTTGGGTTATATTAGGACTTTTATTATTATTTTATTTAAAGAAGTGTTAAAAGTAATAAATTCAGTGATTAATGAATAGACCATTTTAATAGACTATTATACCAAATAAAAATTTAACTATAAATATTAATTCGAAATATTAAAAAAAATTCTACCTGATGTTATTTCATTTATAATTTTTAGAGATAAAACAATTAAAGTTATTTATGACACAATGATGATTCAGATATTACTTTATCAATAAATGATTAATATAATTGATATTATAAATATAAAAAAATGTAAATTGATGATTTTGATTCCATAGAAGAATTTTATAGTTTAACATAACATGTTAGAGTCTAATAAATAATTTTTTTTTGAAGTTATAACGTTTTTTTACTAGAAAAACCAAAATACCAAATATTGTCAAAATCAACAAAAACGAATTTTTAAAACAAATAATATATAATTAATTAGTAAAATAATTATAAAAATATATGTTTAGTAAAAAGGAATATATAAGGTTATATATATCAATAATGATGCACTATGGGTTCTATTTGTTTTTTATTTTATGTTTATTAACCATATATTATAATAATACAAGATGAAATGAGAAAAGTTAAACTATTTAACTAAAAGTTAAATATAAATTATAGTATTCATATGGTGACCTAAACATGTATAAAACATTTTGGTTGATATTATTCAGACCCATACCTACCATAAGTTCAAAATAAATCAATTTTGAGCCATTAGAAACCGATAATGAGTTTATAATAAAATAATATTTCAAACTTTTCTTAATGTGACCCTCACCTCACTTATAAAAAGGTACTTCCCCTTCTCTCAAAATCACACCTCCAAATACATTTACCTCAGAAAAACCTAGCCCCAATATTTTCCAAACATTACTCACTTCATCCTAGTGGCCTTAACTTGTGCAAAAAGCCAACCTGTGGAGCCCTTTTTCTCAAATACTAAGGAAACACCCAAAGAAGAGGTAATTGTTTCATAAAATCATTCAATGTTCATTTATTCGTCCAATTTCTCTTTCTCTATTATTTCCATACCAAAATAATAAATCCCATACCTTCTAAATATAGTGATGTTATTATAAATATGGAACAACCATACTCATTATTTTATCCATCCTATAAATGAAAATTTCACCATGTGTGCGTACGCAGGGCTTACTATCTCCATGTCGTGGTGTAATATGAAATTCAACACTGTGTTATTTGGATAGACATATTGATGAGTAATATGTATACAAATAATGAAAATAACATGTTAGTTTCTCTATAAAATTAATATACCATTAAATTGCACACCTTTAATCATTATGTGAATGATATCATCGCCCGTGTGTACCGAGGACTTACCGTCTCCATGAATCAATGAGATCCATTTCCAGGTTCACCATTCAATGATGATTATAAATATATATATTATTCATAAGTATTTAATTTATGACATAATAATGGTATGATATATATATGTGGGTGTGTGTTTATGTTTATTTGTGTGTGTGTGTCCTTACATATATCTTATTCCCTTACTTTCATTCAATATGATATGAAAACACAAACAATGTTTTAGCGTACGTATGACCAACTGTCTCCATAAACAGTGTCTTCCATTTAATATATCTATCTATTATACATATTTATATACAAAATATATATTATATATAAATTTGGTTTTATATTCTGTAATTATTTAAATTGTTTTCTATATGATATGATCAACAAAAACAAGTTAATATACATACGATAAAGAAAGCGATTATTACCAGAAATCTTGATTTAACATGGAAATAATTATTAAATGGGTAGTATAAAGTCAAAAATGAATCTTCTATATTATTATAAATTTTAAAACAGTTCTGGTATAATTTAATAACATATGATGTTCATTATATAGGAGGATAAATGTACCCTCCACTAAAGGAAAGTGCAATGAAAGGTTCATTTCCTCAATATCATTATTATTCATGATTGTTATCTATAAGTATTTTTTGGGAGATATTTCTTATTCATGTCCATGTTTCATAAAATAAAGTTAAAAATAATACATTTAAGGTACTCTTCAAATAAAACATAATATTAAATGTTTTAAATAATTATTCTTCTAAAAAATTTTCATTAATTTCAATGTTTTCAAAATTGTTTTACGTATTTAATTATATAGACATGATTTTTTAAAATGTTTTATATTTTAAAAAATTTCAATGTGTTATGACACACTTTGATTCAAAAATCTATTTTAAATGACTTTCGTTATAAATGTGGGACTTATAAATGATTTCACAAAAGACATACTTTCCTCAAAAAGTATTACTAATCATTTTCAACAATGTCTAAATTCTATACTGGATATTATTCAGGATTAAGGATGATTTATTATAATAAAATATTTCCTATTGTATCGAATGAGTTATGATATTTTTGACTGTGGATGTCCTATTTTTATACCCTTCAGGTTTTATGGTTAATGTATTGTCAATTTGTATTATAGATTTAATAATAATTTTTATATTATGTTTCAAAATTTTCATATGAGGAATGAAATGGACTTAGTAAGTAATGGGTGGGTCCTTCTCTATCCCCTTGATGCATCAGTATGCATCATGAGAAAAACTAGTGTCTTGGAACAAGGCCTTGATAAAAAATTTATTTGTAGTCCTGCCACGATGCCTGACTATGTGGTAACGATGTCTGGTGTTAGGTATTCCCTCATTATGAAATTAACTATTACATGTGATTATTAGACTAGTAGTCTATCCATGTTCATGTTTATATGGTAATTTTTGATATATCCTCTCCATATTATATTCAATTTTATGTTTAAAATGTTTTTGTTTTATTAGAAATCTTCCTTTAAATGTTTTTAGCTTATGCTAAATTATTTACCCTTACGGAGCAGCTGAGCTCACCACTTTATAATGTTTTTCTTTTTCCATGACTCGATGAAGAATTTTATGTTTGATATGTAGGGTTATGATACAGAAATAATGTCATTTTTAGTGATTTATTTATGTTGTGTTTTATGTTTGAATGTGTAATGTAACATTATTATATATAATCTATTTTCCAAGACTGCTAAACTGATTGGTCCTTCAAGAAATGATTCCTTGTAATCATGCTAATGAATTAAAATAATGCACCGACCCCAGTCTTCTGGGATCAGGGTGTTACATTTTGTTTCATAAAATTGTGTGCTATTTTATTTTGTACTCAGAAAAACTATATTCTTTAAATAATGAAGTGAGTATAATTAAAATAAAACCACTGGGTTTCAACTGTTATATGACTATTAGAGACTAAACTCTTAATGTTATGATTAGTTTTTATAAATAAAAGTGATATTGGTTAATTAATACAAAATGAGGAGTCAGTTGCCTCGTCCATCAGATTCGGGTCATACGAATCCCATCTATCGGAGCTAGGGAAGGAGGTTGCATCACTATGATTTTATATGGACCAAGCCAATGTTGAGATTCCACATCAAATTCTTGAATGGAATCTCCTATGGGAGTAGTTCAAGCTGATAGAAATCACAGCTCAAGAAATGTTGTCCGACCCTCCCCAAGATTCTATGACCATATCACACCTCACACTTATGTCCTAAGAAGGTGTTTTAAGGGGCTATGTAATAATACCATAGTTAATTTGTGTTATCCGTTTGTATAAATAAAATTGTTATTTCATCATTCCTATTTTTGAAATTTCTCTTCTTAATAATGTATTTGTTTAATTACGATAATTTTGATAAATTGATTTTAGATGTAAAAATTGTAATTTTCATAGATTTCTCATTCATAGAGAATTATTATGGTAAAATAAACATCATTTTTGAATTTAGAATGTCAAAAATAAACATAGACTGAATGTTTAGAAACTTTTCAAAGAATTTTCAAATTGATGAATAGTGTTTTATAAATAGTGTTCTTTATGAATCGCATTTGACTAAGAGTGTTTTTTGATGAATATTATAAAAATATTTTATTATTAAATAACTTTATATGTGAAATGATTTTTAAAAATCTATCATACATGGTTGTAATCAGGGAGAAATTTTTTTGTTAAATAAGATGAAAATATTTTTTGGTGAATAGTAACATACACTTTTAAATAGTAATGGATAGTAAATCAGACAGAAAATAGAAACTTAACCCATTAATGTAAAAATACAATTAAGACATATTACATGTGGAAAAACGATCATAGTATTAGTTTTGTTATTTTTATATGTCATAAATATTTTACTTCCAATTTTATAATTTATTTTATAATTTAAAAAGGAAATTTATTTTCATAATATGTAATCAGAAATTTTTAATTTATTTTCTTATGTTTATAAGATTATTTAATGGGGCCTTGATTACATTTCAAGGGGTTTCAAAACAAGTTATAGTTTTACAGTTTCTTTTTTGAATAAAAAATGATTTTATTTTAAAATTTAGTTAAAAATAATATTACAAATATTTTCACAATATGTAGTTCATTTTTGAATTCATAGCATCAATATTAGTTTTGGGTGAAATTATGATATTTTTATAAAATGTTTGTTTTCGGGGAATACTGAAAATACAATTTTGAGTTTAATTGTGTTTAATGACATCATTAATGATGTAATAATGATGTAACCATTCTAGTTGACTTTAAATATTAATATTTGTTATGAGGTGTTCCAATCGGCTATTACCATGGAAAATTGCCATGGGCTAGCCCATGGGTTTTCAAATACCACCAATGTGGTGTCCTTTGAAAATTAAATAAATATTACCTCAATTTTTCTCTAAATACCAAGCCATTCCCCCATTACATTCATTCCAAAATACTCATAAACTAAGATCTGGACTTTGTACCTCACATTTACACCACCCATGTTTCCCTCAACCCCCCATGGATTCAAAAATTATGCTTTTGAAGTCGCTCTTCAAGTTAAGGGAATATTTTACCCTCCACTTTTAAGGTAGGATTTCTATTAGGTTATGTCTTGTAGTTTCCATTATATTATGTGGGATTTTGTTCTTCTATATAATTACTACATTATATTTCATTTTCAATTAATTGGACACTCTTTACTCTATCATTAACTAATTTTTCTGAATTTTAAGAGACGTCATTATGCTACCGAATTTTTCGTAATAGAAATCACATCTTCTCTTTTCGTTCAAGTTTCCTTCTCATGTGGTATGTCTTTCAGAAATCCATACCATGATCTTATTTATATGTTATTATTTCTTTATACTGTATTTTAAGTTATTTATAAATGGTTTTTCATTGTCCCTCTCTTTTCAATAATTTCTAAAACTATGTTTTATAGCCATTATGCTACATAATTTTCGTCTCAATATCTCTCTCTTTTTCATGAAATTGCATTATTTTATTTATGTGAATACCCAAATCAATTTTAATTCCCCAAGGTATTCATCAAAACCTTAAATTGAACTATTTTATGTTTGAATTTACATACATATAACCCTTACTCCCTTTACATGGGTTATAAATGACATAATGATCATATTTTTAAAAAATTCATAAACATCACGATTTTGATGTGAAACCCATTTATATTACTCTTTGTGTTTTATTTATGAAGTGTATGATTATGATATATGTGGCTCACATGAAAATAAAGAAATAAAAAAGGGTGTGCCCTGATAGTGATCTAATGAAATTTGTAATGAATTTAATCTCTAGAGATGACATGTTTCACGATACCTTGGTGAATAATCATTGTAATTTTTTATGACACCTTGTGGATGATCCTTGGTGATATATTCATATATGTATAAATAAAATTTTTTAGAAACATATTCAAGTTATGACTAATGTTCTTTTATCTATGATATTCATCTTTTTCAATTTCTTATGTATTTATGTTTTTCATCAATTTCTTCTTGAAATCACAAGTAAAGGGATTCACTTTATTTCTGTACTGGGCCATCTTATCCCACTTTCCTTTGATGTATGTATCCAGGATATGAGATGTAGTAGTTTTTTATAGGATGAAATTTCAGAAGGTGGGATTCCATAGTTGGTATCAAAGGATAATTAACATATTTATTGAAATTAGGCTATAAAAACATTTGGGAGAACCCAGTAGAAAAGTTTAAATATCGGAAAACATTATGGTATTTTGGTAAAACATTAAGGAAGTGATTTTTGAACAATTAAATCCTTGGGTGGATACGAACAAGTGGATGTTGCTCTAGAACAGATACACCTAGGAGTGAAAAATCTGACAAGGAGTTTCGGGTTGGTCCTAGGGTATCCTCATACACAACAATGGGCCTTGCTGCACTACTAGTTTGACACACCTTGGGGAAATGGTTTTGTTATTCAAAATACTTTTAAGAATCATTATGAAGGACTTATTGTGAAATTAAATTGTTTAATAATTATGTTTGAAGACATAAAATCAATTATAGTTAGAAAATACATAAATGATATAAGTATCTCAATAAAGGTTTATTCTTTTAGAAAATGGTGGGATATAGAAGGAATCATGCAAAAGGTGTCCGCAATGGACCATGCACTAATGGCCCTCCAATGTAAGTTATAATTGAATAATTCATGAGAATGATGAAACAACTAACTCATGTTATGGGATATAACATTAATCAAGTAGAGAGAATAATCTCACTATGAAGGGAACAACATTTTTTTGACTACTTTATACATAATTGACCACCATCCATTACGAGATCTACTGACCAGTTCATTTCTGAACAGTGGATCAACTCTATAAAGAAGCAATTTTTTGTTCTACTCTGTTTAGAGCAAGAGAAGGTCACCATGGTTGTCTATCTATTAGAGATAGAAGCAGATCAGTAGTGGGAACTAATTAAAAACATGAGGCCATGTGTAGAGGTTGATTCTATGGAGTAAGAAGAGTTCATAGGGATCTTCATCAATCAGTATTTCGCTCATTTGATAAGAACAATAATGGAGGATTTTCTCGAGCTGAAACAGAAGGATAATGATTCTATGGGAAACTACAAATTGAACTTCACTAGTCTTTCACATTACACCTCTAGATTTTTCAAGGATCCAAATGGTAAGATGGGTAGACTATTCGATGGACACCGACCTCATCAGCGAAAGAATATATCCAATCGAGACTATGTTAGCTACGAGAGATCATGTGAAGTGCGATAAAATTTGAATTGGAGTTTGGTGAGACACAAGGGTCTCATTAATCGAATTACGAGAAAATATCATTAAATCATCGATTGGGTAGGAATTTTGATCATGAAAGATGAGGCAATAACGTGAAACATCCCACATCTAATAAAAGTGAGAAGATGAATTTGGGGAACTACCTACTCGAGAGCGAGAAGTGCTATATGTGTGGAAGAGATGGATATATTGTGCGGAATTGTCAGAGTGAGGTGAACCCTCAACTTCCCAACACTAATGAAAAGGTGAAGATGGTGTTGACCCTACATGATGTCCAATGCTATAAGTGTGGAAAACATGGGAACTTTTCCAATTAGTGTCCAAATATGAGGGTAGTGGAGGGGAATCACTATCAGCCTCCACAACGGACAAGGGAACATGTTCATACTTTTTTAATCCCTACAGATTAATTTGAATCACCAAATGATGTGGTGGAAGGTACTCTTGTTTTTCGCTCAAAGATAAGAAGTACATTGTTTGATTTTGGTTCAAAGCATTCCTTTATTTCCTACAAGATTACAATGAATTTATAATCAACCCCCAATTTTCAAAAAATAGAGTAATTAATAAAGTCTCCTATTAGGATTTTACAAGAATCGTTAGGGTTTAGACACTCTAGTATTTTTTTAGTCAGCACAATCCATTCGCAAATCTATTAGTCATTTCCTGCCTAGAATTTGACATTATACTAGGGATCGACTAGATCTCAATGTATAATGCTAAGATAAAATTCATAATCAATGAAATCTTAATAATCATGAATGGAAAACCTATAGTTGTCTTCCATGAAGTGATATATCAACCTAATCTATGTCGAGAAGAATAAATTATATCATCTTTTATAGAGTTGATCCATGAAGAAGAAGAAGAAGTAAATGAGGGTATAAAGATGAAGAAATGTTCACATGGTCCAGAAATACATTGAGGTATTTCTTAAGGAGTTACCTAGACCTCCTCCAGAAAGGGAGGTAAATTTCTTCATTGAACTTGTATCTAGATCTCAGTTGATATCAAAGACCTTGTATATGATAGAAAATGTCAAGCTGTAGGAGCTAAGGAAAAAAACTCCATGATATTTTGGAAAAATGGATTATCTGACCGAATCTGTCTCCTTGGGGAGAACATGATCTCTTTGTGATGAAGAAGGATGGATCAATGAGGTTATGTATAGATTATAGAGAACTGAACAGGCTCACAGTGAAGAACCAATACCCTCTTCCTGGAATTGATGACTTAGTTGACCAAATTTATGGGGCTCAATTCTTCTCTAAAAGTGACCGTCATTCTGGTTATCATCAATTGAGGGTGAATAAGGAAGATATTCCCAAAAATTCATTCTGATCAAGATATCGGCACTATGATTTTTTTGTTATGCCCTTTGAACTGACTAATGCACCTTCTCTTTTTATGGATTTGATGAATATAGTCTTTAAGTACTACCATGATTACATTGTTGTAGTTTTATTGATGAGATTTTGATATATTCCTAATGTCACGAGGAGCATAAGAATCTTCTAAGTGTTACATTGAAAACTCTATGTATAGAGCGGCTTTATCGAATGTTCAAAAAATGTCAATTCTGGTTACAATAAGTTTCTTTCTTGGGGACCATTATTATAAATGAATGAATCATAGTTGACCCTATAAAGACAAAATTTGTAGAAGCGTGTCCTCAGCATACAAAAATAACTGCGATACATAGTTTCATTTGATTAGTGTGATATTATAAGATGTTTGTGAAAAAAATTTCATGAATTTATAATCCATTAACCTTGTCAACTCAAAAAGGGGATAGGTTCATCTAGACAAAGCAGTGTGAGGAATGTTTCCAAGAGCATTAGAAGATATTGGTTACTGAACCTTTGTTAACTCTTCCCTAAAGTGGAAATGGATTCGTTATTTTTAGTGATGCATCTCAAAATGGGCTTGGGTGCAACCTCATGAAAAATAAAAAAGTCAGAGCATATGCATCGCGATAGTTGATTACTCATGAGAATAACTATCCTATGCATGATCTGGAGCCGGGTAGAGTCATTTTTGCTCTGAACATATGGAGGGACTATATTTATGAGGACAAATGTGATATATACATTGACCATCAATTTGTTAATTATATTTTCAATAAAATTGAACTGAAAAAGATACAAAGGGGATGTTTGGATCTTAATAAAGTATATGGCTGTTCAATTCATTATCATCATAGAAGGGAAAATAACGTCGATGATGAATTAAGCTGGAAAGACCCAGTTGTTCATTCTAGGATAAAGATTCAATGATATCCTTTGATCAATGTCCTTTTAAAGATAGGCATGGGAATTATATGGGTAGGGACATCATCAACCCTAACCCAAATTATTTCTCAAGATTAATTAATAGAGATTATCAAGAAATCTCATAAATAAGATCCTTTGTTAACGAAGAAGTTTGATGCTGTGAAGGATGGAATGTTTCCTGAGTTTAATATTGATCAAGAAGGTGTACTAAAATTTCCTACAAGTCTATGTGTTCCATCACTTATGAAAACAAAGAAAGAGCCGGGGGATGGTGCTCATATATCTACCTTCTCTATACATCCAGGAAGTACGAAAATGTATAAGAACCTTTGTGATAATTATTAGTGGGATAATATGAAAAGGGAGAGTGTTTACTACACATCAAGGTGCCTAGTATGTCATTAAGTGAATGGAGAATGAAAAATTACTGAATGGGTATTGCAAACACTACCCATACCACCATGGAAGTAGGATAATATCACTGTATACTTCATCACCCATCTCCCAAGAACATCAAATGGAAAAAATGTGACATGGGTTATTGTGGACCGTCTCACCAAGACTGCCCATTTTATCTCTATTCAGGTAGATTTCTCCCCTGATCAACATGTCAGGATTTACGTGAAGGAAGTGGTAAGGATAAATGGAGTTCCACTTTCTATAGTATCTGGTCATGATCCAAGGGTCACCTCAAAATTATGGAGAATTGTTAAACATGATCTAATCACTAAATTGAATTTCAGTACGACCTACCACCCCCAAACTGATGTCCAATCTGAACAGACTATTCAAACACTCGAAGAGTTTTTGAGAACAAGATCAATGGAATTTATAGGTGGATGGGATCAACATCTCCCTTTAGTTTTGTTCTCATAAAACAAAATCTTCCAATCGAGTATTAAATTGGAACTCTATGATGCTATATGTAGAATGTGATGTAGAACTCCTACTTGTTGGGATGAAGCTAGTGAGAGAATTATTCTTGGACCTGATCTTGTACAGTTGGATAAAGAAAGAGTCCATGCCATCCAGCAACACATTAAGGCTGCTTAGAGTTAGTAAAAGTGAAATACCGAAAACTATCAAAGGGTCTTGGAGTTTGATGTTGGGGTCAATTCATTTCTTCAAATTTCACCTTGGAATAGAGTAATGGGGTTTGGAAAAAAGGAATCTTTGACCTAGGTAAATAGGCCCTTATGAAATCCATGATTTCGTGGGAGTAGTGGCCTATCTATTTTCACTTATTCTAAATCTAGCACAAAATCATGATGTATTCCACATATACCATTTAAAAAAGTAAATACCCGACCCTTCACATGTACTAAATTCAAAGGTGGGACGATTGGAACATGACCTCTCATATGAGGAGCAACTGGTAGAGATCTTGGATCGTAGAGACACAAATCTACGTAACATAAATTCACACCTTGTTAAGGTGTTGTAGAGGAACAACAAATGTGAAGAAGCCATGTGGGAACTAGAGGAGTCTATGAGGTAGAAGTATCCACATATTTTCTTTTCTGATGGAAAGAGATAAAATTTCAAGGATGAGATTTCTTAAGGGGGGAAGAATGTAATGACCTAACATTTGAATAATTTTTTTTCTAAAATTGTTTTTATTTTATTTTGTACTCAACAAAACTATATCCTTTTAATAATTAAGTTAGAATAATTAATATAAGACCAAAGAGTTTCAATTTTTATATGATTGATGGTCAATATGACCATTAGAAACTAAACTCTAAACGTTATGATTATTGTTTATAAATACAAGTTATCTTTGTTAATTAATATAGAAAGAGAAGTTGATAGCCTCATCTTGTAGACTCGGGCAATATAAAGCCCATCTAACGGATCTTGGGAAGGAGGTTGTGTCACTAGGCTTTGCTCTAGACCAAGCCCAAGCTATGAGTCAACATTCAAGGTTTCAATAGAATCGCCTACGGGGGATGTTCAAGATGATTGAAATCACAACACGTGAAATGATGTTCGTGTCGCCCCAAGATTATATCACCATAGCACACCATAAAATTAGGTCCTATACTGGTGTTATAAAGGGCTATGTAGTGAGAAATTAGTTACTTCGTGTCATCCATTTATATAAATAAAATTGTTATTTCATAATTCTGGTTTTTGGAATAACTTTTCCTAATAATATATATTTTTAATTAAGATAAATTTGATAAATTGATTTTATAAGTAACAAATTATAAATTTCATGGATTTTTTCATACATATAGAATTATTATGGTAAAATAAACATAATTTTTGAATTTCGAATGTCAAAATTATCATAGGCTGAATTTTTAGATAATTTTCTATAATGATTAAATTTTATTAATAATGTTTTATGAATAGACTTTTTTGAAGAATAATATTTGATGAATTGAATTTTTGATGAATAGTATAAAAATATTTTATTTTTTAATATCGTTTTCTGTGAAATGATTTTTAAAAATCCATCACACATGGTCATAATCTGGGTGAAAATTGGTGTTAAATAAGATCAATTTTTTTTTGGTGAATGGTAACATACCATTAAGAATTAAAATGAATAGTAATGAATTGTAATGAATAGTAAATCAGCCAAAAAATAGAAACATCACCCACGAATGTATAAATACTATTTAGTCATCTTAAAAGTGAAGAATCAATCAGAGTATATTTTTTGGTATTTTTGTTTTTCATAAATATATTATTTACACTTTTAAAATTATTTTAATCATATAAAATGAAAATTTAGATTTATAAAATGTAATAATGAATTTTTACTTTATTATATTATGATTATATGATAAATTTATGGGACTTTTGTCAAATTTTCAAGGAGTAACAAAACAAGTTATAGTTTTAGAGTTGTTATTTTTAATAAATAATTTATTTATTTAAAAATAAAATTAAAAATATTTTGAATATTATTTTCATATAAAGGTGTTCATTTTTAAATTTAGGGAATAAATATTATGTTAGGTTGAATTTATGTGATTTTTATAAAATGTTTACTGTTTTAGTGAATAGTAAAAATATAGTTTTGGGTTTCAGTTTGTTTGATGACATCATTAATGATGTCATAATGATGCAATCATTATAGTAGACTTGTAAATAATAATATATGTTCTACAGTGTCCCATGTGGTAAATACCAGGGGAAAATACCATGGGAAAGGACATGGTTTTTCAAATACCACCGATGAGGTGTCCCTTGGAAATTAAAAAAAATATTCCCTAACTTTTGCAATAAATACCAAGCCATTACCTCATTACATTCATTCAACAATTCTGATCAATGAAGATATGCTCTATTTTCTTCATGTGGAGCCCTCCCAGGGTTACCACAAGCCTTCCAAGGTCCCAACCATTGAGATTTCAAAGTCACTATTCAAGGAAAGGGAACCTTTCACTCTACCCTTTTAAGCCATGACTTCCTTTGTGTTTTGTATTATAGTTTCCATTTTAATATGTGGGGGTTTGTTATTATATATACATACTATTTTCCATTTCATGTTCAATTTATGTAATACCCATTCTTATATCATAAACATATTTTTCTGTATTTTATGTGACACTGTTATGCTGCAGAATTTATCGTAAAAGAAATCGCATCTTGTCTTTTCATTCATGTTTCATTATCATGTGGTATATCATTAAAATATTCATATCATGATATTATTTACATGTTATTATTTATTTATACTATATTATGAGTTATATCTAAATGGATTGTCATTTCCCCCTCCCATTTAAATATTATTTTAAACCATGTTGTATAGAAATTACGCTAAATAATTTTCCTCTCAAAACTCTCCATTTTCTCAAGAAATTATCATGACTTATATATGTGAATACCCAAATCTGTTTTAATTTCATGGTGTATTCATAAAGATATAAAATTGATCTGTTTTATTTTGTAATTTACATGCATATAACCCTCACTCATTTCCCATGGGTTATAAATGAAATAATTATCATATTTGTATGAATTTTTTAAACGTCGCGATTTTTAAATGATAACCATTTATTTTCATCTCTATTGGTTATTTATGATATTGATGATTATGATCTATGTAGATGACTTGAATATAAAGGAATATTAAGGGTTCACCCTGATAAGGCTCTAATGCATTGGGTAATGAATTTAACCTCTAGAGATTACAAGTTTCAAGATACCTTAGTGAATAACATTGTTAATTTTTTATGACACATCAGGGATGAACCATGGTGAAATGTTCATGAATATCTAAATTTAATATTGTAGTCACATATTAAATTTATAACTCGTGTTATTTTATCTATGATATGCCTCATTTTCCATTTCTCATGCTTGTATGTTTTTCATCAAGTTCTTATTGATATCACAAGTAAATTGATTCCCTTCCTTTCCTTACTGGGCCTTCTTCCCACCCTTTAATTTGATGTATGTCCCTAGGTTATGAGATGTAGTAGTTTTTCATAGGATGGAATTTTCAAGAGAATTTTCATAGGTATTTAAAAGAGTGTTTTTTGTTTTCATTTATTTTTTTCCGAATTTCCAAGACAATAAACTATAAAGTTCCTCTTTTGTAAAATGTAATTATTAGTTATGTAATAAAAAGGTGGTATTCCATAACATTGATATCATTATGGTGGCTTTCATTGAAAAAATAATGATATAATCATTGTTAAAGGAGGGGCCTTCCATACAACTTCAGATAATTCTGGATACATTCTGAGAGCACCATAATTATGGAAGGCTCTCTATATGCTAGTTCTGGATAAGGATAGTCAAATTTCTAGGGAACATTATCTCAGAGGTTGGAGTTGTAGTGGATCTATTTTAGATAGCGGTAGTGCTTTCTTGGGTTCCACTAAGGAGTGTGACTGAGGTACATAGTTTTCTATGGTTGCATGAGTGCTATTGGAGATTCGTACCTGACTTTTCTAGAGTAGAAACACCCTTTTTAGCTTTGAACAAAAAGGTACAACCTTTCTTGTGGATGGATAGATTCCAGCAGAGTTTCTAGGAGGTGAGGTGGATAATGACGAGTACCCCCATCATGAGGCTACCAGAAGAGGGCATTGGGTATGAGGTCTAATACAATGCATGAAGGACGGAACTAGGATGTGTCCTAATGAAGGAGTGAGAGGTGATCATCTACAAATCAAGATAGTTGAGACATAATGAGTAAAAATACACTACCCATGACATGGAGTTAGAAGCATGGGAATTTTCCTTGAATATATGACAAAACTACTTGATAGGTAAAATGTTTACTATATAATATGATCAGAAGAGTCATAGAGATATCTTGTCACAAAAGAACCTGTACCTGAGGTAGTGGAGATGGTTTTAGCTCACATAGTACTATGAATTTGAGATATTCAACACACCTATGAAGGGGAACGTGGTGTAAGACACACTCAGTAGCAAGTGTGGACTACAATTTATTAGTGAGATGAAAAGCAGCAAGTTGCGTTGTAGATATCCTTCCTGGAAAGTGATGGAGAAACCATCATCTAGTCCATGACTATGACTCCCCCACTCCTTCAGCATGTCAGGGAGGCCCATTTTGCAGATTTTTACTGCAAGTCCCGAGGTTCTCATATATCCTTAGGATGGGCTCCAAAATGATTTTAGGAATGTGGGGAGAAAATCAACATTTTAGAGGATACACCATGTTCCCAATGATATAATGAGATGAGTTTTTAGGGATTTCCAGAAATCTCCTTTGGTGGTACAACCAATTGTTTCAAATATGTTCCAGGGCCTCATATGTCTGTATTGGTGGCCAATGATGAAGAAAACAGTTACAGAAAAAGTATCACTATTCCTCCCTTGTTAGTAAGTGAAGGTCGAGCCTCAATTTTTATCAGGCTTAGAATTGTTACATGTGTTTCCAGAATAGAAGTGAGATGATATCTCCATAAACTTCATGACACAGCTACCACATACCTCTAGGAGCCACAATTCCATCTAGGTGATCATTGAACAACTCAACATGTCAGCCCTCTTCCTACCAATACAAGATCAGGGATAAATAGAGTAATTGGAATGTATCTATTTACATAAGATTGTATGGCTTCATGGGGTACCATCAACGATCATATTAGATCGTGACACTCATTTTAAATCATGGTTGTTAAAGGGACTACAAGTGGAATTTAGGACTCAGCTACGCTTAAGAACCACCTTTAATCCTTAGAAATATGGTCAGATAGAGTGGACCATAAAGAAACTTGAAGACATTCTTCATGATTGTGTCCTTGATTTGGCTGTAGTTGAGAGTACCACCTTCCCTTGGTATAATTTTCATAAAACAATAGTTATCACTCCACCATTGCCATGACGCGGTATGAGGCCTTATATGGGAAACCATGGATATCACCCATATGATGAACAGAACTATGAGATTCAGTACTTATGGGTCTAAAATCAGTATGGGATACCACTGAGAAGGTGCAGATCATCCATGAGAAGATGAAGACTATAAAGTGCATGCAGAAGTCTTATGCCGACATGTGGGAGAGGCCCTCATAGTTTCGAGGAGGGAGGACATATCTTCCTAAAGGTCTCACCCCAATGTGGATTGCAGAGAATTGTTATGGGAGGAAAGTTATCTCGAATGTTCATTAGACCTATATAGATCCTTAGTAGAGTAGGCGAGGTGGCGTACCTCATAGCTGTTCCCCCACAGATGCACATGGTGCATGACATTTTCTACATGTCGTAGTTAAGGAGATACATGCACGATCCATCACACGTCATCAAATGGGGCAAGTTGGATGTTGACGATGGGGAGACCTTTTCAAATATATTATTTGAGAAATAGGATCAATAAGAATATGTCCTTTGTATATGTTAGATTTCTCTAGTGTGAGTTTGGTGGCAGCATGAGATCTTCCAGGAGAGAACATGGGAGCAGGAGGCTCATATTCGTCCTCAGTACCCCCATTTGTTTTCTTGAAATTTTTTGGCGATTTTGGGATGTAAATCCCTATTGTGGTGAGAAGGTAAAAACTATATAATTTTTTGTTTTTTGTTTTTAATTAAATGGAATTATTATAATACTATGAAAATTGAAGACACATGATTCCGAATCCCGAAGAGACCATAACAGATTATTGAACTTCTTTTAATGTTCGTTCAGTAATCATGAGAGAAGCTATTTATATCTTTTGAATTATTGATCAGATTAATAATCTGAGGGCACTATTGAATTCAAAATGATGGGATTTTCGTAGGTGAACATTAACATCTACTGGCATGGGTAAGATGAAAAAGTTAATTTTTGGTCTTTACAAAAGAAATTAACAACTTGATTTATTTTATTTTTTCTGTAACCATTGAGAAATGGTGGTGGGACCACAGAGTTGTTCGGTTCTCTTAATGAAATTCATTTAATGACCAGTTACACTTGGTTGTGTAACCTCACCTTCCAGAGATTAATGGGTTCATTGATTATTCATTAATAAACCACATAATAGTGTGGATAGTTGAACTTGTTTTATTTAATTTAATATATTCCTTGGAATGGGTTTTGAGAACCCATGAGAGAACTATTGATGAAATTTATGTGACATCTACATCCAACGAAGAATATAGAATCTAGCGATGCTATTGTGGATTTGATTCGGAGATTGACTAATGGCAATGAACACCCTTCAAATGCGGGTTCTCCTTCCCACATCCACAACACCTTCAAATGAGTTATAAGTATGGCTTTTGTTTATGAATTTTTCTGATTCATCTACCATTGATAATTATATACACTTCGCATGATATAATTCTAATGCAGAGGGCCATATGAAGAGTTAGGAAATAAAACGAACCTCTAGTGTTCTATTGGAGGCCCACAGAATCTATATGGGTGCGACTACGTCGGTGACCAGAGGAGGCGGTGGCTGGCTATCCTCAGACGTGAGGAGGTGGTGATGCCTATAGGCATTTTGGCGGGTAGGGGAATTCTGTCTACAATATCTTCGTTGAAGGAAGACAACACACCATAGAGGAAATTTCGCGGATCCGATAGTGGAGGAGTCAGACCCGGACTTAGAGTCCCACCCTAAACAAATCAATGAGACTAGTCGGAAAAAGGGGCGGTGCCAGTCTAGTTCCATTTTTTGAAGACTGAGTGGATATTTTTGGTTTGGTATGGAGATGGGTCCTCTCCTAGCTGGTGGACCAGACCGGGTCTAGCCTGTTGGGGATAGTCCAGCCGGTACGGGCCGAGCCCAACTGGTTTAGGCCAGGTGGGATTGAGTCAGTCTGGTTCATGCTGGGCTGGGTCAACCCATACCGGGTGGCTTAGAGTAGACGAGATCGGGTAGGGTTGTTCCAATCGGGTCGAACCAGACCTTGACCCATTTAGGCCTAGTTTCAATTAAAGGGGAATATCTCCTAAACCGAACATCTATTTGATGAACTGTCTATGACAATATAACCCTTAGGATGAGAAGGTCCTTTTGAGATACTCCACTAGAGTTTTGTGGAAATTTAGAGTATAGTTGTGTTGGAACAAACATTAATCCTACCCGGCCCTTGGCACTAAAATGCCTATAAATTACTCATCAGGCATTTGATTGATGTGTTGACTATTGCATTGGAAACCATAAGACTTGGAGGTACTTTGGGTTACAACTTCGTGGGACTTTGTAGAAATTTAGGTACAATTGATGTCTTGAGGAGCATATCCTCCCAGCATCAAGCGTGTGAAGTGAGGGGATCTAGTGGTTGGCCATGACATAATGAAAGAATAGAAATCCTATGTTGGTATGTATATAGATATCCTCTAAGTCGTTCATCACCTATTGATCATATGTGGGTCTACACCTATCAATCGTCTCTGGGTCTGCACCTCGGGATCCTATGAGTTGGTCGACTACTAGAAATCCTCTGAGTGGTTCATCACTTTGCGATCTTCTGTGGGTCTGCACACAGCGATACCATGTGGGTCAACACCTAGCGACCCTCTTTGTTCCAACACATATTAACCTTTTGTGGTCTAATTTCAAAATCCTCTTGTTAGAATAAGATGGCCTATCTTTATGATCAATCACCTTTATTCATGTTCTTTAATTTTATACCCATTGTGAGTTTAGTCATAACATGTGATTTATGGTTTCTACTTAGTGGTATTCTAGGATACCATTGGGGGTCTTGGTTTCCCAAGTGGGTATTATTATACTGACCCTACATGTGCTTCACCCATACCTTGTTGTGTCTTGTGAACAAGACTGAAAAATTTGACCGAGGTTAGAGAGTCAGGACGAGCCGATGCACGAAGGTGACCACTTGACGTGGAGAGACGCAGTAACAAACTATATGTACCCTTCAGATAGGATCATTTTTGGATGATCTCATAAGATGTTTTCCCTTTTTAATGTATGTAATTTTAGTTGGTTTATATTATGGCCCATTCTTCTTTATTTCTCCCTTTTACATTATGTAGTTTTACATCAGGGGTTTTTCTTGTTGTGTGCATGATCTGTGACTTTGTCAATTTTAAGGAAATTTTGTCCCATTATTCATGGATATTACTTTCCGGTGTTTGTCGCCAACACCTGTCCAATGGAAGACGGGCTTGGTTTAGTCATAGAACAGGCCCCAGAAGATGGGTCATGATAGATTTACTATTTTTATATTGTATATTTACCATAAATGAGGAACAATAACAAGGTTATATTTAATTATATCACCTATTACTAATGTTGGATTGCACAAGATTCATAAAATTTCTATTTCAGGGAAACATATAGAAAAAAAACAAAGAATCAAAATAAATAAGTTCTTAATTTAGGATAACAGCAATATAAAACCACATTAAATAATCACAAATAAATATATACTATATTTCAATAAACATGTGTAATAGTTTCCTAAAAAATAGGCATTTGAATCTACCATTTGATAAAATGAACCATAAAACCCCATGGCATAGAGGAGGTTCACCATGCCTATGGTGGCCTTGGTTGCACCTCATCCTGAAGCCCAATGTGGTTATAGGGTATAACCTAACCATGAGGCCTTATCCATTTTTGTTTTTATTAGGACTACACCATGGTTGTTGTGAGGCCTCATTGGACATGGTGGATAAGAAATCCATCAATATACCATGTTTGGGACCATTCTCTACACTGTCTGTGGTGGTTTATTATGTGGAAGAAAATATCTAGGCAGATGCAAAATGACTTGGATCACAATGTGATCCAACCATTTTTTTTATAAGAAAAGATAAATCCCACGTTTTAAGCCACAAACCTTTCCCTTTGTAATTCCATCAAACCAAATACCTCAATCCCACCTTGAAACACATTAAAATATATAAAATAGTAATTCAAATGCTAAATGAGACATACCTTCAATAGAGGGTGCACATTATGTCACCTTTAGTGAATTTTCATCCTTATGATGTGTCTCTAGAGGTCAGCTCAAAAAAATCATGCCACTACACTTGAGTTTCAATATCTCAATCCCAAGTCTCTCCTTATATATGGATGGTTCTTTATTGAACATAAAAAAATGAAATGGTATATCATCATTGAAACTTCTCACTTAAACAAATAATTTTAATGGAAAACTATAAAAAAATGAAAATGGTTCCAACTCAACACCCTCATAGCCAGTCACATGCATAGGATCGAGCTCATACCTCTAATGCTGAGACTCATGTGACACATTATTAAATCCTTAATATTGTGGATAAAGACCCAACGGATATGATATCATATCGATGCATTAAATTATCTCAAGTGACCCAACATACCATGATAACAACTTCACTCGCTTCTTCAAATGACAACATCCCAAATGAGGACAAACTTGAAAGAAAACATTGTCTCTCACATAAAACTATAAGCCTCATCTCCTTCGATCATCATATGATCACTTTATAAACTATCCAATAAATAGATTATTTTGTATCAACTAGAACTTCATTATGGCCTCTATATCATACCTAAATTAACAATTGATGTTTCCCCATATGTTATATGGTTTAATGGTGAACAACATTGTCTTACATAGAGAGTATAAAATGGATCCATCTGAATTTATGACCAAAATAGTTTTTATATGCTGAATCTATCAGAGTAATCTGATCTTACCCAGATCCTCTAAATTCCAAAACACACACCTGAGTCATATCATATAGATTTTAGATTATTATCTATAACATCCAATCTGGTTGAGGATGATGAGTCATTATTATCTTCAATTGATTCACCATCACCTTCTACAAGACGTTACAAAACCACAATGTTAAATTGGAATATCTATTAGATACCATTAATGAAGCCACTATGTCAACCCAAACATGAATCATACCTTTCCAATACAACAATTTAGTCTCCTGTATTGATAAGATATGATCCAAATTAGTTAACTTATCCAATACCACCCATATAGTATCCTAAAATTTCAAGATTTTGGGAAAACATAAAACAAATTCCATCATCACCCCATCTAAATTCCACAAATGGATAAGAAGTGGTTGAAAAAACCATTTATATATTTGATTTAAAATTTCTTGGTAAGGAATTATAACTATCGGGGAGTTATTTATCCTTTTGGATTATTAAAAACAAATACTAATTTGTTTGAGTTGTAATAGTGTTAAAAAATGAAGTGGAAATGAATCATATAACATAGGATGTTTTTTATAGAATTTTCGATCACTATGATCCTAGTCCTCTCATCAATCACCTCTACTACATGATGATATAATTATTAACTAGATCCTCACATTTTAGTGGGAGGGGTAATCTGATTGTATATAGATGAAACAAAAGTTTTTCACACCTGGTTGTATACCCCTTGACCTTTTATGGAGTCAAAACATACATTCCTTTGTCCAGGAGGAAAAACATTACCTTAATTTTAGATGGGATGAATTAATAAATGATATATATTTTTAATGGAGAAATATTAAACCTAACTCTATATTGAATTTTTTTTTGGAATAACTAAAAAGGATAAATATCAAAAGTATTTATAGAAAAAGATGATAAAATTATTTATAAATTCATTACACCTAATTTTTTTATCATGACAATGGTTGAAGATGAATGTGATGAATATTTTTAGTGATCTCATTACAATTGTAGATGTCGAAGATTTTTCTTCATAAATACGGAGTAACAGAAATTGCATCATCATGTATATGTCGAATGCTCTTCCTTACTATGTGCTATTTATCCAAGAAAATATCCCTTGGATCATTAAATAAATACAATTTAGTAGTGTATCCATATCCAATATCATCACAAAACACGTTACTGTATAAGAATATAATAATATGATTGTTACAGTTTTTTAATTTAATTCTGAAAACAAAAAAATAATCATGTTCCATACTTTTCCATGAAATATTAAAATAAAACATTTACTTATTTAAATTTTATAATTATAAAAAAATAATAGTAGTAAAATTATTGAAATAAAATTAAATAGTATATATTTTACAGCAAAAAAATAACTATAGAAAAATATTATATCATATGATTATAAAATTGAATAAAATTTTAGAAACATAAAATTTTATTTAACAGTTGTTCATGACTCACCACAGATAATCACGAGTAATGGGTCCTGACCTATAGCTAAAAATAGAGACCTGTGGATTATGAACTAAAATTAATATTTAAAGATTATATAAAATAATCAAACCAAAATAAAAATTATTCATTACCTGTAAACAATTAACAGCATCATGTGGTGTAATAAAACTTTTTTTTATGTTGGATGTCTAATGCTGAATCCTGACTCACCATTTCATAATTTTCAAAGGTGACTTGCGACCTACAATTGGATGTGTACAATGGTGGCTCACATAAAAAATTATTCATACAATTGAATAAAATTATTCATAAATAACTATAAAATAATTTGTGTACAAAAATAAGAAAATATATTTATATATTATTCAAATAAAATAAATTAAAACACTACCCTTGATAGAATAAATAAGTGATAATTTGGGATCATGATGAAGCTTCAATGAAGTCATTGTATAGAAGAAATAAACAATGGGTGGATAAAAAAATATCCCAATGTAGATATGTAATGGTGTGTGAGAATGAATTTCCATTGATACCTGGTTGTGGCTCCTAGCTCATTGTTGGGTTCCAATGGTGGCTCTGAACTCACTATTGGTGATCAATGGTGACACCATTGGGAAAAAACAACGATACATTGAATTATTTAAATAGATTCTCATGTCAATAGTTGAAAGAGAAATTTAGTAGAAAATATAGAACACCAAATAAGAATAATTATGGATTTTTTGTATTCAGATGCAGATAAAAAAATATAGAATACAAATGAGATAAAACCTTATAAAGGTATAAAATTAGTTAGGAATGTCATAGTCACTGAAGAGAGAAAAAGTACAACAGAGAGTCGAGACATCCAATAAAAAATAATGAATTGAACTGGAGAAGAGTAGGATTACAAGTGTAGTGTGTGGGTACAAAAAATAATGTACATGATATGAATGAATATTGTACATATTTAAAAGAATAGATTTGACAACCATTCATGTCACCATGATTTTATGTTTGGATGAATAGTTATCTTATGAAGGAATTAAACATTGAATGGATGAGATGAAAGTCAACTGGTATAACAATCATGAAGCACTGATCCTCAATTCGACCTAGCTAATGGGGATCGGCACCAGTTAGCAATTTTCACACTTGGGCTTATGGCCCCATTGGTGACCTACCCTACACCAAATCACCTGCAGGTGTTCACTATGGTCCTTATAAAAATCCCGTCATGAAATATTCATGCCCAATGCACATTAGCCTCCATAAACTCATTGTGGACTACCTTAGAAAGGACATCCCATAGGGTTGACTAAATGGGTCTCATACGTGGATGTGTGATTTCCCGGTGGATTAGAATGTACAGAAAAAATTCTACATAATAAAATAAAGGTAAATGTAAATTAAACCATTAATATCATGAATTATCCAATTTAAAAAAATAAAAATAACAATTAACATTGTTCAAATATATAATCCAAAAATGAATACCATTTAAAAACACATGATAATTGAATACAAATGATAATTTAATAAAATGTTAAGATATGTTAATTTATCCATAAAAATAATAGTGTAAGAGTATAATATCAAGTTCAAATAAAAAAACACCACCTTTTAATAAATTACAAAAAAAATATATTTATTATATTTTCTAAAAAATATCCCCCCTTTTAAATTTTTAAAAGAATGCACTAATATTTAAAAATACAACATTTTAATCAAAAAATTACTATACAAGTTATAAAAAATTAAAATATTATCATGAAAGTAAAATAAGATACAATAATAAAATGATGAATAATAAAGATAGTGTTATAGTTTAACCTTTCATTTTTGACTAGTATGTTAAAATAATCATATAAGAATAGTATAATATAATTGAAAGATTATAAACTCTTATAAAAACATATTTAAGGATATGTATTATAATAACATAGATTTAATGATTCTAACATACCCATTTTACTTTTTTTCTCAAAATTAACAGAATCTATTTGTTTTGTGAGAATATCAGCGAATTTTTTTTGTATGAACAAATTCTAAACAAAAATCACATTTATTTTAATGATCCCTATGGAAATTAAATATTTCATCAATGTGTTTACATATAGAGTGTTGCAATGTTTTTTAGAAATTGAAATAGAACTAGTGTTATAAGAGAATATTGGGATTTTATGGAAAGAAATATTAAAATCATGAAAATATTACTTCATCCAAATACGCTATGAACATCCACAAGAAATAAAAATATATTCAACCTTAGCTATAAACAGTGCTACTAAATTTTTTTTCTTGGAGTTCTATGAAATAAATTTTCTTCCAAAAATTTGACACATGCCTAAAATGATTTTATGGCCATGTTTGCAACCTCCAATGGTAGAATCAGAGTAACACATTAAATCAAACAAATTCTTATAAGAAAAGAATCATCTATTTAAATATTACAATTTAAATATATAATATTATTTTGACATCATTAAGTTGGCATTATTTGGGATTTCACTGATATCTAGATTAAATACAAAAACCAAACATAATATATGTCCTAGAAACAATAAGATACAGAAGGCTTCCTATAATGCCAATAAATAAATTATTACTAACAAAATTTCATAATTCATCCATATATAGTTTAGATGTTTTTCTTATAGGGGTTATCATAGTATTTCATGCGTAATGTACAATAATTTTACTAGTAATTTAGTATACATAGCTTGATTTAAGAATATATCATACTTCCTTAGATTTTTTAGTTAATAGAGAAAAAAATTAATTCCCTCATTAGGCTCATCTCAAATACATTTATCATTAATTTCAAAAACCCCTTTTGAATATTATAATTAGTAGAACCAAAAATAATATCATCAATATAAAAAATTATAATAATTATTTCTTTTGACACTGTTTTTATAAATAATGTTGGATCAACCATACCATTATCAAATTCATTTTTAATTATAAATAGAGTTAATCATCCATACCAAGATCGAGGATATTTCTTAAGACTGTATAAATAATTATTTAGTTTGAAAACATGAAATATAAATTAATTATTTATTAATTTAAGTGTTTGATTAACATAAACCTCTTCTAAAATCAAACCATTTAAAAATGAACTTTTTACATCCATTTGAAAATGATTCATATTTATAAAACATTCAGAAGATAATAAAATATGAATTGATTCCAATTGAGAAATTGGTGAAAATGAATCTTAATAATAAATTCAATCTTCTTAAAGAAATAATTTGGGAACTAATATTCTTTTATTTGAAATATATTACAATACTCATGTAATTTATTTTAAAAAAAAATTGGTTCTTATAGACATTTTTTCTTTAAGTAACTCAACTAGATTCGAGGTTTTATTTATATCCAAGTGGTTAAGTTCCTCATTCATGGAATTAATCCAGTTATAATATATTAAATATTATTTAATATTTAAAGGCATAAAATCAACTAGAAAGGTAGTATTAGCACTGAAATTTTAAATGTATTCATTAGTACTAATTCCAGATTCATCACTTCATATAAAATTTTCTAAATATAGATCATTGGGATTTTTCCAAATTAAATGATCAAATTGAGATGAAATATACTCTTCCAAAAATAATTCACCATTATTTTTAGATTAATATTAATCATTGATTAATTATTTAATATTTTAATCAATTTCAATAAAATTAATACTCAATTTTTAATTATTTTCATGGAATGTAACATGCATACATTTTTCTATTTTCAAAGTCCTCTTAATATTTATGCTATAACCTTTAATTTTATTATAGTGTCAAA
The DNA here is from genome assembly GCA_963277665.1 of Viscum album. Classification (NCBI taxonomy): domain Eukaryota; kingdom Viridiplantae; phylum Streptophyta; class Magnoliopsida; order Santalales; family Viscaceae; genus Viscum; species Viscum album. The sequence continues at coordinate 958,430,878 of OY728126.1, forward strand.
AAAATATTACTTCATCACTTTTAGAATAATTTTTTAATAGATTATCATTGTTATTTAAAATATAAAAAATACATTCAAAAACTTATAAATAATGAATTTTGGGTTGTTTATTCATAAACTATTCATATGCACATATCTTTATAAGGGTCTGACATAAACTCTATTTTAGGTATAAAAACAATGTTTACAAACTCATCCCAAAAAATATTTTGGAAGGTTGATTTCATTAAACATTGTTCTTTTTCATATCATGAATATTTTTTTTCCCTATATACAAATCATTTCTATTGTGGTGTTCTATTGGTTAAAAAAAACTAACATATCAATTAGTTACAATTTTTTTTCAAATTCTATGTTAAAAAACTCTCATCCTTTATAAATATTAATCGAATAATTTAAATAAACTTTATGATTTTTAATTTACTTATAGAAATTACAAAAAATTTATAAGATTTATCTTGTATGAGATTAGAAAGTAGTCCACGAAATTTTATTGAAATCATCCTACAATTACAAACACATTTCTTTTAGAACCCAAAATAGTAGTTCAAATGTGTCCAAATAGATCAATCAACAGAAATAATAACCATCTAGTAGTATCAACCTGAGTAATAGATCTAAAGGATCTTTGGGATGATTTCCATTTAGACAATAATCTCACATATAATACTTACATGAACTAAAATGTAGATGTTCCAGATATGTTTCATGTTTATCCAGCATGCATAATAGTCGAATATGAAGATGTCCCAACCATATGTGCAATATAATGTAGTCTATATCTATTTCATTTAATTATCTTACATTTCACTCAATTTTTTCTAAACAAAAAATAGATCATATATTTTATATTATATTAGCATAATATAAAACAATTTTTTCATTATAAACTGTATAGTTATTATCTTTAAATTGTTTCACCATACCAACACGAAAATGTTCCGATATGATAATTAAATTGGGTGTCAAAACATCAATAATTAATATTTTAGAAATTATAATAGAATTTAATATACCCACTTCTCTAAATTCTTTGACCATAACTTTTGTGTTTTTATTCAAAAGAACATTACCACCATCACAAGATTTAAAAGATAATATATTAGAGATTTTACCATTCATGTGCCTTGAGGACCCATAGTCCATTTACAATGTCAATTATTTACTCCTCAAGTAGCCTTACCAGATAATAAACCATGGAGATGGTTATTTTGGATCCCATACTATTTTGGATCCAATATTATTAATAGAAAAAGTTTTAGGTACTCAAATAGATTTCAGAAAATTTTTGTAGGTTAATATAGAAGATTATTTTCTTAAAATTAATTTATTAGTGTAGTATAAATATAGAATAAACATCAATAAACATTTGTTTGCATAATTACCTGTCATGTTTCATCGAAAAATTTATCATATGAAATATTCCCATGTTCCTTTAACTAAAATAGTTCTATACATCTTATTATCCTAATTATTATAGAAAAAACCGATTTTATTAATTTTTGTTTTGTTCATAGTATTTACATTATCCAATTTCTATTATCCTCTAAAAAACAGAAAAGGTATAATTTAATCTTGAAATTTCTTTTTGTGGTTTCCATTCATTTTTAATAACTTCAATGTCATCATAATTATTTACATTATAACAAGATCATAAATTATTCACCCACTTATTATCCTGTTTATAATTATTACATTGCATTTCAATTTAATATAAATCATAAATAAATAATTTAAATCTTCTATATGGATTATCCTCAATTTATTATAAGAAATATTTTATTATCATACTCTCAATTTAACCTTGAATAGTTAATAATCTACAATCTTTTTCTCATCAATATTACTTAATTCAAAATCATTAATTTATTATATTCTTCTAAAAATAATTTTATTTTCTCAGTAGTTCCCTATATAGTTCATCTATTTTGAAGATATCACATTGAAAATTCTCATTTTGAAAGGTTAATTCTTTAAAGTCATTTTCAATTTTAGATTCATTAGCCAAACTATAATTATTATAATAGTGTACCTCATTTTCTGTTGTAGTTCTCAAACATAGATTTGAAGATTCATTTACTCTTTCAAACCCAACTATACTTTAGTTTGAATAATTTTTACAACTTCATCACTCATGATATTATATTCTTTAGTCATACTTGTATTTAATTTATTTTCCATCTTCATTTAATTTTGGATAGTATGTTTTTCTTTGCCTCTTTTTCATTCAATTATAGAAAATTAATTCATAAACAACATATTTAATACTTTTAACAATTTTACTATACTTTATTATTCCCGTTGATGATTTATTCAAGGATTATTATTAAATCCTCTCTCACCATTCATGTACTTGTAAAATCCATTGAATAAATTTAAAATTTTATTCAGCTCTCTTTGTTATAACTTGGAATCATTTGAATTATAAATAACATTTATATTTGATTTAAATGGTATACATTTTCATTTAACATGGTCATAAGTAATGAAATTCATCATTTACTTCTCGTATAAAAGTAGTTATCCTATCAACTCATCTATTGAATATTTATTTAATTACTTACATTCATTAATATAAAATTTATTTGAATGTCATGTCTTGGGTCTTGATTGATGTATTCTTTTTATAAGAGCTATATGATTTATAGTCGATCCAAGTGTGACCATACTATTGAAAATTATGGTTACTATATTATAGATATTATTTATACTTTCTTGATCATTCATTATGAATTACTGAAACTCAGTTCTATATATAGCTAGCATATTTTTCTACAATTTATTAGTTCTTTAGTGTGTTTCTTTAAATATCATCTAGATGTGAGAAGGTGTTTTATAGGATGAAATATGACAATAAAAGTTTCTACATAGATAATATTATAATTAATACATAACTATATATTTTAAAACATATTTTGGGGAATAATTATTAGTGAGTGTTTTTAAATCTACATCATGGAGTTTACATGGTTTTGAAATTATATCCAAAAAATTGAGACCTTTATTTTTAATAAATACATACATTCTATAAGTTGAGTAAACATAGTCACTTCCATTGAAGTGAGATGGTCTGAAGTGATTCAAAATCTCAAAATCCAAACCACCTATATCAAAATAGTTGATCATTTCATCATCTTTCATGTCTAGTATAATGGTTAGTTCCGAAATAGATAATGAAACAACTGAATATAAATACTTAAAAAGGTTTCATCTTTGATATAATTATTAGTTCCTTTAGTATGGACGTAGTGACTAAAGGGGGGGGGGGATATTTTTATTTATTTTTTTTAAATATAATAATTTATCCGAATTACATCATTGTTAAAAAAATGTAACAGAAATAAAACACTTAGAAAAGGATTTTTATAGAGGTTCTAATCACCGAGATCATATTCCTCACATCAATATTCTTGACTTCATGATGAGACTATTATTAACTGGATCCTTAATTTTGAGAGTCAGTGATTTACGAATTATATATTTATGAAACATACCTTTTTCACAGCTAGTAGTATAACCCATGAATTTTGAGGGAATCATAACCTAAAATCATTTTTCCAAGGTGCAACAACCCAAACTTCGTTTCAAATGGGATGAATAACTACAAAGAAAAATTCTTGCTAGGACTCTTTAAACCAAACTGTAAAGAAAAAAAAATTGGTAGGAATAATTAAAATGGAGAAATAAAAAAAATTAAAACAATAGTTCAGTAGATGATGTTGAAATTTAGTGAAACATGACATATTTTGTCACCCCAGTAGCAAAATATGAAACAAATGAATATTTTATCTGAGCAGGGAATAATAATAGGCGTAGAAGTCGTTTATTTATAAATCATGAGAAGCTAAAATATTATAATTGTCTATCTGTTTAATGGTATTTACAGGTACATGTTATTTAACCTTGAAGATATATCATTGACAATTAATGAAATATTTTTAAGAATCATATCTATATACAATATCTAGACAACATTTTCCATTTTATAATAATTTAATACTTTAACCATTACCATTGTCGATTAAAGATTCATTAAAACCAAAACATAATTTTGTTTTATATTCCTTCATTAAATATACAAATAAAACATTTAATATATGAATTTGTTTTTAAAATGTAAGAATACTGAAATGAAACTATACAATTCATATAAAATAGACAATAAAAACTATATTTAAAGGGTTAGTCACATGAATATTAATTCTATATACTAAAGTGTAAATAAAATTATGCTATGATTAATTTTACACACTCTAAATCATTATTTGAACATAAAATATTAAAACATTAAATAGATAATTTTTTTAATATCATAAAATAAAAAATGGATAAATATAAAATTTTAACCACTGGTGGCTCATGAATCATAGAATAAAATAGAGAGCAGTGGGTGAAGAACTTCAATTAAGAACAATTAATTATGGCTCATTAACCACCATTACAACATTAAGAAGAAATAAATAAATTAAAACAAAAAATATATTACGTGACATTAAACAATCAAAACATTAATGAGAAACCATAAATAAAACATCACATTGGAATTCCAATGGTGAATCATATGCCATTGTTTCACGAAGTCCAATGATGGCTCATGACCTACCATTCTAAGATTACAAAAGGTGATAATTTAAAAAAACTATCAATTCAACAGAATGAAATTATTGAAATATAAAATTAGAAAATTTTCAAAAAAAAAATAAAACAAATTCAACCATAATGAAGAAAAATATTCTCCCTGACCAAGAAGGTAAGAGAACATATGTGAGTTTAAAAAGCATTATCCAAGTCATTATAAAATATAAAGAAACAATTTGAGGATAAAAAACCCACAATTGATGTCCATTGTTGAGTGATAATGACATAACATTGGTATCTTATCGTGTCTTGGGACTCACAGTTGTGTTCCAACAATGATACAATAACTCATGGTTAGGTTCCAACAATGAATTATGACTATTTTTTGGGATGAAATGGTGGACCATGAATCACCATTGGTTATTAATAGTGATTCCATCAAGAAACATTCAAATGGACTTCAATCAAGTTAAAAATAGGCTCATGCTGATTCTTGCAATAGAAACATAATAGGAATGATGTAATTCTATTGAATAATAAGAATGTATTCTGTTTCAATTGAAGAATATTCAACAGTGTCTAGATAGTGAATGAGATAATATCATTGGATTTAACAAACTTAGTTGGAAATTTTGGATACACTAAATATTTTATGAGTAATTTAGAGATACTGGAAAATCATTCATGAATAATGGGTTTGAATTGGAGAAGGGTGGGATTATATGTGTAGAATGGGAGATCCAAAAATAATGTGCGGGATAAGGAAGGAGATAAGATGGTTTGAAAAGAAAAGATATGACACCCAATCGGTTAATTGATATTCTATGTTCATATGAGAAATGAACATATAAAGGATTCCCACATATAATTGATGAAATTATAGTCAAGTGGTATAAAAAGATGCAAGCGTTGATTTGTGGTCATGTTACCTATCATGGATCAACACCGATGGAAACTGTGCACAAATGGGACTATGTATCAGCAGATGACTTATGCCTAACCCATTCACCTATGGGTTGACACTTTGGGACTTATAAATGGTTCCACCAAACTATTGTGCCTCATTATAAAATCTATATCAGAATCCTAATTAGTAATTATTCATTCCCATAATGATTAAATGATCAGTAAGGGAGTAAAATTTAGTGACCCTTGATAATTAGTATTTACCACCTTCAATTTATCTAATAAATCCATTGTATTCCATCATGGGTTGAAAATATAATATCCAACATCCATTTAATTCATATCAATACAATCTCTAATGAGATTCCCTTTCCATGGAGAATAATGAAATCTTAATGATGAACACCTAAAACTATTCTACATAACTTCTACAATGATGTTCTATGTCTCTAGAAGAAAATATATTTCAGTATCATTGGGTCTATGTATATAATAAATATCCCACTAAATAGGTAGTGACACCAACATTTCAATTCAAAAACTACATATTCCAACTCTATGTCATTGGTAGTGTATTCTTTCTCATAGGGTCAAAAATTCTAGGTCTCATAATGTAATGACACGGAACATTTTATCATAGATATGGTGTCTAAATAATAATATAATAACTACATATATGAAGTCACATCCCAAAGTATTTAATAGTTTAGTAGTGTTTATTAACAATATATGTACATGAAATTAACATAACCTTTAGATAAATAAAATAATGAATGTTTTTTCTTGACAATTCTATTACATCCCATAGCATATCATGGTATATCAATCAAGAATGACTTATCTATATCTTTGGGAAATTAAAACATAAGAAAGGGGTGAGAACAGATGATTTGTAAGGTTATATATTATGGAATATATCATTAATACAAAATCATAATCAACATGGAAATGTAAACAATTGAATCACATACCATTTAATCATTATCATTATAATAATTTGGTAGAAATAAATGATGATCAAATAAATCCATATAGATAATCGGATGATCCTGAATCTTTTCCAATGATATTGTCATTTATTATAGTAAACACATCGATATTAGTAACTAATCACATAATGAGGTAATTAAAAATGTCTTACATAATAAGCATATATTCAAGGCCTCTTCCCAGTACATCTTACATAAATTGGTTTTGGCATAGCCAGAAAACTAATCTATTTTGTCTCAATAGACCTACTAATGAAATGAGGGTCTAAAGCATGCCCCACTAATCCCATAATAAGTATAATTCATCCATCAAATTAAAGGGGTGAATCGTAATCAATATATAAGTTAATATTTAATAATTATCATACAAAATATATATAATTAGACAGACCAAAAAACCTAATAAACAACTCTTCAGAGTAATATAGTGAATAGTAATAAATTTTTACATCCTCTACCAAACTGATCATAGAGAATCCAAAAAATAATAAGGGTGATATTAACACGAAATATCCCTAATTGATTTTAATTTCAATAATGTTTTCTTGTCACTTATAAAAAAAAATACTATAATAATTCTATTAAAAAACAATCATAAGGAAAATAAAATCTTCAGTTTGAAAAAATTTCTACAGATAAAATTCTAAGAAATATTTTGAAAATAATTTTCATCGAAAAGATGATTTGAAAATATTAGAGTAAAATATAAAACATTTAGTGGTTACAATGATGTGAAATTATGTACATGTCAATACTGTTAATACACAAATTCTTTTCACATTTTTGCTAAAAGACAAATGAGCAATGTTTGGAAAATTACTTAAAGATACCATGATAAAATTTTCTAGAACATCAAATATGGGTGAAATTTTCTTTAATAAATAATTTAAATTTATTTAATAACATTTTCATAACATTTTTTGAATACTGGCTTTTGTAAGAAAATGGATTTTCAACTAGAGAGATAAATAAAGTATGATTTATTGAAAACATGTTCACAATAATCATAAGTAACAAAAAGAGTAAAATGGTACTATTACATGAAGAAATCATGAATACCTTATGGAGAATAAAAATACTGAGTTTCTTGTGTTATATAACATAATATTTTTGCATCATAAATTCAATCATAAACAATCCAAATAAACGACAATATGGAAAAATTAACCATTAATAGTTTGGAAAGATTTGAATTATAATACCAATGAATGTAATAAATTCATAGGAATGATTAATTACTATGAGGATAATTGTACTAATGATATAACATATCCAATGGTAATTTTGTACCACACAAAGAAGAACAATGTAAGGAATATAGAATACATCTCAAGGAAGTAAAAGTGAGACAAGATACTCTTACCTCAGGTATGATTTCCTTAATTCATATTTGAAACTATTATATATTAAATAACATTTTATTATAAATCTACTATAGAAACATTATCATATATTTCATTCCATATTTTATTTAATTATAGAATTTTTCACCCATTAATTTTCATTTCTATTCCCAAAGAAATGTTACATATGATGATTGCTTCATATTTCATATATGTTTTGGTTCATTAATTTTAGTATTTTTAATATCATCACGATTAAATCATGTACATAATGATAAACATGATATAAATATCACAAATATTATTTATATATTTATTTATAGTAATCTATAAATTTTATACATAGGAAATGGAATACACCGCTCATAGAGATGGTAGGCCATACGAGTGCATGAACAGTGATATCATTTGTTCGAAAAAAATTGAATTAAATGAATATAAATAATGATAATTATTTATATAATCATTATTATGTTAAAAATTTACATTTTATTAATCAAATGCATCATTATTACCATTCGTGTAAGAATTAAATGAAAACCATTTTATATGTCCACGTAGAGGTGGTAGTCCACATGTACGTATGAGAAATGTAAACTTTTCTAATTGATTGGATGGTAGGAATTTATATATGACAGTATATTTCTATAATTATTTTTAGGTTTTAAAAAATCATATATATTCATTAATTTTTACCTTACTAACTACCATGTTATGATATACAAAAACAAATCACATCACATCACAAGGCGGTAGTCCTCCATATACATGAGTAACATTATCGTATCTCCAAATGAACGAAAACTATGAAGGTATAAGTGATATAATATTTCCATAATTTCACATGGGGTGGGTTTGAGGGAACACTCCAAAACCCTTCATCCAAATGATCAGGGTTCAAATCATGGAAATCCCCTTGGGGATTTTATGATGCAGTCATTGAAAAGGCATCTAACAAGTAGGTGGAAATTTAGAAATGTTTCATGCATTGTGAAATGAACAGGATGATTCATTCATGATGATGCACTGGTCCTTCGAGACATTTTCATGAGACAGTTGGACTTAGACCAATGAGTAATGTAATGGGTCTCCCTCTACCTAGATAAAAAGTGGTATTTGATTTCATAAAAAAAGAGGCATCTACCCCAACATAAAAAAATAATTCTATAATTATATTAATTTCATAAATATGAAATAAATTGGTTAAATACATCCTCATATTATGTCTTAAAGGGTTGTTATGGAAATCTGTTGCGCATATGTTTTCTCAACAATACTCTGTATTTTATGATGACTTTGATGTTCACAAAAACCAAAGTTTGTTATTATAATGAATTTATTTTGAGAATATTTCAGGGAATTCATATTATTTATAATTTATATTTATTCTCAAGTTATTTGTTGAAGTGTGCAGAACGTTCTTAAGGATATTCTGGAAACATTGTTCATTGATTGTTATGTTTCTGAAAATACTGTTCATTTTATTCATCATAAAAATTAATGTATGGAACAAATCATATGTTTGGATGGACGCTACATGTGACAAAATCTGTAAAGTATGGTTGAGGAACCTTACGTTGATAATGATTTTTATGTTTTTATAACGAAACATATAGATCAGGAACCTTACTATTGTATTGAACCCTACGTTTTGATAGAAATGTATGGACTATCAAACTTACATTTTTGAAGAAACACGTATGGATCATCAAACATTCGTTCATGATCTACCATATGTTTGTTGTTTTGACTTCTAGTGAAGTAACCTTACATTTGACTTTTCAACACTGATAATTTGAAATTTATGTCTTCATCGGACATTCATGCAACTGTCTCTACGGAATATCTGGATTATTTAAAGCCCATTACTAACTATTTTATCTTGAATTTATGATCGATTCAATGAACCTACTATAGTGGAGATTTTCATTCCTATTCTTAAGGGGAGTTACTACATCCCTGATCTGATCAGTTCTATTTCATATGTATATTTTTCAGATTTGAAAACCCGTGCTTAAGTTTCTGCATGTTATAAATCCTTCTGAGTTTTCGTCAAAAAATATAGAAGAATCTCTGGTTTATGAAATCAATCTATCATTTGTGTAATTTTTTTTTCATTCTACAGTGATCAATCATCACAGGAATGTGAACTTTATAATGAAGCTATCTTTTGATTTCTGTGAATACGAAGCTCTATTTTTTTTGCTGTTCTTGAAGATTCAAATATATTTTTTTCAACTAAATTTATTCATACATTATTCAAGGTTTATTTTTTTCTGAACACAAAGATACATATTTTATCATTTTCGGCCTACTGCAAATATGTGCTTAATTTTTTTTTCTATAAACAAACATCTTTTATTGTGAGTATCAGCTGCTTGTATTCAGTTGTGGTGGAGTATCAGCTTCGTGCACTAAGCTGTGGATTTCTGTTCTTTGTTGTAAAGAACCAGAAGGATCTGTTTTATAAAGACGTTGTTGTAAGTGTGATAAATGGATCTACTCAGTTATGGAATTCTATTTTGATAAAATGACCTTACTAGTGAAATTCATCAAGCCCACAGAGAGGGTTATTGGTGGAGTGGACTAGGGGATATTCATGCCCCAGACCACTATAAATTGCTTTGTCCTATTTTCTATTCTATCTGCGGCATATTATCAGTTACAGAAACATGTCAAGCTATGTCTACTATTGTGTTAAAACAGAATTGAGGAATAATATTTAAAATACACAATTTACCCCCCTCTTGTGTTTTTTTTTCAAATTTAATCCAACCTAACATTCGGTATCAGAGGATGAGATTTTCATTAGAGCCTTAACAAGGTAAAATCATAAGATCTACATTCAGATGGAAATAAATGACCTAAGGGAAGGTATGTAAATTGTTCATGCTCCTTACATTAATGGAATGAATTATGGTTGCTTGAAATCAAGGATGATTATATATTTGAAGAATGTTGTATACAAAGTCTAATAAAAAGTTTTATCTTCTTATACGATTCTTGAGAATCCAGAAACATGGGATACTACTACTGAAGTTGAATATGATACAAACTCAAATGCAATGAATTCTATCATTTTCAGTCATGAACCAAAAAATTCAATCGTGTATCACAGTTCCCTACAACCTATGAAATGTGGAAGAAAATTTCAGTAGCCTATGAAGGTACTGACAATGTCAGGAAAATGAGATATGCACCAGTGAAATTAATGTTTGATACATTCAGAATGTTTAATGGAGAGATCATTACTCAGATGAATGGAAGATTGACAGAAATTTTTAACAATGTGACATCCTTAGGTTAACCTGTCAACCAATCTGATCATGCATTAAAAGATCTAAGAGTTCTACCTACAAAGTGGAATGACATATGAGGAGAAATTCGACAATCGACACCTATAACCAATCTGACCATGTGAGAAATGATTGGTACATTAATGATGTATGAAGATGAAATGCAAGATAAAGTAGAAGATCACATGTTTCTTGTAAAAAAGTACAACACTGATTTAAAGGTAACATCTCAGAATCAACACAAGAAAATAAAACAAGAATTGAAGAATGAAAACGATACAGACTCATCTGACTCTAAAATAGAACTGGATCAACTAGCCAAAAAAATTCAGCAAGTTATACAGAATGAAGAAATGATTTAGAAATATTTTCAAAAAGGATTTGAAAGATGCAATGTAAGTAAGATGTTATGACTATAAAAAATTGGGTCGTATAAAACCTGATTCTCCTCAATTTAATGGAGAAAAGTTAAAGGTAGAAAATAGATATTAGAACAATACTGACTATGAGAAAAGAGATAAGAGCGAAATGAATATTAAATAGAGTGTCTCAGAAGACTCCATTATCTCATCTGATTCGGATATAGAAAGAAAGTCAAATATGAAGGTGAATATGTGCTTCATGGCTAAAGAAGAAGAGGTACAAACTTATTATTCATCAGATTCTGATTCTAGTTACTCAAATGATAAAATGACTGCCAAATATAAAATGATTGAAGAGAAATATAATTCCTTGTTATAGAATAATAAATTCTTAAATCATATTTATAGAAATATTATAATTGAAAGAGATAATTTATTTTGACATCATTAAGAACTTGTTGAAAAATTCAATTCAACAACTACAAACTGTGTTGTTCATGAAAATAAGATTAAAGATCTACAAAAAGAAGCAAAAACTTATAAATTTGATGATATTGTGTTTACAAATGGAGAGGTTAAACTGAATGAAATACTTCGAAAAAATGATGTTAAAAAGGAAATGTTTGGAATTGGAAGTAATGAAGAAAAACCGAAACTATACAAGAATTATTTTGTTCCTATAACAAAAAGAAAAAGTATATCTACTGTTAAATGATTCTACTGTGGTATTAATAGACATTATGCTAATGACTATTATTTTAGAAAGCCTCAATTATGTGGTATCAATCATGTTCATAACTAAAAGGCTTTATATTGTTTTAATTATAATAACATTTATCAAAGAAAATATGTTTGGATTACAAAGTACTTTAAAGCTAACACTGCTGGACCCAAAGAAATATTAGTACCAAAAAAACTATTTTTTAATCTGTCCTTGTAGGTAATAGGTCACAAAATTTGAAAATACATATGCTATATGGGCAGTGGTTGTTCATGAATTATGAGAGGAAAATCATAAAATTTCCACACCATGACAAAAATAGATGGAGGCCTTGTCACATTTGGTGACAATTCTAAAGGAAAACTTATTGGACTTGGGACATATGGAGATCAAAATTCTATCGCAAAAAATATAGTACTATATGTACAAGGCTTAAAGCACAATATAATAAGTATCTCTCAACTCTGTGATGATGGATACTATGTTGATTTTTCAAATAACTCTTGCTCTGAATTTGAGGATAAATTACATAAATTTGAAGCCCCCAGAATAGACAATGTCTACACTATGGATTTAAAATTCCTGTGTAAACAAAAAGTGAACTGTTTAACTACTAAAATAAATGAGAAATGTATTTGGAAGAGAAGACTTGGGAATTGTAATATATATGCTTAAAATAAATTATCCAAGAAGCAATTAGTTTCAGATTTACCTTGTCTTAAATTTAATGATAATAGATTCTAGGATGCATGCCAAATTGGCATGAAACACAATTCTACCTTCAAATCTGTTAAAAAATTTACTACATCAAAACCCTTAGAACTCAGATATATAGATTTTTTAGACCTTTTAGAGTAGCATGTTTGGCTGGTAAACTATATGTATACCTTTTAGTTGTTGATTACTTTAGATTTACATGGGTGTATTTTCTAAATCTTAAGAATGAAATTTTTCTGTTTTTGAATGTTTTTATAAGAGTGTTCAACATGAAAATAGTTTTAAGATAGCTTTATTAAGAAGTGATCATGGTGGAGAATTTGAGAAAATAGACTTCAACTCTTTTTGCAAAAATATGGGTATTAAACAGACCATCTATCCACCAAGAACACCTAAAAAATGGAATTATTGAATGATGAAACTGATCTTTATAAGAAATCACTAGGACTATGCTAAATGAATCTAGCCAAACTACATATTTATGGGAATAATATGTAAGTTAAACATGCTATATTATGAATAGAGTTTTAATTTGGCCTATTTTTAAAAAGACCCCTTTTGAACATTGGAATAATAGAAAGTCTATAGTGAAGTACTTTAAATTATTGTATGAATAGTGTATATCCTAATCTCCATGGATAATCGTGGTATGTTCGATCCAAAAGCTGATGAAGGAATATTTTTAGGATATTCTACTACTTCAAAATCTTATAGAATTCTCAATAAAAAATCAAGGATTTTTGAATAATCAGTCCATGTGAAGTTTGATGAAACAAACGCTTTTAATAAAAGGAAACATCAAGGTGATGAGTTTACTAATCTTCTAAACAACATGAGACATGAAAATCTAAAACATGATTTAAAAAAATATATTAATGAAATTCAGCCCAGTTCAGAAGAACATGACGCTGATGAACCTAAGAGTGTTCTGCCTAGAAATCCCAAAACCTTAAATGACCATCCTTTAGAAATACTTATAGGAATCCTAGATTCAAGTATTAAATCCAGAGGAAATGCAGGACTCCTAGTAGAATTATGTGATTTTATATCTCAATTTGAGCCTAAAACCTTTGAAGAATCTTTAGAAGATGATAGTTGGATGTTAACTATGCAAGAGTAGCTAAATCAATTTGAAAGAAATAATGTATGGAAATCAGTGGAAAGATCATCTGGTATTCCTATAATAGGAATTAAATGGTTCTTTATGAATAAGAATGATGATCAAGGTATAATAACAAGAAAAAATTACATACTAGTAGCAAAAGGATATAGTTAAGAAGAAGGTATATATTATGATGAGACATTTTCTCCTATAAGTAGACTAGAATCCATTAGGATTATCTTAGATTATACATCTCACATAACTTTTAAATTTTATCAGATGGATGTTAAATATTCCTTTTTAAATGGTTATATAAAGGGGGAGGTTTCTAGGTTTTGAAAATCCTCAAATACTAGATTTAGTTTTTAAACTTACTAAATATCTATATGGCCTTAAAAAGAACCTATAGAATGATATTAAAGATAAAATACTTTTCTTTTGAAAAATGGTTTTATTGTTGTTCTGGAAGACCAAACTCTTTTTAAGAAAACAGTAAGTTCTAATTTTTTTATAGTACAAATTTATGTTGATGATGTCATTTTTGGATATACAATAAAAAATCTTTGTAATGATTTTTCAGAACTTAGGAAAAAAGAATTTGAAATTGGCATGATGACAGAATTAAACATATTTTCAAGACTTCAGATTTATCAAAAAGACTATGTAAATGTTTTAAATCAATGTAAATATATTAATGATCTATTAAAAAGGTTTGTTATTGAAAATAGGAAGACATATTCAACTCCCACGTGTACCAATATTAAGCATCATTTGGATGAAACGGGAAAACCAGTGGATAACAAGTTATATAGAGGTATGATTGGTAGCTTACAATATCTTACTGCAAGAAGTCGTGATATCTTGTTTTCTGTATGTTTCTATGCATGATTTTATTAAAATCATAATGAATCTCATCTTATTGCACTCAATGAATTTTTAAATATATGAAAGGATCTGTTTTTCAGTCCCTTCTCTACCAAAAAAAATTCTGATTTTAATTTAACATCATAATCAGATGCATATTTTGGAGGATGTAGATTAGATATAATGAGTACATCAGGATCTTGTCACTTCATATAAAAATCATCAGTTGCATGGTCAAGTAAGAAGAAACACTCAGTTTCACTCTCAACAGCCAAGGCATAATATGTGTCTGCAGGTAGTTGTTGTGTACAAGCATTGTGGATGAAAAAAACATTGATGGGCTTTGGACTTAATTTTTTTAATATACCTATTTTATGTTATTATAATAGTGCAATAAATATTTCAAATGATCCAATAAGTTTTTCAAGAAACAATCATATTGATATTAGACATCATTTTCTATGATATCATGTTCTTAAAAAAGGATATATCTTTAGAATTTGTTAGCACTAAAAATCAACTCGCTGATATTTTCACTAAAGATCTACCCTCTATAAGTTTTGATTTTATAAAGGGGGAGTTCGGTTTATTTAAACTCTAAACTAAATATGTTTCAATTTCATTGTGATTTTTATTTTAATTTATTTTAATCTGTATGTTTTTTTTCTTTTTTCATACTATATTTTATTTAACTTTAGAGGTTAAATGTGTGTTTCAAACAACGTATTAATTTAAATATTTTTCAATAATTATAACACTATGACATAAAAAATGAGGACACTTCATCTATCCGAAAAACCATTCATCTACCTTAATCACAATTTTCCCAAAACCTTTCGACTAACCAATGACTTCGTCTACCGATCCAAACCCTAAACACTGAAATCATCAGACATTCAGACCATTAGATTTTTGAACCTTCAAAAATCACAAAGACTAAGTGCGTTGAAGAAGGATAACCAAGCGATTCTATGTGACAAAAAGTTACACAACGCAATATTTTCCAGGGGAATTTTATTGATTTCGAGTGGCTGATTTAGACAAATATGATTCTCAAATAGGCCCTATATTTTCAAGGACTAGAAACCATCTTCAGAGAAAATTCAATTTCATAATTCTTGTACGGTGTAGTGCTGAGATATTTGTATGGTAGCATGTAGTTTATTTTCAGAGAAGAATAAGATATGATGTATACTAATATTGAGAATAAGTAATTCTCAATCTCATCAACTAATGTGTCAAAGATATTAAGCTGTTCGAATGATGGGGTATTTCATTTCGACCTTAAATCGATTGGATATAAGACCCACACCTCAAAAGACATTATATCTTTTCTGTTCATCTCAAAAAACATTAGGAAATTCTTTCTAAAGGATATTGAAGCTGACCACAATATCCTTGTAAAGTTCATTCAATCAGCAATTTCTCCCAGAGTAGAAGAGATGGGGAAGATTCTCTATCCCGACATGTTCATAATGTTTCTATTTATGAGTGATATTATGCTAAATGTCCCAATATACTTATTCATGTTTTTTCACTACTATTGTCAAACTGATGTGGGGATGACATTTTATCCATATAGATGGATAATTTCAAGGATCCTGTTGAAAAAGTCAATGGTCAGGTTAGTAGAAGCAAGAGTCTAGTTCCATCACAACAATGTTATTGATGCAGGCTCCCAAAGAAAACTAGGATATTTTTTGGAGCACCATCAAAGGAAAGATTCAACCCTTAGGAGCTGAGGTAGAATAGAGCTCATGAACTCAGGGGGGGAGAATAGTTTTTGGCAAAGATGGAATAGATGAGTCCAGAACTGATGGGGTTTTTCAACCCTCAAAGAAAAGACTTAGTTATGCTACCCAAGAAGATGAAGACGAATAATAATAAGAGGAGGAAGCACAAGCACTTGTTCAGAAGCCTACGATAAGGACAGAGCCGCATGCTTCAGACAAGTGTTGGCTTAGGGATAAGTAAAATTCTCAGTTCAACATGATGAATCACTTATGGGGGAAGAGAGGAAATTGGAAACTCATTCCGGAGAGCCTACAATTGTTTCTGTGATTGGTGATGGAGAACAAGAAATATCTCTTATTGAGAAGGATCAAGGAACAGAAGCTCAAGCAATAATTGTTCACACAGAAGTAGGGAGAGAGTGAATTGTTGAAGATAGAGCTGATAAAGAAGAAAAAATTGTTCAATAGTAAGTGATTGAGAGTCAAATTTTTTTAGTAGATCAGACTAAGGGATAGTTAGATCATCTTTCCGGAGTACAGATTGATATTCTGGAGAACCAATCTTTTTTAGATGAATGTTTAGTTGGAAAATAAATGGATAATTCCCTGCCCTTCGTTGTTGTTAATCATCCTATGAATGTAGATGAGGATACATCTGACTCTCTATCACAGCATGTAGAGGATGTAGTGATGATTTATAATAAAAATAAATTACAAAATGCATCTATGAAGAAAGATCTAGAACCTTCAAGGAATCGATTACAAGATATTCAGGAGAACTCAGTATCCAAGAGAGAATTCGATGCCTTCAACAGAGAAATGATGGCAGAAATTGCATATATCAGTTCTGAATTTGTGTCTAAGACAGACTTTGCTGATCTCAAAGGGTATTTGGGAATCCAATTCGCCTTAGTGAGATGTAGTGTCAGTCAGCCTACTTCATCTACATTGGCTCCACCTACCTTTTTAGATCTCATTCCCATATTTCAAGCCATTACAACAGTACTGGAAAATAAAAATCCCAGACTTGAAGATCTGTAGAGAAACAACGCGCCCCTGTCAGTTCATTTAGAGAACCAAAAGCATTTGGTTGATCATCTATCTCAATTAGATCCTAGTATTTGATCCTTGTTGGACACCTTTTCAGAGAAGCTAGTTAAGTTCATGAAGCAAGAGACCAGTCTTAATGAGTTTTTGAAGGTGAATATAGGGGAGAATCTGTATGTTAACAATAAATCCAAAATGTTGATCATTCAACTTGGAGATAGTATGATGATGAAGCTGAGATTACAGTTGGCAGAGCTAAATGATATGTTTGAATTCCTACAATATTCTAGCCCATCCAATCCTTAATCCATTCCATCTTTTTAGCATTTCTGATAATTAATGTTCTTCTATCTTGATTTTATAATGTTTTATAAAAAAATTCATTTATTTGTCAAAGAAATATCTTGGATTATATCTGTTTTATATGTTTCTGAATGTTTTCTACAGTTTCAAATCCATTTCTGTTTATATAATTATAGTTAACTGTAACATTCACTTCTAATCTGTTCAAATATTATATGTGTTCTAATTTATTTCTATATTATCTTTTTGATATCACAAAAATGGTGAGAAATTTATAAACTATATGTAAATTTACACATATCTATGTTTACAAAATTCTTAAATTATGTATCTATGATTATAGTTTTAGTTTATGGGTTTTTTGATCATCAATAGGGGGAGATTATCGGGAATATGTTGTCTCAACAGTACTCTATATTTTATGATGATTTTGATGTTCACAAATACCCTTGTTTTTTATTCTAATTATTTTATTTTGAGTATACTTCAGGGCATTTATATTATTTATAATTCATTTTTATTCATGATTAATTCGTTAAAGTGTGCAGAATGTTCTTAAGCGTATCTTGGAAACACTATTCATCGTTTTTCATTGTGCTTAAAATACTGTTCATTTTATTCATCAGAAAAATTAACGTATGAAACAAACATTACGTTTATATGGACACTATGTGTGAAAAAATCAGAAAAGTATGGTTGAGGAACCTTACGATCATAATGAACCTTACATTTGTATCACAAAACATATGGATTATGAACCTTACTTTTGTATTGAACCCTACATTTTGACTGAAATGTATGGATTATCAACCTTACATCTCAAAAGAAACATGTATGGATCATTAACCTTACGTTCATTATCTACCGTACATTTGATTTTTTTTCTTTTAATGAAGGAACCTTATGTATAACTTTTCAACACAGAGAATATGAAATTTACGTCTTTATTGGAGATTCAAACAATGGTATCTATAAAATATGAAGACTACTTAAAGCCCATTACTGACTGTTTCGGTGTGACATTATGATCGATTTATAGAACCAATTACAGTAGAAAATTTCATTCTTATCCTTAAGGGGAGTTACGATATCTCTGATCTGATCTGTTCTTTTTCTTAGGCATGTTTTTTAGATATGAAAAATCATGTTGAAGTTTCTACCCGCTGTAAATCCTTCTGAGTTTTCGTCAAAAAATATAGATGAATATCTAGTTTATGAAATCAGTCAATCATTTGTGAAAAATTATTTTCAATTATATAACTATCAAGCATCACAGGAACGTGAAATTTAACAAAAATCAATCTTTTGATTTATGTGAATACGATACTCTGTTTTTGATTCTGTTATTGAAGATTCAAAGATCTTATTTGGAACTGAATCTCTTTAGACATTCTTCAATGATTATTCATTTTTGATGACTAGGATCCACATTTTATAAGTTCTGTGCTGCTGCAACTATGAGCTGAATTTTTTTTCTATAAACAAACATCATTTATCGTGAGTATCAGTTGCTCGTATTTAGTCGTGCTGGAGTATTAGCTTCTCGCACTAAGCTGTGGATTTAGGTTCTCTGTTGTAATGAACCCGAAGGCTCTTTTTTATAAATCCTTTTATGTAAGGGTGAAAACTACCTCTACTTAGTTATAGAATGGTCTTATGATAAGAGGACATTATTAGTGAAATTCATCAATCTCGCAGAGAGGGTGATTGGTGGAGTGGACTAGGGGATATTCGTGCCCGAACAACTATAAATTGCTTTGTCCGGTTTTCTATTCTATCTACTGCATATTATCAGTTAAAGAAACATCTCAAGATATTCCTACTATTTTTTAATACAAAATCAAGGAATAATTTTTAAAGGACACAATTCCCCCCCCCCTCTTGTGTTATTGTCACAGTTAATCTATCCTAACAAAGTCCAATTACAACAGTTCGTGAGGTGGTAGTCTACCTAACACATGATCTGCTGTTTCATTTTCCATTTAATTGAAGTAGAGATTTATTTAGGTTCTTAAATTAACCTAATATCATATAATTATATAATAAATAATCATTTTATTATTTTATCATTCTTTTATATGATTTTATAGAGGTGGTAGAAGAAATAATATAAAAATGATCTTTCAAGAATGTTGCCTCTTTTCTGATGCCCTCATTAGGTAAGCATCCAATGATTTCCTATGTTTTATTACTAATTCAAAAGATGAATAGAAGATTTTGGGTGAGAATTAGGTAATGTATTTCAGTAGGGAATGAAAAAAATTGGTTTTTGATTTGTGAACAGGATATTAGAGGGGTGTCTTTCTATATTTGGGAGAGAGGGAACACATTGAATTTTTAAAAAGATAAAGTTATACAAACTAATTTGTGATTTCAAAATCCAAAAAATTGATTATTATCAATTAAATATTGTTATAAGGTCGTAATATGTCCATAAAATGGGTTTTGGGAAACACTTATATCATATTTCACCCTTATATTTTAGTTTAACCGCCTCAACAAATGTGTTTTTACATTAACTATGGAACATAATTTTTATTATTTCAATATTAGTTATTTTAAAAATATAATGTGAATATATTAGATTTAAAAATTATGATAATTTAATATATGTATTCCTTTTTTTACAAATGATATAAAAAAATTTAAATAATATAATTTAAATGTAAACTTCTAGATGTGTGGAAAAATTAATTTTCCAATGAAAAACATTGAAATGTTAGAGAAGTATTTATATCAATATTAAATATAAAATTGATTCCAATAACATAAATTAGTTGAATTATAATATAATTGAAATAATTTTACATTTAATTAGGTTAGAATATAATTAAATCATGAAAATAAATTAAAAAATTAGGTTGTTTTAAATAAATGTCATTATTTTTCACTATTTATGAAAATAATATTTTTTCCAGAAAACTAACGAAAATTTCCCCTAAGAAAAATTTGACATTCTTATTTTCATTTATGAAATAGAATTTTTTTTCTCAAATAAAGTTTTTAAATTTTTAAAACCATATTTGAAATTATATTTTCAATGTACTACTAAACCTCCTTCTAGAAAAATATAGTTTTTCAAAAAACAATTCATTTTCAAACAAATGAATAATATATTATTTATATTCAATATAAATATATATAATTTATTTTATATTTTTTTACAATATAATTTTTATAATTTATTTATTCCCAAACTTACCCACCAACTAAATAGCTTAGATATATTGGTATTGTTTGAATAATAATATTTTAATGGAGTTTTACATGTTTTAAACCAAGTGTTCTGTAGATCACAAGTAATAGAAGATATTGATTTTAATTAAAAATAATTATATCTAAAATCGTCAATGGGTTACATTTTGTTATGTTATTCATTTTACTTGTCATATGTGATATTAATCCTAATTTTCCTCTTTTAAAATAATTGGATTCTACATTTTACCCATACAAATAAATTGTGTCCTCGAAATTTAATCAAGATCATGGTAATAAAAGGATTGATATTTCAAAATACCTTTATTGAAATCTTATATCATGATATGAGTTAGTAAAACAACCTATTAATAAAAAATAAATGCAAGTATGAATGTCATCTAGAATAATAACATAGCTAGGTTTCTAAGTGGGAGAACATCAGTGGCATGTGAAGATATAGACACAGAAGAAAAGAATAAATAATTATTGATACTAATTGAGATATTTTTTCACAAGAATTTTAATATCCACAAAACCATAAATCTATGACTAGTTATGAGGCAATTTTATTCAATGAATATAAAGGTAATATGTTAAATTTTTTGTTTCAAGCTCATTTTTTGAGAGTTTCAGGATCCTTTTCAAATCTATACTATGAACATAAGGAAATATACTTACTTTAAATAAATAATTTCACCCATTAATAATTTCTTTCAAAATATTATCTTTTTGTCTAGATGATGAGTATTCAAGTTGTATTTGTTATTCGAGAAGGACTAAAATTAAAATTTAACATATTATAAGATCCATATAATTATAAAATGTTATTCCTCCATTAGTTAATAAAAACAAACAAGTAGAAAAAGTTATCAAATAACACCCAAAGTTCATCTTAATTAATTCCGTAGTTATGTAACGTCAAGAATCATCCAAAATATTCCTAACCTAATTCAATATTCAAAAATTTATATTGAAGGTCAATAAATTAAAATAATTTTCCCTAAATAATATCATGTGTCTTTTAATGTTATATTCCAAATATGTTAATACCTTGGTAACCATAAATACATACTGTAAAAAATGCATTATTATAAAAAAAATTCCTCTTATTCATTAAATAAAATACCCAATTATCAAATTTGTTCCATAATTCAAAAAAAAATTAGTATACTCTAGAAATCCTAACATAAATTGGTAATTAACACTCCAATTTCATTGTCACCAATAATATTACAGAAACATTTCATTGTTATTTTATCTCAAAATCATGAACATATTACGGATTATCTTACCTTAATCACATGACTTCCAAAAATATCAACATGACACTAAATCACTTTTATTGGTATCATTCAACATTTTTCTTCAAATATGTTTAAATAAACAACTATAGTATATTCCTTATATTTTTAGGGGTCTTATATTGAGAAAATAATTGAATAATTATGTCTTTAAAAAAATCATGAATTCAAATACACAAGTGAATTATTATAATTTTTTAGTAACATCATAATCTTTAGCATGATCCCTTATATTCTTTGGGGTTAAATTTTCTTGATATTTGGGAAGTTAATTTGTATGTTTCACCATCTCCTTATAATTGAATAATTTAACATTGATATCTTCTTTCTTTCCCCTTCAATAACAATTATTGTTTCCTTACTCTATATACTTGTAGTAAAATCCCATTCCCTTCAAGATAACATCATAGTGTTTATTTCTCCAATTGTCATAAGGTAAATATATATATATATATCCATTCATCCCATTATATGATTTTTTTCTTCTTCTGTTAATTTTCATTGAATCTATAATACATGGATAATTATTTATCTATCATTATGATAAATTATAATAATTCCTCATATAATGAGAATTATTGAGTGAATATTTCCCTTTAATAAACTGGAATAATAAATCAAATAAATAGTCAATCATTCACTTTTATCATGTATTTAGTCCGTATAATTTCATGATAACCCTGTAATTTTGGATTTCCATTTTGAAAAAAAAATCTTTTTATTATGATATTTAGAAATTATGTCTCCATATCAGATCATCTCTCATGAGGAAAACGCTTTCCTAGATGAATAACAGAAAATACATCTAGTCATTGCTAGTTATTTCTTCTTCATCATTAGTGTTTTGAAACAATTAACACTATTGATCCATATATCTTGAGATATGAGAAATATCCATGAAAACATTCCCCCTTCCATTATGTCCCAAACGGGTAAATATAATTCATCAAGAACATATCCATTACTCATCTACAAATATATTGTTAGTCCCATTAAATGATGGAGTTTGCTGACACAAAATGTAGTATATCATTATTACACCATGTGGTGGATATATAGGCTTTTCCATATGGGATTGGTTATTTCTCATAACATGACATAGTATCTTTATTGTGTTTATATTTTAATTTGTTCTGATTGTACCTCAAGATTATGCTTCATTATCTTTACCATGATGGTAATCCCAAAATGTTGTTTGTTAATTGGTATAGTTCATGATCATTCTATTAGGATCCATTTATGAATAATTGTATACAAAATATTAGATTATTACATTTTGAAACATAATTTAAAGTCCCAAAACATGTGAAAATAAAAAAAATTGAAAAATATTATGCATGTATAATCTCCTAATCATAAACATGGTTTCATTGGGAATGTATTGAAATCATAAAAATATTTTCAAACATGGAATAATGGTTTGTAATTAATTTTTAATAATCCAAGGAAAATACCTTGAGAGTTTCAAACTAGGTGTATAGTATGTATCGTTTTTTTGTACGAGATAATGACCAAATTATGCATAGTTAACCTTTTTAAAAGTTATTACCCAAGGTACATGTTATCAAGAACATATTCCACTTTTAGTATCTAAGAATGAATGTAGTGATGATAAATATTTTATAATATCCACATTATTTAAACTATAGATGTTATTCTATACTTACCATAATCCAATATCATAGGATTATGTTCCGAAATAAATTTATTATACCCAGTTCCTAAGGTTTATACTAAACTCCCATTTATACTAAATATAAATAACCCAAAACTATTAGCCCAAAGGAAGTGTTTACATTATTAAATTGTCATTAGATATTTGAAATAACATCCTTAATGAATGAATAGTTTAGTAGTTAGTCTATTCTAGATATATATATTAAATTTACAATACATTTTAAAAACATGAAATACAATAGTTTTTTCCTGAGAACACCATTATCCCCCATAGAATTTCCATGCATATATATAACAAAAAAACATCCTTGTATATTGATGGAAATAAAACAAAATAAATTGGTGAGTTCATTTTCTCACTAAGGGTATTCATATAAATAAATCTTTCATTTATTAATAAACATTTTCTAATGGAATGGTACGAATTTAAAAATCATTCCATTTAAACTATAACTTCACTATAATATAGAATAAATAGATTATATCAGTTAATTCCATATAAATAATCACAAGGAAATAATACTCATCCATGTATGTTATAACTAATCAAATAATCACAGGGAAATTCTTAATTACTCTCATAATGAAGAAATTCCAAATTCAAGGCATCCTCTCCATACCTTCAGGGGCCTATTCCATGATATATGACATAAATGGTTAAGGTCATGGCCATTAACTGAATATTTTTTGTAGTGTGAGACATACTGATGCTTCTAAGGTACATATCAGGCCCTGACCATAATTTACTATGTATAATTCATTTCGAATAATAATGGTGTGAACCCTAACCAAAATACAAATTAATATAGATAGACTAATATACAAAATGTTAATAATTACCCTAATTAATAAATATAATGTTGAATTAATCATATTAATATAGAGAATGTTAAAAAAACTACACATACATGGTAAAACTAATCATAACCCTTCCCAAAATAGAATAATGATGATAACAGGACAACATATTCCAAATGGTTCATAATTTAAATAAAGGTTTCATGGCATTGATGAAAAAATATACTATATAAATTCCATAAAAAAATTTCCATATGAAAATACCCATTCAACTTTTAAATCCTTTTTAAGAATTAGAGTTGAAAAATATTTTTCAAAAAAAATTCCTTGAAAATAACCTTTGAAATATATAAAGGAATATTTATTACATTAATTTTTAATGATGTTGGTAAATTCTATATTTGTTTTACATGTTAAAAAAATATTCTATTTAAATTTATGGTAAAATTCCAATTTCCATTGTTTGCAAACTAAAAAGACAATTCCATTTGTTTTTTTATAAAAAATAAAAAAAATCCAAAAAAATTATTTAATAACTAATCTTGACGATGTAAAGTCCATTATTGAAACTTTTTTTTAAAATCACGTTTTTGGAAGAAAAATTATTTTCAACCATGGTGATAAATAATTTCAATTTTTATTAAAAATATTTTCACAATAATTTTGAGTACCATAATTGGAAAATAATTCTATTTATTAAAATGTTCATGAATAAACATAGTATATAAAAATTCCTGGGTTTATTTAGTGATAAATCATAGTATTTTATCATCATAAATTCACTCATACAAAATATCAATAAATAATGAGATTGTAAAATATATTGTTTCCACTTGGGTAGCTTTTAAATCATAATACCAAGGTAAGAAATAAAATAAAATGAAACATTAAATATAATTAATATAAATTTATTATATATATAAATTATCAAATTGGATTTATATACTCCACTAAAAAGATATATGTGTTTAATATAGAATATATCCCACGGATGTAAACTAAAAATGAGAAACTATTACCTCTGGACTGATTTCAACTGTTTAATTTAAAACATCCTATATAAAAAATATAGTTTTATTAAAAATATATTAAATAAATTTAATTATATATATCATAAAATTTGGGGTATATTTATAATATTATATAACTTTTTTATTAACAATTCTTTTTTAAATGCATTGTTTCAGGTGATAATTCCTTCATTTAACAAGTATGTTTTTGTTTGGTAAATCTTGTCCTTTTACAATGATCATGGTTCCCTCATCTAAATATTTTTTAAAATGAAAACAATATAATATAATTTAATCATATATTTTTATATTGTAATATATAAAGGCTATAGATATGAAATGAATTACATTATTTATTGAGACAGTATGTTATATGTCCTCATGAACGTTGTTTTAATTTTTTCTCAATGGATGGAAAAATAAGAAGTGAAATATTAATTTACCATTTTAAAAAATAATTATTTATGATATAAAATTTTATTTAATAAAATATGTCCTTATTACCATCCATTTAAATATAAAACCAAAAATAATTCACATCTCTATTTGGTGGCAGTGGTATCCACTTACGGACGAACGTTGTTTTTCATTGAATCGATAATACATAGATAATTATTTCTCTATCTTTATGATAGATTATAATAAGTCTTCATATAATGAGAATGTTTAGGTGACTAGTTCCCTTTAATAAACTGGCATATTCAATCAAATTAATGGTCAATCATTCACTTTTATGAATTTTTTAGTCTATATAATTTCATGATAACCCTTTAATTTTGGATTTCCATTTTGATAAAAAAAAATATTTCTGAGATTTAGAAATTATATCTCCATATCTGATCATTTCTCATGATGAAAATACGTTCTTGTGAAGAATAACATAAAATACTTCTAGTCATTGTTAGTTATTATTTCTTCATCATTAGTGTTTTGAAATAATTAACTCTATTGATCCACATATCCTGAGATATGATAAATATCCATGATAAAATTCCTCCATCCATTACGTCTCAAAGGGGAAAATATACTTCATCAGGAACATATCCATTACTCATCTACAATGGGATTTTTTGTCCCATTAAATGATTCAGGTTGCTGACACAAAATTCATTCTATCATTATTATACCCAGTGGGGGATCTGTAGGCTTTTCTATATGGGATTGGTTATTTATCATAATAAGACATAGTATCCCTAATGGGTTTATATTATTATTTTTTCTGATTGTACCTCAAGATTATGCTTCATTACATTTCCCATGAGGGAAATCCCAATATGGAGTTTGTTAATTGATATAGTTCATGATCATTCTTTTTGGATCCATTTATTAATAATGGTATTCGCTATATTATATTATTACATTATGAAACATAATGAATAGTCCCAAAACTAGTGAAAACATAACAAAAATTGAAAAAACTATGCATGTATAATCTCTTAATCATAAAAATGGTTTCACTAGGAATGTATTCAAATAAAAAAGATATTTTAAAACATGGAATAATGGTTTTTAAATAATTTTACATAATCATATGAAAATACATTTAGAGTTTCAAACTATATGTATAGTATGTCCTGTTGTTTTGTACGAGATAATGACCAAATAAATCCTAGAACTCCTTTTTCAATGTTATTACCCCTGGGTACATGTTATCAATAACATATTTAACTTTTTGTATCTAGGAAGGAATATAATTATGAGAAAAAAATTATAATATCCACATTATTAAAACTATAGATGTTTTTCTACACATACCATAATTCAATATCATTGGTTTATGATCCCTAATAATTTTTTTAAATCTAGTATTTATTGTTTATAATAAACTGCCATTTATACTAAATATAAATACCCCAAAACTATTATCCCAAAAGAATTTTCTATATTATTAAATTGTCACTATATATTTGAAATACCATCCTAAAAGAATGAATAGTTTAGAAGTTTGGCCAATCTAGATATATATATTAAATTTACAATACATTTTAAAAACATTAAATACAAACGTTTTTTCATGATAACACCATTATCCCCATTAGAACATACCTTCATATCAATAACAAAAAACATCCTGATATATTGATGAAAATAAAACATATTAAATTGGGGAGTTTATTTGCTCACTAAGTGTATTCATATAGATAAATATTTCATTAGTTAATAAACATTATATAATAGAATGGTAAACAACTAAAATGAATTCCATTTAAATTATAACATGACTAAAATATAGAATAAATAAATGATGATCAGTTAAAACCATATTAATAATCAGATGGAAATAATACTTATCCATGTATATTATTAGTAATCAAATAATCACATGGAAATCAATAATTACTCTCATAATGAGGAAATTCATAATTCATGACATCCTCTCCAAACCTTCAGAAGAATATTCCAAGATATATGACATAAATTGTTATGGTCTTGGCCATTAACTGAATATTTTTTGTATTTTGTTACATACTCATGCTTACAAGGGACATATTGGGCCCTGACCATAAATTACTACGAGTAATTCATTCCTAATTATAATGGAGTAAAATATAATCAAAATACGCATTTATATTGAAAAACTAATAAAAAAATGTTAATAATTAACCTAATCAATAAACATAATGTTGATTTAATCATATTAATAGGGATAATGTTAAACAAACTGCACATAATTGGTAAACCTATTCACAAACCTTCCAAAAATAGAATAAGGATGATATCTGCACAACATATTTGAAGTGGTTCATAATTTAAATTAAGGTTTCATGTATTTGATGAATAAAAATACTATATAAATGCCATAAAAATTATCTAGATGAAAATATCCTTTCAACTTTTAAAACCTTTTTAAAAATTAGAGTTGAAAAAAAATTTACAAAGAAAATTACCTTGAAATTAACCTTTGAAACATATAAATTAATATATAGAACATTAATTGTTCATGATGTTGGTAAATTCTATAAATGATGATCCTGTTAAAAATATATTCTATTTACATTTCTGGTAAAATCCCAATGGCCCTAGTTTGGAAACTAACAAGACAGTTCCATTTGTTTTTTTATAAAAAATAAAAAATGTCAAAAAAATTTAATAATTATTCTTGACGATGTTGAGACCATTATTGAAAAGTTTTTCACAATCATGGTTTTTTAAGAAAGGGGATTTTCAACCAAGGTGAGAAATAATTTCAAATTTTATTAAAAATATTTTCGCAATAATTTTGAGTACCAAATTTGGAAAATAATTATCTTTATTGAAATTTTCATGAATAAACTGAGTATAAAAATATTCCTGAGTTTATTTAGTGATAGATAATAGTATTTTATCATCATTAATTCACTCATTAAAATTTAAATTAATAATGAGATTTTTAAAATTTAATGTTTCCACTTTGGTATCTTTTGAATCATAATACCAAGGCAAGAAATAACCTAAAATAAAACATTAAATATCATTAATATAAATTTACTAAATATATATAACATGAAATTGGATTTATATGCTCTACTCAAAAGATATAAGTCTTTAATATGGAAAACAACTCATGGAAGTAAACTCGAAACGAGAAAATATTACCTCAGCCCTAATTTCAATTGTTCAAGATAAAGATCCTATTTAATAAATATAGGCTTACTAAAAAATATATTAAATAAATGTACTTATATATATCATACAATTTTAGGTATAGTTAAAATATTTTAGTACTTTTTTATTAACAAATATTTTTTAAATGCATTGTTTCATGTGACGATTCTTCATTTTTGTTGTATGTTTTGGTTTAGTAATTCTAGTACTTTTACAATGATCATGGTTCTGTCATCTAAAAAATGTTTAAAATAAAATAAATATAATATATTATAATCATATATTTGTATATAGTAATCTATAAAGTCTATATAAAGGAAATGGATTACATCATTCATTGATACGGTAGGTTATACATATGCATGAACGTTGTTTGAATTTTTTCTCAATGGATGGAAAAATAAGAAGTGAAATATTAATTAACCATTAAAAATATTAATTATTTTATATATAACATTTATATTAATAAAATATATAATTATTAAAATCCATTTAAATACAAAACCCAAAACAATTCAAATCTCTATACGGTGGTAGTATTTTTCACTAATGCATGAACGTTTTTTTTCTTTTCCAACTAGTTAGAAGTTAATTTTTAATATGTTATATGATATTTAAATAAGTATGTTTTAATATAAAAAAAACATATATTCAATAATTTTAACCTTAAATCCTCTAATGTATTTGTTATGTGAAATTGGTATCACATCACATTACGAGGATGTAGTTCATTGTAAACACAATAGATATTGTCACATCCACCACAAAATGGATTTTAAAAATGTATATGTCATATAATAATCCCAAAAATATAATATTTTAACAAATATCCTATAAATATGTTAATTAAAATATTTTATCCATCCTTGGTGGGTGGATATGAAAAAATAATGACATTTTTTTGTGAGGTTGTAGTCTTTCGTACACACGATTGGCGATTTCATTTTCTATTTGATGGAAGTGGAGATAGATTTAGGTTATGGAATTAATATAATAAATTTTTTTATACTGTATATAATAGTATTTTTACATTGTTATGATTTAATAATATTTCAAGTAGTTTTAAGAAGAAATAAAATAAAATTCTCAATTAATAACATTACCTCATCTTCAGACATCCTCTTTATGATTGAAAATATGAATTCATCGGTTAGATATCTGATAGAAAAACTACTATGATATTTCAATGGGATTTGTTAAGGTATTTGGATAACTCTTGGATGAAACAAATGTATTTTTAAGTGTAAATTGGAGAAGATATGGGGTGTTCTATGATAACATCAATAGATGACTGATATGGAATTTTTGAAACGATAAAGCGATGACCACAATTTTCTTGTTCCACTGGACTCTGATATGGGTACTTTTCAAAACATTATTTTTTATAATGTAAAAATATATCTATAAAATGAGATTAAGAAAAATTTTATGTTATTTTAAATTCTTATCTTCTATTTTTATTCCCTCAGGTAAATCAGTTTTCACCTTAACAACGATTATTAATTTTTACTATTTTCACTATCCATTATCGTAAAAAATAAGTTTAAATAATAAAATAATAAAAATTATTAAGATTAAAAATATTTAATTCATTTTTCCAAATTCAATTATTATTTTTGGTATAATTTAATTTAAAATTTAAACATATATATTCTCTGAGAAAATAGATTTTCCATAGAAAAAATTAAAATGTTTAAAAAAATTTATATCATAATAAAATATAATATCTGTTCTAATAACCAAAATTGTTTATTTTTCTTAATATATATATATATATATGAACTAATTTTAAATTTATATCACTTTAAAATCTAGTTTATCTTAGAAAATAATTTAAACAGAAAGGTAGTTTTCAATAAAAACTCATATTCTTTTTACTATTCATCAAAAATAATTCTCTCTCGAAAATAACCAATATCCATATTAAGATTATATTTAAATTTAGATTTAAAATGTATGTTTATTTTTACAAATAAATTTTCTAAAAGTGGTAAAATTTAATTTTATATTCTGTGTGCAATGTGTTACTAAACATTGTTTTATTAAATTTTAGTTTTTCAGAAACCATTTCATTTTCATTCAAACAATACTTATTTTATTTCTAATAAATAAATATCCATTTTATTTAATTTTAAAGTTTATAAACCATTATATTTTCATGAATTATTTTTTCCTCTATATACCATCTGACATAATGTCTAGGTTAAATTTGTTATGCCTAATTAATAATATTTTAAAAGTATATTTGTGATTCATTTAAACCGTGTGTTGTGTGCATCACAATCTATCAAATAGGTAGAAATTTTTAAAAATAAATACTCTATAAACTTTTATATGGTTACAATATATTAGAATCTTTGTGTTTTAAGTCATATATGCTGTCAAATATGGTTTTCCTATTTTCAAATCATATGTTATTGAACATAGGAAACTACCTTATCATTCTACACCAAAATCGTTCTTAGTAGAATAACAGATACATAATAAACATAACATATTAAGAACCATGATCATGAAGAATCATAATTATAAATGATGCCTGTCAACTTTTAATCTCTAAGAATTACTCTCCACATTATTAAATCTAGTAAATTTTGACCACCATTTTGTTATGTGCGGTCATTAGCATAGTCAAAAAAAAGTTGCTAAATTCATCACCTATCGTACCTAAAAAACCAAAAAACCTTGAATATATATCATTTTTCATGGTGGTACCCAAGACATGACTACTTCTACAGTTCTTATATCAATAGAAATTTATACTTGAGTATCCAAATTCCTATGAAAACAAATAACATAGATTGAAAAGTGATACATGAATAATATGGTCTAAATATGATGTCCTCGCATCGTACATAATAATATGTATATTAATCTAGCTTGTGATTAAAACATCATATAATATATCAGGGTTTCATCGATGAACAAAATGATGAATAAGTACAAATATGTGTGAAATAACTTCTTTTTAAGATCCATAGACAGTGTTTGGCCCTTGTTATTACATAAGCTATAATGAGATACTAATATAGCCCATACATACTCTCAAAAACTATTTTTGGTATTTCACACTCTCTCGCCTAAAATTTATAGTAGAAAAAATACATATTAATCATTGAAAAATATACTCTCCCAGTAAATGATAAAAAAATAAAAATATTAGAATAAACTTATATCTATTTTTTATAATGATCTTGTTCAAAATCTTGTTCTACATGAAAATATGAAGACTACAATAAATTTTATTAGAAAAAAAACACCAGTCCACCCTAGGTAATTGTTTCAAGTATTTTGAAACCATTTTCTTAATGGTTGTAAATTTTTTACTTTATTTCCATTGACATATCTTGTTTGATTTCATATAGTGGATTTGATAAAGGACGTATATTGGGCATAAGAACAATTTCAAACTCAAATAAAATGTGTAGATGTCATGTGGATAAATACGTTGGAATGAAATATTGATATAGGTCTACAATAGGTGGAAATGTGGTGGGAGTCACTATATACAAATCTAGAAGGATCATGATAGCAACCGAAAATGAAATGTATTCTCTATGATGAGGATCTAGTTTAATTTGTTATTCCTGACAGACTAAAATTAAAATTTAATATATCATAAGATCCATAAAATTATAAAAATTTATTCCTATATTATTTAATAAAAACAAACAACTAGACAAAGTTATCCAATGACACCCAAAGTTCATCTTAATTAATTCTGTAATTACTTATCCTCAGAAATCTTCCAATATATCCCTAACCTGATTCAAAGTCCAAAAATTTATATAAAAGGTCAATAAATTAAAATAATTTTCCCTAAATAATATTTTGTGTGTTTTAATTTTACATTCCAAATATATGAATACCTTGATCACCATAAACACATAATGAAAAAAATGCATTATTATAAAAAAATTATTTCTTATTCATTAAATAAAATACCCAATTATCAAATTTATTCCATAATTCAAAAAAATATAGTATACACTAGAAATCCAAACATAAACTGGCAATTAACTCTCCAATTTCATGGTCACCAATAATATTACATAATAATCTCTTTGTTATGTTAACTCAAAATCAAGAACATATTAAGGGTTATCATCCCTTAATCACATTATTTCCAAAAATATCAATTCGACACTAAATCAATTTTATTTGTACCATTCATCATTTTTCTTTATATACTGTTAGAAAAACAACTATAGTATATTACTTATATGTTTTAGAGATCTTATATTGAGAAAA
The DNA here is from genome assembly GCA_963277665.1 of Viscum album. Taxonomy (NCBI): domain Eukaryota; kingdom Viridiplantae; phylum Streptophyta; class Magnoliopsida; order Santalales; family Viscaceae; genus Viscum; species Viscum album. The sequence goes on from OY728126.1 coordinate 958,464,659, forward strand.
TGGTTGAATAATTGTGTTTTCAAAAAAATCATAAATACAAATACACAAGTATAATTTTACAATTTTATTGTAACATCATAATATTTACCATGATCCCTTATATTCGTATGGGTTATATTTCCTTGATATATGGGAAATTAATTTTAGTATTTTACCATCTCCGTATAATTGAATAATTTAACATTGATATCTCCTTTATTTCCCCTTAAATCACAATTATTATTTCCTAACTATATAAACATGTAGTAAAATCCCATTCCCTTAAAGATAACATAATAGTGTTTATTTCCTCAACTGACACAAGGTAAAAAAAATAGATTTAGATTTATCCCATTATATGATATATTTCTTCATCTATTACTTTTCATTGAATCAATAATACATGGATAAATATTTCTCTATCTTTATGATAGATTACAATAATTTCTCATATAATGAGAATGTTAGGGTGACTAGTTCCCTTTAAGAAACTACCATAATAAATTAAACAAATGGTCAATCATTCACTTTTATGATGTTTTTAGTCTATATAATTTTATGGTAACCTTTTAATTTTGGATTTCTATTTTGAAAAATAATTATTTTTTTTTCTAAGATTTTGAAATTATATCTCCATATCTGATAACTTATGATGAGAAAAATAATTTCTTGTGAATAATAACATAAAATACTTCCATTCAATGCTAGTTATTTCTTCTGCATCATTAGTGTTTTGAAATAATGAACACTATTGATCCACATATTCTAAGATATGATAAATATCCATGAAAACATTCCCCATTCCATTATGTCCCCAAGGGGTAAATATACTTCATCATAAACATATCCATTACTCATCTACAATGGGATTTTTAGTCCCATTCAATTATTGAGGTTGCTGACAAAAAATGTAGTATATCATTATTACAACATGTGGCTGATCTGTAGGCTTTTACATATGGGATTGGTTATTTCTAATAACATGACATAATATCTCTAATGTGTTTATATTTTGATTTTTTCTGATTGTACCTCAAGATTATGTTTCATTACCTTTCTCATGATGGTAATCCCAAAATGGTGCTTGTTAATTGATATAGTTCGTGATCATTCTATTAGGATCCATTTTTGAATAATGGTATAATCTATATTAGATTATTACATTTTGAAACATAATGTATAGTCCCAAAACTTGTGAAAAAATAAAAAAATATAAAAATATTATGCATGTATAATCTCATAATCATAAACATGGTTTCATCTGAAATGTATTGAAATCATAAAAATATTTTCAAACATGGAATAATGGTTTGTAATTAATTTTTAATAATCCAAAAACATACCTAGAGTGTTTCAAACTAGGTGTATAGTATGTCTCATTGTTTTTTACGAGATAATGACCAAATTAAGCCTAGTGCACCTTTTTCAAAGTTATTACCCCTATGTACATGTTATCAAAAACATATTCCACTTTTAGTATCTAATATGGAATGTAATGATCAGAAAAACATTATAATTTCGATATTATTAAAACTATAGATATTATTATATACTTACAATAATTCAATATCATAGGTTTATGTTCCCAAATCAATTTTTTAAATCTAGTTCCTATGGTTTATACTAGACTCTCGTTTATATTAAATATAAATACCCTAAAACTATTAGCCCAAACGAAGTGTCTACATTATTAAATTGTCACTGGTTATTTGAAATAAAATCCAAAAAGAATGAATAGTTTAGTAGTTAGGATAATATAGATATATATATTAAATTTTCAACACATTTTAAAAACATGAAATAAAATAGATTTATCCAGAGAACACCATTATCCCCCATATAATATCCCTGCATACCAATAACAAAAAAACATCCTGGTATATTGATGAAAATAAAACATAATAAATTGGCGAGTTCATTTTCTGACTATAGTTATTCATATGGATAAATCATTCATTTCTTAATAAAAATTATCTAATGGAAAGGTAAAAATTTAAAATTCATTCCATTTAAACTATAATTTTTATATTATAAAGAATAAATAAATGATGATCAGTTAATTCCATATAAACAATTACAAGGAAATAATACATATCCATGTATGTTATAACTAACCAAATAATCACATGGAAATATATAATTAATCTCAAAATGATGAAATTCATAATTTTTTGCATCCTCTCCATACCTTCAGGGGCCTATTCCAAGATATATGTCATAAATGGTTAAGGTCTTGGCCATAAACTAAATATTTTTCGTATTGTGAGACATACTCATGCTTCTAAGGTACATATCGGGAGCTGACCATAATTTACTATGTATAATTCATTCCATATAATAATGGTGTGAACAATAACCAAAATACACATTCATATTGAAAAAATAATATACAAAATGTTTATAATTACCCTAATCAATAAACATAATATTGAATTAATGATATTAATATAGAGAATGTTAAAAAAACTACACATACTTAGTAAAAATAATCACAAACATTCCAAAAATATAATAAAGATGATATCAGGAGAACACATTCCATATGGTGCATAATTTAAATAAAGGGTTCATGGTTTTGATGAAAAAATATACTATATAAATTCCATAAACAAAACTTCCATATGATAATATCCATTCAACATTTATAACCTTTTTAAAAATTAGAGTTGAAAAATATTTTTCAAAATAATTTCCTTGAAAATAACATTGAATCATATAAATTAATATTTAATACAATAATTTTTAATGATGTTGGTAAATTCTATAAGTGTTGTACCTGTTAAAAAATATATTCTATTTACATTTCTGGTTAACAACCAATTTTCCTTGTTTAGAAACTAACAAAACAATTCCATTTTATTTTCTATAAAAAATAAAAATAGCCTACAAAAATATAATAATTATTCTTGATTATGTTAAGACCATTATTGAAATATTTTTCAGAATCACGGTTTGAGAAGAAAAAGTATTTTCAACCAAGGTGAGAAATAATGTCAAATTTTATTAAAAATATTTTCACAAAAAAAATTTAGTACCATAATTGGAAATAATTTTTTTTATTGAAATTTTCATGAATAAAATAAGTATAAAAAATTGCTTAGTTTATTTAGTGATAGATCATAGTATTTTATCATCATAAATTCACTCATAAAAAATCTAAATAAATGATGAGATTGTAAAATATATTGTTTCCACAATGGTATCTTTTAAATCGTAATTCCCAGGCAAGAAATAACCTAAAATGAAACATGAAATATCATTATTATAAATTTATTAAATATATAAAATATCAAATTGGATTTATATGCTCCACTAAAAAGATCTATGTGTTTAATATGGCATAAATCCCACGGATGTAAACTCAAAATGAGAAACTATTACCTCATGACTGATTTCAATTATTCAAGTTAAAACATCCTAAATAATAAATATATGTTTATAAAAAATATATTGAATAAATTTTGAAATATATATAATAAAATTTGGAGCATAGTTAAAATATTTTATCAATTTTTTATTAACAATTATTTTTTAAATGCATTGTTTCATGTGATAATTCATTCATTTTTCAAGTATGTTTTTGTTTGGTAATTTAGGTCCTTTTACAATGATCATGGTTCCCTCATCTAAAATTTTTTTAAAATGCAAACAATATAATATATTTTAATCATAAATGTGTATATAGTAATATATAAAGGATATAGATACGAAATGGATTACATCATTCATTGAGATGGTATGTTATAAGTACGCATGAACGTTGTTTGAATTTTTTATCAATGGTTGGAAAAATTAGAAGTGAAATATTAATTTACCATTAAAAATAATAATTATTTTAGATATAAAATTTATATTAATAAAATAAATCCTTATTACCATCCATTTAAATATAAAACACAAAACAATTCACATCTATATATGGTGGCAGTAGTATCCACTTACGCATGAATGTTGTTTTTCTTTTCCAACTAATTAGAATTTAATTTGTAATATGTCATATGATATTTAAAAAATTGTGGTTTAAATATAAAAATAACATATTTTAAATAATTATAACATTAAATCCTTCTATGTAATTCTTATGTGAAAATGTAATCACATCCCTTCACAAGGATGTAGTCCTCCGTAAACACGAGGGATGTTGTCTCATTCATCACAAAATGGATATGAAGAAGGTATATGTGATATTAAAATTCCAAAATTAAAATAAATTAATAAATATAATATAAATGTTTTAATTCCAATATTTTATCCATCCTTGGTTTGTGGATATGAAAAATTAATTACATTCTTTAGTGAGGTAGTAGTTCGTCGTACACACGATTGGAGATTCCAGTTCCCATTTGATGGAAGTGGAGATAGATATAGGTTATGGAATTAACATAATAATTTTTTTATACTATATATATTAGTTTTTTGTATTATTATGATTTAATAATATTTTATGTAGGTTTAAGAAGAAATAAAACCAAAACGCTCATTTAATAACATTACCTCTTCTTCAGACTACCTCTTTAGGTTTGAAAAAAAACCATTCAATGGGTAGATATCTGATAAAATAAACTTTTATGATTTTTATATGGGATTTGGTAAGGTATATGGATAAAAATTTTCTGAAACAAATGTATTTCCAATTGTTAATAGAATAGGATATGGGGTGGTCTTCGATAACTACAGCAGATGACACACATGGAATTCATGAAAAGATAAAGTGACGACCACAATTTTCTTGTTCCACTGGACTCTGATATGGGTAATTTTCAAAACATTATATGTTATAATGCCTAAATATTACTATACAATGGGATTTAGAAATTTTATATGTCTTTTTAAACCCATATCATCTATGTTTAACCCCCTTGTAAATCTATTTTTTACCTTAACAGTGATAATTAATTTTTTCTATTTTCACTATCCATTATCGTTAAAAAATAAAGTTAAACAACCAGATAATAGAAATTATTCAGATTTAAAATATTTAATTCATTTTTACAAATTCAATTCTTATTTGTGATTGAATTTAATTTAAATTAAACCTCTATATTCTTAGAGAAAATAGTTTTTCCAAAGAAGAAAATTAAAATGTTTAAAAAACGTTATATCATAAGAAAAAATGAAATTTGTTAAAATAACCAAATTTGGTTATATTTTAATATATATATATATATATATATTTATTTATATATGAATTAATTTTACATTAAAATCTCTTTAAAATATAGTTTATCTTAAAATATAATTTAAACGGTAAAGTAAATTTCAATAAAAACTCATATTTTTTACTATTTATAAAAAATAAATCACTCTAGAAAATAACCAAAATTAATATTATGATTATTATTAAATTTAAATACTATGTTTATTTTTACAAATAAATTTTCTAAAGTTGTTAAAAATTTATCTTATATTCTATGTGAAATGTGTTACGAAACAGCATTTTATAAAAATTCTATTATTTTTGAAAACATTTCATTTTCATTCAAACAGTACTTATTTTATTTCTAATAAATATATATCCCTTTTATTTAATTTTTAAATTTATAAACCATAAAATTTTCATGGATTATTTATTCCTCTTTATACCATCTAACTTAAGGTCTAGGTTAAACCGGTTATACCAAATTAATAATATTTTAATAGTATATTGTGTTTCATTTAAACTGTGTGCTGTGTGCATCAAAATCTATCAAAGAGATTGAATTTTTTAATGATAAATATTCAATAAACTATTATAGGTTTACAATATATTGGAATATTGTTTTTTAATGTCATATATGCTGTCAAATATGGTTTTCCAATTTTCAAATCATAGGGTGTTAAACGTTGGAAACTACCATATCAATTTGCATCAAAATAAGTCTATGTAAAATAACAGATGCATAATAAAAACTGTATATCAAAACCCATGATCATGAAGAATACGAATTAGAAATTATGCCTATCAATATTTATTCACCAAAAATTACTCCCTACATTATGAATTCTAGTAAAACATGACCAGCATTTTTTTATATGTGGTCATTAGCGAAGTCAGGAAAAAAGTTGCTAAATTCAACACCTATAGTACCTAACGAAACCCATGAAACATCGAATATATAACATTTTTCATGGTCGTACCCAAGACATGACTATTTCTACCTTTTTTATATCAATATAAATTCATACTTGATTATGAAAATTCTTATGAAAACAAAAAACATAGATTAAAATGTGAGAAATGAATAACATGGTCTAAATATGATGTCCTCACATCGTACTTAGTAATATCACTAGTAATCTAGCTTGTGATTAAAACATCATTGAATATATCAGGGATTCATCAATGAAAAAAATAATGAATGAGTACAAATATGGGTGAAATATATTCTTCTTAAGTTCCATAAACATTGTTTGGCCCTTCTTATTATATAAGGTATAATGAGATACTCATATAGCCCATACATATTCTCAAACACTTTTTTTGGTATTTCACACTACCTCGCCTAAATTTAATAGTAGTCAAAATACATATTAATCTTATAAAAAATATTCTCCCCGTAAATGATAAAAAAATAAAATATCATAATAAATATATATTTATTTTTTATAATGATATTGTTCCAAATCATGTTGTACATGAAAAGATGAAGACTACCATAAACATTATTAGAAATCAAAAACACCAGACCACCCTAGGTAAAATTTCAATGTCTTTTGAAACCATTAGCTTAATAATTTAAATTTTTTTCTTTTATATCCATTGACATATCTTGTTCGAAGTCATATGGTGGATTTGATAAAGGTCATGCACTAGGAATAAGAACAATTTCAAACTCAAATCACATGTGTAGATGTAACATTGATAAATACATTGGAATGAAATATTAATATAGTTCTACAATAAGTGGAAATGTGGTGGGAGTAACTATATACAAAACTAAAAGGATCTTTCTAGCCACCGAAAAAGAAATGGATGCTCTATGATGAGGATCTAGTCTTGATGTGTATGCTTCTATGTCCCATTCACCATTCAAAATTAACATAGATATATTATATGGTTTAATAGTCACTTGTATATGGTAATAATATATTTTTTTATGGAAGCTAGTCAACTAGTCTATGATGAGGATCTCATCGAAACATGATTTCTCTATAATTTCGATCCTCCACACATGCTCAAATCAATCAATCATCGTCAATCATTCTGTATAGAAATGAAGATGATCTAGTTTATTTTACAAGAATTTTTTAATAAATAAAAAACCATAAGAGAACATTAGTTTTATGTATCACCCAATAACCACTATAATATATTTGAACAAATGAGATGTTCCTATATAAAATAAAGAAAAATATAGTATACAAGAAATAAGGATACTACCATAAATTGTTTGTGATTCCTCTCCACCATCAACTAGAGATCTATTGACTATATAATCCATGTCAAAACTTCTCCATGTCACCTAATTGGTTAATGAGTCACCTAATTCACCACCCCTTATGGGGTCTATTCTAGCTACTGAATTCCTCTAACTAAATCATGAATTGACCTTATTGTGTTCATCTAAAAATCATTAGAAAAAATCACATTAGATAATTGTTCTTTCTTTACCCGTGACATGTATTTAAAGAAAAATTATAGACCTCAAGATAATATCTTTCCACCTTATGTTATAGAACCTAATACAGTCATCTTCCACATAGGGATTCGAGATGCCTATGCTTTACTCTTATTATCAAATACTACCAAATCATCGATCCTCTGACTTCATTTTACCTTTTTATAATAAAAAACTAGAAATGCACTAGATAAAGTAGATGTTGATCAAATTGAAATTGAAAAAATGCCTACATCATTACCATACAAAATTCCACTCCCTAACTTTAGAAACATAGGAACTGTTGCCTCATATGTCATCATATTAATGCACTATAATGGGTGTTTCACCATTAAAGAAGGTTGATCTCAAACAAAATATCTTTTCCACCTCATGCCCAACCAGAAGAGGAGAAAATAAAATCAACTAATTGAAACACACTAAATAGGCATAAACCAACATCCACCCTATTGTAGATCTCTAAAATATTTACCATGATATAGATTCAACACATTAAGGAAGAACGCCTTAAATAATATATCCTTAATGGTCACCCATGTCATCCATTCTTGTATATCATCCTAAAAAATAATAACCCTCCATCTTCAAATATTTCCCCAAATCATAAATTTAAAAAGATTTATATCTCGATCGTCGAGGGTCTGCGTTATATTGAATACCATGTTGATAATTGGAATACATTCAACTAAAACATGGTGGCATATAATGCTATATAAATATGTAGGACACAATAGTTAGAAGTCATGGGTGTAGTAAACCATCACTATAACACTTCTATGTGATCCAATTCCATGAGTAAGTACAAGCTAGAATAGTCTGAAAGGGGTCGGTTATATATATTAAGATGAAGGGGAAACTATGGGAGCATGCTCAATTACATCCAAAATCCCCATAATGGGGTGAATCTGGGACTTCCTCCTCTGTGTATGTATTCAGATTAGCTATGATAACTTTCTATATAAGATTTTTGTGAGGAAATATTTAATAAATTCATGACCAATAATTCATATAAATATAACTCCAAAACAAATAAGACTAATAACATACCACATGCACCCACATATTTTTATAAAGAAGTTAAATGTAAGATTCTTACAACACCAAACTGGAAAAAAAACCCCAAGAACTACATATATCCCAAGCCAAAAAATTAGCACCTACATATTAGTCATATTCATATATATACACTCATACATAGAATAATAAAGATCATATAATTTAATTAATTATATAATTAACCAGAAAAACATATCATAAATTTCAATAGGCATTCACTTATTTTTTTTAATGTATAACATATGAAATAGGCATATAGAATGTGATCTTATATGTTTGGACATAATTTATGAATGAACATAAAATCAATCAATGGAAAAGAAACAAGTTATCTAAAATCAGGTCATGAGAAGGAAGAATGTTATTGAAATTTATGCTCAAATACCATTTTGTATCACCATGAACTAAATCACAATGTTTGGATTGGAATTCCACATGACCTCATGTGTGCCTCCTCATACAGAAGAGGTTGCAGACTAGCATTGATTGTTAATAGGGAAATCATGAAATAATATTCCCAAAGTATCAGTTAATCATAAAATTATACAATGGGACATATAATAATAATATAATCAAGTGAACAATTCAATCATCATCATAGTAGCCGCATACACCCAATGTACCAATCCATGAAATTGTGATATGTCTTTTTAGTCACATGATCGGAAGGGAATAAAATAAGGATCCCCATAGGTCACGGATAAATGTGTGTGTTGAAAAAAATATGAAACAATATATATAGAAACACAAGCCTAAGGTTTAACATTCAAAATTATTGCAACCTCTTGTTAAATGTGCTAAACAACCCACTGTAGACCACTTTACATTCACCAGATCCATGATAATAAAATATAAATTTTCACCAAGATTACCACAAATAGTGTGAGTATGAAACACAATATGACACAATAAAAATTATATAACATAACATCATAAGATATTGTTGTTCATTTCTTGAATTTAAATAATTCATAGATAACTAATATTTATATATCCTAAGTACACAAAATGTTTCATGTACAAAGAGGTTGTATCTACTGTCTTTAGCTCTATGTTGGAAATAATTTTAACCAATTACTAGATAAATCCCACTATATTAGATAGTACACAGACATGTCTAACACAACCCTATTAGAGGGATGTACCATGTACATGCTGACCAATGTAAAACACATCCCCATTAGGAGATAGTCTATATGGATCAACATGCATGTTCGGTTATATTAAATATTTAGGAACACATATATACAATGTATAGGATGAAAGATTAAACCTCATGTCTTTTAATTCAAGAGTCACAACCGTCCCAAATACCCATGTGACAAATATCAAGCATAGGTCTTACATGGATACACATGCACAATACATGTGATTAGGAATCAAGAATTTGTTTCATAAGGAAACACAACCACACACTACTTGTTATCGAAAAATTGGTATAGATGCGATGGGGCTATGTACTAATACCCAAAAAAATCATTAAGACTTATAAGATTGTGTTAATTATAATGAACACTAACCATAAGTGCAATAATTTTTCAATAACTTATTACAATGTCTATGTCTAGTTTCACCTCTTTGAGACCTAGAACCTTTCTTGTGAAACTATGTTTTAGATATATATATGATAATTGTTAAAGATAATCCAAAACAAAATGATAAGTAAATAACACATATACCTATGAATATCAACTACAGATAATATTCCATCACTAAATGATACCCATATTCTAATTCTATGAATCATGTTGTTGATTCTTTACCCATGTTTCATTGATTTCCTAGAAATGATGATCACTAATCATGAACATAAGAATATGATAAAATACTACAGATTTTTGAACATGCTTGGGACTTCCAAATTATCTAATTTAGAATTAGGTTTAATTGAAACCCTATCTATGGAATAAAAATAATACCTTAATAGAGTATAATACCGAGTTAAAATAGTGATAAAAACTACTTCATAAAGGTATTAACAGTTTACATAAAAAGCATAATATTATTCCGAAAATTACAATGTTATATCATCCATTTGAAAAACCAAACCAACCAACACAAATGGCGCATAGTGGTGGTTCACCATGCCTGTGTTGGCCTCAATTTTTCCATTCTAGGAAACATAAGATAACTGAAACATATACCCTATCCCTAAGGCATTTATATTTTAAACAGACCGTGACCTCCACAATGGATGTTGTGAGGTCTCAATTGGTATGGTGGTTATGGTAATATTCAACTAACCATGATTGGTACCACACCTTACATTAAGCATGGTGGTTCATCTTATGGATCCTTAGATCTACCAAAGTGTTGAATGACTAGAACCACAATTTATTACAATTTTTTAAGTTAGGAAATTCCAAACCTCAATATTTAAGCCACCAGCCTAAGCCTTTCTGATGTAATCCTCTAAAACACCACTTATAAGCTTAAAAACACATTTAAACATACAATGATATATATTAATATTCTGAAATGATACACACTTTTAATAGAGGGTTTCTCACCAAGAATAAAAGGAATTTCCTCTATGAGAGGCTAAGGAAAAAATTTTGGGATTAGACAATCCTAAAAGAATAAGATTATTTATAAAATGAAGTTATTATAGGTAATTATATAAAAAAATGTTAGACAATGAATTAATTATTTTGATTATATAAACTAATTAATATATTTTATGTTCCTATGAACATTTAATCATATAATTAAGTATTAAGGATATAGTTATCAGTTAGAAACATTATGGTATCCTTTTAGCAGTGAATTTATATTGCTTTATCTATAATATATAGATATTTGTTATCCCAAAAATCGTTTTTATACCTACGGTTGACTTTGACATAATACATTGGATTGATTTTCTATCGAATTATTATATAAATACACATTTTCATGAGGAGGAAATTACAATTTAAAAGGATATTATATAATCCCACATTTTTAGAGTAGATAACATACTACAAAAATCTTATTCATAAATACCTCTGTTGGACCATTATAAATATATTTATTATAGAATGAATCACTGAATGAGAATGATATCCATATAATGGTGTATAATTTTGTTTGGAGGGATTATAATGAGATATTTATTTGAGGATCTACCATGACATTCACATGGACAAGAAGTTGAACTCCTTATTGACATTATCTTTAATGTAACTCCAATATCTAAACCACCATATATAATGGATCTAGTGAAATAAGTTGAAGTTAATAAATAACATTAATAGTTGTGTGATATAGGATTCATATACCCTAGTGTCTCCCATTGAAGAGAAAAGTTTATATTTTTGAAAAATAAGGATGGGAATATGTTGTTTAAAATCAATTATAGTGAAATAAATTCTTTTACAATAATGAAAAATTATAATTTACCACGCATTCATAATCTATTTGATAAAATTCATGTTGATAAATACAACTCAAACATTAATACCAGTTATAGATATCATCAATTGAATTTCATTATGTGGAACATTTCAATTTAATATTATCACACACGTTATGGGAATTATGATTTAATAGTAATGAATTTTTGGTTAACCGATATACCATATAGTTTAATGGATCTAATGAATTGAGTATTCAAGAATTGTATTAATAAAATTTTTATCGTTTTTATTGATAACATGATGATATAAAAAAATATATAAATATAATAAATAAAAAATATATATCCCCCTCAATAATCTAAGGATGAAGGATCTATGATAAATTCAGTAGGAAAGCATTTTTTGAATTATTGTATTTAGATTCATAGACATATGTTCTATGAGGATGGATTATCAATTTTCTCATAAAATACAATGATTTTTTTTAAAAATATACCATAACAATTATTTAAAATAAGATTTTTAGTTTTCTATTAATATCTTCTTACTACAAACTATTTATTGAAAAAAAATTAATTTTTAGCTAATATATTGAACATGTTTAGATAAAAAAAGTTAAATTCATATAGTCAATGGGGTATGATGAAAAATTTGAGGAAATAAATAAAATATTAATAAATATACCAGTATTAATCTTTCTATCTATAATGGAATTATTTTTTATAAAAGGACATGAATCCAAAAAGGACTAGGGTGTGAGCTTATGCAGTAAGACAAATTTTGTAAATACAAATCAATGTTATAAAATACCTATGATGAAAACAATATGAAACATAATATTTATTGGAAGCCATAATATCTGATTTGAATATTTGGACCTAATATATTTATTGGTAAATATATTACCTTTATATGGAACAAAAGTTTTGTAAATATATATTCACATAGAAAGAACTCAACATGAGGAAAAGAGAAAGTTGAAACTACTCAAGGACCGATTGATCAATACACTACAACCATTGGATAAAATATAAAGTTAAATATTCATTAGGTGGTAAGGGTAATGGAATTATATCCATGACGAGGATAAAGAAGGATTCAATATTCATGTATTTATATATGATAACAATGTCTCTAAAATATGACTAGGTGATTCCAATGAAGCTCAAATCCATAAAATATGAGAGATTGATGGGCTAATTCTATGAATATGGTGTATGATGCTTAAAAATAGACTATGTGTACCATCCATTTCTATGATAGAGTGGATATTGTTTATAAATCTCATAGAAAAAATTATCTAAACACCCTAGCAGCATCAGGATGTATTATGATATAAGGGAGTACTTTGGGGGGTAAATGAATTTCCAAATTACTAATTATGTGTCGAGATTCATGATATACCAACAAGTAATGGGTTGGAGGAAAATCCTATGGGTTGTGATGAAACATCTCACTATACCAATTTTGATGTAAAATAATATTAAAATTTTGTTTATTATTAGTAATCCTATTACATACTTAAAATATTATTTTATATGTTTCATTGTGAATTTCTTTACTAAGTCTGTAGATTTATTAGAAATGGGTGATGATCTAACCATTAAGCATATTATGTGTATGTATATGAAAGATTATATGAGAAATAATTGTTCAACTTTATTTATTGTATTTTTTTGAACCAAAAACTCACATAAAATTTTTGGAGGAGTCTTTAGAATGATTTGGACACTTAGATAATTTGATCATTACTCAACATCATCAAATTAGTGGGTAGTTTGAAAGGATCATCCAAACCATACAGAATTTATTGAGGTCATGTTAAATTTAATTCTAATTAACATGAGATAGGTATCTACCTCTGGTGGAATTCACATTAAATAATAGTTTATATATATACATTCAACTAGAGTTGTATGAGTCATTGTGAAGAATATTATGTTATACTCCAAAATGTTGAGATGTTTCCAGGGAAAGGAGGGTATTTGGTCAATAAATGAGTGAGGGAAAAATTGATATAGTTTGATATAAAATGAATCATATATGAAATATCATAATTTATAGAAAATATTAGTTGGAAATAAAATAAAGGAGTTGGGAATCGATGTACGAGGCCAGGACTTCTTGAATGTATCCCTATGGAGGGGATTTATGTGTTTTTGTAAAATTGGTAAGATAAATACAGGGTGTATAGAAAATATTAAAAATATATATAGAATTGTAGTTATTTTATATCATTTATATTTTCCAATAAACCAATCTGTATTCAATTGATTCTTTCATATCTCATGGTTAATGAAGTACATTTTAGACCCCACACATGTACGGACCGCTGATGAAATCGAGTTACAACCATAATTATCTTATAAAAAACATCATATAAATATTATTGAAACTAGAGTGACTGTGTTACAGAATAGTATACCCCATATGGATAAATAATGTTGGATTATTAACATGTTAAAATTAAAACATGATATCTTTACATAACAATGAGGAATAAAAACCCTTATTTTTTCATGGATTTATTATATACACCCACAATATTTAGGGTGAAATTGTTATAAATATTAAAATATAATGTTAGGTTCCGTATAATGGATGTCGTTACTAGAGGGGGTGAATAGTGTTTTTTGATTTACTATTAAAAATTAAAATTTATTAGAGATATATATAACTGATAAAATTTGCAGTGGAAATAAAAAAGACAACACATGCGCTTTTTTTAGAGGTTATGATCACCAAAAAACTAGTCCTCTATTTAGACTATTATAAACCTCAAGTAGATTCGAATAAACAAAATAATTACACTTTATAGGATGTGATAGTACAGTTACATTAAAATATAGATTTAACTTTTTCAAACCTAGCGATATATCCCAACCAACATTTTTCGCACTTGGTGGTATAACCCATTACATTTAATGAAGTCCCAACCAACATTATTTTTATCTAAGAGGAATAAACTGACCATACATTTAGATAGTAGAAATAAACCAATTATTTGTTTTGGATTGGAAAATATTAAACCAAAAATCTAGAATAAAAACATGTGATAGGAATATTTACATTAGAGGAATAATTGAAAAACCAATGAAAAAATATTTCAGTACATGATGAAGAAATTTTATTTCATATAATTTTCATTAATAACATCAGAGGGGGAAGATTAGATTATGAATATCCTCAATGATTATACTATAATATAAGATGTCGAATAAAAATTTGGATCATTCTTTAAGAGCATGAGGAATGTATTTTTTGTCCTTGTCAAATAAATTATTTACAATTGTACATTTGTTTTCATCCTTGAAGAAATATACTAGAACATTAAATCAGATATTTATAGGAGGGTGTTTGTAACTAATATATACACGACCCAAGATAATATTTAACATTAAAATAATATAACCATCACCTTATTCTGTTGAAGCAACACTGGGCACAAAACACATTTCGATAAATATTTATTCATTAATTGTTTTAAAAAATATTTAATATATTAAAAATATATATACGAAGAAATTTAAATTAAAAACTAATTAAAAGTAATAATATATTTCAAAATTTTAAACATACAGTATAATTATAGAAACATAGACCAACATAAAAATAAAAATATGCATGTACACAAGTCGTAAAAAAACGATACAATTATTTTTATTCAATTTTGTAATTGTATTTTGAAATAAAATATTAAACATTTGATACTATAATTAATTTTATTAATATTCACTAAATGTAAGAAATTAATAATTTGAAAAAAAATTATAACTAATGGTTATGCATGAGTAACCATTGATAGAATATTACGGTGAGACAATTCCCACTATTGGAAACATTTGATGGTGATATGTTATTCAATATTAGAAAAGGACAGCGGTGAGACATTACAAACCCTTGAATATGTCTTCCGATGAGACATTACTTCTCTTTGGAAATTTAAAACACAAGAACATCAAATGGTTTCCTACCATTTAACTTTCTATAAAAATTAAAATTATTTGATTAAGAAAACATTTCCATACATAATATCACTAAAATTATTCTGTGATATAAATAAAAACTCACTTATAGTTGGATGTTCAATAGTGACCCATCACACGCCATTGGGTTCCAGTGGAGACTCATGTGTCACCATTGGGATCCATTTTTTACATGATGAAAACATTAAAAAATTATAAGCATTAAAATAAAATTAAATAACTTTACATCATTTACCAATGATGTAAAAAATATTAAAAAAAGAATAATCACATAAACTACTGCCATGATTATATGCTCCTAAATACCTGACAAAAAATAGTTGACAGAGAAGAGGTAACAACTGATGATAAACCAAATAAGAATCATTCTTTCATGATTCAATATAAATATAGAAGTAAATATTACGATGAAGCATCATATAATAGTAATTAATTACATTTAATAAAAATGTAAAGAATTAATACATATTTAAAATCTTATGATTATAATAAGAAGAAAATGATGATTTAATACACAAACCAAAAGTAGCATCACAAGAAAAAGGGGAATAATCTCATGAAATGGATAGATTAAGTACATATTCCATATCAAAAATAATCCTATAGAAATAAAATAAAACTCAGAAAATATTAACAATATAAAATTGAATGAAGATCATTGATATAGTAACTCAAGGGAGATTGACGATGATCTGCCAAATACATGGAGAAGAAATCCAAATCAAAAGTGGGGACTTCTTTTAGAAACATGAAAATGATTCATGATTGGAAATAAGAATTAATATAACTTTTTATAGATGTGTTAAGAACACATAATTGGTATTTTTTAGGGGTTTTAATGTCTCTCCATTGGTTAAAACCCAATAGTGTAAAACCTGTCTCACCATTGGTTAATATTACAATATTGTAAGAAGACACACCGGTGACTAAAATTGTCTAATTATTGGTAAAAACAAATAGATAAATAATTCCAAACTAGAATGGCTATGAACTTGAAAAGAACACCTAAATATTCAAAGTACAATCTTGGAAAATAAATGAGAAATTTTTTTGGAGAACACCTACAATTTTCAAGTGCAAGAGAGATCGAAAGTAATTAAGTAGAAAATCTTATTTCCATTAATGAAAGACAACAAGAGGATAAAATAAAAACTTGTTATGAAGAAGACAAAAACGTTCACACACATTTGATGAAACAAAAATAAGGTCACTATATAATGTTTCTATCGGGGCAGTCAGTTGTGTAAAATGATGAGCTGGGGAAGAAAAACATGCAGGATATTAAATTTATTTGGGAGTTCAATAAATATAAGATCATAATATAAAATATCAGACAAATTAAGAAATTCATGTGGATATTGATGGCTTAAAATGAAATTTATGTTTTAAAAATTATCCCACATTGAATCCAATATGAGGATTCCATGTGATATATAGGACATGACCCAATAGATAATGGATAGAACAAAAAACATCACACACGTGTCCTTCATGCCACATGGGAACACAGGCATGGATGTGAAAATAATGCACTATGAATTCATTCATCCAGTCTTATTGTGATCCTAAAAGGAAACTCCAATCATGGTGTCGACCTATAGGTCCCCTTAAATGTGGGGTGAGTTTCTTTTAGGGATTTCACAGTATGTCATAAGTATTAAATTACAAAATAAATATACAAAGTAAAAATAATTGCATATCAGGATAAAATATGAATATATGTTAATATGAAATAATTATTTCAACAGAAATAAATTTAATTACATATTATACAAGTTTAATTTTTCAAAAAAAAAGAGAATAAAATTTTTAAATACTCTGTTACCAATAATCTCCCCAATTTTAAAAATTATAAAACAAAATATTTATTATGATTTTAAAATAAATAAAAGAAAAATTATTAATTCTTTATAAAAATTATATTCCTTTTTAAATTTATCAAAAACTACATTATATATAAAGAATTGACGAAACAATGTAAAATATTAAATTTTGATACATAAAAAACTAATGCAGTGATATTGTCTAATTAATGAAATATTTAATCATTATGATCTAATTATCATTAAATAATAGTAAAAAAATTGAGGGGATGTAGAAATTGAAATATTGTTGAAATGTTCTATTATACAATGTCATTAAACAAAAAACTAATAAGAATAAAATAAACAACATTAAATAAAATAATACACAGATAAAACATTGAATAAATTTATCATAATATAAATAATTGTAATAAATAGATAGTAATTCATCATATCCAATTCAAGACATTCAGTTTTCTTGAAAAATAGATACTCCAATTTGAACAAAAAATAAACCACTTTAAATTAAAAAATTCCATATTTAATGAATTAATAATTAGGGAATTGTTATTTTAGAAAATAATTATTATCCCAAAACAACTAATTACAATTAAATCATAGTGATCGGTATTTACAATAACATTTTATCAAAACAAAAAATTTAATCTTTTATGTGCCCATTTTTCCAACAGTCATAACTTATTAATTGTGAAATATTATATTTACTAGTGTTTTCTATTTTTCTACACCTTCTATCATCATTTTAATAATCTCTTATAAAATAATTCTACAAGCCTCTCTCATCCTTCATGTACTTGTAAATCACCAGTGAAGAAAATTTAAATTCCACCTTTCTCAATTTGTGGTATCTTAGAACCAAAAGATTTATCAATAAAATTTATTTTTGATTTTAATGTTATTACATTCCTTTTATCATGGTTATAGATATTATCATTATTTATTTCCAACTCATTTTGAAGAATATATCATATCAATTCATCTAATTAATATTATAAAAAATCCTTACATTCCTTAATAGAATTAATATTTGAATTCCATATTTTAGGCAATGTCTGATGTCTCCTTTTAATGAGTGTTTCATTCTATATGGTCTCTATGAGAGAAACCTTGTTGTTGAATGTATTTGTGAATATATTATAAATATCATTTATTATTTCATAATCATTAAAATTGAATTCTTGACACTCATCTCAGTGTATACCTAGCTTATTACTCTATAACATTTTAGTTCCTTGATGGGTGATGTTCAAAGTCCTCCAAATGTCAGAAAAAGTTTTATTGGATGAAATATTATAGTACATATTTATACAAAATGGAAAATGTATGTAATTCATAATTTTTTTATTTCAAACACATTTTACAGAATCATTACTAGTAGAAGTATCAAAATCAAATTCAGGAATTTTATAATGTTTTGAAATTATAGAACATAAATAAAAATCTTTAATTTTAAGTAATACAACTATTATTCCTCTCTAGTATAAAAAATATCTTCCATTGAAGTGAAGTGGTCTTTTAGGATTCAACATCTTGAAATCCTTATTATCCATAATAAAGAATTAGATCGTTTCCTTATACTTTTAAAAGTTGGATAAAGTTCATTTTGAAATATATAATGAAATAGTTAAATCCAATATCATAAAAAAGAACATTTCTCAAATTTTAATTTATAGGTACTAAGGTATTGTATTAGTTCATAGATACCTTTAATAGTCATTTTTTGATTTATTACTAAAAATTACAATTTATCAGACTTCTATATCAGTGTTAAAATTTTTAGGTGAAATAAAACGGATAACACGAATGATTTTTATATATGTTCACATCACATAGATCATATTACTCCCTTTAATCTCCTATACTACTATAGTGTATTTTTATGCACTAAATACTTACTTTTCATAGGGTGTGATAACTGAATTACATGAAAATATTGACACACCTTTTTCATACTTTGTGGTGTAACCAGACCAACCATGTTTTAACCTAATCGTATAACCCCTAAAATTTAATGGATTCACATCCTACATTCATTTTGTCGGGGAGGACTATCCTGACCTTTGTTTAAGATGAAAGGAATAACCGAATTATATTATTCTGATGGGAAAATATTATAGACAAAATCTAGAGTAAAAATATCTGAAAGAAATAATTACAATGGTGGAGTAACAGAGAAACGAATGAGATAACATTTTGGAAGATGATGATGAAATATAATGCAACATTGTGTTCATTGAACAAACATATGGGGAATATGAAGAGGTTGAGGATCTATGGTGATCATATCATAACATAAGATGTTGAAGAATTTTTTTCATCAAACATTCAGAGAAGAATGAAATTATTTATTATCATTATAGAATGAATCAACTGCACTTGTAAAATTTTATTATCCTTAAAACAATCTCCTAAAACATTACATCAAAGAAAAACATGAGTGTTTCCATATACAATCTATGCACAACACATGCCAGTGTTTAGAATTAACATAATATTACCATTACCTAATTTGGTGGAATCCACACTGAAAAAAATACACTAGGAAAAAAATATTTATTCATAAAATATTAAAACTAATATTTAATATATTAAAAGCAATATACATTAATAAAAAATTAAAATAAAATTAATTCAAATAATAATATATTTTTGAAAATTAAAAATGAAGAAGTTTATTAGAAAAACCTAGAATCATAATTATAATAATATACATGTGAATAAGCCACAAAAAATTCTAAAATTATTTTTATTCAATTTTTCTATTTAATTTAGAGATAAAATATTAAACATTTGATACTATAATTAATTATAACAATATTAAAGAAAATTAATAATTAATTTTGAAATAAATATTTAACAAGCAATGAGAGGGGCTCACCATTGAGATCAGACAATGGTGGGAATTTTATCACTATTTGAAAAATCTGACTATGAGACATTACTCACCATTGGAAAATAATAGTAGTGATACATTAATCACCATTTGAAATTTCTAGTGGTGGGACATTAATCACCTTTAGAAATTCACTACACTATACATTCATATATTAATCTACCATTTCAAATTTTAGAATAAAGTAAAATGTTTAAATCAAAAAATAAATTATACATGTATCTTATCACCAAATTATTCAATGATATCAATAACAATTACTCACTGGTAAACTTCCAATGGTCACTTGTGAGGGACTATTGGGTTCATGTGGTGAGTCATGTCTCACCGTTGGGTTTCAATGATGACTTGTTGAAAACATAATAGAATAATAACAATGAAATTTAAAGTGAATAACATTACTATATTTATCAATGAAATTGAAAATTAAAAAAAACAAAACATCAACTTCTACCATGCTTATATGATACTGGAAAAAATAAAAAAATTAGTTGTCTTAAAATGTATAAAAATTGATGATAAAAAAAGACTAATTATGCTTACATGATTCAATATACCTATAGAATTATAGTAGAAAAACTAAATAGAATAATTCATACAAAATATTAATAAAATGAAATTAAAAAATTGACTATTGAAATAAGATCTGAAGAGAGTTTGAAGATGATCTGTGAAATGCATGGAGCAGCAACGAAAATCCAAAAAAAAAGAACTTCTCTTGAAACTAAAATAGAATTATTCCATGGTATATAGAACTATTAACTCTCCATGGTGGTGAGTGAAGGATATACCTTTTTTTTGTTTTCATGGTCTCATCATGGAATAAAAACCAGTGGTATCAAAACTATCCCACATTTCGTTCATATAATAATAGTGTTAAAAGAATAATTGGTGACTAAAAATATCCAACTATTTATGAAATCCAATGGTGAAAATCATAAAAACCTTAAACTTATATAAACTAGAAGAGATTATAGAAACAATCAAATCACAAACATTAAAAAATTGATGTGAAAAACAATTTTCAGAACACCTGAAATTATTGAGATCAACTAAGGCTAAAAAAGGATAATTAGAACCTCTTATTTTCATGAATTAAATAGAAATATAAAATTGAAGAAAAAACATGAGATAAAGAGTTTAGAAAGGTTCACACACAATATATGATATGAAAATAGGGATGACATAGAAATATGTTATTTGGATGGTCAATAATGAAAGATGACGAGCATGAAAAAAAACCTTGTGTGAAAAAAATATAATTGCGATTTCAAAAATATTGATTGTGGGATAGAAAATACCGGATAGATTATAAAAATCAAGTGGATATTAATGGTCTAGAATAAAAGTTATGTTTTAAAATTTGTACCATTTCAGATCCAGCATGAATAGGCCATGCGGTGTATATGTCTGGACATGATGGATGATGGTCAATCAAAATGAGCATACACATCGAACACAAGTCTTATAGTACACCCATGATTGTGGCTCCAATTGCAAACATCATGCACTATGCATGCTCTGATCCAAGTGTAATGCAAAAGTCAAATTCTAGACCTCCCATTGGGTATACCTCCTCATACATGTAAATATGTGGTGATTTTTATTTAGGGATTTCACATTAACTGTTAATTTTTAAACAAAAAAATAAAAGATATAAAGTTAATATAATTTGATATCACAATATAAAGGAATATATGTTAATAAAAAAATCAACAGAAATAAATTTAACAAAATGTTTTATAATTTTAATTTATCAAAACAAAGGGAGAAGAAAATTACTAAATAACCAATTACAATCATGTAATTCCAAAGAAATAATATTAATAAATAAAAATATCTTTATTACAAAACATAACATAAAAAAATGCATATATTTAATAAGACCACTAAAAATAATAATGATAATAGAAAGTATAAAATAATACAATTAAATATAGATATTTCATATCTCACATTCTCAAATGATCATGAAATATTTTGAAAAGATAGTATTGAATAAAAATAATACAACCTATGAAATAAATAAATCAAAATAACTAAATATTATAAATATTATTTTTTGGATTTTTATTTATTATTTAATTGTACGTAAATGTTGCAATTATGTAATTATTTTAATTATTATGATTGGGTAGTATAACCGTTGGGAATTATGAACTTTGGGAATGTAATAATTATAAGGTAACCATAATAATTGATTAATATTAAAGAAATGGTGATATATAATTAATGAAAAATATATATTCCAGGGCCTAAATATATGAATGCCCCTTATGAATCTCATTTATTAGATCATGGTATAGAGGTAGATCCATAGGTTACTACCTATATCCAAGCCCATAAATAACATAAAAACTATGGTTAGATCACCATCATTTTATAGAATAAGTTATTATTAGTATAAATCACAACATGATATATGTTCATTGAACCTCCCAATGAATGCACCTCCATTTCACACATTACCAATAGTACTTATGCTTGGGTGATAAGTGGAAATGTATTGATGGGATATGTAGTACTATAGTGTAAATTCTATTAAAAATTAAATTTTGTTACCTATAATACCATATTTTCATACATAGTTTCACACCTATATAAATGTTAACATTTACATTTTTAGATAATTATTTGATAAAATTGATTATATATTCGGAAATAGGATATCAAAATTAACTAATTGTGAATTTTTCATTATTTTATGAGAAAGAAAAGTTTGGTTGTAAAAATTATAATGCTGCATGAATATATGTTCTGTATTATCATATAATAATGACTTAAAAATGATGGAATAGGTAAAATAAATGATTAATCAACTAAAACAGGTTTATTAATTAGAATAATGAATTTTAAAATAATCAATATAATTTTACAATCATATAAGTAATCTTTCAAAACCTAATGTATATTTTATGATTTTAAATATCATTACTTATGAATAAGAATCTTGTCTACATTCAACATAATATATTTTCATTAATTTTAGTTAATGAAAATATAAAAAAAACATATCCCTAAATTTCATATAACATAAGATTAAACTATGTGCTGAAAAATTTTGTTTATTTTCCATGATAATAAATATTCTATTTTTTATGTTTCAAAATTAATAAATAATTCTCTATAATTAGTAATAAATTACCACACATACACCCACTACAATTCATTTTTAAATCACTTTTCATGTTCTACCTCACATTTCCTCTCTAATAGGGCTCTGTAAATATTTTATAACCCTCTAAGCTACTCTTCAAATGTTTTATGAAACTACCTTCAAAGATAAGGTTTCCTAATCCACCTCTTTAATTTTTGTTCAATCCTTTTGTTTTAATATAATATAAAATTTCATTTCATATACTTACATGATTTTAAATAAACCATATCATCATTAATTTTGATTTTTTAATGATAAATTATTCAACCCCTCTCATTATATTTGATTCCAAATCCATTTTTATCTTGACATAATAATTCATATTACCTTATTATATTTTATTGTTTGGTCCTTTCTAATTAATTTTCATTTCATTTGGAAATTTAGTTAGGATATATTATTACAAATTCCTTATTATATTATTCATTAGAGATTACCATTCCCTCTAATTATACTACTGTCTCATGCTTTTAAAATTCTTATAAATTCATATAGTGATAGAATCTACATAAAGAAAATATTGTGTAGTTTCCTTGAAATGATATCTCAATATTAATTTAAAAAATTTGATGTTGAATCTTTTTATGATTCTCCTAGGGATAATTACATTTAACAATTTTTATTGGTATTATCTCAATATTAACTCAGTTCACAGAAAATGTGCTAAACTACACTACTAGATTGACAATCTCTGGGGATATGCATGGATTGGTAACATTATTATTATAAAACATTGAACTTAATAAACATTTTATATCATCTGACACAATAATATTGTTTATTTTATTGGAAAATACTGATTCTCTGTATCATAATTATTTATATATAGAAAAAAATTAATTATCTATCCATGACTATATATGATGTCACATGGAAAATATTATGATATTTATTGTTTGGTCATTATCATCATATGATGGATTAATTGGAATTATTATATGAAGGGTGGGGCCCAAAATCCATTGATGACTAAATAGGTTTCATGAGAAAAAATATTTGAGTATTCAATATAAACCATTCATATTTACATATGGTGTATTTTCATATGGTCTTGGTTGTATGTTTATGATGTCCTATATTATGCATTCCATCAATTTGAGATCAGTTATTATTTTACATGTAATTTATAATCCACTAATATATTTTCCATTGGTATATTATGCTCGAATTATCATTTATATGGATTTTATTTTATTATTTATTCATTCTATATTATAGTTCCATGCTTATTCTATGTTAGCATACACTATACGATACCCCATGCTGAGTCAATTAGATCACACGTTTATATTATTTTCCATTTCTAAATGAAACCTATATGACTAATATGTGTGGAATAAATATCTATAAAGATCAATAATAATATTTTAATGTTTCTATATGATGTATATTTGTTTTTTAATTTAATGTAATGTTTATTTATGTATCTACATTCATGAGACCAATATACTATTGAATCTTAAGATTGGTTTATTATATACTAATATAATAAAATAACCATTGGAACCATATTACAAGAGTTGGGGTGTTACAATGCATGATCACATATTTTCACCATACACTATACTTTTATTTAAGATGATTTATCTCCTTGTATTCATTGTTTTCCAATGTAGTTTCAATTTTCATTTTTTTTATAAATACATTCATTTTTGAATAAATATTATAATAAATTGAAGGGGTTTTTTTCAATTTCAATTTCATAGGGTCTTAATATTTATTTCTTAAAAGTGTTCATTTTTGTCTGTACATTGAAACCCAATAATGAAGCAGCTATAATTTATATAACATCAACTCTTTATTAATGAACTATTTAATAAAATTTTTCAATGTACCTAGTGAATGATCCATTCATAGGGAAAGTCTATCCTTTCCAGTTCGTCATTAAAAGTATCATTAAATAGTATTCCCATTTTATACAAATGATTTTGGTAGTCTTCTATTATAAATCTTCATTCATAAAATCCATGAATCGTGATTTTTTATTAATAATTATTCCTTGTTTATTTGTCACCAATGATATTACACTAAATAATTGGTACATAAATATTTTTATTTTACTACTATATTGAATTTACTTCTATAACTTGAACGTCAATATTTTCCTTAGAAATAACATGTGGCACTAATTTCGAAACTCGGTCCTGCTACCTCTATATTTAATAACCATGACCCTTTTGGAATTAGGCCTTACTTTTTGGGAATATGAACTAGCTTCCATAATATGGGGAATTTAACTAGTCTCTTAAATTTATATAATTTCAGGATAAGGGTCTGATGCCCTCTCTAAGAACTCGATGACTCCTTCCATAGTTTGATGGAGTGATATTCAAATGGAATTTTATCTTCCTTACCATTTTATATTATTTTAATTTTCAATGATTACCTGGTTACCATTGGGTTTGAAATCTTAGCATTGTCTCTCATAAATATGTATTTATTTCTTTTGTTCATTACACATCCCATAAATCAAATTTTCCCTTTTTATTATTCTTCATGTCCACTAAAACAAATTAATTGAATTGTCTCACAGGTCCACTCTTCAATCAATATAAAGGAATTTATTCTATATTTTGGGATTCATACTATAGAATAGAAGATACATTTTCATCCTTCCTAGATTATTAGTAATTATCACCAAGATGTGAAAAAATATTATTCACAATCACACAAAAACAATAAAAATTACCAAACAAGCTCAAACATGGGGTTTCCAATACATGATTGGATCCCATTGAGAAATGTACTAAATCTATATTAGAATGTATTTATTTACCTATTGATGATAAGATCATCGGGAGGATCCTCTCATAGAGTACATATATTATCATTGAGAGTGAGTCATATATTTTGTATTCATTTGAACCAAATAGATGTTCTAGGTGACTTAGTTCTGGTGGTAATGAAGGGGTGAATATTTTTAGATTGTTATTTAGAATATGTATTAATATATAAATCCATTATACTGTAGATGAATCAATTTAATTGATTAAAAAAATTAGATATAGTTGGTTTTTGAGATGGCCCATCTGGACACCACTTTATTTGGTGGAAAGACTATTTTTGATTCCCTAAATAAATGAAAATTGAGAAATGGTCACTCTATGATCTAAACAGAAACACTGGATTCCATTGGAATCCATCTCTGTCTTCAATCCAAACATCCTATATTGGGGATTTTGACACATCAACCTCAATGTAAATGTGTATATAAATAGGTTGGTACATGGATTTATATATATAATCAAAAAATAAGAATCAATTGCCCATATCTCTATGAATTTGAAGTATTTCTAGAGTATTGAAGGGTACATGTAGTTTAATAAATATACCCATATCACCATTGATGGGGTGTACATAAGTATATGGAAGTCATTGGACCATTTTATTGATAATAAGAATGAACATTCAATAAGTTGTGAGAACTATGAAAAAAATAATGATAGTCCATGATCAATCATGAATCAAATAATCGTGTAACAAGAGTCCAACACACCAATAAAATGGAAATATAGAAAATATCATACGAAAAATTTGATATATGTCTCTATACAAATAGAGAACCCAATGAGAGGATAAAAATGTATGAGGCCTTGAAAAACTCATTGAGGTAAATAGGGATTTTGAGGATCCTGGCATTGAGAAAGTGTAAATTAGGGCTTGGTGAAATGGAATGAAATATTGGGGTTAAGAAGACTGGTGAATGTCAGGAAGCACATGGAGTAGGAGGATTGAAAAGGATAACACTACCCACCCAGTTTCTAATGGATGTGGCTCAAATAACCATCATAATAAAAGAATTACCACTAGTAGTTGAATAATGTAAAACATTAATCAATATAATGCACCCACAATGAATCTAGAAGATCAAGATGTCAATGTCTCTCCTTTTAGTCTCTCATACAATTAAATATATAGAGATAAACCTAAATTATAGACCATTTATGTATATTACCTAATTGAAATAGAGATTTAGTAGGAAGAGAATGACCTTAGTAATTCCCCACTCATATCTGAGGAAGGTGACTCCACCACAGTCGAGGATATCATGCGGGTGAATCTAGGAATATAATAATACATGTGACCAATTTTGATCATTGACCCCATTCCTATTTACTAAAATGATAGGTGTATTTCCATTGTAAAGAATCTTCGATATATGGTCACTTGTAATTATTAAAATATTTCCCCAACTAAACTCTAATGTGGCTACTAGTAATCATTGATTTCATAATGAATAATGAGGTTTAAAGTACATAGCCAACTGAATTCACACCTATTTCACTACCAATATAGAATCCCATGTTGAATAATTGATCAAATCCAACATATTCAAGGAGGTGATGTACCCAAAATATAATTTCAATATGATTCCCATTAAGGCAATGAATGCATAGATCATGGTCTATATTGATTATAGGGGCCTTAATCTACAATGTTTTATGGATGATTTCCCATTATCAATCAAAAATATTTTTATTGATGAAAAAGATATTTCATTGCATTTCTTTTAAAGATGTGTATTAGGGATAAAAATAGATCAATATTTAACATGAATAGGATAAATCTACTACCTTAATGTTTTCTCAAGGAACATTATTCTACTAGGTAATTCCATTTTACCTAGATAATAATTTTTCTACTTATCAATGTGTCTTTAATCACATCCTCAAACACCCATTATGATGAAACAAGGAGTGTTACATCAATGAAATAGTCGTTTAATATTGATAGTATTTTATCACCTTAATGATATTACAACATTATTTGACAAATTTATTTTTAGAAATTTAATGATGAATCCTCTAAAGTGTAATTTTGGTGTAATGTTAGGTAAATTCTATATCTTTATGATATGAAATCACAACTTAAAAGTTAATCCAAAAAGGACATCTGTAATCCATGTAAAGACACCTCCTCATAATCATTGTGATTTGATAGGGCCCCAAAGTTACCTCTCTTACGTCAATTGTCTCCTAGCTAACCTGGTTGGCTGATGTCTCCAATTCAATATGTTAATGAAGATATGAATTTTCTATAGGTGTGAGGAGGAGTCAAAAGAAACTTTTGAGAACCTCAATAAGTACATGATTCTTCCACAACTCCTGCTTACACAAATAGAAGTAAATACACTCATCCTATATGTGGAATCTATAATGACCCATACTTTACATACATGGTTTTTACTTCATAATTGAAGCATATTTATTAGAACATATAACAAAACAATGATAGGACCGTATAGGTATAGTGTCTTTAGAAACTGGGAAACATAAACAACTGGTTCACAAATAATCTACATTGTCTCGAATTTATTTCATCATATCTAGAGTCCCTTTTTAAATATCCTACTTAATACTTTTCTTCCTGACCTAGAGAAAAGAAAACATACAAAGGATAATCCAAAATGCTCAGTAATGGTAACCAAATGAAATATCAATCATATCAGATTAATAAGAACATAAAATTTTGAAAATCCTAACCTGAAAAAGAGATCATAATATCATAACATGGGATAAATCATAGTAGTGAAATGTAATCCCAATAATCATAACATAAAACAAGAAAATTTGTGGAATACACACATATTCATAGAAAACCATTTCATTTTATTCAAGGATCTTTTCCAAGACTATAATTGCGGAAAAATTCCATTACTGAACAGAGTTCACTCCTTATTCCTGTCCTGTATCACTAAACCAGAATAACTTTCCATTCCAGCCATTCCTATATCATGAGCTATAATTCTTTTCCCAATTCATTTTAGGGAGATATAGGTCCCACCCATATATTAATGAATCCATTCTTATGTGTGCCACAAAATCATAAATCATATAACATAGTATAACCCATGTCATAAAAATGGGATTCTTAAACATCATGCCATCATAACATAATCCATGTAAGAAAAAAGGACTTCATAAAAATAATTCCATCATAACATAATCAAATAAATGTAAAAATTGTTATTGAAACAGAACCCTATATTATCTTAGATGGAAAATAATTTTGGTAAAACACATGAACTCCATTCTTGAGGAAAATATCCTTTCTACTTCAATTTTTTTTCCTTTCTTAACAAGTCATAAAATATTCAACTAAAACATGTTAAATAAAAATAAACATGAAAACATGTAAAGGAAAATTCATTTAAATAATTTTCTATGAATTAATAAAATCCATTTATGCCGTATAAGTTAAATAAACATTCTTCTCGTAATTTGGCCGGAATAGTCAAAAAGTACATCGTACTAAATACGAAAAAGATATCTTTCATATCTTTTACAAAAAACTCTCCAATGGGTAAAATTGGATTTAAAAAATAGTAGGAGGATAAAAATAAAATTATTTATTGATGAATCATCGATGTGGATGATAAATATAAGCCAGTAATTACCGAAGTATAAACAATCTCGGATAAAAATTGGGATTGCGAGATTTTCCCATTACCTTAGGTCTTATATGATTCTTACTTTTCCAAACCTCCTTTATAATGATTTAAATAATGTCATTGACTTATTAATGAATCATATTCATTGTTATGATATTATATACTGTCATATTCATATCTTCTTATTAATAATATTTCAGTGCTACTTGTTATTCGGGTGTTTATTGCATTATGTTCTTATGCGTGTTTTGTCGAATAAATTCTTCTTATTATTTTTAGGATATAGATGCATCATTTACAGAATGTTATTATAATAATATAAATCATATTTATTCAAATTATTCATTTCTATAATCATTATTCAATGATGATCATGTAAAATGAATCTCATCACATCGTGGAGACGGTAGTCCGTATGTACGCACGAGCGATGATATCATTTCCATGATCGTGGAATTGTATTGAAGTGTATGAATCATATTTCATAATCAATATAAATTTATAATAATCATATATAGTTATTATTTACACCATAATACCCATCCATGTAAGGTGGTGGTGGAAAACAGATTACACCACGACGTGGAAACAGTATTCTGTACGTACACACGCGCGGTGATTTCGTTTTCCATATGATGGATAGAATGTAAAATATTGTTCTTTCATATTTATAATAACATATCATTATATGAATGATAATGATGTTATTTTTTCATAATGAGACAACTAAAAATGAGGATGTAGAAGAAGATATAAATTTTAAAGAATCAGTAACAGATATTACATCTTCTTTGACACGCCTCTTTGAAACCTCCTCTTAGGGAACTCAAATTAGTCTTTGAAGAAGACCAGGGCCTCTAGTATGTCTATAGGGAAGTTGAAAAGGAAAATCTATAGGGTTTGGCGGAGCGTTAAGGCTCAAAATTGTGTGAGGAGAAGAGGGAGGAGGTCCCTTTTATATGGGAGGAGAGGGTTACCTTTGGAAAAATGTAAAATAATATTCTATAATAAAGTAATATTCGTTTTTTAAAAGCTTCAAATTGATTTATTTATAAGATAAGGTGCAGTTGGGTCGAAATACTCCCATCCAATAGGTTTTAGACAAGTTTAGGTTACTATTTTAACCTTGTCATGTAGATTTAACTCTAAATTAAATAATTTAACTTTTTACGTGTCTTCTTATTTTCTTACACTATATGGTTAATAAACATACTATAACAAGCCAAACGAACCCCATGTGGTTCATTATTAATATATATAACCTTATACCAGTCATTTGGCCGATCCTAATATTTTATGGAATAAAATAACAATTAATAATATAATATTTGTTTTAAAAACTATTTTAGGTCAATTTTGACACGAATTTGTAATTGTTTTTTTAATCATAACAGAAATATTAGTTAAAAAAAGTTAATTAAATCAATACTAACATGTCATATTAACCAAAAAAATTATTTTTATTCCTAAAAGTATCAAATTACATTTATTTGGGTATTTATAACATCAATTATGTTAATATTTCATTAATAAAGTAATTATTGCATCATCATTGTGTCAAAAATAAAATAAATTATTTTATGTTTAAAAATTATAAATAAAATACCATTATGTAGGAAATATTTTTATAGTTCTAATTAATATTTATAGTCAAATTTACCTTAGGTATAACAATATTTTAAAAATGTTTTTATGTATTAAACTTTGATTTTAACTCTTTTAACTCTTCTTTAAATAAAATAATAATAAGTCTCCAAATCTAATCCATGTAGACCTAAATTGTCATATGTTATTCCTAAAAATATTTTTGAACGAATTAAACTTATCTATAAGAATTAGGACATGTGTTAGGGTAATAATAATATCATTTTTACCCTTAATTTCCCTATCTACTTCTAACTGGGGTAAATGAAAGTAAAAAGTTACTATTCACAAAAAATTATTTTTATCTTATTGATCCCAAATTTACTCCTTGATATTAACCGTGTTTCTTGGATTTTTGAAATTCAACTCACAGAAGTGGTAAAATTATGTTTTATTTAAAATTGCAAATGCTCCTAGGAGGTGGTTAAAAGACAGTAAAAAGTTAAATAAAAGATTAATGTATCTATATTATTATAAAATGAATCCAATGAATTAAATTGAACTTATATAGGTATTATGTATCTATTTTGACCAAAAATAAATTTAAATAAAAAATGATTACTTAAATAAAAAGTCAGTTTTAACCAATAACTCATTGTTTTCACTATTCATCAAAAATTGAATGTTTTCAGAAAAATACCAAATATTCACCATAGGCTAATTTCGATATTCCGAATCCAAAATGAAGTAAATTTTGAAAGATAAATTTTATAAAATTACAAAATATGGGTATTAATATTCATAATGGCTAGTTTATATAATATTTTAATAACATATCGTTGTTTAGCGAAACTCGGTATTGTGTACAACACAAGCTATCGAGGAAGGTTGATCATGTGTGTAACTCAAGCCAAGACAGATTTGTGGGTAGTGAATGATTCTTTTGGTGATGTATATAACATAAAAACAAAATATTTCTAATAAAATATATGGTGTTACATTCTACCCCCCTTAAAATGAATTTCGACCTCGAAATTCGCCACTTTGTAACAAATAGATGAGGATAACTCTCCCTTATCATATCCTCAAGTTCCCATGTAGCTTATTATAATTAGTGTTTCCTCCATAAATCATTCACCAAGAGAGTAGTATTGTTCCATAGAACTTTTTCTCTACGATCCAGAATCTCTATCGGCTGTTCTTCACAAGAAAGATCTTTCCCCAGCGGTACAACTTCTAAGCTTAGTACATGTGAAGGATCAGGTATGTACTTTCTCAGGAGAGATACATGGAACACATCGTGAACTTGAGAGAGATTCATTGGAAGTGCCAATAGGTAACCTACCTTCCCATCATGATCCAGTATTTCAAAAGGAACGATATACCTAGGGCTCATCATTCCCTTCATTCAAAATCTCAATACTCTCTTCCAAGGAGATATTCATAAAAAATCATTATCACCCACTTCAAACTCTAGGTCTTTTCTTCAGTTGTCGGCAAAACTTTTTTTTCGACTCTTAGATGCTCTTATGTGTTGCTGAATAGATCTGACCTTTTCTGTCATCTCATCAACAAGATCAGGTCCAAATATCTTTCTTTCCCCAACTTCATCCCTGCTAGTTGGAGTTCTGCATTTCTTTCCATAGAGATCATTATAAGGATCCATCTGAATACTGGATTGAAAGATATTATTATAATAAAATTACACCAAAGGTAGTTTTTGATCACAACCACCTTTGAAATTCATAGAGAATGATATCAAAATGTCTTCTAGAGTTTCAATTGTCCTCTCAGACTGACCGTTTTTCTGAGGATGATAAGGAGTGTTGAAACTCAACTCTATATCTAGATTATGCTGAAGACTTCGCCAAAACATTGAGGTAAACCTCTGATCTTGATCAGATATAATGGAAAGTGTTACACCAAGCAATCTTACCCCTTATTTTATTTATATCCTAGCAATATTATCAAGTGAAAATTATTCTCTAATAGCAATGAAGTGTTCCGACTTCGTAAGACGTTCAACTATAACACAAATAGCATTATTGCCTTTAGATTTTTTAGGAATTCTAGTGAAAATGTCTATAGTGATGTTTTCTCATTTCCATTCGGGTATGGGTAATGGTTGTAACATCCCCTTAGACTTCTATCTCTCAGCATTAATTTGCGGGCAAACCAAGCATCGAGAGACATATTCAGCAACATGTCTATTCATGTCATCCCACCAGAAGTACTCTTTCAGGTAACTATACATCTCGTGATTCCAGGATTAATAGAGAATGAATAACTATGAGCCTCATCCATCATCTCCTTCTTTAATTATGGGATGGGAGGAACACAAACCTGATTCCTGAACCTTATTATCCCATCACAATCAAGGTTGAATTCAGGAACATTTCTCACCTTCTTTTGTAACTCTACATCTACTTTTTGTGCCTCTTTAATCTTCACATGTATAGATGGTTGAACATTAATTTGAGAAAGAAAAGATTTTCCCCCTTCCATTTTAATTCCAAGATCCATCCTTTGAAAATCAATAAATTTTGTATCTTTTGAGATCATCATCCCGGATAAGCTAGCATGGTCTTGTCGACATAATGCATCTACCACCTTGTTTTCTTTCCCAGGTTGATAATGAATTGAGCAGTCGCAGTCCTTAATCAACTCCAACCATCTTCATTGGCACATATTCAGGTCCTTTTGTGTGAAAATATACTTTTAAATTTTATGATCAATATAAATATCACACCATTCACCATAAATACAATGCCTTCATATTTTTAATGCAATGATTACCGCGGCTAACTACAATTAATGAGTTGGGTATTTTTGTTCATGGATTTTTAACTGTCATGAGGCATAAGCTATCACCATATCTTTTTTCATGAGAACACACCCCATCCCATTCTTGTATGCATCACTTTACATCACAAACCATTCTCTACTACACGGCAGGGTGAGCACAGGTTCACTGGATTACCTTCGTTTTAACTCTTTGAAATTCTCTTCACACTCCTCCGTCCAAATGAACATAACTCTTTTTCGAGTCAACATGGTGAGTGGATTAGATAATCCTGAAAAATCATTCACAAAAAATCGATAATATCCAGACAAACCAATAAAACTTTGGATCTCAGTAACTGTAGTTGGTATCGACCATCTTTTGATAACCTCTGTTTTTGCTGGATCCACAAATATCCCCTCTGTTGAGATTATGTTACCCAAAAAAGAATCATTTTAAAAACAAAATTCACACATGGTAAATTTGGCATAAATCTTCTCCTTTCATAGGATCATTAATACAATTCACAAGTGTTCTTCATGTTATTTATTTCTCTTTGAATAGACAAGAATATTGTCTATAAAGACTACCACAAACTAATCAATATAGTCTCTTAAGACTCTATTCATTATATACATAAATATAGCAGAGGAATTAGTAAGACCAAATGGAATCACTATAAATTTATAGTGTCCATACTTTGTACGGAAAGTCGTCTTTGGTATATCCTCATTTTGACCCTTAATTGATGATACCATGAACGAAGATCAATCTTGTAATTGTATTGAGCTCTGCGTAGTTGTTCAAATAATCATCAATGCGTGGGAATGGATATTTGTTCATGATAGAGATCTTGTTAATTTCTCGATAATAAATGTAGAGTCTCAATTATCCATCTTTCTTCTTAATGAATAAAATAGGTGCTCCCAAAGGTGATGCACTAGGGCGTATGAATCCCTTATCAATATTCTCTTGGAGTTTCTTCTTCAATTCCTGCAACTCAATTGGGTCCATTATATAAGGTGTCATTGAAATGGGCATAACACCCGGTATGAGTTATATAGAAAACTGAACCTCACGATTCGGTGGAAGACCTGGAAATTCCTCTGGAAAGACATCATCAAACTCCCATACAATGGGTGTATTCTTAATTGTGAATTTCCTTCCAGAAATTTGAGATAAATAACCTTTATATATTGAATGAAAGACCCATAAATGATAGTATATTGATTTGGAATATTAAATGTTATTTTCCTTCATTGCCAATGGATATGATCTCCTTATAAATAAAGCCAATCTATGCCAAAAATTACATCACATTCCTCTATAGGAAGGATCACAAGATTTTCAGGAAGTACATTCCCACAAACATCAATCGGAGAAGAATTCTAATATTTTGATGCGACTATTGTGCCATTCAGGGTTTTCACAGCAAACTCAATATCTAACTATTTAGGTAATATGGAGATACCCTTAGAAAATTATTCAGAAATAAAAGAGTGGGTGGATCCAGAATCAAATAAAAGAGTTTCTACTTTAGTGTGGATGTTAAGTGTACCTTTCACCACTTCATTATCGCACTCCACATCGCCGACAGAAATTGCATGTGAATTTTCTTTGTCTTTGTCCTTAAGAGTTTGTTGACGTCGATCATCAACAACAACCCTTCGATTAGGGAATTGAAGGGTATAATGACCCATTAAATTGCACTTGAAACATTGAACTATAGGAGGTGCATCCTGTGTATCCCTTTATTTTTTCGCATCATTAGACATCTTCTTCAAATTATTTTGACATTAAACATCCTGATGACCTTCTTTTCCACACATAGATCATTTACTTGTCCCCTTAAGACAATTCCCTCCATTTTTCATTCCACACTTTGTGAATAAGGGAAAACTCATCTTCTTTTCAGTATGGACTTTATATTTTCCTTTGAATTCCAATTTCCTATTCTCATCAAACCCATATGATTAATGGGTTACTCCAATCTCCATCTCAACCTTGAGTGCACATAGAACAATTTCCTCGTAGCTATTGAAGTCCCTTATGGTTAACGCTCTTCGAAGACTTTGTTTTAATCCACTAAAAAATTGATCGATCTTACACTCTGGTTGGATAATAATTACAGAAGCGTACCTTGAAAGTCATGTAATATTTGCTTCGTAGGTACCAACAGATTCATCATCCTTTTTCTTCAGTTCAAGAAAATCCTTATCCATCGTTGTTCAAAGAATAACTGGGAATTACCTATTGAAAACTAAGATCTTGAACTCGTCCCATTCCATGGACTCAATTTCATCCCTTTTCCTCGTATTCTTAATAATATTCCACAATTGATCAGCTTCACCTTCCAAATGATATACTGATAAGACGACATTTTCATGTTCAAAACATTGGAGAACTAAAAATATCTTTTCAGTGGTACTGATCCATTCTTCATGCACTAATGGATCAGAACACCCGCTTAATGAAGGTGGAAGCTCCCTCATAAAGGATTCAACAGAATGTTTCTCCTAACATTGCATTTGGAAGTCCTTCATGATTCATTCCATGAGAAAGTTGTGTGAGATTTGCTACAAGAGTTATTATTCCTACACCCATAACATTTGGTTACTCAGGGGGACAATCATCGCATTGCCCATCGCATTCAGCATTAACATAGTTCCTTCGGGCTCCATCCGTTATCTAAAACCAAGAAGTATAGTGTGAGAAACACTATTAATAACAGGAAAACAACATAATCTATAATAAAATTTCACAATTTAGGTCTTATCATAGGTAACTCATGGCCATTTCTAAAACACTATGATTGTGTTCTATGCTTAGAAATATCCTTATGGTTCTTACTAAGGATTTCAAATCCTAGTTTCCAAATGTTGACTATATCCTCCCTCTAATACAAACTATATCGACCCACACATTACATAAATGTTTTTTACTTCAGAATTGAAGCATACTTATTACAAAATATAACAAAACCATCATAGGACCGTATAGGTATAGTGTCTTTAGAAACTGGGAAACATAAATAACTGGTTCATAAATCATCTACATTGTCAACCATTTATTTCATCATATCTAGAGTCCCTTTTGGCATATACTACTTAATACCCTTCTTCCTGGCCTGGGGAAAAGAAAACATACAATGGGTGAGTAAAAATGCTCAGTAAGGGTAAACGAAATAAATATCAATCATATCAGATTCATAAGAACACAATATTTTGATAATCTTAACATGAAAAAGAGATCATAATATCATAACATAGGATAAATCATTGCAGTGAAATGTAATCCCAATAATCATAACATAAACCATGAAACATTGTGGAATACACACATAATCATAGAAAATCATTTAATTTTATTCAAGGCTCTTTGGAAAGACAATCATAGCGGACAATGTCTATTACTGAACCGAGTTCTCCCCTCATTCCAGTCCTGTATCACTAAACCAGATTAACTTGTTGTTCTAGCCATGCCTATATCATGAGATATAAATCATTACCCAATTAATTGGAGGAAGATATAGGTCCCACCCATCTCATAATGAAACCATTCTTATGTGTTCCACAAAATCATAAAGCATATATCATAGTATAACCCATGTAATAAAAATGTGATTCTTAAACTTCATGCCATCATAACATAATAAATGTAAGAAAAAAGGACTTCTTAAAAATAATTACATCATAAAATAATAAAATAAATGTAAAAATAAGGATAGAAATAGAACCCTATAATATTTTATATGGAAAATAATTTTGATAAAACACTTGAACTCCATTCTTGAAGAAAATATCCATTCTACTTCATTTTTTTTCGTTTCAAAACATGTCATATAATTTTAAAATAAAAAGAGTTATTTAAAAATAAACATGAAAAATTGTTAAGGAATATTCATGGAAATAATGTTCTATGAAATCATAAAAATCCATTTATTCCATATAAGTTAAAAAAACATTCTTCTCGTACATTGGACAGAAAAGTCAAAAAGTACCTTGTACTACAAACAACAAAAGATTCCTTTTATATCATTTACTAAAGAATAAAAAATGTGTAAAATTAGATTTAATCAATTGTAGGAGGATATAAATAATATTATATATTGATGGAACATGTATTTGGATGATAAATGTGCCCCAGTAATTACCGAAGTATAAACAATCTCGGATAAAAATTGAGATAGAAAGATTTTCCCTTACCTTAGGTTTGATATGCTTCGTACGTAACTGAACCTCTTGTATAATGATTTAAATACTGTCATTTAATTTTTACATAATCATATTAATTGTTATGATATCATATATGATCATATTATTATCTTCTTATTAATGATATTTTATTTCTACTTATTATTCGAGTGTTTATTACTTTATGTTCTCATGCGTGTTTTGTCGAATAAATTATTATTATTATTTTAGGTTATAAATACATCATTTATAGAATGATATTAGTATAATATATATCGTATTAATTGATTAAATAAATTTATATAATCATTATTCAATGCAAATCATGTAAAACGAGTCGCATCACATAGTGAAGACGGTAGGTCGTACGTACGCACGAGCGTTGATATCGTTCCCATGATTGGGGAATTGTATTGAAGTGTATGTATACTATTTCATAATCAATATCACTTTTCAATAATCATATATAGTTATTTTTTACACCATTATACCCATTCATGTATGGTTGTGGTGGAAAATATATTACACCACGATGTGGAGACGGTATTCCGTACGTATACACGCGCAGTGATTTCATTTTCCATAGGATGGATAGAAGGTAAAATAGGGTTGTTTCATATTTATAATAACATATTAGTATATTAGTGATACTAATGTTATTACATCATAATGAAACAACTATATAATAGGAAGTATATGAAGAAATAAATTTGAATGATTCAGTAACAGATATTACCTTTTCTTCACCACGCCTCTTTGAAACATCCTCTCCGGGCACTAAAATTGGTCTTTGAAGTAGACCAGAACCTCTAGTATGTTTATAGGAATGTTGAGAATGGAAATGGGAAGGTTTTTTCCGAGCATTAAGTCTCAAAATTGTGTGTGGAGGTGAGGGAGGAGGTGCTCTTTTATAAGGGAGGAGAGGGGAACCTTTGGAAAAACATAAAATATTATTTTATAATAAAGTCGTATTTGGTTATTAATAGCTCAAAATTGATTTATTTCTAAGATAATTTGGGTATGGGTCGAAATACTCTCAACCAATTGTTTTTAGACAAGTTTAGGTTACTATTTTAACCCTGTCAGTTAGATTTAACTCTAAGTTAAATAATTTAACTTTTATTGTGTCTTCATGTTTTCTTACACTATATGGTTAATAAACATACTATAACAACCAAAAGAACCCCAAGTGGTTTATTATTAATATATATAACCTTATATTAGTCATTTTTAAGAACCATATATATTTAGTAATAAAATAACAATTAATAATATAATATTTTTTTCAAAAATTATTTTTTGTCAATTTTGACACTATTTGGTAATTGATTTTTGTGAAAAATCATAAGACCGTGATTAGTTAAAAAAGTAAATTAAATCAATAATAATATGTAATATTAACCTATAAAATTATATTTATTCATAAAAAGTCTCAAATTACATTTATTTGCGTATTTATAACATCAATTATGTTAATATTTCATTAATAAGGTAATTACTTAATCATCATTGTGTCAAAAATAAATTAAATTATATAATGTCTAAAAAATATAAATAAACCACCATTATGTAGGAAATATTTTTAGATTTATAATGAATATTTATAATCAAATTTAACTTATGTATAACCCTTTATTAAAAATGTTTTTAGTTATTAAACATTGATTTTATCTCTTTTAACTCTTCTTTAAATAAAATAATAATAAGTATCATAATCTAATCCAAGTGGACCTAAATGGTGAAACTTTTATTCCTATGGTTATTTTGGGTCGAATTAAACTTATCCAATATAATTAGAACATGTGTTAGGGTAATAATAATATCAATTTTTCCCTTTATTACCCTATTTACTTTAAACCGTGGTAAATAAAAGTAAAAAGTTGATATTCACAAAAATTTATTTTTATCTTATTGAACCACATTTTACTCATTTATATTAACCTTGTCTCTTGGATTTTCGAAATTCAACTTCCATAAAAGGTAAAATTATGTTTTATGTACAATTACAAATGCTCCTTGGAGGTTGGTAAAAGACGGTAAAAAGTTCAATAAAATTGTTATGTATCTATATTATTATAAAATTACTTCAATAAATTACATTGAACTTATATATGTATTATGTATCTATTTTGACTGAAAATAAATTTAAATAATAAAATTATTATTTAAATAAAAATTCGGTTTTAACCAATAACTCAGTGTTTTCCCTATCCATCAAAAAATGAAAGTTTTTAGAAAAATACCAAAAATTCACCCATGGCTAATTTCGATATTCCAGATCCAAAAATGAAGTCCATTTTGAATGATAATGTTTATAAAATTAATAAAATTGGGAATTACTATTCATAATGACTATTTTATATAATATTTTAATAATATATCGTTGTTTAGTGAAACTCGGTATTTCTTACAACACAAGATATCTAGGAAGGTTGCTCTTGCGTGTATTGCAAGCCAAGACTGTGTTGTGTGTAGTGAAAGATTCCTTTGGTGATGTATATAACATAATAAAAAAATATTTCTCACAAAATCTTGGGTGTATCATTCTACCCCCCTTAAAATGAATTTCTCCCTCAAAATTCATCACTTTTTAACAAACAGATGAGGATGCCTCTCCCTCATCATATCCTCAAGTTCCTATGTAGCTTCTTCTAATTGGTGGTTCCTAAATAAAACCTTCATCAAGCAAGTGGTCTTCTTCTGAAGAACATATTCACTACAATCCAGAATCTCTATATGTTATTCTTCCTAAGAAAAATATTACTCCAACGGTACAATTTCTAAGCGTAGTACATGTGAAATATTGGGTTTGTACTTTCTCAGGAGAGATAAATGGAACACATCGTGAACTTGATAGAGATATCGTGGAAGCACCAATAGGTAAGCTACCTTCCCAACACGATCCAATATTTTGAAAGGACCGATATACCTTGGGCTCAACTTTCCCTTCATTCCAAATATCATTAATCTCTTACAATGAGATATTCTTAAGAACACTTTATCCCCCACTTCATACTCTATGTCATTTATTCGGTTGTCAGCAAAGCTTTTTTGTTTACTCTGACATGATCTTATGTGTTTCTGAATAGATCTGACCTTTTCTACCATCTCAACAGCAAGATTAGGTCCTAATATCATTCTCCCCCTACACAACGAGGTGTGGGCATAGCCCATGTAGGGGTGAGTATAACGATACTCAGTAGGGAACCTCAAACCCTCATAGTCTCATTAAAACCA
Source organism: Viscum album (assembly GCA_963277665.1). NCBI lineage: Eukaryota > Viridiplantae > Streptophyta > Magnoliopsida > Santalales > Viscaceae > Viscum > Viscum album. Next base: position 958,506,679 of record OY728126.1, read on the forward strand.
GCAAGGATAAACCACAAAGAAAGATCTCAACAGATAACCTTTACTTTGGTATATGCCCATACATATACCTATGTTATCAAGTAACCCATATCAATCATGAGGAAAACACAATGGTCATTGACTCTCCTCAAACTAGGATTTTCATTAATGATATCGAAACCACAACTGTTGAAGAGTTCCTCCTCTGACGAGTACAATGATTCTGTCACAACTCCGAAGCGCTTATTACTATCCTTAGACTGCTGAGGTACTCCTTCTGTCGAGTACCGCAGGTCTGCCACCCAAACACAATAGTGCTCCCCGCCATGGGTCTGCCACACCAACATAGTAGTTCTCCCCCTAATAGCCTACATATGTACTTATTCTGTCGACTACCACGGGTCTTCCACCCAAACACAGTAGTCCTCCCTTCCATGGGTCTGTATCCCAAACATAGTAGTGCTCCCCACTGGGCTATACAAGTCACTCTGACTCGAATCGTACAAGAAGTCATCAGGTCATAGCCAGCTACAAGGTCTACGTACACTGTATGCTCGTCTCCGGGAGGAAATCCTCCACGAGCTACTGGTTGATACTTACAAGTGTCACGTAATCTCATGTGGAAGTATCTCAAAGGACCTCCTCATCATAGGGGTCTCAACACAATAGACGTCGTGTCAATCAGACGCCTTGTCTGTGAGTTATTAGTCTTTTAGTCACAGGGGCCCAGTTGGTTTGTAAGATAAACGAACCCGACCATACCCCAACAGAATCCAATCCTCAGGTAGAGTATACCAAAAGAATCGTCTTATAAAATTAGATGTTTTTTTGTTTTAAAATGGGGCTTTCATTGTGAAATGGACATTTCCCTCAAGAAATGTTTTAAATGATTGATCAAAATCAATTTCCATCTGAGATGACATCCATTAATGTTACCTATTATTTACAGGGGATATGAATTGAGTATACCATAATTATTCTATATATCAATGGTTATATTTATGATATTTTTATGAAACACTATTATCATCCAAGGTTTATACAATGATATAATCCTTTGAAACCCTCCTTAAGTTTCACCAATTATTCTACAATGAAATGATGAAGTGATGAAATAATTATGAATTGTGTTTCTTTTCCACATGTAATGTTATGATTAAATGTTTATGAATACCATTTTATATCATGATTTCTGATATAATAGATTTTTTATGATCTGGATTAAATAGTTAGTGTGTTTTTCATTATATGACTTGTGGAACCTACAACTCCCTCCAATATATTAGGAAATGATTTATATATCATGAGTTAATGATTGAAAACAGGTATATAGACCTGATCCACAATGATATATACATGTGTCCGGATCAACTATAGTGAAAAGGTGTGTCCTGATTATCCAGGGAAGCAGGTGTGTCTAGATCAACAATTGGAAATTGTTTTTTTTATAAAAAATGGGAAACGAGGTTTATGTATAAATCCACTATGATGATGGTATTGGTAGTTTATCATGAAAAATTAATTTTTTTCAATATTTTATGACGGTTCCACATATTTATAATACCTTAATGGTTCAGAAAGAGATATTTAAGTTATCTTCATGGTCACATACCCTTATTTTAAAATTATGATTTCTTATAATCGTAGGATTATATCTCTTATATCTACCCATACTGAGTATCTGAGATAATTCCTCTTATGTTTACTTCCAATGGATTTTGAAGAAATGATTAGGTGGGGTATTCCTAATGGGGTTACTATGTGACAAAATATTTATAGGTGATTTTGAAGATATTTTCCTAGAATATGATATTATATTCCAGGTTTCCAAAAGAACTAAAATATTTTGGTACATATATTTTTCATCTAATTTAATGAATATTTTTCTTAAAATATGTAATATACATGCATGATAATCCTGGGACTCTATAGTTCGTATCAATTGAAAGGTTATGTTAGCCATTGAAATATAGGATGAGAGAAATTTAGTGATATACCTAAGGGGTTGTCTACGGATATGTTTGATGGAAAATAAATGTATAGGAAAAAGTCATAGAGTTTTTATAATGGGTGGAGTGATTGGTTTCTTGGAAATTACATCTCTACATGGATACTACATGTAGTTATGGATCTAGAAAAGATGTAACTAGAGTTAATAACTATGAAAACACACTATTGATCTAGACTCAATTGGGACCTAGTGTATGATAATATGCAAATCTAAACACAATGTTTGAAACCCAAAGGTTATATAAATTAGAAACTCACAAACTCTTTATGAACTATCCTGATGGATTCAAATAGATGATAACTATGAATGGACAAGTATGAAATTAAGGATTCATAGATTAAAAATAAAGAATCATGATTTCTATATCTTATATGTGATATTTTCCCCTTATTAAGTGGATTTAAATTGTTATTTATGTTACTCACGCTATTATTTTTGGTTCAAATTGATAGTTGATACTATAATAAACTGGGATAACATTTAATGTGACATTCAATTTTCAAGTGATGATTAAAATGGGATGATGACTGATGTTATGGATGTTGTAATTATTCTTATTCATTATTCATAGAAAATTATTTATAGCATGTACCTTAGAAAACTCTTAGACACAACAATGAAGATATTGAAATATTTCACTAGAAGTTATACTGGTAGATACCATAGAGGAAATAATATTTTATTTTCAATATGTTTAAAATGTGAGAAGAATCACCCAAATGTAAATCTTAGAGGAACGAGAAATTATTTTTTCTGTTGAAAAGAAGGAAAAAAATAATGTAACAATATTGAAAAAATGAAAATTTTGGTTAATAAAATGGATGATAATAATGGTCTACCAATGATATCAATAACACTTGAATGCATTAAATGTTGAAATTCTAGTAATTATGAAAATCAATGTCATAAGGGGAAAACTAATAAGGAATATCATTGTGGATTTATATGTAATGGTTATATTTATGTGGATGAAGAGACTAAAAATACATTTGGAAGGAAATATGTATTAAAGAATGAGATGATCAAACATAGTTAGTGGTACTAGAGGGAATGGGGGTGAATACATTATTTATATATTGGAATTTAAATATTAGGTTATATGAATCATGAAATATATAACCTTTATCTAATATAATTTCTTCATTAAGGATTTCAAATAATTTGTTGAATGATACAACTGGATCAAAAAAGTTATTTAATAGAAATATTTTTTTTTAAAGATAACAACTAATATGTACTAAATATTCAGATAATGATGTTGGGGTAAATACATGATTGATTGGGATAATGTAAATTGGATAGTATTGATTTCCTAAGAACTGATTAATTTTTTATTGAAAACGTTTTAAATTCTATCATAGATGGAGTTTATATAATTTTCGGATTTAAGGAATATATCAAATAATTATTGTTTTACATTTTTAATAAGAAAGAGTGTATTTTCAAAATATAGTTTAATGGTAATTTTAGATTCAATAGAATATACAATGATGTTATTTACATGTTTGTTAAGTGATAATTATGAAATATTTCATTTTGTTTATAAAATTTATGATATGTTAATTGTGTAAATTCAGTGATATAATTTCTAATGTTGTTGATTTTATTCTTTGGGAAGGATCATAAATTTATCCAAATTTGAAATATTTATGTTGAACATTTAATTTAGTTTAATATATTAATGTCTTATTTCTCCATTTTAATTATTTATTAATTTTGGACACCCTTATCTAACCAGTTTTTGATAATTCGAGAGACATGTAGTTATATTTAAAGGTATTATGATATGTTAGTACTTCAAGAACAAAAAATTCACCTTTTTTCATATATAGAGAGATGAAGTGAATATTTATCATCGAAAACCTGAGATTATGTTTATAAAATGGAATTAAGTCATGTAAGTAATCTTTTAATGATAAATATATGAATTAACAAAAATGATCTCAAAAAAAGATGGGATCCTATCATCATAATGTTTTATGATATTAATGATTTTTTTCATGCTTATTTGGTTGATGTTTTCATGGCCATGAACCATCTCTATATCACTAATTTTTTTGTGAATAGTGATATTTATAAATCACCAAAATTATTTAATTTTTTCATACAATCCAAAATCATCTCCTCCCACCTATATTCTCTTATGTGGAAAGCTAGTTATGAGTTACATTAACAAAGCATTATGTTTACATATTTCCCTTTTATCGAGTTGTTGTATTATTTATTTTTTGATGTTGGAATCTATAAATGAGTTTTTAAATTTTAATTCTTTTATGATCGAGATGAATTTCAAGGGAAAAATTCATTTTTAAGGGGGTATAAAGTAACATACTGTGATTTTGATAAACATTTTTTTTCAAAGTAATTTTATCTTTTAGATATATTTCATTACTAAGAAAACCACTTTTATATTTCTTTATATGAAATAGTGATTATATATTAAGTTATATATAATACTGAATTTATATAATGTTACACGCATCAAATATAGTGTTCATTATACACGACACAACGCTACAGCTAACCATGGAATAATATAATATTAAATTTAACCATTAAAATAGGTCATTAAATAGGTGGGTATGAATAGTATTAATTAATTTTTTATGTATACATATAAATTCACTAAACAATATTTATTTATATATAAATTCATATTAAATAATCAATAAATTTTATGTAACGTAATTATATTCTACAAAACATTGTTTTATTTGAAAATAATTTCTCTTGTTTTTTATGAGAAAATATAATATCTAATTTTTAAATATTTCAAAAAATTTATATAATAAAATTAACTTCATTTTTGAAATCAGCATATTTATAATAACTCTTGATGATATTTAGACATTTTTTAAAAAAATACATTTTTGTCAATGAATAATGAAAAATAACAATTTTTTAAATATATAATTTATTTTAAAAAAATAGTTATTTTTAATTACACATTATGTTTTAAACAAAAATATTTATTGTGTAGTTATGTTTAATCCAATTAATTACTTTTAAATCAAATTTGTATTGGATTTTAGTATAAGTTTATAATAGTGTTATGAACGGTTTTTCTGAAAACTATTTTAAAGTAAATAAAGTTTTTCAGTTTAATAAATTAAAATAATAACTAATGAGAATTTTTTTATATTAAATTTATTGATTATTTATAAATTATTTTTAATTGATATTAATATAATGCTTATTATTATACAATGAGTTAATATAAAATCTTCTTGTGCTTGAAAAATACACTTCATAAAAACATACTTTTTCAACGCATTAACGGGTTCTATATTAAATTTAATTTTTCCTTAATTAATATAATTACATGAAAAAATAGATTCATTTTCTTATAAAATAATTTAAATATTAAATAAAGCTGCATTTTTGATAATTTTATAAAAATATTAATTTTTTCGTGAAAGTAAAAAATACTGAATTTTAATTGAAGACTACAATTTTTTTTAATTAATTTATAAATTTAAATAATATTTTATATTCTGTTTAAATTAAATTATTATATATATATATATTAATCCAATATTTATCATATAAATCAATTTCATATTAAATTATATGTAAAAAACATTGAAAACATATGATCATTTTCTCTTAAAAACCTACTTTCTCCCGACATTTGCATGAATAATTTTAAATTAAAATTTTCCCAATATGTGATTTAAATTTGAAAATTTTAATTGCATATTTTTAATGATAATAATTTACATTATCTAATACTTTAGAAATAATATTTTACCAATATATATAGTGATCAAAATAAAATATAATTACCACTATTAAGAAAAAAAGGGTTTATAGAGGTTTAGAAAAAGATAAGTGTTAAAATAAATTGTTAAATTATTGAAAACTATTTTACCCAAATATTTATAAAATTAATCCTCAAAGATAAAATAATATAATATTTCCCCTTTTTTTACAAGTGAAAAAAATATGGAATCACTCAATTCCTTTTAAGAATACCAAGTGTATCCTCTACCCCAGTTATAAAATGTTACCCCTCTCCTCTATTATTCATACCATAAAAACCATTTGGATCATCCAAGACCGACCCAAATCACTTAAAAAATCACTTACATCATCCTAAAATATATATATATTTGATATAAATCTATCCTATTAATTATTTTACTAAAACTATAAGGGGGAAACTCAATGAAGATGTAATGTTAATCAATGAGCTTTTTTTATTTATTTCTTCTTCCACCTTCATAAATTATTATTGTGAAATATTAAATAATAAATTTTGTATATTCCATATACTATGATTTTTTTACGTTATGGTCATGACCTACTACACTATCTTCTTCCATTAAATGGTTTATGCAATTTTTATTTGTGTGTACAGTGGAAAACCGCCGCATGAACCGATGCCATTTTGTTTTTTCATTATCACATATCTAGGATTTTTATAATGATGTATTTATTATTTATATATGATATTTATGAAATTATATTGATTATATAATTTTTATATCACCGAAAACGTTATGATTTTTCATTGTTTGCGAACAGGATAACGTCACTCTTGTGTACGACAGACTAACACATTGCAAAGTTATGTGATTCATTTATGTTATACATTGAAGGTATTAAGGATTGTTTTAAGGAACATATATATTATATATGATATTAAAATCATTATTTAATGATAATATATAATTTATCTTTCTCTGTTTTAATCCAACAACAAAATGGAAACAAAAATCATATGTACTTATGGCCTACAATCTCTACGAGTAGTGTATTTGAATTTCTATCCCTAAATATTATGGATTACTATAAATAGATATAGAATAAATTTATATCATATATAGTTCATGGTAGTTAATTTTCAAAATAGGTATCTATGATCAATTTAATGTTACCAAAAATATCCAAAATCAAAACATATACCAAAACAAATCTGTTATTAGCCAAATGTGTCGTTAGCATGTAATTTTTTATAATCAGTAATAAAATATTATAATAAATTAATATATGGTATGATATATACAATTATTTTTATAAATTATATTTATAATAAATACATATTTATTTTAAACTCATTTTTAACATGTGTAATGTATTAAGACTTAAGGAATTGGATTCTCATCTATCTTTTATTTTCAGTGAGACAAATTCCATATTCACCACATGTTTCTTTTATGTAGTGTATATAATTTACATAAATGTATTTTATGAATATTATAAATAACATTATTTTTATTTACATATCATTTTTAGGATCACCATTCCATGGGGTTTATGTTTGAAAACATACCAAATCATTAATGGATTTTTTGTATCGCAGTTATCCTTCATTGAGACATTCGTAATGTTATGCAACTATATTATTCCCCAAAGTGTATATAAAGACTCTTTGAAATGTAATAACATGAATTAATTTATATTAATTAATTTTTTCATTCTATTTTGTTTTATTTTTTCACGGTTCTTATGATTTAATTTTACCAAATTGGTAATGATTTTTCTTTGCAATCTAATTGTTTTTTAGTATTATTTATGAATGAGTTTAAAATTTTAAACTCTTATGATGTGTCCCTCAAGAAGAAAAATGATTTTTATAATTCTTATTTCATTCATGGTGTTTTCTATAAATAATATACTTTTCCAGTACATGTTACCTGATATATTTAAAAAATATTTTTTAATAAAAGATTTTTTTATTTACCTCTTCGATCAAAATATTTTTTCATCCAAAACCATCATTTCCAATAATGTTTCCAAAATATTTTTATTATTATGCAATGATTTTTAAAAGTGTTTTTTACCAATTTATTCAATTTAATATAATTCAATTTAATGTTATCATATTATCAGTTTTCCAAGCAATGTCTTTTTGGATTTTTCCAAAAATGTGAATGAAATATTCATTTTATTATGTATGATATCAAAAGAATGTTCTGACATCATTACAAATAACTTCATCTAATATTATAATATAATTATTCAGGTATAGTTTCAAAGTAAAATATTTTTAAAACATTTTATGTTTTTAAAAAATATCAATGTATAAATGATATTTTCCACATGAAATGATTTAAATGATCGATCAAAATCACTTTCAATCTATTATGAAATCTATTGATGTTAATTATACATTACAAGGGATAAGATCCTAGGATACCATTATTATTTTATCGATGAATGGTTTATTGTGTAAATATGTTTATGAAACCCTTTTCTATTCAATGGGTTATTCTATGATAGAATTTTTATGAAACTAGGATCACTATCACGGGTTATACTATGATTAAATGATGAAATGAATATGAAACTTCTTTCTTTTAAATAAGTTATGATATGAAAAAATGTTTGTGAAAACCACTTCAATTAATGGACATTAAATTTATTAATGTTTTATGACCTTTTTACACACAAATATATAGATTTTTTTATTTGTATGTTGGGACGTATTTCTCCCATAAAAAACATTGGGTAAATCTATATATCTCATGATATAAAAATTGGAACATGTTGATAAACTTAACACATAGGGGAGATAGTTGTGTCATGATCTAATAGGGGAAATAAGTGTGTCTTGATGCACTATGGGAAAGAGCTGTGTCATGATATATTATGTGATACATGTTCATCATGATCTATAGTGGGAAATTGGCCATAAGTTTTGATCCTCTATATTTATTGTTTTTTCAATTTACCTGGATATTTGAAATGATATTCTATATTTATGATGAGGCCTATAAAGAACCCAACTATAGTTTCCCAAAATTTTGTGGTTACATTATTAAAATGGTAAATATAACAATTGATTTCATCCCAAAGGATAAAAAAGATTAGCATTTTTAGAAAACTACTACACACTTACCGCTTACATTACAGTTGGAAATATAGTATAAAACATAAAAACGTCAGTAGAATGTCCATTATTATCCCTTAATATAAGTCATAAAATACATCATTTGACTCTGAAAAAAATAAGCATAAGAGATTGGTCAACTTAGATGTTCATTAAGGGTATGCACAGAGCAGAAGACAAGAAAATGGTATAATGGATTGTTAAATAACAAAAAGTCATACCATTAAATGGAAAACATGGACATAAAATGATAGGTATAAAATATGATCAAATAATTCCATATAAGAATTCAATTAGATAGAAAAATTATCCATATAATTTATATTAAACAAAGAATCTCATTGAAATAAATTACTAATAAAATACTGATTGAAGGAATAATTATTGACATATAAAACACACTATTGAGGCCTCGGTCAAGACATCTAAAAATAAATGGTTATGTCCTCGGCGAAATCCATATCTGAAAAATAAATGGGAAAGTCCTTGGCTAAGACAATATCTATTTTTTCACATGATTCCTACTAATGCATTGAGGGGCTATATCAGGGCCATTCTATCACATATTGTGTGTAATGCATTATTCATATGAAAACATAATCAATATAAACATTCAATTTGAAAGAATATCATATGAAATGTGAATACATTAACCATTAACCATGAATGGTATCCAAATAGAACCTACATGTTTATACTAATACTAAACCCTTCAATAAAATATCATATTAGGTATCATAGTTGGTCAAACTCAACCAAGTAATAAATTCAACAAATTATGTTAACATAATTGAAAATAATATAATAAAATCACTGAAATTTTCATGGGAGAAATTACCTTTTTATCTTGAAATCATTTAAATGACATGAAATTGTTAATGAAAATATTTCCTTTGAAAATTAATATTGTAATTAAAAGGTAAATTTCAAAATGTTAAGGCATCATGATGGTGGAAGAAAGCTTCTCATGCAACATAATTTAAAAAAAATTCCTTCTCTAAAAATATTAATAAAGTAACTCATTTGTAAAATGAAAAAAATATTCCCTTCAAACCATTTTATTAAAAGTCATACATGGTTAAAATTCATTAATAAATTATAAGAAAATAATAAAAAATATTTTTAAAAAATATTTTCTAAGAAACAAGGACTTGTGTGATAAATATTACCCAAGAGATACTTATATATAAGCAATCCCGAATAAAAAATAGATTGTCAAATTAACCCTTATCTGTTACATTTCTTTATATGAATGTGATTTATCCTTCTATATAATGGTTTAAGACTTGTTATTAAATTATACTATAACTATATCCATATTTATGATATCATATAGGATCCTATAATATTATCTTATCACCCTTTTTTAGTAATATATCCTTGTTATCCTTGTTTAGGGGTGTTAACTGCTTCATTTTTTTATGTTTTATTTTAATATAATTCAAATTTATTATGGATATGACAAATTTTCTTCATATAAAATGTTATATTAAGTTCATAAATATTATATTCACTCATCATATATATTTTTTATAATCATTCTTGAATGGATAATGTGGATAACAAATGTCATCGCATCGTGGAGATGGTAGGTTGTACATACCCTCGAATGATGGTATCATTCCCGTAACAATAACATGGTAAAGAATTGAATGGTATATAAATTATAAAAATCAAATATCATTTAATATTTATTATTTATATCAACTATATTAATCATTAAACCCATCCAAATAATGTGGTCATGAAAAACAAATTCCACTACAGCATGGAGATGATAGTTGTGCTTACATACACAAGGTGATAACATTTTCGTATGATGAATAAAAGAGGAAATATAGTTTCCCCACAATCAAAATTACATATCATAATATATATTAAAATATAGTTATTATTTTATAGTTGAAACAATTCAAGAATAGGATCTAGATGAAGTAATAATTTTGATGGATTTGGTAATGATAATCACCTCTTCTTTAGGGAACCTCCTTTCGATCTCCATTTCAGGGACATTAAGAGTTGTTATATTAGAATACTTGAATCTCTATGACGTGTTTATGAAATTTTATAAGGAATACAGGATTGTTTTGGTAGATCAAGAAGGATTAATGATGTGTGAGGATGTGAGCGAGGAGGTGTCCTTTGATAATTGATGTGAGTGTCACATTGGGGATCTATCAAAATATTAAATTTATATAATTAATGATTGATTTAAAATAGTCAAAATGGGAGTTATTTTTAATATAAGATTATTATTGGTAAAAATCATATCAAAAATTTATTTTTATACTTATTTAGATTACAATACTAACCTTATATTTTGTCTTTTACCCTTAGTAAATCTTTTGATCTCTTACCATGACAACTTAGATTTTTACTCTATTTGTATAATATAGTTACTATAAAACTGGAAAAACTCCAAATGAATCAATGATGAAACATTTATCCTTATTTTAGTTATTTTTCCTAATTTTATATTTTTTAGGAATTTTATATCATTTAAAACTACATTATTTATTTTAATGTATAATTTATGCGAAATTTGATACTAATAATTATTTGTCTTTTTAAAAATATTATAACACCATTATAACATAAAAAATAACTTATAATATACATTTAACATGTATAATTATTCTATAATTTTGTTTATTTCAATAATTATGTCAAATTGTATTTATTTAAATTTTTTTAATTTCATTTATTTGATATTCCCATTAATTAAACAATTAATGAATTATCATTGTGTAGGACCTTAATTAAATAATTTATTCTATAGAAATTATAAATAAATAATCATGTTGATGATAAATTTATTATATTTCATATGACTATTTTTGGTTGAATTTATCTTCCTTATTACGATGAATTAAACATGTAATACTTATTAAAAAACATAAGTATGACATTTTTAACGTATCTTTAAAAATATATTATAAATGTAAAATTTCTTCCTAAGTGGCCTAAAAATATTATTACATAGAAATAAGGTTTATTATGGTTAGAACCCACATATACAATTAAATTATTAAATGTTTTTAGGTAGTTATAATATTTTTTATACCTCTAATTACTCGATTTACCCTTAACCGTGGTAAATAAACATTTGAAAAAGTTAACATTCATAATGAAAAAAACTAAAATAAACCTATTTATATAATTTGGACTCACTCATTCCAATTATAGAATCCATTTTTTAAAATTTGAATCACAAAAGATTCAGAAATTAATTTTAAATTAATCTCACTGAAGTGGGTGAGAAAGTGAGTTATTAAGGATTAAAACATGCAAAACATTATACCATTTTGAATATCTACATTCAATTTAAAACTGATTCCAATGACATAAAATAAATTAAATGGAAAAAATTAATCAATATATACTTTAATACAATTTAAAATAATATTTTACAAGATAAATTATTTTGATGATAAAATTATTTTTTAATTGAAATATAGTATCTTTCAATATTCATCAATACAGTAAACTTATTAAAAACAATAAATTAAACCAAAGTAAATTTTTAAATCAATATTTTAAATAAGAAGATAATTTTTTAAAATATAATTTATAATTATGTCCAAACTATATTTAAAATATATGTTCCATCAAAAGGAGGTAAAACTAATTTTATAAAAAAATGTTCTTTGAATGCATAAAATTAAGTAAATAATAATATTATTCCTATAAAATATAATAAATGAATATAAATTTAATTTAATGATTATATAAAAAATATATTTCAGTAATACAAGTTACTGCTTTTAATTAATTTAATTTATTAAGACTAAATTTCATTACGAGCATAAAAATAAAAATATTTTCCTTAAAGTCAATTGGTTTAAATTTTTTATTTTAATTCATTGGAAACCAATGAATTCATGTAATATTTTTAAAAAAAAATAATTATTTAGATAATATTATACTTAACATCTAATTTTACTCCTAGTTTATAATCATAATAATTAAAAAAATCTTTATTTGTTTTTTTGAGCTCGTTGATTCATGCAATGTAAGCTGTCAATGAAAATGAATTAAAAAAAATACCATAAAACTATTTGGGTGTTACTTTCTCCCATTAATCATTAAATTGTTTCCTTTTAATTTTTGAATTCTGGGTCTGTAACTAATGTTTCACTATTCAAAATACTTCTGTTGAAATCCTATTTCAGAACAAGTTCTAATAAAAATTCCACATTAAAAAATAAGTGAAAGTTCAAAGGTCACCAGGGATAACACATTTAGAGTTTCATGTAAGAAGTTATGGACATGGTAGAGAAATATTATAATCATGTTTTTATCTAGATTGATTTAGAAACTGATCCGGAGAATGTTAAAAATCACAAAGCTAAAAATCTATGATGATATCTGGGATGATTTGATTCATCAGAAAGGAATGTACTTGGAAAAACATTTTAGTTTTAAGATCTTTTCCCAAGATTTGATAAATAATCTCACTCAATAAGAATTTCAGAAAATATAATTATTTATTACGTTTCTATAAACAAAATATTATCCTTTCATTTTGCCTAAAACTATATAGACATCATTTCATAGCATAAGTTTAATCAGATGGTGATATAATATAATAGTGTTTAAAACATTTTCCAAAGATAAACAAAAATCATTTCATAAATGGCTATCTTTTTTAAGAAAATATCATCAATCCTTCCTCAACATTATTTTGGACTTATTTTTCACATTCCATACATTGGAATACTTTCATCATGTATTATCTTGAATCATGGTAATAAAGTTTATTAATAAAAATATTTATTCATAAAATTCATTTTTTATTGCATTAATAGAAAATAGATTATTTGATATAATTCTTATATTGTCATTTTCTAAAACTCCATTAATCATTATATAATCAGTTTTTTTATCAAACCATTAATAAGTTCCAAGGTAGTCAGTATTATATAATATACTTTATCAAAATCAATAATCTCCTTATACAAATATAATTATCTATATATAACGAAAATATAAATGGTTATATTTCCCTCAACAATATGTTTCCAAAAAGTTTAACTTTCTATTGATTAACTTTTTTGGTTTAGTGGTACCATTCAACATACGATCTCAAATCATTAATAAAATAGTATCGATGTACAATCCTTATATATACCATAATTATTAAAACAGTTACATCATAAATCAAATAATTCAATGAAATATTTATTTAATACCAACATAATTAAATTAATCATTCCATTTAAATGATTGTATTATCATACTAATACCATGATTAATTAGCCTCTATTGGGGTATACTCCTTTGACACATGAGACATTGATTTGCATAGTGACCCATCTCTTTATAGTTGAAGAAGTATACAATAGAAGACATTTTCTTCTCAATTAAATCCCAAGAACAGTGGCCTTTCTATCCATACATATTGAAAAATATTATTCCATTTATACAAGTACCACTTTCAAAATAGGTGCAAAGTAAGGCACGTTTTCGAGTACCAGGTTATGTCGAGTTAGGCCGGATGCACCTTTTCAGACTTGTTACACCTATGTAAATATTCCCATAACCAAATTCACTTATAATATCTAGATATGTATTTATTTCTATGAAGACCCACATATTCTATAACATACCAATATTCTAGGATGTTATTTTATGATTCTCCTCAGTGTCTTTCTTAGGTTTCTGTTCTTTAATATATGTTTTCTAAATCTAGTTTCAATGGATTCTACTAAATTTTTTTTGATACCAACTATAAATTCCCCAACCCTAGTAGGCCAATGTTGGTTGTTAATTTATTCTAATGTCATATATTACATGTGAATGTATCCCAAAGGATCAAATAGTTTAGTAGTTTTGTAAAACTAGATACTCATTTGAAGCCTACAATAAAACTGAAAATATAAAATACATCATAAAAACATCATTGGAAACTCCATTAATCACCAAGAATATTAGACATAAAATAAATCTTCACACTCTGGGAAAATAATATAAATAGATGGGTGATATTAGACTCTTATAAAGGGAATGTAAACAGAGGAAGCTAAGAAAATACTGTAATTTAATGTTAAATAATAGAATCTTAAGCCATTGAATCAATAACCAGAGCATTAAATAGCCAGTATAAAAGATAATCAAATAACACCATATAAACCATCCATTAACTAGAAAACTTATCTATGGAAATTATACAAAATTAATAGTCTATTGGAAATAAATAACTAATCATATAATAATGGAATGAATAATGATAGACATATGAGTCATACTGTGGTGGCATCAGCCAAGACAACTGAAAATAAATGGTTAAGTCCTCAGCCAAATCCATATATGAAAATAAATGGGCAACACCTTAGAAATGTACATATCTGGTTTGTCCCATGTAACACCCCAAGTTTCTATGGTACGTTTCTCTTTGAATAATGCAACATCGAGTTCTAACACACACCACAACCGATCAAACTAGCCGTTATGAATAGTAATACCTAATTTTTTAAATTATATATATTTTATATTTAAAAATGGACTTCATTTTTGGATTTTTAATATCGAATTTAGCCTAAGGTGAATTTTTGGTACTTTTCAGATAACTTTAATATTTTGATGAATAGTGAAAATTACTAAATTTTAATTAAAAACAACTTTTTTAATCAACATAATTAATAGTGATAAATTATTAATTTTAGTGGATTTAAATTATATTTAGAATATATTTTTCCCAATTAATACAATGTTGGTCATTGGACATAATTTCACAATTAAACTGAACATAAACAAGTATCAATCTTTTGATAGTTATTATATCTTAAAACCACGATTTTTATTTTGACTACGGGAATTAATTTTAAATTAATTTCTGCCACTTCTGTATTTTGAATTTAGAAAAATGGATTCCATATTTTAAATTAGGATGTTTTGTGTAAATAGGAATCTTTTATTTTTAGATATTTTTAATAATTACTGCGGTAAATATTTTATTTACCATGGTTAAGGGTAAATCCTGTAAATAAGGGTTAAAAATAATATTATAATAATAACAAATTACCCTAAAACGTGTCCTAACCTTATTGGTTGATACATGTTCGACCATGGGCATCTTTGGGTTGATTTTGGGACCCCATAGAGCCACTTGTAGGTGATATGAACACTTTATTTTAATTAAGTTAAAATGAATACAAAAATGACACAAGCATATATATTTTAGAAAAATATGTTTTTACATAGGGTTATATATGTTGGATTTTAGACTATAAATATTCATTAGAATGATAAAAAGATTTCCTACATAATGATATTTTATTTATAATTTTTAGAGATTACACAATGATGATGCAGTAAATACCATAATAGTGAAAATTTAAAATAATTGATATTATAAATACCCAAATAAATATAATATGAGACTTTTAATGAATTAAAATAATTTTAAAGGATAATATAACAAATTATTATTGATTTAATTAACTTTTTTCGAAGTAATAATTCTGTTATAAGTTTCACAAAAATCAACTATTGAATAGTGTCAAAATTGACAAAAAAGTGTTTTTAAAACAAATATTATTTTATTAATTGATATTAAATTCCTAAAAATCTAATGATAGGCCAAGAGACTTATATCATAATAGTTGAATCATTAATGGACCACATGGGGGTCGCTTGAATTTATATAGTAAGTTTATTAACCATATAATATAAAAATACAAAGAGAAACTGTAAAAGTGAAACTAATTACCTTAGAGTTAATACATAAAGATAAGGTTAATATAAGTACCCAAACCTGTCTAAATTATATTGGTTGAGTGGTTTTCGACCCATCCCCACCTAAACATTTAAATAATAAACTTTTCAGCCATTAGAAACTGAATATGAATTTATTATAAATTAATATTTCTAGCTTTTCCAAATGTGCCCCTCACCCCTCTTATAAAAGGGCACTCCTCCTTCTCATTTATTCAAACCTTCAAAGCATTTTGGTTCAGCCAAAATCTTCCCAAATACTCTCCCAACATCCCATACTACAACCTAGAGGCCTTAGTTTGATCATAAATCCAACCTATGGAGCCCTTTTGACCAAATGAAAAGGAAGAACCCAAAGAAGAGGTAATGATTTCACCACCCTTTTCCAAGTTACATTCTTCTTCCACTTATTCTTATTTTGTTGTTACCATTATGAAATAATGACTCCAGTATCATATATATACAGTTATGTTATTATAAATATGGTACAACTATATTCAGTATTCTATCCATCCTTTGAATAACATGTCACCATACGTGCGCACGTACGGCTTACTGTTTCCACGCCGTGGTGTAATTGTTATTCAATATATTATTATTTGGATGGGTATAATAATGATTTGTAACTCATGTAAATAATAAATATGACATGTTAATGATTTTTTATATATGATATAACATCCATTTATATATTATTTTAATATCAAAAAAAATGATATTGTCGCTCGTGCGTACGTACGGACTACCGTCTCCACGAACGTGATGAGATTCATTCTCAATCATATCCATTCAAGTATAATTCTCATTTGATGATTAATAACAGTTTCTAAGGACTTCATATCATTATGGATATGATTAAGATACAACATATCTATTACAAACATGGCTTACGTATCAAAACATATAAAAAACGAGTAAGTTAACTCCTGAAACAACGATAATACTAAGATATTATTAACAAATAAATGTTAAAAGATCATATATGATATCATATTAATATATATGATATCATATTAATATATATGATTCTTATATAATTTAATAACAATTATTTCACCATTATAAAGGAGGTTAACCTACCTCAACCTAGGAACAGTACAAGGTAAAGGTTATTTCACAATCTCTTTATTATCTGAGGTTGTTTATACGTAATAATCTACTGGGATCTCTTTATCATCCTCACCCATGTTTCTTAAAAATGTATTTAAAAAAAATTACTATTTAAAATAATATGGGTTAAAGTCATTTATACCCTTGTTTGACTTTTTATAAGAGTTTTATAAAGGAATCTTTCCGTCGTTTTCCAAACAAGGTGCTTTTAACCTTTTCGACAGAATTAAGGTAAGAATGTTTTTTCTAACTTATACGGCGGGTGCGGTTATTTTCCGCCGTTATAAAATCGCCGAATCTTCCCTTACAAGATTATAAAAATATTTTCAATGAAATTTTTATATTTCGTAAATATATGACTCTAATGTTATTTCAAAATAGAAATAGATATTTCTCTAAAAAGAGTTTTGATTTCATCTATGTCAACATACTTTGATGGATTTTACGCTTATTTGAAATTGATTTATTATGAAACAAAACTTCTATATTGTATTGAAGGTTTTGTGATATGTTTGACTATAGATGTGCTATTTTTATACCGTTCATCATTTACGGTGAAAGTATTGAAATTTAGTATGCTACTTTTAATACGAATGTTTATGTTATGTTTAAAACTTTTCATATGGGAATGCATTGGACTTAATATGTGACGGCTGGAGCCCGCTATAGCTCCTCGATGCATCGGAAGGTCTCATGAGACAAACTAGTGTCTTGGAATAAGGTCTTGGCAAAATCTTATTTGTAGTCTTGGAACGAGGCCTTGGCTATGTGGTTATGATAGTCTGGAATTTTGCATTCCATCATTATGAAAGTAGTTATTGATATTGCATGTGATTATTTGATTAGTAGAATATCCATGTGAATATGTAATTGGAATTATTTCATTTTACTTTTTCCATACTATGTTGAAGTTCAAGTTTAAAAGGCTTTTGTTTTAGTTATACATTTCTCTAAATGTTTATGATTATTTTTGAAAGTTTCCGCTATATTTTTATCCTTACTGGGCATTTGAGCTCACCCCTTTTCTATGTTTGATTTTTCCCAGGATGTGAAGATGTAAGTTATGAATGACCTGCAGGGATATTATGAGGCGATAATAGTGTGGATTATGGAGACAATATGTTGATGTTGTAGTTTTTCACTTCATGATATAATGTAAAACTTTATGAATATATCTAGTGTTTCCCAGGATACTAAACCAATCGGTCTTTCGAGATTTGATCCTTCTTGTGATCATGCCAATGTTATGTAATAATGCACCGACTCTATGTAACTAGGGTCGGGGCATTACAGTTGGTATCAGAGGAGGTTTGATACAAACCTTGGAAGCTATATTTAGGTAAACTTTGATTAGAGCACGTATACCTAAGATGAACGTTGAGGATTATTATAGAAGAACTTCCTAGAATTTTGGTATTGGAGAGATTTTGTGAGTTTTCCAAGAAATACATCCCTCTCTAGATACGAGAAGGTAGAGGCGGCTCTGGCACAGATGTACCTAGGGGTAAAACCCAAAATCACCGCTTTGAGCTAGACTCTAAAGGGAACTTGTGCATGACAACGGGCCTTGCTGCACTCTTGCTTACGACACTCCCAGGGGATATGCTTAGGATAACTCTCACTCTCTTTACAAATCATTATGAAGGGTTTATGAGTGTATACTTTCTCAAAGAATACATTCTTATGATTATGGATTATATCCATAAAAAGTGCAATTTAGGTTAAGTGTTTTATAAGTATGAGATCATGTATTTTGATTCACAAACTGATCTAGATTATGCCATTGTTTATAAATGGATCCTAGTGGAAGAAATGGAAACCGTATCAATGTACGCACTCCATGTAGGGATTTACCTCCTATTGATGATAATTATAATGGATCTGGTGATGCATCTGGTGCCAATCAGCTAATCGCCATATTGGGACAAATCACTCAGGTTCTGAATAATAACCTTACCCGTATGGAGCACCCTGATCCGCAGCGTGGAGGATCAATGTTAGATCGATTCATGAGGCAACAACCACCAACGTTCAATGGGAGTACAAATCCCTTAGTAGCTGAGCAATGGATATATTCCCTAGAGAAAATATTTCAGGATTTGGGGGGTAGTGAAAGAGAAAAATGTTATCATAGCAGTTTACCGCCTAACTGGAGATGCTGATAAATGGTGGTCATTGATTCAAAACACAATGGAAGATGATGAAGTATCAAATATCGAATGGAGGGAGTTCAAAGATCTGTTTTTAGAAAAATACTTTCCTCGCGACCATCGAACAGATATTCAAAGGCAGTTTCTGAGTCTGAGACAAAAGGAGGATGAGAATTTCACAAAGTATGAGGCTAACTTTACAAGGATAGCAAGGTATGCTGGAGATTATATACGTAACCCAAGAAGTAAGATTGATCGTTTCTTTGATGGGTTAAAACCATTTCTCCGTCGAGCATTAGTCTCACAATCCTTTTCATCGTATGAAGAAATGTTATCATCTGCTATCAAGACCGAAAAAGAATTCTCTAAGTCTTATGACTTTAAAGAAAATCAAGAGAAGAAGAGACCTGCTGATCAATCTGGGAATGGAAATAAGGGGAAGAAGGGAAAGGTTGAATATCCATCCTGTGGTAAATGTGGTACGAAACACCCCGGTACTTTCTTGAAGGGAACATGAGTCTGTTACAAGTGTGTTGAAAAAGGCCACCACGATCGTGATTGAAAGGGGAATAATGAAGCTACCAATGTTCAGTGCTACAATTGCAGGGATATGGGGCATTGTGCAAATGAATTTCCTAAGCGTCAGGAGAACTTACCTTAGAAAAGGCAAAGGGATCAAGGCCAAGCTTATGCTATCACTACTACTAAGGTAGAAGCTCCGAAAGACGTGGTGGCAGGTAATTTAGTGGCTTCCTCAAGTTTATCAAATGAATTAGTTGATTCTGGATCATCACATTGTTTCATATCTTCCCAGTTCTCTAAGAAAACTAGATATTTCCAATTTGATTTAACAAGGGAGTTGTCAGTTAAAACTCCTAAGGGAAGTATCATTGCAACAATGTTATGTGAATCAGTCCCCATTAGATCACATAAATGTTCTTTATCTGCTGATATCGTCGTCATACCTATGATTGAGTTTGATATAATCCTCGGTATGGATTGGCTTTCGGACTATGATGCGAAGATTTATTGTAAGAAGAAAGAGGTTAAGATTCTTGATGATGATGATAAGGAACACCTTATCTTTAGAGCAGAGTCGTCACCACCTAATTCTTATTTAGATCCACCCCCAGTAGCTCAACAAAATTCCATTATTGGGGAGTAAGAGAATGAAATAACTGTGGGTGAGGAATGTAATGTTCAAATAGATTATTTACCTATTGCGAAATAATTTGTAGATGTATTTCTGGAAGATTTACCTGGACATCCTCCAGAACGAGAAGTTGTGTTTTCCATGGATTTAATTCCTGGATAAATGCTTATATCGAAGACCCCTTATAGAATGGCCACTGTAGAATTAGTTGAACTAAATAAACAACTAGAGGAATTGAGTAATAAGGGATTTATTCTCCCTAGTGTTTCTCCATGGGGAGCCCCAGTTCTTTTTGTTAAAAAGAAAGATGGATCTATGAGGTTATGTATCGACTACAGGGAGATCAATGCTATAACAATAAAGAACAAGTATCCCCTACCTCGAATTGATGATTTATTTGACCAACTGCATGGAGCTAAATACTTTTCAAAGATTGACCTTCGATCTGCATACCATCAGTTGTGTGTGAAGAAGGAAGACATTCCGAAGATAGCATTTCGAACCAGGCACGAGTATTATGAGTTTACTGTAATGCCTTTTGGATTGACTAATGCACCCTCTGTATTCATGGATCTGATTAATATAGTTTTCAAGGATTATCTCGATGAATTTTTGGTGGTATTTATTGATGATATCTTAGTATACTCCAAAAGCTACGAAGATCATGAAAATCACTTGCGCATTATCTTGAAGACTCTGAGAAGGCATGAATTATATGGAAGGTTTAGCAAGTGTGAATTCTGGCTTCAGGAGATTTCTTTTCTTGTCCATATTGTCTCTAAATATGGAATCTATGTTGATCCTTATAAGACCAAGGCAATCCAAGAATGGCCAGCACCTACGGGTATAACTGAGGTACGTAGTTTTATTGGTTTGGCAAGTTATTATCGACGTTTCGTCCAGAATTTTGCCCGATTGGCTAACCCATTAACGAAGCTCACATGTAAAGGGGTTAAATTTGTTTGGACAAAAGTGTGTGAAGAATGTTTCGAAGAACTGAAAAGAAGATTAGTCAATGCTCCTATATTGACTCTACCATCGGGGAATTATGGGTTCGTTATTTATAGTGATGCATCGAAGAAAGGACATGGTTGTCTCCTTATGTAGAATGATAGAGTTATTGCCTATGCATCACGATAGATGAAAATTCATGAACAAAACTACCCTACTCATGATCTCGAGTTAGCAGTTGTGATCTTTGCTTTGATGAAATGGAGGCACTACCTCTATGGTGAAAAATGTGAGATTTATACTGATCACAGGAGTTTGAAATATATTTTCTCACAAAAAGAACTCAACATGAGGCAAAGGAGACGGCTTGAATTGCTCAAGGATTATGAATGTACGATGTACTAACACCCGGGGAAGGAAAACAAGGTGGCAGATGCTTTGAGCAGAAAAGATCACGGAGTTTTGAACAATATGAGAATTGAAAGGGATCCAATTTTCATGGATCTAGTGAAGATGGACAAGGGAATAACCAGGGAAGGAGAAACATCCATGCTTTTTCAAATGGTTACCAAACCATCTTTACTAGAAAGGATTAAGAGTTCTTAGAACAATGATGAAGAATTTCAATAGAAGATTAAAGCTGTGAATGATGGGAGACTGAGAGACTTTGTGTATGAAGATAGAATTTTGAAATTCGGGATGAGACTTTGTGTTCCCGATATACCTGATCTAAAAAGGGAATTACTGGATGATGCTCATAGTTCCAATTTCTCTATACACCCTGGGAGCACAAAAATGTATAGAGATTTGAAGGAACATTTTTGGTGGGACAATATGAAGAGGGAGATTGCGGATTTTGTGTCAAGATGTATTTTTTTTCAACAAGTGAAAGCTGGAAGGAAACACCCTGGAGGAGTCATGCAACCTCTTCCCATACCGAAGTGGAAATGGGACAATATTACGATGGAGTTTGTCATGGGGCTACCAAAGACTCCTTGAAAGAATGATGAAATATGGGTTATCATTGATCGTCGTACCAAGTCATCAAATTTTCTTTTTATAAGAAAAGATCTACCACTGGAATGTCTAGAAAGACTATATATTAATGAAGTTGTGAGACTTCAGGGAGTACCCCTATCGATTGTTTCTGATCGTGATCCCCGTTTTACTTCAAGATTCTAGAAGAGTCTTCAGAAATCCCTGGATACTGAACTTCATTTGAGCACTGCCTACCACCCTCATACAGATGGAAAATCAGAACGGACTATTCAAACCTTAGAAGACATGTTGAGCTCCTGCTCACTTGACTTTCAGGGTATGTGGGATCAGTATTTACCTCTGGTAGAATTTTCCTATAACAATAGCTTTCATTCGAGTATTCAGATGGCACCATATGAAGCATTATACAGAAAGAGATGTCGCACACCAACCTGTTAGGATGACTTTGGGGAAAGAAAACATTTAGGTCTAGAACCGGTGGAGGAAACGATGAAAAAGGTGATGGTAATCCAAAATCACATCAAAGCAGCTCAAAGTAGGCAGAAGAGCTATTCCGATAATCGAAAGAAGGATTTGGAATTTCAATTCGGTGATCATGTTTTCCTGAAGTTATCTCCATGGGAAGTAGTCATACATTTTGGTAAGAATGGTAAATTGAGTCCCAGGTACATCGGACCTTTCAAAATTCTAGAACGAATTGGGGAAATAGCTTACCGATTGGCAATGCCACCAAGTCTCCCCAATGTTCACGATGTGTTCCATGTATCTCTGTTGAGGAAATACATGCCTGACCCAATGCATGTACTCACCTATGAGAAGTTAGAACTGGAACATGATTTGTCTTATTGCGAAGAGCCCGTCAGGATTCTTGATACGAGAGAATAAGTACTAAGAAACCAGACGATGCGTCTGGTAAACATTTTGTGGAGAAACCATAAGATAAAAGAGGCAATGTGGCAACCCGAGGAACTTATGATGAAGAACCACCCAAGTCTTTTCATACGGTAGTATTCTAGAAATTTCAAGGATGAAATTATTTGAAGGAGGGGAGAATGTAACACCCCGAGCTTCTACGGTACGTTTCTCTTTGAATAATGCAACATCGAGTTCTAACACACACCACAACCGATCAAACTAGCCGTTATGAATAGTAATACCTACTTTTTGAAATTATATATATTTTATATTTCAAAATGGACTTCATTTTTAAATTTGGAATATCAAATTTAGCCTAAGGTGAAATTTTGGTACTTTCCGGATAACTTTAATATTTTGATGAATAGTGAAAATTACTAAATTTTAATTAAAAACAACGTTTTTAATCAAAATAATTAATAGTGATAGTGGGAAATAGGTAACCTTTTTTTAGACATTTTGAATAATTAATGCCGTAAATATTTTATTTACCATGGTTAAGGGTAAATCCGGTAAATAAGGGTTAAAAAATATTATTATAATAATAAAAAATTACCCTAAAACGTGTCCTAACCTTATTGGTTGATACATATTCGACCATGGGCATCTTTGGGTCGATTTTGGGACCCCATGGAGCCACATGTAGGTGAGACGGAAACATTATTTTAATTAAGATAAAATGAATACAAAAATGACACAAGCATATATCTTTTAGCAAAACATTTTTTTACATAGGGTTATATATGAAGGATTTTCGACTATAAATATTCATTGGAATGATAAAAATATTTCCTACATAATGATATTTAACTTATAATTTTTAGAGATTACACAATGATGATGTAGTAAATACCATAATAGTGAAAAATTAAAATAATTGATATTATAAATACCCAAAAAAATATAATTTGAGAATTTTAATGAATTAAAATAATTTTATAGGATAATATGACATATTAGTATTGATTTAATTAAATTTTTTCGAAGTAATCATTCTGTTATAAGTTTCACAAAAATCCACTATTGAATAGTGTCAAAATTGACGTAAAAGAGTTTTTAAAACAAATATTATATTATTAATTGATATTAAATTCCTAAAAATCTAAGGTTCGGCCAAGAGACTTATATCATAATAGGTGTATCATTAATGTACCACTTGGGGGTCGCTTGGATGTATATAGTAAGTTTATTAACCATATAATATAAAAATACAAAGAGAAATTGTAAAATTGAAACTAATTACCTTATAGTTAATACATAAAGATAAGGTTAATATAAGTACCCAAACCTGTATAAATTATATTGGTTGAGTGGTTTTCGACCCATCCCCACCTTAAAATTTAAATAATCCACTTTTGAGCCATTAGAAACTGAATATTAATTTATTATTAATTAATATTTCTAGCTTTTCCAAAGGTGCCCCTCACCCCTCTTATAAAAGGGCACTCATCCTTCTCATTTCTTCACACCTTCAAAGCCTTTTGGTTCGGCCAAACTCTTCCCAAATACTCTCCCAACTTCCCACACTACAACCTAGAGGCCTTAGTTTGATCAGAAAGCCAACCTATGGAGCCCTTTTGACCAAATGAAAGGGAAGAACCCGAAGAAGAGGTAATGATTTCACCACCCTTTTCCAAGTTACATTCTTCTTCCACTAATTCTTCCTTTGTTGTTACCATTCTATAATAATAAATCCAGTATCATATATATACAGTTATGTTATTATAAATATGGTAGAACCATATTCAGTATTCTATCCATCCTTTGAATAACATGTCACCATACGTGCACACGTACGGCTTACCGTCTCCACGTCGTGGTGTAATTGTTATTCAATATATTATTATTTGGATGGGTATAATAATGATTTGTAACTCATGTAAATAATAAATATAAAATGTTAATGATTCTTTATATATTATATAACATCCATTTATATATTATTTTAATATCAAAAGAATGATATTGTCGCTCGTGTGTACGTACGAACTACCGTCTCCACGAACGCGATGAGATTCATTCTCCATCATATCCATTCAAGTATAATTCTTATGTGATGATTAGTAATAGTATATAAGGACTTCATATCATTATGGATATTATTAAGATACAACCTATCCATTACAAACAAGGCTTACGTATCAAAACATTTAAAAGAAAACGAGTAAGTTAACACCCGAAACAACGATAATACTAATATATTATTAACAAATCAATGTTAAAAGATCATATATGATATAATATTAATGTATATGATTCGTATATAATTTAATAACAATTATTTCACCATTATATAAGAGGTTAACCTACCTCAAACTAGGAACAGTATAAGGTAAGGGTTATTTCACAATCTCTTCATTATCCGAGGTTGTTTATACGTAATAATCTACTGGGATCTATTTATCATCCTCATCCATGTTTCTTAAAAATGTATTTCAAAAAAAATTACTATTTAAAATAATATGGGTTAAAGTCATTTATACCCTTTTTTGAATTTTTATAAGAGTTTTATAAAGTAATCTTTCCGTTGTTTTCCAAACAAGGTGCTTTTAACCTTTTCGACAGAATTATGGTAATAATATTTTTTCTAACTTATACGGCGGGTGCGGTTATTTTCAACCGTTATAAAATCACTGAATCTTCCCTTACATGCTTATAAAAATATTTTCAAAGAAAATTTTATATTTCTTAAATATATTACTCTTAAGTTATTTCGAAATAGAAATAGATATTTCTCTAAAAAGAGTTTTGATTTCATCTATGTCAACATCCTTTGATGGATTTTATGCTTATTTGAAATTGAATTATTATGAAACAAAACTTCTATATTGTATTGAAGGTTTTGTGATATGTTTTACTATGGATGTTCTATTTTTATACCGTTCATAGTTTATGGCGAATTATTGAAATTTTGTATGCTAGTTTTAATACGAATGTTTATGTTATGTTTAAAACTTTTCATATGGGAATGCATTGGACTTAATATGTGACGGCTGGAGCCCGCTATAGCTCCTCGATGCATCGGTGGGTCTCATGAGACAAACTAGTGTCTTGGCACAAGGCCTTGGAAAAATATTATTTGTAGTCTTGGAACGAGGCCTTGGCTATGTGGTTATGATAGTCTGGCATTATTCATTCCATCATTATGAAAGTGGTTATTGATATTGCTTGTGATTATTCGATTAGTAGAATATCAATGTGAATAAGTAAATGAAATTATTACATTTTACTTTTTCCATACTATGTTGAAGTTCAAGTTTAAAAGGATTTTGTTTTAGTAATACATTGACTTAAATGATTATGCTTATTTTTGAAAGATTCCTCTATATTGTTACCCTTACTGGGCATTTTGAGCTCACCCCTTTTCTATGTTTTATTTTTCCCAGGATGTGAACAAGTAAGTTATGAATGACCTACAGGGATATTATGAGGGGATAATAGTGTGGATTATGGGGACAATATGTTGTTGTAGTAGTTTTTCACTTCATGATGTAATGTAAAACTTTATGAATATATCCAGTGATTCCAAGGCTACTAAACCAATCGGTCTTTTGAGATTTGATCCTTCTTGTGATCATGACAATGTTATGTAATAATGCACGGACTCTAGGTAACTAGGGTCGGGGCATTACATCCCATGAGATAGACCAATTCATCTAGGGGATATATATGGCATCTCCTACCACATAAAATGTATATTTATTTATTTATATTAATATAAATGAACATACATATTCATATTGGAAACAAGCATATGATCTGTGAATACTTCATCAATAAACCATGAATTTCATCAAACGAGAACATCCCCTATAAAACTGATCATAAAACCATCAACAAAATATTGTACAAGGTATCACAAGTGATAATCCTCAACCAATCATATAATTAAATAAATTATGTTTACACAAACTAAAAGAACATAATAAAATCATTAAGTCTTTCCAGAAAGAAATTCTCTTTTTTTTCTTTGAAATCATTAAAAAGAGAGACAATTATTTAAGAAAATATTTCTTATGAAAAACAATTTGTAGGTATGTAATAGAATATTAAAAAGTTTATGTCATCATGATGGTAAAAAAATTCACTCATGTCAGATAATTTTAAAAAAACAACCCTTTTGTCGAAAAAGTAATAATGTACCTCGTTTGTATAATGATTAAAGATTCATTTCAATCCATATAATAAAAATTCATTCATGGGTAAAAATAACATAATTTTTTGTAGGATAATAATAAAAATATTTTGGAAACAATTTTAAGTAAATATGGTCATGGATGAAAAATATTCTTCAGTTGATACTTACATATAAGAAATCAGAGATAAAAATGATACTGTGAAATTAACCATTACCTTTTGTTTTAATTTAATTGGATGTTCTTTACCCACTTATATAATTTTTTAAAATAAGTTATAAATTTATACTAGTCTGAAATCCATATTTATTATATCATATATGATCCTATTATGTTATCTTATGAATATTTTAGTAACAATATCTCATTATTACCCTTATTTCGGGTGTTAACTCCTTCATTTTCTTATATACATTTTTAATGTATGCATTGTTTCATTGGAATATAATATATTTTATTTATATAAAAAATAAAATTAATTAAAAAATTATTATATCCAGATATAATATATTTTTTTTATAATCATTCTTGAATGTTTATCATGGGGAATGAATCACATCACATCGTGGATATGGTAGGTCGTACGTACACATGAGCATTTGAATCAGTTAGTTAATGATGAATTAGTAAAAAAAATTATGTTATATTAATTATAAATAATAAATAATATTTATCATTTATCATCTATTTTAAATATATTCATCATTATACCCATCCAAATAAATTTATGATTAAAACAATTACAACAAAACGTGGATAGGTTATGTCATACTTACACATGAATGGTAATATTTTATTCATAGGATGGTAAAAAAGATAAATATGGTTATACAACATTCCTTAAAACATGTCATCAAATAAATGATATTGGATTTTATATTTTATAAAAGAAAAAAAAAATTTATGAGGAAGTAATAGAATATTAATTTTTAAGGAGTCAGTAAAGATGACAACCTCTTCTTAAGAGAACCACCTTTGGATCTCCTCTTAAGGACACTAGGGTTGGTATTTTTCGATGACCATTGTAATTCCCCTATTATTTATAAATAAATTAATGAAAAATTGAGTCACATATAACACCACTATTTAATAACCTTTCCATTAATGATAATTTTTCCACCATTGTGATTTGAATTTTGAAAAATTGACATACATAGTTGTATCCAGTATGATATTAGAGTCTAATAAGACAAACATAATTTATCATGAATGGAAATATACCCTTATGAATATTTATTTGAATATTAATATGACCGTTTGGAATACTAAATCATATTATTATTTTATTTTCTTAATTATAACAGATAATAAGATCTAGATTAATTTTTCAAGGAGATATAAAATAAATTATTAATTAAAAATAGATATTTTTTGAATAAAATATGATTTTATTTAAAAATTTTAATATTTATATTTAGAAAATTATTTTAAAAAAAATGAGTTAATTTTGTAATTCTACACATCAAAAAAATTGTGTGAATTGATGGAATTTTTTTGAAGTACATGAATTTATTATGAATAGTAACATATGGTAATTTACCATATATATACATTTTCTATTAAATTCACAATTCCCATCATCAAGGATGTTTTAAGAAAAATTTAATAGATCTAAAATTAAGTTATGACTATTATGGGTTGCATGATTCAATAACATTTTTTTTCTGGCAGGAAATAATAAAATAATGAATAAGATATTCACAAATCACCCTTCGCCTCTACTATTAATCCCCCTTACTCCCTATCTTCTTCACTCCTCTCAATCCTTGTTCTTTATCTACATTATTCTCAAATATTCTACCATTATCCTCTCCCACATCTATAATCCCTTATTCTCGTAAAAATACCAAAAACACTCCCATAAATAGACCGTCATGGAAGATAACATCTATAGGTAAATTCATCTTTTCATTTATTTTATTTCAAGTTCCATTATTTTCTTTTTTTAGGAAGGTGTTTCTTTGGTCAAAGACCAAAGCAAAATTTATTGAATAATAATGCAACAAAGATACAAAAGATGAAAATATGGGATTTTCTTACAATCTCAATAAAAAAGATGAAATAAGTCAGCTGGAAGGTAATCCAACCATGTCACGTTTTGGTGAACACCTTTTTTGGCAAGGGAATCAGCAATAGAATTCGCTTCATGGATGGCATGAGTAGCAATATAGTCAATCCCACGAAGTGAATTTAAGAAATTCATCCAATGAATGGTAAGCAGCCAGGTTAGATGACTCACACCGTTCCAAATAGCATGGACAATGGTGGTAGAATCAAATTCAATACCAAGATATTTATATCCTATTTGGAGAGAGAAATCAACAAAATGAATGACACCCAACATTTCCTCTTCCAAAGATGACAAAAAACCACATCCACTGTAGAAACATCCATGGAACGACCCAGAAGAGTCACTATAAATTACTCCACAACTGGAAGGACTGGGATTTCCATTTGAAGCAACATCAACCTTCACTTTGATCTACCCTGGCATTGAGGATTGCCAGTATACTTCACAGCTATGTCTGGGCTGAGGATAAATACCTGCAACACGATTATGTTGACGAATTTCCAAATCACCAATAGAACTGTTGAAACAACCTTTTTGGATGGAAGTAGGCTCTTGAATCTCTATTAGAATTTGAGATTTTCCTCCATTGAGACATAATGAGTGTTTATTATAAATAATATCATTTCTGACCTACCATAACTCGTGTAAGAGTTCTGCCACAGCCACAAGAATGATTTTATTAATTTTTTGTGATGCTTCATGGCAAATAAACTTTTTCAATATCATACAAATCGAG
Organism: Viscum album; assembly: GCA_963277665.1. Taxonomy (NCBI): domain Eukaryota; kingdom Viridiplantae; phylum Streptophyta; class Magnoliopsida; order Santalales; family Viscaceae; genus Viscum; species Viscum album. The sequence goes on from OY728126.1 coordinate 958,537,441, forward strand.
TCAGAAGAGGGCCATCTGCAGATAAATTAGTCTAATATGTAATTCCATAAAGCAGAGGTCGTAGCACATGACAAGAAAATTTATCGGATTTTTTATTTATAATAAATGAATAATTTTTAATCATCTTTCATTTCCTCTTATTTTATACTAGAAATGAAAACATCATTTGAGATGTGTTAATTTATAACATTTAATAACGACCAGTTTTCAATTTCTATTACCATCTTCAATTATAGTCAGGAAATTTTTTTTAAGGTTTAACTAATGTATAATATATTTATTATAACTTATTTATTTATTTATAATCCTTTTTTAGATATTGCATTAATTTATAAATCAAAATGAGTTTATTGTGACCAGGAACCACCAATTAAACCAAACAATTTTCATTAAAGTTTTATATAATGATTCATCTTCACTCCGAATAATCAAATGAATTTTATAACACTGTAATATTAAGTTTGTTCAATAATAAAATAACAATTCTGTTCTACAAAACCATTTTCATTCTACATGTTTATCCATACATGAATATACGTAAACTGATCATCAAACCCACAGAAAAAACACTCCCAAACAATGGAATTTCATCTCTTAACCCATAAATGGCCATCAATGAACCAAAATATGCTTATAATAAATCATATACATGTTGTGTAGATTATTTAATAATTAATTTATGAACCTAAATATATTATTTAGGTCATTAAGATCAAATGAGAAACATTGTTAGACTTAAGGTAAGGGTTTTCTGCTTGAACCTCCATTTTCATTTAGGTTAATCTTATTGTCTACATACCTCAATTAAATTATTATTTATTCATATGTAATCTTCATATATTCTTTTATAATTTTAAATATATGTGAACAAACCACAATTTTACTTTCATTTATAGGGTGTTATATGTTTCAATAAGATCGTTCAAAAATTCTTCCTGATAAACAACACGGTTTCAAGGGAACTTCTCGAATTATTAACTATTTTCAAGTGCAGTATGTAATATATTTTAAGTTTTTAATATTTTTGTAAAATAAAATATTTTACCATAAAAATAAATATTGATTAATTTATGGTTTTATGAATGAAAAAATTCATTTCCACCTTAAAATTTGTTTAATATTTTCTTAAAACCCCTCCAAAATGTTTTATTTCAAGTGTTTCTTTAAAAACTATTTTTACATTATTTCAATTTAGTGGAACAAAATTTATGCATAAAATATCATTGCAATTTTATTAAATATTTATTTATAGGATCTAAATGTATACAAATCATATTTCATGATAAATATAAATGATTTTCCAAAATACCACTTTCCAAATTAATGAAGGATTCTTCTCATCACGCATTAACTTTTTTGAGATATATGATTAGATCGCAACTTATTACATTCATGTGATATATGTACTGCCCTTTTTTATTTCATATAAATATTATCTTAATTCCCATTATATACTATAGGATAATGATTTCAATGTTTCAAGGAGATATGGGACACTTTGGAATGTTTAAGGATTTTTTTATCAAGAATATTTTAATGGACTCATTTAAAATTATATTCCAATATTTTTACATAATTTTGTTAAAACATGTACTACATTGAGTTTTATCTCTTACGATAACATATATAATATTTTTTTTAAGGTTCTTTGATTAGTTTTAGTATGGATGTTCCATCTTTATACCACTCAAAATATTACTCTAAATGGTTAGTGATTATGTTTAATGATTTTCTAATGTTATTAAAAATTAATATATGTTGGCTTTAATATGAATGTTTATTTATATTATGTACAAACCTTTCATGTAGAGAATTATTTGGACTATAAGTGATGGGTGGGACCTACTATATCCCCTGATGAATTAGTACTTCTCATGAGACAATGTATAGTCTTTGCACAAGGCCTTAACAAAGTGATTATTTATGGTCTTGGAACAAGGCCTTGAAGGAATGGTTATGATGTTAATCATTATACACTCTCTCATTATAAACTAGTAATTGAATGTTTATCAGGTTATTTGATGAGTATAATACCCATGATTTTACTTTATTGTTGAATTTTTTATTCATCTCATATTCTTACCGTAATTGTTTCAAGTTCATTTATAAAGGAATGTTTTTTAGTTATTATATATGTGTAATGTTTATGATTATAATATATTATATTGTATTTGATACCCTTAATGAGCATTTGATCTTACCCCTTTCTTATGTTTCATTTTCTGGGAACATTAAGATGTATATTCTGAATGAGTAGAAGAAACAACCATATAGTTATGAATGTTTTCAAACGTGATTGTAAATTGTTTTCTATTGAAGTTATAATAATGAACATACATATTTATTTATTTGTTAAAGATGGTAAACTAGTCATTACTTTGGGAAGAATATTCCTTATTAATATTCCAATGTAATAATATAAGGCACCGACTATGTGAAACTAGGTTTGGGTCCTTACAGATTGTATGAAAGGAATTTTAGTCGAAAACATGAAAACTATATTGTGAAACTGTAGATTAGGGAACAGAAACCTAAGATAGTATTTTAGGATAAACATACAAGATTATCCTTGAATTTTTCATAATGAATATATTATGTGGATCTTTCTAAAAAATAAATTACTACCTAGATACTAAAAGTAGATGTTGTTATATCACTGATGTTCCTAGGAGTGAAAAATCCAACAATGAGTTTCAAGATTGGCCTAAGGTATCCTGGTACAAGAAAATGGGGTTTTCTATGCACATGGTTTGAAACTCCCAAGGGATATGCTTAGGATAATTTGAATTTTTATTAGAAGCCATTATGAATGATTTAAATATTAATTTTTCCTCAATGAACCCATGTTTATGATTATGATATTAGATATGTATATAATTTAAATTTATGATATGTATTTTTTTATGATATTATAAATTATGATCCATAAATTAATTTTATATATGCCATTATTTATAAATGGTTCTTAGTGGATGAAATGGATACTGAATGAATGTGTATTTCACATGTTGGGAATCCCTCCAATGCAAGATAATGATGTTGGCTCTTGGGCTGTGACTAGCACAGAGTAACTTATAACTATATTTGGACATATAACTTAGGAAATTAATAATATCCTTACCCATATATAGAATTTGGATCACCAATGTGGGGGAGCTATGTCAGATCACTTTATACGACAACATCCTCCATCATTTAATGGGACTAAAAACCCATTCGCATATGAGTAGTGGATAAGTTCATTAGAGAATATGTTTCTCACATTGGTATGTAACGAATGAGATAAATTTGTCATAGTAGTTTAGAAACTATTATGATATTAAAAGTTGTGGTGGTATTTAATCCAAAACCCAAAGGGGGAGGAATAAATTGAAGAAACGGAATAGTGAGATTTTATGGAAATATTCATAGAAAAATAATTACCTTGTGAACAATGAGCAGATATAGAAATGTAGTTTCTGAACCTGAGGCAAAAAAAGGATGATAATTTTTCTAATTATAAAGCTAACTTTACTAGGTTATCATGAAATTACCACGACTACATACATAATCCATGTAGTGAGATTGATGTATTCTTTAATGGTTTATAACCATTCCTTTGAAGGGCTCTAGTCTCCAAATGTTTCTCATCATATGCAGATACAGTCTCACATTTTATCTAGATGGAAAATAAAATATCTTTGTCTTGTGATTTTAAGGGAAAGCAAGAGAATAAGAGGGCAGCTAAAAAATCTTGAAATGGAAATATGGAAATGGATATTACAGGACGATTTGACCTTCAACGCTATGATAATTGTTTAAATAGACACCCTAGTACATTCTTGAAGGGTTTGGTAGTTTGTTACATGTGTGATGAAAAAGGACACATATCTCGGGATTTTAAAGGAAATAAAGAAGCTAAAAATGTTCAATTCTACAATTTTAGGGAGGGCACACATTATAAAAATGGTTTTTCTAGGCGTTAATGAAATATTACTCATTGAAGGCCAAGGGATAAAGGAAAATCTTATGCGGTCACATATACAGTGGTTGATGTTCCTAATGATGTAGATGAAGGTACTTCAATCATTTCCTAGGACTTATCCATTTTATTTTTTGATTTGGGATCCTGAAATTCATTCATATCTTCCTTTTTTTGAAGAAAACTTATTATATCCCGTTTGATTTAATATGGGAGTTATTAGTCAAAACTCTAAAGGGATGTATCATTTAAACAATGTTGTGCCAGGAAGTCCCCATTATGACATATAAACATGCTTTATCTATGGATTGTATTAACAGATCCATGATTTACATTTATATAATCCTTGGTATAGATCGGCTATTGAACTATGATGTGAAAATTTATTTTAAAAAGAAAGATGATACAATTTTTTAGGACAATTTTGAATTACTTATCTTTATAGAATACACATAACCATCTGATTCTCATATAGATCCACACCTAGTAGCTCTAATGAATTCAATTATTATGGAGGAAGGGAATGAAATAATTATGGGTGAGGAAAATAATGTTCAAATAGGGGACATCCCTACTATGAATGAATATGTTGATTTCTTTCCAGAGGATTTACTTTGACATCCTCCAGAGCGGGAAATTGAGTTTTCTATTAACTCAATTCCTAATTCAAAACCCATATTAAAGGCCCCTAATAAAATTACCACTATGGAATTAGTGAGATTAAACAAACCACTACTTAAATTTAATGATAAATAATTTATTTTCCCTGTTTTTTCTTTATGGGGAACCCTTGTAATTTTTGTTAAGATGAAATTTGGATCTATGAGGTTCTGCATTGACTATAGGGAGATCAATGCTATTACAATAAATAACATGTATCACATACCTCGTATTAATGATTTATTTGATCAACATCATGGAGCCAAATATTTATCAATGATTGACCTTCGATCTGGATATCATTAGTTGTGAGTATGGAAGGAAGAAATTCCAATGATATCATTTTGAACTAGGTATGGGCATTATGACTTCACAGTAATGCATTTTGGATTGACTAATGCACCCTCTTTCTTCATGGATCTAATGAATTGGGTATTCATGAAATATCATAATGATTTTTTTGGAGGTATTTATTGATTATATCATGGTTCCTCCAAAATCAATGAATATCATGAAATCACTTTGGCACTGTTGAAAATACTCTTAGAATAAATAAATTATATAGGAATTTTAGAAAGTGATAATTTTGGGTTCAATCGGTTTCTTTTAGTGGCCACATTGTCCCTATAGATGAAATATATGTTGATCATGTGAAGAAAAAGTCTATTCAAGAATGGCCTACTCTAACCAACATAACTGAGGTACGTCGTTTTATTGGTTTGGAAGGTTATTGTTAGTGATCCATTCATAAAATCACCCGTTTTGCCAACCCAATGACCAAGATTAAGTGTAAAGTGGTTATGTTTGTATGGGAAAAATAATTTGAAGAATATTTTGATATTGAAGTGGATATTTGTCAAATATCTGATCCTAACTCTACCATCAAGGTATGATGGGATTGTTATCTATAGTGACACATCCAATAATGGACATGGTTCTGTCCTTATGCATAATGATAGACTTGTGAACTATGTATCATGATAGTTAAAAATTCATGGAAAAAACTAGTGTACTCATGATCATAAGTTATAGGCTATGATATCTTGTCTAAAAATATTGAGAAACTATATCTTAGATGAATGTTATTATATATATATGGATCACAAGAGTATTAACTATATATTATCATAAAAAGGAATCAACATGAGGCAAAGGCAGTGGCTCAAACTACTCAAGGATAATGATTGTTCCATACACTACCCCAAAAGAATGTAAAATAAGTTAATTGATTCATTGAGAAGTAATGATCAAGGACTTTTAATCAAAATTATGATTTCAAGGGATCATATATTCATGGATCAAATAAGGATGGGCATAGATATTGTAAAAGAAGGTAAAACATCATAACTTTTTCAATTCATTTCTCAGCCATATTTATTACAAAAGATTAAAATATCACATCCTGATAATGATAAACTTCAAAAGAAACTTACTGTAGTGAAATATGGGAATTTGGATGACTTTCTATGTGAAGATGGAGTTCTGAAATTTTGGAAGAGGTTATGTGTTCCATCTATAATCAAGAAAAAGGGAGTTATTGGATGATTCTCATAGCTTGAATTTCTCTATACACCCTAGTATCACAAAAATGTATATATATTTGTAGGAAAATTTATGGTGGGACAACATGAAGTGGGAAATTATTTATTTTTTATCATGATTTTTAGTCTTTCAACAAGTGAATGTAGAATGACAACATCCTAGAGGATTCATGAAACCTCTACATATTCTTACATGAAAATGGGATGACATCACTAGGGTAGTTTTCACTAGATTACCCAAAACTTGATTAAAGAATGATACAATGTGGGTAATTATGGATCGACATACAAAATCTACATATCTCCGCCCTATAAGTGAAGATTTTCCACTAGATAGCCTTGTACAAATCAATATCAATGAAGTCGTGTGACTTCATGGAGAAACTCTCTCAATTGTGTGTAATTGGGTTCTATGATTTATATTGAAATTCTGGAAATGTATTTATAAAGACTTAGATAATCATATTCGATTAAGTAATTCTTATCACCCACAAACTTATAGGAAATTAGACAGGATGATCCGAAACTTAGAGGACATATTGAGAGCATGTTCACTGGACCTTCAAGGTATGTAGGATCAATATTTACCTTTAGTGAAATTTTTATAAAATAACAGTTTCCATTCAAGTATCCAAATGGACCCATATGAAAGATTGTATGGAAAGATATTTCATACACCAAAATTTTGGGATGAAGTTAGTGAAAGGATGCTTGTAGGCCTAGAACTTGTAGAGCAAACAACCATAAAGGCAAAGACTATTCAAACCCATATCCATGAAGCTCAAAAAAGGAAAAAGAGATATATTGTTAATCAAATGAAGGATTTCAAATTTCAACATGGAGATCACATTTTCTTGAAATTATCTACATAAAAGGGATTATAAGATTTCGTATGATAGTGAAAATGAGCCCTAGATACATTGGACCTTTTGAAATCACATAGAAAATTAGAGTTGTTGCATATTTATTGGATATTCCACCTAGTATGTATAATGTGCACAATGTGTTACATGTCTCATTGTTGAGCACGTACATTCCAAACCCAATGCTTATATTTACTTATAAAGGAATATAATTGGAATCTAACATATCTTACTATGAGGAGCCTATCATGGTTTTGGACACTAAAGAACATTTTTTGATGAATCAGAAAACTGGACTGGTAAAGATACATTATAGAAATCATAAAATCAAATAGGCAACATTGGAGCCTAGGGAGCTTATGATGAAGACCTTCCAAAATTTTTAAAGGGGTAACATTCTCTAAATTTCAAGATTGAAATTTTTGTAAGGAGTGTAGATTGTAACACCCCAAGGAATTATAAATAAATGAATGAAACACCGAGTCTCTACAAAACACCACTTTATTATAACCAATCCTGTAAATGTAGTTTTTTCACCTCTGTGATTTCAATTTTTAAAAACTGAAATACATGGTTGCGTTCTGTAAGTTATTTAGAGACTAATAAGAAAACCATATATATTTTTGATTAGTAAAATTACCTTATAATTAGTAATATGAGTAGTAAAATAACCCTTATGTATTTTAAAACATATTATTTTTTTATTTTATTAAGGCTACAATATAAATAGATGTTGATTGATTTTTATGGTGATATAAAAAGAATTATAGTTTAAGAATTGTTATTTTTTGAATAAATTCTAATTTTATTTAAAAATTAAATAAATAAAATTTAGAAAATTATTCTAAAAAATTGGAGTTAATTTTTTAATTATATACCATGAAAATGGTTGGGGTGATGTTTTTGTATTTTTCTGAAATACTCAAAAATTTATGAATAGTAAAATATGGTAATTTACAATATATATATATTGTCAGTTAAATTTACCATTAAAAGAATCGTGGATGATTTAAGAAAAATTGGATCAATCTCACATGCTATTATTACTATTATGGGACACTTGAATGAACCTTATTGGTTGTCATGACGGAAATAATAAAATAATGAATATTATATTCTCATATCACCCTTCTTCGCCACTATACCCCCCCCCCTCATTCTTCTATTCAATTCTTTAATGCCTTTTGAATTGTCTAAATTCTACTCAAATATCCTTAAATGTTCCTCCCCCATTTTCATAATCCCTTGGTCTCATAAAAATTAGAATGAAACTCACCTAAAGATGCTCTAGAGGAAGATATCTTCGGGAAGTAAATTCATCTTTTCATTTCTTTTATTTCAAGTTAGGTTGTTTTCTTTTTCTTAACTCACCTACTTTCATAAAAATGTTGGGATGTATCCAGTACATATGTTGTACTATAATTTTTGTAATTATAAGGGAATAATTATTCAACTTCTCTAATTTATCCTTTTTTTATACAAGAAATGAAAACACCATATGAGATATATTAATTTATCACATTCAAGGATAGTGGGCTTTCAATTTATATTAACATATTAAATTGTGGTCCTGAAACTGGTTTTATGGTTGAATCAGACAATAATATATGTATTATAACATATTTAACATTATATTATCTTTTTTTTAAAATGGTTTTAATATATAAATCAAAATTAGTTTATTTTGATCAATTACTGCCAATTAACCCAAACAATTGTCATTAATGTTTTATATAATGATTCATCTTCACTTCCAATAAAAAAATGAATTTTGTAACCTTGTAATATTTGTATTGTTCAATAATAACATAATACTTCTAATCTCGACAATAATTTTCATTCTATGTGTTTTTCCATTAATAATTATAAGTAAACCGATCATGAAAACCATGGATGAAAACACTCCTAAATAGGGAAAGTGAATCTCTTAACCCACCAAAAGGCTAATAATGAACCCAAATAAGGTTATAATAAATAAATTACTTATTGGAGAGGTTCTATAATCATTAATTTATGAACTTAAATTCTATTATTTATGTTATTAAGGTCAAGTGAGGAACACCATTGGACTTAAGGTAAGGGTCTTCTACCTGAACGTCCATTTTCATTCGAGCATCTATTAATGTGTATTTAATTAAATAATTATTTATACATATGTACTTATCTTATAATCTGTGATAATATTATAAATATATAAACCAACCATAATTTTAATTTCATTTATGTAGAGTTATATGTTTCAAATGGATCCTTAAAAATTCTTCCCGATAAACAACCTTGTTTCATGAGAACATCTCAAATTTTTGCCATTTTTTAATGAACTATGTAATATATTTTAATCCATTTTTATTTATGTAAAATATAAAAATTTATCCTATAAGTACACCTTTATTTATTTCTGGTTTTATGAAATCAGAAATTTGTTTCCTCTTTAAAATCTCTTTAGTATTTTCCTAAAACCACACTGAAATGTTTTATTTATGATGTTTCATTAAAAACACTTTTTTCCTAATTTCACATTAGTGGGACTACATTTTCGAACCAAATATAATTTCATTGTTCTTTCCTTTTCTTTTATGGTATATAAATATTTAAAAATATGATTTCATGACAAATATAATTTATTTTCCCAAATAACTATTCTTTCAAATGTAAAAATATATATCTTTCTCATCACACTTTAGCTTTTATGAGATATATTTCTTGTTCACATATTATTCCATGTATGTGGTGTATGTACTGCCCTTTTTTATTTAATATCAACATTCTCCTTATTCTATTTATATTCTATGGGAATATGATTTGAATGTTTCAAGGTGGTATGGGACACTTTGGAATGATTAAGGATTATTTCCCCAATTACTTTTCAATGGACTCATTTAAAAGTACCTTCATATATGTCAACATCCTATGTTAAAACATATAAAATATTGAAGTTTATATCTTACTATATCATCTATAATAATATGCTAAATGTTTTATGATTATTTTGACTGTAGATGTTCCATCTTGATATCATTCACCATATTACTCTGAATAGTTAGTGTTTATTTTTAATGATTGGGGAATGATATTAAAATTTAATTTTTCGATTCTAATGTGATTCTATATGTCAATTATGTTCAACTCTTTTGTATAAATAATGATTTGTACTAGAATTGATGGTTGGGTCCTGCTATATCACACAGATTCATAGGTAGGTATCAATAGACAAACTAGGTACATAGCACAAGGCCTTGAAAAAATGATTATTTATTGTCTTGAAATGAGGCTATGAAGGTATGGTTATGAGGTCTGGAATTATGAATTCTGTCATTAGTAAACTTGTAATTGAATGTTCATGAGGTTATTTGACTAGTATAATACCCATTATTATTCTATATTATGGCATTTTTTATTCTTATGTTATTCATTCCCTAATGTGATCAAGTTCATTTTTAAATGTGTTAGTTTTTTTAGTTATTCACCATGCCTAATGATTATGTTTATGATATCTTATATTTTATTTCTTACCTTTACTGAGAATTTGAGCTCACCCATTTCTTATGTTTCATATTCTCAGAACATGAGGAGGTATATTATGAATGACATGAACAAATAACCTAGGATTTATGGATGCTGTCAAATAAATTTTTGAATTGTAATACATTTCAAGGTGTAGTTTTTAACTTATAAATTTGTCATTCTAATAAAGAAACTAAACTACTCTTCCCTTAGAGATTCATATTCCTTGTTTACATGCCAATGTAATAAAATAAGGCACCAGCTCCGGGCAACTGGGGCTGGGTCCTTACAACCATCACCCATAAGATGGTTCTATGGATGTTTTTAAGTAATATATTATGGTTTGGATTAAGAATTGGGGCTTAATGAGGGGTGATGAAGTGATGGAGGAGGTTCACATTAATAATTGTGGTGACGGTCACTTTTGGGAAATCATAAATTATTAAATTAATATAAATTTATTTTCGATTACCAATCAGTCTAAAGTGATCTATTTAGAATATAAGATTAGGATAGAATGGAATAATCTCAACCAATAATTTTTATGAATGTTTAGGTCACAATATTATCTTTATCTATTAACATTAACACTTAGTTAAACACGTCAACTCTTACCGTGATAAATTGTATTTTTAATCATTAGGGTTAATATAATTACATTAAAATTAACAACGAACATCAAATGGATCAAAAATGAAATAATTAATCTTATAATATTTATTTATTTAACATTTATATATTTTTAAATTTTTTATCATTTAATATAAAATTATTTATTTTGAATTTTCATTTATGTCAATTTTGATGCTATTCATTTTATTTAAATATTACAAGATGAATGATTTAAAAAACACATATAATATATCATTAACATGAGTAGTTTGTCTATATTTTTTTTGGATGTCATTAATTTTTAAATTATTATTTTTTTAATATTTTTAATATTATTTATTTGATATTTTCATTAATTAAATAATTGTTTCATCATTATTATAAAAGAATTTAGTTAAATTTTTTCTTTCTAAAAAATAAAAAATAATTATCAAGGTGATGTTAAATTTATTTTTATTCTAAATGACTATTTATATATGAATTTATCTTGTTTATAACCATGAATTAAAAATATAATACTTATTAAAAAAACATGAGTATAGAATTGTTATCTTATCTTTAAATAAAATATTATAAATGTCATATTCTAGATCAAGTGGATTTAAAAATTAAAATTTTGGTGAAAGGTTGATTTTGGTCAAAATGCACTCATCCAAGGATAAGTGTTACGATGATTATAATATCATTCTTACATTAAGTTTCATGATTTACCCTTAAACGTGGAAAATAAAAATTTACTAAATTTACTATTCATAATGATTAAAAATAAAATAGATTCATTCACATAATTTTGACCCAGTGATTCTAAATATTTAATATATTTTTCAAAAATCAATATATAGAAGTTGTAACAATTAATTTTAATTTAATCTATTTTACGAGGTGAGAAAATAGGTTATTAATGTTTAAAACATACCAAAGCTTGAATTTTTTTTATAACTAATTTCCACATAAAATTGATAAAAATGACCTATAATGGATTAAATTATAAAAATATGACAAATATATAATTTAAAACAATCCAAAATTATAATTTAACACTATAAATTCATTCAATGTAAAAAAATTTTTTACTAAATTTTAGTATTTTTACTATTCATAAAAACGTGAAACTTATCACAAAAATACAAAAAACGATGAAAATTAAATATTGATATTGTGAATTAAATTTACAATTATTTTTTGTCAAATAAAATATATAAAATTTTCCTAAAATTTATTTATAATAGATTTGTCATCAAAAGGCAGTAAAACATCCTTTATAAACTAAATATCCATTTAATGCATAAAATTTGATTCATTCTTATTTTATATCTATAATATATATTATATGAATATAAAACATGTTTTATTTATTATATAACATATATATTTCATTAATATCATTTAATAATTTAAATTAATTTAATTTATTAAGTAAAAATCTGTTCGAGGTCCTTAACTAAAAATATTTACTTTATATTTAATTGGTTTAAATTTTCATTTCATATTATCTAGTAACCATTTAATTAATATTATATTTTTATAAAGCATTTACTTCTATAAGTTAGTCAATTTTATTCATAACTCTAAATTTAACGTATAGGTTATAATGGTAACATTAAAATAATAATATGTAGTTGTTTGTTTAGGATCATTGTTCCATGAAATGTAAGACAATACATAAATTGATTTTAGAAAACATATAATCCATAAATATCATGAGGTTTTATAGTGCCTAAATATTATAAAATGATCTAATGGTTCAGGATTTATTTATAATTATTTCTCACTCTTATAAACCATATTTTCTGAAATGATAATGAATTATACCATGAATATTTTTATAATCCATGATAAGTTCAATAAAATATTTGTAAGTTATGTTCATGATCACATACATTACTTCTTATATTCTGATTTCATATGATCATAGATTGATATCTTATATTTTAACCCTCACTAAAAATCTGATCTCACCATTTCTTATGTTTCATTGCCAAGAATTGTGACTAATGGTTTAGGTATGGTATCCCAAAGGGGAGTACTAAGTGATTAGATCATTTCAGATGATGAAAATATTTCACCATATTAGAATATTATTTTCCATGTTTCTGAAGGAACTAAACTATTACAGTCCTCAAAAATGTTTTTGTGTAATGAAATTAATATTTGACTAAAAAGATGTCATATACATGTATGAGAAGCTTGTTTTGATATAAAATTATTTGTTCAGAAAAAACAATGCAAAAATTATAATGTCTCTATATAGAGTTCAAATATTAGGTTCATTGTTACTCCGAACAATGCGACCTTTCAATCAAATTGTGCACAAAAACTTTTAATGCACCTATTGTTAAATTAAAAATATTACATACCCTGTTTTGACCATGAATGACCCCCTAATCTCATTGTTTCATGACATAATCCTTCCCTGGTGATCTAGATTCTTCTCCAATGGGATTATAGGTTGACTTACTTCTTTCTTGATTGATCAACTCATGGTATGTTTTGTTTTTTCCTATTTCTCCTTTTGTTCTTATATCATCATAGTATATCTTCTTATATCATATCATGGAACCCAAAGGTGATTTTTATACTATTTCTAAGGAATTATATAGGATATTGATATATCGATTAAGGATCTAGGATCTTCATGACAAGATATACTCTTCCTCGGTCACTATTTTTGAATGTGTTCACTTGTATCTCGATTCATGATGTTGGAGTTTCTCTACAAAGATATTTTCCTTTAGTTTGATATTATTAATGAAAATTTTATAATTTTATTAATTGAATTAAATTTACTTGTAATTATGAGGTATTTTGTATAATGAAATAAATTTTTTAAATGGATTTTACTTGGAAAACGGTTTTAGGCACACCATGTGTTTGATTAAATTATTAAATGGTGGTTTTGGTATGGAAATTTATTTCCAAACGCTAAATCATAATAGATTTTCTTCGCAAATGTATTGAATATTGTGATCATGGCTTGTAAATTTATTTCGATAAAACTGGCACATTGGGAACCTTAGGTGCATCGAGAACAAACATGTCACTTTTAGTGTGTATAATTCCACTAGATATTTCATGATATTTACATTCCATGATGATAACTAATATCGGGTGGGATCAATCATATTCTTTGTTTAAGATTATTTTATATCTATTACATATTTTCATAGGCTTGGGAAAAATATCTTGTTCATTTTCAATTATGATTTTTATTACATGATGGATTTGTCATCGAAAATTGATCACCTTTTTCACATGAGGTTGTTTCACATGGTTTTACATGATGGATTATTTCATGGATATGTGTGTACTTAATTATTATATAGTGTATGAATATGCTCCCCTATTTTTTCACGTATACTTTTCTAACTCCTTTTTTGGTGAATATGAACTGTTTTTATGAGAAATTGATAGTAATGATTTAAATTTATTTTTATTTATGATTAATATTTATAAAATAGTATTTTTTGTTGTTAAAATGGTTATATTATTAATACAATATTTTATATAGATTTTTTTTTGAATCCTATGGGGAATTTTTTCGACACCCTACAATTTCCTTTAGCCAGTCGTACATATTGTTTTTCATGATTCATGTAAAATTTTGGAAATTATTTAGAATGTCGAATTATCTTTTTATCTTTACCTTTTTAGCATCATGGTTTGGAGGTGATAGTTGGTCACATGGAGACATGTTAGTATTACATGTTTTTACTTTTTGGTTTGGTTGGGTTTTCTTGGATTGTGTTGATCTTGGAGGTATCTTTTTCTCTTTACTTTTCCTCTAGTTTTTTTATTGTTTTCAATTTTGGATAATTATTATCTATTATTCTTTTGCGCCTTACTATCATGGCGGGCCATCTCATGTAGATTGTCTTCTAAACCAGGGTTGCCTCATTACATAATTATATTAGAGCAGATTATCATCCTAAATTGTTTTAAAACATCTTGATTTCCTCTTTATTTATTAGGAATATAGGATTTGGGACTACCAAAAAACGATTAGTAATTTTTATAGGGTACCGTCCTTTGGCGCCTTACTATCATGGTGATGGATTTTTTGTGTTTCCTCTCCTCCCCCTTTCCCTCGCCATTCTCGTTGGGGGCACTATTTTTCTGGTGTTTCGACGACATCAAACACTACATTTCTGATTTTATTGCTAGATCTGTTATGTTTTAACCCCATATCGGTTGTATACAATGGCGCTCATGTGGTTTAGGATTGTGTTTTATTGGCGTTTTGTGCAGTGTTGCATCCTTCTCTTGATGTTTTTCAAGCCTCCAAAAGCTTTCTTCGCTACTCTTATCGCCTAATCCTTTGTTTTGAGACCACATGATCGTTTGTCACGATGGAACTTCAGTGGTTTAAGGTTGTGTTGGAGATGGTATTCGGAAGTTCTTTCCTCATCGTCGTACTCTCCTTTTCTTATACTCTTTGTGTGGGTTCTACATCCCGAGCTCCTGTTCTTACGCCGTATTCATGAGACCCCAATCACAGCTTTGGAGTTTGGTTCGATTCAAAGGTGAAATGTTGATGGAAAGTATAATGATGTCTTTGGTGATGTGGTTTGAAGTTATATGGGATGTTTATAGTGGGTTCTCGCTGGAAAGTGTGATGATGAAGGTGAGTATGGTAAAGGGTGTGGCTTGAGGTGGGTCGTCGGTCGACATTCTTCATACATGGCTGTTAGGTGGAGATTGATTCCCGGCGTCAGTGGTGGCATATTGTTGAGGTCCACATCTGCTTCTGATCTGCCCTAACTTCAAAATTCCATTTCTCCTCTCCCTGTAGGTCTGGATTTGTGGTTTGGAGGATGTTCTGGGATGTGATCTTTTAGTGATTGACGAGGTTCTTGGCGGCTCATCTTTATTGGTAGAGTCCCTTCGGTATGTTCAGGTTCTATTTTGATGGTTATTCATTCTATTTTTTGACGTTTCAATGGTGCTTCTGGGATCATGGTATTGGATCGAGTTTCCCAATGTGGTTGTTCGAGGATGGAAAGGCGACGTGATTTCATTGCCTGCAGCGGTGCTGGTTGCGGCCGTCTGTTGATGTTGGTATGTGATGAGGAAGATGGAGATTTCATTTTGAAATTTGAATCTTGAAAAGAGATTTGTGGCCATCTATAGTATTGATGGTATGCAGTTGGATCGAGGCTAATGCAAGGTTTCATCTTCCCACATGATGTTTGCTCTTATGGTGGTGTTATAGTGCTTGGTTTGTTTTTCACATTTTGAATCTTTATGGCATTTTGTGGCGCGATCATCTGTTTTCATTTTTTTGTTTTCATTACTTTTTACATTAGTATTTGACTTGCTCTGTATATGGGATTGGTAATTGTGTTGGATGTTGTAGAATTGTGGTTGTGAGGTTCCCACTAATCCAAAAACTGTTTTATTTAGAAAATGTGAAAAAAAAAGGATTTGGATTAATGAACTATATGATGGATTTAATTAAATTTAACTTTTCTTTTTTATAGTGTTTAGGATCCATAGTTTCTCTATTGTTGATTATTGGTGATCCTACTCTCTCTGGATATCAGATTTATGAAATGTTCATTTATAAAAACTATGGCATCAAAGTTAATGATTATAGTTCTTATTTATCTTTTCTGATCCACTTAATTATTTAAAAAACTATATATAGAGGTTTCCATATACTTATAAATGGGTTAGGGAACTTTTTAATACATTTTATTTATGATTTATTGATGGAATTTTATGGCAATTTCAGTTCCTTGACATCTAGAAAAAACCATCAAGGAAATTTTTTTATTATATTCAACGTCTACCCCACATCACATTTATTATAATTTTCTGAATTTGTTATAGAAAAATAGTTTATTATTTCAATGACAAACCTGTGATTTTTCTCACTTTTTCCTTATGTTTTTAAATAGTGGGTTGTTGGTTTCACAAACAATGTGTTTTTAAGTGCCTGAAATTAGAAATTGTGTTTAGAAACAACATTTCCTATGATCTTGGGAAGGAAATGAGAGTGTTCTATCATCATTTACATGGAAGAACCCTCTTGGGCTAGATATTTTTTTATAGACAGTTTCAGCTCAATCAATTCTGTCACCACTTGATGACATGGTTCCTAAGGTATGGGTAAATCTAAATAGAATTGGGTATTTAGTGTCAAATAATTAATTGGACATGAATTAAGCATGTGATTTTAATGGGAATAAATTCATGACCGGAGTGACCATCATGGTTTGTATCTATAACTAATTTTATATATGTAATCTTTTTACAACTATTGTATATTGCTAACTTCTATTTTATATTAATTATTTGATAACATTTCTAGGTCCATATGGCATGTGTCATATGTGAAATAGATTTATTACTACATAAATATATTAAACACATACATATTCATCATTATGAATATCTTTATGTCGTTTACCATGATTCAATTATGATATTGGTATTGTACATAACTAAAGGTGACCCTTGATGTTGAGGTCACATTGTTTTGGAATATAATCACACATTTTCTTGCAGTGGTGTTATATACGGTTCCACATGAGTCTCTTTGATTATCATAGTATATTTTTGAATTCATTGATTTATAATTATTACAATCATTTATAATATTTTACTCTATTTATGGTATAATGTTCATTAAAAAATTTGGTTTCTTTATTTTCAATTTCATATCTTGTATAATGTTTATATGATTAATATTTTAATAATATTAATTTTAATGTTTATAATCTATATAACTTAAAATAACCACCATGGGTTTTCCGCAACTACTAAATTTATTAAATTCCTTTTATAGACTTGGTATTTCACTTTTGGTTAGTAGAAATACGTTACTTCCATAGAAAATGGGACTAGTTTGGGATTAACAATTGTTATCTATTTTGATGTTCAAGTGGTCATTGGCAATGGGTTTAGATATAAGATGTGTTAGGTTAGGATATATATATATATATATAATGATTTCTCATACATATTATTTATGAACATCAATATAACATGGTTTTCTGGGTATAAATTTTAGTATACCACTTCTTGGTTGGGCGTCACGTCAACAAAGTTGGTTCAACTGAAGTTATTTAAGCAACATGCATCATTGCCAATATTTCTACTAGGACTATATCATTCATAGATATTATCTTATAATCCCCAATATTTTTTTGTATATGTTATATTTTTTTGGATATAAGTGTTCATTTACAGCTAAGTGGTTACATTTCTTTTAATATATATATATATATGTGTCTATATGTTAGGAGATACAGAAACTTGCGAGGGGATGCAACTGAGAAGACAAATATACCTTTGTATCCACTTATAAACTATTTTATTTTAAGAAGGATGGTGGAGGTGTTCTAATATGATGATAATGGAAATCATATTCATGAAGAATGCCATGTCGATCACTCAAAATAATAATAGAGGTTGAACCCAACTGTATTATAAGTTGACACTAAATGAAGGGATGTTAAATCATTCGCTCAGATGATGAAAAGAATCATTGATTTCATGGAAACCCAAAATGAAATGAATATTAATCTCCCAATGATAATGCTCAAGGGTCTCATAAAATAGATGTGGGAACTTCATTTTTAATAAAAAACAAAAATGATTTTAATTTAATTTGATTTAATGAATTTTTTAATATATTGTTAAACCTTGATCCCTTTTGAGTGTAAAAAAATAGATTTCTTCCAAAAAAATTTCAAGATAACATATTATTTATTTACTATATATCTTAGTTAACTAATGTTATATAATTTTCACTAGAATTTGAAACTAGTTAATTAATCATGTAGTTGTTTATTAAGGAATGGTTGAGATTCAAAATTAAATATAAAATAGTGGTGTTTTATTACAAGGATTATATATATATGGTGAACATGAATCTTGTGGAAGAGATAGATATCATAAGTAATGTTAATAGAAGAAACTCACTTTCCCTCCAAAATATAGTTGAGAAATCTAATGTAAAAACAATTATAGAAGGGGTAGTTGATCCAAGTGATGTATAACAACATAAAACTAGTACCATATATTGTATTTTTCCCTCTATAACCTAGTAACCAAAATAGTAAATTTTTATATATTTTTTCAAAACTATGAATATTGAATGAATGAAACTACCTCAATGATGTCAGTAATATATTTAGTAGGTTATCCTAAAAAACAATTTTATTGACTATCTGAAGTCAGTATTTGGAAAATCATCTTATAGTTCATTGGATTATAATGATAAAATATGATACTGTAAATAGAGTAGCTATTATACATAAAATCAGCGTACCGAATGTGATTCCAATATTACCTTAACACTTTAGAAGAACTACCTCTATATAGAATTTTTACATATTAATGTTTGACCTAGTTACATATTTTTTGATGTTATTATATCATTTATACTAATGAATCATGTTCCATGAGAGAGTGAGATATAGTTATCTGTGACTCTATAATGAAAAATTAATTTTGACACAGAATCAACAATTGTTATTTTCTTCCCTTGGTTTTAATAATTAGGGGTTTCTATGTAGTTGATCCTAGAAGTAATGTAAAACCTATATATCCAAAAATTTGTGTCCAAAACATTTAAAAAACCATAATGTTCCATCAATAAATAATTGGTAAAAATATTAATTAGAACGTAATTTTATTTACAAGGACATATATGATTACAACTTGGGAATGAATATGTCGTTATAAGCTAAGAAAGATATATCCATCAATTCTTACCAAGTTACATTCCCTTAATTATATATAGTAATCAAAATTTTCAATGTATATTATAATGTAATAAAGGGTAGTCCATGACCTTTACTAATAGTTAATAGAACCATATTATTTCTATTATTAGCATCCACCATGGGGACTGCTGATGATACTTAAAATAATTAATTTCCATCCACATTAGATAGTTATTCTATTATTTTTCTAAAAAAATCTTTTTACAATGTGAAGGGGGGGGGGAATTCCTTATTGACACATGTTAAAGAATGAATCCAATTTAAATTATAATATATATAATTACACCAATAGAGAAACAAAAATTTAATGTATAATTAGTGGAGTTGGAATAAAATGGATTCATAATACATTGTAATTCTTGTTTAGAATCATTAAATCTTTTTATAATGAATGAGAATGGTACTCTTAAACTGTGTATAAATGTTTTAAAGTTGAATCACATTATGAAAGGGAATTATAACTAGTTTTAGAAAAATGCACTCAATTTGAACAAATGATTAAATCCATGTTGTTCCCTAAAATGTATCTCTTCCCAGGCTATCATAAACTATTTTCTTGGAATGAGGATATAACAAATATAGAATTTTTGAAGATGTTATAGCCATTTTGAATTATTTTTAATCAAAATTGGTCTCACTAATTCACCAACGGTTCTCAAATAATTGATGAATAATATATTTTGCAGACACCTTTATTCATTAGGTGTGTTGTTTTTTGATTCCATATTAGTACCTTTTCAATATAATGATTATAATGATTGGATCATGGAAATTTTATTTGGTATATATTGATAAAATAACATTTATTTCACATTCAGGATACATGAATTCTAGATACATGATTCCCACTTACTTGTGAATATCATATTTGAAAAGGGAATATATGAAAATACTAAGAATATATATGCTCTTATCTCCGAGAAACAACCTATGAATTTATTCCATGTATACAAAATCATGGGATTAGTATAATATTAGAATCAATATGCTTGCGATTTTTTACATCTATCATATCCAATTATAGTTTTGAAAATGTTCGTATAATATTTTTCTAGTGTGTTTACTGTGAAAAATATTTTTATGAAAATAGAGGTCGACATATATTTGATATTATCATCATCTATCTATAATAATGTGATGGATATGTTGACTTTTTGTGATGAAAATTGATATTGATTGGAATGTATTTTAATGGGGACAATCCTTTAATATATTATGACTTGTAGAAACTAAGGATATATATAAAATAATTTTCTACCAGATTATATATAGCTATTTATAGTGGTCAATGACCAAAAAATAATAGAACCGATAACTAAAAGGATAAATCATCACATTGCTGATGAATTATAAAATATTGAATCATATATTCTCACAGAGTGGCTAAAACCCAAGGAAATGAAAATTTTCTGAATATTTATATATATAAATATATATATATTTCATAAACATTGACATAGTGTACAACAACAAGATCCTAAAATATTTTATTGATGTATATAATCATGTAGTTCAAGAGGCCCAAGAATACTGATTTCTAATGGATGTAATTTCATATATTCACTTGTAATGTGTTATGCAGGATTGTATTGGGCGGTTTTATATAGTATCCACTATTAATATATAGTAGAATTATTTTAAGAGTATTAGAAGACATAACATGATTTTCTTATGGGTAGATTAAATTTCATTGTTAGGGAACACATTTATCAATGTACATTTGATTCAAATTCATTATTTCTCATTCAAAATAGAAATATAGTTCTTCTATGATTTCAAGAGAATCCCCTACATACATACTGGAAATTGAAGTTGTAAATACTCTTAGGTTCCTAGAATGCGTACAATAAAATGATGTACTTTTTATACTGGTCAATTAATAAATAAAAAGAGTCTAATATGTTTTTATGTGTCTCACTTGTAATCTAGTGAATGTTAAAAATATAAGTCTAGCTTGTATATTGCAAAAATTTCTCACAAATTTATTGAAATGGTAGCAGATCACTATATAATTAATCAAATTACAACCATGAAAACATTGGATATATGAATATATGTAGATAATTATGGACCACACATAATTCCAAAACATTTCATTTTACTTCTGTATTGAAATAAATATGATTATTTAAGAATGATCTATAAATATGTAGTGGAGAAATTTTATGGGGTTGAAGTTTCTACAATCTCTAACCAACTCCCTAGATTCAAATCACGTTACGGATGTTGGATCAAATTGGACCATGGAATCAATATGAATATATAAAAGATATTTCATCCCTAAACGCAGGTCTGGTCAGAGTGAATTGTATATACCTAAAATCATATGATTTTATGTTTATTAATAGAGATTTGGGGCTTATTAGAGACCATAAATATTTTATGTACTTATAATATAACAATAGATATCATGTGATGATACATATGAACCCGTATGATGCATTCTATACTATTACTTTTAATTATCATAATTTCTAGCCAAAAGTTGGCTAAAATCAAAAAATCGTTATTTGTTTTAATTTTTACACTATTGGGATTAATTTAATGATAATGAAAAATGATAAGATGTTAAAAATCTATAAAAATCATATGGGTATCATGATTTTCTATCCTATTTCATTTCATAATGTTTATCACATATTTTTGTATGTTTGACCAAGGTTAAGTAATATTCATTTTTTTAAGATATGATTGTTGACTCATCAATAAGTTTGGAAGATTAAAATACTATTTTAGAGATTATTACATTCATATCAGTTATTTCTACCACAAAATATGAGTTTATCTCATAATTTATTCCAATACATGTCATTTTAAATGTAACATTTGTGTTATGACAATGAAATTATTTTATATTTTTTCTTTCATGAGATTTATGTGGAATTTTGGGACACAATAGTTTGTATTCAATACATGCAATAACATAACATCCATTAAAGATGGAAATATAATTATGGATTTTTCTAAAAAACTGTTTATCTGTAAAAAGTGACTACATAATGGTAAACACACATCATAGTGAAATTCTATAATCTGTTCCAATGAATTGGTTACCTCAATCATTCAATTGATGAAAAAACAAATGGTAATGAGAATATTAGATCACTGATTTAACCTATTCATCATTTTAATATTGTTCTTTTTTTGTTTTTAGTGCTTATGTAGAATAACTGTGAATTGATATATGAAGAAATAGAGAGGAAGATTGAATTTTTATATGATTTTATTTAGGACATGAATACAGAATTAAATGTTTGAGATATTAATTTTATGTTTCAATGAATTGTATTCACAAAATCAATATTTTATTTATTTTAGTTTAGAACACATTAATTTAAATATATGAGGTTATCCCAAGGACCCACAATGAGATCTCATATTTCTCTTTATGAATTAAGTTATTTTATCCATCACTAATTATCCTATCTTTTTATTGTTCTAATTTTTATATACACTATTTGTCAGAACTATAAAACCACATTATGATATTTAGGTGATCCTACTTTCCAAAGAGATTTGATTCATCATGTCTTAAAATTTTAGACCTTAGGGAGAAAATACAATGATTATTGTTATTTTTCTCATGGGAAACTTCCATATTTTTAGAGTTCTTACACTAATATTATGAAGTATAGTGCTATGTGTTAGGGAATATTTTGAAAAAAATCATCTTCTTGAATAATTGATGTTATTGAACGGAGATATCATATATGTGAATCAAAGAATGATATGTCATGTTATATTATTTTTAAGTAGTAAGATATCCACCAACCGAAATTTTTGTAGATCATTATATATTTTCATTCAATAATATATTTTTTTCTTAATGAAAATATTATTATTTTTACCTATCTTTTACTACCCATCGAAATTTTTGAATGTGTCCTTCAACCATAATTTGATTGATAAATGACAATAAATTAAAAATATCATTAAAAAATATTTAGTTGTTGATTAATTAGAATGGAACTTGTTTTGTGAGATTATTAGGTACATTAGAATGTCCTTTTTGTTCTATAATTTTTTATAGCTTCAATTTCGGCATAATGATTTTTCCCCCAACATAAATGCATATGCATGGGGGTATGTGTAGAAATTTTGAGTACAATATATTGAGTGGACCTACATTGACACAACATGCATTAGGTGTGTTAGATTCATGGATATTAATTCCTAAAATAATTGGTCTACATGGTCATAGTTTTATCACTCCTTATATATGTGTATTATTTTAAACTATTTATTTTTTCCCACTCAGGTTTTTTATTAAATTTTTTATAATTTATTCTTGTCATAGGTGTGATTTTGGTATGTCTTGGGGATTTCCAATTGATTTTATAAACTCACACCTATAAATTAATCCATGATAATTTGGATATGTTATTTAGCAAGATACATGAATGTGAAATGTATTTTGCATTACTAAGAAGAGGATAGTTTTCATAATCTCATTGTTTTTATGTTGGATACCGTAGATATAAATAGTGTAGTTATTTTTTGTACTATATAGAATTTTTGGATTCAATTGGAATCACTATGTAATTTTTTTAAAACAATGTTTTTGTATAATTTAAATATTTTGAAACTTATTATTTTACAAGTATCTTACGTTGATTAGTTTTCAGTTGGTCTTTTATATCTCATGGGTCATGTTTATTCATTGTATGTTGATATCGTCTGTCTTTTTAGATAGTACTATATACGATGGAAAGTCATTTCCCAAGGTTTGGCTAATCACTAGAATTTATATCTTCCTTTTTTCCACAATACATTACATATGGTTAGTATCACTCAGCTTCTTCCCATGTCAATGGCAAAGGTTAGTGTGTCCAATCCCATAAAAATGAGGGTATTTGATTAATTATCATAAAAAAAGACTATACATGGGTTGTTATATCAATATTTTTTTGTTAATAATGTATAAAATCATACTCCCTTCATTTATGCTTTGGAAAACATATGATTATGAAAATTACATTGTTATATCATTCTGTTAGGATCCGTATATTCATGTTTTTATCTTATGATTAAGAACACATCGAAAGTTATTTTATCATTTGAAATTAATTTTCCTTATAATATCCCTAATGATAAATTCTTATTATTATATTTTCAGTTAATTAAATATATATAAACTAGTAATATTTTCTAAAATTCATATTATCAAACTATTTATGGAATTTTGACATGTGTTTTCATCATCATGATTTTGATATTCACATTTTCTTTCCATTACGCCAATTATGATAACGAGTAAAAAATATTAGATATATATAAGGGGAATCAATTTTTTATGATATGGGTAAATGTTAACAATAATTTCATAATTAATTTTTTTAATATAATCTCAATAGTCACTATATTTTTGAGTCTTGTGATTGTTAGATATAATGTAGAAAATTAAAAACATATGTAAAATTATATTCATTACTATCACATGGTTTCAAAAGACATTTTTAGGGAAAATATTATTTGAATAAGATATGGGAAAAAATTTCATGGATTCCCAAAAAATACACCACACAAAAGAATCTGACTTGTAAGATGGAAAGTGACTGAATGAAACAAAATTATACTACAAAACCCTTACCATGAATTATTTATTTTATGAACATGAACTAATTAATTATAATAAATATTTATATCTTAATCACATATTTCATAACCATATTCCAAAATATTATCATTTACAATATATAATGATAATCATTCATTATATATTTCTTATTTACGTATTTTTTCGAACATATGATGTCATTGATTTTGATTAATTTTCATTGTCTTTATTTTATAGATATCAATCCTCATTTTTAGATACCATTTTCATAATTTTTAGATTCTTGAAGGTATTGTGATATATGTTCCATAAATATATATTATATATTAATTAACTTAATCATATTTCTATAATAATAATGAACATGAAATTAGTGATGATATTTTTTTAATTACCAATAATCAAAAAAAATTATATAAGGTTTAAAATTTATTAATACCATTCGGAAATCATAATAATTTAATAAAAATAAATTTTTCATTATATTAAGTATATGTTTATCAATGTAATGTGGGGATGAAAAATTATAGTTGTTATTTCTGTAGGCACATGTCCACACATAATAATGGAATCCTACTTTTTCTATAGGAAATATAAGGGAGACAAATAAATGATATTCCAAATATATAAAATAATTGTTACATACCAACTATACAACTGTAAATATATGATTATATTTATATTTTTTTAGGGTCATAATATAAAAAATCTAGAGAATAAAATGTTAGGGAGTGTAAATTAACCATGTTGAAGAATTGAATATTCTATTTTTTATCTTCTTGGAAATTTAGAACATTTGAAAAATTCCGATGATTAAGGGATATAAAGTGTTCTAAAGGGATCATGGTGAAGTAAAATTGGTAGTTTATCAATATAATGTTGATGTAATAGAGTTTCCTGATGTGGGTGGATTTTAACTCCCTATATTCGTTAATATGAAGTTTATATCCTTGGAAAATATAGTTAGGTGAATGGTAAATATTGAATCCAAGGGGATTCAGGTGTGTTGCATTTGGTAAGGAGTCTAAGATATGTGTTTAATTCATTTCATATTAAAAGATATCTTCAGGTAGTTTTATGTGTTATGATAAGTTAATATCGTTCCATTAAGTAATTACTACCCCATAAAACCCCCTTAACATGATTATATACATTCCATGATAATTATTTTTTTAACAAAAATATTTGAAGCACACCCTTATTGAATTCCATGTTTATGATTTAAATTTTTGAAAATATTTAATCTAATGTAATTTCATAATTTGATAAATTTTGTTTCAAAATTATTTTATATGATATATTGACAAACCAATTTTCATTAGTGTCACCTATCTCCGGACGTGGTCACCTACCCTATTCCGCACTTTATGGCCCCAACGACGACAATGCATCCGCCTGTTATATTCCACCTCTTCTGGCCGCTATGCCGCATACCTCACGGTCCATCTGGATACACCCCCGAACCCAATTTTTTGCCTGGTTCAACCTCATTTTTGAATATCAACAATTATTCTTCATATTTCCAATCAATTACTTAGCAAAAGTGTATAATGTTTTATTTATATTTAAAACACTATACCATGGAAATAATTTAAAATGTGATATTTTTTCTAGATAAAAATACATGATTCTTAATAAATTAATTCATGGAAATTACCCTTGTAATATTATTAATAATAACCCCAATAACATATTTTTTACCTACTATTAATGCAATACATTTAACCACATTTTTGTGTCTTGATTACACAATTTAAAATAGTTTTATGAAAATTTATTTCAATAGATTGTTATAATTAATTTTTAAATAAGTGTTCATAATAAAGAACAATAATTTGTTAAAAGCCTATATTTTTGAAGAAAATACATATATTCATATTACTTGTACAGAAATAACTATAAGATGATTGTCAATTTATTAAATTTTATATATTGTGAGAATTATTAATTGTAATAATACATTAATCATAGCATATTTTATAATGATATAAATAAATATAAATTTATAAAAAATGTTTATTAAAAGATATGACGTTTATATTTAATGGTAATCCAAAAAAAATATATTTAAAATCAATTATTACTCGTCCAAAATATTTAATTTTATTAATATATTGATATTAAAATATTTCTATGAATTTTTTAAATCAATATTTAACAGTAATATTTTACTTTATAAAACAATAACGAATGATTTTATTAAATACTATATTTTATATGTTATTATTTTCGATAACATTATTTAATATTTTAGAGTAAAAATAAAATATTTTTGTTTATCCATTCGATTCATATATAACCAACATCTAGTTCTCCATGTACCATTATTTCATACAACATGTTCCTAATAACAAAATTTCTTACAACTATATTCACAATGGTATGATACCATCATAATTTATGGCCTCAAGAAAATCATTAAACAAATTAATTAATTATATTCACACATTTAAATTTTATATTCTATTTTCGTTTTAAATATTGTCTCCTTTTATTATGTTATCTTCAACATTTTTTCAATTATACTAATTTTAATTCTTAAGGGAGAATATAATACTGGGGGTGTCCTTGTTTTAATGATATTAATTTTTTAAATCATTATTATTTTTGATCTATAATGATTTAATACATTTAAGAAAATCATTTTATATAATATATGGATTCAAAATGATTTTTATAATATTACATGTTTTTTTGAATATATGTGTTTATGTGTGATTCCAATCAGATATAAATTATTTTTATGTCATGTTAAATTTTATTCATTGACTTTGAAATCATTTATATTAATGATGAACACATATTATATGGAATAAAAATGATTCTTATTACCTATGGTGGAATCTATACTCTAAAAATTCACCAGGATAATAATATGACTATAATTCCACTATAAGGGTAATCAATAAACTATATCAACCCTAATTCATTCAAAGAGTCAAATTTTCATAAGATATATAATCTTATTCTAATAATAAATATCTACCCAAAATGATTTCTTTCTCTATAAGCGTGATAATTTCATTCCCCTAGAGAAGCATATGATTCATCTAAGGAGGCAAAAAATTACATGCCTCTGTAATATTAATCATTATTAATTTAAATGATTTTATACAAGTACACTATAATAATAACAACTAATACACTCATGTTTATTTAAAATAAATTACAATGATTCCCATTACAATATATATCAATTTAATAAGATAGAAATATCATTAAATCTTATTAATGGGGTATTCAATGTTTTTTCTCTAGTGAAAGCTCAATATTAAACCCAATGTTATAATCCTATAATGAAGACATAAAATAGATATAAATATTCTAATTAAAAAAATAATAAGTATCATATATGAATACAAAACTGAATCGTTTATCATAGATGAACAATCTCAATTATCCAACAAGACCAACTAAATATTGAATAACTAATTAGACTTTTCACCTCTTCCCTACAACTATTTCAACAAACTCCCCTATAATGATTCTATATCTTCAACAAGTATTTAAAAAAACCTTTATAATACATGAAGAATAATCTTATAAGATATAAGTTAGGAAGTATTTGATAGTGACCTATCCTATATTAGATATTTCTTTTTAAAATGATTAATTTTGGCCATAAATCCTCTTATATTACTTTTATTAAAATATTAAATTATTAACTATCATGAAAAAAAGAGTGAAACTCTATATGATATCATTATATAAAAAATAATTTCTCCCTCATCATCCATACTAATAATAATCTGATGATACACTATAATGATAAGAAGTTGAATATATGGTATTCTTATGGACACTTGATATATCACCTTGCATATAATATTCATTTTCCTTACATGTGTGTCAACATAATTGTTATAATTTACATGCCAGTTACTCATTAAAAATTTTTCAAAAAAAACTCAATTCCACCGAAAATGGTGGTACCAGTCACAGTCTCACACTAAAATTGAGAAACTGTGATAGACACACTGTTACAGTCACTCACCGAAGAGGGGGCACTGCGGACAGTGCCACCATGAAGGTGGCACCTTGACAGTGGAAATTTAACGATCACACCTTCACGGTCGCACACCATAATGGCAGCACCATTGATGATGGCACATTGAGGGTGGCACGCTGATGGTGGCACCATGAGGGTGGCACCGTGGGGGTGACACCATGAGGGTGGAACTACTTACAGTGTCTCAGAAAATGGTGTTCCACCCTTGTTTCGTTTCCCAGTTCTACTCCCAGAATATATATTTTGATTTATGAGTGTTTTAATACCCCTTTCAATGCCTTTCAAATCCCATAAATGATATTTAAAATTCCCCATGAGCTGGGAGAGCCTTGAGATACCAAAACAAGCCGATTTTGCTCAGTATCACTCCTTTTTCTATACTTCCTAGTACCAACCCTATTACACAATTTTCTCTAATTAGATGAAACCATTTAACTAACGTATATTATGGACACCTCTACGATGATAATTATTAAATGAAAATTAATTACATTGTGTCTAACCACCCAAACATGTGATGAAACCACGATCCTCCTTTTTAGTCGGTCAAAATTCATATCATGTAAACTCCACGATATCACCTTTTTATCTCACGTGAATTTCATATTTTTCTTATTCTTCTTAGTTGGTCTCTTTTCCCTTCCTAGATGCGGTTGGAGTCCCCCTTCTTGAGGCAAGTGGTGTGCCTTTGATGGAACCTTTCTACTCACTCATGGAGTCCTCAGAGTTTCTCCCCTGCAAGTTGGGCATCCGCAACTCTATGGTGCGTAGAGTGAAACATCGATCGTTGATCATCAAAGTAGGTTCAATCCATCATCTATCCTAATTGTTTATAATGTGGGGAGGTAATTCTAATGTTTATATTTGTATGGATGAAACAATTACTTATTTAAGATAATAAAAAGACTTTTAATGAATCAAGGTTTGAGTTTTATGATGTTGTTGTCTTTTTTTACCATTTCATATATGATGTGAACTATATGGGCTTTTGTCTACTAAAAATAATCGATGTTGGTGGTCTTTCCTTTGCAATAATGGAACCATGTCTTCTGTGATGATTGAATGGCTACAACATGGAAATTAATTAATCATGTAATCTCAGTTGATTATTTGGATTCCCAGTGAACTAGAATCCTTGTGTGAACAACCAGGTTTAGCAAAAAAATAATAACCTCAATGTATTGAGTGATAAATATGAGAGACTCCGTTTATTTTTCTTGGTAATATGTGGGGTTGTTCTAATTGATTCATGTGGGGTTACATATATTGGGATGAGATCCCCTGTTGTGGTGCAGTTGTCGGTTTGTGGATCCAACACAGTGTAGGGCTATATGGTGGGGCTTGGTTTAGTTCAAGCACATTGTGGGACCTCAACGATCCCTTCGTTGTTGTGTCTTCACCAGAGAACTGGATTTGAAATCTTAATATGTTGCTTGGTTGTTTTTTCATCATGGATTGTGGCTTTGCCTATTAGTTTCCAAGAAGTGAAGAATTATTTAAAATTGAACCACTCAAATGTAATATCAATAATTGGTTCAATGGGGAATTGTTTTCTAGGAATGAGTTGTGACATGGTTGTGGGTGGTGTGTTTTTTTATGAATGAATAGTAATGATGATTTTTGTGTATGGGCTTGCTTTGGAACCTCTAGGTTGGGATGAGTGCTTTTTTACTTATATATAAAATTTATTTCTTATATTTCTTATTCACACCCCACCCAAGTTGAGCACTTCATGCTAAGCACCCCCATTTCAATGGGGGATGGTGTTTTTTTCAGCAATCATATGAGTGGATATTTATTAGCTCCTTTTCTTCTCAATTTCCCAAGTATACCATGACTCTTTGGGAAATCTGTGATGGACTGAGATCCATTATAGGACACGATTCATCAGGTTGGGTAGTTGTGGTGGTTGGGCTTGGTGTGTCTGCGGGCAGGTTGTTTCCCAAGATTCTTCGGAATGAGGCCCAGGTGTCTTCAGGAGCAGAATTATCTATTTTTTCCAAGGATCTTGCAGATGTGGTTAGGTGTGGTGGTTGTGGTCCAAGTGTTTGTGGGCATGATATGGTGCTATGGTAGCCCAGATGTGTGCGGGCGGGGTATGTCAGTGGTACTACAATGAGAATGGTGGGAGAGGTCTGACACATATTATGGCTTCAATAACTAGTGGTAATGTGGTGTGAGGTACCCAAATATCTATGTGCCATTACTATTAATATACTTATCTTGTTTCATTTGAGAACTATGCCTTGGTAAATTTGGGTTGATAGATTCCTTTCTGGGTGCTTTAGTAATTTCCTTTTTTCACCTGGCATTAGAATGCCTCCCCACAAGTGAAAGATAGATTTTGGGTTTCCCTACTTAGTATACCTATATACTCACCCTATTTATATAAAACATCTTTCAGGATTCATGGAGGACATCGAGGACCGTGTGATACCATACTAGTTCGGACAATGGGGAAATTAATTTTATTGTTTTTCCTTTATTTGGTATTTACTTTGGGAGATTTCATGAATTTTAGAACATATTATTGAAATACACATATTGGAAGGGAATATTTGGTCTTTACCTTTCCATGATGTCTTAGTGTTTTTTTGGGACTTACTATCTTGTCTCCTGATCCTAGTAAATGAAAAGTGAAATGCCTTCCATTTTTCACATAATTCCTAAACCTTGGTGCTAGTTGCCACTCCGGGAGATATTGAAGGTAGGCCTCAGTGGTCATTATCCCTCATTCAACATGAATAAGGAAGGCTCTAGCAATATTTTGTCCCTTCCCTCATCTTGGTGTAGGTGGGTCGTGACAGAATGATATTAGAGGCAAGGTTGATATATAGAGTGGCGATACGGGTTAGGAACAGTGATTATTGAATGGGATGGTAGGGAAACAATGTTAGGAAATCATGGTGCATCAAAAATTCCAGGAAAGACTGGTTAGTACACGATATTTTAGGTCCCCCGGTGATCTGATGAAAATACATTGGTTTTACCGAACGACCAAGTGAGGGTATGTCGATTGCTGGGTAGAGACTCTAGGAAATGTAAACGCAACATAATGACTTGTGTTCTTTAGTGACTTGGGTATTCTAGGGATCTAAAATCAATAATATGTATAATAAAAATAAACATCAATCTTCTACACTACTCAGTCTTAGGAGTTCCTTGTTTACTTTATAGCTATGGAACCTGGAAAACGTCCACGAGTAGTGTGAGTGATCAAGGACTAGGATGATAGTCTATCTGATCAGTAGAAGGATGATAGAGAAGGGGATGATGATCAATGCCAGAGTTCACTTCATTCCTTTAAGCGGCAGGCCGTCCGGACGTACGACGGAAGTATCTCAGATATGGAGACAGAGAGCTGGCTCGAGGAGCGGGTGATAGCTTTCAGCTTGATCCGGGCTACGAAATAGTACTGGTTTTCTATGGAAATATTCCAGATGCAGGGAGTCGCACGCTTGTGGTGGACGCTCTATCTTGGGGAGAAGAGGGAGGCTGAGGTTACATGAACTGAATTCAAGAGGGATTCCTGGGTGTATTCCTCATTTCAACGATAAAGGCTGACAAGAGGTAGGATATACTCTCCCTTCAGTAGGGGGTATCTCAGCAAAAGAATTTGGGATCAAGTTTAAGGATATCCTTCACATTTCTCACATCCTCTTTCCGGATGAGGAGTTATGGGTGAGATGTTTAGAGGAGGCACCCCGACCTTCTCTACAATATGTTTTTAAAACCGTCACTATACCGACATACATGGTGATCTATAATAAGGAATAAGTGGTAGAAAGGATGCACACATTGAGAGGTGTGCCGCGAGAGGGGAGCCAGTTGGTCTTGTCAAAGGGGATGGCCATCAGCAGCAGGCCTCCAGCATCAAGGCCACCTAGGTTTTGGACAAAGGGGAGCATGCCCCAGTAGTTCCAGTTTTGATCTCCTGGTTCTCTCCCTTTACTTTAGGCCTCGAGACAAAGATTTCTCATCTATGGTAGCCATGGGAACCTTCGAAATCAGCGGCCAGACTGAGTGAAGTACAGTGGGGGTGGGCCAGTTCAGTGCCAACCTCAGTAGCAATAGTTTTCAGCCATGCCATTTAAGTAGGAGGATTATGGAAAATGAGAACCCACTCCATTGAGATAAAACATTATATGAGGAGGATGAAATCATGGTGCTCCTGAAGGACCTCTACCAGGGCATGTTTGGGGAGGTATCCAATA
Source organism: Viscum album (assembly GCA_963277665.1). Taxonomy (NCBI): domain Eukaryota; kingdom Viridiplantae; phylum Streptophyta; class Magnoliopsida; order Santalales; family Viscaceae; genus Viscum; species Viscum album. Next base: position 958,571,094 of record OY728126.1, read on the forward strand.
GCCTCGGTGCATGGGAGATGGACTTGGGTAATTGAAAACCGCAGAGGGAATCGATCTAGCATGGCCAGATATCATCTGAGGTACGATCAACTTGTTTAATAATATTTCATGCACCTTGTTTGATTCAGGAGATCCACACTCCTTTGTTGAACCTGGTCTAGCTCATTACTTGCGTCTAGACACATAGACACTACTGTACCCTTGGTTTTCAGAATGCCAGTCAGAGTTCATACCAGTTTGTCTCATGATTTCCTAGAATATAAACTGATGTTGGGACCACATAAGTTCAGTGGGTACCTTCTTTTGCTACAGATGTATCCGTATGATGTCCTTCTATGCATCGATTGGTTGTTCACTATTTGTAATGTTATCTACTAATTCCGATGATAGATTGTGCTTTCATATGTGGGTGAACAACATGTGACCTTCATCGATGAGAAGGGTTTTCGAGAGGGTAGCCGATGAGTGGAGCCCCATCTATCTTTATAATCCAATCATTTAGTAGAGTTAGTGGATACAAGGATGGTGGATTTCTTGAGGATTGTCATAGATTTCATGGAAATATTCCCTGAGGAGGTGGTGACTCACCCACAAGGATGTGACATTGAGTTCTGGATAGATTTGGAACACGGTGCCTGTCATATTTTGATAGATCCCTATCAGATGGCCCATTCTAAGCTGTAGGAGTTACAGATTCAGATTTTCGATCTAATGAAGATGGATTTTGTTCAACCAAGGAAGTCATCAAGGGGAACTCTTGTCTTGTTCGCGATGAAGGTAGATGGTGGTATCAGGCAGTGCATAGACTATCGGAGACCGAATAAGGTAACAGTCAAGAACTGTTACCCTCTATCGATGATTGACGACCGCTTTGAAAAAATGAATGGGGGAAGGATGGTTCTACAATAGATCAATGTGGTCAGTATATCACTTGTTGATGGTGAAGTAAGTTGTCATATCAAAGACTACCTTCAGGTGAAGATACGTGTACTTTGAGTTTGTAGTCATGTCGATCGGCATTACGAATGCACCAGATGTGTTCATGGTGATCCTAAACTCCCTCATCCTATAATATATGGACTGGTTCATAGTTGTGGTTATTGAAGACATCTTTATCTACTCATGAACAAAGGATTATTAGGATGAGAATATGAGGATAGTTTTAGAGGTCCTCTCACACCACCAGATCTACAGAAAATTGTCCAAGTGCATGTTCTGGACACGAGAAGTACAAATCCATGGAAACATGGTATCTGACTAGGGAATAGTTGTGGACCCATCAATGTTTGAGGAGATGTTTTGTGTGTAGAACCCAATAATGTGAAAGATGTTTAGAGTTTCTTGGGCCTATTAGGTTACTATCGGAGATTCATTCCCATCTTGACTCGAGTTGCAGCATCTTTGACTGCCTTAACCGAGAAGGACTAGTCATTAATGGGGAATGGGCAGTGCGAGTAGCCTTCAGTTATCTAAAGAGGAATTTAGTTAATGTCCCAATGTTGAGATTTTCAGAAGGAATAACGTTTGAGTTATTATGTGATGCTTCAAGCCAATTCTTGGGGTGTGTGATGATGTTATAGAAGGGGGTGATCTCTTATAGGACTATCCGGTTACGTCACCATGATTGTAACTATGAAACTCATGATATGGATCTTACAGCGGTTCGGTTTGCACTAATGTTGTGGTGGCATTACTTCATTGGGGAGCGCTTCGTGGTTTTCACAGATCTCAAGGGATTTAGTTATATCTTCTCCCAGCAGAACCTGAACATGCTACATGGGATGTTGATGTAGTTTAATCAGGACAAATACATAGAAATATCTTACACTAAAGGCAAGGTAAATGTGGTTGCAGATTCCTTGAGAAAAAATTCGTAGAAGGATGCGGTTCGAGAGTCAGCAGATGCATAGAAGGCGCTGGAGGAGTGGCATTCCCTATACCTGGATGCATGGGTAGAAGATATGAGAGGTTATCTATTCTAGATGATAGTGTAGTCATCTCTATTTTAGTAGGTAGAGGAGTCTCAGTGGGGGAACATAGAGGCCAATGTGATGCACGATAGTGTTAGCCTGGGTGATGCTCCAAGAGGATGGTCAGAAGACAAGCATAATCAGATGATGTTTCATGGGAAGTTGTTCATCCCTATGGAAATGTGCAAGAGAGTTCTTGGTTAGTTCCACAACTCAACCCTGGAGGTGCACCCAGGAGTCTCTATAATGTAATGGGGCATGATGGGTCAGTTTTGGTGGCCCGAGGTGATGTGGCCAGTGGAAGAGGTTGTGGCGAAGTGCCTCGTATGTCAGCAGGTGAAGGATGAACAAAAAATCCCAGGGGGTCCGTTACTACCATTAGATGTACCTGAGTGGAAGTGGGACAACATATCAATGGATTTATTCATAGGACTAACTAGGTTTTAAGGGGGATGTGATGCCATCTGGGTAATGGTGGACCATCTGACGAAATTAGCTCACTTCCTAGAAATCAAGGAGTTGAGTGAGGTGGATGCACTAACACAATGGTATTCATAGGAAGAGGTGAAGTTTCATGGAGTTCTGAGGGCCATAATCACTGATCGAGATACCAGTTTTACCTCGCATCCGTGAAAGGGTTTTCAAATTCTTTTGGCACGAAACTATTCCTTAGCACTACCTTCCACCCCCAGAAAGTTGGGAATATAGAGCGCACCATCCAGACATTGGAGGATATTCTATGAGAATGTGTTTTAGACTTTGGATGATTGTTGGTATGAAACTTTCCTCTAGTACAGTTTTCCTACCACATTATCCATCCCTCTACCATTGGCGTGTGTCCGTTAGATGATTTTTATGGGAGGACATGTCTCTCGCCCTTGTGCTGGGTAGAGGTCTGGGAAGCAGATGTTCATGGCCTGGAAGTGTTGTGATCCACGATGGAGAAGGTTATACTTATTCGAGAGAGGATGAATACGGCCCAGGACCGGAAAAAGTCTTAATATGATAATAAGAGGAGACCCTTGGAGTTCGTGTTAAGAGACCATGTGTTCTTGAAGGTATCTCCTCGGAGTGGACAACAGAGGTTCGAAAAAGGGAGTAATATTTCTCCCAGGTTCGTCAGACCCTTCGAGGTGTTGTGACACGTCATCTTAGTGGAATATCATCTAGCACTACCACCAATGCTACTGAGAATGCATGACGTCTTCTAGGTGTCTCAACACCATTTGTATCTACAAGAATATACACACATCCTCAACTGGGGAAAGCAGGATATTGAGGACGACGTGACGTTTATAGAGCAACCAGTGATGATCGAAGGTCATGACGAGAAGGAGATCCATGGACAAACCAATCCCTTGGTTTGTGTGTCATGGAGGCATGGTGTCCTCGAGGAGATTAACTATGAATAGGAGGCAGAGATGCGCGCCGAATACGCAGAGTTGTTTTGAGTTTTATCCTATTTTTTTTGTACTTGTTTGTGATGTAGTGTTTAACCTTCTTTACTATGAAATGTGTTGTTTTCATTATTTTATGAACGTGTGTGAAGAGTCCTGGCTCTAGAGAAGGAAGAAAACAATCCCTAATAATGAAAAATTAATGTGAATGCAATTAAACTCATCCAAGTGAGTCAGTTCCACCCAATGCAGATAGTATCTTTACATGGGGGAAAGGAATATGTAATTCATATGACTATATAGGGGTTTCTTTATATGTTGTGTGGTTACATAAAAAAAGAAGTATTCCTAGATGTTGAGGTGGTTTTCTCATGAGAGGTATCTTTCACGATGGTTGTTCAAACCCCTCTCTTTTCTTTAGATCATGATTTGATTCTCGAGGGAAAGATAGTATAAGAGGTTTCTGATGTAATGGCCTGGGAAGTGACTCAATAAAGAGTTTTCCAAAAAAACATGGTTCCATCAAACGATTCCAATAAAATGGTGGCACTGGTCATGGTCTCGCACCGAAACAGTGGCAGTGTATATGATGGCACCATGAGGGTGGCACTATGACAGTGCCACTGTAACGGTCTCACCATCACAGTCTCATACTGATGTGGTTGCACCACAGATGGTGGCACCATGATGGTGGAACCGTGGTGTGGCACCATGACAGTGGCACCATTACAGTCGCACCAACACAATCACATACCAAAATAGTGGTACCACTCAGGCAGGCACCATTAGGGTGGCGTCCTCAGGATGGAACTGTGATAGTGGCACTGTGACCTATGGCACCGCTTATGCTGTCTCACCAAACGGTGTCCCACCCATGATTCATTTTCCAGTTCTGCTCTCGTAATGAATATTTTAACATAAGAGATTTTTAATATCCCTTTCAAAGCCTTTTAAGGAAAATTAATGATATCTAAAATTCGCCAAGAGCCGGGTGACACGTGACTTACCAAAACGTGTGGATTTTCCTCAATGTCACACATTTTCTTGTACTTTTTAGTTCTTCCTCTGTTATGAATTTTCCTATGATTATAAGAAATTGTTTAACACAATATTGATATGGACACCTCTATAATGAGAATTATTAAATGAAAATTAAATCTATCATTTGAAACCACACAACCATATGGGGAAACCAAATTTTGCTTTTTTAGTCATTAAAAATTTATATCCCATAATCTCCATGATCTCATCTTTTTTCGCACGAAAATTTTATCATCCTATTCTTCTTCATGGATAATATATTTTCTCATTATGGGTGAATTTAATGTCCCCATTCTTGAGGCAAGTGGTGTACCTATGCTGGAGCCTTTCTACTAACCCTTGGAGTCCTCAGTGTTCTTCCCATACAAGTCGCACATCCCCAATTCTTGGTGCGTAGAGAGAAACATCGATCGTTCATCATCCAACTAGGGTTTCCGCTTTTTCTCTATTTACTATGTATCACGAGGGGTGGGTATGATAATGTATATACATGTATGGATGAAACCAAGACCTAATGAATATAATAAATGGAAATTTAAAGAATGAAGGGGTGTGTTTAATGATGTTGATGTACTCTTTTACCCTTATTTAAATGTTGTGAACTGTTTGAACTTGTGTCTACTGAAAATCATGGTCGTTTGTGACATTACATGCACACTAATAGATCTCCATCTTCTATGATGATTGAATGGTTGTAATATGGTAATTGATTAATAACTTAAAGTCGGTTGATTAAATGTATGTCTAGTGAACAAGAATCCTTGTGTGAACACCCCTGTTAACTGAACTAAAAGAATAAACTCAATGAATGGTGTGATAGAATCTGGAGACTCCATTACTCTGTATTAGTTATATGTGGGTTTTTTCTCCTTGATTACTGTAGGGTGACAAGGATAGGAATGGGATCCCCTATTGTGGTGCAGTTGTCAGTTTTTGGATCTGAGTACGTGTGGGGCCGTATGGTGGGACATGGTCTGGTTCCAGTAAATTCAGGGTTCTCATGGATCCCTTTTTTTATTGTGTCTTTACAAGAGAACTAGGTCTGAATACTTAATCTACTCGATGGTTTTTTTATTATAGGTATTGTGGCTATTCCTATTATATTCCCAGTAGTGAAGAATTCCATAAAATAGCACCACTCAAATGTGATAACAAAAACTGGTTTAATGGAGAATTGTTTTCTATGAATGAGTTGTGACTTGTATGGGGTTGGTGTATTTTTTGTGGATGAATAATAATGATGGTGTTTTTGTATTGGATGGTTTTGGGAACCCTAGGTTAGGATGAGTTATTTTTTACCTATATGTAGCATTTAGTTCGTATGTTTCTTATTCATGCCCCACCCAAGATGAGAACATTGTCTCGAACACCCCCATATAAATGTAGAGGGTGTTTTTTTCCGAATCTTCTTTTGAGTGTATGGTTGTTAGATCCTTTTCTTCTACCTTTCCCAAGTAGCCATAGACTTTTTGGGTAGGCGTTGATGGCTTGAGCTCCATTATAGCCCATGATTATCTGAGAATGGTAGTTGTGGTGGATGCCCCATGTGTGTGTGCGGGATGGTTGTTTCCCATGTGTCTTCAGAATGAGGCCCATCTTTCTTTGGGAATGACAGTAGTTGTTCTGGACCAGGTTTTTATGGTTGTGGTTACATGTGGTGGTTCTGGCCCATGTGTTTGCAGGAATGATGTGTGGTTATTGTAGCTTGGGTTTGTGTGGGCGGGGAATGACAGTGAGATTGTAATGAGATTGGAAGGTGAGGTCTGGCGCATAGGATGGCTTCAATTACAAGAGGGAAAGTGGTGAAGGGTAACCAAATATCAATCTTCTATTAATCATACATTACATGACTTATGTTATTTTGGGATTATGCCTTGGTGAGGTTGGGTGGATATTTTCCTTGTTAGGTGCTTTAGTTATCTCCTATTTTCACACAGAGCATTAGAATGCCTCCCCACTTGTGAATGAGAGCTTTTGGTTTTCCCTACTGAGTATACTGATATACTCACCCTACATATATAAAAGTGATTTCATGTTTCCAGGAGGAATTCAAGGATAGTGCAAGAACATACTAGTTCAGACCTTGGGATATTTGTTGTTGTTATTTTCCCACTCTTTGGTATTTAATTTTGGTGTTTTCTTGTAATGTAGCACTGATTATTGAAACATGCATATGGGAATGGATTGTTTGGGCTTTACTTTACAACCAATTTTGGTGTTGTTTGGGTCTTAATATCTTATGTACTGATCCTTCTCAATAAAAATGGTAATGCCTTCCATTTTTCGCATAATTTGATACCCTTGGTTCTAGTAGCCACTTCGGGACCTATTGAAGGTGGGTCTCAGGGGTAATTATACCTCCTTCAACATAAATTAGTTCGGGCCTCGCAATCTATTGTCCCTTCCCTCATCATGGTGATGGAAGGTCATGACAATTTTCCTTTTAATCCTTATAATGTTAATATTGTTTAATCATTATATTCTAATTACATGAATAAATATTTTATCATAATAAAAAAGGTTCTTTACAAAAGTGTTCACCCATCGAATGAATCAAAATAATTATCCCATATTCAAACGTTGAGGAGATTATATACACATGAACAATAATTATAATATCAAAACAATTCATGATCCCAAACCATGAGTTAAATATAAATAAATAGTTAATTTTATTCATATCATTAGAATCTTGGACTACATCAGTACGATACACATTTAGGTGGAACTGCTCAATATATATTTTTTCAAATTCCTAAAATGAGGGAACTACAATACTTTATTCATAAATAATAATTTCTCAATAATCTGAATATTTTTTTATAGTTATAAAAAATAAATCCTCAATATCTTCTTTTCTAGAGAAAAAAATTGCTAAAATATCTTTTTAATTTTTAAAAAACATAACTTAAATAATGGATTCCGAACATCTCACATAGAAATAATTGTATACTATACCCAAAAATGTTAAACCACAGAAGACATTAATATATATTTTGGAGTTTTCATTAAATTAAAATTTTGAATTCCCAAATGAATATCCATGTTAATATTCTTCTCTACTAGTGCCATTGGTTCACCCTATAATGGAACATAATCAGTTTCCCCTTTTATAGGTAGCACATTTGAGTTCTCCTAAAATATTACATTCTCAAAAGGTTTATACATTCAATTCATATGTACTATAATGAAATAAAAACAAATAATACATGTTAAAGATTAGAAATATATATTTTTACCAATGATCTCATCATTCATAACATAATATATAAATTCACAATGAAATTATTCATGTATAAATAATAATATTATATCATTAAATTTATTCTATAAATATTATATAACTAATCCTGTATAAATAATCTATTTCAGCAATACACCTAACTGATAATTAATAAAAAAATATTTTTTCTATAGACAATAAATATAACAATTTATAATACACACAAATTGTTAAATTAATTTCACCCATTTTCAGTATCAATTTGTGAATAACCCTATACTCACTAATATTTGTTAATCTCTCATATCGTAAAATCTCATTTACAAATTTACAAATAAATTAAAAAAAATAAATGATCTAATGAATTTATTATTTTTTTGGCTGTATATTAAAAAACACAACATTATCAATATATATTGAAACCTAATATTATCTATACCAACTCTAAAATATAATTAAATTGTATGGTGAATTAATATGGATACATTTTTATTTCTATCTAGACGCAAACATTCCACCATAGGAAAACAACACAAATCCTTTGATGAACTCCCCTATTATTAATGGTTGGTGACTAGAATAAAATGACTTATGATATTTCATATAGATAAATATATCATTTAATTGTACTTATTATAAAATCCACAATGAATAAATATAATAATAAAGGTTATCAAAACAAAAATATACATCGATAATATTAATATAAAAATATTACCATCCCATTAATTCCAACACGATTAATAAATAAATAAACCTCTTAAATATAAATTTATTACATGGATTAAAAAAATAAATCAAAAAATAACATGAAAATAATGTCATGTCATCAAGTTCAACTAGACTCAACTATAACATGAATATTACAACAATATGTTTCTTAGAATCAACTACATAATTTCTTTTTCTATATTATTGAACTAAATCAACATACATCTATTGTACATTAATACAAGATGTGTATGTACATTGAGTCATAATAAATACACATTTTATATTATAGTAACCACTTAAAACCCTATAGTTTTTGGTGTTCACTTGTAAAAAATTAAACGTATTAACTTTTTACCATAATAAATATTCAATAACATAAATAATTTAATTTGAATATACATATTGATGTAAATAAACTCATATTTTCATCAACTAATGTGAGTACAAACCATGATATCAAATTTGGAATAAGAAAAAAACAAAATGATGATTTTTTTAATAAAAACATAATAAATTTAATTATTATATCAATTCCCTTCCTTATTTCTCAAATGGACCTAAGGGATTCGTTTTTAATTTATTATGGATTATCCCCCTTTTAAGGGTTGAAGGGGAACTCGTACATGACCAGTAGGCCTAAGGCCCAAGGCCCGAAAAACCAGCAATATATGATTTGAAGGCTTAGATGCATACCATTCCCAATATATGACCCGTATGCCCATCCCACTTGAACTACAACTCCCCATATTTCTGCATCATTGATCACCTAGCTCCCACCTTGCATTTCTGATCGGCTAGCATTTCCCCATACAAAGCTACACGGTGCCTGGTCCTGATGGCGGCTGCCATACCCTCTCATTCTTCCAATATGGTTAGCTATGCATCTGGTGGCTGCTACTCATATTGCTCTGGTCCTCTTCTGGGGCTTGTACTTTTGTGAACTGGGTTAATCCATGGTCTACTTGACCCGAAGGCCTTTGATGTCCCGAAGGCCCTAGAGACCCGTAGCCAAAAACGGTGGCCCAAAGGGCCAAATCGGGAGAATAGTTCTGGCTGTTACAGTACCGAACACTGACTGCTACAGTTAATGCTACAATGACTGATATAGTGCTACTACAGTACCCCCGGAAATTCGCCTCCTCCCAGTTTTGAACCCGGGTCTCTTGGATGCCAAGCAGGAGCCCTTACCACTCGGGTACGGACTCGTTGGCCCCTTCCTTATTAATATTTAATAATCAGAGTTTACAGTTTTGTTATTCATTATAATAATTTTATGGAATTTCATATAAAAAATTAAATATTCTTTTTCTTACTACATTTTTTCAATATATTATAGAGTTTTATTTATATAATTTCATTAAAAATATTATAATTTTTATTATACAAAATTTACACAGTTTTTTTATTTATCATTAAAAAAATTATCTATGGATGACTTTCTGATTTGTTTTTGAAAAGATTGCATTTTCATATGAATGATGAAAAATATAGATTTTTATATAAAACAATATTTTTTAAAATGATTTAAAAGGTTATTTTTTTAAAGAAAATTGAAAATAAAATAAGTTCACTTTTTTTAAATAATATTACTATAGTAATTGTAATATATTTTGTGTTATAATTTACTATAAAATATGAGTATAATTAAGAAGACATTTTTTTCAAAAAAATTTTCCACTTTCATTCAGTTTGTTTAATTTTAAATTATATTATTATTCTTATGTGGATTTAATTGGATGAATATTATTAAATATTAAAAATCTGGATTTTTTTCATGAAATTTTTAACATAGTTTTCTTAAATAATGAATTAAAAAAAAGTAATATCTAATTACCACAATTCAGGTGAGAAAAGGATTACCTATGGTAAAATTATGCGGATAATGGTTTCAATTAGCTGAAAACTAGTCTAAATCTAATTCACTAGACACATTTCATACCACAGTCATCTCATATTCGTATACGGTCCTTTTTGAATCCATTTGAAATTATAAATACCTTAATATATTTTAATAATTCGAAAAATTCATCTTTGGTACCATCCTAACATTTTAAAGAGCACACATTTCATATCATCTCAATAATAAAAATCCATTTTTCAAAAACACATTACCATAGGCATTCATAAATTCCATCATAATTTTTAGAGGTTATAACTTTTAAATAATACCATCATAATATGTAACACATTTCCATACAAATAAGTATGTTTGAGGAAGTTGTATATTTTTTATAGAATGTTTTACATTTATTTATATTAATACATCCTACAAAACTACTCTAACTATTGTTATATAATAAGGTAAATATCCTTCATATACTAATATATTATTATATATATTTTGTATCTTTAATGAATTCTTTTTTATCCATTGTGAAACCAAACCATCATTTGTTAGTACGGAATATTTCCACCTCAAAAACCGAGGAAATATTTTCCACACAACACCTCTCATGGATGGTTATATTGAAGGAATTAATGTATTAATATATATATATATATGATATTTATGTTCTAATTAAAATTCGATAAGTATTAAATATCAACAATTTTATTACCATTTCATCCATGTATAAATAAAAATGTGAATCATATGTACATGTCGATTACCACCTCCATGAAGTGATGGGATTTTTTTCATCACCAACCTTAAAGGATTATATATATGTGTGTGTGTGTGTGTGTTTAAAATAGAAATATTATTTTTATAATATGAAAATAAATATTTAAATATAAAATGAAACATACATTATGTCCCCTATGTTATTTAAAAAATTGAAAAGCTACTCAAACATGCGAAATATATATCATTTTTGTAAATATAACATAAGGTAAGTTTTTTAACAAACCACATATTTTTTATAAAATATAATCAATGTAAAATATTGATAACTTTATAATTATTGTTCTTCTTTATTTTATGGAATAACTTCCTAATTTACAACATTAAACTAACCTATATTATTTTTAATTTGTTCACATAATATTCTCAAAACACCAGATATGGTCTTTACAATTTAGGAAATTAGATATGAAGTTAAAATAAATGAAATAAATGGTGTAATTATATAGTTTTAAACATGTAAAATGAACTATATAAGTTAAATAATTAATAAAATCTAATTATTTAGGATACAATGAATGTAAATGACATGTTCGATACATGTTAAATAGTCTTCTACCTTAAAACCTCATTTTAAATGTTTTGATGATTTTTTCCTAAATACATTTATACGATCCATTTATTCTAATGATAAATTTATATATGTGTATATAAGAACTTAAATGAGTTATGAAATACATTTTGGTATTTTTTTAAATTCATTAAATGGATTTTAAAATTAATGTTTTTATGTTTTTTATAAAAAAATTGAAAAAAAGGAATGTTGTATTTTAATGTTAAAATCTTCAATGGGTGATTAAACCTTTTAACATTTATATTATGTTTCAATTAATTTTTTAGAATCTATATTTTCAACTAAGAAAAAAAATATTTTTTCACTAGGTTTAATAAAAGGATTTACGTTGAATGTATATTTTTTCAAGAAATATTTTTCTTATATGTGTAATGAATAGTTTTATTAGAGTAATAATTATAATGAAATAATTCATAATTTATGATTATTTAATTATTATTAGAATGTTTTATTTATGATGGGTGATCTTGATATAGCTCTTCATGATGGTGGATCCAGATATATATCACGATGATGAGTGACATTGATATATATCTCCAATGAATTGGGTAAAGGGGCATATTTAATAATTATAGGATTCAATAAAGAGATTATTGAAATTAATTGAGTTGGTAATTAAAATTATAATAGAAATTGTAATACTGATACTAAAACGATGTTCCAATTAACATAAATGAGTAATCTATTCTTTCTATGGGTTTTAATAAATATTTATTCTTTCAAAAGGAATCCTAATGTTCTTAAATTTAATGTAATGATTATGATATTAATTATGGGTAATATATATAACCATGTGAAAAATAATTCAAGAGTTTTTTTAATTGTAATGAAATTTCTTTGTAATAAAATTCACCGACCTTGTTTTTTATGAAATATTATATAATTTTTTTAGTGCTTATTTTTTGGGAATTAAAATGTTCATTTTTAGATCTATGTTTTTATGTAAAGGGAAAAAATATGTGAGTATTAACATACTAATAGGTATCTTTATATTGATTTATATTCCAACTATTGATATTTTTGTTCTCATAAAATATTTATAAAAACAATTCAATGGTATTAATATATGATTTGAGACATGAGTGAGTTTGAGATGAAAATTATGAAGATATGTCATTAAAACAAATGGTATGTCTTTAATGTAATGATTGGAAAGAAAAATGATACTAAGTGGACATGTCCACCTTCATATGAAATATTTTTTTTACATTTGATGATCTAATTTTCATAAATACTAACCCTAAATGGTCATTGGGAAACTATGAAAATAAACTCATGCCTATCGAATAAATTTAAAGATTGTTTTTGGTTTTGTTCTTATAATTAGTATCATAGAGATGAGTTAGATTATTTTGTGGTTACTTTAATAGAAGAGAATGCCAATGATATATTTTATTTTATATTTATAATGATATAGAAATTTTAGAATACCGTGTTCCTTCACCAAAATAATGCTAGTTCAAAATGGTTTTCCATGTAGTAAAGAAGGAAAATAATGTATGAAATTAAAAAAAGGATAGTATCATTTAAAATTAGTATCCTTGAATGGTTGGAATTTAAACTCAATTTTTTAATTATTTGATGGATCAGGTGATGTAGACTATATATGGGGGATAAATAACTGCTAGTAAGAAATCATATCAATAACATTGATATATGCAGAGAGTGGAAACTTTTATGAAAGTACACCCTCTAGTATTCGATAGAATACTCTAACAAAGTGGTAAGTGATTCAATATTAATAGTGCAAAAAATATATGCAAACTTATGGGTTATTTGAAGTTTAAAAATTTAACTACTATAATTTACTATTTGGAAGGTGATGTCGATCAATTTCAGTCAATAGTTAATAAATCTAAGGAAAGATATGTGATAAATTCCATTAAATGGGAAGAATTTATGAACCTATTCATTGAGAATTATTTTTTATAGTTTAATAAATTTATAATTAAAAAATTAATAGTCCAAATTAATGAACTAATTGGATGATTTAGAAGCCAAATAAGATGAATACTTCACATATTTGAAATTGTATGCACAATATTGTATCTAGGATCATGAATGTAATATTTATATCAATTTATTAGGATTAATGAAATGATACTAAAGATTATTATCCTATAATGAATTGAAATGTTATAATAAATTTTTTATTGTTCATAAATAGTTGAAATAGATTTTTGTAATGATAATATTTTCAATGAAATCAATGATAAAAAAGAATACCATGTGTTAGGAATAATGGAATAATAACTCAAAGAAATTTTAAGGTATAATAAAAGAATATACCATTTATGATTGTTGTGTTACAAATCACCAAGAATAATGTATTAAAAAATATTATATCCTCCTGATGCAGTACATTTGGGTGTATATATCATGATAAAATAGAAAAGTATCATAGTATTAGTAATATTAATTTTGATTAAGAGGTGTTATGTTTTTTTGATTTTAATAATATGGGTCAATATATGGGTGAGTTCTTGAATAAGGGAATGAAAGATGGGAATCAAAAATATAATGAGTATTCAGGTGAGGGGAAATCCATTAAAACTATTATTGTTAATGGTTAGAAATAAATTGATGTGGTAACTTGTATATTAAATTATTATTTAAATAATGATAACTTTTTTAGGTTCAAAAAAATCATTGATTTTGGAAAATGATAGAGTTGAAATATATATTTTATTCTAGGATATGAAGTTAGGAAATTTGGTTAAAATTACTTTTAGTAGTATTAAGGAAATAATATGTTTGAATGAATTTTTTGTTATAATCCTAGGATGTATTTTCCGTAGAATCCTTTATTCTTGTCATATTTATGTATTTTATGCAATTTTCGTTTCTAATTTTGTAAGATTCCTTATATGTATGAGTTGAAGATTTCATAATGAACACTTAAGTGGATAGATTTTGAATTAATAATTACAATTGGATTTTGAGGGTTTTATTTCATCAAATCGATTTCATATGTTGAGGAATGTAGCTCAGAAGTTTGTTTTGTGGGTAGTCCTATGGTTATTAGGGTTACATATCATAATTATTGGAGTCTCCTGGTGATGGCACCTATATTGGTATAAATAGTGTAGTGGCATTTATATGACACCAAGATGATATGTGTGTAATATGTTCATTTTTGAAATGGTCTTTGTTATGTTTCATGGTTAATGAATTGGATGTGGTAAAAAAATAATATCTAAATTACAAATTATGTGATGTTGTAGAGATACTATGAAAAAACACTAAGTATGTTCCTGATTTCAGACAAAACATGCAACATTTTTACAAAGTGTTGTAATGAGGTTATTTATGGTTGGCACATGGTTTGGAAACTGTGTCACCTGACTATTGTGGAGGTGTTGGTTTGTGTAGTGCTATGTGAGAATACTGATCAGGAATGGATAATTGTCCAAACAAACTATTCATGTACCCAAAATTTAGAAAAACATGTATTTTAAAATAATTACCCATTGGGTTTTTAGGACACTCATTTCCTTTTTATCATAATAGAAACACACAAGTTAGTGGTGATCCCAACCATTTCCAATATATCAAACACCTCAATAAGAGGAGTGTTTAAGAAAACTATTTGGAACTTTTTGATATGTAATTATCCCTTGATGACATCCTATCATATTCTCCTTTTTATCTCTTACTGTTGTGATATCTAGTTTAGGTTTTTTCGATGAATAATATTGATAATGGTGGAATAGTAGAATTTTTATTCAGATTCCAGTTGATATGAATAGATAGGATCATGGGAATTATTCATTATTTAATTACATTGTGTCTCATTGTGTTATAAAACTATTTTTAATTTTCTTTTATTTTACATAAAATTGGTTATTTATTAATATTGAAAATGATGATTCCCTTAAGGGATTTAGACCAAAATGTTATGGGGTTATTCTGAATGTCATTAGACAATGTTTGATATTCATTTCATTATGACATTGTGACATGATGAGTTTATCATTGATTTTAAGCGTTTAGTTTTCATCAATTACGTAACTATAATTTTTATACTAATTTAAATTCTCTTATATGGCATGAATTTGGAGATTTTGTGGACATGCGATCTAATTTTTTTACTAAGGGGTATGGATTTGGAAGGTATCGGCCATCGGAGGGATTATGAACTTTATAAATGCCTCATAATGATTAATTGATTATTTTTGTATTCTATGATCATTTCCTATATGGTTTTATATCTATATAAATGTATATTTATTAAATTATTTAGATCCAATTAGTTTTGTATTTTCTTACATGTTTTTTATAAATTTTTTAGTTATTTTAATTTAGACCTTATAACTTTTTCAAATCCCATTAAATTCAACAGTTTTCATAAGAATAAAATTTCGACCAACCATGGGGTGATCTATTTATCATTAATGGTAATGTGAGTTGGTCCTGAGAATAACACATTTAGTCACATTGGTTATTTTGATTTAAAATTTTAAGGGTATGAGGTATGACATGGGGAAATATTTTATAATATATTAAAAAATATAATATGATTGAATTTGTGTCCTAGAATTTTTTGAAATGCCCATGAGTTATTTGAAATGGTTTTAATCATCTTTGTTTGGTTTTTAATAGTCATTCAATTATGGGTGAAAACTATTTCATAAGATGGATTTTTTAAATTTTAAGTTTTGTTAACTATGTGATTCTAAAAAATGGGTTTTAAATGTATTTCAATTGTTCATTTGAAAAGGTCTTGTGGTTTAATTTTAAAACAAAAACCATGAATGAATTTTTTAATGGTTTTAATGATGATGTTGTTGGTGACCTTTTTATAGATATTAAAGTGGATGGAATCTATTTTCAATCTGACACAAAAATGTTTTAATTGGATAGGTGAGGCACTATCATCATCAATTGAATAAATGATTGTCATATTATTGTGTACAAAATTATCAGCAGGTCAATCCATTTATGATGACAATGTACAATTTCAAATGAAATTTTTTATAATGGTTTATAAATTGATTTTTTGTATCTAATATTATATGTTTTAAAAGGAATAATTTTATTAAACATTGTTTCTTGTAATGTATGAAAACATGGACTTATAGAAATGAAAATCCACATGTATGATTCTAGATATTTTACACGGTGTTCTAAATCTGAGGTTCATAGTGATGACTTGTTATTTGAAATTTGTCATCTAGGATTTCTAAGATGGTGGTGCACATAAATTATTGAAATTTTTTGAAATAAAATTCCTTTCCCCTTGGTTAGGTTATTAGATGTGATATTTTTCATTGGATCTGAAGGTTTAGAGAATGGTTTATGTGTTGGACTGAGGTAATATCCAATGTTTATATTGATACTTTTACATGGTCATGAGTCCAGATTGATGCTCTAGACACTGAGCGTATGAATAGATGGGATAGGTACATTGTATAAATTATTAAAACATCCATGTGTTTTTGGATAAATAAAAATTCCTTAACTTACTTATAATATATATATATATATATAATGACCCATAATTTTCTTATAGATATATTACATATAAATAGATGAATATTCATTACATAACTTGAATAAAACATGGTGTACTCATATGGGATTAGTTTATTTGGTATCTTATAATAATAAAAGAGATCATAGAACATATTTATCATCTCATAACAATTTATTCAAAAATATAACCCTTTTTTACATGTCAAACATAATAACTTTTTCGTATCATGTGTGTAAAAAAATATAAGGGTGATCTCATATGCTTAGTGTGTGTATAAAAGTAAAATATGAATCATTAAATAAACACACCAATATAATATTATGAGAATTATATTTTAAAATTATATGGTACATATAAAAGATCATAATATTGAATCATAATACAAATTATAAAAAATGTAATATGAAATGAATCCTAAAATAAAAACACTGGTATAAAACATGGAATTATAGAAAACACAGAAACCAAAAATTTCATGTAATCATTAGTAAATGATCATTTCAAAAACTATCATATTTTAATGTGTATAATCCACAAACCGTAAAATAAGTATATATTCACATCCTGATATATTATGATGGATAATGTCTATTAGAGAACTAGTTTCGCTACTCATTCCAATATTGTTTAAACTAAGTTCAATATCTATTCCAACCTTGTATATCTCATTAAATATAATATAATTTCATAATTATGTGAGGTTAATATAGATATCACTAATCACATAACTAAACAATAAAAATGTGTTCCATAAGAACATAAATTATTCTTTATATTATAGCCCATGAAATAAAATGGGATTTGTAAAAATCTCATCACAACTTAACACATTAAAAAATGTGTTATAAAAATAATAATCAAACATAAAATTATACAAACTATAAAAGGAATAAGGTAAAATTCATTGAATAATTTCCCTATAAAATCATAAGTAATTTCAAATAATGTTAACTTAGATGTAAATTATTTTGATAGATAATATAAAATATTTATTCACGAAAATAATACTTTATATTTTGATAATTTTTTTTAAAATTACACATAATTATAGAATAAATAATATTATGTTAAAATAATATTGTAAAAAATTAAAGCCTTATGGAGGTGTTAAAATCATCTCCTCTTTTATTTGTAAAAAAAGCACCTACCATTTTTTTGTGGAAAAGTAACAATCAGCAGCTTCTAGAAAACTCCAAATAGGGCACATTAAATTAATTTTGTAAAACAAAAAAAATTAATACAATTGACATTAAACAATAATAAGGTAATAATAATAAATTTTTTTGAAATAATATCAGGAAATGAGGTCATGGATTAAAAATGACATTTAAAAGATAATTGAAAAAGATATTTTTTAAAAGAAAATATATTATAGATATCATACCATTGAAGTGTAAATAAAGAAAACAAATTGATTAATTGTATTGACTATAAATACAAATGAAAATTTTGAAAATAAAAATAAAATTTACAAAATTATTCCTATACATATTCATACAATGATATAAACAATGATATATAATGTTAATCGCGAGATTGAAAATTGGGTTAATAATTCCATTAACACAATGTAATTAGTCAAATACTATTCGTCATAAAAATAATTATTATAATATGAATCATTTTAGAACATTGATATAATTATATTTTTGATATTATATATCAGAGTTCATTATATAACCACCGAAAAGAAAAAGTTGTGACAATGGAATATATCACACATAAGAAAAATTAAGATGATTAACCATGAACTCATACTTAATGATAGTTTTTCATAATCAACCATATTGTTTAAAGATGAAAATAATGTCAATAACAATTATAAGAACTATATTCATATTAATAATACCATATATGATATTTTTATAACATCTTACCACACATTAATTAATAATTTATCTTTATTTTCACTGTTTCGAGTACATTCATTCCATAGTTTTCAAGGAAGGTTCATATGACCATAATTATGGATTTTATTGTTAATTGGAAGGAAAAAATAAATAATTCTGATGAAATTTTATTAATAAAATTAAAAAATTATAAATAGTCCCATAAATTGTTTTTATATCGTACATGACTATAATTCATTTCGATAAATGTTAATGATAAATGATAATTTTATTTTTTTAGTTTTCCCATAAACCACAACATAGTTTCATTTTATTTAATATTATATATACATATTCATTAAAAACATGAAATAGTTTATAAAATATCTATGAAGGTATTATTTTATTATAATGATAATTTTATGATATTTAATTAGGGTGGTAATGGAAAATAAAAAATCATTTTTCACAAGGCTCATTAACATGCATAATTCCAACAATAGATTGATTTAATTGAATCATAAAATATGATACATTAACTAGATATGATATATTTCATTATAAATATAAAACTGTATTTTATACATGAATCTAGATTTTTTATTACTTTGTATATTAAGGAGGTGATGATAAATTAGAAATTTAAAAGAAATTAACTGACATACTTAGATGTAATTACATATTGAAAATTTCCACCTTAAAAATATCACCTATAGACCTTGGAAATAGTTATTGGGTGAGAAAACAAGCAATTATATTTAGAGAGGTGTTGTTTTATACATAGGGAGGGTGGGTTTAAGTGATTAAGTAATGTTTTTATTATTAAATATAATCACATCATGGAAAAATAAATTTCCATGAATTTGGTTTATAATTATTTTTTATACGACATAATGGTTTTATAAAAATAGTAAAAACCATATAAAATTTTATTTTTCAGTCCTTTTAACATCTTACAATTTATCTTTAACCTATTACATATTATTACTTATACCGCGATAAATATGTCCATTTACCAAGGTAAATTTTTTAGGACTTGAAATAATCAAATCATACCACCTCATTTTGAGATTTATTATTCCAAATTATAATCCATTTTACCAAATTAAATTCAAATAATTAGAAAAAAATTTATTCAAATTTAATCCCACAGATATAAGGGGAATGAATGTATTCAAAGTGAAAAAGTACAATGGTTTGAAATGTTCTTATATTTAATTACAAGGTGAAGAATATTATGATGTCTAAAAATAGACTTATTGAAATATAATTGAACTAATTATTCATTAAAATAAATTTAAAATATAATTAATCATTAAAAATTATTTAGATGAAAATTATGTTTTCAAAAAAACATCCATTATTTTTATCCATTAATAAAATATGAAACATGTTATAAAAATAAAAAAATTAACCATAAGGTAATTTTGATTTCATTATTTAAAAAATGAACTATATTTTTGAAAATAAAAAGTAAAAAAATCCCAAATTATTGTTTTAAATTGGGTTCACCATTAAATGGAGGAAGAATTTTATTTTAGAAAATTTTATCTTTTTATTATAAAAATTTTATTTATTCTAATATTAAGCCTATAATTAGTATTTGATTATTTAAAAATAGATTATTGAATATATAACATATACATTTCATTATGTTATATAACATATACTTAATTCTTTAATTTATTTTGGTAAAATATTTTGTGGGAATAAAAAAGGATTTTTATAAAGACACCTTTTTATGTTCAAATATTATTTATATTAATTTATAATTAATTAATAACAAATGAATTAATTTTATAAATATTTGAATAATAAATATTTATAATTTAGTAATTCCCATCCATTCATTCCATTTTCTGTTCTTGGAGACAACTATGAAAATAAAATCATTCTATTTTGGACTTCATTTAACATCAATTTTTTTTGAAAAGTCATTAGTCGAAGTGATCAAATTTATTTTAACCAGATATGTGCAGTAAAATCAATGGTTGATAAATTAAAACCCACATAATTTTTTTTCCTAATAATATTTTTACTAGTTTTAGAATCAAACTTCCACATCGCATCCTTATGATCCTATGTAACTTCCACGAATATGTGGTTTCACGAAAAAAAAAATATTAACTAGGTCAGTGGAATTGATTAATATTTCTTTATTTCTATGATCCAAAATATCTAATATTTTTTCCTTATAAGAAATATCATATTTTAATTGTTTGACCTATGATTTATTGACATGTGAAAAATCATGTATGTACTTACTCAGAAATGTTACATTGAAGAAATCATTAACTTGAGAGTTATTTATTGGATGTAACGAATGATAAGATACCATCCCAAGATGATCAAAAATTATAAAAATACTATGGACTCATAAATTTGAAATTTCTATGTAAAATTGAAATGGAATTTTTAAATTTTCTTTTATAGGGAACCAAAATTGGAAAAGGGTCCATAAAACATCTATTTAAGAAGATGGAATGTAAGGGAAAATATCAGAATATAACAAGGATTTTTATTAGGATGACATTAGAGGAATGTGACAACATGGAAGTGGAAAAAAATTCTAACTATCATGCATTTATGGATGATGATAAAGAAAATTGTCGTTATTATGACAAGGACCTCAAAACCATAGAACATATATGTTCAGAAAATGTTATTTGTATCATCAAAAAAGATAGAAATATGATAATATTTTATTTTAAAAAATAATTTGAGAAGATATACTTACATGATGTCATCTAATAATGTCAATATCACTCATTGTATGTACCTTGATCGATATTCACTTAATTTATTACTCCACTAAATGAATTTGATATTTTAATGCTTATAGAACTACTGGAACTTGAGATTCATAATGAGATGAAAAGTCGATTTTTACTCTATTTATCGTCATAAGAAAAAAATTTAATACATATTATTTAATACACAAAAGTATTCATATGGTAATGTAATACAATTACCTATAAAAACTCATCCAAAATTCAACATAGATAATTTAATAAATGTTTACCTTTAAGAACCTTCAAAAATAATAATATCCAAAAAATATGGAATGAAGGTCACCAAAATTTTAAAATAATCATATCATTAATCCCCCAAACAACATGATTTCTCTCTTAATTGTTCCACACTAAATATATGGATATCATTGTCATGTATTATCGTGAAGCCTGCTAATAAGATAAATTACCCCAAAATATTTGTTAAAACATTCAATATTTGTAAAAATTTCTATTTCACTATAACATAAATTGAAAAACTCCTCCAACACAATCCACGATATCATAAAACTCCTTACTATCATATGATGAATTAATAACAAGGTCATTAATAATGTTTCATTTATTTTCTCATGATCAAAGATCTATTTATTTCATCACCTAGCAACATGAAATTATTATGGGTTATCCTTACATTCATTTTGTCTTCCCTAAAAATATCACTCTATCACTTTTCCTAGTTACCAATACCATTCAAAAAATCCTCAAATATCAATAATGAATAAAGAAATTGGACCAATAAATATTTGTTTAATTATAAAAAATGTAATTTTACAACACTATTCTTGAATTCCAATACATAAACACTCAATCATTCCAACACTTTGTGGTATTACTCCACACTACCAATAGTGATCGCCTGGGATATCCCATTATCATTTATATTAAGAGGATTCTACGGTCGAAATTCATGTCTAACACTTGGATTTTGTCATTAATTATGTTAATTTATAGTTTAATTACACATTAATCATTATGTTTAGTGTGGTGTATTATGTTCATATTTATCTCTCTTTGCATCATTATCTATCTTTGTCCCATTCCATCAGAACTAATTTTCCCAATAACATTACCATATAAATTTAATTAGTTTACAATTTCCCTTCAAGAAATATCCTTCATGATTATTCCAACACTTTAAGCATAATGAAATATCGTATCCTTCTCCCCATAGTTATTATAACTAACATTTAATTCCTTTATTATTTTCTTATAAAAACCATGAGATTTAAGGATAAATCCAATTTTCATCTCAAACATGAGATCATATAAGAAAATTTATTCCTAGTTACAAAATAATATAATAAATAATTAGTATTGACTACTTGGTCTTATGCCACCCATGAATCGATTGATTTTACATTGAAGACTAATAATAAAACCACTAGCATATGATTAGTGTCTCGTAAAATTTTCCACATTTGTACAGATTTATTAATCATAATTTTTCTTTATCACAATGAATTAATTATCTATATCTTTTCATATAATACAAAGGATGTAATTGTTGAGGAATATACCCTTAAACTAATTTAATTACATTAATTCAATTTATTCTTCTTCCAAAATATTCTTAACATGATTCAACAATTGATTTGGTTCACCATACAGATTATAAACATCTAGCATAAATTTTTCTTATCCAAAAAATTGAATAATATAAAATATTTTCTCAAGGGTTTTGATCCAATAAATTGTTAAAATTGTTCAAAAATACCCACTAAACAATAGGGAGAATTGACCCATGATAGAACAAATAGAATGTTTGTCCCGAATTTTCTGATTTGGGAGTCAATTAGGATTCGTAACTAGTTTGAGTATAGAAATATGATTTTCCATTACCTCTCCAATTACATTTGGTTTCATAGGAGTATAATCATTACATTTTCTGTGAGATTTATTATTAAAACGCTTCATTTGTGTTCCAATAATTTACTAAAACAAAATAGAATAGTGTGGTTGTCAGAAATCATATAGAGTAAACCACATAATCAATGGGAATTTCTTATAAAATTTATATATTTGAATCCTTATGTTGAACATATGTTATTAATGATCATTATCAAATGTCTTCGATTGTAAGATAAACATACACATAAGGTTTTCACTATGGTTTTTTCATCCTTGTAACTAATGGATAACTAAGCCTTAATCTGATTGCACCTATAATGAATCATACAACTCCGTCATAGATATTACATCTTAATAGTTCTATATTATTTACATAACATAACACAAACTCCCCGGAATCGTATGGTTTTAGTGTCATTGAAAATAAGGAATGATTAAAAACTAGTTAATATTGAATATACATCATCTCCCAACTAATTTATTATAACTAGAATCCTTTTTCACACGTCATACATAATAGATTCTTCAATATCATGGGGGGATGTGAAAAATATAAAGAGGGTGATATTTGATGATAAGTAAGGGAAAACAAGGTATATGAGAATCATAAAATAAACCTAAGTGTATAATAATATGAAAATAAAATTTAAATACTATACCATTTATATCAACTATCATATTATTTAATCTTATATCAAATAATAAAAATTCATAATACTGGATTCCAAAAATAATAAATTTAGCACACAATAAGGAATTATAGAAGAAAATAAGCATATTAAATCAATTCATTATTAGTAATGGTTCCTTCAAAATACTATCATTGTCGAATAGATTCACTTTCTATACAATTATAGAATTCTCAGTTAACTCCAAGGACTATCATTCCAGAAAATTTCATTTTCTAAACAGGTTTCACTATATGTTTTTTCTAGTATGATCCAAGATGAATTATTGATCGACTCTTGCACGTCTCATGAGATATAATATAATTACATAATGCAGTGAAGGAAAATATTGACCTCACCATTCAAATTTTGAAAACCATACATACATGTTCCAAGATAACATACATCATTCATTATATTAGAACCCATGAAATGAAATATATTTTATAAACATTTCACCATAGTATAACCCATGGAAAATTAATGTGTTTCATAAATAAAAATCCATATTATAAATCAAAAAATAAATGGATGAAGGATAACTGACATTAATAATATTCTTATAAAATCAGTTTTGACGTGAAATAATATTATCTTAGAGGGAAAATAATTTTTAGATATCACTCAAAATAATTCTCAATGAAAATATCCTTTCTATTGTGAAATGAATTTTTTAAAATGTTATGAAATTATTAATAAATAGTTTTCTTATAAAATAAAAATTTATTATTTTAATGTAATTATTAATGAATTAAAGAGTTATAATGGAAGTAATGTAGAAATATTTCATATATGCTAAAAACCACTTCATCATTATTTATGTTGGAAAATTCTCAATGAACCTCATTTAGATCATGACAAAAATAATCCTTTCAGCTAATTTTTTAAATTTCATTCCTGATAATAAATGACATTATATAATCATTAGGAATTGAATAAATATTTTTAGAAACATTTTTAGGAAGCATTGTCAAATAATAAAAATGGATTTTAAATGAAATCATCAAAATATAATATTAAAAAATAATTTCCATTATAATTATTATAACATTGATCTGAGCATTTAAAGAATTAGTTGATTATGTGTGTCTTACGTATATCCATATAAAATTTGTTAAATTAAATATAAGAAAATAAAAATTTATCTTTTACATTATCACACCACTGCATAATCGATGGAGTAAAAGACTTACCCAATGAATAGAGATTGGGTTTAGAATTCCCTTCACACATTTTAATCTATCGAATCGTATTCGATATAAAATTCATATGTAACTAAAAATTTATATATAGAATAATGTTTTTTAATTTTGTAATTAAATAGCTAAATTAATTATAAATGTAAAATGAAATAAGTGGTTTTTATCCTAATTGAGTAATCTATAAAAATATAATTGTAACCTAATATATGAAATTATATATAAAATTTATGTATATTATAAGTGAAGATATGATATATTTATATCAAGGAATAAGAAAATAATTTTTCTGAAAATAAAATATTAAGAGTTTGTATTTTTATGGGACATAAAATTTTATTTACATTTTAATAATTAATAAAATGATATAAATATTTTTTTTTATTTTTTAAAATATAAAAATAAATAAATAATTTTATTATCATAGGATTATATGATCATTTTAAGGGACCATAATTTAATTTTCAAATTATTAGAAGATCAGTTACAATTTTAGAATCAATAATCTTTTAGTAAATGAATCTTTTAATTAAAAATTATATTTCCAATATTTAGAATCCTATAATAATAAAATGGATTTCCCTTTTTAATTCTACACCACAAAAAACTGTTATGATGATTTTTTTTAAATTATTCTAAAATACAGGAATTGTCGGTGAGTAGTGAAATATGGAAATTTATTGTATAAGATAAATACAAGAATTACATAGTTATATATGATATATAGTTTATGGGATATGTTATTACCAAAACATCTTTCATTATTTTAATATATTTTGTGATATTTCTCAAACGATTTGAATAATTGAGTGAATATAATAATCTACTGATTAAAATAATAAAAAACTCCCTCTCCTCCACTATAAAGTCCACCTAAAACCACATATTCTCTTCAGACCTCAATAAATTATAGATTGTTCAGTTTATACCCAATTCACTTCTCATGCAATTTTAACACATCCAATAGTCACTGGTATCACCAAATGCTCAAAATTTAGTGCATTAACATGGTTTTCAAGGAAAATAATTCAAGAGGTAAAATCATCTATCACATTATATTATTTTCTTTTAAATTTATATTCTTCTATATTATCTCCTCACCTCCACATATCCATGTGACATTATAACACCAATATATTACATATTCCAGAATGTTATTGTGTTTATGTAATATCCTCATTGAACCTAGAATCTTCTCCAATTATTCTTAAATAATGAAAAAATCATCCATGATGTGTCAATTTATCATCATCAATGTGGATGTATTTTCATCTTTTTAATCCTATATTTTTTATGGAAATAAATAAATTATTAATGTTAAATCATGTTTTATTATACATATTATGGCTTATATAATATTTTGAAACCAATATATTAACATTATACTGAATAAAAGTATATAATTTTATAATTGTCGTCAAAAGTGAATAATTAAATTAAACAATTTCCATTAATATCATCTCTATTGAATCATCCTCATATCTTAAAATACACATATATATAACCATTTAAAATATTAGAATCATATGAATACAATTTATTTCCACTTATATGAGCGACACAGAAACACCCTGAGAGGGGAGGGGTGAATCAGTGTGTCATGTTTTTCTTTTTAGTTGTGTGAATCATGTTCCCAAATTGGTATTAACTTGTTAAATATGTTAAAATAAATGAACATAGGTAGATGACACATCACATTTACATGGATCAATGAAATGTCTATATCCAAGGAGGAAATAGTGACAATGTGTCGGTCATTCCTAAATCCACTAATCTTTACTAGTTTTAGAATTATAGGATTTGGTTACAGTTACTCAGTTCCAGGAACACTTCCTTTATATATGTTCTGGGATAGCTCACGGCATCACTCGGATCACTTCCATTGACTATACCTAGCTCACTTCCTTGAGAGAAGTCAATCTCAATTTATCAACTTGATGGTCGCTTCAATATATTTGCATTGATGTCTGTGTCTCAATTCAACATTAGACACTACTAAAATCGATGTCCCAAATTGATGTTCTTGAATATAGTGGGCAAGTAAATGGAATATTTAAAATCCTATTAGAAGAATAACACAACACTTTCTTGAAATACCTTAACCTACACACATGATTTGGGAATTGTAGCGAAAGATAACATTTGTGGAACCCCTAGTTTCAGTGCATCCTTTATCATTTGTGCAACTACACTAAAGGGTTCACATGGTCTTTTTATTCTAAAATAACACCTTTCATGTATGATTTAATCTCTTCTAATCTTTCGCATGAAAATCATTCTCACGGCTGAGCAACCAGATTTTTTTAGGAAAATTATTACGTATTCTATGGGGGTAGATGCATATTTATAGGCCATGATGGCCCTACACCCATGTTTTTGAGTTTTTTTTATCAGTGTGTGCATCATTTTTCATGAGCGTGAAAAAAAAAATTTTACGTCTCATTGGCCATGTATGTTTCTTCAATGCAACCTCATCTTTTTCACAAATTTTTTTCTTGTGATAATTTTTTACCTTTTCCATATTTTGATTCACTAATCCCAAAATAATCCTTGATCAAAATTTTCCAAACACCATTCAATCATTCACACAACATTTTTTTCGAAACACACATTTCTCTATTTTCTGATCTTCAGAACCAAATAATTGGAAAACACTAGGAAACGATACAACCTTCCATACAAAATTTTTCTTGAATTATAAGGTCCCTATCCTGGAATTTTTTTTGAAAATCCAATGAAAATAGAAAAGAAACAAAAACTATACTCTATAAACTATGTAGAAAGGTTGGGGTTCCTACATTATTATTTTTTTCCATTCTAAATGAGAATCCATAATGAAGCAACCATGGAAACCATAACATAAATGTTTTCAAAACAATGAAAATAACAATAAATTGTCAATAAATGGGTGGAAGGATTTTTTCAGAATAACATATAAGGAAGTAAAAATATGAATGTTGATCTATGATTTATTACGATTACTCATTATACCAATATATAGTAGGTTTCATCACATTTTAATTATGATGAACTTGAGGGAATGAAAAATTCAATAAAAATCCTCTTTTAATTTTTTTATAAAATTCAAAATGATGTTGTTTTGATGATGGTATTAATTTTTTCACTATATTATGGTTATTGAGTGTTATTTTTTATTATGGATGGTAATTATATATCCATTTAATTTATTGGTTTTTTTATGTTAGAAGAATACTGTAAGGGTTATTCAAGGTGTAATTCTGATGGTTACCTCATAAGGTACATGTGAGATTTAAATTGTGACGTATCAATGAGGGTTAAAAAAATGGAATCCAAAACGGTGAAAATATTATGCATTTACATCCTCATTTTACAAATAGGGTTTTATTTATTTTTTTTATTTTTATGAAAATTTCTTATTTTTACAAATTAAGTATATGATACTTTATGAGTGAGAATCATGTCATTGTGAAAATGATTTCATTTGTTTATAAGTATTCATTGGCTAAAAATTACTTTCATTTTTTATATCCCCTACTGAGTTATTTTTAATAATATCATGTTTCAAAATATTTTTCATAGTGTTTTAATGATGGGTACGATAAAAGATTAAGCCAATACGAATGTTACGATGTTTCTATATGGAATAAAACATGTTTTTTACAAATATTTGTATTATGAAAAAAAAAATATACTGGTATTATTAGTGGCTTTAAACTATAATTTATTAACTAATTCTCTTATACTCTAAAATGAGATGTTCTTTTGGAATTCATGAATGTGAATTCTTGTTTAATTAACAATATCGTGTAATGATTATGTTCAGGTACTTATATTTAGTATCATAGAATTGTTTAGAAATATTTAGGGGATAGAATGAAGATAATATAATACCATAAATGGTTTTTATATTATAGTTATATTAAAATTATATAGAATTTATGTATTACCATGTTTCTTAATGAATGATATAATTATTTAGAATAGTTTCCATAGATGAAATATTGATGTAGTAGGAGGAAGAAATAGATATGGTAAAATCATTCTTAATCCACAACCAAGAATTTTTTTAATTAGAACAATGAATATTGGGATAATAATGGATTCATCTATGTGGGATATAAATAATGGTAACATCCATGATAGATAACAACTGGATTTACCATAGAGGAACCTGATTATAGTGGAACATTTTTTGAGGAAACACTCTCTTTCATTCAGTGGATCTCTTTACCTTGTGTTGGGTGAAGGGTGGATTAATGATATGTAAATGATATTTGATGTCATGGGTATATCAAATAATCAAGATTATAAACATTCTATGAATAGTTTTGAACGTGAACATAACTATTGGTGTCCAATGGTTGATAATATCAGTGATAGAGAGGAGAATCCTACCATCAAATGGGATTTATTTTATGAATTATTCCTTGAAAAATAATATCCATAGGTGGATCAACATTAGATGAAAAATAAATTCCATGAATTGAATAAAAAATAAGAATATTTATTATTTTGGTATGAAGAAAATTTTACCAGATTGGTAATGTATGATCCAAATCTTATTCGAGATCGTGAAAGTAAAATCAATTGTTTTTTCCAATGAATAAAATCATGATATCAATGGGTATTACAATCCCATGAGTAAGGAGATTAATAGAAACATTGTAAATTATCATGTAGGGTTGAAATAGAGTTTTTTTGATGATATAGTGTACATTGATGACAAGATGATAAAAATGATCCCATGGAAAACAAATGGGTAAAAATAAATAAAATATATTATAAGGTATGAATATATAGTATCTTTTTATAGGGAAGTGTAGAAAAAGGACCATGTGGAATGCCTTAAAAATATATGAAGTGTTTTTAAGGAACTAATTTCAAAAATATAGTTTGGGATGTAATTGAAAAATATCATATTGTTGGTATGTTTAATTATGATATACAAAACATAGAGGTTCCAAATGTGGCTAGATGGTGAATTGTGTAAATTCATACCCAATATAAGATATTAATGAAGTAAACCATCCCTAATATAAGCATAATGCTGAATAAGAATCCATTGTGAATACATTATCATAAGTTAGTCTATCCAGTGAAGATATATTGAGAACATTTTTTGTTTAATATTATTTTTATAATTTCTTGTTTTATATGATGTTTACACATTCATTTATTTCAATAAAATATTCTCAAAAATAGGAAATTTAATATCATAAAATGAAATTATATATTATGTTAAAAATACTGGAGTAAATATTAATGCAAAACAAAAATACAAGAACATAACTAATATTCTATGGGGAAGGATATTATATTCAAACCATATTTGTTATCCCTTAGTCATGATTGATGTTATTATAGGTATAAAATATATTTATATTTATCATGCTAGGATTGATTGTAATTATAGTGAATTCGTTTTTCAAAATGTGTATTAGTCTATTTACAAGAAAGAACACATATGATTGACAAAACATTAGAAAAAATATATACTGTTAAAATATTGAAAATAATGTTATCTTTCACCTACTGTTAAAAATAAGGGAACTATTTTTATTAATGATGTTCTAGTAGTAAATGAATACTTGGATATTTTTAATAATGGGTTTCCAAATGATAAACCTTTTTTAAGAAGTGGAATTTATTGTTGACTTGGTTCATAATGATAAGGAAATTTAAAAACACCATTATCAAATGGATCATGTGGAATATATCGAATTGAAAAATTAGTTGTATGAGTTTATTGACAAAGGTTTCATTCTTCTAAGAACATTACTATGGGTTCTCCTGTTTTTTTTATAAATAGAATAATGGTTCTATGATAGATTACATTGATTATAGATATTTGAATCACATTAATGTTAAGAATATGTATCCATTTCTTTATATCAATGACTTGTTAGATTAAATCAAAAGAGATAAGTGTTTTCCCAGGATTGACGTGTGATTAGGGAACCATCATCTGAAGGGGAAAGAGGATAACATTCTAAATATATATTCTTGTTCATGATATGTTCAATATGAGCCTTTTTAATTATGTTTTTTTAGAAAGTTCACTTACTTTATTTATGGATCTTATAAATAGAATCTTCCCTGAATATTTTGATACGTTTCTATTTTCATTATTGATGATATTTTGGATTTTTTGAAGAATATGAATATAGAGAAATATATTAAAGAATTTTTCATCAATATCTCAAAGAGAAATAGTTATTCAGAAAATTAATAATATAATATTTTTGGTTGCAATGGATTTATATTCATGGGTTCTTTATAAATATGGATGGAATAAAAGTTTTTTCCACCAAAACAAAAGTGAATTATGAATGAACAAGACAATAAATTATTACTAGGATTAATTTTTTTATTGGATTATTAGGCTATTACAAATGGTTTATTAAAACCCATTCATAGTTATTTATCACACATACTAATTTAACATGAACGGGGGTTAAATATATGAATTCATAAGATTATTTTTTTTGTTTTTCAGATTGTAATAACATATTATTGAATGCTCCAGTTTTGGCCCATCCATCCATAATTGGGGATTTTGTGATCTATTATAGTTCTTCACTAATGGGACTTGTTTATGTTATGGTGTATAATTATTAAGTATCTTCTTAGGATTTAAGAAAACTGATACATCAAGAGTGAAATTGTCACAGACATGTTTTGGAATTAACAATTGTTTTTTCAGATTAAAAATTTTAATGAAACATTTATAATGAGACAAATTGATAATATGTACTGACAATAAATGGTTGAAATATATAATTAATCAGAAGGAATTGAATATGAGGTAGAAAATATGGTTTGAATTGATATGAATTATGATTTCATGGTCATTAATCATACTAGAAAAAAATGTAGTTGATGCTAACTTGAGAAGAAAACATCATGCTACATTAACCATTTGTGGTTTATAACATGACACCTTGATTAATGATTGGATAATTTTTTTCTAGAAGTCTTTTAATTAAAAAAAATTATATATGTATTTTGTGGTCAGTTTATTCATCTCTCTCAAAAATAATTTATCATGTATAAAAGGGAGAACACAAGTGGAATACAAAGGTACAATTGGTTAAGAAAGACAAATTTAAAAAGCCTAATGGTTACAATGATTTTGTCTATATAAATTAAAATCTATTAACAGTTCCTCATGAATCCTAGATGAAGAATGTATTTTTATGTGATTCACATAGTTCTCCATTATCTATTCATCAATGATGTACTAAGGTGTACATATACATTAGGAATATTACTAGTGTGATCGAATGAAAAGAGATATTGATGATTTTAATATAAATGGTATTCATGTAAACAGGTTAATGTAGATACAAAAATTCTAAAAGTGATTTTTTATAATTTTCTATTACCAATGTGGAAATATAAAAATATAGCTATAGACATCAATGGGTGACTACAAAAGATATCAAGAGGTAACAATGAAATTTGTGATATTGTTGATCAGATGATTATATGTACAGACCTCCTTCATTTCTAAGACACTCTTTCTCTATATTAGTATTCTCAACATTATCTAGAGTTATTTGGTTTCATGGAGGCCGTCTCTCTATTTCAATTGACTGTGATCCTAGGGTCATTTATACCTTTTGGAAAGGCCTTCATAATTCATTATGAATTGAATTAAATTTTAGAATTGACATTCATCATCAATATAATGAAAATTCATAGTGAAATATTCGAACATTAGAGGATATTAATTTTGATTTTTTAATGGATTACAAGGGATGCTAGGATCAAAATATTCCTTTAATTGTCTATTATTATAAAATAATTTTCTATTTTAGTATACAGATGGAACCGTTTGAGACATTATAAAGAAAGTGGTGTCGAACCCCATCATTTTGGGATGATGTTAGGGAAATAATGTTTATGTGATTTTAATTAGTAGAATAATTACATAACAACGCCCAGATGATACATCCACAATTGAGGATAACACAAAAAGGATGAAAATTTATGCACATAATAGGAGGTAAGTGTTTTCTACCAAGGTATGTGATCATGATTTCATTAAAATATCTACAAGTAAAAGTTTTATGTGTTTTTGTATGAAAGGAAACATAATTCCAAGGATCATTTGAACTTTTTGAATCCAAAATAAATTTTGATATGTTTCTTACCGGATATACATTCACCAAAGTTAATCTTCGGTACATAAAAATTTTTATGTTTCAATTTTAAGTATATATGTTCTAGAATCATGTTCTATTTTGATCCCGTAAGTAGTTCATCTAGAATAATATATTTCTTATGAAGAGAAAACTATTTATATTCTTATCTATAAAGATAATTTCTTTCATTATAAGATATCTAACGAGGTTAATTTTATTTATAGAAAAGACATGGTTGAAGGATAAACAATTGAATATGAAAATTCTATTATGTAATGGTATCCTTAAGTGTTTAATTAGTAAATAAAATTTGGAGGAATGAAATTTATAGAAGGGTATAACGTTACCAAAATATGTACTTATAAAAAAAATTTAATGAGGTAATTAAAAAGGTAAATTCATTATTAATGTATAATTGAATAAATTTTATTTAGAGAAATAAAATAATCTATAAAAATAGAATATTAATCTCACCGATAAAATTATAAATAATATTTATAAATATTTTAAATGAAAATATGATATATTTATATCATGGAGTATGTAAATAAATGTTTTGAAAATGATAAATCATGTGTTGGTATTATGTGACATATAATTTTTTTTACAATTTTACATCTAATATAATGATTAAAAATAAAATTAATTCTCTTAAAATTTTATTAAAAATTAATATTTTGTTGTTTTATGATTATAAGATAATTTTTTTGGACCATAATTAATTTTTGAATGGAAAATAAAATCTGTTATAATTTTAAAATCCGTATGTTTTAGCTATTTCATTATTTAAATTATAAAGTAAATTTTAAATATTTTGAAATTATTATTTAAAATATTATTTCATTTACTAATTATACACATAAAAAAATTGGGTGATTTTTTTTATTGTTATATAATACATGAATTTTTGATGAATAGTGAAATAATGTAATTTATCATATATTCTAAATAAATGAATTATTGAGTCAAAAATGACTTTTTGATGATTTAAACACATATTATAGAACTATCATCCTTTTTTGTAAAATATTTATTTATAATTATCAAACTATTTAGAATCTCATGATAAAATAATTAACTAATGAATAAAATAATCGAAAAACACACCTCTCCTCCACAATAAATATCACCTTCACCACCTCTTCTCCAAACACATCCACGATTTTTTCATTATAAAATTAACACCCAATTCGATTCCCAAGGCTCTTACCCATGATCAATACCTTCTATTCTCACCATAATTTGAAATAAAGCACTAATACTTTTTTCATTGAGAAGAATTCAAGAGGATATATCATCTTCAACATTCTTTTAATTTATATTCATTTTTCATTTTATTATTCTATCATTGAATCCCCATATCTGTATGACATGATAACATGAGTATATAAAAAATACATGAATGTTATTTTTTGAAGGTAATTTCCATCTTCAGACCTCTAATCTTATCCTCTTATTCTAATAAAATGAAACCATGATCCATATCTATTTACTATCATCATGGATGATGTGTTTTCATTTTCTGTCATTACCATCATGGAAATTAATAATACAATAATCAAGGTTAAATAATATATTATTATAAAATTTATATTTCAAACAATTTTCGGGAACCAATAAATAATAATTATATTAATTAAAATGTGTTGTTTTCATAATGGTCATAAAAATGGAAAAAGTTTAATTAAATAATTTTTATTAATTTTTATCTAATAAATATTACTAATATAATTAAAAAACCCATATGGTATCATTTTAAAATATGGAAACATGTTCATAACATTTATTTCTTCTTTTTATTTTTTTCTCCCATTTGATTGGATAATCCATAATGAACCAACCTTGGATACCATAAAATAAATGCACTTGAAATAATGAAAACTAAAAAAACAATTATCAATAATCAGGTGGATGGATGTCATAAGAATATCATATATGGAATTAGAAATTATAATATGTCTCTATAATAAATTAATAACAATAATTAAAACATTATACATGAGGATTAAAAACATTTAATGTAAGACTTACTCGATGTAAGGGAATTTTCATTTAAAACTCCCATTTTATATTTTTTTCAAAATTCAAAAGGAATGTTTTTATGATGAATGTATTCCTATTTTATGATTATGTTCTGGTTATTAGTCGTTTATTTTGTTTATGTTTAGTACATATATCTACCTCCAATGAATTGGTTATTTTTATATTTGATGATGACTGTAATGGTTATTTCAAGTGTAACTATAGTGGTTACATCATAAGGAATTCATGAGGGTAACATTGTAAGGTAACTGTGAGGGTTTAAAATAAAATTGTACCATGACGGTTACAATATTGATTAATTAATTTCTAATTTTACATATAATGTTTTATTTTTTATGTTTTATTGAAATATCAAGTTTTCACAAAGTATATGATACATTATTTTGAAGAGTATGTATTCATGAAAATGATTTCATATAATTTTTAGTAATTGGAATAATGGTTATTTTATTTTTATGTTCTCCTTATAGATGTTATGGTACTGATCAGTTGTTTTAAAAACATTCATATGGTTTTGAGGATGGGTATGAGAAAATAATAATCCAAGAGGAATGTTGTGAAATATTTTTCATAAAATAAAATATGTTTTATTAAAAAATTTGTATTATGGGAAAATTGGATACAGATTTTAACTACCCATTTTAATGATTTCTAGTTTTCGTGTATGAATTATGGCCTGATTCTATAAAATTCTAAACTAAAAATATATTGCGGAATGTAAGAAAGTGAATTACAGTTGAATTAACTAGATGGTGTAGTGTTAAAGGGATGGTAATATATATATAATATATGAAATGAAACTTTTAATAACATTAAGATATGACCTTATTGATATTATATATCAAAGGGAAGTTGTTACCTAACACATAAGAAATTGGTGGTGAATAAGGAATTCGTCTCACAGAGGATATCGTGAGATGAGAAACTGGAAACTTGTGCATGAAATTTATTTTTCTTACTTCACCATCCTATATATGTGTCAGATGTTGAGTAAATGATATTTATTTATGATAATGATGTGGTGGAAATTTATTATTTAAATTTGATAGTATTGGTATCCATGATAATGGTTTATGATTTGATGAAAAATGACTTTGGTCATATTATATGAAGCTTATTTCCATTTTTCATTTATGGAATATTATATAATTTTATTTTAGGAATTAGAATTGAGTTAATTTTTGGTACAATATATGTTTTCATTGAGGTTTAATGGTGATTAAAGATATTAGCCTATTTTAAGTGAATATTGAAGCAAGTTATTAATATTTTGCGTATTTAATATTTCTTGAAACCTCTTACCATGTAACAAAAATTGATAATGTTGATCTTAATATGTGTATAATATTTCCATTTATATTTTTGGGTGTTGAATTTGGTTAAATATATTTCAGAGGTTCCATATGTTAAAAAATATATAGAACAGATTGATTGAATTTTTGTGGTTACTATTAGAGATTTAGGTAATAGTATTTTATATTTATCCACATTAGATATCATGTGAATACCATTATTGTTTTAATAAAAATTTATTGAAATGATTAATGAATTTATTTAGTGCATTGGTCATGAATTTTTCGTCATTAATATTTATATCATGGAGAAACAGATGAAGTATATATTCATAAAATAAAATAATAAATTAAGATATTTATAAATCTAAATAAAATTAAATAATTTGATAACATTTTATTAGGTTCTAAATAATGAGAGTAAAATAAACCCCCATCTTAGAAATTGAGCCTTAATAAAACCATTAACCATCACTTCTGCAAAATAATGTCCTTATTTAGATTTAATTTTTATAGATTTTTGTGGTAATTAAAATTATCATGATCAATAAATTTCATATTTTCTATTTTCTATTTTAATACCCATAATTTTATGTTTTTCTTCATTTATATATATTCACTTCCAACAAACCTTATAGTATATTGAATCCTAATTATGTTTTAATCGATATAAACTTATTATTTCCCATCCTTATTTTCAAGTGGGTATCTTATTAACCATTTTTTATGATTTAGGTTTCAAAAAGGTATTATCTAATTCAATACCATTATTATTGATGTTATGTTCAAATTGAAAAGATTCATTTTAATATATGGGGAATAGAACATGATTATATTTTAAAATAAGATTATGTTCAATAGTGCTTACAACAAGAAAAATCAACCATAAAAAACTGTGACATTATAAAATGAATATTATAAAATTTCTATGGAATTTGTGTTTTCAAATATGTTTACGTAAAATTTTAATTATATAATAAAAATTATAATCACTAAAAAATTATGGGGTAATAGTAAATAAGCTTTCAATTTTTAATAATTCATTTTTATTCTTCAAAAATGTGTTTTCTTCACGAAATTATATTTATTTAATGATGTGAATAAATATTATTACTAAATTAAAGAAAATTTATAAAATTTATTGGAGATAAATAAAGATCATATTCTAAATCATCATTTTAAAATTATTATAAGGTAAAAAATTAAAAATATTATGTAATGATTGATTTTTCAGTGAATAGTAGAAAATACTGGCTTTTTGAAAACTCCCTTTCTATTTCAAAAAATTTCTATGATTTAGTTTTTATTTAATGGATAAATAGTCATATTAGTTAATTTATATTATTAATAATCCAATTGATGTCATTTTTATCAATTTTAATATTGATTTAGTATATTTTCAATTATGGTCATAAAAAACATTTTGGTAAAGCCTGTTTTTCATTATATATGACCCATGTTTATTGAAAGAAATTTAAATAAATAACATGAATTTAATTTTACAAAATTGAGTAATTTTGGATTCAGAATTTGGAATTTATTATAGGGTAATTTATTCATATTTTTCAAATGATGTTAATGTTTTTAATAATAAAATTTTACTCCTTATAAAATATTGTATCTTTTTAGATTTCATTATGGAATTAATATAATAAAATAATTTATTAATTATATAGAATGATTAATTTATTAAAATATAATAAAATATAATAAAATAATATTTCATAGCATATATATTATGATTTATTTTTTATTAATTATGAATATAATTTTCATTACCAATGTAGTGTTTATGTAGCAATGGAATGGTCAATTTTGTTGTCCTAATGGTAATATTTTATATTTAATAGTTATTTTATCAAATAATTTATGAAATATGAAGTATTATTTAATATAATAATAGGTATATATTAATATTTTAGTCATATAAGTTTCTAATTATCTAAATTTTTGTGTAACAATTGTGCAATGCTAAAAAACGGAAACAAATATTAATTAATTTTTAATGGAATAAATGTGTGAATATATTCAAATTGAAAGAATAAAAGAAGATTATTTTGAACTTAGTTTCATTATTTTTATTATTTTAATTTGTTTTCAATTTTTAATAATCAAATAGTTATATTAAATGATTACACAATGCCTATATATTGTTTGTGTAAGTAGTACAAATATCATGTATATTATTTTAAAAAATTTAAATGATGTATTTTATTATATGTTAATGTGGAATCGGGATTTATAATTTAAAAATTTAGAATTATATATGAATCAAGGGTTTATTTTAAAATTTTGATAATGAAATTTGGTTTTCATATTCAAATTATGTGAATAGTTTTTAAAATTTCATTACTAGTATTTATTTAATTATATTTTATTAAATTATATTAATAATTATTAAAATTATAAATTAGGATAATTATGGTGATAAAATAATTATATTGTTCATTAATAATCCATTTATGATATAATAATTACCATATACATATAATTATAACCTTTTAATATTATTTAAAAAATTTCATGGTTATGATTAAAATTGGTTATCCAAGGGTTTAAACCGAATGATAAGGTTCTAAAAGATATATAAACCCAAAAAACATTTATTTTATGATACAAAATAAAAAAAATATTACATATAATTGAATTAATTTAATATTTGGAACCATTTGACAACACATAGACATTTATTATCTTATAATATTTCATATTTTTTTCAAAATTGGATTTAATGGTATTTAATAAAAAATATATTATGAAATTATATTAAATTAATAAATTTACACTTTTCATTAAATTATTTTCAAAATTATTTTTTTGTTAACCATTTTTCATTTATTAGAAACTTATCCTATTATTGTAAACCTCATCACCCATAATCTATAAAAACCATCAATATCATGATATTTGTCAAAAGGATGTACAAGGAGGTTTAATAATGTTATTAGGAAAATAATTATCCATATATTTTATATATGAGATGAGTTAGGATAATTCTATTTTATTTTCTAATTATATAAACATAGAACAATTTTTTGGTAAAATTTATTAATGTTTATATAATGATTTTATTTAATATGAAGACTTCCTCTCCTCTCAGTTATTAAATGTAACCTATTGTCCTTCATTATTCAGAAAGTATGAGCATTATAAATCACCTAATTAATATCCAAAAAAAATTATATACATGAAAAAAATTTAATAGACCATTTGTTCTTTCCAAAGTAACATTCAATCAAGGCTAACAGAATATGCCAAAATTGGGTTTTTATAGAGTATTATGACGCTTAATAGGGTGTTATCAATTTTATTCCTTTTTATGCATCCTATAAATATAAGATATAAATTAAAAAATAAGTACATTATTATAATCAATACTTTTATTTTTTATGATCTTTTGGAACCATTATTGATCTTCTTTCAACTGTTGGACAACAATAATGTTGCATGTGCATACATCTAGACTCTCACCTCTACAATCTGACATGATTATTTACTCCCTTCCACATTATGTGGATGTTAATAAAGACATTTTTAGAGAATATTCGTGATATATATGAAATAATACAGATTAATTGATGGTAAAATATTATATATATTTATTTATTCCATAATTTCAAAAGTGAAATCATTGTTCATTCATATGTACAACTTACTGTCTCCATGAACTATGGAAATCAATTTTCTAAATCATTAATTTCTGGATAACAGTACATATATATATATATAATGAATATATATTATTTTTATAATATTAATAATATATTGTTTATGGAACCATGATCAACATTCAAGGACCAAAACTACAGAACTAATGCACTGATGAAGTGAAAAAATAGCTCGCACTTGAAAATGACAAATTTAATAATAAAATATTCATAAATGGGTGTCAAAATATTATAAGAGTATAAAAAATTGTAACTTAAATATGATATTTGTTTTCATAATATATACAAAATATAGTTAAATTTATTATAATCGATATAAGATATTTTTTAGTGAAATTAAATCATTAGGTAAGAGTTTTATGTTACGATCTCAATATTTAAAAAGATTTTTTATGATTGAGGTTTTGATATTGAAAATTCCTGATATAACTCCAAAAAATTTCATAAATTTTATTATCTTCCAGTTATTTAATTATATTAATGTTTTTACTATATTTTACACTCTTTATGTACTCAAGATTCAAAAATAATATTTTTAAGGAAGCCTTACTTCATTTCTATCTTAGGTAGATTTTTTGTCATAGATGTCGATGACTCATAAAATGTTTTAATGAATTATCTAACCATTATCCAATGATATATTAAATTCATTTTTAACCATGTTTTTATGTATAGAGTTTTTTTATTGGAATCATCTTCTCATTTTAATAAAAATTTAAATTTGACATTTAACTGATAATGTGATTGGAATATTTTAAAGTAAAAAACTTGAATATAATATCTAATCATTATTAGAACATTATTTTTTAAAGATTCCTTTCATAAATTTCAAGGTTTTTTTAAAAAAATTGTTCTGCAGATTATTTTCATTTTTAATGTGAAATGTTTATATTCCTCATTAAATATTATAGAAATCTTCTAATGACAGTTTTTTCATTTATGAAAACATTGATTATTGTGAATTATTCTTTTCTACGGATAAGATCCAATGAAACAATACATATTATTTCTATGTATGTTTTTTTGATTATTATGACATTAATTTAATGAAAATTGACTATTTTATATGCAATATGCTATGAATAATTCTTGAAATTTTTATAATTTTTTTTCTTTTCCATGGGTCAGGATATATGAGGAATTTTTATAATAGTTTGGAAAAAATATGAATCCATTAATAATATATTATTGTCTAACCTTGAATTATTTATCCATCTAATATATTGGGTAATGATATATTTCTAATCATATAATTAGTACTATAATGTTGTTTGAATCGTGTTCAGTAAGAAACTATGCCCACTACAATTGTCCTAAGATAAAAAAAATGACCAAGAATGTAATGAAATGTGTAGTGAACCCAATATAGCATGATAGTGTTATAAATAATACATTACATTGGGAATGATTTACCATATATACGTGAATATCACAAACTCAAGTCATAGGTCAGTGTTACTATCTCCTGGAATATGATAATCGATTATTTCATTATTCATTCATTATTAACTATCAGGAATTATATAATAACTCCAATCATGATCTATGATATACTATGTATTTAACATGGGAGTTATGATCATGATCTTATTCTCATGTTTTTATCTTACTCGTGTATACGATCATCAATTGATGTCTTCTATGTTTTACATTTCTGAGCTTTTGTGCTTACTCATCAATGTATTTCATTTCATTATGAAATGATGAATTATTTTACGTAGGTTATTTAAATAAGTGTAAAATGTTAGACAAAAATTCTGAGTGACAATAAAGAATATAGATAAATTATATTTTTATGTTTCTATTATCCAAAAAACTAATACATTACTATTTTACTACCGATCCTAATGTTATGTATTGAATATTGACATATAATGAATTAATTGTTATATATAAAATATACGGGTCACTAAAAGAATAAATACATGAGATGATATGGTCAAATAAAGATAATGTTACATAGATGATTCCACATATGACCTAATAATAGTGACAAATATTATGAAAATGGTTGGTCATTAGATTATAGCTTCCCATAGAAATCAATGTCTACTGTGATTGTGTTTGGAGTAAACCTTGAATAAGGATATGATGGGATCAGAGGTGAACCTAGTAAACTATTATAATTTTATAAATGATCATTTATAATGGATTTAATTTTTATACATATGTGTATTCGACATATTTATGAATTATAAAATTGTTATGATCTCGTGTAAAATGTTAAATGGCTCCATTATGACTCTTGTATTATGAAGTACCATGAATTATACAATGAATCAGTTTTTTCATCCATGTTATATGGGATATGAAACAAACATTTTATGATCATGTTCTCATTACCTTAATATTATATTATGTTTTTATATGATCTTTGATTTTTATCATTAATGATTACCTCTTTTGATCATATAATCCGTACGGTTATTATTTTTTTCATTCCCTATGTTATGAAAAAGTGTTTCATGTAGGCTTTGTGAAGAATAATAAAAACTGTGAATATCTTTTTAAGTGATTTTTGTGAATTTAAATAAATAATATTTTTTTGATATACTATCCAAAAAACTATAATTCTTTACATTTCTTGAGAGGAACAAAATTTTATGTATCGATTATTCAAATAATATGATAGAATATTTAGATATAATATATATGCATATATATGGATATAAATTTTAGAGTGATTGATGTCAATTGAGGATCTTGTTACATATATTAAATATAATGAAATTTATGTTCAATAATAAAAATTTAGTTATATATAGTTATATATTTCATGGCACATCCTAACATCCATTTCATAAAAAATAATAAAATATCAAAAAAAGTGTATCAATATTTATTAGATCATCCAATTACTGAAGAATGAAATCCATCATAATTTTGTATACATGAGTTCAATGATTTATTTTATTATTCCCATGTACAAGGGACCTAGAAATTAAAACATACTATTTCTAGGTATATTTGGTGGGCCCAAAAAAATATTTCTTTTCTAAATTGTCCATAATTTATTACATATCATGATACAAAGAATATATACTGGGATTGAAATTTCTTTATTATAATCCTACCTTAATGAGGTTTCATATTAATAAGATTTTTTTCATTTTAAATTTCATGGTTCTTATTTTCTCTAGACTGTGATATATGTAATAATAAAGTTCTAGGTCTAGTTACTGAGGTAGTTTAGGGTTATGAATTTCATACCAATGATAGTTCGAGTTTAATATAATTTGGAAATAATAAAATGTTTTAGAAAACTTATTAATTATCATATGTTGTATAGACCCAACATTAATTAGTAATGGATAATGTTTGATGTGGTGATGCCTCACTCCGTGGGAAAAAATTTCATTATTTCACTAACCAAATCAGAAAGACCATACTTATTAGTGAAGATGATCCAGAATTCATAGATATTGATTAATTATTTTTGGTGAAATACCATATGACATAAATTATTAAGTGATTATAAATTTAATGTAAAGGGTATTTAATTTGTGGTGATTTTTTTGGACCATTGTGACACATGTATCAATGTCAAATGCAAAAGACTAGTTATGTGAAACATCAGATCTCACTCCGTGAAATTGTTTTATACACAAGTTTGTAATATATCAGTTGTTGAATCAAATTAAATAATTATTATATGGATTATTTAAATCCAAAATAAAATATGATTAAATTTGGATGTATGAGGTGGGACACCAATAATAAGGATAAAGGTGTACTATGCTTGAAATATGAATTATGTAATAATGGATTGAAGAAATTCAATGAAAAAGAGATATTCTCCTCATAACATATATGTCATTGGTTAATATG
This sequence comes from Viscum album, assembly GCA_963277665.1. NCBI lineage: Eukaryota > Viridiplantae > Streptophyta > Magnoliopsida > Santalales > Viscaceae > Viscum > Viscum album. The sequence goes on from OY728126.1 coordinate 958,615,411, forward strand.
TATCGTAAGGTGTGTATATATAGATTCATATTTGGGGGAAATTATGAATATTTAATATTATGGTTTCTCAGAGAGTGTGAGATAATTTTAAATATTATACATGAATAGTTTTTTAATATATAGGTTCTTCTTTCAAAGAAAATGTTTTTAATGGAAAGGTTTAATTGGAAGAATTATAACACCATGTTTATTATAAAATTTCATGTGGAAATTATATTGAACGTGGATAGATTATTTGTTAAAATAATTCCGTGAAGTTGAATACACTAATTATGGTTGGGGTCATGGACTAATTATGTGGGAATAATTTGAAAACTAGTGTTTAAAAAAAGAATCCACCAACACTAATAAAAAATGGGGAGACGAAATGTATATCATAACATGATCCAATCGAATCTGAAGTGATCTCATATAAATGTTATACACGGGAAGGTCATGGAAAATATTAAAAAAATTAGGTTTTTTGTCATTGTATTAGGGTTTATTTTAATATTTTGACCCTATATTTGAGGAAGATATTCCACTGGTTGATGATCTATTTTGGGGGTGCATATGTAGGACCCATGTGGTGGGAGTAGTAGGTATACTCAAAACATATTTTTTAGAGTCTTATTCCCATTAAATTTATGTAAGTGGGAAAATTTTAGAAATAAGGTTTTCTCAGTAAATGAATTGTTGTTGATGATTATAATATGTTTATATATCACAATTGATAATTTTAGAAATCTGATTATTATAATTATTCCTAGAGTAAATTATCTAGATGTCACTACATATAACAATAAACTTATAACCTATATATTCGTACTCCAATGGATGTACCTTTGAAATATCTATATCATAAACATAATATAATATTCCATGCAATGGAGTACACTCTGTAGTGTTTAATTTCTTGTTGGTTGTAAAAAGTTATCCCCAAATTTGGCCATAATACATCTTAATTATAATGACCCTAACCCAAATATCCTAGAGTAGGTTCACTTCATTATTAAATTGAAATATATTTAATATTAAAATCATAATGGTCCAAATAATTAATATGTCATGATGAACTAGAAACATAGAAAATATCATTATTAAATTGAAAATTAAAAATAAAACATTTCCAAATAATTTAAATTGAATCCATGAACACATTCAAAAATTTCATCTTCATCAACTGGGTAATATATAATAAATAAAAGGGTGAGCTCATATTCCTAGAATGAGTTACATATATAAGAATATATCTATAATTATTGAGATTTATCAGCATTGAAATGTATATAACTAAGAAAAAAATATATTTAATAAATAAAAAAATGAAATGAATCCATATATTTTTTCATAGTTAATACCATAAATAAAATTATAATTAAAGTCTTAATGAAATATATAATTTTTATGCATCATTAAATTTTCACATAAACCACTACCTTCACGAACATTCCAAAAAATAGTGTAATCTTTATGGGTAATTACCATTTAATTTGGCCATATTATTAACCACTTGAGACAAACAATGAATCGAGGAGATATTCATTATATAGTCTCCACAAGTTATATCATGTACCAATAATTCCATATAGATAAAAAGGATCTATTTAATTTGTTAAAAATAATTATTATCAAAAAGTAATAGATGGAGATTTATCATTATCTCCATAGAAATTCAAATAACATTAAATTTAAAAATTGTATGGAAATATAGTATGTGGTTATAAAATTATCAAATGAATATATTATTTGAGTCAAATAAAAATTTATTGAAAACAAGTGGAATTAAAAAATGAGACAATACAATGTCATTTAATGTATTATCTTATAATGACATAGTCAATTAAGTATAAGTCTAACTCAATGAATAGAAATAGAGTTAATAAATCCATTACTGTTATGTAATTAGTTGAATTTTATTCCCATTAAAAGAATAAAAAAAAATATTGTTATGTGAGTAAGAAAATCATGATATAACATCTTAAAGGGAAGTATAGACACCACACAAGGGTAATAAGTGGTTAATAAGTCATATGTCTCATAGAAATAACTGTTATATCGGAAGAAACCCCTTACCACATACTTCCTATTTGTTTTATGATCATTAAAGACTGGTATAATTGTTTCAAGAAAGTCATTAATTTAAAAAAATCAATAAAATAATTATTATTTTATATATGATCATCTTATAACATTTTATCACCCTCTTGTTAATAATATTGTGTTAACCCCATTTTTCGGGAGTTAACTTCTCTATTTCCCGATATATATTTTCTTGTGTATATTATGGTTCTTATGAAGAAGAAATAGTTCCATAATATGCATAATGAAATTAAGGATGTATATATCATATTAATTTATTATATACTATTTTAAAATAATAATTAAATAGTTAACATTGAAAATTAAGTGTATAGTGTCATGGAGATGGTATAATGTACGTATGCATGAGCGACGATATCATTCCATTAATTATTAGATGGTAAATAATTGGATGATATATTAACTAATCATAAAAAAATATGTCTTAATTTATATTTATATCCAATATTCCCATCATTATACATATACATGTGATGTGGTAAAATTACACCATGGCATAGATAGAGTAAGTCTTATTTACATATGTATAGTGCTTTTCTTCATATTTGGATGGATAAAATTGGGAATATTGTTTTCCCATATTCATAATTACATATCATAATATATATTATAGTGGATATTTTACTTTAGATTTCAAAAAAACTTGAATAAAATGTAGAAGAATAAATGTACTTGGATGAGTTGATAAAAATGATTACTTCTTCTTCGGTGGAAATACTTTAGATATGTTCATATAGGATATATGGTTAGTCTTTTATAGAATAACAGGATGTCCATAATGATGACATGGATGTTTTGAGTAGACGTTTTTAGTGGTTTTTTGTGATTTAAGGCACAATATATTATAAGAAATTGATGGAGGATTTTCCCTTTTATAATTTTGTTGAGGGGTAATTTTGGAAATCCAAAAAATTATAAATAATAATATTGTAATTATAGTGATAAAGACATACAAATGTCTACTAAATGAATATGAGAATCAACTTTCAACCATATATTCTCCCAATGCAAGTATTTAACAATTTCTGGATTTTGAAAATATTTAATGAAATATTATTTCAATAAAATATTATTATTGTCAAATTAGATACGATAAATTTAATTTGACATTAAATAAATCGTGAAATAGTAGATATTTTAATATAATACGTTCAAAAATCACTAATATATACAATAGATCTATAAAATTAAATATGTACTTTTTCACATACAAAATATATCAAAAAGTAATACTTTTAAATTAATTATTATATTTTTTTATTAAATAAATATTGTATTAGCGTTGCATAAAATTTATCTTAATTATATGATTTCCAAAAATAAAAATTATAGTTCTATACTGAATTTTTTTTATTAGGATCCAAAAATTCATTTGTGTTTGTTGATATAAATAAATTGTCACTCTCTGGAAACATAAATGATTTTGAATACAATGTGATTCATTAGGTAACTACCTATGATAAAAATAATATAAATGAATATTTGATGGGAAAGTGTCTTGTAAACACCTTCAAATCAATAAAAAGGTGTTAAGGGTCAAATTGTCTTATAGAAAATAATTTTAGACATATTTTGGAAATATTGTTATCAAAATATTTTAGTTTTGACACTTATTCAATCTCATTAACTCTTACTATGAAAGTATTTTTTTACTCGTTGATTGTTAATAAAGATACTATATAATTTCAAAAAAACCATAACTGATTCATGCATGACATTTTGAACATTTTCCAAATCTATTAGTTAATTTATTTCTTTTTATAATTTTTATATCTTTTAATTAAATATTATTTATTTAAGAATATTATTTATCTCGATTTTAACCCAATTAATTACATGAAATTTTAGAAAATATCAATACATATAATAACATTAAACCCCCCCCCCCTTAAAATATTCTTAATATGATCAGATATTCTATTAAATTTTATATAACATTAGTTATCACAAATTATATTTATTTTAATATTTTCAATATCATTTATATCATATATCAATTATTTAAATAATTAATACATAATAATTGTGTATGCCTTTATTGTATTTATTTATTTCATAAAACTTAATAATAAATAACTATGATGAATATAAACATTTTACATTTAAAATTAATATTTATAGACAAACATATCTTCTAAATACAATGATAAAAAATATGTAAATCTTATGTAAACTATGAGTATGATATATTCGACTTTCCTTAGAATAAAAAACTCTAAAATTTATATTTAATCTAAGTGGCCATATATGTCCACATAGCCAATAATTTAATATGAAGGATCAATTAAGAATCATCCAATGAAATATTTGTATGTTTTAGGGTCATTTTAAAAATTTTATTTTATGATTTTTACCCATAATTAATCGATTTACCCATAAATGTTTTAATTAACATATTTTTAATATTACTCTTCATATTTTCCAAAAATAAAAGATACCAATTTTAATATTTTGTATCGATTTTTATTTTTAAAATGATTTTTTTTAATTTGAAATAGAGTAGTTAATGTAATTAATTTAGAATTAATAGTTTTGATGGAATGAGAAAATGATGTGTACACATTCAAAATATTTAATTTTTTATGTCGATGATCATTGTGATATTAATTAAAATATAATAAATTTGATTAATTGATAAAAAAATCAATCTACGTAGACATTAAAACCAAATAAAAAAAATGTAACACAATAAATTATTTATATAAAAAAACTAAATTCAATTAAAATGCAATATTTTGTCACAATTAATCAGAACACTAATCTTATGAGTATAGAACCAAAAATAAAACAAATATAAATTTTTAAATTTTTATTTTAAATAATATCTTTAATTTTTTATATATAAGTTATAATGGTGTGAAAACGAGATCTAAAATATGTTCATCATTAAATTATAGTAAGACTACAATTTAATGAAAATACAACTTTTTTAATAAAATTTGAGTAGTTTTTTTGTCATTTCTAAAAAACACAGAAGATGAATTTTAAACATTATATTTAATATATTATTTTTATATAATTAATAAAATTGTAAATGTGTGAATTTTTTTTTTATGTATTAAAAACACTACTTCATGTTCAAGTATTATTTATAAAAACATTTCCTTTATATTAACACTATTATATATATATTTTTCTTATTAATTGGTATTTCATTAATCAAATAATATAATTTATAAGTTAGTAATTCATATTAATAAAAATAAATTTAATGTCTAGGAGATAAATTCATTTTAAATAATAATATTAACAATATATTGAATTTTTATTAGCTCCTTGTTTCATGAAACAAACGTTGTTGAGGATATTTAATTTAAAAACATAAATACTATATAATATTGTGATGTTACATTCTCACATCCTTCAAAAAATTGTATCCTCAAAATTTAAAATTGCACATTTTAAATCAATGGTGGATAAATGAAAACATCTTTGTGAGAAATAGAAATTTAAAATGGGGTTATTAAAAAATCACTTTATAAGAGGGAAAGCATAATTCATTGGTTACCAAAAAAATAATGTTTTCAAATATTCTAACATTAGTGGGAAGTCAAAATCAGGACATGTAAGAGAAATAAATACATAAATTATCGATAGAGAGTAATAGATATCGTGGTCATCAATATGTGTACCATCGTAAAACCATAAATATGGGATTAGAAAAAGGTTCTATTGTTTTCATGTCAATAAAATTAATTGCATATTTTTATTCATTCGAAATTCCTTTCTTAGAGCTGAGGCATTATTTTGCTACTCATATTATCCATTTAGAATATAAAATTACATTATTTCTTTCCATTTCGTATGAATTATCTTTACATGTGTTTTGCAATGATTTATTTCCAATTAAACTCTTCCTCCAGGTAAATTGACTATACAGATGAAGCTTTATGCTTGCAAGAACATTTATGAATAATTATACACACGATTATATTCTTTGGCCTTTAAATATTTCTGATTCCAAAACTATTAGAATAAGTTATCCAATACGATAAATCAAAATTTAGCTTCTAACAGTAATATTTAAATTTCAACATAATGCATTCCATTGGTAGTTAACCTAATACTCATCCAAAATACATCTATCCAATTTCAAAGACAAAAAAATCCCATAAATTTACAAATTTAATCTTAGCAATATATTATCTTAACAACATAATGTAGCTCTTATTTCCACACACTAAATATTTTTTCACATTATAAAACATAATTAAAACATAAATGGATCCAAATCCATGAAAAATAAATATTTTAGTTCAATCCATATATATATCATGACTCTTATAACCATATACAAATTAATGATGTAATTATTGAGTGAAATTAAACCATAATTTTAATCATTCACTGAAAAATAACTGCACATCATCATCTTAATAGTTAATACATACTCATTTTCACTTTTTTCACTTCATAATCAGTATTATAACCATTACTTTTATAACCTTTTTTATTCTAATAATTATCCTAAACACGAATCGAAATGTGAGTAGTATTCCTCATACTGATATAATAAAAAAGAATCATTTATAGGATGTATAAATAATTGTCAATTCTCAATCTATGAATCCTTAGATTTAAGCTAGGTTATCAATTGTAATAAAAATAATACGGAATTTTATCTTATACGTACACTTATCCTCAATGTCATTCATAGGGTTATACACCCATATCTACATATTTTTAAATCTTTTTACAATGGTTTTTGCAGAACTTTATTTGATACCTTCAGTAACATCCCAGAACATGGTAGCCTATTATCAAAGCCTTTATTTTTTACATTATAGTTAATAAAATTCACAAATACCTTTGTACTACATATTTTAGTATTATTTATGAACTATATTATTACGTTTTATCCTTATTATGTTGGTAAACAAAAATAAAACATAGTATTGTCAAGTAATATTTATCCTTAAACTCAATAAAAAATTCCATCATCATAAATTGGTGAAATTATTACAAATAAAAAGGTGAGATTAGATTACCAATAATAGTAACATATAGAAGAATCTATTTTCAATTGAATATAATAATCAACATGAAATGGTATATAACTAAACAAAAATTCCATTTAATCATTAAAATGTTAATGAAATGAATCCATATATTTTTTCAAATTGGCAATATAATAGATATAAATGAAAAAATTATTAATGGAATTATTAATTATTAAACATCATGTTTCGTGAACATGATCCCCTACCATCAAGACATTTGACTATATATTTTAATCATTAGGGGTAACAACCCATTTACTTAGCCATATTGTTCATCTGATGAGAACGCCAATGAGTCGAGGGGATTTTCAACATAAGGCCCCCACATGTTCTTGAATGTAAGAAGAACTATTTATACATTAAAATGATTTATTCAATTATTTAACAAATAATCCTAAAAAACAATCCTTAGAGAGGAAAATATATATATCTAACGTGATATCCCAAATAATTGAAATATCATATATGTCTACACTAAATATAAATATGGTATACAGTTTTGGAAATGATCAAAATAATTGATTATGTGTGTCAAAATTGAATGACAATAAAATACATATGAGAAAAAAATTCTATCAAAATCCATTTCACAGATAATATTATCATAAAATAATTAATGAAGTTGAATTTTATCCCAGTGATTAGAAATTTAGTTATAAAATCCATTAAATCATTGTAATCAGTTGAATTGTTTTCCCAAAAAATGAATAAAATTATAAAAACCTAAAATATCAAGAGAATAAAAAAATTCATTTTATTAAATGTTAATGTGATTTATACACTATAAAAAAAATTATTAAGTGGATAAATGTCCCACAACAAAAATGAGGTGAGAAGAAAACTTTTACCTTACAATTCTTAATATTTTTTGTGATTTATTCTATTGTATAATGGTTCAATGTATATTATTAATCTATAATATAACCATTTTCCTATTAATTATATCTTCTATGACCCTCTTGTATAATTTTATCACCCTCCAATAATTAATATTTCATTATTACCATTTTTTATGTGTTAATTGATTTATATTCTTATATATATTTTGTTTTGTACGTATCATTAATTATGTATATGGTATATTTTAATCAACTAAAGATATATATTAAGGTAATATATATCATATTTATTCATTATATATTTTTTTTATAATCATAATTTAACAGTGAACATGTAAAACTAATCACATCGCATTTTGGTGATTGTGGGTGGCACATACATATGGGCCACAATATCCTTTTATTAATAATAAATTGATGATGAATTTGAGGGTATATTAATTTTTCAAAAAAAAATATAATACTAAAATTACTATATATATTAATTAATTTCACCATTACACCCATCCAAGTAATGTGGTAATGAAAAACTAATTACACCATAGCATGAAGACAATAAATTTTACGTATGCACACATGGTGTTTCCATTTTATTAGGATGGAAAATAGGTGGAATATTGTTTTCCTAAAATAAAAATAAAATATTATCATATATTAGATAATTAATTAATTACTTTATCACATAAACAAGATATCAAGATAATTTATAATAATAAATGAGTATGGGTGATTTAGTAAAAATGATTACATCTTCTACAATAGCCTTCTATTATATCATTCCATAGAGGATCTATGGTTGGTATTTATGGAATACCAATACCTCTATAACATAGATAATAGTATTGTGAGGATATGTAGTCATATTTTTGGTGAGATATAATGCTCAATGTTCATTGAGTATGTGAGGATGGAGCTTCCATTTTATTTTTGAGGTGAGATATACATTTATAAATCCTCAAAAGATTAAATCAAGATAAGGCTATTCTTCTATCAAAACTATTAAATATACTATAAATTAAGAGGGAAGTACATTATAGACCATATATTATCCATCTTTAATTATTTAACATTTTCATTATATTTAGATATTTTAATAAATTATAAATTAATTAAAATATCATTATTCTAAAATTTGATAAAATTTTTGTAATTTGATATTAAATACAATAAGGTAAAGTAGAAATTTGAAAATAATTATTTAAAATATATATAATATTTTCAATAGATATAAAAAATTAATAGTATACTTTAACTCATCCCAAATATATTGAACGAAATACTATTAAAATAAAATATATTTGGTTTTTATTTATTAATAAGAATTTTATTATAATTTCCTAATCATTCAATATAATAATATAATTTCTAAAAATTAAAATAAAAATTCTTTAACTAATAAATTTAACTAATATAAAATAATACGTTTAATTTAATTAATATCTTGAAATATATACTCTTTGGATGCACAAATTATATTAAATACAGAAAGATTGAAATTTGGTAACTATAATTGATTTAAATAATATATTAGCGATTTTCATTGATGAATGTCTCTTAAACAACTTCAATTTGATTTTATGTTTATAGGGATCATTAATTTTTATCAAATAAATTTTTTGACATATTTTTTAATGAACCAAAAATCCCGTGGAAATTTTATTTTTAATATATGGTATTTTTACAAGTTCGTTAAAGTTTACGACGCTTGATTCTGAGGCCCGATCTGCCCAGAATCAATTTTTTATGTCTTGTTCAGGTATGTTTAGTAAATGTACAAGCGAGTTTTTATAACTTTTGAACTGGTGCTCGGAATGGAAATCAGACAGCACCGTTGATCTCTTAGTGCCAATATTCTCTTAAGATGACATTCAATTCGACGGCAGTGAGTCGAGGATAAAAGTTAGTTTTTGGGTTTTCGTGTGATGTAATAAAATAAAGTAAGCTCAGTTTAGATTATTTTTAACCGCCATGTAGAGGTTTAGTGGTTAAAACCTCCTCATGGAAGATGGAGGTGGGACCACCACACCTTAACCTCCCTTGGGAGGTTATAGTGGTGGGGCCCACCCGAGCATAACCTCCACTGATAGGATATGACGTGGGGAACATACGAGGCTTAACCCTCTATTAATGGAGGAGGATAAAACTTATCCATCTCCCAATTAAATGAGGAGAATCCCCTTGACCTTATCCACCATAATGGAGCCAACTCCCCATTAATTTAATTTGTGCCACCTCTCAAGCATTAATTAGGGGAGCTGATTTAATTATTTAATTATCACTTTTGAATATTAAATTCAATGTTCTAAAATAATATACAAACTATTATTTTTGTTGTACATAATTATTTGGTTGGAATTTTCTCTTTTGGATGAGCTTGGGAAGAAGGGATCTTGGGAGAAATGTTCTTCCAACGAAAAATGCTGATAACAACCATCTTCGACTTCCTCCCTCGGATCCTACAGATGTGGAGTGTCTTCCACAGCCGATGTAGTCCGGGATTTGATGTTCATGACGAATGTGACGAACAACGAACTTCTTCGTTACCTTTCAGTGACACCGTCAACAAACGACGACCAGAAATCAAAAAGGTACGAGGTTTATTACTTGATGAAGTTGTACCATTTCATATCATTATCATCGGATAGAAAGGGTTTCTTACGGACGTGTTAATGATCAATTGCTTATCTTGATGGGACAATTGATACCTCCCTAAATGTGGGGGGTGCGAGCCAACCTAACATAGCCCGACATCCTCCGTCGTTTTTCCTTATTGTGGCGTTCTTCAGCATGTCGATGTAACAACGATGAGGCGACAGAGACATCAACAACAATGGCCTCTCTAATCACGGCCTCCGTGAACCATTCCACCCCCACAGCGTCCCGCACTGCCTCTGGTGGAGCTCGTGAGCCCTGCCAGCCTCCATGCGCACTGCCCGCGCCCCGCTAGCCTCCCGTGTGCTACCCCCCCCCCCCCCCCCATGGCCTCTCGCGCTGCTTGCGTGCCCTGTCTGGCGCCCCTCATGGTCTGCATGTGCCCCAGATCCTAGCTGAACTGTCCGAGCCATGCCAGTCACCTGAGCCAAACCCCTGCGTCCTTCGCGACATCGCTGGAAAAATCGGCTCGGCTTTCCTGGCCGAGCTGCCTGAGCCTCTCCCCACGTGGTGTTGGCCGAACTGGCTCCGGCCTCTGGGCCGATCCCCCTACACGGTGACCTTCTGGCCAAACCGCCCATGCAATTCGTTCGGTTGGGCCATGTAGACAGGGTCGAACCAAACGGGCTGACAGAGTCGACCATGACCAGGTCGGCCCAGTTTGGGTTGGGCTGACCGAGTCTACCAAAATCGGGCCAGACCGAGACCATGCCCATTACCGACCCTATTACGTCCTTTGGCCATATCTTTGGTATTGAATGACCGTTTGAGGAACTAGTAACGACACTGGTTTTCTTGGAGAATGAGGTCCCTTTTATTATACCCCACTGTAATCCGGGGTAATGTTGAGATACAGTCATGTTGGATGGTACACGAATCCAACCGGGCCCCCAGGACTAAAAAACTTATAACTCACATATCAGGCGTCCGATTGATGCACCATCAGATACGTTGAGACCCCTATGATGTGGCATACCTTCGAGATACATCTACATGGGACTTTGTGATAGTTGGAGTATCGACATGTTGCACAAGGGGAAGACCCTCTTGGAGACGAGTTAGCGGAGTATGGAGACCTAGTAGTTGGATGACACGTGATGCCAGATTGACTGATTCGACTCAGAGTGATTCGACTAGCCTAGTGGGGAGAGCATGGTAGTTGGCAGCATACCCACGACAGAGGAGCGCCTGGTAGTTGGAGGCAAACTTATGGTACTCTATAGGAGGAGTACCTCTGCGGGCTATTAGGGGGAGGGCCTGATAGTTGGTAGTAGACCCACAGTGGGGAGCGCCTTTGTGTGAGTGCGGCAGAACCACGATATTCAATAGGAGGAGTACCTCAGCAGTCCAAGGTTAGTGGGAAGCATCTAGTAGATGGAGTTAGGCCCACTATAAATGACATAGGTGGAGTTCTCCAGTAGTCATGGTTTCGATAATGCGAATAAAAATCTTGGATGAACTGAGTGAGTAACTCTTGTGTTTATATAATTATTGATATGGATTACTTGTTAACTTTGCTATATGAATGGGCATATAACTAAGTGGGGTAATATATTGATTTCATTCTTTGTGGATTATCCTTGTTGTATTTTGTGATACCTAGAGGGTCTTGGGGTCCCTACTGAGTATCATTATACTCACCCCTAAACGGGCTATGCCCGCACCTCATTGTGCTGGTTGCAGATGACAGACAACACTGACTAAGGCTGAGAGTAGCAGTACTGGATGACACTCGGAGGAAGACCACATGGCGTAACAGTACCAGGAGGAGGATATGAACATGGAGCACCATGGAGGCTATATGTACCTACCCTTTAGGTTGGATTCCCGTGAGTACATCCCGATAGCTATTTTACATTTCATTAGTTGTAGTTGTTTTTCAGTTGTACTTGTAATTTACAGTTGGTCTTGTATTTCCAGACCCTTTTACATTTCTCACTTCTTTGTATACAGTTTTTCTTATTATTTTACATCCAACTCGTACTTTGTTGTTTGGTTTTTTAGTCACTAAATGTAATTCCATCCCAGTTTTTGGGATTTACACCTTTGGTGCTAGTCATCATCCCCTGGCCTATAGAAGGCGGGTTTGGGGTAGTCACGACACGGGCCATGGGAGACGGGTTGTGAAAAGATGGTATCAGAGGATTCGGTTATACCATAGAACTTAGGACCCTAATCATTCTTTTTTGTGAAGCAATAGTGTTAAGGGTACTGACTGTGGATTTCAGTTCATGGAATCCTATGTTGGTGCAGCAAAAGACGTATCCATACACGAAGACTTTGACTTCTGATTTCTGATTCAGTGCACGAAAATACTAATTGCATATGTGTTTTCAAAAGTTTTTCTTTATGTCAGCTCAACTAGGTCAGCTCACCAGGTATAATCTTTTGACCGTGTCACATCTATTTCAATCAGGATGCCTCCCTGCAAACTATTCCACCAGCCCTAGCAGTAGATGATGCATGCCACATGAGCGTGTTTCACGATTTACTGTTCCATAGGGCACCCAGGTTCAGGGGAGAGACGGACCTACAGGTGGCTGAGGATTGGCTGGAGGTTGTGGTGAGAGTTTTCTGACTGGTAAGGACACCAGCATACTTTATGGTGATTCTAGCTTCCGGCCTTCTACAGGGAGGAACAAGAAAATGGTGGAGGCTGATGCTTCAGGTGCATGACGAGGTGACACTACTCTAGGAAAAATTTGAGACCATGAATCATGTGATGTTTATCCTAGCCACTCTCTGTGTGGTGCAGATACAGGAGCTAATGCATCTATAGTAGGGTAGCATGACTGTAGCTCAGTACTCATCGAGTTTCATAGACCTCTCATGATACTCCATTTATATGGTACGAGACCCACTCTTTTGGGCCCAGACTTTTGAGTAGGGACTCAGGTGAGAGATCGGGGTTTTGACGATCTCCCTCAGCATTTCGAGATAGGAAGGGGTGTTGGAATGAGCCCTCTTAGTGGAAAGGTTCCTTGCTAAGAATCCTCCAGCTGCAAGACCCACCGCTTGTCGACATGCATTAGAGTCTTCTGTAGCTGGAAGTAGATAGATGACGCATAGGTCTAAGAGAAACATACCTATAGGTGGACGACAACACGGCTCAAGATCTGTTGTGCGGGGCACCCAGAATGGAGACAGTGCCAGACATTCTAGGAGCGGGTATTTTTACTCATGCGGTATTCATGGTCACATGGATCGTGATTGTCCACCCTGTCATTTGGATGATCAGTAGACGGTCGAAGGACAACCCATGCATAGACATAGATTTGATCGAGGTGGTCCATAGGGAGTAGGCGAACTTGGGGGAGGATATGGTCGTGCAGCTGGAAGTGGACGATGATTCGAGGTGTTACCGCAACCACCGCCAAGAGGTCCACCCAGATTGCAGGGAGCAGCTGGAAAAGGGAGAGCTCAACTCCACATAGTTGATCCTTACGATCATGGTGCTCCGGAGATGATTTGAGGTATGATCTGTGTCGACTCCACCATAGCTGCAGTTCTTAAAGAGACAGGTGTTAGTCACTCTTTCATTTCCACTACCTTATTTTAAAGAACACATATTCCGACCGAGTCATTGGCTCGGTCCTTAAAGTTAAGGAATCTGACAGGAGAAGACTAGACGATTATGAACTGGTGCCAGCAGTGTGATCTTACTCTTGGAGGCAAGAGCTTTGGCTGGGATCTCCTCATAGCGGTGTCGAGGCCTTATCTTCATCTTGGGTATGGAACGGTTATCTACATTCCATGCTCAGATTGACTGTATTAGGTACAATGTGTGGTGTGTCCGCATGGATGGGACCATTTTCACCTTCTTTGATGAGAAGAGAGCCTTTGCAGCGCTGGACGAACTTACTTGAAGGAGGGTGTAGCAGAACACTCATCAGTTGTCCTGCCTTACCCTCAGTGTAGTTGATTTAGAGAGTATGACTTATCCTGCAGTGGTGGACCAGTACAAGGATGTTTACCATAATGATGTCCCAGGTCTACCTCCTCGTAGAGAGGTGGTTTTATACATTGAATTGTACTTAGGGACGAAACCAATATCTACTCCAGCATATCGGATGGCACTCACAGAGCTTCGCGAGCTGCGTGTACAACTAGAGGACTTATAGGGGAAGGGATTAATCTTTCCCAGTGTTTCACCCTAGGCTGATCCAATTCTGTTCACCAAAAAGGCAGATTGGATCTTGAGGATTTGTGTTGACTACCGTCTCCTAAAGCAAGTGACCGTGAAGAAGATGTACATACACCCGAGGATTGAAGACCTCTTTGATCAGCTAGAGGAATCACAGTGGTTCTCGAAGATAGACCTCAGATCAGGCTATCACCAACTAAGAGTTCGAGACGACGATGTGAAGATGATGACCTTCAGATGTCGGTACGACCACTACGAGTTCTTGGATTTTCCTTTTAGTGTAACCAATTTTCCAGTAGTGTTCATGGGACTCATGAACAGGATCTTCATCCATACCTCGATCGCTTTTTCATAGTCTTCAACGATGACATTCTGATCTACTCAACTACAGAGGAGGATAATCCCTACCATTTGCAGGTGGTACTAGACACACTGCAAGAGAACTAGCATTATGGTAAGCTTTCAAAGTGCCAGTTTTGGATACGATACATTCACTTTCTGGGTCATGTAATCTCATAGGTTTCAGTTGTAGTGGATCTAGCAAAGATTGAGGTGGGACATGCTTGGGAGCCACCCACGAGTGTGACAGAGGTACGATGTTTCATGGGAATGGCTGGTTACTACCGAAGATTTGTTCTAGACTTCTCCAGAGTTTCAGCACCACTATCTGCCTTGACGAAGAAGGGGAAACCCTTCAACCAGTCAGATAGATGCCATCAGATCTTTCAGGACCTGAGGTAGAGGCAGATTAGTGCCCCCATATTGAGGCTTCCAGAGGAAGGCATACGTTACGTAGTCTACAGCGACACATCAGGGACTAGACTCAGGTGTTTCCTGATTTAGGAGCGAGCTGTGATCGGTTATGTTTCTCATCAGATGAGACAACATGGGGAGAACTAAGCTACCCTTGACCTAGAGTTAGCAGCATTGGCCTTCGCCTGGAATATGTGGAGACACTATCTTATGGGAGAACGTTTTACCATGTACTCTGATCACTAGAGTCTCAGGTATTTCTTCTCTCAGAAGGACCTGAACCTGAGACAGTGACTTTGGAATGAGTTTCTCCATGACTATGATTTTGAGATACTCTATACTCCGGGGAAGGGGAATGTTGTTGAAAATTCTCTTAGTAGGAGATCTGGTATACAGATGCTAGGAGAGCGACATAGTAGCTAGCTGCCATACAGATATCCATTGTGGATAGATATGGAGAAGTATTTCTACATTTTCTTACATTCACTCCCCCAATTATTCCGAGAGTCAAGAAAGCACGACATGGAGACACTGACTGCGAGACACGACGTGCTCACATATCCACAGGGCTGGCACCTGATGGATTTTCTGAATGTGGGGAGCACATCATCTGTTTTAGATGACGTACTATGGTACCAATGTCACATAAAGACAATGTGTTGAGGGTGTTCCACAGATCCCCTCTAGCGGTACATCCACGTGTGGCAAAGATGTATCGGGACCTAAGACGATAGCACTAGTGTCCAGGTATGAAGAAGGTGGTAACAGAGTTTGTCTTAAAATTCCTCACTTGTTAGCCAGTGAAGGAAGAGCACCAAGTACCATCATGCTTGGTTAAACCTTTAGTGGTCCCAAAGTGGAAGTGGGATGGGATATCCATGGACTCTGTGACTGGTCTTCAACGTACATCTAGGGGTTACAACTCGATTTGGGTGATCATCGTCCGAGTCACCAAGTCGGCCCACTTCCTACCGATCATAGAGAAGGGTTCAATAGAGAGCATGTGACGCCTCTATGTATATAATATTGTGTGGCTACATGGAGTACTTTTTCATATTATCTTCGATCATGACATAATATTTACTTCGCAGCTATGGAAGGGGTTTCATGAGGCTTTCGGGACACAACTTCACTTGATCACCACCTTTTATCCTCAAACAGATGGCCAGACTGAGCAGACCATTCAGACCCTCAAGGACATGCTACATGCTTGTGTCTTCGGCATCGTTTGTAGCTGAGAGGATCACTTAACTTTGGTGTTGTTTTCATACCACAACATTTATCACTCCACCATAGGGAAGGCATCTTTTGAGGCATTGTAAGGGCAACCTTTCAGATCCCCCTTGTCCTGGATAGACCCAGGGGTGTCAGCACTAGTGGGACCAGAGATGGTACGGGCTACCACAGAGAAGGTGAAGATGATCCTGGAACAGATGAAGTCTAAACAATGCAGGAATAAGTCATATGATAACACAAGATGGAGGCCTCTGGAGTTAGAGGATGGCGACCACGTCTTTCTAAGGGTCTCACCCAGACGAGGCCTATGGGGATTAAAATGAGGCGGCAAGTTATCTTGGAGATTCATCAGACCTTTTTTAGGTCCTTAGCAGAGTTGGTGAGGTGGTTTACCGCTTACCTTTTCCACCTCAGTTGCACCGAGTGTACGATGTCTTCCACGTATCTCAGTTGAGGAGATACATGCACGACACTATTCACATAATGGACCATGTTGAGATGGACATCGATGAAGGGGTGACTTTCATGGAGGTTCTAGTGGAGATTGATGATCGACAGAAGAGGGTCCTATGTGGACACTCGATACCTCTGATGTGCGTTCTTTGGCACCACAGGAACCTCCAGGAGGTCACATTGGAGTAGGAGACTCAGAAGCTTGCTCTGTACCCCCATTTGTTCTTTTAGCTAAAGTAGTAGCTTACAGGGATGTAAAACTCAGAGGTGGGGAGAATTTAAAGACCCAGAAATCCCATGGAATTTCTTTTTAATACATTGGATTTTTACGAGTATTCAAAAGTTTACAATGCTTTATTTCGAGGCTCGGTGTGCCTGAAATCAATTTTTGATGTTTTTTTGGGTACGTTCATTAAACGTATGAGCGGGTTATTATAAAATTTGAATCAGTGCTCAGAATTTAAATTTGAGAGAACCATTGAACTCGAAGCGCCGATATTTTCTTACGAAAACTTTCACATCAACAATAGTTAGTTGAGGATAAAATTTAGTTTTTGGGTTTTTTTGTAAAGTAATATAATAATGTAAGCTCACATTAATTTATTTTTAACTTCCATGTAGTGGTTTTGTGGTTAAATCATCCTCATGGGAGTTGGAGGTGGGACCACCACACCTTAACCATCCTTGGGAGGTTATGGTCGTGGGGACCAGCCGTGCATAACCTCCCGTGAGCAGTTATGACTTGGAGACCATAGTAGGCTTAACCCCCAATTATTGGAGGAGGGTAAAACCTCCTCAACTCCCCATTAAATGGAGAGAAACCACTTGACCTTCTCCACTTTAATGGAGATAACACCCCTTTAATTTAATCTGTTCTACCTCTGAAACATTAATTAGGGGAGCTGAGTAAATTAATTAAGTCTCTCTTTTGAATTTTAAATCCGTCATTCAGAAATAATAGACAAACTATTATTTTTGTTGGACATAATTATTTGGTTGGAATTTTATCCTTTTGTGGAGCATGGGAAGAGAGAATCTTGGGAGACAAGTTCTTCCAACGAAGAATGCCAGTAACAAACTTATTCGACTTCCCCCCTCGTATCCTACTGATGTGGACTATCTTCCTTAGCTGACGCAGCCCGGGATTGGGAGTGCATGACGAACGTGACGAACGACACCATCTTCATTCCCTTACACGACACTGTCAACGAACAACGACTGACAATGAAAAAGGTAGGGGGTTTAATACTTGATTATGTTTTAAATTTTTTTATATACATCATCTGATAGAAAGGGATTCTTACAAGCGTGTTAATGATCAACTGCTTATCTTGTTGAGCCAATTGATACCACCCTAAATGTAGAGGGTGCAGGCCAACCTAACATGGCCCGACATGCTCCGTCATTTTTCCTTCATGTGGCATTATTTGTCATGACGACGTAACAATGATGAGGCGACATGGACAACATCGACAAAGGCCGTGCAACTCGTGGCCTCAGTGATCTGGGCCGCCCCCACGGTGTCTCGTACCACCTTTGGCTATGCCCGCACCCTGCATGACTCTTGCGCGGTGCCTGCACCCCACCGGCCTTGCATGCCCCACGACCTACCCGCACGCTACATGCGCGCCCCTCGGCCACCCTGTGCGCTACCCGCGCACCCCGCAGGCTTGCTCGCGCCCTGTCTGCACCCTGGCCGACACCCCATGGCCTTCCCATGCGCCCTTTCAGCCTGCCCGCGCACGGCCTATGCTCTATCGGCCTAACTTCGCCCTTCCCAGCAACCCACCTGCCTGCCCGCACCCCGCACGACATGCTCGTGCCGTATAAGGCGCACTGCTGGCCTGCACGCGCACCGCATGGCCTGCCCGTGACCTACCCGGTGCCTCGTGCTCCCTACCCGCGCCCAATCTCCCAGCCAAACCGGTCGATCCGTTTTGGCCACCCGAGCTGGCCTGCGGCGTCCTTCGCAGCATCACTGTCTGAATCAGATTAGCTTTCCGCGCTGATTTGCTGGAGTCGCACGCCACATGGTTCTTGTCGAACCGGCCTCATCCTCCGGGCCGAGCTGACTACGCGGTGACCATCTGGGAAAACCGCCCCTGCAGTCCACTGGGTAGGGCCTAGCGGACCATGTCAAAACAAGCAGGTCGACCGGGTCGACCCAGACAGTGTCGTCCTGGTCTGGGTTGGGCCGAGTCGGTCTGACTGGGTCGGACCGGGCCCATGCCCATTACCGACCCTGATACTTCCTTTGGCCATATCATTGGCACCGAATGAACATTTGACAAACCGTTAGCCGTTCTAGTTTTAATGGAGCATGACAGTGATTTTGAATATACTCCATTGGAGTTCGGGGTAATGTTGAGATACAGTTAGGTTGGATCATACATGAATCCAACTGGGCCCTCAGGACTAAAAAACATATAAATCATAGATCATGCGTCCAATTGATTCACCGCCCGATGTATTGAGACCCCTATGATGAAGAAGACCTTTGAGATACATCTAATTGGGACTTCGTGATAGTTTGAATATAAACCTGTAGCTCGTGGAGTTGACCCTCCCGGAGACGAGCGAGTGGAGTACGGAGACCTAGTAGATGGCTGAGACTTGACGTATGCTTGACCGATTCAGATCGGAGTGACTCGGCTAGCCCAGTGGGGAGTGCCTGGTAGTTAGCGGTTCACTCATGGAGAATAACTCCTACTGGTTAGTGGCAGTCCCGCAGTACTCGATAGGAGGAGTTCCTCTGCAGACTATTAGGGGGAGATCCTGGTAGTTGGCGACCGACCCACAGTAACCGACAGGAGGAGTAACTCAACCGTCCAAAGTTAGTGGGAAGCTCCTTGTAGTTGTCGGCAGTCACACTATACTCAACAGAGGTGGAGTTCTCCAGTATCCATGGTTTTGATAATGTAAATAAAAATCCTGGTTCAGCTGAGTCAGTAACTATTGTGTTTATCTCATGATTGATATTTGTTACATGATAACTTAGGTATATATATGGGCATATACCTAAGTGGGTCATCTATCTATTTCATAATTTTTGGTTTATCCTTGTGGGATTTTGTGCGACCATGAGGATCTTGGGGTCTCAACTGAGTACCGTTATACTCACCCATACATGTGCTATGCCCGCACCGCGTTGTGTTGGTTGCAGACGACCGACTGTGCCAACTAAGGCTGAGAGTAGAACTACTGGAGAGCACCTGGATGTGGACCACACATTGTGATAGTACCGGGAGGATACAGACAGACGTGGAGAGCTATGGAGGCTATCTGTACCTACCCTTCAAGTATGATTCCCCGAAGGACGTCCCGACAGCTGTTTATCTTTTCTTCAGTTGTACTTGTTTTTCAGTTGTACTTGTACTTTACAGTTGGGCTTGTATTTCGGCCACTTTTCCTTTTTAGCACTCCATTTTATACACTATTTCTTATTTTTTTTAAATCTATCTCATACCTTATTTTTTGTGTTTTTAGTTTATAATTTCAATGCCTTCTCATTTTTAGGGATTTACGCCTTTGGTGCTAGTCGCCTGCCAGTAGCCTATGGATGGTGGGCTTGGGGTAGTCACAGTACCGGCCCAAGGGGATGGGTCGTGACTTGTTTAGGACACATTAAAACCCTTTTCATTTGGTTTTAACCCATATTTAATCCTTTTAACTCTTACCACGACAATATGTGTTTTTACACTTTAATGGTTTACACAGTCATGTCAAAATGACAAATAAACTCTAAATGATCCATGTCTGAAATATAAAATCTTATCACTGTAATCTATAAAAAAAATTTATTATTTTTTGTTA
The DNA here is from genome assembly GCA_963277665.1 of Viscum album. Classification (NCBI taxonomy): domain Eukaryota; kingdom Viridiplantae; phylum Streptophyta; class Magnoliopsida; order Santalales; family Viscaceae; genus Viscum; species Viscum album. The sequence continues at coordinate 958,636,383 of OY728126.1, forward strand.
TTTTATATAATAGTATTTATTTCAAAATAACATTAATGTCAATATTAATACTATTCATTGGTGGAAATTATACAAAATATCAATACAAACAATAATTTAGAAACAAAAAACTTAATACATCCTTAAAATGTATAAATATTCTCTAATATCAATTTATGTATTTAATTATCTCAAATAATATTTATTTTAAAATGTTCACTATAGTTTATTTGATATTTATATTATGTAAACAAATAATGAATCATGATTGTTTAATCCTTTGAGGTAATTATTAATTTCGAAATAATTTGAAAAAAATTACCATGATGAAGATAAAAATTTTATATTTCAAATTAATATTTATAGTCTAATATATCTTCTTCATCGTAACATATAAAAATTGCAAAACTTATTAAAATCATGAGTATGAAAAATCTTTTTTTTATGAAAAAAATGTTACAAAATCTATATTCTGGTCCCAATATAAATAAATGGTCACCTAACAAATCCATTAATGATTACAGATGAAAATTTATCATCCAATTAATTTTTTTCATGGTGTAGGGTTATTGTACAATATTTAAAATATTTCATTATTCTTATTTAATCAATTTAACTTTAACGGTGTTAATAATAAAGTAGTAACGTTACTATTCATAAAATCAAAAAATAAAAAGAACATATTCAAATAATTTGGACCCTATGATTCCAAATATGGAATCCATTTAAAAAAAATTCTAAAAACATATTTTTATGGAAAATAATTAAAAAATATTCCTGATGATAGAATAATATAATATTTTTTTTAATGTGAAATCCTTAAAAGTATAGAAATGTTATTTTAAAGAACAAACCCTAGAATCTCAAAGTTGGTCCCTTATTTTATTACATTGTAACATATATAAGAAAGATGCATCCATAATGACTGAGAAATATACTAGTTTTTTAATAAATATACTAAAACGAGATAAAAATTAAAACATGAAACTAAAAGAAACATATTAACTTCCAAAAAATCCCATAATATCTTTGATTTACCATGCAATTCATTTATAGTACAACCATCCTCGCAAACTGGAAGGATAAAAGATAAAAATGGGATGAGTATAACATCTCTTTAAGGGTAAGAAATATAGTGGAATATATAATAAACATAAACATTAGGCATGTGGAATAACAAATAACACATCCCATTAGAAATGAACTTGAACACATTATGGAAGGAAAAAGAGATGAATAAATAATTCCCTATTAATGATTATTCAGGGGTATTATACCAGTCGAATAACCTCGTGATCTTTCAATTTCTAGTTTTATAATGAGGTAAATAAATATGATGTACAATCTAAAACATATTGTATGGCCTCTCCCAAGACATAAGAAAATATTAATGCCTTGGCCAAAACCATACCAACATATCGGAAAAGCCATGTCCATGTCCATATCTATTTGTCTCATGATACCTACCGATGCATCAAGAGGCTATAGAATGACCCACCGATCAATTAATAATTACAATACATTCCTCATATGAAATGGGTGAGAAAAATCAACATATAAATTCATATTTACACTAACATGTCAAATTCAAATGAAATTTCAAACCATTTAACATAAACACTAACCATTCAAGGAAATATGTTAAAGAGTATCTAGATAGAACATCCATAGTCATACTAATAAGAATACCATAAAAAAATATTTTAGATGAAAAAATAAGTGATAAACTTCAATTAATTACATGATCCAACAATATATGTTGAAATATATTAATAAACTCTTAAATGAGACCATTGAATGATTCTTGGGGAAATAAATGTTAAGCATGCAATGTATCCCATACCACCCTGAGAAATTCAAATTATAATACCTTAGAATATCATGATAATAAGAAGACTCATTATATGATATAACAATGGTAGTTACATACACCATAAGTAAGAAATAAATGGTTAACAAGGCATATATATCATAACATTTAGAGAGATGACGAAAAGCATTTTTAGTTTAGAAATAAGTGATATTTAGTAAAACCATTTATAATTTTTATTAAATCATATTTTAAATATTTATATCCCATAAAATAAAAGCTATTTTAATTGAAATACTATTTTAGGATTAAATATATTCTTATTTAGGTGATTTGATTTGAAAATAGTTTTTAATGAATGTTTATAAATAAAACATTTTAGCGTAGTTTAAGGAAATTATTAATGGTTTTTTAAGAGAAAAATTGTTATTTTTTCATAAAATAAGAATGGAACCTAAATATATTAATCATGTTAATATTTTTTATTTTATGAAGATAATTTTTCATAAAACATATTATAGATTGAAAATCATAATATGTAATAATTCAATATGTTCCATGAATTGGGCTTGCATTTCATAAATGTTTTTATAGATTATTTTAAAACATGTAACTCTCCATAAAATAAGGACGGATTGTTATTAGAAAAAATATATATAAAATTAAAAAATAATATCTAAGGACTCCATAAAATCAAATAGAAATATCATTGAGTTGAATAGATAATAAGAGCTACTAGAATAAAATAGAGGTTTGGGTAGAAAATACTAACAACTTTATAATCAAAAAAATCGTATGGCCCAAAATTAATAATAATAAAACTATACATTGAATATAATGAAAATTAATATATTTTTCATATGAAACATCAATTTTTTGTATACATAAACCATAAATAATTAAATGTAATTAATTCAGAATTTCTCCCAAAATTGGATGTGAGATGAAGAAACCCCATCTAATCAATTTGGCATAGTAATGGGTGTTCGTGTGGGGGAATAATGAGTTCTAAAGGGGCATACCATAAATTATATATCATAAGGTCATTATATAGGAGGCTAAAAAGAATACCCTTTCATTAGGAATTAAATATAAATGGACTCAACAAAGGGGGATTCCTGAATAAAAGTGAGAGAGTGGATCCCATACCTTAAATTCGAGGATGTTCATCGATTGAATGTAATGATTTGAATAGCCAATTTACATTAACAATTTAACAATTATATAACCCTTTATATATTTATTTCATTTATTACGAATTTATCAGGTTCATTCATGGCCTTTTAAACGTTTCAAGGAATTAAATTTCGTTGTTTGTGAGTGCTTGTTTTCATAATATTCGTGATCAGCTCACATAAAAATGAGAGGGTAGTTAATGTAAGATAACAGTTGAAGTGAAGAATTGATTTTATGTGTTATTATAGAAAAATTATTATATTTCATGGTTATAAAATTTATTTAGTTAATTGGTGTCATGGAGATTCATTATATAAATCATTAGTGATAAATGTTTGGATCAATTTGGCGATTTTGCTCACAATTTCCATGTTTGGTATTATTACTTCACATCATGAGTTAATAAGGATTCCATAATGTCCCATAAATTACATTTAGATATTATATAAACATTGAATATTTTTTATTACATAACGTAAGAAATACCACTAACGGACCATAAAGGTTTAGTGTCTTTAGAAAATTGAAAAATAAAAAAATTAGTTCATAAAACAACAACATTTTCTCCCATGTATTTCTTCAAAACTATAATATTTTTTGACATATCTTACTTAGTACCCTTCTTCCTAAACTGGGTAATTGAATCATATGAATGATTGTGCTAAAATGATCAGTAAGGGTAAACTAGGTAATTATCAATCATCTCATAATGATAATAACACAATATTTGAAAATCATAACCTGCATATAAAATATCAGAATATCATATCATGGGATATCCTATAAAAATAAAATGTAATCCCAATAGTCATAACATAAGATATTAAAATTATATGCATACACTCATAATAATATAAAATCATTTCATATAAGTCAAGTTGCATCATCAAGACCATCATAGCGGACAAATCCATAACTAAATCGATTTCACACCTCAATCAAACATTGTATTAGAAAACCATATTTACATTCCATTCCAGTCAGGCTTATAGCCTGAGATATAAATCATTACCCAAATAATTAGAGATATATATATGTCCCACCCATTACATAAATAAACCATTCTAGTGTGTGCCACAAAATCATATATCTTTTATCATAGCATAACCCATAAAGTTAAATGGATTTCTTTAACATCATTCAATAATAATACATTTAAAATAAATAGATTTCATAAATATAATTCCAGAAAAACACAGTAAAATAAATATAATATTAGGTATTTAAACCTAACCCTATGTTATCTAATATAGAAATTAATTTTGATAAAACACTAGAACTAATTTCTTAAGGAAAATAACATTTCTTTTTAAAAAAATATTATTTTCTCAAAATATAATGGAATTTTTAAAGAAAATAATTTAGTTTAAAATAATATTAAAGTTATGTAGATGTTGGTTCATGGAAATAAGGTTTCATGAAACTATAAAATTAAATTAATGTAGTATAATTTTAAAAAACATTATCCTCATACTTTTGTTGGAATAGTAAAAAAGTACTTCAAATTTATTAACGACAAAAAATTCCATTCACAAAAATTAATAAGTGTTTTTTAAAAGAAAAATTATCTTTAAACTATTTTAGATGAATAGAAACAATATTACATTATTAGGAAACATGGATGTGGATGACAAATATTTCCTAGTAAATACTTATATATGAACAATTTCAGATAAAAATGATATTGTATAATTATCCCTTACCTAAAGTCTGATATCCTTTATATGTATCTGAACCTACTATATAATGAATTAAATATTTTAATTGACTTATTAATTAAACATATTCATTTATATGAAATTATATCAGATGATATTTTCAGCTTTCTATTAGTAACATTTCATTTTCACTCATTATTCATATATTAAATGCTCTGAGTTTTTATGCATGATTTGTTAGATAAGATCAAGCTTCGCTACTTTGGTTATAGTTAAATAATTTAGAGAAGGATATTAGTATATTATATATCATAGTTATTCATTCAATTCATTTATATAATCATGGTTTAATGACGATCATGTAGAATTAATCACATCGCATCGTGGAGGCAGTTGTTCATACATACGCACGAGCGATGATATAATTCCCAAACTATTGAATGGTGTTGATGTGGATAGTGTATAATATTTTAAATTTAGTAACATGTTATAATAAAAATAATAATTTATAGTTATCATTTCCATAATTATACCCCTCCATTTAAGGTGGTGGTGAAAAACAAATTACACCACAATGATGAGACGATAAGATGTACGTACACACACACAATGATCTCATTTGTCATAGGATGGCTTAAAGGTGAAATATTTTTGTTACATATTTAATATAAAATATTGGTATAGGAGTTATAATTATGTTATTAAATTAATATTAAACAACTAATGAAGATGATTTACAAGAAGAATGTTGTTTTAATGAATCAGTAGAAGAGATTACCTCCTCCACGACGTGATTCTTCTAAATCAATTCTTTGAGAACTAGAGATGGGATAAAGTTGTTATATAATCCTCCAAAAAAATTGGAAAAGTTATGTTTTCAATTTATATGATATCTTTGTAATTGGAACTTAGATGTTCTATTTTATATTAATTGAGGGAATATCAATCTAAATATTTAATGGCTATAAATATTTACGTATATGGTGTTAATTGACTATTAATGGATCTTTTATGACATTTTAGAACATATAATTATCACATTACAATTTTTAAATTATTTTTTAATTTTAAAAAATTTAATAAAATGAATGTTTTATAAAATATCAATAGTGTCAATTTTAAAAGTATCCATTAATTTGACATTAAATAAAATCCACATATAAGATAAATTAGAACCATAATATGTAATAAACTCTTAACATGTTATAGTCAATTATAACATTTATGGATCACATTAATTAGTTCATATGATATTTATTTTAATATTTTTAAAATCATTTTTTTATATTTCTATTAATAAAATTATTTCAACAAAAATATTTTGCCATCAATAATGCTAATTATTTAATATGAAAAAATTATAAATAAATTTTTATGACGTATATAATTTTTTTATACTTCTAGAGACTATAAAAATTCGATATTTTCTCCCAGTTTCCCATATATGTGAATTAATACACATATATAAAATGAGATTGTGACATTTGGTCACATTTATTAGATTTTATTATATACATGCCATATTCATTGGTAACTGGCCATTAATTTATTCTATTGTGAAACATTAATTATAATTGGCACATTTAGTGATAAAATAATTTTATTATATGTGTTAAGGTAATTTTATAATATTATTTTAACTTTAATTGCCGAATTTTACATTAACCATGGTAATAAAAATAATTACCAAAGTTACTATTCATAATGGCCTAAAATAAATGTATCCTACTAACATAATTTGGATATACTGATTCCAAATATAGAATCAATTTCTCAATATTTAAAACACATAATTTTTTGTAATTAATTATAAATTAGTTTTATTATTGAAATGAGAAAACGAGTTCTAAATGTGAAAAGTATTGCAAAATATTGAAACGTTTTTACATTGGAATTTAATGTAAAATTAATTCCAATGGAATAAATTATATTAATTATAAAAATATATTATATTGATACTTTTAAACCATTAAATTATATAATTTATCCATATAAACTATTTCCACGAAAAAAATTAAATTTCAATTAATATTTCTTGTTTTTTTATTATTCATAAAACAAGAATGTTGTCCCTAAAATATCATAAATTCATACATAGTAAATTTTTATATCCCAATTAAAAATAACATTCTTATGTGTTTATATAAAAATTATTAATGTGTCAAAATCTTAATTTAGAAGGGGGTTCACCATTCAATGGTATAAAATTAATCATTTTCAAAAAATAGGTTTCTATATAAAAAACATTTTATAATTCATACCCTTTTTCTACAATATCCATTAGATGAATATAAAAATTATTTCTTAATGTATATAACACATAAATTTAATATAAATGTTATTAATTTCATTACCAAAAGTAATTCCCTCAATAATAAAAATATCTAATTGTTTTTTATTTTTCATAAATAATTGATAGCCAATGAATTCAAAATGAATTTTCCTATGTTTGTAAATATTATTCCCGCTAACCTAATAGCTAAGCTATAACCATAATTTTATAATGATGTATTGTGGTATGTTTCAACTCATTATTGCATGGAATGAAAAATAACGAAGATTAAAAATTATTTAAATAAAATATTTGATAAAAATATTTGGGTGTTACATTCTACCACCCATAAACTGAACATCGACCTCCAAATTCAACACTTTGAAACCAAAAAAAATAAAGATACCTCCCCTCATAATATCGTGAGATACCACTATAACTTCTTTAAATTTTTGGTTCCTCCATGAAAATTTTACATTGTGTGAGGTATTGTTTCAGAGAACTTTTTCCCTATGATCCAGAATCACTATCTGTTTTTCTTCATAATAAGATATTTATCTATAGGTATTAAATATATTCTTAGTACATGTGAAGGATCATGAATAAAAATTCTCATGATAGATTCATGGAATGCATCATGAACATGGGGGAGATTATGTGGAAATTCCAATTAGAAAGCTTCCTTCCAAAAATGATCCAAAATTTCAAAAAGACAGATATACCTAGGTCTCACCTTTACCTTCTTTTTAAATATCATTACCCTCTTCCAAGGTAGTATTTGTGTGAACACCATATCACCATCATCAAAATCTATGCATTTTCCTTGGTTAACATCATATCTTTTTTATCGACTCTAAGGTTCTCTTATGTGTTGTTTAATAGATCTGAAATTTTCAACTATTTCATCAACAAGATCATGTCCCAATAGCTTTTTTTCCCCATCTTCTTCCCAGTAGGTTGTTGTTCTGAACATTTTTATACATAGGTTTTCATAAGAATACCTCTAAATACTACAGTGATATAAATTATTATAAGAAAATTTCACCAATGGTTGTGGTTGATCCCATCCACCTTAAAAATCTATAGATCTAGTTCTCATCATGTCTTCCATAATTTGAATTTTCCTCTCAGACTGAGTGGCTGTCTGGGAGTGATATGCAGTGTAGATACTTTACAATGTATCCATATTATACTGATGTATTTTCCAAAACATTGAGGTAAACCTCGGATCCTGATCAGATATGTTTGAAAATGGTACTCCATGAAATTGTACCACTTCATTTAAATGTATCCTGAAAAACTGATCAAGAGAGAAATCTTCTCTAATATTAATAATGTGGTGTAACATCATATGGTCATTAACTATAACCTAGATATCATTATTTTTGTGGGATGTTTTGGGATGTCTGATGACAAATTCCATAATTATGTTTCCCCATTTCCTTTCTGGTAAGGGTAATTATATTCAAATCTCCTTATATTTTTTTCACTCAGCCTTCACATCTAAAAAAAAGACTCTAGATACATATTCAGAGACATCTCTTTTCATGCCATACCACAAGATGTACCCTTTCAGAATCACAAACATCATTGTGATTCTCTAGTGGATATATAATTAAGAACTATGAGCCACAACCAATTGCTCCTTTTTTCATTCTTGTATGGGTGAAATACAAACCGAATTCATAAACCCTATTATTTTGTTACTATCAATGTTCAATTTGGGAATATTTCTCACCTTATTTTTTAGCTCCATATCTTTCTTTTGTTCCTTCTTAATATTTAATAGTATTTATGATTGAACATTCATATTTTAATGATAATATTTCTCCCATTACTTTATAATTTAATGATCCATATACTTAATATCCATAAATATTGGATCATATTTTATCCTCATTAGGGATTAACTATAATGGTCTCGTCAACGTAATGCATTTCCACCTTGTTTTTTTCATGGTGGTAATGTATTGTGCATTTGTTATCAATAATCTACTCCAACCATCGTCTTTGGTGAATATTCATCTCCTTTTGTGTGAAAATTTTATTTACACATTTATGATTAGCATAATTATAACACCATTCACCATTAAGATAATGCCTCTATATCTTTAATGCAATGATTATCGTAGCTAACTCCAAATAATGAGTTGGGTAATTTTGATCATGGATTTTAAACTCTCAGGAGACATAAAAAATCACCATATAATTTTTCATGAGAACAAATCCCAACCCCATCTTGGATGCATCACTATATATCATAACCCATTCCCAAATAAAAAGTATTGTGATCATAGGTTCACTAGATAACCTTCTTTTTAGTTCATTAAAATTACCTCCACTTTCTACCATCCAAATGAACATAATTTCTTTCCGAGTCAACTTGTTGAGTGAATTAGAACATAGTGAAAAATATAAAATAAAATAATGATAATATCCATCCAAACCCTAAAAGATTGGGATCTTAGTTACAGTTATTGGTCTCGACCATCTTTCAATAACCTCTGATTTTGATAGACCCACAGATATCCCCTCTCTAGAAATTACGTGACACAAAAACGAAACTTTTTGATGCCAAAAGTCAAACATGGTAAATTTGAAATAAATCATATCCTTTTTATGTATTCAGAACAATTCTCAAGTGATATCCATGTTCATCCTTTCCCTTTTACTAGAAAATAAAATCATCTATAAATAAAATCAAAACATAATCAAGATAGTCTCTAAAGACTATATTCATTACATCCATTAAGATTTCGGGGGGATTTTAAATGACTAAAAGTCATCACTATAAATTCATAGTGTCGATACATTTTACGAAATTCCATGTTTGGTATATCCTTATTTTTTGAACCGTAATTGATGTTATCCTTAATGAATATCAATATATGAAAAGTATTGATCTCCTAAAAGTTGGTCCAAGAAGTCATCATTATGGGGAAGGGGATAATTGTTCTTGATAGTGATCTTGGTATATTCTGGATAATCAATGTAGATTCTCAATGATCCATATTTATTCATAATAAAAATAATAGGTTAACAATAAGGTGATGCAGTAGTGAATATGAATACCTTATCAATATTCTCTTGGGGATTCCTCTTAAATTTATACCACTCAATTGGGGCTATTCTATATGGTGTCATTGAAATAGTCAGAGCACCCATTATGAGTTCTGTTGAAAACTCAATTTCACAATTTAGTAGAGGACATATAAATTCTTCTAGAAATACATCATCACACATCCATAAAATGGGTGTATTCATAATTCTGAGATACTCCCAAAATATTTTAGATAAAAATACCATCATCTATAAGAATTAAGACCCATATGATAGATGAAATTTCTACTAGAAGGTTATATTCATCTTTCCATCAATAGATGATCCTAAATTGATCTAGAATATTATATATGTATTCCCTGAATTGAAAATTGATATGTTATCAATGTATTGAAATCCATTCCAAGGAAAGAATCACATTTAATTCCACTATACGATGGATCACAAGATTTCCAAGAAGAACATTCCAACAAACATCAACCGGAGAAGAATTAAAATCATTTGACAAAATAGTATGGCCATTCATGAGTTGTCAAAGCTAACTAAACATAAACATTTTAAGGTAATATAGAGACACCCATAGAAAATTATTCAGAAATTAATGTTTCGGAGGATCCAAAATCAAATAAAACAATTTATACTTTAGATTGGATGGTAAGTGTACCATTCACCACATCATTATCATACTCAACATCACCGATGAAGATTGAATCTGAATTTACTTTCTCTTTGGGATTAAGAGTTTGTTAATGTGGATCATCAAAAGTAACCCTTAGATGAGGGCATTGATTGTTATAACACCCCATTTCCTTTTAATTTTAGCATTATAGTGTAGGAGGTGTATTATACCTAGACTTTTATTTGTTCGTATCAATAGACATCTTTTTTCATCACATCATCCTTCAAATACCTAATGACCTATTTTTCCACACATAAAACAATTAATAGTCCCTTAAATACAAGTGCATCCATGTTTCTTTCATGATTTTGAACACATGGTAAAACTCATCTTCTTCTTAGTGTGGTCTCTATATTTTCATTTAATTCATTATTCCCCTTCTTATCAATCCCATATGATTGATGGGATACTCTTATATCCAACTCAACCCTGAGTTCACCAAGAACAATTTCCTCAAAGCTATTGAAGACTATTCTAGCTAATTCCCTTTGGTGACTAGGTTTTAAGCCAATAACGAATCGATCTGTTTTACTCTCATATTAGATAATAATTCTAGAAGCGTACCTTGCATATATTGTAAAATTTACTTCGCAGGTATCAACAGATTCATCATCATTTTTCATAACGTCCAGGAACTATTTCTAAATCATTTTTCAATGAATATGAGGAATATACTTATTAAAATATAAGTTAATGAACTCATCCCATTTCATGGATTTAATTTCAATATTTTACACATATTCCAAATAAGGTTCCAAAATTTATTTTCTTAACCTTTCAAAGGATATACAGCTACAATGACATTATCATGTTCAGAACATTAATGAACTAAAAATATCATTTCAATGGTAGTGATCAATTGTTAATCCATTAATGGATCAAAACATAACTGTCACATCAATTGTGTATAACAAGATCAAAATCAATGAATAATATCAATTATCAATAAATACTACCTGAAAATAAAAATTATAAATTTTTAGAGATATGTTTCATATGACTTCTACATCATAAAAATAACTATAAAAAATATCGATAAAAGATGAAATTATATCATAAAATCCTTACCACATTGGTATAATATGAATTTTATTCCACATTAATGAATTAAATCGATCTAAAATATTAATTTCATAAATATTATCATATTCATGACACAACATTTTAATGGGTATGTATATAAAATCCATATATGAAAGGATATGTTGACTTGGATATATCTCCCTAAAATAATTGAGACAGTATAAATTATTTAACATAAGTCTCAACATATTTAATACAAATTGTAACCTCATGTATAATAAATATAATCTTATAATAATTATTCTTTATAACCATAAATTTATTTTCCAGTCATATATGAATCATTTTTTCCATTATTTCACATTTATTGATAATTACTTGATAAATTTATGTTTTGGGTAAAAACTAATAAATTTTTTTGGATTGATTTAGTTTTGTACATATAGAAACATACATTTATCATGGTTCAATAACATAATAATTGTTAAACAAGATATTAATATCACATATATTAATTATATATCTACTTATAATAATCCACAAAAGTGAGGTATAGGTATTAATATACACCATTCATGTAGAAGGTATGTTGTATGTATGAATGGACAACGTTTCCATTTTCATGGTGGAATTAGTGAAATAATGGATAAATATATATTAAAATTCAAGAATATTTTTTATTTAACATATATTAAATATTTATATTAATATCTACCCTCATTTTATTGTTTAAAAATCAGACATGAAGAATGAATCATGTCACTACGTGAGGTTATGTTCTGTTGTACACATGAACGATGTTATGAACGATGTTATCATATCTCACAAGGAATAGAAAGTAAATTGGTATATGTGATCAAATAATGAATGAATTAAAATTATATAAAAAATATCATCTTTATTAATTTAATATTACCTTATTACACTCTATATAAAACATAAATGAAAAACACATCACATTTGTCTGCAATATGTTAGTCATCCATACACATGAGCAACATTATTATTTTACAACATGTTTAGAAGTAATAATGATAGATGTTGATTTATAATTAATGAGATATAATAATATCAAAAAATAATAATTTTTTTAAAAATTAAATTCAGCATTATATCCATCTATGAGTGTTGGTGATTGAAAATTAATAACATCATTTCGTGGGGAGGTAGTCTGTTGTACAGAAGAATAATTATTTTAAATATAATATGGTGAAAGAGAGTAGGGGTTTAGGTTATTAAATGAAAACTAATACATATCATAATGTAGAATATAATGAGGTTACATTATGATTATGGTTTAATATTAATTGAAGTAGGTGGATGATAAATAATTTAAAATGCTCCATTAGGTACATTACCACTTATCTAGAAATCATCTTCTACATTACAACAAAAAAATTATGAGGATTTAATTATGACCAAACTAAGGTACTATGGATGATATTAAGTATGTAATTATCTAATTTTGGTATTTATTTTCTTATTCAATGTGATTTTTTAAATTTAATAGAAAATGAGAGGTGGTGGAATTTTATATGTTTGCCTAGTGTCACACTTTAAATTTTTCAAATGGAAAAGGTAAACCATGTTTTAAACATAAAAAATGGACTCAAAATGTTATATTATCAACCGTATGAGATATATTAATGAATCATTCCCATAAAATTGGTGTGTAAAATTTATTTGGAAAATTTTTACAGCTATAGTTTTAGATTATACCATAGGTAAACCCATTTTTACTATAACCATATTAACGAATTTTTAATTTTTTTAATAAAAATTATTTAGAATAATTATTTTTAAATAATCAGATTTTATAAATTATTCTGATTCCAAATATTTAATACATTTTTACATGTTTTAGTATTACATGTATCAATTTTTAAATTTAAATTAATTTTCCAGACATGATGAAAATATATTTTTTCAAATATATATTTTTTACATAGTTAGAATGATTTTATATCAATATTAAATATAAAATTTACTAAATTATCATAAATTAAGTTAATATAAATAAATATGTTAACTCTTTCAAATATGAAAACAATATTTAAATAATTTGGATGTTTTCAAATTCTTTAGAAAATAATAATTATTAATGAAACTAGTATTTTTCAGTAATCCTAGAAAAATATTCTTCATGCATAATTCATGAAAAATAAAATAAAGATAACGTTAAAATAATAAATTAAAAAATTTCTTTTATTTTATAAAATCAATTCTCAACATGTGTAAAAAATTAATTTTAAAAAATAGGTAAGAAAAAGGTGGCAGTATTTCTTTTTTGAAAAAAAATAATCATATAATTTTTTTTAATAATAAATAATATCTGGGAAACACATTAGATGACTTTTAAACATTTTATTGACTATATATAATAAAAATATTATTATAATCATTCAACCAATGTTATTGTTTTGATTTATTATGGTAAATTGCGTTTTTGTGCATAATAATTATTTTCAAAAAATATAATTTCTTTATTATAAAATAGTTTTTATTCCAAATTATAATTAAATATCAAAAAAAATCCATTTTATATACATATGTAAATAATATATCTGCAAATTTAATTTAATATTATTTGTAACACCAATTCCAATGGTGTGGGGATAACTTACATATTATAAAATAATACAATAATAGTAAGTCATATTTCGTTAAAACAAATTTTCATGTGTAGTGTAATATGTTAGAGAAAAAAATCTATTGGAATACTTTATTTTAACAAATCATATGGTGTAACATTATATGCACCATAAAATGAATTTATCCCTAAAATATTTTATCATGGCTACTAGGAACTGAGGAATATTCTTCCTTATTACATCTATAGGTTCCCATATATTATCATCTGGTATGCGGTTTCACCAAAAAACGTTGACCAAGTTTGTGGGGTTGTTTCTAAATCCTTTTACGTATGGTCTAAAATATCAACAATTTTTTCTTTATAAAGAAATACCATGATAATATGGTAGAAATTATTATTTTAGTACATATGATGGTTCTGGTATATATTTCATAAAAAGATATACATGGTACAGATTGTAGACTTCAGAGAGGTTCGATGGAATCACCAACAATAGGCTACCTTCCTGATAGGATGAAGAATATTAAACGGACTGATATACCTTTTTATTTTATTTCTTTTATATCATAATAAAAAAAATAGACTGTTTTTATTCCTTGATCTACTTCTACTACATCCCTTACATTATGAAATTAAGAGGTGTTTTATATTTTTATGAATCGCGAGTGGATCATAAGATTCATAAAATAATGACTAGACATTCATTAATTCTCTAGTTCTTATCATTAATAAAATAGATAGAATGGGTTATTCAATATGTTTAAATCATCATATGGAAATGTAATAAATAAATATATAAAACCTCATCAAATGTTCTATATAATCCATTTCATAACTAGCTAACCTTTTGACCCAACAAATGAATTAAACTCAAAACCTTTAGAAAAAATGTCACTATGTTTCATAAAGGAACAAATCACATGATTTCCCTATAAAAATTAATTCTAAATATACTTGCATATTTTTTCGGTAAAAAACTAATGTTATAGAATATATTCCCAAAATCCTATACCCATGTAAAATATGTCCTTGAAAAAATATAACACTTTTTATAATATCATTAATCAGGTCAATAGTTTTCAATACTATCTAGTTCAGATTATTCATATTAATTGGCTCATTTTACAAACTAAACAACATATGCTCAACATCAAGAATATATTAAGGGTTATCATCTCATAATAATGTGTTTTCCATTAAAAAATATTTCATTATATCACATCTCTAGGTCATTAGTTCAATTTTGTATATTTGTGAAAATCAATAATTCAAAAATACTATATAACAATCCATTTGTCTTTCACAATTCATATTAAGTAATTGTTATATTACAATGAAAATATACTCCAATCTGTCCACTTAATTCATAAATCATTATCATTTATTCTTAATATTATTCCTCAATAACAATTTCTATTAATATTTTATTATTGGACTCATCATTATTAGTAGTTTGACCATTACTTGAACCAGTATGTTGATACTCTTCATCAACCTTCCACCTCAAACATTTATTTTTATTATTCATGTTCATTTAACCTTTAAACCATCAATCCAATAATAAGACCGTATTGAAACTGTTATTATAATCTACTGTTTTAAAATAACATTTCAATTTTCATCATAAATCACTTAATTTGTGTCCTTATATGAACATAAATCTTCCTCTGATTCCATAAATACATTACTCTAATAGATTAATACCACATTCTCAACTTAGAAAAAACATAGTTTTCTTTCCAAAAACGCCTCTACCACCAAAAATCTCAATTAACTCTATCCTTATATTCTTTGGAGAACCTATAAATTGGTTTAGGTTAATGTTGTTAATCATATATCATGATAACTAACTATTCAATAACATTAAATATAGTAATATTCCAATTTGGTTTCTCACATACACATTTTATATCATAGTAAATGATAATCTATTTAAATTTGTTTCCTACCATTTTGTAATACCAGAAAGATTATTTTTTGTAACAATATTCCTAGTGGGAAGCCACATAATCATGATAGATAATTATTGGATATATAAATCATGATACCATCTTTTAAATCTATGAAACATTTTTCTTTTCATAGGTCATTCATTTCAATTAATTAGGTACATATTGAGTGTTCCTAAAGTGTTTTTTTATTTCCAATGCATATCCCACTTGATTATGAAACAATGTGTGAAAAAATACCAGTTGGTGTGTAAAAAAGAATGATTTAGTCCATCATAATACACCTTTTTTATAGTCATTAACACTAGGTACATATTCTCTAAGGCCACGTCCACTTATAGTATCTTTATATAGATGTAATTTTTTGTAAACTACTCTTTCAATCCACTTATAATATTATAGGTCATTCTCATATACATTGAATCACCCTTAGACAAATCCTTTATAATATCACTATACATTTCCTTATAAATATTTTAGGGATCCTTTTAAATATTTCTCAGCCTAGTTTCCAAAAATTAACAATGATTATCTTTTAATACTTACTATAAAGACCAAAACATATCATAGATTGATTTTATATATATTTAGATGAATATTCATTACATTTCATAAAAACATGCATTGAGGATTGTAAAAGTATAGTTTCTTTAAATACTAGACACATTATATTCATATTTCTCAAAATAGATATAACATCTCTTAAAAATATTATTCCACACATTACTCCTATTGTAAATACAATACTTCATTCCTTTCTTCATAACCTAGGAAAAGTACTCATAAGAATGTGTGATCTAAGAAAATTATGAAGGGTAAATAAGGTAGACATGAACATATCCTGAGAATAATGATATGATAAAAATATTATCAAATTTTAACATCATACCCTACATATCTCAAACCACAAACATGAGTCATGGAATAAATCGTAGAATTTCATAATACCAGAATCATAGTGAAATCAATGAACATAATTCTTGATAACACAACATTATCCAAGGCATAGATGTATGGAATAAAAATATGCATTGAAAATAATTTCCTTAGATGTCAAGGATAATTTACAAAACTATTATATTTGAATGAGTTCACTCTCCATACCTTCGTAGTAGTTAATGTTCACCCTCAATACTATCACAGTGGACACAATCACATACAAAATTTGGTTCACCCCACATTCCTGTATTTTATGTCAAATGAAATATGTGTTATTTCTCAACACATTATGGGGATATATAGTTCTCAACCATCATGGGAATAATGTTACAACCATCTTTTTTTATATCATAACAATCCACACATAATGAAAATCATACATATGTGTGACACCAAGTAATAAGACATTTATCTTATCTTATCCCAATAAATGAAATAGATTTCATAATAATATCTTCATAAAAATGCATAAGTAAAGAAATGGTTTTCACAATAATTT
Source organism: Viscum album (assembly GCA_963277665.1). Taxonomy (NCBI): domain Eukaryota; kingdom Viridiplantae; phylum Streptophyta; class Magnoliopsida; order Santalales; family Viscaceae; genus Viscum; species Viscum album. The sequence continues at coordinate 958,654,020 of OY728126.1, forward strand.
CATCATTTTATCGAAGCATTACCACAATAAAAATTATCTAGTTTTATAATATTTATTTTATTGTATAATAGTAGTATTAAAAATTGTTTTAAAAAAATTCAATCATAATCATAAACAAATCATAATATAAATAATAATGGTTTCCTTGGATCATATTCCCAATAAAGAATATGTAAGATCAATGGATTTCATCAAAAGGGAATGTTATATTGAAATATTACTGTGAACATTTATTTATGAAAATACAATCATCCATCTTAAAAGCAATTTTAAAACATAATTTCTATCTAAAAATCATATTATTTCAAAATAAATTATTAAAAATACAATGGATACGTTAAAAATAAATTACCCTTTTAATGGAGGAAAGTATCCTTACATTGATAATAAAATTATAAATAAAACTTGTAAATAATTATCCATTAAAATAATTAATAATTATTATAAATTAGTCTTCAAAACAATTAGTGTTCATGTGAACTACAATTACTGATCATGTCAGGCATGTTTAAATAATGATTCCTTTCACATTATTTATAAAATTGAAAACGTGTTTTTTTTTCAAGAATGAAATGAATATTTCATTCAAAATTTTTTTTGAAAATTAAAAAATGTTTAAAAATAAATTATATACATAATATAGATAATTTTATAAACATTTTTTCAATCCTTATTTAAATCATGGTTTATAAAGAAAAAATCCATTTCAACCAATGTGTGAAATGATTAGAATTTATCAGAATAAAATTATTTTCCCTATTTAGTACATAAAGGGAATAAAATGAATTTATCTCAAGTATTATCATGAAATAAAAATATGATAATAAGATTATTATTCTTCATGAGATACAGATAATAAAACATTATCATCAAATACAAAACCCTAAACAATACCGAAAAAAGAAGAGATTGTATCATAAAACTGCAAGAAAATTGGTATATTTTGAATCATAGGCCCCATTAATGAATAAAATTAATATAAACATTTATATTCATTTATATAATATGATTCATGATATTATGTTTCAATGTTTATGTATATACAACACAAAAATATAACAGGTGGTGAACATTATTACGTGTCCAATACAAAACAGAGAGATTATAAATCCCTTACCTTAAGTCATGAAATATTTTATATATAATAAAAACTAATATATCATAAATATATATTTATTATTAATCTATCAGAAATATATATATATATATCAGAACACATGTGATTTACTTGTGTCCATTTATTACCTATATTTTTACTATTCCATGTCAATTTTATTTTTTTGGGTAATAACAACTTCATAATTAAATAATGGCTTGGTTTCGTATTTTAGATCATTATATTTTATCATGGTTCCCTGAAAAACATATTAATATCATATATGTTCATTATATATTCTTTAATAGTAATTTATAAATATTAAACATAGAAAATAAAATATATCATTCATGGTGATGGTAGGTCGTATGTATGCATGAATATTGATTTCATTTTCTTAAAAGAATGAATAAAAGGAGGTTAAATAGTATAATACCAATATAGAATAATTTTTATGTCATTTATGTCACTAATTATTATTCAATAATATACTTATTAATATCCACGTAAAAAAACACATGAAAAACAATTGCATCACTTTACATGGCAGTTGTCATCATACACATGAATGATATTGTTGCATGACTAATAAAATGGAATGTATGATGGTATATGTGATATAATAATTTAAAAAAATTAATTATATTACAGATATAAAATTTATTCGTCATATATATCCTTATTAACATCCATGTTAAATGAAAATGAAAAACACATCACATTGCTTCGTGGGGTGGTAGATCATCATACACATGAGCGATGTTATCATTGTTCAATTAGTTTAGAGGAAAAAATGTATATGTTGTATTGTAATTAAATCCGTATAATGAGATAATTAATATCATAATTTAATAATAAATACATAATTATATTTATCCCTGACAGTTGGTGATTTTAAAAAATTACATCGACTCAGGAGGAGGTAGTCCTCTGTACACAAAAATGTCAATTTTGTAACCCATTTAATTGAAGATGATATGGTTTTAGGTTTTATAAATAACATAATATTATATATATATATATATATATATTATAAATATTCTTATGATATAATATCATTATGGTTTAATATGAATTGATTTATGTGTCGAGAAAAAATAAAATTATTTTTTAGGGATGTTAAGTCTTTTTCGGACAAAAACTTTTTGTTTACAGAAAAAGAATTCATAGATTAACATTAATATTAAAAAAATATAAGATGATATTAGTTAATTATGGAAGTTTTTTGGGATTTTATATTACAATTAAATGGGTTTTTATGAGTATGTTTAAGAGGATAGTGTGCGGCCTTTTATAGTTGATTTTTGTGCCACCACATTACTTTTTGAAAAAAAACATTTCACAATTCTATTAACATTATAAAAGAATAATAATTGTTTATTTTGTATTATATAATATATAAGTTCTATATATAAAAATCTAATATGTTTCGAACAAGTTATGCGTCAATTTTTAATCTTATCGTTTTTAGTTCAACACCCCATTAAACACTTTTTTTCCATAACTGCGGAAATGGTTTAACATTTTTTCTATTCACTATGTTTAAGAATTAACATGTCCCATTTAAATATTATATGTAATTCCAATTCGAAATATATGTTTAATTTTAACAAATATAACTCACATGAAGGATAAAATTTTATTTTTAATTCATCTTGTAGAAGCAGGATAAAAGAACTTTTTTGAAGAGAAAATATTCAACACTATAGAAATATTTTATATCAAAATTTAATATTTAACTGACTAAAAAGACATAAAATGGAGTAATATATTATTATTAAAGATAATTTTACATTATTAACCATAATTAATCAATTTTTTATTTATAAAATTCTTTTAATGACATAATTGTTTTTTTATAAATGATAGTTTTTTTCAGTATTAATTAAAATATTTAACATCATAAAAAAATTTCAAAATTAATATACAAGTTAATTATTGGAAAAATAATTTTAAATATAATAATTATTATATAAAATAAAAATTCACAAATTTTAAAAGATTATAATTTTAAAAATTAGTCCACAAAAAGAGTCAATCTAGTTTTTAGTGAAAAAAGACATCTTTTAGAATAAATTCGTTTTTATTCTTTTCATTTATATAAATAAAATAAGAATAAGGATAAAAAATATTGAATATGTAATATTTTCATTTCAAAAAATTGATTCTTTAAAAATTATATTTTCAGTTTTTAAGATAAAACACATTTAAGTGAAAAAAAATTATTTTTAACAAAATGATTTCCAAAATTATAAAATGTAATTTATTTTAAATTGTAATTAGTTTGATACCAAATAAATATATTTATTTATTTATTTATTTATTTATCTAAATGGTATGTTTTCATAATTTAGGTATTCTTAATCATACATGGAATTCAATGGGATTGGTAATAACTATTATATTAAAAAATAATATCATTATATTATTACCTTTTTTGTTAAAACATGGTGTCACATCAAACACATTCTATCAAAAAAACTAATATATATGAAAAAAAATATTTACAAAAATTTATAGGTGTTACATAGTTGGTGACAGGATTCTGTTGTAGACATTTTTAGTGTTAACATGCTACAAAAAATGTTATCAATGGGATTTATTGTAATGAACTAGAGATTAAAGTCCTTAAAATTGTGATTAATATGGTTTTCAATGTGTCGGGGGTTGTCTAAAGGGGTTTTGGGACATGTGATTCATTCCAATTGGGAGAAATTTTAACAGATTTCCAATTTTCCTATTCACCAAAAGTGAGTCATACTAATGGCTATTCAATTCCATATTTTTTCAAATTTATAGTTTTTCAATGGTGTGTCATCCCAACAGTGAGTCAATTCAACAGTTTTCCGAATTTCTAGTTTTATAATAGTGAGTCATTCCATGGGTGAGCCATTTAAATAGTTTACCATAATTCTAATTTTCTAATAGTTATTCATTCTAACGGTGATTCATTTCATCATTTTTCCATTTTCTTATTTTCTAATGTTGAGTCATTTCAATAGGTTTCTAATTTTATAGTTTTCTAAAAGAGAGTCATCCCAACAGTGATTCATTTCAATAGTTTTCCAAATATTCAATCATCTATAAATGATCTATTCCAACCATAAGTCATTAAAATAGTGCAAAATTTTTATTATTCTAACAATGTTTCATTAAGATAGTGATTCATTTTAATAGATTTTCAAATTACCAATATTCTAGTAGCGAGTCATTCTAATGGTGTGTCATTTTATATTTTTTAAAAAACTTCCTTAATTTACTAGTTTTTCATGTTTCACCCTTTTGATGTCATTTTTTGATGTAAAATTATTTTAATTCCATATTTTTTTTGTTTTGAAGAACTTTTATGGGATAAAAATCATATCATTATGTTTATAAAATACTTTAAGACTTCTAAATGGCCAAATCACAGGGTTCTGTTGAAATTCATTAATAATATAATTTTAAAATTGTTTCATTTTATGTGAGTCTCAGATCTAATACTTCTAAACAGATAGCCTCCTCATTATTGATTACCTCTTCATTCTCTTAACACAAAACTTCTATAATCCATCTTCAAATATGATTCATATAACATGGATATATATGTTGGGATGTTATTTCTTGGAGATTCCTCCTAATTTATGATTTCCCCTAGTTTTGGTGAAACAAGGTTATCTTGACCATCTTACATCTAGGTAATATTCTATTTTAGTTCTTTTTATGTTTTTCATTATAGATGGGTTTAATATTGTTATATATTGTGAACAGGGTCACACCCATATTTAATCAGATAATGAATTATTTTATATTGAATTCAATAGGGCAGGGTAATACTATGTATGGTCTTATAGTTCTATTGAAATTGTGATTGATGTATTCAATTTTGTGGGCTAAATACCCACTGGAAATCATGGCTCTTGGGGGTCCTTATTTGATCATTATTTTATGTCTTCTAAAACGCATACAAGTTATTTGGATCTTAATGTCACTTATTAAATAATTGTATAAACATGTACATTTAGATAAAATAAATGGATTCCCCAGGATTTTATGGTTTTTGACATATCACTATAAATTACGTTTTATTAAATAAGGGATTCTTTAATATATCTACAACTATGTATTTCACTATTATGTGACGTAACTTTTTTGTGGTCATGATTATTTCTGGGGGATTGGCTCAGATAATATTAGGTATAGAATATGTATGTGTTGTGCTATGTGGGAGTGGTAGATGAGTTTTTTTTAGTGGTGTTGTGATGGTTGTTATGATACAATGGTGTGTTAGGGATATGATTGTGGTTGAGGTATGGTTATGCAGTGAGGGGTGTGAAACTCTATGTGATTGTAAAGAGATGTTGATGTAAAAATCGAGTGATGATGGTATTATTGTGATGCTTAGTTTGTTATTTAATACCCACCAATGTTATAATGGAATTTAATCTTTCATGTTTATAATTTCAAGCAGGGGTGTTTAATAAGAAAATTGATGACTTGATATGTTGTTTATATGATTAAATTTTTTTATATAAAATAATATGTGTTTCAATGTGAAATGGGATTTCAAATGAATATTAATGACACAAATAAATGTATCTTAATGTATAAAAACATGAATTTAAGGATATATTTTCATTTGATTTCTATATGAACCCTACCCTAGATGAGCATAGTGTGCCAAACCCATGTCCTCATGTGGCAGGGTGTCATTCAGAAAAATATCATAGGGAGGATGGATGGACGGCTACTCTCTCTTATGTACTCCATCATTCGTGTGGTGATAGCCCAGGAATCATTGATAATATTGTGGTTCGTGTGGCCTAGTTTGGTACGGGTGAGATTTTCTTTCCTATTTATCTTTAAGATGAGATTTGTTTTTTATTGTCAAGTGTCTTTAGGATGAGGTGTGTGATATGGTCTAGGTGTCTTCGAGTGGGATGTGATGTGGCTTGAGGCCTAGGTGGTTGGACATGTTTTTTGGGTCCCAGGTGTCTATGGGACAAGATGTGATGTATATTGGGGCCCTATGTGATTGGATAAGATATGGTTTTCACCCATGATTCAATGGGCATGTTGTGTCAGGGTTCATTCAGAATATGTGGAAGCATGAGGATATTTTCTGTTAATCAAGATTGGCTAAACTTGTGGGATGTGGTGTGGTTAACCCAATCATTGATGTGATTTACCTTATGTAATATTATATTACTTAGATGTGCTATTTTCTATGTGATCCCTGTTGAGGTTAGGGTATTGGTTAGTATACATGATAGGTGTTGTTGGGTTCTACTACATTCACATGGGTGAATTTTTTATTAACATTTCCCATGTGTATGAGAGACATTTGTTTTTATTATAGATTATACATATATTTTACCATAAATATATGATTACTATATTAATGTTTCCAAGAGGATTTCAAGGACCTTGTTTGACATTTCACGTTCCAAACAATGGATTTTATGATCTGTAGAAACCTTATCTATAATTCTTTGGGGGTTTATTTTAGAGACATAATATGTGTCAGTTTTGATTTATACATCTATTTTGGAAATGGTTTGGCTTTATGTTATAATATTTCTGGGTGTTGATTTTTGTTGATATGTCTTATATCCCAAAATTGTTTCCCTATAAAGGGTCATTCATTCCATATTGTGAGATCATTTTACCCCTAGGAATAGTCACTATCTTTGGGCCTACAGGATGAGGGACTCGATGTGTCATTATCTCTGTTTCATTATTACCAGACCAGGAGAGGTACCGTTGGATAGAGGGGTCATGAAAAAATCGTATTATAGGGGATGGTTGAGATATAGAATTTTGTTTTGAGTTATTCAAAATGAGTATTACAGGGGTTACTATGGAAAAAGTGTCATAAGGCCTTGGTTCCTGAAATAGTTTAGGGAATAAAAACTAGGAAATGAGATTTTAGGGCCCACTGTGATCCTACGTATAGACTCTGAGCCTACAGAGTGATCAGGTGATGTGCCACAACTTTCAGGGTAGATACATGGGAGGGGAACATCTATCCTGATGAATCATGTTATTTTTTAATTGGTTAATACTTTGAATTTAAAACTAATAAAATGAAATATTAAATTTTATAATTTTTTATTTAAATTTCTCTAAATATATTAATTTTAATAAATTATTAAGGTTTTCCAAATTATTTAGAAGGGGTAATATGATGGTTAGATTGATTAAACTGTTTTTTTGAAACCTTTTTGAGGTTTGAATGTGTTATCTGACTTATTTTTTATTATATTTCTATATAAAAATTATTTTTGATCCATATTATAATTATATAGAAAACCATCCAATTTTTCTAATGTTTTAAATTTTTAGAGAATCATTCTTAGTATATTTTGTTAAAATCAACTATTTCTTTTTGGAAACCCTTATAAAGAATGTATCCTCGAAGTTGATTTCTCATAGGATTGATAAAATAAATAAATTTTAAACCATGCTTATAATTATTCTAGATCCCATGTAAGTTAACATATCTTTTATTTGATTCCGTTTGTAAATATTTCTCAGAATATGTCATTCAATTTTTGTAAAATGTGTCTTTGGACATTAAAATTTTCAAATTCAAGAAAAATTCTATCATAAAAATTTATAATTCATTTTATTGAATCCTTAAGAAGAATTCAATTTTCTTTAATTGGAATGATTATAGTAATATAGTATTCATATAACTATATGTTTTAAGATTGTGTTGGTGTATAAAATATTATTTTTATTTAATTCAAAATTTTTAGAAAGGATAATCATGCTCTATGTTAAATTGTTGAGTCTTAAAACTATTTAAATGATTAATTTTATTACATTATGACTCATAATGAAATTTTGAATCAATCAAATATAATTACCTCACAAGTAACATCATGAGTTGTTCTGTTATGGGAAGAATGTATAAATTTTAAATCATTTTTGTGGAAATTAGATAAAATCTGGTATCTATTATTTTAGCATGTAACATGACTAATATTATTTGGAAGTAGAATCATATAATTATTATTTCTTTATAAAAAATATTTTCCTGAACAATTAAATTATTTGAGATTATTTTTCCTATGCATGATAAATCATGAAACCTAGTAGTACAACATGTGTTGTTAGAATTTTATTGTTCAAAATCATGTTTTACATTGACGATTATGCAAAAATATTGATTATGTATAGTATAATTTTAATTGAACCTATGATAATATAATGTGGTATTTCTCAATTAAATTTAGAAGTGTTTTTCCTTAGGTAATAAGTTGAACTAATAATGTATTATTTCAGAACATTTAATGTGATGTGTAATATAACATGTATGATGTTTTTTCTTTAAAATGGACAAATGTTAGAACAATTAAAGATATATGAAATAATATTTCACTAGGGATGATATGGGAATGTTTACAATTGTATTTGGTTTAATTTTTATCATTTAATTTATGTGTTGATATGCCTCTCTCAAGATATTAGATTTTAGAAACCTAGTATTGCTATGATTGTTGAAGATAATGAGACCCGTGATATAACTACTTGTTTAAACGCACACTGTATAAAATAGATAATCACATATATATGGCTAATGAATTGATTCCCCAAAAAAATAAAAAATTGTGATAAAGTACCCACACTAAATAATTAGATGATGTAAATAAACTGATTGATAATTATGGATGATGCTATATATTAATTTTATGTGAGATTATTCTAGTTTGGATTCCTTGTGTGACATGTAGTTTAAATGACACTATGTTAACAAAGATAGAGAAAACAGATCCCAAATTGATATTAATTATATATATATGTGATTATAACTGTGAGGAAGACATTGTTCCACCCAAATAAGATAATATCTCAACATGGTTGGGGTAATTTCTCGAATTCAATGAAAATTTCTTTGTGTGTGATGATAACGGTGATCGATAGTAGGGGAAGTGTATATGATAAGGTGGAAAAGTGGACATGTGAAAATGGTGGATTGTTGTGTATTTAAAAGTTGTGTGGTGAGGTGGTGGTGTGAAATGACTGGTGAAATGTTACTTCATATGCTGTGTTTGGCCAGTGGTCTTGTTGTGCAATGGCAGTGAAGTGTGGAGGTGTAGAAGTATGGATGTATTGGTAATATGAATTTTTTATTATTTTGTTGTGTTGTTATTGAATTTATGGAGACCCCCACCTCTCATAAAATTGATAACAACAAGTTTATGATGATTAAATAACTCTCCATATTAGAAAAAATAAAACTAATACAGTCGGGAATGCCTCCCATGCCAAAATCATTTTATTAAAGAATTGATAGAAATGGATAACTTCGTTCTTATTTATATGGATTGTTTCTATTGAAATTGTGTTCATGAAATGTTTTTTTAAAACTAAAACTTATTATGAAATATAAATTATTTCTAGTATCATGACATGCTATATTATGACACATTTTAAAACTGTGTGGGTGAGTTAGTGCCTCCCAATGTTGAAAATTCCATGGTGTGGTGGATGGGTTCCATTGATTTGTTTGACCCTTTTTATTCTAACTATATTAATATAATTTTCTCTGTTGGTAGAAGAATTATATTTAAATATCTTGTATATATAAACATTTTCTATGAAAAATATTAATTTGAATTTTAAACACTTTATTTTTTATATAAGAGTATGTTCCTAGTAATTAATGTGTTGTTGAAAAAGATAGAAAATTATAATCTTGGATTAAGTGGTTTGTTTAGAAACTCATGTAATATTTGTGATCATTCCATATGTTAATTAGTTTTTTTCTAAATATGTTTATTATCTTTGTTGATACTAACAGGGAAAAGATAAAGATATAGTTCTGTTAGAAGAATAGAATAACTTTTGTGAAATACGGAAACCTTCCAAAATTACATAAGTTATGTTGGGAAACATGTTGGAGAAAATATGGTTTTACAAAGATTTTTTACGGTATTTTAAAAAATACTATTTTTAAAAATAACATTCTATAAAAAGTATTTAAAATTGGTGTTTGACTCAAAGTGTTTTTTAGAGCCTCCTTAATTCTTTTTAGATTAAATGTTTTTCAACAATTGTTACACATTAAAGATAAATTTATCAACATTTTTTAAAATAGATAGAATATATTTTGGATAGGATAAAACATTGTTATACCTAAATATGAGATCGTGTTTTTATTTGAGAGGTATCTCACTTGAGAAACTATGATTAATGTTTTTTTAGATTTTATCTTCTTTCTCTAGTGAGTGTCATGTTCCAAATATACTGAGAATCTTGAGAGGTATTTCATGGTTTGGTCGAACAACCATTCTATTTCCTTCTAGTTTTTTTTTGTTGTCAAGGATGAACCATTCCTATTGTTTGTGTGTTGTAGATGCATGGTGGCCTTGAGTATGTTATTCCCTTATTCCTATGTTCAATGATGTATGTTATTTTAAGAAGTTTCGTGTGTTTGCGAAAACAAATTTAGCTTTTCATTGTGTTTCAGGTGTAATAAGATCATTGAGTGGTATCTCAAGCGATGGATGTTCAACCCATTCCCCTCTTTTCTTATAGGTGGGTTTTCAATTTTCAAGGGTGAGAATATTTTGGGAGGTAACTCATGTAGTGTACTATACCTTAAATCCTATAATGTTTTGTGAAATATGGTGTTTAAGGTGTATGGGGGTAGTCTGAGGTGTTTTTGGGACATGGGAGTCATTTCAGTTGTGAGACATTTCAGCAGTTTGAGAATTCTTCAATATTCCAATGGTGACTCCTTCCAATGAAGAGGCATTTCCAGAGTTTACCGAAAATTGATATTTCCAACGGAGAGTCATCCCAGTGGTGTTTCATTTCAATATTTTTCAAAATTTCTATTTTTTTAATAGCGAGTCATTCCAATAGAGAGTCATTTCAATAGTTTTACAATACTAACTCATTCAAATGGTGAATTATTTTAATAGTTTTTAAATTATCAAGTTTTCCATTAGTGATTAATTCCAATGATGATTCACTTTAACATTTTCACAAATTTCCAAATTTCTAATGGTGATTCATTCCAACTGTGAGTCATTTCAATTGTTTCAAATATCCATTTTTTTCAATGTGAGTATTCAAATACTTATTCATTGAATTAGTTTTCCAAATTTCCATTTCTCCAACACTGATTCATTCCAATGGTGAGTAATACCAATAGTTTTCAAATTTCCATAATTTTCTTTTTTTATAGTTTTTCCCTTTTGAAGCCTTTCATTGAAGATAATTGAGTCTAATGACATATTTAAGTGGTTTTTAATCCCTTTAGAGGGATTTGATTAATATAACTAATATTACAAAAGGCAGGCAGACTTATAAAAGGACAAAGCATGTGTTTTTTTGAGAACATGCATTATTATAAATTCAAAACTATTAAATATCTTGTGAATCTCGGATATAATCATTCCAAGATCGGGCCCTTCACATCATTTATTCAACACCAATTCTCATGACACTGGATGTATCTAACCCTTATTCCCATTGGATTCATGTAAAATGGTAATTGTGGGTGGTTTCTATTTCCATAGATAATCTTCAGATATACGCGCACCCCTAGTTTTAGAGAAAGAAGGTTGTCTCAGTCATCATATTTCCAGGTCAGTTTTTTCTTCATTTATTTTTTATGTGTATCATGTATGATGGGTTAACTATTTTTAAATATTTTGATAATGGTATAAAATGTATTGTTAATTATAATGAATCAGTAATTAATAAATTTAAAGTTTCGGGGGGAATTTGGTATATGATGTTACTGTTATTTTGATATTTTGATCAATATGGTGAATCGTACGGGCTAAATACCCACTAAAAATCACGATTGTCTATAGTTCCTTTTTTGGGAACTAGTTCATCGGTTTTGGATTGCATTCATGTTATGTGGATGTTAACTACATACATTATATATTTGGTTTTCAATTTAAATATGTTTAATATAAATATATTCCATTAGTTTATATGGTTTTTGTGATAGACCTCTAAATTAAGTGAAATCGAATAAGGGATTCCTTAAAAAATCACGAAGCACATTTTTCACTATTCTGTGTTGTAACATGTTTGTGCTCTTGATCATGTGATGTGGGTTTCCTCTAGTTATTTTATTGATGGAATATTTTGGTTTTGTGAATGTGGGGGTAATAGATTAGATATTTTATGATGTTGGGTTGTGATGGTTGTTATGATATAGTGGTGTAGTAGGGATTTGATGGTGGTTGTGGTATGTTTTTGTAATATGGATATGAATGTACATGTGTTTATAAAGATATGTGGGTGTGGGAATTAGGTTGTGTTGTTGTGATTGTATGTGTGGTTGGATCATTCATTTCCACCAATGTATCAGTGTAAATAAATTATGCATTCTTATAATTTAAAATGGGTGTAATCAATATTGAATTTAAATATGTGATATGTTTTTTAACTGCATAAATGTTTATATATAAACTAATAGGTTTTAAATATGGAAAATTATGTCTTCAAATGTGTAATGGTATTTGTAATGAATATTTATGAGTCAAATTAAAGTGTCTTAATGACTAAAAATGTATACTTTGTCCATTGTTTTGCATGTGTGTTTTTATGCATTTTGGCATGAGAAAAAATGTGTAGGTTGGGTGAGATGGTCAATTATTTTATTATAAGCCCATAGGATGGGATTATGTGTTGTAACTTTTAATGTATACATATTTTATTTTCTTTTGATATCTTTATGCATCCCACCGTAGTTGATAACTATATGTAGAACAATCCCATCGTCATGAGGGAGGGTGTGTTTCCCAAACATCCAGATGGGAGGATGGTTGTATGGTACCCACGCTTACCTATTATCTCTTCCTTGTAGTGATAGCCCATGATTCTTCTTGTAGGATTTGGTTTATGATTACTTGGAGTGTGTGGGAATGATTTTCTTTCCTTGTATGGTTTGACATACCATGAATGTGTAGTGCTTGGAGATAGCATCGTGGAGCTCCTACAATATGATGGAACTGAAATTTTCATAATTACATACAGGTAGTTGAAACTTTACTATTTCAAGATAATTTATATGAAAGTGTTCCCCATTTATTAATTCATACATATTTCTATAGGGGATTTGGGGGTTTTTCTTATATGGATGAACAATTCATCTAGTTTTTCAGATCCCATTTGACTTTCAAATAATTTGACCATTATTTCTCTTTTCTATTTGTGTTTAACTGACATGGTTATGATGCCTTCCTACTAAATTATCTATATGGTTCGACATACCATGAATGTATAGTTATTTAAGATAGAATCTTGGTTCCCCTATATTTAGATTTCCCTTAAATTTACATAATTACATATAACTAGTTGAAACATTAATTTTTCCGGATTATTTATATGTAAGTGTTTCACTATTAGTTATTCATAGATATTTCCAGACTTCTTATTGAATTTTATCCATATATTTCATTCATAGATATTTTATGGACTACATATTATATATCCTAGAAGATCTTGAGAGTTTTCTCAGAGATTCCATGCATGGATGCGGCATCTGAGCCATCTGGATCCTCAACTATCTACTCCGTCGTCTTCAGATAGAATTTCTTCTACAAAAAATACTTGAGCATGATTTTCCCTAATTGATCTTTTTGTAGGGTTTTTATGTGGTCAACTCATCTGTTTCTTCTAAAATTTTTACTTATATTAACCTTTTGCTAAAGATTCATTTTTTTGGTTCATTATCTGCCCTTTTTTATCCGTTTGTTGTTCTACATATAAGTTTTTATTTTTTGGTCTATTAAATGATAATGTATGGTCTATTTAATGTATAAACTAGCTTTCCCAAGGATGTTCGTCTCTAAATTGGTTATACACTTTTGAGAGATTCACAGTGGCCGAGAAATGTTGGCTAGAAGCTTGCAAGGGGGATATTAACAACCCTAGTGATGATAATTTCAATTACTACGCATTGATTTATCTTCCTACAGAGGATGAGAGAGTTTATGTGGTTGTGGAGAAAAAAAGAGGCTTGTCTAAACTAGTATATTACATTTTCATATTTTTTTGAGATTTTTATAGGTAGTGGAATAAATTAGATTTTTTTCAATATAAATGTTTGTTTATTCTCATTGCATAATGTGAGTAAATTGATGACTATTAAAAGTTTTCTAATGTAGGATTCTATCTCCAATTATACAATATACTTTTATGACACACGTCCTTAGAGTTATAATGACTACTATTATAATTATTTCAGGTGTATCTCGTCCATTAATCCCTTCTTAATCAATAGGAACAGATGCATGAACCATTATATTATCTAGTAATGAATATTTCTATTAAGTAGATAGAATTATATTTTCATGAAGAAATTATGACTAAAAAATAAAATGATTCTTTTTACATTTTTTTCATATCATGAATGGCTTATATCATCTACTCGGGTATATATCGTTCCTCCAAGAGGTTTTTGTTTTCGGGGCACTAGGATACGAGTTGAATACCCAATATTTTAACATTAGCTTCATTAGTAATTTCATGGATTCTTATTCTATGAACTATGAAATTATATTTTGTTGTAATTATTGTGCACCTTATAATCTAATTATAGATAAAATTATGGTTTGGGATGAACATATCTCTTCTAAAGACATTCCCTGAAAAACTAATTTAGATATAGGAAGTTAATATAAATATATATAATTTTTAATTCAAGTCAATATACTAAAAACATTCCCACACGATACGATCTAGGACTACCTTGATGAATCTTTGATAAGATCTTTTGATATAAAACGTGATACAAAGAACCAGACACCTAATGAATCCAATATCTGAACTAGCCAATTGGTTATTACAAAATATAATGTCCTCTTTACCCACAATCAATCCGGAAAGAGGCTTCATCATTGATATGTGAGGAATAATCTTTCTCCATAGTGGGTAGGAAAATCCCCCTCATACTTCTACACCCCCCTCTACATGGGGTTTCAATATCCCTTCTCCAATGGGTATGCTCCTCAAACACTTCCCATGAAAATTTGGAATCATTTACTATTTTTAATAATTAAATTATTATGATTTTGTAAAATTCATATAATTACAGCCAATTTTAGATATTCTATGTTTTCCATGAACAGAATTACATTTTCCATTTTTCAGTTCATTATAATTCTTTAACATCTTTCTCAAGTTCATAGTACATAACAAGTTTTGTCATCATGTCATTTAATTTTCTAGTTTTTTATCATTTAATCTCCATTTTTATCATATGTTTTTTTCTTCTTCAGGTAAGTTAATTTTTTATCTATACTCATATTATAGTGTAATTATACACGGTAAAATAGATTTTCCATTCTCTGATTTGTCATGTTTTTTTCAAATGAAATGGATTTCCAATTTTTTCATTTCTTAAATTTTTTCCTTGCTATAGAGGTGTACTATAATGATAATCCTACATTTATGTGTGTGGATCAAATTCATAAAAAACATATAGATATGATATGTATTTAGTAAAATGAGTTTCCAAACATTTTTTTTCTTTTATCTACACACAAAATACAAACAAATATTTATTGCTGCTATTTCATTTCTTAGAGTATGTTTTTTCATTGACACTATTTTCTATATACATATTATTATGAATGTCTCGTTTTTTGAAATTTATCACACCTATTTTCATGTTCAATATTTCATTTTATTTTCTATAATTTAAATAGTATGTTATTTTACTACTACCATATTAGTAACTACAAGTATTCCAATATTCATTGTACGTACTTTCTCATTTTATACCATTGATTACATAAAAATATGTAGTATATATATGGAGAAAAAGAGTTACATTGATTCTGAATTCAGTGATATTTTTAATTTAGATGATGAAATTTATCTCCTTTTTTGTATCTGTTGAGAAAAATTTCATTAACAACCTATTCTTATAACATTCTTCAGTTATTGAACACATTTTATTAGGATAAATATTTTCCTCTTTCTACACCTTGCATGTTGATAATGACATAATATTTATTACCTCTATTTTTTATGGAACAAATATTCTATCAGATTAAATTTTTTCTTTTTTCCTTTATCTATTTCAGGGAATGGCTGATGATCTACTCTTCTACAGTGTTTATCACAATGAGATTCATGCATGGTTGATAGTAATGTTTGAGCTGAGTATAGAATAGATCATGAATGATTTTATGAATTAAATTGTACAAATTTGACACTGTCGTGTGAACAAATATAACAAGTAACACATGCTAGAATATTTATTTATAGGGAAGGATTACATTGGGACATTTACCTATGACTTTAGAGGAAAATATGCATTATTTTAATTCGATCTATCATTTGTAATGAAATCATTTTCCAAAATAGAAGTTTCAATGATTTTTACACCCTATTTTTTTTACTATAATGACATTGTTTTATTTTATAAGTTTTCTAATTGCAGTTGGAAATGAATCACGTTGAAAAACTGCAAAAATATTTCTCATCGTTTTATTTACAATCATTGTTTAAATCAAGTGAGTTTTATTCTTATCTAAAATTTTCCCATATACAGTTCTCAGATAGTGATACTTCAAATCATTTAATGTTGTTTTTTACATTAAATCTTATGTTATTATCCTCTACATTTTACTATCATTTTTTGGGTTTCAAATTGACACAAAAAACCATATTTAGATGATTTTATGATTTCTTTATTTTGGGTTTCAAACAACTAAAAATAAAAGAATATGGTCACATATTCTACATGGGTTGTGCTTGGGATTTTTATAGGGGTCTTCTCAATAGTATTCATCCTCGAACTCGTACATGTATCCCTCCTTTATCCTTTTTCTATATCTTTATTTTCGTTATGAGGAATAATATTTTGCAATAGATAAAATCTCAGTCAACTAGATATCTTTAATCTATTCTATTTGTGACACAAACATAGGTTGTTACCAAAATATTTAACACAAACAAATAGTTAATTCCACACATTTTTATTTTCCATTTGATTTGGTGTGAGTTTGGATTGTTGTAGAAAACCTAATTATAATAGAACATTTCTGTTTGTGGTTTTTATTTTCAGTAGATAATATCATTTTATTTTTTATTAATAGTTTCAATGATATTTTTTTATTAGTTAATTTCTTATTTATAGATAAAATAACATGTGTTAGTTTGGAGTTTTTTAGTTCATATACAGATCATTTCTTATGTATTGATTTTTTTTCAAAAAGAATAATTCAATTGTAACTATTCAATAGTAGTTAAGGTCTAGAAATAAATTACCTAAAAGGGAAATTTATGGTCATGTGGGCATGGATGTGATTGAATCCAATATAATAACTCAAGACAATCACTATTCAGTTTCACTAAATTGGTGGAAATGACAAGATTGTCAAATAATTTTATTTTATATTTTTCATTTGTTTGTTGTTGTTCAACATGTTTTGAGCCTTGTATATAGATTTGTATGAGGGTATATGGTAAATTCCTCAATCCTGGGCCGGTTAAACCCAAAAAAATAGTATGAAGACTTGATGTCCCAATAATAATGTTTGATGGAATGGAAGTTGGTATCCCAAATAAGAAGGAAAAAATGATGGATCCGTACAATCTGAATGTGATTGTGAAAATATTGATTCCAATACCATTTAATAATCCTAAAATCACATCAATGCATTGATGTTATATAATCAATTATGATTTTAATGACATAAGTTATGACAACTCTGATGACTGGATCAAAAAACATACCTTAATGGAACTAAAATTTTATGTTTCCTATTTTTAATTGATTTTTTATTACATTGAATTGTCAATATTCAGTTTTTAACTGTTTATTGGATATCCTTGTTATTATAATGACCTTTCTAACTAGTTTCATTACATTACTAGAATATGGTATGCATCCGAATTAGTAAAGGTCACGATAAAACTCAATTTTGTTTAGACTAATAGACAACTCCCTGTACGTGGTGATTGACGATTGACAATTGATGTTCAGGTTGATTGACAATATATTTTCGCACTAATTGATAATTTCTGCCATTCGGGATGTCTAAATAGAACTGTGATTTGTATTTTTCCGAAGGGTGGTTACAAGGGTTCCAGATTTAATATTTAAGGTTAAGTTAAAACATATATGTTTCACTTTGGTGATTGATAAGGGTTCCAAATAAATTACAAGATGTTCCCTTTTGTAGATACTAGGGTTCCATATTTGATAGTTATATTGCTAAAACATGTATGTTTTTTGTTATATTCTTATTTTATTACACTATGTTTTCAATCAGTTTTTTTAATTATTTTTGGATATCCAGTTTACTATAATGGGATTTTATTTTAGCTCTTGTAAAACTTCTCCTATCCCTTTTCCTCCTCTCCCTTATAACTCATGCCATTTTTTAATATTCTGTTTGTTCTTTTTATATGCAGTTATATTTTTATCTATATTTTCTATCGTACATCAAATCCCAATCAGTCCTAATTTACCTTCAATGTCATTACATAATAAAATATTCGTGAGAATGTTTTTTTCGTATCTTGATGGTTACAATTATAGTTTATTAATAAAGTACCAATTTCTTCTTGAGGTTATAGAAGATAAACTCCTTGTATACATCTTTTTCATTATTAGCTGGTTCATATTGATGATCTGGTATAGATGTTTCTCAAGAATCCTCTTTATGATTCCACCAGAATGTCTCAATCATGTTTTACTTTATTTTGAATATTATTATATGGTATGGAGTTTTATATTTATTCTCTTCTTATAGGAACCAATGTTGGGAGAAGTCAATAGTACATTCATGAATGATGTTTCCAATTTGTCTCACAAACAATAAATTCATAACACTATCCTAGTTTTGGTACCTGTGAGGTTTTCCTATATTTGTAAGGCTCGATATAAATATTATTTGAGGATTAAAATATGTTTTTTGGGAATTCATGTATGTATTTATAGTTTTTCATAATAGATTTTTTAGATATTCATACCTTATTTTTTAGCAGGTCATACCCACTGATTTCTTTTATATTGTAGTTGTTCTTGCCTACTTATTTATTTTATAATGATTGTGTATCCTTATTTTATAGAGGTGAATCAATTTTTGATTGAAAGAATTCTGTTTTGTGGCGAGATTCAGTTACTTATATTCCACCACCAAGTTCACAATGAAAGACTTCCATTGTACAACCTCATGGTATTGAATTCAAATCCATACAAAACATTCTATCATAAAAAATATTATTGGAATAAGAGCATATGATATTTTATTATCTATTAGAAACATGCTAAATTATTTATATTTATTTTGAACAATCAAGTTATTGACAAGTACAAGAAATATGGTCATTGGAATGTGTTTTTTCTCTTCAATTATTATCATGCATTAAGCAAGGCAACGTTTCATCTCATTGCAGACCAACGCTTTACAAGTAGTGATGATGGCTTTGATTAATTATGGGAATTTTTTTTTTGAAAATTTATGCACTACTATATGTGTATATATATATTATATGCAATTATTATATATACAACATTTACATTTTATAGAATTGTGATATTAATTCTCATGCTACATCGAGATTCAATCTATCTTCCACTTATTTTTTATTCAATTTCATGTTTTTTAGTCTAAAAAAGAGGTTTATGGCTCTCTTTTGATGCTTCATAGAATGTGTGAATCACTACACTCGTGGAACAAAAATCATGATGACCCTATTTTTACCTAGTATTGGTCTCTATTCAATCAGGCTTTTAAAAACAACAACCCATCACTATTGACATTTATTAAAAAAAACTACCAAATTTAATTTGTCTTCATCTATTTTTTTATTCAGTTTCTTGATTTCATGTATTATGAAGTGGATGCCAACTCTATGTATTCATCTATTTATTTTATTCAGTTTCATTTTCTATTTCATCATTTTCTTGGATATCTACATCCCTCATTTTATATTGTTCTAGATACATGATGAATAGTTTCACTCTATTTTCTTTTTCCCGAACAGACCACTCATTCAATTTTTTATTCTTTCACTTATTTTTCACATTTATCATTTTTATTATTATAACCACTATATTTTCTTTGAATTATATTTATCTTTATATTTTAGAAGCTCTATTATATTTATTGCGATTGAAATTGAAAATTAATTACAATCTTCATCCTCAACATTTTAAAATACCTATTCATTTACTATAAAAAAAATTATTGTCCACTATGTGAATGTTGAATTCATATTATATGATGTCCTTCTCCATTATCATGCACCATTAACTTCCAATTAAAATTTATTCACTAAAATTTTATTTCTAAACTTTAATAAATAATAATCTCTTATTAAAAGATTAAAGAGTAATCAAATACACAATGGAATAGCACGGGTGAGTACTAGTGTATTATAAGATTGGATTCATATGTGGTCATATAATCTTCATCATTTTCCCCAATTCTAACAATATTTTTCCACACATATTCAATAATCCTTATAGAAATATTTCTTAAGTAAAATACCCCTTTTTCGCCTTTTTTGACATCAATATCATCATTCTATCTAGAATTCTTAAATAAATACAACCATCGACTTGTATCACCTGGAAAACGATAAATTGAAAGTGTTAACATTTGGATGTTTGAATAACCCATGGCTTCAAATATCATCCCCAAATAATTGATCCATCATATAGGTACAATTAAGAATTATATTCTACTAAAATATAGGTGGTTTATCATCATAAAATTATATATAATAGATATTTTTATTCATGGTAGATTAGTTTCCTCTCTAGTATGGATATAACCACCATTTATATCTTTTGAAAATTGATATATCACTAAAACAATGTTTTTTCTAATGAAAACCATATTAGGATGTGTTTGTTGAGGAATATTTTCCTCTCAGTTCATTCTCAATATATCTTCCATATTTTAATTGTAGGGAAACATTAATATAATTTCAAAAAATCCATAGGGTAAAATATTTCTTAGGATTTCTATTAATATTATTAAAAAATACTCAATTTATCTTAAACAATTTTGAATTACAACTACAAGGAGCTACCATTAAATAATAAAAAATCCATAATTTTATTTAAATAATCTATTATGTTAAATTTTAGAATCCATTCAGGATTGAAGCTTTAAATAACTTGTTTCAAACTAATACATAAAATAATATAAAAAAAAATTGGAAACATTTGAGGAATATCTATTTTCCCAAAATCAGATTATTTTAAAGAAAATAATGATTACATTTAATTGAAACTTATTAATAATTTCATCATGTCTTCTTCTATTCTATTTTATATTCCTAAATCAAATTATTATTTTTATAATCATGGGATTAGAATTGAAATCTCATTGAAGGATTGACACTAATAATCCCATTAGTCTAGTGAAAAAAATTAAAATCCACAAAAAATCCATTCATAAACATGTAAATGCTTACATAGAATGTGAATAATGTGAATTTTTAAAATATAATTTATATTACCTTTTTAAAAAATTCAACAAAACTCGTTATGAAACATTAAAAGGTCATGTAGGTACCTTGTAAAATCATCTCATAGAAATCATACATTACCCATACAAAAACTATAAATATATTAGTAAACATGCCACAAACATCTAATATAATTATTAGGAGAAAATAATCATTACTGATTTCATTAGATCAATATCTAGGGGTTATCATCGTATATTATTAATTGGGCTCACTCGATGATATCCATAGTATACGCTATAACATGATAACCTATTTTTGTCTCAGTGCATCCATCATGTAAGATATAATAGTATCACCATGAACTATCTGGGTTCACCCAAAATATATAATGTCCCTAAAACACAAAATGAATATAACATTTTATTCTTTCACATTTTCATCATAAAATTCTTGATAAAATCATCTAAACACATATGAAAATCACATTTAGATATCAAGATATTGTTTTAATTTAAGAACCCATTTGAATTATTATAAAAACACCAGAAAAGAAAAGTAGGGTTTTTAGATAATGAAATGATGAAATAATTAATTGTATCATATAAATATAAATATATACATGGTGGCAGAAAATTTCTTTTTCACCATGTAATTTATGAATAGAAAATTACTTTTTCATTTAAAAAAACATCATATAAAACACATAAAAATATCCCCCTTTAAAATCATTGAAAATAATGTAAATAACTAATAAAATGAACATTATCAACCATTAATTTCCATTAATAATTATTTGAAAAATCCTTTTAGAAATTTTTTTCATTGGATAGATAGAGTGGGAAGGAAATCATTAAGATACCTTTTTTAATATAATGTCCCTTATCAATTTCGAAATATTTCAATCATATGACCAAATAAATAATAACAAAAAAATATATATACTACAAAAAAATATATAAATTAATGATAAAATGTTAAACACTTTCTTTATATAGACCTTATAAATGATTATTGGTGTATAATATTAAAATTTGACTCAATGAAAAGAAATTGTGACGAAGCTTCTTATAATGAGTCTGAAATGCCACATGCATCATTATCATAATGAATAAAAAATAAATTTTAATTTTTTTACTACTTTGATAAAAATTATAAGGTTTATTTAGTTTTATTTCACTTGTTACCATTTTAAAATAAATTACAAAATCAATTATGTTTATACGGGATGTTTTCTCTATATTATTCTTGTGTCAAAAATGAATTTGGAAGGATGACTATAGTCAAACATGTCATTTATAAAAATATATATTATAATAATACATAAATATTTATAATATTATAACATCAATTATAATTTTAATACAAATAATGAATGATGGTTTGGAAAAATGAATTATGATACAATTATAGAGACAGTATGGTGTATGTTCGGGCAAGTAACATTTTCATTTTCAATGATAATTATGGAATGGAGTTAAGTAGTATAATATCATTAAATAATGATCCTAATATAATATATAACATAAAATGTATTAATAAATACATTTAAATTTCACCCATGAGTTCTAGTGATGAAAAGAGAGTCACATCACTTCCTTATGGAAGTAGTCCACAACATTACAAACGATGCTATCATTTCTCATTGAGTAAATAGGTAATAAATAAAATGATATATTGTTTTTTAATAATTATTAATGTCTATTTAATGTAATAATTATTCCATATAAATAATATTTTTAATATTTACACTTTTTACCTTCCTTTCATATATTTAGTGAAAAAATCACATCAACTTGTGAGGTAGTAGTCTTCCATATACACGAACAATGTTATTCTATCACCTACATAATGAAAATTAAAAATGTATATATGATTACATAACTCTAGAGGAATAATTATTTTATAAAAATCATATATATTCTTTATATATTTCATCATACCAAAGAAGGAAAAATTGTTATGAAAAAACAAATGAGATCAAATCATGAGGCATCTGTAATTCCTAAATATAAATTACGATTTCATAAACTATGTGATTAAATTGGAGAAATATTTAGGATATTATATTACCATAATAATTAATAAGAATATCAATGAAACTAATGATATTATATAATTATATTTTATGAATAATTAAATGGGTGGTGGAAATAATGAAAACAAAAATAATTATTGAAGAATGTTACCTCTTCTTTGGGTAACTTATTTTGGTTTTCACTAATGCCCTTCCTTGGTGGGTTATAAATATAAAAAGAATATAGGATGAGCGGGGGAAGTATAGAAGATTTCTTGGAAGGTATTATTAAATCTAATTTGTTTTACTGTATGACGGTAGGATGTAATGGTATAGCCTTCCATAAGTGAGGTAAGTGAGACATTTGTAATTTTTAGAAACAACGAATTCCAACCTGATTTTTTCAAGTTATAATGCCCCAATAATGGACCATTATATATAATATAAGTATTAATGTCGAAATATCCATATAAATAATATTCTATAGATTTTTTAGGTCATTTTATCACTTCTATTATTAATTAAATACCCTCGATAAATCAACTTTTACCTTAACCGCAAAAATTAATTTTTACTATTTTCACTTTTAAATTTGATCAAAAATTAATTTGGACTAATTAAAAAATATAAATTATTCTTATTATAAATATGGTATTAATTTTAAGATATTCTATTAAAAAAAGATAATTTTATTTTAAAAATAAAACCCTCAACTGGGATGAAAAAAATGAGTTTTGAAAAAGAATATTTTTTGAGATAACTATTATTGTAATTTAATTCTATGAATCATAATAATAATTTTCTTAAAAATAAATATAATTTACATATATATGATAAATAAATTTTATTTATCATAATTCATCATTCATTATAATTTTAATAAATTAAAATTTATAATCCTTATAGAATTTAATATTGTTTTTAGAAAAAAAGCCTATTTTTTATCATAGAAAACATATACTATAAAATAATATAAATTAAATTAAAAATTAATTATGTATATTATATAATATAAAATATTATTTATGTTAGTTTATGAAATATTTAATACATTTTTATATTATTAAATATTCAAATTTTTTGAAAACAAATGGTTGTTTTGAAAAAATTTGTATTATGACTATTCAATGGAAAAAATATATTTTCCAAAAAATTCAACATTTCACCATATGTAAATATTGTTGTTATGATTTATAAAAAATATATTAAAATTCTAAAAAAATATAATTCATAAATATAACATTTAAATGAAACCCTGTAACACAGCAGTTTAATTTAAACTATTTCATTTTTTTATTTAAAAAATTAATTTATATTCGTATAACTTTTATAACAAGATAATTCATATTAATAAATATGATAAATAATGTATTATATCATTATCTTGATTTAAATATGTACTAGTTTTCATATTTAGAAGAAAAATTCAATTTAAGAGGACTATTCAATGACTGGAGTACATGTTTGGATCATGTCATATAGAGTTCATGGGCATTTGTAATATACACCAACCACTAATCGAGTTTTCAAAAAATAATTGAATTAACATTAGCATTATAATGGATTATTATTAATTCATCTACGGATTGAAATATAGAAATATAAATATCTTGGATGAATTGTGATATATAATGTTTTTTTTGGATATGAGCTAACAATGTAAATTATATAGAACATTTTATCTAATCGACAACACATCAAGGAAACTCACAGTCGGTAAAAGATTTATACAGGAATAAATTTATGAGAACAATAATTCAAGGATACTGAAAAATTATTCATATTATTTTATTAATGCAATATATGTATGTTATTCAAAAATAATAGAAGTATTTTCTCTATGAATATTTTTCCATACAATATTCTCAATCAGGTTGGGATTGTTTCAAATCATAAAAACATCCACCTAACATCCCTCAAGTTCATGATGTGTTCCACGTACCAATATTTGGGGTTTAAATAACAAATCTATACTTTATAATAAAATCAATGTTTTTACCACTATACCATTATCACTCTTATGATGGAAAACATCTATATTTCAAAGATCTTAGATATAATGTTTGTTAGATCAAGAGTACAACTTGGTTATTATTCTCTAGAAGAATCAGATATTCATAGAATTCACATGTTTACTGGAGGATGGAAATTTTGGATATACCATCAATTTTTAGGTTCATCATGATATATATATATAATTTTAAAATAATTTAATGGGTTTATAATATTACACTAAAAAAAATTTATTTTTATTTCATTTGAAATAAACATGATGTATTCTATATCTCTACAAACATGGAACAATATGGTATTAATGAACCTTCATATTACAATCCATTAAAATATAGTATTTTGTGGTATGGTATGAATAACAATAAAGAAATTTTGAAATTTTTTTAATAATTATTTAAATAATCAATATGTGCAGATTATTAATCATAAATATGTAATCAATTTTGTGAAAAGTCATTCTATTCTAAAAAATATATTCACCTCAATTTTTTATTCTATCTTTTGAGTTGAAATTATAATTAATTTCGATAATTTATTGTTATATTATTGGAATACATTAAATATATATTTTTTAAAGCATCATGTAATAATTATTTTAGTGTATAATTTTATGGGTTTTCTAAAACGATTTATTTTTTAGTTTATTGTTTAAAAATAATGTGTTTTTAAAAAATCATCAATTATTTTAGATTAACATGTCCCGTTATTTTTTTAATTCTCTCATAAAGTAACATAAGACTACATTAATAAATAATAATCCATTTTAAAAAATAAAAATATACAGTTTACATGATTTTGTACGTAAATTAATATTTTTTATAATAAAAATTCGCTAAAAACTATATCTATGTGGTAAATGTGTTTTATCAAAATAATATAAATTTAAATCTATTGACTAATGGTATTAATTAAAATTTTATATTTTATAATTAATTAAATATTTTAAGAATCCCTTAATTATTTTTATGAAGCATTTTATTTAAGATTGTTTTGATTTATTCTTAAATTATTTGAAACAGAATTTAATTTTAGTTTACAAGCCTATATGAAATTAAAATATTCACATATAGAAATTTATCCTTTTAAAAATAAATTATAATATATAATTATAATATTAATTATAATTTACATGTTAAATATATTTTTTATAATTTATAAAAAAATACAAAACATGGGAGTCGTGGTTAAGGATAAAACAAGTATTACAAGGTGTTAATCAAGGAGATATTATTACAATTTCCAAAAACTACATCTCTAATACTTATTAGATAAATTTATTTAAAAATTATCTTTTCCATAAATTTTATAATTTTCTATTTGGATCCACATTCCCTTAAATGTGACCATATATCATTGAAAAGTTTTTGCAATTCTGGGTGTCCATCCCCTCACTTACAAAATTGAGCTTCTTCTCCAAAATTATTCACACCATTTGATCCCTTTGGATGAGTGAATAAATAAATTTAAAAATTCCTATATACTTTCCCTCCATAGTATAACATCTTATCATCCCAAAGAACAAATATTATATGTCTTACGGTATAAGCCATATGAGGTCACTTAAATAAATTTTTTCAATCTAAACCAAGGTTTTTTGATTTCATTTCTAATTATAATTAACATAAAAAACATTTATCTCATTAAACAATTATAATTTAGTGTCATAGTTATATTAAGATGTTATTATGATGATCTCACAATAATTTACAACCTCTACTCATTAATATGGGTGAAAAAATTATACCAAGTGCGCATGTTTGGTTTAATACATTCGCATAGTGGTACAATTAATTTTTCAACACCATAATTCATGGTTGGCTGACACAACAGATTTAATTTTTATATATGAAATTTATGGAAATATTATTATTTCAGAAATATAATATCCCATGTTCCATATTTACTCCCAATAATTTTTTAAACTATAACCTCTCTAATGAAAACATACAGACTACAACCTCCATAAAGCAATGTGAGTCTTTATTAATTTCAACACTTAATAGATTGAAATAAGAATAATTTTTTATTTTATTTTATATTAATTATATAATAATTAATTTTTAAATTTTAATATTTTTTACATTACTTTTTTTTCATTAAACAAATATTTTAAAGTGACACTCAAGGATACATATAGATTATCATCTTCATGAAGTTATGCAATTAAATATACATCACAAAATTATATGAATGATTATAAGTATGTATATACTTATTATATTTTATGTTTATATAATTATTAAAATTAAGGATGTTAATTAATGATAAATAGTGTTCAAGGACCATGACTTTTGGAATTAAATGTATCTAAAAAATGAAGATGTTAACACTTCAAATGGTGAAGGTAATTAAGGATTGTTATGAAGAGGTTGATAAAATGTTATATGAATACCTTTTATGTTATTATATAATTTAATATGGTTCAATTAAATAATTTTAATAAAATATTTAATGTATAGGATATTAGAATTCTGATAAGGCATTATGGCCTTGAGTTTAGGTTTTTCTTTTAGATTCACATATTTTACCAGGGTTGTTTATGCTGAAATTTCCCACAATGAAATTATTTGATATACCTATCCAAAATATCATTTATTTTATTCTAATCAAATAATTTATTTATATTATATTTTTTGATTAATTTACGTTTCTTACTCATGTGAATGAAATAATGTTTTTCCTACTATAGTTTTGGAATCACAAAATATATAACATAGAACTACATTTTACAGTGTTTAGACCTCATCTACACAAATTCTAATGTCTCCCTTGGTTGTTTTTACCTTTACCTCATCAACAATCAGGATCATGTGTTTGATCATTGTGTTTTATTCTGAAGAGAATCACACATGAATCATCAGACTTTTTTCTTCCATTTCTATTAGAATATTCAAATAATAGTAATCATTTTTCAACATCACACCATATATATCTCAATTATTGATTAAAATAATTTCCTCTTCTAAATTGGTGTATGTTCTAATTTTTCTAAATTATGTTACATAGATCAACATTTTTAGTGAAAAATATATGTTATCATATGAATCCCATTAATATATTATCTACATAATATAAATTACTTTATCAAAATAGGATAACTAGAAAATCATTTTTTATAAAAAAAATCTCTTATATAGTTCCCCATAAGATATTTTACCATGAAACGTTTTCATCAAGCTTTATCCACAAACATACATTTTCTTATAGAATTTAAGAATATATAACATTAGTAATGAAATATACATACACAGCCTTACTTATATTACAATATATATTTATCTACGTAGTTATTTAAATATAAGATAAATTCCTTTGTCGATTTCTCATCCTTAGAATGTTATAACTAGATTATTTTCAAAATAACTCACAAATTCTATAGGTTCACTTGTATACGTCATAATCATATCAAAACATCATCCATGGAATCATCGAAGTGTCTCTCAAGATCATATAACGTTGGATTAAATCTCCATTCATGAAGCTATTTATATATACTATATATAAATTTCATTGAAAATTTATATGGATGGTACTTCCATAGAATCATACAATACAATATATCCATGTAGATCAGTAAATAAAATAAATTTTCATATACATGTATTTAGTTTTAATAAAACATCATCACAAAAGATTTAATAATATTCCACATTTTATTTTTGGAATTAACATTCTTTCCTCCCCAATATATTACTCATAAAACCAATGATAAAAAATAAAAAATATCAAAATATCCCCTCTAATGAAAAAAATTCACAAATAAATACTTTTTATGTCTATATGAAAAATATCATTATAGAATAAAATTAATGATTAAATCTATCATTATTTATTTCTATAAAAACTAATAAACTAAACCTAATTAAAACAACTTGCATTCTTACTCGACAACATATATTTTTATTTTCTAAATCAAATATTCACTATGAGACACTCACATAAAATAGATTCAGTTATAGAGGAAATAATTTTATTTATATTCAAACAATATATCCAAAAAATGAATGATAACAAATATCATAGGAAACTCAAAAATTAACATAACTAAATTTAAGTGAGTGGAATTCACTCACATTTCTATAAATAGAGTCTATAATTTTTTAAATGTGACATGTTTGGTCAACCATTCAAGAACTTTTTCTTTGTATGGAACAAATTATAGCATCAACATACCATCTTCAGTAGCCCCTTTAGGAAAATGGTACTCAATCTCAATGTTATTTGACATTGATTTTTGAAAAACATTACTAGATAAGCATATGGAAATATTATTTTAACCACCAATAATCCAAAGATAATTTTTCTAGCCATAGATATATTCTACTTATATTCTCATATATATAATATTCATAGATTCTTATTAGGTAGAAACTTACCCAACCAATTTAGATATTAGTGTCACATAATTTTTCTCATTGAATTCATAGAAACATATATTCATCCATATATATCCCAATATATATTGATCATATAAAATAAACTACCCCTACAAAGTATATTTTGTGAAACCATTAAGTCTAATCACTTTAAATATATTCTAGAATAGAATATATTTTAGAATACTAGATATATATCATAGGATACTTTTTCTACCAAAGGATAAAATTCCTTTATCATAGATTGATACTGGGCAGTGAGTGTGATACAATATTTACTGTCAATTATAGAGTGTATTATATATATAAGTCTTCCACCCATTATTCTGAATTTATTCACCTTAAATTTTCTCATTCATCATCCTTGCTCTACTTTTTTCTCATCTAAATATATTTGGAGATTCTAATAGCTTCCTAAATGTAAAACTTCTTCAAGAAATCCTTTATATGATTTTTATCAGAAATAAAAGTATAACCGATTATTAAAAATCTAGTATCAAAATTAATAACACCATTTTTTCTAGAACATACATTTCAATCATGTTGTCATGTTCTATGATAACTTCTCTCTGTGTCTCTCTTCATTACTATAAATTATAATATTATCGAAATGCACAATAAAAATGATTTATGGGGTATTTGTCCATTATATATGTTTATATATATATATATATATATATATATATATATATATATAATTGTCCACCTGTCCATTTTTGAAATTCCATTGTATTCACATCCTTACGAAGAGATCAATTCCATGTTCATGGAGCCCTAATTAAACCAAAAAGATATATATTTGGTGCTTACACAATTATACCATCTAAATAAATAATAAATCCTTCTTTATATTCTTTAAAAAACTCCTAATAAATATCATCATTTAAAAAATAATATTCAAAAATCATATTTTTTTAATTATTCGTTTAGCTATTATTTCTAGAAATATTTTTATGGACTCAATATTGGGAACTGTATTATTGGACTCGTATATCAAATATTTATCAACTTGTAGGTAACCATTTCATATGAGCTTCTCTCTCTTTCTTTACACTTTAAAATTCTAATCATTCTTCCT
Source organism: Viscum album (assembly GCA_963277665.1). Classification (NCBI taxonomy): domain Eukaryota; kingdom Viridiplantae; phylum Streptophyta; class Magnoliopsida; order Santalales; family Viscaceae; genus Viscum; species Viscum album. Next base: position 958,684,997 of record OY728126.1, read on the forward strand.
TCTATTAAATATTTTTTCTTAAATTACCTTTTTTATTTGTATAGGTACACGTTACCTTGTTTCATTTTTTCTATTAATTTTTTATTCATTATTCATAGTTTGAACCCATTCATTCTGATTTAAATCACCCACAACATTCAGAAGATTAACTATTGATAAATGTCAAAAATCAAAAGTTTCGATGAATTTCATCTTATCATTATACCTTGATTTTAATCCCTATTAATGATCCCAATATAAACATTCACTATATTTCTAGTATTGAATTATATAAAACCGTCTTCCCCATCAATATCATTGTAAAAAAATAAATTTTTAACTCAATTTCTATAGGTATTTTTCAATTATTTTTTAAAATAACTTCATAAGAAAAATATAACCTAAGAAACTAATAATATAGTGGATTTTTCCATTATTATTTGATGACTATATGATAATAGTACTATGTATTATATATTCACGTATATTATTGTTATACGTTTCTTATTTTTCATTTTTATGATTACTTAATTGTTCATTCAGCCTATCATCTGACATTTTGTGACATTTTTTGTTTCTATAGATCAATCAATTGCTTCCAATTACCCTAAAACTATTTAAATTGGTAATTTATTTAAACTAAATCTAATAAAAAGTTTTCTGTGAGATTTTCATGAAAAAAATCTATTCTAAAACTATTGTGATTTGTTGAATACAATAATACATTTTATTATCACTCACTGCCAACATAGTTAATTTCATATTAATAATGCTTCTATTATATCTTTCAGCTACCCCATTTGGTTGGAGAGTATAAGGATATATGATTTGAGGTCTGATTTAATGATAGATAAGATATTTTCTTAACTATTTTTTCATATAATCTGGTCCATTTTCTAAAATTAACCATAATATATATATGATTGTTGTTTCAACATGTCTTTTTAAGCACTTCAATCTATCTAGGGTATATAATTTATAAATATTAAACAGAATACAAGTCTTTCAAATGATTTTATCTATAAATATTATATAAATATTCTCTATACTTGTATAAATCATTTTCTTAGGTCCAAAATCATTACAATGTATCAAGGAACATGTCCTTGAGGTATAAAGATCAAATACCATGAGAGTGTTATTCATAATTATCCCCTTTTGTCATGTTCTCAAAATAGGTGCATGGTCTTTATTCGGTAAGGATGAATTTATTATATATAATTATTGAATCTATCTATTAATATTATCATTTCCATTATGGTAGGTACTTTTATTACATAAGTGATTTTCTAACTATTTTTTCAAATATCAAGGTTCTTTTTCATCCCCAATTAGTAAAAAAATTCATTGTGTTTTTAAACCAATTGTAAACATAACCTCAAATATCATTATTTTTACAATGAACCATTTTTTTGAGGATATCCTCATTTAAATAATTACACAATTTTGATAGAATCAACATATTGTTCCCTAGGATATCAATATAATACACACTATATAAACTGACTTCAATTTCACAATTATTTCATTTCCCAATTCCATTGATATTAATAGATTATTCATTTAAAAATACCATCTAACATCTTTCATATTTTTCCACATTTTTTATTTTTTCCATTTCTCTTATAATGTGAGGTATATTTTCATTATCTATAGTCCAATGTTTTCTAAATTTCCATGTTTATGAACAAACCACATCAATGTTTACCTATTTCATGAGAAAGCCCTAGTTTTGATAGCCCGGAACCCATTAACATATACTAAATTAATAAGGGTTAAAATTAGAATATTAATATTAAGTATGTCCTTCATGATTAAATCTTCCATAAAGGTATTGTAAGAATTCATAACTGCTTCATTAATTATCCTTATTTTCAAATTGTTGATTTCATTATTGAATTATCACAAGTTATTTCTATCTCTTACTTGGATCTTACTCTCTTGTACATCAAAGATGTTATAGATTATAACAATAATTAAAATCCCTCTAACCTTATATTCCACATCATTTGAAGTACCCCAAAAATTGTATAATTTAATAATGCTTTTATAATAATACATGTTTGATTATTTTTCCATTTCGTTAATTTAAATTTGTATTATTCAAATAATATTCTTGCAATTTTCTTCCTTGAATACAAATAATTAATTAAATTACATCTATAAATTTATTTATTCACTTATTTGAGGATAATATAGTCTTTTATAGGGAACAAGGAAATTCCTTGTGGTAATAAATTATGTGTCTCATTATTTAGAGTAATTTCCTCACACTAAAACCTCTATACATATTTAATTTTCTTATCTAGCATCATTCACAGAGTATAAAATTGATTTTTGTTTAATATATCATTATCAATATTCTTTAACATGAATGTTCTTGTTACATTTAGTTACCACATCTTTTTTCTCTAGATTATATGTTTCCATATTCCATTTGATAATGGCGGATGTCATGTCATTAATAGATCAATTCCTCTTATAATATCATGATTCAACATATCTATATATATTAATTTTTCATCTTGATTTTGACATTTTAGGAATGATTCAATTTTAGACAATTATTATATTTTCATTGCCTTCAAATTTCTATTAAGGTCGTATTAATATTTAGTTTCATTATATGTTCATTAATAGTCACTCTTTCCTAAGTTTCTTACTTATCGGTGTTTTCTGATTCACCTTTAGATGGGTTTACTCATTCTTATTTGTAATTAATGAAAACTATTTTTGATAAATATCTTTCATATTCCCCATTAATTATTTCCTTACCAATATACACACAATCCTTATTGATTAAAATCTATTCTAAAGTATCTTCAAGAAATATTCTTCTTCTATGTGGATTGATTTGTTTATAGTTATCTTGAAATTGAATTCCCGAAATATTCATAATTATCATTTTTTATCTCAAATATAAAAGGATAGTTAGCATATAAATAACAGAGCATTCAAATAGATTTTTTTAAAAAATAAAGTAATATTAATTATATACTTACATATTATACCACTTGTAATGATTATTTACATAATAGAAAGAGTCGCATCATAGTCTTTATTATTTTCATATTAAATTTCATTTTCATGGATCACTTAAAACATTAATACATGAATGTAATTAAAGGAGATATCTCTTTTCAGCTTAATGGTTCTCTCTTGTGAATCTCCTCTTCTCATTTATTAATTCTTACGAGTGATATAATGTTTTGAATGGGTAATGTGTGATATATCCATATCACAAAGAGTTGTGATCTTGGCCAATTATTTATATTAATGGATCTCAACAAAATTTTCAATACATTTTAATATTCATGAGTTTCATCAAATGAACTAATACTTTTTAATTTAAAACATACTCTAGTATATAATTTTTCACATATTTCAACTTCATGCAATTTGAAATATGTAATCATGTTTAAATAATCTATAATATTAATTCTTTATGATTTTATTTATCTTCATATATGAATTAAAGCATCCCATGAATAGTATTAGTTGTTTTATAATAGTTTCTTATATAACATACTTTATTTGATAGTGAATATATTATGGTATTATGGACTCTCACATAATTTTCAATACTAATTATATATTTCAAATTCCATGGTGATTTTTAATAGGGTAAATAATTCTAAAAAATATAATATATAACATAATTACCATGTAAAAGAATATAAGCTACCCATATCACTTTAAATGTGTTATGCCTGATGAAAAAATAGAACTTTATTCCACATATATTAAATGAATTGTAATGAACCATATATAGTACATGATAAAAATTGACTGAACATACCTGTGATACAAAATTTCCAAATCATATGAACTTTGAAACACAATCATAAGGGGGATGAATTAGTGTGTTTCCATATTTCAAAGCCTTTATATTTCTATGTTTCATCAAAACCTATATTCAAGATTATAAACGATATAGAAAAAAATACAAAATGAATGTGTGCAGAACGTTCTTCTCCTTTTGGATAACTACATACTAGATGTTTGGGGGTTATTATCTAATGAAAATATCCCCTTCTATTTATGAAAATGAACACAAGGATGTTCTTTACATTTAACTCATGAAATCTTATAGAACTCATATGTAAAACATTCACATGAACTAAAAAAAATTCAATATCAATAATTTTATAAAATATAATCCTCCACATAAACTCATGGTGATATTATTTTTTCCCTTACCTGAATAGTAGACTTATGACGATGCTCACATATGATTTTCCCTGATAAAACAGTTTATCATTTCTATTACACACAATCCTCAACACTATCAACAATCACATTTCATGATATTTATATTCCTAGAATATTATATGAATATCAATTCCATAATTTTTCATGAAATAACTATAAATATTGGTGGAATGCCAATAAATAATTCAACTATTTGAAACCATGAGTCAAAAAATATATAAAATTATTCATAAAGGTTCAAACAAATTCGTGGCATGATTCATTGATGTGATATTTAAAATATTAAAATATTATTCATTATTATAACCCCCACCATTTCATCATATTTATATTTTCACATAGCCATGGTTTCACAAGACTTGTGATTTTTATCGTCATTATGTGGAATCATAGTAACACCAATAAAACCCTTGGTTGGACACCCATTCTATTCAGAAAGAGTAGTGATCTCTTGTTTTATCATGATATTTGATCTGGAAATTGAAAAAAAATAAGTTTTTTATTTGTTCAATCATTTTCCATTATTTTTTTGACTCTAAATATATCTCATACAATATCTCACAACAAATATCATGATTCTGGAATCTCAACATTTCACCATATACATGATTTTACATGCCCGCCATAATTGATATATATTTATACCTCAATTTCATAAATTATTAAGATATGTTATCATAGAGGACCGAAACATATATTACAGATAAAAGTAAAATTTATTTAATAAATATAAGAAAATTAATATTCATATTATTTATTTTACTTTTCTATGATGTTCACTATTTGATAATTTCATTAATCATGTTTAATGTATGATTTGGAATCATATATGAATTATCATAAATGATGTCAGAAGAAAATACATTAATAAATAAATTTATATAAATGATCATAATTATCTTATGGCTTCGATGATATTAATTATATGGGTAGATGTAAGATGAACACCTTTGTTATTTTATCTACATTAAAATGGTATATGGAATATAATTTTGAAATAAAAATGAGTTTCTAAACATTGACTTTAATATATAAAAATTTCAGTAAAACAATATTGATCGATATTACAAATTTTCATTCATTCTAAAAAATTAATGGATGGATTCTCCATTAACAATTTCATACTCATTAAATACAATACACAATCATTAAAAACTATAATTTAATGATAGTAATTTTCAATAAAACTTATTAAAAATCCATGAAGATCATCATAATAAGTTTTTACAGGTAAATGTTTATTTTATACAGATACAATATAATCCACAATTTTTAACACCATGATAATAAAATTTGAAAATAAGTAGACAAAAAATTCCATATTTTGATAATCATATCCATAATTAAAAATATCATAGGATTTATGTTCATGATTATATTTTTTCAAACTCTCAATAATTTTTCTTCAGTGTTACACTTTGATTTAGCATTTTATATAATGGTAAGAACTATGAGGAATATTGACAATAATGAATTGGGAGAAAAATGAATATTGTGTCCATTTGAGGAAGATAATTACATGGGAGACAGAATTACCGAACTTATTATAATGTTCATGGTTCTCATATTATTTAAATCATTATTAGATTACTAATTAAAAATTTAGGGACAAATTAAACATTTAGTAATCAATGTAGAAACATCTATCTTCATTCATTAGGTCATCTGGTCTACTACGTACCAAAAAATAGATCACAACATATAGTATTATATTGTTCATTTTCCAGTGATCTTATTATGGAAATTTTTTCCTAAAAGACCATCATTTGGAATGAAAATAAATAATATAGTGTAATAACTATAATAATATGGGTGAATGATAAAAATTGATACTGTGTAATAGATTTAGGTTAAAATTGTGTATTTAACGAGTACTATTTTTGAAATAATCTCATGAAAATTGAAATATAATTCCTTGATCATAAGAAGAAGGAAGAAAAATATATTCATAAATTTGGGGGGCATTTGACATGTATTTTTTATAACTCTTCTAGATTTTTCATCAACAGTAAAATGAAAATTGTTTGATTCTATTTTGGATTAAAATAAATCATTGAAGGGAGTAATATATAATAGAGTCTAGTAGTTTTGATGAAATTTTTTGATTCTCGGTCATGGTATAAATGGGGTTAACAAGTTAACTTCATTTTCATGGTTCGAAGAATAAGATAGTGATCGGTTTTCATGAAATTTATAATAATAAAACCAATGTGAGAGAGAAACATATTAATCATTTTTTACAAAAGTGTGAAACAATGTCTGGGAAATATTATAATTAAATTCATGATGATAATTCTCAACTAAATTCACTATCAACAATTCGATGATAAGTCTTTTTTGAGTATGGAAATTATTCCAATGAGAGTATGATTATGATAACTAATAGACAAACTTACTAAACTAACTGATAATGGAATAGTTTATTTAATCGCAATCACCAATGCCAGTCACGATTATAATGTGGTCAATTGTACAATAAAAATATAATAGTGAACACAAATTGTCTTATTTTATTTTTGTTTAACAAAAAAAATTATATCAATATAATTTTCTAGGTTTATTTCATCACCACCACAACTACTAAATATAGAAATGTATTTTAAAATTTCTAATGGTATGATGATTTCATCCAATGTATATATATCTTCTTCAATATTAGTTTTTTCATGCACTTATTATAAATCATGTTACTCTCACTGTAGTTGAATTCCATTTGATTTTGGGCATGGTATGAATTTATTTCTATATAATTGATATCATTTTTTGAGGAATAAATGTAACATTTGATGTAACAGCCGATTAAATTATTTTATATTCTCCTATAAAGTGTTTATTGTTTATTATATTGTGCTCCACTTGCAACCCAATGATTAAAAGGATCCAGAAATAGTATTAATTGAATATAACTATTATAATCAACTCATTAGGTTTCCAGGTATGAATATTAAAAAACAAATTTATATCTTATATTTAAAATATTATTTACATGATTAAAATAAATAATTAAATACACTAATCTAAAATTCATCAAATAAATTTTACTCTGTAAATAAATATAATAGATTCATTTTATGATTTAAAGTTATATATTTTCAAAAATTATTTTCATTTCATATTTTTCTTGAGTAGTATAATTAATTTCATGAACTTCTATAGATAATATTTTGAAAATAAAATTATATTTTGAACAAATAATTTCATAATAGGTTTAGGGTAAATTTTATATTTTTATTGTCAAATGGTATATTTTTGAGTGAATTGTAAACAAATAACAATTTTTGTATTACTATATATTATTTTCATTAAATCATGAAATTTAAAATATGTGTTTTAATTTTATTTTGATATTGAATTAAAATAAGTCGCTATTAATTATGAATAATATAGATAATTATAGAGTAATTATTATTATACATTATTTTTGTAGGATTATGTTTTTTTTGATAAAAACACATCTTTTAATGCATTGTGTTCTACATTATTTTATGTATTTTTCTTACAATTAACATATTATGTTAATTAAATTTTTATTAAATGATTCCAAAACAACAAATAATTTTAAAGTACAAAAGGGGGATCATTAATGGTAGAGAATTTTATCCATGGATTATTTATGGCCCCCATTTTACCATAACCGTAAATCTACAACATGTTAATGATAAAATTGTGTTACTATATTTATGGTTCAATGTGGTTAACATAGGGGTTAAAGATTATTATTAAGCTTTAATTGATACCAAAACCTATATAAAGTTTTATAATATGATGATATTTTTGATATAAAATATTCTCATTTTAATTAATATCTGTTTGGAATAATTTTACAATATAAATACCTTAATAATATATAAATATTCTATGTTATTCCATGTGTGTCCTCTACTCTCATATAAAAGTTCAAAACCATTACTCTATTAGTAAAAAAATTTAATATTATATATTTTCCAATCCCTACCTTAATAACTTAAAATAATATTTCCATTAATACATGTGGTTCTATTCATAAACTAATACCATCATAAGAAGTCGTAGGGAGTAATTAAAAATATTTTCCTTAAATAATAAGTAAAAAATTTAAAAGATTATTTCATAAAATAAAAAATCTCTTAACTCCTCTAAATATATTATACATGTACATAATTTATTATTATTATTATGTCACCATTATATTTTGATTCTATTTCTATTTGGTACAACTATTTTTTACTACCTTTTCGTCTTATAGAAAACTATCAATTTTAACGTTCGTACGTGCATCCTACCATATCCATATAAAATTATAATTATTTTTTCTTCAATTCATTACATTAATAGTAATAAATATTTAATTAATGAATAAACATGATATTATAAAATTATTATGATTCATTAAATATGTGATATTTTCTTTCCTCTTACCATTCCATCAATTAGAAAATGATAACACTACTTGTGGATATGTATGGAATACCACATCAAAGAAGCGTTGTGATCAGTTTTCATATAAAAATCACATGTGGGTGATTATATAGAATAATACAATGAATAAAAATTTATTCATGAATTTATTTAAATTCAATACGTGACGTAACCATTACATAACTTTATTCTAATGGTCAATATAAGGATGTAATTTTGGATGTTGTGACTAAACAACCATAAGAAATCATTGTATACAAGAACTATTAAATGAATGGATTTAACATTATAATGAAAATACCTTAAAAATTGAACATTGATTAAAAAAATTCATTAATGTATGTTAAAATATAATGAAATTATATTGATGTTTATGAGATCATAAAAGGAAGATGGAAATGTGGTTTCAGTAATTTCATTTCATTTCAACTTTAATGAGTAATGCTCTACATTAGGCATTTAATTTCTTGTAAATGTTTTAGATGATACCCTATTAAAAGATTATATTATTAATACATATTTATATAGGGTAATCATTTTTATTCATGTTTTCTGATTATGTGTATTTTACTTAACAAATTATTAATTTTTTACTGGTTATGTTTTACACTGTCATTTTTTGGTTTTTCATGTTCCGATAACCATTGGGAAAATTATACGATAATTATATATTTTACCCCAGATATTTTATTATCAAAAAAATATTATAATGTTTTATTTGTTTATTTTCATCATATTATCTCATTGAATTAAGAATCCAGATGTTAAACCTAAGGGGCATTATTTCAAAAATATTTTCCTGATTATTCATTCCATTTCTTTTAATTCATTATTGAGGTTATTTTAAATTTTTAAGGAATGATATTATTTATATTTAAAAGGTCTATAATGATAATTTTGATATATTTTTTTAATTCATCATGAAGGTATATAAATTAATAATTTCATTATTTACCTTATCAATTATTTTAACAATTATATTGAGGTACAAAAAGATTGGTTTCATAATGTTTATGACTTGAAAAAACTATAAAGTCATTAAAGACATTATTATTATAAAACATATATAAAATTATATAATTATTATTTCAAAAAACATTATATCATTATTTCAGTAATTTTCTTTTAATATTATATCAAATGAAAACGGTATTATTTTATTACCTGAATGAAACAAATTTGGAACAAAGATTTATTAATCATTTATTACATGAAGTTACAGGGATGTAATTTTTAAATTTTTATTTATATTCTTTTATCTAAATGAATCGTCTAAATAAAGAAACAATCATTTCAAATGTGTTTATGGTCTTTATTCATCTTTTAATAATGAAATATTATACCCTATTTGGAGATCAATTGGGTTCTTGTGAACATGGTTTCTATAACTATACATTATTAATTGGACATTATTTATATCCCTAATGACAATATAATTAATATAACAGAAAAATTAATAATATACTATATTATTTTGATAATTGTTTAACCCTATAACATTTCGATATACTATATATATTTAAGAAATCATAGTATCCAAGATATTTCAATTACTAGAAAAATATTGATGTTCTATATTCTTGTTTAATATCAATCATTCTATATATGTGAGAAATTTTTGTATGAATTATATTTATAGTTAAATGTATATGTAATTTATAATATTTTTTAGTGATAATTGTATCCATAAGATATATACCCTCTCAATTAATTGTTAGTTCTCATGAGAAAAAAATATAATGTAATATCATATGTGTATTTATATTAACCCTACCAATTTATTAAGAATTGTTTCTTAGTTTAGAGGCCTTGAAGGTATGATTAATCACACCACCGATAATTTAATGAAAAAATATTCATTAATTTCTATATTTTTTCATTTAATTTAGTGATAATTTTTTCCCATTGTACATGTTATTTCAAGTAGATATATTCCTTTGATGTACTTCTATGAGATGTTCTTGGTTGAAATTACATGTGTTTTTATAATTTTCAATACCATATTAATTATGAATCATTATTTATTATAATATTATGTATTATACATAAACATAATAAGTATTTGATCTCATCAATTATTATGTTTTACCTTCGATTGGATATGAAAAATGAATCAATGGGTGATCTTAAAATGTGAAATATGTTTTTCATTATATGGTTTTAATTTCTAATGTAATTTAGGAGTTATGTATGTTTTGTTATTTATAAGACTAGTAATATAATTGATCATCTATTGTATAATACATTTTATCTTCTAAAAAGATAATAATAATATAATATATCAAGGTAATTGGATTTAATATTTTTAATATTGTTATAATTTATGGTTTACTATGAAACTTGGGAACAAGATTCTTTAATATCAATGATAATAACATCATTATTAAATTCTTTTATAGTTTTTATGAAAAACATTTATATTTTTATACCATTTATTAAAAATCATGATGAATTTGGGTAGGAAAATTATATTCAATTATTAAGTGATGGATCTGAGAGGATAGAAGAGAACTGACACCAATAAATAATATATGGATTACCCTTATATGTTTATGTGCATGTTTGTTATTATAATATTAGATAAATTGGATTACAAAGGGCATACGAATCACATGTGAATTATTCATGAATATTATAGAGACCAAATCATGATGTACATGGACATTAAATTACTTTTGTGGAATACATAATATATAACAAAAATAGACACACAAGGACTACAATAGATTAGTGTCTTTGGATAATCAGAAAAAAATCATCTAATCATGGTGAAATATGTTCATCATCTCCGAAAAAGATCTTACCCTTTTGTTTTATTACCTAAAACCATTATTTGAATCATGGGAAAAATAGAACATATAAATGGTGAGATCAAATTCACAATAAGTGCAATCAAATGAAATTTTAATCATATCATATTCTTATGAAAATAATATTTGAAAATCTTATCTTCCATAAGTGGTAATAATATCCTGTCATGGGACAAATCATAGAAATGCAATGTAATCACAAAAAAATAAGAAAATAAGACATGAAACATAGTTTGATGAACACATAAGCATAGATAATAATTTCATATTAGTCAATACTCATTGCCAAGACCATCATGGCGGAAAAAGTCCATTACTGAATTGAGTTCACTCCTCGTTTCATCCCTATAATAATGAACTGGATTTACTTTCCATTCCATCCATGTCTATCTCATGAGATAACAATATTTACACAATGCATTGGACGGAGATATAGGTCCTACCCTTCTCATAATGAAATCATTATTTCGTGTGCCAGAAAATAAACATAAATCATTCATCATAACCCACAAAATAAAATGGGTTTCATAAACATCATCCAATCATAACATAATCCTTATAAAACAAAAGGATATAAATTCATCATAAACAAAATAAAACCATTTAAATAATAGGGAAATTATACATGAACCATATTAATATTAAATAATGTCATATTTGTTGGAAAATAATGTGGATAAAACACTAGAAATGAAAACTTTAGGAAACTATCCTTTCTTCTTCAAAATCGTTTTCTTTTCTCAAAATTAGGTGAAATTTGAAAAGAATAGAATTTAGTTGAAAATAATCATGAAATATTATATAAGAAAATTCATGGAAATAAGGAATTATGAAAATATAAAAATTCATTCACGCCATATAAGTTTTAAAAAAATAATCTTCATGTACTTATGCTGGAAAAGTAAAAAAGTACCTCGTATGGTAAATAAAAGATTGATTCCTTCCAAACCATGTGGTAAAATTTAAAAAAGGTTAAAAATAACATTAAACAGACATTGATGAGTAGTAAAAATTTTATGAAAACATTTTGAGAAAACATGGACAGGGATGATAAACATAACCCCAGTAAACACTTATTAATAAACAATTTCGGATAAGAATGAAATTTGGATAATTATCCTTTACCTTATGTCAAATTTCTTTTTTACATGTTCGAAACTCATTAATAATGATTTAAATACTGTCATTGAATTATTATATAATCAAAGTAATTATTATGATATCATATATGATTGACTTATGACTTTATATTACCCGTTCATTTGTCAATTCTATGTTGAAGCAACATTTAGGGAAATAATTGTTTCATTTTCCATACATGTTTGGACATTTTGTTCTTGATATTATTACTTATATCATGATTTAATTACTTCCATAATGTAAAAAAAATGTATATATCATATATATATTCAGTATATATATATAAGCTAAATGAAATGAAATACACCGTTTATAGAGACGGTAGGTCGTACGTACGCATGAACGTTGTTTTCCTTTCCATATTGAATTGAATGGATGTTAGTAGATGACATATACAAAAATAAAATAGAATTATTATGTAATATATCTCATTATTATTCAATATATATACTTTATAATCATTCCGGAATGGTTAACATGGAGAACGAATCTCATTGCTTCGTGGAGACAGTAATCCCTACGTACATACGAGGGATGATATCATTCTAATAATTATTGAATTGAATTGGATTGGATGATATACTATCTCAGAATAAGTACTATGTTATAATAATAATATAATGTTATTATTTCCACCATTATACTCATCTATGTATGGTGGTTGTGGGAAAATGGATTACACCACGGCGTGGAAACGGTAAGTTGTACGTATGCAAGAGCGGTGATTTCATTGTTCATAGGATGGATAGAAGGTGAAATATGTTTTTTAATATTTATAATAATATATCAGTGTTTGAGTGATACTTATGTGATTACTTTATAATGAAACTACTAAATAAGTGGAAGTATAAGAATAAACAAATTTTAAAGAATCAGTAGATGATATTACCTCTTCCTCGAAGTGCCTCCTTTAAACTTCCTCTTAGGGCACTAGAGTTGGTATTTTGAGAAGTCCATACAATCTATAATATAAATATGGAGGTTTATAAGAGAAATTGTTAGGGGTTTTCCAAGCTTGAAGGCTCAAAATTGAGTGAAGATAAGAGGGAGGAGGCACCCTTTTAGAAGAGAGGAGAGCAGCACTTTTGGAAACCTCCAAAATAATAATTTATAATAAACTAAAACCCCACCTAAAAACGTCCAAAATGACTCAAATTAGAATATCATATGAGATAGGATTTTAATCTCATTATCCAATAATATTACGTCATTTTGGAAATTTATTTTAAACCTTATGAATTTGATTTATCCTTATTTAATCTATTTATTCTTATTTGTGGAAATAATATTCTAAATATTAAATTGTTATAAATAAGTACTTATGTATAGTTAATTGGAAATAATTTTATACATTATGAGATTTTAGATCATATAAATTTAAGTTTATAATTTTTAAATAATTCATTCAGTTTTAAACAATTTAATAATATGTTAGTTTTATAAAATATCAATAGTGTAAATTTTGACACGTTTCATTTATTTGAATTTAAATAAAATCTACATAAAAAATATTTTAGAAATAAAATATATAATAGATTCCTAACATGAGATATTTATCTATAATATTCGTGGAGATCTTTAATTTGTTCCTTTAATATTTATTTTTGTATTTTTAAAACCATTTATTTGATATTTCCCTTAATAAAATAATTACTAAAACATTTTCGTATAATTATTTAAAAAACTTATTTGTGTCATAAAAATTAAAAGTAAAATACTATGATGAAGATAAATATATTATATTTCATAATAATACTTTTAGTTTAATTTATTATCTAAAATAACCATATTTTAAATGATATTATTATTAAATTATGAAGGTGACAACTTTGACATCATTTAAAATAAAATAATATATATGTCATAATATGTTTTATAAGGGTAAAAATGGTCTGAAAGTAGACCATTATATGATTTGGGTATATATATACACTACCAATAATTTTTTTCCACGTTTCTGGTCTTTTTTATGGACATTATTATTTTAATAAAAAAATATATTATTGATTTTTCACTAAATAAATAATTTTTGCATCATTAATGTATAAGATATTAAGGTAATTATATATTTCTTAAAAATCACAAATAAATTACCATGAGTAAGAGGAAAATTTTATATTTAAAATGAGTATTTATAATCAAATTTATATTATGTTAAACCTTATATTAAAAATACTTTAACTATTAACGTTTGAGAGAGATATATTTCACTTTCTATAAATAAAATAATTTAAAGGTCTTAATAAAATCCAAGTGGGTTCTAGAAGATCCCTTTACACCAAAGTAAATTTTAGGACGAAATATAATCATCCAATTATATTAATACAAGTGTTAGGGTAATTTTAAAATTTAATTTTTACCCTTAATTACCTAATTTACCATTAACTATTTTAAATAAAACATACTGTGGTTACTATTCATAATCCCTTAAAATAAAAATTAGCCTATTAACATAATTTGGACCTACAGATTCCAAATATGGAATCCATTTTTCCAAATTTAAAACACATAAGTTTCAGTATTTAATTTAAATGTAATCCCACTGTAGAAAAAATAGGTTTTAAAAGGTAAAATATTACAAAAGATTAAAATTTTTTACAATTTAATTCAATGTAAAATTAATTCAAATGACATAAATTATATTAAATAGTAAAAATATATTATACTTATACTTTAAAACCATACAATATTTTAATTTATCATTATAAATTATCTCTATGATAAAATATGTTTTAACTTAAAATTTATCATATTTTTACTATTATCAAAATATGATGGTTATCAGAATAATATCAAAAAAATATTACTATCGTAAATTTTTATATCATGATTAAATATAAGAATATAAATTTGTATAATTGAACTTATAAACTTGTCAAAAATTATATTTAAAATGGGTGTTCCATCAAAAGGTGAAAAAACTGCAATTTTTTAAAAAACATCATTTATCTGAAAAATTAATTTTGTTCTCATATTGTGTTTTAGAAAATATGTAATATGAATGATAATGTAATAAAATTAAAAATTTGTCTTATACTATTCATAATGGCTAGTTCATAATAATTTTATAACAATATATCATTGTTTAGTGAAACTCGGTATTACGTATAACACACGCTATTGAGGAACGTCGCTCTTGCGTGTAACACAAACCAAGAATAGTGTTTGCGTATACTAAAATTTAATACGATGTTGTGTACATATCAAGATAATATTGGTGTATTGTAAAACAGATGACATCAATGAAGTTAAAAAAAATATTTCTCATAATATCTCTTGGTGTTACATTCAACACCTCTTAAAATGAATTTCACCCTCGAAAATTAGAAGGGTTATAAATCCTTTAATACTTAAAAGTTTCAATCATAGAAAACACATCATAAAAAGGAATTCAAAAAAATAATTTTAAAAAGGATCGTTAGAAACATAATGGTTACCCAAAGAAACTCAACACTGGGTTTCCACATAAGAGAATATAGTTGAAAATATGGATATGGAAGAGAAATTTAATCATCTTGTTCTGATGAAGAGTGGTAGAGAACATGGCTATGAGAAATACAATAATCACAAAGCCAATAATTTGTGATGATCTAAGGTACCATCTGATTCATCTGGTATGATGGTACTAGGACATCATAATTGGTTTTCGAGATAATTTCACTAATGTTGATGATTTTTTTTCATAAGGATAAATACGTATCCATTATCGGTCATTACATGAAAAATTTCCACTTCATCTCTTATTTAAGGAAATGAAGTGTAATTTTTCATTCTTGATGCATTAGCAGATCATGCGATAGAATGATAGGTCATCCCACCT
Source organism: Viscum album (assembly GCA_963277665.1). Lineage (NCBI taxonomy): Eukaryota > Viridiplantae > Streptophyta > Magnoliopsida > Santalales > Viscaceae > Viscum > Viscum album. Next base: position 958,701,356 of record OY728126.1, read on the forward strand.
GTTTTGAGCAAAAAAGTTTAGCACAAATTATTAAATATACAGAAGTCCATATATGGTGATATTAACCGTATATGATTACAAAAATGGACTTATACTTCGTCAATCATACTTATTAATAAAATAAAACTTATTTCTACTGACTAGAAACATCTTGTAGGCTAGTGGTAGGCGATAAAGGTATGTCAGACTTCATTTTTTGGATTCGATTCCCGCAATCTTGTCCGATGCGACGGGTTGTTGCCCATCCTGCATGTTTTCTTTTTCTGAAACTATATTATAATAAAATTCTAGAAAAATATTTTAGCCTTAGACAGCACTATCTAATGTCCAACATTCTCCATTATAATATTTAGGATTATCAAAAATACTTATTTCCAATAACATAGTATAAAGAAAACAATTAATAGAGAGGTCATATCCAAATCATGAGGATACCAACATTTATCACCCATATATCACAAGATATATCATGTCAGTTACATTCCAAACATTTGAATTCCATAATCATGTATTCTATTAAAAGATTAATTAAAATATAATCATTGTGAAAACATGAATGTTGTTAAAAGTTAAATTTTTCCACATACCAAAATCTCAAAATTTCTATATACTCAAACCATGATATCAAATTGTCCTTATATCATTCATGAGATCATTAATACTATCTGAAAATTCATTATCTCTTTATCCCTTCATTATGAACATATTAGGTGCTTTTCAAAAATATTTCAATCACTTTTCAGGGTTACCGGTACCATAAAATTATTGAACCACAACAAACCAATACATAGATATTCCAATATTCCATGATACTATAAATGAGATTCCACAACACTATTTTGGAATCTTGTTACATAAACACATAAACATTCCACCACTTCATTTTCATATTAAACATCTCCAATAGTGATCGCATGTTACTTCCCTTTGTCCTTTGGCTTAAGAGGTTTTGATGTCAATCATCATTAACCCTTGGATTGTGGAATTATTTAGAATAATTCCCCATTTCCTTGCACTTATAGAATTTATGTGTTGGTGGTGCGTTCTCTGCAGTCTCTTCTCCATTCACATCATTAGCATCCTTTTTCCAATTAATTCAGAAATAATCTACTCGATGACCATCTTTTCCACACTTAAAACATTTTCAAGTCCCTTTAAGACAATCTCCACTATGATTCATTCCACACATTGAGCATTACGAAACATTTGTCTTCTTTTCACCATGGTTTTGATATTTTTCCTTGAACTACATCGTTATTTTCTTGTCAAAACCATGAGATGGATATGTAACACCAACATCCAGTTCTACCTTGATTGAAAAACGCACAATCTCTTCAATGCTACTGAAGTCTCTAATAGCTAATGCCTTTCTAAGACCTGGTTTTATGCCACTAATGAATCGATCAACTTTACATTCAGGTTGGATGGTAAATCCAGATGTCTACCTTGAAAGCCTTGTAAAATTCTTTTTGTATATACCATCAAATTCATCATACTTTTTCTTAATCTCATGGAACTCCTTTTCCTTATTCATTAGAAGAATACGTTGAATGTAATTATTGAAAAATAAGTTAATAAACTCATCCAATACATTGGATTCAATTTCATCTTTGGGCCTCATGTTCTTAATTATAGTCCACCACTGGACTACTTCACCTTCTAAATGGTTAATTGCCAGAATTAATTTTTCATGTTCTGAACTGTAAAGTAGGGAAAATATCCTTTCAATGGTACTAATCCATTGTTCCGAAAAATGTTTATCAGAAGACCCACTTAAATAAGGTGGGCGTTGCCTCATGAGGAATTAATATAATATTGTTCCCTTCTCTACTCATTTGGAAGTCCATAATGATTCATAGCTTGTGTATGTATAAAAATAAGATTTTTCACTTCATATCCCACAAAATTTGTTTGTTTAGGAGTACAATTATTGAATTTTTCATTACAATGATCAACACGGTTCCTTTGGGATCCATCCATCGTCTAAACCCCTAAAAGATTAGTGTGAGAGGCAAAAAACATGCTTGGAAAACAACATAATAAAGGGGGAGTAACATCAATATCTAACCTCTTAGGTTTTATTCTATGACCGTTTCCATAATTCTAGGACTATAACCTATACTTATACTTATCCTTAGAGAAATCCCTAGATATACCTTAGAAATATCTCTAGGGTTCTCACTAATGTTTTCCCATCCTTGTTTCCAAAGTTTAACAAAACCTTTCCTCTGATGCCAGCTGTAGAAACCCAAATTTGACATACATGGACATTACATTACTTTTGTGGAATACTTAATATGTTAATACACAGAATTTCCATGTAATTGTTTTAATTAAATGTTTATTTTACGTGTCCACAAAAATTGATGGTGCGTGATTCTATGGCCCGGTGTGCCCAAAATCAATTTTTTATATTTTTTCGCGTACGTTCAGTAAACGTACAATAATGTTTTTATAATTTTTTAAGTAGTTCTCGGAATTGAAACCTGAGGGAACTATTGAAATTGTAGCGCTGGTTTTCGCATAAGGAGACTTTCACCTCGATGGCATTTGGCAGAGAATAAAAGTTAGATTTTAGGTTTTTTTATTGAATGAATTAAATAAAAATAAGTTTGTGTAAACTTTATTTTTATTAGTATCTTAAAACCTCCATGTGGGGGTTGGAGGTGGGGACCACCACACCTTAACCTCCCAAGATAAGTTCTGGAGGTGGGTCCCACCCGAGGTCTTAACCATCCCTTCTTGTTTATTTAGGTGGGGACCACCCGGGGATAAACCCTCTTGAGACTCCCCTTTAATGGGGAGAGTCCCTCAACCTTCTATTAAGTGAAGGGGAGCCTCTTCAGCACCCCTAACACTTAACATGCCAAATCCTTCACATTTAATTACTCCTTCCATTTTGAATTTAGTGCCAAAAATTAAATAATATATTAACATAATCCATTATTTTTGGATGGAATTTTTCTTTTGGTGGATCATGGAAGATGGGAGAGATATTAGGGAGAAAATCTCTCACCAACGATGAACTAAGAATGGGTTCTTCCAATGAAGAAAGCTGGAAAGGATCGTCTTCAACTTCCTTCTTCGGAACCTCTTCAACGTAGGACGTGTTCGTCTACAATAAATCAACACCCGCCTTCTCACGCCAATGTTGACGACCTATAAAAAAGGATGGGGAGTGTTTGAATTGATAAACCATGATCTTGTTTCTCATATGTTGTTTTATTTTCTTGAACTGCTTGCTATCAAACTAATGCGGAGGGACCAGGCCAAACTCACACGGGCCTATTTCCCCACCGTACATATTGTGGTGTATTCTTCACATTCTTTTTGGGTGATGAATAATGGAACATTGCAGGTTCATTGGGAAACGCAAAAATCCAAAATTGAAGACCCAACAACACAATGAACTAGCAGAGGTGCAGAGACAATAGCGGACGACGGATCGGACAGGATCAGGAAGACCGTTCATCGACCGTTCTTCAAGTGGGTGAATCAAAACGTGTTTTTAGAGCCGATTGGAGCCCTAAAAATACCGGTGATGACTTCGGAACATCGGTAAAACTGAGAGTCTGTTGTTTTGTTGAGATTTGACAGTCCCAATGAAGATCGAGCAACACGGTAGGCGCACTGGCGAGAAGCGTTATTTCTAGAAATTTCTAGAATACACGAATTGTACTTATGATGAACACTCTATATAGAATGTGCATACTATGGCTGGGATTTTAGGTGTCATATGCATATCACACGTCATGTGACCCCGGTCACATGGAGTGTACTCACTACGCAGCTTGGCAGGGGCGCCTTTGTGAGAGTCAGTGTGTATTCTAAGAAATTGACAAACATGGGAAAAATTACATGGCGTAAAAAATGGCATGTACTCTCTATGCAGCTTGGAAGAGGAGGATTCACGAGACTTGGCGTGTATCATGGGGATACATGGACAAAGGGTGGAGTACATGGGCATTTACTCCACCACACGACCAAGCCGGGCCAATGTCATGGGCTACCCCATGTAGCAGTTACACGGGTAGGTGGAACATGGGTTGAGGCCATGTACGGGCACATGGCCACCGTACACAGAGTCGACCCATGTTTCTTAGACACGGTGTGTAAACATACCACATGCCATGTAATTAATTTTCAACATGACCATCCTTTCAACACGGTTCATTACACACAGGCAGTACCCGATGTCTGACTACATGGCATGCACCTTATTCCAACACGTCGTGTACTATTTGGTAAATTGCATTTTCATCTCATCCTCTATGTTGTGGACAAAAATTTTCTGGTTTTCCCTCTATTATTTGGTAGGACCTTTGAGATTCTCATTTTTAGGACTTCATGGAATTTTATGTATCGACTCTTGCCTTGATGAGCGAACAATCCCAGAATAAAACTTGCTTTGTGAGGAAACCATATGGTTGGCAACGCTCTGACTACTACTCCTGGATCCTTTGTGGGTTCGATAGCTCTGATGACTGTTCCTGGATCCTATGTGGGTTCGACAACACTTTCTACTTTTCTTAGATCATTTGTGGGTTTGACAGCTCTGACGACTGTTCTTGGATCCTCTGTGGGTTCGACAGTTCTGAATATTGTTCCTGGATCCCCTGCGAGCTCGATAGTTCAGATTTCTGTAGCATGATCCTACATGGGATTGAAAGAATAGATTCTTGAGGGGCTACATATAATCATCTCTATCTCTAAACAATAGTTTTATAGCTGTGTGAGCTGATTCAGTAACTTTGTGTTTTCCCCATGATTGAGATGGATTACTTGATATCTTAGGTATATGTAAGGGAATATTCCTAAGTGGGTTTATCTGTTGATTTAATTCTTGTGGTTTATCTTTGTTGGATTTTGTGAGACCTTAAGGGTATTGGGGTCCCTACTGAGTGTCGTTATACTCACCCCTACTTGGGCTTTGCCCGCACCTCATTGTGTTGGATGTAGACGACGGACATCGCTAACCAAGGCTGAGTGTACTAGGACTGGACAGTACCCAGAGGTGGACCACACGGCGTGGCGATACACAATGGATACGGACGGACTTGGAGTGTTGTGGAGGCTATTGGTACCAAACCTTCAGGTCAGATTTCCTAGTGGTCGATCTAGGAGATATTTTCACTTTTTCTAGTACTTGTACATCCACATACTTGTAATTTATAGTTGGTCTTGTATTTCCAACCCCTTTTACTTTTCATCACTTTTTTTATACAGTTTTACTTAGTGTTTTTCTTCCAGCTTGTACTCTATTGTGTGCGTTTTTTTGTTATAATGGCAATGCCTTCACAATTTTAGTGATATTTTCCTTTGGTGTTGGTCTCCAGCCCCTGGCCTATGGAAGGCGGGCTTGGGGTAGTAACGGTACGGACCCCAGGGGACGATATGTGACAAATTTGTATCAGAGTAGACGGTTATACCACAGAACATAGGACTGTGATCTTTCATTTTAATTTAAGTAGTGTTATCTATAGATTGTGTGGTTATCAATTTAGGGAATCCAGTGTTAGTGATGCGGCCAACATATCTATACCCCAGGACCGTGACTTCTGATTTCTGACATAGTTCACGAAAACACTGATTGCATGTGTGTTTTCAAGAGTTTTCTTTGTGATATCTAGAGTCAGCTCACCGGGTATAACTTTTTTACTATGGAACACCTGTTTCTTTTCAGGATGCCTCCTTGCAGACAGTCATCCTGGGTTCCAGGCATTGTACGAGATGGCAGCCCACCGAGAGACAATGCCTCGTTTCAGGGCCCTATCACAGTGGAGGCACCAACAGTACTAGTAACCATTGGGCCACTGGTGCCACCATCCCCAACAGTAGTGAGGGCATGCCACATGTGCACGTTGCATGAGTTCCATCACTATAGGCCACCGCGGTGTTGAGTAAATAAGGTTTTCCTTATGAAATTTCCTTTACTTCATATTGTGGGAGATTTTTGAGTCATTACAGATTCATTATGACTTTACCATTCTTTTTTTATAAATTCATAAACACCTTATCTTATGTAAAATATCATTTTACCCTATGATTTTCTTTTATAAGGAAAATTTTCCATCCCCTAGGAAATTTATCTTTAATATGTTTTTCATTTATCATTATTCCGTCTAAATGTAAAACTTGGTTTCATGTCTAAAAACCTCATAATCATATAATACATAGATGTAGAGCATTCTATTTTCAGGTTCTGAATTCTGACTCTATGTTCATAGAATCAAGGCTCTGAACTCGTCTGAGTTCTGACTCTGAATTCTAATAAATTCTGACTCTATAAATTGATTGTTCTGACTCTAAAATCTATGGAATTCTGACTCCAAACATTGAATGTTCGGACTCCACATTCTCATGAACTCTGAATTCAATCATGTTAATTTCAGGTTCCAAATTCTGGTGAATCCAGTTTCTGAATTTCCCTGAAATTCATACTCCGGAATTCTATATCGTTCATGTTCAGAAATATTTAGAAAATAGAATCCTAATATCCTTGTATTATAGAAAATGAATGTGTTTTTGGTTGGAATCTGAACTTTTATTTTTTTACATTTCGAATATTTTAATTTGGTTATGTAACCACATTTTCTCTTACACATGTTTTGGTTATAAAAGATGTCATTCATTTAGTTACTAACGACTCATTATTTTAGTGACACATGTACATGTCCCTCTGAAATTCATGGAAAAATATGACCGTTGGAGGAGGGAGCTAACCATTGATTCCATGCCTATATATATGAGCTCATTTGAAAGAGATTAAGAAAAGTTGATCAATCTAGTGATTACATTATGCTAAACTGATTTCTAGAGAGGGAGACTTTATTGCTTTGTGCATACTGAATACTATGTTCAGATTTTCTTTGTGTGAATCTAAATGTTGTTGTGCACAGTCGAGGACTTCTAGGGATAAGACGACAGAGGTGCTGACTGAATTGAAGTTGAGGGCTTCCTTTCTGAGGAAGATAGAGGTGCCAACTACCTTAATGTTGAGGGCTTGCAGGGATAACAATACAGACTGAGATCATCGTATAGATGGCATACCCTGGTGTGGGTAAGACATACTTTCTTGGAATTATAAATCAAGGGACCTTTATCCATGGTTTTTGGATACCCTTTTCTTTGGGTTAAAATATTTACTTCTTGTTACTTGTTTTTTTTCATGTTTTCTGCTGTATTTTTTTTGTTGAGGAAAGTATAACTATTTTATACTTCATGAAACTTGTACTATGATTTAGTAAAATTCTATATGCTTTAAGGTGGATTATTCAACTTTGTAAACTTTTGTTAAGTTTCATTTCTGGAACCATCTTTCTGGACTCACTTTCTCGGAATCATATTTATAGAATCGAGCAAGTGTGTAGAACTAGGGGTTTTTTGGATTACCTTGTTTAACAATTTTAAAGATAACTACTTTTAAAAGTTCCAATTTTTTTTAAATAATACAATTCACCCCTCCCCTCTTGTATTTTGAGCATCATTAGATACAACATTCAGTGTCAATATTATTTTGATCCTCCATTTGGTATTATTGAGTATATCATACTCCACATACCATCTCAACAATAGATATCATAGGATTGGTTCAAACTGAATTAATCTCATGATTATATTCAGAAGAAGATTCATCTTTTTCTTATATTCAGAATCATATTTTCAGACTCATAAAGTTCAGATTAATTTTTTCTAAGAGATTCTCTAGTTTTATATTCTTCTTTATGTTTAATATTTTCCATGTTTAAAAATATTTATTATTTACAAATTTGTGTTGAACGATTTTTCTTTAAGATGTCAGGAATGAATGTTGGTTCCATAGAAAATAACAATCCAACCAGACCACCTATTTTTTATGGGATTGATTATGAATATTAGAGAGATCACATGAATTGATTTATTATCAATGCCGGAGTAGATAATTTTGATATTCTTACTGGAGGTTATAAAATTACCTAAAATGAAGTCAGTACTTTCACCAACCATGAAAATCATGAATATCAACTGAATTTAAAAGTACACAGTACGATGCTTTCTTCCATGACTAGAAATATATATAGCCACATTTCATCTGGTGAAGTAGAAAATTGTATATGGATGAAACCTTAAGTAACACACTTCGGAACTTCAAATGTTATTGAAACAAGAAGAGCCATGCTTTGAGCTAAATATCATGGTTTTTTCTTTCCTTATTGAGAACCTATATTTATGGTGAAAAAACGATTCATGACTATTATGAATAGTTTACATTCTATGGTTGAAAGAGAAATAGATTATGAGGCACTTCTAGAAAATATCATATGCATCATGCCCAATGATTGGGAATCCAAGAGGACAACTATTGATGAGAAATGAAATGTTAATCAGATTTCTCTGGATGATCTTTTTGGAACTCTTCTACAACATGAGACTATAATGAAGAGAGATGCTAACAACATTAAGAAGAAAAATGGTAATGTAAGTGTTCCTTTTACTACAACATCAAATCATAAGAAATCCAAGACTCCTAAGAGAGTTACTAGATCCAAATCTAAGAAGACTATTATTCAATTTGAATCTAGTGGAAGTGAATTTTCAGAAAATGAGTTAGAAAGTCTTCCTTGAAGGATGAAGAAGATTGGTGAAAATATGAACTTTCAATCCAAATACAAAAAGAATGAATGGAAAGATAGGAAAGATTCAAAATTCACTTGTTACGAATGCAAGAGAGCTGGACATAAAAGACTTGATTGTCCCATGATCAAAAGAAAATAAAGAAAGGAAAAACATTCTAAGAGAAACAAAATTAAGTACTACAAAGCTAATGATTTGAATTTCATTAAAGTTAATGAAACATGGAGTTCCATTGGTGGAGACTCTTTTAGATGAATCCCCAGATTATGAATATTATGGATATAAGAATTTCAGTCTAATTGCCAGACTACCTATTGAAAATTATTGTTTACTGGCTATGGTACACAATAGTAAATCAATGACCAATGATTATTTAAATGAAAATTATAATGATAGTAAATACTATAACTCTTCTAATGAAGATAATACTTTCCCCACCCTTGAATATGTTTCTAGGTTTTCTAAACATCTTGATATTAAGAATTCAAGACACATGAAAAAGCTTGATAAGGAAAATTCTAGGAATACTAATGTTACTAACTAAATATCAGATATTCCTAAAGATATTGATATGAAAATTGATTATTTTCAATGTATTTCAAAAAAAATCTAGGAGGTAAATTGTGATAATGATAAATTTCAAAAGATCTAGAAAACGTTATTTCTAAGAAAATTGTTTTCGACCCTAACTCTTCTTCAAAATCATATGTTTTAGAAGACAAGAACATATCTATCAAACTAAAATCAGAAATTTATTCCTTGAGGAAGTTTTTATCAAACATTACCTTAGGTAAAGAAAATTTTGATAAGATATATTCTCCAATCCGACCTCTAAGGAATAGTTTTGGTTTTCGTTACAGTAGTACTAAAACGGTTTGTAGTGACAACTATTTTGTTCCTCAAAGTTATCTATTCTGTACTAAGTGTTAGTGCGGTGGGCATTGGGAAAAAAATTATTCCTTAAACAATACTTAGTCTTTAGGATTTCATAAAGCTTATTTTTTTAGGAATATGTGGGCACCAAAAATTTAGCTATCTGATATTTCCAGATCCAAGAATGTTTGGGTTCCCAAAGTCTAACTTTTTTTCAGTAAACTAAAGAAATTACCAATAGAAACACATGGTACATTGAAAGTAGATGTTCCCGACATATGACTGGTAACAAAACTACATTGAAATGATTATCAAGACGAAATGATGAAAAGTAAATTTTAGAGATATTGATCAGTGAGAAATTATTGGTGTAGGTAACATCGTTCTTCTTGGAAAACATTGATTTCAAATGTCTTATTTGTTAAGGGTATTAAGTACAACTTTATTAGCTTAATCCAATTATGTGATTAAGGTTACATTGTGTATTTTATTAATGATAAGTGAATAGTACACAATTCCATGGAATAGTTTATTCTTTCATCCCATAGGCAAGAGAATGTATACACAGTAAACATAGAAGACCATAGGAGCCACAACAAACTTGTCTTAGTGCAATGGAAGATCATTCTTTGTTGTAGCATAGAAATTCAGGACACTGTAACCTTAAGAACCTATGCAAACTTTCTAAGAAAATATTAGTTATGGAACTACCATAGAATAGATTTTATTATTCAAAGTTTTGTGATCCTTGTAAATATAGAAAGAAACATAAATCATGTTTTAAATCAATTGGTGAAGTCTCAACAACTGATTCAATACATATAGTGCATATGGATCATTTTGGACCAACACAAACTGGAACAATTGGATGAATGTGTTATGTATTTGTCTTGGTTGATGATTACACTAGATTTACATGGGTCTATTTTGTAGAAAATAAATATCCAGATTGTTTTTATTTCAAATGTTTTAGAGCCCATGTTAAAAATGAGAAAAACCTTCCTTTGATATCTATTCATAGTGATCATAGAAGAAAATTTGTAAATCCTAATTTTGAATCTTTTCATAGTAGAAAAGACAGTACTCATAACTTTTCAGCAACAAGAACACCTCAAAAAAATGGTGTTTCTGAAAGAAGAAATAGAATTCATTAAGAGATAACTAGAACCATTATAGTTGAGTATTCTGTAGCCAAACACTTCTGGGTAGTAGTTGTAAGTACTTCTTGTTATAATATAAATCATGTTTTGATCAGACCTTTTCCTAATAAAACTCTTTATGAGTAATAGAATGGTAGAAAATCTAGACTCTCTTACTTCATGGTTTTTGGTTTCAAGGTTTTCATCCTAAATACTAAAGATAATCTACATAAATTCGCATGAAAATATGATGAAGAATTTTTCTTAGGCTACTCCACAACATCTAAGGATTATAGAGTTTTCAATAAAAACACTTGTATTGTTGATGAGACAATACATGAGGAATTTGATGAAACCGACCCCCTTTTCATTAAACAACCCCAATCTACATATTTGGATCTGTTTTCAAAAAGTTAATATCAAACATTGATAGAATATCGTTCTGATAAATAAAATATTCAAGAAAATGTTTCTGAATCATTTACCCCAGATGATTTCCTACCCTATATTGATGAACAGGGTTTACAAAACCTAAATCAGTTGTAACTGAAAAATTATCTTCATGATAGTACCATTGTTGATGTGAATCAACATGTAAGGTCTAGAAGTTACTTAGGAAATGAAGTAGATCATTTGGCATTTCTTTCCCAATTAAAACAAAAAAGTACTGATGAATCATTTGGTAATGATGATTGGATAAAATTTATACATGATGAACTAAATGAATTTGAGAGGAATAAAGTCGGGAACTTTGTTGAATGACTTAAGGAAACATATGTTACTAGTGTATAATGGGTCTTCAAAAATAAGTGTGATGAAAATGGAATTATAGTGAGAAATAAAGCTATATTGGTTGAAAAGTCTATAATCAACAAGAATGAATAGACCATGGAGAAACCTATACTCAAGTAGCTAGACATGAATCAATTCATATTTTACATTCCTTTGTAGCATTCTTCAATTTCAAACTGTTTCAATAGGATGTGAAAGTGCTTTCCTTAATGGTTATGTTCAAGAGGATGTTTTTGTTGAACAACCTCCTGGTTTTGAAGATACAAAACATCCTGGACATGTTTTTAGACTTACGAAAGAATGGTATGTACATAATAAAGCCCCTAGAGCCTAGTATGGTTGAAATTCAGGATTTATGTTTCAAAATTATTACTTTAAGGTAAATACAGATCCAACCATTTTTATAAAGAATGAGAAGAAAAAGGTTTTTATTATTGAAATTTTTGTTGTTGACATTATATTTGTTTCAACTCGGCAATCCGTAACTGATTAATTTGCGAATCTAATGAAATCTGAGTTTCAAATTATTATTATGGGTTAGTTAACATTTTTCCTTGGTTATCAAATTTCTCATAAACCAGAAGGAATCTATATATCACAAAATAAATATATTAATGATCTTCTTAAAAAGTATGGATATGAAAATAGTAAAAGTATAAGTACTCATATCGGTACCTCAAATACACATGATCTTGATGATGCGGGGAAACCAGTAGATCAAACATCTTTTAGAGATATAATAGGAAGTTTACATTACTTGACAACTATTTGTCCAGATTTAATGTTTTCAGTAAGCTTATTAAAATATATTATTCCAATCCTAAGGAATCTCATTTAAAGGCAGTGAAAATAATTTTTCTCTACATAAAAAGAACCATGGATTTATGACTCTTTTATACTTCTTGAAATGATTTTGTTTTGAAGAGATTTTTATATACTGACTTTGGTGGATGTAGAATGGATAGAAAGAGTACATCATGAAATTTTCATTTCTTAGAAGATTCATTAGTGTGTTTTTCATGCAAGAAGAAACACTCAGAAGCACTTTCCACTACTGAAGCTGAATATAAACCAGATGGAATTTGTTATGCTCAAGTTTTGTGGATGAAACACAAACTCATAGACTATGGTATGAGTTTTACCAAAACACAAATTTTGTGTGATAATACTAGTGCCATTGCATTTTGAAAAAACCTGACACCTCACTCTCAGGAAAAACACATATATATTAGGCATCACTTTCTTAGGGACCATTCACAAAAAGGGGATATAATTCATCAATTTATTGTAACGCAAGATCAACTTCCTACTATTATCACAAAATCATTATCCTATGATAGATTTGAATACATTAAACAGATGTTAGGAATGATAACCTTAAGGGAATCCTCCTGATTAAATTTTTTTTTAAATCAATCTTCATATTATAATAAAATCATTTTCATAGGGGGGGTACATTTTCTAGTCATTTTTTCATGTTTTCCATATTCATTTTTTTCATGTTTTTTGTAATGAAGTTTTTCATGTTTTTCGTAATAAAGTTCTTAAAAATTCTAGTAGTATTAATTTTCCAATCTTTAATAATAAAAAATTTTGTAGTCTAAGATTTTCGTAATGATGATTTTCTTAATGAATATTTCTGTACTCACAATTTTCGTAATGAATATTTTTGTAATGGTTTTTTTCCTCTTTTTCACTTTTTTAATCAAAATTTTTGAAATCTAATTTTCTTCAAGATGAATTATTCCTCACTATGTAAAATCTTCTGGGAAATCCGAAAGTAAATTTTTCTTTTTTTTTTGTTCTCATAGTCATCATTTACTTTCTGATATTTTTTGTTGTTCTAAATTTTTCAAATTATAGTTTCCTTAAATTTGAATTTTTTTCCATTAAAACCCTCAAAAGATCGGATATTACCAAATTTTCTTTGCTGCTATCATTTTAATAGTGGGATATAATCAGAGGGTTTTTCAGCCATTGGATCGAGTTGGGAATATGAATCTCCACTTCAAAAACCTATATAATGGACCCCCCAAAGGTGATCCCACATCAGATTTCAAGCCTTTCTGTGCTGAAGCTCTGCCCCCTTACAAAATCCCGTTCCAAACCTCTCAAATCTTACTCAAATCTGAATGTCTGTTGATGTTCCTTCACAAAAGATGTCAAATGCGAAGCCAATTTTGGAGTGGTAGATTTTCAGATAGAGGTGACTGCATCCGAATTTCCTTTCCAAGTAAGATTCCATTATATCCAAGAACATAAGGTTGAATGGATGGGAAATCATTTTCATATCAAATCCAGGAGCTCAAGATGTAGTATATCTATATCATCTTGTGGAAGTTTATGAATATGTGATTTTATTCGAAAATAAGAGTAAATATTCTTTCAAAAGATATAAAAAAACATATTCCCTTTCATACACCAATTCTACTAGCATGGTGGGGTTGTCTTATGATGGGGAAGATAAATTATGTGCCCTTAAATTTCCAGATGAACAAGGATGTTTTGTCACAGTGAAAGCTATGGAGTGTCTCGGACGTTCATATTTCAAGACTCTAATGATTTCTCATTTCTCTACAAATTAATGGATCCTTCAATTATGGGTTCAAGGGTTTATCATTCTGAGAAAAGGTAACAAGGACACCTTGATGAATATTGATATATACATTCTAGATTTTCTATTGAACCAAATAAAGATCAACATGATGATGTATATTCTCTTTACGATTAAGAATATAAATAATTGGAACTTGAAAGAATTGATAATCAGGTATCCAGCAATCCTCTGTAAGATATTTGTTCGGTGCCTTGACTAGTTCAAGATTCCTTGCATTTTGAAGCCTATAGATTTCAAAGTTATTCTAGTCAATGATGATACCCTAAAATGGATGAATATTTGTTTTTCTGAGGACTCGGGATTATTCTATGACCTATCAGAGGAAGAAGAAGAATTTGTTCCGAAAATAATGATATAGAAGAACCATCAATAAAAATGGAAAGAAGAGGAAATTGAAGGATGTGGAAGAATACGAGAAAACACCAAAAGAAAAGGAATCCAAATCCGCACCTCCAAATCCTACAAAAGAAAAATCTTATCCAGATGAGGTTGTATCCAAGTGTAGCGAAGATAAGAAAATCGGAAGGAAGGAGATCCACAGTTTGGCTTGGATCCTGTAAAAGCTAATTCTTTAAAATAAAAGGCATATAATGAGCTTGAGAAGCAAGCTAAAGAGAAGAAACGAAAGAAGAATATTTCTGAGGCTGAAATTGTGAAATCCATTCTGAGGGATACTGAGAAAACATATGAGAATATCCTTGTACCGAAATCCTTCTTTGTAGAGGCCTTACCTAAGAAACCGTGGAAGAAATTTATCCCTTCTGAAAAAGTACAAGAAAATATTTTTGTTGAAAAGGAAGCTGTGGAAGAAGTACAAGAAGAAGAAAGAAATGGTGACACAGAAGAACTCATAAAGCAAGTTGATGATTTTCATGAGAAGGAATATGAATCCATGAAATTGTCTATCTGCATAAGGACATATCCTTAAACAATAATTAATATTTAATTAAATGAATAATTCACATTGTGGATCTTTTCAGATTTAGAGTTTTATAGAGTTAGACCATAACTATTACAATTGCAAAATATTACATCTCAAAAAATAACAATATAGACATTCCTATTCAGTTTCAATTTTTTTCATAAAGTCATAACTCTTGAAAGAAAGGTTCATGTATAATTCCAGCTTTAAGAGAGAATGACTTTTCCATGATCCCATACATGGCCCTATTCCACTTTATGTCTTGTAAAAAACATTTCAAAAACTAGGGATTAGCATAAAAAGCTCGGTAAGGGATATACAATGAAGGAACACTATTATTTTTTCAAAGACAAAAAGTAAACCATAAATACTTAATCATAAGTATTACTTTTAACCTTTATGAAGTAGTAAATACTCTTCACTGAATAAAATATCATTGCTTACCCTATTGTAACAAAAATAATACCATAAAACCCAAATCAAGAACACATAACACATAAAGGTAACTTGGGACATAAACATACTTAAATGGAATAACCATACAGTCAACTTCCACACATATCAATAAATGGAATATCTATAAGGCCAACTTCCATACACAATGCATTGGCGGTTATAACGTAACCACCCATCCTGGTATTCAAGGCACCACCTTCCCTTTGGTTTCTCAAGTAACCACCCATCAAATGTACATGTACCAATATGAAATCATATCACATACAACAAATATAAAGGAAAGAAACATTTCCACATTTCAATCACAATATATCACTTAAATATACTTACATAACAAATCTGTTTTCAAAAAAACATATTCAATACCAAATTACATAAAGGATTATATGGTATTTATTTTCTTTTAAAAAATTACGTCTTGTTGAGGAAGCCAAAGATCAAATAATAATCGCAGCAGCGGAAAGGTCATTATCACCACTTACGTTAAAAGAAACATTCCTTTTTGTTCTTTTGTAAAATACATTATAGAAAAAGATTCCCTTTAAAAGTAAAGGGTGTTTATACAGCGTATAAGAGAATTTTGTGTATTAAAACAAAATATGCCTCAATGAAAGGAGATTGAGACGATGTCCCTTACCTCGTGTCTGACATGACCCATTCATTCGTTAATATACTGAATAATAAACTAAAGTTAATTTCTACATGCTTAAGAACCTTTTTCAAGTTTATTATTACATTTATATCACTTATTACCAGGTTATGAACATTATGAAAACATTTTAGTTAATAATTCTCGTTATGTCGATATTTGAAACATGAGTCAAAAATGGACTTCTTATAATTACGTGTTGTTCATGTGGTCAAAGGATCATTATATCGGGAATAATATTCATGATGTATATATCATATATATCATATATACCCCATATATACATGTATTTATAATAGTACATAACATATGGAGGTATGAAATGAAATGCACCATTCATGTAGACGGTAAGCCGTACGCACGCATGAACTCTACTTTCATTTCTATTTCTCATGTTAATGGAATTTTAGAATAATGATACATAGTTAAATTATAATAATAGTATAATATCATATATAGTGTCATTAAATCTATCTTTTATACATCCCACATAAGGCATTAACGAGTCACATCACTTTGAGGGGGCGGTAGTCCTCACTTCCTCAAATGAGATTATCGTATTTACCCACAACGGAAACCATAATGGAATGAAATAAATGGAAATTACAGAAGCATAAAGAAAACATAAACATAATATATATCATATATATATACAGTTCCATCATAATGTTCATCATGATAGGCGGTAGGAGATAATCGAACAATCATCGTTTCATGAGGCGTTAGTTTCTCATCCACAAAAACATTATGTTCTTCACCAATTAGATGGAGGTGTGTTTATGTTTAGTTTGAATAATTATCCTAAAAAAATCCTAGTCTATTTAGGATACTGTTTTTGTTACAAAATAATGGAATAAAAAGAGTTTACGGGTTGGAGAAGTAAAATAAAAGAAAACAATTTAAGAGAAACTGTTACCTTTAATTTGGGTAACTTCCTTTGGTTTGAACCAAAAGGACTTCTTGAAGACCCTTCTGCCTAAGTTTAGGATTCTAGAAAGAGGAGGGGGATGTAGGGATCATAAGTTGGCAGAATTTGGATGAGAAAAATGGCTTGAGAGGTGTGAGGAATTGGCTAGAAGTGGTCTCCTTTTATATGGGGTGGAGGGTCTCTTTAGGAATATGTGAACCTATTATTTTATTATTAATTTATCTTCGGTTTCAAAATGTACATAAATCATTAAAGATGATGATATGCTGAATAATGGTTGAAATAAAATTATCCAATCATAATTGGACATGTTTTGGATAATATTTTAATCATTATAATATTATTTATTTAAATCATTTATTAATGAGGTAAATATTTCATCATTATTGTGTCATAAATAATTTAATTTATATAATGTCTAAAAATTATAAAAAAGTACCATCAAGTATGAAATGTTATTATCATTCCAATTAAAATTTATAGTCTAATATATAATTTATATAACCCCGTATAAATATTAATTACTAAATGCTTTTTGTTAATGTCAATTTTGTCTTTACATTAAATTAATTAATCCAAATTGACATTATCACTACCAAGTGGCTCAATGGGGTCCCAAAATCGACCCAAGGATTCCCATGGCCGGCCACTACTCATACAATAAGGTTAGGATACATGTTATGGTAATTTTGAGTTATTATAATATTCTTTTACCCTTGAATTACCCTATTTACCTTTAACCGTTGTAAATAAAAGTCAAAAGTTACTATTCACCAAAAATTATTTTCATCTTAATGAACCAAATTTTACTTCTTGATAACAACCATGGATGTCGGATTTTTGAAATTCAATTCCAAGAAGTGGTAAAATTTCATTTCAATGAAAAAGTCGGTTTTTTTAACTTTTACTATGTGGGTTCACTAATCATAAAAAAATGATGTTTTTCAGAAAAATACAATAAATTCAGACTAAGCTATATTTGATTATATGAATTCAAAAATTATGTTTATTTATTAAAATTCAAAACATAATAGTGTCATTAATTAATTATAAAATTAATTCCCGTTGATAAAACAAATGGCATGTTTTTAAGAAATAATAACTATCAAAAGATCGACACTTGATTATGTCCAATATCAAGGTGAAATTAATTTCAATGACAAACATTGGATTAAATAGTAAAAATATTTTTTAATTTAAATTTAAAACCAATTAAAAAGATAATATAACCATAAAAATAAAATAGATTAAAAGGCATATTTGAATTAAATTACAATTTTTTCACTATTCAAAAAAATGAACATTATCGGAAAATTTCCAAAAATTTAAACAAAGTAAATTTTTATGTCCCCATTATAAAAAAGAATTTTATTTGGTTATATAAGATGTATTAAGGTGAAAAAAAACAATATTTAAAAATGGTACGCCATTAAAAGGTGATAAATTGGCCTTTTAATGTAAATTATGCTAAAAATTAAATTCATTCAAATTTTAAGCCTCTAACTTTTTATTTGTTAATTTAAATACATTTGACCATCAGGTATAATCATATTATAGTATGTTTTGTTCATTCCCACCAATACAATGGCTAGGAGTTAACTACCATTTAATATAATAATATTATATTATTAGTGTGCAACGTAAGATTCCAAAGAAACTCGTTGTTGCGTATCGGGTACACAATCGAGCATAGAAACCACTTTAAAGTAAAATTAATATTTAATTCACATATATTAATAACTATGAAATATGTCTTATTCTTCATTTACTTGGGATGTTACATCCTTCCCTCCTTTTGGAAATTGTGTCCTCGCAATTTTTATTCACTTATCAAAATAAATGAGGTTATTTATCCCTCGTAGAATTTTCAGATTCCCACGTTGCATCCTCAATCATGTGTTTTTTTCCACAAAAACATTACCTAGTAAATTACCTTATTCAGAAATACTTGATATATATGGTCAAGAATCTAGATTGGTTGTTTTTCATAAGAGATATTCTCTTATAACTGATGTAACTCTGGGCTCAAAATAATGGATGGATTTGGTATATACTTTCTCAACATGGAAACAAGAAAAACATTTTGTACCTGGGATAAACATTGTGGTAAAACCACTCTATACGCAACTGATCTAACTTTCTCCAGAATTTCATAAGGTCTAATGATCCTCTGACTCAACATTCCCTTCTTACCAAAACGCATCACACTTTTCCATGGATAAACTTTGAGAAATACAAGATCACCTTCCTCAAAAGAAATATCCTTCCTCCCGTTATTTGCATAACTTCTCTCTCAGCTCGGAGCTGTTCTCACGTGCTCTTGAATCATCTGAATATTTTCTGCCATTTCTTCTACCAATTCTGATCTCGTCATCTTCCTTTCACCTACTTCATCCCAAAAATCTGGAGTTCGACAACGCCTTCCATATAATGCCTCAAATGGATCCATCTACATACTGGAATGAAAACAGTTATTTTTAGAAAATTAATCCAAAGAAATATTGTTGTCCCAACTTCCATGATAATCCATCGAACAGGCACGTAACATATCTTCCAATTTCTTAATTGTTCGTTCTGACAGCCCATCTGATTGAGTATGAAAATCTTATACTAAAATTTAATTCAGTACCCAATGACTTCTGAAGGAATTTACAAAAGTAAGAAGTAAACATGGGATCATGATTAGATACAATGGAGAGGGAACCACCATGAAACCTGACTATATCTATATCATTCAACCGATCAAGTTGATCTAAAGAAAAAATATCTCTAACAGGAAATAAATGAGCTTATTTAGTCAATCGATCAACTGTAACCCAAATTGCATTATTACCTCAAGATGTGTTTGATAATCCAACAATGACGTCCATGTATATATTTTCCCATTTCCACTCTGGCACCGGTAGAGGCTGAAGCATCCCTTTTGGTAACTGCCACTATTCTTTAACATACTGAAAAGTCAAAAACTTCACAGTAAAATCAGCAATATCTCTTTTCTTTCCATCCCACCAGTAATACTCTCAATGATCTCTATACATATTAGTACTTCCAGGATGAACTGAAAATGGAGAACTATGAACTTCACAAAACAACTCACTCTTCAACTATGAATCACAAGGGACAATAATATCTTTCCAAACCTCAAATCACAATCATTATCAACGTTAAAATCAGGCATCTTACCTTCTGAATCAATAATTCCTTTTTCTGCAACTCACTGTCTTATTTCTATTCTTGCTTAATTCTGTCTGATAGAGATGATCTCACAGACACCTGATACAAAACATAAGAATTTCCTTCACCAACAACTTCTATTCCAAAGATCATCAAATAAAAAACCAAAGGATCTCGTTCCAAATGTAACATTGTTAGTAATTCATTAATTTTTGGACTCAATGAATCATCCACGTTATTTTCTTTTCCTAGATGGTAATGGATTGTGAAATCATAATCCTTGATTAATTCCAACCATCTCCCCTATCTCATGTTCAATTATTTCTAAGTAAATATATACTTCAAACTTTTCTGATCAGTATATATTTCACACTTTATTCCATACAAATGATTCCTCCAAATTTTTAATGCAAAAACAACATCAGCTAATTCCAAATCATGTGTAGGGTAATTTAACTCATGTGGTTTCAAAAGATGTGAATCATAAGCAATTTCATGATCATTCTGCATTAGGACACAACCAAGTCCATTCAATGAAGAATCATTGTAGATAAAAATATCACCATTTCTAGATGGTAGTGCCAAAACTGGAGAATTCACCAATATTCTTTTCAATTCCTAAATACAATGATCACATTATTTTTTCCAAATAAACCTAACACCTATTCGAGTTAACTTAGTCATTTTACTAGATAACTGTGAAAAATTTTCAACGATCCTCTAGTAATTACCTGCCAAACCAAGAAAACTACGAATCACGGTTATATTTGTGTGTCTTTTCCATTCTTCAACAACTCTCGTTTTAGCAAGATCAATATTTATAACATTTATTCAATACAATGTGAACAAGGAATGAAATTTGTTGTAACTAAAACTCACACTTACTGAATTTCACATAAGGTTTGTTTTCTTTTAAGGTTTGCAAGAAAACCCTTAAATGACTTTCATGTTCCTCCTTACTTTTGGAAAAAACTAATATATACTCAATGAACACAACCACGAACATATCCAAGAACTCAAAAAAATTTATATTCATAAGATCCATGAATACTGCAGGTGCATTGGTTAACTCAAAATGCATAACTACAAATTTATAATGGCCATATCTAGTATGAAATGAAGTCTTCAGAACGACTTCTTCCTTTACTTTCAACTGATGGTACACCGACCTCAAGTCAATATTCAAAAAATACTGATCTCCATGGATCTGATCAAACAAATCATCGATATGAGGAAGAGGATACATATTCTTAATAGTGATATTATTCAATGATGTATAATCAATGAAAAATCTCATTGAACCATCTTATTTTTTAACAAACAAGACAGGAGAACCCCATGGTGATGTTCTAGGTCTAATGAAACATTTGTTTAATAACTCTTGAAATTGCTTATTTAACTCTAAAAGTTCAATTTGATCCATTCTATATAGGGGTTTTGAAATTGGCTTAGCATCAGGAACTATGTCAACAGTAAAATCAACTTCCCGATCAGGTATAATAATAGGAAACTCCTAAGAAAAAACATCAACATACTCATTTACCATTGGAACATCATTAATCTGAACAGTTCCTTTGTTTTCAACAATATGTGCTAGGTAACATTCATTTCCATCTTTTACTAGTTTCTCAGCTTCCTGATATGTTATCAAAAGAAAAGGTTCATTCTTGTACAAAAACTGTAAATCGTTCTGAAAAGAAACCTCCTTATCCCTGAAATCAATCTTAACATGATAAACAGAAAGCCAATCCATGTATAATATAACATCAAACTCTACTATAGTCAAAACAATAAGGATTGCAGGTAGATTCTTTCCGCACACAATGACATGGATGTTGTTATGTTTTATTTTTGTCTCATCATTTCCTCTAGGTGTTTTTACCATATGATCAGTATTCATATCATGAGATGGAATTCTCAATATACTATTAAAATTCTCAGAAATGAAAGAGTTTTTAGAACCTGAATCAAAAAACACATTGACATTATTTGAACAAACAAATAGTGTTCCTGATACTACTTATTTGGATGGCCCAACATCTTCTGAAGTAGTTGAAAAGGATTTTGCCACCCCTTTCTTCTTGTATTCCGACTGTTTTTTCTCAGTTGAGTTCTTCGTTGGATAGTCATTTGCATAATGACCAATTTCATTACACTTAAAACATATTACTGATGGATTTTCATTACCGGATTGTTCATCTTCCTTACAGTTACGTACAATATGACTAGACCTACCAATCCAGAGGCACTTTCCAATCATTGATAAACAATCTCCAGGATGCTTTTTACCACACTTCTCACAGTATGGATATTTAGTTTTTATACCTCCAGGATTTTTGATGAATTCTTCTCCTTTGCCTGCCAAATGGACCTCTTATTCTTTTGTTTTTCAAAGAACACTTGATCATCAGAAAACTTTATTTCCACCTTCTCTGAAAGAGAAAGGGGAAGCTAAAGAGTTTTTTATAGAAACACGAACCCTAGGTTGTCTCGCCTTCTTCGGTGACGACGACGACGACCGCGAAGATCCCTCCCCCCCCTCGTGGGGGAGGGATCTCTCCCGGGTATTCAATCTCCTTCGTTCCGCCCCTTCTCAAACCCCGACCTTCTACCTGCTTTTCCGCAAATTGAGTTATGCCCGAAGGCTCCAGAACTCGTTGAGGGTTTCCCGAATCTCCCCATTTCGAACTCAGAGTTCACAGAATCAACCGCTCTTCTGAAGCTCACCCTTGTTGCTCGGTTCAAGCAGAGACGACCATCAATTGATTCCTTCGACAGGTTCATTTTCAACGCTTGGGGTCTCCAGGAGCGGGCAACTGTTGGTTTGCTCGATTATAGGCATATCATGATCCGCTTCTCCTCTGAGGAAGATCTTATCCGCGCCTGGTCTAGGGCGCCCCGGAGTTGCAATGGTTGCCGTTTCTTCTTATTCCGCTGGTCGTTTGACTTCTACATGAATCGTGACCCACCGTCGGCTGCGATTTGGGTTAGTTTCCCTCATCTTCCTTTACCGTTTTAAAATCCTGCAATCATAAGGATGCTCGGAAATCTCGTCGGACGATATCTTTGCTCGGATAGCCGAACAGAGGCAGTGTGTCACCCAGTTTACCCGAGGGTTTTTGTTGAGATGGATGTATCAAAGGCTCCCTTCGATTTTGTCTGGATAACAATTTGGGAGGAATACAGGTGTAAACAGCAAGTTGTGTATGTGGGATGGACCAACTTCTGTTCTACCTGTAGGAGGCTGGGGCATATCTTGGACGTGTGCCGGCAGGGATCGTCTTCGATGGAGGGTAGGAGAGGTAACTCCCATTCCAGGGGTGTTTGGTACAAGGGTGGGCAGGATGCGAACTCATTAGTGGGCAATGGTAAGGGGAAGGAACCAGTGGAATGCGGGTTTCTGATCTCAGAACAGCAGGTCATGGGTGTCGAGAACAGAACCCAAGACCCTCAACCACGGCAGCTGACCGAGGAGGTTCTTCCTGTGCAAGAGGCAGGGGACTGTAGTATGATGAGAATGGGCTGCCTTACTGCAGATGTGTCCACAGTTGCGCCTCTGAGGGGTGGTGTGATCAACACTAATGCTGGACATAGCAGTGCCCAGGCCACCCCTGCAGACCGGCCTCATGCCGACTTGGATCCTCGTAAGTCAAGTGAGGTCAAGGTCCCAATGGGGCGGGGGGCATCTCAGGAGGAGGTTGGATTGGATAAGTTCAAAGGGAAGGCTCCTTTTCCTGAGGATGCTGCAGATTTACCTTCGGATTCTGTTGGGAAGTGCAGGAGGGAAACTGGACACTCCGAGGTGGTGAACCTTGATACTGCTTGCCAGCATATGGGAAGGGGTCTCGAGGCAGCACACAATCCCGGTGACTGCTCCATGGAGGCTGGTGCGGGGAATAAGCGGTTGGAGGAAGGTCTGCTCAATGATGGCAGGGCAGAACAGGTCTCTCAGGAGGGGATGGGGGAGGACGAACCTGGTGTTTTGCAGGAGGAGGTCTTGGAAACTCCTCTCCTAACCAGTGCTGAGGAAATAGGGGGACCAGACTCGGGCTCTCAGGCAGGGGGAGCATTTTCTCCAACTCGAACTCCGGTCAATCTGAGCAACAGATTTGCCATTCTTGCTGTGATAGAGCACCAAGAGGAGCCCCATGAAGAAACCCTGGAGGTCAGTAAAGTCTATTCTGAAGGAGAACAAGGTCTGAAGAGCAATAGGAGTGACAAGAGGAGGAGGGGTAAGAAGAACTACTCCTCCCTGCCACCTCCTATGAAGACTCGGTCAGCTAAAAGGACAGTGGCCGAGGAGATGGGCAGCAGGGTTGGATGTCATTCAACTTCATCTGGTAAGTCTGACCCATCCTTGGACTTGATATTGTCCTCAGATGAGAAGGTGGAAGAGCAGGTTCTATATCTCAATGCTTCGGAGGAGGATGCAGCTAGGATTATGGGTCGGACCTTTGACGTGAATCTCAATGAGGAGCAATATAAATGGGTTGACAAACAAGATATGATTCTGGTTGGCGGCTTCAACAAGGGGGTGATCAAACTCGAGGAGTATATCCAGGTATGGAACAAGATGACTTCTGCACTTGAAGATCTGCTAAGGGAGGAACCTCACTATCAGGTATTCTTCTTATCATGGAAGCTTTTTAGGGATATGGGCTCTGGCAGAATCAAATTGTTTATCAATGATTCTGAAATCTCTGTTGATGTTTGTGGGAAAGTATGAGGGCTGGACTGGCTCCATTGAGCTGGAGTACACCTTTGTCCACTTTGCAGGCCATTTGGGACTTGGTTGAATTTGAGGGAGGGCTTTGCCTTCGGGAGGGACCATGCTTGCATGGGATTGCCGAGTGGTCCTGCATTGGGGTTGGTAGTGTTTTCTTTGCTTGGTCGGGTCTGTTTCTGGTTTTCTGCTTGGGTGTTTTTGTTGTATGCTGAACCTTTCGGTTTCTCACATTTCCCACAAAAGTGTTTTCTTAATAAAAAAATAAGTTTCAGGTTCCACCTTCTCTGCACATCGAACCAGTTTTTCATAACTTTTGAACTCACGAGAGGCTAATGCGCTTCAATATCGTGTCTTCAGTCCAGAGTAAAATCAATTTATCTTACTATCATGATGTTAGATGAAATTTGGAGCATACCATGCTAGTCGAGTGAATTTTTCTTCATAAACGGCCACTGAGTCATCCTCTTGCCTTAATTCTACGAATTTTTTTCCATCCTAAGAGGAACCACCATTGGAAAATATTTCTCAAGAACCATACCTTTGAATTCATCCCAAACAAGAGCATCAATCTCCTCACTATCCCTGATTTTTTTCCCCATTGACCACTACTGATCAGCTTCACCCTCAAAACTGTAAAGGGAAAGACTAACCTTTTGATGTTCTGAACAACCCATAACATCGATAATCTTTTACAATGCTTTAATCCATTCTTCTACTATCACAGGGTCAGATGATCATCTGAATTATGAGGGATGTTGCCTCATGAAATGATCCACTGATGACATGTTTATCTGCGGCTGATCTAGAAGATCTCATGCATGCATACCACCACCATTTATAGCCTGAGTCAATAGTTCCATCACTGCAACAAACTATTCAGTTCCAATTCCGACCATCTCAAGTTGCTGATTTGGAAGGTTGTCTTCCTCCTGATAATGTCCCAACATAGGTGCCCTGCTTCCTCAATGGAAAACCATTCTGAACATTGAAATATCTTAGGTGAAGCAACATGGTAATCTTTAAATGCTATATGATTTCAATATTAACATAAATTAAATTATGGATATTTATTTAATAATTCCCTAACTCCTAAATTTATCTAAACTGACCTCTGATACCAACAATAATGACCCAGCCTTCAACCATACTTAATATTTAATTAAATGAATAATTCACATTGAGTATCTTTTTAGGGTTAGAGTTTTATAGAGTTAGACCATAACTATTAAAATATCAAAATATTACATCTCAAAAAATTTCAAAGTAGACACTCCTACTCAGTTTTTATTTTTTTCATAAAATAAAAAGTCTTGAAAAAAAGAGTCATAAAAAATTGCATGTTTAAGAGAGCATGACTTTTCCATGATCCCATACTTGTCCCTATTAAAATTTATGTCCTATGAAAAACATTTCAAAAACATGGGATAAGCATAAAAAGCTCAGTAAGGGATACACAAAGAGGGAACACTTTTAGTTTTTCAAAAACAACTAGTAAACCGTAAATACATAATCATAAGTATTAATTTTAACCTTTATGAAGTAGTAAATACTCTTCACTTAATAAAAGATCATTTATTACCCTTTTTAACCAAAAGAATACCAAAAAACCCAAATCAAGAACACATACCACATAAAGGTAACTTGGGACATAAACATAATTAAATGGAATAACCATATGGTCAACATTCACACATATCACTAAATGGAATAGACATACAGCCGACTTCCATACCCAATGCATTGGAGGTTATAACATAACAACCCATCCTATTATTCACGGCACCAAACATAATTTGGTTTATCACGTAACCACCCGTCAAATGTCCATGTACCAATATTAAATCATATAGCATACAAAAAATATAACGGAAAAGAAACATTTCCACATTTCAATCACAATATATCACTTAAATATATTGACATAACAAATCCGTTTTCCAAACCATTTTCAATACCAAAATACATAAAATAGTATATTGTATTTATTTTCTTTTACACACATTACAACTTGTTGAGGAATCCAAAGATCAAATAATAGTCACGGCAGCATAAAGGTCATTATCACTCCTTACATTAAAAGAAACATTCCTTTTTTTCAATTAGTAAAAGCCTTAATAGAAAAAGATTCCCTTTGAAAGTTCAAGGGTGTTTGTACAGAGTATAAAAGAAAGTCTTGTATTAAAACAAAATATGACTCAATTAAAGGAGATTGAGACGAAGTTCCTTATCTCGTGTTCAACTTAACCCGTTCATTCTTTAATATCCCGAATAATAAACTATAGTTAATTTATACTTTCTTAAGATCCTTTTTCAAGTTTATTATTCCATTTATATCACTTATTACCTTGTTGTAAACATTATGTAATCATTTATGTTAATAATGTTCGTTTTGTCAATATTTGGCACTTGAGTCAAAAATGGACTTCTTATAATTACATATTATTAATGTGGTCAAAGGTTCATTATATCCAAATTGATATCCATGATTTATATATCATATATATCGTATATATACAGCATATACAGGTACTTATAATAGTACATAACATTTAGAGGTAAGAAATGAAACGCACCATTTATGGAGATGGTAAGTCGTACGTTCGCATGAAAACTACATTCATTTCTATTTCTTATTTTAATGGAATTTAAGCATAATGATACATTCTTAAATTATAGTCACAGTATAATATCATATATATTATAATTAAATATATCCTTTATACATCCCACACAAGGAATTAACGAGTCACATCACTTTGAGGGGGAGGAAGTTTGCACTTCCTCAAATGAGATTATCGTATTTACCCACTATGGAAACCATAAAGGTGTGATATAAATGGAAATTACAGAAGAATAAAGAAAAAATAAGCATAGTATAATATATATATATATATATATACTATTCTATCATAATGGCCCCCATGAGAGGAGGTAGGACATAATCGAACAATCTTCATTTCTAGAGGCGTTAGTTTTCTATGCACAAAAACATTATGTCCTTCACCCATTAGATAGAGGTGTGTGTATGTGTAGTTAGAATCCTTCTCATAACAATATCCTTGTATATTGAGGATATTGGTGTTGTTACAAAAGAAATATATACTATGATTTTAGGGTTTGGAGAAGTAAAATAAAAGAAAACAATTAAAAAGAAATGGTTACCTTTAATTTGGGTAATTTTCATTGGTTTGAACCAAAAAGACTTCATGAAGTGCCTTCTGCCTATGGTAATGATTCTAGAGGGAGGAGAGGAATGTAGGGAGCCTAATTGGGCAGATTTTGGAGGTGAAAATTGGCTTGAGATGTGTGAGTAATTGGTTATAAGTGGTCTCCTTTTATAAGGTGGAGGAGGGGCTCTTTAGGAAAGTATGAAATTATTATTTTATTATAAACTTATCTTTGGTTTCAAAAGGTCCAAAATAATTAAAGATGAATATATGTTGACTCATGGTCGAAATAAAATCATCCAATCAAGATTGGACATGTTTTGGATAATATTTTAATCATTATAATCTTATTTATTTAAATCATTTATAAATGTTGTAAATACTGAATCATTATTGTGTCCTAAATAATTTAATTTATATAATGTCTAAAATTTATAAAAAAAATACCATCATGTAGGAAATCTATTTATATTTCATATTAATATTTATATTCGAATAGATAATATTTATAACCCCTTATAAAAATTAATTACTAAAAGTTTCTTGTTAATGTCAATTTTATCTTTACATTAAAATAATTAATCCAAATTTCCATTATCACTTCCAAGTGGATCAATATGTTCCCAAAATCGACCCAAGGATGCCTGTGGTAGTCCAATACTCATCCAATAAGGTTAGAACAAGTGTTAAGGTAATTTTTAGTTATTATAATATTCATTAAACATTGAATTACGATATTTACCTTTAACCACGGTAAATAAAAGTCAAATGTTATTATTCACCAAAAAAATATTTTCATCTTAATGAACCACATTTAACATAATGATAACAAACATGTTTGTCGAATTTTTTAAATTCAATTGATAGATGTTGTAAAATTTTATTTAAATGAATAATTCAGTTTTTTGTATTACCACTAAGTGGTATCACTATTCATTAAAAATTCATGTTTTTCATAAAAATACCAAAAATTCAGCCTATGATATATTTGATATTATGAATTCAAAAATGATGTTTATTTTTCCAAAATCAAAACAAAAAAGTGTCATTAATTAATTTTAAAATTAATTCATGTTGATAAAACAAATAGCAGGATTTTAAGAAACAATAACTATCAAAAGATCAACACTTGTTTATGTCCAATTTCAAAGTGAAATTAATTCTATTGACCAACATTGGATTTAATGGTATAAATATATTTTAATTTAAAATTAAAAACAATTAAAAAGAAAATATATCCATATAAATATATTATATTAAAAGGCACTTTTGAATTAGAATGCAATATTTTTCACTATTCATAAAAAATGAACTTTATCGAAAAATTTCCAAAAATTTACCCATTGTAAATTTTGATGTCCCCATTATAAAGAAAGATTTTATTTGGTCATATAGAATGTATTAAAGTGGCCAAAACTAGATTTTAAAATTGTTGGCCATTAAAAGGCGATAAAATGACCTTTTAATGTAAATTATGCTTAAAATTAGATTCATTCACATTTTAAGCCTCTAACTTTTTTTGGATAATTTAAATACATTTAAAAATCATGTATAATCATATTTTAGTTTTTTTTGTTCATTATCACCAATACAATGGCTAGGAGATAACTTCCATTTAAAATAATAATATTATATTATTAGTGTGCAACGTAAGATTTCAAAGAATCCCGTAGTTGCGTATCAGGTACGCCTTCGAACATAGAAACCCATTTAAATTAAAATTAATATTTAATTCAAAAATATTAATAAATATGAAATATGTCTTATTCTTCATTTACAATGGATGTTACAATCCAGACCTCTTAATCCAGATCATTAAATCTTTCTACTCCTGGGATAGATTAAAATCTTAAGATGAAGTGAATAAGCCCTCTGAGGAAGAATGTTATAATAATCATTTCATTGACCCTGAAGATGATGAGGTAGTAGCTAAGAAGGTAAAAATAGATTCATATAGAATTGTTCAGCTGTCTAGTAGTGAACAAGAGTCTCTCGATGAGAATGTTTTTCTTGGAACTGATAAAGGGAATCATGTGATTGTGGATACAACTATTAAATTTGTTTTAAAGAAAAAATAAGTTGGTGGATCTCTGAAGAAGAAGCCTGTCGAGCTAGAGAAAGAGCCTTCAAAAAGAAAAGCCTCAGATTTGGAATCATCATCCCAAGGACATGATTTTTCCATTCAATCACTGACGAATCTTTTTGAAACTATTTTGATCATTCCAAGCATTGACTCGAGATGTCAGATGATCCAACACAACATGAATCAAAAATCATATTCAGTATCATTGGTTATCTATAAGTGTGTCAAACGTGGGGATAATTTAAAGATATTATTCATTAAATATGATTCCCACAAAAAATCATGTAAGAAAGTGATTAGCTAATCAAATAAAGTAGTTGAAGACTTGGGAGAGCTTGATGAGTTTCAACATGAAGTTAAGGAAGCCTTTGCTAATGAGGATAGTAAAATCATGGATCACATGACTAGTGTTGCGAAAAAGCTAAATCTTCAGCAGAATACTCTGATTTAAGAGGTAAAGGATTTGAATGAAAAGATGTATTCTTTTTCCCAATTTTTGAAAAGGGAACAAGATCTTTAGATCGAGATCGAAGAGAAACTAGTTGATCAAGATGAGTTGTTGAAGGTTTAGGCAGAGTATATGAAGGCTCAGGAAGAAAATATTAAAGCTTTAGAGAATAAAGTAGAGGCTCAGGATCAACTCCTATAGCAAGCAGAGGAAGAACACAAGTATCTAAAAAATATGGAAACCATAGTAAAAAATTGATACCCAAGGAGAAGGAAGAAAAATAGATCCAATTAGATCGTTTGTTGTATTTTCCATCTTGTACAAATTCGGTCCAATCTTAACGAAATTTATCTTGTTCTATTACATTTTTTATTGTCTTGAACTAATCATTCAGGTGCCATAATTTCCTTTTCCATTCCCTGTATTTCTTTTTGAAAATTGAAAATAGGGAGAAAGGAAAAAAGAATACAAAGTAAGGGAGAAATATACTTAAGTAAGGGGAAGTTTATCTAAGGTGGAATCTTCATTACAATTATTTCCGTACTCAAAAAAATGAAAAATCTCATTCCAGAAATCTAGAATATGATCCTTAGTGTTCCAAATCCTAAGGGGATGTTAGTCGTATTCATCATTTCCCATATGATAAGGGAGATAAATGTTATTTTCAATGTCTAGAAAAATATCTTCAAAGTCCTTATATTCTATTTCATAAGGATGTTTGTGCTTTCCAAAAGGGGGGCATTATTGAGTCAATAAGGTTTTCATTATGAATTTTCCATTCTATCATGTTTGGGGATATTTTTGAGTAAATAAGGTTTCCTTATGATATTACCATTCATTTTTGTTTAGAAAATCACTAACACCTTATCGTAAGGAAAATATTATTTTACCTTATACATTTCTTTCATAAGGAAAATTTTTCATCCCAAAGGAAATTTATCCTTACCATGTTTTTCATTGTTCATTATTATATCTAAATGTAAAATTCGGTTTCTTGTATAAAAACCTCGTAATCATATAATACATAGATGTAGAGAATTCTATTTTTAGGTTCCGAATTCTGACTCCGTGCTCTCAGAATCCAGACTCCAAACACTTCTGAGTTCTGACTCCGAATTCTAATAAATTCTGACTCCAGACTTTGAATGTTCTGACTCCAAAATCTAATTAATTATGAATTAAAAAATTGAATGTTCTGACTCCAAGTTCTCATGAATCTTGAATCCAAACATTGTATGTTTAGGTTCCGAGTTATGGTGAATCTAGATTCTGAATTTCCTTGTTGTCCAGACTCTGGAATTCTATAGAGTTCAAGTTTCAAATTCCTTCGAAAATAGAATCTGAATATCCTTGTATTATTGACACAGATTTTTTTTGGTTAGACTCCTAACTTTTATTTTCTTACATTCCAAATATTTGATTTTGGTTATGTAATCACATTTTTTCTTACACATTTTTTGGTTATAATCTGATGTCGTTCATTCTGTTACAAAATAACTGTTGTTTGAGTGACATGTGTACAAGTCCCTCTGATATTCAAGGAAAATATGAAATTTGGAAGAGGGAGTCAACCAATGAAGCCATGCCTATAAATAAGAGATCATTTGAAAGGGCGTAAAACAAGTTGATAAATATAGATATTAGATACTATTGAAGTTATTTTTAGAGAGATAGAATTTATTTCTTTGTGCGTACTGAACACCATGTTCATATTATCTTTGTAGGACTCTGATTATTGTTGTGTACAATCGAGACTTCCATCGATAGGAAGACAGAGGTGCCGACTACCTTGAAGTTGAGGGCTTCCGTGTTGGGGAAGATAGAAGTGCCGACTACCTTAATAATGATGGATTCTGGGGATAGAAATACAGACTCTAATCTTCATATCGCGGGCTTACCCTGGTGTGGGTAAGATAGAATTTCATTAAAGTATAAATCAAGGAACCTATATCTATGGTTGTTGGATACCCTTCCCTTTGGGTTAAAATATTTACATATTGTTATTTGTTTGTTTCATGTTTTCTGATGTATTTTGTTTGTGGAGGAATGTATAACTATTTTATACTTCCTTATACTTGTTCTCTGATTTAGTATGATTCAATACACTTTAAGGTAGAATCATTATCTTTGTAAACATTTGTTATGTTTCATTTCTGGAACCATCATTCTCGATTCACTTTCTCAGAATCATATTTCTGAAATCAACCTAGTGTGTAGAACTAGAGGTTTTGTGAATTACATTGTTTAACATTGTAAAACATGACTACCTTTAAATGTTCCAAAAGAATATTTTAAAGAATAAAATTCACACCCTCTTGTATTTTGAGCATCATTTGATACTTCATTTAGTATCTATATTATTTCAATCCTATATTTGGTATTATAGAGTATATCATACTCCATATAACATCTCAACACCTGGTATAGGGGCGAGATAGACCCGCAGGCAGCTGAGGATTTGATGGAGGCTATGGTGAGAGTCTTCAGACTAGTAGGGACACCAGATGGCCTTATGGTGATCCTTGTCACGAGTCTCCTTCAGGAAGCCGCAGGCAGAAGGTGGTGCCTGATGCTCCAGGTGCAGGAGGATGCGACACTAATCTGCGTAGACTTTGAGTGCCGGTTTCGGGCGGAGTTTGTACCAGCCACCATACATGTGGTGTATATATAGGAGCTACTTCATCTGCATCATGGTAGCATGAACGTAGAATAGTACTCAGCGAGGTTCACCGATCTCTCGCACTACTCCAAAAATATGGTGATGGACCAGTACTTCAGGGCTCAGACGTTCGAGCAGGGGCTCAGACGAGAGACCAGGGCTTTGATTATCTCCCTCAGCATCCCGACGCATGCGGGGGTGTTGGAGCGAGCCCTCTTAGTAGAGCGTTTCCATGCTGAGCAGTCACCAGTAGCGAGACCTTCCACTGGGCGTCATGTAACAGAGTCTTCTACAACATGTAGCAGACAATTGTCACAGATATCCAAGAGGACCAGACCATTCAGTGAACAACCTTAGTACTCTGGTTTGGTTGTCCGTGGCACACGAGACATATCCAGTCATACGTGGAACATGTTGTGCTTCACATGTAGCGGGAAGGCTCACATGGCTCGTGACTGTCTGATCCGCCATTCATATGATCTGAAGACAGTTGTGGGACCCCTTAGGTAGAGGCAGAGGTTCGATCAAGGTAGTCTGTATGGTGCTGATGGAGGTGGACGAGGACTTGGTTAAGCAGTTGGTAGTGGGAAATGTTTCAAGGTGTTACCTCCACCACCACCAGGAGATCCTCCCTGACCGTAGAGAGTAGGTGGACAGTGGAGATCTCATCTCTAGACATCTAATGCATTCAATCATGGAACTTCAGAGATGATTCAAGATATATTATGTGTCTACTACACCATTTATGTAGTTTTTATAGACACAGGTACCGGTAAATCATTCATTAACACTTCCCTTGTTCGGAGCTCAGAGATTCTTAGGGAGCCATTGGCTCGATCCTTATAGCTAGATACTTTTACGGGAGCAGATTTGATGATTACGCACTGGGGCTAGCAGTGTAAGCTTACACTATGAGGAAAGAGCTTTGGGTAAGATCTCCTAGTAGTGGCATCGAGGTTTTACAAAGTCATCTTGGGTATGTACTGTTATCTCCAGTCCATACTCAGATCGACTATATTAGGCCCAATGTATGGTGTTTCCGCATGGATGGGACCAGGCTTACCTTCACTGTCAAGAAGAGAGAATTGCAGCGTAGGACAGAATTACTTGAAGGAGGGTGCATCCGATCACTCATCAGTTGTCTTGACTTACCCTCAGAGTAGATGGTATGCAGAGTCCGAGATATCCCATAGTGGTGGACCAGTACGCGGATGTTTTCCAGGAAGCTGTCTGAGGTCTACCTCTTCTAAGTGAGGTGAACTTCTATATTGACATTGACCCCAGGAAGACACCAATATCTATACCAGAATATTGGATGGATCTCGCGGAGCTTCGCTAGCTGCAATTACATCTAGAGGACTTACAAGGAATGTAATTCATTTGGCCTAGTGTTTCTCTCTCGGCATCCCCGGTTCTATTCTCCAAGAAGGCGTTTGGGATCTTGAGGGATTGTGTCGACAACCGTCACCTGAACCAGGTGACCATGAAGAACAAGTACCCAATCGTGATGATTGAAGACCTATTTGATTATCTGAATGGAGCATGGTGGTTCTCAAACATAGACGTCAGATCAGGCTATCACCAACTCATATTTTGAAATGAGGATTTGGAGAAGACGAACATTAGATGTCATTACGTCCATTATGAGTTCTTGGTTTTTCCATTCGGTGTGACTAACGCTCCAGCAATGTTCATGGGACTAATGAACAGAATATTCTATCCATACCTCGGACACTTTGTCATATTCTTCAACAATGACATTATGATCTACTCGAATACTGAGGAGGAACATTCCTACCATTTGCAGGTAGTACTGGATACACTCTGAGAGCACAATATTTAGTTTATGCTCTCGAAGTGCCAGTTTTGGATCTGAGAGGTTCACTTTTTGGGAAATGTCATCTTGGAGTCTAGAGTTGTAGGGGATCTAGTGAATATTGAGGTGGTATTTGGTTGGGATCCACCCAAGAGTGTGATAGAGGTGTGGAGTTTCCTCGGACTAGCTGGTTTCTACGGGAGAATCATTACCGACTTATCCAAATATTTATCACCACTATCAGCCTTGACGGTGAAGGGTCAACCATATTTGTGGTCAGAGAGATGCTAATAGAGAGTTCAGAAGCAGAGGCAGAGGCTGACTAGTGCCCCTAACTTGAGGCTACCAGAGGAGGGCGTAGGGTACGTAGTTTACTACGACTCGTCAAGGTATAGACTCGGATGTATCCTGATGCAGGAGTGGGCAGTGATCCCTTATGGTTCTCTTTAGTTGAGATAACATGAGAAATACTATGCCACACATGAACTAGAGTTAGTAGAAGTGGTCTTCACCTTGTAGATGTAGCAACACTATTTGATGGGTGAGCATTTCATAGTCTACTCTGACGACCAGAGTTTAAGGTATATCTTCTCTCAAAAGGACCAGAACCTAAGAAAGTGGTGATGGATTGAGATCCTCTAGGACTATGAATTCGAGATAGTCTATACTCCGTTGAAGGAAATATTGTAGCAGATGCGCTTAGCAGGAGATTTGGAATACAGCTGCTAGGAGAGGCGATAGAGAAGCTGGCTAATTTATGGATATACATTGTGGATAGATATGAAGAAGCCTTCCTCCAGTCTCTTAAAGTCACTCCACCACTTTTACAGTGAGTCTGAGAGGCATATTATGGAGATCCTAACTACGAGACATGATGTGCTCAAATATCGATAGGGCGGGAACCTAGTTGATTTTCTGATGGTGGGGAGCACTTCATCCTCTTTAGAGGACGTACCTTGGTACCATTGGAACTTTAGGAGGAATGGTTGAGGGAGTTACACACTTCCCCACTAGCGGTACATCTAGGAGTGGTGAAGATGTATCAGGACCGCGGATGATAGCACTAGTGGCCCGGTATGAAGAAGGCAGTAGCTGAGTCTTTCTCTTGATGCATCACTTGTCAGCATGTGAAGGTAGAGCATCAGGTACCACTGGGATTGGTGCATCCATTAGAGGTCGCAGAGTGGAAGTGGGATGTAATATTCATGGAATTCATGACAAGACTTCAAGTTATGTCTAGTGGACATGAATCTATCTAAGTGATTGTCGACAAACTGACCACATCTACCCACTTCCTACCGATCATGGTGTAGGGTACAATAGAGAGAATTGGAATCCTTTTTTGGCGGGAGATTGTGTTCTTACATGTTATACCCTCAACTATTGTCTCTGATCGTGTCTCATGATTTAGTAACTGGCTCTATAAGGGGTTGAAGGATGATATAGGGACACAACTTCATTTGAGCACTGCCTTCCATCCTCAGATGGAGGGTAAGACTGAGAAGAAAATTAAGACCCTCGAAGACATGCTTTGTGCATGTGTTCTCGACATTGGTCACATTTCGGAGGACCACAAACCTTTAGTTTAGTTTTCCTACATCAACAGTTATCACTCCACCAAATGTATGGATCCTTTTGAGGTGTTGTACGAGCGACCTTGAAGATTACCACTGTGCTGGACTGACCCCAGGGGATACAACACTAGTGGAACCAGAGATGGTACGACGTACCACGAAGAAGGTGCAGATCATCCAGGAGTAGATGAAGACTGAAAATAGAAGGAAGAAGTGCTATGCCGACTAGAGATAGAGGCCTGTGGAGTTCAAGGATAGTGACCTTGTCTTTCTACAAGTCTCACGTTGACGTGGTCTACAAATATTTGGCCGAGGTGGAAAGTAATATTCGAGATTCATCAGCCCATTCCTGGTCTTTAGCAGAGTTGGCGAGGTGGATTACCACTTAGATCTTCATACTCAGTTGCACCTGGTTCACAACATCTTCCACGTATCTCTGATGAGGAGATACACGCACGACCCTTCTCATATCATCGACCATGTCGAGCTGGATTTTGATGATGTAGAGGCTTTTATGGAGGTTCCAGTGGAGATTGAGGGTAGACAGGAGCGGGTCCTATGTGTACGGTTGATACCTGTTGTACGTTCACTGGCCGCATGAGAACCACTAGGAGAGAACATAGGAGTGGTAGGCTCAGATGCATTCTCAGTACCCCTAAATGTTCCTTAGATTGAGTTGTGGTTTACGAGGATGTAGAGCCCTGAGGTGTAGAGAATGTTAATACCAAGAATTCTCATGTAAATTTTTTAATTAAATAGTAATTTTATGAGTATTAAAAAATTGATTGCGCGTGATTCCGAGCCCAGTGAGCCCACAATCAATTTCTGAAGTTTTTTTCCG
This sequence comes from Viscum album, assembly GCA_963277665.1. Lineage (NCBI taxonomy): Eukaryota > Viridiplantae > Streptophyta > Magnoliopsida > Santalales > Viscaceae > Viscum > Viscum album. The sequence continues at coordinate 958,738,833 of OY728126.1, forward strand.
GTACATTCAGTAAACGTACAAGCGAGTTTTTATAATTTTTTAAACGGTGCTCAGAATTGAAATTTGAGGGCACTGTTGAACTCACAGTGCCTATATTCTCTTAAGGAGACATTCGCCTCGATGATAGTTGGTTGAGAAGAAAAGTTAGTTTTTGGGTTTTTAGTGAATGAATTAAATAAAAATAAGGTTGTGTAAAAATTATTTTTTTTATTTGGTTCAAACCTCCTTGTGGAAGTTGGAGGTGGGGACCAACACACAATAACCTCCCATGAGAGGATATGGATGTGGGGCCCACCTATTGTATAAACATCCTCTACTTATTTATTGTGGTGGGGCCCACCAGAGGTTAAAACCCATTGAAACTCCACTTTAATGGGGAGAAACCATCCACCTCCCATTACGTGTATCCTCTTCAACTCCACAACCACTTAATGTTCAAAATCCTTCACATTTAATTAATCCATCCATTTTGAATATATTTCCAACAATTAAATAATAGATTAAATCAATCCATTATTTTGGGTTGGCATTTTCCTTTTGGTGTAGCTTGGGAGAGGAGAGAGAGTTTAGGGAGAAATGATCTCACCAATGAAGAATGAATAATATGTTCTTCCAACGAAGAACATCGGCGATGATCTTCTTCGAATTACTTATTTGGAACCTCTTCGACGTTGCAAGTGTTTGTCTACAATGATTTGACGCCCACCTTTTTGCGCCAATGTCGACGATCAAAGAAAAATGGTTAGGGAGTGTCTGATTTGATCAACCTTTTTATTGTTTCGCATATGTTTTTTTATTCCCTTGAACTGTTTCTATCAAAAAAATGCATATGGATCAGGCCAAACTAACACGACCCGATTTCTTTGTTGTACTTCATGTGGTTTGTTCTTCGTGTTCTTATTTGGTTATGAACAATGGAATGTTTCAAGTTCTTTGGGGGACACAAAAATTCCAAATTGAAGTCCCAAAAACACGACGACCTAGAAGAGGTGTAGCGGCGATAGCAGGCGAAGGATCGGACCAAATCAGGAGGATCGTTCTTCAACCGTTCTTTGAGCGGGTGAATAAAAACGTGTTTTCAGAGATTATTGGAGGCCCAAAAACATCGGTGATGACTTCGGAACATCAGGACGACTGAGTTTCTGCATTTTCCAAGTGATAAGACTATCAGAATGAAGAACGAGCATCACATGAGGTGTGCTGGCGAGAAGCGTTGTTTCTGAATAATTCCAAAATACATGTTATGTAGTTTCGAAAAACACGCTGTGTAGTATGGTCATAAAACAGCAGGGGTTTCAGGTGTTAGACGTGTATCACATGGCCTGTGACCCCAGTCACACGACGTGTACTCATTATGCAGCTTGTTAGAGGAGGCTTCGTGAGACTTGACATGTATTATGAGAAATACACAGACACTGGAATAATTACACGGCTTAAGACACGACGTGCACTCTCTATGCAGCTTGGTAGAGGAGGATTCATGAGACATGATGTGTATCCTGGGGATACAATGACACAAGGTGGAGTACATGGGCATATACTCCACCACACGGCCAGGTAGGACCAGTGTGATGGGTTACCCCTTGTACGAGTTACATGGGTTAGTGAAACATGGGTTAAGGCCATGTACGTGCACACGACCACCGTACACGGAGTCAACCCCAGTTTCTTGGACATGGCGTGTAACCATACAACATTTCGTGTACATAATTTTCCACACGAACAACCATTCGACATGGGTTATTGCACATGGGAAGTACCATAGGTCTAACTACACGACATGTAACTTATTACAACACGTTGTGTACTTTTTGGTAAAAGGCATGGTCATCTCGTCCTCTATGTCTTGGGCACGAATTGTTTGGTTTTTCCCTCTATGACGTGGAAGGAACATTGAGATATTTCTTCATAGGAATTTGTGGCAGTTTATGTATCGACTCCTGGCATGTGGAGCGGACCGTCACGAAATCAAGCATGCATTCTGAGGAAACCATGTGGATGGATGTGCTTTGACTACTGTTCCAGGATCCTGTGTGGGTTCAAAATCATTGTAAACTATTCCTGGATCTTGTGTGGGTTAGACAGCTCTGATTATTGTTACTGGATCATGTGTGGGTTAGACAGCTCTGACAACTGTTCCTAGATTCTGTGTGGGTTCGACAGTTTTGAATACTGTTCCATGATCCTTTGTGTCTTTGACAGTTCTAATTTCCATACTGGGATCCTACTGGGGTTCCAAAGATTATATTATTTAGTGGCTAAATCTATTCATCTCAATCTCTCAACAATAGTTGTATAGCTGTGTGAGATGAGTCAGTAACATTGTGTTTTCCTCATGATTGAGATGGATTAATTGATAACATAGGTATATATATTTCTATATACCGAAGTGGTGTTATATATTGATTTAATTTATTTGGTTTATCATTTTTGTATTTTGTGAGACCTTTAGGGTCTCTGGGTCCCTAATGTGTATTGTTATACTCACCATTACATGGTCTATTCCCGCACCTCATTGTGTTGGATGCCGACGACAGACATCATTGTTCGAGGCTCAGTGTACCCAGACTAGATGGTACCGAGAGGTGGACCACACAATGTGACGGTACACTGAGGAGATTGATGGATGTGGAGTGTTGTAGAGGCTATCTATACCTACCTTTCAGGTTGGATTTCCCAGTTTACAATCCATGAGCTGTTTTCCCTTTTTCCAGTACATGTACTTCAAGTTTCTTTTAATTTACAGTTGGGCTTCTATTTTCGGCCCCTTTTACATTTCATCACTCATTTGTTATAAAACATTACTTAGTGTTTTGCTTCCATCTTGTACTCTATTGTGTGCATATTTAAGTTATAAAGGAAATACATTCCATGTTTTAGAGATTTATACCTTTGGTTCTTGTCACTAGCCCTTGGCCTATGGAACGTGGTCTTGGGGTAGTCACAGTACGGGCCCCGGGGGATGGGTCACGACATAATATATTACAAAAACAGACACCCAAGGACCATAAGAGTTTAGTGTCTTTGGAAACATAGAAAAAAAATATTCTAATCATGGTGAAAGATCCTCAACATCTCCCACAAATATCATCACGTTTTGTTTTATTACCTAAAAACATTCATTAAATCTTGTGGAAAATAAAACATATAAAGGTTGTTCTAAAATTCATAGTAAGGGAAAAAAATGAAATGTCAATCATATCATATTCATATGATCATAACGTATGAAAATATTATCCCGCATAATAGGATATAATATCATGTCATGATAAAAATCATATAACTGTAATGCAATCCCAAAAAAATCAGAACATAAGGCATGAAACTTTGGGGCATGAACACATAAGCATAGAAAATCAATTCATATTAGTCAAGGCTCGATTACAAGACTATCATGGTGGATAATGTCCATTACTGAACTGAGTTCACTCTTCATTCCATCCCAATAATATTGAACCGTATTTACATGTCGTTCCAGCCATGTCTATCTCATGAGCTACAAATCATTACCCAATGAATTTTATGGAGATATAGGTCAGACCCATGTCATAATTAAATCATTCTTTCTTGTTCCATAAAATAAACATAAATCATTCATCATAACCCTAACAATAAAATGGGTTTCATAAACATCATCCCATCATAACATAATCCATATAAAAAAATGGATATAAATTCATCATAAACCAATTAAAAACATGTAAATAATAGAGACATTATATATTTACCATATCCATATTAAATAATTTCATCTTATATAGAAAATACTTTGGATAAAACACTTGAGATGATTTTTTGAGGAAAATATCCTTTGTTCTTAAAAATCATTTTTTCTAAAATGACGTGCAATTTTAAAAGAAAAAAAATTTAGTTGAAAATAATCATGAAATATTGTATAAGAAACTTCATGGAAATAAGGCATTATGAAACCATAAAAATCCATTCACACCGTATAAGTTAAAAAAACATTCTTCATACATATTTTCCGAAAAAGTCAAAATGTACCTCACATTGTAATCAAAAGAATGATTCCTTCCATTCCATGTGGTAAATGTCAAAAAAATGGGTAAAAATGTCTTTAAAAAAACATGGAAGAATAGTAAACATTTATGAAAACTATTTCAGAAAATATGGACATGGATGTTAAAAATAACCCCAGTAAATACTTACGAATAAATAATCTCGGATTAGAATGAGATTAGAATAATTATCCCTTACCTTATTTCCAATTTCTTCTGTACCTATTTGAAACTCATGTATAATGATTTAAATAATGCCATTTACATATTCAAGAATCATAGTCATTTTTATGATATCATATATTATTCAAATACGACTTTATATTACCCATTCATTTTTCAATTCCATGTTGAAGCAACATTTAGGGTAATAATCGTTTCATTTATCGTATATGTTTGTACTTTTTGTTCTTGATATTATTAGTATATCCTGATTTAATTATTTCCAAAATATAAAAAAAATATTTATATATCATATATATATTAAGTATTTATATATATAATACATAGATAAATGAAATGAAATACACCGTTCATGGAGACGGTAAGCTATACGTACGCGTGAACACTATTTTCCTTTCCTTGTTGACTTGAATGCAAGTAAGTAGATGACATATACATAAATCTAGTAGAATTATAATGTCATATATCTAATTATTATTCAATATATATACATTATAATATTTCTGGAATGGTTAACATGAATAATGAATCTCATTGAGTCATGCAGATGGTAATCTGTACGTGCGCATGAGGGATGATATCATTCCCATAATTATTGAATGGAATGGAATTGGAGTGGATGATATAATATCTCAGAATTAGTACGAAGTTATAATAATCATATATAGTTATTATTTCTATCATTATTCCCATTCATTTATGGTTGTGGTGGAAAAACATATTACACCACGACGTGGAGCCGGTAAGTCGTACGTACGCAGGCGTGGTGATTTTAGTTTTTGTAGGATGGATAAAAGGTGAAATTGGGATGTTTCATATTTACAATAAAATATCATTTAATGATTGATACTGATGTTATTACTTTATAATTAAACAACTATATAATAATGTGTAGAAGAAGAAACAAATTTGAAAGAATCGGTAGAAGTTATTACCTCTTCCTCGAAGTGCATCAATTAAAAATCCTCTTATGGCACTATATTTGGTCTTTTGAGAAGACCAAAACCTATAATATACAACTATAGAGGTTTAGAAGAGTAATTGGAAGGGCTTTTCAGAGCATTAAGGCTCAAAATATAATTAAGAGAAGAGGGGGAGAGGCCCTTTTATAATAGAGGAGAGGGGCACTTTTGGAAACCTCCAAAATATAAATTTATAATAAACTAAATACCCACCTAAATACCTATAAAATGATACATGTTGGGAAATTATTTTAAACCTCATCAATTTTATTTATCCTTATTTATTCTATTTTATTTTATTTGAGGTAATAATATTCTATATTTTAAATTGTTATAAATACATACTTATCTGTAGTGAATAGCCCATAATTGGATATGTTAGAAAATTTTCGACCATATAATTTTTATTTTATAATTTTTAAATATTTTTTTCATTTTTAATCAATTTAATAATATGTTATTTCTATATAATATCAATTCTGTCAATTTTGACACTATTTATTTATTTGAATTTAAATAAAATAAATTAGGATATATGTTCTAACAAGAATATTTAATAGATTTATATCATGTCATATTTATCTATAAAATTCGTGGACCACATTATGTAGATCATTTAATATTTATTTTATTATTTTTAAAACCATTTATTTGATATTTATCTTAAAAAAATTACTACAACATTTTTGTATAATTATTTAATATAATTATTTGTAGCATATAAATTAAAAATAAAATAATATGATGAATTTAAATCTATTAAATTTCATAATAATACTTTTAGTCTAATTTATCTTCTAAAACATCCAAATTTTAAAATGATATGTTTATAAAATTATGAAGATGACAACTTTGACATCCTTTAAAATAAAATAATATAAATGTCATAATATGTTTTATAAGGCTCAAAATGGTCCACAAGTCTACCCTTGGATTATTAGTGTATATATATACACTACCAATAATTTTTGGTCAAGTTTTTTGTTCTTTTCATTAGTATGTTATTTTAATAAAAATGATAATATAGATTTTTCACTAAATAAATAATTTCTGCATCATTAATGTATAAGCTATTAATATAAATATATATTTTTTAAAAATTGAAAACAATTTTACATGATGAAGAAAAAAAATTATATTTAAAATCTGTATTTATAATTTTATTTATATTCTGTATAACCATATATTAAAAATAAATTAATTATTAATGTTTGAGTGAGACATATTTAACTTTCTTTAAATAAAATAAATTAATTTTTTGAATCACATCCATGTGCATTTAAAAAGATACCATTTCGACCCAATTATATTTTAGGACAATATATAATGATCCAAAAATATTAATACAAGTGTTAGGGTAATTTTATAATATAATTTTTACCCTTAATTACCTGATTTACCTTTAACTGTTCTAAATAAAATTTACTGTCGTTACTATTCATAATTCCTTAAAATAAAAAGTAGCCTATTAACATAATTTGTACCTAATAATTTCAAATACGGAATCCATTTTTCTAAATTCAAAATACATAAGATACATTACTTAATTTAATAATATATTAATCCCTCTATGGAGAAAACATGTTTTAAAAGCTAAAACATTCCAAAAGATTAAAATATTTTAAACTTTGAATTCAATGTACAATTAATTCTACTAACATACATTATATTAAATGGTAATAATATATTCTATTTATACTTTAAAACCATCCAATATTTTAATTTAACCAAATCAATTATCTCGTTGAAAAATGTTGTTTTTAATTATTATTTATCGTATTTTTAATATTAATAAAAATATAAAGGTTATCAGAATAATGTCAAAAATTTATACAATGATAATTTTTATATCCTGATTCAAAAGTAGAAGTCTAGTTTTTCATATTGAACTTATAAACTTATCCAAAATTATATTTAAAATGGGTGTTCCATCAAAAGGTGACAAAACTATATTTTTTTTAAAAATACTTCTTTTAACCGGAAAATTAATCTTATTCTAATACCATTTTCTAGAAAATATTTAGGATGAATGATAATGTTATAAAATTTGAAATTTGGTTAATATTATTCATAAAAGTTAGTTCATAATAATTTTATAACAATATATCGTGGTTTTGTGAAACTAGGTATTGCGTATAACACACACTGTTGAGGAAGGTCTCTCTTGCATGTAACACAAGCCGAGAATAGTGTTTTCTTATACTACAAGATAATACGGTGTTGCATACAACACAAGATAATCTTGGTGTAGTGTACAACAAAATACATCAATGAAATTAAAAAAATTATTTCTCGTAATATCTTCGGGTGTTACAAATATTTTTAAGGAAAATTGTTTATAGAAGATCTTCTGTAAGTGATAATGATTATTTCTAAAGTCTTGTTTTCATTATGAGATGAAATATCTATTTGTCTTTATAAGATATAAAACAACCAAAAAATATCCCTCAAATATAAATGAATAATTAATTAATTTAAAATCATTGTAACTATGATTACATTATAGAATATATGATTATGACGTACTGAAATTTATAAATGTTATTTTTATATTAGTATAAACAGATAACAGCCATATATCATTCAAATGATGTTTATTTCATTAAATAATCATGGAAATATAGATTTTTAAAGCATATGTTGAATGGTCTCAACCACACTTGAAAGTGATGTAATATTTTTGTAGATATTTATTAAATAAAGAAAAATGCCCATTAAATTTATTATGTGATATTAAATTGTGATCCGTGGTGAGGATTACATGATTATTTTGTGATATATTTGGTAAAAATTTTATTTTTAAATATTTTAATGGTATATATACTTATTAGAGTGATAAATATTTTTTGGTGATAACCAAATGATATTATTTTGAAATAATAAACGAATAAAAATATTTTTTTCCTGGCTCAAATATAATCAACCATATTTTCTGTTTTTTAAATTGATCATTGATCACTATTAAGAATTAAAATCACAATTTTTGTGAAGTATTATTTATGTTTTCTTTTATTTTACCTTTTTATAGACATTTATATTTTAGTTAAAAGGAATTAATTTTTATCATTTTGAGTATATTTAGGTTGATTAAAATTTTATTTTAGTGATTTAGGAATTAAATATTCCAAAATATTTTGATGATTTACATAAAAGGATGAAATCACAATTCGAAATCATATATGTAAATTTCATTATTTTTTATCAAATCAATAAATGAATTTTTCAAACTCATGAAAACTATAGACAAATATTTCATGTCTTAAGTGGAATGTAATACTAATCTACTAAGGAAATATTAAAAAAAACTTTTTCATGTATGATTATTATAGAGGTACAAGAATAATATGGTTCTTGGTTATATCGTATAAATAATAGTTCCTCATAGAAAAGATATCAGAGTTTATTACTCTATTATGATTTATTAACTTTAATAAAAATATATATAAGGTATTGATGAATTTTTTTAATAGAGGATTTAAGACACATATATTTTGAGATTATAATTTATTTGTAAAAAAACTACGTTTTAATGTTTACATAACAAACAACCCCATGAATAAACATAACAAAAAAATATTACAAAAATATGGGAGTCATAATCTGGTTCATGTGATGGATGGAATGAATAAAAATAATCATATTATAAAGTGAATTTAATTGATTTTTTACATAATTTTTATAATTAATTCACTCATGAAGGTTATCAACCATCTATTTCATTATAAGGAATATAATAGTAATAAATTTATTTTATCCGTTAATGTTACTTTTCATTAACATGTTTTCTTTTATATTTTAGTCTTAGATATTATAATTAATTTCTTCAACTTTTATAAATATTTTCGGAACCATATTTATACTGGATTTTGGAATAAGTCCATTTTTGGGAATAATAACATAGTTTTACCAAAAATATTTTTTATTGTGTTTTAAGAATTTAAAAGATAATTTATTTCTTCAACATAAAAAAAATTAAACATGAAAAACTAATTCCATATTTTGAATCATGTGGTTCATATTTTTTAAATTTAACCATTATATTTGTTTTTTTAATGAATTGTAAAAATGGTAAATTTTGATCACCACAATAGTAAGTAAAACAAGATTTTTATAGTTCAAACTATTGAATATAGTCTCTAAGACACCTCGAAACATTATTTTATTTCATTCTATAACTGTTATTCTTCCATTTTCATATTTAATTTGAATATATTTATTTTCTATTTCATTCTCATTCAATAATGACATTTTTTTGAATTTAAGAAATGGGAAAATATTATATTTCATTATCAGGATTTTAATTTCACATATATGTGGTCAGAAGGGTAAAAATTGACTATAAATGAATATAAATTATTTCATTGAGAGAAAATAAATATTTATTGTTATTTTTTATAATGATATAATTACCTCTAATGCATTCAAATATTTGAGTCAGTGCTTGTGCAAAGAGTTGCTAAAATCTAGTAAATAATTTCAAAAAAATTGAAACAAATATTTTCTCAGTAAATTATTGTTTACCATTAAATTTATAGCAAAAAATTAACTGTATTTATATTAAATTTTTTTATATTCAAACTAAATTATTATCTTGATGAAATTAACATCAAATTAAATTAATAGTATCAAAAAATACAAATGATATTGTATATGAAATAATCTTTTATAAAAGCATTTAAAAGTATAAATTGATGAATTAGGATATGTGGTATGATAAATGGATTAAAATATATTACACTGTTGATTTCTGAGCCACTTGGGACCTGATAAACAAATTTATAACCCTTCATGTTTGAGAAATAAATTACTGTAGAATATGTTAAAATAGTTTATGAAAGGGGTTAAACTAAATGATAAGGGATAAAATGACACCAAAGACTATAATAATTTTATTATATGATTATATTTATACTTTATAATTTTTTAATTTCATTTCATGTCAATTTTAAACACATTTATTGATAAATTAATTAGTAATATTTAAATATTTAAATTAATTACATGGGTGTCCTATCTTTATATATAAATGGGAATCTACAAAACTCACTCATTGAAAAAGATTAATAATTATATCTCATATAAAACATTCCATAATTCCATTCAAGATTCCTTCCCATCATTCTTTACCTTCTTTTAGAATAGTTATATAATCCTGTGAATGATTAATGTGTAATACAAAGGATGTCCCTGATTGAAGTGGTAATCATCCTACCCAACTCATTCAAATATTATATCTTCTTATAATTCATATATATATATAATATCCAACCTAACCTAATTACTAATGTTTTAAAAATATATTAATGTATTATTATTATTATTATCATAAATCCATTTTCTCCCACCTTTATATAGTATAAAAAATTAAAATCATGCTCTTTCAATTGTACAACAATTTATCTCAACCAATTAGTTTATTTTGATATCCATTACTACTTTACATGGATGGTTATAAATATTGAATTAATGGATATATATAAATATATATGTTATATTTAAAAAATAAAAATGTTTCTTGAAATATATTATATCATCTATCTTCTTACCCTTCCATACATTGAAAAATGTTAATGGTTCTCCAACATAAGTGGGGACATCCACATCCATGATGAGATGTGATTCAGTATTATACTACTCTCATGAATGGTTTATTATAAATATGTTTATAATAAATACAAATTACTATAAATAAAAGTTTACAATTATATAGATAATGAAACCATTAAATAAATCCTTTAACCATGGTCAATATACTAATGTTATTTTATAGAATATGATCGAACAAACTTATTTTTCTGATAAAATATGTAAGGAAGTAGTTTTTCTTTGATATCTTTTTTAAAAATTAATTTGAAAAATTCTGAGACTATGCTCTGGGAAAACATGTGATTTTGAGGCCTGGTATTCATGGAACATTTAGTTGAAAAACGAAAAGCATTAAAAAAAGTGCACTGGTGGGATTTTATTTAAAAAATAATTTCTAGAGGGTTCCTAGATCATATATATGAGAAAAACACCATTTTGAAAACAATGAATCTACCTTAGTTGAGGCATATCCTCGACCTGTGGGGGTCAAGGGATAATGCTAGTTTTTATGTACATTTCATTAAAACAATTAATAAAAACGTTTTATTATGATGATAGAACTCTTTTTTTAAAAGGGGTTTTCCGAGATCTATGGTTATCACTATAACCCTATAGTTTATCTTTGACAAAGATAAGGTGGCTCTCTCTAAACAATTAGAGATCATAAGTCGGATCTTGGATTGAAGATCAGCTGATTAACGAACAATGACAACATCACAGTGCCCTTTGTCAATGACCGATTCAACTATAGGTAGTGTTTGGTTTATTTTGATTCATTTACAATTCATAAATTGAACAATGAACATGAACCAAACCACATAAATGATGATCTGCAGTTTAATAACATGCAGTATGGGAGTTATATTTTATGGATTAAATGGGTTTTATTTCTCTGTGATTGCTTCATTATTTTAGATAACTCCAACAAGGAAAAATTAAGGTCAACATGAACAAATGCTGAGATCTAACATTTGTGTGATTTTTTTATTTTCCTTTTCCCTCATTATTCACATTCATTGTGATATTATCATTGGAAGATTATTTCACCTTAAATTTGTGGTGAAACTACCTCAGAGAGAAGATTGGACAATCCCATGACTTTGTGTGGGTGCGACAGTAGGACCAATGAACTATGGAAGAGGTAGAAGCATAAGGAAGTATGAGGTGGCAGCAGAAGGTGGTGATAGCTAGAGGTGGTGTCTTGGGAATGTTCAACTGAGGTGGTGCTGGTCCAGGAAGATGGAGTTTCGGCTTGGCGGTCGGTTGTGGTGAAGCATGGCACTGGCCCATGTACAGGGCATTCGAACAACAGAAGCGATAAGAGGATGCGACAATGACTAGGGGACGTGTATAACTTTCATGTTATAGGAACCTGTGGTAGTGGTGAGGTTGGGGTACCACACAATGAAGGTGGGATGGATGTGTGAAACACAATACAACACCATGTTATCAGGAGCTACGCGGTCAGGGAGGATCAAGTGTGGTACACCAAAAAGTTCCGCATAAGATATGCCAGACTAGAGGAGTCTGGCTAGTTTGGGCCAGACTAGTCTAGGACATGTCAGGTCTGCTAGATCGGGTCGGGTCAGCCAGTAGGTAGGGTCAGGTCTGGCAGGTCGGATCAGACATAGGTCATATTTTTTTTAGAAAAACATACATAACATTCAAATTGTTTGTCAGTTGATGGGAAAATTGCAATACAGGGACCCTTGTGACAAGACGGTCCTTTTACGATATTATAAGTGAATTTTTGTAGATTTTGGAATATGACCCAATGGCTTGTGGGGTAGGTTTTCCTAGTAGAAGTTCCCTGGGAGTGGAATCTTACGGCTAGCTGTGACATGGTAACTATGTGACTTAGTGAATACGTGACTTAGGGACTATATGACTTATCTAAACACCTTGTGTTATCAACACTTTCGGTGTTTTAGACACTTTGTGAGTTATCATCACTCCTTGTGTTATGAAAAATCCATATGTTATCGTTACATCATGGGGTCTATGGAATATTTATATTAATCATTATTATCAAGTTACTGACTTATACATGTGTAAGATGACTGTACTTTGTGTATTTTCCTTCATTTTTTACTTTGGTTGTTTCCCTTCGTGGTGTACTTTGATTATTTTTCATGGAGGTATACTTCATGGGTTTCCATGTTGTATAATTTGAATATTTCATAGTGGAATTCCTCTGTGGTTACATGGTTTCCTAATTAGTATGGTTTTACTCACCCCTACATAGGCCTTTCCCACATGTTTCGTGTCCTGTGTTGATGACCATAACTATAGAAGGAGTTCTATGTGGACTAGGACAAGGTGATTTTCAGCGTGATATGATAGACGAGGTGTGATCGTACAACTTCAAACAACTATCCTACACCTACACTTTAGGTAGGGTTTTCTTGTGGACTAATTTAATGAACTTCTGGATTCATTTTGAAAGACCCATTGTTTAGGTGGGCTTGTATTCATTCCATATATACCTTCGGAATTACTTCTATCATACTCTTTGGTTAGTATCTTTGTGTATACAAGCATTTTATACATTGTGTTTTTATATTTTCATCCTTTTTGGTCTTGGAGTTGTGTACTCTTGTAGATACAGAACAGAAAATGCATCCAATTTTTGAGATCTACCTACTCCCCCAAACTCACAAGCGGCTAGCCTATCAGATGTATTCTTAGTTAGTCATGACATGGGCCCTTCTAGGACAAGTCACGAAAGACTAGATTTAGATGGGCCGATTATACATAAATACAAATAGTCTATGAGGTTGGTTTTGGGAAATAGTGTTGAATATTTCGAGTTCGGGGTTCAGGAAGGGGAATCAAGTGTTGGTTCACAAGCCAACATATTTGTACACCAGGACTTCCAAAATCGTATTTTTGACATAGTGCATGAAAACACTGGTTTTAGTGCAAACAATTAAACATACATCATATATGATTTGGGTGTGTCCTCAATTCCTTATAATATAATCTCATTAGGTATACTCGAATGATTATCATACAATATGATCTATTTCAAAATGCCTCCATGCAGAAAACTATCAATGATTATATTTCATTATCATGAGTATCATCCTCATAATTATGAGGCATCAGAACATTTTCATGTACTCAAGAAACACAAAGCACTAAAGATATCACTATCAGGTGATTTACCAACGATACCACCACCCATTTAGGAGAAGTTACAACCAGTGCTATCATTTGTCGATATATACTGGCTGAGTGAATCTCAAGATATATTGAGATAGTTAAATCCCAATAATAAGGGTGATCTTTATCTGAGATTGTTGAGGATTGGATATAATTAGTTACATGCGTCTTCCAGTTTTTGAGGACACCTTTTTACCAGATGGCAGTCCTAGTCATGTGTCTTATTCAGGGATCCATGGGATTGTGGTGGAGCATAGTGAACCATAAACATGATGAGGCAACTCTATATTGGGAATTCAACAATTGAATCTTCATAGAGTATTTTTTCCCAGCTATGTTATCCATAGTGAACATACAGGAGCTCCTTTATCTACAATAGGGAAGTAAGATTCTTGTGGACTACTAGGTGAGGTTTACTAATCTATATCGATAATCTAGGGATATGGTGTGAGACCTATTTTTCCATGTATTAATGTTCATGAAAAGGAAAAATCCGAATATAAGTTAATCCATGATATCCATTAGAGTCGCTACATATTATGGAGTACTAGAGAAATATATGCTAGTGGAGATCCTTCTAGCGGAGTAGACCCCAGTAGTGGGAGCTACTAGCAGGCACCAGGAAAATGAATCTTCAGTGTTTTGTATTTGACAATTGGCATATAGATCCATGTTTCCCACACACTTTATGGGTTTATTCGAGGACCTTGGAACAGTGGTTCGGTGCTCCCATGGAAGAGCGAACAAGATGAAGGAAATTTTTTGTTACCCATACGATGGTGAAGGGCATCTGGTCTGAGATTGAATGACCAATCGTATGTGTGATTAGAAGATAGGGTAGGGACCATCGAGGCATATGAGGAGGACTGAGAAGGTAGTTCTATAGGGTGGCAGTCAAGGAAAAAGAGAAGGTATAGTTGAAGGATGTTGGTATTGTTTTGATGTATTAAAATCCCACCCCTAGAGGTCCACCCTAGGCTTAGGAAACTGGAATATTGGGACAAGGACAATTGTAGGTATTGGAGGACTATAACTCTAGCTATCCAAGTATTATTAGAGGTAAAATTTGTGTCTTTTATCCTATATCTACCTTTTTTATAGACAAAGGTTCCATTCATTCCATTCTTTATAAAGACCTTGTTCGGGGCTCAGATATTCTGGTATATCCATTGACTCAACCGGTACATTTAGAGACTCTTACAGGAGGGAATTCAAATATCACACGTTGGGTCTTCAATGATATATTACTCGTCGAGGAATTATTTTTAGTTGGGAACTCATAATATCTAGGTCGAGGAATTATGATTTCATTCCTGGTATAGACTGGTTATCCATAATCCAAGATCAGATTTATTATTTTAGGCATAATGTTTGGTGTTTCAACAATGATGGAATCATGTTTTACATTGTTGGTTAAACAAAATTTCAAGAGCTTCACGATGTAAATACTCAAAGGAAGGTGTATCCAATTAATAATCAGTTGGGTAGCCTCACCACCAGTGAAGTGGATGATAGAAATCCTCAGTTTCCTACAGGGTGGTGGAGTATGAGGATGTTTTTCTTCAGGTTGTCCCAGGACATCCTCTTCACCCGGAGGTAGACATATAAATCATTATATCCCCTAGGATAAAACCAATATCTAATCCTTCATATTGTATGGCCCCCATAGATCTTCGTTTGTTTAGGGTGAAACTGGAAATCTTTTTGAAGAAGGACTTTTTGAGACACAATTATTCACACTAGGCATCCCTAGTAGTGTTTTCTGTGATGGAAGATGGGATATATGGGTTATTAATGGACATCGGGTGCCTAAATCATGTGACTGTATAGAAGAAGTATCCAATATAGAGGATTAAATACCACTTCAATCAATTGTAGGGAGTGAGGTGGTTCTTGATGATTGACCTCTAATATGGCCCTCACCAGCTTCAGGTAAGTGATGATGATGTATTGAATGAAACCATCAGATGTTGGTATATCCATGAAGATTACATAGGGATTCGATATTCATGAAACGTTTTTCATGATCGTTCATGGGACTCAAGAAACAAATAATCTAGCATTACATAAACTAGTTCATGGTTGTCTTCATTGATGAGATCCTAGTTTTCTTTGTGTCAGAGGAGGAGCACGTGATACACATGATGGATTCTCATACCACCCTCACAACACCATCTATATGGGAAGCTCACAATGTGTTTGTTATTTATTCAAGTGTTACAATTTTAGGTACATGTAATTTCAATGGCTGGAGTTTCAGTGCATCCATAAAATATTTAGGTGGTCTTTAAATGGGAGCCATGCAATAATATTACTTATATGTAGATTTTTCATGTATTGGTTGGGTATTTTAGAGGGTTTAGATAAATAATACGTAGTAGAAACATCCTTTATTGCATTCTACATAGAAGGGGGAATCCATTGTGTTGACAAATAAGTGTCTACATTTGTTTCATGAGATAAGGTATAGTTTTTTTGAGTTCTCCCATATTGAGATTACTTTAGGTGGGTTTCTGGTATGTAGTACTCTTCATTTTATTAGGGACCGTTCTTGGTTGAGTCATAATGATTGGGAAAGAATTGATGACCTGTGTTTCACACTAGTTGAGACAACATGAGAAAAATTATACATCACATGATCGTGATAAGGTGATGGTATTCATCACATGAAAGATGTGGCGACACTACCTGATGGGTGAGAGGTTGACCATACACTCTGACCATAAGAGTAACAAATATATATTCATTCATAATGATATGAAAATAAGATAGATACAACAAATAGAGTTCTACCATGAATATGACTTTGATATTGTCTACACTCATGGAAAGGGTAATGTATTGGAAGATTATCTTAGTATTAGATATTACTTTCTGTTTCTCAATGATGCGTTAGAGTATTTGGTCACATTGTAGATATCATTTGATGATAGTGATGGAGAATATTTACCCTAGTAGATGGGTTTCAACCATCCACACTTATAGTGGGTTACGGGGCATAACTTGGGGGTATTGACTGCTAGACCTGATGTGCTATGTTCCCAACATAGCATTCCTCTGATGGATATTTTATTGGTGGGGAGCACACCCTTCTTTTCATAGGGTGTAGAATTGTAACAATGGTGTTGCTAGAGGATATTTTATGGGAGTTCCACACATATTTCTTCAAGGTACATCTAGGAGGGGAAAAGATGTATAAGTACTTTGATGTCAGTAACATGGCATTGGGATGAAAAATGATGTGATAGAGTTCATTACTCAATTCATTACTTTCCAGCATGTGAAGGTTGAGAACCAGTTTCTAGTGACCTTCACCCAAACACTTGAGGTGCTAGAGTGGAAGTGGGGTGGGATATAGATTGACATCATGACATGTTTAACTCAAATATAAAGTATACACGATATCATATGTGGGATCATAGACTTACTCACCACGTCATTCCAAATCCAATTGATCCACAAGCAGTGTTTCGTAGAGATATTGGGTTCCTCTACATGAAATAAATAGTTCAGTTTCATATAGTTCCATTAATGATCATTTCTGATATTCATTATTGTTTCACATCCCAGTTATTGAAGTGATTGTAGGAGGCATTTGGGACTTGGTTACACTTGATAATTTTTTTCAACCCCAAATAGGTGGCCAAATCGAGATTTACATTCAGGTTATGGAGGACATGCTACATGTTTTCATCCTAACCTTTTTCCATAGTTATCAGGATAACCTATATCTGAGGGAGTTCTCATACAACAACATGTACCACTCTATAATTTTAATGGAACCATTTTATGCCTTGTACGAGTGTCCATTTGGGTCACCACTTTACCGGATTGACCTAGGAAGATCAACATTCATGGGTCCAGCGTTGGTGTAGTCTACCACTAAGATGGTTCATATCATCCAGCATTGGATGGGGATGAAATAAAGTAGGATGAATTAATTTTTTGATAGGATATGGTGGCCCTTCGAGTTTATGGAGTGATACTATGTGGTCCATTGGGACTCACCCCAATTGGTATTTTAGAGATTTTCTCTAGGGTGTAAAGATATATCTCAGATACATTATCCCTTATCATATTTTTAACTGAGTCGGCTATGATGCATACTTCCTAGATCTACACCCATAGTTGCACTGGGGGTATGATGTCTTCCACATCTCATAGGTGAGGAGGTATATGCATGATCCATCACAAATCATCGACTAGTGCCGGCATGAAATTGATGATGTGGAGAATTTTGTAGAGTACACGGTAGAGAATGAGATCAACACTATGAGAATTCATTTCAGCTATCAATTCCTCTAGTGCGTGTTTTGTGGTAGCACATTAATCTCTTGGAGATCACTTTGGAGTAGGAGGAACATATTCATGCTTATTACTCTCACCATCATATGGATTATCCCTTTTTGGATCTCAGTGATGTAAATCCCTAAGGTAGTGATAATGTATTAATATAGATTTTATCGGGTTTTATTTAT
This sequence comes from Viscum album, assembly GCA_963277665.1. Classification (NCBI taxonomy): domain Eukaryota; kingdom Viridiplantae; phylum Streptophyta; class Magnoliopsida; order Santalales; family Viscaceae; genus Viscum; species Viscum album. Next base: position 958,757,226 of record OY728126.1, read on the forward strand.
ATATATTAATTGGGAAAATTCTGACACTTGAAGCTGAGATGATGTCTGATTTGGGGGACCGGTGCGCCCAAAACAATTCATTGAAAAAGTTTATTCATTAAAAAAATTGTATGGATGCATTTTCATTAAAATGTAATAACAGATAAATATGTGCCCAGATCAAGAATCGGAGGGAACTATTACTTTCAAAACAATCTCGTTACTTTAGGTGGTGCCTAACATCAACTGGAACGAGTCAAGGTTGAATGTATGTTTTTTGGATATAAACATCATTAAATTTATTAATAAAAATATTTTACTATTATGCATTAACTCTTTTTCGTTTTATTAAGGGATTTTAGGGATCCATTGTTATCTTGATAACCCCAAAGTTTTCTTCTGACAATGAGATTCAAGATCTCTTCAAAATGAAGACGGATTGGAGATCAGATCTTGTATTGAAGATCAATGGATCAATAAATGACTGAGACATAGCTTCTCCCTTAATCAACAACTTATCCAAACACCAGGTAGGGTGTAGTTCTTTGTAATTCATATCTTGTTCGTAAATTTGATGACGAACTCGGACCAACCCGTGAATATGTTTATATGTGGTTTGACCACTTGTGGGATGTGAGTTGTATTGAGGGGATTAAATGGGTAATAGATATGTGTGTTTTGTTTATTCGTGTTTATCCCTATAATGAGGATTAAATAAGGCTGATGTGAACATAGGACGATATCGGTCCTTCGGGTGATTTTGAGTATCTCATGCCCCTGTTCTTCGCATTCTTCACTTTCTTCGTGATTGTCTGAGAGGATGGTTATTGTGATTTCTATCCATGGATAAACTAACTGACACCAAATATCCAAAACCCACATGACACTGTAGTAGTGAAAGACAAAGAACAAAAAACCTCAGTTGAGATAAACAGATTACGGTGGTGCGAGGTGGAAGTGCAAGGCGGTGGTGTCTCCGACCTGTTGGGACATGCTGGTGCTAGTCCCAATAGACAACAAAACTATAGGGAATGGACTCTTTATGTTTTCTATGGGGTGGAATGTTGTAGAGGACTGTGTTGGGGCTGGAATGGATAGTATTCATGGGCCTCGATAGGAGGCCACAACATTTACGGGTGGACAAGGCTCGGTGCCACGTGAGAGGAACATGCGGCATTGTTGAGACCATGAGACTAGGTGGAGAAGGTGGGAAAACTACATAATCTTTAGCCTGAAACCACTTTTGTTTGTTGAAGGCTGTCATGATGTCCCATATATGGCCCACCAAAATGAATCGTAAGTGGCGGGAAAAAATAGAGGAGTTGGGCCTCTCTAGCGACACAACGGGTTGTACCCAGCGGGCTGGGCTGAGCAAGATTGGGTCAACCAAACCTGGTCATGTTTGGTCCATTGGACCATGTTGTGTAATATGGAAACACGGGTTTGGTCTACACAGGTCCAATCAGACCCAGACTAGACCTCGATCATACTTTTTTACCAAAATAGAAATAACTATCAAATAGTATGTTTGTTTGAGGAGTCGTTTTCAATGTTGAGACCAATCTAATGAGGCCATACATTTGAGATACTATATGTGAGTTGTAGTAGAAGTTTTTATATGAACTACTATCTTGGGGAGTCCTTTCTCTCAGTACAACTGCACTATGATTGGAATCATGCAGCTGGACGTGACTTGGAACGTATGTGACTTGGTGACTACGTGACTTCGGGGTTGCATGACTTATCGAAAACCAGTGTGTTATTGACAATCCATGTCTAATCGAAACTCATTCTATTATCTACACATCGTGTTATATCTACAATATCTATGTTATTGACATTCCATCTGTCATTGACACTCCATGTGTTAGGAAGACTTTTTTTATTATCAACATTCTATGTGTTCTGTGGACTACGTACGATAATCCCGCTTCTTATGCTACTGAATTAAACTTATTTGAGATGATTATACTATGTTTTTTACATTGTTTCTTACATTGTGGGTTTCCCTTCGTGTTGTACTTTATATATTTTCCAGGAAGGTATATTGCGTGATTTTCCTTGTGGTATAATTCATGAATTTCATAGTTGTATTCCATTGTGGTTTCTCGGTGTCCTACTATATATAGTTTTACTCAAACATTCATGGGCATTAGTTTATATTTTCTTATGTTTGGTAGATGAAAAATGCATTGACTTAGTTCTAGCTAGACCAAGTTTAGGGGGTGATTAAAGTGATCAAACATACACGTTGTTCTCCTACGACTTCATACACATGTCCTACACCCACCCTTTAGGTAGGATTTTCTACAGATGAGGTTTAAGAGCTTCTACATTCAAATTAATAGACACTTTATTTTGGTTGGATTTTATCCTCTCACTATATTCCTTCTAGTTTCCTACAATCATACATTATTGCTAGTATCCTACTGTATGCATGCATTATTAACATAGTTTTTCTTTACATTTCAACACTTTTCTTCTTGGAGATTTTTGTGTTGGATTACAAGTAGGTACGAAAATTATTTCCATTTATGTGGTAGGCCTACTCGACAATACTCTCTATCCCCTAACCAATTTTAGTTTAGAATGGGGTAGTCATAGTACATTTCCCTCTAGGATGAGTTGCGACCTAAGAAATAAATATTCAATAAATAAATATCATATTATTATAAAAGGATATTATAAGTGAAATATAGATGATAAATTATATTAATCATGGATTTAATTATCATGAATTTAATTATATGAATTCAATATTAAAATCATATGATCACATATGTAAATGTTTGTTTTGAGTTATGGGTAATTTCATCAAATTTCTCCTTCAATGGGATATATTTTTCATTATGAACCTTTATTATTTTAAATGTTGTATACAAAAAACATTAATAATATATATCATGAATCCATCTTTACTGTGGTTATTTAATATTTTTATTCATATTACATCATTAAATATATTTTTTTCAAAATTTATTACCATAATAAGAAATTTATATTAAATTAACACATTATTTCCAAAATATTTTTGTTTAGAATAACTTGAGAAAAATTATATGATCATAATATATTAAACCTCATAAATTTTCATTTCATATTTACATATTTTCATTTTAAATGAATATTATTTGTTTCACATATTATTATATTAATTATCAAAATGCATGATACATGTAATGGATTTTCATTTAAAAAAATATTTTTAATGTTTTCTTCACAAATATTTTTATTTAATATTGATGTAACATTATCTGTTTAATTACTTCCTTATCTATGTATCAATGGTTGATAATGTTCATATTAAATTATTTATTACCTTAATTAAAAATATATTAGAATGGATTTATTTCAATGTTTACTGTATGGGTTATATTCATCTATTTATAAATGTTAAATATTATTTTATAACATATATGGTTTGAAAAAACATTCTTGGTATCATAGGACAAAAAATTAGGAATATTTTACATGATTACCTATTTATTTTAAAAAATATTTATTTTTACTAATATTTTATGAATTTTTATTTAATATGATATAAAGTAAAAAATATATTTTCTTAAAGGAAATAAAATAATTTAGAAATGTTATTTAAAACTCCATTCATCTAAAAAGTTACAATGATGTAATTTATTCATAATTAATTTGATTATATTTTTAATTGATTGGTTTTACTAAAATTCATTCATTTATGATGAATTAATGTACTTGTAACACTCTTTACAGATATTCAATTTTACCAAATATTAAAATCATTCTATCCTATGTAATCAGGCTCTCTGTCCCTCTACATTATTCATTAGACCATTTTTTCTCCTTAATACCGATAATTTTTAAATCATGGGTTAATTAATAATAATTCATATAATTTTTAGGATATTTGGACATTTTACCATTTCTATATATGGTATTATTTAATGAAAAAATATTAATTAATTTTTATCATTTATTAGGTAAATTTTGACCATCTGTATTCTTGATTCAATATAAATAATTATAGTCATATAAGACATTTTTATATAGAAATGATTAGACAATTAAAAATATGTGGATTTATTCTAAAATACATGTGTTGTTTTCTCCATGGTTAGAGTTATCCCTACGATACATTGATAAATCTCATGATATGAATCAAAAAGAATTCCAAATTAGATGGTTATTAATTTAAATATTCCTTTATATTAATAATGGAGACATTAATGACAGAACATGATGGTAAGAATCATGATAAATTTGTTGAGGACATTATGTATAGTTCATTATTTCCAACATTAATAAATTTATTCTACTGATTATTTAGTTTTTATTATATATTTTATTGTATTGATGATATTATCTATAGATGTACTATGATCTGAAGTAGATATTTCAAATGGAATTTTATTTTATTATCAAATCTTCTATATTTATTATTCCTTTTTTCTAATATTATGTTTTTTTGTACTCATTCCCTTACTATGAATTTGATCCCACAACTAATTTTGTTCTCCTTTTCCCATGAAATTAATAATTTTTCATTGAATGATCATAAAGGATTAAATATTTTTTAATTGGATGTTTTTAATTTAAAATTTTATATTGATTTCATTTATAAATCTAGTTTTTTAAGAAAAAAATTATTTCGGTCTTATATAGTGTGATCCCTTTTATTATATTCTAATATAATAATTATATTTCTTCTTTGGGATACTATTGTTTGGGATGAAGCATTTCATATTCTGAATCAATGTTTGATCACTTATGTATTGGAGAATATATATTGACTTCCCATGGAATTTAAATCTAATATATGGTTCTTACTACCTATTCATAATGGATACTTATCTCCAATGGTTGGGGAAAATCAAAATTGATGATATTCCTATTATACTAGATTATGATAATGTAATTTTTAAGGAGTTCCCAATTCATCCCTAGAATCAGGAAGATGAGTTTTAAATTGAACTCATAACATGTTATACACTTATACCAATGAATCCTAATTGAATATATTGAATTCTGTTTTATGAATTTAAAAAAACGTATGATATTTTACAAATGGGATTCCAACAGATGAGTTTTCATTATTGGGTGTAAAATTTCTTCTTAATTAGAATACTGATGTACCAATTCATCGTTTAATTTATTATTGGAAACAAAATAAGATTACTATTATGAAAAAGTATCTTTTACCTAGTTTTGATTACTTTTTTCATCAAATATTATCACCTCAATACTTTTAAAATATTTAAAATTGATCAAGATATTATCAATTATGGTTCCAAATGACGGAATATCCATGGAGTCCTTTAATAAGTTTAATGGGAACTATGAATGTATAGTGCATACATTTTGAAATGACAATGACATTTTTATAATTATAAATTTAATGGATAGATCGTTTGGTGATTAACTTGATCAGATTTTGGAAGTCTTTAACAATGATATTTTATATATTCCAAATGTTAGGAAGTGCTTGACGATTATATACGAATTGTGTATAGAAACATATAATAGGGGAATTGAATTCCAATTTTAGTAAATGTGAATTAACGCTGAATTTTTATTTTTAGATTAACATGTAGACATGTTACATTTTTATAATCTTGTCGCTTTATTTGTTTTATTAATTTACAAATTTAAAATAATTTGAGATATATAAGGTATTATTAATAATGATCATTTAATAATATTTATTTTTATAACATGTTTTTTTTAATGTATGTAACATGTAATATAAGTTTCATGTGGTGTTCATTGCTTAAATAAGTCATTTGTGACATTATAATATCATTTTAAAAATTATGGAATAAAAAATATACAATGTATGGAAATAAAAAATTGGGAAATGTCTAGAACATAATGTGGGAGTCAACTAACCATGTCACCAAACAATGTCAACCTAACTACTATGAAAGTCAATTGATAGTGTAATCCTAACCCATTCACAAAATGTACTAACAGTGGAACCTAGACTTTGTCAATTTTCTATGTATACCTATCACTTGAAAAAATGTAATAAACATGGAACATAATGTGGGATTCAACTAAAAATTTAATTATACTGCAAGAATAAAATATATTATCCTTCGAATTTACTATGGGATTCAATTGACTATTTCCCCTAACTATGTCAACCTACCATGGGACCTACTAGGAGCGAATATTTTTTTCATGTTTTTAATATGAAATGGAATCAAAAACCTGAAATAATGTGATTATTATTTATTAATAAATCTAAAAAAAATTAACTACAATTAATTATAAAAATTAATAATATGTATTTATTTATATAATTACAAAATTTATATTGAATTGGTATATGTTTTTAGTTAGAATTCAATTATTTTACAAGAATTAGTTGTCTAATATATTTTGAAGATATAACGGGATATATAAGTCCATTTATGTAGATTGTTTTTATTTTTAAATATACAAAAATTATATAAATATAATTAAACTATACCTAATATTGATTCTTCAATATTGAATATTCAAATTATGTATGAAACATGAAATATTATAATTTTTTTCCATATTCCAAAATCACCTACATGAAATCATGTAAGTGAATTTAGTTATGTGTATTTGGTTAAATATATTCTATTATAATTCCCCAATATGAATAGACATTGTGAAACCCATATTAATATTTTTGTTAATTCTATTTTTTATTTTCAATGGGTTTTTGTAAAATTTATATATACTCTTTGTTTTACATATCATTTTACTTTTCCATTTACTACATATTTATTTTGGATATAATTAATATTTTATTTGTATATAATTAATTTAAATTATTTAAAAACAATAATAATATAATTAAATTTTTTTATTATGTTCCTATCAAATAGTATGATTATTACATTCATTTCATTAGAAAATATGAGTTAAAAATTGGAAAAAGATTTGAATGTGAGCAATTTATATAAAATACATTGTGAGAGTTTTCCAAGAGAAATTATTGTAAATTATAATTATTTGTTATTAGTTTAGTAGTTATTTTAATCTACTATAAATATATATATATCATGAATTTTATTTTTTAGATTATTTATGTAACCGACACGAGGATGCTTTTCATTTTCATTCAATAAATAAATTTTATGCAGTATAGGGAAAAACTAAATCCAATGATCTTTTAGTGTTTAATATTTTTTGCAATAATGAACATGATATAGGTATTTCCATAGATATTTAACAATTACCAGAGGATGGAAAAGTTTTCTTAAATTTATAGTGATCGAAGTCTTTGATGATCTTGTATGGCTCTCAACTGGACATTAAAAATTTAATCATTTCCTACTATAGTGTTTACTACTAATATGGCACTCAAACACTGTATATGTATACCAATTTATATTGTTCGACATGTTAACATCCTCTTCATATGTTGGTAAATATAATGGTTAAGAATTTTCATTTAAAGGTAGTATTTTTGGTTGTAACTCCCAGTCAACATATTACCATTGATCTATTCCTATAGTAGAAAAGGATTTGTTTTTCAGATTGTAAATAAATGTTGGTAAAGCCATGTTTGTTTTCTATTCAATACGTTATAGGCAAAAGTTTTTGTAATCTTCTTTTGATTCCGGGTCGAAAAATTCCTTGTTCTATTCCAATATATTTTTACTAGTGGGTTCATGAACCCTCAAATCATGAGTGTGGTGAAGATTATAGTATAATAATTTATATTTCAACCACTCTAAAAATATAATTTTTTTCTTTTCCAACTATTTTTCAGCCATTTAATTTATAATTGAATTATAATAATTAAATTAATTCATTCCCATTTAAAAGGCCAATTCAACCGGCCCTCCTTTTGGATCCTTCATCATATTAACTCCAAACCAATATTTGGTATGAAATTGTAAACCCTATATATATATATATATAATCAATGATAACAATTTCCTAAAATAGAAATAAATGTGAAATGATAATATTTTAAATGGTAAGAAGAACCTATAAAGATTGATTAATACATCACGAAACAAATTATTTGGATGATACTGATTATGGATACAAGAATTCTCAAATAGATGATTTCTTAATGCAACACATCATTGATCATGGAATGATCATGAAAAATCTCTACAACCCTCCTAATGGATAACCACGATATTTCGATCAAAATAATGTTCTTATTTTTTTCTAAATTACAAGGTGATAAATATAATATACAATTAGATAAATACAAAGGTTTATATTCATGTTTTATCATGTAAAATGTCTCATAACTTTTGGAAAATGATACATATTACACATCTATATATTGATAAACATTTGAAAACTATGTTTGGTACATTGAGAGAAGCATATCATGAATTTAAAATGGTGAATATTAAACTTTAACTGAATTGTTCTATAGATTCACTAGTACTGTAAATGGTGATAGTTATTTGAGATAAACACATGAAAATCCAAATTTTGTTTAAAAAGTCCCTAGACCAAATCTTTTTATATTTAATTCCAAAATTTTATCGGTATCTGAATGTATGAATTTCCAAGAATATACTCTATTTGAGATAGGAAAATAATTATAAAAATATTAGTTACAGATAATATATATTGATGAAAAAGATCATTCTATAAGGAAAGTAATTTCTTTTATAAAATATATATCTACTTACTCTTCTTATTCTGTGTTATTGAGCAGTGACATGAATGCTTCAACCTATGTTTTAAAATATGGATATTATGGGAATAAAGGATACTCATGGAGATATACAATATACAATACCATATATAAAAATAATGAAAATAATAAATGTAAATTTATTTATAATGAATTTTAATATATAATTTGTTATGATTTTCGGATCTTTTGACAGAGTGAGCCCGATATCATAGTGATAATGAATGGAATAAATAATAGGAATCAATACAATAACGAAATTTAGGATATGAAATTCAGATGTAGTTGTAAAGAGGACTCATTTAAATCATAAGGCTTTGGCTATGAAAATGAAGGTTTAATCCTATGAATAAAAGTTTCTTCAAATAAAGTATGTGGATAAACTTATTATTCCTTTTTAGAATCTGAATTTGAAAAAGTAACTATTTAGGAATTATTTAAAGATGTTAATAGAGTTGAAAATAAATTCTAAACTGATACCCATTTTATTATAAATCAAACTAAACATAATAACTATCTTCTTTAAAGAGAGAAAAAATTAAAAAAACTATTTCTACGATGGAAAACATTACACTCACTTATATTTGTAAATTATAAAAGGAAATACTAAAACATCACTTGCTAAAAATGATAAATAAAAAAATAAATTATTATTTTTTGTCAAAATCTCATAAATTTGAAATAATGAATTTTGATTCCATTATAATTTTGAATAAAGTAATAAAAATTGATGAAAAATTTTAAATGAAAATCTATCCATTTTTTGTCAAGATAGAGAACTCGTTGATAAATTATGTGTTTTAATAAAATTAATAAATATATAAGTCACCTAGGTTATGAGAATAGTATAATAAAAATGAAAAATACATTTTTTGAATGTTCTTTATGGTAATGAGAGTCCCATAATTTTTTGACAATATCTTAGACACTCTTAGGGTTTTATTTCTAAATATTTTACATTTATAAATTTTATAATCAACTTTTGGACATCAATTTATATTCCAAATTATTTATATGTTAATTCCATTGGATTGAAATATTAATGGGAGCCAAAAAATTTAAATTTTTTTGAAGTAAATATTTACCGTGTACATAAAAAATGAAACATGTATCATTACTTTATAGTCTCAAGAGACATGACTGAGGATATTACAAATTTTCATTAATTCAATAACTGTGATTGAGGTGGTTTTATATATGGAGAAAATTAAATTGGAATGGTAAGTGTTTTTGGTGATGTTGGAATTTATAATTCTATTATTATTTCAATAGTTGTATAAGTTAAAGCATTGAATCATAATTTCATAATCATTAAACAGAAAAGATACGATGGACTATTTTTTATATTTAAAAATCATAGATTCATTGTTTTAAGTCAAAATATATTTTTGTTTTATGAAAATAAAAAACATAATATCCATTCAACTAATATTTCTTAATTAAATGAAAAAAATATCAAATTAATAAAAAATTTACAATCTAATAACATTTTCTGGAATTTGAGGATGGTAAATTCTTAATTCGGGTTGATGCATGTGCTTTCGAAGAACCAATCTATTCTATAGTAACAAGAACTAAAAAACGACAACTTATTTTTTTTGTGATTCGTGTTTGAATGGTCAATAAAACAAAAATAGTTTCACGTAACTTAAATATGTCCAAAATGTACGACAAGATGACCACATACGTTTAGATACATTGATATTATTAACCATACTATATTTCTTGGTAAAATATATAATTTTTTTATTATAGATGATTATACAAAATACAAAAGTATATTCATATTTACACTTAATCCGGAAATATTATCTGAATTTAAAATTTTTTTTAAATTTTTTCAATATGAGAATTTTAATTTAGTTCATTAAATTATATGTTATTATTTTGGATAATTATAGAATTATAATTCATCCATATTTTTATATAAGATGGTTATTTTAATAAATTTTTGTCACCTCAGACACAACAATATAATGGTATATTATATTAGAAAAATAGAACACTACAATAAATTCCTAAAACCATGATAATTAAGTTTAACATGTATAAATAATTCACAGTATAAAAAGTGAATTATTATTTATATACTACTAATATAATTATTTTATGGACCTTCTATAAATGAAATATCTATAATAATTTAAATTATATAAAACCTAAAATTAGATATTTTAATGTATTTTTATGTATTTTTTTATTCATTATAGTATGAATACATGAGATAAATATGATTCTAAGTCGAATAAATGTATTTATTATGTCTACTGATATTATAATAAGGAATGTAAAGTGTAAAATAGAAGAACCATAGTTGTGTATGAATTTATTCATATTATTATAGGTGAAAAGACCACAAATTAATGTTATTATAATATTGAACAACATGATGATTAATTTAGACAGTTAAATTTCGAAGAATATGTGCCTCAATAAAATAAGAACATATGAACAGGGAGAATTTTCCACAATCTAACAATATTTTTAAAATTCTCGAATGACTCATAGAAGAGTGTCCCATATATAATGTTAATGGTAGTTTTGACTAAATATTTCAAACAGTTGAGTCAATATGGTTTCCTAATGACTTTTCCATTCCTTCTTATTTTGAAAATAACAAACATTGTATCTTAAGGAAAATTTCATTTCCCTTATGTTTTATCTTGACAAGGAAATTTCTTCTTTCTTAAGGATGTTTTCCTTCCCCACGAAAATTTTATCCTTACCCAGTTTTGCTTTCAAAAATGATATTTTACTTCCTCAAGTAAGTTTATCCTTACCATGTTTTCATAGTTCATATTATAATTTTACCCATTTTCCTTCTATGTATAAAATTTTGTTTCGTATGTAAAACCTCAGAATATAATAAAATCATAGATATAGAAAAAAAATTAGGATCTGAATTTATGTTCTGAATTCTCAAAATTCATACTCCAAACATTATGAGTTTAGACTTCGAATTCTTATGAATTCAGAATTCGAACATTCTAAGATCAGACTCAGAATTCTCTGAATTCAGACTCCAAACATTTTGTGTTCAGAATCCATATTCTTATGAATTAGGACTACAATATTTCACAGTTAAGACCCCGGATTCATATTAATTAAGACTCCTAACTTTCTGAGTTCAGACTCTAAATTATATGAATTCAAATGTTTAACATTCTATATTCAGACTCCAAATTCTATAAATAAATAGTCCAAACATTATGAGTTCAGACACAGAATTATTATGAATTCAGACCGCGAATTACCTAGAAATTCATACTTCATAATTCTATAGATTTCATGTTCCTAATTCTTTTGAAGATAGAATCCTAATATTCTTGTATTATATACACTGAATATCTTTTTGGATAGAATTAGTACTTTTATTTTCCTTAAATTACGAATAATTGTTTTTGGTTACGCATCCCGTATTTTTTCTTACAATTGTTTTAATTATAAAACAATGTCATGAATTCAGTTACTAACTAACCATTTTTTAGTGGAAACTGTACAATCCCCTCTAAAATTAAATGAAAAAAATGTTTGTTAGAGGATGGATTCAACCATTGAAGAAGTGCCAATAAATTGGAGCTCATTTGAAAGAGCTCACAACTTTTGTGAACAGTTCTACGACTCAAGAGATTACATGCCGCAGATGTGATTTCTAGAGGGAGACTTTCTTTCTTTGTGCATACTAAAAATCATGTTCAGAATTTCTTCCTTCTACTCTAAATGTTACTGAGTACATTCGAGGGCTTCTGGGGATAGGAAGATAGAGGAGATAACTACCATGATGTTCGAGGGATTACGGGGACTTCAAGATAGACTCTGATCATTATATCGAGAGATTTTCCTAGTGTAGTTAAGACAAAAAATTTTGAACATATAAATCAATGGACCTTTATCAAAGGTTGTTAGGTAACCATCTCATTGGGTTAACAAATTTACTACATGTTACATTTATTGTTTCATGGTTTCCGCTGCATTTTGGTTGTGGATGAAAGTATTACTATCTTATACTATCTTATACTTGTACTCTAATTAGTGAGATTCTATAAGCTTTAAGGGATAATCTTTTCTTTGTAAAATATTCTTATGTTTTATTCTGGAGAAACATTTCAAGAATCAAGCTACATTGTAGAATTTAGAGGTTTTGTGAATTTACCTTTTTAACACTATTAAAAAATAGAAAGGTTTCTAACCAAAATTAAAAGTTCCTAAATTTTTTTAATGTTTACAATTCACCCCCCACCTCTTGTATATTGAGAATCTATATAATTATTCTGACACAACAATAAGAATCATTTCGATCCTACAATTGGTATCAGAGTGGGTCTCTAAAATAATTATATTCATATATTAGTTTTCATTCTCATGAATTTCATTGTTCTATATTTTCCATTCTTATGATATTTATATCCCTATTTACAAACTATTATTACTAACATGTTTGTGTGGAAATATTTTCATTGAGATGGAAGGAATGAATTTTGGTTCAATTGATAATCTTAATCCTACTAGTCCTACTATTTTTTATTGTAATGAATATGAATATTAGAGACATCGTATGAAGACATCTGTTATTAACATTGGAGTGGACAACTTTGTTATGCTTACTGTAGATTACTAGATTCCTGATAAAGATGTCGGAACTTTTACTAATCTAGAGAAGTCATAATATCGATTAACTATAAGGAACACAATACTTTGTTGTGTTCTATGAAGAGGAATATGTATATCCATATTTCTTCTAGTGAAGACGAAAATTTTATTTTGAATAAGCTTTATGTTACACAATTTGGTACATCCAATGTCATTGAAACTAGAAGATTTATGCTTAGAGTGGAGTACCATGGTTTTTTGATTCCTTGTGGAGAACATATATCTAAGGTACAACATAGATTTATGACTATTTTCAACAGCTTAAAATCCATGGGTGAAAAAGGTTTGGATAATGAGGAACATGTAGACAAGATTATAGACATCATTCTTGATGAGAGGGAATCCAATAGAATAACTATAGATGAGAATAGGAAAGTCTCACAGATTACTCTTGATGAGCTATTTGGAACTTTTCTTCAACAGGAGACTAGAATGAAAAGAGATGATGATAATGTTAAGAACAATAATGGGAATGAATGTTTTTATTTTACAACCACCGCTAATCAAATGAAATCCAAGACCCTTGAGAGAGTTACAAGATCTAAGTCTAAGAAAGTTACTAGTGTATTTGAATCAAGTGAAAGTGAAAATTCTATGAATGAACTAGATAATATTTCTTGAAGGATGAACATGATAGTTGGAGAGATATAATTTCATAATAGATACAAGAAGAAATAAAAATACAATAGGTAACACTCTGAAGGCACTTGTTATGAATGCAAATGAGCTGGACATATAAGGTCAGGATGTCCTATGCTTAAGAGAGAATATAGAAAGGAAAATAATTCTAGGAGGAATAGAAAGAATTAAAAAAATCTATAGATAAGAATTTTTTTAATGCTAATGACACATGGAGTTCCAGTGGTGGAGACTCTTATGATGAATCCTCAGATTATAAATCTTATGGAGTGAAGAATCTTAGATTAATAGACAGAATACCTATAGAAAATATTTTTTCAATGGAAAAGGTTTATAATTCTTAATAAATCACGAATGTATCCTTGAATTATAATTACTGTTATAGTAAATACTATGAATCCATGGATGAAGAATCTTCTTCTGATGAAGATAATAATTTACCTACATATGAAGAAGTTTCTAGTTTTTCTAAGCTCATTGAGAATGAAAATTCTAAAATCAGTAAATTATTATTATGGAAAATTATCGGATTTATATTCATACTATGGAGATATCAGATATTTCTAATGATATTGATATTAAACCCCTTGATTTTGAAAGTATTTAAAAAAACCTTAGGGATTTTAATTTTGATAATGGACAAACTCTCCGAGGATCTAGAAAAATAAATTTCTTAGAAAAATGTTTTTGATCCTAACTCTAGTACAAAAACTGATGTTTTTGTGAATAAGAAATTATATATTTGACTAAATATGGAATTATTTTCCATTAGGAAGTGTTTTTCAAACATTACCTTAGATATGGAAAACCTTGATAACATGTTTTCCCAAATTTGACCTCAAAGGAATAATTCATGTTTTCATTTTACAAGATCAAAATAGGTTTTTAGTAACAAATATTTTGTTCCTCAAAGTGCTCCATTATTCAATATGTGTCATTGTGGTGGGAATTGGGAAAAAGATTGTTCCTTAAACAAAATGCAATCATTAGGTTTTCATAAAGTGAATTTTTCAAAGAAACTATGGATACCTAAAATTTTTCATTCTGATGTTTCCGAATCCAAGAATGTTTGGATTCTGATAGTCTAACAGTCTTATTTTCTGAAAAAAAAAACAATGTAACAACAAAAATACATGGTACATAGATAAGGGATGTTCCTAGAATATGAATGGTAACAAAAAAATTCATTGAGAATATTATCAAGATGAAAAGAGGAAAAGTAACTTTTGGAGATAATGCTAAGAAAGGAATTATTTCTATAGGTAACATCGTTCTTCATGGAATAACATTGATTTCAAATGTTTTATTTGTAAAGTGTCTAAATCACAACCTCATTAGAAAAAGTCAAATATGTGATGAAGTTTTACTTGTGAATTTTTGGAATGAAAATTTATTAGTAAAAAATTCTTAGGAAGTGTTTATTCTTTCTGCCAATAGTCAATAGAATTATTACACATTAAACATAGAAGACCTTTGGATCCATGACCTACCTTCCATTAGTGCAGTGGAAGATCAATCATGGTTTTCGGTTATATGGTCAGGACATTGTAACCATAGAAACTTATGAAAACACTCTATGAAAAGACTAGTTGATGATCTATCGGATATTAGATTTGATTCTTCAAAAGATTTTGATCCTTGTCAATATGGAAAAAACATAAATCATTTTTTAAATTAGTCCATGAAGTCTCAACCAATGATGCATTACAGTTAGTGTATATAGATCTTTTGGGTCCAACACAAACAGGAATCATTGGAGGAAAATATTACGTATTTTTCATAGTAGATTATTACACTAGATTTATGTGGGTCTATATTCTAGAAACGAAATATGATGCATTTTCTTACTTAAAGTTTTTTTGATCCCACGTTAAAAATGAGAAAAACGAGCCATTGATAATTATTCATAGTTATCATGGATGTGAATTTCAAAATTCTTATTTTGAAACCTTTTGTAGTATAAAAGGGATTAATCATAACTTCTCATCACCTAGAACACCACAACAAAATGGTTTTTCTGAAATAAGAAATGGAATTATTCAAGAGATAACAAGAACCATGTTGAGGGAATATTCAATAGCCAATCATTTTTGGGTTGAAGCTGTAAGAACTTCTTGTTATACTACAAATCATGTTTTGATTATACATTTTCTTAATAAATCTCTTTTTCATAGGGGGAGTACATTTTTTTGTTAGTCCAAAAAATTTTCATAGTATAAATTTTTTCGTAGTCTAAAATTTTTCGTAGTCTAAATTTTTTTTTCAAAATTTTTTTGTAGTCTCAAGATCTTCGTAAAAATTATTTTTTTTCATAAAATATAAGTAATAATAATTTTCATACATAAATATTCCTAAAAAAAAATTCGTACATAAAATTTTCATAATGAAAATTTTTGTACTTAAAATTTTCATAATGATAGTTTTTTGTACAAGAAATTCTCATAATATGTTTTTCATAATGAAGTTTTTCGAACTTAAATATTCGTAATGAAAATTTTCATACATTAAATTTTTGTAACGTAACTTTTTCATACATGAAATATTTGTAATATGTTTTTCGTAATAATGATTTTTGTAGACAATGTTTTCGAAATTGAAATTTTCAGAATCTAAAGCTCATCAAGAAACTTTTCCACATTATGAATAATCCTCTTAGAAATCCGAAAAGGGAGTTTCATTTCATAAATTTTCGTAATCATTTTTTAACTTTTTTATATTTTCATATGTTTTTAAAATTTCCTTATTACATTTTTTTCTTAAATCCAAATTATTTTCTAATAAAAAATCAAAAGATCAGATTCTATCGAAATTTCCTCCCGGCAATCATCTCAGTAGTCAGATCTGATCAACAACGTTTTTCAACTACTGGATTGAGTATGGAAGCTAAACTATCACCTAAAACACCTATATAATGGACCACAAATGGTTTTCCAACATTGAAACGCACGATCTTGCATGTTGAAGCTCTGCCCTCCTACACAATCATGTTCTGAACTTCACAGATCATTCATATTTCTGAATTTCTACCAAAGTCTCCTCTTAGAAAGATCTGTCAATTGTCAAACCCATCTCTGAATGGAAGATATACGGAGAAAGGATATTTGATCCAATGTTTTTAACAGTGTATATTTCTATTATCTGTAAGAAAATAATGATAAATTGATGGGATAATGTTTTCCTTTCAAAACCAAAAGATGAGAATTTGGTATACCCAAATTTGTTAATATAATTTTATGAGTCAGTGATTTTCCTATAGGAAGAAGGAAGGGGAATTTTTTCCTTCATGTGTTACGTAAAGACATATTCACTTTCATACGCCAAGGCTGCAAGCTTAATTGGTATTCCTTATAAAGGGGAAGCTGAGTTTTGGTCACATAAACTTCCAAATATTCATGGAAGTTTTCTTCAGGTGAAGGCCACGGATTTCCCTGTTCTCTCAGAAGTAACAACTCCGAATATTCTTCACATGACTACAATTTATAAGATTCATGAACTGTGGGTTCAAGGATTCAACCTACCGAGAAAAGGATACAAAGATACAATGAAGAATAGTGATATATAAATTATATATTTCTTGGTAAACCTATGGAAGATAAACGTGGATGAGAATATTTAGATTATGGTTGAGAACATAATGAACAGAAATATGAAGGCTCAGATTATTATGTATCCATCCATTCTTTCAAAGATGATTGTTCAGAGTTTAGAATCCATCAAAATCCCTTGCAGATTAATGTCATGAAATTTCAAAGTCATGTTGTTGAGTGATGATACTCTGAGAAGGATGAAAGTCGGATTTTCTAAAGAATCCAAATAATTTTATGATTTTTCAAAGGAGGAGGCAGAAGTCTTACCGAATAAATGAGAAGTGTATGAGACTTAAAAAAAGTGTGGAAGGAAGAGGAAAGTGAAGGAAGCGGAATAAAAAGAAAAAAACCTAATGGAAAAGGAAACCCAATCCGCACCTCCAATACCAATGAAAAAAAAATCCAATCTTGATGATGTTTTAGAAATGTGGAGAGATGAAAAATAAATCAGAAGGAAGGGGAGCCTAAGTTTGTCTTGGACCCTAATGATGCAAAATATTTGGGGGAGAAGGCCGCTGAAGAACATGACATGCAATAGAATGAGAAGAAGCAGAAGAGAATGTTTTTTGATGATGAAATAGTTTAACCTCTTCTAAAGGCTGCTGAGAATACTTCCAAAAAATATTCTGGTACTAAAACCCTTCCTGATAGAACCTTTACCAGAGACTCTGGGAAAGATGTTTGTAACTCCACAAAATTTTCATGAAAAAGTAGTACAAGAAGAATAAGAAGAATAAGAGGGAAGTTCTAATACTGATGACCTGATAAAACAATTATAGGAATTTCATGAGTATGGTATAGGTTCTGAGAAATTATCTTTCTAAACATCCAATTATGTATCATCAAAGCTTTCAAATCATGGGAAGGATGAATAGAAGGATGAAAATGAATTAGAAAACCTATCTGAAGAAGAAGTCGTCAATAATGATTTGATCCACCCAGAGGATGCTCAGGCAGGAGCTAAGAAGGAAGAGATAGCTGATGATAAAATTGTAAAGCTATCTGATAGTGAGCATGAATATCATGAAAAAGAGGAATCCATTCTGAAATTTTATATGGAAAAATGGTGTTAATTGATACCCCTACCAAGGATTTGGTTATGAAGAATGATGATGGTAGTTTTTCAAAGAGGAAAGTTCTTGAGTTAGAAAAAAAACCTCACCAAGAAAAATATCGGATTTGGAATCATGCTCCATTGGACATGATTTTGTAGTCCATTAATTGAAGAATATTTTTGGGGCTATACCAATATTTTATAGTATAGAATCGAGATGCCAAATTCTTCAACACTCCCTAAATCAGAAATTAGATTCTGTATCCATGGTGATGGATAAGTGTATCAATCATGAGGGTAATTTCAAAACCTTTTTCATAAACTATGAAGCCCACAAAAGATATTGCATGCCGATGAACAGATGTTCAAAGAAAACTATAGAGGAAATGAGAATTCTTGATCAGTTCCAAGAAAGTGTCAAAGATTCATTTGACACATAATATGTAAAAATCAATGATATCAAAAATAGTTTTCATGAAAATCAATCTGTGGAAAAACTTTATTAGATGTAAGAAGTGAAAGATATGAATGGAAAGTTCTATTCAGTTGCTCAGAGTTGGAAGAGAGAAAGTGATCATAGAATCAAACTTGAAGTAAAATATTCTATGCAAGAAGAAGTTCTAAAGGGGAAGGCATAATCTCAAGAAGAAAAAATCAATTCCCAAGAGAAGAAAAAATAAGACCAGAATTAGACTCTCAAACAGGTATAGGAACATCACAAGGACCACAAAAATCTCAAAACCATAGTAAAGTAGTTGATGCTGAAGGATAAGGAAGGAAAATCTTGTTCAATTCGGATATTTTGTACTATTACTTCCTTGTATAAAATTTTCCAATATTAATAAAATTTTTGGTTTCTCTTCTCTTGTTTGTTTAGTACTATCATTTCTGGTACCATATTTTCCTTTCCATGCCCAGTATAACTTTTTGAGAATCACAAATTGGGAGAATGGAATGATAAAAAGAATACAAAGTAAAATAATAAATTTCCCCAAGTATGGGGGAGTTCGTCTAAGGGAGAGTTCTTATCCGAGAAGATTTTAGTATACAATAAAATGTTAAGTCTCAATCCAGAAATCAAGAATATGATCTTTAGTGCTTCCAAAGCCTAAGGGGGAATTAGTCTTATTCATCATTTACCATGTGTTAAGGGAGATATGGTTTATTTTCAATTTCTATAAAAATATTTTCGAAGACCTTAAATTCTTTTTCGTAAGGATGTTTGGGCTTTCCAAAAAGGGGGATATTGTTTAGTGAATAAGGTTTCCTTATGAATTTTCCATTCCTTCTTCTTTTGAAAATCAGAAACACTCAATATTTAGTCAAATTTCCTTCTCCATATGTATTATATTGAGAAGTAAAATATTCATTCCTTATGGAAATTTCTCTTCCCCATGAAAATTTTATCCTTACAATGTTTTTATTTCATAAGGGAAATTTCCTTCCTCAAGGAAATTTGTCCTTAACATGTTTTCATTGTTCATATTATAATTTAACTAATTTTTTTTTTCTAAATATAAAATAACATTTCATAAATAAAACCTCAGAATCATATAAAAAATAGATATAGAGCATTCTGTTTTCAAGATCCAAATTCAGGTTTTGAATTCTCTGAATTTAGACTCCGAACTTTTTGAGTTCAGACTCTGAATTCTTATGAATTCTGAATCTGAACATTCTGATTTCAGACATCAAATTCAGTAAATTCAGAATCTGAACATTCTGAGTTCTGACTATAAATTCTTATGAATTAGGACTCCAAATATTCTGTGTTCATCCTTTCAATTATTATGAATTCAGACTCAGAACAATTTGATTTCAGTCTCCAAATTCTCTGAAATCAGACATAGAACATTCTATGTTCAGACTCTGAATTCGATGAATTCATACTCCATACATTCTGAGTTTAGAGTCTAATTTCATAGGAATTCAGACTCTGAATTTCAATGAAATTAAGACTCTAAAATTCTATAAATTTCAAGTTTCGAATTCTTTTGAATACAGAATCCAAATATTCATGTATTATATACACCAAATAGTTTTTTGGTTAGACTTCAAACTTTTATTTTCCTTACATTCTGAATATTTTTTTGGTTAAGCAACCATTATTTTTCTTACACTTGTTTTAGTTATAAAACAATGTCATGCATTTT
The DNA here is from genome assembly GCA_963277665.1 of Viscum album. Classification (NCBI taxonomy): domain Eukaryota; kingdom Viridiplantae; phylum Streptophyta; class Magnoliopsida; order Santalales; family Viscaceae; genus Viscum; species Viscum album. Next base: position 958,777,908 of record OY728126.1, read on the forward strand.
GTTACAAACTAACTATTGTTTTAGTGACACATATACAGGTCCCACTAAAATTCAATGAAAAATATGATCGTTAGAGGAGGTATTTGACCGTTGATGATGTGCATATAAATAAGTGCTCATTTGAAAGAGATCAGAACATTGATTAACAGTTCAACGACTCTACATAGTACATTCTGCTAAAGTGATTTTTAGATAGATACTTTCATGATTTGTGCGTACTAAACATGTTTTTCAGAATTTCTTCGTGTGACTCCGAATGTTGCTGAGTACATTCGAGGTCTTCCGGGGATAAGAAGGCCGAGGTGCCAACTACCATGAAGTTCTAGGGCTTGCAGGGATAACAAGATAGACTCTGATACTCATATAGAGGGCTTACTCTAATTTGGGTAAGACAGAATTTCTTAAAATTTTAAATCATGGGACCTTTATCCAAATTTATTGGATAACCATATCTTTGCGATAAATGATTTACTACTTGTTACTTGTATTATTTCATGTTTTCCACTTCATTTTTATTTTTGAGGAATGTATAAAAATATTATACTTTCTTATTCTTGTACTCGGATTAGTGAGATTCAATACGATTTAAGTTAGAATATTATCCTGGTAAACTCTTCTTTCGTTCTATTTCTGGAACCACGTTTCTAGAATCAGGCCTGTTTGTAGAACTTATAGCTTTTGTGAATTTACCTTGTTTGACTTTTTTAAACAATAGAATGGTTTCTAAGAAACAGTAAAAGTTCCTAACAAATTTTTAGAGTATAAAATACTTTTATATTGTATATTGTGCATCCACATAATTATTCTAATACAGAAATTAGTATCATTTCGATCCTATATAAACTACAAATTCAAATAAAAATTTTTTATCATGATTTTATTTGTGATTTTTTCAACATAAATTTTTTTTGGATTTAGATTATTTTAAACGGATCACGTTTATAAAATATGAATTAAATAATTTCAATAGTAATATTGTCTGGAATTTAGATATTCCACTAATAAATTCAAATATTATTGGGGAAAAAAATTATCATAAACCATCCAGATGAGTCTGGGAAGACAATTATGTATAAAGACCAATTAGTTTCAAATGGATTTTCTTAATATGATGGAATTGATTTTGGATATTCATATTCACTTTTTAATATGTTATAATCAATTGGGAAATTATTATATTATAATTATTACTATGGATTAACATTATTTAAAATTCATTTCTAAACTACATTTCTAAATGGATATAATTATAAAGAATTATATTCTATACATCCCACAAATTTTGAAAATTAAAATATTGTGGGTCATGTATTTATACTATGAAATTATTTATATGGACAGAAACAATCTCATTGGGCTTGGAATGAATGATTGATTAATTTTCATTTGAAAAATTATCTGGAGAATGGTAAGGTTGATCGTAACTTCATTATTAAGAATCATTCCATTGGTATTCTGATTGTTCAAATTTACGTAGATGATAACAAATTTGGTTCTTAAAATGAAGATCTATGTAATGAATTATAATAATTGATGACATCTGAATTTTATATGAGTATGATGGGGGAATTGGTATTCTCGATTGGTTTACAAGTTTTATAATTTCTCTATGGTAGTTTTATAAATAAATTTTTGTATCCTAAATATAATTTTAAGATATTTGGTTCATATTATACTAAAAATTAATATACACCAAGGAGCTCTATGTTCATGTTATTTTATGATATATTTTGAAAAACAATTGATGCCAAAACCTTTAAATAATTATTAGTACCTTTTTATATATAATTTCTTCTAGTTATAATTTATTTTTTTAGTTTTTATTTGTTCAGATATCAATGTTACAATAAGGTAATCCATATTAAATATGTTAAAATGATCATTTGATATGTTAATGTTTAATTAAATATTGATGTACATTATATTCTTATAACTAACATTGATTTTACATGATATTCTGATTAAAATTTTGGTGGATGCATTATATATAAGAAGATAACCTTCAATATAATCCATATATATGATAAATATTAAGTTTAATGGGATTGAAAGGATCTAAATTTTATTGCACTATCTATTATATAATATCAATATATAGTTTTTCTATTACATTGGGCTCAATATTTGTGGATTAATTATACACATTATGGTTTTGGGTTTTTTATAATATCCATATGTTTTATTATAATAATATTGATATTTAAATTTCCAAAACTTCTTTAGAACAATATAATAAAAATCACATTAATGTTTATTTTATTTTAGTATAGATCATATTCAAAAAAGATTTATAATTCTTGAATTTTTTTCTAAAAAAAACCTTCTAGTTCAAATAATTACTAAGACCATAAACATTACTAATATTGAGAAAATTGAGTTTGAACTTGATATTATAAAGATTTAAATTTACATGGAATGAATTTAGGGGGGGGGGGGCGTGTATTTTATTGATGAAAATTTGAGATATATTTAAAATATAAGAAATCCAGTATCAATTGTTCAGATTTCTATAACTTCTTTAGTATACATATTTTTCAAATGTATTAAAATATTGATACATCTCATTCTTATAAGATAATTCTTATTTACTAAAAAAATTTATAGGTAGCATAAAAGGTGTATTTTATGAGGGGTTTCACATTAATTTTTAAAAAACATCTTCTATAATTCTACTCATTAAATAGTGGATTCATTATACATGATTTCAAAATAGATTTTTTTATCTCGATGATAATTTTTTTTAAATATAAATGTTTCTAAAATTTATATAATACGATTTTTAAATATTTTTTCATGGTAGTTAATATGAAAAATTAATTTCAACGATAGATTCATTCTAATGATTTTTTTAATAATTTCAAAAAGGCAGAAATGTTTTTGAAACTATGATCAGTATTTAAATTTTGAAAAAGAGAAATAATATTGACTATCTTCGCGATCCACTTAATGTTTTGATAAATATAATGATTTAATTATTTTATTTCCTATGAATATTTTAATAATTTTAAATATGTAAATTATGAATAATCGTAATCATAGCAGTATATTTTTTTGGGGAATAATTTTTAGTTGGTCAGTATTTCTAATTAATAGCTTTTTCTACATTCTTTAAATTGTGTTCCTTGTAAAAATACATCATTTGATACCTCAGAATATCATTTAACATATTTTTTAACAAAAATATTTCAATGTATAGGCATAAAAAATGTGTTAATATATGGAATCTACTGTGGGATTCAATTGAACATATCACCAAACCATTTGAACAGAAATATTATGGGAGTTTATTGACATTGTCAAACATATTTCATGAACAATGTCTATTGTTTGTGGAACCTTATATGGGAGTCAACAAAAAATGTCATGTGATCATGTCAGCCAATCAAATGAATAAAATGTACTACATAAGGAACCTATAATTGGGGTTAACATAAAATTAATAGTTTTCATGAATTTTTACTCTATCAACCTACCATGTGGACCAAAGATACTGAACATGGTCGCCAATTACCTTGTCAAACTAATTTGGAACCTACCATGGAACTTACCATGAATAAATTTATCTTCTGTTTTTGATAATATCATGGAACAATGAAATCAAAACTAAGTTAATCTTATTGATTTGGAAAGATAAAAATATTTTCAACATTTAACTATTTAAAATAAACCCTTGAATTTCTCTTTATATTCATTGAAATTATATTAATTTAACTTTATGTTTTTTGTTATAATTTCACAATTTAGTTGAATAATTTTTATACTATATTTTGATGACAACTTGTTCATTAAAATTATGATTACACTGATTCTTGATTATATGGAATTTTAATGAAATTATATAAATATAATTAAATAGAAAATAAATATTTTTCAGCTTTATTGATGTAATATCATATGTCTAAATCCTTACTATTGATAATGTGTATCATTTTCTATAATCACCTAAATGAATCAGGGATGTTATTTTCCTTAGACAGTTTTATCTAAAATGATTATATTATTAATATGAAACATAAATATACTATGTTAATTCCATATATTTATTTTTCTTATAGGGATTTTATATTTACTTTTGGATGTTGTGATGTCTATAATTATAATGTATTTTATATATAATATCTCTTTTCCATTAGATGCACATTTATTAGAGATATAATTAATTTCATATTTGATCTGTAATTACAAATTATTTATTTTTAATAATCAAGAATAATGTTTCAATTTTTTTTGTTTCATATTAGATGGGTGAAGTTTAATGTTGATTTCATTGGAAAATGTGAGGTGAAAATGAATTATGGTTTGAGTGTGAATAGTTTTCCTCACATTTTTTATTTTAGTTTTTGAGTGAATTTATTAAAGACTATAATTACTCGTTAATATTGTATTCATTAAACTAACATGTTATTGATTTACAACATGAATTTAAATTTACAAATTATCCAATTAATCCATGGGAGTATACTTTTCATGTGTATTTATAACCACATTATATGATGTATTTGAAAAGATAAATTGATACTGCATTCTAGTGTTTTTTCTTATATTCATTGATGAACTAAATATGTGGATTTTGATAGATATAGAACAATTAAATGAGATTGTTTAATTTTTTTAAACTTTATATAGACTACAAAATTTGACGATTTTATATAGCAATTATTTAGTCTCTAACTATTTTATCCCTTACTACTGTGATTTCACTACTGTTTCGACACTCAATCATAGAATTTTTACATCTAGTTTTTCTGTACTAATTAACCATATCCCCATTCATTGTGTTTAATTCAAACATATTACACTACCCATTAAAAAATAGTATTTTGGTTTTGGACAACCAATGAGAAATCAGGAAATCGGTTGTGCCACCTTATAAAAACGGTAGGTTGTTCATGTTGTGTCCCAAGGTAGAAAAGGCATGTCTTATTTGGGTTTATGCCTCATGTGAAAAAAGTTGTTTTAATTTGGTTGTGACTCTAAGTGGGAAAAATTAATTTCCATATTCCATTATATGGGTTATAGTGGGTTTTATCACAATTTATTTGTAAGAGGGGTGGAGAGTTGAGTATGATAAATAAGATTAAGACCACTATTGTTGTGTTTCCTTTTATTTTGATTTTTTTTATATTTCATAAAAATTATAACTCTAATATCCACATTTTAATTTCCAATTACCCCGTATATATTTTTCAATCATAACACCAATACAACAAAAAAGAATTCATTGACCATTTAATTATCAACAAGAATATATTAATAATTCCAACAAAAATAAATATTATTTTAAAATTTTTTAGATTGAAAATGATGAATGAAATTCAAATTTTACATTGGATATATGGATAATAAAGATTCATTGTGATACATTTATCATGGCTATAAAATTAATTAATGATGTTGATGAAAAAGGGATCAATGTTCTTATGGACTGATGAATGTGAAAATATTTTCAAAAAAATAAGGGAATTTTGTTTAGTAAACTATTTATCACACATTATTGTATTATAAATGGGGTTTTTCCTATATTTATGAATAAATAATTGTAATATGATGATTTATAATATATAATGATTTGGTACTAGATTATACCTCACGAAAATTGAATTCTTGTGAGCATAATTACATTACTCATGATTTATTACTAGCAGTGGTAATTTTATCATTGAATAAAATTAGTTATTCCCATAATGGTGAGTTATAAAACATATATATAAGAAATAAACACATGAAGTATATATACTCAAAATAATATTTTAAAATACATCTGATTAGATGGTTGGAACAGATTTGAGATTATGACTATAGAATACATTACCAAAGGAAGAAAAATAGGTTCCTTGATTCAATAGGTTTGAAGGGCCATAATAATTTTTACATTATTAGTATTGAATGAGATATAATACTAATGGATTTTTATAGAATTTACCTTGAATTCATAATGAATGTTTTATGATCTTTTCAATAGTAGATGAATATTTAATCATCTAATCATTAAAATATAAATTTGGAATTAATGAAAGACCTAGTGTTATAAAAGTTTATATAGAATGTTACGTTATTTACATATGATTATGATGGAATGACATAGATCAGGAATAGTGCATGTACCATAGCAGTACCAAAATGAAATAATGATCTGTTCGATGAATCACATTGTTCATGAATCATGATTCTATCCAGAAGTATATTGATGTGTGTAAATATTAAATACAATTTTTTTAGGGATAATAAAAATATTGTTATTGGGGAGTTTATATTGGTTATTAGTATTCTGTTGTGATAATTCTGGGAAACAAATGACTATGTGGATATTCAAGCCATTATACATAACTCTGTGGAAATGGGAAAACATCACCACATATTTCATCATGGTAATACCGAAGGAATCTAAACATAATAATATTGGTGGGTTGTAGTCAATCTTACTATAGAATCCACATATATACTTATTATCAAAGAACATTTAACACTTTATTGTTTCTCCATTTATACATTATGTAATTTTATTTGTGTAATAAAGTACTAATCTAAATTGTTTATAATCGGGTACAAAATTTAAACTGATATTATAAATATTTCATAAATAACTCTTATTTATAGAGTTGATCTTGGTCATTACATATCATACATAGATAGATGATACATATTATATGACCATTAAAACCCTACTAAATATGTTAATATATTTCTCTATGTATTTCAATGGAGTTTTGGATCAACATCGTCTTAGGGAGTACTTCTCTTACATGAACATATTTCACTCGAGCATTCATTTAGATCAATATGAATCCCTCTATTGAAATTACTATAGGAATTCAACATTAACATGTTGTTCCAGACTCCACTAATCTTGTGCTCTTAGCTAATTCATTATGAGGCCTGAATAGTGTATCTTCATAGGAAAGATGATGTCATCTATTTGTGAGGGCCTAGGGCGTGAATGTAGGTAAATTATTTCTTCACATCAAAGTAATTAAACAATTGAAATAGATAAGTATCATAAAAAATATTAAATAAATATAGTGAATGGGTAAATACAATGTAATAGAACATACTGGAATGGTGAATTATAATTGTATAAATATATGGGAAGTTGTGTCATACACACCAAATTGGTAACCCTTTGGGAAGCCTTACAGATACATGTATATAAAAAGAAACTGAAATATAATTATAGGAATATATTGCTAACTGTGAGCCAGAACACATACCCAATCTTTATACACTATTGAATTGGACCTTCCAAATCAGTAGAATCAATATGAGTAGCTCTCCTCAATCATGAAACAATAGGAATCATCCCTATGTACCTGCAAACTATACTCAACCTGGAAAAAGGATATATGGTTTTTTCTCACACAGAGGTGAACGTACATGGGTAATAATATAATCTCATTAGGCTATCCAAACATTAAACCTATAAATCTACAATCAAACGTGAATGAAAATTTATTGTATGTAGCCTAAATGGGACTCAAATAAAAGGAAAATTAAATCTAATAATCATTAAACCCTAGTCAAATGCTAGGTCTGTAATCTAGTTCAATTGGGTGATGTTCTTTCATGTGTATCCAAATTTATATGCATATATATATATATGTATAGTAACATACCTAGACATATATACATAAATATGTAAATATATGATAAATGAGAATGAAATAACATAAAACAAATAGATTTAGTTCCTAGGTCTATAATCATGATCAGCTAGATATCATATGTAGGGAATTTAGATGGATGGCATTCCACTCAGGACATGTATCATTAATTTAAACTCTAGGAATGTGATCACAATCGACAAATACATACTTTGACAAGAGTAGGAAATTTCTATGAGTACGATACCTCACCATAGGGGGATAATCATCATAACCCAAGGTCCACTAATAATTTTATAAAATCACTATAATGATGGATTCGATGTAAATGCCTCTAGAAATAATGGAAATATTCACATGGATAGACTCTATTCTTCTCATTCCATTTAAATCTATTCCAATGTCTAATCCATATGTCATAGTATGTAGGCGATCATGAAATTATGAATCGAATAATCCCTATGTGAACCACCCTTAGTCATTTTAAAATAGATTTCTTTTCAGACCCAAGTACATGATTAGATTCCGTTCACCATAATTGAATCACTAATGCATCCACCAACTCATGGGTGGCATCCTCGTCATCTCTCAAAGAGATCGTAATAATCCATCGAGGACAATTCACATCAACAACGAGGAGCTCCATGCCCACCAATGTGATATTGTAATCCACCAGGGAGATCATAACCACTACATTCGATTGAGATAGAATAATAATCCAAGAGTATACATCAATGATGTGTTACCCCATGTCTAGTATCATAATCCTATAACTGATTAGGGTGACCTTAATAATCCTTATCCCTATGGAATCCATAGTCATCCATAAGAATAATCAAATTGAGGTGTGAATAATCAAGATCAGGAAATATAAAATAGAAGAGATCATAATCATCCTCATGACTCATGATAGAGTAATTATACACGATTATATTTACTAGGGATTCCATTACAACATATCATAATAAAAGATCATTAGTTGGATCCCTAGAAAAACATATATAAATCGTAATAATTAATAATAATAAAATATCATCTCAATATCCAGATCTAATTTAGTACTTATAATAATAAAAATAAATATGAAAATAACATGTTTCTGAATCCATATCCTAGGAATTAACATTTAGGCATCTAAAAGTGAATTAATTATGCGTAATTTTAGGCACAACTACCAGAAACAAGGAATAACCTCTAACTATAATCGATGAATCATTAATAAATAAGATAAATTATGTGAAAAATTTTAAAGGAGGCTGAATTCATAAACCCAACAATAATAGAAGAACCCATTGGTCATAAATGTTTTGTATGCTTTCTAAGGTTACACCCATAACCATCTATACCCAAACCTAATGTAATAGCTCAGGGTTAGTCAACATCAAGAATCCAACTTGGGCCCTCATGATAAACACTGAGATTTTTCCAGATGAGATCCTTTAAATAAATGTAATTTGGGAACCCCACACATGATCCCGAATGTTCATGCATAAGTGATGGAATCCTACTTACGATCCTCAGGTGAAGGGTAAGATGAGTAATTCTATATGTGCACATGAATGTTAAGTAACATAAGGATCAATGAAATGGTATGTAGGAAGAGTTGTCTTACTATGGACTATCTAGGTCATCATGTAAGAAAAGGAATCCCAATGGGAATCCTTGGTACTTATAATGATTGAGTCATATTAAATGGGATACTCTAAATCAAATGGTGTGTACAAGAGTCCAATAGGGGATCCATGGAAGGAACTAGTCTCACAGTCTCCTGGGCCAGAAGGTAACACTATTCAATGTAGATTCCCTTAAGAAAAAAAATCTAAAATGGTACCGGATAAGTGGGTTGGATCATCCCAAATCTCAGATCAAGTTCAACATCAAGTTCGATACAATCACCTGACATATAGTTATCATTCAATTCTCTCTACAGAGGTGACTGAATATTATTACTTGGGGAAGAACCTCTTTATTTACATGAAGTATTAAAATAAATCATCGGAGTCACCAAACTACCACATGGTTTCCACCATAATTATCATTCTGAAAAGATACAAAAAATGGAATACCCAGGGGTCCATTTCTGTATCATGGGATAAATGATACGAAAAAACCTAAAGGGGTTGAAAATGAGGACTATATAGGGTGTGTACCCTGGTATAAAGTATGTACCTTCAAGTCTCTTCCTGGGCATGTACTCCATCTAGACATAGAATAAAAAATACATAGTACACAACATGTATGGTAAAAGATTACTTTTTAATGAACCTGAATTGGAATGGTTGTGCATATGTCCCAGTCGTGTACATCTACATAGTGTGAAACCCACACCGTGATTGGAAATGTACTCTACATGGAATGCACTATAGAAAAAGGCTTTTGGGATTGGAAATCAACTAAACATTTGAGTACCAATACTTGGAATCTTTTCCCCACGCATAAAATGTACTTTGAAAAAGATGCCTTCCTCAAATAGAAAAAACACACGACCTTTTTTTCCTAAACCATGAGCCTACTATATGTGTTTTCCCAACTAGAAAACTCCAAAATCACCCTGAAAACACCATATTCATTGAAAAAGTAGTATATACGCCTACTGAGGGTCCCAAAAATTCATAATAGGTATTTAGAACTCTAAAATGTCAAATCAATATGGTTTTACAACAAACACATAATGACATCCTTCCACTGGGTGAACTCAACCAATGATTCACCCATTTCCATTCTCTATGGCCACAACACGACTATCTGGAGCATCTATAGAATCACAGTGGTACCCTACTTCTAATCCCTCTACTTCTATCCAACTTTCTCACATTTTCTATCTCTCATCCATATGGAGGAGGAGCCATATGGGTGTGTGTGATAAGACATGGAAGAAGGTTGGAAATGAAAAAAATAAGTCAAATAAGAAAGAAGGAATGAAAAAAGAAATATGGGGCTCAAGCTAGCCTTAGTGATCAAACTATGTTTTTCCATTCCTAGAAAAACATATTTTTTCTGTACTCAATGATGGAGACATAATATCAATATGATTTTTTGTTCAAATGATTTGATTAAATGAACCTGTCAAAATAAATTAATATTTATTTTATTAAATATTATTTGTTAAATTTTCTTTCTAAAATTAAGATAGATCATATTTCCAAAAAAACCCTTTTCCTTGTGTAAGAACCCTAATACAAGATTAGAGATGTGGTCAGAAAAATTCGATATTTTTATATTCCAGTGTAAAATAACATTTAACCACTTACCAGATTCCAAAGGAAAAAGTAAAAATTTATGCTCAAAATCATCATCTAGAAAAATGCAGAACATTGAAATCATCCTATAAGAAAACATCTCATCCCCATGATTCCATGTGGTATAACTAGATTCCATGATATCACCTTGAGAATCTACAGAAATACTCTATTTGAATGGTCCATGGGCTAGTATCTTATTGTCAACAAGTATCTCCAACAGTGAATAAATTTATCTATGGATGATATGGTACACCCTATCATAATAATTAAATTATATTCATCTCCAAACCAAACTCCAAGGAAGAACAATTAAAAATAATAATATCAACATTGGGTTGATGCTCTCTCATCATACTCAGGACAATATCAATATAGATCATGATCGTCTCTAACTAGAATTACACTATGATTGTTTAATAAAGTGTTTACAACTCTCCCCAAATCATGCTCACATGAAAAGCATCTACACATGCCATTAATCAACACATAGTACCACATCTCCAAAAAAGGATTTGGTATAGGAAATGTTCAACCATCATGTTGTAACCTCTTTCTTTCCTGATTTATCCTTTTAATAGGGGGACATTAATAACTTGAACACAACTACTAGGAAGGAATACAAAAAGACTTTTATTTAAACAATTGATACTAAGAACATACATGGACACTCATCAATATATGAATAAAATAGATCCATGTACATCAATCATATACAAATATAATTCAAATAAAACCTCCACATGTCATCCAACATAAGTATAGTTGAACATACATAAAATAATGCCTAATTAATATACCCTGAACCTCCTATGGAACTACTCTTCAAAACTGAGAACCTCACATGTGCCATGATTTATTCCACAACCACCTTTAAAATGGTTGTCATCCAGTCACGAGCATATACCCACACACTAAATACATTATAAATAATGGAAAAACTAGTCAACTAGGATAATCAACAAAAAATTCATAGTCATTGATGCTAATCTTATTACCAAATCACCCTAGGATTTTATTAAAATCTGAAGGAATAAACATTCTCTCAACACAATCAAACAATCCCCTTCCATGGATAGATCTCAAAAAGAGCATATAATCTTGCTCACTACCCAAAAAGTGGTCTAACAACATGGTCCAACCTCTAATATGTAGGATTAAATATTTTCAAAAGAACATAGACGTATAATGTTATGATTCAAAACTATTGGCCTCCATGCCATCCACCAAGCCCTTCGGATCATGTTTCACAATTGGTTCACCAGTTCTATTCCACTATCTCAAAATATCATACCTCTCACAGGGAGGTATTGGGAAAATTTTCCCAAAATGGTCAAAAATGAGAATATGGACAACAATGGCCAAATCCTTACCATGCATCCTCATTAGGAATAGCTCCTTGTTGGTTACGATACCAACATTAGAAAATATAATAAACTATTACTCAAAAGGCATTATTTTATGGTAGTATCTCATCGTGGTCATGTTCACGGAAAATGGAAAGGTACATGTCAATATCATACTCAGTGATAGAATAAGATAACCATGACCGATGTAGGTTAACTAGAATGTTGTTGCAATCTATAAAGGTAAATAGTGTTTATATTGTTACTAACACATTAAATAAATAGACTTGAGGATTAAAACCATACCAGGGTTATGGAACATGGTAATCATGTTCCTTATCGACTTTCTTGGTTCACTACACCTCATGTTGATGGGGAATGAGTCCCCAGCCTCACAAAAAATCACTCAATTTAGATGCACATGACCTGCAATTTGAAGTAAAGATATATATTTAGGATGCCTTAATTGATTATAATTATAACAAAAAACTATATGGGAAACTCCATTTATATATTTTATTAAAAAATAAACAATTGGTTGAATAACATCAGTAATAATCACACACAAGAATTTTTATATGTTGTGAATCAGACATTCCAAATATGATTCATGAGACACCTCTTTCAATTGTTATGTAATTGTCAAAATACATCCCTATCCTCTTGGAAATTGGAAATGTTCAAAAAATTAATAATTATTTATAACGACCAAACAACATGCATGTATCTAATGGTGAAAATCATATAAAACTGTAGAATCAAATATTAGATATGTAATCACATTCCCATGTCAACCAAAAATTATTACACAAATAAGTGTTTTAATGAATCAATTTGATATACAACATGGGTTCTAACTGATTACTAGTAATCCATTATACATTCTCCCAAATATTAAATAACAGGAAAACAACGCATCTAATAAAACTTTGTAACAACCCTACCAGGATGACACTAAACTGATGCAACAAGAATGTTCCGTACTAGGGAAAAAGAATGCATCCCTTTATACAAGAAGCTTCCAACTAGTAGTGAGGGTGTATGGTCTGACATTTTGTAGACTATTACCTCCCATAAGAGTAATTAAATAGTATAAATAAATATGTATCTTATACATAAATAAATAAATATATTTTAAAACCACAAAATAAAGTGAAATAGATAATTATGTAATAATTAATGAAACTTATAAAAAATCCCATACAGTTACATCATACATAAAAAACTAGTCACAACCAAGATAGACCGTACATATATATAAATACAAAAATGTGGTTATATAATTTTAAAAGGATTAAAAACTAACTATGATCTACACCACATACCGGATATCCACACACTATCGAAAATAACTATTGCATTAATAGAATCCACAAGAGTACCTCCACTCGATCAGGGAAAATTGGGCCTCTGCTCTACCTACAATACAATCCATGATAAATCTAAACTGTATACATAAGGACTGTACACACAATGATATGCATGAACTTGGGTGAGAATATAATCTCAGTAGGACACCCTAATGATGAACTAATAAATATGTTATGATATTTGTATTCAATTGTAATATTCCCATATTAGGCGACACTCAACAGAAAGGTTATGTACACCCAATAAATGTGAAACTACAGTCGAACCTTGGGTGTCTAATCCTAGTTAACTAGGTGATGTTCTATCAAGGATATCCATATTTATAATTGTATATATTTATAGTAATATATATTTATATTTATATAGATAAATATAAATATACATGATTAATGTGATAGAAATAACATAAATCCAACAACAGTCGATCCTAGGTATGTAATCCTATCAGCTGGACATCCAATACAAATAAATTGAGTGGGACTTCATTCTGAACAACCTAGGTATTATTAAGTTTACCTCTGCATACCTAATCCCAGTAAAAAAACTTCATTAGTGATCTATCGAAATTTATCAGAGAAATCTACATCACTAAGGGAGGATACTCATCCAAAACCTAGGTTAAATTTAACATGTATCCAACAGCAAAAAATAAGGATTCTAGGGAATTACATCTATACATATAGTAAATGGACACTAATCTAGACTCATGGATCATTCAATATAAATAAAATCCAATGTTTTTGCCCTAATACCAAATCTGTATTTGGTAAATACATTGTGACTTGGATAATTCCTATGGTGATCACCCATATGAGATCAATAAAAGGAATTACCATAGGAACAAAGTTAATCCTCGATATACATTAATAAAATGATTATCATAGATGCATCCACTCGACCAGGGGGTCCTATGTGTCTCTTGAGGATAGTATAATCATCCATCAAGTACAAGTCACATAAATGGGAAGAGTGACATGTCCACCACGATTATCTAGTAATCGTCTAGGGATAGCATGATCCTCCTCATCTCTTGAGAGAGTGTCATCGTCAACGATTATACATCAATGATGTGGAATTAAATTTCCAACACCATGATCAACTATCCGATCAGAGAGAGAATAATCACCCTAGTCAAATATCAATAGAAGATTGTGGAACAATACTCCTCACTGAGGAGAGAATAATCATCCACGAGTATCATTAATATGTATTCCATGATCACATATCATAATCATAGTTTAAGAACTACATCCAAAGAATATCCTCTTGAAGTACAAGTAATATAATAATAAAAACACAAAGGTCTAATATCTAGATCACATGTAGTACCTCTATGTATAAAAATATAAAAGAAAATAACATGGTTCTGGAACCAAATCTAAGAAAAGTCCATTAGTGCATCCCAAAGAGAACAAATTATAACACGTGTTATTCTCAATAACAACCAACTAGGAAGAACCTATGGATATCCTCACAACATCATCAATAAAGAAGTGAATGTATAAACACAATATTGGTAGTGGATGAAATCATAATCCCAACAATACTACCACATCCCCATGGGCTTAAATGAATGGCCTGGATTATAAGGTTATACATGATTCTATCTCCACCGATACCCAAAATACTATCTCAAGAAAAATAATCATTAGGGAACCCATTGGGACCCCTATGTGAAACAATGAGTGGTATCCAACAAGGAAAACATACTCGGATAGGTAGATGAGGATTCATTCATGAGATCCTTAATGTCCTTTCAAAAGTATTGTAATCATACTCGAGATCATCAGCATATCAGTAAAAGGATTATTCTTACATGGGATCCTCAATTGTTATGTGATATAGGCATCCTAAATGGGTTCCATAGAATAATACATAGTAAATTGGATCATTCTAGGGATTCCTTTGGTCAACATATATGTGAAGTCATCTCAAAATGGATTATTTGTATAGAAATAAGATAAGTGTATCATAAATAGAATATGTTAGGTCTATACATGAGTATATTAATCCTATATGGGATCCTTGGAAACATATAGTCTCACATACTGTTAGTTAGAAGGGGACATATCCCAAGGGAGATGTCCTCAATAAAAAAAGATACAACGACATTATTCATGAGATATAACTCATATACTATCATTGATCAAGATCTCCATCATGGTTGGTTCTAAAACCTACCCTATAGTTATTATCAAAGTCTCTCTCAAGTGAGGATTGAATTATATTTGTAAAGGAAAAAGCTCTCCATTTAAATTAAAGGTTGAAACAACACACATTAGTCCTCAAACCAATAAAGGGTTTCACTATAAAAATCTACAAAGAAAAATACATAGAATGTACTACAGTTGGGCCATTTCCACCTTATGTGAAAGAAGATACTAAAAAATTCTAATGTGATGGAAAAGGAGGTGTATACAGTGTTTGTACTATAGTACATGTAATGTATCTTCAATGCCCAAGTTGTGCATGTACTCAAGTCAAATTTGAAATGTAAAAGGCCATGTACATGGCGTGTTAGCCTTGTACCTAGTTTGTTCCATACATTGGGTTCTTTCCCATATTCCTAAAATGGAATTGGCATGTATATGTCCTATAAATGCATGTATACACTGTATGAAACTGAGAAGAGATCTATTCATGTACTCTATATGGCATGTTCGCCTTACATGGGTTCCTTGGTCGGGTATCTAGCTACACGAATGACATCAAGTAAATGGAAATTAAACCTCTTACGCATTGTGTACAAATAAATTCATCATCCTCAAACTATAATAACACACCACATGTGTTCTTAGAACCACATGTAATGTCAATGACCTGGAATTGAAAACACCAAAATAAACCTAAACCACCATTTTCATAGAAATTGTAATAAAATGGCCAACTAGGGATCCCTATAAATCATAATCGGGATTTAGAACATTAATATGATAGATATAAAAGGTTATATGAAAAATAAAAAAATAAAATACCTTTTTGAGCAATCCGGTGAATCATCACCTATTTCTACTCTCCACATCTACCCCATGAAAATCCATTGTGTCCTGGGCTTCACAACAGTACACATCATCCCCTCCCTCTGCATCTCTATCCATGACTCTTCTATAGTCCCTTACATGAATGGATATAGGTGGAACCTATATGGTGTTCAAGAGAATACATAGAACAAATGTGAAAAATAAAAAAATAAAATAAATAAAAGAAGATAATGAAATGAAAAAATAGGGGTTCTGGCTGACCACGACACCCAAATTGTATATATACCTTGCTGAGGGAATGTTATCCATTCTGGACCTAATGGTGATGAAAGATTCCGAATTAGAAACTCTGTTAAAAAAATTACTGAACGAACACATGAAAATAAATTATAACATTATTTAATAAATATTAACTATTAATTATTCATCTAGAAGTCAAATACCTTATAATTATTCCAAAATTCTATACAATGGTAATAATCCTATTCAAATACCAAATAATATATAAATAAATTATAGAAGATAATATTCTATAGCGAATACACCGTTTTACCCCTTACTAGCATATGATGGAAAAATTCCATTTATTTATAAAATTATTGTCTAAAAGAACACAAGACCATAGAATAACATGTTAGAATAAATTTGTGGAACTAAATATAATTTGAATTGTTATAGATGAACAAATAGAATATAAATCTACAGTAATTAATCAAACATAAATGGAGATCTTATTTTATTGAAATTCAATCCTCACAATCATCAGGGCGATCTTGAGTTAAAAGTGGGTGATCCTTTATTCCATCAAATATCTGCATATAGAATGTTAACTTATTTAGAAGTAATGAAATGTAAATCCCTAGATATATATGTTCATAAAGAGATTCTTGATAATATTGGATTGGTGGATTATTGTTTGTAACTTCCTTTTAGACTCTCCAAATTTCATGTTGTATTCCATGTACCATGTTTTAGAAATTACATTCCAAATCCTACACATCTATAGACCTATGAGTTCATTCAACTGGAGCATTATCATCCATATGAAGAATAATAACATAAAATATGGATCATAGGTATATACATATATTGAAAAATTCCATATAAATTTATAAGGTTCATCTAAGTAATTATTAATTTTTAAAAGAAATGTGGTCCTACAAGTATGTGATATGTTCAAAGTATCAACATTTTTTTTTGGATTTATGTAATGTAATTTTGAGGGTAAAAAAAATGTAAGAGGGAAGAATGTAACTCCAAAATAATTCAGAGTATATTTTTTCTCTTTCGTAAATTATTCTAAAAACTACTCGTAAATTATTTGAAGAAAAATTATCCATTATAAAATGAATCAAATTAGAATGGATTTAAATGAAATATTTTTTAGAAACTGTTTAAAATTTAGTAAGGAATTACACACCACCCTACGAGATGTTATTGAAATATATTTTTTCTCATTACAATTTTTCAACGTATGTGATTTGTTTAAAAATTATTGTAGAGTATTAGAAAGTTAAAAAAATATTTTTTTAATTTTTAATATATTAAATTTTTGGTTATCAATTTGATAGATGTTAAAATAAAATCATTAGAATATAGAAGAGATATTTTTAGAAAAACTATAATTATGTGGGAATGGTATTTTGTTTTAAAAAATTAAATTATTTAATATTGGTGAATAATTTTATAAAAATTTATGATAATATAATCAATTAAAAAAGTTAGTTTTCATCATATGATTTTTATTATGAAAAGAAATGAATAAAATTATAGTTATTTCTTAAAGTATATTTTTTCTAAAAAATATTTTCATAGTTCCTTGTATGAATATTTTAAAATTAATTTATCTACTGAGAGGATTTCAATTGGATGAAATGATTTCTATAATTTGAATAGATCATTATAAAATTTTTATGACTGTAAATTTCATTTCATGTCATTATGAGAAGTAATAAATGTTAAAATTCTCTAATATGATAAAAGTTAAAAGGTTTAATAAGGGGTTAGACTAAATAAATAAGTGTTAAAATAAAATAAGTACATATCCATATAAATTTTTTTGAATTGATTTAGAGCTTATCTCATCCCATATTATGTATTTATTTAATTTTAAGGCATTCATCCATGAAAAGTCCTTATTTAATTTTAATGGTTTAAAATTAAAAAATGGTCCACTACGCTCATATATAAAAGTAATAATTTTATCCTCTCATAGTTAAAACATATTGAAGGAAAATTATTGACCAAATTCTTAATAAATATCATATATACATCCTTATACATGTTCTAAATGGTAGTTTTAATTTATAAATCCATCCCTAGTGAAAAACCCTTTAACATCATTTATGTACCTTTTCACTCATTTTTGGATTTATGTTTTTGTTTTGGTGCTCTGTAATAATATCAAAAATTGTGATCATTTTTTGGTGAAATGAACAAATTATGGGAATGTGTGTCTTATTATATTAATGGATTCTGCATATAAATTTTTCAACTTTTTAAATGGTGCATCTTAATACCAGAGATCCTATACATATGGTTGGGAGGTTTTCTATATAATTCATGCATGATAAATCCCTACTAAAAAAATTCACATTATGAATGCGTTACATAATTTGAATCTATTATATTGAATATTTTACGAGTATCATATAGGTTTTAAAAATTGTTTATGCGATGAATCCATTGAACAATTTGAAAACATTGATCGACATTCAATTTAACTTCAGAAGATTCCTTTTTAATATATTAATAATTCATGGGATTTCACATCGTTAAATGGAATCACGATTTTAATTACATGAGAATAGAGATTTAAAACAATATTCACACCTTAATTTTTTTCATTCTATATTAAGAATTTAATCATTATTACTATGGTGATTTTGGTTGGTTTTGGGGAATCTCCCTCCTCTCAGATTGCTCTGTTTAGTGTTTGACATCTATAGTGGCTATGTAATATATCTGTAGTATTCATTTTATATTATTCTTTGTTTCCTTTAATTTTTATGTTTAATTATCTGCATTTATGATTCTTATTATTGATATATAAGGGTTTTATATCAATCCATTGTAGTTTCTTTCCATTACTAGTCTTTTGAAAATAGTTCCTTTGTGTTTTAATATCTTTTCTCAGCCAAAAATATGTTTCCATGATTATTATGGTTGGTGTATATACATAGGTATTTATACATCTTGAATTTATATTTATTCTTATTTATCACATTAGGTGGGTCTTCTTAATGTGATAATGAATTTTGGAAATTGTTTTGGACAATATTTCTCATTGAGGACCAAGGGAGTGTCCAGAATTGTGCATATGTTATCCTAGTATGCATGGAACCACTAGGAGTTATATTTTGATAAAAACAACTATGGAAGGAGTCAATATATATTGGAACTAAAATATAAGTATTTTATATTTATTTTATGTATAATATTTATTCCCATAGGCTGGAGGCCCAATAGTTTATATTTCCTTCTATACATGGTTTATCAAATGATTGATTAATTTATTGATATTTTATCATATGTGTAGTTTATATTTATTACATTTATATCTGATATATTCCTTAATTTTCTGAATTTATTATGAATTTAGTGAAAATATAGGAATGATAAAAAAAATAATTATTTGATAAAATGATTTATAAATTAGATTTTATTATACTAACATAACTTGTGATTTATTGATGTTAGAACACATAAATAAAATTTGATGATATCCCTTTAGAACTGTGCTCCCAACATTAATTTCTTATTGGGTGGTTATAGATGTTGATTTATGAGACATAGGGAATGTAAAAAAATCATTTATCCGTTCGAGTTATCTTGTCATCTAACTCCATTATATTGTGATGGATTGGTGGTGATAAATGGTTATAGAGAGACCTCTATAGTTTAATCTGTAATATATTTTTAGATTTGATGGTGTGGTTTGACATTGTATCTCTCAAGGATATATATTTCTTTCATGAACATTTTATATTGATTTCTGTTTATTTTTACCTTAGTCTATCTGTTCTTTTCTATA
This sequence comes from Viscum album, assembly GCA_963277665.1. Lineage (NCBI taxonomy): Eukaryota > Viridiplantae > Streptophyta > Magnoliopsida > Santalales > Viscaceae > Viscum > Viscum album. Next base: position 958,798,476 of record OY728126.1, read on the forward strand.
TCCCAACATGTGGAGAACAACCTTGGGTGACTTATCTAATTGAACCAGGATAGTTCTTTATAAATTCATATTATAGGGAATACATATCCTTAAGTGTTATTGGTAATGAATTTTATTGGTTTTGTGTTTTGGAAGAGCAATGCTAGGACAATCAAAATTCAGGTTCTATGTGTAATAATGGTTCCCAAAAAACACCTATTCATGTTTAAATACAATTTAACATTGGTGGTCATGATGTTTTTTCATTCATTAGACATGATTTTTGATATTATTATAAGGATATGACATTGGAGTATAAATAAATTGGACATTTATTTTCCTACTGAGTCTTACTTGTTCAAATAATACATAATTTATTTAAATTTTCAATGTTTTATGTCCATGATGTTGATACGTAATATTTAACCTATGATTTTTGGAATCATCTAGTGACTAATTATTCCCTATCTTGTGACTTTTAGAAAATTCCTCCTAGAAGATCTATACCAAATACTTTTGAGGAAGCTACATGATAGGTTCTATATCAAAATACACCAGTTGAAGCATCTTTCGAAGAATCTATACTCTAGAGTAGTCATACTATCTATTAAGAAGGTGTTGGGAACCTAGGATGTGAAGTGGACCATGACTCAAATGTACATTCAAGGGTCCACCTATCATCTTTGTTCAAAAAAGGTCCCCTAAATTTAAAGAATTTTTTGATCAGATTTATAAGATTGTGATCAATATAAAGACTCATGAAGACAGTAAGGTGGGTTTTTTCAGAAATGTGGTCGATGGTGTGAGACGTATATGGTGGCACTCCATTCAATAATCTATATTGAAAGAGGTTATTATATAGAAATCATTCAAGAAAATATTTAAATAGAAGTTTTATCTTGATATAGTATGTTTGGAAAATTCTATGAGTTTCTTAACCTTGATAATGTAGAGTGTATCTTTCTTGATTATTCCTCCCATTATTTTGATTTGGTATTGTTGGAACAAGATAAATTCATCATTGATTACATAAATGCTAAATATTTTGTGTAGGTATTGAGGTCATGTATTTAGTAAATGTTGATTCTCATGTTCTTTCAACCATTATGGAGGCATAAAATATGGAATCATTGGTAGATTCAGAAATTTATATAACAATAGTTTTGGATATAGATTAATTTGGTACTATAATTAGCCACATTTTAACCTCCTTCCAGGAATGGAAGCTGAAAGATTTCCAATTTTCATCAAGACCATTTTTTGGGAGTTCATCTAGAAACCAGATGTTTATTTACTATCAATGTGGGAAGCCTAGCCATACTGTGACTAATTGTATAGATGATCCTAATAATTCTCGACAATGATAGAAATATGGCCACCAAAAGAATTTTTTGAGAGGATTTCCCAATGATGTATGGTTATGTTAAATTTAACCATGGGATCACATGTTATTACTAATGCTTCCAAGGGTGGAGGATCTTATACATTGGATATTAAAGATGTTCATTTGGCATTTAAATATCATGTATAATAAATGATTTAACATATATAAGTGGTGGCGTATGAACTAAAAGAATCTTAAGATGTTTTATCCATGGTTAGTGAATTGGTGTTAATTTCGTTTTCTATGGAGCTTGTGTAGATTGTTACAACTACTAATAATCTATTTTTATCATCAATGATAGTTTAAATCATGGGATTGCACTCATATCTTATATCACGCTTTTTGGATCTTCATTACAAGTTTGGAAATATGCCCAATTTGTTTTTCATGTTTCTAGAACACCTAGAGAAAATAGAATACGATGAGGTGGTGTGGGACTTCTTAGTGATAAACCATGATATCATAAATATAATTATTGTCTAGGATTAGATGATCAGTTGTATTTCCGATATACAATTTTATCTCAATAATTTTTAGTTATCATCTTCAAATGGTATCAATCATCTTTTTGGGTGACTAGGACTCTGTATCAGGAATGTTAGGGACTATAGTTCTTTGTGTATGGGTGTAATCACTATAGTTTTTAAATATGTTTCATGATTATTTTGGACATGTTTTGGGAAGTCAAAAACCTATGTAGTTCTGTAAATATCCTGAGGTTTTTAAGGATTAATTTTTTCTTTACCTTCCTAGTGATAGGTTGAGCATACCATAGAGAGGAAAATAGGTATGATGCCTATTTAATTTCAATATTACCATATGATACCTAGTGAGTTTGAAAAACTTGGGTCCTGCAAAATGTTCTCAAGCTTATGGTATTTATTCATACGAGCACGTCACTATGAGCTTTACCTGCCCTTATTAATAGTAAGTCATACAAGAGTATCAAACCTAGTATTTTCTATTGGATGTTAAATCTGGATACTGTAAAAAAATCCCTTTTCCATTATTTATGATCTCTTGAATTAGATAAGATAGTATCGATGGTTTTCAATGATATTATGATGGTAAGGTTACGAGTAGTTTTGTGTATCATAAGAGGATATACCTAAGAGAGTTTTTACGAGACGATATGGGAAGTTATTGTTTCTGTATATTCCATTTGAACTAATAAACTCTCCACAATAGATTATGGAGCTGAATACTCATGTATTTTATTTGTTATTGGACTTATTTTTTTGGATTATATTCTGGGTTTCCCAGTTTTAGTGGAAAACTGTATGGACCATTTGGAACTCATTATTTGAATGTATAGAGAACATCATCTATTATCCTATATTTCCAAATGTGATTTCTTGATTGAAGATGTAATGATTCATGTGATTGATATATTTCACGGTGGTGTCTTAATGGATAATGAAATGGTTCATTTAGTTATGTCAAAAAACTTTCTAATATAAGTGTATTAGGTTTGAGGATTATTTCGGTAAGCTAGTAACAACATGTGGTCTGTTTTGGGAATATTCAAGATTGTATCTATGATGAAAACATTAACCAATGAGGTTGTTTGGTTTGAGTGGAATGAATTGTTTCAAATTTCTTCTCGGGAACTAAAGGTGAGATTGAATTCATCTATATTTTTAATTCATTGAGAACAAAGTTTATGTTATGGTGTATATGTTATTCTTCTAGTATAGTATTGTGTATTTCTTATTGGATGAGTAGTAGGTTGTAGCCTACATCACTTTCTATTTATGTATTCATAATAAGAACTACCCTTCCAATGATATTGATTTTGGAATTGTTATGAATTTACTACCTATTTGGGGAATGTTTTACTATATATTATGATAATAAGATCCAATGTTATATTTCCTCATAGAAGGATCATAAAATTCAATATAAAGGCTAGGTGGGTTGTTTTTGGACAATTGATTTTGATATTTCTTATAATAATAGAAAATGGATGCCATTGTCTAATGAACATTCCTGAAATTACAAACACAAAATGTGTAGGAAACAATGGAAGAGTGTTATTTGAAGTGTATATTATTCAGATAATCATAGTAATATAAAAAGATTGTTGTAAGATATGTATGGTGTTAATGTAGGATTAGTCATCAATTTATTATTGGGTCTAGAATGAGTATATTAATATCCCTAGGATCATGGGTTATAGTAAAGTCCATTATAGTGGATAGACCTTGGGGAAGTGGACATGGTCTCCTAGTGATGATTCATTCTTTTGAAATTGTTTATTTTTCCCAATTATCCCTAAAGAATGAGTTTATGATAACTTGACACCATTTTTTGAGCTTTATAACATTGTAGTACGAAGATGATTCTTGACTTGATACATCAGTACTGGTGGATAAGGATGAGAAGGTTAATTGTGGATTATATCTTGTTGTGGCCAAATTTTCATAGAATTAATTTGATGCACCAGAGAATTGATTCTTATTTTAACACATTCCAAATCTGGTATAGAAATGGGATGATAATTCCATTGATATCATCATTATTTGACAACATATTCCTAGTGGGAAGGATGAAATATGGGTGATCATTGAATGACTCAAAAAATAAGGGCATTTACACCATATCATTGAGATGAAGAATGTGGAATAGCTTATGGAATTGTATACATGACTGTTCTTGTGATTTCATGGGGTTCCATTTATCATTATTTTGGATTCAGACTCCATGTTCAAATATAGGTTTACAAAAGGTTTTAAGAAGGTGATGGGTTTCCAATTGAAATTGATAATGACATATAAAATTTAAATATGTGGAATAAAATAGAGGAATATCCATGTTAGGAGGATATTCTTCTTGCTTTTGTGCAAGATCATTGTTGTATATAAAAAAATTATTTTCCTTTATTTGAGTTTTCCTATAATAGTATATATCATTCTTGGATCAAAATGATTCCGATCAAAGATTTTTATGTATGTCCACATTGATCTACCTTATTCTTGTCAGAGATGTGGGAGTGATCCTTTTATGTGATGATTCTTGTTTAGAAGATGATCGAGAGGGTGGATATGATCCAAAAGAGATTGATCATGGAAAAAAGTCATTATAAATACTTTTTGGACCATCATCACCAACCACTAATGATTGAGGTTATTGATTATGACATTATTAGGCTTTCACCATTCCAAAATCATTATTGATTTGGTAAGAATAATATGTTGTCACAATAGTATTTGGGCCCGTTATAAATCATTTGATTACAATGAATATTGTCCTATCATTTTGAGAAAAAATATCATTTGACTTCCATCCATGATTTGAATCATGATTCCATGATGAGGAGGTATCAAACAGATCCTTCCCATGTGAATGACTAGGAGAATGATACTCTTGAGCTTGGAATAACTATGATTGAGAATCCCATTCAGTTTACTTATCATTTTGTGATGGTGATATATAGTAAAACTATTCCTTTAGTCTATGTACTATACCCATACAGATGAGAAAGAAATGATATGTGGGAGATAATGTTTTTGATGGTACAGTAATTTCCTATCCCTTTAAAGACACTAGTATCTTGAGTACATTCTAGTGAAAAAATATTTTATGTTTGAATGATTTTAAGACCCATTTTTCTTCCTTCCAGTATTATTTGACTCTAATTGTAGGTTCCATTTTTTTGGTGTATTGTGGGATTCTCAATAATAAAGACCCATCACTCAGGAAAATGACCTAATGTTCATGAATTTATATTTTTTATTAAAAATATATGGGTATAAATGCTTATATTTATTTATTGGGTTCTCTTTAAAATCAGAGATCCTTATGTCATGAACCACACTAAGATGTCATCCAACCTAATAGCTAGCACAATCTGTTTCATGGGAAAAAGGGAATTCCTAATATCTACAATCTATAAACTAGATACAAGGTATCAATAAATCACATTTGAAATTATTTCACCCATTTATGTAATAAAATTACCAACAAGAACAAACATCACTTAATTGATAAAAAACCAAACAAGGTTTTCCAATTTTTTATATACAATGTTGTCACATTAACTGAATCCAAAATTATTAAATTGGGATGGTAATGAAAAACGTATCCTGAAAACCTTTTTGCAACAAGATGTTCTTAACCATAAATCCCCTACCAATAACTCCTGTATGAAGTGGAACACTAGGAACCAGATTCACCACCACCACACAGATACATCATTCATTTATCTATGTCATACATAACATAGTATAAATACAACAAAATGTATATGTATTATGTGAGACTAATCTCAATAGTATTCCTTTCAAAAGAGTGATTACAAGCTATAATAATATATGAAATATCATCATGAACAATTTCATAAGAATATTATAAAAACTTCTTATAAAACACTTTGGGAATTATTTCTCAAGAATCCCTTTTTAATGACTACATTATTCAAAAATAATCTTGCTTTAAATAATAATTTATAGGTGTTTTACTATATGATAATGAAAATAACAACATCAAATGAGCATAATGTCATAAGATATAACCACAATAAATCCCTATATGTAACTAGCACATTTGGGACCCTGTAAAATACATACCTCAGTGATCAAAATCTTGTAACTAAGTAACCAGCCTCTTTCCCCTGCATGAGCACTTTATAGGATTCTATCCCAGATTCTAGTGGTACCTAATTTATAATACTATACAAAAATTATTTTCTAGAATGAGACGCTAGAGAGTACCCAATTATAGGTTCAAGTGGTATTCAATCATATCATAAATTTAGTTAGTATTGTATAATTAATCATTCTAGAGGAATATTGGCCTCACCAATATCATGTAGTCTATAATTATAGTTCTACTTCTTCAAACTAGATACCTAGGACACCCTTTTTTCACAAATTCCATTTCACATGACACAAAAATTAACAATTTTACATACACAAGTCAGGAATCATGAACAAAAATGGAAATGACTCTTTTCACATTTTTCTTTGATCAAACGATCAATATAAATTTGGAAACCACCATTTTCAATAAAAACCCACAATATATTTTATACAAACACTCTAGAAAAACTGGAAAATACATTTTTTAGAATTTAAACAATTTTTAAAACCCATTAAGGAACAGAATAAGAATAACACATATGGAATCCATCCAATTGCATGTGAAAATCCCCTTTCCACTTCATACATAATTCAAATCAATTATACAACCTATATCAAATCAAACTCACAATTAAAATAAATATTTATGGTAAAAAATAAAGAAAACAACATGTATGAATCTCATTTACCATGGAAAATACAATATTAAAAAATTTCAACCTATAAATCTATTTCAAAACACATTTTTCACCATTCACATAGGTCATAAGAATGTATTTAAGAGTGCCAAAACTGATAAAAACATGAATTTTAACAACCTCCCTTTACAAACATTCATTTTTAACAAATGTGCAACTAAAAAACATTCAAAAAAAATTTCACACCACAAAATTAACCCATAGAACACATTTAAATAATCATGGAATAAAAGAAAACTAATCTAATAATGTAAAATCATGTACCCCGAAATATCCCAATTGGAAACCATTAAAAAATAATGTGAAACAAAAACTGTACATCAACAGACCCTCTAAAGTAATGATCGAACCAAAAAAATCATTATTTCACTCAATATTTCCATATAAGATTCTCAACTGGACACAAAATATATTTGAAATGAAGAAAAAAAAAATATAGATGATAATCACATGTATAAGTGAGAAATCATGAGAAAAGAAATGTAATTAACATTTCTTTGATGTTACAAGGATATTAATAATGAAATATTGATGTTAAAGTGCTCTAACAAATTATACTGGATGATCCCATAGATGAGAATCCTATATGGGGTTTATATGAGGTGATTTGGGGTTTAAATTTATTATGGGATACAAGTAAATTTCCATATTTTAATGACCTGGACATGTGACAATTTTTTCCGACAATTTTTACCAAAATATAGGGCAGTCATGCATCCATGAAATTGTAAAAGGATCATGCCACATAAATGTCTCATAAGGTTTTCAAACTCATATGAAAACTATGTAGTCACCACAATCCAAAATGAACATTTGTCACCTCATTCCATCGATGACGGTGCATGGATTACCAATACTATGCACCATGTTCTGTCTACCCCATAATTACCATTTTTTTACCAAATGACTCAAGTATAATCCAATGGATAAATTCACAAAAAAAAAATTCCACAAACAATTGATGGATGTGACAATTATCCCCTCTATACAAACATAAAACCCCCATAAATTCATCTTGAAGCTTGATAATAGAATAAAATATACACTACTCCTCATCCCAATACATCTTCTCCCATGTATAATGCACATCACTACAATGATGCAAATGAACTTGGACGAATAGGATATAAATACAACGAAGCACATTTTCATTAGAATCAAAAAATGTCATCAGCTTTCCAAACAATGACATACCAGGTTAAAATACCAAATATTCATAATTCAATAAATTAGTTGAATTTGGGTTGTACTATTATTGCTAAGAGACATGGAAGAAGACATTAATTGATGTCAGTTGAGAGGGAAAATATAACATTTATTCCACCATACAAATATTCTTAGTGATCTAAAAATGTATTACATACCTCAACATTACCCCCCTTTCATACCCAAATGATGGTGACCCCAGCGAGGTTCCAGCTTTTGGGAAACCCAATCACTAATAGAAAACTACATTGATCGGTTCATATGATCAGAATATTAACCAAACAAAATTAGACCTAATGAAATTGAATTTTTTATATGTTTAATTAAAATGTCTTGGTCCCAACATTGAGGTCCTACCAACCTCATTCAAACACAAACGCAACTAACACATCCAATAATAAATAACCTCCAAAGGATCCCATTCAATCTTGGGTTGGTAACTGTTGTTTTTTTAAAACATAACCAATACAAAATTTGGATCCAAAAATCCGTCAAAATCCCAGAGACATTCATATAGCCTGTATTCCAAGAACTAATTATTATACTCTGTATGACCACAAATTTGTGGGTGGTATGTTGTACTCAACTTGACATGTAAACCCATCTCTTTATGATTGTATTCCCATAAACATGATGTAAAATTGGGTTCCTTGTCCATAACAATTATCGATGGCACACCATGATGCCTCATAACCTCCAAAACATATGTACAAACCTAATCATCAAATTTTATTGAATCCATGATTAGAATGAAATGGTTTCATTTGGTCTAATGATCTATCACTAAATAAATTTAATTCCTCCCATGAGGTGTTTTAAGTAAGACAACAATAAAATACATGATGATATCTGACCAATTTCAAGTATGAATTGAAAGTGTCTATGAAACCCATTGGGCATTTGGTTCGCCTCTTTATCCTACTAACATGTAAAATTTAATGATAAAATATCATATATGTCACAACTCATTCGCGGACACCATAACGCCCAACACACATCTTATAACATAATGATGGTACCATGGTGATCAATCCACTAGGAATGATGTATATCCAACATCACATCCTTATCCAATCACAATGGCACTAGAATGCAGCCTATAAAGAATAAGTCAATCTTTGTAGACAATTACTATTCACATGGATGCTCTTGCTCCATTGATGATCTTCAAAGAACACCAGAACAACACATAAATCGGTTTCTCTCACCCAATCATCTTGAGATGGGAATATGATAGTTGAAAATTGGAAAAATACAACTTCGCCATTATCTTTGGATTCAACATGCATCTAGGAAAATTGACCCATCAACATCTATGCATCATTGGACTCCTTCAATGATTTGACCTGAAAATTTCTATTCAATCAGTCTTACACCACATTACTATTACTTGGGTTATAAAAAATATCACAATAGAGATACTAAAGGTACTAAACCTATTATAGTTGACTAAAATTAAAATCATTATGGGATAAATTATAGGCCACACTCTTTGGTTTTTAAGAAACTACAAATTTATCCCAAAATGATAAAGGAACCATATTTATAGGAATGCATCACTACAACTATCTTTACATATCAGTTTGATTAATTCATTTCATCAGTTGAGAGGGGAAATGAACCATAGGCCACAACATGGTCATCCTACATCATCATGCACCCATGCCCCATACTAAAGGCTTCAAAATAGACAATATACCCATCTACAGATTCAGGTAAAATCAAAACAGAGTTGATTTTAATTCGATGATTAAGCTCATTAAAGGATGCTTGACACTACAGAATCCCTTAAAACATCACACATTTATAGTTAATCATATTCATGGATGAAGAATATAGAGAGAAATGTTGAAAAACCTATATTTAAATCCCTACATCACCTAAGAATCATTTTTTCAATAAAATATTCATTGGTATAACACATGAAATCACTACACAGATCATCTCAAGTTAACCAAAACCCCTTGATCGTAGATCACATGGCCCAAAAACGTTGTATCCATTATCCATAGGGTGATCATATAAACCATTTCATAAAGATGATGATCATGAAAGATATCTAGCACATTACTCAAATGCAGCTCATGCTCCTCTCTAATCCTTGAATATACATTGATTCATAATGAATACCAAATCAAATGAATCTAGATACTAGTGAAACCCACTATTCATGTTCACTATAAATACTATAGGTTCATTTTTAACCCAAAAAACCTGATCAAATACTGAAAATGATCGTACCTACTTCAGAAGTCTAATTTTTTAACACCTGTCTATCTAACACATTCTTTGGGATAACCGGAACACAAATCAATCATGGACAACCACATTCCCCCTTAAGTTTATTGAGAAAGGATTAAATATAGATTACATGGTTCTTATTCTTATTCTTCACCTTATTCAGTTTTTGGTAGTCAAAGCACAATAGGAGATATTCATCCACATTTTCGCAAAAATAACTAATGTATCCCATGGTGAGATTCATGTGTGAAATAATTATTTAGATTCCAAAAAATCCAGCTATACCTTTATTTTTCTAAACTCGGGGGGGGGGGGGGGGGATTATATGGGGAAGAGATATCATTTGTGCTACCGATGGAAAATCAATGGAGAGATCCATATCCCTTACTAGTGGCTAAACTAATTAAATCTATGGAAAAACCTCTTGTAACCAATCCACCCCATGGTATAATCCACCCATACAAGAACCATCATTTCCCTCCAATGTGTGTGATGAGATGTAATAAATAGGAATTCACAATACCAAAAGTTAATGTCTAGAACTTCCCAACCAATGATCCTATTCACATTGACAATCTTCAAAAAACACATTCAACACCTAAAAAAATTGATGTACTCGTGAAAATGCATCATCTCATCCATATGAAAGATCATTAGAAAAGGTCATTCTCCGAAAAAAAATTCAGATACCAACTCAACCCCTGACACAGTCAGTGCACCAGACATACTCCTAAAATCATGCTCTTTGTTTACGAAGACATAATACAAACTCCAATAAATAAAACATAATATCAGTTGGATTCTTGAACACATCACCAAGATAGATATAAATAATGGAAATTGAAGCCTTTGTGTCAAAAAATAGATAACGAGGATTTAATATGAATAGTACCTTAATGTAACACCCTGAACTATGTGCCACAAAACAGGGCCCTGATTGTGTTTTATACATGACCTTAGGTGTGCCTCCCCATATACCAAAGGCTATAGACTAGTAGTGAGGGTCTAATAAATATCATGGGGAGAATATAACATCCTTTATCATATTAAAAAACCAGCATAAATAAATAATCGATAATTGACTGATAACATAACCATAACCATAATAGTATCATAATCACAATATGTGAAAAATATGAAATACAATGTCAAAACTGAATAGTATATATGCCATTCTATTTTATTTTCCATGTGTCAAAATTCACACCACAAATTAAAGACGCTAAAAACTCTCATGTAGGGCCAAAACCATGTCCAAATTCCTCAATCATGATCCATCCAAAATCATCCATCTAACATGGGTCCCATTCCAACAATATATCCTTCAATCATGAAATCTAATTGGGTACCTACCAGGAATCGTGAGTATGGTATGAGTAGAACTCATTAGGCCACCAAAAATTGTGTCTAAAAAATATCCATTCAGTAATGTTTGGAGTTGTATAAATAAATATATGAAATAAGGTAATTTTTTTTACTATTAATATTTTTTAAACATTATGACCATCAGGGCTCTCAAGGAAACTCGTACTTCATTACCTACTTTGGCTTGTGCCAGAGTCTGAATCATATCACATTTGTAATTAACAAATCATAATCACAAATGGTATTTATTTTTCCATTTCATTTCAATTTATAATAAGGATAATTAGAACCAGATACCAATGTCATTAATTTGGGAATACAACGTCATGTATAAAATTCCATGGGTATTTTGTGACTCTATTAGTATCCCACACCTCAAAGTCACATTGGAATTTGTATCTTTAGTCCCTATCAGAAACTCTCTATGTCATATTGTTATATATAGCCTTAGTCCCTTTCCCACAAAATGTACCATATATATGGGTATTTAGAGCTTCATTCTATATCACACACACATTTAAGATATATAAAACAGTACTGAAATGCCACATGTGTCACAATATCACATTAATTAATTTATCAATTAATTAATCATACTCAACCATTCCACAATCACGCCAATCCATTATTTAGTTCAATAATTGATTAATCGCATCTTTTTCACTAATTAATTTAGTAATTAATTATACACCTCAATTCAGTTAATTAATTTAATAATTAATTAATCGCCTCATTGATTAAATAAAAACAACCATCTACATTAATAAGTTCAATAATTAATTAATCAATCTACAATCCCAATATCCATTATCAATTCAACAACTAATTATTCAATATCATTACACAATATATCAACAATCAATTGAAAAATTAATTAAATCTATTCAATAATATCAATTTCATATAATTTATTGAATAATTAATAAGTCAAATCAACAGTCTCAATATCACATTAAAAATTCATCAATTAATTATCACCAAATCCCGATTCAATATTATTATAACTAAATCATCAATTAATTATCCCCAAGTCCAATTCATTATTCTGATAATTAATTCCATAATTAATTATCATCAACTAAAAATTCAATAATACAATAATTAATTAATCAACTAATTACATCATTCAACCATGTCAATATCTGACAATTGATTGAACTGCTAATTATCAAAATATATAATCCCAATATGCAAAATTTATCTATTCAATAAATTAAATAATTTACCAATTTAATTCATAATACAAAGAACTAAATTTTGAAACAAAAATTGAAATTATAAAATATCAAACACATAATTTTAATCTCGTCACTACAACTTGAAATATAGGCCACCTACCTCAATTCATTGATGACCGACTGCCAAACGGAAATTCCCAATTCTAGTGGTGTAACAATGTAAATTGGGATCTAGGATGAAAACCTAAATCCAAGATCATATATATCATGGTAAATTAAATCAATATCTTGATCTTGATCATATAAATATATTAATACTTACCTTATATAGAATAGGATAAGAAATGAAGAGGAATGATAAATCTAGCGTGATAGGATTCACTTAATAGGTGTGGTGATGTTCATTAATATGGACATTGAATCTCCATGAACTGAGGATGGATGCCCTATGTATGTATCCATGAACCCCAAAAAATGATACCAATCATATTGGTTTGGGTAGTGGTTGATTTTGGGTTAAATTGGTGTTCCATGTATTTTTTTTAGGAAAAATATTGTTAATTAAAACCATGAACAATTTTTTTGTGCTGGTGCTCACAGTTTTTCCTAAAAAACGTTTACTATGAACTGGTTATTAGGAGAGTTCATGGTTTCACTTTTTTGGACAAAGGTTTGAATAATTATGCGACATCCATGAAAAATCACTTTGTCCAGGGTGGTAACACCCTGACTCTAGTTACCTTGAGTTGGTGCATTACTACATAACATTAGCATGTTGAAAAGGGATCATGTCTTGAATGATTGATTACTTTAATATCCTGGATGTACTAGATACATTCATCTGTTTTACCTTACATCCTAAAATAAAAACATAAAAATGTGTCTCCTTTGGAAACACTCCTATCCTTTAGCATGTTCTCGTAGGTTATTCAGAATATACTTCTTCAAATCCTGGAAAAATAAAACAACGAAATGGGGGTGTTCAGATGCTCAGCAAGGATAACAATAAAGCAGAAACTATCATAAATAAGCATAAACAATTAAGGCAATATATAAGTCTAAAACCAAATACATTTAAACATCAAATTCAGCATAATATATAAAAGATAAGTCAAATAATTCCATTTACATATTCACATGGATAGTATAATATTTGAATAATTACATTTAATATCAATATATAATTTCATAATAAGGGAATGCATAATGTCGGATATCATAACAACATAGCCAGGGCCTCATTCCAAGAATACATAAATGATTTTTTCAAAGACTCGTGCCAAGACACTAGTATGTCTCATGATACATACTGATCCATCAAGGAGCTATACTGGGAACCACCTATCAGTTACTATGTACAACTCATTACTTATATGAAAATTATGTAACATAACATAATCATTAATATTAAAACTAGAATAAGAAATGTTAATACATTAACCATAAATCATGAATGGTATAAAAATAACACATCCATAGTCCAACATATCACAAAACCATCAATACAATATGGAAGATTGTATCATAATAAATCAACTTAAAACAGGTGAAAAATCCATCAAAGGATGTTGACATATATGAAATCAAAACTATTTGATTGAAATATATCATTCTATTTTGAAATCATTTAGAAGTCACATAATTATAATAGAAAATATTTTTTGAAATTATTCTTATAAGCATTTAAGGGAAACATAAAATATTTTATAACGACATAAAATAGTTTCACCTACCATATAAGTTAAAAAACATTCTTACCCTAATTCATAAAAAAGGTCATAATGTACCTTGATTGGAAAGTGATGGAAAGATTCATTTAAATCTATTTTATAAAAAGTAAAAAGAGGGAATAAAGGAAATTAACCAATAGTCTTGTAAATAATAAAAATTATTTGAAATAAATTTTTCTGAAACACTGATGTGGATGATAAAGAGGTCCTAGTAAATCTTTACGTATAAACAATCTCAAATAATGAAGATATTATAGAATTAACCATTACCAAGTACTATTCCATGGTTGAGGGTAAATTAACCATCTTTATAATAGTTCAATCATTTTTAATAAATTATACATTAACCACATACACAAATATGATATCATATATGATCTTCTAATATATCCTGGTTAATAAAATTTCAGTAATATCATTGTTTCTGGAGTTAACTAATTCATTTTACATTAAATAAATTGTTACATAAACCTTTTTTGTTATGTATAGGATTTATTTAATTCCTATACAAAATTATATTATGTTTTTAAAAATTATTTTTAATCATAAAATTAAAATTACTCTTCAATGGTTATGATGGGGAATGAATCTCATCGTGTTCATGGAAACGGTAATCTGTATGTACGCACGAGCGACAATATCATTATATTGATGGTGAAATAGTATGTAATTGGATGGTATATCATATATACTGTATCATTAAGTTGTTATATTTATTATTTACATCATTTATACTCATTATTATACACATCCCAATATTGAATTGATTAATAACAAACAACACCACGACGTGGATAAGGTAAGACATACGTACTCACATATGGTGACTTGTCATTCATAGGTTGGATAGAATAGACAATATGGTTGTCACGTATTTTCAATATAATCACAGTATTTATAAGATATTGGAGTTATTGTTTTGGTATAAAAAAACAAAGAAAGATGAAGTTGAAGAAGAAAAGAACTTTGAAAGAGGTGGGGTAATTGTTACCACTTCTTCGGGTTCATCCTTTTTATTTGATAAAAATGTATCCATAGGTTGGCTTGAGATCCAAGTATGGCCTCTAGGTTAATATGAGTTTAGTTGGGAGGACATTTTATCATGTTTTGGCCAAAGAAAATGTCTTTAGAGGTGTGATTTTCAGAGAAGGGTAAGTACCATTCTATAAGAGAGGTGAGGGTCACATTAGGAATGATTTGAAATATTAATTTATTAAAAAATAATATTACATTTATAATGAATCCAAAAAAATTTATTTCATATCTATGGTGGCTATGGGTCGAAAACCTCTCAACCAATAGGGTTTTGACAGGTTTAGGTCACCCATATTAACCTTATCATTAATATTTTCCACTTAGTTAAATTGTTTAACTTCTACCTTGTATTCTTTTATGATTATAAAAAATGTGTTGTAAACATTTTATAAAAATACAAGAGAACACCAAGTGGTTAATTATTGACATATTGAACCTTATCTATGTCCTTTTTATGAACCATAGATTTTTAGGGATATTATATAATTTATGTCAGTTTTCAAACATTATGGTATTTGGTTTTTCTGAAAGTCATAATAACTTTATCACTTAGAAAAAAATTATTTAATCAACCATAATATGTCATATTAACCTATAATATTCATGTAACACATCAAAAGTCTCATTTACAATTATATTAATATTTATAATATCAATGTTATTTATCATTCCATAATAATGAAATTACTCCATCATCATTGTGCCGTAAATAAATTTAAATATTTGATGTCTAAAATCTAAAAATGAAAAACAATTATTTAGGAATTATCTTTAACATTCAAAGGAATAATTATAGTTGATTTTGTATTATTTATAACCATATATTAAAAATGGTATATTTATTAATCATTGAATTTAACACTTTTAACTCTTCATTAAATAAAATAATAATAAATTTCTTAATATGTTCCATGTTTACAAAAAGGATAATATTTTATTACTAAGGTTGATTTTGGTCCAAATAAACTTATCCAATAGAGTAAGGATATGTGTTAGGGTAATTATAGTATCATGTTTACCTTTAATTTCCATATTTACTTTTAACAGTGGTAAATGAAATTCAAAAGTTACTATTCACAAAAAATTATTTTCATCTTATGTAACCACATTTTACTTACAGATGTCAAACGTGTCTTCTAGGTTTTGTTAAATCAATTCACAAAATCATTAAAATTGTGTTTTATGCCAATTTGGTAATGTGCCTAGAGGGTGGGTAAAATAAGTTAAAAAGTTTAATAACATTTTAAAGATCTAATCTTATTATGAAAAGACTCTAATTAATTACATTAATCAAATAAAGGTATTACATTTCTTTTTTTACATAAAATAAATTTAAATAATGTAAATATTTATTTACATAAAAAATCGGTTTTATAGAACAGGCAGTGTTTTTCACTATTCATCAGAAATTGAATGTTTTCAGAAAAATACAAAAAATTCACCCTAGGCAAATATTTTTGTTCCAAATCAAAAAATTGAAGTCCATTTTAAAAAATTAAATTTATCAAATTTATAAAAGATGTTATTACTATTCATAACAGCTAGTTTTAGTGGTCATGGTGTGCTTAAACTCAATGTTCCATATAACACAATCTATTTCGTTAATCAATGAGATAATTACTATCGATGCTTGGGGTGTTACATTATTCCATTAATCAAATAATTTTTTCCTTAAAATTTCTAGAATACTAATGTATTACAATATCTATGTAGCTCTTCATCATAAGTTCCCAGTGTTCCCACATTGCCTCTTCTATCTTATAGTTTCTCCATAGAACATTTTCCAGACAAGTTGTCCTATTTCTCAACACTAATTCTCTGGTATCAAAAATCTGGATAAGCTCTTCACACTAAGACAAATCAGGTTTCAGTTCTATTTCTCCATAGATGAGTAAATGCACTGGTTCAGCCATGAATTTTTTCAACAGTGATACGTGGAATACATCATGATCTTTGGTATGACTTGGTAGCATTACCAAATAGTAAGCAACAACACGAATTCGTTCTAGAATTTCCAAAGGTTTGATGTACCAGAGACATAATTTTCCATTTTAACCAAATTGTGTAACACCCTTCTATAGAGATACCTTCATGAATACATTATATCCTACTTGAAATTCCAAATCCTTTCTTCGGTTATCAGCATAGCTCATTTCCCTATGTTGAGATGCATTGATGGGGGTTTGGAAAATCTTCACATTTTCCATTATTTACTCAACTAGTTTCATGCATATGAATTTTTTTTCACCAACATCATCCCAACAAGTTGGGGTGCGACATCTTATTCCATATAATGAATCATATGGTTCCATCTGAATACTTGAATGGATGATATTATTATTGGAAACTACTACCATAGTTAAATATTGATCACACATACCTTGAAAGTAATGTGAGCAAGATCTAAACATATCTACTATGGTTGGAATATTCTATTCTGATTGTCCATCAGTTTGACGGTGGTAGGTAATGATCAAACAAAGTTTAGTATCCACGGAATTCTGAATACTTTTCCAGAATATTGATGTATTATATGGATCACGATCAGAAAAAATCGATAGGGGTACTCCATGAAGACATACAAAATCATTAATATATAGTCATTCTAGATCTTCAAGTTATAAGTCTTCTCTTATAGAAATAATATGTGATGACATGGTAAAACGTTCAACAATAAACAATATTGAATCATTCCGTCTTGGAGTCTTTAGTAGCCCCATAACAATTTCCATCCAATATCATCCCATTTCAACTTAGGTATGGGATGAGGTTACATGACTCAACTAGGATGTTGTATTCTATCCATCACCTATTGACAAACAACACATCATGACACATAATCATCAATCTCCCTCTTCATGTTGTCCCACCAAAAATGTTCCTTCAAATATCTATACATCTTAGTGATACCATATTGTATATAGAATTTGTCACAATGAGCATCATAATTAAATTACATTTTTAGATTAGGTATGTCTGGAAGACGAAGTCGCTTCCCAAATTTCAAAATCCCATCTTCATATACACAGTCGATCAATCTCACATCATTCATAGCTTTTATTTTCTTTTTAAACTCTTCATCATCAGTCTGAGTACTTTTTATCCTTTCTAGTAATGATGTTTTGGCAACCATTTGAAAAATATTGATTTTCTCCTTCCATGATTATTTTCATATCCATATTTTCTAGATCAATGAACATAGGATCCTTTTTCAAATCTCATCTTGGTCAAATCTCTATGATCCTTTCTGTTCAAAGAATCATCTACCTTGTTTGCATTCCACGGGTAGTAGTGTATAGTGAAACCATAGAGATAGTGTATCCATATTTTCGATGCAATGATTACAGCTGATAACTCATGATCATGAGTGGGATAGTTTTGTTTAATAATTTTTAGTTGTCATGATTCATAGGCAATAACTGTTCAATTTTGCAAAAGTAAAAAAACAAAGTCCTTTCATTGAAGCATCACTATAAATAAAAAACCCATTATTCCCTGATGGTAGAGTCATGATAGGTGAATTGAACAATATTCTATTCATATCAACAAAAAAAATCTTCAAACTCATTTCTAAAAAAATTAACCCCATTATGTGTGATCTTGGTTAATGGGTTAGCCAATCAAGGAAAATAATGGACAGAATGCTGATAAAAACCTGCTAAACCAATAAAATTGTGATCCTCAGTTATACTTGTTGGTGATTTCCATTTATTGTATTGATCTTGTCATAGAAGGATCAAAATAAATTCTTTCAATAGAGACAATATGGATAAGAAAAGAAATATCATAATGATATAAATCACACAGTTAAAACATATTATATAATTCAATTCATCTAAGAGTCTTTAGAATAGTGTGAAAGTGATTTTCCTAAACTTCATAGCTTTTGGAGTAAGCCTAGATATCACCAATAAATACCACTACAATGTAATCAAGATATTCTATGAAAACACCATTCAATAGATAAATGAATACAGAGGGTGAATTAGTTAGTCCAAAATTCATTACTGTAAACTCGTAATGCTCATACTTGATTCAAAATAATATTATCGAAATGTTTTCTTTATATACACAAAACTGATGATATCAAGATCAAAGGTAAATATTTGAAAAATATTAAGCTCCATGAAGTTGATTGAATAAATCATTATTGTGAGATAGGGCATACTTGTTCTTCATTGTTTTAACATTTATCTCCCCGTAGTCAATTCACATCATCATAGATCCATTTTTCTTCATAACAAAAATAATAGGTTCTCCCCGTGGAGAAAAAATAGGGGACAATAAGTCATTTATTACTCAATTCCTCAAGTTATTTATTTATTTCCACTAATTCAAAAATGTCCATTCTATAAGGGGTCTTTAATATGGGACATGAAACGGGAATTAAATCAATGGACAACTGAAATTCCCGTTGTAGAGGATGTCCAGGTAAATCCTTTGGAAACACATCAACTTATTCTTTCACAATTGGTACATCCTATATTTGAACATTCATTTCTTCACCCATAGATATTGAACTCTCTTCCTACCTAATAATTGAATTTGGTTGTGCTATTGGGGTGGATCTAGATAATAATCATATAGTGACGTTTCTGGTCAAAGATAAGGTTCTCCTTATCGTCATCAAAAAATATAACCTCATTATTCATTCAATAAATTTTTTTCATAATTGTCTAAAATCAAATCCCTACAGAGAATTATATCAAATTCATTCATCACTATGATAATGCGATCAGTAGATAAAGCACATTTATATGTATAAATGGGAACTGATTTACAAAACATTTTTGTAAAGATACTTTTCTTAGGAGTTTTTACTAACAACACCCTTGTTAAATCAAATTGTAAATATTGAATTTTTTGAGCTAATTGGGAAGACATGAATGAATGTGATGATCCAAAATCAAATAAATAATTGGCTAAATTTGATGAAACTATAAAATTACCTGCCACCACATCATTCGAAGCTTCAACCTCATCAGTAGAGATCACATAATCTTATCTTTATACCATGTATTTCTTTGAGGTATGTTTACTTGGCTCTTAGGAAATTAATTTACATAATTCCCCTTTTCTATATAGTTGTAGAATTCAACATTGACAACCTATTTATTTACATGGAAATCAAGAGCATGGTGTCCTTTTTCACCAAACTTTTACAAACACCCATTCACATCAAGAATGTAGGTGTTACATCCCACATTTACCAAAGGATGGAAATTCAACAATTCCCTTATTCCCCTTATTTCCATTTCTAGAGTGTTCAAAAAATCTATTCTTCTCTTGCTTTGCTTTAAAGTCGCATGACATAGTGAATTCCTTTTCTGTCTTAATAGCACAAGAGACAATATATTCGTATGATAGAATGGATTATGTGATTAATGCATGATGTAGAAACGGTTTTAACCCATCAATTAATCATTCAATATTACTCCTTGGTTACATACATAATCTATTAAATGCCTTTCTAACCTTGTAATGTTAGGCTCATAATTTGCACCTTCTCATCCACCTTTTCCCTCAGACTCAGAAAATGTCATTCCATATCGACATAATGGCCATGAGGAAAGTATTTCCCAATGGAAAGTTCTTTAAACTCCATACATTTCATATTTGATACTTCATATTCCTCCTTTGTGTATTGAATTATTGAAAAATGTTGATCTGCATCTTCTATGAGGGAATAAAGTACCATGAAAACATTTTTCCATTTCACTACACCCCAAAGAATGAAATATTTTATATATTGAACTTATCCATTTCTCAACTAGAAATGGATTTGTAGTGTCATTGAATTTTGGTGTTTGTTTCATCATGAAGCTGTATAACATTAATCCTTTGCGTTGTGGATCAGTGTGATTCATATGGGAAAGGATATTATTCATAAACTATGTTATTTGTCCCATTATGGTTATATGTTATTCATCACCGGTTGCATCACCAGATCCACTATTATTATCTTGAGTAGGAGAAAAATCCTTACATTGATTACGCATGTTGATATGGTTTCCATTCCTTCCACTAAGAGCCATTTCTAAAAAATTACAAACACTAGGATAGTTTATGAATCAGAATGAATAATTCCAAACATGTAAAATACCTAACATAATGTAAATAGTTATGCATATAATCCGTAATCCTAAAAAATGATTTCATTAAGGGGGTATTTACAAATAAATTATTCATAATGGTTTGTAATGAAAATGTGAATTATCCTATGCATATCCCCTAGGATTTTCGTAACCAGGAGGACAACAAGGCCCATTTTCATGTACCTGGATACCCTCAGTCAAGCCCGAAACTACATATCGAAGTTTTTATTCCTAGGAAAATCTGTTCCAGATCCACCTCTACCTTCTCGTATCACGATAGGTATGTATTGAATGGAAAATACACAAAATAACTACATTTCCAAAATTCATGTAAGTTGTTCAATACTAATCCACAATGTCAATCTTAGGGTAATCTTTTATAATCAATATTTTTCTAAATCTAGTTTCGAACGATTTTACAAAACACACCCTAATACCCCACTATAATTACCCGAACCTAGTTACCCAGAGTTGTTTCATTATTACATAATATTGGAATGATCACAGGAGATAATTTCTTAAAATACTATTTAGTTTAGTAGCCTTGGATGTACTAGATAAATACATGAGTTTTATATATGATCATTAAATATAAAAAAATTGTCCCCTTTGAACCCACTAATATTTTATAGCCAATCCATTTAGGTTAATCCGAACATACTTCTTCGCCTCTACGAAAAATAAAACATAGAAATGGGTGAACATAGATGCTCAGTAAGGATAAAAATATATCAGAAACTATCATAAATTATAATTAAAATATAATAGAATGTATAAGACTAAAACAAAATACTTTTAAACATAAAAATCAGAAAAATATTGAAAAGATAAATCAAATAATTCCATTTACTTATTCACATTGACATTATACTGGTCGAATAATCACATGTAATATCAATAGTTAATTTCATCATGATTGTATGCATAATGTCGGATATCATAACCATATATTCAAGTCCACATGCCAGACTACATATAAGATTTTATCAAGGCTTTATTACAAGATACTAGTTTCTCTTATAATACCTACCAATGCATCGATGAGCTATTGCAGGCACCACCCGTCACATACTATGTCCGATTCCTTCCACATATGAAAATGTTGAAACATAACATAAACATTAAAATTTAAACTAGCATATGAAATATTTATACATTAACTATAAACCATAAATGGTATAAAAATAACACATTAACATTCAAACATATCACAAACCTCCAACACAATATGGATGATTGTATCATAATATATAAATTTCAAACATGTGTACAATCTATCAAATATGAGGACATAGATGAAATAAAAACTATTTGAGAGAAATTTATCTTTCTATTTTGAAATCATTTAGAAGTCGCATAATTACAAAATAAAACATTTATTTTAAAAATATTCTTAAAATCTTGTATGGGAATATTAGAATGTGTTATAACGGAGGAAAATAGTCGCACCCACCGTATAAGTTAAAAAAGATTCTTACATTCATTTATCAAAAAGGACATAATGTATCTTGTTTAGAAAGAGATGGAATGATTATCTTCAAACCATTTTATATACAGAAAAATGAGGGTATATATGACTTTAACCCATAGTCTAGTAAATAGTAATAATGTATTGAAATACATTTTTAAGAAATATCAATGTTGTTGATAAATATGTATCAGTAGATATTTACGTATAAACAACCTCAGATAATGACGATATCGTATAATTAACCCTTACCTTCTACTTTTCCATGGTCGAGGGTATGTTAATCTCATGTATAATAGTTAAATCATTTTGATTAAATTATACAGGATCCACATACATAAATATGATATCATATATGATCTTCTGATATTGCTTTGTTAATAATATTTCAGTAGTATCATTATTTCGAGTGTTGACTAATTGGTTTTCCTTAATATGATTTATTACATAATCAATTTTGGTTATGGATATAATGTATTTGATTCATATCCATAATGATATTAATTTCTTAAAAATTATTTTTAATCATAAAATTAAAATTATTCTTGAATGGTTATGATGAAGAATGAATCACATCACGTTCGTGGAGACGGTAATCCGTCTGTATGCACGAGCGACATTATAATTCTATTGATGGTGATATCATATGTAATCGGATGGTATATCATATATAAAGTGTAAAAACATGTTATATATATTATATAACTCATTTATACTCATTATAATATCAATAAAAATAATGAAGAGTGGAATAACAAACTATGCCTAGATGTGGTGATGGTAAGTTGTATGTACGCACGTATGGTGACTTGTTATTCAAAAGATGGATAGAATAATTAATATGGTTGTACCATATTTATAATAACATCACATTATGTATAAGGTACTTGTGTTATTATTTTGGTATTGAAGCAACAAGGAAATATAATGTGGAAGAAGAAAAAAACTTCTAAAGAGGTGTTGAAATTATTACTTCATCTTCCAGTGATTCATTTTGATTTGAATAATAAGGATCCGTAGGTTATATTATGATCAATTTAAGTCCCCTTGGATGATGATGGAGAATTTAGGAGGATATGTTATCAGGTTTGGCCAAGCCAAATAGCTTTGAAGGAGTGATTTAGATAGAAGGGGAAGTACTCTTTTTTAATCGAGGTGAGGGTCACTTTAGGAAAAGCTTGAAATATCAATTTATTATTCAATCGTATTTGGTATTTAAGGGCTCAAAACAGATTTATTTCGATGATAATGTGAGGATGGGTCTATAAACACTCAACCAATAGGGTTTAGACAGGTCTAATTCACCATATTAACTTTAACAGTTAAATTTAACTCTTAGTTAAATAGTTTAGCTTCTACCATGTATTCTTGTATTATTATAAAAAATGGCTAATAAACATACTATAAAATGCCAAGAGAACCCCAAGTGGTTCATTATTTATATATATAAACCTATATAAGTCATTTGGTTGAACAATATATTTTTAGGGATATTATATCTTTTAATAATATAGTATTTTTTTCAATATTCATTTATGATAATTTGGAGACTATTGGTTATTATATTTTTGTGAAAGTCATAACAACATTATAATTTAGAATATTTCTTTTTAATAAACCCTAAAACTTCTTATTATACTAGAATATTTTTGGAATACATCATAGTCTCAATTTACAATTATATTTATATTTATGATATCAATGTTATTAATCAATCAACAATAAGGGAATTACATCATCATCATTCTGTTTTAAATAAATTGAATTATTTAATGTCTAAAATTTATAAATAAAATACCATTATCTTGGAATTATATTTATCTTTATAATGAATATTTATAGTCGAATGTATCTTATTTAAACCCTTATATTAATTTTTTTAGTTATTATAGTTTGAATTTAACACTTTTAATTGTTCTTTAAATAAAATAATAATAAATGTCCTAACCAAATCCAAGTGAACCAAAATGATCAAATTTTATTCATAATATTGAATTTGGACGAAATACACATATCCAATAGAATTATGACATGTGTTAGGATGATTATAATATCGCTTATACCTTTAATAACCCTATTAACTTTTAACCATGGTAAAAAACATTAAAAAGTTACTATTCAAAAAAACTTATTTTCATCCTATTGAAACACATTTTACGTAATGATGTAAACCATGTCTCCTAGATTTTTTTAATTCAATTCATAAAAGGGGTAAAATTTTGTTTTATGAAAATTTTGTAATGTGCCTAGAAGGTGGGTAAAAGTCATTAAAAAGTTCAATAAAATTTAATACATCTTATCTTATTATAAAATGACCCCAATGAATTACATTGAACTAATATAGGTATTATATATCTATTTTGAAAGAAAATAAATTTATTTAAAATTAAAAATTATTTAAATAATAATTTGGTTTTAAACATTAAGGTAGTGTTTTTCACTCTTTATAAAAAATTGTGTGTTTTCAAAAAAATAACAAAAATCCACCCTACAAAAATTTTGATATACCGAATCGAAAAATGAACTTCATTTTAAAAAAATAACATTTATAAAATTTCAAAATTTGTCTATCACTATTCATAATGTCTAGATTGTTTGGTTGTGGGGTGCTAGAAATCGAAGTCGCGTACTTCACAATCTATTTCATTATTCAATGAGAAACATACCATGGAAGCTTGGGGTGTTATAAGTGTTGTATGGTTTGTAGGGATTGGGTGCATGGTTATAGAAATTTTTGTGAAAAACATTCATTACCATATTTTCATCATTAATACAACATTTTCACCCAAACACACCCTAATGTAAAACCCAAA
This sequence comes from Viscum album, assembly GCA_963277665.1. NCBI lineage: Eukaryota > Viridiplantae > Streptophyta > Magnoliopsida > Santalales > Viscaceae > Viscum > Viscum album. The sequence continues at coordinate 958,824,248 of OY728126.1, forward strand.
TGAAGGGTATGAAAAATAGTTAAATGAGTAGGAGAAAAAGAGATATATACATCATCGAAAAATGTTAGGGTTATATTATCCCCCCAAATTATAATAGCTCATCCTCCAGATGTACTCCAAAAAATAAAAAATATTTAGAGTCAAAATGATCAGTTCAATAATCCCAAAAATCTACTTCATATCCAATGTATCCTCCTATACACATCCATGTTTCCAATGTATAGTAACTGTCATCATGTTCTTTCCCCAAAATATTTGAAAACTATGATCCAACACATGTATCATATTATCTTATTTGGTTGCATCCTTATCAAGCTCAGAATCATCTATATTGATGAAATGGTAATGGTAGGGGTGATATAGATGTTTTTGGGACACATGTAAAACATTATGCATATCGTTTTGTCTCTATGGAATACTTAATCAATAAACCACCGACCCGATTCTCTCCAAAATCTCAAACGGTCCAACAAGAATGGGAAACAACATCCCCGCTACTATATCTTGTGTTGACCTAGCCTTGGTGTAACCCAAAAGAATACAAAATCACCCTTTCTATACTGTATGTTCCTTCTACATCTATCAAATGATGAATTTCGTGTAGTCTGAAATGTATCCTTACACTGTCAAATAAAATTTACATACTCTATATTTTCTAGAACAAGACAAGATCATAAGAACTACGACTCACCATCCTGCATCCTGTATAGCAGTGATCTATATCGACTACCACAAGTATCCTTCATTGGGATCATCTGTATAGTTTTATGATAATTATTGTTATAGGATAATCTCACCAAATCTAGGGAATTCTCCAAAGATCTACTAAAGTCTAGTACACATGATTTTAACATATCCCCAAGTGCTTGTATGGTATGTTCTAACTACACATACTTATATTGGTGGAATGATGAACTCAACAAAACATATGTACCTTGTTAATTTTATAATCCCTTTTAGATGTTTTATGTAAAACATGAAAGGAATTTCGAAACTGTAGTCCATCGAATCCCATGCATATATACTATCTATCCAACATATAATTTTCCAAACTACACTACTAGGAATGTTTCATATACAGGTATGAAACATGTTGCCTTTTATATAATTACACAATCCCCCCAATAGTGTCATTCTTTTGAGTCATACTGAAGATACCCGCCCTGAAATTTATAGTCACATAGTCCCACATAACTTATAGATTAGGAAATAGACATAAAAACCTCCACATCATTAGTGCTCGGACTTCACCAACTATGATGTGTACCATCATGCCCTAAACCCTACACCCTGTTTTCCATTCACAACCACAAAAATAATCGACGTATTTCATGGTTGACTTTGGTAACACAAGGATTAACCACCCACTTTGAGGCATTAAATTACAGCATCAACTCTTCTCACAAACTTAATTGAAAAAATACAAAATTCTAGATATATATGATATCATCCAAATATATTGTTGGATTTGAAGGTAACTCACCAAAATAAAATCATTCCCTCTAGGTCAATCACTATTCAAATTCATACTACCAACCTCTAATATGTCTCAAGAATATATACTTCATTAATATGTATATGAGAGTCATCATCTCCATGATATTACTATTTATTATTTTATATGCTACCTAAAATATCAAATAAAATCATATACTCAACACTCCCCTCCTACATAGATTCAAATTTTACTGTGAAAAGATATACTTCATGATCTTGTGATCAATATACAATGTAATATTTTTACCAAATAGATAATGTTTCCAACACATAAAACTTACAAAATTTTATTCAACTTGAGTTTTCCCATTGGGTAGTTCTATTCATGTGGAAAAAAATTTCCAAACACATATTTCAGAACTCGATCTCCACATCTCAACATTGTACCAAAACCAACTCAAGAAGCCATATATTATATTGTATCCTCTTCACTTTGTTCTTGTCAGATCATGATTAGTGTGGATGTGATATATTTGTTCAACTCCTAGAAGGAATCCTCACCAACTTCCAAACATTTAATATTTTACACCGTATTGGTCAATACAAAAGTGGTGTCACTATATAGGAAAAGTACATGAATATTCTTAAAAAAGATCCATAAATCCAAAAAATATAATGAAATAAAATACATTCTGACGATGGTACCAAGACACAACTGCCTTATATTTATCTGGGCACACAAAGAAACCTTCCCCTAAGATGATGTGACCCAATAAGAATATATGATTCATCCAAAACAGACACATAGATATCATGTAGTGTAGTTAATTCTATCATAGGTTACTCAAGAAAATGTAAAAGATGTTGGGAATGATCATCATGATTCGTGGAGTACACAAATATTTCCTCTTCAAACACTGACAACAACTGATCCAATTTTATATAGAAGAATCCATTCCTCATGTCCATAAACATAGGAAGATCATTCCTTAACACAAACATCATTCCAAAAAACTCATAAAGGGAAAACATTCTTCTAAATGATATCCTTTTTATAGCATAAGTCTGAACCCTCAACTGATGATACCCGAGTCTAGTTTCGATCATTGAGAAAACAAAATCACCTCAAAAGAACAAATAGATAATCGATACATTGAAGACGATACCATTTCATCACAGTCATCTAGTTCAACATCGAGTAATAAACAAAGAAGTGAATAATAACATAATCCTTCTATGAAAAACAATTGGTGAACCCCAATGTGACATACATGGTTGGATAAATCCATTATCCTTTAACTCCTCCAGCAGAATCATGAGCTCCTGATGCTATGTTAGTTCCACTATGTTTGGTGAATAGAAACGAGATCAACCCAGGCATGATCTAATAGTGAATTCCACATCTCTATTAGGTGTAATCTATTAGATGTATTCATGAAATAGTTCCTAAAACCGATCCACTAATGTGGTAGGTGCATCAATTTTTACACTGGTACCACTCAACAAAAAACTATAAACCTGGGTTGTGATATCTTATTGCTGCTATGAAATTTTCCAAACTCAATCTTCCTGGATATACCACACTACATGGTGAACATAACTGTCACTGGTAGGATGTGTAAAGGTCACTCTCCTCTTTTAATAATCAATGTTGTCTCAAAATGCTACAAACTAGTACTTACACAAAATTAGGTTGAAGCATGACATGAAAAATATGTAACAATTATCTAGAAAGAGTTACTTTCCAACCACAAGGAAACACCCCTTTGCACAAGTAGATGCCTCTCGACCGTTCACCTAGATGTGTGTCTATCATTAACAAAACAAACATGACCTCATCCTATACGCTCAAACCATTCAAAATTTGTGTAAAAAAAATAATGATAGGAACCAGTAACAAATAAGGTGCTAGATATCATAGAAGGTATAGGAATAGTACATCCCATAGGAGATAGTCCGGCCTCGCTCTCCTCAAGTGTAGTCATACTGGAATGAATTTTTCATTCCCCTCTTCCATGTAACACTTCTAGAGTCCCATGTTATAAAAAAATCTATCGATATGGGAAATAATTCTTTGAAGCAATGTGTCCACTACATCTACCACCTCATCTAGTAGAACTCCATATTATATACAGATATGGAGAAGAAGATCCCCTTCCCACACTCTTATTTTTTATAGATCATCAACAACTATAAGTCAATTTTAGATTCCTAAAAACCTATGTAGATGTCACATCATTCCATGAGCTCGAGGATTTTATTTTTGATTGTGACCCATCCTACAAAACTGTTGATTGTTCATTCATGGTAAAATTTTGGGAAACTTATCCATCAATTTTTCCACCCCACATACCACTAAATTGACTATAAATATCTTAATGAAGATTTTTATTCTCAGAAGAGGTAATTTATTGTTATGCAGACTAAACCACATGTCCTACAATAGAATCGTCCATCAGGATCCCCCTGGATATAAGATCATAAACCAGCACCTCAAAAATCTTCTTTAACAGAAAGTGATTAACTTGGTACCAAATATCACATTTATGACCATCCTAAAATCCTTACATTCTATCCATCTCATCACCTACCAATGATAGATCAAATCATTGTAGGTTTGTAAATCATCAAACATATTCCATCACAAACATTCTCCCTAAATAAAACCATATGGGCTCAGCTACATTCTCCTACCTCAAAAACTCTAGATAGAAGTTATAAAAGAACATCTCCATGAAGTACTTATTTTACATAAGATCTGTTTATCCATTCCATGCCTAACATTTCCACCATTTCATATATAATCTGTTTAGTATATAATAATTCTACTTGACTCTCTTTTTTGTAGCATTCTAAAAATAGTCATAGATAGTATGGAAAGCCAAAACCAAGAACCAAGCTCCCTAAGGTCCACATCCTCCAGTAAAAGTTGGATCGTATTGTTACTAAAACATCATCATTAGACAAGACATTCTTTCCTCAACCCATTCTAGGTATCTATCCTAGAGCTGTATAAACTAAGAAAATATCTCATGAAACAACCCTCTGATATCCTCACCTGACAATATCCGTTCTTATTGTTCAAATATTGGAGGAACATACCAGTTCATTCCCTCCTATGATCCTCTCTATAAAATTCAATATGAAGGAATATATCTATAAAAGGAAACAGCTGATTTAGGTCAAATCCATGGGTTAACACAATTGAGGTAAAAATATAAGACACAACAAGTCATTTCCCTAAACTCCTCCATGCTGTAAAAAACCGAGGATCTACCACTACCATTTACCGTCATAAATATGTGGCATGGTTATAATAGGGAATTATCATCATCAAATAAAGTTTCTAGTTAGACAACCATTTACTCTCAACTTTTATTATTTAATAATTCCCAATTTAAATTATGGAAAATAATTTTTTCAATTTCAAAAGAAAGGAAAAATAGTTCCAGTTCAATGAATAATCCAAAAATGGGTTTCTCATGCTTGCGTAAAATGATGTAGATCATAATTATATTTATTGAATTAAATGATTCTTGCAAAATAAACTCACATTTTTGATTGGTACATGATTCAAATATTATGAAATCAATTAAATAAAAATCACTACACACCATAAGTGTGTCTCCAAAGGTAAAATACTATTCCCTTGTAACAATAATAAACAATAACAACAATCCCAATCTAGGTAATTGTCTTATACACCATGAATAGTTTATCTACACCTATGAAAAATATCATAACCAAGTTCCTACTCTTCTATGTCTCATGTCTAACTTTCCAAAATAGTAAGTCAAAATAATAAAGACATGAAAAATGAACTCGGATACTACTATGTAATGTCCTGACCTAGGTTTCACACACTAGTTCCCCAGTCCATTTCTCTTAATGGAATCAGGCATGCCTCTGCATACACTACGAAATGCTGACTATAAATGTGTGTAAAATATCAATCATGGGAATTCTATACCCTCTTTTATCAGAGTAATAAACTAGTGTAAATTAATTGACAATAACAAAATATAACATTACCATTCCCAAAATATTTCCAATATCAAAAGATGACCAAAACTAGAAATATAATTTCAAAACTAAATACTAGATATTCTATAATAATGTATATATCAAGTGTCATAATGTAGTTCCAAAACTAAAGTCATTGTAAAACTCCCAAGTGTGTCCTGAACCACATCTGGATCCCTCAACCATGCTCTATCTCAATCGATCCATCGAAAATAGGGACATTATACGTATACTATCATGAAATAATGTAATATAATTGGGTACCAATAATGTAGACAAAGTATGGTGTGAGTACAACTAAGAAGCCTGTCACCAATATTATTTAGGAGAATATATTATCAATAGTGAAAGCAATTTTATAAAGAATAAAATACAACCAGTAATGTATACAATTTACATTAATTATATTACTTTTTATTTATCCACACTTGTCACAACCCAATAAATGATATAATTAGTTTTTTCATATGTATTAATTGATTGTAATTTAAATATAAAATATGTTCTATATCATATATGATAAATCTAATTTCATGATTAAAACATGGTTTTTCTAATAATAAAAGATTTATAGCCTTTTGATGGAGAACCCATTTTAAATCAAGATTTTGACACTTTTATTAGTTATATTTGAATATATAAACATATTTATTTGAATTAGGATATCAATATTTACATTAGATTAGTTTTTCATATTTTTCAGATAAATTTCATATTTTAAAAAATTGTGAAAAATACTACATTTTATTCCAAATTAATTTGTTATCTAATTTATTTAAATTGATGGATTTTTTTAATTGGATTTGAAGTATAATTATGTTATTCTTCTGTAATTTATTCCAATTTTTTTCATTGGAATAATATTGAAATTAAAATTAGATATAAAAATATTGTTAACTTTTAATGGTTTTTCATTAAAAACTTGTTTTCATATTCTTTGAATGTGATTATTTTTTAATTTATTTCTGCTAATTATCAATTTGGAATTTCATGAAATGGATTCCATATTTTTAAACATTTTTTCTAAATTATTTAAATAGATTCCATTTGTTTTTTTAAATTATGAATAGTAACATAATTAATTATTTTTAATTACCATAGTTAATGGTAAATTGGGTAATTCAAGAAAAATATTATATTATAAAAATAGAAAATTACTCTAAAAAATGTTATAATTTAATTTATGGAGTGTTGTCTAACCATGGTCATCCATGGGTTCATTTTATGACAACATGGATCCACATGGAAGACATTAATTAATTCATAAAATTATATTCAATGAAAGGTCATTTTTTACACTTCTTTTGACAAGTAAATTGTTTTTAATATGTATATATAAAGGGTATATATTATATTATAAATAAAATGTCAAATTTTAAAATTAATACCTACATAAAGTTAATTTATTTCAAATTTTTATGAATTAAATAATTCAATTAAATGGTGACATATTGAGGATGCAATAATTGCTTCAATATTGAATGCATAAAATAAATGATTTTAGAAATATTATAAAAAATATTATTTTAAATAATTTATATCATCCATGAATTTTTTTAATGAATTTGGTATTCTATAGACAATTTCAATGTTTTTTTACTATTTATTAATTTTATGCTATTTTTGAAAATATACTAAATATAGTGTGTAAAAACTAAAAATAATGGTATTTTAAAATATAATCATTATTAAAAAAATTTATTAAATTTATAAATAACCAGATTAATAAAAATAATTGGTATATGTATTAAAATATTTAAAATATATATTTTATAGGATTTTTATGTTATATTATGGTCATTATATTGGACCTCAAATTGTAAATTACATAAAAATGGTAAGAGTTTAAATGGTTAAAATGATAATGATTAAAACAATTCAAAACATGTATAATATTTATTTAATGATTATATATAAACATATTCAAATATGATATTAGAAATAAATCACTTTGGAAAATTTGGAATAAAATATAATTTATATTCGTTTTATATCTTGATGATTTCCTAGAATGCCATTCTTATTTCGTATAAAAGGGACCCCATTATTCTCATTTAATCACACATAAAAACCATTTTCCAGGTAACCAAGATCGTATTAAATATATTCCTAGATTTCCTAATCATATTATTTATGCCTTATGTCATTCAAAACAACTTTAGTAGAGGTGATAATATGTCAATCAACGGGGAGAATCCAAAAGAAAGGTATCATTTTCAATCAAGTATTTACATTTTATTTCTTTTTCAACATCCATCAAATAAACTCCATCCCTAATTAAATAATAACTATAGTATCATAAACAAAAATAGATTTTATTATGTTAATATCATCACCTAAATATATCTCCACATGCATTAAATTAGAAAGTAATTATTCATTTAGGTGTTCGTGTGATCTAACACCACCATCAAGATATATAACAAGTCTTCTATATCCATATATCAAGACTTGATATAATGATGGAATTAATTTTTATATGTTATATTAATGAAATATTTATAATTATAAGATAATAATATATCAATTATGTTCTTACTCTCCAGTATCCAAAACATGATAATGCCATTCGTGAGTTTGTGTAATCATTCATCTCCACAAAGAAGTGTGATTCATTTTTTATCACAAATTCACTTGGATAATATATATATATATAGTTCATTAATAGAATAATAATTATGTTATGATCATTCCAGATAGATAAAATAATACTTACATACATTCCATAATGATCAATGAATAAATGTAAAATGCTACTAATTCATATGTACGTCCTACCATTTCCATAATTATAACAATGCTCATTTATCATAACCATACATAGTTGATTTATTTAAAAATACAATATATCTATATAAGTGATTATTATGTCATGAATATTATTATTTATATGATGGACTAATGACCACTTTTTACTATAGACATCATCCCAAATTCATTTTGGACTCACGTACAGAATATTATTAAAAAATCTAACCTAAACATAAGTAATTAAGTAATATTCATAATATGGTGATTAGTGATATCATATGAATAGTAAACAAGAAAACATATCTATAGAATTTAAATTATTAAATAATTTTTTATAATTCATGAAGGTAAAGTATATACTTAGTGAAATATACTCTAACTATGGGACTCATCTCAATCACCTTTCAATGAGGAAAATTTCGATGTTATACACCAAAATATTTTAAGAGGTTTATACACAAAACCATTAAAATTTTAATTCTATATAACAATATTCAATAATTAGTGGTTTTATTCCATATATATTGTGTGTTTTAATTTCTGTACAAATGATAAAAGGACTTTTCATTAGAGTATAAACTGATAATGACATCTCCATTGCTAGAACAGTTATTTTATTTTTGGATTTATATTCCAGACATAAGGTTTTTAATATAAAATAAAATATATTATCCCCCTTTTCTAGGTATTTTGGGTTTTAATATTTTACTGTAAATGGATTTATTATTTTAATACCTTGAAATGATTTCTGTTGATTGAAAATAAAAATTTATTATAAATTTTTTTAAAATGGTAGTCTTTTATGTGCAATGATTATAAACTAATACCTATACATATTGTAGTTTATTACACGCTAAACCAAGGATGGGTTATATCATGATAAACCAATGATGGTTTTTTATGTCATGACCTCCAATGCATTGTTTATATAATTCAACCATATGATTATGAAATTTTGTAAGAGTTACAAGTATAGACGTCCACCGCATTTTCATTCCATTTAAGTATATTTATTTTCATAGTTACTTTTATGTGTTATATCTGTTTTATATAGATTTTATAATAAAATCGTGATAACAAAAAGGTAATGAAATGAGTTTTTTATGTTATTTTTTCTTACATCTTAAAGGTGAAAATTAATACATTATGAAAATGTATTCATAGTTTACATGTTTTATCAAGGATATCATTTTTCCTTCTTTATGTACACCATAAAAATATTTTTAATCAAACCTTATGTTTTAAAACATTTTTAAAATATTTAGGGGAGAATATTTTCAAGGATGGGTTTTAGGAAAAAATTATGATTAGTGAGCATGAAAAGAAACAATTTTTCATATTAAAATTTTATATTTTGTGAAAAAATGGATAGCGAGTTTAAGATTTTATATTGTAGTATTTGATTTATTTTTTTTAATTGTGAGATAATTCTATAAAACTATTAACTTGGAATGTCCCTAAATTTAATGAATGAAAATTATTCACATAACTATAGATTATGTCAGTTTTTATGGATGCGGTATTATAGTTTTTATCAGAGAAAAATTAGATAAATTTAGAGTTTTAGGTAATAATAACAACATAAATTGAAAATATTTAACTTATGGTCATGATAATATATAATATAATTTTACAATTACCATGATTCTTATCCAAATATATGTTTATTTAAAATGGTTTTCTATAGTATAAATGCGTAGTTGTTCTAGAAAAGATTCAAAAGGAAAACATCCTTTAAATCATTTTCCGAAAATGGTCGAAATATAAATTAAGTTGTTTGTTGTAGTGATGGCTTAGTTGAATTAGGTGATTAATTGTGGAAGTGTTATTGAATGATAGAATCTTGATCAATCATAGAGTTACATGATGATTGTGTATCATTTCATTAGACATCATCCTCTATCATTCATATGATTATTTTACCTCATGCTAGATGAAGGATTGATTAAATCCCTTGAAATGAAATTTCACTTCATAAATTGTTCGTAGAACCAAATGTTAACTCTTTAAAATTCTTATTATGATATCGAATTAAATCAATGGTGGTCAATATTTAAATATTTTATAGTAATTTAAGTGGTTGATTTTATTGAAATAGATGTTTTTAATAATCGATTCCATGAGAAATATTTTCATATGGTTGTTCGATATAAAATGGAAATTAAATTCTGGTAATTGAGACATAAAAGGGAGATTTGGTGTTTTTGAATGAAGAAAATTTTACATATTTAGAAAATTATATCCCAATGTTTACCCAGGATCATGATTTTATGATAAATTTGTTTTACTCATGATTGATGGTGAGATATTAGAAGAAATGGGTATCTCATGTGTTCAAAATCTATTGGAAACTTGTCTGATGTGTTGAAAAGGATAAAATTGAGTTTTTATACTCATTTTATGAATAATAGAATTAAAAAGAATAGGTATAGTTGGCATGAAGTAGGATTCAATTCCACAATTAAGTTTGGAGGAATGGAAACAAAATTTGTATATTATAAGAAGTGTAGTAAAAAACATAAAGAATAATGTCCTCAAATGGATGGGATGTGATTCCAATGTGGTAAGAAATATCATATTCCTATTTATTATAAGGGATATGATCAGGTATTTAATTAAAAGAAAGAAGAAACATGTATTTTTCTTATAATGAGTTAGTGAATTATGCCAATGTGTGTCGAACATTGATTACCCATGGTGCAAAACAGCATAATCAGAAGTGGAAGGGAATAGAAAATTTGTTTCCCACTACTTATGTTGAAATTGGACCATATAATGAAGTGTTAAGCGGTATGATAAATATTTTTAAAAAATATTCAAATTTTATTTTTGACTATTGATCATCAAATTATGTAATTTCTGAGAGATTTGCATGGAAATTGAAAATATCATCTCATGATTATGAAATAAAACAATTGGTGGAAACTCTAGGTGGACGAAATAAAGAAAAAATGATTTATAGAGATCTCCAATTTTCATTAATGGGATGGTATTTCTTGAAAATCACGATGAACATCCCATTGTGTATTTTGATATCATTTGGGTATGGATTTAATTTCTATTTATCATGAAATAATAGATTGAAAATTGAATAATGTTCTATTCAAACAATTCATACATTTGGTAAAATACCCAGAAGATAAGAAGGTATTAAAGGTTTCTAGTAAATGTTATCTATCATAGTTTGTTAAAAAAATGTTTTTTAGTGACATTTTTGTAGTGAATGAATTTATAGATGTTTTAAAAATGAATTTCCTAGTTTTGTTCCTAATCAGAAGGTTGAATTTAATATTGTTTTCGTGCCAGATGAAAATAAAATTTATATACCCCCTTATTTATTAGAATAAGTATAACAAGTGGAATTGAAAATATAGTTTCACGAAGTAGATGATAACAGTTTCAATCATCCCTTCACTTCACCATGGGGTGATCCTGTTTTATTTGTTACAAATAATTACGGTTCAATTAGACTTTTATTTACTATAATGTATTGAATAAAATAACTATAATGAAAAAATATCCTTCACCTAATATTGATGATTTTCAGTTCACCTCTGGGATGGTCATAAATTCACAATGTATTATTTGAGTTCCATATATAATCATTTGAAGGATAATGAGGATAGTATTCCAAAGAAAGCATTCAGAATGAGGTTTAGTAATTATGAGTTTAAGCACATGTCATATGGGTTATCTAATTGACTAGTTGTATTTAGTGATCTCATGGATATAGTCATTTATCAATATTTTTATTAGATTCATATAATTTTTATAGATGGTATTTTGGTATATTCTAAAATCATGGAAGAATATTAATTTCACATAAAGAATTTTTTAAAAACCATAAAAGAAAATAAAATATACTGAATTCTTAGTAAGAGTGAATTTTATTTACAATATATTCATTCCTTCCACATATTGTTTCTAAATATGGAAAACCAATAGATCCTACTAAAACAAAAGTATTTCTAGTGTGTCCATGACATACCAGTGTAATAGAAATTCATATCGTTCATATATTGATGGATTATTAATGAAGGATTTTTTTAATACATTTCTCAGTTATCTATCTCACTAATTATATCAATAAATAACTTATTTTAGGTCATCATAAAAAAATATTCTCATGACATATTTTAAAAATTAAAAAGAATATTATTATGTGATATATTGTTGGTCCTGACCTCTAGAACTAACGAATTTGTTATCAACAGTGATGCTTAATGGAATACACATTGTTTTGACATAATGTAAAAAATCATCTAGTAATTTATTATGCTTCGTGTTAGCATAAACACCATGTGTTAAAATATAATACACATGATTAAGAATTAGTCATGAATGTGTAAATTTTTATTGAAGAAATAGAGATCGAAGACATGGAGTTTGTAGAACGTTTAGGGGGGGTATAAAATATTGTATCTTGAGAACATATTCTCTAACAAACCCATTACATTTGGGGGGATAGACACCTTGCTATAGAAAATATTTGAAGGGTGATCCTGGTGACCCTTAGAGGTAATCCAATCATCCGTGAAGTTTAAATCTCATAATGACTGAGTTACTTGGTCTTTCCCAGTACAGCCCCAACAACATTGGACAATGTAAGATGTAGACCACGGAATCTAAAGCATTCCATAGAGTTATTTTACGAGGATCGAGGAGTTAGTGTCAAGATCTTACATGTAGAAGTTAGAGGAGAGGTAGATCTCATGCCCATTCAAAATGGCTCTAGAATCCACCCTAAGGGTATTACATTACCCTTAGAAGGTACTAAAGAATAAGACCACCGAACAATTGGGATCTGAAAAACTCCACTAACCTTAATAAGTTTTTATCTATATGATCCATCGATGTTGAGTTAAAGCGCATATATCGATGTCCTCCAGCAAAACCATTTGACCAGGCGATGCGGCCTTTGTAAAATAAGGGATTTTGGAGACCTAATTAAACCCATCTTAAATGGGTTGGATGATTGCCAAGTCCCGACAAGAGAACTGAGATCGATAGAAACAAAATCTTGAAAATACTATTATGGATATGCTAAAATAGGTAGATCCCTATACTTGAGAATAATAAATTTGTATGAGTATTTTGTTTTAAATACAGTTCGAAATATATAATTATAAAAAAATTTGATGTATATATTCACATAGAAATAATTGAACATGAGACAGGGGATATGGATAAAATTAATCAAAGATTATGATTTAACAATTATTTACGATACTTTATATGAAGATAATTTTTCCAATACTTTGAGTTAATAAAATTAATGCAACATTAATCATGTTACATTTGGAATGTGACCCTATGGATTATGAATTGATATTTTTTTAATTAAAAGTTATAGTGCGGGTAATTATTCTATTTTTTTAGTATTATGTGCAATCATATATATCATAAAGAAAAATTAAAGTGCTGAAGGAAGAACATGAGTTGTAGAAATTGGTATAATTAGTAAAAAAGGGTAATTTTCCTAAATTTTATATTGATGCGGTTTATGTTTTTATATTTGGAAAGATATTATGTGTGTCTTATTATTGGAAATCAATGAAATATTTGTTATTTGAAGTTCATAATTATTATTTTTCTATTAATCTGGGGATCAATAAGATGTATAGAGACCATCATGTGTATTACTAGTGGGATGTAATGAAAAGTAATATTATTGAGATTACCATGAAATGTTTGACTTGTCAACAGTCTAAAGAAGAATGATTGTATATCAAGGGGATGCTACATCCTTTTCTTGTTCCATAGTAGAAATGGTAAAATATAGCTAGGGATTTTAGAGTTTTAATACCAATAACTTCTCAATATAATAATGTGGGTTTGGATATTGTTGATCGATTCAATAAATATTCTCATTTTTTCCTATTCAAGACTTCCTATCACTATATTAACATTTCCAATTTTATATTTCTGATATAGATAGGTTACATTGACCTTCCATTTCTATTTTATCTGATCATGATATTGTATTCCCTTCTATCAAATTGAATTTAATTTAGAATTAATAGAGTACTAAATTACATATCTATACAGCGTTTCATCCCCAATTATATGGGTAGTAATAATGAAACATTCAGACCTTGGATGATATTCTACCTGATTTATTAATGGATTACTAGGTATTTCCGGAAAAATATCATTATATGGTTGATTTTTCTTTTAATTGTAGGTTTTATAATAATATATAGTTTCAACCATTTGAGGTAGTAAATTGAATGTTGCATCGAACTTAATTTATTTGGGATGAATAATGTTAAATGATGTTTATGGAAACAAAATTGGTACTATAAATGGTAGTGAAAGATCAATTAAATCATAGAAACATAAGGACACCCAAGACTAGGAAGAAACAGTTCTGTGGACAATAATATGTATAATCATTCATTTGAGGTAGGTGATCAGGTTTTTCTTAATATTTCTCGATGGAAATGTGTAATTCATTTTTGTAAAAAGCGAAAGATAAGTCCAAGGTTTATTGGACCCTATGAAATAGTAGGGAAATCTAGTTCATTTTTCAGCTAAGTGTATTTTCCTCTAATTTTATCCCATGTAAAAAATTGTTTCATGTATTAATTTTAAGAAAGAATATGTTAGATCCATCTTTGGTTTTAATCCCAGATGTAGTTTTATGGGATGAAAATATTTCTTATGCGGAACAAAAATCCTAGGTTCATGACCATAGAGAGGAGGTGTTGCAGAATAATATTATTCATCAATATAAGGTTTTGTGGAAAAATTATATGGTTGAAGTGGTGACAAGATGATCTCAAATTTATATGAAAGAAATATATCCCCAATTATTTCATAAGTTAATATAATTGTGAGGAAATAAATACGATGGAGGGAGAATGAAAACCCCTAGGTTATGAGGGAATATATATCTTCATATGTATTAATGTATAATAATTAAAATATGAAATATGATCAATAACACATCTGATAAATTTGGTTTTATTGTTAAAAATATTTTTTTCCAAAAATATTTTTTACAACCTTGTGATCGAGAACCTATTTAAAACAAATTGACAATATTATATGTCCTATTTGAAAAAAAGCCTTTTATTTAGATTTAGGATATCAAATTTTACATTGGTTTAATTGTTTGTTTTTGTTTGATAAATTTCATATTTTTTTGAATAGTTGAAAATACTACTTTTTAAATAAATCCTACTTTTTCATCAAACTTATTTATATTTCTAGATTATAAATTTTAGTGGGTTTAATATAGAATTATATTATTTTAATATCTAATCCAATTTAGTTTATTAGAATAAATTTCACATTGAAAATGTATATATAAACTTTTTAAACGTTGTAATGTTTTAAAATTTAGATCCATTTTTCTTATTCATTCAATGGTATAAATATTTAAAAAAAAGTACACAATTTTATTTCTAAATTTAATAAATTGATACTATATTTTTAATCAGAAGGTATAATTTGTTTAAATAGGTCATTTTATTGGATTCCATAAATAGTTTCATTATTAATCATTTTTATTACCATAGTTAAGGGTATTTCATGTAATTAATGTTAAAAATTATATTCTACAATTTTTAAATTTACCCTACCAGATATTCTAATTTAATTGCATGAGTGAATTCAGATGGATACAACCCATTGGAAATATTTTATGAAAACTTTTATCCACATGGAAGACTTTAATGACTTAAAAATACTATATTAAATGAAAAATTATTTTTTCACTCTTTTATTTTTATCAATAATGTATTTTTTGTATTGGGTTATATAGTGAATATCATTGAACATAAATAGTATTTAGAACTCTAAAATTATTACATAATTCAGGGTAATTTATAAATTATTTCAAGGAAACAAATAATTAAATTAGATGGTGACATAATGATGATGTATTATTTGATTCAATAACGGAAGAATGAAATAAATGACATTAAAAAAATAATAATAAATATATTTTGATATATTTTTCTCATACTTGAATATTTTAATTGATTTGAAATATTAGAGATGATTTTAAAGTGTTATTTGGAATATATCATATAATTATAAAATTTTCTTAAAAGACATTAAATTAATAGCGTCAAAATTGACACTAATGGCATTTTAAAATAAAAATTATTTGAATAAATGTTATAAAATTTTAAAAATCCTAGATTCAAAAAAAAAATATGTCCAAAAATATGACAAATAACTCTTTGATTGGTTCTTTTCCATTTTATGGTAATTATATTCTCCCTCAAACTTTAAATTACATAATAAAATGGTAATTGTTAAAAGGGATAAGAAAAACTATTATGATTTAAAAAAAATTTAGAACATGTCTAATTTTAATTTATTGATTATATATAAAACTATACTCATCCAATCTAATAAATAATTCACCTTTTACTCTTTTATAATTGAAACATAAATTATATTAATTAAAAATTGTGATGAATTCCATGAGTACCCCTCTCCTCTCCAATAAAAGGTCACCCCTTTTTCTCTTTTCAAAACACATCAAAATCATTTTGGATCATACTAGTTCAACCTAAATACCTTCCTATTATCCATACCCCCAATTTTTTTGCCTTAGTTTCAGAATAAAAACCTCCATGGTGGTGTTATTGTATTAATAAAAAGTGTTCGTCGAATGAAATGAATCATTTTAAATCATGTATTTCTATTTTATTTCATTCTCCACGTCTTTCAAATATTCTTCAACCATTATGAAATAATAACTAAAAGACCCTCAATATAAGGATATGTTATTATGTTTACACAATCAAATAAAATCATCTCCACTTCCATCAAATAGTTAAACATTTAATCCTTTAGGAGTATATGTGAGCTAACCCCTCCATGAAGTGATATAAATCGTTTTCCATAACAATATATCAAGACAGATTTTAATTATGGAATTAATGTTTATATGTGATATTCATGAAATATTTAACATTATAAGTCCAAAATATATCAATTACATTATTACTTTCCATGCACCTAAAAATGATAATGTTGTTCATGTATATGTGCGAACAATCACCTCCATGAAGTTATGTGATTCATTTTTAATAATCAAACCACATTTATTATATATACTAGTTATTGTAAATAATTACAATGATGATAATATTTTTATTATAATTATAAAAATTTAAAATAATACATAACCTCTTTTTACAATGATCACTAAAAAATAGAAATCATTTTTCATGCATACGTACAACCTATCGTCTCCATGATTATAACGTCGTACATTTTTAATAATCACACATTTTGGTTTCATTTAAAAGAATAATTTATGAATTAAATTTGTTGTTATATCATGAATATAAAACATGATATTATGGTATAATGACCACTTTTGACAATTGACATCATACCAATGTCATTTTGGACTCGTGTACCGAATATCCTCAAAATTTCCAATGTGAACATAATTAATTAAATAATTGTTATAATAAGGTGATAAGAGATTTAATTTTAATAATATAAATGATAGAGGATCTCAAGAAAGTAAATAATTAAGATAAAATAGTTATCTAGGAAGATAAATTACATACGTGATGAAACAGACTCAAGGTAAGGAACTTCATCTCAATCTCCATTCTTTGAGGCATATTTTTAATTCATACATTACTTTAATTTATGTGGTTTATAAAAAACACATTTGACTTTTAAATTATATTAATGTTTAAAAAAGCAATATTTTATCCATATATATAGAGCATATTAATTTCTTTACAAGTAGAAAAATAGTTTTTTATTCCTTTAACATATATAGTGACAACAACTTCTCTACTCGTGTGACCATTTTTTGATACATGGATTCTTCCACAAGCCTTAATGTTTTCAAAAGAAAAATATATCTCTTATACTTGTATTATAGGTATTTTGGTAATGAAAAAGGTTTTTTAAATGGATTTACTATTTCATTACCATGAAATTTTTTCTTGTCATTACAAATGAAATTTTACTAGTGAAATGTTGAAAATTGAAACATTTTTTGTGTTAAATTATATAATTGTACTATGATATTTGATAGGTGATTATATGATAATACAAAGATAGGTGGTTCCATGATAAAAATCATATGGGTGGTTAAATTATATCCTATAATTAATAGGGTATATAAGTTGATGGTATAGTTATTTCATTTGTTGAGAGTGACATGTATGTAATTCGACTACAAGGTTATTCCATTAAATGGTAATTATGTCCCAGGATAATTTTTTGTGTTATTTATTTTTTCCTGGGTTTTATGGTATTATTATGATTAAAAATAGTTTAAGAATTTGTTTTTTAAGGAGATTATTTATTAATTATTAATGGTGAAAATTAATAATTTATGATAAAGTATTCATGGATTACATGTTTTCTTAAGTCATGTAGTTTTCCAGCATTATAGATCCATTATCGAGATTTTTATGCTCATTCAAAATATTTAAAAAATTTCATGGGATTTTTGAGAAAATATAGATATAGATAGGATCATGTGAAAATTGTGATGATAGAACATGAAAACAAACCACATTTCATTTTAAACGTTATTTTTTTTGTAAAAAATTGTATAGTTAGTTAAAGTGACTACATTGTAAAAGTTGAGTTGTTATGTATTTTTTTTGCCTTATTTTTTAAATCTCTAAATCTAAATAAATCCTTAATGGGATAGATTTAAAATTCAGGACTTCAATCTATATTATTTAATGTTTTATGGAAGGTTCCTTATAGTTCTTATAAGAGGATGTCTTCAAAAAAATTAGTTGTTAAGGTAATAATAATAACTTACTATAGAAGTGCTTACCATATAGTCAGGTAAAAATTTTATTCAATTTAAATATTAACCATTTTCATCTTCTAATATATGTCAATTCCGAATAGTTTTCATGGAGAAAACAAGGATGTTATTCTGGGATGGAATCAGGATGAAAACATCCTTAGATGGTCAGAATTTTGAATTGCTAGTATTTTGCAGTGATGTCTCAGTTAAATCCAACCATAAATTTTGATGGTTTTCATAAAATATATAAAATTGATCTTCTACATATGAACATGTTGGTCGAAGAGCATTTTATGAGACAACATCCCCCATCAATTAGAGGATCATCTGACCCCGTTCTAGGAAAAGTATGGATTAAATCCATAGAAACGATATTTGATGGCAAGGGTTGTTTGGAGAACCAAAAGGAAAATCTTTAAATTTATCTTTTTCAAGGTTAATTTGATCAGTAGTGTTCAAAGTCTAAAAAATATTATAGTAAGTGAAGAGATGGATTCCATATAATTGTATGTATTTAAGAATATATTCCTTGATAAATATTTTCCTAAGGATGTTTGACATAAGATGGAAATTAAATACTTTGAATTCAGAAAAAAAAATTTGAAGATTCTATGGATGTGTGTGACGAAAATTTCAATTTTTTCATGGTACATCCAAATTTTACCTTGGATCATGTTAGTAAGATAAATCTATTTTACTCAAGATTGATGCTGAGATATAGAAGGAAACTATATTTTCTATGTTCAAAAGCTATGGAAAACATATTTGTTGTGCTGATAAGGTAGAAATAGAGTTTTATGATGATCACATATTCTATGAGAATACTAAAAATAAGATGTCATGTTGGTAGGAAATGGGAAATTATTCGTCAAAGGTGTTTCTTGGTAATAAAAAAAAATTAATCATGTAATATGTGTGGTAAAAGGAATCCATGAGAATGTATTTTAAAAAAATATGTTGTTCTTATGATATGTTTAGAATACTTATATTTCTCATGTTTGTAAAGGATATGATAATGAATTTTATGAAAATACCACGATAAAATGTTTTAGTTGTAATGAGTAAAATATTTATGACAATATGTGTCCAAAATTGTTTAACTAGTGTGTAAATATGCAAGCTTTGAAGAAAGTGGGTATAGAAAAAGAATTTCAATATACTTCAGTTGATTTTGGTTCATAAAATTAAGTGGTAACAGTTATGTTATAGGGTTTTTCAAAATATTTCAATTCTAGATTTGATTATGGATCCTCAAAATCATTAATTTCTGATAGATTTTCATATAAATATAAAATATCACCTCATTAATGTGGTATATAACTTTTTATAAAAACTCTAGGATGAAGTATTAAGGAATCCAATATTTATATGAATATTCCTATTATCATTGGTGGGATGGTTTTTCCTAAAATTCTTGTTGAACATCCCATAGTGAAGATTGATATAATATAGTTTATGTATTGGATTTCAACTTATCAAGCTAAAATATATTTAATATACAAGAATGTTTTATTCAATGATTTCACAACATTGATAACATAAAAATAAGCTGAGAGATTGATTAATGATGATAGATAATTTTATCTAGCTAATGTTGCTGAGAATAAAGAAACCATTTTAATTAGTGAAATTGTAGTAGTGAATGAATTTATGGATGTTTTTTCCGACAAATTTCAGTTTTTTTGTTCCTTATCAGGTGGTTGAATGAACTATTGATTTATTTCATGATGTAAATTCTATTTCTAAACCCATTTATCAAATGGAACATCAATATATGGAGGAATTGAAAAAAAAATTCAATAATTTCTCGATAAAGGTTTCATTTGACCAATAAAATCACAATGTCGTACTCCTATATATTAGTGAAAAATAGTTATGGAACCTTAAGAACAATTATTGATTATTGGGACAGGAATAAAATAAATATTAATAAAAAATATATTTTTCCTTCTATCAATGATTTTTTGATTAGATACAAGGATATAAGAATTATTATAATATTGATTATATTATTGGGTACATCAACTAATGTTAAAGAAGAATGAAATCCCAATTACATTGTTTCAAATGAGATATTGGAATTATGATTTTCTGGTTATTACCCTTGAGTTATTTAATGAAACTATCATATTTACAAATCTCATGAATGGATTCTTTCATCATTTTTTTTAGTTTATGGTTGTTTTTATAGATTATATTTTTTTTATTCCAAAATCTAATAGGAACATGAATATCACATGAGGAATGTTTGAGAAACAAGAAATGAAAAGGAACGATATGGAATGTTTAGTGTGATTAAATTTCTCTTGAAACAAATTTCATTCATTGGATATATTATTTATAATTATTCCATTAATGTTGACTATTCTAAAATAAGAGTTATTTAAGAGATGCTAAAACCTACTAATGTCGTACAAATTATTAGTTTTCTTGGATAAGTGGGTTATTACAAATGATTTTTGAACACATTTATAGGTTATCTAGCATGATAGCTTTGTTAATAAGTAAGGGATTTAAGTTTTTCTAGAAAAAAAATTTGATGATTGTTTTTAGTAACCAAAATAAATATTTTGAAATGATCTATTATTGTCCCTTCCTTCATGAATTAATGAATTTTTTATCTATTTTTATTCTTCTTCGAATAGACATGGTTGTGTCCTAATGAACAAATGATTAGGTAATCGATTATGGTTTATATAAGTTGAAACCAACTTAGTCAAATTACCCTACACATGATGTTGTAATTATGTGGTAATTTTTTCATTATAAAGTTATAGGAATCATTTATATGATATAAAGTGTGAAATATATTCTAAAAAAACAGTGAAGTATATATTCACTCACAAATAATTGATCTTGATATAGAGGAGATGGATGAAACTAATTAAGGACTATGATGGAGCCATTTATTAACATAATGTAAAATAAAATAAATCATTCAATGATTTGAAGTAAAAAAATAATGCAACATTAGTCATTTTGAATTTGAAACAAGATACATAGGTTAATTAATTGATGAATTATTGTTTGAAAGATGTCGGTGTTCCAAAATCCTCTATTATTTAGGTTTCAATGTAATAATCTATATCAAAGAAAACTATGTAATAGCTGAATAAAGACAATGAGTTGTAGAAAAAGGTAGAAATGTTCCTAAAGGTTATATTTCCTGAATTTAAAATTGATACATATTATATTTTTAGATTTGGGAAGACATTATATATTACATTTTTTAATATTCAAAGAATGAGTTATTATGTGAAGCTCATACATATCCTTTTTGAGTTCATATAAGTAGCACTAAGATTCCAAGAGACCATCGAGATTATTAATGGTGGGATAGAATGAAAATAGATACTGATGAATTTATGTTGAATTGTTTTAATTTTAAACGGTTTAAATTAAAATAAATGTTTCTAAATTGAATGCTTGAGCTTCTTCTAGTGCCATAGAGAAAATGAGAAAAATATCCATGGTTTTCATTTTGTAGATACAAATGACTTTTCAATGTAACAATTTTATTCGGGTTATTGTTTGGAGATTTACTATATATTCTCATTTAACTCCTATTTGAGACACTTTGTTTCTAGATAAATATTCATGGTTTCATATTAAAGAGTAATTGATGTTTTATTGAGTCCCCCTCTCTGTTTTATCGGATCATGATCTGAAGTTCACATCCATATTTTGAAAATTCCTTCATAAGTCAATGGGTATTGACTTAAATTTTGGTACAGCTTATCATCCACAATCTGATTGGAAGACATAATGAAAGAAAATCAGATCATAGAGGATATTCTACATACATGTGCAATGGATGGTAAGGGAGTTGGGATCAACATAAATTGTTGATTAAATTTTATAATAATAAAAATTTTCATTCCAGTATACAGTTATATCCATTTGATGATTAAAGTAGAAAGTAGTGTCAATGTCATGATTTTTGGGATCAATTAGTGGAAAAGAATTTTATGGGACCAAAACTATTAGAATAAATTGCATAGAAATTTAATATCATTCATAAAAACATGAGGACAACCTAGAGAAAGAAAAAATGTTATGTCGATAACTAGAGGAAAAATATTTTATTCAAGGTTGCTGACAATGTCTTTCTCATACATTCTCCATGGAAAAGTGTGATGAGTTTTTGTAAAAATGAAAGGATGAGTCCAAGGATCATTGGACCATATCAAAACCTTGAGAAATTTAGAATATTTTTGTACCTAATGGATTTTACTCTATGTTTATCCTAGGTAAAAAAATTCATGTCTCAATATTAAGAATGTATGTGACATATTTATCTCTTGTTATCAGTCCATAAGTAGTTCATTTTGAAGAGAATATATCTTAGATGGAATAAAAAGTCTACATGTGTTACTATATATAGAATTTTTTGTATAATAAATAAATTCATCATGTTAAAGTATTCAATAAAAAGAATATGGTTCAAGAGGAAACATGGGAATCTGAAAATTCTATAGAAGAATGGTATCCCAATTTATTTAATAAGTGAATAAAATTGTGAGGATGTAATTTTCAAAAGGATAAAGAATGTAAAATCCAAGGTAATTATGGAATTATTATGTTTTCTATGTATTATTATTTCATAATTAAAATATATAATATGTTCAATAATTTATATTATAAATCTATTTTTGTGGTTAAAACAATAATTTTTTTAAAACAGTTTACTAATATTTTAATGGAAACCCCATTTTTATGCAAATTTTGTAAACATTAATGTCTTCTACTTGAAAAAATAAACTTCTTCTATAGAAGTGTTATATTAATTTTTACTTTTAATGATTTTTTGTTTTTTTATGATAAATTTCATCATTTTATGAATAGTGAAAAATAATCCATTTTAATTCAAAAAATCTTTTTCACATATTTTTATATATTTTTAGATTATCATTTTATTTTTTTTTAATTTTGAAAAATATTAATTTTATATATTTTAATATAATTTAGTACATTGGAATCACTTTCATATAGAAATTGGACATAGAAACTTTTTGAACTTTTGAATTTTTTTACATTAAATACAAGTTTTCTTATTCCTTATAAGTGATTAATTTTATATTAATTTATTCCCATTAAATATTATGAATTTGAAAAAAAAGATTCAATATTTTTAACGATACGTTCCAAATTATGTAATTAGATCTCTTTTATTTTTGTACATTATGAATAGTATCTTTAGTAATGATTTTCAATAACACAATTGTGGGAAAATTGGGTGATTAAAGTAAAACACTATAATTATAAAATATAAAATTAATATTATAGTTTTTATAATTTAATTTGATTAATTTTTTACCAATATCACCATTGTGTTGATTTTAATACCACATGGAGCTACATGGATGACTTTAATGCATTAATAATATTATATTGAATGAAAATTAATTTTTTATGCACTTTTGTTTTTAACAAGTCGTGTATTTTTTATATGGGGATCTACATAAAATACCATATATTATTAATAGTTTTTAGAAGTAAAAAATTATTTCTGATATCATGGTAATTTATTTATAATTTTTATGAAACAAAAAAATTAAATTAATTGGTGAAAAAATGATGATGGAATAATTGAAACGTTGTGGAATGAATCAAAAACATAATATTAAATAGATTGTATTAAATATAAATTTCATTATTTTTTTCATAAACAAAATTTTTAGATGACTACTATATATTATTGATGTTTTTAGAGTGTTTTTTCGACAATATCAAGATTTGATGATATTATTAGAAAGTCAATAAAAGCATAGTGACCAAATTTACATTAATGGTATGTTAAAATATAAAATATTTTATTACATGATATAAAACATATAAAAACCATTGATTTAGTAAAAAAGTGGGTATATGTAATTAAATTTCATATATATCACTTTTATTGGACATTAGGAATGATATTGTAATTATATGGACCCTTAATGTTTAAATGACATAATAAATTAGTAAGAGTTAATAGGGTAAAAATAATATGATAAGGATTAATAAATTATTCAAAACGTTTATAATTTTCTTTGGATGATTTTATTTTGACCCATTATCATCCTAAATTCATAATCAATGAAAATTTTCTCATATTTATTATTAAATTAATTTATATAGATTTAATTTTTTTCTAAGACTTCCATGAGTAACCCTCTCTTCTCCTATAAATGGGAACCCATTATTCTCTTTTATTAATACTACAAAATCATTTTGAATCATAAAATATATTCCTAAATCCATTCCTATAATCCCTCAACACGTTATTTAACCCTTATTTTTTTCATAACACCCTCTTTATATGTGTTAAGGTGTTAATAAATTGTCATCATCCCAAGGAAATGTTTTGTTTTAATCTTCTATTTCTATTTTATTTCTTAATCCAATTCCTTATAATATTTTTCATAAATGGTGAAATAATTAATACATTATCCCCAATATACTAATATTTTGTTATGTTAATATCATAATTTAATTCCTTCTCCACTTCCATAAAATAGAAAAACAATTCATCCTTCATGTGTAACTGGTAACTAACACCTCCACAAAGAAATATATTTTCTTCCATAACTATCTCTCAAGAATGCATAATAGGATTAAATTTATATTTACATGTTATATAAATGTCATATTTATCATTATAAGAATATAATATATGAAATAATTTATTACTTTCCCAAAACATATTAATTGTAACGTCGATTGTGGGTATAGGTCAACTATCACCTACACAAAGCAATGTGATTCATTTTTTATCAGCAAATCACATCGATAATATATATATGTATATTTATATTATTATCATGATAATAATTATGATATAATAATCAGAGAAATAAAAAGTAATACTTACTTATTTTCTAGGATGATCAATTATAAAATAGAATATATTACTCATGCGTACGTTCGGCCTACCATCTCCACGATTGTAATGTTGTTCATTTTTTATATTCATGCAAAATGTTTTGATATGAAAGTTAAATTTATATATAAAATTTACTATTATTTCATGAATATTATTCTAAATATTATGTAATAATGACCACTTATGACTATGTACATGATAACAAATACATTTTATACTCATGAACCAAATATCCTCAATACATCCAATGTGAACATAACTAATTGGGTAATTGTTATAATATGGGTATACTTTATAAAAAAGGAACAAAAAACCTGAAACGATTTTTCAATCATGTAAAAAATTAAAATATTTCTACTATTAAGGAACATAAAAAACAAACATCATAAAAAAAACTCGATGTAAGGGAAATTGTTTTAACCTCCTTTTATTGAGGAAAATTTCCATATTATACACCACATACTTTTTTGAGGTGTATAAAAAACCCTTTTGAATTTTTAATTCCATTAAAATGTTAGCAAAAACATGATTTTTTATTGTGTATATATTTAGTGTACTAAATTATATAATAAATAAAATTGTAACTTTTTACATTAATATGTATGGAGGAAACTATTTATCTACTGTTGTGACCATTATTTGATATTTGGATTCCTCTACCTGCCTTAATGGTTTTTAAATAAAAAAACATCACTCATTTCCAATTTATGTGTACATTGGTATTTCCAATAATTTTATAAATGGATTGAATATTTAAATACATCAACTTTTTTTCATGTGATTAAAAATTAATTATTATGAGTTAAATATTGAAAATTTAATTCTTTTATATATTATAATTAATTAATGGAACATGGAATTTTTTTTGGTGGTTACCTGAATAAGAAATCTACTATGGTTTTGTGATAAACCAATTATTATTGTTTACCTTATAACATCCAATGCATTTGGTATGCAATTTGACCATATGATTATTCCATTTTTTAATAGTGACATGTATGGATATCAACTGCATGGTTATTAAATTTATTGATACTTATGTCCTAGAATAAATTTATGTTTTACATAGGATTTTTATGGTTTTTATGGTAATTTTATTATTAGTAAATGTGTACAAAAAAAAATTTAGGATATTATTTCATACTTATTAATATTTTGAAGTAATAATTTATGATAAATTGTTAATGGTTTACATGTTTTCTCAAGACTAATATATTTACTTCTGTGTGTGCCCCATATTAGGATTATTATCTTCTTTCAATGTTTTGAATTTTTTTCAAGGGATTTATGTTGGAATGAAAACAAGAAAGTGATCAAGGGAAAAAATGAGATGATTAAACATGAAAGAAAACATTGTTTCTTTTTAAAAGTTTCTGTTTTGTATGAAAATTGGATAGTTATTAGAAGTGTTCATAGTGTAATATTTGATTTTTTATGTATGAATTATGTTTTAATTCGATAAATACATAGACATGAAATGAACTTCAATGAAATGTATTTAAAATTTTAAATATAACTCATGATTATGAAATTTTTTATGGTTGAGGACTTACAACATAACCATCTATATTCGTGAGGTAACATGTACATCAATACTGGATTCAACACATTCTTGAGTAATAATAATATCCCATTTATAATTCAGAAATCATTATTAGAAATGTAATTTCAATATATATTTCATTTCAATTAAAAACTCGTATAATTGGGAATATATTCCAATGAAAATATTTTTGGAATAGAACATCAGGGTGAACACACCGTGGAAATTTAGAGTAATTGTCCCAATCCCACACCTCAATGTCACATGGGTATTTGGAGCCTCTAACTTTGATCCATTTTTTCTATCTCTTATATTTATTTTGAGCCTCAGTAGTTTTCCCATGCACATTTATCATAAACATGCATATTTGGAGCCTTTGTCCATCTCCAACAAATATTTAACACATTTGGTTATTTAGAGCCTTTGTACCTATCCCTAACACATTTAACCCTTAAATACCTATTCTAAAATTCCACATGGGTCACAACATAATATTTGTTAATTCATAAATATATTAATCAAACTAAATAATTTCACATTCATATCAACATAGTAATTAATTAAACAATTAATTTATCATATCAATATCATTAATTAACATTAAATTAATAAATCAACTTAATTCAATCAATTAATCCAATAATTAATTAATCACATCAATCATTATATAAAAAATATATAATAATTAAAAAAAATTATTCAATTTGTATTCTTAATTTCCCATATATAATTCAATAATTAATTATTCAATCACATGATCACAATATCTCTAAAATTTATTCAGAAAACAATTACCAATATTCTAAAATCTAAATTATACATAATTATTTTACCAATTAATTTCTTAAATAAATAGTCTCAATATCTTATAATTAATTCAATAATTAATTATCCCTAAATCGCAATTCAATATTCTGATAATTAACTAAATAAGAATTTATTCTCATATCCCAATTCTATATTCCAATAATTAGATCAATAATTATTTATACCCAAATCCTAGTTAAATATTTTTTAATTAACTGAAAAATTAATAATCTCATTCACAAATCTCAAAATCACTTAATTAACAATATAATTAATTTTCAAATTAAATAATCCCAATATCCACAATTTCATATTTCTCATAATTAATTAATTAATCAAATTAATTATTTTTGTCAAGAAATAAATTTATAAATATCAAATAGAAATTATAAAATTAAATAAACACAATTGTTATCAATACTTTTTGATTTTAAATCTATATCACCAACTTAAATTTGTTATCAAACAATTCCCAATGTAAATAAATTTTTTTACCTAAGTAAGGACATAGTATGAGATATATGTCTAAAACCTAAATCTAATATCAAAAAAGGTCATTAAAATATAGTTCAAGATATATAATACAATATCTAGATCTGTTCAAAATAATAAGAACATGCATTCAATATAATGATATAATAATGAATGATAAAAGAGAAACCAAGAGGCATAAGATTCACTTATTGTGAGAGGTGCAGATCTTCGATCTATACTATGAATCATTAAGGATAGATTTCATGATCCCATGTTATTCATCAAGGAATATAAAAAAATTGATTCAAATCTTGTTGTTTAGAGTTTGGGTTGATTTTGGGTTAAATTGTGGGTCCATGTATTTGTGAAACTATCAATTGGGTTAATTAAAACCATGTTCATCATTTGTTGGGCTGTAGAGAATAGTTTCTCTTAATCGTGAATCTTAATCATGAACCAGTTCTAGGGGGCACAGTTTCTCCTTTTAAGGAACACTATTTTATATGCCATGTGCCACCTGTGAAAAAACCCTCTATCCATGAATGCACGTTTTGCTAGGCCATTGTTCAATGTTATGGAAACTCATTGGAAAAATATTACAATGGACTCTATTCTTTGAAAATTAATCATTTTCCACCATATGCACCCAATGGTAAACAAAAAATGAAAATTACTAAAAAATAGAATAAATAGTAAAAAAAGAGCTTAGCAATCCCTGGAAATGGTTGGGGTAATACACTCAAAATGTCACATGTCTTGCAACCGATTCCACTAGTGTTTGGTCCACTGCATGATATTTTCCATTTTTATTCAAAGCATGATAATATATACTAAAATGTGGTTCTTCCATGAAGTGAATATTCAAAAAGGTGATCCATCCCATCTTTCAATCCTTGAAAACCCCATTCCTACAATCCGAAATGGTTTGGACTTGGCTAACATCACTTTTGAAAGGGCCCAAATATCAGGAAAATACATCTTGTTGAATGTGAGAATGAAATCCATCCAACTCATCTCCTTGTGCTTCTTAGATTTCATCATAGAATCTAGACACTTAAGAGTAGGACCTTCCATCATGAATTAATCAAACATTAATATTTTAACCTAAATACTATCTTGAATATTGAACAACCTTTCTATCATCTCAAGACACTCCAACAGATCTGGTGTCTTCACGCTACCATGAAAATATTAAGGATTCTTCACTAGGATATCCTAGAACATTCCATTCTAGGACATGGTTCATCTTATCTAACATGATTAGGACTAGATACCATTACATGAACCAAATAATGAATATTCTAAACCAGTTCTTCCAATAACATTACATCATTTTGTGATGGGGTAATCTATCCGACCTCTTCTCGTAATCGCACATGATATATTCGGGGTGGTAACTCACTACAACAAGTAATAACCACAATGATAAAAATAAATACAACCATTCTATAAATTTAAATAAAAAATATAAAAACATTAATATATCAAATCATAACAACACCCCACATAATAATAAGACTAATAAAACCACTCCACCCCACCCCACTACGCCCTAATGTATATATATGGTCTCTATTATGTACGTCTCATATAGAGGAGAATTCAAACATAATACAATCATCACATGGTGTATCCAGTCCTATCATGTGGTATGTTGTCCAAACATCCCTTTCAAAACTAGAACATAATGTCCTGGAAATCCATGCATTGGTCTATCTGGATTCATTCCATAAATAACAATACCAAGGAGAGTGTGATCCTCTATGATATAAGTTTTTTTAAAAATAACAATTGGATTTCATCCAAACCAACACCCAAACTAATCTGTAAATTAGACCATAGGGTGTTATCGGTTTTAATAGGATCGAAACTAGTTTCTGGGTATTTATAAATCACTTTAAGAACTATTTCACCCATTTGTGTGACCATAAAAAACCAAATAGAATAAAAAGAACATAACTTATAAAAAAACCAAACAGAGAGAATCAATTATTCAGATTCCTTATTTACAAATTATCCAAATAAAAAGTAGTATAATGGGTTCGTAACAACAATGAATATCCTGAAAACATCCATGAGACTAGAGGAAAGTCACCCTAAAGCCACCACCATCAACACCTACAATATGGAGAACACTAGAAACATGATCCAATGCCCCCAAAATGATAAATCTTTCCATTAACTAGGTTGTAAATAACACAGTCTATATACACATAATTTTATATGAAGGGTTTGATCCATAGAATGTATGATGACACTATAAAGTAGGATTCCATACAATAAATTATAAACCAAATCTACAAGAACAATTCCAAAATACTTTTTGAAAAATTTCGGATAAAATATTTTTAGAAAAACATTCTCAATAGATGATTTTTAAGGAAACCATTTTCTAAAATAATCATGCGTGCAATAAAATTGTACATAATATCAACTATATTCAAATGGATTACACCATATCATGTGAGAAGCATTTCATAATTTAGAAACATATGAAATTCCTATATGTATTTAGAATAAGTGTGACCATATTAACCTCCTACCACAGTGATCAAAATCTTCCAAATAAACTATCAATAGTTTTCCCATGAATGAGAAACAATAGAATATCCCATCCCATGTTCTAGTGGTCCACAATTTACAAGCCAACCGAAATAGTGTTCATAGGGTTGAGCCATTAGATTGGATCCCATCCCAAGTTCTAGAGGTCTCTGATAATATCAAATGTTTCATTATTGTTATAGAATAAATCTTGCTAGTTGTATATGGTCTTCAAATCTTTTGTAAAGACCCGGAAATTTCAAGGAAATTTTTTTTTCTTAATTTTCTTTGTAATATTACAAGAACGCAGTTTTTGACGGCGCCTGATTCTGAGGCCCGGTGTGCCCGGAATTAATTTCCGAAGTTTGGCTCGGGTACGTTCAGTGAACGAGCGAGCGGAAATTTCTATCTTTTGAACCGTTGCCCGGAATCGAATTCCGAAGGCACCGATGAACTCGCATCGCCGATATTCGCTTAAGGAGACCTTTTCCGAGGTTTCGTTTATTGCGGGTTGAGAGTTAGTTTTTGGGTTTTTAAAATAAAGTTAAATAAAATGTGGAAACACATTTTATTTTTAACTTGTTGGTTAACTCCTCCCAAAGGGAGTTAAAGGTGGGACCCACATCCACTTAACCTCCCTTGAGAGGATTAAGTGTGGTGGGGCCCACAGGAACCCTAACTCTTCAACTCCTCTTTTTAAAACTCCCCTTTAACTCACTTTAATTAATGTTTGACACTTGGAATAATTAATTGAGGTGAGATGTTTTCAATTCCAAACCTTTGAAATTCTAAGAGGGAGGTTGTGTAATAAAATAAGCTTAAGCTTATTTTATCATTTTGGGGTTGGTTTCTTTTGCCAATTGAGAGGATTTGAGAAGCTCTCTCTACCATCCTCGGCTTTGACGAAGAACACGAAGAACACTCAAGAATGCCGCTTCTCTCTTCTTCCTAGCCGGATTGTTTCCGAAGATCGACGACGCCTTCCGTGTCAACGAAAGGGAACGCCGCTTCCTCCTAGGACTTTCTTCGTCGGCTTACGAAGATTCACCAACGACGTACCTCTTCGGACGTACCTCTACGTCAATGGAATCAACGAACGATTACCGCAATGCCCGGCCTCCGCGACGCTTGTCTTCCGCGGTTTGTTGACGTGCTCTGCACTTAAACCGAGGTAGGGGTTTGTTGCTTCTTTATTTAATTATTTTCCGTTCTTGGTTCTAGCATGACAAACTTGAGGATGAACGTTTAAGTGTTATCGTCTAACGAGAGGGGGACCGGACCGCTCAATCACGGCCGAACCCCCCCTCCTTTGTTCTTGAATGTTTCTTGCGGATGAAACGATATAGCATGGTGCCGTCGCACCACGCGGGAATCACATGGAAATTATTGCGCGGCGCCGTCGCGCCACGCCGTGGAAAGAATTATCATGAACGCGACGCCGTCGCGCCGCGTCGAAGGAAACCGAAGACGCCGCGGTCGGAGCGGGGCCGCGGCGGAGGGGCGCGGTGCCGTCGCACCGCGCCGGATGACGAAGGTCACGGCCGGTTCCGGGCCGCGGCGGATCGTGATGACCGGCGGCCAGCCGGGCTGCCGGTGCCGGAAGACGGATGAGGAACGGCCCTTGCCGGTCCGGTTGACAAGAAGCCGGCCGGGCAAGTCGGGCCGGCCGGGTTGGTGGAAAACGGGGGAATTTAATTCCCCCGGGCAGTTATTTGGCCCCCCATTATGAGGGGGGCAGTTTCACAAAGGGGGGGCAGGCAGCCCCCCCCCCCTTTCCAGCAAGCTCGGCCTTCGGCCGAGCTGGCAGCGCGCCCCGCGCGCTGCCTTGCGCAGAACTGGCGCGCCTGGCCGGTTCGCCGCACCGGGCCGCGCCGGGCCGCGCCGCGCCGGGCCGGGCCGGGCTGTGTCGGGCCGGGTCAACCCCGTCCGGGGCGGGTCGACCCGGTTCGGGCCATCCGGGGGGTCTCGGGCCGGGACGGCCCGGGCCCGAAACCCCCGTTACCGAGCGGTTTGGTCAAATGCCCGTATCTTGGGCTACGGGCCTCCAAACGACTCGCTGTCAGTGGCAACGCGATCCTTGGATCGAGATGGTCGTTTCGGTATACTATACTCAAGGTACATCTTCTTTTTCGGGAGGCTACGTGGTTAAAACTCCATAGTAAAACGTGCTTGGCCTAGAGTAGTGATCACGATGGGTGACCTCCTGGGATGTTTCCCAGGGTGGGTGTGAGACGGAAAAGCCAATAACTTCCAGACCAGGCGTCTGATTGACGCGCCGTCTGTTGCATTGCGTTCCTATTGACGATATGGAACTTTTGGCATCCTTCGCCTGAATTTTGGATGCATTTGGATAGTGGCCGGGATTGGATTGCACCAGAAATCCAACCGGGCCCCTGAACGGAAAAGCTGATATCTTTCTGACAGAACGTCCGTTTGACGAACCATCAGCGGCGTTGGTGATCTCGTTGAGAAACGGTCCCTATGAGTATACCCTATGAGAGTTCGGGGTACAGTTGAGATACGGCCGGATATGGTTCGCTCACAAAACCAACCGGGCCCCTGGGACGAAAAGGCTAATAACTCACAGACCGGGCGTCCGATTGATGCGCCGTCTGTTGCGTTGAGACCCCTATGACGTGGAGGTCCTTTGAGATACTTATTCTTGGGACTTTGAGATACTTGGAGTATCGACCTGTAGCTCGTGGAGCGGACCCTCCCAGTGACGAGCGTGCGGAGTACGGAGACCGTGTAGCTGGCTGAGACCCGACGACTGCTGATCGAACGACTCGGTGTGTTACAGAGGTGAGCTTGGTTGTAGCGGCACATGGGAGCGCTTGGCTGTAGCGGCAGACCCACGACAGAGGTGTGCTTGGTTGTAGCGGCACATGGGAGCAATTGGTTGTAGCGGCAGACCCACGACAGAGGTGCGCTTGGTTGTAGCGGCACATTGGAGCGCTTGGTTGTAGCGGCAGACCCACGAAAGAGGTGCGCTTGGTTGTAGCGGCACATGGGAGCGCTTGGTTGTAACAGCTGGCCCGCAGTACTCGATGGGTGGAGTTCTTCAGCAGTCTTAGGTTAGTGAGCAGTACCTCGGAGTCGTGACAGGACCATTGTACACTCCAGAGACGGAGCTCTTCAGCAGTTACGGTTTCGATAATGAAAATCCTGGTTTGAGCTGAGACTTTTGACCTTGTGTTTACCTCATGATTGAGATGGGTCACATGAAAACTTAGGTATATGTATGGGCATATACCCGGGTAGTGGTTATCCGTTGATTTCACAATCCTTGTGTTTCCTCATGATTGAGATGGGTTACTTGATAACTTAGATATATGTATGGGCATATACCTAAGTAGACGTTATCTGTTGAGATCTTCTTTGTGGTTATCCTTGTTGGTTTAGTGAGACCTAGAGGGTCTCGGGGTCCTTACTGAGTATCGTTATACTCACCCCTGCACGGGCTATGCCCGCACCTCGTTGTGTTGGTTGCAGATGAAGGGCAGTGCTGACAGAGGCCGAGTGTTCGAGGACTGGATGGTACCTGGAGGTGGAATATATGAAGAGATGGTACCCGGAGGAGGACCTCACGACGAGACGGTACCCAGAGGTGGACGTGACAACAAGGAAGTACCCGGAGGTGGACCACTGGGCGAGACATACTCGGAGCGGACGGTAGGACCTGAGGAGTAGAGGAGCTATCTGTACCCACCCTTCAGGTGGGATTTCCAGTGGACAGCTCGACGTAGCAGCTTTACTTTTCAGTTTCTGTTTTCCCTTTCGAGTTGTACTTTACAGTTGGGCTTGTATTTCCGGCCCCTTTTTACTTTCCGCACATACTGTTGTACTCAGTTTTTAGTTAGTGTTTACTTCTTCCGCTTGTACTCTGTGGTGCTTGTTTTCTTTTATAAAGGCAATGCCTTCCCAGTTATCGGGATTTTACGCCTTTGGTGCTAGTCGCCAGCCCCTGGCCTATGGAAGGCAGGCTTGGGGTAGTCACGACACGGGCCCTGAGGACGGGTCGTGAAAAATTGGTATTAGAGGAGTTCGGTTCTACCACGGAACTTATAACTCTGATGTTTCTTTCGGTGAAGCAATAGTGTTGAGAGTACCGAGTGTGGTTTTCAGTTCAGGGAGTCCAGTGTTGGTACGGGCGGCCGACGTATCCATACACCAGGACCCTGACAACTGATTTCTGACTTTGTGCACGGAAACACTAATTGCGTGTGTGTTTTCAAAGGTTTTCCCTTAAAACAGCTCAAACTAGGTCAGCTCACCAGGTATAAACGTTTGACCGTGTCACGATGTTTCCTTCAGAATTCCTTTTCACGGAAGACCAGCTAGAGCCCCGAGAGTGGTACGTACTGACAGCCCGCCAAGCGACGAGGCCTCAGTACAGGGCCCTATCCCAGTTGAGGCACCAGCAGAGGCACCAGCGGTACTGCTACCCATTGGGCCACAGATGCCACCAGCCCCAGCAGTAGGCGATGCACGACGCTTGAGCGCGCTTCACGAGTTCCAGCGCCAGAGGCCACCCAGGTTCCGGGGAGAGACGGACCCGCAGGCGGCTGAGGTTTGGCTGGAGGCTGTAGTGAGAGTCTTTAGGCTAGTGGGGACGTCGGCAGACTTCATGGTGATCTTTGATACCAGCCTCCTTCAGGCAGCAGCAGGCAGGTGGTGGAGCCACTTGTTCCAGTTTTGCGATTAGATGAACTTCGCATGGGAAGACTTCAAGACGTTCTTCAGGGTGGAGTTTGTGCCAGTATCTCTACACCCCGAGCGTGTACAGGAGCTTCTGCCTTTTCCACGTGCTTTTCGATCAGTAGCCGAGTCATCTGTGGGCAGTAGACAGATGATGCAGAGGTCCAGGAGGACCATACTAGCAGTTAGACGATCTCGGGTTTTAGGACCGGTGGTGCGGGGCACCCGAGGTGGGGTCAGAGCCAGGGGTGCCAGAAACGGACAATGTTACTCATGCGGCGGAAAGGGTCACCTGGCACGTGACTGTCCGAATCCTCGTACGGTTGATCAGCGGGTGTTGGAGGATCCACCGAGACAGAAGCAGCGACTAGTGCTTGAGCAACAGCCGAGCAGTGGACAAGGCAGTAGAGCTCCGAGAGCAGGTGGGCAGGAGAGGAACTAGTGGATACATCATTTGTACTTCTACTTCCATGTTTCTTTGTATTAGTGTCTTTGTACTATGAGCTGCAATAATAAAAAGAAACTTATATTTGTTTGCTTTCCTGTCCTATTGTTTTGTTGATACTAAGTAGTCCCGGTTAAACTGTTGACTTGACCCTCACTTTCGAGATTTCTACTGGAGGATACCCAGTGACCTCACACTGATGCCGAAAGTGTGACTCGACCCGTCGAGGCGAGAGTGACAGTTGGATCTCTTAGTAGATACGTCGAGGCCTTACGACGTCATCCATGGCATGAATGCATCATTCATGTCAGGATTGACTGTATTAGGCAACTAATGTGGTTCATCCAGGGGATGAGACCGGGTTTCTCTTATCGGCAAAGAAGAAATCATAGCAGCTCTTGTGAGACTAAAGGAGGTCCAGGACATCCAAGAGATGATGAAGACTGCATAGTGCAGTAAGAAACAGGAAACCGGTGCCAGTCTTAGAGACTCGGGTGTGTTAAAGAAGAGGAATCTTAAAGGAGAGATGAGTCTACGAAGCAGTAGACGTGGAGGCAGAGCTAGGAGAGAAGCATGAGGTGGTGTACATCCTAACATGGTACAACCTCCCGCATTAGTTTTTCCCTCCAGGCTCAGGGAGCTGGAGGGCGGAGGAAGAATGCGGCTGCTTGCGGTCAAGGAGTGTGAACCAATGGCTCTAGAAATGATTTAAGGGACAGTCTGTGTCCACTACTGGCTGCTATAGTAATGGAAGTCGGTGTGAATCATTCATTTCTTTCACAAATCTTGTTCCAGACCTAGAGTTTCCGGTAAGCCGTGGACTTGACCCTCACGTCTGGAGATACCTTGGGAGGAGACTCGATAATCACACTTATGCCGATGGTGTGGTCAGACCCTCGAGGCGAGAGTTTCGGTTGGAATCTCTTGGGGGCAGCGTCGAGGCCTTACGACGTTAGTTTGAGTATGGAATGGGCAATAACTATTCATACTCAAATTGACAGTTTTAGGCAAACGTCGGGATGGGTTTTCCTTGGTCGGCGGAAAAGGAAACCCCAGACAGCGCAGGGTAACTCTTGCATAGGAGGGTGCGACCGATCACTCTTGAGTCGGTCAACCTTACCCTCGTGACAGCCGCCTTTCGAGTTCCAGTTCTAACAGAAAATGGAGACCTCTGGAGTTCGAGGATGACGATCACGTCCTTATACGGGTCTCACCTCGACGAGGTTTACGGAGATGTGGACAAGGCGGAAATTTATCTGCGGGGTTCAGCGGACCTTCTTAGGTCCCCAGCTGGGTAGGCGGGGTGGTTTACCGCTTGAACCATTCACCGCAGTTGCACCAGGTGCACGACGACTTCCACGTATCTCAACGGAGGAGATATGTGCTCGACCCTTCGCATACCATCGACCATGAGGAGTTGGACGATGGCAATGGGGTGTCTTTCACGGAGATTCCAGTGGGGATCGAGGATCGACAGGAGCAGAACCAACGAGGACGATTGATTCCTTGGGTGAACTTTCATTGGCAGTATGGAACCTCTAGGTAAGCACATTGGAGCGGAAGGCTAAGATGCGTGCTCTGTACCGCTTTTGTGATACTAGTTTGTGTTGAAGCTTTACGGGGACGTAAAGCCCTGGGGTGGGAATAATGTAAAGACTCAGAAATTTCAAGGAAATTTTTTTTCTTAATTTTCTTTGTAATTTTACAAGAACGCAGTTTCTGACGGAGCCTGATTCCGAGGCCCGGTGTGCCCAGAATTAATTTCTGATGTTTGGCTCAAGTACGTTCAGTGAACGAGCGAGAGGGAATTTCTATCTTTTGAACTGTTTCCTGGAATCGAATTCCGAAGGCACCGATGAACTCGCAGCGCCAATATTCGCTTAAGGAGACCTTTTCCGAGGTTGCATTTATTGCGAGTTGAGAGTTAGTTTTTGGGTTTTTAAAATAAAGTTAAATAAAATGTGGAAACAAATTTTATTTTTAACTTGTTGGTTAACTCCTCCCAAAGAGAGTTAAAGGTGGGACCCACATCCACTTAACCTCCCTTGAGAGGATTAAGTGTGGTGGGGACCACACGAACACTATCTCTTCACCTCCTCTTTTTAAAACTCTCCTTTAACTCACTTTAATTAATGTTTGACACTTGGAATAATTAATTGAGGTGAGATGTTTTAAATTCCAAACCTTTGAAATTCTAAGAGGGAGGTTGTGTAATAAAATAAGCTTAAGCTTATTTTATCATTTTGGGGTTTGTTTCTTTTGCCACTAGAGAGGATTTGAGAAGCTCTCTCTACCATCCTCATCTTTGACGAAGAACACGAAGAACACTCAAGAATGCTGCTTCTCTCTTCTTCCTAGCCGGATTGTTTCCGAAGATCGACGACGCCTTCCGTGTCAACAAAAGGGAACGCCGCTTCCTCCTCGGACATTCTTCGTCGGCTTACGAAGATTCACCAATGACGTACCTCTTCAGACGTACCTCTACGTCAACGGAATCGACGAACGATTACCGCAATGCCCGACCTCTGCGACGCTTGTCTTCCGCGGTTTGTTGACGTGCTCCGCACTTGAACCGAGTTAGGGGTTTGTTGTTGCTTTATTTAATTATTTTCCGTTCTTGGTTCTAGCATGACAAACTTGAGGATGAACGTTTAAGTGTTATCGTCTAACGAGAGGGGGACCGGACCGCTCAAACACGGCAGAACCCCCCCCCCATCCTTTGTTCTTGAATGTTTCTTGTGGATGAAACGAGATAGCATGGTGCCGTCGCACCACGCGGGAATCACATGGAAATTATTACGCGGCGTTGTCGCGCCGCGCCGTGGAAAGAATTATCATGAACGCGACGCCGTCGCGCCGCGTCGAAGGAAACCGAAGACACCACGGCCGGAGCGGGGCCGCAGCGGAGGGGCGCGGTGCCGTCGCACCGCGCCGGATGACGAAGGTCACGGCCGGTTCCGGGCCGCGGCGGATCGTGATGACCAGCGGCCAGCCGGGCCGCCGGTGTCGGAAGACGGAAGAGGAACGGCCCTTGCCGGTCCTGTTGACAAGAAGTCGGCCGGCCTGGTCGGGTCGGCCGGGTTGGTGGAAAATGGAGGAATTTAATTCCCCCGAGTAGTTATTTGGCCCCCCATTATGAGGGGGGGCGGCTTCACAAAGGGGGGGCAGGCGCCCCCCCCCCCCCCCCCCCGTTTCCAGCAAGCTCGGCCTTCAGCCAATTTGGCAGCGCGCCCCGCGCGCTGCCTTGCGCAGAACCGGCACGCCTGGCCGGTTCGCCGGGCCGGGACGCGCCGCGCCGCGCCGGGCCGGGTCGCGCTGTGCCGGGCCGGGTCGACCCCGTCCGGGGCGGGTCGACCCGGTTCGGGCCATCCGGGGGGTCTCGGGCCGGGACGGCCCGGGCCCGAAACCCCCGTTACCGAGCGGTTTGGTCAAATGCTCGTATCTTGGGCTACGGGCCTCCAAACGACTCGCCGTCAGCGGAAACGCGATCCTTGGATCGAGACGGTCGTTTCGGTATACTATACTCAAGGTACATCTTCCTTTTCGGGAGGCTACGTGGTTAAAACTCCATAGTTAAGCGTGCTTGGCCTAGAGTAGTGATCAGGATGGGTGACCTCCTTGAAGTTTCCCAGGGTGGGTGTGAGACGGAAAAGCCAATAACTTCCAGACCATGCGTCTGATTGACGCGCCGTCTGTTGCATTGCGTTCCTATTGACGATATGAAACTTTTGGCATCCTTCGCCTGAGTTTTGGATGCATTTGGATAGTGGCTGGGATTGGATTGCACCCGAAATCCAACCGGGCCCCTGGAACGGAAAAGCTGATATCTTTCTGACAGAACGTCCGTTTGACGAACCGTCAGCGGCGTTGGTGATCTCGTTGAGAAACGGTCCCTATGAGTATACCCTATGAGAGTTCGGGGTACAGTTGAGATACGGCCGGATATGGTTCGCTCACGAAACCAACCGGGCCCCTGGGATTAAAAGGCTAATAACTCACAGACCGGGCGTCCGATTGACGCGCCGTCTGTTGCGTTGAGACCCCTATGACGTGGCGGTCCTTTGAGATACTTCTTCGTGGGACTTTGAGATACTTGGAGTATCGACCTGTAGCTCATGGAGCGGACCCTCCCAGTGACGAGCGTGCGGAGTACGGAGACCGTGTAGCTGGCTGAGACCCAACGACTGCTGATCGAACGACTCGGTGTGTTACAGAGGTGCGCTTGGTTGTAGCGGCACATGGGAGCGCTTGGTTGTAGCGGCAGACCCACGACAGAGGTGCGCTTGGTTGTAGCGGCACATGGGAGCGCTTGGTTGTGCGGCAGACCCACGACAGAGGTGCGCTTGGTTGTAGCGGCACATGGGAGCGCTTGGTTGTAGCGGTAGACCCACGAAAGAGGTGCACTTGGTTGTAGCGGCACATGGGAGCGCTTGGTTGTAGAAGCTGGCCCGCAGTACTCGATGGGTGGAGTTTCAGCAGTCTTAGGTTAGTGAGCAGTACCTCGGAGTCGTGACAGGACCACTGTACACTCCAGAGACGGAGCTCTTCAGCAGTTACGGTTTCGATAATGAAAATCCTGGTTTGAGCTGAGACTTTTGACCTTGTGTTTACCTCATGATTGAGATGGGTCACTTGCTAACTTAGGTATATGTATGGGCATATACCCGGGTAGTGGTTATCCGTTTATTTCACAATCCTTGTGTTTTCTCATGATTGAGATGGGTTACTAGATAACTTAGATATATGTAAGGGCATATACCTAAGGAGACGTTATCTGTTGAGATCTACTTTGTGGTTATCCTTGTTGGTTTAGTGAGACCTAGAGGGTCTCGGGGTCCCTACTGAGTATCGTTATACTCACCCCTGCATGGGCTATGCCCGCACATCGTTGTGTTGGTTGCAGACGACGGGCAGTGCTGACAGAGGCCGAGTGTTCGAGGACTGGACGGTACCTGGAGGTGGACTATATGAAGAGATGGTACCTGGAGGAGGACCTCACGACGAGACGGTACCCAGAGGTGGACGTGACGACGAGGCAGTACCCGGAGGTGGACCACTGGGCGAGACATACTCGGAGCGGATGGCGGGACCTGAGGAGTAGAGGAGCTATCTGTACCCACCCTTCAGGTGGGATTTCCAGTGGACAGCTCGGCGTAGCATCTTTACTTTTTAGTTGTTGTTTTCCCTTTCGAGTTGTACTTTATAGTTGGGCTTGTTTTTTCGGCCCCTTTTTACTTTCCACAATTGCTGTTGTACTCAGTTTTTACTTAGTGTTTACTTCTTCCGCTTGTACTCTGTGGTGTTTGTTTTCTTTTATAAAGGAAATGCCTTCCCAGTTATCGGGATTTTACGCCTTTGGTGCTAGTCGCCAACCCCTGGCCTATGGAAGGCGGGCTTGGGGTAGTCACGGCACGGGCCCCGAGGACGGGTCGTGACATCTTCCAAGTAAACTTAATACATATTCTAATTAACCTAATAGTATACTCAAGATTACCTTTATATCAAATACCATTTCTCAAGCCACATAAATCACCACTTTCTTCCACCATGTCAAATCTCATGAACAGAAAATTAAATCACCACATTCACAGTTTCAAAATTATTTGATAGTCAAAATCCACATAGAAAAATAAATTATCTAAAAAACCCCAAATTACATTTCAATCATACACCCAAACCATTTTAAAATACATTTTGAACCACTTGCACAATTTTTTGATCACATTAAAAAAATAAGAACACATATGGAATACATCCATTAACATGGAAAATGACCCTTTTAAATTAATACTCACATAAAATACATTTTGTAACATGCATCACATCACATTAAAAAGTCAAATACATGTTTAAGGGACACAATAAAAACACCATGAAAACCCCCATTTCTCTCTAAAATACCACTTTCAACACCGGAACACAATTCAAGTACATTGAAAACCCATTTTTTCACCTTTCAGACAAGGCATAATTCTTATTTGAGAAACAACATAACGAATCAAATATGATATATACCCACATTCCATTAGCAAAATCATTTCAATCACATGTACATCTCAAAACAATTCGAAAACTTATTTATCACCACAAAAATAATCGATAAAAACATTTATACAATTAATAAATAAATCTAAACTCATGTAATAATTTAAAATCATGGGAACACCGACCTCACAGTGATAAAAATTTGGTTACTAGTGCGAAAGAAAAATGCTCCACAAAAAGATGATATAATGGAATGATTGAACAAAAACGACCATGATTTCACCCTAATACTCAAGATCACAACCTCAATAGGTCACATGATTTTATAGAAATGGTTAAACTCATGATAAATGGTCGATGAACCCTTTAAAACTAAGAAATAAATAGAATAGAGTCTTACATAATGATTACTTGAATTTCAAAGGCAAAAAATACACAAATTTTAATTTAAAACTAACAATGTAGGCATGGAATAATCTCCCATGGCTAAAAATCTAGTATGGGGAATATGGGATGTGATTTAATGTTAATATCGAAGATGTAATAATGGTAAATTTTCAATTTTTATTGAACTAGATATGTATAATTGATTTTTATCATCGTTTTCTGAAACAGGTGGAAACCGTGAATAACTGATTTTCTAATAGAAGCCTTCATCATTGTTATTCTACATTGTGTACCAAATATTGGAACAACATTGTAGTCCCCACTATCCAAAATACTGATTTTCCACATGGTTACCTATGAGGGAGCCCACAATTTCATTAAATGGCTTGCCACTAGCTGTCAAGCCCAAAATCTCCCTTTTCACCAAAAACACAATGGTAAACCCAAGAATAAATAAAAGAAAAAAATACATAAAAATTACATGAAATAATAATATCATATGTGGAACTTATGTTTTAGTTCTGCTGTTTTCTATAAAAAATTTGGTTTATCACTACCTAAATGACACATTCAAATCATGAAAAAGCTACACGACATGAAACTATTTTATGTATCATTTCTTGAGTCTCAAGTGTGGAGTGAAAAATTTTCTAGCCATGAAACCCTTAACGATGTGACGATTCCAATCTATATTAAATTTTATATAATTTGATACATTTATCAATATATTTTAAATTATTAAGATTTCACACTATTCAATTGATACACAACATATATCCCTCGGGTCTAGCGTTTGTAATAATTTTACATGCCTGGTCATTTTTATTATTTAGTGTGAATATATTCCTCATAATCCCTGTACATAATTTTAAAAATAATTTTTAATATCCCACATTACATATCTCTCCATTCAATGTTTGAATCCTATGGAAGTTTCATCACATATTCATGTTAATGTGTTTTTCTTGGTCTCTATAATTTATTGGACATATTAGTAGTTTAGGATATGTTTCTAATTTAAATTCTCATCTATTAGTTTTTTATATAGATAATTTGTTGTTTCATATATTGAATTTTTTTATTCCTAACCAATGAAATTTTAATCTATTTTTTGATGTTGGATAAGTATTCATCATTCATGATGTAGGTGTATCCATGAAGGTGTATCTAATTCTTGAATTCCAATATGTTCTATTGATCTATTTGGGTTGTTCGTTGAAATGGATTAACATTAAATTAAAAACTATTTTTATTAAATGTGATCATTAATTATTGAATTAGTTATGGAAAAATATTTCATATTGGAAACCTTGGGTGAATCTGTTAATAGAAATAGGTGACCCCTGTATGTATGGAACAACTAGGTGTTACTTTTTTCATTTTAAATAATGGTTTATTTCAGGGACATTTTCTAGAATTTTAATATTACCTTTTTTTCTTTTATACATGATATATTCATTGATTTGGTGATTACGGTATAAATTTATTTATAATAATTGAATGTTTAAAAAAAATATTTCTGAAATTTTTTTATAATGTTTCATTATAGTGATTGAAAATCATTATTCTTGATATTTGAACTTTAATAGATTGTTTATTGATATACTAATGTTATCTATGATCAAAACATAATTTTTCCATTGGGTGGTTTTAGACTTTGTTCTTAAGGACTCAAGGATAGGGATGTGAATAATGTATCATGTCTTGTTCAAGTTTCATTTTTCATCTTTATGGTGCAATGGATTGGTGGTTAGGATGTTCAGATAGACACTTTTTTTGTTTGTTTTGTTTTATCTTTCAATTTTGGCCGTTGTGGCTTGAATTTGTAAGTCCCATAAATATGTAATGAAATATTCTAGATTTTAAATTAATGTTTATTGAGTTTATTATTTTACATCGGGTTCATTTTTTTGAACTCTCGATGTGGTGGAACATGATGGTATATATGTCTAGTTATCCC
Organism: Viscum album; assembly: GCA_963277665.1. Classification (NCBI taxonomy): domain Eukaryota; kingdom Viridiplantae; phylum Streptophyta; class Magnoliopsida; order Santalales; family Viscaceae; genus Viscum; species Viscum album. The sequence goes on from OY728126.1 coordinate 958,868,923, forward strand.
ATGCTTGTTTGTTACACCTAGGGCCCTTAAGAAGATATATAAAGGAAGATTCTCATATAATAATTAATCATTTTTAATCAATACATTAATGTTTATTTCATTATACTACCTCCAATAAGTTATCAATAACCAAGCTATAATTATTAAGTAATTATCATACATATAATAAAATGTTTTTATTTTAATGGTAAACTCATTTTCAACCACTTCTTCATTCTATGAGAAATGATAATGTCATTTGTGCATACATGTGGACTAATTGATGAGATAAATATTTATTATCTACCATAAATTTATACTAATATGTTTGGATTTAATAAATATAAACTATATATATGATATTTTTTTGTTACTCAAAATGTATATTATTATATACCGCTATATCATTAATTTGAAGTAAAATGAATACATTAATTGTTTATATGTGTTAAATGTTGTGTACACAATATTATGTAATTTAGTTTTCATCTCCACCTAATTTAAATTCAAAAAAAAATTATATAATGAATACATATGATACATAAATGAACATTTTTATTCCAGAGGTGATGAAACCAAGAAAAAAATACAAGGTATGGAATCTGCGAATATAACTAAACATGGGAAACAAACCATTTTTCACATGAATGTTGTTTTCAATGATGAATTTTTAATCATTGGGTAATTGGAAACTATAAAAAAATTATATTATAAGATAAGATTAAATATGGACCCATAACACATGTACAATAAATTTAAATTTAAATTATTTTAGATCAAAAGTTCATTTAATGAAATTATGGACCAAAGCTAAGAGATAATTTTGTAATCTCATTTTTATTCTTAATTATTTATTCTTGAATATCCATTGGAAGATTTTTAATATTTTTATCTCTTAAACCCCATTCAATTTTTTCATTTACTTCTCAATATGGTTTTTATTGGTTCCTTTAATTCACATCTCCATGGTATATGAAATGATAGAAAAAATGATTTTAATAAATTTTGATATTATTTCCTCTTTGGTGGATGGAAATTTTATTCCATGATTATGTTCCTTAAAATAATTTAAAAATGAATTATTTTATGATATAATGATTATTTTAAAAAAATAAAAAGTATTTTATATTCATTTATAATCATTAAAATAATGTATTTCAACATTTTTTGAACATGTCATTTTTTACATTATATAAAATTGTCAATTAAATGCTTATTTTAACGTTTACCATTGTCATTACCCTAATTGTATATGATTATTACCTTAAACTATTACATGGTTATTTTTAATGACAATAGTTTTCTTAATAATCCTTGAATTTTTATTAAAAATTATATCAAATTAAAATGATTTTTTCGTATGTTTTCAATGAATGGTTCAAATTTTCTTTTTAAATAATTGTTCATCTATGCCGGCATCATTTGATATTTGTTATGATTCACAAGGTATATGATCTAATAATACAATTCATTTTCATTATTTGGATGTCTTATTATTATGCGGTCACTATTTTTTTATGATAACAATTTCATTAAAATTGGTTATGAAATGATGAAAAGATGAGTATTTTAATATAAATATTGAACACATATATATATGATTATACATATATCGTAGCTGTGATAATAATTATATAACCCCATAGTTCATTTAATATTGAATGATATTTCCTAATGTAATATATAATAGGATGAAGATTGATCTCATTCCCACCCTGAAAAGGTTTTGGGGAGTGAACCCCTACAATTATTGGTCTTTATACACCATGTAATTATTGTTTTAAAACAAATCCTTGACTAATGAAATTGTCTTAAATTCATGGTATAATGCCACAATTCCTAGGACATGTTCTTATAAATTTTATATTACCTCTTGTATCTCCATTTATTTTGGATAACTCTTCTTCATTTTGAGTAATATATTTTTAAATGATAATTAATTATGTATTGACCCATTATTTATGATCGAAGACATATTCATTAGGAATTTCATCAGTTATGAACATGAATTGACACCCTTATTCTCATCTTTTTATTTTATATGATTATTGATTTATATCTCCCATGATCACCCTTATTTAGTTTCTAAGCTCACACTTTCTTATGTTTTGATTTCAATTAGTCATAATAAAGGGTTATAAGTATGACATTTTAAAAAAAGGGAACTTAGATATTGAACGTTCTGAGAGATTTTGAATATTATTCATGAAATATGATGATTTGACATCCAACTTTAATAACATAATCCTTTAATTCAACTTGGTTTTATTTATTATATAATTTTTTTCCTATCAAAATGATGATATACGATTATATATTTTTATTAAGTGACATGTGTAGAGGATTCATCTCCGACGCCTTTTCCATTAAGTAATAATGGTAGCAAACCATTAAATCATTCAGTTAATATGCCATAATCAATTATTCACAATAAAAGATATGTAAAACATATAGATACATTTAAAAAAATACAACAATCATCTTCACTTGTAATAGAATAATTAGGATCCAATACATTGAGAAACATTCATTAACTAATGATTCAACTACATGGATGTTAGGGATTTTGAATTTAATTTCATCAAAATGAAGGCCATTAATGTTAATACATATTTCCGTCTATGTAATCCAAGGGACAAATTTTTATTATTATTCAATAACCTCCAATTTATTTATAACTAAAAAATAATGTAATGTAAGGTATAGTTAGTATTCACTAAAAAATGGTGAATGTGTTAATTTACATCAGTTTTTTGAATTCATTTATAGCGTAAAATAATTAAAGAAGTAATGAATCACCTTTCAGTTACCTAGAAGAATATATATCCTTTGAAACACCTTCTGGTTTCATTATTACAATTCTTATGTTTCAATCTATCCATGTTAGAATCTACAAAATGAATATCCAATATATTTTTCATAATTAATTAATCTATTGAAATGAACACTATGTTCAGAATGACATGGATGTCAATATATATAGATCACATCAACTTTTTCAAAAATAAATTTCTATGAATATGTCTGACCATCCTTTATTCCTATATAAGTTCATGGTAAATTTTAAAATTATTTTAGAAAGTCTATTATTAGTTTAGGTATTAATACCCATTAAATAAGGGTTTCTTCACCATATGGATGAGTTTATTGGAAAAAGGGAATTGATAAAATTATTGTTTTTGGGAACTATGCTAATCTATTTAACAATTAATTTATACTCCTTCCCATATATTATGAATTATTGTTATTAATAAAAATCATTCAAATGGAAACCCATATGTATATTGGTTTTCCTATAGGATGGGATTAATATAATTGAAGGAGTTGATGAATAATCTAGAGGATAATTGGGTGGAAAAAGACTATATAAACAAGTTCATCACCATGGAATGTGATGGTGATATTTTTTTGAATAATAATATATAAACAAAGATGGGTGTTGATAATATTTATATCAATAAGATTATGGTAAATTACAATTATTCATTACCAAGGATTGATGACATATTTGATATACTCTATAGATAATATTGATTATCAAAATTAGATCTTAATCTAAATATAATTTACTGTATATGGGGAGAGAATATATTTGAAAATATATATTTTCAAAATAAAATAAAGACTATGATTCCATTTTGAATTAAAAAATCCCATGAAAATAAAATTGATATGATTAGTATAAGTTTCTATGACTACCATGTCAAATTTCATACTATTATTTTTGATGCCTATAAAATATATTAAATGATCAATGATATATGGATAAATATATAATAAATTACATAAATAATGTGAGGAAAAATAATATTTTTCTATGTTTAGATATTTGGAATTGTGAATGTATGAAATTATATTTATAAGGAATATAACATTGAGTGAAGTAATTTCTATAATGAGGGATAATAATAATATTGTCTAAAAACATGTAATATAAACTCCACACTTCTCTTGATATAGGTATGGTATAAAAATTATTATGTCTTAGAGAATGAATTTCTAAGGATACTTGTTTATATTGTGATCATACAAACATGTGTCACAATGATTTAATATTTTCATGGATCGATAAGGTACTATTAACAAATTATAAAAGTTATTATTATCATATAAAGAAATATATATGTTTATACTAAATGAGATAAATAATTCTTAGATGTAATATTGTAATGTGGTAATTGTGAATCTAAATAATTGGAGAATCATTTCATCAGTACTTGAAAACCCCTATTCTAGATAAAATTTTATGATATGTAGTGTCACATCAATGAGATTAATTGGTATTATACGCATGATGAGTTATAAAGTGATATCTTATAACACATTAAAATTAATATCCATGAGAATAAATAATCATAATGTGTAATTATAATCATCTCATTAATTATTTTTGTGTACTACCACAATAGAGTAAATCGTGACATACATAAAAATCAAAAGAGTTTTAATTATATATTCTAATAGATTAACAAGAATGTGAATCAATAAAAATTCTATTATTAATAAAGGGTTGTGGTTTATAAATTCAATATGACACTATTTTAATGTATTTGGTATGACAACATACAGAATCCATGTATCGTAATTATTACTAGATTATTCATCCATTTCCCATAATAATATAAAGAAAATAATAGTATCCCAAAGTTCTTATTTGGGGGATTTATAGATTCAAATAGTGGAAATTGTGCCTTCTGGGTTTTGGGTGTCCTGAATTATCCCATTGGAGCCATCATGACATTGGAGAAGAGGGAATTTACACCCCAAAACTGCGTTCAATAGTTCAGGGGCTAGACACATGATCTATGTAGGCATAACAAATATATGGGAGGCCTTAACCTTGGGTACCTATACATATTCAGGCCTCTTTGAGAGTGTATATAATTTATAAAAGTATATATAAAACTACTTCCAAGATGAATTATCACAAATATATCACACATTAGAGTACAACATAAGTATGGGAATGTATAATAGGACAAAAACAATCCCTCTAAAATTGTAACATTCTAAGATGATACAATGGAGATGACTACTATAAAATGAAACTCCTAAAACTAATTGTGGCCCTTCAAGATCATTTATGCCTCACCTTCTCCATGTTCCCCTATGTGTCCTTAAAAATGAATGTCATATGTAAAAGTCATTCCTAGTGTCATCAGATCCATGTTGGGGTGAGTAAAAATCAACCACCCATACAACCTAAAATTACAAATTATAAATAAACATGGGGAATTATGCTAATAAAAAAGGATAATATCATTCTATATATAATCAATGACTACATGGAGTGTCAATGGATAGTCCCAAACACCCACTTATTTATGAATGCTTCTTTCAGATTCTATGTAATGATGATCTAAGAGAACTCACTACTCCAGTACTAATAATACCTATGGTGCTCATCCCAGAGGTCATACTTCTTGGGCATTAACACAAAGGGGTACATTATGGAAATACAAATATCATGATACATAGGTAGGGGATCACACCTAGTTATTATGGGATATATTGAACCCTATTTGGGTTGACTCGAAGGGATGGGGATCACATACCCTTATAATTAATAATAGGATACCCAGACAAAACTAGGGATGAATGATAGAGGATAAAAACTGAAGACACATCAAGGTATACTGGAATTTATCTTGGAATCAACCATAAAGGGATCTATTTTAAAAAATTTCAGAAAATTTATTTTATATTCCATTAATGGGAAGAACCATGGGAAAAAAACCCTTATTATACAAAACTAAATAGAAGAGAATGAGGGTGTCAACCTACCCTATAGGATGAACATAGAGTGTATATGGAATAAATTTTTTATAATGTATTATTCAGTTAATCATTCATAATATATCCCCAAACCTTGAACCCTATCCTTTTCCCATTTATTCCACACATAAATTTGTACACTAGTCATGACTATGTACTCTGGCTATGTTTTGATTCTCTCATCACGTCTGAGTACTCTAACAATGCCTGGGTTACCTGGATGTCCTTGTGAACCAATTATTTCTTATGTACATGTCTATTAAAATTTACCCCAGGGGTACACACTAGATATTTAACATTGTGTCACATAATGTGCAATATTTTTACTTGAGTGTGACATTTTTCTCCATGGATAACCATTTTTTCCAAGAAAATAGTTTTACACAACATTATTTCATCCAATATAAAAATCATGTAACTCTAATATTCATTTGAATATAATATTTATCACTCATATCTTAATTCACTACATCTTCTTTGGATCCATCAACAAAACCCTACCGGAACCAAATATAAATAGTTGAGTGAACTTTAAACATCACTAGTGGCTAGATTTCACCCACCCAATCTACTCCTGGCTAATCCCCATAAAACTATACATTCAAAATTCTAAAGCTCAATAGATAATGATCAATGATCCATGTATAATTTGACATCACAATATATAAAAACTCAACCATGATCTCGATCCAAATGATGAACCCACTGATTTTTTTTTCGAACTCCAACTATGGAATGGTTTATTTCAACATATTTTTGAACCAACACTCAAACAATAAAAATAATGATAATTTCTCAAAGAATTTGGAGAGAAAATCAATATCCAAAAAAATAAAATGTGTAAATTCCTCATTTATTAGGTTATCCTTAATCCATTTATGGATATAGTGGATAATAAAATTCATAAATATGTATTCAAAAAAACATTACCAATTTTTAATTCTATCATGAAATGTCTAAATATTTCAGTCAACGATTAACCCAAAAACCCATTTGTTAGATTAAATGATTCAATTTTTACATGGGATATAAATGGGAATTCAAATAAAATAAAAAATTTCTTAATATTAAAATGGTAAATTTATAATGAATAGTTAATCATTCATTGTCATCATTACCGCAATCAATGAACATTATTGTTGAAAATGATCATCATGGAAATTAGATCATCTGACCATGATCTCATTTACGTTCATAAAAATCATTCCACAATTTATCCTTTAAAATTACATGTGTTATGTTTCAAACACCATGAATTGGTCCTTTTGGGGTTAATATAAAGGAGTATTATGTCTAGTCTATATAATAAACAATAACTTCATTTGTTCACATATTTATCCTTCAATTAAATCACTTAAATAATACACATCATGTGCATGATGCTTTTCATTCACCAAAGGTAAAATCCCCATTTTATTATGTTGGTATTATTTTTCCCATTAATGAAATTGTTTGGTAGGTTTCCCATTGACTCGGAATAAACTATCCATGTATGATATAATATAGTTTAGGATTTTATTATGTAAAAAATATGGATTCCTAGACCCCTAATCCCACAAAAACTCCCTAATGGGATCAGAAAATATTCTCTAAAATAATCCAAAGATTTTCAAGGAAAAAAATAGTCATTACGTTCTCCCCACATTTCTAATTTTCATCACAATATGAAATAAACCTACTCAAAAAGATGTGGATATTTATATCACATATGGTTTTCCTACCAATCCTCGATCTCTATGAGGTAACCACTAATGGTGGATCCATAATTTATTTTTGGTACACCCCATTCAAAAGAATGTGGGGGCCCAAAAATATACCTTCTTATCTGTGGCTCATGGAACACATCATATAAACTATCTTATCGTGGTGGTATGGGTAGAAAGTATGCCACCTCAGGACACTAATGTAGCATCTGGAAAAGGTATATAAACCTCCAATATAAATTTCTAACATGACTAAATCCATGTAATGCTTTATGAGTTGAGGCCTTTTTGAACACATGCTCTCTCACATAGAAATCCAATGGCCTCCATCATCCATCTAGAAAAGACCTATGATTTCTCTAGGAAGTTATCATCCACATGTGGATGATCTACATATTATTTATTATCTCTAGTAAAAAAAATATTACCATGAGTGATAACTCCAATGGATCATTCTAGCACAATGATGGACTATAGGGACTCTATTTCCAAGATCTTAATGGATCCATAATAATGGGAGAAGTAGTGAATATTTTGATAAAATACACCATAAAGGGTTGGTAACCTTATGAACTATGGAAAATGCCCAATTTCAAATATCAATGTCTATCCTCCATAACTTGAATGCTATTCTCAATATAGCCATAATTATTTTGTTGAAATGAAATCCTCACCAAAATCTAATCCCTAAATTCCTCCTTTAATACTATATGTAACCGTGATTTGAAGAGAATTTCACAGTATTAAATGATCATCAACATAACTATATGAAACCAAAATATATCAAAAATGTAAAGGGATGTTAATATATTTAATAAAATCTACTCTACAATGAATATTAAGGGGATAAACATGGTGATTATTCTACAATCACATAGATATAATTATGACCTATAGTTGAACGTGGGAGTCTATTCATCATATATGTGTATATACCTTACCATTTTTACTCTCATGTCTCAACGTATGGAGATAGAACATCATGGAAATGGTGACAAATTATCACTTGTAGAAAATTGAGGCATTAAGAGAATATCCCAACTACTAATTTAGTTATCCCTATCCATAATAACTAATTCTAAAAATATAGTAATGAAATTTCGACTCTTATGTGTACTACTAATGATAATGTATGAAACTCCCTCAAAACCTCCTCACATTGCATCTTGGGTACCACCATCCAACATCAAAAAATGATTGGGGCTCCCCACAATCATAAAAATCCATCAGGATCATGTCAAGATCATATCTAACCACACAATGTATCCTAATCGATCTCTCTAAGGAAATCATCTCTATCATGCTGATGAAGTGGTAAGGAACCATAGATCCAAAAGAGGTAAAATACACCATCATTATACCCCGAGGATAACCGAAATGTGCCCAACTACTTTGATTCCCGGACCAACAACTACCAAAAAAATTATTTGATATAATCTTCCACCAAATTCCAGTACTCTAGAGTAAAAACTATCTCAAAGTTATGATTTTTTAAAATCTATCCACCTAAACTATATCATGTTATCATCATTCTTTTAAAAGATATATATGAGAATCTAGATTGATGTGAGACAATAAACCACTCACCTATAATATAGTAACCCCACATATTAACGAAGAATACAATAACTACAAGATCTTTTTCATTGGTCACAATGAACTAGTCTTGGGGTCATAGCTACCAGGACCCATAAGAAATCATTTTCTACTTCAACATCAGAACACATCCTTGTGAAATTTTGACTACACCATTGAACAACATATACTCATCACCATCCTCTGGCTATCTCAAGGTGATGGTGTTCATAATCCTCTACCACAACTCCAAAAAATAAATATTCGACTTATATATTGTTACAAAAGAATATCAATTTTAGGTCAAATAAGTTATATGTTATGAAAGAAACGACAAATTGGAAATTAATATCTTATAGTAGTTTTTTAGCCCAAGGAATATACCCAACTAAGTCACAATCTTGGGAGGCCCCCATGCTAGATTTGCATCAACATTTTTTTGGGAAAGTTCAATACCGTTTTTTGAAGTTATATATATTAGGATGTGTACATATAGAATCCACAAATAAAACTTTGAGTGATTTATGAAAATAACAGTTCTTGATATATGTCAAAGACCATACTCAAATGTACCACATGATCATCCTCTAATATTTAGTATACAAGGATGTAGTCTATAAATAATAGTGTGAAATATTCTTAGAAGGGTTGAAATATCACATTCATAAGTACTATAAATATTTTCGAGGAGTTATTCAAACTGAATTTCATACCCAATTACGTATCATGATGATAGCTATACAAGAATACCATTTTCAATTAATTCACTTCCCACACAAGGAGGCCATGATATCCTAATTATATGTAATTTTCAAGAAACTATTTCACCACAATCAACTAGTTGATGTTTTCATCGATTATCATATGTTGATAATCAATCTTGATTTTCACCTAATTCAAGAGATACTAATAAAAATAATATTTTCATGCTACCAAATAATTTATGGGGAAAACCATGTAGCATACTAGGGAGACACAATGTGCCTGATAAATTCATTCCATTGTGAATCCACCAAATTCCCCATCTTCTCATGTAGCTATAAGAGATCAATCTCAAATTATTATGTAGATATTATAATAAGACCATTTTGAAAGTCAATGTAGAAGTTTATATAATAGTGTAGTGTTAATACCAACACATCTTCAAGGATGATTTCCCTATCATGTTCCACCACTATTGGAAGCTAAAGGCTCATAAAAACAATATCTCTAAGTGTAAAAATTTTTAATTGATGATTAATCTGTATTATCCTCTTAAAAATTATATCATCCCTCATTTCCCAAACAACATTCTAACCAACGATGGAAAAAAATCATACCATCAACTAAATCATCCATATCCTTCACCTGAAATAGTTCTTATATTCATGAATGATGCAAAGCCAGTTCATACCTTAAATAATGTCATAAATAATTATTATAGCTATGAAAATATCCTATTGGAAGATCTACCCTCCAATATTCATGTCACACAATAGAAAACGTTTTCTGATCACTAAAACCTCCAGCCTAATAAGAGTCTCTATGTACAATGATCAAGCTAAAGGCTCTACAAGAATCTTAAGATCTCAATGATGGGATAATGTATGAAATGTGTTGTTCTTTCCTATGTATTTCAATATTATAGTTAAATAATATAATATAATTATCATATCTCAATTAATCAAAAGATCATATGGTTTATAATTCTCTACTTCTGATGGATTCCCAAATATCTTTCCACTAGATTTCTAATCTAGTTACAGACTACCTTTGGGAGAAGGAAGAAATATATAAAAATATCATAAAAGTAACTAACATTTATAAGTCCCATAACATTCATACGATTGTAAAAACGTCCCTTATATAAAATATTTATCTTCTTAAGTGGTCCATTAAACATATACCTATCTTTCGCTTCATAGGTTGGAAATTCCCACAAGATATTTCCTTGACCATTATAGGAGTTGTATCACCTCTCCCTCTATTGGATAGAACCATCCAAAGTACCCTGAAATATAGAACCCATAACATGATATTCTCTCTATAAATAGAATGCATTCTTAGATCACAGAGTATGTCAACAACCTCTAGATATAAAATTGTCAGCTCCATGGTTCCCACGACGAGCACCAAATAATGATATCTACTCATCCAGGAGTCTCTCAACTTCAATGGAATGATATATCACCCCAACATAAAGAGAAATGAAAATTGATAACACACCATCCAAAATATCACAACAAATACAAAAAACTAAGCTATTTTTTTGGAATTATGCATCACAAACCATATACAGAGTGTACCATGATAGAATTGTAAACCAAATGAAATTACCTAAAACATTATTGTTCCCTTGAAATATATCCAAAATCATTTGGATGCATAATTAAAAAAACATATCTTGATATAATTCCTCTCTAAATAGTTTATCAAACTCTATGTCGGGAACAATCCCCTTGTCATGTTTTTTTGTCACAACACTCCCCCATAGATCAGTGGATCCATTGAGAAGGCCCACCTCTAGGACCACCACTAGAAATAGAGGGGTCTAAACAAGTAATAAAGCTCAATAAATTAATTTATCATTTAATATATTACCTAGTGGTCTAGAACAAAATTATTCCATAGGGATATATATATATATATATAGTACTCATATATTTTTTTCATCATAAGAATTTCCTCAACTAGTGATTTGGGAACAATATGATAATCAATTGGTGGATTTATGATTGGAAACCCATTCAGGGGAACCATATCCTATATAGGCACCTAAAATGATCTCTTTTCAGTGTGCAAATCATCATGATGACGATTTTATAGAATCCAACATAGCTATCATCATGGAATCATCATGATAAATTAAGGACCTACCATATCAAAAGACTATATCTGAAAATTTCAATCAAGATGTATATAGAAAAAATATCTCGTTATTATATGATACCTGTAAAAAAAATTTAGAGTTGGTGTTCTGAGAACAAATTGTTTTTACTTTGATTACATTACTGTACACTTATTATATATTGTTCATTGTTCTGCATGACGATAATATAATAATGTCTGCAATATTTTTTGCATTAATAAGGTCAGGGAAGATCCCCGCTATGATGAGAACCTTGAAATGCTATAACAATAATCTTAAATAAAGTTTTACAGTTTGATGACATACTATGATAGAACACATAGTATATAGACCGTCATGTGTGAGTACCCGTAAGAAGACGAGACTCTTTCTCATAGAGTTTGCACTTGGTAATATCCAAGATGGGTGATTATGAGAACAGACCCACCAGTAGTAATTCCACATATCTTTGTGTCATCAGATATTTCTATCTATGAGTGTGTGAAATGGTCCTTAGATGAGAATATTATCATTAACTCATGTCATGAGTTGCGCACTTAGATTTGCTGACGAAAACCGTCATGTAGACAGTTGGTGGGAAGTGGGGTACATTGGGTGAATCATGAATGAAATTTTGTTAATGGATAAGTCGAGGAAGGATTTTTCCTTTCCATATTTATGTAATTAGATATCTCAAGACATTTTATTGAAATAGATCTGTCTCCGAAATTCCATGGAAATGGTGTAATGATGAGTTAAATTCTTGAATTCAAAGAATGAAAGATCAATCATATAGGTTATTGACACTACCATGAAACCTTATTGATGAGATATTGAGACAAAGTGATTAAATTAGACAGTAAGTGTTCGTATGAGGTGACACATCAATGTGGCATCAACTTCTTTCTCTTGGGTTCCATGAACCATTGCTAGAAAGAAATCATTGACATAAGGCAAGCCTGCCTAATGCCAATGATAAAGAGGCCTACAGGGTCACACACTAAGTGTATCCAAGTATCTCAAGTAGAATAATTATTATTCACATACATCGTTTAATAATTATTCAAGTAAGCCTAAATTGTCTTAATTTTGGAGGAAGAATAAAATGAAAGCAAATACATGTCGTGCATTAATGACAACACATTGTGTAGCTTTTATTTAGAAAACAAGTACACATCGTGTATTAATGATTACATGCCATTTAGTTTTTATTTTGGAATGGAAATGAAAAACAATTACATGCCGTGTATTAATGATTACATTCCGTGTAGTTTTATGAAAACTAGTACATTCCATGTATTAATAAATACACGCCTTGTAGTTTTTCCAGTCGATATTTTGAGGATATAATCTCATTTTATTAAATGATATTAAATATAATCAGTGTGGGTTATGTCAAGGAATTAATAATTATACATGGGGTTTTCTATAAGAGTAAATGAAATAAATAAAACGCCTAACACATTTATTTATTTTCATAACTCTAAATCCTCTTACCCGATTATAAATATCCTCACAACCACAACACTTTTCCCTAATCTTTGTGCACAACAATTCTGGAGAATTATTTCAAGGCCCAAAGAACCTATTCCTCCAAGAATGCTCTCATGACCAAGAGAGATCATCTTCCATCGGATCAAGACGAACTATAGCAGACAACACAAGAAAAGGTTCCACCACAATAGCACCCAAAGACTCCTTTGACGACGTCTACAGATACCAGGTGCACGTGTGGATCATTTCTATAGGAAGTATACACCTGGATTCTATGACGCAACTACGAATCACATCGGAATGTGATCAAGAATATCAATGAAGAAAGAACATTTAAAAGGTAATTCTTGTAAAATAATTAAATTAATTATAATCATCCTGGGACGATCCACTTTTGTGGTTCTGGGACCTTTCTTCTTCTTTGTATATTTCTGTGAATCGATCCTTGGAGACTGGAGTTTATCATTGTATTGATCCCAGATTGATCATTACTAATGGAAAAAAGCCAAGTGGGCACATCCACCCACGAGCTTCTCCTGCACCTTGAACCTTCAGTTGGTATCATAGGTAGGTTACAAAATTGATTATAGTTATTTAATTTCTCGTTGATAATTTACGCATTTATATTTTATTTAATTCATGATAAATCATTCTATAAAAAAATGAAAGAGATATGTTCTCCCTCCTTCATTTCATGATTCAAATCACAAAAATAACCTTTAATTTTAATTTTGATTAAATTAAATAATGACGAACTCATCTGGAGGAGCCACTCATTCTCTCCGTACAACACAAGAATACAAGGCGTGTAGTGAAAACTACAAGCTGTGTATTTTGGTTAAATGAACTGGTACTAGTCTTCCAACCCACGCTGTGTGAATTGAGTATAATTGAGTTTTATTACAACGTGTTTACCAGAATTGAATGGCACGTGGAAACCAGAATACATGACATGTATGTCGAATCAACTCATCGTGTAGTCTGATCCAGTTCAGGTGAAACCGTGTAAAAGATAAGTCGTGTTCCGTGTACACAAGATTTCCAGACCGGTAACCACGTAACAAGGAAGTACAAGCCATGTTTGATTTATCTATACACTGTGTACTCTAAAACTTCCAAAGTACTGAAAACACGCCGAAGACCCGGGTGTGTACTTTGGATAAAGGGTGAAAAATACAGGTCGTGTAATATATCCTATATGCCGTGTACTTTCAAGAAATGTGATTTTACCAGGATTCTTCCAGAAGTACAAAGACCTGTACAAGGAATATGGATGAGATAAATTTCAAATAAATTCAGAATGGAATTTAAGATAAAGAATTGATTAATTATAAGATCATAATTAATCAAATTCAAGCACGACTTATCTTGAATAAATAGAACTATTAAAAGAATTTGAATGCTAAATATGTGTAAATTTCGTTTCATGCTATGGATAATCATAAGATAGACCAAAGACCCTTTTTATGTTTGTATGGTTTCATTATAATTTTTTTAATTCAAATTCATTGGCCTACGAGACTTCTTCCAATAAAATGTAGGTCCTTTGTACAAAATGTTTCTTTAATGTAAACCACATGTAATGGATGATCTCCTAAGCTATAGGAGTCAGTTAAAAACCCAAATTTGATGAAAAACCAACCCAAGAAGATACAAAGGTGGACAAGTGTGAGCTGCAAAACATGAACCATCTGTTCAAGGTGTTTTTCCCTAGGCCAGGGTAAGCTTATCAAACCGCTAGATAAGCTAACCAATAGATTCTTAGGATCATTCAATATTATTTTATTTCTATCTTATTTCATGGTTTATTTATTATGTTTGTGTTTCACGGATCATATAATTAATGAAATAAACAAGCTTGTAAATATTGAATAAAAAAACTGTACTATGTATAAACATTATCAGAACATGGTTAATCACTTAAGCAAGAATCACTAAATATTAACAAGCATGTGATAATGCGAAACTATGCATAAAGAATAAAATACCACAAATACCAAATAAATTCAGACCATAATTTCCATTACATGATTAAGTGAAAGACTCAATTAAACTATGTGGTTTACTAACCCTAGTTGGGAGGAGTACTTTTATAAAGGAAGATATTATGAAAGTTTTGGGTGGACTTAAACATTTTACATGAAGAAGAGTAACCCCTTATAAACATATTGTAAAATAGAATCATGTTTTGAGGAAATCCAAGATAAGATTTCAGGATTGGGGAGTCCACTCAATAGATCAAGTAACTATAGGCTTATAGTTGGAAAAGACCATCCAACCTAAATACCTTCAAATAGCTTGACCAAACCTTGTTAGAGTTATGCTAAGGGGAATATAGATCCTTCCCACTAGAATGTCAAAGAAACTAGACAATCCGAGTTCAATGGTTAAGGCCATTGGGAAATGATAAAATAGTGGGAGACTTAATAAACTCATTTATTATTTTTCATAATATGTAATCAAATGGTATGGATATATATGTTCTTTTAATTTGTATAATCAATATGACAAGCTCGTCAACCACATTTTCTCTGTGATGAATTCTGGATAAAGACAATATCCTCACCAGCAGTAACATTCAAGAATGGTATAGGTGCCTCCAGGTTATTCAACTCCATGAACTAATGCATTACATGGTGGAGTCCTCACAACCTGATTTCCCTTTCCAAGGGGAAATTGATGAATATTTCTTGGTCTGTGATCAAAATTTGTGCGATGCACTCTACGTTCAATGTTTGATGTTGTCATCAACTTCTAGTGATCCCATGATGTCTAATGAAGACATGGATGACTATATCATTCTCTAGAACCATCATGGTCTATACTAGGAGAGAGCAAGACAGGAAATGTTTGAGATATCAAAGGAATTACTTTAGAGCATGCTTGGAGAGGGTTCTCCAAGTGGGCCTCATTTAGCCAAGATAATTGGATACATAGTGTGCTTGGAGGTTCTAGGGTTTATACTCCCTGGAGAACTGGGTACTGATCAAATTATAGCATAACTTCCCTAGATATTATCTAACTTTAGGTAAATTTCATCATTAACAACATCGAGAAGTATCTATCTGATCTTCTCATCCTTAAACGCCATGTGGACAATGATATGAAGCGTGAAAAGCCTTTTGTCCTTATGGTGAATAAAAGAAAGGGATGGAGAAATGATTTAAGCCCAAATCTTCTTCATGGAATTCCAAGAAAATGAAGTCCAAAGGGTAGGCAAGGGAAAATTAGGATCTTTGTTTCGCATGTGGCAAGAAGGGCCACTGGAAGAAAAGCTGCACCCAGCCAAGGAAGCAAGGGGATGCTTCCGGTGTGTCTGTTATCGAGTGCAATCTGTCTGGTTTTACATATGTATTGAAATATAGGAACCAAGTAGATTCATAAAGTTTGACAGAGGTGAGTTGGATCTGTGAGTAGCCAACGAAGCGAGACTCGCTGTTGTAGCTATCGGAGATTACAACCTCACATTGCCTACTAGGATGTTCTTGGTTTTGAAAGGATGTTATTATGTACCCTGTATAACCAAAAAAAATATTTCTATATCCATATTAGATACAGATGGATTCATATTCACGTTTGGAAGTGTATTTTTCTACTTTTATAAAGATAGCATTTTTTTGGTAGGGCACATTTATATAACAGCTTCAATGTGTTAGACTACACAAACCAAGTAATGAAAATTGATGACAAAATTTATTCACATGACTCATACCACCCCCAACATTGGCTTCACTGGCTAGGTCATGTCAATGAGAAACGTTTGAAAAACTTACATGAAGATGGGTATTTAGATTCTTTCAAACTAAAACCACTTCGTATATGTCATGCGTGTTTACAAGGAAAAATGAACAAAGCCCCATTTAGTGTGAAATGTGAAAGGGATAAAGAGAATCTTGAATTACATCACACAGATGTGTGTGGACCATTTGCAGCTGATGAAAGGGGTGGGTTCGTGAACTTCATAACTATTATTGATGATTCTAGTATATATGGATATATTTACATAATGAGGTATAAGTCAGATTCTTTTGATTGGTTAAAGGAATACAAGAATTAAGTTGAGAACGAGCGTGGTAATAAGATTAAGAAAATACTATCAAACAGAGGAGGAGAGTATCTTAATTAGGACTGCATTGATTTCTTACGGGAGTTTGGGATTCAATCTCAACTCAATCCTCCTCACATGACTCAGTGGAATGGTGTGAGTGAATAGAGGAACCGCACCCTGTTAAACATGGTGAGATAAATGATGAGTCATGCGAGTATTCCATTATCCTTTTGGGGATATGCGTTAGAAACAACAATACACATACTAAACCTTGTTCCCACTAAAATGATAAAGGTTATCCCATACGAGTTATGGAGTAGACGCAAAGCCATGATATCAAATTTACATGTGTGTGGCAGCGAATCATTTGTTAAGGCCTCTTTAGGTATCAAAATTGCACCCTGAGGCACAAAGTTTATCTTTATAGGATATCCCAAGGAAACAAAGGGATATTATCAATAGAATACCTCAGATAAAAAGGATACAGTGGTAGGACACACCATATTCCTTGAGAGGGAGCACATCTCCAAAAGAGATTGTTGGAGAGAGATAGACTTCAATGAATTCGAGGGTCATGATACACATGAGTTGGTACAAGAACATATTTCACAAAGGACCATGGAATAAAAATCTGTTCCAGAGACATAAGAACTGAGTAGGTGCACGAGAGAGGTGAGAGAACTAGAACGATATGGTTTTATTGTCACTGAGAATGGTGAATCATTATTGGTTTACAACGATGATCCTATTACCTAAAATTAAGTAGTTGAAGGAACAAATGATGCCAAGTGGCAGAAATCCATGAATTCTGAAATGGATTCCATGTACCAAAACGATATCTGGATTCTGGTAGATACTCTAGTTGATGTAAAGCCTATTGGTAATAAATGGGTATTCAAGAAAAAATAGGACATGGTGGTGAAATTTAGAAACAATAAGGCATGACTAGTTGAAAAGGGTTTTAGACAGTGTCAAGGAATTGAATACGATGAAACTTCTTCACCGGTTGTGATTCTAAAGTCCATCAAAATCTTATTGCCCATTGCCGCTTACCCTGACTATGAAATTTGGAAAATGGATGTCAAAATAGCATTCCTTAATGGAATCCTCGAGGAAGTTGTCTACTTGACACAACCTGAAGTGTTTCTGATTCCATAGGATTCTAACAAAGTATGATTGTTGCAAAAATCCCTTTATGGATTAAAGAAAGCATCATGGTCATGCAACATTCATCTTGATGATGTAGAAACATAATTTGGTTTTGCTAATAATGAATGTGAGACTTGTGTCTATAAAAGGTTTTGTGGAAGTGTAGTTGTTTTCCTAACAATATACGGTGATGACATAATACTAATTGGAAACAAAGTACCTATCTTAAAGTCATTTAAGGAATGTTTAGTTAAATGATTCTCCATGGAAGACTTTGGTGAGGTTGTATATATTCTTGGGATCAAGATCTATCTTGATAGATCCAAGGGAATGCTGGGCCTAAGTCAAAGTACATGCATTGACAAGATACTAAGAAGATTTAATATGGAACAGTCCAAAAGGGGATTGTTTCTAGTACAACATGGAAATCATCATTCCAAGAAAATGTATCCTCATACACATGAGGAAAGAATGAAAATGGAAATAATCCCTTACTCATCCGCGATTGGGTCAGTGATGTATGGTATGCTATGTACAAGGCTAGATGTGGCTTATGAATTAAGTATGGTAGGCAGATATCAATCTCATCCAGGAGATCGTCATTGGATGGATGTCAATACTATGATTAAGTATATGAGGCGTAATAAGGATATGTTCCTAGATAATGGAGGAGATGTGGAACTAGTCATCAAAGGACATGTAAATGCTAGTTTCCAGACGGATCAAGATGACATGAAGTCATAGACCTATTACATCTTCAGTTTGAATGGAGGTGTTGTGAGATGGAAGAGCTCAAAGGAATGTGTGGTCGCAGAATATACAGTAGAGTCCGAGTATATCGCAGCTTCTGAGGTAGTTAAAGAAGTATTATGGATGTGAAGCTTTGTCCATGATCTAGATGTAGAACCTTGTAGTAAAGATCCTATCACACTCTATTGAGATAATATTGTAGTGGTGGAACTTGCAAAAAATCCAAGTTCACACCAGTGGAAAAAAGCACATACATCGGAAGTATCACATTGTAAGGGATTTTTCTCAGAGAGGTGAAGTTGCAGTGAGTAGTATTTCCACAGAAGACAACATGGTGGACCCCTTGACAAAAGCCTTGACTCAACAGAAACATGATCATCATGTGAGGTCTAGTAGACTAAAAGTCATAGGCAGTTGGCTCTAGTCCAAGTGGGATTTTGTTATATTTTGTGTCCTAAAAACCAATTGTTTGTACTTTGATTACATGTATGTACACTTATTATATATTTTTCATTGTTCTGCATGAATATAATATAATAATGTCTGGGAATATTTGTTGCATTAATAAGGTCATGGAAAATCTTCTCTATGATGAAAACCTTAACATTCTATACCAATATTCCTAAATAATGTTCTATGGTTGGATGACATACTATTATAGGACACATAGTATACAAACTGTCATGTGTTAGTACACGTAATAAGATGATACCCACTCTCAGGGAGTTCACACTTGGTAATCTCCAAGATGGGAGATTATGAGAACAGACCCATCAGTATTAATTCTTCATGTCATGGTGTCATCTGATATTGCTATCTGTGAGCGTCTGTAATGGTCTTTAGAATGGATGATTATCAATAACTCATGTCATGACTTGCAGACTTAGATTTGCTGATAAAAACCATCACATAGACAGTTGGCGGGAAGTAGGGTATGTTGGGTGTGTCACGACTGACATGTTGTTAATGGATAAGTCAATGTAGGATTTGTCCCTCCCATATTTGTGGAAGTAGATATCTCTGTCCCTTTGATTGAAATATAACTGTCACCCAAATTCCATGGCCATGGTGTAACGACAAGTTTATTTCTGGAAGTCAAAGAATGACAGATCAATAATAAAGGTTTATGACACTGCCATGAAACCTACATGATGAAATATTGAGACAAATAGATTAAATTACACAGTAACAATTCGTATGAGTTGACACGTCAATGAGGCACCAACTTATTTCTCTTCAGTGCCTTGACCCATTGCTAGCCATTAATCTTAGACATTAGGAAAGCCTGCCTAATGCCAAAGATATAGAGGCCTAGAGGGTCACACACTAAGTGTATCCAAGTATGTAAAGTAGAATAATCATTATTCACGTACATGGTTTAATACTTATTGAATAAATCATAAATATTTTTAATGTTAGAGGAAGAATAAAATGAAAACAAGTACATGATGTGAATTAATGATTACACGCCATGGAGTTTTAATTTTGAAAACAAGTAAATTTCGTGTATTTATGATTACACGCCATGTATTTATTATTTTTGAAAGGAAATGTAAAACAAGTACATGTCGTGTATTAATTATTACATGTCATGTAGTTTTATGTAAAACAAGTACACACTGTGTATTAATAAATACATGATGTGTAGTTTTTTCAGTTGGGATTTTGAGGATATAATATTGTTTTATTAAATGATATTTATTATAATCAGTGTGGGAACACGTCAAGGAATTAATAATTCTACATGGAGTTTTCAATAAGAGTTAATTAAAATAAATAAAATTCAAAACACATCTATTTTATGTCATAACACTAAAGCCTCAAACCCGATTATAAATATCCACAAAACCCTAACACTTTTCTCTAATATTTGTGCACAACAATTCTATGGAATTCATTCAAGGCCAAAAGAACCTCTTCCTCCAAGAACACTCTCAAGACCGATAGAGATCCTCTTCCATTAGTTCAAGACGATCTAAGGTGGACAATGAAAGCAAAGGATTCTCCACGCTAGCAACTAGAGACTCCTTTGGCGAAGTCCAGAAATACGAGGTGCACATATCGATCACCACTAAAGGAAGTCTACACTTGGCTTCTGCGACTCATTTACAAATCACATTGGAACGTGATCAATAATATCAATCAAGAAAGAACCCCAAAACATTCTTCTTGTCAATTAATTAAATTAATTGTAATCAACCAGTGACGATCCACTTTTGAGGTTCCAGGTCCTCGCATTTTCTTTTTCTATTTATGTTAATCGATCTATGGAGACTGGCGTTTATTGTTGTATTGATCCCGGATTGATCATCAATATTGACAAAAATCCATGTGGGCACATCCACCCATGAGCTTCCACTACGTCCGGAACCATCAATTTTCCCCCACAACTACTACATATATTTAACAAGTAAAAAAGGTAATTAATGTCCTAGTGAATGGATACATGAGTTTCCATAATAAAATTATATTCCCTCAAATGAAATCCTAACTCAAGAGACACTAACACTATTGACCTACTTCAAAAACCAAATATCATAGGTATATATTTTTAAATACTCATCCTAAGATATACCTTCCTTTGACACCACTTTGTCCCAACTCGACTAATCAGGGTCCTTTTTTTAATAGTAATCCTTGTGTGACACCACTAAATAACTAACATTATTCAAGGGGATTAAGACTAGAATTGATTATTAAAATCAAACATAAAGGATGGATCAACCAGAGGTACGTTTACATTCACTCAAATCCCCATGGACCAAGATACTATAGAATGGAATGAGAAAATCAATGTCAGAATTTATTCATACAACTATATCCCATATCAGAGTATGGCACTAGTACAAGAATGCATAATGATCCAAATACCCACACACCAAAACCATAACATATTCCTATACAATAGTATGTAGGGTACTATTGGGATATAAAATTCATAAAACCAATTGTGGTAAGTCTATAAAAACAATAATCTACCTTATCCTAATGTAGAAAAAAAATCATAAGTCCTTTCATATAAATAAGACATGACACGTTCAAGATGAGACCATACAGCTTTGAGTATAATCATACCTAGTATGAAACCCTTATATCACTAATAATAAGGCATTGAAAGTGAGTAATCTCATAATAATGGATAATAATTTCTGAGAAATATTCCAAATAAAAATAAAGTCCAAATGCATGATCACAAGCACATTTCTAGGCTAGGAATCCACTCAAGTTGTCATGGTGACACTCATCAATGATAAATCCCTACTCAAGTCTTTCTAACACCGATGGAACTCATTTGAGAGGTAATTTGCTTCAGTCATCACCATGATGGAATAGATGCTATAATTTATAAGATATCAATACATATTTAGCATATCACACAAATGGAATATGTGGTATACATTACCCTATTTGGATTATCCCAATTATATGGGGATAAAATGACCAAATAGTTTGTAAAAGGATGACTGACATATACCAATGATGTATAATAGAGGATTACACCCAATTAAATGTTGAGGGGTACTTGAATCAATCAAGGAATAACCTATTGAGGGGATCTAAAATTATTTTATCAGGATGTGATTCCTTATTATACCCTCATAAGTATGAACGATGGGAAAACACCCTAATAATACATCGAAAAATTGGGGAAAATGATGGCCTTAAACTACCATAAAAGAATTACAAGGAATTTATAAGAAATAAATGTTGTTTCATGGGATATTTGGTTATGATATTTTCCTTTGTACTATTCCCATGTACTTAGTACCATGCTAATGTACACAAGATTTGCCTATATACATTGGTTGTGATCATGAATTATTGATGTTCCTAGGGTATCTATCCATGTCTATGTACACTAGATGTTCCCTATTTAACATGTCTATCTCATGCACCTAGTCTTTATTGTTTGCATGGACATGACCATCTATCCAATGGGTACATGCTACATCACGATCATCAGGTCATATGGTAATTTGTCTTCCCATATTCAAAGTTATATTTATCTCTATGTGTAAACATTTCTTCCGTGAAAAGGGGTACACAAACCATGTGTTCAACTGATCTACATGTCTTGTTACCTGGAAATATCTATAATCCATTTTGTTTAGAAAAATCTTCTCATTCCACCTCTTCCATTATTATGGAATCCAAATCAGCAATAAAATTGAGATCTAAGACTGACTGAAGATCAATGTCTAGATTCTGGTAACCCAATTTACATATATATCATACTCATTGAATGAAATCATATAAATTCCAATATAGACAATCTAATGATATCTAATACATTTCTAATATCATATCACTTAACATAACACCTCATCCATGATCTTTATCCCAAATATGAACCAATAGAAATGTTTTATAGTTAAAATTTTCTACTACACCATCATCTGTTTTTTAATATTTTTGAACCACTAGTTAAATGGAAATACAAACAATGAACACTCAATGAATGGGGGAGAAAAGAAGAACATAAAAATTAAGAAACTAATATTACCATTTGTTTTGGCTACATTAGTATATTGAAGGAGAAAGCATCAAACATAAGGGATAAAAAAATAATAATTAAAAATATTGATTCCAAAATCTAGGAAGATAAATCAATATCTATAATTCAATGATCAAACAATGAATCAATTTTTTATAAAAATTGATTCACATCTATCTAATGATAAATAGTACATGTACTAATCCAACACAAACAAAATTGAAAAATGAAGATAATAGTAAACACTAATGAAGAAAGAATCTTCCTTTTTCACTTTTGGTGAGATATAGGGACACATTTAAAAAAAACATATTCCTCAACAATAGGATCATAAATCAACATTCTCATCACTATTAATCAAAAAATCTCCACCACATCCCCTCTCAAATCCCAAAAGTTATTTGGATAACCCTATATTTTTTACATAATGTTTTTTAAATAAAGGAGGATTATATATATGTAATTTAATAAAAAATAAATAAATAAAATCATTAATTTATTTATTAAACATTCAATGAAACTACTAAACTATACACTTGAAATATATAATGTTCATGTCATACATCTAGACAAACCAGCATTCAATATAAAATAATGGTATTGGTTTTACCATTTGACAACCTATTGGAGAGTCATTCTGTTAATTTTTAATAAAAAATATATGCATGACATAATATACAAAAGGTTATTATGATATCAACTTTGAGTCTATTTAGGCCTCATAATCCTGAGATTACATTGCTCCCAATCTAAAAAATTAACTAATATATAAAATTCTATGAAAAAGTAAAAACATAGTTGTTATAGTGTGGGAATGAAAATAAATAACTAATGAATTCATTACAATTCAAGAACATATATCACATGATCAACATTCAAGGATATATGTAGAGAAGTTGGTGATCTTGAATGTGGGACAACAAGTAATCATACATGATAATGATCTAAGGTTCTCCTCTTTGATCAAGAGAACTATTAAATATAACTATAATAATTTGTTGAACTAAATTATGAAACATCACCCCTATACTAATAGATAATCAAAATAAAATATTCTAAAGCTCAAATTCATTCTAAATTTATTCATGTATGAAATTAAGGATGATATAGTTACCAATATATATTAGTTTAGTTCTCAAAAAAATCTATTTCCAGAAAAATATTTATATGGCCTTATTTAAATTTATATATGGATATATTTCTAGATATCCTACTTGTTTGTATGATAATGTATATTAGACCGATTATTTTTTAAGAGAATATAAATAAGGAACAATTCCTTCAACAACACATAAATAATTTTGTGGTAATAAAAACTTAATCCTAATATTCATTAAAGGGATATGGATTTTTTTGGAGAAAACATGTTATTTAAAATTCCAACATACATGATATTTTTGAGGTTTTCTTCATTGAAACGCATATCACTATAAACATTTTACCATTTTAGAACCTTTATAAAATCAATAAAGTTGACTATTGGTATGGACATCAATCAATCATGGAACATATTACTGATGTGTTCCAAAAATCTCTCATGAGGATGTGAATAAATAAACCATCACATGTAATAAAAATTAGAGTTATACAAATGGTTCATGACCGCTATTATGATTATGACCCATTAATAATCATAAATCATAATGAAAAGGTTCTGTGAAATAAAGATAGTCTTCTGTTTAATTTACATTTGTTGATCCAATAGTATGAAGTGAAATCATGGTTAGTTGAGGATACAATGAAATAGATGTACCCTCAACTATTATCATCCAGGGATATATGGTAAAATTTCCTAGAAATATATTCTATGGAGGGGAATAATTTATTATGAAAGTTATTTATATATGAAATTTTCATTTGGAATAAATATGTGTTATATATATATAAATATTGTATAGTATAATATTCATTTTCTAGAAAATAGAAATGAAAAATAAATTATTGCAATAAATTAAAATATTTCTATTAATAAATAAGTATACTCAATACAATTATAAACACTACAACATCACAAGTATCATAAAAAATATATGAATTAAAAACACAATGAAACAAAAATTATATAGTTTATTAACAATGTTTTTTCATTATTAATAAAATCAATACATTTAATGTTGGTAATTAAAATTAATTAATATATAACATATTTCAATAAGGGGAATTTAATTTTCTATATCAACAATTAAAAAATTCATATGTTATAATTTCTATTTATTAAAAAATAATGAATTAATGGGTAATTAGTAAAATCATGTTTTCTGATATTCTGCAACATTATGATGTAATATAAATGAATTAAGCTAGTAGTTCATTATAAAATGTGTGAATCGAAAAAAATATTTGATTTTAAAATGTAATCATTTTAAAAAATTTCAATAAATTGTAAATCTAAAATAAATTTTAAAATTCAAAAAATTTGAAGTGTTCAATTGAAATATAAATTTTTAACTTTTCATGTTTTCATATTTTATTTCATATCATCAAATAAATTTGATGCTAAATGGAATAAAATGTCATAAAATCATGTAATTGAAACATAATATAATTTATAATTTTAGAATATAACTATTTAATGTTTTTCATTAGAGTTAATAATTTATTCAATATATGAACATAAAAATACAGTATCCCCTTGAGGATGAATACCTGCAATCAATTCCCTTGAAAAATCACATAACATTCATGTATAGAATCCGAATATCTACCCAATCACCTACACATAAGTAGATTTGTAATTTTATTTTTATTTGGATACATCCAATCCCATTTTTTCAAGGAAATAGTTCCATAGAGATATAATAAATCATAAATGAAGAGAAAAACTCATAATCCTTTTATGTTTATTCTTTTTCCTACCCTAAAAAATTAATCAATTTTGTACCATATATAATAATTATTATTATGTATTAAAATATATCTGTTGTTATGATAAATTATAGATATTTAAATCCATTAAATTTATGCATACTCCATATCCTCGCATTTAAAAAATATCAATGTTATATTAAATTTCAACCAATGATAGGAACATTGGAAATTAAATACATATCACCAACATCATGACAAGTTTTTTTACTATATATTATATTTATTAATATATTGTAATGTATCTAATATCTTAATGTAAGTAATAAAATATAAATTACAATGATTTTGAATGAAACAACATAAATGAAAATTGGATAAATTAATTAAATTATCTGACAAACCATTTTAGCTTATCTTAAACATTAATAAATAAATTCAAATATATATTATATATCATGAATTATATGAAAAATTAGAATAATTATTTTAATTACTATTTTTGTAAAAATAATACAATAATAAAAGAGTAATAATCAGACAAAACCAAATGTAATAAAAATATTGGGGACTCTTTTTCATACCATGTAAGGATGTATGATTTTGGATCCATTATATTGATATTATCATCAATAAACTAGTCCATATGAAACACAAAAAAAAACAATAAACTATAATGATTCATTAAATATTTTATTATTAGTATCAATAAATATATAATGAATATAAATCATCTATAAAACCCAAGGATAATAATTAATTTAAAATAATTATATTTAATTGGAAAATAATTAATACTAAAATGAGTTTCTTTTAAAATAATATTTAATATATTTATTAATATACCCTAATGATAAAAAATCATCACTTTTACAACATAATTATAATAATATATGATATTTAAATGTATGAATCAATATGTTCTCATTATTTAAATTTTATACTAAAATGAACAATTATTAATGATCGCATAATGATGAAAATAGGAATTTTTCAAATAAACATGTTTTTATAATATTATAAAAATTATGTTCAATGTTTTGGGAACAATGGAAATATTTTACACAAAAAAAATATTTTCATTATAAAATAGTGTATCTACTTCCACTTTAATAATTTATATCAATACCCTATAACTATTGATTTCATTTAATATTCAATTTTAATCATTGTCATTATAATGATTTTATAATAAATATTCCAATGTTTTATGGGATTATTGTCTAAAATTTATAGTCTATGTGAAATGATTATGTTATACACTATGTTTTCTATTATATAATTTACTTTTTATATATTTTTATATTTTATATCAGGATTATATAATCATTCATGGAATTTTATTTTCCATTTAAATTATATCCATTAATGGGTTTTAATTCAAAAAATTCTTTTTTCCGAAAAAATACATGTATCTTTTATCAATTATATCAGACATATTTGATTTTATCACATATTTTATTTTATATTTTGTTTTAGCTGCCATTTTAATTTACATATAATTAATAACATTAATTCATTGTATTTTTATTTCATGTAATCACTCTTGTATTCATCTGATTCTAATGTTACCATTAATATAAGCGACCTTTCATCTAAATTTTATTTCATTGATATATGATTTGTATTTACCATGTGATATCTTTTTGTGTGTAATATATTTTCCATGATTACTTTTTAACCCCATAATAATATTTTCTTATGGTGGGTTAAACATATTGAAATCCATCACTATATTTGTATTTCCATATCATCATCTACTATAAGATTTATTTTCCATCCAATTCCTTCCAACTATAAATTCCCAAAAAAAATTTACATTGTTTGAAGGTGATCCCAACATATATCCATAACCCAATTTATTAGGGGAATTATTGATATGACCATATACCATTACACTAAATTATTTTAGTTTAGGGTTTTCATAAATATTAATATATTTAGTATATTGATTGGTGAAATTATTAACCTAACCTTATAACATTACTACAAATGATGTTAGTTTGAGGGTTCTTATATTGAAAGCTATTGAATTTATTGATTAGGGGAATATTGAAAATCTATGTACATGTTATTTCAAAATGTTTTATTATTTATGTTAATAATTTGAAAATTAGTTTCTGTTTTTTTCATATAATAAGTGAATTGGACAAAATTAGTGATGTGTAATCTAAGTATTGATAGCCCCATAATTCATTGATAGACCTCAAGAGACAAACAAAGTGGTGTATTTTGGGGCATGCCTACCAAAAAGAAGATTTCTCCCTAACATGGGGAACTTATAGAAATATCATGGCCACTTACCATAGATCAAGGAATTTGATATCCATCTTCAGGCATTTTGTTAAAAAGGAACAATTTATTATTTTACAAGTCATATTTTCATTTCCATTTTTATACATGGGTATATAATTCATCCAACTTCAAGAAATTTTCGAATTATTATTTTTTCTATCTGCTCCTCTCTTATTATTAAAACTCATATTATAATCTATTATGATCTTTGATTAATATTTCTTGTACATTGCCTTACTAAGATTATATTCTCACCCATTTTTATATTTCTACATCCCTAGGATATGATGAAATGTAATACTAAATATATATATTGATTATTCGCATGTGTGGAATTTTTTTTTGGAGATTTATATTATTTTTTAAGGATAAATAATTTCCTTATATAGTGTAAAAATGAAAATTTTGTGAGAAATGCATGTTATTATAAATTAATGGCTTATCCCAAATTATTAACTCACTAAGCCTAATATGCTATTTGATTATATTTGAGACAATATTTATTTTTGATACTGTAATTATTGATTGTTAAAATTGGTTTTCTATGCTTAATTTAAAATAATGTATATATGAAAGGTGTTTAGTTATATAGAACCCTTCAATATAAGGTACATGGTGATGTTTTTTTGTATTAAGGAGTGTTTTAGATACCTATAATGATTTGGAAGTCATCATTTGAGGAAAATTAGAGAGTTATATTTTTCATCAAATGATGATGATATAATGTAGATAATGTTTTAGAATGTACAGTTAACCATTTTTTATAGTATATTTGTTGACCTCAGAAAAGGTGTCCCCAAAACTTTTCCAACGTCCCCATAAAAGCTAGTTCTGGAAGCTTCAATTTGACTAGTCGTGGATCCCAAACGGACTTACGGATCAGAATATATGGCTGTTTGATGTTGGGCTGCTGGGGATGGCCATCCGGGACGGTTTTGGGGCAAAGTACGGATTTGCATGGAAAAAAGGAGTTTCGCGCAGAAAACCATATGTGCACACAAAATATTATGCTCCCATCTTTGGGAGCGTGGTATATGACGCACCCATCTTTGCGTGCGTGGAATATTATGCGCACCGCCTTGGGCGAGCACAATTTTACGCGTGCCGACTTGAGCGCGCAGAATTTTCACTCGCTGACTTGAGTGTTCAGAATTTTACGCGCGCTGAATAGATCACGGAAAACCCTTCGCACGCACACAATTTTACGTGCACCGTCACCCTAGATTCTTCCTATAAATACAAGAGCACCCCCCCCCCCTTCTTCAGGAGGACCCTGGAGGTCAGCTGCCGCTCTGATGCGCATAAGCCCGGAAAAAGGCCGACCTGCCCGGTTTTCTCCGCAACACATAATTTTGGCATGCAACAGTGCCACTAAGCCTGATTTTTCACTCTCCAGTGCAGCACCGTTCTTATTGCACGCATGCCTTCCATATTGCACGCACCACCTCCTTTTGCGCGCAAGGCATCCCTATTGCCCATAATTCGTTCCCCTTTTGCGTGCGCCACCTCTTATTGCATGACCACATCCTGTATTGTGCATCGCCTCTCATATTATGCGACCGCTGCCCCTATTGCACGCATGTTGCGCCTATTGCGCCCCCGCATCCGGTATTGTGCGCCCGCCACACTTATTGCATGTCCGCCACACCTATTTTGTGCCAACCACACCTATTGCGTTATGACCCGGTGTTTTTCGCGCAACAACCCCAATTGCATGCATGCCTTCCCTATTTACATGAAACAGTGTTCAGGCATGCACCCGCTAGTCCATACCGTAGGGGCTGCGATCCCGGCCCTCCAGGCTGGTCCCTTCGCTAACGTCATAGACCCCCTTGAAAAATGGAGAGTCCCACCCCAAACATCTCGGTCCGGGATGTCGGGGTTTTCCATTGCACCCTTCTGCCCAACCTCTCTTGACCTATGGAATAACATGATCTGAGATACTCCTCTGCACACCATGAAATACATTGAGTCGACATATTCCTC
This sequence comes from Viscum album, assembly GCA_963277665.1. NCBI lineage: Eukaryota > Viridiplantae > Streptophyta > Magnoliopsida > Santalales > Viscaceae > Viscum > Viscum album. The sequence continues at coordinate 958,899,804 of OY728126.1, forward strand.
TCGGTCCCTTTCACGTGTCATGAGTCGAGATTCTCATCATCAATTCCCTGAGTACCATGAGTAAAACCATTCCACAAGAAGCTCCTCCAAACCCTGTCACCTGGATCCCATGACAGGATGAACCAGAAAGGGTTTCCCTTGTGTAAGACCCAACATCAGCCATTCTAGGTGCCTCAAGGCAGTAGTACTCTCTACATGACTCTAAATTGTAGTACAACCTATGTACCAATCATAGGAAGCCTCTTGTTCCAAATAAGAGATTCCTTATGCACCAAGATTAAGATGCATTATTCCATGATCACAGTGGCATAACCTCGAGAGCGTTGGAATCTATTAAAACATTCCATCAATCTACCTCACACTTTTTGTGTCCTTCATTCAGATATGCATCCACTTCCATGTCTAAAGGGACCCCCTAACATTACAGATGATTGAACTACGGTCCCCCTACTGTCACAGTATGGATGATTGACCTTTGGTCCGCCTGTTGTCACAGTATGAATGATAGGCCTTTGGTCCGCCTGGTGTCACAGTACGGATCATTGACCCACGGTCTGCCTATTGTGATGATATGAATGATAGACCTTTGGTCCGCCTACTGTCACAGTATGGATGCCCGACCTGTGGTACGCTTTCTGTAACAATATGGATGATAGACCTTTGGTCCGCCTATAATAACAATATGAATGATTGACCTACTGTCTTCCTGCTGTCCTAGGCCAACGCCCCGGAAGACTTTGGACAACACTTTGAGTCAGTTCCTATGTTTCGAACACAGTCAGCAGTCGGCCCTCATTTGTTTGTCCTCATTTATGGCTAACGTGATATGGATGCTGCGTTTTCACTATGGTCAACAGTTATCCTTCATTACCATGCCACCCTCACCGCATTCCGAATGTCAGTCATGTGATTCACACATTCCAACTTCTTTAGTACGGACTGATTCCAATGCCCTTGGCGTTATCCCTCTTGTGTGCTAGCGCATATGTGATTACCTCAACCGACCATTGAGTTCAGATTCCCTCATTTCCAGACATGAGGAAGACATCACGGGAAACACCCTTGCATAAGCCCCATCCATAATTGTCTCTTCATAGCGGCACACGGGAAACACCCTTGCGTAAGCCCCATAACATCCCGAACTATGTGGACATTTATTCCCTTCCACGGGGATACGTAGGAAGCCTCCTCGAGGTTTAAGCCCACCACCTGTCCGTTCCGACCTCCTCACATCGGTCCATACCACTTTGGGCCGCATCAGAGCGTAAGCCCCATACCACATGGGAAGCACACTTGCATAATCCCCACCCACCATTTCTTCTCCATAGCGGCACACGGGTAGTACCCTTGCGTATGGCCCATACCATTGAACTATGTGGACTGTGATTCCCTACCACGGGGATACATAGAAATCCTCTTCGAGGATCAAGCCCAACTACACTATTTCCCTTGCGATGGTGCCATTTCATTTCCCCTCTATTTCATTAATCCATCCACCACCCATCCTGATTCTTACCCAGGCCGCCACATCCCAGTGAGATCATGCCATTCATCCCAGCGCCACTCCTTGCGGCACCTGGGCAGCTAACCATGCATAATCCCCAGCATGTCTTCGGGTTTTTGTCCATTGTGTACACCCAGAATCATCACCCATTAGAAATACATGGGATTTGATCCTTGTCCTCTACATAGGGTACGTATGAAACCTCCATGAGGCACAACCCATCCAATGGTAAACCCTAGTGTCCCCCATTTTAGGGTGCACTCTTCCTGATCTTCCCTCAGTGGTGTTCAGATCATCCACAGTGTGACATCTCCCCTACATGGGGTGCACCACCTTGGATCTGTCCTCATTGGGCGTTCTGATCCATTCATCTTCCATGTGTTCACTCCTTGGGATGTACCAATCTGATCCGTCTCTATGGGATGTTCTGATCACCCTTATACCGTCTCCACAAGACATTAAACTAGTAGCATACCCTGTGTTGAACATAGGAAGATGAGTAAAATCTCATAAGACACGCCCTTGGCGTAACCGTCTCCACAAGACGTTAAAATCGCGGCATACCCTGTGTTAAACATGAGAAGCTGAGTAAAACCTCAGAAGACACACCCTTGGAGTAACCGTCTCTGCAAGACGTTAAACCCGTGGAATACCCCGTGTTAAACATGGGAAGCTGAGGAAAACCTCAGAAGACATGCCCTTAGCGTAACCGTCTCCACAAGACATTAAACTCGTTTCATACCCCGTGTTAAACATGGGAAGCAGAAGAAAACCACAAGATGACACACCCTTTGCGTAGACATCTTTGCAAGACGTTAAAACATATGGCATAACCCGTGTTAAACATGGGAAGCTGGGGAAAACCTCAGAAGACACGCCGTTGGCATAACCGTCTCTGCAAGATGGTAACTCGCGGCATACCCCATGTTAAACATGGGAAGATGGGGAAAACCTCATAGACATGCCTATGGAATATGATTCCCCACATCCGATGTGGGATTCCTTTGGTTATTCACCCTTGAGATGTGCTCTTCTGAGAAAGAATACAGGTTCCCCGATGTCCACGTACCCAAAGATGCACCGACATGACAGATGTTGTCATCTACTCCAACCTAAGGTTGCTACCATGTCAGGACCCCATGGAATGTCCTGGAAGGAGTAGTGTAATTAACTGATGCCCATGAATATATGGCACTTGGAACGAGATTCATGATCCCATCTTAAATATATGAGGGAGACCCAGAATAGGTGACGAGCTCCGAGGAGGAATCCACAGAAAGAAGAAACGACATCCCATCATCTCGGTTTCGATCGATGAGCAGACATCCCTGAATAAGCAATAGATGTCGCCCGCCATTGGAAAGTGGGAATGAGGAGCAACAAGCTGCGTGTCCTCCTCTACTTGATGGATGTGTGTACCTTGATGGAATGCGTCAGAAACAATATTTAATAATGAATACTATATGTTTTATAGGGAAATTGATGAGAGAAATTTTCTAAAATCCCTCAAAATTTGTATAAGGTATATTTATATTAATTAGAATACATAAAAAATATTTTATAATGATTGAATTTTATGTTTTTAGGGAAATCACGTCATTATCTCAATACTGGCATGGGAATGTGTCTAAGGAACTGATGCATCTAGAGACAATCACCCAGAAAGGGGATAGATTATAATTGACTCAATAATGATTATGTGTGTGGTGGTATGGAAAAATGAAATAAAACCAATGAGTCAATATCTAGGGATGTTCTTTTTTTAAAATTTACATTATAATTATGAATCATTATATTGGTTATTAAAATATTTTTGTTTAAGAACCAAATTGAGAATGACGATTGACAACATAGATTAAAATGTAGTGTTTTAAGAGTTAAGGTAAATATTAATTGATATGTGATCTTATGGAGAATGTGTATGTAAATGTTTTAGAGAATATATTACGATTTTTTATTGTTAAAATATTATAAAAATGATTATAGAAATTTTATGAGATTTATTTTTTATATTTGGATAAGAATTCCAGGAGAACCAAAAGAAATTGATATTTTTATTGAACTGAATGTATTAAAACATGAAATGAAGGTTTAATTAGAGATTATGACAATGGATAAATGTTTTTATATTCATATTTATGAAATTATCATATAATACTTTATTTAGTTTGGGCTAAAATGGGATCAAAAAATTAAATCTACAAATGGAATGTATCAAGAAACCACTATGAAGTTGTGAAAGGTATGTATCATGAAACCATTCCTATGTTAATATCATATTTGTAATCACATTGTATGAAAGGAATTAATCTGGATAGCCATACATCAATTTATTGGGGTTAATTATTTACCTAACTAGTCAAAATTTCCCTATATGGTTTCAATTTGGTGGATTATTACTGAAAGATAACATGTCCTCATAAGTAGTAAATTCTAAAATGAATTTTAATTATCAATTACTAGAAGGATCATGTCACACACAAACCAGAATTTATATTTGTTTTTATTTATTTCTCCATTTTGGATATTTCAGATGAGGTTTGGGTTGAGTGTACAATAAGAATCTTTTTGTTAGGGTGTGTTCAGTTTTCTTATAGAAATATTTATGGTTATTGTGAATGATATTATGATAATGTTTCATGGTGGATAGTTATTGACACCCACAGTGTAACTATATTTTGATTAAATCATTACAGGATCATTGGGGGGGTATTCCCTAGTGTTTAGGCAGTAAATTGTGTAGTTTTTCCCAATTTTTTTGGAAACATGGTTTGATTATAGTTCTCCAAAATTGTGAATCTAAAACCTGCAATGTTGTGTTATTCTTTCAGTAGCATTAGCATGATTGCTTTGCACTGTTTACAAAAATGGTTATAAAAAGCATGCAACCCATTATAGGCTAAATATATTTTTATTTCCAAATATGATATTTTATTAATCCACCTTCTATTTGAAGCCCTGCGTGTGGGGTATCGACCAAATGGCTCCCCCCTCTCATTCTTCAATTTTTTGGACAAATTTTTGCGTGATTTATCACAAATTATTAGTGATTCTTCATGATTTATTCATTAAATAATTCTCTTTCCTCTTATCCTCTCTCCCCTCTTCCTTCTCCTCTAATTACATATTGACTTTCTCTTCTCCCATGATAATATATTCCTAGGGTACTAATTTCCCTTAGTTTATTTTTTTGGTTATTCTCATTAAGGGGTTCTCTTCATAGATCTCAGGTTTTTGGTCCCTTATATAGGGTTTTCAGTGGAGCGTTGCCGTTATGCAACAAATCAGAGTAAGGTTTCAGATTTCACATGAACTTCTTATTTAAGGTTCAAATATTTAAAATTTTTCCACCGTTATTGATTAATATATCTTTTTATACGAGACATGTATAAATTATTAGGTTTGAAAAGTTGCATTTTATGCCTCGTTATAAGATAAATAGAGTTGTTTTTTTTTTAAATGTGAGCAACAAGTGTTTGATAATTATTTTTGTTATCTTTCACACATGTTTAAGAAATTTAAATGAATTTATATCATGATCATTTATGTTTTATGCATTGTTTAGTGTTAAATTTATATTTTTTTGATAAATTTCCCATGCCTAGTGTTTGATTATTTTCATGGTAGGAATTAATGGGTTAAGGGGACAAAAAATGATTAGTTTGGACTCATAAATATGTTGGATGTGTGAAAAGTAATATAATAAGGACATTATTTTATTTAATAGGTTGTTTTTGTTTTATAAAGAAATGAGTTTTGGTTTTTATGGAGTTTTGGCATGTGTAACTGATGAATGGCCAGCTTGGAATTTTTTATAAAAGATATTCGTTCCCTAGATGTGTATCCTAAATGTTTTAAAGGATTTTATTAATGTTTTGATGTTGAAAATGGTTTCTTTACACCTATTTATGATAAATGAATTTTTTATAGTTAATAAATGTCAGTTTTGTAAAATAATTTTTTTTCGTATGGAATATTTTTGAAATTGATGAAAGTGTTCATTACGAAAACCTTCGTTGTATATTTCTCATGCATTTTATGTGTATATAATAGGTGGGATTTAGTGGATGTGAAATCCATTCCAATAATTATCAGTATGCATTGGGTAGGACATCATGTGTTCTTTTTATTTTATACCATCAGATCAATCCATTCAGTGGCTCAGGGCGATTCATGTTGCTGATTTATTATTATATATACATGTGGTTGGATTCTCAGATACCATTTGTTGGATCTGCCTTTTGATATAATGGTAGTTGATTTTCTGACTAGTGGACTATAGTAGGTGGATATATTTGGGATTATAGATGTGAGATTTGGCCCCTTGATCTATCTAGTGTTAGGGTGATCTGTCATTTGGGAATTTTGATTTCATTGTTTTTGAAATAATACATAGGATGGGTTCTCATGTATTAGTATGTTTTGTATTATATGTGATCTCATAAGTTCACCCATGTCAGGTAGAACTCATATTATTATAGAAAATATTGAGAAATTAGTATCCTTATATCAATTTACCGTATTTTATGATAATTTGTGTACCTTCTTGTGTATTATTTTTCATGGAATATGATATGTTGGATTGAAAAGGATTTATAATAGTTTTTTAATGAAATTTATTTTATCATATTTTGTGAATGTTGAAAATGTATGAATCACATTCCCCTTAAAAGTATTAATGTTTCACTATTGGCAATGAACCTTGATTTTAAACGAAGAGGATCAGTGTTCTGTAGTTTATTTCTAAGTAAAAATGTCATAAATCTTATTTTTATATATTTTATTTGAAACATGAAGTTGATGTTTATTTTATTTTAAATGTTGTTCATTGAGAATAAAAAATCAGGCTAGCCTACAGAGATTTATTACTCATGCCTATAGTTCCTTTCTATTTTTAGGGATCAGTGTATGTTTTAGATTGAGTTTGATCACCTTGGGTGGAAGTTGATCAGTGTGTTGGAGAGTGACCCATGGGGTCACACGATTGTTGATTGTGTGGATCACTGTGGTTGTTGAACATTGCTGAATGGTTTTCATACAAGTTAGCCTTATGTAAATGATATCTAGTTTAGTTTTATTTATATATATATTTTTCAGTTTTTCCACCTTCTACAATTAGTTTATTTGATTATTTATTGGGATAAAGGATTCCCTTTTGTACTTTTGTGATTGTGGGAAATAGTTTCTATCTCGTGGGGATCAGGAATACCCATTTACCCATGCCTTGTATCAGCTCAGGTGACTAGTTAAGGGTTTTCCCAGGATGGTTAGTGGTAAAATAGTATCATATGAGTCCTAATATTATATTACATTCATTTCATTGTGCCATTTTTACTTGGGGATGTCGAGGTATATGGAGTAAGATTTTTAGGACTCTTAGGTTTATGTGAGGGAAGATCATTATGAGCTCTTACTCATTTTAATCCTCAGGTTTCCATGGGATTTCTGGTTTTGTTAGTTTCATTGGTCATTATGGATTTATTGGTGATGGGGGATACAAAAAGGGGAGTTGGGATAATTGTCTTTGTGATCTAACAATATCTACAAAGACATATGGAGCCAGGGGCATAGTCTTAGAAGGCTCTATATATTGGTGGTGTATTTGGGAAATGGATGACAACAATATGGTCAATTCACCCACCATCAATAGATCCATTTTTTAGAATTATTTTGTCATTATATAATTCTGAAAATTATTTTGAGGAACTTTGTGTTGGATTTTGGAAAGCGGTTTTTCATAGAATGGTTGGATTTTGAAAATTGAAAAATAGATTTTTATAAATTAAATTAAGAAATATTTTAGAAATTTGGGTTATTGAAAACAAAAATTAAGGGGAATATGTAAATAGTATTTTGTGTTTTTTAAAGTAGAAAATGGTTGTTTTAAGGTGTTTTTTATTTGAAATTGTTTTTTAATGAAAATGGAAATAAATTTGATCAAATAGTATTGATGAAATTGGGTTTGTTTAATTTTCACAAACCGTTTTGAAATAAATGAATTTTTTTTATAGAAATATATGTAATTTCATTATCATGTATGATATAAAGACATGATGGGTGGAATGTGAAATATTAATTTCTAAACTGGTTGTTAGTGAGCCTTTATAAGGTTTATGTTTTTTTAAAAGTGGTTAATTGAATTGGTTTGGAAGATGAGGTTGTTTTGTTTTAGCATTTAGTGTTCTCCTGGGTGCTCATATTTGTGGTGGTTTTTTAAAATGTGCATAGATTCCTATGGTGCCAATGAAATATTATTGTGATTAAGAATATACAAAAAACCATTGGTGCGTGTGAAAAAAATTCATCCAAAATGTTTTATTTTCTAAAAGTTTTTTATGATGGAAATTTTAGTGTTTTTGTAAGGAAATGGTTATGTGATTTTTTTTAGGTTTCATAGATGTTTTTATTTAGTATTCTCATCCTCATAATCTAGAAGTTATAATGTCGTAGTCTTTTATGATGGGATTCTATTGGTATCTTAGTCTTGATGTAGTATCATAGAAGGATTTTAGAATAGTTTTTGGGAAGTATTTGAGACATTTTCCCTATCAGTTGGTGTTTTTTATATGTGATGTCTTCCGGTCATGATCACTTTTTTATAAGTCTCGTGGTTTCATTGTAGAATTGGGTTCAACCCCACATATATGTGATGGATGTCTTGATATGGATACATATGTTTATTTATTATAATTCATTCTATTCAATCAACCTAAGGATTTAATTTATGTTTTTCAAAACTAAAATCCACTTTTTTATGGATTCCAAAGATGTGTGTTAGAATATAGAGATTTTTTGGCTCGATCTAAAGTGATTTCATTTTATGATAATTCCTTCAGTTATATAATTGTTGTTCAACAATGATAGGTGTGTTTGAAAATATTCTTTATTCATTCTGATCCTCATTCAATGTGACGGAGAAAGTTGATGTGTATCCTAAATACATTATTTTGGAAAAAGTTTGTTTTTAGTGGATATTAGTTTCATGGTGTGTCATAAAAAATATTTTATATATTAAAGTGTTATATATATTTGTGTGGAAATATAATAAATGTTTCGGGTTAACGATTAGCAGCTCCTGACTGTGAGGTAGATTAATTTTCATACTTCATAGCTCTAGTAATAATTCCAAGAGTGAAGCAGGATTATAGTCAAGAATCCTTAGGGATAAAGGTGTTTTCTATGTTTGTGACATTACCTTTGGGGTGAGGTAGCTCTATTGTTTTTATTATTGTTTATGAATACTATGAATCTCCTATATTAAAAAATATTGTGGTTGAATTACCCCTCACAAAGGTTCTATGTTTATTCCTTCATGGATGTGAGTTTCTAGTCAGTGTTCAGGTACGAACCACCCATATCAAAATTGTGTGTTCATGGAATTAATCCATTGTTAGCTAAAGAGTTGTGGGTATTTTTTTTAGTGTTCTAGTAATTTGTCCCATTACCTCCCCTTTCCTTGAAGGGAGTGTTTTTTGTCTATGCGTAATGTTTTGGATTAGTTATTATCCCCTCCATTTAGGGGTGGTTAGTTTATATTATATTGTTGAGTTCTTCATAACTTTTATATATGTTAGCTTGGTTAGGTCATGGTGGAAGAGTTTTGGATAGCCTATGGGTAAAATGACCACATCTAGTTCATTTTGAATTTTTTTTGTCATTCATAGTTGGTCGTTAATGGTGGAGAGACCCACTATGGTTATCTTTGGGTTTTATCTTAAGAAGTCATCGGGTTCTAGTTGATTTATAATGTTGGGGAGTCGAATCAGGCCTCCCCTCAACTTATGATCTATTTCTGGTTTAGTTTTTTTGTGATCCAGTTGATGTTTTAACATTTAAACCATTTATTTTTTAGTTACCATCTCAATTATGTTGAACATTGGGATTCTTGGTAGAAGGCCAAATGGTCTTTTTTGTATTTGTTTTGGATGAAATGTCTTGATATTTCCTTGGTTCCAGGAAAGTATTTGTTGGTTGTTTTTTTGATTTGGGAAATCGGTTTGTGTAACATTAATGGTGGGTAAATTTTTTTTCATAAAATGTGGGATTGTGTGGATAGGGAATCATTATGCATTGATTAATTACCATTACTGTGTTGTGGCTTTCTTGGGGGAGAAAATGGTTAATAGTGTAGAGAAATGTTAAACCCCAACAAAGGATATCATTATTTTTTTATTTTTTAGGTTGAATATCTTGGTTTAGGTTTGGGTGGAGTATCTAATAATTTTTATTTTTGGTTGGTTTTGTTTTATTCTATACATTTTCTTGGTTATTGTGAATGTTATTGGGGTAATATTTCATGGTGGGAGCTTGTGACACACATGTGTCACAATATTTCTTCAAATCATTCACGTATCATTGAGTGAGATTCCCTAGTGTGTGGGTGTCATTTAAAAAGTATGGGATAATTTTTTAGGTAATCTGGTTTGATCTTGGTATTCCCAAAACATGAAACATAAACCTACAATGTTATATAATTTTTCCATTATCATCCACATAGTTTGGGAAAGGTTTACAAAACCCTATAGCAAAATCATACAACCCATTAGGGACTATAAAAAATCTAACATAAAATTATGATTTATGTGTTGTTCCCTACATTTGATTACCTAAAAGTTGGGTATCGACTGTAGGGATATCCACTTCATTCTACTTAATTTTGGACCCCAATTTGGTTTATTACTCAGCAAATGTTATTTTATCTTAATGAATTCTTCCTCAAATCCATACCTTTTCTCTTCTCCTCTCTTACTAATTTCTTATCCTATCATTACGTCATATTTTTCTATTCTACCATGGACAATTTATCCTATGGTTATCAAATCCCTTCATATAAGTTTGGATTTTTTCTAATTATGTGTTTCTTTTCACAGATCTAGTGTTTTTGGAGACTCGTGGAATGTTTTCGGTGGTTCATTGTGTTGCTCCAAGGATCTAAGATTGGTATTCCATTCTACATGACCCATTTTTAAGATCCATCTGTTTCATTCTATTCACACCTCTATTGATCTGTAGATATTTATATTTGAGCCTTGGATAAATTATTGGGTGTGAAATGTAGTGTTTTATGCCTTGCTTATGATAAATAGTGTTTTTGTTTAAAATGTTCACACTAAGTTTCTGTTAATGTATTTTTCTCAATTTTGAATGAGTATTGTGATATGTGAATAATGTTTTATAAATTTAAAAGAATTTTTTGAATGAAAATTGAGATCATATTCCTTATTGTGTGTTAAATAAAAATTTTAATTAAATATTACATTCTAAGTGTTTGTATAGTTATCTGCTTGTCTTTTATGGATTGAGTGTGCTATAAAATTATTGGTTTGGATTCATAAATATGTTTTTAGCAAGTGAAGTAATTTTTTTGGGACTTTATATAGTTTCTCAAGAGGTTTTAGTTTTATAATGAAATGAGTATTGGTTATTAAGGAGTTTTGGCATGTGTTACCTATGAATGGCATGTTTGGCATTTTTTATATAAGTTTTTCATTCCATTATTATCAATCCTAAATGTTATGGTGGATTTTATAATTGTTTTCATGTAGTGAATGGTGTTCTTACACCTATTTGTAAAATTTTGATTTTTATATCATTGATAAATGTTGTTTTGGTAAAATACATAATGGAGGGTATGGATGCATTTGGAAAATTATGAAAATGATTATTATGAAAAACATTTTTGGACGATTATCATGTATTTTCTGTATACATAATGGATGGGAAGTCCTCACTTATGAATCATTGTGATCCATTATCAGAGTTCCTATAGTTAGACTCATTGTTTTCATTTCATTCTATGTATGAGATCAGTCCTTGGAGTGGCTCGAGGTGATTCCTATTATTGATATATTATTATAAATACATGTGGCTTAATTATAGGATAGAATTGGTTGGATCACCCCCATTATATACCTAATACATAGGGTCCTGGAATATTGAGAGAATTTTATAAGAATTATTCCTGAACTTGTAGTTGTCATAATGAGCAGTGGACCATTGAAGTTATATATTGTAGGGTTTGTTTTAATGGGATTGGGCCCCTCAGTCTTTTCTATGTTATGGTTTTTAGGTGTTTCTATGTGTTGATTTCATTATGTGTTACATGATATCAGGGATGGGGTCTCTTGTATTATTATATTATAGATTATTCTTAGTCTCCTAGTTTTAACCATGTCTGTTAGAACATAGTTTTATGTAGTGATGATTTAGATATTTGTATTGTTATTTACATTTCCCTTTTTATATGATCATTATGGTACCTTCTTGTGTATTTTTTTCTCTTTTAAAGTGATATGTTAGCTCAAAAAGGTTTTATGAAAAATGTTTTTAAAGAAAGTTATTTTATCCAATTCAGTAAAAGTTGAATATTAATGCATCAATGTCCCCTTAAATGTATTAATGTTTTACTACTACTAATGAACATTGTTTTCAAATAAATATAGGAAATGGGATGTAGTTTGTTTCCATGTAAAAAAGTGAGAAAAGTTATTTCTTATATAATATTTTAAAAATGAAGTTGATGTTTATTTTATTTTAATGTACATGCATTGGGAATAGATATTCTTACTATCCTATGATGTCTTAATACTCTCACTTATAATTATTTTTAAGGATTTGGTAGAAGCTTCAACTTGAGTTCAATCACTGTGGGATATGTTTCATATTTGTTTTAGAGAGTGAATCGTAGGGCCAAATGGAGTCATTATAGACATGTTTTCTTGTTGATTTTTGTTATATGGTTTCTGTACCAATAATCCTTATTTAACGTAAGTTTAGTTTAGTTTTATTAAAATATAAATTGGTTAGTTTCACCACATTAACTATATAGTTATTATTTTATTTATTGGGCTAAATTATTACCTCATGTACTCTGTTGATGATCAAGACTGGATTCCAACCTTTGGGGAATGGGAACTCCTTCGTTATATTCCATGGATAATCTTGGGTGACTGGTTCATGTTTTTTCAAGGTTGATTCATGACAGCTGAAATATTTCATAAGGATTCATAATGGAACTATGAGGGTTGGAATTCCTCAAAGTGGTATTTTTAGACAATTAATGTGTCCTAGAAGGTATTTCTTATGATTGAGTGATACATGGAGGTTTTAGGTATGTTTAAAATATTTCTTAGTTTCCTCATGGATGCATGACTGGGCCACAAGGTATAGTTGAATCTTTTCCACAATGTGATTCTCAATGAACATTCTATTAAACTAAGTCTACATTTGTTACCTTAACAAGGTTAGATAATGGTTTTAGATAAACTTTATGGTTTTTATATGAAAAGATGAAGTGGTATTATAGGGTATTGGGGATACAATATTGGTTGATTCACAATTTAGAAAACCATGTGTCCCAACTATGTGAGGTGGTGGGTATTAATGAAGAGCCAACCGCATAGTTGGGGAACGTTTTGAAAAATTGAATAAAAAATGTATCCCTCAACAAATAAATAACTTATATTACCTTCAAAAATTTAAAGGGGAAGTCATTTATTATTATTCCCTCCACCGCAACCATGGATAACATCCTCCCTATAACTTGGATCCATCATTCTCCTAGACATGGGGTGAATTTTGAGACAGATTCCTAGTTAATAAAGGTACACCAAAGACACTATTGTATTATGTTTCTTTTAATTATATTTATTCTCCTAATATTTGGTTCCCCAATTTAGGGATTCAATTATGATTCCACTAGATCATTGTGGAACCAACTGAGAATGATTGAAATTTTTTACTACATAGATTGAGGTTGTCATGGAAAGATATTCAGATGTGGTCGTTCATCAAAATCATCAATGAAATCACATAATGTGTAGTATATTTTGTTTTTCATTAAAATTTTAAAAAATATTGATGACATTAATGGAATAGTTTTGGAATTTTCCCCAGACTAGTATTGATGGAGTCTTATGGGTTGCAAGTATAATGTTTACAAATTAACTGGTGATTGATGGATGTTTAAGGAGTTATCCATCATTATTCCTAGTTTTAATTAAATTATTAATCACTTGGAAATGTATTAGTTAATTAATTATAGAAATATTGAATGATTTTCAAGCTTGGGACATGTAGAAGATATAGTTTGATAGAGGAGGAAACATGAAACGAATTGGCTATTCTATCGTCCCTTTTTGATGGGTTGGATTGATTTGGTGAAGTATATATAGTCTAAAATACCTTCCCTATGTAATTTTTGTTTTTTAATATATTTAGGGATTATTAAAACACAATGAGGGGGTTCCCTAGTTAATTTATATGAATATAATCTTAATAATTAAATTAATATTTCTATGTAAGTTTTATAAGAAACAAGGTTCTTCACTGAACCTTTCATGATGTATTAATGCATCAACATCCAATGGAATATGTTTGGATCCTTGAGATACTAATTGTCCTATAACACATCTAAGATATGTTTCAACACTATTAAAGATTTTTATGTTATTTTTAGGGACATTGGAAACCATTAAGATTGAAAGTAGTTAGCATTACAAATCCTAGGGAATATATGACATAAAGGTCCTCTCCGGTTCAACATGTTGTTTGTGTTTTACGATAAAATTATGAGATTAGATATTTTGTCTTATTTTTTATAACTATCCATGGTTGAAAAGAAAATATAATTACCAATATTAGGTATGTTCTGTAACACCCCGAGATTTTATGAAAAAAATATTATTTTTAATGTCTTGTGTTGTACGCTACACCAAAAGAAGCTTGCACAACACACATCCTTTACTTGCCTTGCATTACACGCAATCGCAACCTTCCTCGATAGCGTGTGTAGTACGTAATAATGAGTTTCACGAAACAATGATATGCTATTAAAATATTATTAAAACTAGCCGTTATGAATAGTAATAACCACTTTTTAAATTTTAGAAATTTTAGCTCTCAAAATGGACTTCATTTTTGGATTCGGAGTATCGAATTTAGCCTAAGGTGAAATTTTGGTACTTTTCGGATAACTTTCATATTCTGATGAATAGTGAAAATTACTAAATTATAATTAAAAACAACTTTTTTAATTGAAATAATTAATAGTGATAAATCATTAATTTGAGTGGTTTTAAAGTATATTTAGAATATATTTTTACAATTTAATACAATGTTGGTCATTGGATGTAATTTCACATTTAAACCAGACATAATCAAGTGTCAATCTTTTGATATATATTGTTTCCTAAAAACACGCTATTTATTTTAACAGCGAGATTTAATTATAAAATTAATTAATGCAACTTCTATGTTATGAATTTGGTAAAATAGATTTCATTTTTGAATTCGGAATATGAAATATAGCTTAGGATGAAATTTTGGCATTGTTCTTAAAAACATCAATTTTTGATGAATAGTGAAACTACTAAGTGGTAGTTAAAAAAACTGAATTTTTCATAAAACTTAATTTTGCCGCTTCTGTGAATGGAATTTTGAAAATCCGAGAGACACGGTTAATATCAAGGACTAAAATGTGGGTCAATGAGATGAAAATAATTTTTTGGTGAATAGTAACTTTTTACTTTTTTACCGCAGTTAATAGTAAATAGGGTAACTAAGGGTAAATATGATATTAATATTACCCTAACACATGTCCTAATCCTATTGGACAAGTGTATCTCAACCAAAAACAACCTTAAGTGTAAAATATTATCATTTAGGCCCACTTGGATTAGATTAGGACATTTATTATTATTTAATTCAAAGAAGAGTTAAAAGAATTAAAATCAAAGTTTATTTACTAAAACATTTTTAATATGGGGTTATGCATAAGCTAAATTCGATTGTAAATATTCATTAGAAAGCTAAAAAGATTTAATACATGATGGTATTTTATTTGTAATTTTTAGACATCAAATAATTTAATTTATTTATGACACAGTGATGATGCAGTAATTATCTTATTAATGAAATATTGAGATAATTGATGTTATAAACACCAAAATAAATATAATTTGAGAATTTTTATGAATTCCACTAATTTTCTAGGTTACTATGATATATTAGTGTTGATTTAATCAACTTGGTTCGAACATATAATTCTGTTATGACTTTCACAAAAATCATATATCAAATAGTGTCAAAATTGACACAAAATAGTTTTTAAATCAAATATTATATTATTAATTGTTATTTTATTCCTAAAAATATAAGGTTCGGCCAAATGACTTATATAAGGATATATTTATTAATAATATTCAATTTGGGGTTCGTTTGGCATGTTATAGTAAGTGTATTAACCATATAGTGAAAGAAAACAAAAAGACACGGTAAAAGTTAAATTATTTAACTTAGAGTTAAATCTAATTGATAAGGTTAAAATAATAACCTAAACTTGTCTAAATTCTATTGGTTGATAGTATTTCGACCCTTCCCCACTTTAGCTTCTAAATAAGACCCTTTGGAACCATTATAAACCGATTTTGACTTTAATATAAAATAATATTTTGAGATATTCCTAAGGTGCCCCTCTCCTCCCTTATAAAAGGACACCTCCTCCCCCTCCTCCTCACACCAATTTGAGCACTCAAGCTCGGTCAACCCCTGTCAAAATCTCTTCTCCACTTCCCTAGAAACATCCTAGAGGTTCTGGTCTTCCTCAAAGACCAATTTTAGTGCCCTAAGAGGAGGTCTCAAAGAGGCACTTCAAAGAAGAGGTAATTACCGTTACCAATTCTTTCATCTTTATTTCTTCTTCCATTTCGTCTTCTTAGGTTGTTTAATTATGAAGTAATAACATCAGTATCACTCATATACTGATATGTTATTATAAGTATGAAACAACCCTATTTCACCATCTATCCATCCTAAGGAAAAAGAAATCACCGCGCGTGCGTACGTACGGAATACCGTCTCCACGCCGTGGTGTAATCTATTTTCCACCACCACCTTACATGGATGGGTATAATGGTGTAAAGAATAACTATACATAGTTATTACAACATCATATTGATTCTGATATATTTTATAATCCACTCCAATTCAATTTAATATTTATAGAAATGATATCATCGCTCGTGCGTACGTACGGACTACCGTCTCCACGACGCGATGAGATTCATTCTCCATGTTAACCATTTAAGAATGATTATAATGTATATATAAGAAATAATAATGAAATATATGACATTATAAATCTACTGTATTTATGTATATATATACATATGTATGTCATCTACTTACTTCCATTTCAAGACAATAAGGAAAGGAAAACAGCGTTCATGCGTACGTACGGACTACCGTCTCCATGAACAGTGTTTTTCATTTTATTTATCTACCTATTATATATATATATATACTGAATATATATGATATATAAATCATATTTTATATTCTGGAAGTGAGTAAATCATGATATAAGTAATAATGATGTCAAGAACAACAAGTCAAAACACCTACGATAAATGAAACGATTTTACCCAAAACGCTTCTTTAACATGGAATTTACAAAAGAACGGGTAATATAATGTCATAAGTGAACCATATATGATATCATAACAATGAATATGATTATGTAATAAGTCAATAACATGATTTAAATCATTACACAGGAGGTTCGGACACTTACAAAGCAAGTCGGACCTAAGGTAAGAGAAATATCACAATCTCATTTTTATCCGAGATTGTTTATTCATAAGTATTTACTGGGGTGTATTTTATCATCCACATCCATGTTTCATCAATATGTAATATTATTTCCATCCACCTACAATTTTTTAAATCCATTTTTACCCTTCGGTGAGTTTTTAGTAATATCTATGAAAGGAATCTTTTGTCATACGAGGTACTTTTTGACTTTTCCGACAAAAGTACGAAGAATATTTTTTTTAAACTTATACGGCACGAATGGATTTCTACTATTTTATAAAGCCTTATTTTCATGAAGCTTCCTCTAAAAGATTTCATGACTATTTTCAATAAAATCTCTTTCTTTTAAAATTGCATGATGTTTTGTGAAAAGAAATTGATTTTGAAGAAGAAAGGATATTTTCCTCAAGAATTCAATTCAAGTGTTTTATCAAAATTATTTTCCATCTAAGATAATAAAGGGTTCTGTTTCTATCCATATTTTTACATTTATTTGACTATGTTGTGATGGAATTATGTTTATGAATTCCTTTATCTTATATGAATTGATTTATGATGTCATGATGTTTCAAGAATCCCATTTTTGTTACATGTGTTATGCGATGATGTATGTTTTATGATTATGTGGCACACATAAGAAAGGATTCATTATAAGATGGGTGGGACCTATATCTCCCTCCAATGCATTGGGTAAAGATTTTATATCTCATGAGATAGACATGGCTGGAATGGTAGGTTATACCGGTTCAGTGAAACAGGACTGAAACGAGGGTTACACGATTCAGAAAGGGACTTTGTCCACTAAGATAGTCTTGGAAATGAGTCTTGACTAACAAGAAATGATTCTCTATGATTATGTGTGAATGCCACAAAGTTTCATGTTTTAAGTTATGATTATTGTGATTACATTTCACTACCATGATTTATCCCATGTTATGAAATTATGCTCTCTTTTGCAGGTTATGATTTCCAAAATGTTATGTTCTAATGAATATGATGTGATTGATATTTCTTTTGTTTACCCTTACTGAGCATTTGAGCTCACCCTTTTATGTTTTCTTTTCCCCAGGATATAAAGAAAGGTTTTAGGTAAATAAAAAAAAGAAGAAGATCTTTATGGGAGATGTTGAAGATCTTTCACCACGATTAGAATATTATAGTCCGAGTTTCCAAAGACACTAAACTATTACGGTCCTTGTGTGTGTGTTTTTGTAATGTACTAAGTATTCCGCAAAAGTAATGTAATGTCAATGTACGTCAAGATACGGGTCTCTACAGTTGGTATCAGAGGAAAGGTTTAGTCAACCTTTGGAAACTAGGATGCGAAAACGTTAGTGAGATCCCTAGAGATATTTCTAAGGTATGTCTAGGAATGCCCCTAAGGATAAGTATACGTATAGGATATAGTCCTAGAACTATGGTAACGTTATTAGATTAAATCAAAGATGATAGATATTTAAGTTACTCCCCCTTTATTATGATTTTTGCATTTAACACTATTCTGTTTGGGTTTTAGAAAATGGCTGGAAACAAGATGATTCACAATAATGGAGGATATGATGGACAATGGAATGATATTCTTCATGAGCAACAAAATGAAATGGGATTTGGATGTCCAAACATCATTATTATGCCGAATCAGCAATCTCACAATATGATCAATAAAGTAAAATTTGGTATGTTTCCTGACTCGACTAATAAGAGAAAGATGGAGTTCCATGATGATCATTGAGGAAAGAAAGTTCAATTTCCCCTATGTAAATCATGTGGGAAGAGGCATCAAGGAGAATGTTTCAAGGGAACTGGAAGATGCTTTGGGTGTGGAAAAGAAGGACACAAAGCAAGTAAGTGCAAAGGAAAAGGGTCGGTTAACACCATGGATGAGGATAATGGTATTGCTACGACATCAAAAATGGTTAAGTGTTTTAAATGTGGAATGTATGGGCATTATGCAAACAAATGCCCTAAGGGAAAGACTCATGAAGAGAATCAGTATGGTCATATGGGTAGTATTTATGTGAATGATGATGAAGAGACTACAAATGATATGTGAGATGAAAGAATTTTTGAAGCTCGGTCAATGGTTTAAGAATGTAGTGGAATGATTACATGTTTATCATGTGTAATGTTGTATAAGAAATCTCATGGTACTATGGAATAAAGAGACATCTAAGGATTGTTACACTGTTGTCTTTTCTTAAGTTTTGAAAGTGTATGATGAATGGTACCAGTAACCATGAAATGTTATTTTGGAAAGTAGATTATAAGTGCATAATTAAAGGATAAGAAGATAATGATATGTTTGATTATATTCATGAGCTCATGATTGATATAAGGACTAAGTGATATCATGGTTTGAGTATATAGAATTTTGAGGATTTTGGTATGTGGAAAGTATTAACTTTTAACTGCATTCAGGTTTTCACTAAGGTTCAATGGGTATTCAAGAGAATACATGATTAAGGACTTTGAATGTTTGGAATGTGATCAACAAGATATATCTTATGATATATGGGGATCAACGATGGTATTAAATCTCTGGTAATCGTTTTCACTATGTTATGAGAATGGACTGCAGTATTATGGATAAGCCTAAAGATTGGAATGGATTATGTTGGACATAAGTTAGTATTGTTTAAGGATAGAAGTTTTTTCGATATTATTGATGGGATGTTATAGTAATATAGTTTTAGAAAAAGGACAACCTGCAGGACGGGCGACAGCCCATCGCTTCGGACAAGGCTGTGGGAATCGAACCCACAACCGAAGTGCGACTGGCCTTTATCGCCTACCACTGGCCTACAGGAAGTCCCTGTTTAGTAGAAACTAGTTTTATTTTATTAAGCGGTATGATATATGAAGTATAAGTTCATTTTTGGAACCATATACGATTAATCTCACTATAAGATGGACTTATAACTTTTGCTAACCCTTTGTTTGAAATAGATGGAATGACCCATCCTTCTATCACATGATCTACTAATGCTTCACGAATAACAAATTCAACTTCATTTCTTTATGATATGAAGTGGAAATTGTTCAATTCACGAACAACAGTGAGATTGTAACAAAATCATGTAAGTATTTCTTTTAATTCATCAACTTTAGGGAAATGATCTTGAAAACCAAAAATGTTGTCCTAGTGATCTTATACCTGATGAATCAGATGGTTTCCTTATATCATCACAAATCTATGGATTTGTGATTACTGGCTTTTCCATAGCCATGTTCTCTACCACTCTCCATCAGAACATGATGGTTAGATTTCTCTTTCATATCCATATTTTCACCTATGTGGAAACCCAGTGATTAGTTTATTTGGGTAATCATTACATTTCATACTTTAGTTTTTTAAAGCCAAGTTTTGGTATTCCTTTTTACGATGTGGGTTTCTTTTAAAGAAACTTTTGAATAGTAAACCATTTATAACCCCGACGAATTTCGAGGGCGAAATTCATTTTAAGGGGGGTAGAATGTAACACCCCGAGATTTTATGAAAAAAATATTATTTTTAATGTCTTGTGTTGTACGCTACACCAAAAGAAGCTTGCACAACACACATCCTTGACTTGCCTTGCATTACACGCAATCGCAACCTTCCTCGATAGCGTGTGTAGTACGTAATACTGAGTTTCACGAAACAATGATATGCTATTAAAATATTATTAAAACTAGCCGTTATGAATAGTAATAACCACTTTTTAAATTTTAGAAATTTTAGCTCTCAAAATGGACTTCATTTTTGGATTCGGAGTATCGAATTTAGCCTAAGGTGAAATTTTGGTACTTTTCGGATAACTTTCATATTCTGATGAATAGTGAAAATTACTAAATTATAATTAAAAACAACTTTTTTAATCGAAATAATTAATAGTGATAAATCTTTAATTTGAGTGGTTTTAAAGTATATTTAGAATATATTTTTACAATTTAATACAATGTTGGTCATTGGATGTAATTTCACATTTAAACCAGACATAATCAAGTGTCAATCTTTTGATATATATTGTTTCCTAAAAACACGCTATTTATTTTAACAGCGAGATTTAATTATAAAATTAATTAATGCAACTTCTATGTTATGAATTTGGTAAAATAGATTTCATTTTTGAATTCGGAATATGAAATATAGCTTAGGATGAAATTTTGGCATTGTTCTTAAAAACATCAATTTTTGATGAATAGTGAAACTACTAAGTGGTAGTTAAAAAAACTGAATTTTTCATAAAACTTAATTTTTCCGCTTCTGTGAATGGAATTTCGAAAATCCGAGAGACACGGTTAATATCAAGGACTAAAATGTGGTTCAATGAGATGAAAATAATTTTTTGGTGAATAGTAACTTTTTACTTTTTTACCGCGGTTAATAGTAAATAGTGTAACTAAGGGTAAATATGATATTAATATTACCCTAACACATGTCCTAATCCTTTTGGACAAGTGTATCTCAACCAAAAACAACCTTAAGTGTAAAATATTATCATTTAGTCCCACTTGGATTAGATTAGGACATTTATTATTATTTAATTCAAAGAAGAGTTAAAAGAGTTAAAATCAAAGTTTATTTACTAAAACATTTTTAATATGGGGTTATGCATAAGCTAAATTCGATTGTAAATATTCATTAGAAAGATAAAAAGATTTACTACATTATGGTATTTTATTTGTAATTTTTAGACATCAAATAATTTAATTTATTTATGACACAGTGATGATGCAGTAATTATCTTATTAATGAAATATTGACATAATTGATGTTATAAACACCAAAATAAATATACTTTGAGAATTTTTATGAATTCCACTAATTTTCTAGGTTACTATGATATATTAGTGTTGATTTAATCAACTTGGTTCGAACATATAATTCTGTTATGACTTTCACAAAAATCATATATCAAATAGTGTCAAAATTGACACAAAATAGTTTTTAAATCAAATATTATATTATTAATTGTTATTTTATTCCTAAAAATCTAAGGTTCGGCCAAATGACTTAGATAAGGATATATTTATTAATAATATTAAATTTGGGGTTCGTTTGGCATGTTATAGTAAGTGTATTAACCATATAGTGAAAGAAAACAAAAAGACACGGTAAAAGTTAAATTATTTAACTTAGAGTTAAATCTAATTGATAAGGTTAAAATAATAACCTAAACTTGTCTAAATTCTATTGGTTGATAGGATTTAGACCCTTCCCCACTTTATCTTCGAAATAATACCCTTTGGAACCATTATAAACCGATTTTGACTTTAATATAAAATAATATTTTGAGATATTCCTAAGGTGCCCCTCTCCTCCCTTATAAAAGGACACCTCCTCCCCCTCCTCCTCACACCAATTGGAGCACTCAAGCTCGGCCAACCCCTGTCAAAATCTCTTCTCCACTTCCCTAGAAACATCCTAGAGGTTCTGGTATTCCTCAAAGACCAATTTTAGTGCCCTAAGAGGAGGTCTCAAAGAGGCACTTCAAAGAAGAGGTAATTACCGTTACCAATTCTTTCATCTTTATTTCTTCTTCCATTTCGTCTTCTTAGGATGTTTCATTATGAAGTAATAACATCAGTATCACTCATATACTGATATGTTATTATAAGTATGAAACAACCCTATTTCACCATCTATCCATCCTAAGGAAAAAGAAATCACCGCGCGTGCGTACGTACGGAATACCGTCTCCACGCCGTGGTGTAATCTATTTTCCACCACCACCTTACATGGATGGGTATAATGGTGTAAAGAATAACTATACATAGTTATTACAACATCATATTTATTCTGATATATTGTATAATCCACTCCAATTCAATTTAATATTTATAGAAATGATATCATCGCTCGTGCGTACGTACGGACTACCGTCTCCACGACGCGATGAGATTCATTCTCCATGTTAACCATTTAAGAATGATTATAATGTATATATAAGAAATAATAATGAAATATATGACATTATAAATCTACTGGATTTATTTATATATATACATATGTATGTCATCTACTTACTTCCATTTCAAGACAATAAGGAAAGGAAAACAGCGTTCATGCGTACGTACGGACTATCGTCTCCATGAACAGTGTTTTTCATTTTATTTATCTACCTATTATATATATATATATACTGAATATATATGATATATAAATCATATTTTATATTCTGGAAGTGAGTAAATCATGATATAAGTAATAATGATGTCAAGAACGACCAGTCAAAACACCTACGATAAATGAAACGATTTTACCCAAAACGCTTCTTTAACATGGAATTTACAAAAGAACGGGTAATATAATGTCATAAGTGAACCATATATGATATCATAACAATGAATATGATTCTTTAATAAGTCAATAACATGATTTAAATCATTATACAGGAGGTTCGGACACTTACAAAGCAAGTCGGACCTAAGGTAAGGGAAATATCACAATCTCATTTTTATCCGAGATTGTTTATTCATAAGTATTTACTGGGGTGTATTTTATCATCCACATCCATGTTTCATCAATATGTAATATTATTTCCATCCACCTACAATTGTTTAAATCCATTTTTACCCTTCGGTGAGTTTTTAGTAATATCTATGAAAGGAATCTTTTGTCATACGAGGTACTTTTTGACTTTTCCGACAAAAGTACGAAGAATGTTTTTTTTAAACTTATACGGCACGAATGGATTTCTACTATTTTATAAAGCCTTATTTTCATGAAGCTTCCTCTAAAATATTTCATGACTATTTTCAATAAAATCTATTTCTTTTAAAATTGCATGATGTTTTGTGAAAATAAATTGATTTTGAAGAAGAAAGGATATTTTCCTCAAGAATTCAATTCAAGTGTTTTATCAAAATTATTTTCCATCTAAGATAATAAAGGGTTCTGTTTCTATCCATATTTTTACATTGATTTGACTATGTTGTGATGGAATTATGTTTATGAATTCCTTTATCTTATATGAATTGATTTATGATGTCATGATGTTTCAAGAATCCCATTTTTGCTACATGTGTTATGCGATGATGTATGTTTTATGATTATGTGGCACACATAAGAAAGGATTCATTATAAGATGGGTGGGACCTATATCTCCCTCCAATGCATTGGGTAAAGATTTTATATCTCATGAGATAGACATGGCTGGAATGGTAGGTTATACCGGTTCAGTGAAACAGGACTGAAACGAGGGTTACTCGATTCAGAAAGGGACTTTGTCCACTAAGATAGTCTTGGCAATGAGTCTTGACTAACAAGAAATGATTCTCTATGATTATGTGTGAATGCCACAAAGTTTCATGTTTTAAGTTATGATTATTGTGATTACATTTCACTACCATGATTTATCCCATGTTATGAAATTATGCTCTCTTTTGCAGGTTATGATTTCCAAAATGTTATGTTCTTATGAATATGATGTGATTGATATTTCTTTTGTTTACCCTTACTGAGCATTTGAGCTCACCCTTTTATGTTTTCTTTTCCCCAGGATATAAAGAAAGGTTTTAGGTAAATAAAAAAAAGAAGAAGATCTTTATGGGAGAAGTTGAAGATCTTTCACCACGATTAGAATATTATAGTCCGAGTTTCCAAAGACACTAAACTATTACGGTCCTTGTGTGTGTGTTTTTTTAATGTACTAAGTATTCCGCAAAAGTAATGTAATTTCAATGTACGTCAAGATACGGGTCTCTACATGTTCACTAGACTGACCTAATGTGGGACTTGATGACAGTGATGGTTCAAAGGACATTTCATTAACCATTATAGTATCGAAATAATAATCAAGCGTGAACATATCATGAAACCTTAATATAGATCTCAGGGGATTCACTATCCCTTGGTCATCAATTAATGATTGAGACCATGTTTGAGACTGGTGACTTCAATTATAGTGCCCTAAATTTTGGTAACCTGTGGGACCGATATGGGTTCTACCTTTATAGATGATTCTAAGTGGGGAATAATTTTGGAATGGTCTACTATGATAACATGCATCACTATAGGTCCCAAATCAGTGTGTTCAGCATGTTTTGGTCATGATGTGTAATGCATGTTTCTAGGGTGTACAATTATGGCTTTCTTATAGATATTTTAAAATTTCACCCACCACTCATTTATAATTTTTATTTTAATTATTAATTTGATGTGATCCTTATGTAATCATGATGATTGGACTAAAACTCTATTAGGGGGATACTAAAATTATTTTAGGGATGATATGTGATTATTGATGAATCTCCCACATTTTTTCATAGGTATGTTTTGGATTTTATGTATTTATAGATGATTTGATCTATTGATCATCACATGTTATCTCAGAGTGGATTGTTCGGTGGGGAATCGTAGATTCTAATCACTTTGGTGCTTTCTACTTTCTATGTTGTTTCAGGTTTGGTTTGTTGAGGTTAGACTAGCTATAGGTTTAATAATAATATGAATATTCCCCTATGGTAAAACTATCACAGTTGAGGAATTTTTTACTATTGGGCTATGCCCAGATGAGAAAACTCTTTTATGGGAGGTCTAGGATAATATCGTTGGGGATTCTATAGTGGTGGTGTCTAATTTTTTATTATTTTTATCATGATTTCTATGAATTATAAGAGACACCATAAAACTATATTATATAGTTAGTATTTTGGTTTATTTTATACAATTTATTTTGATCCTGTCAGGTCAACATGCCACAATGTATGTTGGTTGGAAAGGGACTGGGTTGATTGTTTCCTACTGACGTTTATACAGAAACCATTCTTGGTTGACCATGGTACATGGGGAACTGCAAATATTTCCACACTGTTTTAGGAATAGTTTGTGGTGATTTCCATGATAGACCAACCGAGGTGGATTTCGGGTGTACATAGATCATGGGAGGACGTAAGGATCATAGATGTCAAGGACATGACATCTTTATTTTCATTTACTTTTTGCCTATATATGTATCTGTAGTAGATGGTCCTCATATGTATATATGGGGTTGTTTCCTGGGCCATTATAATTTTTTATTTATTTTTGGTTAATTTTTATTTATTCATTCATACTATATTTATTTTCTGATCTAAATGGTGTGGCGTATTATATGTTTTATCGTGAACTCAAATATAAGGTTATATTCTACACACAATACCACATTATACCCCTTCTACTAGTTAGTGGCATCTGTAAAATAATTCCCACCAATAGTATAGTGTTTATAATTAATCTCGTCATGGGTTAGATTTTCTGGATGTGGGAAATTATAAAGTGCTATTAAAGTGAGTTTAATTTTTTTTTATAGATTTTCAAAAAGACGGTTTGAGGGTAGCCGGTTCCCATGCTGCCCGGTTTGAGGAATACCGTGAACCACACCCAAATAAAAACAATTACAGCGATTAACAGATTCAAATTTCAAACATCAGGTCCAACCACGTGTCCCGCCTCGAGCCCCGGGCCCATCACGCGACTGCATGCCACTCTGACACCTCGACACGCGCCACCAAGCGCTGTCACCTCGAGCCGTACCATCGCCTCGAAACGCGCCTCAAGTCGCCGGCGAGACATGCCGGAACGACTACTGATTCACCACCGGTGACCGTACCCACCGTCAACCGTCATTGTCTACCGTCGGTCGTCGTCGTCACTAACATCTCAGCGTCCATCGACTTCATCGGAACAAACATCAACGGCGCAAACCAGATATCATCGGGGGAAGCCGAAGAGAAACCATCACAACATACAGAAACATCCACGCACTCAAAATCACCATCCTCAAAACAAAGACGGATAGAATCATCCCATGCTCATGAAGACGCATGGACCTCAAAAACCCGTGGCCTGAAGCCGCCATATCCATCCTTGTAACGTCAACCCAAAACCACCCATCCAGGAACCAGAGGCACAAAGGAAAGAAAAGAAAAATAAACAGAAAAACGCATAAAAACTGAAAAAGGATCCAGTGAAAACTAGATCTAGTTCCGAAACCTAGCGCCACCAGCCTTTAGCCCCCCGGAAACCACGCCCCTCACCAGATGCATGTGACCACGAACGGGAAGACTCCCTCAACCCGCAGACTCTGGGACTCGGTCATTCGACGCCTGCGCCGCCGTGAAGAAGGCTGAATCAAGCGCACCGTCATGGTGACCAAGCCGAGGAAGTCCCCGCCGCGAACCACAAACAAGAAGGGGGAGGAAGCATCGCCTGACCGGGGTGAAACCAGGAGGCGACGCCGGGAGAGAAACCCTCGCGCAGCGTCGCCCCTTACGGGCTCATCCTACCTAAATAAAATTTAGACCCAAACGAGTTGTGAGTTTAATTTATTTTGTTATACTATATGGGGTTTGTGAGACTATAGAATATGTATTTTTTGGATCTTGTGATACATATCAAGATACAATGTCAATAACACATTATTAAATTGTAATTATAGGTTTTCATGATATATATGTTTTATTTAGATGTTATGGTTGGGTGTTATTTTTACCTTGTTTTCTAAATACTTCATTTGATTTAAAAATTTATTATGGTCTTCTTGATCTCGAAAAAATAATAAATGGAAAATAATTTATTTGTTAATTTTATAATGTTGTGGAAGGAGGCCTCTCATACATCATATTTGGAATATAATATTCACATCAAATATAGGCATGCTAGTGCGCATTTTCACTAATGTCTAAGGACATGTATTTTAATGTATCAAAATTTTCTCATACATTATTTTCCTATATATTAATATGGTTTAATTCTACTCAACTGGGATAACAATCATATGCATATCCTTCTTCTATAAATTCAAGTAGATTTATTGTGAAATACTCATTGAATCTGATGAAGTTGTAGGACTATTTGGATAAGAAGTATAGTGGAAATTGTGGGTAATGGTTACAAATAGGATCATGTGAATCGAAACCCTAGTTGGAAGTTAGTGTTTTGTATCAGATTTTTTAAGTGATAGTGTCAACCTATATGATATTTTCCAGTATAATTTTTAATGGAAATATATTAAACTATGTTTAGTGATGGTTGCTCAAGGGATACAAATTTTTTATGATAATGTTGTTCGATAATTTAATAGTTTACCCATGTGACCTGATCCTTGAGGGATAAATTTCTTTAGTTGATAGACTTAATGATAGTATCCATAATTTTAGGTGGTGGTCTTCATATATTACCATCATATGTGTTCCCCCATGAGTTCTTTTTTGAGAATTGTTTTTCCCAAGGATGATATTTTAGTGTGTGTGATGTCTTGTGAGATGAGAACTCGGTGATAGGATTGACAAGTAGGGAAACATGTGAAACTGAGAGACAGATATATTTTAAAAAAATATCATAGAGTGTTAGTTTGTAACATTTGGTGTGGGGTCACATTAGAGGTGTTGTAATTGTGTTTTTAGGGACATTAATGGTGATGATCATCGTTTTATTCTCATTATCATATTGATACATGTAGGGAATAATCGAGTGTTGGATATAGGTTGGGTGCAGAATCCGGTTTTTTTGTGGAAGCACAATGAGTTCTGGATTTAGAGACAATCTTTATAGGGTGGAAATGTTTATGTTCACTAAAATTTGGAGTAGTGAGTACAATTTTATCATCATTTTCATATAATGTTAAGATTATTTTTACAATATTGGTATTTAGTAGTTGTAAGATGGGAGTTTGGATTAACGAACTAACATTTCATGGATCAGTGTAAGTTGTTATGGCGCATTATCCTAGTTCAATATTGTGTGAATCATGGGAGGGTGATCTGGGTGATGTGATCATGTATTAGGGAATTTTACACTAAATATTTCACATGATAATGAAAGTATACATAATATGTTTCCATGATACGTTATTGAATTTTGAGTTGGTGACGCCCATGAGGTGATAAATGTTCAATAAATATTTTGTTGGTTTCATATGGGCTTAGTAGGCAAGGAACATGATTAGTGTCCCATTGGAGGGGAGATATGTGTATGATGATATAATCATTAAAACATGTTCTCGGGTTTTTTATATGTAATGTTGTATGTTTGGGATACAACGATAATATTTTGGATGATAACAGTCATACAATAAGAGTTGATGGAATATTTTGACTAGTTGTCGAAAGTTCATTATTGTTATTTGATACCATTAAGTAATAAATTTGATTTCATGTAGTCTCATGTAAATAATAAATTTTTGATTAATATATGATGTGGTGTTGTTATACTGCATTGGAATTAGGCTCGAGTTGGTTATTATAAAATTTTATGGCGATCAGATTAGTGGTGCATTGGTCTTTGGGTTGTGGCATGATGATGCAAATATGAAGTGGATAGTTTATCTAGGGAATGTAACATAAAATAAGGTATGATATTTTCTGAGTATTCATGGACCATCCTGGGATATCATCAGGGATAAAGTAATCGATTTTATGTTTCTGGGATGCGTTTGTGGTTCGTGCCGATTGTTTTCATGAGGAGACATCCATTGGTGGTTCAACAAGAATTATTTCATATTACTGCATGCATTTGGTCAAGAACTTCATTGGTCACATTATTTTGAATATGAACAGATTATATTAGCTTTTTAAGGTATTTTATAGGAAAGTATTGGATGCTTTTTATGGGAATGGATGATAGAGGAATGTCTGTTCTGACATCGAATCTAGAAATGATAATGGGTGAGAGTGTTTAGATGTAATTCTATGTTTTTGATTGTTGTGTTAGTTGGTAATCAGGTTGGGGAAATGGATGGATTATATAAGTGTGTATTAGTAGATAATTCAAATTTGTGGTAGTATCACGACCTAGAATTTTACTTCTCATCATAATCCCTAGGGTTGTGAGCACTATATATTAGGTGATGAATTAGACAAAAACAAGGTTTTGTCACATGATAGACTGGATTGATTAAACATCATCTTATTGCTTCAATGAATGATATATGAGCTGTTCAATTTAAATATTTCTTCATCTCCACAGTAAAAAATAAAGAAATTATGATGTCTCATTATACCATCAATAATGGAACATGGATGTTTGAGTGAAAATGAAAGACTGAGTTAGGTAGAGATAATGTTTACGATGATCATCAAGGCTTCTTTGAGAAGAGACGTATTAAGGTGTGTAGGTTATAAGATCCCATGTGCACACATGTTTTATATTTTAAGAAGGAATTATAATTTTTTTTCATTATATTTCATATTTTGATCTGATATTCAAAATAGTATATCAAGGTTTTAAATTCAAACAATTTGATATTTTAGACATAGAATAAGGATCAAATAGTAGAATGGGTTATTAAGATAGACTCAATGGTTTGGGTATATTATGACGCTTTGGATGATTTTTTTCAGGGAAAACATTAGGGTATATGAATTCATGGATATTAATCAGTACCCTAATTCTCAATGAAATTTTAGTTCAATTTCTACATAGAACAGTTGTCTATAATGGTTTTATCATGGTTTTACAGAAATAATTAATGTTTTATTAGAGGAAAAATCCATTGGTTTTTAGAGGTTTGTAAGAGTACCTATGTGGTTGTTTCACGTACTAGAAAACCATTCAAAAAAATCCCCATTGGTTCTATCACTATGATATTTTAAATGAATAACATTCAGTTTGATATCATATATGATGCACAACACCATGCATAAAAATACCAGAAAATATTATTATTTTAATATGATTATTACAACATAGCCATTAAACTAGAGGGTAATAAAAGTATTAACCACATTATGGATTATTTATACTGTTCCTACTCAATTACATTTTTTTTATCAGATAGTAAAATAAAATTTATTTTTAAGTGATATTATTATTTAAAAATACATTTCATTGAAAAAATATTTTGTATTGCTTTTGGGATAATAAAATTAATTTAAATTAATTAACCATTAAGAATATTTAATTTAAAAATTAATACTAATTTTTGAAATCCACATGTAAAAATTATCATTGGTTTAATTAATTTGATTTTTTTTGAAAATATTGATTTTCCATTGAATGGAAAAAAATATTATTTATATTAAAAACATTATTTTTTCAAGTATTTAATTAGTACCATTTAAATTCAATGTAAAACTAAATCTCAATTATTAATAATAATACAATTATGCTCATTTAAATTAGTTTTATAATTTAATTGGTTATAAACACATTTTTGTACATTAAAAGGATTTTCTTGAAAAAATATTTTTTAATTGTGTTTTATGTTTGTTTGTTAAAAGTTTACTTATAAATCTAGAAATTTATTCTTCAAAAATAAACTCAATATTTGAAATGAAAATTAATTTTTTAAACAGTTACCTTTTATTTTAGGTCAATATGAATAGTAACTAAAAATATTTCACCCCAATACGAGTTAAATAGGGTAAAATAATGTTAAAACATCTAAATATTACTTCAATGTTTCTCTATCACATTCCATTATCTATTTAACATGTGTAGTTCTTCTATTTCCATAAAATACTCAAATATATGGCTACTTGGGGCTATTTTTATTGGATTATGACCAATCTATTAATTTAATAAAAGAATAAAAAGTAAATAAAACACTATTGAAATTAATATCTGTAATATTTTATTATAAGGGTAAAATAATGTTATTTTAAAGACCGTGTTTTCCATGTAAGAATTTATATAATATTAAGAAATTATTTTGGAGCTAGGTGCTAAGATGGCACATGAATCTATGTTTTGATGAGACAGAAAGTAAATTTATAAAAATATTAAATATATTTTACATCACTTGAATGTCATTCTACATAAATAATAGAATATCTTCTAAATGGAGTCTCGGATTTAAAATATTAAACTATGTTTTAATCCTAGGAATGTTATTTTTCCAAGGTGAATAATGTGTTCATCAGCACCAAATTTTTGTGTGTGGAACTAGTTAGCGGATACATTATGTATATTAATTAGTTATTTGTTAATTCATTAATTTAATATGCAATACCTAATCTCCACACTATATAGATGTCTATTCTGAATTTACAAGATTAGCTACAAAACCCTATGATTGTTGAGATGAGTAATCCATTGTGCTTCATTGGATAATTCAGATTAGACAACGAATAATAAGAGGATCAAGGTGAATTGAGGCACAAGGGAAAAAATGGTCACCTTTATCATTGGAAAGTATTTTATTCTCCAATATAAATCATAATCAAGGAAGATAACATATTTTATTGTCCTCCACCCTCTTTTTAATTAATCATGACTTGATTAAATTAACTTCATTGACTTATGGTGTTTTTTAATCATTCACATGTGCATGTATATCCAATAAAATTATTATTTTGGTTTACTATTCCATGATCTCACCATGGCTTTCCCACGTAATATTTTTTGGATGATAACACATGGACAATTATTTTTTGACTTTTTCTCTTATAATATTCCCTTATCATTCATCACATTTTTCATCATTTGCCTACATTGTTGAGGGTCGACACTACCAGGGTGGGGTCAAGAACATTCAACCTCCCAAATTTTTAGAGGTTGAGAGAATGATGAAAAAATTTGATATTTGTTGATGTATCATGATTCATTGGGGGATGTGGGTGTTGATTTACATACTTATGGATTGGATATCAATTTTCAATGACAATTGGAGGAACATGAGGTTGCAAAAACAGCGTTTGAGGGAACTATATATCGATTTCCAGCCAATGAAGTGCTTTAATCAATTGCAATATTTCTTCCACCGATTTTTTATAGTCAAATAATCGGAATCGAAATAGTAAGGGTGGATCTAGAAAAACATGAATATTCCATGGATTTTATGAAACAATACAACTATATGGTGTGTAATTTGATGAATACACGCTATGTAGTCCCTTCATCATGCCACAACAAGGGATTATGGGAGAGATAAATATAAAACATCTTATGGGACCCCCACATACCATGAGACCCCTTTTTTGCAGCCCGATATGTACTATTACAGTACATGGACACAAAGACTTTCAAGAAGACACAATGTACTGGAACATGGCCAGCTTATATGGGCATGAATGCATACACATGCACAACTATGAGATCACGAAAATGGCCTAGTATTCCATGACATACTTCGCAGTACACTTAAGCATAGTGTACTAGTGCATATACATAGAGCTATGTACTGGTAATGAAATGGATTTGTTACACCATATATCACCATTTAATGATTTGTGGTGCCCCTTAAAGGAATAGGGAGTGTGTTGTAACACCCCAGGTAAATAAAGAATATGACATTTTCATATTTATCCATATTTGTGAATAAAATATTGATATGACTTTAAAGGGGACGCTATGCTCGATGGCGTACCCAACACGCAACAACGAGTTTCTTGGGAATCTTACGTTTCACTCTAATAATAAAATAATATTATTTTAAATGGTAGTAAACAGGTAGCCGTTGTAATGGTGGGAATGGATAGAAATAACTAAAATATGATTATATATGTTTTTAAATGTTTTTACATTTATCCAATAAAAGATAAAGGCTTAAAATACGGAAAGAATTCAATTTTAGGTGTATATGCCCTAGTTTTCACTAAAGGTTCACTTATCACCTTTTGATGTTGAACCATCATTAAGTATAGTTTTGTTCACTCTTAAACATTATTTTGGACCAAATAAAACTCTTATTAAGAATCGGGACATCAAAATTTACTTTGTGTAATTTTTGATATCTTCCCGATAAAGTTCATTTTTCTTAATGAATAGTGTAAAATGTTGTATTTTAATTCAAAACCTCTTTTTAATCTAATTTATTTATATGATTAGATTATCTTTTTAATTTGTTTTAAAGTGAAATTAGAATATATGTTTACCATTAAATCTGATAGTGGTCGTTGGAATTAATTTCACTTTGAAATCAGACTTAAACCAGTGTCAATCTTTTGATACTTATTGTTTCATAAAAACACGCTATTTTCTCTGACATCGGGAATTAATTATAAAATTAATTAATGTGACTTATATGTTTTGAATATTGTAAAAAAGACTTCATTTTTGAATTCAGAATATCAAATATAGCTTAGGGTGAATTTTTGGGATTTTTCTGAAAAACATCAATTTTTGATGAATAGTGACACCACTAAGTGGTACTTATAAAAACTGATTTTTCTGTTTAAATGAAATTTTGACATCTTTGTGTTTTGAATTTCAAAAAATCTGACATACATGGTTGTAATTAAGAAGTAAAATGTGGTTCAATGGGATAAAAATAATTTTTTGTTGAATAGTAACTTATTAAGTTTTAATCACGATTAATGGTAATTAGTGTAGTTTAAGGTAAAAATAATGCTTTAATAAAATAAGATGAGCTTGACACATGTCCTACCCTCATTGGTTGTGTCATGGCCGACCATGAAAAGCCATGGGTATACATGGGGACCCCATGGAGCCACTTTGTTTGGGAAATGACATAAATAACTTTTTATTTAATGTAAAAGTAAAAATGACACAAACATGATTTGTTTTACTAAAACAATTTTTAAGTGGGGTTATACAAGTCAGATTTTTGATTATAAATAGTAATTGGAAAGATAAAAAGATATCCTACATCATAGAATTTTGTTTATAATTTTTATATATTAAATAAATTAAATTATGTATGACATAATAATGATGTCGCGATGACATCATTATTTGACGATTTAAATAAAATGGAAAGATAATGTAATATATATGAACTACACATGTCCAACACTTATTGTATGGTTGGATTTCGAACCCTTATCACCTTATCCACGAATTATATCAATTTGGGACCTTTTAAAACCGAAACACATTTTCAAGGAATGTAATATTTCTTACTTTCCAAAAGCACCCCTCCTCTCCTCTTATAAAAGGCCCCCACCTCAACCTCATTTCACACACTCCTCAAGCCTTTGGCTCGGACAAACCCTGCCCATTTACTCTCTCCACATCCCTCTACTCATCCTAGAGGATTCCCTTTGGGAAGAACCCTTTCAAAGGATGCCTTTAGGATCAAATCAAAAGGAGTTACACTTTTAAAGGTAATTTATTCTCTCATGTTCATTTGTTTTATTTTGCTTCTCCAACCCCCTAAACTCTTTTTATTTACTTATTTTGTAACAAAACCAGTATCTTCAATATACTATTATGTTTTTATAAGATTTATTCGAGCTACACTCTCACACAACTACGTCAAATGGTTAAAGAACATACGGTTTCCATGGATGGCGAAATTCTGCCTCCCGAAACGATGATTGTTCAATACTCATTTAACACCTTCAATGGTGGCCATTATGATGTCACTATTTTTATATATGATATATAATATGTTTATGTTTTACTTATTCTTCTGTATTTTTCATTTGTGTCTTACCTTTATGGCTTCCATTATGGGTAAACGCGATATCTTCATTTTAGGAAGTGCGGACTACCGCCCCCTCAAAGTTATTTGATTCGTTAAATACCATATGTGGGACGTATAAAGGATGGAACTATGATATTATATATGATATTATAATGGAATTATAATATACCTTTATATCATTATTATTCCATTCTATAAAATACGAAATAGAAATGAAAGTAGCGTTCATGCGTACGTACGGCTTACCGTCTCCATGAACGGTGCATTTCATTTCTTACCTATAAATGATTATGTAATGTTATAAATGCATGAATGTACTGGATATATATGACATATATGATATCTACATCATGAATAAAATTCTGGATATAATAAACATTTGGCCACATGAACAACATGTAATTGTAAGAATTCCACTTTCGACTTAAGAACCAAATATCAGCAAAACAAATATTATTAACTTAAATGATTAAATAATGTTTATGACATGGTAATAAGTGATATAAAAGGAATAATGAACTTGAAAAAGGTTCTTAAGGAATTAGAAATGAACTCATGTTTATTATTCAGGAGATTAAAGAACGATCGAGTCAAGTCGGACCCGAGGTAAGGGATCCTACTCCTCTCTTTCT
Organism: Viscum album; assembly: GCA_963277665.1. NCBI lineage: Eukaryota > Viridiplantae > Streptophyta > Magnoliopsida > Santalales > Viscaceae > Viscum > Viscum album. Next base: position 958,935,824 of record OY728126.1, read on the forward strand.
TTTTAAGTATACACTTTTATGTCATTCCTTTTAAAGCTCATCTTTCTTGTTATTGGGATGATCTTTTATATTAAACTTACTGTAATTTTTATGTTCATGTGATGAGAGACCCTATCCTCTCTCATCAATCCATGTTGGATGTTTTGAGTGGCGCCGTTAGGCTGCCGAACTTTCGTAAGAGATCTAACCTCTCTCTTTCTTTTTAAGTACTCTCCATTATGTCACTTCTTTTAAGCTCCTCTTTGTAATGTTGTGGGATGTTATTTTATATTCCTATTTCTGTAAATTTTATTGTAATGTGATGAGATACCCTATTTTATCTCATCAATCCATATTCGGATGTTTTATGTGGCGTCGTTAGGCTGCCGAGTTTTCGTAAGGGATTTTTCATCTCACTTTTATTCCCGTGAGATTTATGATACATTTGCCACAAATTCCATTGAGTGGTGGATGTACTATCCATTATTATACTCTTTGTGTAATATAATTTTGTTTATGAGTATTTACATCAATGATCTATTGTCCTTCTTTCATGGGGTGTATGTTTTGAAAGATACCCAAGTCGGTAAGGGAACCTTTCACCCTCCTCTTTTTTAAAAGACTTCTTTTGTTAGGTATTTTAATTTACATATTTTTATGTTGGGATATGTTCTCATATATCCTTATTGATGTAAATTTTATGTCCAAGTGATGAGATACACATTTTATCTCTCATCAACTCATTTTGATGTGATGCCGTTAGGCTGTCAAGGGAACTTTTTAACCCAATTTCGATTTCTTTGGGTTCAACATGTAGTCATTGAATATGTCATCCATTTAATATGTGTGAATGACATTTTATTGTTTTAAACTTAATATCCACTTATATTGGGTGTATTTTATATTTTTCACCCATATTTTTGAGATTGATTTGTCCTTAATTTAAGGATACCTTTTTTATAAGGGATTTCATCACATTTGACATTTCTATTGAGGGTTCATTATTGTTATGCACCAATTCACTCTTATATGGTGTATATACTGTCCTTTGGAGTATTATATCATGAATCCATTTATTCTCATGATATTATAAAGTTCTGACTAAATGTTATTCCTCAATTATTGTATTCAAGTGTCTCTAATTTTGGTAAAACCCCTTTAACCAAAATATCATTTTAAATGTTTTAATTATTTGTTCTTATTAATATCCATGTTTTCAAAATTGTTTTAAGGATTTATTTATATGGATATTAATGGTTTAAAATTTTAAGCTTCAAGGTGGTATGGGACACTTTGATTCAAAAATCTCTTTATTTAATGTTTTAAATGGTTTTGGAAATGGTATCTTTTTGAATGGATTCATTTTTTCAATATACTAAAATGTTATATTGTGATTGAAATGTGGAAATGTTATGTTTATTTTATGCATGTTTTATGTGATACGATTATGTTGAGGTTCTTGGGCATTATTATGAAGACAGGTGGTTCCGTGATAAACTAAGGGCGGGTGAGCCTGATATAGCTCTCCAATGCATTGGGTAACGGGAAGGAGTGAAACGTTAAGGTTTCTCCGACGAGATTTAGGGAATATACTGTGATGGGTATTCCAAACGTAACCACTAGGGTTACTCCCTACTTAATAATGTTATTAATGCCTCAAGTTACCATTATGTCTTATGATTTCTATTATTTGTTCCTGATTTTATGAGGTATGATAAAGTGCCTATGTTTTATGGGTAAAGTATGATTTCATTCTTATGTATATATGAACTCATGTTTCCTTTCCATATTTTTATAACTCTTACTGAGCTTTTTATGCTCATCCCAAGTTTTTTGAAATGTTTTTCACAGGTCAAGGGAAAGGTACATGATTTGATGATAGTGTCAAGGATGTTTCAAGAAAGAATCCGTGTTATATTTTAATTATGTTTCTGTTGATGGGAAGAATGAATAATGTCTTTTATGTAACCACTTTGTTTATATGTGGAATTTAATGCAAGTTTCATGAACTAATTATCTAAAACTATAAACCTGAAAAGATCCTCAATGTGTAATCTTGTAATAACCCATGATTAAGTAAGGTTTAAGGCTGGGGCCTTATATGTGTCCTCTACCTACTCAGTGGTAACCCCTAAAAAATAAGTTGTTTTTTCTAAATCTACCAACTGGATTCAACCACCTTTGAAAATATGGCATGGTTTCTCTATCTATATATTGAGTTGTACCCTCTAGATAGACTAGGGTGTGGATCCCATAAATTCCAACTAAGTGGTAACCCATATACACTAGTGTGTGGGTTCTATAACTACCTAATAAGATGTATCCCTTAATAGAATAAGTTATGGTTCTTCTATGTGTTTGTGGAGTGAACCCCAAAATTGAATAAGTTCATGGGTCATCAATCTAACTACGTAGTCCCCCCAAGATGGACCAGGGTCTGGTTCCTCTTTCTATATATATAGTGGTACCCCCAGGTGCACTAGGGTGTGGTTCCCCTTATTTACATTATTCACCTTGATTGTAAGAAACATTTGATATGTGTAGGTCCTCCATATGGTCAATTAATTGGACATAGAGTTGATACGGTTGGAATCAATTATGGACACTTTTTAACTATTGAAGAACTATTTCCCATCATGGTCTGTGAGATAGAGATGTATTTCTCTTTTATCTAGGATTAATTTATGATCACACACACACACATATATATATATATATATATTATTTTGGTTTTGTTTTCCCAATTACTTCTGGTTGATATGAAAACTTTTATAATGTCAACTACTTCTCCCCATCTAGTTTTAAGGGTATCATAATGGGTATGTATATTCTCCCCCAGATATAGGATTTTCCCACATGTGTTGTGTCATATATAGATGATGGACTGGTTGGAATTGATTTTATATGAGCATAGGAACACCATAGTAAATTTGACCATGTATGGTGGTTAGGTTTTTGAGATATAGATCCAAGCAGTATAATCATTTCATTTCCAATTATTGTAATGTTGGCACACCATTTCTTATTGAGCGTGTATTGTAACGACCTAAAATTTATTCAATGTAAATTCCATTATTTAATTATTTCTAATATTATAATAACATAAAATAATATTAAGAACACAATATAAGAATTAAAATAGAACATTTAGTGAAATAAGTGTTATTTTTAGAATTTATGGAACATATACTAGACAAAGAGTTACATGACCATTGAAAATAGTAATGTCACACTTATAAATAATAATGAAGCCAATAGAATTGTAAAATCACTACATAAATTATAACTAAAATTTATGCTTATTATAAATAAAAATATGACATATTTATGTCATACTATAAGAAAATAAATCTATTAGAAATTACTAATTAAGTGTTGAAATTATTATATAACACAAGAGTTTATTTTCAGTTTAATAATTAATATAATATATTAAAATAAAATTTATTTCAATAAAATGTTTTCATAACATAATATTTTCTTTTCATATTGTTTTAATTCAATTTCGTGAGACCTTAATTAATTTATAGAATTGTTAAAAAATCAGTTATAATTTTAGATTTGGTATCTTCCAATTAAAGATGATTGTAATTAAAAATTAAAATATCCTTATTTTAAAATTTATTTGATAAAATTGATTCCATTTTTTATTTCTAAATATAGAAAATGTTAATAGTTATTTTTGGAGTTTTTTGTGAAATATGTGAAATTTTGGTGAACAGTAAATTATTGTAATTTAATGTATATATACATTATATGTTAAGTATAATATTTCATGGGTAATATCTAATTTGAGAACCAAAATATAGAACATACCATTATAAGTTTATTATATATGGTTATAATTATTTAACTATTCATATTATTGAGACAAAGTAATATACTAATTAATAAAATAACGAGAAAATACCCCTCTACTCCACTATTAATTCCACCACTCCCTGCCTCTTTTCCTCAAACATTTAAATCTGTGATACTTATTATAATTATGACTAATAATCTTCCCAAGAACCTAAAACACATAAAATATCTCCTTGTATCAACAAATAAACTATACCTTTTCTTTAAGGAGGTTTTCCACGAGGAGAAACGCATGATGCAAATTATTCATTTCTTTTTTTAATTTGTTTTCATGTTATTTTATTTTTATCACATCACCTCCACTAATAAAAATTGTAGGATAACACAAGTACCTATAATATAATGTAGATTTATTATTATAATGGAATATTCAATAATTAAACCCTTTTCCTCTTTCTTTTATTTTATAAATGAAAACGTCGTTCATGAGGTGAAAAATCATTGCATGAATTACATCATATTTTCATTTTAAATTAACAACTTCAAGGATAGACATAATATAATTGTACTCATTAAAAATATTATTATATATTTATCAAAACATATCTAACATTGTGGAATAATTATTAAATTTGATATAAAATAATAATAAAAAACAAGTTTCATGTGACTGAATACCGCTCTAAATAATCCAAAAAACTATCATTAACCATTCATCTAATGATTCATCCTAAAACCATAAAAACCAATAATTTAGAAGAACATTTAAGATTATTGATTTTCATAAATAAAATATAACTTTAATTATTTATTACCCTTATCATTTTACATGATTTTTCATAAAATTTATAAATTTAATCAATAAAAAAACAAGGAAACAAATGCTCTAAAATGATGAAATTCTATCTTATAACACATCAACCTACCATAAAAGAACATTATAAAATTAAAATAAATCAAATAAATGTATAAAAGTTTCTAAATTAATTAATTAATATATTTTATTTTATTATTTAGGTTAATAATTTCATGTTAAAAACCTTTTTTGGATTATGTTCTAGGATTTTCCCACACATCAATTTTACTTTCAGGTTACTCTTAATCTCTTTATATCCTAATGTAATGTGTTTCTTTGTGAGAAATTATTCTTTATTATATGCATATAGTTCACAATAATGTATCTAGATCATATAATTATGATTTTATGATATAATACCTTAATTAAGAAGTTCCCTTCTCAAATAATCCCAATAAGTAAGCCAGATTAAATAGAATTTACCTATTTCTTACCCATTCTCATGTGATATACATAATATGTTTTAAGACATAATGATTTTAATAAAATAAATAATTTTTTCTTTAAAATATCTCATGTTTAATTTTTGGCTTGGTAAAAACATTCAATCCTTTTTCTATTCTCATGACCAGTTAATATTTTCCCTTGAAAATGCACAAAACTAGGTAATTTATAAAGTTTCCAAAACACTATATTAAAATTTATTCCCATCATTTGATGCATGTTTATCATTAAATATGCATAATTTTCTTTATTAAATTCCATTCATGTTCTAAATATATTCAATCATGGAAACGTTTATGATGCACCCATTTATAATTCCTTATGACATGATTACGATACCCGTTTCCTTCGACTGGTAACCCCTATATTTTGATTTTTCATGTGGAACACATATTCGTGAACATGATATTATGGGTGAAATGAAATAACAATCCAGTTAATTTGGTGATTTTTATTATCATTATACATCATATTGGAATTGGGAGTGATCCTTGTTCCATTATGGGACTTTGTCCGCCATATCATAGAAGCATGCCTTGACACATGATTGTGTCATGTTATATGTTGTTTTCAAATTACAATGAGGTCATAATTATATGTTCCCATGCTATAAATTTTATTATCCATAAATTATATTCTTGTAAAATTCATTTTATTCCATTATGTTATTCATTTAAACCCATTTTTTATGTTTTATTCCTATTCTTATTTCCTTACTACTCTTTTTTTGGTCATCCCTTAATTCATGAATTACGCAGGTTATCCTTTATAGTTGTATGAGCTGAATCGATGATAGTAGGACATTATGGATATACAATAAAATATTTTTTTTGTTTAATGATGTTTAATTATGCGCCTAATCATTAATATACATTCTCTTTTAGGATCCTTGACTACTAATTTTATGGTTAATCTGTCTAAAATATTGTAATATTTTATGAAAAAGGATCGGGTCCTTATAGAATGTATCAAGGGTAAAGATTATTAATTGTTGTGATTTGGACTAGAAAACTCTATTGAAAGCCTTATTTATAAGACTAAGTATGAGAAATCATCTCAAAATTTTGGTTTGTATAGAGAAAGTGTAATACTAACAAAATAAATCACGGTCTATAAACTATAAGTGGACATTGATCTGGAATAGATATACATAAGATTAATAACTCTGACAAGCTTTGCCAAGCCTAACTCAGGATAACATCATACATTACAATTGGCCTTACTGTTCACCTAGTTTGACACACCTGAAGAAATATTTATTGGTAAATTCACAAGCTCGTTAAGAAGCATTATTATGGTAACAAAAAAATTAAATTGGAATATATGATAGAAAACAGATCATGAATAACCTAGAATTAAACCTAGGTAATCAAAAGAATGTATATACTATTCCATTACAAGGTTACCCTCTTCTTTTTAATTCTTCCATGATTTATTTTTATTATCTATGTATTCAAGTACATAATTTCTCTATATTTTTCATATTTAATTGATGGAAATAGAAGAACCTATGCCAAAAACAAACTAATAGAAAATGTGATTATTTCTCTAATGATATACCCAATATGATTGTAACGGGTGCTCGAAACATCATAACAATACTTGTTCAACTAAGTCACATTTTGAATAATGTCACGAATCAAGTAGAATTCCCTCCTTATCTTAACAGATATAAAATTGTGGCTTAATACTTTATGAGGAAAAGGAATCCCATGGTTAGTGGATATTATGATCTCATCCTTGTAGAACAATTGATTAAATCTATTGAAAATATATTATATATCCTACAATTATCAAATGAATAAAAGTGGTACTAGAAGATTATCTTTTGTATGGGGAAGTTGATCAGTTATGGAAAAAGGCCAAGAACAAAAATTCTGGGGAAATTGATTCCATGGAATTGGATTGTTTAAATAAAAAAAATTTCAATAAATTTTTTTCACTAACCATACATATTTATATGGAAAGGGAGTTCCATTGACTGAAGCAAATGGAAGATGAGTTTTTCAATGCATTTGAAGAAAACATCCCAATCCTTTCAAGATAAACATCTAGATATTTCATTAACATGTATTTAAAGGTGGATCAATTATTTAGGGTATTCATTCTATGTATATGAAAACCATTAGCGATTCAAAACTTTGATATATATGATGTCATTGTTCATTTGTCACTTAAGTTTGAAATTGAGATCAAGGTATCTCATAGGTATCATGGGAATGGGGATAAAAAGAGGAAAATGGAGTTTAATATGGGTGATAAATCCCATGATAGAATGAAGACCCTAAATCTCATATGTTAAATGTGTGGGAAGAAGATTCCTGGAAACTACTTAAAGTGAAAAAATTGTTACATCATATATAGAAGAGAGAGGAATATGGATAATAAATACTAAAGGGATATAAATAATCCCACTAATTTGTATGACGAAATTAAGTTTTAGATCAACACTCGACAATATTGAAATATTTGAACTAGAATTAGCATGGGAAATATGGATTTCATTTCACTATGACAAGGGTTGTTGTGGGAAATCAACATCAACAACCTCCAAGGATACTAGGATAGTCGTATGGTATCACTAGTACTATAGTGAATCCTAAAAATGTTGTTGTGATATGTAGCTAGTTAATCACTAAATAATTGAAAACATATTATTAGATTCTAGTTATAATCATTAATTTATATCATGTAAATGTATTAGTACTATTCAATCACCACCTCAAAATACGGAGGATGGGTTATATATGAGAACAAAATATGTGTAAATTACTATATTTAAATAATATATCCTCTCTGGTAGATTTGTGTTGATTGAACCTCACCGAAAATATTCTCATACTCATTTTTGTAGAGTTTTATTAATTTTGAGAATGTACTGTCTATCATTATATAAATACAATATCAAAATTCAAGAAATGAAGATCACTCATCCAATCCTTATGCATCATAAAATTATGTAATAGTGTTTGGGATGTACGAATCTCATTTAGAATTATCATATCATGTGTAGATATTGTTTCCTTTTGAGAAAGAATATCTACTCAATTAATTAAGATAAGGGAATGAATCATGCTTGAATAAATTCTCTATGTGAGGGACTACACTGATGTGTGTCCTGAAGTGTTTCTTGTTTGTCCTTCTAGTCGAGAGTTTGAGTAATCAGTTGAACTTATCTTGGATTTCTTCTTATATCAATGAAACCTTATTGAATTGATATCATTGAGCAGTTATAATTAAAGAATATGTTACAGGAGAATCTGGAAAATGAGATTATTTTCTCAAGTGCTTCACCATCAGGTGCACTAATCTAATGTGTCAAGAAGAATACAGGATCAATGTACCCCTACATTTATTATCAGGAGATCAATAAAATGTTGATGAAGAATATGTATCAAATTCTAATTTAAAATTAATTGTTCGATTAGAAACATAGGGACTGATATTTCTTTAAGGCAGACCTTTGGTCAGGGTATCACAATTAAAGGTGACTGAGGAATATATTCCCCAGACTACCATTCATATGAAGAATAGATAGTAGGTGTAAATTGTAATGATCATCACACCCAGTAATTCCCCAATAATTATCATGGATATAATGAATATATTATTTCAAAATTATTTTGACACTATGATCATTTTCATATTATTCTAAATATGTAGGTAGAAAATTTATGGAAATTATAATGAATATAAATTTTTTACGAAGGATGTATCTTTCATGGGATATTTTATCACCACCAAAAGAATATCTATGGAACCATCAAAGACAATTCAAATTGAAGACTTCCCATGACAACATCTGTAATGGAGAGCCATAGATTTCATGACCAATATGGGTCCAACCAATGATATTTGTAGAAAATCATGTGATTTTAAAACACTATAAGAACGATGACTCGGAAATGTGACAGGTTTGTCTGGATGAGTGGATGTGTAGACAACATAAAAAAATGAAAAAATATGCTTTTCACAAACCCATTTCTAACACTATCAATATGTAATGAAATCTTTATGGTGTATAGTGATTTTTTAAATAAGTTCTTAGGTTGTGTACTAATTTAAAATGATAATGTGATATAATATTCCACAAGGATATTGAAAAATAGTTTGAAAAATAATCTTATGTGTGATCTGTATTTGGTTGCAATGATCATTGCATTGAAAACATGGTGGTATTATCTCTATGGGGTGATGTGTGATATATATATTGATCACAAGAGCCTAAAATATATATTCAAATATAAGGATATTAATATTCTATAGGGAAGATGTTTATATCTGATAAATGATTATGAATTATCAATCCACAACAATCCTTATAATAAAAATACAGTAGTTGTTTCTTTAAATAGAAATGATCATCTAACTTTATTAATGCATAGAATTGAGAAGTATACAATCTTCTTATATATAAGAAGGACAGACATGCGAATCATTATGAAATGAAAATCATCAACACTTTCTCAAATTATTTCTCAATCATCACTAATGTAGAAAATAAAATATACTGAAAGGAATGATTTGAAAATTCATAAAATTGTTGACGCAATAATAATTGGGAAATCATCCAAGTTTAATATAACTGAAAATCGAGTCATAAGATTTGTGTCATGACTATGAGTTCACTTCAAACCATAAATAAAGAAACATATTATGAATGACACCCATAGCTCAACCATATCTATTAACCATGGCAGGACAATGATATATAGGATTCTTTGAGAGAACTATTGGTGGTACAATATGAAGATGTAAATCAATGAATACACATCAAAGTTCATGGTATCTCAAAAAGTGATTACTAAATAGAATAAGTATAATAGAATGATGAAATTATTACCCATACCAACATTGATGTGGGAAAACATCACCATAGACTTTGTCACTAGACGTCCAAGGACATCTAGAGGAAATAACTATATATCAGTTTTTGAGGATTATATTATAAATACATATATATTTTATCACTATTTGAGAGGAATTCTCACTATATCAAAATTAAATGATATAAATCTATGATTTGGTAGGGATACCTGGAGTACCGTTATCAATTCTATCTGATCAAGATCATTGATTCACCTATAGTTTTGGACAAAGACTCGAACATGATCTAAGAACTGAGAAAAACATCATTATGACCGATCATAATAAAACCAATGGATAATATGTGTATAGTATTCAGAAACTACTGTTCATGTAGAGAGGATGTTATACGGGCTTCAAAAGAGAATGGGACCAACATTTTTCTTTAGTTGAGTTCTCTTATAACAACATTTTACACACGAGCATCCAAATGTCTCCAAACGAGGCTCATTATGGGAAAATATGATGAACACATGTTTTTTGGGTTGAGGTCGGTGAATATAAGATTATATAACAATAAATGGTCATTGAAATGGTGGAAATGGTGAAAACCATTCAACAATATATCAAGACCGTCCAATATTGACAAAATTATATGAAGACAACTGCTGAATTGACTTTGAGATTAAGACTCGAGACATGGTATTACTCTTAATACCTCCTTGTAAGATGATGATGAGATTTTGGAAGAATTGTAGGTGAAATCCTAGGTACATCCCCACCTCATAGATCCGTGGTCATGTGAGATATGTGGCCTATCATGAATAACATCAACATACCATGTCTCATATAAACGATGTATTCCATGTCACCTTCTTGAAGAAATAAAAAATAAATACTTAACATGTATTGAATTACTAGGTGGTACAATTGTAGAATGATAACTCTTACTAGGAGTAGCCAGTAAAGATCTTGGATCACCGAGATAATGTCTTATGAAACAAAACTACTCACTCTGTGAAATTTCTATGGCAGAACCATATATATGAAGATGGATCTTGGGAATTGGAAGATGAAATGAAGGATATGTACCTTAACCATTTTTCACATATATATATAAATCAAAATTTTTTGTGTGACATTTAATTAGTGGGGAATATTGTATTGTTAAAAAAATTTATGAATGGAAATTACCTTCTAATAATTATATCATATATTATAATCACATTAAATAACATTATGAACATAATGAAAAAATTATAAACAATGATTGAATGAAATAATATGTATTTCTAGAAGTCAAAGAACCTATACTAATGGAATGGTAACTTGAACATTATAATAGTATTATGAACTTTATGAATAGTTAACTAGCCAATTGAATAGTATCTCAACCCATGAATGTATAAATCAACGTCTTCAACCATATAAATGATAATATGAAATAATTATATCATAGTATAACTAAATTTATAAATAAAATTTTTTACTTATGAGTAGATATATTTATAAAATATGAAGTGTTTTTTAAATTTTTTTAATTCATATTATCTTTAAAAAATTTATTTCCCTAAAAATTTTTCCAAAACAAAAAATTTCTGTTTTCTTATAATTGTAATATAATTTTATTGGACCATAATTAATTTGTCAAAGTGTTATAAAAATGAGTTATAATTTTATAATTTTATATTTTCCAAGTAAATCATGTTTTTAAATAAAAAATAAATTTAAAATATTTTGAAATTTATTTTCATAAAATTAAGAACAAATTTGAATTAAACATTTCAAAAAATGGAAAGGGTGAGTTTTTCTAATTTTTCAAAAATGGTTTAATATTTGGTGAATACTAAAATATCATAATTTATAGTATACAAAAAATATAATTTTTTACACTATTCCTTTAGTGATCATTAATGTGATAATAATAATCTTTAAATTCCTTTAATTATTTTATTATATTTGGTGTTAATTCTCAATAAATACGTATTCTGCGGCCCAGATAATATAATAATGATTTAAATAATGAGAAAACACCCATCTCCTCTACTATAAAAACCACCGAACAACAATTCTTATCCACACACCATCCATGCATTGAGCCTTTTCCAAATTCTTCCTAATACTCTTTCCAAGCCTCTCCCGCATACTGAGGAGCTCATGGTCTCCTCAAAAGAACAAAACCATTCCCCTAATGAGCTTTTCCAAGAGGATATATTCCAGAGGTAAATTTCTTTTTTCCTTTTCATTTAATTTATTTAACATATTGTTTTTTATTATCTCCTCAACTCCACAAATAAATCACCAATGATATGACTGACTACACAAGAAATGAAACATACATGTAATATACATGCATGGGTGAGTAAAATAATACCCAGTAGGGTACCTCAAAAACCACAAAGTATATGACCGCAATAGAAACACCAACAAAAAGGTACAGTCAGATCGATGCAGGTATATGTCAATAAAACATATAACAAAAGCATCAATGTATACATGTAATGTATTCCATGACATAACGTATATAATGACCCAAATATTGATGTACATGGAAATTACATTACATATTCACAATACTTAATACATGACAAAAAGAAATGCCCAAAGACCGTGTTAGTTTAGTGTCTTTGGAAACTCGTAACGTTATCTTCTAATGATGGTGAAAGATATTAAACATCTCCCATAAAGATCATAACCTATTTTTTCATACCTAACATCATTATTTATATCCTGGGGAAAATAAAACATAAAAAGGGTGAGCTCAAATGCTCAGTAATGGTAAACACGGAGAACAAAAAAACAATCCATAAACATTTGAACATAAAAACATGAACATGACATAAATCTTAGAAGTACATAAGGAATAGATAATAAAAGACAAATAATCATGATAAAATAGCCTGTAATTGTGGAAAACCATTAAGAACATGTTATGATTTGCATAGTAGATAAGGCATTACTGCGATGACCATCATAGTGGACAATGTCCCTTACTGAATCGAGTTCACTTCTCGTTCCATTCCTGTATCACTGAACCAGATTAAATTACCTTTCCAACCATGGTTATATCATGATAAATAAATCATAACCCAATTCATTATAGGTAGATATAGGTCCCACCCATCTCATATTGAAATCAATATTAATTGTGCCACAAAACAATCATAAATCATAAATCATAACCCATAGAATAAAATGGGTTTCATAGACATCATCCCATCATGAAATAATCCATATAAAACAAATTGATATCATTTCATCATAAGAAAAATCAAATCATGTAAATAATAGAGACATTATACTTGAAATAAAAACATACTAAATAAAGTCATCTTAGATGGAAAATAGTTTTGATAAAACACTTCAAATGAATTATTGGGGAAGAAATCATATCATTTTCAACAAATGCCATGCAATTTAAATATAAAAGGATTTTATTGAAAATAATAATGAAATATTTTAGAGTAATCATCATGAAAATAATGTGTTATGAAACCTTAAAAATCCCTTCATGTCGTATCAGTTAAAAAAATCATCTCGTACTTTTGTCGGAAATGTCAATAAGTACCTCGTATGGTAATCAAAAAAAAGATTCCTTCCATAATTTGTAATAATAGTCAAAAAATAGTAAATATGACTTTAAACATACATAGTTTAATATTACAACTTTTATGAGAATATTTTTAAAACTTATATGTGGATGATAAATATATCACCAGTAGATACTTACAAATAATCAATATCGGATAGAATGGGATTAGAAACGTTATCCTCATACCTTAGGTATGAAATGATTTGTATGTATCCAAACCTCTTATATAATAATTTAGATAATATCATTGACTTATTTCAGAATCATAGTCATTCTTATGATATCATATATGATTCACTTAGGTCTTTATATTACACGTTCATTTGTCGACTCAATGTTAAAGAAATGTTTTGGGTAATATTGGTTTCAATTATCGTACACGTTTAGACTTGTTGTTCTTGATATTATTATTACTTATATCATGATTTAATTACTTCAATAATGTAAAACATGATTTATATATCATATATATTCATTATATAGAAATATATAATAGATAGATAAATTAAATGAAACTCATCGTCCATGGAGACGGTAGGCCGTACGTAGGGCTGAACGCTATTTTCATTTCCTTATTGAATTGAATAGATGTAAGTAGATGATAGATATATAAATATATATATATATATATATCTAGTAGAATTATTATGTCATATATTTCATTAATATATTATCATTCTATAATGGTTAATCATGGAGAATTAATCTCATCGTGTCGTGGAGACGGTAGTCCGTACGTATGCAAGAGTGATGATATCATTCCCAAATTTATTGAATGGAATTGGGGGGGATGATAAAATATCTCAGAATCAATATGATCTTATAATAATAATAATAATAATAATAAAGTGTTTTTATTTCCCCCCGTTATACCCATCCAAATAAGATGGTGGTGGAAAAACAGATTACAGCACGCCGTGGAGACGGTATTCTGTACGTACACACGCGCGGTGATTTCGTTTTCCATAGGATGGATGGAGTGGGAAATAAGGTTGTTTAATATTTATAATAACATATCAGTATATGATTGATACTAATTTCATTACTTTATAATGAAATAAATAATTAAGAGGATGTAGAAGAAGAAAGAAATTTGAAAGAATCGGTAACTGATATTACGTCTTCTTCGACACGCCTCTTCGAAACCTCCTCTTAGAGAAATAAAATTGGTCTTTGAAGAAAACCGAGACCTCCACTATGTTTCTATGGATGTAAATAAGGGAAATGGGAAGGGGTTTCCGAGCATGAAGTCTAAAAATTGTGTTAAGAGGATAGGGATGAGGTTCCCTTTTATAAGAGAGTAGAGTGCCAATTTTTCTAACCTCCAAAAATAATAATTTATTATAAATTCAAAGCCCACCTAAAAACCTCCAAAATTACACAACATCTAAGATTATATTTTATAGGGTTATAATATCGTCATCCAATACAATTTTTTCATGATTGGATTTTATTTAAACCCTTATAAATTTTATTTATCCTTATTTAATTTATTTAATTTTATTTGTGGTAATAATAATTTCAATTTTAAATGGTTACAAATACTTAATTATGTGTTGTGAATTGTCAATAATTTGATACTTTATGACATTTTAGACCATTTAATTTTCAATTTATGTTTTTTAAATAAATTTGTGATTTTTAAAAAATTTAATAATATGTTATTTAAATAAAATAACAAGAGTGTCAATTTTGACAAAATTCATTTATTTGAATTTAAATAAAATCCCACCAGAATATATGTTCGAAATAAAAAAATTAAAAGATTTATAACATGTCATATTCATTTAAAAAATTCATTTAGAACATGAATTTTTTCATATAATATTAATTTTAATAATTTTAATATCATTTATTTGTTATTTATCTTAATAAAATAATAACTACAACATTTTTGTATAATTTTTTATTATAATTATTTGTTGCATAACTATTGTGTCACCATTAATGATAATTATTCAATACGTAAAAATTATAAATAAATTCCCATGATGTAGATAATTTAATTATCTTTGAGGGAATATTTGTGTTTGATGTTTTATGAATTATATAACCAAATTAAATTATTATACATATAAGATTTAAGAGAGTGACATGTTGTCACATTCTTTGGTTTTAATAATAATTAAATTATTTTCATGGTCAAAAGTCTATTAAATGTATCTATTCCGACCCTTAGGTGATATGGGTCTACTTTTATTCATCCAATATTATTTTGTCAGGTTTTAGGGTAATTTTATAATATTATATTTACCATCAATTACCTAATTTACCTATAACTATGGTAAAAATAAAATTTACAGTAGTTACTATTCATTGTGAAAAAAAATAAATTTCGACTATTAACATAATTTAAACATACTGATTCCAAATATAGAATCCATTTTACTAAATTCAATTCACATAAGTTTTAGAAATTAATTTAAAATTAATCCCGTCGTTAAGACAATGAGTTTTAAAAATTAAAACATTACAAAAGATTGAAATGATTTTACCAACAAATTCAATGTAAAATCAATGCTAATTACATACATTATATTAAATAGAAAAAATATCTTCTATTTATACTTTAAAACTTTCAATATTATAATTTAACCATATAAATTATTATGATGAAAAAAGTTGTTTTTAATTAAAATACAGCGTGTTTTTACTATTCATTAAAATATGAAATTTATCAGAATAATATGAAAAATTTATCCAAGGTAAATTTATATATCCTAATTCCAAATAATAATTTTATTTTGTAAAATTGAACTTATAATCATGTCAAAAATTATATTTAAAGTGGGTGCGCCATCAAAATGTGGCAAAACATCATTTTTTTAAAAATACTTATTTTAATCGAAAAAATTTATTTTGTTCTCATTCCATGTTCTAGAAAATGTGTATGACAAAAAATAAAGAAATAAAATAATAAATTTATTTAATACTATTAATAATGGCTAGTTCAAAAAAACTATTATAACAATGTATCATTGTTTAGTGAAACCCGGTATTGCGTACTACACGTGCTATCGAGGAAGGTGACGATTGCATGTAATGCAAGCCAAGTCAGGGATACGTGTAGTGCATGCTCTCTTTGGTGTTTCGCATAACATAATCAAAACTTATTTCATTTATACATTATAGAAAATCTATAATTAATGTTTCATATAATAATTTCTATAAAAAGAACTCAAAATTTTGTGTAACATGAGAAACAAATAGTGTTGCGTATACTGCAAGCTAATATGATGTTCTGTATAGTGCATGCTAATATTGTTGTAGCATACAACACAATACATCAAACAAATTTTAAATAAAATATTTCTCATAATGTCTCGGGGTGTTATATTATACCCCCCTTAATATGAATTTCACCCTCGAAATTCATCGGGGTTATAAATCAATTACTATTTGAAATTTTCTCTCATAGAAACCCACATCATAATGAAGAATACTAAAACATAATTTTAAAAAGGATTGTTAGAAACATAATGGTCACCCAAGAAAGTAAGCACTGGGTTTCCACATAGGAGAATATCGGTGAAAATATGGATATGGAGGAGAAATCTAACAATCATGTTCTGATGAAGATTGGTAGAGAACATGGCTATGAAAAAGCCAACATTCACAAATCCATAAATTTGTGATGATATAAGGTACCATCTTATTCATCATATATGAGGGAACTAGGAAAATATTTTTTGGTTTTCAAGATCATTTCTTAAATGTTGAAGAGTTTTTTAATTAAACAGATTAGTTACTTGATTTTGGTACAATCTCACCGTTTCTCATGCCTTGAACAATTTACACTTCATCTCATAACTAAATGTAGTTGAATATGACTTTTGTGATGTGTTAAAAGATCATGCAATATAATGATAGGTCATTCCATCTATCTCATACATACGGTTAGAAAAGATATATACATAAGACTATCTATGGTGAGATTAATCATATATTGTTCCAAAAATTGACTTATACTTCATCTATCATCCTTCATAAAAAAATAAAACTAATTGCTACTAACCAGAGACTTCATGTAGTCCAGTGTCAGGTGATAAATTCCATTCACACTTCGTTTATGGGTTCGATTCCCGCAACCTTGTCTGACGCGACAGGTTGTTTCTCGTCCTGCAGGTTGTCCTTTTTCTAAAACAACACTATTATAGCATTCCATAAATAATATCGAAAAAAGTTATAGCCCTAAACAATACTATATGATGTCCATCATAATCCATTCCAATCTTTAGGCTTATACAAAATACATCTGTCCAATATCATAGTATAAAGAAAACGATTACTTGAAAGGTCACATAACAAGCACGTGAATACCATCATTTATCACAGATATATCTTGTTGATCGCATTCCAAACATGTGGATACCTTAATCATGTATTATCTTGAAACATAAATTACCAAAGAACATTAGTGAAAAAATGAATGCTATCAAAAGGTAACTCTTTCGACATACCAAAATCCAAAAAATTCTACACACACAAACCATGATATCACTTTGTTCTTATATCAGTCACGAGCTCATGAATGCTATCAAACGTATTATTTTATTCTTATCCCTTCATTATTCTCATTTCATCTGCTTTCCGAAAATATTTCAATCACTTTTTATGGTTACCGGCACCATTCAACATATACTTTAAAGTACTTGGGGAAATACAATAGTGTAACAATCTTTATAATTTTCTTTATTCCATAGTATAAAAGTTAAATGGTTTTATTATGAAATTATAAAATAATTTTTTTCAAAGTAAAATTCTAGAATAATCAATCCGGATTAAAATGAGATTGAAGATGAGAGCATTAATATCATGGTAACCATTGAATCATAAGACATATGAATAAATTAAGCTAACAATTAAATAATACATCATGAATTATAATGTATTACTGATATTATTTTTGAGTGGGAATTATATAAACTAGATAATATAAATTATGTGTATAAAATAACATTTTTCTCAATGAATGTTGTTTTGAGAAATAACAGTTATAAAACATATATCATTGATTTGGTGATTAAAAAATGAATTAATTATGTGTATAAAATTTAAATCAATAAAATAAAGTTTAAAAGAGTTATTAAATAAACAAAGTTAATGTCCCAAATAATCGTAGCCAAATATATTACAGGATTCACAAGTTTATACTAATGAATGGAATCTATGTTAAGAAACACATGACATCACACTTCCCTTTAGTTGATCACTTTTAAAAACCGTTTATAATGGTTTTAAAAGCTTTATAAATCATAATTTGTTTTATATTTATAATAAATTATATGATCACTTATATAACCTATTATCATCTGTTCATTAATAATCAATTATTATCACTATTATTTTGGGTGTTAATTGTATTATTTTCTCATGCATGATTTTTCAAGAATCTTCCTCATCATGATCAAAAAATATAGTGGAATCATATTTATAATGATATTAATGATATAAATACAATTTTCATCATTTGAATCATCTTTATAGTATATATTAAAAATTAAACATGGATAATGAATTAGATAACTTCATGGAGATGGTAAGTCGTAAATAAGCATGAGAAAATTTATAATTTCCTTTATGGGTAATAGGGTTAGGAAACAAATTTTATAATAATTTTTCATAATTTACAGCATTTCATATAATCTTCAATATTCATAAATTTATCGGTTTTTTACCTTCGATATAAATTTCTACATAAAAATGAATAACATATCATTATGAGGCGGTAGTATTTCGTACACATGTACTACATTATAGAATTACCTACTAAAAGGATTGTATGATGATATATCAAATATTAATATAAAATATTTATAATTTTATCCTAAATATCATATATAAAATTAAACTCATCAATATATCCTTCTATAAGAATTAGTGAAGGAAAACAAATTATGTTAGTTGTGGGAGTAGTAGTTCATCACACACACAATCAATAGTTTCATTTACCATTTGATGGTGTAGGATATTGTTTTAGGAAATGAAAAAGTATATATACAATTATACTCCCTAAATTTATTATATTAAATCATCAGATTTTAATTAATTTTTAATGGAGTATAAGACAAAATAAAATAAAACACTCGGTTATGGGTGTTACCTCATTATTGTAAAAATTCATTATCTTTTCACCAAATTTAATTCTAGGATGTATTAATGATTAAAACGGACTCTATGATGACCGTAGATATTTAGGGGTGTTATTTTGATATGTATTTTCTAGAATAATGGCTTTTGGAATTGTAACTGTGAAAAGAAATGAGGTGGCCATTTCTATGTTGGGGAGAGGACACACTTTGAATTAATGAAAATAAATAATTAAACACAATTTTTTCCCATTCAATAAGGCTCTAAAATTTAACAATTTATAACCTAAGAAGAATAATGTTGGAATATTTTAATAATATTATAACTATGTAATTGTTGGATCATTTTTTACATATATCATTTTACTCTTACCCTATGGTGTATTTTTTTACATTAATAGTGGAAAATAATTTATTTTCACAATTTATTATTGTAAAACAGATGTTTTACTTATAATATAATATAAATTATGGTAATTATAAATATATAACATATTTTTAAAAACTACTCTCATTTAAATAGAACATTTTAATTAAAAATTATACCTACAATCATGGTGAAAAATAGTTCTATAAAAGAAATTAGTTTAAATTATTAATTTTTTTTAATATCAAATTTAAAAATGAAATTTATTCGAGTAATCTAATATAAAATATTAATATAATAAAATATTAATTTTATATTTAACCAATTTTAAAATCTATTTGGTTTTTTAGGTTCTTTAAATGAAATGTCTGTCTATAATAAAAATATGGATTTCCACTATTCATTATAAAATGAATCTCTTTCAAAAAACTTCAAACAATTCAACATAATATTATTTAAATATGTTAATTTCAAAAATGAATTTTTTATGTAATTTTTCTAAATTTTATAAAAATTAACTATGAAATGTGTTTTAATATCTTATCAAAACCTTATTTAGAAAATAAAACTTTTTATAAAACTTTTCATTATCTTTCAAATGAGTATTTGTTTATTTAAAATCAATATATAATCAATAAATTTATTTTATATAAGTGTAAACTATTAAATAAACATAATTTAGAAAGCTGAATTTGTGGCCCTCAATTATATAGCTACATTATAATGTTTTACAATAACATCATTCATTTAGACTCAGGATTTTGTGTTCTTCCATCTATTAAAGAGAATGATTTTTTATTAAATGAAATATATCATAAAAACTTAAGGTGCTACATTATCTTATATGATAAGTGTTTCATATTAAATTCAATCCAAATTTATTAACCTATATTAAAATATAATGGTGATATATTCTAACATAGTTAAATAAATTGTGACTTCAGAATATTATCTTGTTTAAAAAAATCAGTGGTTTTACATTTGAAAATTTTATTTGGGAAAACACATCATAAAATAAGATTAATAAATCTTACTCTTTATAATATGTAATGTTATGTAATGAGGTCATTCTAAATAATGTGTACTATGTTTTTAAATATTATAACATTAGTGGAAAGTAAATAATAAATAATTAATTTAACTTATATCAAACATTTATTACAAGTAATAGACTGATAATTTTAATTTTAAGGTCCTCATAAAAATATTTATATAATAAGTTTAATTTACATTGATTC
This sequence comes from Viscum album, assembly GCA_963277665.1. NCBI lineage: Eukaryota > Viridiplantae > Streptophyta > Magnoliopsida > Santalales > Viscaceae > Viscum > Viscum album. The sequence goes on from OY728126.1 coordinate 958,956,996, forward strand.
TTTGTAAATTAATGTAATAAAATAATTTTTTTCAATATTAGTTTCTTATTTTTGTGGAATTATATTACATCTAGACTAAGAACAAAAAAAAATGTACTTATGTGACATGTATAATTTCGACAATTAATAAATATCCACGACATTTTCATATTTTTATCCAATTGATTAGTAATCAATATGATTTTTTTATGCTTGAGTTACTCAAATTAACCATTGATGAATCAAATAATCTCAAAATCAATATCATGATACTTCTCTAATCATTACTAAATTAATTTTTTAGTATAACTGATCCAGTATAATACATTTATATCATATTTATTATTAGAAAATAAAAATGATTAACATAATCCCTTACATGGGTTTCTATAATTCAAACCCGTAATTTTATATCTCCATAAACATAATATAATTCATCCCAAATAAAATATTATGTTAAAAAAAAGTTATATATACCTTATCCTAATAAAATGCCTCCTAAAATATCATTTTTTTTCTTCATGTCAAATTACATAATTCCTAAAAAGGGGTGTCTTAGAATTATAACCTATAATCAACCATAAACTCATAAACCCATTATGGTATCCATAAAACATATATTAATATATCATAATGACATAAATGATTTCAATATTAACATAATACTTATATTTTTCATGATAATTATAAGGAAAATACCATTGTTAACAATTCATATACAATATAATTTTGGAATACCAATATTAGATAACATGAACTCTTTTTATTTAATAATTTTTTTAACATTGGTCCATTCAAGATATATAAGTTATTACATTGATTAGATAATTGTATCATATAATGACTATGATACCGACACATATGTAATTTAGATCATCGAAAATTCACTGATATTTGACCTTAATCTCCACATAGAGAAAATATTATTCACCCTTTGGGACATTCATTAAGGTTATCAGCCAAAATTCATTACATGTGTGAATAATAATCTTTTTTACACTACGTCAATTACAAAATTGACATTCGTAAAATTTAAACTTCCATATATTTCATGTGTAAAGAATATCACTAATATCAAAATATTTAATAATATATCTTAATTAATCATTAGTCATAATAACAATAATATTCCCACTATTAATTATGCAATTTTATTTTCATAATCACTAAATTTTCCATAATAATTGTGGATTGAATTACTACTATGATTTCCTATTTGGATTAAAAATATTAAAATAAACATGATGATATTTCATTAACATACCAATGGAAAATATTTAACCTTTTAAGGAATAACTTATAATTGATACGTATATTGAATTATGAGTCTCTCGAATTCAATTTTGTTTTTCAATAGTATCATTTCATATTTTGATTTCTAACCAAACAATTCCTAATATTAGTTAATAATGTTTTATAATGGTTTTGTTAATTTTCTTGAAATATTCCCTAGTACTCTCAAACCATGTTATGAGTATATCCTATTATTGTGTAGTAGGTAACACTCAAATCGAACCTCAAATTCCATTTTCATAGTTATTTCACAAAATTACATCTTTTCCTAAACCATTTAAACATGTATTATCCTAAAAGGAATGTAATTTCATGGAAACCACATTCACTATAATTCACTGTGATTATTGGAAATTTACTATATTGTGTCATATACATATACATATCAATAGGGTTACCACTAATGTATTCACATCCTAGTTCCAATGTATAACAAAAACTTTCCTTTTACAGTAAATACTGTGAAAAAATTATTTTACACAAATTAGTGCAAGATTTTTTCCAAGATATCTATTATTAAAAAAAATCCTATTTCATGTGGTCTACAGTCATTGGAATACAAGTAACATAATAAATCAATGTGATAAAAAAATAAAAAATATTATAATGACTTCCTAAATACTTTCAAGCTCAAGGATGACATGGGTTAAACAAGGGAATTACACTAAATATGGTATTTTCCAAAAATGTTTTGTGATTAAATAATCATGATATGGACATTAAATTTGTTATTCAACAATATAAAATGTTACGATAAATTGATTTCTCAAGATTAATCACACTAAGATTATTACATAAAGAGCATGGTATAATAATATCACAGATTCATAATAAATATTTTTTTCATTATAATAAATGATATAAACATAAATAATTCTTATAATATAAGATAAAATCACATGGTGGACATATTCTTATAGTTGATTATGTTCACTCCCTAATCCTACATATGGTATCTCGTGAGACTAAAACATTACCAACAGAATTAGACGGTAATATAATTTGGACAATCCTGTCAATTTAATTTCATTTAAATTAATATGTTTTCCCCATATACAGATAAATCCCAAGAAATAATAATAATAATATTCTTTGGAATGAAATTAGTTTCATAATCATATCTTATAATATGATTAAAGGTGATTTTTTAATAAAATTTATAAATAGCCCAACGTGATTTATTACCCATTTAACAGAATGTATAATAATCAAGTTATACATGTTTCGGGAATAAATAACAAATTTTTAGTTATTTTCTTATTTTATTTTTTAAAAAAATTTGAAAACTTATTTGAAAGACTGCTTTGAATAAATTGAGAAAAAACCCATTTCACATTAAAATAAAAAATTCAATTTCAAAAAATTATTAAATATTATTGAATATTTTTAATTGAAAATGGAAACTCGTAACATATAATGGAATCATAATAGTTTTTTTTATCAATGGTGTGTAACAAATTATATGTCGTACAGGATTAAAAAACATCTATAAGGACTGCTATAAAAAGGATAAAAATTCCCTCATTTACAAAATGGAAATCTGTTCTACATTTAAAAATTATTAAATAAATAAAAATATTTAAAAATGACATTAAGAAATAGAAAATTAATTTAAAAACATTTTTTGGAACATTTTTATGAAAACAAGGACAAGGATGGGAATGCAGACTACTTTGAGAAATAAAGTTGATTTTCGATAAAAAAATTAATCAATTTATTTAAGCACCAAAGGAATGAAAATAGAACTATTATCAATCAAATTCATGAACAACCAGATTATAATAAAATTAATTTCATTATTAATGATGACCAAATAATCTTCTTCAAAGGAAAATTCTAGCATAATCTATCTCGTTTAAAATGAGATTGAAACAGAAACCCTTTCAGCTAAGGTAGTGTTTGAATCATAACACACAAGAATGATGTTAGTGAATTATAATATAAAATATCAAGAATTGTTTTTGAATAAAGATATAATATGTAAATTGGAATCATATGAAACATATAATAGAAATTAGGTACATAATAGAACATTTATCTTGAAGTAAGATTTTTTGAAAAAAACCCTTACAATATCATATCATGGATGTAAGGATTGTTCAATGAATTGAGTATGTATATCAAATGTAAATCCAAATAAAAATTGGAAACAAAATATAACATAATCAATGTTTATTTCACACATAATATTTTCATTAACATAATCATGGATGTATATGTTTATGCCATTGAATATAAATTGAGTTTAGAAGCCCCAATCCTTGAGTTTCCCTTTAATTAAGCACTCATTAACCCATGTATAGTGGTTTTAAATAAGTTAATAACTTATAATGTTAACATATAAATGTTTATAATTCTATATATTATCTATATTAAAACATCATATCACTCATTCTTTAGTAATAATTCATTCCCACTATTTTTACGGTGTTAATTTACTTATTTTCTCATGCATGTTTTGTAATTAAAGTTCTAGAAAATTTAAAATTGTAATTGATAAATAATATAATTTTTTTATGAATGTTATAAATATATATATATATATATATATCTCATTTTAAACAAATTTATATTAATTATTGAATTTTTAACATGATGAATGAATCACATTTCTTCATAGAGATGGTGGGTTGTACACACGCCAATATGGAGTCATCATTTATATGATGGTTTAAAGGGTAATGAAGATGATTCAATATTAAATTTTAATAATAATTATTACTTTATATATATTACATAAATTATTTTAATTTCCCTTTTATTACATTCTATGTAAAAAGTTGTTGAAAATTTAATTACATCACTTCGTGAAGCGGTAGTCTACCATACACACGATAAACATTGTCATATTCCCTATAGAATGTAATTTAAAAATTTATATGTGTTATAATAATTATGAATGTCTTATTATTTGATAAATATATTTTATATAAATTAATTACATAATTATATCCATCAGTGAGAAGCAGGGATGGAAAAATTATTTGATCGGTTCGTGAGCCGGTAATTCGCCCGACAGACAATCAACAATCTCATTTCATATATAAGGGAGAAGGATATGGGTATAGGTTATGATCTAAACATTACAACATAATAGTATATTTAGTATAATATTTTTTATATCACCATAGTATAATAATATTTTGATGCTGTTTATGAAGAAATAAAATAAATCCCTTTATTAAGGATGCCTATTTTTTGTGGGTCAACATCTTTTGGTTTACATGAAAGAATTTTTATGATATATTTATGAGTGAAATATTGAGTCAATAAGGTTTTACTTATGACTTTCCCATTCCTTCATTATTTGGGGAGATTGTTAATTCAATAAGGTTTTTTTACTTTACCATTCCTTCTTGTTTTGAAATTCACAAACAGATTATCTCAAGGAAAAACTCATTTTACCCAGCATTTTACATCTATAAGGAAAAATCTATTTGTCCAAGGAAATTTATCCTTAGAATGTTTTTTATTATTCATTTTCTTTTCTAAGTGTAAAATTCATTTCATGTATAAATCCTCGTAATCATATAATACATAGATATAGAGCATTCTGTTTTCAGACTCCGAGTTCTGACTCCAAATTATTTGAAATCAGAGACCGAACTCTTCTGAGTTCTGACTCCGAAATTTCTGAATTCAGACTCCAAACTCTTATGAGTTCTATCTCAAAATTTTATGAATTTAGACTCCAAACACTTCTGAGTTCTGACTCCGAGTTCTCTGAATTCCGACTCCGAACTCTTCTGAGTTCTGACTCCAAATTTTCATGAACTCTGACATCGAACATTGGAATTTCAGGTTCCGAATTCTTGTGAATCCAGATTCCGAATTTCTTTGAAATTCAGACACCAAAATTCTATATAGTTCAGGTTCTGAATTCATGAGAAAACAGAATCCAAATAACCTTGTATTATAGACTCTGAATTCTTTTTTGGTTAGACTTTGAACATTTATTTGCTTACATTCCGAATATTGGATTTTGTTTATGTAACCATATTCTTGCTGAAACATGTTTTTGATATAAAATGATGTTGTGCATTCATTTACTAACTAACAGTTGTTTGAGTGACATTGGTATAGGTCCCTCCGAAATTCATTGAAAAATATGACCGTTGGAGGATGGAGATAACAGTTGAAGTTGTACCTATAAATAAGAGCTCATTTAAAAGAGCATACAACTTTTGGACAACTGTTGATCTAAATTGATTTCTAGAGATAGAAAATCTCATTATTAGTGTATACTGAACTTCTTGTTCAGATTTTCTTTGTGCGACTCCGATTTTTTCTATGTACAATCGAGGGAGTCCGGGGATAGGAAGACAGAGGTGCCGACTACCTTGAAGTTGAGGGCTTACGGAGATAGCAAGATAGATTTCGATCTTCATATCAGGGGAATTACCTGGTCTGGGTAAGACATAATTTAATGAAATTATAAATCATGGGACCTTTATCAAATGTTTTTCGATACACATCTCTTTGGGGTAAAACAATTACTACTTGTTAATTGTTTGTTTCATGTTTTCCACTGTATTTTGTTTTTTGAGGAATGTATAACTATATTATACATCCTTATACTTGTACTCTGATTTAGTTAGATTCTATACCCTTTAAGGTAGAATCTTTATCTTTGTAAAATTTCATTAAGTTTCATTTTCTGAAACCTTTTTTCGGATCCACATTATCGGAATCATATTTCCGAAATATAGCAAGTGTGTCGAACAAGAGGTCTTGTGAATTACCTTATTTAACCTAGTTAAACATAATATTATTTAAAAGTTCCAAAGGAATTTTTAAAAGTATATAATTCACCCCCTCTTCTATTTTGAGCATCATTAGATACTACATACAATAATTATTTTATTTTTATTCTACATTTGGTATTATAGAATATATTATACTCCACATACCATCTCAACAATTGGTATCAAAGGGATTAGTTCAATCTGAATTAACCTCATGATTAGATTAAGAAGAGAATTCATACTATTCTTATACTTGGAATCATTTTTTTGGACTCATAATGTTCGGAATAATTTTTTCTTAGAGATACTCTTATTCTATTTTTTTACTAAGTAATATTTTCATTGTTTACAAACTTTTATTACTTACATGTTTGTGTGGAAAGAGTTTTTTTTATGGAAGGAATCAATGTTGGTTATATTGAAAACATAAATACAACAAGACCACCTATTTTTGATGCAAATTATTATGAGTATTAGAGAGATCTTTTGAAGACATTCATTATCAATACTGGAGTTAACAATTTTGTTATACTTATTGGAGGTTATAAAATCCATGACAATGAAGTTAGTACCTTAACAAATCATGAATATCATGAATATCAACTAAATTATAAGGTATGAAATACATTTCTTTGTTCCATGACTAGAAATATATATATCCAAATTTCATCTTGTGAAGCAACAAATTTCATATGGAAGAAACTTTAAGTTACTCAATTAGGAACTTCCAATGTCATTGAAACTAGAAGATCCATGCCCAGAGCTTAATATCATGGTTTTATCATTCCTTATGGAGAACCCATATGTAAGGTCCAACAAAGGTTTATAACTATTGTGAATAGCTTACAGTCTATGGGAGAAAATTGTTTATATGATGAGGTGCTTTTAGATAAAATCTTATACATTATGCCAAATGAGTGGGAGTCCAAGAGGACATCAATTGATGAGAATAGAAAGGTCTTCCAGATTTCCTTAGATGAACTGTTTGGAACTCTTCTTCAGCATGGGACAATAATGAAGAGAGATGCTGATAACATAAAGTAGAAGAATGGGAATGGTAGTGTTGCTTTTACTACCACATCAAATCATATGAATGACAAGGATCCTGAGAGAGTTACAAGATCCAAATCAAAGAATATTGTTATTCAATCCAAATTTAGTAGAAGTGAATCTTCAGAGGGATGAGCAAGAATGTTGGACAAAAGAACTTTCAATCCAGATAGAAGAAGAAGGAAAGGAAAGATAAGAAATATTCAGAAGTTACTTGTTATGAATGCAAGAGAGATGGACATATAATGACTGATTATTATATTCCTAAAATAAAAGAAATAAATAAAAGGCATTAGGAGAGAAATATAATTACGTATTAAAAATATAAATCTAAGAAAGTCTTGAAAGTAAATGACACCTACAGTGAAAGTTGTGGAGACTCATCAAGGGAGTCATCTGATTACAAATCTTCTGGATAGAGGAATATTAGTCTAATAGCCAAACTACCTATTAACAATATTTTCTTAATGGATAAGGTACACAATGCTGAATTAATGACCAATGTTTCTTTAGATCCAAATTATAGTGACAGTAAATACTATAAATCTTTTGATGAAAAATCTTCTTCTGATAAAGATAATACTTTACCTACCTGTGAAAAAGTTTTTAGGTTTTCCAAAATTTTTGAGATTGAGAACTCAAAACTCATGAAAAAACCTGATAACGAAAATTCAAGAAACACTATTCTTACTAATGAAATATCAGATATTTCTAAAGATCTTGATTATAGAAATTTTTATTTTGAATGTATTTCAAAAAACCAAGAGAAGTAAATTCTGAGAAAGATAATCATTCTAAAGATCTAGAAAATGCAATTTCAATGAAAAACTGATTCGAGCCTAACTATAGTTCCAAATCAAATGTTTTAGAAGACAAGAACTTAGTTATCAAACTAAAATATGAAATTTTTTTCATTGAGGAAGTTTTTTCAAACATTACCTTTGGTAAGGAAAATTTTGATAGAATGTATTTTCAAATCCGACCTCTAAGGAATAATAAAGGTTTTGGTTATACTAGTTCTAAACTAGTTCTTATCAATAATTATTTTGTTCCTCAAAGTGCTCCATTCTGCACTAAGTGTCAGTGTGGTGGACACTGGGAAAAAATAGTTCCTTAAACAAAACCCAGTCTTTAGGATTTCATAAAGCCTATTTTTATATGAAAATTTGGGTGCCTAATAATTTTCTTTCTGAAATTTCTGGATCCAAGAAAGATCGGGTTCCGAAAACCTAACTAATTTATTTTCAGGAAAATATAGAGGGTTCCAATAGAAATACATGGTACATGGATAGTGGGTGTTCTCGGCATATGACTGATAACAAAAACTACCTTGAAAAGATTAACAAGACGAAAGGAGGAAAAGTAACATTTGGAGATAATTCTCATTGAGAAATTATTTTTATAAGTAACATCATTCTTCTTGGAAAAACATTGATTTCAAATGTTTTATTTGTTAAGGGCCTTAAGAACAACCTCATTAGAATAAGCCAAATATGTGATGAAGGTTACCTTGTGAATTTTAGGAATGAAAAGTGCTTAGTACAAAATTCCAAGGAAGAGATTATTCTTTCTGCCTATAGGCAAGAGAATTTATAAAAACATAACATAGAAGACCTTACTAGCCAAGATATACCTTGAATTAATGCAATGGAAAACCATTCTTGGTTTTTTAATAGAATATTAAGACATTGTAACATAATGAACCTCTGAAAACTTTCTATGAAAATATAAGTTAATGAAATAACTGAGATTTGATTTGATTCTTCAAAACTTTGTGATCCTTGTCAATATTGAAAGCAACATAAATCTAGTTTTAAATAAATCAGTGAAGTCTCAACTACTAATGTATAACAGTTAGTGCATATAGATCTTTTTTTCCTACACTAACCAAAAGCATTGGAGGCATGTGTTATGTATCTATTTTAGTTTATGATTACAATAGATTTACGTGGGTCTATGTTCTTGCAATTAAATCTGAAGAATTTTCTTATTTCACATGTTTTAGAGACCAAGTTAAAAATGAGAAAAACCTTATATTGAAAACTATATGTAGTGATCATGGAAAAGAATTTCAAAAATCTGATTATTAAATTTTCGATGTAGAAAAGGTATTACTCATAACTTCCCATCACCTAGAACACATCAACAAAATGGTGTTGTTGAAAGAAGAAATAGAATTCTTTAAGATATAACCAAAATTATGTTGAGTGAGTATTCTATAGCCAAAGAGGTTTTGGATGAAGCTATAAGTATAGCTTTTTTTACTATAAATCGAGTTCTAATTAGACCTTTTCTTAATAAAACTCCTTATGAGTTATGGAAAGGTAGAAAAACTAGACTTTCTTGCTTTGAGATTTTTGGTTGAAATGTATTCATCTTGAATACAAAGCGTAATCTACATATATTCGCACCAAAATATGATGAAGGAATTTTCTTAGTCTATTCCACTACTACTAAGGATTATAGATTTTTCAATAGAAACATTTATACTGCTGAAGAGACAGTGCATGTTAAATTTAATTAAACTAATTATTTTGTTTTTAAACAATCCCACCCTACATCTTCAGATTTTTTTTCAAAAATTGATTATCAACCTTTGTTAGAAGATCCTTCTGATAAGGAAAATGTCCTATAAGATAATTCAAAAACAATTACTCTAGAAGATTTCATACCCTATGTTGATGAAAAGGTTTTACAAAAACCAAATCAGTTCCTTATAAAGAATCATACCAGTGATATTATCATGGGTGATGTGAATAAACCTCTAAAGACTAGAACTTCTAATGAAATAATGTAGATCATCTAGCATTCCTTTCCCAATTATAACTAAAAATAACTGATAAATCTTTAGGTGATGATTATTGGATAAAAGCTATGCAAGATGAACTAAATTAATTCTAAGGGAATAAAGTCTGGACCATTGTTGAAAGACCTAAGGAAACTTCTATAATTGCACTAAAATGGGTCTTCAAAAATATGTGTGATGAAAATGGAATCATAGTAAGAAATAAAGCCAGATTAGTTGCTAAATGATACAATCAACAAGATAGAATAGACTATGAAAAAACCTATGCTTTAGTATCTATAATTGAATCTATTCGTATTTTATATGCCTTTGCAGCATTCTACAATTTCAAAAAATTTCAAATGGATGTGAAATGTGCTTTCCATAACAGTTATGTCCAAGAGGAAATTTTTGTTGAACAACCTCCTGGTTTTGAAGATACAAAACATCCTGATCATGTTTTTAGACATAAAAAATCTTTGTATGGACATAAGCAAGCTCCTCGAGCCTGGTATGATAGACTTACAAGATTTTTTCTTCAAAATAATTTCATTAAGGGAATGCAGATCCAACTCTTATTATAAAGAAAGATAAGAAAAATGATGTGATTGTTCAAATTTATGTTGATGACATTATATTTGGTTCAACTCAGCAATCTTTAACTAATTCCATTGCGGATCTAATGAAATATGATTTTGAAATGAGTATGATGGGTGTGTAAACTTTTATCCTTGTTTTTCAAATATCTCAAAAAACAGAATAAATAAATATATCCCAACATATGTATATAAAATTTCTTCATAAAATGTATGTAAATGACAACAATAAGAGTAATAGTACTCTTATTGGTACCTCAAACACTCTTGACCTTGATGGAGCTGTGAAACTAGAAGGTCAAATATCTTTTAGATGTATGATATGAATTTTAATTTTCTTGATAGCTAGTCATCCAGAATTAATGCTTTCAGTATGCTTATGTGCAATATATAAATCCAATCCAAAGGAATCTAATATAAATGTTGTGAAATGAATATTTTGCTAATTTAAAGGAATCATGGATCTAGGACTAATTTATTCTTCTGGAATTTATTTTGTTTTAAAATGATTTTCAGATGCTGGATTTCGTGGTTGTAGAATGGATAGAAATAATATATCTGGAACCTGCCATTTCTTAAGAGATTCATTAGTTTCTTGGTCATGCAAGAAGTATCACTCAATATAACTTTCCACTCATGAAGCTGAATATGTAGCAGCTGGAAGTTGATGTGCTAAAGTGTTGTGGATGAAACACACACTCACAGACTTTGGTAAGAGTTTTACTAGAACACAATTTTTTGTGATAATAAAAGTTCCATTTCCCTTAATAAAAACCAGGCACATCACTCTCATGAAAAACACATATATGTTATGTATCACATTCATAGGAGTCACACACAAAATAGAGATAACATTCTTCAATTTCTCGGAACAAAAGATCATTTTGCTGGTATTTTCACAAAATCATTACCCTCCAATAGATTTTAATAAATGAAACAGAAGTTAGGAATGATAACAGTAAGGTAAACCTCCTTGTCAAAATTCTTTTGAAACAAATCTCCTTATAGTAATAAACTCGTTTTCAAAGGGGGGAGTACATTTTATTTTTAGTTCTCAAGATTTTTTCGTACTGAAGATTTTGGTAATGATGATTTTTGTAATGAAGATTTTCGTATTGATCGTTTTCGTAATGAAGGTTTTCGTGTGTTTTTTAAACAAAATTTCTTCAAGAAGATTATTACCTATTACGAATAATATACCTAGAAATATGAATGGTATGTTTCCATTTATGAGTTTTCATAATCATCTTTTACTTGCTGGAATTTTCATTTATGTTTTAAATTGTTCAAGTTCTAGTTTCCTTAAATCCGATTGTTTTTCTTTAAAACCTCAAAATATTGGATCCTACCAAATTTTCCTTGCGGAAATGTTGAATATGATCCTTAGTGTTCCAAATACAATGGGGGAGTTAGTCGTATTCATCTTTTCCCATATGATAAGGGAGATATGTTTTACTTTCAAAATATAGAAAATTATTTCAAAGTCCTTTATTCATTTTCGTAAGGATGTTTGTGATTTCCATAGAGGGGAAGATTGTTTATTCAATAAGGTTTTCCTTATGACTTTTCTATTCCGTCATTCTTGGGGAATATTGTTATGTCAATAAGGTATCTTTATGAATTTACCATTCCATATTGTTTATAAAATAACAAACCCCATATCTGAATGAAAATCTCATTTTACCCTACGTTATACTTTTATAAGGAAAAATTTCTTTTCCCTAGGAAATTTATCCTTACCATGTTTTTCATTATTCATTATCTTGTATAAGTGTAAAATTAGTTTCATGTCTAAAATCCTCGGAATAATATAATACTTAGATATAGAGCATTCTATTTTCAGACTCTGTGTTCTGACCTGGAATTCTCTGAAATCATACTCTGAATTCTTCTAATTTCTTACTCCGAATTCTTTGAATTCATACTCTAGCCTCTACTGAGTTCTGACTCTGAGTTCTCTAAATTCAGACTCCGAACACTTCATGAGTTCTGACTCTTAATTCTCATGAACTCCGACTCCAAACTTTGTAAGTTCAGTTTCCGAATTCTTGTGAATCCAAATTCTGAATTTCCTTGAAATTTAGACACAAGAATTCTATAGAGTTCAGGTTTTTAATTCCTTAGAGAATAGAATATGAATATCCTTGTATTATAGACTATGAATTCTTTTTTTATTAGTCTCTGAACTTTTATTTTCTAACATTCTGAATATTGGATTTTGGTTATGTTACCATATTCTTTCTTACACTTGTTTTTTATTATAGAACGATGTCGTGAATTTAGCTACTAACTAACCATTGTTTGAGTGACACATGTAAAGGTCCCTCCAAAATTCAAGGAAAAATATGACTATTGGAGGAGGGAGCCGACAGTTGAAGCTGCAGCTATAAATAAGATCTCATTTGAATGAGCTTAAAACTTTTGGACAACTACTGATCTGAAGTGATTTCTATAGAGAGATACTATCATTCTTAGTGTGTACTAAAATTCTTGTTCATATTTTATTTGTGTGACTCTGATTGTTGTTGTGTACAATCGATGGCTTCCAGGGATATGAAGATAGAGGTTCCAAAAACCTTGAAGTGGAGGGCTTGTAGGGATAGCAAGACCGATTACAATCTTCATATTGAGGGCTTACCATGGTGTGGGTAAGGCATACATTCCTGAAAGTTTAAATTAAGGTACATTTATCCAAGGTTTTTGGATACACATCTCTTTGGGTTAAAAGACTTACTACTTTTTACTTGTTTGTTTCATGTTTTCCCCTGTTTTTTTTGTTGAGGAAAGTATAACTATATTATACATCCTTATACGTGTACTCTGATTTAGTATGATTCTATATGCTTTAAGGTTGAATCTTCTTCTTTGTAAACTTTCATTATGTTTCATTATCTGGACCCATTTTTCGGATCCACATTCTCAGAATCATATTTCTACAATCTAGAAAGTGTATATAACTTGAGGTCTTGTGACATACCTTATTTATCCTTGTTAAAAATAATCATCTTTAAAAGTTACAAAGGAAATTTTAAAAGTATACAATTCACCCCCTCTTATATATTGATCATTATTAGATACAACATACAGAATCAATATTATTTCGATCCTACATTTGGTATTATAGAGTATATCATAATCCACATACCATCTCAACATGAAATGTATAATTGGATTATGTTTGGGAATTAATGAAGTTATTTTGGATAGTATTGACTTATCTAGTTTTTCCTTTAATTGTAATGGGGATATGAAAGGATGTGGTCTTTATTACATAAGAGAGAGGACATAGTTTCAATTCATGAGAAGAATGAATTATACACACATTTATCTCAAGAATGTAGGATAAAAATTTATAATTATCATACCATTTTATATATATTATCTATATATAACCATAATATTGTTATTAGATATGTATTGGTTAATTTTTCATGCTTATCATTTTAGATTAACATCCCCATTGTAGGCTGATTTTTTACATTAAAAATGATAAATACTTTTTCAAATGTTTAAAATTAATTATGGTGTAATATTATGATGAAAATATTATAAAAAAATCTTATTATTATTAAAAATAAGGAATATATTTTTTACAATGTCCTCACAATCAAGTGGGATAATTTATTTTGATTTTAAACCCACAGACTTTTTAAAATAACTTTCTAGAAGAAGAAAAACATTAAATGGTTATTAAATATTTTATACTAAAATCACTATGAAATAGATTAAAATGTACTATTTTTGAAAAGTAAATATATAATTGAACTATTTTTAATATTTATACCTCATTAATATGAAATTGAGCCTGGAAACTCAACAATTAAAAATGATGTTTTTAATTAAAATAAGTATTTTTCAATTTTCATCGATAAATGAGTCTTTCAAATAAAATACAAAAAAAAATCTAATATAAATTTGATATTCAAATTTAAAAAAAAATTGATCAAATATTTTAAAAAGAAATATGTAATTAATTAATTTTAAAAACTCTTTGTAATTTAATATGAACCCGCTTGTTTTAAAAAAATGTAGAAAACAATTTTATCCCTTTCAAATGATTCCTATTTAATTTATTATCAATAAATAAACATTGAAATTATTTTACAAATTTGTAAACCATATAATATAGGTAATTTTGTTACAAAAATTAAGACCCTAAATTTTTAAAAAATTGATATAAGGAAATCTTATATAATTGTTCATTTAGATTATGGGTTGCGTGTTCAGCACAATATCAATTAGATTGAATTTTAAAAAAAAAACCATTTATTAGTTATTAGGGTTGTACATTATCATATAAAATTCATTTTATATCTTATATAAACTATCAGAATTGATTTTCTTATTTAAAAATATTTATGTGTGATAAATTAATAGTTTCTTATATAAGGTGGGGGTTGTTATTCTCAACACTAGGATTCATTAGGCTCTTCCTCACTCATCTCGATAAAGATGAAATGTATTTATCTTGATATATATACACAGTAATAATTTTATTTCATGAAAAATATATATATACTTCAATGAAAAGGATTCTGGTAAAAATATTAGTCTAAATATTGACAGGTATAATGCATAAGAAATGTTATAATGAGATTGTGTTCTAAATATCGGAATGTACTCTATTATCTGGTATTTGGTGTGTGAACATTTCCTATGATTCAATTAATCTATATGGTTGTCATTAACTATTATGGGGTATACCATTAGTTTTTCAAAATCATAAATGGGTACTAACTAGGTAATTATGGTCACCTCTATCCTTTACATTTTTTCATACGAAAGTCTTAGTAGGAACTGCAAAAAAGGCTTCTTAATAGAAGATATCATTCCCTTTCTGGTATATAAAATTTTTAGGTCACTATAAATTAAAATTTATAAGTGATGTGATAATATCTTTAATGTTAGATTTATTTATATTCATGATATTACCTGTAGAATAAATTACTATGCTTTGTAGAGTGAGTACGCCATTAACAAATAAAAATTATTGTGTATATTTACAAAAAACATTTTTTTATATTAGGATTAAGTCTTGTCTTTAAATATCAAGAGGTTACATCAAAATGATGTACTATAATGCAACACATTCTATGAGAAGAATTGAATTTCAAAATTTTGATGTATTGATAAAACATTTAACTATCTATATCACTTATTAGAAGAGAAAATTTATCACATTAGAGGAAAGACAAATTTAGTTAATAAAATATCATCATACTACCTTATAAATGTATTGTCTCTTATCAAGGTGTTAGAGTTTTACATACTTTATATTTAATTTTTTAATAGTGTTTACATCTTGTATTTTCATATTTATAGAATAATTTAACATGTTGTGTTTGTTTTATAAAAAATCAATGTTTGTTCAATAACATATACGATACAGAATAATGAGTTTTAACAAACCACAATATACAATTAATATTATAATTTAAACACGACCTTTAATGTATATCTATTAAATTTTATAGTAGGAATATGAATTAAAATATTTTAAAAATAATATTTGATGTGTAAATAATGTAATATGATACATAAGTAATTAATTTTTGGTAATGTTATTAAAGGCAATGAAAAAATATTCTAAAAATTTATTTTTAATGAATTTTTATAATAATTAATAAAATTATATTGTTTCCAGTTTGAGAAGTTGTATTTTAAAAACTTTACTCAATGTTTTTAGTCAATAATTAAAAACTATATTAGTATTATCTTTTTGGGTTTTTTGTAAAAATATTTTTAATGAATATTTTAAAAAATAATTATTATTATTCGAAATTTCATCTTCATTTAAATAATTTAGGAAGATATATATTTCATTAACATGTAACACTGGTAAAATTATTTTAAATATGTTCTTATTAATCCAATTTAGGAAATTGGTATCTATTTCATGTTTAATTTTAATCTATAATCATTTAAAATTTATGAAAATGTATTATTTGGAAAACCATTTTCTTCTCACATATATGGGATTAATTTTAACATATATTCTACCAATTCTATTAAATACATTTTACAATATTGAATAAATATTATTAATATTCGTAATTAGTATTATAAAATAAGTTAATTTTAATTTTTGGTAATAATGAAATGTTTAAATAGTAAAAATTAATTTCCACTATTAAGGCTAAAAGGGGATTTTCTAGGATTAAAGATAATGTATAAGTGTTAAAATAAAAAAACATGCCAGAATCCTATTTTACAGCTTTATTTAGATGTTATAAATCTATTTTTAGAGGGGATCCATTTTGGATCACTGTGAAATGAGATAAACATGGGTATAATTTATTATTTTCAAACATTATATATGTGTCCACTCCACCACTTATTAAAGGGAACCACCTAGAATATTATATTTACAACTAAATAACTATTGGATCTTCTAATCGATGATCATTTACCTTACTTAATTCAAAACCAATGTCCCATAATCCCTGATTTTTTCAAAAATACAATCTTGAGAGCATTACAGTATAGTCCCAAAACTGTGATATGATGAAGAGGTATCATTCTTAACCAGGAATTGTTCATCTATTTCTTCTTCTACCTACATTATAAATTATTCAATAATTTTGATATAAAAAACATCAATATAACCCATATACTAAAAGATTATTATATTTATTTAACAACCTAAATCAACTTCACTAACATCAAATGGGATACAAAACCATCGTTTATGTGTATGCTGGACTACCACCCCATGAACAACTATAGTTGTTTTCCATCATCAGCTCAAAAAGATGTTAATAATAATGTACTTTATATTTAAAAATATTATTAATTACATAACTATAATTATATAAATATAATATATACTATATGCCTTATTACTTTACAATACATTTAGATATTGATAATGTTATTCAAGTGTACGGTTTACAACTGTCTCATGAAGTGGAATGATTAATTTTTTATTAATTAAACACATGGATGGTATATATAAGTGTATTTAAATAACTGATTTTATAATTATTATTTAATTATCATTATTATAAGAAAAATAAAAAATAAATTCCTTACATAGTGATCACCAATAAATAGAAACATTATAGATGTGTACGTATAACCTACGTCTCCCTGATTATAACGTAGTTCATTTATCATAACCAAAACTCATGGTTATTATCTTTGAAGAATGAATAATGTATAAAAATGCTAATTATTTGAGGTATAATATTCTATTTATGATGAAATAATAGTCTTTATAACCTTAGACAACCTTCTAATGTGATTTTGGACATATGAGTGGAACGTCATAAAAATTTTAACATTATCCATAATGAATTAGTATTTGAATATAAAATGATAATGAATAAAATTAAGAAATAATTAACATTATAAATATTCATTAACAAATAAATAATTAACATTTGTTTTTTAATCATGGGGTTAATGAGTACACATGATGAATCAGAATTGAGGTATGTGATATCTCTCTAATCCGACCTTTTTTCATGTCATAACCATTGTCTCTCTAATTCACATTCAATATATCATTAACATTATGTAATTCTTCTAAATCTATTATATATGTCTCTCATATATATACCTAGAATATTATACCTTCCATTTATGGGGTAATACATGCCTTGTGTTTATTTCTCAAGTGATTTCATTGTTGAATCCCCTTTGATTATTAGACAAGGAATGGTTATAAACCCCATTTTCGTCCATGTGTAATTATTATGTTATATATTTTGATAAAAATGCTTCATGTTACCGAAAATTATCCAGATTTATGATTTTGTTTACCTACCCATTTCCCTTAAAAAATAATTAAAAAAAATAAAAATACCATTCTATAAATTTCATATAATGATCTTATACAATTTATAAATTGAAAGAAGCAGAAAATATACATTCCATCATACACACATTAGTGATTATTATTTTATCCTATTTATATGGTTCACACCACTACATCAACATCACTTATATCAGCTATCAACTAATAAATGTGTAGACTAATAAAAAATCCATATTGTCCTTTCCTCAATGGAAATTGACGTTAGAAAAGCCAAAATTATGTGTTGTATTGTAAAAACATGAAGTAAAAAATAGATTAAAAATTAGTTTCCTTGAATCCCTACTCTAATTCAATATGAATTATAGAATTAATATCTTTTGATTTTTGATCTAAAAATACGGAAGTATTTTCATGTGTTCTCGGCACGACATGTTCTGACCAAATATGACATTAAATCCTTCATGATTCATTTGAAATATGAATGAATAAAAAAATTCCTCACCTTATATAATGAAAATTACAATACTATATTCCATAGTGAAAATCATAATTTTAATGTATGATATCCCACCATCCATGAGATCAAGAAACAATTCCACCATATCATTATCAAATAATTAAGAACCATTATCCACTGCACCAAATAAATACACTACTGATAATATGGGTGATCAAAAGAAAAGTCAATGTAGAACCTACCATGTTATAAGAATTTATATAAAATAAAAAATGAAATAACTATAGAAACACATAATCATGAGTTATTCCCTTGAAAAATAAATAATCATCAAGATCCTATAATGGCTTCAATGTTAACAGTCTCAAAAAAATGATGGAATCAAGGCTACATTGTTTACCTCATAATTGATTGAGATTACATCATATAACTCATAAATACATCATCCATTATTAATATTTGTTGTTTCAATTAAAAATGACTCTTCTCCTTGTTTTCATTAAAATACATCAACATCAACTAAATCACCCTGAAAAGGTCAAAAATAATATCACTCAGTAGGTAAAATAAATCTATGTAAGTGTGTGATAATAACATCTCAATAAATGCAATTAGAACCACATATAAGGATAAAATTCCCTATAAAGTCCCATCCAAATACATCTATTAACAATGAAGGTTTAGAATATCAAAATTAGGGTCTCTATCGAGTTCAAATTCCTCTCAATCAAACATCTTATCTCTAATACTTAGATACTCATCTATAGTTATCTCCATGATAAGATACATTCTAAATTAAAACAATTATTTTTTATCAGATCCAGGGTTAAAATTCTTCATTATAACCCTCCATAATAACATAGGTGTAATTATTGATATTATTGTAATCCTCTAACACCTCTGAATCCATGGACGGTGGTGAATACTCCCCATTTGGTGATGAGGAGGGATCCCCACCCGCTCCTACCTAAGGAGGGATCATGAATTGTTTAAATTGAATCCCTATAGAACTAGTGAAAATAGTTCACACCAATTGTTTAATGTTTTAGTCTCATAAGAGGTAATGTATGGGAATATGAAGTAATCCTAATCCATTAAGGGAATTTTTCAATCACGTTATATTGTATACAATATTTTCATCAATTCATGTGTATTTCATGTTATATCATTTTCCCCCATTTCTTATGTTACATATATTGAATGATAATTTCTTCTTTATATTATTCATCCATATGATTACTATTAAACCTTCAATTTTATGACTTCATTTTTTACTTTTGACTAACTGTTTATGCTTCCTTGTTATATTTATCAGATTATTACTATTTTAGCATGCCCCTTTATTTTATGAATTCTTAAAATTATCCAATGCAGTTATTAGAGCTCAAGTGTATTTTAGAGATAATTATAGATTATTGAATATGTATGTCATGTTTCAGTTTCCCGGTGATGTAATATGAATCTATTCTTCTATATACATAAGGTATTAGGATATTTTGGTTCTAATAAATATATTATTAACATAAAAATAATGTATTGATATTTTTATTAGTATTGGGATTGTATAGTTGGTTTCAAAGTAAATGTATAATTAAAATTTAAAAAATATGATGTGAAAACATTACTGAAACTATATGGATAATTATTAAGATAATTATATGTGTAAGACGATGTAAAGAAAAATACCCTATAATTTTGGTGAAATATTGAGTTAGTGGTTTCTATGAAATTATATTTCTATTTAGTTACAATATATTGATGTAGTTCTTCCATAGATTTAACTAGTGGTAATAATTTCAAACTGTGTATATTATGATGGACTCAATCATCACCGAGTTCATGAATGTTTTCCTTACTTTAGATATGGTTTGGAACTCCCCTGGGATATGCTTTGAATATTTAAAAACACTATATGAATCATTATAAAAGAGATGAATAAATTAATTGGATAGAAAAAATGATGATTACCATGGAAAACAAGATTGAAACTAAGAGAATCATATGTGTGGATATACAAATCAGTTATATGTAACTCCTTCCTTGTTCATTTGTATCCCTTTTTTAACATTATTTATTAAATTAATCACATATTTTTTTTCAAGTATTTTTTCATAGATGGAAATAAGGGAATCCGTGCTTACAACAAACAAGATAATAAATGCTATGTCTTTCTTACTGATATACATAATATTATTGTTTTAAGATCTAGTAACTTCACATATGTACTGGCCCAACATGGTTATGTTATAAATAAAAAATATGAAGCATGAATAAAACACAAATTATCCTAAGAATGATCATGTTATAGTCATGTAATTTCTGAGACACATGCATCCTTCCATTTGTTGATAAGTTGAACATATAATCATAAAAAAAACATATTAAGTCCCCTAATATGATATTCAATATAATATAATTCATAAATAAAGAAAAAAAATATGCTATTCATTTATCTAATTGGCAGAGAAAATGATCAATAGTATAAATTGATCATTAATACAATTTTAGAAGAGGATATTGATTCCATATAATGGGGAGACATTAAGAAAATATATTTCAATAAATATTTTCAATGAAATGACCATCATTAAATATTGAGGTTACTCTTTGGTCTTAAAAAATTAAGATTAGTCTATCCATGTGATTGAGAGAAACATGACATGTTTTTTCTGATACACCACTGGATTTTCCATCTACACAGAATGTAAGGTATACCACTTCATTAGTGGATAAATCAAATTCCACACTATTAATTAGTGACTCGTGAAATTTATTATTATGAAAGGGTTTCATATTGTTCCCTAAATGTTGCGATGGGGATTTTGTAATATTAGATGTCTCATGGGATAGGAGACAAAAATGGGGGTTTATTTGGGTGTATCAATATATAAATCCAAATGAGTAAATAAAACCTCACATCCCACTTCTAACAAGTGTGGGAAGAAGAATTTTGGAATATTTATAATGGTAACTAAGAGATTCCTCAAATTTTCAAAATAATGTAATTAGGATAATGAGTTATAAAGTGAAATGAAGAATCCCAATATTGAAGAAGAAGAAAATATGATTTATATCAACACTCAACTTTTGTTATTGTGTTTAAACAGTAAGGGGGTGGTAATTTTAAAATATGATACCTTAATCCAAGTGTTTTCAGAGATAATAAATGAGAACATTCACCAAGGATTACAAAGAAAGGGGGAGTATATGCAATCATTTATACAGAGGTGGATCATGAAAATGAGTAGGTGACATGTCAGCTACTTATTCATTGAATAAAAGTGAACATAATTTTTTATTATAGTTTTATACATTATTTTATATCATTGTATTTTGTACATAAACCCATTACCAACCTAAAAAAATTGGGATAACTATCTATAAAAATATAAATTAGGGAAATTGATGCATCCCTATAATACATATCCTCATTGTCTATATGTGGCTACTAAATCTGCCAAAAAATCACATATTACATTATTGTTTGAGTTTTATTCTATATTAGGTATGGATTGGAAATTATTATATAAATCTAACAGTAGTTCTCAGTATAGGTAGATCACTCTCCATGTCCCAATTCATACTCACATTCTATACTAGTGTAAAGAGTATGATGAATCATTCCTAAACGATTCTATTAAATAATAAATAATAATTCATTAAGAAAGATCATATATAGCCCAATTGATTTAGAAAATGCAGAGAATATTTCTTGGTTACATTACCATTATGATGGATTATACTAGTATATTCTATAAAAAATATCATGGTCTTCCTCCCAAATGGGATGTTGAGTTCAAAATTGAACATATAAAAGGATCTATCTACTTTTCAAAGAACCCTTATAAACGTTCACTATTATGTTATAAGAGATGAAGAAGTAGTTACAAGATAGTCTAGAATAGGGTATTGTATTAAAATTTTCTTAACTATGGGGTGTTCTGGTGCTTCTAACCCATAAGAAATTTGGGTCAATTTTACTATTAATTGATTATAAAAAAATTAATAAAATCCTGATAGAAAACAATTATCCCCTCCCATGGAATGATTATTTGTTAGATCAAATACCTATATAATAAAATTTCTATAATGTGGAGCTTATTTATTGATTTCACCTAATAATTTTGTAGAAGTAATATATTCATGAAACATCATTTCAAATGAATTATATAGATTATGAGTTCATAGTGATTCCCATCAGACTCCCAAATTATATCGTAATCATTATTGAATTACTTAATATTGAATTTACATATTAAATTTCAAATTTAATGACCCTCTTTATAGCTAATATTCTAATTTACTCCAATAGTGAGGAGGAGAATGAAGTGAATTTGTATATAGATATGAAGGATTTTAAATTTTAGATTCTGTATGAAAATTATTGTAAAATAGAGTTTATAATGATGAATATATCAATCTTGGATGATTTTACCCACAAAAGGGTATTTATTGACCCTACTAAGATAAATGAAATTGTGGAGTTGCCTAGACCAGCAGTTGAAAGGGTTATATGTAGTTTTAATAGAATATATCTGTATTTTTTATAATTTTTTATGAAATTATCCTATTTTTCAACACCATTTACCATGCTAATATAGAATGGATTAATATTTTTCAATACTAGTGAATTTGAGAAGATAATCAAGGAGTTGAAAAATAATCTCATCACAACCCTAGTCCTCAAACATCCCAAAATTTTGTATCTCCTCATGGTAGAAAATGATTATTTTAACCATGTATTAGGCTATCTATTGATTCAAAATGAAAAACTAGTGTCTTATGCCTCTAGTTAGTTCATTATTTTTGAGACTAATTATCTCATTCTTTTTATGGAGTTGGTTGTAATGATATTTTTATTATAAATATTTTAAAATTATATTTTTGGGGAGAATTTTGATATATATATATGTACCATAAGTGCATAAAATATAAATTCATAAATACGGTGCTTAAATTGTTCCATAGAATATGGTTTTATATGATTATGGACTATGACGGCTCAATCCCTTACCATCTTGGGAGAGATAACAAAGTATAATACTCATTATGATGAATGGATATAGTAATTTCATCAAAAATAAAAAAGGATAATGATCCAATTTTTTTATAAAGGAAATTGATATACATGTGAATCATGAAAGAATAAATAAATACTCATTTCCCAGATGATTTATCAAAAGTCACTTCAACCAAAGTTAAATGATGCTCAAATATATTATGTTGAAATTCATTATATATTTTAATACATGATAAAAGGTAAATCCTAGAAGTTAAAAATTTATGATGATGGCCTTTTAGGATTTAGTTCATGAATATCTATACCATATAATAATATGATAATTATGTATTTTTGGAATTGTGTTCAATGATTGACCTTTTCCATCCACCCAAGAATCATGATGATGATTTGATATCTCTAAGAGAGCTATTTGTGGGACTATATAAAATATTAGGACAAAGAATATAAATAAAAATTACGGTTATGTTAGAAAGTGATGTATAAAATAACTAATTCATAGGGGTTGAGGAAACCATTACCCATAGCTATATGTAAATGGTGGAAATCACTATGTACTTTTTCACTAGTTTTCCAAAGAAATGAAAAGAAAATAATTCCATATGGGTGGTGGTGGATCATTTGACACTAAATTATCACTTCATTTCAATTGAAGAGGATATATAATGTGATCAACTTTCAATGATATAAAA
This sequence comes from Viscum album, assembly GCA_963277665.1. Classification (NCBI taxonomy): domain Eukaryota; kingdom Viridiplantae; phylum Streptophyta; class Magnoliopsida; order Santalales; family Viscaceae; genus Viscum; species Viscum album. The sequence goes on from OY728126.1 coordinate 958,981,372, forward strand.
TAGATAGGTATTGATGTTGTATGGGACATCACTATCAATTATATCTGACTTAGATCCGATATTTACTTTCTTGTTTTTGAAGACCATAAAAATAGATATATATCTATATAAAAATTACGATAGTTATGGATTATCATATAAGGCCGCAGCCTTAAACCGTACTTATTCTTGAGTTATTACAACATTACACATTGAGGATCTTTTCGGTTTTAGAGTTGTAGAGAATTAGATCATAAAACTTGCATTACATTCCACATATAAACAATGTGGTTACATAAAGATACTATTCTTCTTTCCCATCAATGGAAACATATTTAAAATAAAACATGGATTCTTTATTGACACTTCCTTGACACTATCATCATATCATGTACCTTTCCCTTTACCTGTGAAAAAAATTTCAAAAATACTTGGGATGAGCATAAAAACTCAGTAAGGGATATAAAAATATGGAAGGGAAACATGGGTACATATATACATAATAATGAAATAATACTTTACCCATAAAACATAATCACTTTAACATACCTCATCAAATAATGAATAAATCATAGAAATCATAAGACATAAAGGTAACTTGAGGCATTCATAACTTTCTTATATAGGGAGTAACCCTCTTGGTTACGTTTGGAATACCCATCACAGTATATTCCCAAAATCTCTTCGGAGAAACCTTTACGTTTCACTCCTTCGCGTTACCCAATGCCTTAGAGATCTATATCGGGCTCACCCGCCCTTATTATATCACATAACCACCCGTCTTCTTCATAATGCCCAAGAACCTCAACATAATTGTATCACATAAAACATGCATAAAGAAAACATAAAATTTCCACCGTTCAATCACAAGATATCAATACAACACATTGATATAAAAAAATTTATTAAAACCATTTTCAATACCAAAATAAAAGAAAATTAAAACATGGTATTTATTTTTCTTTTAAAAAAAAGGTATGGCTTGTAGAGGAAGCTGAAACTCAAATAACGGTCACGGCGGTGGAGAAGTCGTTGTCACCGCATACGTACGACAAAAACATTCCCTTTTGTCATATAGTAAAACACTTCATATAAAAAATATTCCTTTTGGATAAACATAAAATTCAAAGGGGTTTATACACCATATAAAAGAAGGTTGTGTATAAAACAAAATATGCCTTAATGAAAGGAGATTGAGACGAAGTCCCATACCTCGGGTCCGACTTGACTCGATCGTTCATTAATGTCATGAATAATAAACATGAGATAATTTAATCTTGATTAAGAACCTTTTCAAGTTAATTATTCCTTTTATATCACTTATTACCATGTCATGATCACTATGTAATTATTTAAGTTAATAACGGTCATTTTAACGATCATTGGTACTTGAGTCAAAAATAAACCCTTTATAATTACAATTTATTCATGTATCCATTATATCAAGAATGGTATTCATGATTTAGATATAATATATGGAATATATATCCAGTACATTCATGCATTTATAATATTACATAATCATTTAGAGGTAAGAAATGAAATGCACAGTTCATGGAGACGGTAATCCGTACGTACGCATGAACGCAACTTGCATTTCTATTTCATATTTTATAGAATGGAATCATAATTATATAAATTTAAATTATAATTCAAGTATAATATCATATATAATATCATAGTTCCATACTTTATACGTCCCACATATGGTATTTAACGAATCAAATCACTTTAAGGGGGCGGTAGTCCGCACTTCCTTAAATGAAGATATCGCGTTTACCCATAATGGAAACCATAAAGGTATGAACAAAAATAAAAAAACATATGCTTAAGGAAAACATAAAAATAATATATATCATATATAAATATAGTGACATCTTAATGTCCACCTTTGAAGGTGTTAAAAGAATGTTGAACAATCATCGTTTCGGGAGGCATAAATTCACCATCCACGGAAACAGTATGTTCGTTAACCATTAGATGTAGGTGTGTGTAAGTGTAGCTCGAATACATATTATAAAAAAATCCTAGTATATCGAGGATACTGGAGTTTTTACAAAATAAAATAATAATAAAAAGTTTAGGGGGTTGGAGAAACAAAATAAAACAAAAGGACTCAAAAGAACACATTACCTTAAAATCGTGTAACTCTCTTTTGTTTGAGCTCAAAGGCTTCCTTGGGAAGACTTCTGCCAAAAGTGAGGCTTCAAGTAGTAAGAGAGGGAAGTGGAGAGACAAAATGGTCCGGGGTTGGCCAATCCAAAGGCTTTGGGATTGTGGGTAAGGAGGTAGAGCTGGGGGCCTTTTATAAGAGGAGAGGAGGGGCACTCTTGGAAAGCAAAGATAAGTTACTTTATTTTAAAATTATTTTCGGATTCAAAAGGTCCCACATTGATATAATTGGAGGATAAGGTGATAAGGGTTCCAAATCCACTCATACAATAGGTTTTGGACATGTTTAGGTCTTAGATATTACATTATCTTTCCATTTTATTAAAATCGTTAAATAATGAGGTCATCGCTACATCATCATGATGTCATAAATACTTTAATTTATTTAATGTCTAAAAATTATTAAAAAAATACTATGATGTAGTAAATCTTATTATACATCTAATTAATATTTATAGTAAAAAATATGACTTGTATTACCCCATGTAAAAATTGTTTTAGTAAAATAACTCATGTTTGTGTCATTTTTAGTTTAATATTAAATAAAAAGTTGTTTATGTCATTTCCCAACACAAGTGGCTCCATGGGGACCCCAAGTTGACCCATTGCTTGTCTTGGTCTACCATGACACATCCAATAAGTGTAGGACATGTTTCAAGATCATCTCATATTATTAAAACATTATTTTTACCTTAAACTACACTAATTACCTCTAATCGCGATTAAGAACTTAAGAGTTACTAATCACCAAAAAATTATTTTAATCTCATGGAACCACATTTTACTTCTTAATGACAACCATGTATGTCAGATTTTTTGAAATTAAAAACACAATGATGGAAAATTTTCATTTAAACGAAAAAATCAGTTTTTATAAGTACCACTTAGTGGTTTCACTATTCATCAAAAATTGAAGTTTTTCAGAAAATTACCAAAAATTCACCCTAAGCTATATTTGATACTCCAAAATAAAAAATGAAGTCTATTTTAGAAAATTCAAAACATATAAGTCAAATTAATTAATTTAATAATTAATTCCCGTTGTCATGACAAAGAGCGGGTTATTTGAAACAATATCTATGAAAAGATTGACACTAGTTTAAGTCCAATTTCAAAGTGAAATTGATTCCAATGACCACCATTGGATTAAATGGTAAAAATATATTGTAAATAAACTTTAAAACCAATTAAAAATATAATCTAATCATATTAATAAATTATATTAAAATGAGTTTTTGAATTAAAATACAACATTTTACAATATTCATTAAAAAATGAACATTGTCAGAAAAATTCCAAAAAATTAACACAAAGTAAATTTTGATGTCTCAATCATAAATAATAAGTTTATTTTGACAAACATAGCTTATAAAATTGTCAAAAGATATATTTAAAAATGGTTTTCCATCAAAAGGCAGTAAAACAATCCTTTAAAAAATATTAGTGTATTCAATGCTTAAGATTGGATTTATTTTCATTTTAATCCTCTAAAACACTATCTAATTCATTAATAGACATAGATAAAAATATCTATTACTAATTACTTACTTGGGATGTTACATCCTTCCCCCCATTAGAAAATTGTGTCCCCATAATTTATTTACTTATCAAATAAATGGGGGTACTTATCCCTCATTGCATTTTCAGATTCCCATTTTGCCTCTTCCATCATGTGGTTTTTCCACAAAACCTTTACCTAATTAATCACCTTATTTCGTAACACTTGCTCCCTATGGTCAAGAATCTGGACTGGTTGTTCCTCATAAGATAGGTTCTCTTCCAGCTGAACTACCTCTGGACTCAAAACGTTAGATTGATCTGGAATATACTTCCTCAACATCGAAACATGAAAAACATTGTGTACCCGAGATAAACTCGGAGGTAAAGCCACTCTGTATGAAACTGATCCAACTCTCTCCAGAATTTCATATGGTCCAATGAACCTTGTACTCAGCTTTCCTTTCTTACCAAATCGCATCACACTTTTCCATGGTGATACTTTTAGAAAAACATGATCACCTACCTCAAAAGAGAGATCCTTCCTCCTGTTGTCTGCATAACTCTTCTGCCTGCTCTGAGCTATTCTCATGTGTTTCTGAATCAGCTGAACTTTTTATGCCATCTCTTCTACCAATTCTGGTCCCATCAACTTCCTTTCACCCACTTCATCCCAGAAAGCTGGAGTTCGACACCGCTTCCCATATAATGCCTGAAATGGTGCCATCTATATACTGGAATGAAAACTGTTATTATATGAAAATTCAACTAAAGAAAGATGTTGGTCCCAACGTCCCTGATAATCCATAGAGCAAGAACGTAGAATATCCTCCAATGTCTGAATTGTTCGTTCTGACTGCCCATCTGATTGAGGATGGAAAGCTGTACTAAAATTTAATTCAGTACCCAACGACTTCTGAAGGCCTTTCCAAAAGTTAGAAGTGAACCTGGGATCATGATCAGAAACAATGGAGATAGGAACTCCATGTAACCTGACTATCTCATTAAGATACAAACGGGAAAGTTGATCAAGGGAAAAAGTATCTCGTATAGCAAGGAAATGAGCAGATTTAGTCATGCGATCAACAACAACCCAGATTGCATTATTACCTCGAGATGTCTTCGGTAATACCACAACAAAGTCCATGGATATATTATCTCATTTCCAATCTAGCACCGGTAAATGCTGAAGCATCCCTTTCGGTAACTGCCGCTCTACTTTAACCTACTGACAAGTCAAACACATCACAGTAAAATCAGCAATATCTTTTTTCATTCCATCCAACCAGTAATACTCCTGCAGATCTCTATACATCTTAGTACTGCCAGGATGAACTGAAAATGAAGAACTATGAGCTTCACATAACAACTCTCTCTTTAACTGTGAATCAAAAGGCACACACAATCTCTTCCCAAATCTCAAAACGCAATCATTATCAATGTTGAATTCATCCAACTTACCATTCTGAACTAGCTCTACCTTTTTCTACAACTCACTGTCTTGCTTCTGTACTTGCTTGATTCTATCTGATAGAGATGATCTCACGGATACCTGAAACAAACCAGAAGAACTTCCTGCACCAAAAAATTCTATGCCAAAGTACATCAAATCCTTAACCAAAGGATCACGTTCCAAACGCAACATTGCTAATGAAGCATTTCTTTTTCAACTCAAAGCATCAGCCACTTTATTTTCTTTTCCCAGATGGTAATGAATTGTACAATCATAATCCTTGATTAATTCTAGCCATCTCCTTTGTCTCATGTTCAACTCTTTCTGAGTGAATATATTCTTTAAACTTTTGTGATCAGTATATATTTCACACTTTACACCATACATTTGATGCCTCCAAAATTTTAAAGCGAAAACAACAGCAGCTAATTCCAAATCATGTGTAGGGTAATTTACCTCATGAGTTTTCAACTGTCATGAAGCATAAGAAATTACCTGATCATTCTGCATTAGGATGCAACCAAGTCTTATTAATGAAGCATCACTGTAGATAACAAATCACCATTACTGGAACGTAGTGCCAAAACTGGAGCATTCACCAATCTTCTTTTCAATTCCTGAAAAAAAATCATCACATTCATTTGCCCAGATAAACTTAACACCCTTCTGAGTTAGCTTAGTCATTGGACTAGATAATCCTGAAATTTTTTTAGAAAACCTTCTGTAATAGCCTGCCAAACCAAGGAAGCAACGAATCTCAGTTACATTTGTGGTTCTTGACCAGTCTTCCAAAACTTTTGTTTTTGCAGGATCAACAGTTATCCAATCTTTATAAACAATGTGACCAAGGAAAGAAATTTGTTGCAACCAAAACTCACACTTGCTGAATTTCCCATACAATTTATTTTCTTTTAAGGTTTGCAAGATAACCCTTAAATGTCTTTCATGCTCTTCTTTACTTTTAGAAAACACCAAAATATCATTAATAAAAAAAACCAAAATTGTTCACCTGAGTCAACTGAGCCATCACTGCAGCAAACTGTTTAGTTCTGATTCTGACCATCTCAGGTTACTGATTCGAAAGGTCATTATACTCTGTATGCCCTCCTAGAAAAGCTGCTCCATTTCCTCTATGGAAAACCACTATTATCACAGAAATATCTTAGGCGAAGCAACATGGTAATCTTTAAATGATATATCATTTAAATCGTACCATAAATTAACTTATAATTTAACAGTTTTCTAACTCCTAAAGTTGTCTAAACCTCCCTTTGATACCAACTATAAGGCCCCAACCTTAAACCTTACTTAATCTTGAGTTATTAAAAGATCACACATTGAGGATCTTTTCGGGTTTAGATTTTTAGAGAATTAGATCAAAAAACTTGCTTTACATTCCACATATAAACAATGTGGTTACATAAAGATAGTATTCTTCTTTCCCATCAATGGAAACATATTTAAAATAAAACATGGATTCTTTCTTGACACTTCCTTGACACTATCATCATATCATGTAACTTTCCCTTGACCTGTGAAAGACATTTCAAAAAAACATGGGATGAGCATAAAAAGCTCTGAAAGGGATATGAAAATATTGAAAGGAAACATTGGTACATATATACATAAGAATGAAATCATACTTTACCCATAAAGCATAATCACTTTAACATACCTCATCAAATCATGAATAAATCATAAAAATCATATGACATAAAGGTAACTTGAGGCATTCATAACTTTCTTACGTAGGGAGTAACCCTATTGGTTACGTTTGGAATACCCATCACAGTATATTCCCAAAATCTCTTCAGAGAAACCTTAACATTTCACTTCATCACGTTACCCAATGCATTGGAGAGCTATATCGGGCTCAGCCGACCATAGTCTATCACGGAACCACTCGTCTTCTTAATAATGCCCAAGAACCTCAACATAATTGTATCACATAAAACATGCATAAAGGAAACATAACATTTCCACCGTTCAATCACAAGATATCAATACAACACATTGATATAAAAAAATTATGAAAACCATTTTCAATACCAAAATAAAAGAAAATTAAAACATGGTATTTATTTTTCTTTTAAAAAGAAGGTATGGCTTGTAGAGGAAGCCGAAACTCAAATAACAGTCACGGCGGCAGAGAAGTCGTTGTCACTGCATACGTACGACAAAAACATTCCCTTTTTTCATTTAGTAAAATGCTTCGTATAAAAAAGATTCATTTTTGATAAACGTAAAAGTCAAAGGGGTTTATACACCATATAAAAGAAGGTTGTGTATAAAACAAAATATGCCTCAATGAAATGAGATTGAGACGAAGTCCCATACCTCGGGTCCGACATGACTCGATCGTTCTTTAATGTCCTGAATAATGAACTTCAGTTAATTTCTACTTTCTTAAGATCCTTTCTCAAGTTTATTATTCCTTTTATATCACTTATTACCATGTCATGAACACTATGTAATTATTTAAGTTAATAACAGTCATTTTAACGATCATTGGTACTTGAGTCAAAAATAAACCCTTTATAATTACAAGTTGTTCATGTATCCATTATATACAGAATTGTATTCTTGATTTAGATATCATATATGTCATATATATCCAGTACATGCATGAATTTATAATATTACATAATCATTTAGAGGTAATAAATGATATGCACCGTTCATGGAGACGGTAAGCTGTACGTACGCATGAACACTACTTTCATTTCTATTTCGTATTTTATAGAATGGAATTATAATCATATAAAGGTATATTATAATTCTAGTATAATATCATATATAATATCATAGTTCCATCCTTTATACTTCCCATATATGGTATTTAACGAATCGAATCACTTTGAGGGGGCGGTAGTCCGCACTTCCTTAAATGAAGATATCGCGTTTACCCATAATGGAAACCATAATGGTATGACCAAAAAGAAAAAAACAGAAGCTTAAGGAAAACATAAACATATTATATATCATATATAAATATTGTGACATCTTAATGGCCACCTTTGAAGGTGTTAAAAGAATTTTGAACAATCATCATTTCGGGAGGCATAAATTCACCATCCACGGAAATAGTATGTTCGTTAACCATTAGATGTAGGTGTGTGTAAGTGTATCTCGAATCCATATTATAAAAAAATCCTAGTATATTTAGGATATTGGAGTTTTTACAAAAGAAAAGAATAAAAAGAGTTTAGGGGGTTGGCGAAGCAAAATAAAACAAAAGGACTCAAAAGAAGACATTACCTTAAAATCGGGTATCTCCCTTTGGTTTGAGATGAAAGGCTTCCTTGGGAAGACTTCTGTCCAACGTGAGGCTTCAAGGAGTAATATATGGAAGTGGAGAGACAAAATGGGCAGGTTTTGGCCTAGACAAAGGCTTTGGGAGTGTGGGTAAGGAGGTAGAGGTGGGGGCCTTTTATAAGAGGAGAGGAGGGGCACTCTTGGAAAGTAAAGATAAGTTACTTTATTTTGAAATTATTTTCGGATTAAAAAGGTCACACGTTTATATAATTTGGGTATAAGGTGATAAGGGTTCGAAATCCACTCATCCAATAGGTTTTGGACATGTTTAGGTCTTAGATATTACATTATCTTTCCATTTTAATTAAATAGTTAAATAATGAGGTCATCGTCGCATCATCATTATGTCATAAATAATTTAATTTATTTAATGTCTAAAAATTATAAAATAACTTAAATAATGTTATAAATCTTTTTATCTTTCTAATAAATATTTATAGTCAAAAATATGTCTTGTATAACCCCATGTAAAAATTATTTTAGTAAAATAACTCATGTTTGTCTCATTTTTACTTTAATATTAAATAAAAAGTTATTTATGTCATTTCCTATCCAATGTGGCTCCATGGGGTCCCCAAGTTGACCCATTGCTTGTCTTGGTCGGCCATGACACATCCAATAATGATAAGACATGTGTCAAGCTCATATCATATTATTAAAACATTATTTTTACCTTAAACTACACTAATTACCTCCAATCGCGATTAAGAACTTAAGAGTTACTATTCACCAAAAAATTATTTTAATCTCGTTGAACCACATTTTACTTATTAATGACAACCATGTATGTCGGATTTTTTAAATTAAAAACACAATGATGGCAGAATTTCATTTAAACGGAAAAATCAGTTTTTATAAGTACCACTTAGTGGTTTCACTATTAATCAAATATTGAAGTTTTTCAGAAAATTACCAAAAATTCATCCTAAGCTATATTTGATACTCCGAATTCAAAAATGAAGTCAATTTTACAAAATTCAAAACATATAAGTCACATTAATTAATGTAATAATTAATTCCCGATGTCATGACAAATAGCGGGTTTTTTGAAACAATATCAATGAAAATATTGACACTAGTTTAAGTCCAATTTCAAAGTGAAATTGATTCCAATGACCACCATTGGATTAAATGGTAAAATATATTGTAATTTAACTTTAAACCCAATTCAAAAGATAATCTAATCATATTAATAAATTAGATTAAAAAGAGTTTTTGAATTAAAAGACAACATTTTAAAATATTCATTAAAAAATGAACATTGTCAGAAAAATACAAAAAATTCACACAAAGTAAATTTTGATGTCCCAATCATAAATAATAAGTTTATTTTGACAGACATAGCTTGTAAAATTGTCAAAAGATATATTTAAAAATGGTTTTCCATCAAAAGGTAGTAAAATAATCCTTTAAAAAATATTAGTGTATTCCATGCTTAAGATTTGATTATTTTCATTTTAAGCCTCTAAAACACTATCTAATTCATTAATAGACATAGATAAAAATATCTATTACTCATTACTTACATGGGATGTTACATATCACCCCCAACCTGATGAGTATCATTTGGCTAATATCCAAACACATAGAGAATTTTTTAGATCAGGTATTATAGAAATCAGTGGATGATGGGATCATCATCTCTCAATAGTGGGTTATTATACCAAAATAGGATCTAATCATGAATCCAAATGGATCCTCGTTAATAAATATGTAGTATGATATAGTGAAAAAAATTTGTTTTATGTTGATGATATTGAATTCGTTATCTTGTGACCTAAATTGTTTATGGAAACTATAAAAATGTACAATTCCATTCAATCTCACAGCAGTTTTGTTTGAATTCATTAATAAATAATTGATGAAAATAATTTCCGATACCTAAAGTTTTAGGTTAGGGAAAAATTGCTTCTCCTCAAATCATCATGGATGACAGTCATGGTATTGGAAAATCATGGAAAAAAATTCCCTGTATACATCATCCCATTAGATATTACTAGTCTTATAGTAGTTGTGGCTTATCAACTAGAACTTCCACAAACCCTTTCCCGGGTAAATGAAATATTCCATGTATCTCTCTTGAGGATGTAAATTCTAGATCACTGAAATGTACTAACTTTTGATGTACTAACACTATAAACTGATATCGTTTATAAGGAGAATCTAGTGATGATATTGGACTATAAGGATAGAGATCAACAGAACAAGATGACTTACCTGGTCAAAGTTATTGATAAAATCATATATATGAAATGATGAATTGGGAACCAATGGAAGTAGGTAAGTTGATGTACCCACAATTGTTCTCACCATGATAAGTAATATAAATATCGAGAGAAAAAATTCATTATGGGGGAATAATGTAACACCATTTGTTTCATTAAAACAAAATATATTTTCAGTCGGATTTACAACCCTCCAATCTATGTTTATGAAACCTTAGTATACCAATTATATTATTATTTTAACATGAACATTATTATCTAGTATATAAATATTATACAATGAAAAGTAATAAAAACATTTTCAAAATTTCGAATGAATCCAAATGCAATTATATTAAAAAACAAGTTATTAATTATTTGTAATGTCTTAATTGGATATGAATGTAATTTTTTTTCTTAAAAGTCATTATACATATTTTTCTATGATAAAACAATATTGTTATTTTCTACTATTAAAATATTTATTTGAAAAAATTAACATCATTGTCTAAATTGTTTTTTAAATAATCATAGAATTAATTATTGGGAGTTTTCTAAAATGTTTAACTTGTTAATAAATACTATAAAATAATTGATTATATTGAAAATTTCTATTTTCAAATCATTTAAAAAGTTATATATTCTTTAAAGATGTATTAAAAATTATGTGAGTAAAATAATTTTTTTATTAATCTTATTGAATTCATTTTATTCAATTTCTTCATTAATTTTCGATATAAAAACTTTTTGTACACATATGAATACTTTTTCAACTGAAACCCTCTATTTCAACACAAATACGGGTTTAATTAAAATTTTAATTCGTCGATTTATAGGGAATTAATTTTTCATTTTGTATTAAATATTTTAAGTCAATATAATTAATATTATATAATATATGAACTCTTTTTCATAATGAATATTAAATATATTAAGATAATTAATTTCTATTGTTATAGAAAAAGTGGATTTTTCGGGGGTTAAATGAAAAATAAATTATTTCATGTTGCCTTAATATTTTTTTATATCCCATTGCATGTACTTTTTCCAACCATATATTATAAATTATTTTAGAATTGGTCATTTTGTATCATATTTTAGGGTAAATAATGTGGTTTTAACTTATTCTATATAAAAACTCATTATTTATCATATCCCCCACTTATAAAAGGTCACCTAATCTCCCACCCTATTTAAACATCCAAAGATGTGTGGTTTTTAAAATCCCATCCCAAATGCATTCCTTATGTAAAAAAACTTTTCTTATAATCTTTGCCTTGATAAAAAAACAAATCTATGATATATTTACTTGTAATCCTATAGCTGTGGTTTGAAGAGGATATATTGATCTTAAATGATCATATTTGTTTTATCTCCTTCTCCACATCCTCGAAATATTTTTAATCATTATGATATAATTACATAAATATCTAACATATAATAATAAGTAATTATGTTAATTTAATAACTTGTATCTTTTTCCACTTCTATCTAATAGGAAATGGAACCATCTTTTCTTGTGGACAATGCAATTCAACCTCATGAACCAATGTAAATATTTTTCCATACTATCTTATCAAGGTTATAAATGATTAGAGATTTTATTTTTTTTAATTAAATTAAAGAAATATAAATTATTATAGAAAATTAATATATCATATTTCTTCTAACCATACCATCTCATTAAATAATTATTACGTTGTACGTTTGTATAGAGTACTACCACCTTGCAATGCAATGTGAATAAGTTTTTATTAAAACCTGAAAATGAATATATATATATAAGTGTATAAAATGATATAAAATTATATTCAAGATATAATTATCATTATAGAAATATAAAATTAAACATACCTTATTTCCATCATGATCACTTAAATTTAGAAATGTTAAACATGTGCAAATATGCTCTACCGTCACCAAGGTTTAAAGTAGTTCACTTTTGATAACTGTAACCCAGTGTTATTTTTTAAAAGGTATAATATATATATATAATATTTATTATATCATGAATAATATTAAGGTTTTAATAAAATCATAATCTCTTTGAACTTATCCAACGTTCCATGATAATTTAAGACAAATGAGTCAAACATCATCAAAATATATTACTTGAACCTAAATTAATATGTAATTGAATGTAACATGGTAACTAATAATATAAAAGGAATAATAATTTTTGAAAAGTTTAATATGAAATTAATAAATTTACATAAGTTTATTATTATAGATGAAAAATAATTCATGTGATGAATTAGGCACAAGGTAAGGAATCTCTCTCTAAACAGACATTTTCATCGGGTTATCAACATTTTCAATCTAACCCACTTTATCTCTATAATTTATGTTATTTAATTCATATAAATAATTTATATAAGTATCAAATAAATATAGAAATATTATTCTACCTTACATTCATGTAATAATATGTGTTATATGATAATTTCTATAATTCATTCATTGTGTAATTTCAATTAATTATGATACAAGGAAAGCATTTACAACTAATTTTACTTCCTTGTATAATTGTTATGTTTTCTGTTATGAAATAAATAATTTATCTAAAAACTATAAATCGTAAAATTTATTATATGGTTTCACCAAGATTGTAATCCAATTCAATGTTTAATTTTTTAATCCCATTAGACTTCATGTGTGGGATTATAGTGTAAAACAAATACATTATGGGACTTTTTACATTGTGTGATGTTGTTTAGGAACATATCCTTGAATCATGTTTGTGTAATGTTAAAATTTAGTCCCATATTTCCTAAATTACCCTGATCATAGGATATCATGTTTATTTTTATCAATCCATGTGATTACTCCTGATCCTTGTCTCTTTTGGTATCATGATTTACGTTTGACATACAAGTTATAAATTTGTATCATGTTTATTCCATGAAAGGTATTTTTAGCTCACTCCTTTATTTTTTGTAATCCCAAGGGTGTCCTATTTTTTTTATGGGATGATATGTGTTTTGGAGATAATTATTGATAATGAAATAGTAAAAATATGTTTTAGTTTCCTTTTCATGAAATATTAACATATTATTCAAAATACACTGGGACTCATGAGCATTGTGTTTAAATTAAAAGATTTTAATTTGAATAGTCATATAATAATATTTTTAAATGACATTGGATGCTATATATAAGGTAATAGTCTTGATGGAAGTGGTTTTATACACATCATAGAGTGAAGGATAAACTAGAAATATAAAGATGCTACTATGAACTACTTATAAGTGAATATTGTAGGAGAGGTTATAGATTGTTCCTTTCATGGGCCCACTTTTCAAAAGAGAAATATGGATATCAAATCCATATTTCATATAAGTATTATCCATTAGAAACACATCTATTAAAAATCTCGTAATAAACTATATTCATTGAGTAAGGGGACTCTTTGTGGAAATGTGTCATGGGGTTATATCTTTTATAATAAAAATTTATTAGGACTTGTCTATATTTTATTAGATGTCATATATTCCAAAAACATTTATGTTTAGATTATATAAATACTAATGTTATTATCATAATTATATAAAAATAAAAAGGAATATTTTTAGTTAATATTTTATTGGTGGGGATATTGATCACTACATGTTTTATCCTTTAGTATCAATAAACATCCTCACATTATAGATTTAAATTCTTATTTACCATAACCAAATATGGATACATAGGATGGGATTCCAATTGATGTTTCTCAAATATATGTTAAATTACGAATTATATTACATTCTTAACCATTATTTACAAATGGTGTATGGTGTTTATCTAGTGTCCTGTGATAGCTATTATTACTTATGGAATACAGAATCAATGTGACATATGATTCATTACATGAAATGAGTCTCAATTTTTTAATGTATTATAAGGAGTGGTTTTTGGAAACCTTTAAATTTTTAGTTTGTTGAGTTAGTGATTAAAAGATGTTTTTATAAGGATTTTTTATATAGATATAGTATATTATGTTGGCATGTTTTTTAATGGAAAATTCATACTCTGAGGAGTAATTGATGACTGGTGTTATTCTACTAAATTAAATTAAAGAAATGTGTTGGTGGATATAAAGATATATTCTATAATATATTAGAATTAGTTTTGTGTTGTTTTAGGAGGGATTGATTTTATTTGAGGTGATTCTGATTTAAAGAAAAAATTATTGAATTTTATAGATTGATATAAGAATAATTGGTACAAATAATGTAAATGTGGTGATCTAATTACAATGTCCTAACATGGTGAATTAAATTTGTACATTTTATCTTATAGAAAATTAAAGAGAAATAGAGAATACTAATTCAATATTGATTTATGGATAGTTATTTAGTTAATAAACTTGGTTGATGTGAACATAGATAAAATTTATTATTAACTTCTAATTTCAACGTTTATTTTGTGGGATCGATGCACATGGTTGATCTAGAAATGAGGTCAATCTAGACTGATGAATTTGGTCGATAAACAATTTTGCACATCATTTTTTTCAGAGGCACATAGATTATTTTTTATGAATCTTCTATGTGAACATGTGTGTTTCTATAATTCATATATTATGATGAAAATAAATTCTGAAAATGATCTCGTATTGTTCATTATTTTTTTGAACATAATATTTAATTTTATTAATTAATAAGTTTAATTATCATAATAAAGGAAATATTACATTGATGGAAGTGACCCAATATTTGAGTAGAAATTACATATGGTAAATATTTTTATTTCCTTAAAATTTTAGATATTTTGAGACAATAAATTCTCCTTGCCTTGTGGAAAATATTGGATAACAATATTAAAAATCATGTGGGATTTAAATATGAAACACTTATGGATATTAGAAAATAATCAATAAAATCAATTAAAATAAGGATATAAGTACTTAATGTTGATCATTTCACATTACCGGCAATCATACAATAACCAGGGAAATACAATGAATTTTATCAATTATAAATATAATAGAATATATATTTTTGGTAGTTGAGAAATATCAGCACATTCAATATTACCAAAACTCAAGATAATGTTTCATGTGTTTTAAATATAATGAAGAATGTGAATTAAGGAAGAATAAGTTGTTCTTTCTCACAGTTTTTAAATATATTGATGATGGCGTAAAAAAGGATTTCAATAGTGAGTTATATAAAGTAGCACATTTATAACATTCATGATTTATAAAACCAATTGAGAATTTATTATTATTAAAAGACACTCTAAAATATGTTTACTATATTTGATTAACATAAAAAATTCATATACTATGTTGTTTTTATCGTTCGTGGTTATCTACATCATTTTGAAATTTATTGAATTTTGTGTACTATACTATGTGGTATATGGTTTTTTTAGATCAAAACATGGACTGGATTCACTTATTAATTATTGATCCATATAAATTATATATTTTTTTATATTTTTGTATGTTTGTGGTTATTTATAATAGTGATGTAATTTCACTATAACATATAATTATGCTCATTTAAAGGAAAACATAAAAAAGTTTTTACTCGCTTATTTAACCACAGTAAGTGTGTCCTCGGATACTGTGGGTGGAAATTAAATCAGTAACAACATTTTGATTCATTACTACCTCATGTTTTTTTAGGGAGTAGTTTTTTTATAAATTTTTTTTACAATAATGGAAATCATGATCAATGCAAACAATGATATCTATTTAATAATTTATTGACATAATTATAATTTTTTGAAGTAATATTTTTTTTTATCATTTGGAAATTGGATATGATATCTTGAAAGCTGGTTCTTGTGGTTTTACCTGTTGTACATATGATACTAAAATAAAAATATTAAAATATAAGAATCTGGAAAACTAATGACCTTGTATAAATATAATACTATCATATATTATAGAAAGTTAATTTCAAAATTTATATTGAATAATGACAACTAATAGTATTTTGGATTAGAGGAAGAATATTTAATAACAAAAGAATAATTATATTATGGAAATTTTACACACCAAGAGATTGATTTATAATGATCTTTCGATGTGGTATGATGAATCAATTGATGAAATATTCACAGAAATTGATAATATTATAAGACATATCATGAACCATTATAAAAAATAGAATAATTCAACTATGTTTTAAATGATCTTACAAATTATTTTGGAATAAATGTTCTGCAAAAGGTTTCAATATTGATTGATATAGATTTTGATAATTATTTATAATTAACATAGTATTATCATATATAATGATATGATAAATTATATTTCTACCAATGGGAATAAAAATGTGGTGGAAACGATTTATTTTCAAACATATAAAAAAGAAAATGAATAAAGAAACAAACAGTTTATATGAATATTATTACATAGAAAAAGATTTAATTTATATTCCTCATGAAATTATGTCACTATTTATAAGAAAATTTAGATAAGGCTTATGAATGTACAAGGGGAGCCATCCATTAAAATTGATTATGTGTATATTTATTAGAAAAAATTTAGTGAACATACAAATACTTAATAAATATGAATGCAATTATTAAGAGTATGAGATATCAATAAAATAACATATGAAGAATAGAAACAATAAAAAACTAATATTAAAGGAAAGGATTTGAAATTATCTCAAAATAAAAAGTGATAATTCTTATCAATAAATAATGAAATTTATTATCGTAATATAGAATTGGATGTTAAAACATCAACTGATGAGGATTAAAACCTACTTATTAAAAAAATTATATAAATATCACTAATAATGAAATTTATTATTATAGAAGTGATAATAATGAAACATAAAAAACTTTTAGGATTAAAATAGAATGTATAGAATATCTATCAATAATTTATATTATTTAAATAGAGAAGTGGATTTTGGAAGTGATTATAAAATTATTGGATGGAATATCAACATATTGAATTGAAGAACAAGATATTAAAATTAGTTGATAAAAAATAAATAAATAAATTGATCATGAAAAAACTTATAACATCAAGAATTAATGTAAAAAAGAAAAATACAAATAAATTTATATTGATCAACAAATATTTCTCGAATCAAAAAAAAATTATGAATATTTAGAATATATTAGGATGGCACAACTCAATATGATTTTGACTACTCAATGAATGAATAGGGATATAATGGTCGTAAAATAAATCCATTTATAGGGATAAACGTTACATAAAATAATTGTAACAAGGATTAAAAGATGAAACATGTTTTAAAGATAATTTTTTTATGAAATTATGAGAAATAAAAAGTAACAAAATTATTAAATCATGAAATATACTAAAAATTATATTATTTTTTACAATAACATAACTAACAAATTCTTGTGTTATAAAATAATATTTCATTCGTTAAATATAATTTTGGTTCACAAAAATAATCAAACATTATTTGTTAAAATATTTATGAAAATCACGTGACGGATTATGAAAATTAAATAACATACAATGGAAATAGAGTTAATATAGTGATTATTGGTAATGAAATATGGAGTAAAAATCATTCATGGTTGAGAGGTTGTAAAATATTTAGATAAGTGTTTCTTGAAATCATTGATGAAGGGAATGAATCAATTTTCAAAAAGTGTGATTTTCTAGTGAAAATACACGATGATGGAAGGATTTTGGAAAGATGAGAATAATCTAAGGGAATCATGTTTCTAGTTAGAGATGATTAAAATTCCTGATAAATATGTCTGAATGAATAAAATTATTTGTGGAATTGAAGGATGGTTATATTCTATAATTTAATTTTTAAATGATTACCAAAAAGAGAATGGGTTTTTCATGTTGTTAATATGATTTGAGAGAGGGACCTCATATGCTCCATATTCCAAAATTGGGTGATTACTAATTAATTATACGTTAATGTTGAGATTTACACAACTCTTCACTTAAAACTTATTTATTATGAATCTATGTGACCATGATAAAATAATTTTATATGTGTATCAGTATTTTATTTGTTTTTTATTGAAATGAAGAAAATTATATTCATAGTGTTTATGATAAATTTATAAAAAGTCGATATTATATATTATAGTTTAAAGAGTTGTGTGGAAACGTAACCTGGTCACACCATGATGAATATTTAGAACACAATGGGGTGTAATTCAACAATGGTGGATTTTATTTTTACCTATAAGATCTTAGTCATCATCATGAACTCATTATACAATATTCCACACAAAATATAGTGTTTTACAATAGACGAATAAAATATTCATAGATATTTATTTAATAATGTTGATATATAATGGTACATCATGAAATTTATATATATAACATATTAAAGTTTAAATTTCTACTGAATTTTATTTTACAGATTATAGTCATTCACATTTCACTAAATGATATGTGTTATAAGAATAACAAGTTTTTATGTATTTAAGGGTTTGGGAAGCCCTTGAATTATCAAATTCTGATTTCAAAATCATGGATTGTTTGATAGAATTGGTACCAATTGAATATTTCTTGGATTTTATATAAATCATTTAGGATAATGATGTGATAACTATGATAAAAAATAACATTATAGTCACTAAATATGTTGAAATTTTGGAACATGTAATGAAATATTACGACATCAGACTATAAGTATCAAAAATTATGACTATGAATCTAATTTAGTTATATGGAAGGATAATGTTTCTAAAAATGAAAGAAGTTACAAAAATGTTTAACAAGAAGTTAATGATTTCACCAACTCACATGATGATGAGTAACTTCACTCATCTCATCCTTGGCTAAGAAAAATTAGAGATTCTGAAATCATTATTGGATATTATGGACATAAACATGAAACCAATATAAATTTGGGGAAAATATTACATACTTCACATTTTTAATATTTTTAACTCTGAGATATTAATGAATATAATGAATACTATGAATGTGTTGACGTCATGAATTATGAATAATAGCATATAGATGGGAATAAAATCTTGGGATTGACACAAAATCATGAAGATAATAGCATCATTAAGTCAAAATGTGTTTTCGTAAACATATTTAATGAAATTGTTGAAGTAATTTAAAATAAGAAAATTATTCTATTTTATAGTTATTCCTAATTTGATGGAGTGGATTTTTATGTGGTATTTTATTTTGATTCTATAATTGAAGAAATTATATTATTTATTATTGGCTATTATCCAGAATAACAATTTATTATTCAAATGGATTTTATATCAGCCATCTTCAATGGTGTGATGGATGAGGATAATTATATTGGGATTCCATTTTTTATCTTACTATTAAATGATGAAATGAATCAATTATGGGTAAATTAAGCATAATATGTGTTGAAAAAAGCTACAAGACAATGGTATACTATTTTTTCATGTTAGTGTGTTTAATAGGGAATTTGTTTTACTCAAACTAGTAATGAGTGTTGTTTGAAAAGAATGCATAAAAATAATTTTTTATCGAATATTTTTCCCCCTTAATCTATGATTTCATTAATACTATAGTTGGTTTTTTAAATTCCCTTGATATATTTCTTTTTGTATGGTACTATGATCCCTGATTGTGTCTTGGTGATGCATAAGTTAATGGTATAATCATGGTTGTTGTATGTTAGGACATTTATGATACTACCAACACCTCTCACCACCAGGAAACTCAATTCACCCCAAAGTGAAATCAAAATAACGGTTGTTTCATTGGATATAATGTTGAGAAAAATGAAAAAAAATGTAATTCACAACCATTCCGTACAAATATATTTCAAAACTAGTTCCTAAAAAACTAATGACAATAATTGTGGCCACAATGATGTTGTGGAGGAAAGACATGTAACGACCAAAAGTTTCATTAATGGAAATCTCTATTGATCTAATTAAATGTCTCTTTATGTTTATATAAAATTTTAACTTCTTTGGTTTTATGTTATGAATTTTGACCGTTGCTAATATAGTCGTTGAACTTTTATCACATGGTTAGTATAAATATATGACTTTAACAAATCCAATTTACTCAGACAAAGGAAGTGATGGCCTCATATAGTAGAATTTCCCCATAGGAAGCCCATTTGTCAGATCTCATAAAAGAGATGGCATCTTTGGGCTTCTCCCTTGACCAAGCCCAAGCTGAGCTTCATCATGTTAAGCTCGAACGTGACCGTCTATGGGAAAAGTGGAAGTTGATTCAAATTACCACTCGAGCGATGTTATCCGAGCCACCCCAAGAGTCTGTCAACATCGCACACCTTACCCTTAGGTCTTATGAGGATGTTTTAAGGGGTTATGTAACAAATAATTAGTACTATTTACATGTACATTATTTTTGTATATAATAATGAAAATAATATCTAGTCATTTTTGATACATTGTAAATAGTTTTTAAAGTACAAATAGTGTTTTTAGTTATTATTTAATTGAGAAATATATTTTATTAAATGAAGGGATTTTTGAATTAAATAATATTTTAATATATTTATTATTAAATTGATTTTTATTAAATATAAATGATATTATAATTTTATGAATGCAATTAAAATTTCTATTTAGGTTTGAAAGCCATTTCTGAAAAAACCTGGAATTTTTAATAAATGTTTGTTTTTATTTTAAAAGTCAAACATAACAAATTTAAAAAATTATTTAGATAAAATAAATGTTATTTTTGTAATCAGGACGTCGAAATTATCGAACGGTGAATTTTTCATAATTTTCTGAGACCTTCATATTTTTGGGTAAAAATGAAATACCGTTTAAATATTTAATGTGTTTTATGACATCATAATGACACAATAGTGATGTAATAAAATACTATAATATATATGTTCGTCCAATATATGTTTTACTATTAAAATAATGTGATTTTTGGTTTGTTTGACTTAATTTTCAAAGCATTAATGGACCCCTCAAGACTTTTTCAACACCTTGCCTTTTTAAATTAATTTCCATGGGAGTGTGACTCACCTCCGCATAAGAAACCCTAGAATTTTAAGAAGATAAGACTTTGGAATTATAAAATAATTTTTTCTTATTAACTTTTCCAAATAACATGTGCAAAAACCATGGAATGGTTTGTGATTTGGATTAATTTAATGTAAGGGGACACAAACCAAAATAATAAAGATTTCCCTCATTTTTCCTATATAAACCAACCAAAGATCCCACTTCCTCCTCACTCAAAGCCCTTGGAGTTAGTCTAACCTCTTCCCTAATATCTCTATAATCCTCCCAAGGTTCCCCATGCTCCCAAGAATCCTCTCACAAGCCTCTCTCTAGAATTTTGAATCACACTTCCACGTAAGGGTTTTTTCTTCCTTTCTCATTTTTGTCAATTTTCATTAAGTTGTATTGCCCTTTTCGTTTCAATTATGAATGTTGGTGTATGGTTTCAAACATCCCCAATAATTCCCTATTTATGTTTGAATGATGGGAGACCCCTTTATCTCTCATTAAATGCCTCCCATGTACACCCGTTACTATGCCGAAATTCCGAAAGGAACTTCTCTATCCTCTTTTACAATCAAGCAATACTTTTGTATCATGAATCTAAATTCCATTAAAATTGATGGGAAATGTATCTATATTACCTCCTTACTTTCCATTACATGAAAATATGATTTGTAACCCCTTTATCTCTCATAAACCTTATTTATGAATTTTTACGTCACGCCGTTACGCTGCCGAAATCGCACCAATTTTCTAAGCCAATGCCATTGTGTAGTAAATACCATGCCGATTTCTCCATCAAGGGTATTCACCTTTATGCACATGTACTTATTGATTATAAAGTTTCATTTAATAATTCCACATTCCTTTATCGTGGAGTAAGTGATTATGTTTTATGAATCAATGTTTTATGATCCATGTGGCACACTTATGCATGAAATGAAATGTTTACGAAGGGTGTGCCCTTATAGAGCTCCAATGCATTGGATAAAGTATAGTATCATGATACGTCATGTGCAATGAGTGTTGACTCATGATAATTCATGTGAAACGAGGTTTTACTCATGCTTCATGTGTAATGATGATTTACTCATGCTCTATGTGCAATGAGCCTTGGCTCATGCTAATTCCATGTTTTGTGTTGTTGCCACATTTTCATGTTATGATTATCATTCTTTATCATGCCTTAATGTTCATTTTTATTTTATGCTCAATTGATATACCTATTTTCTAACATTTATTGTACTCCTCATGTTAATCCATGTGTACTCCCTTACTGGGCTTTATAGCTCACCCTTTTCTTATGCATGTACTC
Source organism: Viscum album (assembly GCA_963277665.1). Lineage (NCBI taxonomy): Eukaryota > Viridiplantae > Streptophyta > Magnoliopsida > Santalales > Viscaceae > Viscum > Viscum album. The sequence goes on from OY728126.1 coordinate 959,004,203, forward strand.
AGGTTACCCCATGCATTACTAAGTACGAGGGAATGTAGTGGTCATGTAAAGGAAGTTTTGAATAAAGATGTTGTATTTCATGTTTTAGGTTTTTATGTAATGATCATAAGCCCCAAAGACACTAATCCTCTCGATCTTTTTTGTTGTATCAAGTGAATTTTTATGTAATAAATCATGTTTATGTTAGTAATAAAAGCAATGTTATCATAGTTGGTATCAAAGGATAGGTTTAGTTATTTTTGGGATTAAGAAACCCTAGTAAAGCCTTAGATACAATACTAAGTACAATAAAAACATCCCTATGTTTAGGTAATTACAGAGTAAGTGGTTTATCAAACAAATAAATTCCTATCTGGATACGAGCATGTACAGGCGGCTCTAGCACAGACGTATCCTAGGGGTAAAACCCGAAAACACCGCTTTGAGATAGACTCAAACGGGAACTGGTGCACGACAACGGCCCTTGCTGCACTCTTGGTTATGACACTACCAGGGGATATGTTTTGATAAATTCAAAATCGTAGTATGAACCCTTATTAATGGAATTTAAAAAATTCCCCTATGAATATATGTTAGAAAGTTGATCATGAAAAGCCTATTTTGAAGCCTATAGACACTTGAGTAAGAAAATAAATGTTTATTTATAAGTCATCAACTTTTTTCTTTGGATTACCCTTTATGTGTTACCCCTATCATTCCTTTTATTCTAGCCAATGTCCTGTAATAGGAGGACTCAGGCTAACAACAGTTGTGAAGATCGGTGTGATGATTGTACTAATGAGATGCCCAATCTAAGGGGAGCTGGAATTGAGAACTTTTTCACGCTTCTCCCTCAGCAAACTCAAGATTTGAATAGAAACACGGGTCAAGAGGAATGTTCAACCCCCCCTAAGAATGAACATGTCGCTATCGAGAGCTTAATGAGACAAAGACCTCCTAATTTTAGTGGATCATCCGATCCCAGGATCACTAAACAATCTATCAACTCCATTGAAATGATATCAACCAATCTCCAATTTTCTGAACAAGAGAAGGTTCTCCTGCCGGCTTATCCTATGGAGGGTGATGCTAATCAATGGTGGACGTTGATCAAAAATATTAAGCCTGAGGTGGAGATCGAGGCGTTGGAATGGAAGGATTTCAGGAAGATGTTCTTCGATAAATATTTTCCGCGCACCCTCCGGCTTAAGATGGAAAGGGACTTTCATTCCCTCATGAAAAAAGATGAACAATCTATTGGAGTCTGCGAGGAAAACTTCACAAGGCTTACACGATACACTTCCGGCTTTGTCGTTACACCCGAATGCAAGCTTGACCGCTTCTTTAGTGGGCTGAAGCCTAGCTTGCGGAAAGCATTAGTGATCCGTGACTTCGACAGCTATGAGGAAACTGTCCGATGTGCCCTCAAGGTCGAAATGGAGATCGGGGAATCACAGCGGTATCATGGGGACAAGAAGCGTAAGGTGGACTTCAATGATGGTGGTCCTATGGATAAATCCAATGGTTCTAAGAAGATCCAACACCCCACTTTCCAAAATGTAGAAAGAAGCACCCTGGAAATTGACTTAAGGTGATGAGAAAATGCTTCAGGTGTGGAAGGGAAGGGCACCTAGCTGTTAACGGTCGGCAAGAAAGACCCGCGGCTATGACAGAAAAGAGGAACGCTCCATTCGAACACCAACACATTGTTCAATGATACAAATGCAAAGAACTGGGTCATTTTTCAGATCAGTGCCCTAATTTAGGGGTTTTCGAAGGCAACCAACTACCTCCAAGGTAGTAAGGAAGAGCTTTTTCCATCACTTCTACAGAAGTGAATCCCGAAAATGAAGTGGCGACATGTACGCTAGTTATTCATTCAAGAATTTTGAACATACTTTTTGATTCAGGTTCTACACATTGTTTTATATCTCGAAATTTTATAAGAACAATCCCAGCACCACCACAAATCTTGGAAGTTAAGAAGTCGGTGATTACGGAAAATGGAGAAATCATTGAATCCCATAAGTATAAGTCCTCGCCTATTATAATATGTGGATTGAATTTCCTGGTGAACCACATCATACTACCTCTGGTTTATTTTGATTCAATTCATGGAATGGATTGGCTTTCCTTATATAGAGCCAACATAAATTGTCAGGAGAGGTAAATCACACTCCATATAGAGAATTGACCCCTGATTCTTTACAACTGTCAGGAGGAAGATGAATATTTTTTAGTCCCATCATCTCAAGCATGGATATTACTACATTATGATCCTGCTTATCTGGCTCAGATGATTGAGTCCAAGGAAGAAACCATCCTTGATGAAATTCATATTGTGAGATAATTCGCGGAAGTGTATCCCAAGAAACTGTCTGGTCATCCTCCTAGAATAGATGTTGAGTTCTCAATTGAACTTATACCTGGGGATCTATAAATATCCAAGACTCCATATAGAATGGTTGTTGTTGAGCTTAAATAGATGAAGAAAAAACTACATGAGAATCTAGATAAAGGGATTATACGCCCAAGTGCTTCACCATGGGGTGCACCAGTCCTCCTCATCAAGAAGAAGGACGGGTCAATGCAGCTTTGCATCGATTATCATATACTTAAAAGAATCACGACAAAGAACAAGTATCCTCTCCCAAGAATCGATGAATTATCGGATCATCTATGTGGAGCACAATACTTCTCCAAGGTGGACTTGCGGTCAGGATATTGTCAAGTAAGGGTGAAGAAGGAAGATATCCCCAAGAGTGCTTTTCCCACAAGATACAGGCACTATGAATTCATAGTAATGCCTTTCAGACTCACTAATGCTCTAGAAATCTTCATGGACTTAATGATTATAGTCTTTAGAGATTACCTAGACAAATTTGTGGTAGTCTTTATAGATGATATTCTAATATACTCCAAAACCAAGGAGGATCATGAGGAGAATTTAATATGGAAAGGGACTTTCTTTCCCTCAAGAAAAAAGATGAACAATCTATTAGAGCCTACGAGGCAAACATCACAAGGCTTGCACAATACGCTTCCGGCTTTGTCGTTACACCCGAATGCAAGGTTGCTGCTTCTTTTGTGGGCTGAAGCATAGCATGCGGAAAGAATTAGCGATCCGTGACTTCGACAGCTATGAGGAAACTGTCTGATGTGCCCTCAAGGTCGAAATGGAGATTGGGGAATCACAGCGGTATCATGGGGAAAAGAAGCGTAAGGTGGAATTCAATGCTGGTGGTCCGATGGATAAATCCAATGGTGCTAAGAAGATCCAACACCCCACTTTCCAAAAGTGCGGAAAGAAGAACCCTATAAATTGCCTTAAGGGGATGACAAAATGCTTCAGGTGTGGAAGAGAAGGGCACCTAGCTGTTAACTGTCGGCAAGAAAGACCAGCGGCTACGACAGAAAAGAGGAACGCTCCATTAGAACCTCAACACGTTTTTCAATGATAAAAATACAAAGAACTAGGGCATTTTTCAAATCAGTTCCCTAATCCAGGGGTTTTCGGAGGCAACCAACTACCTCCAAGGCAGCAATGAAGAGATTTTTCCATCACTTCTGCTGAACTGAACCCCGGAAGTGAAGTGACGATAGGTACGCTAGTTATTCATTCAAGAATTGCGAACATGCTTTTTTATTCAGGTTCTACACATTCTTTTATATCTAAAAATTTTAGTATAAAAATCCCATCACCACCACAAATCATGGAAGTTAAGATGTCGGTGATTACAGAAAATGGGGAAATCATTGAATCCCATTAATATAAGTCCTCCCCTATTATAATATGTGGATTGAATTTCCCGGTGAACCACATCGTACTCCCTCTGGTTTAATTTGATTCAATTCTTGGCATGGATTGGATTTCCTTATATAGAGCCAACATAAATTGTTAGGAGAGGTAAATCACAATCCATATGGAGAATTGACCCTTGATTCTTTACATGTGTCAGGAGGAAGATGGATCTTTTTTAGTTCCATCATCTCAAGCATGGATATTACTACATTATGAGCCTACTTATCTGGATCTGATGATTGATTCCAAGGAAGAAACCATCCTTGATTAAAAATTCATATTGTGAGGGAATTCGCAGAAGTGTATCCCAAGGAACTGTCGGGTCATCCTCCTAGAATAGATGTTGAGTTCTCAATTGAACTTATACCTGGGGCACTACAAATATCCAAGACTCCATATAGAATGGTTGTTGTTGAGCTTAAAGAGATGAAGAAAAAACTACAGGAGAATCTAGATAAAGGGATTATACGCCCAAGTGCTTCACCATGGGGTGCACCAGTCCTCCTCATCAAGAAGAAGGATGGGTCAATGCGGCTTTGCATCGATTATCGTGAAAATAAAAAATCATGACAAAGAACAAGTATCCTCTCCCAAGAATCGATGACTTGTTTGATCAGCTGTGTGGAGCACAATACTTCTCCAAGTTGGACTTGCGGTCAGGATATTGTCAAGTAAGGGTGAAGAAGGATGATATCCCCAAGAGTGCTTTTCGCACAAGATACAGGCACTATGAATTCATAGTGATGACTTTCAGACTCACTAATGCTCTAGAAATCTACATGGACTTAGTGAATATTGTCTTTAGAGATTACCTAGACAAATTTTTGGTAGTCTTTATAGATGATATTCTAATATACTCCAAAACCAAGGAGGATCATGAGGAGAATTTAAGAACGGTACTGGAGACTTTGAGCAAGGAGAAGCTCTATGGAATGTACAAAAAGTGTGAGTTCTAGTTGACGGAAGTCTCATTCATGGGCCATATCATCACAAGAAATGGAATATCTATAGACCCCTCCAAAACAGATGCAATTGACGGATGGTCGAGGCCAAAATCGGTAATGGATATCCGTTGCTTCTTGGGGTTAGCTGGATATTATCGACTGTTTGTGAGAAATTTCTCACGACTATCGAACCCTCTTACCATGCTAAATTGAAAGGGAGTAATGTTTTCTTGGAGTGATAAATGCAATGAAAGATTCACGGAGTTGAAAAGGAGACTTATCACAGCGCTCGTGCTCACTTTAACCACAAGTGGGGAACTTTTTGTTGTTTTTAGTGATGATTCAAAGAAGGTATTAGGATGTGTTCTAATGAAGAACGATAAAGTTATATCCTATGCCTCATGGAAGTTGAATTCCATGAGGGAAAATATCCAATAGATGATCTGGAGTTGGCGGCGGTGATCTTTGCCTTGAAAATATGGCGGCATTATCTCTATGGAGTGAAAAGTGAGATTTATACTGACCACAAGAGTCTTAAATATATATTCACACAAAAAGAGATTAATATGCGCCAGAGAAGATGGATAGAGCTCATTAAGGATTAAGATTGTTCAATACATTACCACCCTCGGAAAGCGAACAAGGTGGTAGATGCCCTAAGTAGAAAGGACCTAGAAATTCTATCAATGATGAGAATTGAGAAGGATCCAATCATCATAGACTTGATGATGATGGACATGGGAATCATGAATAATGGAAATTTATCAATATTTCACAAATTATTTCTCAACCATCTATTTTGGAAAGGTTAAAGGATGCTCAAAAGGATGTTGTGGGAATTCAGGAAAACGTAGAAGCTATCAAAAAAGGAAATCCTCAGAGTTTAATGTTAATGAAGAAGGAATTATGCAGATTGGGAAAAGTCTATGTGTTACATCATGTCTGGAGCTGACGAAGGATCTTTTGGATGATGCATATAGTTCAAATTTTTCTATTCACCCAGTGAGCACAAATATGTATCGAGATTCGGAGAAAACATTTGGTGGGATAATGTGAAGAAGGAGATCGATGAATATACATAAAAGTGTCTGGTGTGTCAGCAAGTGAAGGCAGAGAGGCAGAAGTCTAGGGGGATTATGCAACCATTTCCCATACCAGAATGGAAATGGGAGAACATCACCATGGGCTTTGTCACCGGACTCCCAAGGACACCAAAGGAAAAAATGCAATCTCAGTTGTTGTGGATCATCTTACAAAGACTGCACACTTCATTTCTATTCGAGAGGATTTCCCTTTTGTATCAACTGGAACAGATATATATCAGGGAAGTGGTAAGGTTTCATGGAGTACCACAATCTATTGTGTCTGACCTAGATCAAATATTCACCTCTATGTTTTGGAAGAGTCTTCAACACGCTCTGAATACTAAACTGAACTTCATTACGGCCTATCATCCTCAAACTAATGGCCAATCCGAGAAGACTATCCAAACACTTGAGGACATGTTGAGAGAATTCTCAATGGACATTAAAGGAGGATGGAATCAACATCTTCCTCTAGTTGTTTTCTCTTATAAGTACAGTTTCCACTCGAGCATCCAATTGACACCATATGAAGCTCTGTATGGGAAAAGGTGGAAAACACCGGCATGTTGGGATGAGGTCGGTAAACGTAAGCTGCTTGGACCTGAAATGGTCGAGGAAATGGTGTAGAAGGTGAAAACCATTAAGTATCATATCAAGGAAGCCCAGAGTTCACAGAAGTGTTATGCAGATAATCGTCGATGAGACCTTCAGTTTAAAGTTGGAGACATGGTGTTTCTATGCATATCTCCGTGGAAGAAGTTCATGAGGTTTAGAAGCAAAGGTAAGTTAAGTCCAAGGTACATCGGCCCCTTCGAGATTCTTGATCGTGTTGGGGCTGTGGCCTATCGACTAGCACTTCCACCTGCCATGGCCAAAGTGCATTATGTCTTTTATGTAACCCTCTTAAAGACTTACATACCGGACCCTTCACATGTACTCTCTTTGGAGGTGGTAAAATTGGAAGATGATCATTCTTATGAGGATCAACCAGTGAAGATCTTAGGTCGTAGAGATAAAGTTCTACGAAATAGGACAATGCCCCTTGCCAAGGTGTTATGGTGAAACCACAAGATTGAAGAAGCGAGTTGGGAATCAGAGGATATGATGAAGTTGAGTTACCCACATTTGTTTTAGTGTGGGAAAAGGAAAATTTCGAGGGCGAAATTTCTTAAGGGGGAATATTATAACGACACAAAGTATCATTAATGGAAATCTCTCTTGATCTAATTAAATTTCTCTTTATGTTTATATAAAATGTCAACTTCAATGTTTTTATATTAATAATTTTGAACGTTGCTAATATAGTCGTTGAATAGTGATCACATGATTAGTATAAATATAAGACTTTAACCAATTCACTCAGACAAAGGAAGTGATGGCCTCATCCAGTAGAATTTTCCCATATGAAGCCCATTTGTCGGAGCTCGTAAAAGAGGTGGCATCTTTGGGATTCGCCCTTGACCAAGCCCAAGCTTAACATCATCATGTCAAGCTCGAACGTGATGGTCTACGGGAAAAGTGGAAGTTGATTGAAATTACCACTCGATCGATGTTATTCGAGCCACCCCAAGAGTTTGTCACCATCACACACCTTACCCTTAGGTCTTATGCGACTATTTTAAGGGGTTATGTAACAAATAAGTAGTACTAAGTTCATTTACATTATTTTTGTATATATTAATTAATATAATTTCTAGTCATTTTTGATTCATTGTAAATAGTTTTTAAAGTACAAATGGTGTTTTTAGTTTTTATTTAATTAAGAATTATATTTTATTAAATTAATGGATATTTGAATCAAATAATATTTCTAAAATATTATTATTAAATTTATTTTTTTTAAATATAAATGATCTTATAATTTTATGAATGAAATTAAAATTTTTATTAAGGTTTGAAATCCATTTCTGTCAAAACCCATGAATTTTTGATAAATGTCGGTTTTTATTTTAAAAGTGAAAATTAAAATATTTAGAAAATTATTTATATAAAATAAATGTTATTTCTGGAATCAGGATGTCGAAATTATCCAATGGTGAATTTTTCATAATTTTCTGAGACAGTAAAATTTTTGGGTAAAAATGAAATATCGTCTAAATATATAATGTGTTCTATGACATCATAATGACCCAATAGTGATGAAATAAAATACAATAATTTTTATGTTCGGCCAATATATGTTTCACCATTAGAATAATGTGATTTTGGGTTTTTTTGACTTACTTTTCAAAGCATTAATGGACCCCTCAAGACTTATTCAACACCTTTCCTTTTTAAATTAATTTCCATGAGAGTGTGACTCACCTCCACATAAGCAACCACAATATTTTAAGATGTTCGGACTTTGGACTTATAAAATATTGTTTTACTATTACCTTTGAAAAAACCAATTGACAAAAACCATGGTATGGTTTGTGGTTTGTATTAATTTAATGTAAGGGGACCCAAACCAAAATAATAAAGAATTCCCTCACCTTTCCTATATAAACCCAACCAAGCTCCCACTTCCTCCATAATCGAAGCCCTTTGAGTTAATACAAACTATTCCCTACTCTCTCTATAATCCTCCCAAGGTTCCCCAAGCTCCCATTAATCCTCTCACAAGCCTCTCTCTAGCCTTTGGAAGCACACTTCCAAGTAAGGGTTTTTTCTTCCTTTCTCATTTTTGTCAATTTTCATTAAGTTGTATTGCCCTTTTAATTTCAATTATGAATGTTGGCGTATGGTTACACACCTCCCCCATACTTACCTATTTTTGTTTGAATTATGGGATACCCATTTCCCTCTAATTAAATGCCTCCCATGTACACCTGTTACTATGCTGAAATTCCGAAAGGAACTCCTCTATCCTCTTTTACATACAAGCAATACTTTTGCATCATGAATCTAAATTACATTACAATTGTTGGGAAATGTATCTATATGACCTTATTATTTTCCATTACATGTAAATATGATTAGGAACCCCTTTCTCACTCATCATCTTTTTTTTATGAATTCTTACGTCACACCGTTACGCTGCCGAAATCGCACTGATTTCCTAAGACAATGCCATTGTGTAGTGAATACCATGCCCATTTCTCCATCAAGGGTAATCACCTTTATGAAAATGTACTTATTGATTATAAAGTTTCATATATTAATTCCACATTCCATTATCGTGGAATAAATGATTATGTTTTATGAATCCATGTTTTATGATCCATGTGGCACACTTATGCATGAAATGAAATGTTTACGAAGGGTGTTCCCTAATAGCTCTCCAATGCATTGGGTAAAGTATAGTACCATGTTACATCATGTGAAATGATTGTTGACTCATTCTAATTCAATTGAAACAAGGGTTTACTCGTGCTTCATGTGCAATGAGGATTTACTCATGCTCTATGTTCAATGAGCCTTGGGTCATGCTAATTCCATGTTAAGTGTTGTTTCCACATTCCCATGTTATGATTATCATGATTTATCTTGCCTTTAGGTCCATGTTTATTTTATGCTATATTGATATGCCTATTGTCTAACATATATTTTACTCCTCATTTTATTCCATGTGTACTCCCTTACTGGGATTTATAGCTCACCATTTTCTTATGCATGTCCTCAGGTTACCCCATGCAATGCTAAGTACGAGAGAATGTAGTGGTCATGTAAAGGAAGTTTTCAAAAAAGATGTTGTATTTCATGATTTAAGATTTTATGTAATGATCCTAAGCCCCAAAGACACTAAACCTCTCGATCTTAATTGTTGTATCAAGTGACATTTTATGTAATAAATCATGTTTAAGTTTGTAATAAAAACAGGGTTTTCATAAGACACCTCAAACAAATTAACATAACACAAATATTGATTATGATCTTACAGTTACTAATGAATTATTAATTATATAAGATACTTTTTTCCATCATTATAGCTTTAAATAGTCAATATGTTCTGGGAAAATCTCTTTATACAGAGTCTTGATCCATGGACATTTGGCTCACTCTATGTAATAATTATAACATAGAGTTGGATATAGTGGAAAATTATTCTTCATTGGTAGTGGACTCTTTATTGGGGAACTTTTTTATCATTTTTGTTACCTTAAAATATTAGGTCAAATATTTTATTGATTGATCACGGTTCTAAAGATAGACCTACATGGAATGTGGGTAACATGGTATCTAATTATCTTATAGCTGATGGTGTACCAGAAAATCCTATTAAATTTTATCCCCAAAAATTGATCTTGTACCTTTTTATGGAGGAATGTTATTATTTGATATAACACCCTGAGATTTTAAATTATGTATCCTCATTTATAACCTATTGTGTTATATAGATTGTAATGAATGAATCACTAATCTAAATAAAACCATAATTATTTTTCAAAGTCATAAAAATTAAATATTTCACTATAGCGTAGTAATTTGGAAATCCAATACAAATATGAAGATGATATTAAATATTCATGTGTATGAAATCATATCAAGAAGTGAGTGTCATCCTTATGATGCTCATTTTTCTAATCGGGGAAAGGTTGGAGATTCACTAGTGTTTTCCCTTAACCAATAACATGTATTATTCAAATAATTATTGTATAAATGAAATGATATATGTGATTAGTTCAAAATCATATAAGTTTCCATGAGATTTATACTAGAAGAATCATCGCATCCAACTTCTATAACATTGTTCCCTAATTATATAACATATATAGAGACTTTGAGTAGTATTGTAACTAGACATTAAGATGATATAATCAAGTAATAGTTGATTTAATACGTTTTATAATCAAATATATTCAATACCTTGAATTTTTTATTTTTAATTAAAATTAATATGTAATTTCCAATGTGTTGAAAACCATTAAATAATCATTTTATTCTAAAATATGCACAATCCTTATAAAATTATATTTCATACCCATTTTACTAAGATAATTAATATAATATTGATTTAATATAATTATTATATCAATAAAATATGAAACATGATTTTATAAGTAACTAATAAATAATAATAATAACAGTTATCTTTTTTTAATGTTGTTTTCCTATAAAACAAATTTCATTGTATTTTTATATTTTTATATATAAATTTATTTTTACAACTTATAGAATTGGAATAATATAATTTAAAAGTAATATTTTTATTATAATGATAAAATTATGCAATAGTATTGATTTCCATTTTAGAAAAAAAATAGTTACCTAGTTAAATGTTATTTACGTCGATAAAGAAATTATTTTTGAAAAAAATACTATATTTCTATATATTATTATTTTAAGTTGAATTTTTTATTTTATAAAATAAAACAAATATTATATGTATAATTTTATTAGAATTTTATTAAAATAAAATATTTTATAATCAGATTACAATAATATTAAGAATGAATAATGAGTAAGAAGGCCTTTTTCTACAAAAACCAATTTTAAAAAAACATATAATTTAAATTTTAAATTTTATTTTATCATATAAATATATTTAATTTTTTTATATAGGGTCCAAATTCATAATTGAAAGGTTTAAATTTATAATATAGTGTAATATGATATTTTTAGGGTTAAAATAATCACTAGGATAAATATTTAATCAAGATTATGATGTTTTGAAATGGGTAATCTAATGTGGCATGAATTTTACTAAATCAATTTGACAAAATGATATTATTAATTTCCATTTTGAGTTTTTAATTTTATATATACATATCTCACCATAATTTCACTACCTAAATCAACTAACTCTCACAACCCACCCAATGTCCATGTGTTTCCATTTATACTCCTTACATAACATTTGATTCCCTGAAAAGACTTTATTTTTCACCAATAAAATGAGTTCACTCCTACCCATTATATCATATAACTACCACATAATAGCATTGATCATGATAATACCTTACTAATTAATATATAAAACCTTTATAATGTGTCCTTTGAATCTTTAAGAAGCTACAATGTATTGTAATAGTTTATGCTTACTCAATTTTCTTCCTTAGAGTTACCAATATTCATATTAAACAACATTGTTCCCTGTTATTTTAATGCTAATAATGATAAATTTTTATTGAATTTCATCCTTTATTTATGGGTTTCTATTATTCATAATTATATGCTCACTACCCAATGATTCATACCTAAATGATTATGATACTTTTAATGTTTAATTTCCTTTATTGTTTTACCCCCGTAGACATATTTATGATTTTATACCATGTTTTATTTTGTTTTGTGTATAAACTGCCCCATTAATATTTTTTATCATGATCTATGTATTATTAATTGTTTTAATTGTTTCATTATAAAATATATCCTTCACGGGAATCTAATTCAGATGTCTCTAAATTCATATGATTTATTCATCTCTATTTTTTATTCCATGAGATATGTGTGATATTGTTTGTCATATTATCCATTATAATGATTATTCAATAACCTATTTAGTTCATTTATAAAGAATAATTTTATCATTATTTTTAAAAATAATGTTATCCCCATCATGTTCTTTTGATTCAAACATTTCCATTACTTTATTGGGTATAAATCTCAATTTTTATTCAGGGATATGAGATATAAAATCACCACTAGTTTTATTTTTGTAGTGTAAATATTAGCCACAGATCACTATCTAAGTCCATTCATACTATTTTCCATCAGTGATTTCACTTGGGTAAATCAATAAACGAATATTTCTTTATGAATCATCCTCTTTTATGGTAATTTTTTTTCTTTGAATATCTTTCTTTATTGAATACACTCTTCATTATTATATTATTTGAAGGAAACTCACCTAGAAATCTATACATCAGTTTATTGTGGAAATTATTCACTTAATAATATTCCATTACTCTATAATATACTATTTCAAGGAAGGATTATATATAAGGATATTAAATTTTATGATTTCATAAATAGTGGCAATTTATATACATATTATTTCAACAAAAAAGCTTAATATTTTCTAAGGAATATTAGTTATGTATTATATAGTATATTCATTTGATTATATGGTGAATACATTAGACATAATTAGTGAGTGGTGGGCCTAGTATTGATAGACCCGTGATGCATTAGTATGTCTCAAGAGTCAACATAACTTCAATATTGTTATTAGTGACTTCCCTAATCAAGATATTGCTCATACATATGTCCTTGAATATATGATAATGATATCTGAGATCATGATTTCATGGATTGAATAATGGAATTACCTTTTGAAGATTTTTAATTCCATTTATAATGGGCGGGTATTTTTTATCCGTACCATTATTAATTTCATTTATTATACATGGATAGATTATGAATATAGTTTAATTAAATATTATCTATTTTTTATATTTTTTTATCATATTTGTTATGGTAAACATATTCTCTATTATGATCCTCAATTAAATCTCTTCTATTTACCTTTTATAATAATTTTATCTCTTCATTTATTAATTTTAATTTAACCAAGTTTTGGAGAAATATGTTACACATGATATTTTTAAGAGAGTTTCATGTGAGGATAATTTTTTGGTTGATATGATATCCTTGATATGGATAAAAAAAATTCTTATTTGGTTGTCAAATTCTCCATTTAAGAAGTAATATATAGAACATTTTATTTAAATTTTTTCATAACTCTCATAAACAATATTTCTATAATATCCCTAAAATTTATGTAACTCAATAATTACTTTTCATAATCTAATTATTCATTGTTAATGTATAATTGATTTTATTTATTTATATTCATGTTTTTAATGAAGGTATTTATGAGAATTTTTCCCTACGAGTCTGGTTCTTCTGAATTAATTTTTCTATCAATGGATAATTTAGATTATAGAAGATGTTTCATGTTAATTGATAATAATTAAAGGGATTATATGTTAAGGATGATCATAATTTCAAAGGTATGGATAAACCATTTCATTTTATTTTTTAATATTTACAATATTCTGTATTACAATAAAGGATCATTAGTGTAAACTATAATGATAATTATAATTATAAGTCAACATCCATATGTTTTGGAATAGTATAGATTGTGTTTTTATCCTAATGATTTTATCACTATATGGATAATGTAATGTGTATGGGGATGAGGAACAAATGAACCTTGGGGTAGTCACTATAGAGGTTCCTTAGGATTATTGAATCATTGAGAGGATGGGGTAGAATTAGTGGTGAACTTTTTTCAATTTCATGATTAATGAAATTAGCCCATGAATCATAATAGAGTTACTTAATTTTTTGCTTTTATAATATTAATCATAAGCATGAGGTGTAAAAAATTTAAATATGGAACAGAATAATTAAATGGATTATCCTTAGTGTCAGAACCTATATATTATCCATAGTGGCTCCCGTAAGTCCAAAAAATCATCTTTAGAGAAAATTGAATATATATTTCATCTAACTCTAGTTAGACACCTTATATATCATGTTTGGTATGATTGTACTATATCTTATTTGGTTACAATGTTTTACTCAAAAAAATAACATACCACAAAAATATTAAAAAAATTAAATTCTTCTTCCAAAATATAATCTAGAAAAACCCAAAAATATATATTTATTTGGGAAATGTTACTCAAGTGCGACATCTGTTTTCTTAAATTATTTATCTATTAAACCATGATAAAACTATACCAACCAAGTAATATAAGATTTATCTACTTTATGAAAACATAGGTCCTTATAAAGTCTATTCAAAAAAATTGCATGTTGTATATTTTCTACTAAACAGAAGAAAAATCTTGTTTCAATAATATAATCAAATCCACCATCCTGACATTATACACCCACCAAATTTGTGGGAAATACATTACACACAAATAGATTCATCTTTTAATATATTTTCAAACTGCTCACAATTCATTTTCATACTATAATTTCATCCCATTTTATTTTTTATCCCAAAGTAGAAAACTCTTGAAACCAATTTTTTCCCCAGCTCAGTTAATTTTCATAACCAAAGAACACACCGAATTAATATTAACAAGATGATTTTCATCATTTATTGAACATTTTGGAACTCACCAATGACCAAAACATTCTTCAGACTACCTAGACATTATATAATAGAGTTTCATCGAAATCCCCTTTTTCAGTAACAAAACAAACCAATTGGAAATAAAGTATAACATCATTAAATTTTACAGTATTTACTATGATATGTAAATATTTTGAAAAACATTATCTGGTGTAATGTTTTTGTTGTAAATTTTTTATTAAAATATTTATCTGTTTCTAATTATCTAAACTTAATTATCCACCTGACTCTTTCTGATGCTTTTTCTGATTAAATTGATCTAATGAATTCATGCATTCATTATATCTTATAAGACTCTCAACTTTAAAACAATCCTCAAAAAAATTAATATAATGAAATTGAATTGCTATATCTAATTTTCATTGATACATTTTATTTTCATATATTGGTTGTTCTTCTACTGTATCTTCATCTCTTATACTCAGTCTATTGGACTTCATTTAGTTACACAATTCAAAACATTACAACCTCAAACATCATATATCGTGTAAAAAAGTTTCTACTGGGACAATATATAAAATGTAGGTATAGATACTTCATATACCTCTGTCCATCTCACTTGTCTGATGGGTTATGGTTGAGTACATTATTATAACTTTTAAAGGCTTCATTAACATGAATATTCTCAGTCTAAATGAATACTCTATTTATAAGAAACATTCAATATTATTCTATTTCTCAAATATTAATCTATGAGTGCTATATTTTTTATACCCTTTTTAGGATACATGGAATAATATTTACATGAAACTATATTTCCATATCATCATTCTAATCATCTTCATCTATAGAATTAAGGAAAAATAATTTATAAATTTTATAATACATTTCTCCCTGTGAGAATTATAACACTACATGGCCAAAAATTTGCATCTCTGTAGGTACATATGTCTGACAGTCTACATCCAGTTTCTCATATCCCAAAAAATTCCAAACTACTCTACATTTGTCTTTGCTATATTAAATATAAAATCCATCTTTAAATTTTAGATTCTGTCGTGTCAGCTTAATTTGAGGAATTTCATCTATAACATTATTTCCATAAATAACTATTTGGTGATGTTTTAATAGAAATATAGAACTAAAAACCTCAAACACTCCCATTGAAAAAAATATAGTATCATTAGGATTTTCAGGTTGTTATTATCTTTTTTGAACAACATCTAATCGTTTAACTTATTATGAATATTTCCAAACATCTTCCAACTACTTTATAAAAATATTTTATTTAAAATATTCCAGCTCCTCTTTCACACATTTTCTTAAAAAACATTATAAAAATAATTACGTTGTGAATAAATTTAATAAAAATTAGGATTCATTAGAAAGTATATTAAACCTCAAATAGATAGATGGGATTTGAATCAGTATTCACTATCATGCATGATGATTGGTATGTAGACTATAAACATGGCTATACACTTCAGGGGGGAATATGTATTGGTTAATCCCAATACCATTATAATCTATTATGAAGGATTTATTTATAAATGAAATTATTGTATAAGGATTATATATATAATCAACATATTTTTAATGTAATGTATTTTAAACCCATAGAGTTATAGAATGAACCAAGTATGAAATCAGGGAAATGTATGTATCATAGTTTGGGATGAAGGTGATGTTTTATAAGAATTATTTTATTGAGTTTTGATATTAATATAATAATTTAAAATAATTATATTAGATATTTTTACTAACCAATTGGTATTAATTTTTGTTTGGAAACATAATATTGAAATTTGAGTGGTATATTTTTTATCTCCATAAACTCCATAAACAATGTTATAGTGGAACACATGGAATAAATAGTAAATAATCCTAAAATATTTGTATTATCATGGATGAGATATGTTACCGAGTATTCCATATGATTGAAATTTTTATAAATCTTAGAAACCCTATCATGATTCAGGATCTAAATTACATAACTATAATTAAATTTATTAGTTTGTGACAATTAATATTACATAGATAAAAATTATTCATGTGGGGGGATGTAACACCATGGTATTTAAAATTATATATTATTTTTTATAACCAAATGTGTTTGGAATCAAGTAATACAAAAAACAAAATACTAAAACAAACCCTAAATATCATTAACAATAAAAAATATACATGACTGTTGTTTCTTATTTGATAGTATGTAATATATGAATATATGAAGCATGTAAAAAAACCATGTTGGAGAAATGAATTCGGAATAGAGAATATTCCTAATGAAGAAATTTTTTGTTATCATCGACGAGAGATATCTCTATATTGATTTTTTGAAGAACATATATGAGATGTTATTTAATAATTACATCATGAGTAAAATATTCGCTAAGAGAAGTAAAATCTCATATAAATTTCCCCTAGATCCACTTAAGAAGAATCACCACTCTCAACTACATCATGAGATTAATATATATTTTTATGAAATGAAAATAACTTGGGGAATAATGTAATTATTATTTTGGTTGATATAAAAAAGTAATTATTAATATAATAAGTATTTCGTCACAAGTATTTTATACATTTAGAATTTTTTCATTTAAATAAAACTGAATTTTATTCACCGCACAGTTAATAATATAGCAAGATCATTTTATTATCAAATCATTATTTTCTTTAAAAAATTGGTTTTTATGATTGTTTTTCTATTAAAAAAATATTAACAATTGAATATATTAATTAAAAATAATCCCTTAACATAAATTTTATTTTTAATTGAAATGAACTATAAATATGAATAATAGAGATTTTTTAAAAACAGATATCTTCCGATGAAAACATTTTTCATTGAATAATAATGTTTCTAGATGAATATTGAAATTTAGAACAATTATAAATTAAATAATATAATATGATTTTCATAATATTAATCATCATTATCAAATAAAATATTGAAGTTGATTTTTTAGGTATACAATTTTTTTAACCTAGTAAATAAATGGTAATATGATAAAATAGTAAACTTTTGAGAAATGGAACGTTTCTAGATATTATTATTTTAAATTAGCTTAATATATCTTAAAATATAGTCTATAATATGATGTTCAAAGATATATTCAAATAAATTAACCATCATGTATTTGGTAATCAATTTTAATTAATATTAAGAACAACTAAGGACTAAAACTAACTTTTTCTACAAAAGGGTAATTTAAAAAAATTATGAATAAGTTTAAAAGAAAATTTTTTTATTTCTATAATTTAATTTGACTACATATATTCAAAATTATAATTCATAATTTCAAATGTTTTTATGAAGGGACTTATTATATATATATATATTTAAAACATAGAATACAATTAGTATTTAATAAAGATTATTAAGTGTTAAAATGGGTAATCTAACCTTGAATGGATATTACTAAATCAATTTAACAATTATAAATTATTTATTAAATTTTTTTGGTTAGAAACTATTTTTTACGTGTGTCATCAAAATATTTCCACATAACATAAATAACTCCCCTAATACTTCTAACCCCTAAGTGATTCCATTATTATCCCTTAGCGAACTTTTGTTTCCAAGAACTGTTTAATCATTTTATCCAATAAAAATAGTTCAGTGAAACCCATTCTATGATCTCACTCCACCGTGAAGTAATTAATCATGAATAAAACATACATATACCAATATTATTCACTCCCAAAAAGTTATAATAGTTTGATGGGGTCATACCAGGGTATTAAAAACTATTTAAAATGTAATGGTTTTGGATAACTCAATATACCTCCATTAAGTTACATACATAATTATTGAAAAATATTATTCCATGTATTATTTCTCCTATATAATGAATAAATATTACAATATGTTTTATTAGTTCTTTGGGGTTTTTACAATTATTCATTATGATATAATTATTAAATGATTCTTACCTATATGATTATCTTACATTCTAGGTTTCTTGTCTGTAATGTTCATCCCCACGAACAAAATCTTATTATTCACCATGATTAATTTTTTATGTTTTATTATAATCATATATACTCTTATGAATAATGGTACCATCAATAATAAAGTTCATTAATTTTTTTTATAATTATGTCCTTCATAGGGGTTTCATTCAAATTTTTTCTGAAGAAAAAGTTATTATTTTTCTCAATATCCAATTCCATGAGAAATGCTTGATATGTTTCGCCATACATTATTTTAAATGTTGAATCCAAAAAACTATTAAAAATATTAATAAAGAATATATTTCATTTCATTATGTGTCAATTACATTGTTTTTATCTGATGTTTTATTGACTAATATGTTATTATAAATGTAAGGATATATGTGTCTCGATTTTGTTTCATTCATACATGATTTTCATTCACCATTTCCTTCCGTTTTGTATATTATATATTGTCCATATATTTTGTTTTGAATAAAATTACACTATTTTCTATTGGGGATTAAATTTTATGAAATCGAACACATACTTTTATTTTTTAAATCATCTTCTCTTGTGTATATTATTTTTCATCTGGTGCCTCTCCTATGTTAATTTTCTAATTTAAATTAAATTTTTTTATGGAAATAAAAATATATATCCATGAATCAATTGATTGAGAAAATTAATCATATATCCATATACCATTAACCCATATGTTGTTAGTTTGGGGGATTATTACATAAAAATATTTCCATATACATATTTGGGAAATATTGGAAATCCATATACAAGAAATTCCATAATTTATATTTATTGAATACTAAGGAATGTTTCTTATGTATATTATTTTTTATTCATTACTTCCCATGATGAATGGATTATAGTTAATTAAGTGAATATTTTTCCAATATAGATATCCCCTGATAAATTAATATATGTCATGAGATAAAGTGGCATGGGTATTATGGTATATGTGTGTCCATAAAAATATATTCCCTAGGAAAAAGTTCTAAGGGTAAGATCATGATATCTTTGATTATAGAACGGAATTAGCTATCCAAAACTATGAATCTCACCAATAAAAAACTTATTATTATTATCCATGTGATCTTTGCACACCAATTATTTCTGGGGATATATTTTTCTTTCAATTTCATTAAATGAAGGAATTAGTTTTTCTCTTATATTCATATAATAATATTTAATCTAATTTATTAATCAAGTAGGATAATTGATTAATAAATCAAATTTTTAAACTTATTGATAATTTTACCTCACCCTTATTTTGTTACCTTTTACCACGGTGTGATGAAATGTATTAAACATGATATTTCTAGATGATTATCATGTTTTCATAATTTTATAAGATATATTGGAGACTTATTATGGATAAAATACTTTCATATATAGTAGAATAACTATCCATATGAGAATAAATACGTGGGATTGTTTAGTTAAAATCATTTCCGTACTCTATAAAAAAACTAAAAGTTCATTCAAATGTATGTAACACAATATTGATTGAAGGTATTATTATTATGAATGTTTAAAATAGTATTATTTCTGTTAACAACAAATACAGTATGTAATGATAGAATTTTTTTAACTACATCTAGTATTGTTTTCTAATAAAATCTTATTAATTAATCTATAAGATGTAACTATTATAATATCGATTTATATTGATTATGGATGCCATGGGATTTAATAAAATCATTATAATTTAGGTTGATTTTTTATGTACATTATTCTCCAAAGACACAAAACCATTTGAATTTGGATAGTATTATTATAGTTTTATTTATATAAAAAAATATCTATTAATTAAATATGTAATATATGGGACATTATACCTACTATAGGTATTTTCGAACACTGACTATGACTATTCTTCATGATTTATGATTTAAACTGAAGATCAAAATCCTTTTCTTCTTTAACTAATAAAATGATATATATATATATTATCATTATCTTTATTAAATTTTATAGATTTGAAATTATTATTTCTCACAATTTTTCATTATTTCTTAACTTTATATGATTGTGGATATATATCTTTCTTCTAGAAGAATATTTCTTATAGGATAATGATGATGTTTTTAATTAACTTTCATGTCTTCGATATAAGGTAGAGTGATATTAAATCCTAAAAATAATATCATATCATTTTTTATATTTTTAATTTATTAAAAATAGATAACACTCTAGAAATATATAATATTTACTTTTTATTTCATTACCTTGCATATATGACCTTGTCACATTCAGTTGAGAAATGTCCCCTTTATGATAAATAAAATGGTATCAAGTCACGTACTATTATTTTTCTCTGTATAAAATTATGGATATATATTCCCAATAGAAATTATCAATTGATTATTATAATTTATAGAATATAATATATATATATCATTCTGGATATAGTGAATTAATAGTACATCTATTAAAAACACGGTTAGAGGAAAAAATTTTGTAATACTATCTAAAACCAATATTAGATGTTGTTAATTCACCACATTAAATATAATCTTCTTTAAACATTAAACTGGGCTTATTATTTTAATATATGACTATTAATATCCATGTTTTCAAATTATGGATTGTGGGTATAAAATGTATACACAATAAATTTAGTAGATTCTATGAAATGGGATTCCTGAATTGGGTACTACAGTATAGCTAGATGATGAATGGGTTAACCCATATAGTATAGAGTATCTTATTAATATTTTATATATTAATTATAATATAAATAGAAGAAATATTGTAAAAATATATGGTGTTTGTTCAAGGTAAAAGATATGGTATTGTTGTTAAGGTACACCAATTACATATGGTTCTATATTAGTGAAAATATGTGGAACCCATTTGAGGTTATTATAAAAAATATATATATTAGGAGATTGATTTGAGAACAACATTACAAATAATTCATGAGGGGTGTGTATTGTAAAAAGCTCCCACATTTTAAGGGTATATGTATTCATGAAAATTAAATGGAAATCTATCGTATTATATACTTTTTAATATATATATGGTTGGTCCATGGTCTATTTAGATAGATATTATTATGTTGTTATTTGGGATAAAGTATGATGTGGTGGGAATGGGATAATTCCCCTTTCAAGGTGGCCATGTTTTTTTAATGGAAGTTAAATTATGGATGTATAACTTGTTTTTTATGATAAATATTATATTTGAAAAAATGGAATTAGGATTAGGTATGTAATTTGATGAAAAAAACATGTGTGTAATGGGAATCAGATTAAGAGTTTCTAAAAAAGATTAGTTTTTTATACTCAGATAATGTGCATGTTATAATACCATCCATTGAATCATAAAATATCGGTAGTGTATCATTTCTATTATGAGATTACAAATTTTTGGATATTATTTAATCCTTTTCTAGGAATAAATTCCATATGTTTATAGGTTTTCAAAAACCCTCAATGTTATGGATCTGTAATATTAGAGGAAATTTTAATTATATTACATTGTGGCTAATGGGAGTTAGCAATGGTGGATTTTGATGATATCCTTAGTACATGGATGTGATAAATTTGATTTTTTTTTCTATTATTGGTTGTTTTTTGTGCTATGAGAGGAGTTGATAATTATTGGTTTCTATACTATTGAATTTATATAGTATGTTGAAATAGCCTAACAACTATAGGTTATTTATGTATTCAAAGACTATATAATGGTGGTTTCTCCAAAGTTTGTCAAAATACATAGAATTTTCTTAACACTAGGTTGTTTTTAGTCCTTAAATAAATTATATATGTAAGATTAATGTATAAATTTTCATAGTTATTATAGGTCATTATTAAATGGTTTTAAGATACATGAGATGAAATTTTTTATATACCCCATATTAATTAACCAATTGAACCACGTTTATTAATAGTTTTTTTAGTGTAGATTCATATGAGAATGAAGGTGTTTAATTTTTCTTATTTCATCCATTATTCAACTTTTATGTTTTATAATAATTTTTCACAATCATTGTTTTTGGAATTGAATGATGAATAAAAAAATGCATATTCAGATCATCCCAATTCAAGGGTGTTTTCCTTTATATTTACAGTTGGAAATCAGGATTGACAAATGAATGAAATAATTCAGTTTGGAACATTAGGTATTTTATTGGGTATATTTATTTTTTGTTTGTTTATAATTTCTTAAAAATGGTAGTTTATTATGCGATAATCATTGTAAATTTTTCTTAGAGAGGTACTTGGTTGATTCCAGGAACCATGCACATAGAGTTGTGTGATGATTATAGAACGAAATTATAGTAAGATTATAAAAGTGTTTGTAAATATTTATAAAAAAATTTAATTAATTTTAAATGTTCTAATTTATTGTAATTTTTTCAATGAGATGGTGGATCATGGATTGAGATTAATTTTTCATGGAATTTGATAAATGTTGATAGTCATTTATTGAGAGTGAAATTCACGGTATAGGTAAGAGACACATTAATATTTAACCATATAATATTTATATGTGATTTATTGTCGATCCATGAGGCCATGTGTTATGTTTGATAAGATGAATTCCCTAACTTTTATTTTTAAAATATAGGATAGGGGGATTCTTATATACATAACAGGAGTTCGTAATCAAATAAATTAATTATAGGCCCACAAATTACTATAGCACAATAGGTAAAATGACCATGTTATATTAAAGGGATACCAAATGAGTCTTATAACATTAGGTGTTCAGTAATATCCACTGTTAGGTTTTATTAGGCTAGGTTGATGGGAATTTTGATTAATTAAAAACAAGTTGGATATGAATAAATCTAATGACCCTTGTTGGTATTAAGTGTACCTTTTAATAAATTACTATATTCATGGACCCTCTAAATGATGGGATACTTTATATAAAAAAACATAAAAATAGTGATTAGGATTACATAGAAGGAGAAATGTGTAATGGTTGACAATTATTTTTGAATAGTAACCATTAAAAGGTGACATTGATTTTGTGGTTGCTGATTTATAAATTTTGATTTGAGTGGAATATTATTCACATCATGGTATAAGACATTATCTATATTTTTTTATTCATTATTGAGAAGAGTAAATATTTTGGTGAAGATTATGTTGATTGATTTAATAATAACATGTTATTTACCATTCCTTATGTATGTATATAATAGGTAGTGGTTGATGTTTTCGATGTAAATTATGGAAATGACTTTAGTTAAAATTAGAATAAAATATATGTCATATATGACATTTTCTAAAATTTTAATTATTTTTTAAACAACTACATATGATGAGTAAGATTAGGAACATCAAGTTGTATTTTTTTAGATACCTCCTATAGGATGGAGGGATATAGTCTTCAGTATAAATTATATTGAAACAAATTACAATATAATATAAACTAATATGAGATATATCCTAACATATAAGTACTATACATGCAGACATGGTGAATGATGGGTCATATTATTTCTAACTGGTCTATGTGATACGTGATTTTAGTCCATTTTAAAGTCCATGATACAAAACAAACTACAGTTTTGAGACACATGAGAAGAGTTATGGTTTGGTCTAGACAGTCCAAGGTTAGTTATTTTTTATCCTAAATTTAAATATTTTTAAAATATTTTTATGATAAATTTATCTATATATGTTGTTTTATTATTTATGTAATATATATGTAGGATCAAATGAGTTATATATTATTTTCTATCATCAAATTTCTACTACTAACATGGATAAAAAATAGTAGAATTGGAAACCACATTGATTTTATTATTTGTTCTTATGGAATGTTTTATTATTTCCATGGATCTACATCTGTATATTCGTTTTAGATCATATTATCATACATGTTGGGAACCAATGATGTGATATGTGATTTCTATTAGTCACACATGAACAAATACGTCAATTGGGTAGGATGTAATATGGATATTATTCTAAGAGACAAATGTTAGAATGACTGAGCATGATGTTTCATATTGATTTTTTTTTAATTTTATATTATTTATACTAACTATTTAACTAATATAAAATTGGAACATTCATTTTAAAATCCATCATGATATTGTTCTGGAGTCTAATACATTGTCTGGTATTCCCTAGAAAGTATTATATGATAAGAATATAGTTTGTGATGTTGGTTTACATTGACGTAATTTTTAGAGGGATGATGTATGTGAGTTACCATATATTGTCCGTATATTATGGTTTGTGTTTATGGTTATTTTTTACCATTATAATACCTAATATAATAGTCTGTATGTGCCCCACCCCTCAAATGACATGAATACCTTAATTTTTTATCGATTTTTTATATCCCCCCATTCAAGGTGTGTGGGAACCCATACAAGGCTCGTTGGATCAGTGATTACATGGCCAACGTCTTAAAATACATTACATAACCCAAAGGTCTTAGAGAATTAAACTAGACTATAACTACTTAGAACTACACCAACCCAGTATCTGTATCGTGATGGTAGCTCCCCACATTTGCATGGACGTCTCGCTTAGATTCTCATGCAGGCACAACCGATTCTCATTAGAGTAGACATACCATCTCATTATTCCCACTCCACTGTTTCTTCTATGGTGAATATGCCTTCTCTGACTCCTCATCTGGGGTTGATCCTTTTGTAGAATCTGTCTGGGGAAACTGCATGTGGCCTGAAGGCCTTGAGGTGGCCCAAAGGCCATATCGGCTGCCCAAAAGCCCTACTAACACGAAGTCCTGGGTGGAACAAAGGCCTTAAAGACACCATGTCCAAACCAGTGGCCCAATGTGAATAGTTCTAGCTACTTCATTGACTATTACGGTGCTGCTACAGTGCCCCTGGAAATATCCCTCTTCCTGTTTTTTAACTAGGGTGTGGTGGATGCACTTAAAGGATACTTCACCAACTGGCCTAAGGCTCATGTGCGATTTTGTATTTGCTATGATTCTACGTTATTTAAACTAATCACTCAAAATAATACATATCATGGGACTCATTGATGACTCCCTATAGAGATAAATTTCACACACCATGCACAAACACTCTCAAGGATGAGAAATCCATTTACATATTAAATATTTTATGGAAAATGTCAGATATAGATTAGGATGAAGTTTCTTAATAGTATTTTTGGAAGGCATCAATGAAGAACTGTGAGTATTAATAGATCCTATCCTAGTATTTTTTCCTTCATTAATTATTCATTATAACAAATCAAATGAAAGATAATTATGAAATATTAGATATATCACCATCATTGTCTCTTTCAGGTTCCTTGTAAATTTTTTTGTTATTATATTTTACACAATATGTAATTCCATATATAAATAATATTATTATATATTATCGGTGATGTTTTGGTTATTAATTATTATTTTTAGTAATTATATAGATAGTATAGTACATCTACTAATTCTAATGTTTTCACACCACTAGTCTGTAGCATTTTATGACGGTGGAAGTGTGATATTTCTCTTATTCGGCCTCCTAAATTAATCACTATTCTAGTTATTCTAAATACAGTGATATAATTTTGTATTACAATTTTAATTTATTTAATATAATTTTGGAGCATATCAGATAAATTTTTTGTCGATTGAATCATGGTATGGACATCTATAATATAGTTTATTTAATCATTTCTAGTGAAATAACCATTAAAATCGGATTTTGATTATGGTTTTCAAATACTATAAATATATTTGAGAAGAATTGTTCTTGTTATATATACCAGTTTTATGTCTTAATTAATTTTTTCAATATTTGATAATGGTGGAATCAGGTATTCAAAAATATATTATTGTTAACACATACTATTATAAAGACATTGTTTTGTAGTTGTCTTCTTAATAACATTATTATGACATATGTTTCAGTTATATATTGTCCCATTAAAAATATGTTATTTCTTTAAATATTTTTTAATTGGTATTATAATCAAATAGATTCGTGCTTTCATTTCTTTTCATGTATATTATCTCATTACTATTGATAATTTCATTCGATCATATAATTTATTTATTTTAATTGTTATTATATAGAATCTAGTTTTAACTGATATAGTATATCCCTTGTGTTTTTTTATTTTTTTGTTTCATTTGGTTATTGGTGTAAGTGGGTATACATTGGATATATTATGAAATGGTCATGGGTGGACTTGAGGATATAGATAACTCTAAGATTGTTAAATGAGGAATGTTTGATGGATTGGCATGTTGAGTTATGAATCACTTATACTGCTTTTGGAAATATATATATATTTATATCACTGTTGAAAATCGAAAATAAATTCATATCTTATATTGATCTATATATTGATTTTTTTTAATAGTGAAAGGGGATCCAAGAAGGTCATTTCATAGTTGAGTTTAGAATAGGAATACAAATTACAAAACTATGTATTATTGTAATTATCATGATCGATTTTACTAGTTTTGGAATTAATGAATTCCTATGTAAAATATTGAATGAAAAAATAATCAGACTTTTTTTGTGATAAAATAATGGCATGTGGGTGATTTTTGGTCATTTTAATAGTATTTTTATCCTAGGAATTTGGATTTGAATCTTAGGGAATCTTGTTTTAAAGTAAGTGGTCATGATATATGGTAGAGTCTCTTCATGAATGGTTATAATCTAATCGATGTTTAAAATTGTGAAAAGTGTGATAGTTCTTTTGGATTAAATGTGATTTTATTTTAATGATGAATATAGATTGAATCTTGTGGCTTCATTATGTTTCAATTCAGGATGATAGATTTCAAAACCTTAAAATTTTATACTCTATATTTACCTCCTAATAAATATAATTTCTCTGATGGCTTGTGATAATTGAAAATCTAAATCTAAATCAATAGTAATATTCTACATTTTCAAAACATAGGCATTAAATTGATTGAATAGATAAGGTTAAAAAAATAAAAAATTAATATTTATTAATATTTCTAATAATAAAAATATACTTAAATATAACTACCCAGTTTTTTTAATGACATCATATTCTTCAAAAATATATTTTTCTCTAAAACAATTTATATTAATTTTTTTGAAAAAAATATAAAAATAATGATTAATTTTTGGAAAAAATATTTATTAAAATATGAAATTAATTTAAAAATCCTAATGTTAATTTTTTCTTATAGTGTCTGTTTTTTGAAATTTTTATTAAATGTTTATTTTTTATGAATAGTGAGAATACTGATTTTTATTAAAGTTATACGTTTAATTTAATGCATTTTTGGAGATCCATTTTATTTTAAAACACTTTTAAAAATATTATCTATGAAATTTTATTTTAAATAATGTATTTTATTCCATATGAATAAAATTTAATAATGAGTTTTTTTATAATAAAATTATATAATTAAGAATAAATCAGGAACACAACATTTCTTTAAATTAAAATTTCTTAATAATATGAATTGAGTTTCCAAAAAAGGATCCATTATTTAGATTTCAAAAAATTAATGTTATTTAATATGTTTAATGAAATTTCATACATAAGGAATATTAATAACAATAAAAAAATTATATGATTAATTTTAAAATTGATTTACTCTGTCTAAACAATAATAAGATGGTATGTTTTCTTTTAATACATTCCTAAATTATATTATATTCCTATATTTTGACAGTATCCTATAAAAACTTGAATATTTCTCCATTTGGAATAATTTTAAAGGAATGTTGATTTATTATATTTCATTCATGTATGAAATTGATTGTGTGTCCTCTCCCCCACTTATTAAAGGCCATACACCCTTTCTTCTCCACACACTATTTTGAGACATATATAAATACCAACCCCAATAAAATTATGTTCTTTGATTCCCTATAAAATATGAATAAGTTTATTTATTCTTAGAACTATATTCGAGGGTTCCATAAGAATGTATCTAATCAAGGCCAACTAAATATATTGTAATTATCGTACCTGAATGCTTTTCAATTATTTACAATTCTTCCTCATCAAAATATGTGGTACTAATTAAAAATTAAAATCATATGTACCCTAAATACACTAGAATAATAATATTCTTATTATCGAGAAATCAATATCCATCCATTATGTACTACCCCGGTTTGAGTTATGTGGAATTTTTGATGAATTTTATGTCTTTAAAGTGTATGTGATGCGTTGGGAAGAGTTTGGGAGAGTTTGGAATGGTTTTGGATGAGTTTGGAGGCTTTTAAAGGGGTGCATGGTTTGAGCACGGTTAGTGGAAACCATGAGGATTCTCTAGGAAACTGTGCAAGGGGAGAAAATAGGCTTCACATGGCATGCACACAGTTTTCCAAACTTTGTGAGGCAACCATGCAGACCCTTTCTCTCGAGGTAGTAGAGTGTTCACAGTTAGCGCACAGTTTTCCAAACCATGCGGGCTAACGTTGTGGCCACTTAAACATGGGGTTATAAGTTCCGAGCTCCCTCGGGCTTAACCTATTTGACTAAAATCTTCCTCCCACTCGATCCTCACTCTATATTTTTGGTTCTCATGGGTTAAGGGTTCCCTCCCACTATATTTGGAAGCGTTTTAATGGGATTTCAAGGTGGTTTGAAGGTGGTTTCTCCCAGGTATGTCTCTCCTATTGTTTCACATGTGTTTTCCTCTAGATATACATCCCTATCATTTGTGGTTTTCTAGATATACACTTATTGTGTGTAGAACAAGGGTTGTGGTTTCATTGGATGTCAATATTATGTAATCTGGATGTTAGCGAAACAGGATCTATAGAGGTTTTAGTGGTGCATTCGCCAGATTTGAGGTGTGGTGGCTTGTGTGTTGATTTCTAAAGAACCCTAAAGGTAGGTGGATTCTCTCTCAACTCCACTATTTTGGAGCTAGGTGTTCTTTGTTACAATTAATTTTTGTGTTGAAAATTAATTGTGATTTGTTATGAAAAATCGATTGGAAATCCATTTGGGGATTTTTGGGGAAAAGGGAGGTTTCATGGTGAAATGTTTTTATTGTGGATTTTAGAATAGAGATTTTAAAATGGTTTGTTGAGATTGACTTGGGAAAATGGTTGATTAAAAATGGCTTTCAATAAAAATTTAGTTTTTATTAAAATGTGGTTTGGAATGGAAAATGGTTTACAATTAGTTGATGATTTATTGAAGTGTATTGGTATGAAATGGAATTTTTTGATTGCATGTTGGTGTGACGTTGGTGGGTTGTATGCTTGGTTTCGATTGGTTGAAATGTTTTTTGGAAGTGGGCGAGAAGTCTCACTATAAAAGGGGATGGATAGTGGTCGGAATAACAACCATGTGTGTAGTGGTCGAGAAGTACTGCTAGTTGTGAATGGATAAATGGGTTGGGATTAAGTCCTCTATTTTGATTGTTTTGGTGTGAATGGGCGAACAGGTTTGGAGGAAGTCCCACCATTTTGGTTGTTTTGTTGTGGATTGCTTTGCAAGTTGGATTTTCTATACTAATGTGTAAATGTGGTAATGGTTGGGCTTGTTTGGTTGGATTTCCCTTGGTTCCTTGGTTTGGGTGTGATGGCATGGTAAGGGCATGATTGTCTTATGAATATGGTTGCACTTCTGATTTATTTTATATAACTGTTTTATATAAATGTGCTAACTGTTTTATCCTAGTGGCGTGTGTAGGGAGGTCATTTGGGGAAATCCTACTTTGTTTTAGTACTCACCCCCTGCTTTGGCACATTGTTTTCTTTGCAGATGTTGTGTATTGTGACGTGGGGGAAGGTAAGGCATCTCCTTCCTTTAGTGGTGAATTTTGATGTCTCGGTGGAGCATGGTATTTGGAACATGGTGTGGAGTTGTGGTGGTGTCATGCCTCGTAGTGTTTTTTGTTTGGTTTCTGCTTGTACTATGATGTGGTGTAGATATTGTTGGTTGTATTGGTATTGATTTTTGTTGTGGAACAACTAGGTTGTCTTTTGGGAATGCATGGTTGGGTAATTTATTGACATGCATCTTATAGTGGCTGTTAGTGGATGGATTGGTTGGATTTTTAGTAAGGGAAAATTGTACTCCAGTGTGATCTTGAAGCTCTCGGCATTCATTTACAGCCTTTGGCATCTTGGGAACGTCGCATAAGGCCATGTATCCCTCACCGCCTCCTCAAGCCAGTGAGGTAGGGGTGAGGTTTTACAAGAGGTATCAGTTTGTTCGGTCCTTGGGAGTTGATTCTTGTATTTGTTGTTGACATTATTTGTGGTGAATTCCTTGAGTTGGGATGGTATCATGGTGTAGGAATGTCAAAACATGGAATGTATAACATAAAAGAACATATATAACTCTTTTATGCTAAAATTCATGTTTCTAGGGAGTTGGGTACATATGTATTTGGAGACACTTATAGGCATTGGAAATATCATTCTCATGGGTGTAGCCAATGAGATGAGCATGACATGCATGGTAGAAATGACTTACCTCTACGATACATATTTCATTATGGTATAATGATTTATGATGTGATACGAATTTATGAAATTATAATGTGAATAAATTGGTATTTTGATAATTGGTTGGTTTTGAAAATGGTGAATCATGGAAAATGTGAACTTTAGAGTGCCTTGTGTGATAATGTTGAGTAATGTGATTTGAAATGGGATTTCATGGTGTCTACATAAGTGAGAATCTTGGTTGTTTGTTTTCTGATTATAGAAATGGCACCGGGTAGGCATCATAGAGACCAATAAGAGGAGGCTACTGAGAATGTTGTAGCACCTGAGCCATAGTTGAACCAGCAGCTAGTGCAAAGCATAGTGAATGCTTTCCAAGCTGTGGAAAGTGGAAATAAAATGGATGAACCAAGGCATGTGGATCATGCATTTTAGTTTAAAAAGTATAATCCACCCATATTCATGGCTGATTCAGAGCCAGAGAGGGAGAAGCATGGTTGAATAGAATGAACATGATCTTCGAGTTCTTGGGAACAACGATAGAGTTACAGTGAAGTTGGTCACGTATATGTTGGAAGATCATGCCTGTCAGTGGTGGGAGTTGGTAGTCCAAATGGGGAAGGACGAGGGAATGATGTGGGAAGGCTTTGAAGAATTGTTTAATAAAACATTATATCCACATACATTCTAAATTCCGCGTATGACTGATTTATTCAGTTTGAAGTAAGAGAATAAGTATGTAACAGAGTATGAAGCTATGTTTATGAACATAGGGAAGTTTTCACCCGAAGTGGCAGGTAGCACATCATTGAAAACAAGGATCTATGAAGTGGGGTTATGGTAAGAAATTCATTCAATGATAGCGGTCCAGTATATAGATGATAACACAGAGGTGGTGAAGTGATCCTCGGTGGCTGAGTGTGATATGTTGGGCTCTCCAGGTGGAGGATGCATGGTGGTACCCATGGGGAATAGTGGGAACACTAACGTTGGGTTCAAGAAAAAGAGGTACACTTATTCCCAGAGTGGGAATATGGCATATAGTCCAACGGTAGGATCGGTGAATGTTCTTCCGAAGCCCCAGAGCATGCCGGGATGTTTTCAATGTGGTTCGACGAGCCAAATCAAAAGAGATTGTACCACACAACCTCGAGCATGTCATAATTGTAATAATATGGGGCATATGCAGCGTTAATGTTTGAATGCTCCGAGGTCGGGTGCACGTGATACTTCTCAGGGATCGCAGACGTCATATGCTTCAATGGGACGGGGGCAGCAGCATACCCTTTGGTAGGAGGTTAAAGTGGGTCATGGTGATTCTCAAAATACCATGACACATCAATAGGGCAATAAAGAGTATAGCGTGTCATGAAAACATGTGTTTGGAGCTGAGCAGGTTTTGGTGGATGATTAGTCGGGACCATCCAAAGTGCGGGATATTATTCTTTTGAATTCTACCTTGATGCAAGTGTTGTTTGATACGGTTGACTCAAACTATTTTATTGTTTCATGTGTGGTTGATTTTCTAAGTTTAAGGGTAGAAATGATTCCCTCTGTTTTAAAACATCAAACTCCTCTGGGTCGAAGAGAGTGCCAAGCCTTTTTGTGTAGATCATGTGGAATCGTTGTGGGGAGATTCAGCTAGTGTGAAATTTCTCAATGCTTTAGATGGATGGGTATGATGTAATCATAGGAATGGATTGGCTGGTGGATTTTAAGTCCTGCATCGATTGTGATGCGTGAATAGTGGCTTTTACGACACACGATGGCGTTATACATCTCTTTAGAGGAGAGAGGCAGGAAAGGCAGGTTTCAATGGGTTTGTTGGCACTAGCAGTGGGAACGTTATAGTATCAGTTGGAATTTTTGTCATTGGAATTCATAGAGGGTGTTGAGAAAACTGTTCTTCCAGGAGTGGTAGATCATTTCATGGATATTATTCCTTAGGAATTCTCTGGGTTACCTCCCGTAAGAGAAGTGGAGTTTACAATCGATCTCCATACGGGGACCAGTCCTATCTCACTTACGTCTTATCGAATGGCAGCATCTGAATTGCCGGAATTTAATTTCCAGTCGGAAGATCTAGAAAACGAAGGGTTTAACTGGCCTACCACGTCTCTATGGGCATCACCGGTGTTTTTTGTGAAAAAGGAGGATGGAACATTGAGGCTCTGTACTGATTATCATTGACTTTACCATGTTACAATAATGAATAGATATCCACATCCACGAATTGATGATTTATTTGACCAGTTGAGGGGAGCCTAGTTGTTCTCCAAGAATGACCTGAGGTCGGGATATCATCAATTGATGGCGAGGATGGAGGATATTTCTAAAACATCTTTCAGAAGAAGATATGGCCATTATGTATATGTGGTTATGCCCTTTGGTCAAATGAATGCACCAAAGATGTTTATGGAATTGAAGAATAAAATATTTCAGAGATATCTAGATTTATTTTTTATGGTGTTTGTAGATGATATTCTGGTGTTTTCAAAGACAAGGGTGGAGCATGAGCAGCACTTGGAAACAGTGGTAGGGATCTTAAGGGATCATCAGTTTTATTCCAAATTGTCGAAGTGTTACTTTTGGAAACATGATGTTCATTTTCATTGCCATGTGATATCTAAAAGAGGTGTTTCATTGGATCTAGAAAAGATAGAGGCTGTTATCTCGTGGAAACCACCAAATAATGTGTTTGAGATATGAAGTTTTCTTGGCCTAGCTGGTTATTATTGGTGTTTTGTTTGTAATTTTTCATTTTTGGCTTCATCGATGATAGATTTTACAAGGAAGAATGTTCCATTATAGTGGAATTAATAGTGTCATTAGTGTTTCGAAGAGCTAAAGTGTCGTCTTACATCAGCAGCAATCTTGGTTTTTTCAGAACTAGGAAAAGGGTACGTGGTGTATTGTGATGCATCAGGATCAGGGTTGGGGTGCATTCTCATGAAAGGGTATCATGTGGTTGCATATGGATCACGACAGTTGAGGGTGCATGAGAAAAACTACCCAACTCATGATTTGGAGTTGGAAGAAGTGGTCCATGATTATAAAGTATGGTGTCATTATCTCTTTGGTGAGATATTCACGGTATATACAGATCATAAGAGCTTGAAGCACATTTTCTCAAAAAGGGATTTGAACATGTGGCAATAGAGATGGAATTAATATCTCCAAATGTTCGAAATTGACTTCATGTATAAACCGGGTAATGGATATTTGGTGGCAGGGGAATTAAGTATAAAATCATATGCTCAGATGGTGAAACAAGCACCAAACTAGTGGTAGCTGATGACGGTTATAGCTAATATGCGGATGAAATGTGAGGACCAGGGTTATAGAGTAGTATTCATTCTGGTTTTGTTGATTTATGTTTTTGTTGGCCTGGTTATAAAGACACAGATATATGATTCTGAGTGTGTGACTTTGGGGTCGAGACTCAATAGTGGGGAGACCATTGAGGGTTGAAAACTAAAGGGAGATTCAGTTTGGTGTTTTCGGAATCGGTTGGTTGTACCAGTTGCTTGTCAGGATGATCTTCTCAGGGAATATCATCATACCAGGTGTTTTGTTCATCCTGGAATTCATAAAATGTATAAATAATTTAAGGCGCAATTCTTGTCAGTTGGGATGAAAAGAGGTGTGGTTGACTATGTTTCGAGATGCTTGACTTGTCAGCTGGTCAAGGAAAAGAATCAGAGTACAGAAGGAATGCTTCAGTCTTTACCAATCCATGTTTGGATGTGAGAGAAAATAGTGATGGATTTTGTCACATGTATCCCATGATTGGTCAGAAAGCACGATTCCATTTGGGTGATAGTGGATCGGCTAATGAAGTCATCCCATTTCGTCCTGATTCGTGAATCTCATACGGTGGAGGAATTGTCCAAAATCTATATCCGGGAGGTGGTAAAGAGGAATGGTGTTCCAGTTTCGATTGTATCCGGTAGAGATTCGAGGATTACGTCTCATTTCTAGAAATCCTTATAGCTAGCCCTTGGAACTAAGTTGAGCATGAGTATGATGTATCACCCTCAGACATATGGTAAATCTGAGAGGACAATACAAACATTGAAGGATATGTTGCAGACTTGTGTCATGGATTTTGGTGGCTCGTGGGAGGAGCACTTTTCATGGCCATGTGATTCGATGGGATCATATTGAGCTAGAACTGTATGCTTCATTGGTGCACGCGCCATTTTTGTTTGTGGATAGGCAGGAGAAATTCTTTTGTGGTAAATTCATCAGTCCTGTTCATGTATTGTGGCAACATGGTAAGATTCAATAGGAGACATGGGAGAGGGAAAAAGAAATGGTTGAGCAGTGGTCTTAACTCTTTCGGCAAAGGGTGGTTTTACTAATTTTCTCGGAAGGAAACTCCAATGGTGGGGAGAATGTAGTACACCCTGTTTGAGTTATGTGGACTTTTTTATTCATTTTTATGTGTTTAAAGTGCATGGGATGAGTTGGGAAGATGATGAGAGAGTTTGAATGGTTATGGATTAGTTTGGAGGATTTTAAATGGGCTCACGGTTTGAGAACGGTTAGAGGATACAGTGTGGATTCTCTAGAAAACCGTTCAAGGGGGGACAATAGGCTTCACAAGGCCTACGCACGGTTTACCAAACCATTGAGTCAACCATGCAGACCCTTGCTCTTGAGGCAGTAGAGTGCGCACGGTTGGCACAAGGTTTTCCAAACTGTGCGGGCTAACCGTGCGGCCACATAAAAATATAGTTATAAGTTCTAGGATCCCTTAGGTTTATCCTATTTGACTCCAATATTCCCCCCACTCAAGCCTCACTCGAGATTTTGGGTTCTCATTGGTTAACGGTGCCCTCCCACTCGATTTGGAAGTGTTTTAAAGGGGTTTCAATGTGGGTTGATGGTGGTTTCTCCCAGGTAAGTCTCTCCTCTTGTTTCTCATCTGTTTTCTTGTAGATATACATCCCTCTCTTTCATGGTTTTATAGATCTACACATTTTCTGTGTATATCTAGGGTTTTGGTTGCCTTGGATGTTAATAATAAGGATTGTTTATGTTAGGGATAGGGGATCTAGAGAGGTTTCAGTGGTGCGTTCACCAGATTGGAGGTGGCGTGGCTTGTGGGTCAATTTCTTTGGAACCCTAAAGGTAGGTGGCTTCTCTATCCACTCCACTTTGTTAGAGCTAGTGGTTATTTGTTACATTTAATTGTTGTGTTGAAAATTAATTGTTATTTTTTATGAAAAAACGGTTGTAAAACAATTTTGGGATTTTGGGGGAAAAATGACGTTTCATTGTGAAATGCTATTGTTGTTGATTTTAAAATAGAGATTTTAAACTGGGTTGTTGAGATTGACTTGGGAAAATGGTTGATGAAAAATGGATTTCAATAAAGATGTAGTTTTTATTAAAATGTGGTTTGGAATGGAAAATGGATTTCAATTAGTGGATGATTTAATGAAGTGGATTGGTATGTAATGGAATTGGTTGATAGCATGTTGTTGTGACGTTGGTGGGTTGTATTCTTAGTTTCAATTGGTTGAAATGTTGTGTGTATGTGGGAGACAAGTCTCACTATAAAAGGGGATGGATATTGGTCGGAAAAACAACCATGTGGGTAGTGTTCGAGAAGTTCCACTAGTTGTGAATGGATGTACGGGTTGGACAGAAGTCCCTCTAATTTGATTATTTTGGTGTGAATGGGTGAATAGGTTGGGCAGAAGTACCATAGATTTGGTTGTATTGATGTTCATTTCTTTGAAAGATGGATTTGTTGTTCTATTGTGTAAATGATGGAACAATTGTGACTTGTTTGGTTGGCATTCCCTTGGATTCTAGGATTTGGTGTGATGGCTTGGTAAGGGCATGTTTGTCTTATGAAAATTGTTTCACATGTGATTTATTTTATATAATTGTTTTATATAAATATGCTAATGGTCTTATCCTAGAGGCATGTATAGGGATGTCATTTGGGGAAATCCTACTAATTTTTATAACTCACCCCCAGCTTTGCCACATTGGTGACTTTGCAGATGTTCTGTATCGTGACGTGGGAAAAGGTAAGGCATATCCCTCCTTTAGAGGTGAATTGTGATGTCTCGGTGGAGCTTGAAGGTTGGAGCTTGGTGTGGAGCTGTGGTGGTGTCACGACTCGTAGTGTTTGTTGTTTGGTTTCCACTTGTACTCTAATGTTGTGAAGATATGGTTTGTTGTATTGATTTAGATTTTTTTTGTGGAACAACATGGTTTTCATTTGGGAATGCATGGTTGGGTAATTTATTTGACAAGCATCGCATAGTGGCTGTTAGTTGATGGATTGGTTGGTTTTTGTAGTAAGGGAATATCGTTCCCCAACGTGATCTTGAAGCCCTCAGCATTCATTTCCATCCTTTGGAATCTTGGGAACGTCGCTTAAGGACATGTATCCCTCACCTCCTCCTCAAGCCAATGAGGTAGGGGCAGGGTGTTACACTTTATATCATCTAATGGGATGTGGAGGTATCGCTCGTGCGTATGTGTAGACTACTGCCTCCATGTATAGATATCGAATATTTCCAATAACTATATGTCATGAATGTTTATTATGATGGGTTAAATTTAAATAATAGATAATTATGAAATAATTTTGACTCTAGTATTATAATTTCATATGTACCTTTTTATCATAAATTCTATAAGAAATAACAATGTTTCTTTTGTGTACGTGTGGACTACCACATTTACAATGCGATATGAATCGATAATAATTTCTATTTACATTGATGTTAATAAAAAATTATTTAATGAATATATATGATATATATAAAATTATATTTACTATAAAACATGATTTATAATTTACCATTCTTACATTCAATCATTCCAAAAGTGAAAACATAATTTTTGTGTACGTATAGCCTACCATCTCCCTGAACTTTGTAATTCCTTTTTCTATTTCTACCATTAATGGATGACTCAATATATACCTTCAATGAATATATATGATATTTATAGAATTATAAATGTTTCTATATGATGTATCTATGACTATAATATGAGGATTGAAACTAAAAAATTGGAATTCTCATAGAATAGAAAAATACTCTACATTAGGAAATAATGAATTTTTATAAGAAATTATTAAAAGATTTTGTTGAAATGCTTTATGAGTACAATATATTATATTATAATGTTGTAAATTATTCTTGAATATAGATTTTTAATTAATATAAAATTATGATATTGGAGGTTAAAGAGCCATCGATGCAATTCAACCATGATGTAACAGATTTATGTAACAATAATGTTATTTATAGTTACTATTTATAATTATGTTTTAGAATTTTACATTATATTATATACCTATGATGAATCCATTTAATTCTCTTCTCCATAGGTTATTTATGTGGATTATAGTTATTAAAATTCATTTTCATCTTAATAGGAAATAAATATACATAAATAATGTTTTGTAGTATAATATATTTTTTCATCCATAAAAATATTTTTTTAAAATGATATCAATAATTTTTTTTACTATCCTATGATTTAATTAATTAATTGGTACACATTATTTTTTAAGAAAAAATATATTTAAAAATTATCTTCAAATTTCGTTCCAAATGATTAATTTTTTTTTCTTTTTACAAACAATATAAAAGGAATCATTGTTTTAATGTACCCAACATAAATGGAATTTCCCACCATAATGACCATATACTAATTTTATGCTTCCATTAAAGGGGTACATGGTTCTTTTCAAATAATTCTTTTCCTTAATATTTTTGAAATTTTAGATTTTGAACATGTGATTTCCAAGAGAAAATGGTATTTTCAACATGGAATGTTTCATTCATATTTTAAAGGTGTTTTTTCATCTATGATAACATCATTGATGATGCTTATTCATTTCAAGGGATATGATAAAATGATACAATCAAATTTATTGGTTTCAATGGATTATCATGATTTGATGATGATTCAATATAACCATTCACTTTCATATGGGTTAATTATTATAACAACCTGAGATTTTATAAGATATATTATTTTTAATTTCTTTCATATCATCTGTTGTATTCTACACCAAGTTTATCTTGTACTATACACAACACTGTATTAGCTTTTATTATACGCACCACTATTCTTGGATTTTGTTACACACAATTTCATGTTCGCAACATTGAGTGTATATATATATGTATATATATATATATATATATATTCAATGTATAAATGAAATATGGTTATATTATGTTATAAAAAACAACAAATGAGTCTTGCACAACACGCAACCCTGACTTGGCTTGCATTACACGCAATCGCGACCTTCCTCGATATTGTGTGTTTTACGCAATGTCGGGTTTCACTAAACAGTGATATATAATTATTATATTATTATGGACTAGCTGTTATGAATAGTATTAACTAAATTTTTAATTTTATAACATTATTACTCATCTTAAATATTTTTTAGAACATGTTAAGAGAACAAAATAAATTCTTCGGGTAAAATAAGTATTTTAAAAAAATTGCAGTTTTTCCGCCTTTCGATGGCGCACCCACATTAAATCTCGTTTTTGACACGTTTATAAATTCAATTTGAAAAAATAAAATTCTTCTTTTGAATCAGGATATAATAATTTACTTTGGATAAATGTTTGATACTTTTCTGATAACATTCATGTTTTGATGAATAGTAAAATTACGATAATTTTTAATTAATTTTTTTTTCATTGTGATAATTTATATGGATAAATTATAATATTTAATGGTTTTAATGTATAAATATAATATATTTTTACCATTTAATATAATTTATTTCATTAGCATTGATTTTACATTGAATTCGTAGGTTAAATCAATTCAATCTTTTGCAATGTTTTAAACAAAAACCTGTTTTCTTTCAACAACGGGATTAATTTTAATTTAATATATGAAAATTTTGTGTATTGAATTTAGAAAAATAGATTCCATATTTGTAATCAGTTGTTCCATAGTATGTTAATAAGATACGTTTTATTTTTGGGCATTATGAATAGTAACTACGGTAAATTTTATTTACCATAGTTAAAGGAAAATCGGGTAATTAAGGGTAAATATAAGATTATAAAATTACCCTAAAACCTGAAAAATATTCTATTGGATGACTAAAAGTAGACTCATATCACTTAAGGGTTTGAATAGATTCATTTTATGGACTTGTTTCCATGAAAAGAATTTAATTATTATTAAAACCAAAGAAAGTGACAACATGTCACTCTCTTAAATCTTATAAGTATTTTAATCTTCATTTAGTGATAAACTTCATGAAACATCGAACATGAGTAGTATCCAGAAATATAATAAACATGTCTATATCATATGAATTTATTTTTAATTTTTAGGGATTAAATAATTATCATTAATTGTGACACAATAGTGATGCAGAAATTATTTATCTAGTGAAAAATAAAGAATATAGTTTTCATTAAACTAATAGTGACAATAAAAGACACCAAAACCCTGACCAAAACATATTTTTCATGTAAATGTAAACCATAATCGTCCAATGGTAGAATATTTGACCATTTAGAGCATTATAGAAGCGATTATGACACTTATAATATTTTATTTTAAATGATTCCAAAGATGTCACCTTCATAATTTAATAAAGATAACAATTTACTTCTTGTTATTTTAAGATGATAAATTCGAGTAAAATTATTATTATAAAATCTTTGATATTTATCTTCATCAAAGGATTTTATTTTTAATTTTTATGAAACAAATAAGTATATTAAATAATTATAAAAAAATGTTGTACTAATTATTTTATTAAGAGATATACCAAATAAATGGTTTTAAAAATATTAAAATAAATATTATATGAACTATTTAATGTACTAAACTAATTTTATAGATTACTGTGATATGTTAGGAATCTATTAAATATTTTATTTAGAATATATCCTTTGTGTGGATTTAATTTAAATTCACATAAATGAATAGTGTCAAAATTGACATTATTTTTATTTTATAAAAATAACATATAATTAAAATGGTTAAAAATCACAAAAATATTTAAAACTTATAAATTGAAATTTATATAGTCGATGAAGTCATAAATTATCCAACATTGGATAATTCACAGCACATAAGTAATTATTTATAACAATTTAAAATTTAGAATCTTATTACCACAAATAAAATATAATTGATTATATAAGGATAAATCAAGTTGATAATTTTAAAATAAATTCCCTACATGTCTAAATTTTATTGGTTGATGAGATTACAACCCTATCGCATCTAATCTTCAAATTGAGTCATTTTTGGAGGTTTTTATGTGGGGATGAAATTTATATTAAACAAATATTTTTGAGGATTCCAATGGTGCCCCTCTCCTCCCTTATAAAAGGGAACCTCCTACCTCTCTTCCTCGCACAATTTGGAGACTTGAGGCTCGTCCAACCCCTACAAATTTCCCATATAAACTTCCATATAAACATTATATAGGTACTGGTCTTCTTCAAAGTCCAATTTTAGTAACCTAAGAGGCGGTTTCAAAGAGGCGCTTCAAAGAAGATGTAATGTCCGTTACCGATTATTTCAACTTTATTTATTCTTATACTTCTACTTATTTAGTTGTTTCATAATGAATTAATAACATAATTATCATGATATAATGATATGTTATTATAAATATTAAGAAACCCTATTTAACCTTTTATCCATCCTACTGAAAATGAAATCACTGCGCGTGCGTACGTACAGAATATCGTCTCCACGCCGTGGTGTAATCTATTTTCAACCCCCACCTTACTTGGATGGGTATAATGGTTTAAATAAATAACTATATATG
The DNA here is from genome assembly GCA_963277665.1 of Viscum album. Lineage (NCBI taxonomy): Eukaryota > Viridiplantae > Streptophyta > Magnoliopsida > Santalales > Viscaceae > Viscum > Viscum album. Next base: position 959,046,100 of record OY728126.1, read on the forward strand.
ATTATTGTAAAGTGATATTGATTCTAAAATATTATACATACACTTATATACAATTCAATGATCATGGGAATGATATCATCGCTCGTGCGTACGTACAAAATACCGTCTCCACGACGTGATGAGATTCATTCTCCATGTTAACCATTCATGAATGATTATAAAGTATATATAATAAGTAATAATGAAATATATGACATAATAATGATACTGGACTTATGTATATATATATATATGTATGTCATCTACTTAATTCCATTCAATTTAATATGGAAACGAAAACAGTGTTCATGCGTATGTACAGTCTACTGTCTCTATGAAGGGTGTATTTAATTCCTTTTATCGATCTATAATATAAATGTATATATAAATCATGTTTAACATTTTATAATTATATAAATCATGATATAAGTAATAATATCATGAACGAAAAGTCGAAACACATACGATAAATGAAATGATTTTACCCAAAATGCTGCTTTAACATGAAATTCACAAAAGAACGGGTAATGTAAAGTCATAAGTGAAACATATATGATATCATAACAATGAATATGATTATATAATAAGTAAATGACATTATTTAAATCGTTATACAGGAGGTTTAGATCCATATGAATCTTATCAGACCTAAGGTATGGGATAATTTTGCAAATCTAATTTTTATCTGAGATTGCTTATTCGTAAGTATTTACTGGGGTTATTTCTATAATCCATGTCCATGTTTTATAAAAGTGTTTTCATTTATGTTTAATGTCCTTTACATCCATGTTCATGTTTTATAATGATGTAGTCTTTGAAAAAGGAAAACCTGCAGGATGTGTGACAACCCATGGCATCGGACAAGGCTATGGGAATCGAACCCACAACGGAAGTGCGATAAGCCTTTATCACCTACCACTGCCCTACAGGAAGTCCCTGTTAAGTAGAAAGTAGTTTTATTATATTAAGCAGTATGATATATGAATTATAAGTTCTTTTTAGGAACCATATATGATTAATCTCACTATAGAGGGACTTAATTATTTTTGAAAACTTTTTCTAACATTTTGTTTGAGATAGACGGAATGACCCATAATACTATCACATGATCTGCTAACACTTCACAAATGACAAATTCAACTTCATTTCTTTAAGAGATGAAGTGGAAATTGTCCACGGAACGACCAACGGTGAGACTGTACCAAAATCAAGAAAGTATTTCTTCACATTCCAATTTCTTCAACTTTAGGGAAATGATCGTGAAAACCAAAAATGTTGTCCTAGTGCCCTTACATCCGATGAATCATATGGTACCTTATATCATCGCAAATCTATGGCTTTGTGATTGTTGGATTTTTCATATCCATGTTCTCTACCACTCTCCATCAGAACATGATGGTAGGATTTCTCTTCCATATCCATATTTTCACCTATGTTCTCCTATGTGGAAACCCAATGAATAGTTAATTTTGGGTAATTGTTATGTTTCATACTTTAGTTTTTAAAATTATGTTTTTAATTCCTTTTTACGATGTGGGTTTATATGAATAGTAAACGATTTATAACCCTGACGAATTTCGAGGGAGAAATTCATTTTAAGGAGGGTAGAATGTAACAACCTGAGATTTTATAAGATATATTATTTTTAATTTATTTCATATCGTCTATTGTACACTACTCCAAGATTATCTTGGACTATACGGAACACTATATTAGCTTGTAGTATACGCAACACTATTCTGGGATCTTGTTACACACAATTTCAAGTTCGCAACATTGACTGTGTATATATATATATATGTATATATATTTATATTCAATGTATAAATTAAATATGGTTGGATTAAGTTATAAAAAATAACCAAGGATTCATTCACTACATGCAACCCTGACTTGGCTTGCATTACACGCAATCGCGACCTTCGTCGATAGCGTGTGTTGTACGCAATACTGGGTTTCACTAAATAGTGATATATTGTTATTATATTTTTATGGACTAGCCGTTATGAATAGTTTTAAATAAATTTTGAATTTTATAACATTATTATTCATCTTACACATTTTCAAGAACCTCTTAAGAGAACAAAATAATTTTTTTGGGTAAAATAAGTATTTTTAAAAAATGCAGTTTTGCCGCCTTTTGATGGCGCACCCACATTAAATCTAGTTTTTGACAAGTTTATAAGTTCAATTTGTCAAAATAAAATTCTTCTTTGGAATAAGGATATAAAAATATACTTTGGATAAATTTTTATACTTTTCTGATAACTGTCATGTTTTGATGAATAGTAAAAATACACTAATTTTTAATTAAAAACAACTTTTTTCATTGAGATAATTTATATGGTTAAATTATAATATTTAATGGTTTTAAATTATAAATATAATATATTTTTACTATTTAATATAATTTATGTCATTAGCGTTGATTTTACATTAAATTCGTAGGTTAAATCAATTCAATCTTTTGCAATGTTTTAAACAAAACCCCGTTTTCATTCAACAACGGGACTAATTTTAATTTAATTTCTGAAAATTTTGTGTATTGAATATGGAAAAATGTATTCTGTATTTGGAATCAGTGGGTCCAAATTATTTTAATAAGCTACTTTTTATTTTTGATCATTATGAATAGTAACTATCGTAAATTTTATTTACCATAATTAAAGGTAAATCGGGTAATTAAGGGTAAATATAAGATTATAAAATTACCCTAACACCTGCCAAAATTCTATTGGATGACTAAAAGTCGACCCATATATCATAAGGGTTAGAATAGATTCATTTTTTGGATTTTTTTCCTTGAAAATAATTTAACTATTATTGAAACAAAAGAAATTGAAAACATGTCACTCTCTTAAATAAAATAAGTATATTAATTTTAATTTATTGATAAAATTCATGAAACTTACAACATGAATAGTTTCCATAAATCTAATAAAATTATATACATCATATGAATTTATTTATAATTTTTAAGGATTAAATAATTATCATTAATTGTGACACAATAGTGATGCCTAAATTGTATATCTAGTGAAAAATCAAGAATATAGTTTTTATTAAACTAATAGTGACCATAAAAGGCACCAAAACCCTGACCAAAACATATTGGTAATGTAAATGTAAACAATAATCGTCCAATGGTCTAATATTTTACCATTTTTAGCCTTATGAAACTGATTATTACACTTATAATATTTTATTTTAAATGATTCCAAAGTTGTCCCCTTCATAATTTAATAAAGATAACAATTTACATGTTATTATTTTAAGATGATAAATTTGAGTAAAATTATTATTATAAAATATATGATATTTATCTTCATTAATGGATTTTATTTTTAATTTTCAAGCAACAAATAAGTATATTAAATAATTATACAAAAATGTTGTACTATTTATTTGTTTAAACGATATACCAAATAAATGGTTTAAAAAATACTAAAATAAATATTACATGAACTATTTAACGTACTCCACTAATTTTCTAGATTACTATGACATGTTAGGAACCTATTAAAGATTTTATATTGAATATTTCCTTTGTATGGATGTAATTTAAATTCAAATAAATAAATAGTGTCAAAATTGACACTATTGTTATGTTATAAAAATAACAAATTATTAAATTGTTTAAAAATCAAAAAAATATTTAAAAATTATAAATTTAAATTTATATAGTCGATAATGTCATTAATTATCTAATTGTTGATAATTCACATCACATATGTTATTATTTATAACAATTTAAAATTTAGAATCTCATTACCACAAATAAAATTTAATAGATTATATCAGGATAAATCAAGTTGATAATGTTTAAAATAAATTCCCTAAATTTCTAAATTTTATATGTTGATGATATTACAACTCTATCAGATTTAATATCAGAATTGAGGCATTTTTGGAGGTTTTTATGTGGTGTTTAAATGTATATTAAACTAATAATTTTAGAATTCCAAAGGTGCCCCTCTCCTCCCTTATAAAAGGGCACCTCCTCCCTCTCTTCCTCACACAATTTGGAGCCTTAAATCTTGGACAAACTCTGCCCATTTCCATTATAAAGTTCCCTAGAAACATTCTAGATGTCCTTTCCTTCTTCAAAGTCCAATTTTAGTACCCTAAGATGAGCTTTCAAAGAGACGCTTCAAAGAATAAGTAATGTCCGTTACCGATTCTTTCAACTTTATTTCTTCTTCTAGTTTTTTTTTCATTAGTTGTTTCATTATAATGTAAAAACATCAGTATCACTCATATAATTATATGTTATTATAAATATGAAGCAACCATATTTCACCTTCTATCCATCCTACGGAAAACGAAATCACCAAGTGTGCGGACGTATAGAATCCTATTTTACAGCTTTATTTGGATGTTATAAATCTATTTTTAGAGGTGATCCATTTTGGATCACTGTGAAATGAGATAAACATGGGTATAATTTATTATTGTCAAACATTATATATGTGTCCACTCCACCACTTATTAAAGGGAACCACCTAGAATATTATATTTACAACTAAATAACTATTGGATCTTCTAATCGACGATCATTTACCTTACTTAATTCAAAACCAATGTCCCATAATCCCTGATTTTTTCAAAAATACAATCTTGAGAGCATTACAGTATAGTCCCAAAACTGTGATATGATGAAGAGGTATCATTCTTAACCAGGCATTGTTCATCTATTTCTTCTTCTACCTCCTTTATAAATTATTCAATAATTTTGATATAAAAAACATCAATATAACCCATATACTAAAAGATTATTATATTTACTTAACAACCTAAATCAACTTCACTAACATCAAATGGGATACAAAACCATCGTTTATGTGTATGCTGGACTACCACCCCATTAACAACTATAATTGTTTTCCATCATCAGCTCAAATAGATGTTAATAATAATGTACTTTATATTTAAAAATATTATTAATTACATAACTATAATTATATAAATATAATATATACTATATGCCTTATTACTTTACAATACATTTAGATATTGATAATGTTATTCAAGTGTACGGTTTACAATTGTCTCATGAAGTGGAATGATTAATTTTTTATTAATTAAACACATGGATGGTATATATAAGTGTATTTAAATAACTGATATTATAATTATTATTTAATTATCATTATTATAAGAAAAATAAAAATTAAATTCCTTACATAATGATCACCAATAAATAGAAACATTATAGATGTGTACGTATAACCTACGTCTCCCTGATTATAACGTAGTTCATTTATCATAACCAAAACTCATGGTTATTATCTTTGAAGAATGAATTATGTATAAAAATACAAATTATTTGAGGTGTAATATTCTATTTATGATGAAATAATAGTCTTTATAACCTTAGACAACCTTCTAATGTGATTTTGGACATATGAGTGGAATGTCATAAAAATTTTAACATTATCCATAATGAATTAGTATTTGAATATAAAATGATAATGAATAAAATTAATAAATAATTAACATTATAAATATTCATTAACAAATAAATAATTAACATTTGTTTTTTAATCATGGGGTTAATGAGTACACATGACGAATCAGAATTGAGGTATGTGATATCTCTCTAATCCGACCTTTTTTCATGTCATAACCATTCTCTCTCTAATTCACATTCAATATATCATTAACATTATGGAATTCTTCTAAATCTATTATATATGTCTCTCATATATATACCTAGAATATTATACCTTCCATTTATGGGGTAATACATGCCTTGTGTTTATTTCTCAAGTGATTTCATTGTTGAATCCCCTTTGATTATTATACAAGGAATGGTTATAAACCCCATTTTCGTCCATGTGTAATTATTATGTTATATATTTTGATAAAAATGCTTCATGTTACCGAAAATTATCCAGATTTATGATTTTGTTTACCTACCCATTTCCCTTAAAAAATAATTAAAAAAATAAAAATACCAGTCTATAAATTTCATATAATGATCTTATACAATTTATAAATTGAAAGAAGCAGAAAATATACATTCCATCATACACACATTAGTGATTATTATTTTATCCTATTTATATGGTTCACACCACTACATCAACATCACTTATATCAGCTATCAACTAATAAATGTGTTGACTAATAAAAAATCCATATTGTCCTTTCCTCAATGGAAATTGACGTTAGAAAAGCCAAAATTATGTGTTGTATTGTAAAAACATGAAGTAAAAAAATAGATTAAAAATTAGTTTCCTTGAATCCCTACTCTAATTCAATATGAATTATAGAATTAATATCTTTTTATTTTTGATCTAAAAATATGGAAGTATTTTCATGTGTTCTCGGCACGACATGTTCTGACCAAATATGACATTAAATCCTTCATGATTCATTTGAAATATGAATGAATAAAAAAATTCCTCACCTTATATAATGAAAATTACAATACTATAATCCATAGTGAAAATCATAATTTTAATGTATGATATCCCACCATCCATGAGATCAGGAAACAATTCCACCATATCATTATAAAATAATTAAGAACCATTATCCACTGCACCAAATAAATACACTACTGATAATATGGGTGATCAAAAGAAAATTCAATGTAGAACCTACCATGTTATAAGAATTTATATAAAATAAAAAATGAAATAACTATAGAAACACATAATCATGAGTTATTCCCTTGAAAAATAAAGAATCATCAAGATCCTATAATGGCTTCAATGTTAACAGTCTCAACAAAATGATGGAATCAAGGCTACATTGTTTACCTCAAAATTGATTGAGATTACATCATATAACTCATAAATACATCATCCATTATTAATATTTGTTGTTTCAATTAAAAATGACTCTTCTCCTTGTTTTCATTAAAATACATCAACATCAACTAAATCACCCTGAAAAGGTCAAAAATAATATCACTCAGCAGGTAAAATAAATCTATGTAAGTTTGTGATAATAACATCTCAATAAATGCAATTAGAACCACATATAAGGATAAAATTCCCTATAAAGTCCCATCCAAATACATCTATTACCAATGAAGGTTTAGAATATCAAAATTAGGGTCTCTATCGAGTTCAAATTCCTCTCAATCAAACATCTTATCTCTAATACTTAGATACTCATCTATAGTTATCTCCATGATAAGATACATTCTAAATTAAAACAATTATTTTTTATCAGATCCAGGGTTAAAATTCTTCATTATAGCCCTCCATAATAACATAGGTGTAATTATTGATATTATTGTAATCCTCTAACACCTCTGAATCCATGGACGGTGGTGAATACTCCCCATTTGGTGATGAGGAGGGATCCCCACCCGCTCCTACCTAAGGAGGGATCATGAATTGTTTTAATTGAATCCCTATAGAACTAGTGAAAATAGTTCACACCAATTGTTTAATGTTTTAGTCTCATAAGAGGTAATGTATGGGAATATGAAGTAATCCTAATCCATTAAGGGATTTTTCAATCACGTTATATTGTATACAATATTTTCATCAATTCATGTGTATTTCATGTTATATCATTTTTCCCCATTTCTTATGTTACATATATTGAATGATAATGTCTTCTTTATATTATTCATCCATATGATTACTATTAAACCTTCAATTTTATGACTTCATTTTTTACTTTTGACTAACTTTTTATGCTTCCTTGTTATATTTATCAGATTATTACTATTTTAGCTTGCCCCTTTATTTTATGAATTCTTAAAATTATCCAATGCAGTTATTAGAGCTCAAATGTATTTTAGAGATAATTATAGATTATTGAATATGTATGTCATGTTTCAGTTTCCCGGTGATGTAATATGAATCTATTCTTCTATATACATAAGGTATTAGGATATTTTGGTTCTAATAAATATATTATTAACATAAAAATAATGTATTGATATTTTTATTAGTATTGGGATTGTATAGTTGGTTTCAAAGTAAATGTATAATTAAAATTTAAAAAATATGATGTGAAAACATTACTGAAACTATATGGATAATTATTAAGATAATTATATGTGTAAGACGATGTAAATAAAAATACCCTATAATTTTGGTGAAATATTGAGTTAGTGGTTTCTATGAAATTATATTTCTATTTAGTTACAATATATTGATGTAGTTCTTCAATAGATTTAACTAGTGGTAATAATTTCAAACTATGTATATTATGATGGACTCAATCATCACCGAGTTCATGAATGTTTTCCTTACTTTAGATATGGTTTGAAACTCCCCTGGGATATGCTTTGAATATTTAAAAACACTATATGAATCATTATAAAAGAGATGAATCAATTAATTGGATAGAAAAAATGATGATTACCATGGAAAACAAGATTGAAACTAAGAGAATCATATGTGTGGATATACAAATCAGTTATATGTAACTCATTCCTTGTTCATTTGTATCCCTTTTTTAACATTATTTATTAAATTAATCACATATTTTTTTTCAAGTATTTTTTCATAGATGGAAATAAGGGAATCCATGCTTACAACAAACAAGATAATAAATGCTATGTCTTTCTTACTGATATACATAATATTATTGTTTTAAGATCTAGTAACTTCACATATGTACTGGCCCAACATGGTTATGTTATAAATAAAAAATATGAAGCATGAATAAAACACAAATTATCCTAAGAATGATCATGTTATAGTCATGTAATTTCTGAGACACATGCATCCTTCCATTTGTTGATAAGTTGAACATATAATCATAAAAAAAAATATTAAGTCCCCTAATATGATATTCAATATAATATAATTCATAAATAAAGAAAAAAAATATGCTATTCATTTATCTAATTGGCAAAGAAAATGATCAATAGTATAAATTGATCATTAATAAAATTTTAGAAGAGGATATTGATTCCATATAATGGGGAGACATTAAGAAAATATATTTCAATAAATATTTTCAATGAAATGGCCATCATTAAATATTGAGGTTACTCTTTGGTCTTAAAAAATTAAGATTAGTCTATCCATGTGATTGAGAGAAACATGACATGTTTTTTCTGATACACCTCTGGATTTTCCATCTACACAGAATGTAAGGTATACCACTTCATTAGTGGATAAATAAAATTCCACACTATTAATTAGTGACTCGTGAAATTTATTATTATGAAAGGGTTTCATATTGTTCCCTAAATGTTGCGATGGGGATTTTGTAATATTAGATGTCTCATGGGATAGGAGACAAAAATGGGGGTTTATTTGGGTGTATCAATATATAAATCCAAATGAGTAAATAAAACCTCACATCCCACTTCTAACAAGTGTGGGAAGAAGAATTTTGGAATATTTATAATGGTAACTAAGAGATTCCTCAAATTTTCAAAATAATGTAATTAGGATAATGAGTTATAATGTGAAATGAAGAAACCCAATATTGAAGAAGAAGAAAATATGATTTATATCAACACTCAACTTTTGTTATTGTGTTTAAACAGTAAGGGGATGGTAATTTTAAAATATGATACCTTAATCCAAGTGTTTTCAGAGATAATAAATGAGAACATTCACCAAGGATTACAAAGAAAGGGGGAGTATATGCAATCATTTATAAAGAGGTGGATCATGAAAATAAGTAGGTGACATGTCAGCTACTTATTCATTGAATAAAAGTGAACATAATTTTTTATTATAGTTTTATACATTATTTTATATCATTGTATTTTGTACATAAACCCATTACCAACCTAAAAAAATTGGGATAACTATCTATAAAAATATAAATTAGGGAAATTGATGCATCCCTAGAATACATATCCTCATTGTCTATATGTGGCTACTAAATCTTCCAAAAAATCACATATTACATTATTGTTTGAGTTTTATTCTATATTAGGTATGGATTGGATATTATTATATAAATCTAACAGTAGTTCTCAGTATAGGTAGATCACTCTCCATGTCCCAATTCATACTCACATTCTATACTAGTGTAAAGAGTATGATGAATCATTCCTAAACGATTCTATTAAATAATAAATAATATTTCATTAAGAAAGATCATATATAGCCCAATAGATTTAGAAAATGCAGAGAATATTTCTTGGTTACATTACCATTATGATGGATTATACTAGTATATTCTATAAAAAATAGCATGGTCTTCCTCCCAAATGGGATGTTGAGTTCAAAATTGAACATATAAAAAGATCTATCTACTTTTCATAGAACCCTTATAAACGTTCACTATTATGTTATAAGAGATGAAGAAGTAGTTACAAGATAGTCTAGAATAGGGTATTGTATTAAAATTTTCTTAACTATGGGGTGTTCTGGTGCTTCTAACCCATAAGAAATTTGGGTCAATTTTACTATTAATTGATTATAAAAAAATTAATAAAATCCTGATAGAAAACAATTATTCCCTCCCACGGAATGATTATTTGTTAGATCAAATACCAATATAATAAAAATTTTATAATGTGGAGCTTATTTATTGATTTCACCTAATAATTTTGTAGAAGTATTATATTCATGAAACATCATTTCAAATCAATTATATAGATTATGAGTTCATAGTGATTCCCATCAGACTCCCAAATTATATTGTAATCATTATTGAATTACTTAATATTGAATTTACATATTAAATTTCAAATTTAATGACCCTCTTTATAGCTAATATTCTAATTTACTCCAATAGTGAGGAGGAGAATGAAGTGAATTTGTATATAGATATGAAGGATTTTAAATTTTAGATTCTGTATGAAAATTATTGTAAAATAGAGTTTATAATGATGAATATATCAATCTTGGATGATTTTACCCACAAAAGGGTATTTATTGACCCTACTAAGATAAATGAAATTGTGGAGTGGCCTAGACCATCAGTTGAAAGGGTTATATGTAGTTTTAATAGAATATCTCTGTATTTTTTATAATTTTTTATGAAATTATCCTATTTTTCAATACCATTTACCATGCTAATATAGAATGGATTAATATTTTTCAATACTAGTGAATGTGAGAAGATAATCAAGGAGTTGAAAAATAATCTCATCACAACCCTAGTCCTCAAACATCCCAAAATTTTGTATCTCCTCATGGTAGAAAATGATTATTTTAACCATGTATTACGCTATCTACTGATTCAAAATGAAAAACTAGTGTCTTATGCCTCAAGGTAGTTCATTATTTTTGAGACTAATTATCTCATTCTTTTTATGGAGTTGGTTGTAATGATATTTTTATTATAAATATTTTAAAATTATATTTTTGGGGAGAATTTTGATATATATATATATGTACCATAAGTGCATAAAATATAAATTCATAAAGACGGTGCTTAAATTGTTCCATAGAATATGGTTTTATATGATTATGGACTATGACGGCTCAATACCTTACCATCTTGGGAGAGATAACAAAGTATAATACTCATTATGATGAATGGATATAGTAATTTCATCAAAAATAAAAAAGGATAATGATCCAATTTTTTTATAAATGAAATTGATATACATGTGAATCATGAAAGAATAAATAAATACTCATTTCCCAGATGATTTATCAAAAGTCACTTCAACCAAAGTTAAATGATGCTCAAATATATTATGTTGAAATTCATTATATATTTTAATACATGATAAAAGGTAAATCCTAGAAGTTAAAAATTTATGATGATGGCCTTTTAGGATTTAGTTCATGAATATCTATACCATATAATAATATGATAATTATGTATTTTTGGAATTGTGTTCAATGATTGACCTTTTCCATCCACCCAAGAATCATGATGATGATTTGATATCTCTAAGAGAGATATTTGTGGGACTATATAAAATATTAGGACATAGAATATAAATAAAAATTACTATTATGTTAGAAAGTGATGTATAAAATAACTAATTCATAGGGGTTGAGGAAACCATTACCCATAGCTATATGTAAATGGTGGAAATCACTATGGACTTTTTCACTAGTTTTACAAAGAAATGAAAAGAAAATAATTCCATATGGGTGGTGGTGGATCATTTGACACTAAATTCTCACTTCATTTCAATTGTAGAGGATATATAATGTGATCAACTTTCAATGATATAAAATAGATAGGTATTGATGTTGTATGGGACATCACTATCAATTATATCTGACTTAGATCCGATATTTACCTTCTTGTTTTTGAAGACCATAAAAATAGATATATATCTATATAAAAATTACGATAGTTATGGCTTATCATATAAGGCCGCAGCCTTAAACCTTACTTATTATTGAGTTATTACAACATTACACATTGAGGATCTTTTCGGTTTTAGAGTTTTAGAGAATTAGATCAAAAAACTTGCATTACATTCCACATATAAACAATGTTGTTACATAAAGATACTATTCTTCTTTCCCATCAATGGAAACATATTTAAAATAAAACATGGATTCTTTCTTGACACTTCCTTGACACTATCATCATATCATGTACCTTTCCCTTTACCTGTGAAAACAATTTCAAAAATACTTGGGATGAGCATAAAAACTCAGTAAGGGATATAAAAATATGGAAGGGAAACATGGGTACATATATACATAATAATGAAATAATACTTTACCCATAAAACTTAATCACTTTAACATACCTCATCAAATCATGAATAAATCATAGAAATCATAAGACATAAAGGTAACTTGAGGCATTCATAACTTTCTTACATAGGGAGTAACCCTCTTGGTTACGTTTGGAATACCCATCACAGTATATTCCCTAAATATCTTCGGAGAAACCTTTACGTTTCACTCCTTCGCGTTACCCAATGCATTAGAGAGCTATATCGGGCTCACCCGCCCTTAGTCTATCACAGAACCACCCGTCTTCTTAATAATGCCCAAGAACCTCAACATAATTGTATCACATAAAACATGCATAAAGAAAACATAAAATTTCCACCGTTCAATCACAAGATATCAATACAACACATTGATATAAAAAAATTATGAAAACCATTTTCAATACCAAAATAAAAGAAAATTAAAACATGGTATTTATTTTTCTTTTAAAAAGAAGGTATGGCTTGTAGAGGAAGCCGAAACTCAAATAACGGTCACGGCGGTGGAGAAGTCGTTGTCACCGCATACGTACGACAAAAACATTCCCTTTTTTCATATAGTAAAACACTTCATATAAAAAATATTCCTTTTGGATAAACATAAAATTAAAAGGGGTTTATACACCATATAAAAGAAGGTTGTGTATAAAACAAAATATGCCTTAATGAAAGGAGATTGAGACGAAGTCCCATACCTCGGGTCTGACTTGACTCGATCGTTCATTAATGTCCTGAATAATAAACATGAGATAATTTAATCTTTATTAAGAACCTTTTCAAGTTAATTATTCCTTTTATATCACTTATTACCATGTCATGAACACTATGTAATTATTTAAGTTAATAACGGTCATTTTAACGATCATTGGTACTTGAGTCAAAAATAAACCCTTTATAATTACAATTTATTCATGTATCCATTATATCAAGAATGGTATTCATGATTTAGATATAATATATGGCATATATATCCAGTACATTCATGCATTTATAATATTACATAATCATTTAGAGGTAAGAAATGAAATTCACAGTTCATGGAGACGGTAATCCGTACGTACGAATGAACGCAACTTGCATTTCTATTTCATATTTTATAGAATGGAATCATAATTATATAAATGTAAATTATAAATCAAGTATAATATCATATATAATATCATAGTTCCATACTTTATACGTCCCACATATGGTATTTAACGAATCAAGTCACTTTAAGGGGGCGGTAGTCCGCACTTCCTTAAATGAAGATATCGCGTTTACCCATAATGGAAACTATAAAGGTATGAACAAAAATAAAAAAACAAATGCTTAAGGAAAACATAAACATAATATATATCATATATAAATATAGTGACATCTTAATGGCCACCTTTGAAGGTGTTAAAAGAATGTTGAACAATCATCGTTTCGGGAGGCATAAATTCACCATCCACGGAAACAGTATGTTCGTTAACCATTAGATGTAGGTGTGTGTAAGTGTAGCTCGAATAAATATTATAAAAAAATCCTAGTATATTGAGGATACTGGATTTGTTACAAAATAAAATAATAAAAAAAGTTTAGGGGGTTGGAGAAGCAAAATAAAACAAAAGGACTCAAAAGAACACATTACCTTAAAATCGTGTAACTCTCTTTTGTTTGAGCTCAAAGGCTTCCTTGGGAAGACTTCTTCCAAAAGTGAGGCTTCAAGTAGTAAGATAGGGAATTGGAGAGACAAAATGGTCCGGGGTTGGCCGATCCAAAGGCTTTTGGAGTGTGGGTAAGGAGGTAGAGCTGGGGGCCTTTTATAAGAGGAGAGAAGGGGCACTCTTGGAAAGCAAAGATAAGTTACTTTATTTTAAAATTATTTTCGGATTCAAAAGGTCCCACATTGATATAATTCGAGGATAAGGTGATAAGGGTTCTAAATCCACTCATAAAATAGGTTTTGGACATGTTTAGGTCTTAGATATATCATTATCTTTCCATTTTATTAAAATCTTTAAATAATGAGGTCATCGCTACATCATCATGATGTCATAAATACATTAATTTATTTAAAGTCTAAAAATTATAAAAAAAATACTATGATGTAGGAAATCTTATTATATTTCTAATTAATATTTATAGTAAAACATATGACTTGTATAACCCCATGGAAAAATTGTTTTAGTAAAATAACTCATGTTTGTGTCATTTTTACTTTAATTTTAAATACAAAGTTATTTATGTCATTTCCCAACAAAAGTGGATCCATGGGGACCCCAAGTTTACCCATGGCTTGTATTGGTCTACCATGACACATCCAATAAGTGTAGGACATGTTTCAAGATCATCTCATATTATTAAAACATTATTTTTACCTTAAACTACACTAATTACCTTTAATCGCGATTAAGAACTTAAGAGTTACTAATCACCAAAAAATTATTTTAATCTCATTGAACCACATTTTACTTCTTAATGACAACCATGTATGTCAGATTTTTTGAAATTCAAAACACAATGATGGAAAATTTTCATTTAAATGAAAAAATCAGTTTTTATAAGTACCACTTAGTGGTTTCACTATTCATCAAAAATTGAAGTTTTTCAGAAAATTACCAAAAATTCACCCTAAGCTATATTTGATACTCCGAAATAAAAAATGAAGTCTATTTTAAAAAATTCAAAACATATAAGTCAAATTAATTAATTTAATAATTAATTCCCGCTGTCATGACAAAGAGCGGGTTATTTGAAACAATATCTATGAAAAGATTGACACTAGTTTAAGTCTAATTTCAAAGTGAAATTCATTCCAATGACCACCATTGGATTAAATGGTAAAAATATATTGTAAATTCACTTTAAAACCAATTAAAAATATAATCTAATCATATTAATAAATTATATTAAAATGAGTTTTTGAATTAAAATACATCATTTTACAATATTCATTAAAAAATGAACATTGTCAGAAAAATACCAAAAAATTAACACAAAGTAAATTTTGATGTCTCAATCATAAAGAATAAGTTTATTTTGACAAGCATAGCTTATAAAATTGTCAAAAGATATATTTAAAAATGGTTTTCCATCAAAAGGCAGTAAAACAATCCTTTAAAAAATATTAGTGTATTCAATGCTTAAGATTGGATTTATTTTCATTTTAATCCTCTAAAACACTATCTAATTGATTAATAGACATTGATAAAAATATCTATTACTAATTACTTACTTGGGATGTTACATCCTTCCCCCCATTAGAAAATTGTGTCCCCACAATTTATTTACTTATCAAATAAATGGGGGTACTTATCCCTCATTGCATTTTCAGATTCCCATGTTGCCTCTTCCATCATGTGGTTTTTCCACAAAACCTTTACCTAATTAATCACCTTATTTCGTAACACTTGCTCCCTATGGTCAAGAATCTGGACTGGTTGTTCCTCATATGATAGGTTCTCTTCCAGCTGAACTACCTCTGGACTCAAAACGTTAGATTGATCTGGCATATACTTCCTCAACATCGAAACATGAAAAACATTGTGTACCCGAGATAAACTCGGAGGTAAAGCCACTCTGTATGAAACTGATCCAACTCTCTCCAGGATTTCATATGGTCCAATGAACCTTGTACTCAGCTTTCCTTTCTTACCAAATCGCATCACACTTTTCCATGGTGATACTTTTAGAAAAACATGATCACCTACCTCAAAAGAGAGATCCTTCCTCCTGTTGTCCGCATAACTCTTCTGCCTGCTCTGAGCTGTTCTCATGTGTTTCTGAATCAGCTGAACTTTTTGTGCCATCTCTTCTACCAATTCTGGTCCCATCAACTTCCTTTCACCCACTTCATCCCAGAAAGCTTGAGTTCGACACCGCTTCCCATATAATGCCTGAAATGGTGCCATCTATATACTGGAATGAAAACTGTTATTATATGAAAATTCAACTAAAGAAAGATGTTGGTCCCAACGTCCCTGATAATCCATAGAGCAAGAACGTAGCATATCCTCCAATGTCTGAATTGTTCGTTCTGACTGCCCATCTGATTGAGGATGGAAAGTTGTACTAAAATTTAATTCAATACCCAACGACTTCTGAAGGCCTTTCCAAAAGTTAGAAGTGAACCTGGGATCATGATAAGATACAATGGAGATAGGAACTCCATGTAACCTGACTATCTCATTAAGATACAAACGGGAAAGTTGATCAAGGGAAAAAGTATCTCGTATAGCAAGGAAATGACCAGATTTAGTCATGCGATCAACAACAACCCAGATTGTATTATTACCTCGAGATTTCTTCGGTAATACCACAACAAAGTCCATGGATATATTATCTCATTTCCAATCTAGCACTGGTAAATGCCGAAGCATCCCTTTCGGTAACTGCCGCTCTACTTTAAACTACTGACAAGTCAAACACTTCACAGTAAAATCAGCAATATCTCTTTTCATTCCATCCCACCAGTAATACTCCTGCAGATCTCTATACATCTTAGTACTGCCAGGATGAACTGAAAATGAAGAACTATGAGCTTCACATAACAACTCTCTCTTTAATTGTGAATCACAAGGCACACACAATCTCTTCCCAAATCTCAAAACGCAATCATTATCAATGTTGAATTCATCCAACTTACCATTCTGAACCAGCTCTACCTTTTTCTACAACTCACTCTCTTGCTTCTGTACTTGCTTGATTCTATCTGATAGAGATGATCTCACGGATACCTGAAACAAACCAGAAGAACTTCCTGCACCAAAAACTTCTATGCCAAAGTTCATCAAATCCTTAACCAAAGGATCACGTTCCAAACGCAACATTACTAATGAAGCATTGCTTTTTCGACTCAAAGCATCAGCCACTTTATTTTCTTTTCCCAGATGGTAATGAATTGTACAATCATAATCCTTGATTAATTCTATCCATCTCCTTTGCATCATGTTCAACTCTTTCTGAGTGAATATATTCTTTAAACTTTTGTGATCAGTATATATTTCACACTTTACACCATACATTTGATGCCTCCAAATTTTTAAAGCGAAAACAACAGCAGCTAATTCCAAATCATGTGTAGGGTAATTTACCTCATGAGTTTTCAACTATCGTGAAGCATAAGAAATTACCTGATCATTCTGCATTAGGATGCAACCAAGTCTTATTAATGAAGCATCATTGTAGATAACAAATCACCATTACTAGAACGTAGTGCCAAAACTGGAGCATTCACCAATCTTCTTTTCAATTCCTGAAAACAATCATCACATTCATTTGCCCAGATAAACTTAACACCCTTCTGAGTTAGCTTAGTCATTGGACTAGATAATCGTGAAATTTTTTTAAAAAACCTTCTGTAATAGCCTTCCAAACCAAGGAAGCTACAAATCTCAGTTACATTTGTGGTTCTTGGCCAGTCTTCCAAAACATTTGTTTTTGCAGGATCAACAGTTATCCAATCTTTATAAACAATGTGACCAAGGAAAGAAATTTGTTGCAACCAAAACTCACACTTGCTGAATTTCCCATACAATTTATTTTCTTTTAAGGTTTGCAAGATAACCCTTAAATGTCTTTCATGCGCTTCTTTACTTTTAGAAAACACCAAAATATCATTAATAAAAACAACCAAAATTGTTCACCTGAGTCAACTGAGCCATCACTGCAGCAAACTGTTTAGTTCTGATTCTGACCATCTCAGGTTACTGATTCGAAAGGTCATTATACTCTGTATGCCCTCCTAGAAAATCTGATCTATTTCCTCTATGGAAAACCACTATTATCACAGAAATATCTTAGGCGAAGCAACATGGTAATCTTTAAATGATATATCATTTAAATCGTACCATAAATTAACTTATAATTTAACAGTTTTCTAACTCCTAAAGTTGTCTAAACCTCCCTTTGATACCAACTATAAGGCCCCAACCTTAAACCTTACTTAATCTTGAGTTATTAAAAGATCACACATTGAGGATCTTTTCGGGTTTAGATTTTTAGAGAATTAGATCAAAAAACTTGCATTACATTCCACATATAAACAATGTGGTTACATAAAGATAGTATTCTTCTTTCCCATCAATGGAAACATATTTAAAATAAAACATAGATTCTTTCTTGACACTTCCTTGACACTATCATCATATCATGTAACTTTCCCTTGACCTGTGAAAAACATTTCAAAAAAACATGGGATGAGCATAAAAAGCTCAGAGAGGGATATGAAAATATGGAAAGGAAACATTGGTACATATATACATAAGAATGAAATCATACTTTACCTATAAAGAATAATCACTTTAACATACCTCATCAAATCATGAATAAATCATAAAAATCATATGACATAAAGGTAACTTGAGGCATTCATAACTTTCTTACGTAGGGAGTAACCCTCTTGGTTACGTTTGGAATACCCATCACAGTATATTCCCAAAATCTCTTCAGAGAAACCTTAACGTTTCACTTCATCGCGTTACCCAATGCATTGGAGAGCTATATCGGGATCAGCCAACCATAGTCTATCACGGAACCACCCGTCTTCTTAATAATGCCCAAGAACCTCAACATAATTGTATCACATAAAACATGCATAAAGGAAACATAACATTTCCACCGTTCAATCACAAGATATCAATACAACACATTGATATAAAAAAATTATGAAAACCATTTTCAATACCAAAATAAAAGAAAATTAAAACATGGTATTTATTTTTCTTTTAAAAAGAAGGTATGGCTTGTAGAGGAAGTCGAAACTCAAATAACAGTCACGGCGGCAGAGAAGTCGTTGTCACCGCATACGTACGACAAAAACATTCCCTTTTTTTGTTTAGTAAAATGCTTCGTATAAAAAAGATTCATTTTGGATAAACGTAAAAGTCAAAGGGGTTTATACACCGTATAAAAGAAGGTTGTGTATAAAACAAAATATGCCTCAATGAAATGAGATTGAGACGAAGTCCCATACCTCGGGTCCGACATGACTCGATTGTTCTTTAATGTCCTGAATAATGAACTTCAGTTAATTTCTACTTTCTTAAGATCCTTTTTCAAGTTTATTATTCCTTTTATATCACTTATTACCATGTCATGAACACTATGTAATTATTTAAGTTAATAACAGTCATTTTAATGATCATTGGTTCTTGAGTCAAAAATAAACCCTTTATAATTACAAGTTGTTCATGTATCCATTATATACAGAATTGTATTCTTGATTTAGATATCATATATGTCATATATATCCATTACATTCATGAATTTATAATATTACATAATCATTTAGAGGTAATAAATGATATGCACCGTTCATGGAGACGGTAAGCTGTACGTACGCATGAACGCTACTTTCATTTCTATTTCGTATTTTATAGAATGGAATTATAATCATATAAAGGTATATTATAATTCTAGTATAATATCATATATAATATCATAGTTCCATCCTTTATACTTCCCACATATGGTATTTAACGAATCGAATCACTTTGAGGGGGCGGTAGTCCGGACTTCCTTAAATGAAGATATCGCGTTTACCCATAATGGAAACCATAAAGGTATGACCAAAAAGAAAAAAAAAAGCTTAAGGAAAACATAAACATATTATATATCATATAGAAATATAGTGACATCTTAATGGCCACCTTTGAAGGTGTTAAAAGAATGTTGAACAATCATCATTTCGGGAGGCATAAATTCACCATCCACGGAAACAGTATGTTCGTTAACCATTAGATGTAGGTGTGTGTAAGTGTATCTCGAATCCATATTATAAAAAAATCCTAGTATATTGAGGATATTGGAGTTTTTACAAAAGAAAAGAATAAAAAGAGTTTAGGGGGTTGGCGAAGCAAAATAAAACAAAAGGACTCAAAAGAAGACATTACCTTAAAATCGGGTATCTCCCTTTGGTTTGAGATGAAAGGCTTCCTTGGGAAGACTTTTGTCCAACGTGAGGCTTCAAGGAGTAATATATGGAAGTGTAGAGACAAAATGGGCAGGTGTTGGCCTAGCCAAAGGCTTTGGGAGTGTGGGTAAGGAGGTAGAGGTGGGGGCCTTTTATAAGAGGAGAGGAGGGGCACTCTTGGAAAGTAAAGATAAGTTACTTTATTTTGAAATTATTTTCGGATTAAAAAGGTCCAAAATTGATATAATTCGAGTATAAGGTGATAAGGGTTCGAAATACACTCATCCAATAGGTTTTGGACATGTTTAGGGCTTAGATATTACATTATCTTTCCATTTTAATTAAATAGTTAAATAATGAGGTCATCGTCGCATCATCATTATGTCATAAATAATTTAATTTATTTAATGTCTAAAAATTATAAAATAACTTCAATGATGTTATAAATCTTTTTATCTTTCTAATAAATATTTATAGTCAAAAATATGTCTTGTATAACCCCATGTAAAAATTATTTTAGTAAAATAACTCATGTTTGTGTCATTTTTACTTTAATATTAAATAAAAAGTTATTTATGTCATTTCCCATCCAATGTGGCTCCATGGGGTCCCCAAGTTGACCCATTGCTTTTATTGGTCGGCCATGACACATCCAATAATGATAGGACATGTGTCAAGCTCATATCATATTATTAAAACATTATTTTTACCTTAAACTACACTAATTACCTCCAATCGCGATTAAGACCTTAAGAGTTACTATTCACCAAAAAATTATTTTAATCTCATTGAACCACATTTTACTTATTAATGACAACCATGTATGTCAGATTTTTTAAATTCAAAACACAATGATGGAAAAATTTCATTTAAATGGAAAAATCAGTTTTTATAAGTACCACTTAGTGGTTTCACTATTAATCAAATATTGAAGTTTTTTAGAAAATTATCAAAAATTCATCCTAAGCTATATTTGATAATCCGAATTCAAAAATGAAGTCAATTTTACAAAATTCAAAACATATAAGTCACATTAATTAATGTAATAATTAATTCCCGGTGTCATGACAAATAGCGGGTTTTTTGAAACAATATCAATGAAAATATTGACACTAGTTTATGTCCAATTTCAAAGTGAAATTGATTCCAATGACCACCATTGGATTAAATGGTAAAAATATATTGTAATTTAACTTTAAAACCAATTCAAAAGATAAGCTAATCATATTAATAAATTAGATTAAAAAGAGTTTTTGAATTAAAATACAACATTTTAAAATATTCATTAAAAAATGAACATTGTCAGAAAAATACCAAAAATTCACACAAAGTAAATTTTGATGTCCCAATCATAAATAATAAGTTTATTTTGACAGACATAGCTTATAAAATTGTCAAAAGATATATTTAAAAATGGTTTTCCATCAAAAGGCAGTAAAATAATCCTTCAAAAAATATTAGTGTATTCCATGCTTAAGATTTGATTATTTTCATTTTAAGCCTCTAAAACACTATCTAATTCATTAATAGACATAGATAAAAATATCTATTACTCATTACTTACATGGGATGTTACATATCACCCCCAACCTGATGAGTATCATTTGGCTAATATCCAAACACATAGAGAATTTTTTAGATCAGGTATTATAGAAATCAGTGGATGATGGGATCATCATCTCTCAATAGTGGGGTATTATACCAAAATAGGATCTAATAATGAATCCAAATGGATCCTCATTAATAAATATGTAGTATGATATAGTGAAAAAAATTTGTTTTAGGTTGATGATATTGAATGCGTTATCTTGTGACCTAAATTGTTTATGGAAACTATAAAAATGTACAATTCCATTCAATCTCACAGCAGGTTTGTTTGAATTCATTAATAAATAATTGATGAAAATAATTTTCGATACCTAAAGTTTTAGGTTAGGGAAAAATTGCTTCTCCTCAAATCATCATGGATGACAGTCATGGTATTGGAAAATCATGGAAAACAATTCCCTGTATACATCATCCCATTAGATATTACTAGTCTTATAGTAGTTGTGGCTTATCAACTAGAACTTCCACAAACCCTTTACCGGGTAAATGAAATATTCCATGTATCTCTCTTGAGGATGTAAATTCTAGATCACTGAAATGTACTAACATCTGATGTACTAACACTATAAACTGATATCGTTTATAAGGAGAATCTAGTGATGATATTGGACTATAGAGATAGAGATCAACAGAACAAGTTGACTTACCTGGTCAAAGTTATTGATAAACCCATATATATGAAATGATGAATTGGGAACCAATGGAAGTAGGTAATTTGATGTACCCACAATTGTTCTCACCATGATAAGTAATATAAATATCGAGAAAAAAAATTCATTATGGGGGAATATTGTAACACCATTTGTTTCATTAAAACAAAATATATTTTCAGTAGGATTTACAACCCTCCAATCTATGTTTATGAAACCTTAGTATACCAATTATATTATTATTTTAACATGAACATTATTATATAGTATATAAATATTGTACAATGAAAAGTAATAAAAACATTTTCAAAATTTAGAATGAATCCAAATGCAATTATATTAAAAAACAAGTTATTAATTATTTGTAATGTCTTAATTGGATATGAATGTAATTTTTTTTCTTAAAAGTTGTTATACATATTTTCTGTGATAAAAAAATATTGTTATTTTCTACTATTAAAATATTTATTTGAAAAAATTATCATTGTCTAAATTGTTTTTATAATAATCATAGAATTAATTATTGGGAGTTTTCTAAAATGTTTAACTTGTTAATAAATACTATAAAATAATTGATTATATTGAAAATTTCTATTTTCAAATCATTTAAAAAGTTATATATTATTTAAAGATGTATTAAAAATTATGTGAGTAAAATAATTTTTTTATTAATCTTATTGAATTCATTTTATTCAATTTCTTCATTAATTTTCGATATAAAAACTTTTTGTACACATATGAATACTTTTTCAACTGAAACCCTCTATTTCAACACAAATACGGGTTTAATTAAAATTTTAATTCTTCGATTTATAGGGAATTAATTTTTCATGTTGTATTAAATATTTTAAGTCAATATAATTAATATTATATAATAAATGAACTCTTTTTCATAATGAATATTAAATATATTAAGATAATTAATTTCTATTATTATAGAAAAAGTGGATTTCTCGGGGGTTAAATGAAAAATAAATTATTTCATGTTGCCTTAATATTTTTTTATATCCCATTGCATGTACTTTTTCCAACCATATATTATAAATTATTTTAGAATTGGTCATTTTGTATCCTATTTTAGGGTAAATAATGTGGTTTTAACTTATTCTATATAAAAACTCATTATTTATCATATCCCCCACTTATAAAAGGTCACCTAATCTCCCACCCTATTTAAACATCCAACGATGTGTGGTTTTTAAAATTCCATCCCAAATGCATTCCTTATGTAAAAAAACTTTTCTTATAATCTTTTCCTTGATAAAAAAACAAATCTATGATATATTTACTTGTAATCCTATAGTTGTGGTTTGAAGAGGATATATTGATCTTAAATGATCATATTTTTTTATCTCCTTCTCCGCATCCTCGAAATATTTTTAATCATTATGATATAATTACATAAATATCTAACATATAATAATAAGTAATTATGTTAATTTAATAACTTGTATCTTTTTCCACTTCTATCTAATAGGAAATGGAACCATCTTTTCTTGTGGACAATGCAATTCAACCTCATGAACCAATGTAAATATTTTTCCATACTATCTTATCAAGGTTATAAATGATTAGAGATTTTATTTTTTTTAATTAAATTCAAGAAATATAAATTATTATAAAAATTAATATATCATATTTCTTCTAACCATACCATCTCATTAAATAATTATTACGTTGTACGTTTGTATAGAGTACTACCACCTTGCAATGCAATGTGAATAAGTTTTTATTAAAACCTCAAAATGAATATATATATAAGTGTATAAAATGATATAAAATTATATTCAAGATATAATTATCATTATAGAAATATAAAATTAAACATACCTTATTTCCATCATGATCACTTAAATTTAGAAATGTTAAACATGTGCAAATATGCTCTACCGTCACCAAGGTTTAAAGTAGTTCACTTTTGATAACTGTAACCCAGTGTTATTTTTTAAAAGGTATAATATATATATATAATATTTATTATATCATGAATAATATTAAGGTTGTAATAAAATCATAATCTCTTTGAACTTATCCAACGTTCCATGATAATTTAAGACAAATGAGTCAAACATCATCAAAATATATTACTTGAACCTAAATAAATATGTAATTGAATGTAACATGGTAACTAATAATATAAAAGGAATAATAATTTTTGAAAAGTTTAATATGAAATTAATAAATTTACATAAGTTTATTATTATAGATGAAAAATAATTCATGTGATGAATTAGGCACAAGGTAAGGAATCTCTCTCTAAACAGACATTTTCATCGGGTTATCAACATTTTCAATCTAACCCACTTTATCTCTATAATTTATGTTATGTAATTCATATAAATAATTTATATAAGTATCAAATAAATATAGAAATATTATTCTACCTTACATTCATGTAATAATATGTGTTATATGATAATTTCTATAATTCATTCATTGTGTAATTTCAATTAATTATGATACAAGGAAAGCATTTACAACTAATTTTACTTCCTTGTATAATTGTTATGTTTTCTGTTATGAAATAAATAATTTATCTAAAAACTATAAATCGTAAAATTTATTATATGGTTTCACCAAGATTGTAATCCAATTCAATGTTTAATTTTTTAATCCCATTAGACTTCATGTGTGGGATTATGGTGTAAAACAAATACATTATGGGACTTTTTACATTGTGTGATGTTGTTTAGGAACATATCCTTGAATCATGTTTGTGTAATGTTAAAAGTTAGTCCCATATTTCCTAAATTACCCTGATCATATGATATCATGTTTATTTTTATCAATCCATGTGATTACTCCTGATCCTTGTCTTTTTTGGTATCATGATTTACGTTTGACATACAAGTTATAAATTTGTATCATGTTTATTCCATGAAAGGTATTTTTAGCTCACTCCTTTATTTTTTGTAATCCCAAGGGTGTCCTATTTTTTTATGGGATGAAATGTGTTTTGGAGATAATTATTGATAATGAAATAGTAAAAATATGTTTTAGTTTCCTTTTCATGAAATATTAACATATTATTCAAAATACACTGGGACTCATGAGCATTGTGTTTAAATTAATTGATTTTAATTTGAATAGTCATATAATAATATGTTTAAATGACATTGGATGCTATATATAAGGTAATAGTCTTGATGGAAGTGGTTTTATACACATCATAGAGTGAAGGATAAACTAGAAATATAAAGATGCTACTATGAACTACTTATAAGTGAATATTGTAGGAGAGGTTATAGATTGGTCCTTTCGTGGGCCCACTTTTTAAAAGAGAAATATTGATATCAAATCCATATTTTATATAAGTATTATCCATTAGAAACACATCTATTAAAAATCTAGTAATAAACTATATTCATTGAGTAAGGGGACTCTTTGTGGAAATGTGTCATGGGGTTATATCTTTTATAATAAAAATTTATTAGGACTTGTCTATATTTTATAGGATGTCATATATTCCAAAAACATTTATGTTTAGATTATATAAATACTAATGTTATTATCATAATTATATAAAAATAAAAAGGAATATTTTTAGTTAATATTTTATTGGTGGGGATATTGATCACTACATTTTTTATCCTTTAGTATCAATAAACATCCTCACATTATAGATTTAAATTCTTATTTACCATAACCAAATATGGATACATAGGATGGGATTCCAATTGATGTTTCTCAAATATATGTTAAATTACCAATTATATTACATTCTTAACCATTATTTACAAATGGTGTATGGTGTTTATCTAGTGTCCTGTGATAGCTATTATTACTTATGGAATACAGAATCAATGTGACATATGATTCATTACATGAAATGAGTCTCAATTTTTTAATGTATTATAAGGAGTGGTTTTTGGAAACCTTTAAAATTTTAGTTTGTTGAGTTAGTGATTAAAAGATGTTTTTATAAGGATTTTTTATATAGATATAGTATATTATGTTGGCATGTTTTTCAATGGAAAATTCATACTCTGAGGAGTAATTGATGACTGGTGTTATTCTACTAAATTAAATTAAAGAAATGTGTTGGTGGATATAAAGATATATTCTATAATATATTAGAATTAGTTTTGTGTTGTTTTAGGAGGGATTGATTTTATTTGAGCTGATTCTGATTTAAAGAAAAAATTATTGAATTTTATAGATTGATATAAGAATAATTGGTACAAATAATGTAAATGTGGTGATCTAATTACAATGTCCTAACATGGTGAATTAAATTTGTACATTTTATCTTATATAAAATTAAAGATAAATAGAGAATACTAATTCAATATTGATTTATGGATAGTTATTTAGTTAATAAACTTGGTTGATCTGAACATAGATAAAATTTATTATTAACTTCTAATTTCAACGTTTATTTTGTGGGATCGATGCACATGGTTGATCTAGAAATGAGGTCAATCTAGACTGATGAATTTGGTCGATAAACAATTTTGCACATCATTTTTTTCAGAGGCACATAGATTATTTTTTATGAATCTTCTATGTGAACATGTGTGTTTCTATAATTCATATATTATGATGAAAATAAATTCTAAAAATGATCTCGTATTGTTCATTATTTTTTTGAACATAATATTTAATTTTATTAATTAATAAGTTTAATTATCATAATAAAGGAAATATTACATTGATGGAAGTGACCCAATATTTGAGTAGAAATTACATATGGTAAATATTTTTATTTCCTTTAAATTTTAGAAATTTTGAGACAATAAATTCTCCTTGCCTTGTGGAAAATATTGGATAACAATATTAAAAATCATGTGGGATTTAAATATGAAACACTTATGGATATTAGAAAATAATCAATACAATCAATTAAAATAAGGATATAAGTACTTAATGTTGATCATTTCACATTACCTACAATCATACAATAACCAGGGAAATACAATGAATTTTATCAATTATAAATATAATGGAATATATATTTTTGGTAGTTGAGAAATATCAGCACATTCAATATTACCAAAACTCTAGATAATGTTTCATGTGTTTTAAATATAATGAAGAATGTGAATTAAGGAAGAATAATTTGTTCTTTCTCACAGTTTTTAAATATATTGATGATGGCGTAAAAAAGGATTTCAATAGTGAGTTATATAAAGTAGCACATTTATAACATTCATGATTTATAAAACCAATTGAGAATTTATTATTATTAAAAGACACTCTAAAATATGTTTACTATATTTGATTAACATAAAAAATTCATATACTATGTTGTTTTTATCGTTCGTGGTTATCTACATCATTTTGAAATTTATTGAATTTTGTGTACTATACTATGTGGTATATGGTTTTTTTAGATCAAAACATGGACTGGATTCACTTATTAATTATTGATCCATATAAATTATATATTTTTTTATATTTTTGTATGTTTGTGGTTATTTATAATAGTGAAGTAATTTCACTATAACATATAATTATGCTCATTTAAAGGAAAACATAAAAAAAGTTTTTACTCTCTTATTTAACCACAGTAAGTGTGTCCTCGGATACTGTGGGTGGAAATTAAATCAGTAACAACATTTTGATTCATTACTACCTCATGTTTTTTTAGGGAGTAGTTTTTTTATAAATTTTTTTACAATAATGGAAATCATGATCAATGCAAACAATGATATCTATATAATAATTTATTGACATAATTATAATTTTTTGAAGTAATATTTTTTTTTATCATTTTGAAATTGGATATGATATCTTGAAAGCTGGTTCTTGTGGTTTTACCTGTTGTACATATGATACTAAAATGAAAATATTAAAATATAAGAATCTGGAAAACTAATGACCTTGTATAAATATAATACTATCATATATTATAGAAAGTTAATTTCAAAATTTATATTGAATAATGACAACTAATAGTATTTTGGATTAGAGGAAGAATATTTAATAACAAAAGAATAATTATATTATTGAAATTTTACACACCAAGAGACTGATTTATAATGATCTTTTGATGTGGTATGATGAATCAATTGATGAAATATTCACAGAAATTGATAATATTATAAGACATATCATGAACCATTATAAAAAATAGAATAATTCAACTATGTTTTAAATGATCTTACAAATTATTTTGGAATAAATGTGCTGCAAAGGTTTCAATATTGATTGATATAGATTTTGATAATTATTTATAATTAACATAGTATTATCATATATAATGATATGATAAATTATATTTCTACCAATGGGAATAAAAATGTGGTGGAAACGATTTATTTTCAAACATATAAAAAAGAAAATGAATAAAGAAACAAACAGTTTATATGAAAATTATTACATAGAAAAAGATTTAATTTATATTCCTCATGAAATTATGTCACTATTTATAAGAAAATTTAGATAAGGCTTATGAATCTACAAGGGGAGCCATCCATTAAAATTGATTATGTGTATATTTATTAGAAAAAATTTAGTGAACATACAAATATTTAATAAATATGAATGCAATTATTAAGAGTATGAGATATCAATAAAATAACATATGAAGAATAGAAACAATAAAAAACTAATATTAAAGGAAAGGATTTGAAATTATCTCAAAATAAAAAGTGATAATTCTTATCAATAAATAATGAAATTTATTATCGTAATATAGAATTGGATGTTAAAACATCAACTGATGATGATTAAAACCTACTTATTAAAACAATTATATAAATATCACTAGTAATGAAATTTATTATTATAGAAGTGATAATAATGAAACATAAAAAAAATTTCGGATTAAAATAGAATGTATAGAATATCTATCAAAAATTTATATTATTTAAATAGAGAAGTGGATTTTGGAAGTGATTATAAAATTATTGGATGGAATATCAACATATTGAATTGAAGAACAAGATATTAAAATTAGTTGATAAAAAATAAATATATAAATTGATCATGAAAAAACTTATAACATCAAGAATTAATGTAAAAAATAAAAAAACAAATAAATTTATATTGATCAACAAATATTTCTCGAATCAAAAAAAAATTATGAATATTTAGAATATATTAAAATGGCACAACTCAATAAGATTTTGACTACTCAATGAATGAATAGGGATATAATGGTCGTAAAAAACATCCATTTATAGGGCTAAACGTTACATAAAATAATTGTAACAAGGATTAAAAGATGAAACATGTTTTAAAGATAATGTTTTTATGAAATTATGAGAAATAAAAAGTAACAAAATTATTAAATCATGAAATATACTAAAAATTATATTATTTTTTACAATAACATAACTAACAAATTCTTGTGTTATAAAATAATATTTCATTCGTTAAATATAATTTTGGTTCACAAAAATAATCAAACATTATTTGTTAAAATATTTATGAAAATCACGTGACGGATTATGAAAATTAAATAACATACAATGGAAATAGAGTTAATATAGTGATTATTGGTAATGAAATATGGAGTAAAAATCATTCATGGTTGAGAGGTTGTAAAATATTTAGATAAGTGTTTCTTGAAATCATTGATGAAGGGAATGAATCAATTTTCAAAAAGTGTGATTTTCTAGTGAAAATACACGATGATGGAAGGATTTTGGAAAGATGAGAATAATCTAAGGGAATCATGTTTCTAGTTAGAGATGATTTAAATTCATGATAAATATGTCTGAATGAATAAAATTATTTGTGGAATTGAAGTTTGGTTATATTCTATAATTTAATTTTTAAATGATTACCAAAAAGAGAATGTGTTTTTCATGTTGTTAATATGATTTGAGAGAGGGACCTCATATGCTCCATATTCCAAAATTGGGTGATTACTAATTAATTATACGTTAATGTTGAGATTTACACAACTCTTCACTTAAAACTTATTTATTAAGAATCTATGTGACCATGATAAAATAATTTTATATGTGTATCAGTATTTTACTTGTTTTTTATTGAAATGAAGAAAATTATATTCATAGTGTTTATGATAAATTTATAAAAAGTCGATATTATATATTATAGTTTAAAGAGTTTTGTGGAAACGTAACCTGGTCACACCATGATGAATATTTAGAACACAATGGTGTGTAATTCAACAATGGTAAATTTTATTTTTACCTATAAGATCTTAGTCATCATCATGAACTCATTAAACAATATTCCACACAAAATATAGTGTTTTACAATAGACGAATAAAATATTCATAGATATTTATTTAATAATGTTGATATATAATGGTACATCATGAAATTTATATATATAACATATTAAAGTTTAAATTTCTACTGAATTTTATTTTACAGATTATAGTCATTCACATTTCACTAAATGATATGTGTTATAAGAATAACAAGTTTTTATGTATTTAAGGGTTTGGGAAGCCCTTGAATTATCAAATTCTGATTTCAAAATCATGGATTGTTTGATAGAATTGGTACCAATTGAATATTTCTTGGATTTTATATAAATTATTTAGGATAATGATGTGATAACTATGATAAAAAATAACATTATAGTCACTAAATATGTTGAAATTTTAATACATGTAATGAAATATTACGACATCAGACTATAAGTATCAAAAATTATGACTATGAATCTAATTTAGTTATATGGAAGGATAATGTTTCTAAAAATGAAAGAAGTTACAAAAATGTTTAAAAAGAAGTTAATGATTTCACCAACTCACATGATGAGGAGTAACTTCACTCATCTCATCCATGTCTAAGAAAAATTAGAGATTCTGAAATCATTATTGGATATTATGGACATAAACATGAAACCAATATAAATTTGGGGAAAATATTACATACTTCACATTTTTAATATGTTTAACTCTGAGATATTAATGAATATAATGAATACTATGAATGTGTTGACGTCATGAATTATGAATAATAGCATATAGATGGGAATAAAATCTTGGGATTGACACAAAATCATGAAGATAATAGCATCATTAAGTCAAAATGTGTTTTCGTAAACATATTTAATGAAATTGTTGAAGTAATTTAAAATAAGAAAATTATTCTATTTTATAGTTATTCCTAATTTGATGGAGTGGATTTTTATGTGGTATTTTATTTTGATTCTATAATTGAAGAAATTATATTATTTATTATTGGCTATTATCCAGAATAACAATTTATTATTCAAATGGATTTTATATCATCCATCTTCAATGGTGTGATGGATGAGGATAATTATATTGGGATTCCATTTTTTATCTTACTAGTAAATGATGAAATGAATCAATTATGGATAAATTAAGCATAATATGTGTTGAAAAAATCTACAAGACAATGGTATACTATTTTTTCATGTTAGTGTGTTTAATAGGGAATTTGTTTTACTCAAACTAGTAATGAGTGTTGTTTGAAAAGAATGCATAAAAATAATTTTTTATCGAATATTTTTCCCCCTTAATCTATGTTTTCATTAATACTATAGTTGGTTTTTTAAATTCCCTTGATATATTTCTTTTTGTATGGTACTATGATCCCTGATTGTGTCTTGGTGATGCATAAGTTAATGGTATAATCATGGTTGTTGTATGTTAGGACATTTATGATACTACCAACACCTCTCACCACCAGGAAACTCAATTCACCCCAAAGTGAAATCAAAATAACGGTTGTTTCATTTGATATAATGTTGAGAAAAATGAAAAAAAAAATGTTATTTACAACCATTCCGTACAAATATATTTCAAAACTAGTTCCTAAAAAACTAATGACAATAATTGAGGCCACAATGATGTTGTGGAGGAAAGACATGTAACGACCAAAAGTTTCACTAATGGAAATCTCTATTGATATAATTAAATGTCTCTTTATGTTTATATAAAATTTCAACTTCTTTGGTTTTATGTTATGAATTTTTACCATTGCTAATATAGCCGTTGAACTTTTATCACATGGTTAGTATAAATATATGACTTTAACAAATCCAATTTACTCAGACAAAGGAAGTGATGGCCTCATATAGTAGAATTTCCCCATAGGAAGCCCATTTGTCAGATCTCAGAAATGAGATGGCATCTTTGGGCTTCTCCCTTGACCAAGCCCAAGCTGAGCTTCATCATGTCAAGCTCGAACGTGACCGTCTATGGGAAAAGTGGAAGTTGATTCAAATTACCACTCGAGCGATGTTATCCGAGCCACCCCAAGAGTCTGTCAACATCGCACACCTTACCCTTAGGTCTTATGAGGATGTTTTAAGGGGTTATGTAACAAATAATTAGTACTATTTACATGTACATTATTTTTGTATATAATAATGAATATAATATCTAGTCATTTTTGATACATTGTAAATTTTTTTTAAAGTACAAATAGTGTTTTTAGTTATTATTTAATTGAGAAATATATTTTATTAAATGAAGGGATTTTTGAATTAAATAATATTTTAATTTTTTTATAATTAAATTGATTTTTATTAAATATAAATGATATTATAATTTTATGAATGCAATTAAAATTTCTATTTAGGTTTGAAATCCATTTCTGACAAAACCTGTGAATTTTTAATAAATGTTTGTTTTTATTTTAAAAGTCAAACTTAACAAATTTAAAAAATTATTTAGATAAAATAAATGTTATTTTGGTAATCAGGACGTCGAAATTATCTAACGGTGAATTTTTCATAATTTTATGAGACCTTCATATTTTTGGGTAAAAATGAAATACCGTTTAAATATTTAATGTGGTTTATGACATCATAATGACCCAATAGTGATGTAATAAAATACTATAATATATATGTTCGTCCAATATATGTTTTACTATTAAAATAATGTGATTTTTGGTTTGTTTGACTTAATTTTCAAAGCATTAATGGACCCCTCAAGACTTTTTCAACACCTTGCCTTTTTAAATTAATTTCCATGGGAGTGTGACTCACCTCCGCATAAGAAACCCTAGAATTTTAAGAAGATAAGACTTTGGAATTATAAAATAATTTTTTCTTATTAACTTTTCCAAATAACATGTGCAAAAACCATGGAATGGTTTGTGATTTGGATTAATTTAATGTAAGGGGACACAAACCAAAATAATAAAGATTTCCCTCATTTTTCCTATATAAACCAACCAAAGATCCCACTTCCTCCTCACTCAAAGCCCTTGGAGTTAGTCTAACCTATTCCCTAATATCTCTATAATCCTCCCAAGGTTCCCCATGCTCCCAAGAATCCTCTCACAAGCCTCTCTCTAGACTTTTGAATCACACTTCCACGTAAGGGTTTTTTCTTCCTTTCTCATTTTTGTCAATTTTCATTAAGTTGTATTTCCCTTTTTGTTTCAATTATGAATGTTGGTGTATGGTTTCACACATCCCCAATACTGCCATATTTATGTTTGAATGATGGGAGACCCCTTTATCTCTCATTAAATGCCTCCCATGTACACCTGTTACTATGCCGAAATTCCGAAAGGAACTTCTCTATCCTCTTTTACAATCAAACAATACTTTTGTATCATGAATCTAAATTCCATTAAAATTGATGGGAAATGTATCTATATTACCTCCTTACTTTCCATTACATGAAAATATGATGTGTAACCCCTTTATCTCTCATAAACCTTATTTATTAATTTTTACGTCACGCCGTTACGTTGCCGAAATCACACCAATTTTCTAAGCCAATGCCATTGTGTAGTAAATACCATGCCGATTTCTCCATCAAGGGTATTCACCTTTATGCACATGTACTTATTGATTATAAAGTTTCATGTAATAATTCCACATTCCTTTATCGTGGAGTAAGTGATTATGTTTTATGAATCAATGTTTTATGATCCATGTGGCACACTTATGCATGAAATGAAATGTTTACGAAGGGTGTGCCCTTATAGAGCTCCAATGCATTGGATAAAGTATAGTATCATGATACGTCATGTGCAATGAGTGTTGACTCATGATAATTCATGTGAAACGAGGGTTTACTCATGCTTCATGTGTAATGATGATTTACTCATGCTCTATGTGCAATGAGCCTTGGCTCATGCTAATTCCATGTTTTGTGTTGTTGCCACATTTTCATGTTATGATTATCATTCTTTATCATGCCTTAATGTTCATTTTTATTTTATGCTCAATTGATATACCTATTTTCTAAAATTTATTGTACTCCTCATGTTAATCCATGTGTACTCCCTTACTGGGCTTTATAGCTCACCCTTTTCTTATGCATGTACTCAGGTTACCTCATGCATTACTAAGTACGAGGGAATGTAGTGGTCATGTAAAGGAAGTTTTGAATAAAGATGTTGTATTTCATGTTTTAGGTTTTTATGTAATGATCATAAGCCCCAAAGACACTAATACTCTCGATCTTTTTTGTTGTATCAAGTGAATTTTTATGTAATAAATCATGTTTATGTTAGTAATAAAAGTAGGGTTATCATAGTTGGTATCAAAGGATAGGTTTAGTTATTTTTGGGATTAAGAAACCCTAGTAAAGCCTTAGATACAAGAATAAGTACAATATAAACATCCCTATGTTTAGGTAATTACAGAGTAAGTGGTTCATCAAAAAAATAAATCCCTATCTGGATACGAGCATGTACAGGTGGCTCTAGCACAGACGTATCCTAGGGGTAAAACCCAAAAACACCGCTTTGAGATAGACTCAAACGGGAACTGGTGCACGACAATGGCCCTTGCTGCACTCTTGGTTATGACACTACCAGGGGATATGTTTTGATAAATTCAAAAGCGTAGTATGAACCCTTATTAATGGAATTTAAAAAATTCCCCTATGAATATATGTTAGAAAGTTGATCATGAAAAGCCTATTTTGAAGCCTATAGACACTTGAGTAAGGAAATAAATGTTTATTTATAAGTCATCAACTTTTTTATTTGGATTACCCTTTATGTGTTACCCCTATCATTCCTTTTATTCCAGCCAATGTCCTGTAATAGGAGGACTCAGGCTAACAACAGTTGTGAAGATCGGTGTGATGACTGTACTAATGAGATGCTCAATCTAAGGGGAGCTGGAATTGAGAACTTTTTCACACTTCTCCCTCGGCAAACTCAAGATTTGAATAGAAACACGGGTCAAGAGGAATGTTCAACCCCCACCCCCTAAGAATGAACATGTCGCTATCGAGGGATTAATGAGACAAAGACCTCCTAATTTTAGTGGATCATCCGATCCCAGGATCACTGAACAATCTATCAACTCCATTGAAATGATATCAACCAATCTCCAATTTTCTGAACAAGAGAAGGTTCTCCTGCCGGCTTATCATATGGAGGGTGATGCTAATCAATGGTGGACGTTGATCAAAAATATGAATCCTGAGGTGGAGATCGAGGCGTTGGAATGGAAGGATTTCAGGAAGATGTTCTTCGATAAATATTTTCCGCGCACCCTCCGGCTTAAGATGGAAAGGGACTTTCATTCCCTCATGAAAAAAGATGAACAATCTATTGGAGTCTGCAAGGAAAACTTCACAAGGCTTACACGATACACTTCCGGCTTTGTCGTTACACCCGAATGCAAGCTTGACCGCTTCTTTAGTGGGCTGAAGCCTAGCTTGCGGAAAGCATTAGTGATCCGTGACTTCAACAGCTATGAGGAAACTGTCCGATGTTCCCTCAAGGTTGAAATGGAGATCGGGGAATCGCAGCAGTATCATGGGGACAAGAAGCGTATGGTGGTCTTCAATGATGGTGGTCCTATGGATAAATCCAATGGTTCTAAGAAGATCCAACACCCCACTTTCCAAAATGTAGAAAGAAGCACCCTGGAAATTGACTTAAGGTGATGATAAAATGCTTCAGGTGTGGAAGGGAAGGGCACCTAGCTGTTAACGGTCGGCAAGAAAGACCCGCGGCTATGACAGAAAAGAGGAACGCTCCATTCGAACATCAACACATTGTTCAATGATACAAATGCAAAGAACTGGGTCATTTTCCAGATCAGTGCCCTAATTTAGGGGTTTTCGAAGGCAACCAACTACCTCTAAGGTAGCAAGGAAGAGCTTTTTCCATCACTTCTACAGAAGTGAATCCCGAAAATGAAGTGGAGACATGTACGCTAGTTATTCATTCAAGAATTTTGAACATACTTTTTGATTCAGGTTCTACACATTGTTTTATATCTTGAAATTTTATAAGAACAATCCCAGCACCACCACAAATCTTGGAAGTTAAGAAGTCGGTGATTACGGAAAATGGATAAATCATTGAATCCCATTAGTATAAGTCCTCGCCTATTATGATATGTGGATTGAATTTCCTAGTGAACCACATCATACTCCCTCTGGTTTAATTTGATTCAATTCATGGAATGGATTGGCTTTCCTTATATAGAGCCAACATAAATTGTCAGGAGAGGTAAATCACACTCCATATAGAGAATTGACCCCTGATTCTTTACAACTGTCAGGAGGAAGATGAATCTTTTTTAGTCCCATCATCTCAAGAATGGATATTACTACATTATGAGCCTGCTTATCTGGCTCAGATGATTGAGTCCAAGGAAGAAACCATCCTTGATGAAATTCATATTGTGAGATAATTCGCGGAAGTGTATCCCAAGAAACTGTCTGGTCATCCTCCAAGAATAGATGTTGAGTTCTCAATTGAACTTATACCTGGGGATCTATAAATATCCAAGACTCCATATAGAATGGTTGTTGTTGAGCTTAAATAGATGAAGAAAAAACTACATGAGAATCTAGATAAAGGGATTATACGCCCAAGTGCTTCACCATGAGGTGCACCAGTCCTCCTCATCAAGAAGAAGGACGGGTCAATGCAGCTTTGCATCGATTATCATGTACTTAAAAGAATCACGACAAAGAACAAGTATCCTCTCCCAATAATCGATGAATTATCGGATCATCTATGTGGAGCACAATACTTCTCCAAGGTGGACTTGCGGTCAGGATATTGTCAAGTAAGGGTGAAGAAGGAAGATATCCCCAAGAGTTCTTTTCCCACAAGATACAGGCACTATGAATTCATAGTAATGCCTTTCAGACTCACTAATGCTCTAGAAATCTTCATGGACTTAATGATTATAGTCTTTAGAGATTACCTAGAAAAATTTGTGGTAGTCTTTATAGATGATATTCTAATATACTCCAAAACCAAGGAGGATCATGAGGAGAATTTAATATGGAAAGGGACTTTCTTTCCCTCAAGAAAAAAGATGAACAATCTATTAGAGCCTACGAGGGAAACATCACAAGGCTTGCACAATACGCTTACGGCTTTGTCGTTACACCCGAATGCAAGGTTTCTGCTTCTTTGGTGGGCTGAAGCATCGCATACGGAAAGAATTAGCGATCCGTGACTTCGACAGCTATGAGGAAACTGTCTGATGTGCCCTCAAGGTCGAAATGGAGATTGGGGAATCACAGCGGTATCATGGGGAAAAGAAGAGTAAGGTGGAATTCAATGCTGGTGGTCCGATGGATAAATCCCATGGTGCTAAGAAGATCCAACACCCCACTTTCCAAAAGTGCGGAAAGAAGCACCCTATAAATTGCCTTAAGGGGATGACAAAATGCTTCAGGTGTGGAAGAGAAGGGCACCTAGCTGTTAACTGTCGGCAAGAAAGACCAGCGGCTACGACAGAAAAGAGGAACGCTCCATTCGAACCTCAACACGTTTTTCAATGATAAAAATGCAAAGAACTAGGGCATTTTTCAAATCAG
The DNA here is from genome assembly GCA_963277665.1 of Viscum album. Taxonomy (NCBI): domain Eukaryota; kingdom Viridiplantae; phylum Streptophyta; class Magnoliopsida; order Santalales; family Viscaceae; genus Viscum; species Viscum album. The sequence continues at coordinate 959,084,455 of OY728126.1, forward strand.
TGCCCTAATCCAGGGGTTTTCGGAGGCAACCAACTACCTCCAAGGCAGCAATGAAGAGATTTTTCCATCACTTCTGCTGAACTGAACCCCGGAAATGAAGTGATGATAGGTATGCTAGTTATTCATTCAATAATTGCGAACATGCTTTTTCATTAAGGTTCTACACATTCTTTTATATCTAAAAATTTTAGTATAAAAATCCCATCACCACCACAAATCATGGAAGTTAAGATGTCGGTGATTACAGAAAATGGGGAAATCATTGAATCCCATTAATATATGTCCTCCCCTATTATAATATGTGGATTGAATTTCCCGGTGAATCACATCGTACTCCCTCTGGTTGAATTTGATTCAATTCTTGGCATGGATTGGATTTCCTTATATAGAGCCAACATAAATTGTTAGGAGAGGTAAATCACACTCCATATGGAGAATTGACCCTTGATTCTTTACATGTGTCAGGAGGAAGATGGATCTTTTTTAGTTCCATCATCTCAAGCATGGATATTACTACATTATGAGCCTGCTTATCTGGATCTGATGATTTATTCCAAGGAAGAAATCATCCTTGATTAAAAATTCATATTGTGAGGGAATTCGCAGAAGTGTATCCCAAGGAACTGTCGGGTCATCCTCCTAGAATAGATGTTGAGTTCTCAATTGAACTTATACCTGGGGCACTACAAATATCCAAGACTCCATATAGAATGGTTGTTGTTGAGCTTAAAGAGATGAAGAAAAAACTACAGGAGAATCTAGATAAAGGGATTATACGCCCAAGTTCTTCACCATGGGGTGCACCAGTCCTCCTCATCAAGAAGAAGGATAGGTCAATGCGGCTTTGCATCGATTATCGTGAACATAAAAAATCATGACAAAGAACAAGTATCCTCTCCCAAGAATCGATGACTTGTTTGATCAGCTGTGTGGAGCACAATACTTCTCCAAGGTGGACTTGCGGTCAGGATATTGTCAAGTAAGGGTGAAGAAGGATGATATCCCCAAGAGTGCTTTTCGCACAAGATACAGGCACTATGAATTCATAGTGATGACTTTCAGACTCACTAATGCTCTATAAATCTACATGGACTTAGTGAATATTGTCTTTAGAGATTACCTAGACAAATTTTTGGTAGTCTTTATAGATGATATTCTAATATACTCCAAAACCAAGGAGGATCATGAGGAGAATTTAAGAACGTTACTGGAGACTTTGAGCAAGGAGAAGCTCTATGGAATGTACAAAAAGTGTGAGTTCTGGTTGATGGAAGTCTCATTCATGGGCCATATCATCACAAGAAATGGAATATCTATAGACCCCTCCAAAACAGATGCAATTGAGGGATGGTCGAGGCCAAAATCGGTAATGGATATCCGTTGCTTCTTGGGGTTAACTGGATATTATCGACTGTTTGTGAGAAATTTCTCACGACTATCGAACCCTCTTACCATGCTAACTTGAAAGGGAGTAATGTTTTCTTGGAGTGATAAATGCAATGAAATATTCAAGGAGTTGAAAAGGAGACTTATCACGGCGCTCGTGCTCACTTTAACCACAAGTGGGGAACTTTTTGTTGTTTTTAGTGATGCTTCAAAGAAGGTCTTAGGATGTGTGCTAATGAAGAACGATAAAGTTATATCATATTCCTCAAGGAAGTTGAAATCCATGAGGGAAAATATCCAATAGATGATCTGGAGTTGGCGGCGGTGATCTTTGCCTTGAAAATATGGCGGCATTATCTCTATGGAGTGAAAAGTGAGATATATACTGACCACAAGAGTCTTAAATATATATTCACACAAAAAGAGATTAATATGCGCCAGAGAAGATGGATAGAGCTCATTAAGGATTAAGATTGTTCAATACATTACCACCCTCGGAAAGCGAACAAGGTGGTAGATGCCCTAAGTAGAAATGACCTAGCAATTCTATCAATGATGAGAATTGAGAAGGATCCAATCTTCATAGACTTGATGATGATGGACATGGGAATCATGAATAATGGAAATTTATCAATATTTCACAAATTATTTCTCAAACATCTATTTTGGAAAGGTTAAAGGATGCTCAAAAGGATGTTGTGGGAATTCAGGAAAACGTGGAAGCTATCAAAAAAGGAAATCCTCAGAGTTTAATGTTAATGAAGAAGGAATTATGCAGATTGGGAAAAGTATATGTGTTCCATCATGTCTGGAGCTGACGAAGGAACTTTTGGATGATGCATATAGTTCAAATTTTTCTATTCACCCAGTGAGCACAAAGATGTATCGAGATTCGGAGAAAACATTTGGTGGGATAATGTGAAGAAGGAGATCGATGAATATACATAAAAGTGTCTGGTGTGTCAGCAAGTGAAGGCAGAGAGGCAGAAGTCTAGGGGGATTATGCAACCATTTCCCATACCAGAATGGAAATGGGAGAACATCACCATGGGCTTTGTCACCGGACTCCTAAGGACACCAAAGGCAAAAATGAAATCTCGGTTGTTGTGGATCATCTTACAAATACTGCACACTTCATTTCTCTTCGAGAGGATTTCTCTTTGTATCAACTGGAACAGATATATATCAGGGAAGTGGTAAGGTTGCATGGAGTACCACAATCTATTGTGTCTAACCCAGATCAAAGATTCACCTCTATGTTTTGGAAGATTCTTCAACACGCTCTGAATACTAAACTGAACTTCATTACGGCCTATCATCCTCAAACTAATGGCCAATACGAGAAGACTATCCAAACACTTGAGGACATGTTGAGAGAATTCTCAATGGAAATTAAAGGAGGATGGAATCAACATCTTCCTCTAGTTGTTTTCTCTTATAAGTACAGTTTCCAATCGAGCATCCAAATGACACCATATGAAGCTCTGTATGGGAAAAGGTGGAAAACACCGGCATGTTGGGATGAGGTCGGTAAACGTAAGCTGCTTGGACCTGAAATGGTCGAGGAAATGGTGTAGAAGGTGAAAACCATTAAGTATCATATCAAGGAAGCCCAGAGTTCACAGAAGTGTTATGCAGATAATCGTCGATGAGTCCTTCAGTTTAAAGTTGTAGACATGGTGTTTCTATGCATATCTCCGTGGAAGAAGGTCATGAGGTTTAGAAGGAAAGGTAAGTTGAGTCCAAGGTACATCGGCCCCTTCGAGATTCTTGATCGTGTTGGGGCTGTGGCCTATCGACTAGCACTTCCACCTGCCATGGCCAAAGTGCATTATGTCTTTTATGTAACCCTCTTAAAGACTTACATACCGGACCCTTCACATGTACTCTCTTTGGAGGTGGTAAAATTGGAAGATGATCATTCTTATGAGGATCAACCAGTGAAGATCTTAGGTCGTAGAGATAAAGTTCTACGAAATAGGACAATGCCCCTTGCCAAGGTGTTATGGTGAAACCACAAGTTTGAAGAAGCGAGTTGAGAATCAGAGGATATGATGAAGTTGAGTTACCCACATTTTTTTTAGTGTGGGAAAAGGAAAATTTCGAGGGCGAAATTTCTTAAGGGGGAATATTATAACGACACAAAGTATCATTAATGGAAGTCTCTCTTGATCTAATTAAATTTCTCTTTATGTTTATATAAAATGTCAACTTCAATGTTTTTATATTAAGAATTTTGAACGTTGCTAATATAGTCGTTGAATAGTGATCACATGATTAGTATAAATATAAGACTTTAACAAATCCAATTTACTCAGACAAATGAAGTGATGGCCTCATCCAGTAGAATTTTCCCATATGAAGCCCATTTGTCGGAGCTCGTAAAAGAGGTGTCATCTTTGGGCTTCGCCCTTGACCAAGCCCAAGCTTAACTTCATCATGTCAAGCTCGAACGTGATGGTCTACGGGAAAAGTGGAAGTTGATTGAAATTACCACTCGATCGATGTTATTCGAGCCACCCCAAGAGTTTGTCACCATCACACACCTTACCCTTAGGTCTTATGCGACTATTTTAAGAGGTTATGTAACAAATAAGTAGTACTAAGTTCATTTACATTATTTTTGTATATATTAATTAATATAATTTCTAGTCATTTTTGATTCATTTTAAATAGTTTTTAAAGTACAAATGGTGTTTTTAGTTTTTATTTAATTAAGAAGTATATTTTATTAAATTAATGGATATTTGAATCAAATAATATTTTAATAATAATATTATTAAATTAATTTTTTTTAAATATAAATGATCTTATAATTTTATGAATGAAATTAAAATTTTATTAAGGTTTGAAATCCATTTCTTTCAAAACCCATGAATTTTTGATAAATGTGGGTTTTTATTTTAAAAGTGAAAATTAAAATATTTAGAAAATTATTTATATAAAATAAATGTTATTTCTGGAATCAGGATGTCGAAATTATCCAATGGTGAATTTTTCATAATTTTCTGAGACAGTAAAATTTTTGGGTAAAAATGAAATATCGTCTAAATATATAATGTGTTCTATGACATCATAATGACCCAATAGTGACGCAATAAAATACAATAATTTTTATGTTCGGCCAATATATGTTTCACCATTAAAATAATGTGATTTTGGGTTTTTTTGACTTGCTTTTCAAAGCATTAATGGACCCCTCAAGACTTATTCAACACCATTCCTTTTTAAATTAATTTCCATGAGAGTGTGACTCACCTCCACATAAGCAACCATAATATTTTAAGATGTTCGGACTTTGGACTTATAAAATATTGTTTTACTATTACCTTTGAAAAAACCAATTGACAAAAACCATGGTATGGTTTGTGGTTTGTATTAATTTAATGTAAGGGGACCCAAACCAAAATAATAAAGAATTCCCTCACCTTTCCTATATAAACCCAACCAAGCTCCCACTTCCTCCATAATCGAAGCCCTTTGAGTTAATCCAAACTATTACCTACTCTCTCTATAATCCTCCCAAGGTTCCCCAAGCTCCCATTAATCCTCTCACAAGCCTCTCTCTAGCCTTTGGAATCACACTTCCAAGTAAGGGTTTTTTCTTCCTTTCTCATTTTTGTCAATTTTCATTAAGTTGTATTGCCCTTTTAATTTCAATTATGAATGTTGGCGTATGGTTACACACCTCCCCCATACTGCCCTATTTTTGTTTGAATTATGGGATACCCATTTCCCTCTAATTAAATGTCTCCCATGTACACCTGTTACTATGCTGAAATTCTGAAAGGAACTCCTCTATCCTCTTTTACATACAAGCAATACTTTTGCATCATGAATCTAAATTACATTAAAATTGTTGGGAAATGTATCTATATGACCTTATTATTGTCCATTACATGTAAATATGATTAGGAACCCCTTTCTCCCTCATCATCCTTTTTTATGAATTCTTACGTCACACCGTTATGCTGCCGAAATCGCACCGATTTCCTAAGACAATGCCATTGTGTAGTGAATACCATGCCCATTTCTCCATCAAGGGTAATCACCTTTATGAAAATTTACTTATTGATTATAAAGTTTCATATATTAATTCCACATTCCCTTATCGTGGAATAAATGATTATGTTTTATGAATCCATGTTTTATGATCCATGTGGCACACTTATGCATGAAATGAAATGTTTACGAAGGGTGTTCCCTAATAGCTCTCCAATGCATTGGGTAAAGTATAGTACCATGTTACGTCATGTGAAATGAGTGTTGACTCATTCTAATTCAAGTGAAACAAGGGTTTACTCGTGCTTCATGTGCAATGAGGATTTAATCATGCTCTATGTTCAATGAGCCTTGGGTCATGCTAATTCCATGTTAAGTGGTGTTTCCACATTCCCATGTTATGATTATCATGATTTATCTTGCCTTTAGGTCCATGTTTCTTTTATGCTCTATTGATATGCCTATTGTCTAACATATATTTTACTCCTAATTTTATTCCATGTGTACTCCCTTACTGGGATTTATAGCTCACCATATTCTTATGCATGTCCTCAGGTTACCCCATGAAATGCTAAGTACGAGAGAATGTAGTGGTCATGTAAAGGAAGTTTTCAAAAAAGATGTTGTATTTCATGATTTAAGATTTTATGTAATGATCCTAAGACCCAAAGACACTAAACCTCTCGATCTTAATTGTTGTATCAAGTGACATTTTATGTAATAAATCATGTTTAAGTTTGTAATAAAAACAGGGTTTTCATAAGACACCTCAAAAAAATTAACATAACACAAATATTGATTATGATCTTACAGTTACTAATGAATTATTAATTATATAAGATACTTTTTTCCATCATTATAGCTTTAAATAGTCAATATGTTCTGGGAAAATCTCTTTATACAGAGTCTTGATCCATGGACATTTGGCTCACTCTATGTAATAATTATAACATAGAGTTGGACATAGTGGAAAATTATTCTTCATTGGTAGTGGACTCTTTATTGGGGAACTTTTTTATCATTTTTGTTACCTTAAAATATTAGGTCAAATATTTTATTGATTGATCACGGTTCTAAAGATAGACCTACATGGAATTTGGGTAACATGGTATCTAATTATCTTATAGCTGATGGTGTACCAGAAAATCCTATTAAATTTTATCCCCAAAAATTGATCTTGTACCTTTTTATGGAGGAATGTTATTATTTGATATAACACCCTGAGATTTTAAATTATGTATCCTCATTTATAACCTATTGTGTTATATAGATTGTAATGAATGAATCACTAATCTAAATAAAACCATAATTATTTTTCAAAGTCATAAAAATTAAATATTTCACTATAGCGTAGTAATTTGGAAATCCAATACAAATATGAAGATGATATTAAATATTCATGTGTATGAAATCATATCAAGAAGTGAGTGTCATCCTTATGATGCTCATTTTTCTAATCGGGGAAAGGTTGGAGATTCACTAGTGTTTTCCCTTAACCAATAACATGTATTATTCAAATAATTATTGTATAAATGAAATGATATATGTGATTAGTTCAAAATCATATAAGTTTCCATGAGATTTATACTAGAAGAATCATCGCATCCAACTTCTATAACATTGTTCCCTAATTATATAACATATATAGAGACTTTGAGTAGTATTGTAACTAGAGATTAAGATGATATAATCAAGTAATAGTTGATTTAATATGTTTTATAATCAAATATATTCAATACCTTGAATTTTTTATTTTTAATTAAAATTAATATGTAATTTCCAATGTGTTGAAAACCATTAAATAATCATTTTATTCTAAAATATGCACAATCCTTATAAAATTATATTTCATACCCATTTTACTAAGATAATTAATATAATATTGATTTAATATAATTATTATATCAATAAAATATGAAACATGATTTTATAAGTAACTAATAAATAATAATAATAACAGTTATCTTTTTTTAATGTTGTTTTCCTATAAAACAAATTTCATTGTATTTTTATATTTTTATATATAAATTTATTTTTACAACTTATAGAATTGGAATAATATAATTTAAAATTAATATTTTTTATTATAATGATAAAATTATGCAATAGTATTGATTTCCATTTTAGAAAAAAAATAGTTACCTAGTTAAATGTTATTTACTTCGATAAAGCAATTATTTTTGAAAAAAATACTATATTTCTATATATTATTATTTTAAGTTGAATTTTTTATTTTATAAAATAAAACAAATATTATATGTATAATTTTATTAGAATTTTATTAAAATAAAATATTTTATAATCAGATTACAATAATATTAAGAATGAATAATGAGTAAGAAGGCCTTTTTCTACAAAAAACAATTTTAAAAAAACATATAATTTAAAATTTAAATTTTATTTTATCATATAAATATATTTAATTTTTTTATATAGGGTCCAAATTCATAATTGAAATGTTTAAATTTATAATATAGTGTAATATGATATTTTTAGGGTTAAAATAATCACTAGGATAAATATTTAATCAAGATTATGATGTTTTTAAATGGGTAATCTAATGTGGCATGAATTTTACTAAATCAATTTGACACAATGATATTATTAATTTCCATTTTAAGTTTTTAATTTTATATATACATATCTCACCATAATTTCACTACCTAAATCAACTAACTCTCACAACCCACCCAATGTCCATGTGTTTCCATTTATACTCCTTACATAACATTTGATTCCCTGAAAAGACTTTATTTTTCACCAATAAAATGAGTTCACTCCTACCCATTATATCATATAACTACCGCATAATAGCATTGATCATGATAATACCTTACTAATGAATATATAAAACCTTTATAATGTGTCCTTTGAATCTTTAAGAAGCTACAATGTATTGTAATAGTTTATGCTTACTCAATTTTCTCCCTTAGAGTTACCAATATTCATATTAAACAACATTGTTCCCTGTTATTTTAATGCTAATAATGATAAATTTTTATTGCATTTCATCCTTTATTTATGGGTTTCTATTATTCATAATTATATGCTCACTACCCAATGATTCATACCTAAATGATTATGATACTTTTAATGTTTAATTGCCTTTATTGTTTTACCCCCGTAGACATATTTATGATTTTATACCATGTTTTGTTTTGTTTTGTGTATAAACTGCCCCATTAATATTTTTTATCATGATTTATGTATTATAAATTGTTTTAATTGTTTCATTATAAAATATATCCTTCACGGGAATCTAATTCAGATGTCTCTAAATTCATATGATTTATTCATCTCTATTTTTTATTCCATGAGATATGTGTGATATTGTGTGTCATATTATCCATTATAATGATTATTCAATAACCTATTTAGTTCATTTATAAAGAATAATTTTATCATTATTTTTAAAAATAATGTTATCCCCATCATGTTCTTTTGATTCAAACATTTCCATTACTTTATTGGGTATAAATCTCAATTTTTATTCAGGGATATGAGATATAAAATCACCACTAGTTTTATTTTTGTAGTGTAAATATTAGCCATAGATCACTATCTAAGTCCATTCATACTATTTTCCATCAGCGATTTCACTTGGGTAAATCAATAAACGAATATTTCTTTATGAATCGTCCTCTTTTATGGTAATTTTTTTTCTTCGAATATCTTTCTTTATTGAATACACTCTTCATTATTATATTATTTGAAGGAAACTCACCTACAAATCTATACATCAGTTTATTGTGGAAATTATTCACTTAATAATATTCCATTACTCTATAATATACTATTTCAAGGAAGGATTATATATAAGGATATTAAATTTTATGATTTCATAAATAGTGGCAATTTATATACATATTATTTCAACAAAAAAGCTTACTATTTTCTAAGGAATATTGGTTATGTATTATATAGTATATTCATTTGATTATATGGTGAATACATTAGACATAATTAGTGAGTGGTGGGCCTAGTATTGATAGACCCGTGATGCATTAGTATGTCTCAAGAGTCAACATAACTTCAATATTGTTATTAGTGACTTCCCTAATCAAGATATTGCTCATACATATGTCCTTGAATATATGATAATGATATCTGAGATCATGATTTCATGGATTGGATAATGGAATTACCTTTTGAAGATTTTTAATTCCATTTATAATGGGCTGGTATTTTTTATCCGTACCATTATTAATTTCATTTACTATACATGGATAGATTATGAATTTAGTTTAATTAAATATTATCTATTTGTTATATTTTTTTATCATATTTGTTATGGTAAACATATTCTCTATTATGATCCTCAATTAAATCTCTTCTATTTACCTTTTATAATAATTTTATCTCTTCATTTATTTATTTTAATTTAACCATGTTTTGGAGAAATATGTTACACATGATATTTTTAAGAGAGTTTCATGTGAGGATAATTTTTTGGTTGATATGATATCCTTGATATGGATAAAAAAAATTCTTATTTGTTTGTCAAATTCTCTATTTAAGAAGTAATATATAGAACATTTTATTTAAATTTTTTCATAACTCTCATAAAAAATATTTCTATAATATCCCTAAAATTTATGTAACTCAATAATTACTTTTCATAATCTAATTATTCATTGTTAATGTATAATTGATTTGCTTTATTTATATTCATGTTTTTAATGAAGGTATTTATTAGAATTTTTCCCTACGAGTCTGGTTCTTCTGAATGAATTTTTCTATCAATGGATAATTTAGATTATAGAAGATGTTTCATGTTAATTGATAATAATTAAAGGGATTATATGTTAAGGATGATCATAATTTCAAAGGTATGGATAAACCATTTCATTTTATTTTTTAATATTTACAATATTCTGTATTACAATAAAGGATCATTAGTGTAAACTATAATGATAATTATAATTATAAGTCAACATCCATATGTTTTGGAATAGTATAGATTGTGTTTTTATCCTAATGATTTTATCACTATATGGATAATGTAATGTGTGTGGGGATGAGGAACAAATGAACCTTGGGGTAGTCACTATAGAGGTTCCTTAGGATTATTGAATCACTGAGAGGATGGGGTAGAATTAGTGGTGAACTTTTTTCAATTTCATGATTAATGAAATTATCCCATGAATCATAATAGAGTTACTTGATTTTTTGCTTTTATAATATTAATCATAATCATGAGGTGTAAAAAATTTAAATATGGAACAGAATAATTAAATGGATTATCCTTAGTGTCAGAACCTATATATTATCCATAGTGGCTCCCGTAAGTCCAAAAAATCATCTTTAGAGAAAATTGAATATATATTTCATCTAACTCTAGTTAGACACCTTATATCTCATGTTTGGTATGATTGTACTATATTTTATTTGGTTACAATGTTTTACTCACAAAAATAACACACCACAAAAATATTAAAAAAATTAAATTCTTCTTCCAAAATATAATCTAGAAAAACCCAAAAATATATATTTATTTGGGAAATGTTACTCAAGTGTGACATCCGTTTTCTTAAATTATTTATCTATTAAACCATGATAAAACTATAACAACCAAGTAATATAAGCTTTATCTACTTTATGAAAACATAGGGCCTTATAAAATCTATTCAAAAAAATTGCATGTTGTATATTTTCTACTAAACAGAAGAAAAATCTTGTTTCAACAATATAATCAAATCCACCATCCTGACATTATACACCCACCAAATTTGTGGGAAATACATTACACACAAATAGATTCATCTTTTAATATATTTTCAAACTGCTCACAATTCATTTTCATACTATAATTTCATCCCATTTTATTTTTTATCCCAAAGTAGAAAACTCTTGAAACCAATTTTTCCCCCAGCTCAGTTAATTTTCATAACCAAAGAACACACCGAATTAATATTAACAAGATGATTTTCATCATTTATTGAACATTTTGGAACTCACCAATGACCAAAACATTCTTCAGACTACCTAGACATTATATAATAGAGTTTCATCAAAATCCCCTTTTTCAGTAACACAACAAACCAATTGGAAATAAAGCATAACATCATTAAATTTTACAGTATTTACTATGATATGTAAATATTTTGAAAAACATTATCTGGTGTAATGTTTTTGTTGTAGATTTTTTATTAAAATATTTATCTGTTTCTAATTATCTAAACTTAATTATCCACCTGACACTTTCTGACGCTTTTTCTGACTAAATTGATCTAATGAATTCATGCATTCATTATATCTTATAAGACTCTCAACTTTAAAACAATCATCAAAAAAATTAATATAATTAAATTGAATTGCTATATCTAATTTTCATTGATACATTTTATTTTCATCTATTGGTTGTTCTTCTACTGTATCTTCATCTCTTATACTCAGTCTATTGGACTTCATTTAGTTACACAATTCAAAACATTACAACCTCAAACATCATATATCGTGTAAAAAAGTTTCTACTGGGACAATATATAAAATGTAGGTATAGATACTTCATATACCTCTGTCCATCTCACTTGTCTGATGGATTATGGTTGAGTACATTATTATAACTTTTAAAGGCTTCATTAACATTAATATTCTCAGTCTAAATGAATACTCTATTTATAAGAAACATTCAATATTATTCTATTTCTCAAATATTAATCTATGAGTGCTATATTTTGTATACCCTTTTTAGGATACATGGAATAATATTTACATGAAACTATATTTCCATATCATCATTCTAATCATCTTCATCTATTGAATTAAGGAAAAATAATTTATAAATTTTATAATACATTTCTCCCTGTGAGAATTATAACACTACATGGCCAAAAATTTGCATCTCTGTAGGTACATATGTCTGACAGTCTACATCCAGTTTCTCATATCCCAAAAAATTCCAAACTACTCTACATTTGTCTTTGCTATATTAAATATAAAATCCATCTTTAAATTTTAGATTCTGTCGTGTCAGCTTAATTTGAAGAATTTCATCTATAACATTATTTCCATAAATAACTATTTGGTGATGTTTTAATAGAAATATAGAACTAAAAACCTCAAACACTCCCATTGAAAAAAATATAGTATCATTAGGATTTTCAGGATGTTATTATCTTTTTTGAACAACATCTAATCGTTTAACTTATTATGAATATTTCCAAACTTCTTCCAACTACTTTATAAAAAGATTTTATTTAAAATATTCCAGCTCCTCTTTCACACATTTTCTTAAAAAATATTATAAAAATAATTACATTGTGAATAAATTTAATAAAAATTAGGATTCATTAGAAAGTATATTAAACCTCAAATAGATAGATGGGATTTGAATCAGTATTCACTCTCATGCATGATGAGTGGTATGTAGACTATAAACATGGCTATACACTTCAGGGGGGAATATGTATTGGTTAATCCCAATACCATTATAATCTATTATGAAGGATTTATTTATAAATGAAATTATTGTATAAGGATTATATATATAATCAACATATTTTTAATGTAATGTATTTTAAACCCATAGAGTTATAGAATGAACCAAGTATGAAATCAGGGAAATGTATGTATCATAGTTTGGGATGAAGGTGATGTTTTATAAGAATTATTTTATTGAGTTTTGATATTAATATAATAATTTAAAATAATTATATTAGATATTTTTACTAACCAATTGGTATTAATTTTTGTTTGGAAACGTAATATTGAAATTTTAGTGGTATATTTTTTATCTCCATAAACTCCATAAACAATGTTATAGTGGAACACATGGAATAAATAGTAAATAATCCTAAAATATTTGTATTATCATGGATGATATATGTTACCAAGTATTCCATATGATTGAAATTTTTATAAATCTTAGAAACTCTATCATGATTCAGGATCTAAATTACATAACTATAATTAAATTTATTAGTTTGTGACAATTAATATTACATGGATAAAAATTATTCATGTGGGGGGATGTAACACCATGGTATTTAAAATTATATATTATTTTTTATAACCAAATGTGTTTGGAATCAAGTAATACAAAAAACAAAATACTAAAACAAACCCTAAATATCATTAACAATAAAAAATAGACATGACTATTGTTTCTTATTTGATAGTATGTAATATATGAATATATGAAGCATGTAAAAAAATCATGTTGGAGAAATGAATTCGGAATAGAGAATATTCCTAATGACAAAATTTTTTGTTATCATGGACGAGAGATATCTCTATATTGATTTTTTGAAGAACATATATGAGATGTTATTTAATAATTACATCATGAGTAAAATATTCGCTAAGAGAAGTAAAATATCATATAAATTTCCCCTAGATCCACTTAAGAAGAATCACCACTCTCAACTACATCATGAGATTAATATATATTTTTATGAAATGAAAATAACTTGGGGAATAATGTAATTATTATTTTGGTTGATAAAAACAAGTAATTATTAATCTAATAAGTATTTGGTCACAAGTATTTTATACATTTAGAATTTTTTCATTTAAATAAAACTGAATTTTATTCACCGCACAGTTAATAATATAGCAAGATCATTTTATTATCAAATCATTATTTTCTTTAAAAAATTGGATTTTATGATTTTTTTTCTATTAAAAAAATATTAACAATTGAATATATTAATTAAAAATAATCCCTTAACATAAATTTTATTTTTAATTGAAATGAACTATAAATATGAATAATAGAGATTTTTTAAAAACAGATATCTTCCGATGAAAACATTTTTCATTGAATAATAATGTTTCTAGATGAATATTGAAATTTAGCACAAATATAAATTAAATAATATAATATGATTTTCATAATATTAATCATCATTATCAAATAAAATATTGAAGTTGATTTTTTAGGTATACAATTTTTTTAACCTAGTAAATAAATGGTAATATGATAAAATAGTAAACTTTTGAGAAATGGAACGTTTCTAGATATTATTATTTTAAATTAGCTTAATATATCTTAAAATATAGTCTATAATATGATGTTCAAAGATATATTCAAATAAATTAACCATCATGTATTTGGTAATCAATTTTAATTAATATTAAGAACAACTAAGGACTAAAACTAACTTTTTCTACAAAAGGGTAATTTAAAAAAATTATGAATAAGTTTAAAAGATAATTTTTTTATTTCTATAATTTAATTTGACTACATATATTCAAAATTATAATTCATAATTTCAAATGTTTTTATGAAGGGACTTATTATATATATATATATTTAAAACATAGAATACAATTAGTATTTAATAAAGATTATTAAGTGTTAAAATGGGTAATCTAACCTTGAATGGATATTACTAAATCAATTTAACAATTATAAATTATTTATTAAATTTTTTTGGTTAGAAACTATTTTTTACGTGTGTCATCAAAATATTTCCACATAACATAAATAACTCCCCTAATACTTCTAACCCCTAAGTGATTCCATTATTATCCCTTAGCGAACTTTTGTTTCCAAGAACTGTTTAATCATTTTATCCAATAAAAACAGTTCAGTGAAACCCATTCTATGATCTCACTCCACCGTGAAGTAATTAATCATGAATAAAACATACATATACCAATATTATTCACTCCCAAAAAGTTATAATAGTTTTATGGGGTCATACCAGGCTATTAAAAACTATTTAAAATGTAATGGTTTTGGATAACTCAATATACCTCCATTAAGTTACATACATAATTATTGAAAAATATTATTCCATGTATTATTTCTCCTATATAATGAATAACTATTACAATATGTTTTATTAGTTCTTTGGGGTTTTTTCAATTATTCATTATGATATAATTATTAAATGATTCTTACCTATATGATTATCTTACATTCTAGGTTTCTTGTCTGTAATGTTCATCCCCACGAACAAAATCTTATTATTCACCATGATTAATTTTTTATGTTTTATTATAATCATATATACTCTTATGAATAATGGTACCATCAATAATAAAGTCCATTAATTTTTTTTTATAATTATGTACTTCATAGGGGTTTCATTCAAATTTTTTCTGAAGAAAAAGTTATTATTTTTCTCAATATCCAATTCCATGAGAAATGCTTGATATGTTTCCCCATACATTATTTTAAATGTTGAATCCAAAAAACTATTAAAAATATTAATAAAGAATATATTTCATTTCATTATGTGTCAATTATATTGTTTTTATCTGATGTTTTATTGACTAATATGTTATTATAAATGTAAGGATATATGTGTCTCGATTTTGTTTCATTCATACATGATTTTCATTCACCATTTCCTTCCGTTTTGTATATTATATATTGTCCATATATTTTGTTTTGAATAAAATTACACTATTTTCTATTGGGGATTAAATTTTATGAAATCGAACACATACTTTTATTTTTTAAATCATCCTCTCTTGTGTATATTATTTTTCATCTGGTGCCTCTCCTATGTTAATTTTCTAATTTAAATTAAATTTTTTGATGGAAATAAAAATATATATCCATGAATCAATTGATTGAGAAAATTAATCATATATCCATATACCATTAACCCATATGTTGTTAGTTTGGGGGATTATTACATAAAAATATTTCCATATACATATTTCGGAAATATTGGAAATCCATATACATGAAATTCCATAATTTATATTTATTGAATACTAAGGAATGTTTCTTATGTATATTATTTTTTATTCATTACTTCCCATGATGAATGGATTATAGTTAATTAAGTGAATATTTTTCCAATATAGATATCCCCTGATAAATTAATATATGTCATGAGATAAAGTGGCATGGGTATTATGGTATATGTGTGTCCATAAAAATATATTCCCTAGGAAAAAGTTCTAAGGGTAAGATCATGATATCTTGGATTATAGAACGGAATTAGCTATCCAAACTATGAATCTCACCAATAAAAAACTTATTATTATTATCCATGTGATCTTTGCACACCAATTATTTCTGGGGATATATTTTTCTTTCAATTTCATTAAATGAAGGAATTAGTTTTTCTCTTATATTCATATAATAATATTTATTCTAATTTATTAATCAAGTAGGATAATTGATTAATAAATCAAATTTTTAAACTTATTGATAATTTTACCTCGCCCTTATTTTGTTACCTTTTACCATGGTGTGATGAAATGTATTAAACATGATATTTCTATATGATTATCATGTTTTCATAATTTTATAAGATATATTGGAGACTTATTATGGATAAAATACTTTCATATATAGTAGAATAACTATCCATATGAGAATAAATACATGGGATTGTTTAGTTAAAATCATTTCCGTACTCTATAAAAAAACTAAAAGTTCATTCAAATGTATGTAACACAATATTGATTGAAGGTATTATTATTATGAATGTTTAAAATAGTATTATTTCTGTTAACAACAAATACAGTATGTAATGATAGAATTTTTTTAACTACATCTAGTATTGTTTTCTAATAAAATCTTATTAATTAATCTATAAGACGTAACTATTATAATATCGATTTATATTGATTATGGATGCCATGGGATTTAATAAAATCATTATAATTTAGGTTGATTTTTTATGTACATTATTCTCCAAAGACACAAAACCATTTGAATTTGGATAGTATTATTATAGTTTTATTTATATAAAAAAATATCTATTAATTAAATATGTAATATATGGGACATTATACCTTCTATAGGTATTCTCGAACACTGACTATGACTATTCTTCATGATTTATGATTTAAACTGAAGATCAAAATCCTTTTCTTCTTTAACTAATAAAATGATATATATATATATATATATTATCATTATCTTTATTAAATTTTACCAATTTGAAATTATTATTTCTCACAATTTTTCATTATTTCTTAACTTTATATGATTGTGGATATATATCTTTCTTCTAGAAGAATATTTCTTATAGGATAATGATGATGTTTTTAATTAACTTTCATGTCTTCGATATAAGGTAGAGTGATATTAAATCCTAAAAATAATATCATATCATTTTTTATATTTTTAATTTATTAAAAATAGATAACACTCTAGAAATATATAATATTGAATTTTTATTTCATTACCTTGCATATATGACCTTGTCACATTCAGTTGAGAAATGTCCCCTTTAAGATAAATAAAATGGTATGAAGTCACGTACTATTATTTTTCTCTGTATAAAATTATAGATATATATTCCCAATAGAAATTATCAATTGATTAATATAATTTATAGAATATAATCTATATATATCATTCTGGATATAGTGAATTAATAGTACATCTACTAAAAACACGGTTAGAGGAAAAACAATTTAATACTATCAAAAACCAATATTAGATGTTGTTAATTCACCACATTAAATATAATCTTCTTTAAACATTAAACTGGGCTTATTATTTTAATATATGACTATTAATATCCATGTTTTCAAATTATGGATTGTGGGTATAAAATGTATACACAATAAATTTAGTAGATTCTATGAAATGGGATTCCTGAATTTGGTACTACAGTATAGCTAGATGATGAATGGGTTAACCCATATAGTATAGAGTATCTTATTAATATTTTATATATTAATTATAATATAAATAGAAGAAATATTGTAAAAATATATGGTGTTTGTTCAAGGTAAAAGATATGGTATTGTTGTTAAGGTACACCAATTACATATGGTTCTATATTAGTGAAAATATGTGGAACCCATTTGAGGTTATTATAAAAAATATATATATTAGGAGATTGATTTGAGAACAACATTACAAATAATTCATGAGGGGTGTGGGTTGTAAAAAGTTCCCACATTTTAAGGGTATATGTATTCATGAAAATTAAATGGAAATCTATCGTATTATATACTTTTTAATATATATATATGGTTGGTCCATGGTCTATTTAGATAGATATTATTATGTTGTTATTTGGGATAAAGTATGATGTGGTGGGAATGGGATAATTCCCCTTTCAAGGTGGCCATGTTTTTTTAATGGAAGTTATATTATGGATGTATAACTTGTTTTTTATGATAAATATTATATTTGAAAAAATGGAATTAGGATTAGGTATGTAATTTGATGAAAAAAACATGTGTGTAATGGGAATCAGATTAAGAGTTTCTAAAAAAGATTAGTTTTTTATACTCAGATAATGTGCATGTTATAATACCATCCATTGAATCATAAAATATCGGTAGTGTATCATTTCTATTATGAGATTACAAATTTTTGGATATTATTTAATCCTTTTCTAGGAATAAATTCCATATGTTTATAGGTTTTCAAAAACCCTCAATGTTATGGATCCGTAATATTAGAGGAAATTTTAATTATATTACATTGTGGCTAATGGGAGTTAGAAATGGTGGATTTTGATGATATCCTCAGTACATGGATGTGATAAATTTGATTTGTTTTTCTATTATTGGTTGTTTTTTGTGCTATGAGAGGAGTTGATAATTATTGGTTTCTATACTATTGAATTTATATTGTATGTTGAAATAGCCTAACAACTATAGGTTATTTATGTATTCAAAGACTATATAATGGTGGTTTCTCCATAGTTTGTCAAAATACGTAGAATTTTCTTAACACTAGGTTGTTTTTAGTCCTTAAATAAATTATATATGTAAGATTAATGTATAAATTTTCATAGTTATTATAGGTCATTATTAAATGGTTTTAAGAGACTTGAGATGAAATTTTTTATGTACCCCATATTAATTAACCAATTGAACCACATTTATTAATAGTTTTTTTAGTGTAGATTCATATGAGAATGAAGGTGTTTAATTTTTCTTATTTCATCCATTATTCAACTTTTATGTTTTATAATAATTTTTCACAATCATTGTTTTTGGAATTGAGTGATGAATAAAAAAATGCATATTCAGATCATCCCAATTCAAGGGTGTTTTCCTTTATATTTACAGTTGGAAATCAGGATTGACAAATGAATGAAATAATTCAGTTTGGAACATTAGGTATTTTATTGGGTATATTTATTTTTTGTTTGTTTATAATTTCTTAAAAATGGTAGTTTATTATGCGATAATTATTGTAAATTTTTCTTAGAGAGGTACTTGGTTGATTCTAGGAACCATGCACATAGAGTTGTGTGATGATTATAGAACGAAATTATAGTAAGATTATAAATGTGTTTGTAAATATTTATAAAAAAATTTAATTAATTTTAAATGTTCTAATTTATTGTAATTTTTTCAATGAGATGGTGGATCATGGATTGAGATTAATTTTTCATGGAATTTGATAAACGTTGATAGTCATTTATTGAGAGTGAAATTCACGGTATAGGTAAGAGACACATTAATATTTAACCATATAATATTTATATGTGATTTATTGTCCATCCATGAGGCCATGTGTTATGTTTGATAAAATGAATTCCCTAACTTTTATTTTTAAAATATAGGATAGGGGGATTGTTATATACATAACAGGAGTTCGTAATCAAATAAATTAATTATAGGCCCACAAATTACTATATCACAATAGGTAAAATGACCATGTTATATTAAAGGGATACCAAATGAAACTTATAACATTGGGTGTTCAGTAATATCCACTGTTAGGTTTTATTAGGCTAGGTTGATGGGAATTTTGATTAATTAAAAACAAGTTGGATATGAATAAATCTAATGACCCTTGTTGGTATTAAGTGTACCTTTTAATGAATTACTATATTCATGGACCCTCTAAATGATGGGATACTTTATATAAAAAAACATAAAAAATAGTGATTAGGATTACATAGAAGGAGAAATGTGTAATGGTTGACAATTGTTTTTGAATAGTAACCATTAAAAGGTGACATTGATTTTGTGGTTGTTGATTTATAAATTTTTATTTGAGTGGAATATTATTCACATCACGGTATAAGACATTATCTATATTTTTTTATTAATTATTGAGAAGAGTAAATATTTTGGTGAAGATTATGTTGATTGATTTAATAATAACATGTTATTTACCATTCCTTATGTATGTATATAATAGGTAGTGGTTGATGTTTTCGATGTAAATTATGGAAATGACTTTAGTTAAAATTAGAATAAAATATATGTCATATATGACATTTTCTGAAATTTTAATTATTTTTTAAACAACTACATATGATGAGTAAGAGTAGGAACATCAAGTTGTTTTTTTAGATACCTCCTATAGGATGGAGGGATATAGTCTTCAATATAAATTATAATGAAACAAATTACAATATAATATAAACTAATATGAGATATATCCTAACATATAAGTACTATACATGCAGACGTGGTGAATGATGGGTCATATTATTTCTAACTGGTCTATGTGATAAGTGATTTTAGTCCATTTTAAAGTCCATGATACAAAACAAACTACAGTTTTGAGACACATGAGAAGAGTTATGGTTTGGTCTAGACAGTCCAAGGTTAGTTATTTTTTATCCTAAATTTAAATATTTTTAAAATATTTTTGTGTTAAATTTATCTATATATGTTGTTTTATTATTTATGGAATATATATGTAGGATCAAATGTGTTATATATTATTTTCTATCATCAAATTTCTACTACTAACATGGATAAAAAATAGTAGAATTGGAAACCACATTGATTTTATTATTTGTTCTTATGGAATGTTTTATTATTTCCATGGATCTACATCTGTATTTTCGTTTTAGATCATATTATCATACATGTTGGGAACCAATGATGTGATATGTGATTTTTATTAGTCACACATGAACAAATAGGTCAATTGGGTAGGATGTAATATGGATATTATTCTAAGAGACAAATGTTAGAATGACTGATCATGATGTTTCATATTGATTTTTTTTTAATTTTATATTATTTATACTAACTATTTAACTAATCTAAAATGGGAACATTCATTTTAAAATCCATCATGATATTGTTCTGGAGTCTAATACATTGTCTGGTATTCCCTAGAAAGTATTATATGATAAGAATATAGTTTGTGATGTTGGTTTACATTGACGTAATTTTTAGAGGGATGATGTATGTGAGTTACCATATATTGTCCGTATATTATGGTTTGTGTTTATGGTTATTTTTTACCATTATAATACCTAATATAATAGTCTGTATGTGCCCCACCCCTCAAATGACATGAATACCTTAATTTTTTATCGATTTTTTATATCCCCCCATTCAAGGTGTGTGGGAACCCATACAAGGCTCGTTGGCTCAGTGATTACATGGCCCAATGTCTTAAAATACATTACATAACCCAAAGGTCTTAGAGAATTAAACTAGACTATAACTACTTAGAACTACACCAACCCAGTATCTGTATCGTGATGGTAGCTCCCCACATTTGCATGGAAGTCTCGCTTAGATTCTCATGCAGGCACAACCGATTCTCATTAGAGTAGACATACCATCTCATTATTCCCACTCCATTGTTTATTCTATGGTGAATATTCCTTCTCTGACTCCTCATCTGGGGTTGATCCTTTTGTAGAATCTGTCTGGGGAAACTGCATGTGGCCTGGAGGCCTTGAGGTGGCCCAAAGGCCATATCGGCTGCCCAAAAGCCCTACTAACCCGAAGTCCTGGGTGGAACAAAGGCCTTAAAGACACCATGTCCAAACCAGTGGCCCAATGTGAATAGTTCTAGCTACTTCATTGACTATTACGGTGCTGCTACAGTGCCCCTGGAAATATCCCTCTTCCTGTTTTTTAACTAGGGTGTGGTGGATGCACTTAAAGGATACTTCACCAACTGGCCTAAGGCTCATGTGCGATTTTGTATTTGCTATGATTCTATGTTATTTAAACTAATCACTCAAAATAATACATATCATGGGACTCATTGATGACTCCCTATAGAGATAAATTTCAAACACCATGCACAAACACTCTCAAGGATGAGAAATCCATTTACATAATAAATATTTTATGGAAAATGTCAGATATAGATCAGGATGAAGTTTCTTAATAGTATTTTTGGAAGGCATCAATGAAGAACTGTGAGTATTAATAGATCCTATCCTAGTATTTTTTCCTTCATTCATTATTCATTATAACAAATCAAATGAAAGATAACTATGAAATATTAGATATATCACCATCATTGTCTCTTTCAGGTTCCTTGTAAATTTTTTTGTTATTATATTTTACACAATATGTAATTCCATATATAAATAATATTATTATATATTATCGGTGATGTTTTGGTTATTAATTATTATTTTTAGTAATTATATAGATAGTATAGTACATCTACTAATTCTAATGTTTTCACACCACTAGTCTGTAGCATTTTATGACGGTGGAAGTGTGATATTTCTCTTATTCGGCCTCCTAAATTAATCACTATTCTAGTTATTCTAAATACAGTGATATAATTTTGTATTACAATTTTAATTTATTTAATATAATTTTGGAGCATATCAGATAAATTTTTTGTCGATTGAATCATGGTATGGACATCTATAATATAGTTTATTTAATCATTTCTAGTGAAATAACCATTAAAATCGGATTTTGATTATGGTTTTCAAATACTATAAATATATTTGAGAAGAATTGTTCTTGTTATATATACCAGTTTTATGTCTTAATTAATTTTTTCAATATTTGATAATGGTGGAATCAGGTATTCAAAAATATATTATTGTTAACACATACTATTATAAAGACATTGTTTTGTAGTTGTCTTCTTAATAACATTATTATGACATATGTTTCAGTTATATATTGTCCCATTAAAAATATGTTATTTCTTTAAATATTTTTTAATTGGTATTATAATCAAATAGATTCGTGCTTTCATTTCTTTTCATGTATGTTATCTCATTACTATTGATAATTTCTTTCGATCATATCATTTATTTATTTTAATTGTTATTATATAGAATCTAGTTTTAACTGATATAGTATATCCCTTGTGTTTTTTTAATTTTTTTGTTTCATTTGGTTATTGGTGTAAGTGGGTATACATTGGATATATTATGAAATGGTCATGGGTGGACTTGAGGATATGGATAACTCTAAGATTGTTAAATGAGGAATGTTTAATGGATTGGCATGTTGAGTTATGAATCACTTATACTGCTTTTGGAAATATATATATATATATATATATATATATATCACTGTTGAAAATCGAAAATAAATTCATATCTTATATTGATCTATATATTGATTTTTTTTAATAGTGAAAGGGGATCCAAGAAGGTCATTTCATAGTTGAGTTTAGAATAGGAATACAAATTACAAAACTATGTATTATTGTAATTATCATGATCGATTTTACTAGTATTGGAATTAATGAATTCCTATGTAAACTATTGAATGAAAAAATAATCAGACTTTTTTTGTGATAAAATAATGGCATGTGGGTGATTTTTGGTCATTTTAATAGTATTTTTATCCTATGAATTTGGATTTGAATCTTAGGGAATCTTGTTTTAAAGTAAGTCGTCATGATATATGGGAGAGTCTCTTCATGAATGGTTATAATCTAATCGACGTTTAAAATTGTGAAAAGTGTGATAGTTCTTTTGGATTAAATGTGATTTTATTTTAATGATGAATATAGATTGAATCTTGTGGCTTCATTATGTTTTAATTCAGGATGATAGATTTCAAAACCTAAAAATTTTATACTCTATATTTACATCCTAATAAATATAATTTCCTTGATGGCTTGTGATAATTGAAAATCTAAATCTAAATCAATAGTAATATTCTACATTTTCAAAACATAGGCATTAAATTGATTGAATAGATAAGGTTAGAAAAATAAAAAATTAGTATTTATTAATATTTCTAATAATAAAAATATACTTAAATATAACTACCCAGTTTTTTTAATGACATCATATTCTTCAAAAATATATTTTTCTCTAAAACAATTTATATTAATTTTTTTGAAAAAAATATAAAAATAATGATTAATTTTTGGAAAAAATATTTATTAAAATATGAAATTAATTTAAAAATCCTAATGTTAATTTTTTCTTATAGTGTCTGTTTTTTGAAATTTTTATTAAATGTTTATTTTTTATGAATAGTGAGAATACTAATTTTTATTAAAGTTATACGTTTAATTTAATGCATTTTTGGAGATCCATTTTATTTTAAAAAACTTTTAAAAATATTATCTATGAAATTTTATTTTAAATAATGTATTTTATTCCATATGAATAAAATTTAATAATGAGTTTTTTTATAATAAAATTATATAATTAAGAATAAATCAGGAACACAACATTTCTTTAAATTAAAATTTCTTAATAATATGAATTGAGTTTCCAAAAAAGGATCCATTATTTAGATTTCAAAAAATTAATGTTATTTAATTTGTTTAATGAAATTTCATACATAAGGAATATTAATAACAATAAAAAAATTATATGATTAATTTTAAAATTGATTTACTCTGTCTAAACAATAATAAGATGGTATGTTTTCTTTTAATACATTCATAAATTATATTATATTCCTATATTTTGACAGTATCCTATAAAAACTTGAATATTTCTCCATTTGGAATAATTTTAAAGGAATGTTGATTTATTATATTTCATTCATGTATGAAATTGATTGTGTGTCCTCTCCCCCACTTATTAAAGGCCATACACCCTTTCTTCTCCAAACACTATTTTGAGACATATATAAATACCAACCACAATAAAATTATGTTCTTTGATTCCCTATAAAATATGAATAAGTTTATTTATTCTTAGAACTATATTCGAGGGTTCCATAAGAATGTATCTAATCAAGGCCAACTAAATATATGGTAATTATCGTACCTGAATGCTTTTAAATTATTTACAATTCTTCCTCATCAAAATATGTGGTACTAATTAAAAATTAAAATCATATGTACCCTAAATACACTAGAATAATAATATTCTTATTATCGAGAAATCAATATCCATCCATTATGTAGTACCCCGGTTTGAGTTATGTGGAATTTTTGATGAATTTTATGTCTTTAAAGTGTATGTGATGAGTTGGGAAGAGTTTGGGAGAGTTTGGAATGGTTTTGGATGAGTTTGGAGGCTTTTAAAGGGGTGCATGGTTTGAGCACGGTTAGTGGAAACCATGAGGATTCTCTAGGAAACTGTGCAAGGGGAGAAAATAGGCTTCACATGGCATGCACACAGTTTGCCAAACTTTTTGAGGCAACCATGCAGACCCTTTCTCTCGAGGTAGTAGAGTGTTCACATTTAGCGCACAGTTTTCCAAACCATGCGGGCTAACGTTGTGGCCACTTAAACATGGGGTTATAAGTTCCGAGCTCCCTCGGGCTTAACCTATTTGACTAAAATCTTCCTCCCACTCGATCCTCACTCTAGATTTTGGGTTCTCATGGGTTAAGGGTTCCCTCCCACTATATTTGGAAGCGTTTTAATGGGATTTCAAGGTGGTTTGAAGGTGGTTTCTCCCAGGTATGTCTCTCCTATTGTTTCACTTGTGTTTTCCTCTAGATATACGTCCCTATCATTTGTGGTTTTCTAGATATACACTTATTGTGTGTATAACTAGGGTTGTGGTTTCATTGGATGTCAATATTATGTAATCTGGATGTTAGCGAAACAGGATCTATAGAGGTTTTAGTGGTGCGTTCGCCAGATTTGAGGTGTGGTGGCTTGTGTGTTGATTTCTAAAGAACCCTAAAGGTAGGTGGATTCTCTCTCAACTCCACTATTTTGGAGCTAGGGGTTCTTTGTTACAATTAATTTTTGTGTTGAAAATTAATTGTGATTTGTTATGAAAAATCGATTGGAAATCCATTTGGGGATTTTTGGGGAAAAGGGAGGTTTCATGGTGAAATGTTATTATTGTGGATTTTAGAATAGAGATTTTAAAATGGTTTGTTGAGATTGACTTGGGAAAATGGTTGATTAAAAATGGCTTTCAATAAAAATTTAGTTTTTATTAAAATGTGGTTTGGAATGGAAAATGGTTTACAATTAGTTGATGATTTATTGAAGTGTATTGGTATGAAATGGAATTTTTTGATTGCATGTTGGTGTGACGTTGGTGGGTTGTATGCTTGGTTTCGATTGGTTGAAATGTTTTTTAGAAGTGGGCGAGAAGTCTCACTATAAAAGGGGATGGATAGTGGTCGGAATAACAACCATGTGTGTAGTGGTCGAGAAGTACTGCTAGTTGTGAATGGATAAATGGGTTGGGATTAAGTCCTCTATTTTGATTGTTTTGGTGTGAATGGGCGAACAGGTTTGGAGGAAGTCCCACCATTTTGGTTGTTTTGTTGTGGATTGCTTTGCAAGATGGATTTTCTATACTAATGTGTAAATGTGCTAATGGTTGGGCTTGTTTGGTTGGATTTCCCTTGGTTCCTTGGTTTGGGTGTGATGGAATGGTAAGGGCATGATTGGCTTATGAAAATGGATGCACTTATGATTTATTTTATATAACTGTTTTATATAAATGTGATAACTGTTTTATCCTAGTGGTGTGTGTAGGGAGGTCATTTGGGGAAATCCTACTTTGTTTTAGTACTCACCCCCTGCTTTGGCACATTGTTTTCTTTGCAGATGTTGTGTATTGTGACGTGGGGGAAGGTAAGGCATCTCCTTCCTTTAGTGGTGAATTTTGATGTCTCGGTGGAGCATGGTATTTGGAACATGGTGTGGAGTTGTGGTGGTGTCATGCCTCGTAGTGTTTTTTGTTTGGTTTCTGCTTGTACTATGATGTGGTGTAGACATTGTTGGTTGTATTGGTATTGATTTTCGTTGTGGAACAACTAGGTTGTCTTTTGGGAATGCACGGTTGGGTAATTTATTGACATGCATCTTATAGTGGCTGTTAGTGGATGGATTGGTTGGATTTTTAGTAAGGGAAAATTGTACTCCAGTGTGATCTTGAAGCTCTCGGCATTCATTTACAGCCTTTGGCATCTTGGGAACGTCGCATAAGGCCATGTATCCCTCACCGCCTCCTCAAGACAGTGAGGTAGGGGTGAGGTTTTACAAGAGGTATCAGTTTGTTCGGTCCTTGGGAGTTGATTCTTGTATTTGTTGTTGACATTATTTTTGGTGAATTCCTTGAGTTGGGATGGTATCATGGTGTAGGAATTTCAAAACATGGAATGTATAACATAAAAGAACATATATAACTCTTTTATGCTAAAATTCATGTTTCTAGGGAGTTGGGTACATATGTATTTGGAGACACTTATAGGCATTGGAAATATCATTCTCATGGGTGTAGCCAATGAGATGAGCATGACATGCATGGTAGAAATGACTTACCTCTACGATACATATTTCATTATGGTATAATGATTTATGATGTGATACGAATTTATGAAATTATAATGTGAATAAATTGGTATTTTGATAATTGGTTGGTTTTCAAAATGGTGAATCATGGAAAATGTGAACTTTAGAGTGCCTTGTGTGATAATGTTGAGTAATGTGATTTGAAATGGGATTTCGTGGTGTCTACATAAGTGAGAATCTTGGTTGTTTGTTTTCTGATTATAGAAATGGCACCGGTTAGGCATCATAGAGACCAATAAGAGGAGGCTACTGAGAATGTTGTAGCACCTGAGGCATAGTTGAACCAGCAGCTAGTGCAAAGCATAGTGAATGCTTTCCAAGCTGTGGAAAGTGGAAATAAAATGGATGAACCAAGGCATGTGGATCATGCATTTTAGTTTAAAAAGTATAATCCACCCATATTCATGGCTGATTCAGAGCCAGAGAGGGCAGAAGCATGGTTGAATAGAATGAACATGATCTTCGAGTTCTTGGGAACAACAATAGAGTTACAGTGAAGTTGGTCACGTATATGTTGGAAGATCATGCCTGTCAGTGGTGGGAGTTGGTATTCCAAATGGGGAAGGACGAGGGAATGATGTGGGAAGGCTTTGAAGAATTGTTTAATAAAACATTATATCCACATACATTCTAAATTCCGCGTATGACTGATTTATTCAGTTTGAAGTAAGAGCATAAGTATGTAACAGAGTATGAAGCTATGTTTATGAACATAGGGAAGTTTTCACCCGAAGTGGCGAGTAGCACATCATTGAAAACAAGGATCTATGAAGTGGGGTTATGGTAAGAAATTCATTCAATGATAGCGGTCCAGTATATAGATGATAACACAGAGATGGTGAAGTGATCCTCGGTGGCTGAGTGGGATATGTTGGGCTCTCCAGGTGGAGGATGCATGGTGGTACCCATGGGAAATAGTGGTAACACTAACGTTGGGTTCAAGAAAAAGAGGTACACTTATTCCCAGAGTGGGAATATGGCATATAGTCCAACGGCAGGATCGGTGAATGTTCTTCCGAAGCCCCAGAGCATGCCGGGATGTTTTCAATGTGGTTCGACGAGCCAAATCAAACAAGATTGTACCACACAACCTCGAGCATGTCATAATTGTAAGAATATGGGGCATATGCAGCGTTAATGTTTGAATGCTCCGAGGTCGGGTGCACGTGATACTTCTCAGGGATCGCAGACGTCGTATGCTTCAATGGGACGGGGGCAGCAGCATACCCTTTGATAGGAGGGTAAAGTGGGTCATGGTGATTCTCAAAATACCATGACACATCAATAGGGCAATAAAGAGTATAGCGTGTCATGAAAACATGTGTTTGGAGCTGAGCAGGTTTTGGTGGATGATTAGTCGGGACCATCCAAAGTGCGGGATATTATTCTTTTGAATTCTACCTTGATGCAAGTGTTGTTTGATACGGTTTACTCAAACTATTTTATTGTTGCATGTGTGGTTGATTTTCTAAGTTTAAGGGTAGAAATGATTCCCTCTGTTTTAAAACTTCAAACTCCTCTGGGTCGAAGAGAGTGCCAAGCCTTTTTGTGTAGATCATGTGGTATCGTTGTGGGGAGATTCAGCTAGTGTGAAATTTCTCAATGCTTTAGATGGATGGGTATGATGTAATCCTAGGAATGGATTGGCTGGTGGATTTTAAGTCCTGCATCGATTGTGATGCGTGAATAGTGGCTTTTACGACACACGATGGCGTTATACATCTCTTTAGAGGAGAGAGGCATGAAAGGCAGGTTTCAATGGGTTTGTTGGCACTAGTAGTGGGAACGTTATAGTATCAGTTGGAATTTTTGTCATTTGAATTCATAGAGGGTGTTGAGAAAACTGTTCTTCCAGGAGTGGTAGATCATTTCATGGATATTATTCCTTAGGAATTCTCTGGGTTACCTCCCGTAAGAGAAGTGGAGTTTACAATTGATCTCCATCCGGGGACCAGTCCTATCTCACTTATGTCTTATCGAATGGCAGCAGCTGAATTGCCGGAATTTAATTTCTAGTTGGAAGATCTAGAAAACTAAGGGTTTAACTGGCCTACCACGTCTCTATGGGCATCACCGGTGTTTTTTGTGAAAAAGGAGGATGGAACATTGAGGCTCTGTACTGATTATCATTGACTTTACCATGTTAAAATAATGAATAGATATCCACATCCACGAATTGATGATTTATTTGACCAGTTGAGGGGAGCCTAGTTGTTCTCCAAGAATGACCTGAGGTCGGGATATCATCAATTGATGGCGAGGATGGAGGATATTTCTAAAACAGCTTTCAGAAGAATATATGGCCATTATGTATATGTGGTTATGCCCTTTGGTCAAATGAATGCACCAACGATGTTTATGGAATTGAAGAATCAGATATTTCAGAGATATCTAGATTTATTTTTTATGGTGTTTTTAGATGATATTCTGTTGTTTTCAAAGACAAGGGTGGAGCATGAGCAGCACTTGGAAACAGTGGTAGGGATCTTAAGGGATCATCAGTTTTATGCCAAATTGTCGAAGTGTTACTTTTGGAAACATGATGTTCATTTTCATTGCCATGTGATATCTAAAAGAGGTGTTTCATTGGATCTAGAAAAGATAGAGGTTGTTATCTCGTGGAAACCACCAAATAATGTGTTTGAGATATGAAGTTTTCTTGGCCTAGCTGGTTATTATTGGTGTTTTGTTTGTAATTTTTCATTTTTGGCTTCATCGATGACAGATTTTACAAGGAAGAATGTTCCATTACAGTGGAATTAATAGTGTCATTAGTGTTTCGAAGAGCTAATGTGTCGTCTTACATCAGCAGCAATCTTGGTTTTTTCAGAACTAGGAAAAGGGTACGTGGTGTATTGTGATGCATCAGGATCGGGGTTGGGGTGCATTCTCATGAAAGGGTATCATGTGGTTGCATATGGCTCACGACAGTTGAGGGTGCATGAGAAAAACTACCCAACTCATGATTTGGAGTTGGAAGAAGTGGTCCATGATTATAAAGTATGGTGTCATTATCTCTTTGGTGAGATATTCACGGTATATACAGATCATAAGAGCTTGAAGCACATTTTCTCAAAAAGGGATTTGAACATGTGGAAATAGAGATGGAATTAATATCTCCAAATGTTCGAAATTGACTTGATGTACAAACCGGGTAATGGATATTTGGTGGCAGGGGAATTAAGTATAAAATCATATGCTCAGATGGTGAAACAAGCATCAAACTAGTGGCAGTTGATGACGGTTATAGCTAATATGCAGATGAAATGTGAGGACCAGGGTTATAGAGTAGTATTCATTCTGGTTTTGTTGATTTATGTTTTTGTTGGCCTGGTTATAAAGACACAGATATATGATTCTGAGTGTGTGACTTTGGGGTCGAGACTCAATAGTGGGGAGACCATTGAGGGTTGAAAACTAAAGGGAGATTCAGTTTGGTGTTTTCGGAATCGGTTGGTTGTACCAGTTGCTTGTCAGGATGATCTTCTCAGGGAATATCATCATACCAGGTGGTTTGTTCATCCTAGAATTCATAAAATGTATAAATAATTTAAGGCGCAATTCTTGTCAGTTGGGATGAAAAGAGGTGTGGTTGACTTTGTTTCGAGATGCTTGACTTGTCAGCTGGTCAAGGAAAAGAATCAGAGTACAGAAGGAATGCTTCAGTCTTTACCAATCCATGTTTGGATGTGGGAGAAAATAGCGATGGATTTTGTCACATGTATCCCATGAATGGTCAGAAAGCACGATTCCATTTGGGTGATAGTGGATCGGCTAATGAAGTCAGCCCATTTCGTCCTGATTCGTGAATCTCATACGGTGGAGGAATTGTCCAAAATCTATATCCGGGAGGTGGTAAAGAGGCATGGTGTTCCAGTTTCGATTGTATCCGGTAGAGATTCGAGGATTACGTCTCATTTCTAGAAATCCTTATAGCAAGCCCTTGGAACTAAGTTGAGCATGAGTATGATGTATCACCCTCAGACATATGGTAAATCTGAGAGGACAATACAAACATTGAAGGATATGTTGCAGACTTGTGTCATGGATTTTGGTGGCTCGTGGGAGGAGCACTTTTCATGGACATGTGATTCAATGGGATCATATTGAGCTAGAACTATATGCTTCATTGGTGCACATGCCATTTTTGTTTGTGGATAGGCAGGAGAAATTCTTTTGTGGTAAATTCATCAGTTCTGTTCATGTTTTGTGGCAACATGGTCAGATTCAATAGGAGACATGGGAGCGGGAAAAAGAAATGGTTGAGCAGTGGTCTTAACTCTTTCGGCAAAGGGTGGTTTTACTAATTATCTCGGAAGGAAACTCCAATGGTGGGGAGAATTTAGTACACCCTGTTTGAGTTATGTGGCCTTTTTTATTCATTTTTATGTGTTTAAAGTGCATGGGATGAGTTGGGAAGATGATGAGAGAGTTTGAATGGTTATGGATTAGTTTGGAGGATTTTAAATGGGCTCACGGTTTGAGAATGGTTAGAGGATACAGTGTGGATTCTCTAGAAAATCGTTCAAGGGGGGACAATAGGCTTCACAAGGCCTACGCACGGTTTACCAAACCATTGAGTCAACCATGCAGACCCTTGCTCTTGAGGCAGTAGAGTGCGCACGTTTGGCACAAGGTTTTCCAAACTGTGCGGGCTAACCGTGCGGCCACATAAAAATATAGTTATAAGTTCTAGGATCCCTTAGGTTTATCCTATTTGACTCCAATATTCCCCCCACTCAAGCCTCACTCGAGATTTTGGGTTCTCATTAGTTAACGGTGCCCTCCCACTCGATTTGGAAGTGTTTTAAAGGGGTTTCAATGTGGGTTGATGGTGGTTTCTCCCAGGTAAGTCTCTCCTCTTGTTTCTCATCTGTTTTATTGTAGATATACATCCCTCTCTTTCATGGTTTTATAGATATACACATTTTCTGCGTATATCTAGGGTTTTGGTTGCCTTGGATGTTAATAATAAGGATTGTTTATGTTAGGGAGAGGGGATCTAGAGAGGTTTCAGTGGTGCGTTCACCAGATTGGAGGTGACGTGGCTTGTGGGTCAATTTCTTTGGAACCCTAAATGTAGGTGGCTTCTCTATCCACTCCACTTTGCTAGAGATAGTGGTTCTTTGTTACATTTAATTGTTGTGTTGAAAATTAATTGTTATTTTTTATGAAAAAACGGTTGTAAAACAATTTTGGGATTTTTGGTGAAAAATGACGTTTCATTGTGAAATGCTATTGTTGTGGATTTTAAAATAGAGATTTTAAACTGGGTTGTTGAGATTGACTTGGGAAAATGGTTGATGAAAAATGGATTTCAATAAAGATGTGGTTTTTATTAAAATGTGGTTTGGAATGGAAAATGGATTTCAATTAGTGGATGATTTAATGAAGTGGATTGGTATGTAATGGAATTGGTTGATAGCATGTTGTTGTGACGTTGGTGGGTTGTATTCTTAGTTTCAATTGGTTGAAATGTTGTGTGTATGTGGGCGACAAGTCTCACTATAAAAGGGGATGGATATTGGTCGGAAAAACAACCATGTGGGTAGTGTTCGAGAAGTTCCACTAGTTGTGAATGGATGTACGGGTTGGACAGAAGTCCCTCTAATTTGATTATTTTGGTGTGAATGGGTGAATAGGTTGGGCAGAAGTACCATAGATTTGGTTGTATTGATGTTCATTTCTTTGAAAGATGGATTTTTTGTGCTATTGTGTAAATGATGGAACAATTGTGACTTGTTTGGTTGGCATTCCCTTGGATTCTAGGATCTGGTGTGATGGCTTGGTAAGGGCATGTTTGTCTTATGAAAATTGTTTCACATGTGATTTATTTTATATAATTGATTTATATAAATGTGCTAATGGTCTTATCCTAGAGGCATTTATAGGGATGTCATTTCGGGAAATCCTACTAATTTTTATAACTCACCCCCAGCTTTGCCACATTGTTGAATTTGCAGATGTTCTGTATCGTGACGTGGGAAAAGGTAAGGCATATCCCTCCTTTAGAGGTGAATTGTGATGTCTCGGTGGAGCTTGAAGGTTGGAGCTTGGTGTGGAGTTGTGGTGGTGTCACGACTCGTAGTGTTTGTTGTTTGGTTTCCACTTGTACTCTGATGTTGTGAAGATATGGTTTGTTGTATTGATTTAGATTTTTTTTGTGGAACAACATGGTTTTCATTTGGGAATGCATGGTTGGGTAATTTATTTGACATGCATCGCATACTGGCTGTTAGTTGATGGATTGGTTGGTTTTTGTAGTAAGGGCATATCGTTCCCCAATGTGATCTTGAAGCCCTCAGCATTCATTTCCATCCTTTGGAATCTTGGGAACGTCGCTTAAGGACATGTATCCCTCACCTCCTCCTCAAGCCAATGAGGTAGGGGCAGGGTGTTACACTTTATATCATCTAATGGGATGTGGAGGTATCGCTCGTGCGTATGTGTAGACTACTGCCTCCATGTATAGATATCGAATATTTCCAATAACTATATGTCATGAATGTTTATTATGATGGGTTAAATTTAAATAATAGATAATTATGAAATAATTTTGACTCTAGTATTATAATTTCATATGTACCTTT
Organism: Viscum album; assembly: GCA_963277665.1. NCBI lineage: Eukaryota > Viridiplantae > Streptophyta > Magnoliopsida > Santalales > Viscaceae > Viscum > Viscum album. The sequence goes on from OY728126.1 coordinate 959,118,740, forward strand.
TTATCATAAATTCTATAAGAAATAACAATGTTTCTTTTGTGTACGTGTGGACTACCACATTTACAATGCGATATGAATCGATAATAATTTCTATTTACATTGATGTTAATAAAAAATGATTTAATGAATATATATGATATATATAAAATTATATTGACTATAAAAACATGATTTATAATTTACCATTCTTACATTCAATCATTCCAAAAGTGAAAACATAATTTTTGTGTACGTATAGCCTACCATCTCCCTGAACTTTGTAATTCATTTTTCTATTTCTACCATTAATGGATGACTCAATATATACCTTCAATGAATATATATGATATTTATAGAATTATAAATGTTTCTATATGATGTATCTATGACTATAATATGAGGATTGAAACTAAAAAATTGGAATTCTCATAGAATAGAAAAATAGTCTACATTAGGAAATAATGAATTTTTATAAGAAATTATTAAAAGATTTTGTTGAAATGCTTTATGAGTACAATATATTATATTATAATTTTGTAAATTATTCTTGAATATAGATTTTTAATTAATATAAAATTATGATATTGGAGGTTAAAGAGACATCGATGCAATTCAACCATGATGTAACAGATTTCTGTAACAATAATGTTATTTATAGTTACTATTTATAATTATGTTTTAGAATTTTACATTATATTATATACCTATGATGAATCCATTGAATTCTCTTCTCCATAGGTTATTTATGTGGATTATAGTTATTAAAATTCATTTTCATCTTAATAGGAAATAAATATACATAAATAATGTTTTGTAGTATAATATATTTTTTCATCCATAAAAATATTTTCTTAAAATGATATCAATAATTTTTTTTACTATCATATGATTTAATTAATTAATTGGTACACATTATTTTTTAAGAAAAAATATATTTAAAAATTATCTTCAAATTTCGTTCCAAATGATTAATTTTTTTTTCTTTTTACAAACAATATAAAAGGAATCATTGTTTTAATGTACCCAACATAAATGGAATTTCCCACCATAATGACCATATACTAATTTTATGCTTCCATTAAAGGGGTACATGGTTCATTTCAAATAATTCTTTTCCTTAATATTTTTGAAATTTTAGATTTTGAACATGTGATTTCCAAGAGAAAATGGTATTTTCAACATGGAATGTTTAATTCATATTTTAAAGGTGTTTTTTCATCTATGATAACATCATTGATGATGCTTATTCATTTCAAGGGATATGATAAAATGATAAAATCAAATTTATTGGTTTCAATGGATTATCATGATTTGATGATGATTCAATATAACCATTCACTTTCATATGGGTTAATTATTATAACAACCTGAGATTTTATAAGATATATTATTTTTAATTTCTTTCATATCATCTGTTGTATGTTACACCAAGTTTATCTTGTACTATACACAACACTGTATTAGCTTTTATTATACGCACCACTATTCTTGGATTTTGTTACACACAATTTCATGTTCGCAACATTGAGTGTATATATATATGTATATATATATATATATATATATATATATATATATTCAATGTATAAATGAAATATGGTTATATTATGTTATAAAAAACAACAAATGAGTCTTTCACAACACGCAACCCTGACTTGGCTTACATTACACGCAATCGCGACCTTCCTCGATAGTGTGTGTTTTACGCAATGTCGGGTTTCACTAAACAGTGATATATAATTATTATATTATTATGGACTAGCTGTTATGAATAGTATTAACTATATTTTTAATTTTATAACATTATTACTCATCTTACATATTTTTTAGAACATGTTAAGAGAACAAAATAAATTCTTCGGGTAAAATAAGTATTTTAAAAAAATTGCAATTTTGCCGCCTTTCGATGGCGCACCCACATTAAATCTCGTTTTTGACACGTTTATAAGTTCAATTTGAAATAATAAAATTCTTCTTTTGAATCAGGATATAATAATTTACTTTGGATAAATGTTTGATACTATTCTGATAACATTCATGATTTGATGAATAGTAAAAATACGATAATTTTTAATTAATTTTTTTTTCATTGTGATAATTTATATGGTTAAATTATAATATTTAATGGTTTTAATGTATAAATATAATATATTTTTACCATTTAATATAATTTATTTCATTATCATTGATTTTACATTGAATTCGTAGGTTAAATCAATTCAATCTTTTGCAATGTTTTAAACAAAAACCTGTTTTCTTTCAACAACGGGATTAATTTTAATTTAATATATGAAACTTTTGTGTATTGAATTTAGAAAAATAGATTCCATATTTGTAATCAGTTGTTCCATAGTATGTTAATAAGATACGTTTTATTTTTGGGCATTATTAATAGTAACTACGGTAAATTTTATTTACCATAGTTAAAGGTAAATCGGGTAATTAAGGGTAAATATAAGATTATAAAATTACCCTAAAACCTGACAAAATTCTATTGGATGACTAAAAGTAGACTCATATCACTTAAGGGTTTGAATAGATTCATTTTATGGACTTGTTTCCATGAAAATAATTTAATTATTATTAAAACCAAAGAAAGTGACAACATGTCACTCTCTTAAATCTTATAAGTATTTTAATTTTCATTTAGTGATAAACTTCATGAAACTTCGAACATGAGTAGTATCCAGAAATATAATAAACATATCTATATCATATGAATTTATTTTTAATTTTTAGGGATTAAATAACTATCATTAATTGTGACACAATAGTGATGCAGAAATTGTTTATCTAGTGAAAAATAAAGAATATAGTTTTCATTAAACTAATAGTGACCATAAAAGACACCAAAACCCTGACCAAAACATATTTTTCATGTAAATGTAAACCATAATCGTCCAATGGTAGAATATTTTACCATTTAGAGCATTATAGAAGCGATTATGACACTTATAATATTTTATTTTAAATGATTCCAAAGATGTCACCTTCATAATTTAATAAAGATAACAATTTACTTCTTGTTATTTTAAGATGATAAATTCGAGTAAAATTATTATTATAAAATCTTTGATATTTATCTTCATCAAAGGATTTTATTTTTAATTTTTATGAAACAAATAATTATATTAAATAATTATAAAAAAATGTTGTACTAATTATTTTATTAAGAGATATACCAAATAAATGGTTTTAAAAATATTAAAATAAATATTATATGAACTATTTAATGTACTAAACTAATTTTATAGATTACTGTGATATGTTAGGAATCTATTAAATATTTTATTTAGAATATATCCTTTGTGTGGATTTAATTTAAATTCACATAAATGAATAGTGTCAAAATTGACATTATTTTTATTTTATAAAAATAACATATAATTAAAATGGTTAAAAATCACAAAAATATTTAAAACTTATAAATTGTAATTTATATAGTCGATGAAGTCATAAATTATCCAACATTGGATAATTCAAATCACATATGTAATTATTTATAACAATTTAAAATTTAGAATCTTATTACCACAAATAAAATATAATAGATTATATAAGGATAAATCAAGTTGATAATTTTAAAATAAATTCCCTACATGTCTAAATTTTATTGGTTGATGAGATTACAACCCTATCGCATCTAATATTCGAATTGAGTCATTTTTGGAGGTTTTTATGTGGGGATGAAATTTATATTAAACAAATATTTTTGAGGATTCCAATGGTGCCCCTCTCCTCCCTTATAAAAGGGAACCTCCTACCTCTCTTCCTCGCACAATTTGGAGACTTGAGGATCGTCCAACCCCTACACATTTCCCATATAAACATACATATAAACATTATATAGGTACTGGTCTTCTTCAAAGACCAATTTTAGTAACCTAAGAGGAGGTTTCAAAGAGGCGCTTCAAAGAAGATGTAATGTCCGTTACCGATTATTTCAACTTTATTTATTCTTATACTTCTACTTATTTAGTTGTTTCATAATGAATTAATAACATAATTATCATGATATAATGATATGTTATTATAAATATTAAGGAACCCTATTTAACCTTTTATCCATCCTACTGAAAATGAAATCACCGCGCGTGCGTACGTACAGAATATCGTCTCCACGCCGTGGTGTAATCTATTTTCAACCCCCACCTTACTTGGATGGGTATAATGGTTTAAATAAATAACTATATATGATTATTGTAAAGTGATATTGATTCTCAAATATTATAAATACACTTATATACAATTCAATGATCATGGGAATGATATCATCGCTCGTGCGTACGTACAAAATACCGTCTCCACGACGTGATGAGATTCATTCTCCATGTTAACCATTCATGAATGATTATAAAGTATATATAATAAGTAATAATGAAATATATGACATAATAATGATACTATAATTATGTATATATATATATATGTATGTCATCTACTTAATTCCATTCAATTTAATAAGGAAACGAAAACAGCGTTCATGCGTATGTACAGTCTACCGTCTCCATGAAGGGTGTATTTAATTCCTTTTATCGATCTATAATATAAATGTATATATAAATCATGTTTAACATTTTATAATTATATAAATCATGATATAAGTAATAATATCATGAATGAAAAGTCGAAACACATACGATAAATGAAATGATTTTACCCAAAATGCTGCTTTAACATGAAATTTACAAAAAAAACGGGTAATGTAAAGTCATAAGTGAAACATATATGATATCATAACAACGAATATGATTATATAATAAGTAAATGACATTATTTAAATCATTATACAGGAGGTTTAGATCCATATGAATCTTATCAGACCTAAGGTATGGGATAATTTTGCAAATCTAATTTTTATCTGAGATTGCTTATTCGTAAGTATTTACTGGGGTTATTTCTATAATCCATGTCCATGTTTTATAAAAGTGTTTTCATTTATGTTTAATGTCCTTTACATCCATGTTCATGTTTTATAATGATGTAGTCTTTGAAAAAGGAAAACCTACAGGATGTGTGACAACCCATGGAATCGGACAAGGCTATGGGAATCGAACCCACAACGGAAGTGCGACAAGCCTTTATCACCTACCACTGCCCTACAGGAAGTCCCTATTAAGTAGAAAGTAGTTTTATTATATTAAGCAGTATGATATATGAATTATAAGTTCTTTTTAGGAACCATATATGATTAATCTCACTATAGAGGGACTTAAGTATTTTTGAAAAAAATTTCTAACATTTTGTTTGAGATAGACGGAATGACCCATAATACTATCACATGATCTGCTAACACTTCACAAATGACAAATTCAACTTCATTTCTTTAAGATATGAAGTAGAAATTGTCCACGGAACGACCAACGATGAATTAGATGGTACCTTATATCATCTGAAATCTATGGCTTTGTGATTGTTGGATTTTTCATATCCATGTTCTCTACCACTCTCCATCAGAACATGATGGTAGGATTTCTCTTCCATATCCATATTTTCACCTATGTTCTCCTATGTGGAAACCCAATGAATAGTTAATTTTGGGTAATTGTTATGTTTTATACTTTAGTTTTTAAAATTATGTTTTTAATTCCTTTTTACGATGTGGGTTTATATGAATAGTAAACGATTTATAACCCTAACGAATTTCGAGGGAGAAATTCATTTTAAGGAGGGTAGAATGTAACAACCTGAGATTTTATAAGATATATTATTTTTAATTTATTTCATATCATATATTGTACACTACTCCAAGATTATCTTGGACTATACGGAACACTGTATTAGCTTGTAGTATACGCAACACTATTCTGGGATCTTGTTACACACAATTTCAAGTTCGCAACATTGACTATGTATATATATATATATATGTATATATATTTATATTCAATGTATAAATTAAATATGGTTGGATTAAGTTATAAAAAATAACCAAGGATTCATTCACTACATGCAACCCTGACTTGGCTTGCATTACACGCAATCGCGACCTTCGTCGATAGCGTGTGTTGTACGCAATACTGGGTTTCACTAAATAGTGATATATTGTTATTATATTATTATGGACTAGCCGTTATGAATAGTTTTAACTAAATTTTGAATTTTATAACATTATTATTCATCTTACACATTTTCAAGAACCTGTTAAGAGAACAAAATAATTTTTTTGGGTAAAATATGTATTTTTAAAAATGCAGTTTTGCCGCCTTTTGATGGCGCACCCACATTAAATCTAGTTTTTAACAAGTTTATAAGTTCAATTTGTCAAAATAAAATTCTTCTTTGGAATAAGGATATAAAAATCTACTTTGGATAAATTGTTGATACTTTTCTGATAACTGTCATGTTTTGATGAATAGTAAACATACACTAATTTTTAATTAAAAACAACTTTTTTCATTGAGATAATTTATATGGTTAAATTATAATATTTAATGGTTTTAAATTATAAATAGAATATATTTTTACTATTTAATATAATTTATGTCATTAGCGTTGATTTTACATTAAATTCGTAGGTTAAATCAATTCAATCTTTTGCAATGTTTTAAACAAAACCCCGTTTTCATTCAACAACGGGACTAATTTTAATTTAATTTCTGAAAATTTTGTGTATTGAATATGGAAAAATGTATTCTGTATTTGGAATCAGTGGGTCCAAATTATTTTAATAATCTACTTTTTATTTTTGAGCATTATGAATAGTAACTATCGTAAATTTTATTTACCATAGTTAAAGGTAAATCGGGTAATTAAGGGTAAATATAAGATTATAAAATTACCCTAACACCTGCCAAAATTCTATTGGATGACTAAAAGTCGACCCATATATCATAAGTGTTAGAATAGATTCATTTTTTGGATTTTTTTTCCTTGAAAATAATTTAACTATTATTGAAACAAAAGAAATTGAAAACATGTCACTCTCTTAAATAAAATAAGTATATTAATTTTAATTTATTGATAAAATTCATGAAACTTACAACATGAATAGTTTCCATAAATCTAATAAAATTATATACATCATATGAATTTATTTATAATTTTTAAGGATTAAATAATTATTATTAATTGTGACACAATAGTGATGCCTAAATTGTTTATCTAGTGAAAAATCCAGAATATAGTTTTTATTAAACTAATAGTGACCATAAAAGGCACCAAAACCCTGACCAAAACATATTGGTAATGTAAATGTAAACAATAATCGTCCAATGGTCTAGTATTTTACCATTTTTAGCCTTATAAAACTGATTATTACACTTATAATATTTTATTTTAAATGATTCCAAAGTTGTCCCCTTCATAATTTAATAAAGATAACAATTTACATGTTATTATTTTAAGATGATAAATTTGAGTAAAATTATTATTATAAAATATATGATATTTATCTTCATTAATGGATTTTATTTTTAATTTTCAAGCAACAAATAAGTATATTAAATAATTATTCAAAAATGTTGTACTATTTATTTGTTTAAACGATATACCAAATAAATGGTTTAAAAAATACTAAAATAAATATTACATGAACTATTTAATGTACTCCACTAATTTTCTAGATTACTGTGACATGTTAGGAACCTATTAAAGATTTTATATTGAATATTTCCTTTTTATGGATGTAATTTAAATTCAAATAAATAAATAGTGTCAAAATTGACACTATTGTTATGTTATAAAAATAACAAATTATTAAATTGTTTAAAAATCAAAAAAAATATTTAAAAATTATAAATTTAAATTTATATAGTCGATAATGTGATTAATTATCTAATTGTTGATAATTCACATCACATATGTTTTTATTTATAACAATTTAAAATTTAGAATCTCATTACCACAAATAAAATTTAATAGATTAAATCAGGATAAATCAAGTTGATAATGTTTAAAATAAATTCCCTACATTTCTAAATTTTATATTTTGATGATATTACAACTATATCTGATTTAATATCAGAATTGAGTCATTTTTGGAGGTTTTTATGTGGTGTTTAAATGTATATTAAACTAATAATTTTAGAATTCCAAAGGTGCCCCTCTCCTCCCTTATAAAAGGGCACCTCCTCCCTCTCTTCCTCACACAATTTGGAGCCTTAAATCTCGGACAAACTCTACCCATTTCCATTATAAAGTTCCCTAGAAACATTATAGATGTCCTTTCCTTCTTCAAATTCCAGTTTTAGTACCCTAAGATGAGCTTTCAAAGAGACGCTTCAAAGAATAAGTAATGTCCGTTACCGATTCTTTCAACTTTATTTCTTCTTCTAGTTTTTTTTCATTAGTTGTTTCATTATAATGTAAAAACATTAGTATCACTCATATAATTATATGTTATTATAAATATGAAGCAACCATATTTCACCTTCTATCCATCCTACGGAAAACGAAATCACCACGTGTGCGGACGTACAGAATATTGTCTCCATGCCGTGGTGTAATCTGTTTTCGACCACCACCTTACTTGGATGGGTATAATTGTGTAAATCAATAACTATATATGATTATTGTAAAGTGATATTGATTCTGAAATATTATACATACACTTCAATAAAATTACACGATCATGGGAATAATATCAACGCTCGTGCGTACGTACGGAATACCGTCTGCACGACGCGATGACATTTATTCTACATGTTAACCTTTCATGAATGATTATAATGTATATATATTAAGTAATAATGAAATATATGACATAATAATGATACTAGATTTATGTATACATATATATATATATGTCATCTACTTAATTCCCTTCAATTCAATAAGGAAACGAAAACAACGTTCATGTGTATGTACGGTCTACCATCTCCATGAATGGTGTATTTCATTCCATTTATTGATCTATAATATATATGTATATATAAATAATTTTATAAATTCTGGAATTATGTAAATCAGGATATAAGTAATAATATCAATAATGACAAGTCGAAACACATACGATAAATGAAATGATTTTACCCAAAACGCTGCTTTAACATGGAATTTACAGAATAACGGGTAATATAAAGTCATAAGTGAAACATATATGATATAATAACAACGAATATGATTATTTAATAAGTCCATGAAATAATTTAAATCATTATACAGGTGGTTCGGATCCATACGAAGCATATCAGACCTCAGGTACGGGATAATTTTGCAAATATCATTTTTATCCGAGATTGCTTATTCGTAAGTATTTACTGTGGTTAATTATATCATCCATGTAAATGTTTTATAAAAGTGTTTTCATGTATGTTTAATGTAATTTTTACCCATTTTTTAGTTTTACTACATGGTATGTAAGGAATCGTTCTTTTGTTTACGTTACGAGGTACTTTTTTGACTTTTCCGGCAAAAGTACGAGAAGAATGTTTTTTTAACTTATACAGCATGAACAGATTTTTAATGTTTTATAAATCATTATATTCATAAAGATTAATCCACAATATTGCATGATTATTTTCAACAAAAACATTTTCTTTCAAAATTGCATGGAATTTTGAGAAAAGATAATTATTTTGAAGAAGAAAGGATATTTTCTTCAAAAATTCATTTCAAGTGTTTTATCAAAACCATTTTTCCATCTAAGATGGCATTATTTAATTAGTGTATGTTTCAAGTATAACGCCTCTATGATTTACATGGTTTCACTTTTTATTATGAAATGATATCCGTGACTTTTATATGGATTATGTGATGATGGGATGATGTTTATGAAACTCATTTTATTCGTTGGTTTATTATGAATGATGTATGTTTATTTGTGGCACAAGTAATAATGATTTCATTTTGAGATGGGTGGGACCTATATCTTCCTCCAATGCATTGGGTAATGATTTATATCTCATGAGATAGACATGGCTGGAATGGTACGTTAATCCGGTTCAGCGTTACATGACTGAAACGAGGAGTGAACTCGATACAGAAAGGGACTTTGTCCATTATGATGGTCTTGGCAGCAAGGCCTTGGCTACTATGGAAATAATAACATGTGATGAATGTATGCCATAATTACATGTTTTATTCCCATTATATTTTATCATGATTTATTTTCCATTATGATATATGCCTTACGTACTTCCACGATTTATGTCTTTGCTCAAGATTTTGATGTTTAAATTTCATGTTCATGTTTTTTCCTTCAACTGTTTATGGATTGTTTTATGTTCACTATGATTTCCCTTACTGAGCATATGAGCTCACCCTTTTTATGTTTTCTTTTCCCCAGGATAAAAGGAATGGTTTTAAGTAAGAAAAAAAAGGGACGATCTTTGTGGGAGATGTTGAGGATTTTTCACCAAGATTAGAAGATTATGTTCCACATTTCCAAAGGCACTAAACTATTACGGTCCTTTTGTGTCTGTTTTTGTTATGTATTAAGTATTCCACAAAAGTAATGTAATGTCCATGTACGTCAAGCTTCGTGTCTCAACAATTATGATATGATGAAACCTTTATGTAGAAAATTTCTTTATTATTGGTTATATTATGATGAATTTTGAAATGTTTATCAAATACATTCTTTAAAAAGGGTTATTATGTGATTATATAATAAATGTTTTTTGTTCTTATGTTACCCATATTTATGATTTTCATTACGGTATCGGTGTGGACCGATTTATATAGACCTCTAATTCATATGGTAGTGATAGATATCTGAAGTGATAACAAAGAATTAAATGGATAGTTGAACCAATTCATTAAGGATATCATTACACTATGATCATCTAGACATTGAACATTTATTATAGATATGTTGGAATGGGGAGTGAAACCAATCCACTATAACAGTTATGGTGGTGATCCTTGACAATGTAAATGATATTCTATGATTATATGTGTGCTAAAAAATTATATCTTTTTCCATGATTATGTTATCATGCATAATGTTCATTGAATCCATTATGATCAATTTCGTATAAACTATCATTGTGTATTCAATGACTCAATATTAGGATCTTCGATGTGAAGGGTATGGATTATAAATTTCAAGATCGTATTCTGAAACACTTATTCTCATGTAAATCTGATGTGATTAGGGGTATCTCCCTTTAATTCCCATAATAATCATCAATTATAATAATTTTTTTATGTTTTTTTTCCCTTGGTTATGAAGAATTAATTTAAGTATTCCATTTTAATGAAGGTTTCCATTTATATAAGACATACGTGGTGGTGAGGTAGATCTCTTTTGAACAAGTTGTTTTGGAATCCATGTTTCCAAAGTCATTATATTTATATGATTCTTGCATGGATCGTAATATTATTTATTTAATGTTCATCTAATATGATTTGGTATTTATATATGATAATTATTCATCAATTTAATTCGTATAAGATTAAGGTTTAGTCACAATTTCAAAAACTGATGATCAATAATTAGTGAGTATCCTTAGAATAATATAATGTATACAATATCATGATCAATTATAGTAAATAAATGTGTGTTGGTTTCCTTGAATAAAGTTCCTTACAGGATACTACTATTGGATATATTTTCTGAAAAATATGCATCTTGGGGTAACATCCCAAATAATAGTTTCTTCAGTATATCACAAACATAATTTTTGTGAATGATGAGTGTGATATTATTGTGAACCTAGTTTGACACTCTAATGGGAAATTCTAATGTTCCTTCACATTTTCATCTCAAACCATTATGGGGGATTTTAGTAGATGATGATTATAGAAAATCCTTGTAAACCCTGAGTTGTCATATATTAAAAATACGGTGTCCTAATTTTCATATCCTATAAATGATTTTTATTATTATTTCATTTTCCACTCTAATTTTTTTATCACACTATGATTTTTTATTTTATTCAATCGATGAAACATGATGTAATTGTGATAATGGTGAATGTGATGGAAAATTAAATCATTTTTATCCTATGTGACCAAATGCTTTGAGATATGGAATACAATATCTGGTTTTATTCTTATGAAACATTCTCATTCAATGAATCATTTGGATCATCCAAAAAATCAATGGAGGAAACCAAATTATATTGTTCCCTTTATGAATAATCATCAAACTTTTTTTATTTTTCCTACTAATAAACTAGTTGATGACCATTGGATCAGTACCATTGAAAAGATAATTTCTATTCACCCATTATCTGATAATGAAAAATATATTTTATATTTTTTTAATTAGGTAGTTGAAGAAAATAATTGGTGGACTCTTATAAAAAACAAGAGGAAATGAGTTGAAATTTACTCCAAAGAGTGTGATGAGTATTGGAATTATTTTCAATAAGAACATTCCTTTTTTCCATACATTGAAAAATAAAATGGAAATTTTTTTGATTAAGAATACAAACAATTAATATTTTTGTACATATGATAAAAATTTTAAAATCATTAAAAGGTAAGTATTGAGTATTAAAATCCTATATATAAAAATTGTTTTTCGATTTGTAATACGATTAAAATATAGTATCTAAAAAATAATCCATAAGGGAATTAATTATCTTTGATGAAACCATATCAGGAACTAAAATGGTTTATATGGAGATGGGAGTTAACCATAAATTTCATTGTATAAATAACAAATGATATATGTAATTCAAATGAATTTTAAAAAAAGGAAAATAAAAGGATGAGAATTCCTTCTTTCTTAGTCTGTGGAAGGAAATATGGAAGAAATTTGTATAATGGGACTAGAAAATGTTCTATTTTTTTAATGTAAGGAAATTCACGAATCAACATTTTAATTAATTTGAGGAAGAAGTTAGTTAATTGTGGAGAAATTACACCATAGAACCATTCAATAATTGTCTGGTGTTTCTAATCAATGGATCATGGGATTACTCTAACCAATTCTAAAATATATATTTTTATTACGACAATCAACGTGAACAACCTATTATGCATAGAGGAAAAGTGAAATATCATGTGACTTATGTTAATTATATGGGGTATGACAATGACTCATTGAAATGTAGACATTCCAACCATTTTAGAATTACTAATGTACAGTTTCATTGTAGATCTAATAACAATTTTATATTTGAATAACTTCATATGTGTATTAAAATACCACATTATTGATTAGATTTTAAATTAGCATGGAAATCCTCTAATTGTGTGATGATTTATTATCTATAATTCTAATATTATTTATGATTATGGGAATGTGGTTCAAGTATAACTAGAAATTATCACTATAGTAGTATTTTATGCTATAATAGGCATTAGTTGGGTTTTTTATAAGTCCAATATTAATTTTCAAGAAATGAATTTCACAATTGATATTCCAAACTAAACTATGATTTCCCATTATGGCAATGGTAAATGTAATATTATAATGTAAATAACTTCCTTCGTATGGTTATTTGTTACTATTAACAAGGTGTATCTATCCAAATGGTTTGGGGATAAATAAACATTAATGATATACCTATTATGTTTGATTTTGTTGATATCTTTCCAGATGAGATTCTTAGTATTCCACTAAATTTGGAAAAATAGTTCTCAATAGATCTCATATCTAGTCCTACACTTATTTCAATTATTATATATAGAATTTATCAAATTATATTTTTCATATTGAAGAATAATCATCATCAGAATCTAAATAAGGGATTAATTCAACCAAGTGAGAAACAATAGGGTACATTAATTCTTTTTGTTAAAACTATCTTTGTATCAATGCATGTTTATATAAAATATCAATAACACAATAATATCACTATCAATAACAAGTATCCTGTAGCCCATATGATTGAATATTTTTATCAAATTTGTGCAACTCAATACTTTTCCAACATTGGACTTTATTTGGGATGTCATTAGTTTTGGGTCATGATAGAGTATATAGCTACAATAGAATTTCGTAAAACATTGGGAAACTATAAACATAATATAATTATATTTGGTATTTATATTTATCATACTATAGTAAATGATTTAATTAATAGAGTCTTTATTGATTACCTTGATCATTTTTGGAATCTTTTATATATCACAATAAAAAAAATGAATAACACTGAAGAGCATGAAGATCACTATAGGGTTGTTCTTAAAAACTTAAGGAAGGATAATATATATGAAATATTTACCAACTAGGAATTATGTATAGTAAAAGTTTCATATTTTGGGTTATATAATATCAAGAGATGTTATATCGATAGATCCAACAAATAGAGATGATATTGAATATTGGACCTAATGAACCATGATGACTGATATCTATAGTTCTCTTGGGTTCGAATGATATTATTTATTTTCTATGTAAAATTCACTATGGTGGGGTAATATACTTACCATGTTAACTTTGAACAGAGGCATGATCCTTTGGAAAGATGAATGTGATGAAAATTTCATTGTATAGATTATAATGGTTGTCATCACCCTGATGATTACACTACCTCAGAGTGGATAAGTGTTTGTGATAATTAGTGAAGCCTCAAGGATAGGACATGGATGTTTTCAAATATAGAATTATATAGTGATAGCCTATGCCTCACAAAAATTCATGATTCATGAGAAAAATTATACAAATGACGATTTGTTTTTAGTTTGTGTAATTTTTAAATTTATAATATAGTGTCATTTTTAGTACGAATAATGTAGTGATATATATAATGATCTGATAATTTTAATTTAAATATTCACTTAAAATGGGCTGAATACGAACCATAGAAGATAGATGGTGTTGAATAATGATTATGTCTTATAAAAAAAATTACCACTCCCAAAAGTGAATACAATTTTAGACACTTTTATTAAATTATTTTTTTCATTGCATATACATGATAAGGATGAAAAAATTTATAATATTTATTGATTCTCAAAGAGTTGATTTTGGAATCATTATGAACGGGTAAAAATAAAACCTTCCACAAATTAGTGCTCAACAATTTATCTATGTAATGCTCAAAGATTCAAGAAAGTAATATATGTAACTAAAAAATAAGGTGAGAAATAAGTCACACATAATCCATGATTATGATGGAATTATATGGATTTAGAACTGTGTGTATGTGTCATCCATAATATATTTAACAAAGGACCTACAATACAATGGTCACAATTCATCTATCTCTACTCATCATGGATATACAATGATGTATAGAGATATAATAGATTATTTTTAGTGGGAAACATGAAAATGGAAATATTAGATTTCATATAATTGTGCAATGTATGATATAATTTTAATGTGTAGTGATAAAATTCAAATGGAATATTACAACAACAACCCATACTATAATTGAAATGGGAAAATATCTCCATGGATTTTTCCAATCGAACTCCCCAGAAATTATAAAGTCAATAACTAATTTTTTTTGTATTCAATCAGCTTATAAAATCACCATACATATTTTCAATAAGAGTAGAATTATCTCCTAATCATGTGTCAATAGTATACATTAAAGGGTACTACATTATATTGTTTATGATCAAGATATATGGATTTCCATGATATTCTAGAAAAGTATTCAACATGAGTTGGATTTTAGGTTTAGTTTTACTATTACTCATAATCCATAAATATATAGCCAATTCGAGAGATCCATTTAGGTCCTATATGAAATGATGATATATTATTTTATTGATTTCAAATGGTGATGGTGCCAATGTCTTCCTATATTAATGTTTTTGTACAGTATAATATGTCAATCAATCATTAAAATATATCTTTATGAATAACTATATGGAAATGAGTATATAAATATAATATTCAACAAACAATGTTTACAAATAAACCTATTGGGACTAAATATCTCTAGATAAATTGCAGAGAACATCAGATCCCATAAGAAAAAACATAAATGAAAATTAGAGTGGAATGATAAGTTATAATGAAATTGATTTTTAAAAATTTAATTAAATGTTATTGAGAAGGAATTACATTGAATTTTACCATGTTACCAAGTTATGATATTTATAAATAAGGTACATCTTGGACCAAGCTATACTGGCCCCTTAATGATTCTGGTTCAAGATGGGATGGTGTATTATCATGTGGCTAATCCACTAATCCTATCTAGAGTTTGCAATGTGTCCCATTTATCTATCATGTGGAAGAACATAAATAATGTTTTATATGTACTGAACAAAGATGTTTTACCATTGGATTATGATCATTCATATGAAGAAAAAATATTAGATATATTTTATCATATAGACAATGTTTTTTGGAACAAGTCCACTCACTCTGTTAATATTCTCAAGCATAATTAGAAGTGTAATGGAGTTTCATAGAAACATAGATGAAATATATATATCATTGTGTTAATATATTAGCATGATTTAATTTCATTGAGTAATCAAATTTTAATGGGGGTAGAATTAAACACATCAATATTTTATGACATATATTTCCCTTGAATTAAATTTAATTTCTGGTATATCTCAAGATACATGAAAAATCTGTTATATAAAAACCATAATAAATTATACCATCATATATTATATTATAATAATTTAAATGATCCTTCTATTTAATTATAATACATTTAATTTTTTATAATTTTTTTTAAATTAATCTTCTTTATTTTTGAATGAGGTACTTTTGACATTTTATAAAAAATATGAAGGGTATCATTGTTTTAACATTCACAGCATGAAATATATTTCCATCCATCATGAAAAATAATTACTCTAAAGCATATATTACAATTTTCAGAAGTATATTTCAATATATATATTTTTCCATAATATTTGGGATATTGTTTTGTTATGATAAATTTTATTTCAAGGTGAAATGTGTATTTTCCTCCAAAAAATATTTTGGTTAAAATTGTAATGGACTTTTTCATCATTTATAATAACCATGATTTTACTTATGATTTATCATGTTATGATTCACTTTCACCATGTAGTTTCTTTCATTGTATGGTTTTTATTGATTTCTAGACAGTTAAATGAAACTTGATTCTTTCCAATGGTTTATTTATGTCATGATAAAACTCATCTCATTCTTATTGGTAAGGATATGTTGAATGATGAAATGTTTAGGGAATCCATTTACATTCCATGGTTATGATATGATAGTATACTGATGGATTATATCATGTTTCTCACATATTTATTGTATTCCTTGTGTGATGGGTATTGTAATGCCCTGACCCAAGAAGCCCAGAGTCAGTGCATTATTACATATCATATGCACGATCACAAAAGATCAAGTCTCAAATGACCGATTAGTTTAGTAGCATTGGATGTACTAGATACCTTCATAAGGTTTACATTACATCATTACATGGAAAACAACAAATACATTTTTTCCATAAAAAACACTAAAATCTCATAGACTGTCCCTCCAGGTCAGTCATAATAACCTTCCTCGCATCCTGGAAAAAATATAACAAAAAAGGGTTGAGCTCAGATGCTCAGTAAGGATAAAAATATATCAGAAACATTCATAAATAATCAAAAATATTTAAAGAAATGTATAAGACTAAAACAAAATCATTTTAAACTTGAACTTCAGCATAATATTTCAATGATAAAAATCAAATATTTCCATTTAATTATTCACATGGATATTCTACTAGTTGTAACATCTCATGAAATATCAATATCCACTTTCATAATGATGGAATGCATAATGCCAGATGTTCATAATCACATAGTCAAGGCCTTATGCTAAGACAAAAATATATATTTTTTCAATCACTTATGACAAGACACTAGTTTGTCTCATGAGACCTACTCATGCATCGAGGGGTGATAGCGGGCTCCACCCATCACTTACTAAGTCCAATGCATTCTTAATATGAAATGGATTAAATAAAACATAAACATTTGTATTAAAACTAGCACACAAAATGTCAATTCATTATCCATAAAACATGAATGGAATAATTATAACAAATCCATTTTCAAACATATCACAAAACCTACAATAAAATATGGATGTTTTTGATCATAATAAATCAACTTCAAATAAGAATAAAATACATCAAATGATGTTGACATAGATGAAATCAAAACCACTTTTTATATAGATATATATCATTCTATTTTGAAATAATTTAAGGGTCACATAATATATTAAGATAAAATTTATTTTGAAAATATTATTTTATGTTTTTATGGTAAGAATCGACGATGTTATAACAGTGGAAAATAGCTGCACCCGCCGTATAAGTGAAAAAAACATTTTTACCTTAATTTCGTCGAAAAGGTAATAAAGGACCTTGTTTGGAAAATGACGGAAAGATTACATTATAAATATCTTATAAATTTAAATCAAGGTTATAAATGACATTAATCCATAGTCTAGTAAATAGTAATAATGTTTTGAAATACATTTTTAAAAGACATGGATGTGGATGATAAAGAGATCCTAGTAGATAATTAATTATAAACAGTCTCAGATAATGAAGAGATTGTAGAATTAACCCTTACCTTATACATTTAATTGGTAGAGGGTAGGTTAACCTAATGTATAATCGTAATATAATTTTAAATAAATTATATGAGAATCATATACATTAATATGATATCATATATGATCATTTAACATTTCTTTGTTAATAATATCTTAGTATTATCGTTGTTTTGAGTGTTAACGGATTCATTTTCCTGTATATTCTTTGTTTTGTGAGTCATATTTGTTATGAATGGGATGTATATTTTTCATATACATAATTATATCAATTCTTAAAACATTATTTTTAATCATCTAATGAAAATTATTCTTGAATGGATACGATGGGGAATGAATCTAATTTTGTTCGTAGAGACGGTAATCCGTACGTACGCAGGAGCGACAATATCATTATTTTGATATTTAAATAATATATAATTGGATGGTATATAATATATACAGAATAATTATGAAGATATATTTATTATTTAAATCAATTACTCAACATTATTCTACCCATTCAAATAATAATGTTTGAATAACAATTACACCATTATGTGGAGACGGTAAACCGTATGTACGCACATATGGTGACATGTCATTCAAATGATAAATAGAATGAATAATTTGGTTGTATCATATTTATAATAAAATTAAAGTATATAGATGATATTGGAGTTATTATTTTATAATAGAAACAACCAAGAAAAGGTATGTGGAAGAAGAAAAGAACTTGAAAGAGGTGATGAAATATTTACCTCTTCATCGGGTTTTTCCTTTTGATTTGATCAAAAGGGCTCCATAGGTTGGCTTTCATACTAACAGAATTCCTCTAGGATTAAGGGAGGATAGTTTATAGGGAATTTGGGTAGAGTTTGGTCAAGCCAAATGGCATTGATGGTGTGTATTAGAGAGAAGGGTGAGTTCCCTATTATAAGAGGGGGGAGGGGCACCTTAGGGAAAGGTAGATATATTATTTTATAATAAAATAATTTTTCATTTTATAATTGCTCAAAAATAGATTATTTAAAGTATAATGTGGGAATGGGTCTAAAACCACTTAACCTATAGGTTTTAGATAGGATTAGGTCACTATATTGACGTTATTTTTTAGATTTAACTCTTAGTTAAATAATTTGAAATTTACCATGTCTCTTTGTACTTTTATATTATATGGTTAATAAACAAAATATATAATTTCATGAGATTCCCATGTGGTTCATTAATGATACACTTATAATTATAGAAGCCTTTTGGCTGAACCATATATTTTTGAGAAGATAATATCAATTAATAATATAATATTTGTTTTAAAAACTCTTTTATGTCAATTTTTACACTATTTGGTATTTTGTTTTTACTATATTCATAATATCATTATTAATTCAAAAAAAATTCATCTAACAAACACTAATATGTAATATTAACCTAGAATATTAGTTCAATTTATAAAAATTCACAAATTACATTTATTTGGATATTTATAAAATCAATTATTTTATTACATCATTAATTAGGTAATTACTACATCATAATTGTTTCATAAATTAATTAAATTAATTAATTTCTAAAAAATATATATAAATTACCATTATGTAGGAAATAGATTTAAATTTCTAATTAATATTTATACTCTAATATATATAATGTATAACCCAGTCTTAAAAAAAATTTAGTTATTAAACATTGCTTTTATCTATTTTAATCTTCTTTGAATTAAATAATAATAAATGTCCTAATATAAGCCATGTGGACCAAATAGGTTAATATATTATTCCTAGGGTTTTTATTTGTCTAATTTTACTTATCCAATAGAATTAGGACTTGTGTTAGTATAATAATAATATCATTTGTACCCTTAAATACCCTATTTACTTTTAACCGTTGTCAATAAAAGTAAAAAGTTATTATTCAAAAAATATTATTTTCATCTTATTGAACCAAATTTTTCATACTGATATCAATAGTTTATCTCGGAATTTTGAAATATCACTTACAGAAGTAGTAATATTATGTTTTACATGAATTTGCAAATTCTCCTATGAGCTGGGTGAAAGACGGTGAATAGTTAAAATATATATATATATATATAATTATTATAAAGGTGCTCCAATGAATTACATTGTACATGTATAGGTATTATGTATCTATTTTGACCTAAAATAAATTTAAATAAAATAAAAAATTATTTTAATTAAAATTCGGTTTTAAATTATAACTTAGTGTTTTTTACTATTCATCTAAAATTGAATGTTTTCAGAAAAATACCAAAAATTAACCATAAGCTAATTTTGATATTATAAATCCAAAAATGAAGTCCATTTTTTAAGATGAAATTTATAAAATTTCAATAAGTAGGTATTATTATTCATAATGGATAGTTTTCTTGGTTGTGGTGTGTTAGAACTCGAAGCGGCGTAAAACACACGCTACTGTATTATTCAAAGAGAAGCGTAATGTGGAAGCTTGGGGTGTTACATTCTCCCCTCCTCCAAATAATTTCGTCCTTGAAATTTCTTGAATATTAATGAATAAAAGGGATCGGGTGGTTCTTCATCATAAGTTCCTCAGATTCACATGTTACCTCTTCCATCTTATGGTTTCTACACAGAACTTTTACCAGATGAGTCGTTCGGTATCTCATCAGTTGTTCCATTATATCAAGAACCATGACAGGATCTTCACAATAAGAAAGATCAGGTTCCTATTCTAATTCATCATAGGTGAGTACATGCTTTGGGTCAAGCATGTATTTTCTCAACAGTGATACATGGAATACAACATGAACATTGGAGAGACTTGGCGGCATTGCCCAACGTTAAGCTATAGCCCCAATTTGTTCTCGAATTTCTAAATGTCCGATTTACCTAGGAAGCAATTTTCCATTATTTCAAAAACTTATAACACCCTTCCATGGAGATACCATCAATAAAACATGACCTCCTTCCTGAAATTTCAAATCCTTCCTTCGGTTATCAGCATAGCTCTTCTGTCTACTTTGAGCTTCTTTGATGTGGTTTTGGATTAACTTTACCTTTTCCATCATTTCCTCCACCAGTTCCGGGCCTACAAGTTTTCATCCACCAAAAGCATCCCAACAGGTTGGTGTGTGACATCTCTTTCTGTATAACGCTTTATATGGTGCCATCTGAATACTTCAATGGAATCAATTATTATAGGAAAATATTACCGGAGGTAAATATTTATCCCGCATACCTTTAAAGTCAACTGATCATGATCTCAACTTGAATTTTAAGGATTTAATAGTCTGTTCTGAATGTTCATCTGTTTGGGGGTGGTAGGAAGTTCTCAAACGATGATCAGTATCTAGGGATTTCTAAAGACTTTTCCAGAATCATGATGTAAAATGGGGATCATGATCAGAAAAAATCGATAGTGGCCCTCCATGAATTCTTACAACTTCATTAATATATAGTCATGATAATCGTTCAAGTGGTAAATATTCTCTTATATCAAGAAAATGTGATAACTTGGTAATACGATCAACAATGACCAATATTTCATAATTCCTTCTAGTAGTCTTTGGTAGTCCCATAACAAAGTCCATCATGATGTCATCCCATTTACACTCAGGTATGGTAAGAGGTTTCAGGACTCTTGAAGGATGTTTCGTTCTAGCTTTCACTGGTTGACAAACCATACATCTAGACACAGAATAAACAATCTCTCTCTTCATGTTGTCCCACCAAAAATGTTCCTTCAAATCTCTATACATTAGTTTTCTACCAGGGTGTGTATAGAAATTGGAACTCTGACCATCATCCTAATGTTTCTGTTTTAGATCAGGTATATCGGGAACACAACGTCTCTTCCCAAATTTTAAAATTCCATCCTCATACACAAAGTCACTCATTCTACCATCATTCACAACTCTAATATTCATTTTAAACTCTTCATAATCGGTCTGAGAACTGTTTATCCATTCTAGTAAAGATGATTTGGTGAAAATTATAAATATCATTGATGTTTCACCATCCATGGTTATTCCCCTATCTATCTTTACTAGATCCATGTATATAAGATCCTTTTTAACACTCATAGTTTTCCAAAAAACCATGATACTTTCTACTCAAAGCATCTTCCACCTTATTTTCTTTACTCGATTGGTAGTGTATAGTGAAATCATAATCCTTGAGTTAGTCACGCCATCGCCTTTTCCTCATGATGAGTTCATTTTGTGAGAGAATATACATCAAACTCTTGTGATCGGTACATATCTCACATTTTTCACCATAGAGATAGTGTCTCTAAATAATCAAATTAATGATTATAGTTGCTAACTAAATATCATGAGTAGGATAGTTCTGCTAATGAATTTTTAGTTGTCGTAATGCATAGGCAATAACCATATCATTCTGCATAAGGACACAACCATGTCCTTTCTTTGAAGCATCACTATAAATAAAAACCCCGTCATTCCTCGATGTTTGAGTCAGGATATGAGAATTGACTAATATTCTCCTCAGTTCTTTAAAACATTATTCACATAGTTTTTCACATACAAATTTCACCCATTTACGTGTGATCTTGGTTAATGGGTCAGCCAATCAGGAAAAATTTTGGACGAAATGGAGATAATAACCTACTAAACCAATAAAAATGCGTACATCAGTTATACTCATCGTTTCTGCCCATTCTTGTATTGTAGTTGTATTAGTAGGACTAATAGTGATTCAATCCATAGAGACAATATGGCCATGAAAAGAAATCTCATGAATCCAAAATTCAAACTTTCTAAACTTCCCATGTAATTCATGTCTTCAAAGAGTTTTTAGGATAATGCGCAAGTGATTTTCATGATCTTCATAGATTTTGGATTGTACCAAGATATCATCAATAAATACTACTACAAATTCATCATGATATAACATGAAAAATCTATTTAATAGATCCATGAAAACATAGGGTGCATTAGTCAATCCAAAAGGAATTAATGTAAACTCATAATGCTTGTACCTGGTTTGAAATGTTTTTTCAGAGTGTCTTCCTTCTTCACACAAAACTGATGATATCTAGATCAAAGGTCAATATTTGAAAAGTATTGAGCTCCATGAAGTTTGTCGAATAAATCATCAATGCGAGGTAGAGTATACTTGCTCTTAATTGTTATATCATTAATCTTTTTGTAGTTAATGTACAACCTCATAGATACATCTTTCTTCTTATCAAAAAGGACATGGGCTCCCCATGGAGAATCACTAGGGAAAATAAATACCTTATTACTCAATTCCACTAGTTGTTTCTTTAGTTCCACTAATTCCATAGTGGCCTTTCAATAAGGGGTCTTCGATATGGGCCTTGACCCCGAAATTAAATCAATGGAAAACTCAATTTCTCTTTCTGGAGGATGTCTAAGTAAATCTTATGAAAAAACATCAACATATTCTTTCACAATAGGTACATATTCTATTTGAACATTACTTTCCTCACCAAAAGTTATTTCATTATCTTCCTCCATAATAATTAAATTTAGTTGAGGTACTAGGGGTGGATCTAGATAATAATCAAGTGGTCGCGATTCTGCTCTAAAGATAAGGTGTCCTTTATCATCATCACCAAAAATCGTAACCTCTTTCTTCTTACAAAAGTTTTTCACATCATGGTCAAAAATCCAATCCATACTGAGGATTATATCAAATTAAATCATGGGTATGATGATGAGATCAGTAGATAAAAATAATTTATATGCCCTAATGGGAACCAATTCATAAAACATTGTTGCGATGATACTTCCCTTAAGTGTTTCGACTAGAAACTCCCTTATTAAATAGAATTGGAAATATATTATTTTCATAGAAAACTAGGAAGATATGAAACAATGCGGTGATCTAGAATCAAATAAGGTATTTTCTAAACTTGAGGAAACCATTAAATTACCTGCCACCATATCTTTCAGAGCTTCAAACTCTGCAGTAGTGATAACATATCCTTGGCATTGATCCCTTTGCCTTTTCTGAGGTATGTTCCCTTTCTTCTTAAGAAATTTAAATTCATAATTCCACCTTTCTCTACAATTATATAATTCAACATTGACAGCCTCTTTATTCCCCATGAAATCATGAGCTTAGTGGCATTTTTCACCACACTTGTAACAGACTGTAATTCCCTTCTTTCATGTATTAGAGTGTTTCTTCCCACATTTACTGCATAATGGATATTAAACTTTTCCATTCTTTCCCTTATTTCCATTTCCAGAGTGTTCATCAGATCTCTTCTTCCCTTTCATTGCTTTAATGTCGTATGACTTAGAGAATTATTTTCCTATCATGATAGCACATGAGACCATATCCTTATAAGATGAGAAGGATAGTGAGACTAATGCTCAATGGATAAATGGTTCTAACCAATCAATCAAATGATCAATCTTACATCTTGGGTTACATATATAATCTAAATCATTGCTCACCAACCTTGTATAGTTAGCCTCATACTTTGCGACATTTTCAACCTATTTTTTCCTCAAACATAGAATTGTATTTCCATATCATCTCGATGGTCACGAAGAAAATATTTTTCTAAGAAAATCTCTTTAAAATCACTTGATTACATATTTGATACCTAATCATCTTCATTTGTGTTTTTTAATCAATTACCACCATTGATCTGCATCTCCAGTGAGGCGGTAAACTACCATGAAAATTTTTTCCCTTTCACTACTCCCTAAGGGATGAAATATTTTCTCTATGAAATTTATCCATTGATCAGCTACTAATAGATTTGTAATCCCATAGAACGTTGGTGGTTGTTTCCTCATGAAGAGATCTATCATTAATCCTCTATGCTGTTGATCAGGGTGCTCAATACAGGTAAGGTTATTATACATAACCTGAGTGAGTTGTCCCAATATAATGATAATATGATTAGAAACAGTTGTATCACCAGCTCCACTATAATTATCTTATGCTGGAGGGAAATCTCTAGATGGAGGGTGTGCATTGATACGATTTCCATTCCTTACACTAGGCACCATTTATAAACAATGGCATAAAATAGATTAGTTTATGAATTGAAATACATAATTCCAAACTCGTAAAACACTTAACATAAATTGAATAGTTTATGGATATAATCCATAATCATAAAAAAAAAATCATTGACGAAGTATATACTCATAAACCCATTATAATGGTTTTTAATGAAAATGAAAATTATCCTAAGCACATCCCTTAGGAGTGTTGTAATCATGAGTGCAGCAAGACCCATTTTCATGCACCAGTTCTCATTCAATTGTAGTTCAATGTAGTGTTTTCAGGTTTTACCCCTAGGTTCATCTATGCCAGAGCCGCCTCTACCTGCTTGTATCTAGAAAATGATTTATTTCTTGGAAAAATCATAAAATCACTAAAATACCAAAATTCTAGGAATTTTCCTCTATATTAATCTTAAATGTCTATCTTAGGGTTATGTGCTCTAGTTAGATTTTATCTAAATCTAGATTCCAAGGTTTGTAATAAACTTTCTCTGATACAAACAATAACGCCTAAACCCCATAATCCCAGAGTCGGTGCATTATTATGTATCATTGGCATGATCACAAAAGATCATGTCTCAAAAGACTGATTAGTTTAGTAGCATTAGAAGTACTAGATACCTTCATAAGGTTTACATTAAATCATAAAATGGAAAACTAAAAAAACATTTTTTCGATAGAAAAAACTGAAATCCCATTGACTATCCCTGTAGGTTAGTTATAATACACATCTTCGCATTTTGGTAAAAAACATAGAAAGGGGTGAGATCATATTCTCGGTTAGTATAACAATATAGCAGAAAAGTTTTTAAATAATCATAAACATTTAAGAAAATGTGTAAGACTAAAACAAATGCCTTTTATACTTAAACTTTGGCATAATATGGAAAAATAAAAATCAAATAATTCCATTTATTTATTCACATGGATATTCTACTAGTCAAATAATCACATTCAATATCCATAGCCACTTTCATAATGATGGAATGCATAATTCCAGACTTTCATAACCACATAGTCGAGATCTTGTGCTAAGAATACAAATAAGAATTTTTCAAGGCCTTGTGCCAAGACACTATTTTGTCTCATGAGAACTACCGATGCATCGAGGAGCTATAGTTGGCTCCACCTGTCACATACTAAATCTAAGGCATTCATCATATGAAACGGTTTAAACATAACATAAACATTCATATTAAAACTAGCATACAAAATGTCAATACATTATCCATAAACCATTAATGGTATAAAAATAACACATCTATAGTTAAACATATCACAAAACCTTCAATACAATACATATGTATTGTATGTTAATAAATCAACTTCATATAAGCTTAAAATCCATCAATGGATGTTGACATAGATTAAATCAAAACATTTTTTAGAGAAATATCTCATTCTATTTTAAAATCATTTAAGAGTTAAATAATTTATAAATAAAACATTTATTTTGAAAATATTCTTATAATATTTTAAGGTAAGATTTGATGATTTTATAATGGCAGAAAATAGACACAACCACCGTATAAGTTAAGAAAACATTCATACCTTAATTTTGTCGAAAAGGTTATAAAGGTCCTTGTTTGGAAAATGACAGAAATATTCCCTTGTAAACATATTATAAATTTCTAAAAAGGGTATAAATGAATTTAACCCACAGTCTAGTAATAATTTAAAATGTTTTGAAATACATTTTTAAGAAACATGGATGTGGATGATAAAGAGATCCCATTAGATAATTATGTATAAACAACATCGGATAATGAAGATATCGTAGAATTGACCCTTACCTTGTAATTTTCCTTGGTAAAGGGTAGGTTAAACTCTTGTATACTGGTGAAATAATTTTTATTAAATTATAAAATAATCATATACATTAATATGATATCATATATGATCTTTTATATTTGATTTGTTAATAATATCTTAGTTTTATCATTTTTTCAGTTGTTAACGGATTCATTTTCATTTATATTAATTGTTATGTGAGTCGTATATGTTTTTAAAGGGGTGTATCTTATTCATATCCAGAATTATATCATGTCTTTAAACATTATTTTTAATAATCTAATGAAAATTAGTCTTGAATGGATACGGTGGGGAATGAATTTCATCGCGTTCGTGGAGATGGTAATCCGTACATACGCACGAGCGACAATATCATTCTTTTGATATTAAAATAACATATAATTGGATGTTCGATCATATATAAAGAATTATTATCATGTTATATTTATTATTTACATAAATTACACATCATTATTATACCCATCGAAATAATAATGTATTGAATAATAATTACACCACGACGTGAAGACGGTAATATGTACGTACGCACGTATGGTGACATGTAAATCAAAGGATGGATAGAATAATGGATTTGGTTGATCCATATTTATAATAAAATCACATTATATAGAAGATACTAGATTTATTATTTTATAATGGAATCAACAAAGAAAAAGGAAGTGGATGAAGAAAGGAACTTGAAAGAGGGGATGAAATATTTCCCTCTTCATCGGGTTCTTCCTTTTTATTTGATCAAAAGGGAAAATTACGTTGGCCTCTAGAATAATGTTTGGATAGTTGATAGGGTATTTGGGACGATTTTGGTCAAGACAAATGGCTTTGAAAGTGTGAATTAGAGAGAAGGGGGAGTGCCCTTTTATAATAGGGGTGATGGGAACCTTAGAAAAATCTAGAAATATTATTGTATAATAAAATCATTTTCGGTTTCTAATGGCTCCAAAATTGATTAGTTAAAGGATATGGTGGGGATGGGTTGAACACAACTCAATAAATCGGTTTTATATAGGTTTGGGTAACTATATTCACTTTATTTTTTAGATTTTACTCTTAGTTAAATAGTTTCACATTTACCATGCCTCTTTGTATTTTTATATTATATTGTTATTAATCATACTATATACATCCAAGAAAACGCCATGTGGTTCATTAATGATACACCTATAATTATATAAGTCATTTGGCTGAACCATAGATTTTTTGGTAGAGAATATCAATTAATAATATAATATTTTTTTTAAAAAACTTTTTATTGTCAATTTTGACACTATTTGGTATTTTGTTTATTCTAAATACATAACATCATTATTACTTCTATGAAAATTCATCTAAACAACCCTAATCTGTCATATTAACCTATAAAATTAGTGGAATTCATCAAAAGTTTCAAATTACATTTATTTGGATATTTATAATATCAATTATATTCATATTTATTTAATTAGGTAATTACTGCATCATCATTGAGTCATAATAAAATTAAATTATTTGACGTCTAAAAATATAAATAAAATAAAATTATGTAGGAAGTATTTTTATATTTATAATTAATTTTTATATTTATAATTAATTTTTATAGTTGAATTTACCGTATGTATAAACACATATTAAATTTTTTTAGTGATTAAACTTTGATTTTAACTCTATTAAATATTCATTGAATTAAATAATATTAAATGACCTATTCTAAACCAAGTGTACCAAAGAGGTTCATATATTATTCCTAATGTTTTTTGGTCGAATTATACGTGTCCAATAGAAATAGTAATTTCATAGGGTAATAACAATATCATTTTTAACCTTAATTAACCTATCTACTTTAAACTGTTGTAAATAAAATTAAAAATTTACTATTCAACAGAAATTATTTTCATCTTTTTGGACCAAATATTTCTTAATGATATTAACTGTGTCTCTTGTATATTTTATATTCCAATCACAAAAGTAGTAAAATTATGTTTTATGTGAATTTTAAAATTCTCCTAGGAGGTGGGTAAAAGACGGTGAAAAGTCCAATAAAAATTTATATATCTAAAATTATTATAAACTAAATCCAATAAATTAAATTGAACATATATAGGTATTATGTATATATTTTGACCTAAAATAAATTTAAATAAATTAAATAATTATTTAAATAAAAAATCTATTTTAAACTATAACATAGTGTTTTCACTATACAATAAAAATTGAAAGTTTTAAAAAAAATACCAAAACATCACCCTAAGCTAATTTCAATGTTCCGGTTTCAAAAATGAAGTCCATTTTGAAATATAACATTTATAAAATTTCAAAAAGTGGGTATTAATATTCATAACGACTAGATTGATTGGTTGTGGTGCGTTAGAACTCGAAGTTGCGTACAACACACGCTACTATATTATTCGAAGAGAAGTGTATCGTGGAAGCATTGGTTGTTACATGTATTTATAGAATTATATATCCCTCTAAAAAATTGGTAAAATATTGATCTCTCATAAGATATTATAGAATAGATTGTAGAGTGGACAATGATTATTAACAGACTCTTTCCTTTCTGATAGACTTATGATTAATCCTAAAAAATGATATTATGGAATGGGGAGTGAACCAAATACGATATGAAAATATTTCAAGTGATCTATCACTAATGAAAATATAATATATGATTTTTTTAATACAAAATCATATTTCTTATTCCGTATTTATACTCCCAGGCTTATAATATTTGATTACTTTATTATTTAGGTCTTATAAATTTCCATGATTAGTTCCATGATTCCAGATCTGGATATTTATTATGTATGGTATGTTTTTAAAATGTTAATCTCTTTTTCACGTACCATTATTCCCTTGTTATGTTTAAGTGTTAATTAATATATTCCCTTGTTATTCTAACTATGAAATCAAGATCACTCTTTTATATGTATAATTTTATATGGTTATGAAGGAAGGTTATAAGTATGATATATCAAAAAATGGTTCCTATTTTGAAGAATATAGTGGTGGATGATATAGATCTCTTATGAAAATATTATCTATGTTTCAAATATTCTAAATTAACTATAATTATATAATACTAGTCTGGGTTATGATGGAATTCATTGAATATTTTTAATGACTCAGATATTTCCATGTATTATATTAGAATATTATATAGATTATTTTTAGATCTATTCATTGAAACATAGGGACATTATAAAGCCCAATGATTCTGGAATTGATATCAGAAAAACAGTTAAAATATAAGTACCACAGATGAACTATTTTTCTAAAATTTGTAATAATTCTTCAAAATAGCCTTAGATCGAAAATATAAGGATTTTGTTTAGTTCATAATGTAGATATTAGTATTAAAGTGATATAATAATTGTTATAATTTGGTGTTTTGATAATGATATATCTAGATCATAAATAATAAAATAAATTAATTTAAATATTTATTTTATTATATAGACACAGACGTGGAAAATCCACAACAAGTACACATCTATACATCAATACCTTGTGTTATCCTGATATCCCATATATTAATAGGTTCTGTTCGAGTTGTGCTACTAGATGATCATTTGAAGATTACATCAAATTTATAACAGATTGAGGATCATGAATTAATTATGTTCATGGATCTCTCTAACGATGAAAATGTAGGATCATTCCTCATCTAAAATCAATCCAAACAAAATATTAGAAGTTATTTTATTATCTTGTTCTATTCATTTATCCTAACCAATCATGTATCAATTCTACAAACAAGAATTGATTCTTGCATTAATAGTTGAAGATATTTACTATTGAATTATTATTCCATGTTTTTTCCCAATTTTTTGTATAATTATTTCAAAATAAATTGTGACTGAAAGCAAAAATGGAAAATATTACTACATTACATTATATATTTCATGGATTTATCCCACATTTCATGGAATATTGATTATGTGAAATACTTTAGCCAATATTTTTTAGAAAATAAAAGGTATTCAATAATTTTATTAAAGATATTCTATTCAAAATATCAATACCATGGGTGTAGTTAGTGATCAAGGGTTAGTTTGAGGTTCTATGATAGAGGATTATAATTCGTGGATATGATCAGACTGATTTTTTACATTCTTAATGGTTTTGACATATGGATGTGATGGATGACTCATCAAATGTGATTTATGACAAGGTTGAAGATCGATTCTAGGTGACCAGTGATAGATGGAGATGGTTGGACTTATTTTTTTAATTCCTTTCTCAAATCATAGTGGTGGAAGCTCAAATGAAAATGTGGGAAACCCCCATAGGTTATAAATATTCTTTCATTACATCTTATGTAATAGAAAACTACATGTCTTGTGGGACCCGTTCTGTTGTTCTTGGTTTTAAATAGTGAATATAACGATCATATGACAAGTGGTCCCAAACACATGTTGTGTGACTTTATCTTGTTAACTCAGAATGAAACCCAGGCTTCATTAGAGGATACAAATATAAAGAGATATGGTGGTGCATGTATATGAAATAAGTATAGTGAAAATGAAAAATGGAATAGGAAGGGTTTTGGCAGACCACTACAGGCCATATACTCTTTGGTACACTCTGGGTATATGAATGTTTACATTCCATGTGAGGCCACACAAAATAGGTAGACCAAGGTTTCTTTATTAATTTCATATACCCCAATTCATGTCGTGTTCCCCCATTTCATATATTATGCTCCATTTTCGGGTGTTTATATCCCTTTATTTCTTCATTATTGGTTCAATATTGGTAATATTTGTTCCCTCATTCCAACCCCACCAGGTTACAATGTGGAATTATGTCCACATTATTTTATTTTGATCCCCCAGGAGGATAAGTATAAGAGAGATATTCTGGTGTCTCTTCATGTGACAAGAGTATGATCCATTTTCATTTCTTCATATACCCTATGTTGATTTCATGTAATAGTCATGGCCACAATGTGTTGTACATTGATCCTATATCTAAATGAAAATTTTTGTATGGTTCATGGTATCATTGGCATGATATCCCTTTATACTATATTGATATAGATTGTGTTTATGGTGTCCACCGTCAATATTTTGTGTTATAACCTGCCCAAGTATCAAGATCTTTAGATTCCAGTGTGTTATCATTGATGGGGCCTAATTATTATGAACACTAGGATGAGTGTATCTGGTGGTATCATGGATCATTGAATAGGATCTCTTAAAAGGATCATTTCATTGAGAATAAGCATGTGGATGAAAGTTTGGTTGGGACCTCTATGAGGTGAGGTGTTCTTCATAAGAATATATAGGGTTTCCCTTTGATTGGAATATCCTTGTCAAGAGGTTACAATTATTAAAAAAATGAATTTTCTGTTTTTTGGCGTCCTATAGGGTAGTTTTATACTCACCCCTAAATGGGAACTTCCATCATATGCACTGTCTTCTGAGGATGATGGACTCATTGTTATTTTCTTTAGTGGTTATGGATCTAGTGGATAATTGATTATGATAGATAGGATTAGGTGTATTCTAGGTAATATAATTTGATATTAGTCATTACATAGTTGAATGGACACTCTAATTTTTTTGGTTTAGATTTTTCACCCTTCGTCACTTTTAGTTCATTATTATTATACTCTAATATTTGTATTATAGTTGTATAGATGCATTGCTTCTAGTTGTTT
The DNA here is from genome assembly GCA_963277665.1 of Viscum album. Classification (NCBI taxonomy): domain Eukaryota; kingdom Viridiplantae; phylum Streptophyta; class Magnoliopsida; order Santalales; family Viscaceae; genus Viscum; species Viscum album. The sequence goes on from OY728126.1 coordinate 959,151,485, forward strand.
ACATTTCAGTATTGCAAGGGACTATAGATATGTATGTGTAGGTACATTGGGATAATGCATCACATGAGTGTGATATGACTACTAGGGGTTGGACCCATCCCCTGGAATATTAGAGGTGGGATTGGTGTAATCATGATTTGGGAGTCAACGTTCATGGTCTTGGTAGAGTGAAGGTTGAGTCGGTTCGAGATTGGGATCCAGCTAGGAGTGTAAACAATGTGTGGAGTTTCCTTGGGTTGGAAGGGTACTATCAATGTATTGTACCTGATATATGAAGATATTCAACACCCTTGATATCCTTGACCTAAAAGGTGATATAACTCAGGTTTAAAAATGTTTCTTACATTCTTTTCAAGGGTTGGGGAAGAGGTTGATGGGCTCCCTCATCTTGAGATTTCTGGAAGAGGTTATAAATCATGTATTGTTTGATGATTCCACAAGGCATGGACTTTTTTTTATAATGGATATGAAGCAATTGATTTATAATAGTTTTTATATGTTTTAACAACATGAGAAGAACTGCACGACCAATGATCTTGAGATATAACATATTGTATTCATCCTGAAGATGTGGTGATACTAACTGATTGGCATGCAATTTATCACCTAATCTGACCACTTTTATATAAGTATATGATATATAATAATGATCATAACATGCAAAAAATGTAATGGATGTATTTTCATTGGGAATACAAATATTTTATTTTCAATACTCTTGGGAAAGGGGTTTTGATATAAGAGGCTCTTAGAAAAATATTACAGGGATTCAGAAAACCCTAAGAGGGGACGGGTGAATCAGTTTGTCAACATGTTCATTTAATGACATGAATCATGTTACAACATTGGTAAGAAATGTTTTAAACAGTTAATATTTAATATTATAGAAATAAAACATTCAAATATAGTGATACTACATGTCAATTTTAATTTGTTTTACAATAATGGATAGTCCAAGGATCATAAACCAATAGTGTTTCGATTCTACCTTAATCTAGGAATCATCACTAGTTGTGGAATATTGATGATCATATATAGTCACTCTATTCCAGGAACATTTCCTTTAAAATATTTTTGGAATAGAAAACCACCTCTCTCAAAACACTTTCGCCAACTCCCTATAGCTCACTACTTTGGGTCAAGTATCACCCATTTTAACGACTAAAATTTTGCTTCAATATATTGGCATTTAAGTCTTTTTTCCTTACTAGAACAAGATGATTATTTCATCAATTCCCTTAGTATATGACCTTTAAATCATTTTTCACATAATCCAAATGATCAATAATTTTTTTATGACATCCTTAATGCAGTACTCTCACAATGATTACACCATATTTGAAGAAGCTTGCCTTAGTGGAACCGTAAGTCATCATAGAATAAATAGTCCTTTTGACACCAAATTTTCTGATATAACCAAAACTGGTAAAGAATAAGATAATCTTTTTTGTGATTTTGATGTTTCTAATCAAAACCTGATTTTCAATGATTACAGCCTTCATGAATTTGTACCAATTTATCTTTTCCTCTAAATATTTTTTTGTTGAATAATGTGGGGGTAGGCTCATATTTTTAGGCATAACCCTTCGTAATGATTTTACTCATCCTGTGATGTTTTTTTTCACCTAAAAATACTTTTTGTGAAGATCATTAACTGATGAAGCTCTAATGAAATTTAAGACACACATGAAGCTTCTCCTAGTAACATAAATTATTTCCAGCCCTTCAGAAATTCATGATGATCCACCTCATGTAGTAAAAAGTTTAACATAAACCCATCATTCCATTCATGATTCTTAGTCATTATGTTTTACATATTCATGAATCTAAGCCATTGTGAATCCATATCTTCACAAAATCCATTCCTTTTCTATATATTTGATGTGTCAATACCTGAAAACCACCATTCAGGATGCTTGGCTCTTCATCCTGATTTTGATCACAAAACTTTGGCATACACCAGGATATGACTCCACCTTCAACATTTTCGCCATCTTTTATTGTAAGATCACCTTCCATGTAAACTCCCTAATCATCCCAATGTTAATTAACTAAAATCAAAATATAGACCCAATTATTATCTATGAAAGTTCATCATCTAAAAAATATCCCCTTTAGGTATGTTGGTAACCTGTAGATAAATTCCATAAATTGCTAGCTGTAATAAAATACTGAAATTTTTTAGATAATTCATCCATAAAACTAAGTCCACATGAGAAAATATCTGTGTAGAAATAAATAGGGAAAGCAAGAATTGGGTTCACATGTTTTCTAATGCTTAAATATATCTATGTTATGCTCTAATAAATATGAACTATTCCCACGTAACACCTATTTATCATCGTGTCACATAATCATTGCATAATACTTCTTCATAAACCATAATTCACATCATCTCATAGAATCATTTCATGGTTTGTCACAAACCAACATCGATCAAGTAGAAACCCATTATAATGATGGAATTACCCATTTATCACCCTTTTAGATTTAACCTAGATAACATATAATTATAAATGTAGGGATCAAACCGAACTCCCATTGGATCATATCTCTCCAAAAAACCTACATCGCATCCTCAAACTGATTAAAACAATTTCAAAAAATTGGGGGAGGGGATAAATAGTATCCTCCTCATGCACTAGGAAATGACTAAACACTGAGGATTAACCATTGTTTCTCGAACAAATGTTTTTTCAATGGAGTATAAAATATATCAACCACATGGTCATTAGTTACTACATGATTCATTTTAATAACAAATTGTAAAATAATTTCCTTGCTGAAGTGATATCTAATCTCCATTTGTTTTTAATGAGAACGGTGAATATGATTCTCTGTATGATCGATTTCACTCATTCTGTCACTGTAAATCACTATTGGACATTTTACCTCACCACCAATATCAACTAGCTGTTTCTTTATCCATAAATGTCGATTTAGAGTCATTGTAGGAGAGACATACTCTATTTTAGATATACTAAGAGAAGTGATTCCATGTTTCTTACTAAATGATTCCAAACATTTACTTCTTGTGAAGAACGATTGTCTACTTGTGGAATTTCAAAAAACCACATATTGTGCCTAATAAGAATTCTACAATGTTTTTAATTCATTAACTCTTTTGGTAGTAGTGTGTAAGAATAAATTTATAGTAACTTGAATGTACCTCAGGATCCTTTTAACTTTTTACAAATTATTTTCCTTCAGATTACATTGAAAGAGTCCTGTAAATCATATTTCCCAGAAAATATCTAGAAATTTTATAGTCATGTATAATATGTTTTCAATGATTATCATGTACATTGTGGGATCCATAGATTTCCCATTCTTGTTCTTTCAATGTTTTCTCCCAGCTATAATCATTTTCTAAATTGGTATGGATTCATACAAGTTAAATTTCATTGGAAATTCTCTCGTATATTTTTTCTAATAAATGAATTTTTAATATTTCTTCTATATAACCTACAACCCAGAAAGTATGTGTGTTCACTAATCATATACATTTGAAATTCATATTCCATCTGATTATAAAATTTATCTATTGATTCCTGCCTACTTCCTAAAACAATTATATCAACAATATATACATAAACCATTAATTTATTTATGATTGAACCCTTTACATAGATATTATGATCAAAACCACTTATTTTTAATTTATGATTCTTCAGATAATCATTGAATAAATAATTCAAAGCACACGGTTCATATTTAAGAACAATGAGTATATAAATACCATTGATTCGTCATTTATAATCAGAAAACGTACTATTTGTTCAATGTTGACATCTTATTTAATAAAATAATTAAATATTTCCATTTTTCAATCCATATGAAACACATTATACTCTATCTGAATTTCCATGACAAGGAAAACCATGATCAACTCTAGTCTAGCTACTGGAGAAAAAAACATTCAACATCAATTCCTTCAATCTATGTGTATAATTTACTGACTATGTGTTCCTTATTTATAATCAAATTTCTAGGATCATAGGATGTTTTCCTAAAGATACACTTTTTTCAATCACATTGTTATTTTCAGGCCTTTTAAAAAGATCCAATATTTGGATCTATTCAATCTGATCCAGTCCTTCATTAATTGCTTTATCCAATGATTCATCATTAACTAGTTATTAAAATTAGGTTGGTTCCTCAATATATAGGAATGTGTAATGTGATTAATTTCATAGTCTCCATACTGGTGTGGGGATGCTCCAATCCCCATTTATGTTAGATTGATTAATTTATTATCCTCTATTACCTTGTGAGGTTCTTATAAAGTTTCTTTATCCATGGTATCTTCTTCATATTCTTTAACTGAATCATCATCATTTTTTTATAATCAAATGTTTCTATAGTCCGCTAATTTTTCTGCATTTGAATTGTCCCAATGTATAAATTATTCTCCATTTTGTATTATATCATCATTTGGGTTTCTCGAGGTATTTATTATCCTCTCAGAAATTATTCTCTCAAATTTTTTGTTTTGGATTAAATATTAACTTCGAAAACATGAAAATAATTTAGAGAGGGTTTCCTTCCATACCATAACTAATATAGTGTATTGGTTTCTACAATTTAATGGCTTGTTCAAATATTAGTGTACACTTCAACGTGAATATCTTGTCTCCAATAATGATGGTAAATATGTCTATCAATCAGAATTGTTCTGGATATAATTTTCACCTATAAATTTCTAAATTCAATATCTCCATTTTTTGGGAGTTCTCATAGCATCCACCTCATTATTTATTCTACGATTTTTATGGTAGTTTTCAAAATTAAATTTATTTTTACTCTCCCCAAGTTCCAGATTGAATAATGTTGATTATGCTTCTATTTTCATTCATATAATATGGATGATAAGGCCTCATGAAATCAAGAACATAATATTTCCTATTTCTAATAATAACATATTCAATTATTTGATAATATTTAATAAAAATGAATTATAACCTCTCTCCATGTATACCGGCCACATTTATTGGACACATAAATTTGTGTGGACAAGATTTAACAGATTTCATTCCCTTTAGATATTATCTAAAATGAACTTTAGATCATCTTTCCTCACATGAAATAATCAAACATATTTTATCATTCATGATTCATATTGGGTATATCAATTACAATCAATAGCTTATATATCAATTCCATGCATTGTTGATTAATGTGACCCCACCACTTGTGCTAAATTTTTTTGTTGTTCTATTATAATGTAGAAAAATTTACTCTTTTCTATTAGCCTAGTATAAATTTTGATTTTTCCTACTTCCATTAATGAAAATAATTCCATGTCCTTCCTTTGATATTGAAAAACGTTTTTTAAAATTTAACTATGAGTAATGATTCATAGAGTTGACACACTCTATAGATATTTTGATGAAAACTATCTAACTAGAGATCCTCTATTTTATGAGCATGTTATTTTATTGTTCTATAGATCAATTGAATTTTTCATTAAATTACCATCATTCTGAAACCATGTTGTTACATCAATGATTTTCAAAATGTTATTTAATAAATGTTCATTTACCATTATGTGGGATGTGCATCTACTTTCCAGAATCTATGTGCTTATTTGTATTTTATCATTGATATCAATTTATGTACTATTTGATTTAGATTTCCTTCTTTTCCTTCCCTGAGATACTTTATTGAGTGGAGTCTAAATGTGGAATTTACAATCTCTTTTCCATATGCAATGGTTCATTAAACTCTTATTGTTATTCTAGAGGATATTACCTATTAGTATGTTCATATATGTCTAGTTAGTGAGTATAGACTTTTTTCTGAGCAATGTAGATATTGTTCCATCAAATTTTAACTCTAAAATGAATAATTTTATGTAAATATAATTAATAATTAAAAAAAATTGAAATAATTTCTCATATATGATTAAGAGGTTGTTATATGCATTTTTTCTAACATTACATCACTTCCGCCAGTCAAATAGTTCCATCCCTCATCATAGTATGGCATGGTACGACCTAGATAACCACTAAATTGGAATTACATAAGAGGAAATGTATCCTCACATAAATTCTTCATGATGTACAAATATTTTGTCAAATTATCTGACTTGTGATAAAATATGGATACCGGGGGATAATTTTTAGATCGTTTTTTGTAGGATTAGGAGCATTCATTGATTGGATATCATGTGACATTGTCATATGTCCAGCATTATGATTCCCCTTATCTTATATCATTTTATTCTTATATTGATGTTTCAACATCATAACCAATTATTCTTTTTCCCAAACATGTGTATCTTTGATCACTCAAAGAATTCTATACTACTTAAAACTTTTTTAGCTCAATCAAGAAGATATACATCTAATAATTATCTAAATTTTATTTTATTATTATTTTCCATTGAACTTGATTCAGTTTCTTGTTAACTCATATAGAATCTACTTATTCTTCAATCCATGAATTGTCTTATTATTCTACCATAGTATGTATGTATGTTTTTTGATGCATTTTTTCTTCTCTAAAATACTATGGTTACATTATACCACATATTTGGTGCACTCAAGAGAGGTTTAATTTTATTTCACTCTATATTCAGGTTAATAAACTTATGTTTCATGCTGATCAGTAATTTCTGATGAATCTTTTATAATAACTCTCATCATTTTTTAATTATAAATATTATTTGGAGTATCCTAAAGATCCCAAATGGGATAAAAAGACCAGTAAGTATATTATATTTACCGTTATCATTTGATGATTCAGACGTTTGAACTGTTTCAGTCATGGATAATGGGATAATAGATTTAATCATTTATTCTTTATCATTGAAGAATTCATTATCCTAATGTTCTTATTTATATACAAATACATTTATCATTAATTTATTTCTCCATTTGAATCCTCTAGTTTGGGAAATCTTTTTCCAATGCTTCTACATGTTCACAACTTCTCTTTCTTCATAATCATACATCATTGAGCTCCATGAGGAAATGTTCCCATATCTACAGCATCAAAAATATGTCATAGGAATCTTTCATTCAAATTTCACTTTTCCACCATTAAATTTCATCGAAAAAAGTGAAATAATATCATATTCTGCATTATCATGGACAAGTATATCTACATAAATAACATGTTTTCCAAATAATTGAAGGTCATTTGATTTCATACTCAAGTCTTTATATATTCTGGTTTGACAATCATTTAATATCCAAACAAACTACATCAAATATCATCAGGTACATTTTTATATTGATCCTTTTAATCAAGGGGGGACACTATTGGATTATAGTGAGGTGTAATCCTTATTATGATTTTCTTCACAAATTCATTATCTTTAATTTCATCATAAATTCCTCTTATTTGTCCAATAAAATCATTAATTTGATTAATAAAGGTATCTTAACTTTCATTAGGATGTACCTTCATTTCTTCAAAATTATTTTTAAAAAAATGTAGTTTTTGGTCTTATAATTTATTGTCACCTTTGTATATATTTTCCAGTTTTTCCCACATAGACATGGAAAAAACGAATATCTTCACTTTTGGAGGGATTTTATCATATAGAGATGTTGTAAGAGAATTATTATCTTTATAATCGATATAAAGAATATTTCATTCAATTTCAGTCATAGATATTCATGTTTCATCATTGACATGAATCCCATTTGCAGTAGCAAAAATAACATCCATTGAATGAGGTCTTTTATGATCACTCATCATTTTGTTTAATTTGTATATTTATTCCATCAAATAGATGGATTACCCATAGATTAACATGATTCTATATGATGGTAATATAGTAAATATTTAACTCTAGAAACCAGTAGGATATGATACAACTTATAGGGCTCCAGAACACCCTACAAGGTGAGGGGTGAATCTTGGTGTCAACTTTTTCATAAACAAATCCTTGTTCTTATATCCACATTGGTAGATTGTTTTCCAAAACAATCTTATAGAATCATGTTGCTATAATAAAATTTACATGTAGAGAGAGAGTATAAACATTCAACTTGTTTCACCACTAAGGGATGGTTCATAGAGCATATGATGAAAGTGTGACATGCATTCCTAAATCAACTCATCTTCACTAGTAGAAGAATAAATATGTTCAAGACACAATCACTCTATTAATGATAGGATTATTTTAATATATTTTTGGAATTAAAAACTACCAACACTAGAACAATTTTTTAGTATCCTTTTATATCACAAATTTATGTGATGTCTCACTCAGGTTAATGACATGATTGCCGCTTCAGAATATGGGCATTTAAGCCCACTTCAATGACTATCACAAAGATCTAATTTCATCGATGTCCTAAGTAAATAGACATGAAATCACGGTTCACATAAACAATATGGTCTAATTTTCATTTCATGGATATCCTTTTTTATTCACTCTCACGAATCTCACCCCCTTTACGAAGCCACATTCATCTATAGAATACTGTTTCATCATGTAAAAACCAGTCATTGTGACACTACATTTTCTAAGATACAAAATTAGTTCACAAGACTGAGATAGAATATTCATGATACTTAAGGGACAATAAATTCATGGTTCACAAATCCTTCATCATACGTTAATTCAGAAAAATTTATTATATCAATCAAATATTTTTTTGTTTAATGATTTGGGGGTAGCATTATATTTATAGGTTTATCACTTCATGATGATCCCATGCCTCTTGTGGATTTTTCATGAACCTCAAAAATAATTTTCATGAATCTCAATAACATGTGAATCTATATTTATGTTAAACCCAAATGTGAGGCTTCTCCAAGTAATATATATTACCATCAACCCTTAAAATGTTTTTGATTCCCAACTTCTCATAGTCAAGAATATTAATGAAACAACTCATGTCATTCATGATGCTTGTTCAACATGGTCCACATCTTCAAAAATATCTACATTTGTGAATCCCAAACCTCATAAAACTGATACCATTCCAATAATAATGGTTAATCAATTTTATTAAACCACATTTCATGAAACTTTCCTCTTACAAATGATTCTGAGGAAAAAAAATTGGCAAACCTTGTGGAATAACTCCACCTTCAACCATGTAGCTAACTTGTACTGTAAGATGAATTTCCTAAAAACTATCTTGTCAAAAACGTTTGGACTAACAAAAAACACAAACTACACACCATTAATAGCTATGAAAAGACATTTTTCAGGAAATATAATCTTTGGGTTTAATGGAAATACATAGTTAAATTCATTAAAGCACCAGCTGAAATCAAAACCGTAAATGTGAGAGACAAGTCATGCAATAATCTCCACGTATGTGAGAAATTTTCACTATAAAAATAAGAGGGGAATCATGAATTGGGTTCCTCTATTTTGGAATGGATAATGGTTTCTGTGATAGGACCTTATATATATGAACAATTTTATCATAATTTATAATTTTCATCGGGTCATAGAAGCATTGCATAAAATTTCATAAAACACTTAATTCTCATCATATCATTGATGCATTGCATAAAGTATTCATCTTGTACTATAAGATCACTTCCTATGAAGTCTCTGAGATCGAACATGTGTGGATTGAAAACAAAAATAAACTATAACCCATTTATAGAAATAAAAATCCATGGTTCCAATAGATATCCTATTATTAGTTATGGGACAAGGAAACAGAGAAGTGCTCCTCGCTATAGTTGTTCTTTGTAGAAAAAGAATATTGCTACATATATTTATTTAACGGTTATTAACGCATAATAATGACATTGTGTTGTGGAAGGCCAACATAGAGATACGGATTATGAGACATTTAGTAATAAAATATTCCCTGGAATTGGTCTTTATGGATTTTCAAAATATGGGGAGTAGATTATCCTTTTCAGTGGATGGTAGCTGATACTAGTGAAAATAAGGGAGTATGTTATGATGAATTTTATACATCCCCTTTGGAGGTATATCCATGTGTGATAATGATTTATTAGCACCTATAAAATCTGTTTTGGTGGCTTGGAATGAAGTGAAGTGTTTTAGAGATTGTCTCTAGATTCATTGAATGTCGGCAGTTGAAGGACATACACTGGGTTCTAGTGGGTTCAGCTCTTCCACATGAAGATATAGAGTTTAATTGGTATGGGGTATCCATGGGCTTTATGACAAGAATTCCATTTACATCAACAGGAAATGATTACATATAGGAGAGAGTATACCAACTCAACATGTTATCCCACTTCCTATATATGATAGATGAGTATTTTGTATAGATCATGAGATATTTATATATGAAAAATAGATTCTGGATCCATTGTTTCCCTCACTGGCCTTTTTTGACCGTAATTCTCACATTAGATGGAGATTATTTATATTTTTTTGGAATCCATTGACACTCATTTACATTTGAGAAGTATGTTTCAACCCTAAAATAATGACATGAACGAGTGGACAATTCATGTTTTGGAAGACATGTTCATGATTGAATTTCTTATTTTTTCTATAGTTGTGAGTATAACCTACCATTTTTGGTGTTTTTATACCAAATAATTTACCCTTACACCATTGGAGGGGAACCATTTGATTCCTTGTCTGAGTGACCCTGTAGGTTACCACAATGCTACACCGACCCATGAGAGTTGACATATATGGGCCCATTATTAGTGTAGGATACTATAGATAATGTTCAAATAATCTAAGAGTGTGTGAGGACTTCATAGGAATGATATATGATTTATGTGAACTGTTATTAGGGGCCCTTAGATTTTGAGTAGGGAGGCCATGTTTTCGTGAGTGTCTCACCTCAATGTCGATTATGGAGATTATGTGGGGGTGCAAAGCTATTATTTAGATTAATGGGCCCCTTCCCTCTCCTTCACTTATTTGTTTTGGTTATGTAACTCTTTTTTATACTACAACATTTAGAAATGGTAAATCATGTCTTTCAAAAGTCACAACTTAGGAGGTACATGCATTACCAATTTCATGTTATTAGTGTGGATAAGTCGTACATCAAAGATGGAGTTACCTTGGGTGAGTACTTGATGGATGTCAATTATTTCAAGTATTGGATTCTTCATTTTTTATCTATTTCCATAGTACAATCCAAGTTTCACATATGAATCATCAGGAGAGAACATGGGGGTGGGAGACCTGAATGTGCACTTAGTACCCTAAACATTTTGAGTTTGTTTTCTCTTTTCAGGATGAGGAGTATAGTTCTTGTGAGACTATAAAACATCTAATTTTAAAATTTATTAATATATAATATTATATGGATTATTTTTGGATCCATGCATTGGGACTAAGTGAGATATGGGTCACGTGAGATTTGTCCCCTAAAACACACCATGTGACCTTACCCTATTATCTCAGCATGTAACAAGGGCAGCAGAGGGTGATACACAACTGGGTACATGGGGTGGTAAATTTGTAGTCTAAGAGTACATAAATATAGAGATATTGAATGTAAAAGGTGTTATATTACCTCTGAACGTCTTGTAACCTTTGGTACACGTACTATGTATGGTGGCTGACAAGTCGTGTGATAAAGCACAACATGGATAAAACAATTTTTTACTGACACGATGCGTACCCCCTCATACAAGGTATGACCACCATGAGGGTTTTAAAGCCATTAATTTCATTAATATTATACTACCATCAATTTAGTTTGTTCTATTAGTCCATCCTCTTGAGGGTATACTACATTATTACTTCCAAAACATTAAATTGTTATTCCATTTTTAGGATGAGTCTCAGTTATTGTTTGTGGTGTCCCTATTTGAGAACAGAATATGATCCTCTCTCATTTTCTTTTATACCCTAGGTGGGGTTCAGGGAGTTTGATTGGCACACAATAACATGGAATTGATCATCCACCTAGATGGTCATCTTTATAGTGTTCATACTATTGATTGTATATGATCTCATACATCATGTGTTGATCTATGTAGGGTTTGTGGGGTCCCCCAATAGTCATGTGTGTGATACCTTACCTAATTATAAATAGCGTCAGAGACTAAAAATTATTTTAGGTAGGGACCAAAGACCCTTACCTCTTAGGGAGTTTATATAGTGATATCATGTCTTGTGTAGTAGATTATATTATAATGAGCATTTCATCAAGCCTAATCCTCTTGCTTATTGTTTGGTGAAGACCACCATGAGGCATGGTTTCCTCCCTAAGTATATATGTTTTTTTAATTTGATATTTATATTCTTCTTATTATATTACTATTCATGATTATATAAGCTTAGTTTTTTTGAGGTTTTCAATTGTGTACTATTATACTCACCCCAACAAGGTCTATGCCCACATATTTCATGTCAGATGTAGATTAAAACCCATTTGATTGTGTCTTGGGTAGATAAATATATGGGGGATCATATCATGATAAAGGAAGACCAAGGCGTTTTTTCAGACATAGTATTTTATATTACTCCTCACTTTTTGACTAGGTTGTACTCTCTTCATTTTATTAATAAGATTTTTATTAGAACCTTTAGAAAATTCAATTCCTTTACTATTATAATGTTATTTATGGATTATAGATTCATTCATTAATTAGTTATTAGATTTTAAATTTCATCAATTATTTTCATTGGGGAGATGTGTTTGTGCATGTGTGTGTAGCTAAGTTACGAAAATGCATCCCATGTGAGTGATATGTCCACTCAGTGTTGGTCACTATCACTAGGTTTATTAGAGGTGAGATTGGTGTAGCCATGTATCAGACTCTATTGGGTTTGGTAATAAACATATCTAGGAAATAATATTGGATATTTATGTATGATATTTATTGGTTTCCTTATACATGGGGATTAATAATAAATGTGTTTAGTTGAAAAATCTATTACAAACATGTAGTCTATTTTTAATATATTATGATTCAAGATTATATTTTTATAGATTTGTTAAAACATTGGATTGAGGTGACCTTAGTGTAAATTTTAGATATCTTGGGAATAGAAATAATCAAAATTGCTTCAATTTTTAGGTATATATAAAAGGGGAAGGAAGTATTTTTATTATTGAATAACGATGAGTTATAGAATCACGTTTTTATAGTCCTACAAATGAGTCTTAATTGGTATTTTCTAGTATGACATGTGACTATATTTTGTGGAGAGTGAATGAAAATGTATTTGGGTTTAACAATATTTTCACTTGGAGAATAATGGTTGGGTAAATCATATGTTTTAGCCTAATATTTAATGTTCAAGGATATCATTCTATATTAAGGGTTTTTTTAGGTGTTAGTGGGTCAAATAATTAAATACATTTTAGTAACATCCTTGAAGTGTGACTTGGTAATCGAGAAATATGACTTATCTTGGAATGATCTCGATACCCTATAATATTATTGAGAATGTTTTTAGTTACTAATATAAAAACCTCTGTGAGAATTGGTGAAATATAGTATAGGCAGTAGTTGTCTATTTGAGACAGTGATCATGACTGAGGTATTGAAAAACCTATTCCATTTGGTTCAACAATGAATAAAAAATATAGAGAAAATATATTGTATTAGAGTAGAGTCTATTTGTACAGTGATAGAATGATGGTATAATTTAATTCATAATTCAAGAGGGAGTCATTTCAAATCATATTGAACCTTGTGTGGGTGGGAGAATACATCCTCTAAATCTATAAACTATATAGTATACCGACAAATAAAAGTGATAGATTTGGTTGAACATGAGTGTTAGATACTATATATTCTTTTGATGAATTTAGGGATCATGAATTGTGTGGTCGTGATTTGATGGCACCCTAGTACTAGTGAAATGGTTGATTTGAAGTAATTATGTTATTTTATAAAATATAATAACAATTAGTTATGTTTATGTAGAATATACAAAATTTATTATAATCATAATTTTTTTGGGTTATCTTGGGATCAATGAAAGAATTTTTAAACAAAAAACAAATTGATTAGGGAAAGTGTATAACAATGTGGAATCCATTATTTAGAATCATGAAAGATTATTTAATAATATTATTATTTATTAACTTTAAATCACATGATGGTTAAATATTCTTATGATATATGTTAATTTAGAAGGGTAGAAGCTTCTAATGACCCACATCATTAATTGTTAATTATTTTCAATGAAAGATTAAACTTTATACCATGTATCCTAGGTTAGTTGTAATTATTGTATTATTATTGAATATATTTTCTATAAATATACTAAAGTATATTTTATAATTTAAGTAGGAGTATTCAGTTCCTAGAGATGAGTGGAGTTGGTTTGTGGTGTTCAATATTATTAATTTGAACAATACTATTCAACATAGTACCTAATAAATAAATGACGGGGGTGTATCCTTGTTTGAGCCATTAGATTCCAATTTCTCTGAATATTACACAAAAATATCTACCAAGTTCCTTCTATAGATCACCAATTACCTTATTAGACTTGGTGATATTCTTTTGATTAAGGGGAATGAAATTATTTTTATGTTTTCTCATTTTGATATTAAACATGATGGAGAATATGGGAAGAATTTTATGTCGGAACCCTCCCCGTAAAAATTTACTATAAAAATGACCTTGAAATATGATATATATGTCCCATATTAGTGCTACATTTCAACTTAATCATTTCAAAAAAAATTGACATATTATGAACCTTTAAATGTCACTGAATTTTATCAGTGCTAAAAATAGAAATGATAAAATGAACATTTTATGAGAGCTTAATAAAATATATGAATTTGGTTCCTTTATCAATTCATTTTTAACACTGATAAAATGATTATGTGTCATTTCTATTTTATATATCATATAATGTTTATGTAATTTTTTTTATTAATATGTATAAATAAATATATATATATATTTATATATAATTCAGTGGGAAATCGTTTGAGCAACAAAAAATACATGACCCCACCACACTCCCACTCACCCCATCCCCATAAACCCATTAAAACCCTATCCCTTATATCATGGAATTATTATAAGGGGGGAATATTTAAACTGCTTATTCTCTTCATCCAAATCAATCTACCTAACCTCTATCCAATTATATTTTATATGTTATAAATTTATATATATATACAATAAAACATATACTTATATTATTATATAATTATTATAATATACATAAATACACATCTATTTTCCAATACTAACTTATGAATATATATTATTGTTATGAACCGCCATCCTAACTGTACCCCTCCTAGGCTTGAAATTATTTAAGGGGTATTATTAGTATTAGTGCCCACCTCCTATAGGCCACTAGTTAGTGACAAGCACTTAGGGTATATCGTAAACACATAAATGGGAAAGGATACCACCATTAATATATTAATATAATAATACTAGTATATGAAAGCATAAAAATATTGGATGGTCCACCATCCATTCCACGCCAACATGGATGTTGGGGAAAACACCCACCCATACCCTATTGGGTTTCATTTGCCCTATGAAATTTTTCAGGTTGCATATGAATACATTGAACATATTGGATATATATATCAATCAAAACCACACAATGTGATTATTTGTAGATATAATATCAACTATAGATTTCATCTCTTTGACAACTGAAAATGAAATCTATGGACTATATATCATATATTCACACAACTATTTCATGAAAATCCATTAAATAAATTCATTCCATTAAATAGTTATTATTTATAATAATTAATTAATTATCAATTCATCATCATTATCCACATTAAAAATTCCATAAGAAAAATTTATGTCAATGTTCTCTAGGTATAATTTAAACGTTTCCATGGTTCCCCAAAATTATAATGATTTGAATCATTCCATCAAGCACTTGTCTCCTATGTTAAATCAATTATTTTTCAATAGTATTCTTTATTTATTCGTAATCTAGGATTCATCCTAATATTACATAAAAAACATATCAACCCCCAACATCAACCTCAATAAATGTGTAAAAGAATTCAGTTAAAAGACCCATCAATCCATCATTCAAAGAAGATTCATTATCATGAAGGAATCAATATATCGACATAATAAATGGAAATTATATATTCATCCTATTCCATTAGTCAAAGTGCTATCCCCAACAACGCCATATGTATCTCCATGAATCATTTATTATCATTAATAAACAAATATAATTAAACTCAAGCCTCACCACCTATATATTTTGAAACCATAATTCATCCCATGATCACATCATGTCATATAACAAGCACATGTCTTGAAAAAAATCTATCTGGTAGTACACAAAATATAAACTCTCAACATGGTAACTATGACCTAAAACTAAAGAATTTTTCCTCCTTTTAAAAATGTATTGATTTTCACAATAAAATAATGTTTATAAAACACCCAGTTCATTATGATTTGGAATCATCTGACTCATTTATCACATGTTAGAACCATAGACAACATAAATAATTATTTTTTAAAATATAATATTAATTAAAACACACATACTAGCATAAAAAATAGATTCAAAAACATTAATAAAATAAATTATCCTCTTTATTATTTCCATGAACAATAATTTCTAGAAACATGTTCTTTATCCATTTCCATTAACATATTGTTGAAGAATTTCAATTTAACATGATACATGAATTAATTATATATCCATGAAATTATAATAAATATTTTCAATTAACAAGCCACTTTAATTCTTAATACAACCAATATTTCCATATTTATATTATTAAGAATTTCCATGAAATTAAAATTCTAAACCCAATCATATGAAACATTCTTACTAAATAATGAACATATATAGGAGATTTACTTTTAAAACAAGAGGAAAATGATAATCACTGTGGGAACCCATGTGGTCCCTAATACCATAAAGAAATAATATTCATTATTATGGATTATAAAAATGAGGTTTAATTCCTCTATTATCCAATTATATAAATCAGTATAACTTTATTATATCACATAAAATAATAGGAGGAGAAATGAATCCTAAACCTCAAGGATTTAAATTTCCCTCTAATGAGAATAGAACAAAAATGTGGATCTATAATCTTCTCTCCCATAATGATTAAACAGTAATATTTGGATATTATTTGATAGATGTGAACAAAAATTAAAAATAACTCTATAAAAATTAATGATACATTCTACCATTAAAAGGAAATACATAATAAGAAGAAACAAAATGTTTAAATAATAAACTATAATAGAAATAGGGAAAATGAAGATAATATTAAAACATATCACACTTATGATGTCTAGGATCATCCCAAACATAAATGGATTCAATACACCCTAAATAAGTACTACTGGACACCATGATTTGAGAGACAATTGGAAGGTTTCGTATAAAACATTAGGACTTATTAGATTTATAGGAACACTATCAGAAATAGATTCACTACGTGAATTGGAAATCAATTTTGTGAATTTTTTGAGGTTTAATACACAATAAAAACATGTCAAGATTATCTTATTAACATAGATCAATTAAGAACATGAAATTCATGTTCACATCATGAGTTTTTTGGGAAATATTATACTAGTTAAAACCTCATCCATTTATTCTATGAACCCACATTTCACATCCTGGATCACACCATATAAACCAGCCATCCATATATCTTTAACCCTCTCTCATATATTTAACATCTCCTACCTAAATACTTCAAATACCAAACTCCACTCAACCAGATCTATACATTCACCTTGCATAAATGGCCTTAAAATAAAGTTATGGAATGGTATTGATGAATCTATGACCATATATCATATTCCTCTCAACGAATTATTATACAAGGTAATTCGAATCCAATATATGGGAGAATGAATTAAAATAGGGAATTGAAGAAACCACCCTTCTAGAAACCTCTCAGGAATCTCACCATCACTATAGATCAACCACCTCATTCAGAAGAATAATACAGAAAACATTTAAAAACTAAAAAATGGACACTAAATAATCTCATCATAGAGGTACCTCTACAAAATATCATGAAGAATTTAAATAATTGAAATGAGAGAACGCTTATAAAGGTATCTAATGGTAAAAAATAAAAATAAAAATTGTTAATTATTAAACATAATTAAATCAAGATTTTATATATATAAATAACATCCCCATGTACTCTAATCTATAATAACATGTCTTCAAAAGTCCCAAACTATTTGAAAATATTTCATGTACAAAAACTAATAATTATACACATAAACATACATAGATCTCTCCTCAAAATTCATATATTAATCAATATCAACATCTTTTAATTAAATTATTTGAGAGTCATCATGATGAGAATGGAAAAAATTTGACATTTGGAATATGTCTTCTATCTCGATCATCAATTGGGGGTGTTTTGTTCAACACACCATCGTAATAAAAAACCCAACTCCTCAACAATAAAACCAGACCACGAAATCCCTTACACGTACAACCAATGATTACCTGGTGTTAACTTAAATTACTCATGATCTACAATTCCAATCATCATAGGTATCCTCCTAAGAATAGCATAAGAATTTTATGATCATGTTCTATATTCATCCTAAAAAAGATAACTTGAACCATATCTATCATTATCTATACTAATAACTGTCTAAGAATTAGTAACTCTCTAACCCAATTCATGAACAATGGAGAATTACATGGTATAACATTAATAGCTTTAAATGATTCCATACAAAAGGTTGAGTGAAAACTATTATTTTACTAAAAATTAACCAACCATAGGTGCCTCATCCCCCATCCTCTAAAATCAATGACACAATTTGAACACAAATATTCAAAAGCATGGATGGGTTACTCTATCAGACCATCAATCTGTAGATGAAAATGAGTACTATAGAAAAAACTAGTAACTAAATTCATTCTATATATCTCTCCAATACAACCAGATAAATGGTTGAAATAAATATATACATACATTCTAATGATGAAATTTAATCTCACAACATCCGTATTTACTACCTCAACCAAACATCCCCTTACATTGACTCTTTGACTGCTATGAAGTGATCCATATTTTTTAAATAGTCAACTACCACCAACATATTATCATACCATCCTTGAGATATACATATAATATTGATGAATTATATCAAGATTTCCTCTCACTTATAATTAGGAATATCTAATGGATGGAGGAAACAACTAAGAATAGAGTGTTTATATTACTCATTCTACTACAATACACATCGGGACACAAACTCTAAAAATGAATGTTTTAACCCAGTCTACTGAAATTAACCTCTC
Source organism: Viscum album (assembly GCA_963277665.1). Classification (NCBI taxonomy): domain Eukaryota; kingdom Viridiplantae; phylum Streptophyta; class Magnoliopsida; order Santalales; family Viscaceae; genus Viscum; species Viscum album. The sequence goes on from OY728126.1 coordinate 959,170,635, forward strand.
GGTGTAGGGTATATAGGTTTCAAAGTAGTATTTAATGATAAGGGTGTGATATGGAACTAATATATAATAACCCCATACATCATTAATTGAATGAGAATTATCCTTTGAAAAAAATGCCCGGTATAGTTCATTGTCCGATCAACCATTAGGGGCATCACAATATGTAACTTCAACTATCAAGTCTACCTCATAGTCTCCCATCTAGGAATCCTATAGTGAATACAATATAAGTATAATAAAGTTCATCTAAAAAACACATCATCTATATCCAACCACTACCATATCAAGATGCATCACTAAATTTACTTCTATCACACTCTATGAATCATCAAACATATGGATGAAATCACTAGAAGATATCAAACTCATCACATAATCAAAACAATTTCCAATACTAGGTTTATATGAAATCTAAATCTCATAGCCCTATAATAATACCATCCACCATCATTGTGAAATGCATACGTTTCACTATGAGGGACCATACATCAGTCCCTTATGATTGGTAAAAACCCCAAAACACTCTCCAATGAGTTATTTTTTCCACAACATCATGGAAACCATGAGTATTTATAACTATATACTAAATGTGGTAGAATTAAAATCATATGGAAATTACTATCAAGACTGGTAAAAAACATTCATTCTTTTATATACTAAGACACTTCCCAAGACAAGTCATGAAATGCTATGAAAAACTACCACTTAACTGCCTATTCTGGTAAATAATGAGAGGAAGTGTTGAACAACCTCTTGTTATGATAATAAAAATATTAGTGGCATTGGTTAGTATATGGAACCCCCTTATACATTCTAGTAAATTCTATTATATGATTCATAATTAAAGGTAAGTCAGTATCAAAACTCATTTGATGGAATTCAAGGAAATGAAAACTTTATACCTCTATTGTAGTCTTCGGGATTCTAATGAAATTTCTTCTTCAGTCCTATAAGGTTCTATTGACCCTATACAATGGGATAGAACATTACCCTAGAGAAAATAGTAATGGTAGATTAAATCAAACATATTAAATTCCTAAAAAATATAGATGATGAACAACTCACAAAAATGCACACCGATTTACTATACAATTTTACTAAAATATAAAGTATACATAAATTTATTGATGAAAATCCCTATGAACTTATTCATGATCAATAAAAAAACAACCTTGACAAAAAAATTCGTCATTTAAATATAATTTTACATATTAAATGGCATCACAATGGCCATATTATTCTCATTAGGACATCAGAAATAAGTATTCAGAATGCCAATATCAATTACTAAAATTTGATGTTATCCTGATGGATGAATGATTTTTAAGAACCAACTATCATCAATATTTTAATGAAATAAATCATTAATCCATGAAATTTGATAGAAATTATTTTCTATTACCTTATTCAAGGGTTAGTAATCGATATAAAGTGGTAAACTACCATTAGTATTCTTTATGAGTAGAACATGTGCGCCCAAAGATGACACACTGAACTAAACATAACCACACTAAAAAATATCGTAGTCTATAAATGAAGCTAAAAGTCTCATAGGTTTCCATTATATAAAAATACATAGTTATAATTGATGTGTCAGGATGTATCTGTGTTTTAAACTGGATCCCTCGTTGAGGGGGTAATGACACAAACTACTTACGAAATTCATCATGGTAATATTAAATAACACTACGAAACAAAATCTTCTATGCATATTATGAAATCATAATAATCTCTATAATCATGTAATAAAAATTTTGAACATGATTCCAATCCATTAAGGGGTCTCAATAACCAAAAATCATTAAATAATTTTCATTATATCATAGTAGAAAATTTTTATCTATTAGAAATCCACAATATAATACATTGAATAAAACAATTCTATATAGATGATGGTTTTGTACAGTTTTATCCTAAAAAATATGAATTCCCTTCAGAGATATTCTTCCTTGACACTATCTTATATAATCTAATAAAATAATATTTATAAACTCATCATATAATGGTTTTATCTAATGAGAATTTAATTAAAAGCATCTAATTCTCTAGTCCCAAATCCTACACTAGGGATTGTGATATGAAGGAGTGTGTAGCTTCTAAATCAACAAATCATGAACCCATGTATAAAAATATCATTTGGTACCATAAAAATCACGGACTCGCCTATCAATAGAAACTCAATAACATGTAGCTGATCATTTTCTACTCCATGGAATCTCAATACCAAATAGAGATCACGTCCTTGGTAACATTCTTCTATATATAGATAATAAAAATCAAGTGTTATCCTCTACCTACCTCATTTCCTATTTTTGAAATCAAAATTTTGTGCACTCTGCTACATCATTATTAGATGAAAAAATAAATGGAAGAACCTAAAGTATAACACATGTACAATATTACAGAATCAAAATTTTTGGTCACTCTCTCCACTAATGAGATCATCCAATGTAGGAAAATGTTTAATATGGTCACTTATTAGGGGCATGAGAGATGCCACCCTAGGAGTTATGTGTTGATTACTGATATGACCTTGACCTCTTTCTATGAAATAATATATTTCATGTAATCTATTGAAAAAAATTCAAATATCAACAACATAGTGAATCCAAATGACTCCCCTATCATGTTTTTTCGACCCAATCTGTTATCATTTGAATGACCACTAAACACACCAATACCTGAAAATATTTTACGATCATGGATGGGATGACTGTGTGTTCGGTCCCTAGATAAAAAACACTTTTAAATGCCTCATCCTATCATATTCATTTAGAAATGGGAATGAATCATATTAGAGAAGGGTCCTGAAATATATCCCAACATATAAAGTCTTAATATACCCCATATAACGGTAAGAAAAACCATTACATTAGTGGGATTTATGGTTGAAGAAAGTAAAAAATCTCAAAAATAGTCTTGAAAGTTATCCATGAAGAGTTATAAATACCCATGATATTTGAGGATCAAATACTACCATAGACTCACTACTCCATATATAATATTCACTACATAAAAAACCCCGTACACATTCTGAGAAATGATCAAACTGAAGGTTATCCACCCTCTATTCCAAACTTCCCTCTCTCACTGAATGTATAATGGATCCCCTGTTCTTTTTCATACGTTGGTGCGAAAAATATCAAGGATTCCACCTCTAAGTGGTTTTTCTTGGACCTCATATTTATAGTGACCTACAATAACATCATAATAAACATACTCTATGTGCATCTAATTTGGATGTGAAAATCATGCCATAAATGAAAAAGTTGAAAATTTTAGGGACACCAAATCATTGACCATAGAAAAATTATGATTAATTAATAAATTATTTATTGAAATTTTTATATAATACCACGGTCTACCGATTTTAAACACAGTCACAAATAAGAATGATGCTTGATTCATTCCTAGGACTCCACCCTCCAACCTACTTCCCCATGTTTAGTTGGAACAATGAATATAATGTTCCATAAAATATATCACAGTGGGGATAAAAATCTGGTTTCCTGGTTAGTCTCACTTGTTTTCATATCATACTAAACTAATATGAAACTACTAACCAATAATCCAATGAATTTTTCACTATTTACTACATTCAAACTGAATCATAACTCTTATTCGTATCATTTTTACCACATTATCATGACCCCCTCCCTAAAAATGTATCCCAACTTGTCCTAGAAAGAGTAAAGGGATATAATGAAGCCCAAATTCCACCTCCCATTGAACATTGGGTGGCTATAAGTACTAAAGGTGAATCTTATATAGAAATGGGAGGCATTACAATATATAATTTGAGAAGGAAGGAGACAAGATAGAAATGCCCACAAACTCTTTCTCAACAGAAAATTAATGATCATACATACATGAATGTAACTTAATACAATTAGAATACGAAATATAAAACCAGTATTATTGAAAAAAATGTCCTCAATAGTTATACCAAAGATCAAATAACCCTTAAATAACCCACCAAGATAGTGATGTTTAAACAGGTCACCAACTATATCCTACATACACGAAATAATAGTTTATATATATGTAGTGTGAGAATTACATATTGATATAAAAGGATCTTCACAATAAACTGTCAGTAAATAGATAAAAAATAATACTAATGCCCAGTGAAAAATAAGTGAAGAAAATGCATTAGATAAACCGGTTTTCTATATTCCCTACATCATAATAAATCTCTTGTTAAGTATCACATAAAACAGATCATGTAATATTATTGAAAAATAAGGTACCCCACTACATCTTCATGACTTTTTTGACTTTCTATACCAACCACACATGTCCTTAACTATTTCTCTCTTAAAGAAGCTATCCTAAAGACATTTGGTATATTGTATCATATCATCCACCATATGAATCAAAAAACATCATCATAAAATCCCACACACCCTATGAATCAACTCATGTCATCATCACATACCATATGACTTGAATGTAACCAAGTTATTTTTAGGATCCCAAAAGACTCTCATGTTATGTATTATACCTTAATTCATTACAGTCCATGCATGTATAATATATATAATAATCTATAGAATACTATATCAGATGATAATTATATGTTTAATAACATCAATTCATTATAGAACCCACCACACAAACATATATATATATATATATTGTAAATGTAATAAAAGGGTTTAACATTACATAATATTACTAAAATAATAGAGTTTGGTAATAAGGGTATTCAGCCATCAGTTCCACACCAAACTGAATGATGGAGAAATCACCCTACCAGTTACCTCTAGGTGTCCATAACCCTACTAAAATGGGTGGTGTATAATCTTAAAACAAAATACATAAATATATGTATATATCATAACCACACAGTTTTCATACACAAATCCTTAACATCAATATCATATATCATCTCATTTACTCCCAACTACAATTTTTTAGGTATAAATATCCAACAAACATAAAAAAATTCAAGATACTTTATTAAATTATTTTTTTTGTTAAAAATTTATTGTTGACATTAATTAATTTTTTATCCATTAATTATCATTATTATATTTAAAACTTCATTTTAAACCATATAATGTACATTCCCTCTAGGAATAACCTAACTGATTAATGGGTTTTCATGATTTTCATCATTTAAAACATTATTCCAAACACCATCCACATCAGTTAAAACATGTAATAATAATTATCATTCAGAAATTCTATGTGACACTAGGGTTAATATAAGATTCCATAAAAAATATGCATAAAAAAGAGAAATTAGTGGAATCATGTGATGGTTAACGAAATGTAGAAAAACTAAACCAAGACTTCTGGCCATTTAATTATTATCATTATCAAGAAAGCATGCTCATTTTAGTAAATGAGTGTGAAATCCCACCATCAAAACATTAAATATTTCTAGGTTCCAAATCTGATACCACGATGAATATCAACATGAATAGGTCTATATTTGCCACCAACTACTACTAGAAAAACCAATTTCCCCACCCATCTCACACCAAACCCTTAGAAATCAAAGTCTCACATAGTTTTGTATATGAAATACCATATCTAGAGTAATTACATGAGGAATAAACAAAAAATAAAATATCAACATTTAAATTATCCCTATAAAACCAATGCATTTCACCTTAATCAGAAAATATTAATTCATGAATCTATGAAATTATGATTATTAAAAAACTAGTTCATCGACATCTTAAAATATGTAATTTATTTATACTAGGTTATAACCATATGAAAAAAAAATCATGAATTAAAATATAATAGTTATTTAAACATTATTTTAATTGTAACTTCATATTTCAATAGATAATAAGGAAGAACAATTCCATTGACATTAAACTTTTTTATTTCCAATAAGAAGAATTTCCATATTCATGTTCATTAGCTAATTTCATTATCATATGGAAGAAAAATGTCAGTTAAATATTTCCAAATTCATTATTAAATGTAATCAATTTTTTGTCCTTAAAATTAAATGAAATAGTTTAATTAAGCATTCCTCTTCAATTCTATTAACAATATGTATTCCAATATTTTCATTAATACGATTTTCATAATAATGAAATTTTAAACACTAGAATCAAAAAACATCTAAATAAAAAAAATAAACATATATATTATAAAATCTTGAAATGTAAGATGCAAAAAAAGATCATGATGGAAGCACATGATATCAAAAAAACCATATAACTTATAATTTCATTTTTCAATTTTATCTTTATTAGGGATAAATACACATTTATCCAAAGTGATAATTCCTGATTTATTTGTCATTGTTAAATAAATAATAATAGAAATAATGAATCCCTAACCTCTTGCCTTCATCTTTAATCGAATTTGAATAAAACAAGAATGTAAATATCAATTCTCCCCACCCACATGGGATCTACCTCCCTTCATGGATTCCTCATGAAAATTATGATAAAAACTAAAATAACTCCACAAAAACAAGGGAATAATTTTTCAAAGAACAGAAACAATGAACATGGGAAATAAATTAATTTAGAGAAGAAACTACAATAGGAATAGGAAAACTCACCTTAGATCCTTACAGATCAAACATAGGAATCTGAGGATAAATCTATATTGAAATAGATTCAAAGAAAGCTAAAATGAACATACGACTTCCTATGGATTATAGTGAATCAGAGGGTTGTCAAAAATTCAAGGCTTATATTAATATTATAGGTACACTATCAAATTTAAATTCATGGTAAGAATAGTACATTCATGTTTTCTATAGTTTGATTTTCAAGAACAAAAAAAGGTGTCACCTTGATCCAATAAACGATAATAAATTAAAATAATGAACATTATGTCCACATCAGGATATTATGTGGATAGATTAACCATTTACAAACAAAATCCATTCTTAAAGTGAGTCAACTATTATTTTCTTGATTCACACCACACAAACCACCCCTTCTCAAGAAGTGTACACTCTCTCATGTTAGAAATTTATTTACAAAACTTTTAGATAACCTCATTCTATATTTCAACTCCCAAACTCCACTATTGATAGTCTAGGATTCCTCAAAATCTCCAAATATCTTTAAAAGACACTGTGTGGTGGTATTTAAGTATCCATTCCCATATATCAGATACCACATAAACAATTCTTATATATATGAATTTATACCGAAGCCTTTATAGAATTAAAGATAAATATTTATCTGAATAGCCATGAAATAATATGCCTCTCAAGAATCTCACTATCAACGGATTTAAACAACATCACATAATGAAATAAGTCAAAACACTATCAAAAAACAAAAAATAGCCCCAAAATAACACCAAAAGATACTAATATACCACCCAATCACTAAACAGCTCTTATAATCATTAAAAGAGTTTATATATACATATGTTGTGTGGAACATGTATAATCAATAGGATCATTGATAGATAATCTCATATAAAAATATAAATAAATAATACTAAATCAATGTAAACAACCAGTGATGATCTCTCAATTAATAAAATGGTAGTCTATTTTTTATCGTAATCATGGGACTATCACCGTGTATCTCAGACAATTCACGGTATGATATAATATCGAAATAAGGTACCATGTTACAAGTTCCCTGTTTGTTTTCCACTATACCTCAATATTGTATGTCTTGATAAATCATTCCCCAATAGAATTCAGCATAAAGATATCTAGGATAATGTGTAATATCATGCAATAAGTTCATCATAGCATCTCATTATTCCATACCATGAACCTTCTGCATCGAACCATCTGATCATCATGGGACACTTATCCAGATAGTTGCAATATAGTTTCTAGGAGACACCACATCCCATATATCAAAGATTATACCTCAACACAACTCATACCATAAATATAATACCAATAACAATCAATATTATACTATATAAATAAATAAATGTGTATAAAATAACCAAAATCCATTACAACCATCTATTCTCATATATTGGAATGTTGAACACCATAAATTGTTTGACATAAAAAATCATGGAGAATATTGTGGGTCTATAAGGGATAGATAACCTTTTGTTCCTTACAAAACTGGATATTAGGGAAACCCCCTCCCGATGTCTATTGGGTGTTGGTCTCCCTACTGACTTGGGTGTAGTAGCCTATGAAAACACATATCATACAAGATACACACATACATACATTAATACATACACACAAACATATATATATATATACATATTAATATATATCGTGAACATGTTGAGGTCTTAAACCATTATCTAGCCTCCCCAAATGTTATCATTTATTAGGAAACTTGATACCTCTACTAATCAATATATATCATATGATGACACAATCATTTTAGAAAAAATAATTAAATTAAATATTTCATTTAAATGTTTCTTTTTTTACATTAATTAATGAATAAGTCAGTAATTATAATTATAGTATATATGTCACATCTCGATCCATATTTTTTTAATTTTCTTTTTATTTTAAATTTTTTATTGGGGTTCGGGTTGAGTCTCAATCTAAAAACATTTGAGTTATGTAAAAAAACATGTTTTGAGTTGACGTTGTTGAGCGCCCAGGCAGAGCGCGTTTTGAGTTGACATTGCTAAGAGACCAGGAAGAGCACGTTTTGGAACCCAACACAGCTTCGCCCAGGAATCATCATGATCCGCCTGTCTATGGAAAATCAAAATGAGAGACTTTTCTAATTTATGGTGTTATTCAAAATTTTATTTTTGTTAATGATTTTATTATTATTATTAAAGTGAATTGGGAATTATTATTATTCATATTTCTATCGGTATGATTATCGATGTTCATATTTGTAGTATTATTATTATTATTAATATTATTGATATTATTATTATTATTATTATTATGGATAAAATTTATTTTTATTATTATTATTATTTTGCATTGTTTTTTTCTTTTTTTTTCTTGTTTTTTTCTCTCTGTTTTCCTTTATTATTTTTTTCCACTCTCTCCTTTCTAACCCTAGCACGTCTCCCTTTTTCGAGTTTTTTATATGCATTTTTTCAAAAAAGAAAATTGAAAATATATCTAGGTTATAAAAATTTATTTTTTTACCCCCCAAAGGCGGCACCTGGTGTGCCACCTTTGGGGAATTTTCCGGCCAGGGCAAGGCAGCACTGGGTGTGCCGCCTTTACCCAAAAAATAACCGAAAATGCGGAACACTAGGTGCAGCCTTTGCCTAAATAAATTTTTTTAAAATTTTTTTTTATTTTTTTGTTTTGTTTTGTTATATATATATATATATAAAAAAAACTTTTCAGCAGAATTTTTCTACTATTTAATATCCAGCGGTTCTGCCATTACAGCAGTCTGGATTCTGACTAATACCCTCACCCAGGACTCCCTTTTATAAGGGGGTTTTCCCTGAAAACAATACTGCATTTCCGATGTGGGATTCTGGTTCTCCTTTTCCTGCACAGTACATTCTGTTTTTCCGATGTGTGATTCTGTTTCAAGTACGCGACTTTGAAAGACTATAAAAGTTAAACTATAAGACGAATACAAATGAAACTTTAAACACTGATGAAACATATATGAAATAGTTGAAAACAAATATAATTTCATAAAAAATGTTCATACAGATTAATTTATAAGCTTTCAAAACCACCTACTTGAAACTTAAACATATTTGAAGTACGTGACTTTGAAAGCTTATAAAAGATAAATTATAAGACCAATACAAATGAAACTTTAAACATTGATTAAACATATAAGAAATAGTTGAAAACAATGAAAATTTCATAAAAAATGTTCACCAAAAACAATTTATAAGCTTTCAAAACCATCAACATGAAACTTAAAAATGTTTCAAATTCCCGACTTTGAAAGACTATAAAACATAAACTATAAGACCAATAGAAATGAAACATTAAACATTGATTAAAAATAAAAGAAATAGTTTAAAACAACAAAAACTTCCAAAAAAACTTCCATAAAAATTAATTTATAATCTTTCAAAACAATCTACTTGAATAGGGAATCTGATCTATCAGTTTGAGGGATACCGGGGCTAGGTAGATAGATAATATGATCATTGTATCTATGGATTTTTTGGATAGGATGATAGATTCATTTCATTAATTATATCGAGGTATTTCCTTTTTAAGAGAATATATACTTTCTTATAATTATAAAATAAGGGACACCTTTATTTTTTGGTTATAAAATACGATTCTCTTAAGGTTAAAAGACATTATTCTTTTAATGGCTTTGAAAGTCATTATTATTTTTGTATGAAATTGTATTTCATTTATGTAAAAAGTTTTTATATTTACACCACACATATAATTGAATGAAAAACATCATATTAGTATTTTTATTATGATTTTATTCATATTAATATAATTTTGATAATAACAAAACTTTTGAATTAATAAAATCTATCATGATTATGATTCTTGAACTCTGATTACTCGAATTCATATAGACTCTGATCTTTTACATTCTGATTTATTCAAATTGTTTCTATTTATGATTATTTGATTGGACTGAGAACCATGTCCAATAAAAAATGTAAGAGTTTTTTTATTTTTTAGTTTATTTCTTTTAAACTACATTTTTTAATACTAAAATATTCCCACTTTTAACTTATCTATTATAATAATATTATTATGATCCTAATAAAAATTATAGGTATAATGATACAACATTGTGTGGTTTTCTCAAGAGAATATTCCAACTCATCTTTTAATATCCATTTATTGTATTTTCTAGCTTTACCATTATCATTTCTATATGAATAAATGAAAAATTTCTCAACTTGATTAATGAAACTAAATTCATATTTTTAAGAACTACTAGTTGATGAATTATCTTTTAAATAATTTATTATCAAATTATTATGTCTATTACTATAATGATATGGCTTCTTCATATCATTTTTCTATTTTAGAGGATTCTCACTTTTTTTATCAAATTATAAATTATCCATTTTCATTATAAAATTCATCGAAAAGATTCCAATGAAATTATAGATTCATCACCACAGTGGTTTATTTAGTTTTAAATTCATTTACCATATATAATCCATCTTTAAATAGGTGAATAAATTTCATTAATGTATTCATCAAATTCATCATCATCAGAAACAATTGATTCCCCAATTTCCAATTATTTGAACTTATTTTTTCTTATAGCCTCAAAGGATATATAATATATATCTTCTTTTTGAAACTCATTTCCTTTATCATTTCATAATCTATGAGAATAAAATATAACTCCTCTAATGAAATATATTCCCTATTTTCCATGTCTAAAACTATGGCATCAAATCCTATAGGGAAATTTATCAAAAGCGTTTTCAAAATTTTTGAATCTTATATCTTCTAACCAAATCCATAGATATTACATACCATCTCATTGAACCTAATGAAATAGTCATCAATGATTTCATCATCGACCATTTTAATATTCTCAAACTTTATTCTTAGGATTTTCATATTATCTATCTTAACATTAATATTTCCTTCATAAGTACTTCCTAGTTTGTCTGAAATATCCATGGTAGTTTCAACACCCATCACTTTAGTGTATAACATTTTTGATAAATCCATTAGGGTATAATTTTGATATTTTCCATAAACGTAAAGATTTATCATATTAGATTTAGTACAATAATAATACATAATAATAGGTGGTAATCTAATGGTTGATACGTCTTTCATTTATAAGAATAGTTATTAAAGGAAAAGAGTATAATATTCCTCTATGTATGGTAGTTATTTCCCTAAAATTAGGTATTCCAGGGATTTTCACTGAATTACGATTCTTCATTTCTCATAATGTTTTCTTATCACAAGAGGGGAGATTTCTATGATACCATTTGATTTAACCAAGGATTAGTTGGGTTCTAATGAGGGGGGTTGAATCCATAGTACATTGTTTTAAAAATTCATTATTCTGTAATATAAAATCTGTGACTGATTAAACTATCTATCCCTTATCTTAAATTCTGAAAATCCACCTGAATGAAAAAATAAAATCAATGAAAAACACAGGGATTCTATTAGGTTCATTACAAAGACCTACTCCTTACTACAACCATTTATTACACCTTGATAAAGGTTATTCACTTTTTTTAGTCGGTTACAACAAGGGAAAGTTGTATTCCCATAAAAAATAAGTCCAACAGTGTTTCATATCTAGAGTCCCACTAGAAATTACAAGCTCCCACCTTCACTAACAACTCTTAACTCCCATAGGTGGATCTTTATACTATATCCATGGTGATTCTAAAATCTCATAAGCCTACTCGAGAGTCCCACTGGTGACCTCTTCTACATATGAGTCCCAAAAAAGACTTCAAAAATCCTAAGTCACACAATATATGAACTTTTTTCTAAATATATCTATCAAATTTTTATATTTCTGGAAAACCTTCATACATAGTCTTTCTCAAAAAACAAACCAAAGCACCTGATCTACCCATGTACAATATTAATAAAATTATGCAACTGTTTTTAAATGACCTTATCTTTATCACTATCCATTGAACATAAAATTGCCTGGACTAATCTCAAAAAACTCATAACATGGGTATATATCTTCTAAAACACTACCTAGATCGGTCTCAATATTTATGTATATAAAATTAATGGCATATCAATTCAATTTTATTTAAAAAAGACAAATATAAAATATTCCATGATAATTTTATGTAAGTGTTATTTAATTTTCATGAAAATATTTTATAATTCATGCACACCTACAATGCCTCTTTCCTTCTCACTTTAGTGCTTCTTATTCATGGTACTCTCACATAACATCACTGGAATATTTTCAAATCCTGGGCCAATATAATTCATATACATTGGGCCTTTTCACATTTCTTCATGTATCTTAACTCAATGATATTGATAAATGAATAATATCTCATGAAATTATATCAAACATATTATTATAATAGAATATGATGTATATAATAATAGTTGACATAACAATATATCCATTATTTTTTCATCACGATGATTTTATTATTGAAAAATAATCATAGTTTCTTTTATATGTGGAAACATAATGTTTTATTACCATAGGTGAAGGTTCACATAACTATAGTCTTCATCATGTAATCATGAAGTAAAATTCACAACAAGATGATATGGAATCTCTTTATGAAAATTGAGGGCCTCCTCAGCTCTATTTCACTCTAATAAAGTCTCCCTCAAACTCTGATTAAGAACTCACCAAAAATTAAAGTGGGTAGGGTATTTATAGGGAATAATCTACTAACATAACTCCATCGACTTAACTAATATGTGCACCACCTTTCATCTATGTGCACCACCTTTTTTATTTACAATATAATGACAAATCATTCTCTTTTCTCACCCACATATATTTACCTTAGATTAAAAATATCTCTTTCAAAAATATAAAATTTCATGTATATAACAATATTATTTGATCCTTCCTATCACCAACTCAAACGCAGTTCGATCACAACAAGAAGGCAATGAAGGCACAATGAACATTAACACATGAAACAAACCATATACTTATTTTAGAGGAATAAGAATATACTTCTTGATTGATTGAATTATGTTGATCATACAGAAATTTTATTCACATTTTTACCCATAAATTTTAATGAGGATGAATATTACACAAAATTCAGGATCACATGTCAGATTTTGAACCATCTTGGCACTGCTTAATAAGTAAACACATTCTGTGGAATTGGAATATGTGTGTATTAGGGTCCTCTCTATAATAAAATATAGCACTAAACCATGGAAACTTTCTTTGCAGGCACTCCACCATAAAAGATGGATCCACTATTCTCTCATGTGTCTCTATTTTCACAACCACCCTTTCTCATCTAGGAGCACATCTTACCACTTATTGTCTGGTTAAGGTTTAATTACTTTCCCACCTAAGTAGTGGTAGACTATTCCCTTGGCTAGCTAGTGGTAGGATAATTTTTTTGAGTAAAATAAAACAAATAGTTATCCATTTAATCTCCTAAATTATTATTTATGTAAAATATAAATTCATCTCACATGAACATATTTTAATCCCTCATGAAATAATAAAATATTATATTTCCTTCACTTCCTTTTCTATTATTGTAAACAACGTGTCACCATTTCCACAATTTTTTTAACATAATATCACATCAAAAGTCATCACAATTATGCCTTACATATCAAAATAATCTACTAACAAGTCATTCATCCTTATTGGAAAAAAAAAACTTCATATCAATGGGATCTTTATATATCATCTTCCTTATTGTTTTGAATTAATGACTTCCATTGTTCCACATATCCATTCATATGGTGAAACACCGTGATGAATTTTTCCTTTTAACTAATTCCTAAATTGAAAATTATTTTCTATAGGAACATTATGCATTTTTCATTTACAAATGGTTTAGAAATTTCACTGAATGTTAGAGGTTATTACTGCATGAAGATATCCATTATAGTTACACAATGTTGTAGATCAATAGGTCTCTCTATATAGGTGGGTTTATTTTTCATAACAATGGTTAAAATCCCTAATATAGTTATGAATAGGTTTTTCTGCAAAATATATTTGTTAAATTGTTTATGGGGAATATCCCTACATTGACTAAGAATGTTTATATGGTTCCCATTCCTCCACTTGGTATCCATATTTTTATAATGACATATATATTATTAGCTAATAAAATCTAAATTTAAAATATAATTCTAATTATGAATTATAGAGTGTTTTCTAGAAATCTTGAGTGTTTTTCATTGAAATATTTATATCTATATTGGTTCCTCTAAATAAATTTCTAAATGTTACTAATAATGTTACTCAAATACCAACTATAACATCTTATAATTCATAAACCAATAGTCAGTAGTTATATTACATTATTGGTATAAATTAAAAGATTCCCCAATGGAAAGAACAATTTAGTAGTCTGGGAAGACCATATATAGATATACAATACATATCAAAATAGATGATACAAAATGAACATATTATGAGATCCTGAAAATCCCTTCAATCATATCCCAGATAAAATCACATATTCCTCCTCAATGATTCATGATAAAGGAAAAAATTACATGTGTGATCAAAAGCTCATTAAAGAGTATCATATATGGGAACCTTACATAACATAAACATAGAATAAGTGATATGTAAAGTATAAATTAAAAAATGAAGTCATAATATGCTAAAATTGAGGGAATTATATGGTCATGATTATAAACGATAACATAGAATAAAATAATCAATTATCTCATACTGATGGAATGTATATTTCTAGAAATGAAATTCTTGTTCTTAAGGACTAACGCTAGGCCAGATTAGTATTATTAGAAGAAGAATACACCAAATACCAACATATTTTTTCATATGATATCTACTGATGAATTGATGGGAAATATAGTTATATGCCAGACCCATCACCCGATTAAGACTAATCAATTCACTCTACGAGTCATAATGACCTTTGTAAAAGTTCCCTATGAAACCTATTGCTGAATTAATCATGGGTATCCATATATTGATAAATGTATACATAAAACACTTACCATTCCTTATAATAATGTAAATTTCTTCTCGAAAACCCCTTATTGAACTTGGAAGACATGTGTTACCATCCATGTAATTGGAATTACCCTTATCATAAAAATATAGTGGTGAGGGTACCTTCAATTTGTTGTATATCTATGGAAGATAGTAATTGAGTACAATAGTTTTCATTGGTATGAGACCAAGGAAAAAATGACAACCCATATATTTAATGCCCCCTATTTCATGATTTCTTACAAAAAATATACACTTAATATAATCACAAAATAAAAATATTCCATGTGTCCTTAGGTAATTAGTTACATAGAATAATAACCTAAAATAAGAATAAAAAAAATATTTAAAACTCCATAACATGCCCTTAAAATCCATTGATCTTATAATACTGCATAGGATAACCTGGGGATGTACATAAGAAAGGGGTGAATTATAAATCCTAGTAAAGAAATAATCAAAGAATAAACTTATGAAATTAATACATGTGAGTCGAGAGACATAACAAGGTGATATAAAATTGATGTGATTCATAAAAATAAACCTCAAATTATTATATAATATAATAATATCAAGGCAACATTGGAATGCAATAAAAAATAAAACATGGAATCACAATTCTAAGTCAAGGATAACAACTAAAAAATATAACATAGAGTGCTTAGGATAACCTCCCATGCACTGTAAGTGATTTCTCATGAGGTAAAAACATTACCCATTTTTATGAAGTGGAATATAATTTAAGGCCACCCATCATACTCATATCATGTACATGAATTTTTTTTAAGTATCAAGTAGATTGTTTTGAAAGATTATAAATTAATTTTTATGGAAATGTTTTAGGAATTTTTTGTTGTTTTCAACTATTTCGTATATTTTTAATCAATGTTTAATGTTTCATTTCTATTGGTCTTATAGTTTATGTTTTATAGTCTTTCAAAGTCGGGAATTTGAAATATTTTTAAGTTTCATGTTGATGGTTTTGAAAGCTTATAAATTTTTTTTGGTGAACATTTTTTATGAAATTATTTTTGTTTTCAACTATTTCTTATATGTTTAATCAATGTTTAACGTTTCATTTGTATTGGTCTTATAATTTATCTTTTATAAGATTTCAATGTCACGTACTTCAAATATGTTTAAGTTTCAAATAGGTGGTTTTGAAAGCTTATAAATTAATCTTTATCAACATTTTTTATGAAATTATTTTTGTTTTCAACTATTTCTTATATGTTTAATCAGTGTTTAAAGTTTCATTTGTATTGGTCTTATAGTTTAACATTTATAGTCTTTCAAAGTTGCGTACTTGAAACATAATCACACATCGGAAACATAGAATGTACTGTGTAGGAAAAGGAGAACCAGAATCCCACATCGGAAATGCAGTATTGTTTTCAGGGAAAACCCCCTTATAAATGGGAGTCCTGGGTGAGGGTATCAGTCAGAATCCAGACTGCTGTAATGGCAGAACCTCTAGATATTAAATAGCAGAAAAATTCTACTGAAAAGTTTTGTTTTATATATATATATATAACAAAACAAAACAGAAAAAATAAAAATAAAAATTTAAAAAAAAACTATTTAGGCAAAGGCGGCACCTGGTGTACCACCTTTGCGGTTATTTTTTGTGCAAAGGTGGCACACCAGGTGCCGCCTTTCGGGGGTAAAAAAATAAATTTTTTTAACCTAGATGTATTTTCAAAAAAAAAATATTAACAAAATCCATATAAAAAAAACTCCCCATTTTATATCCCCCATCCATGTGTTGCCACCATTCTCCCTAAAACTTGTGTTGCGACACCCTCACTCCCACCATTTCCTCCCCTCGGCCTACAATGCATTCTCACACCCTACTCCGCCTCCTACACCGACAAAGACACCACTCGCCAACCAGCCAGTTCCGCCTCTCACCGGCTGCCTCCTGCACCATATCACAGCCACCTGCTGTATCCTCCTGCACTCCAAGATTCCACTTCCATCTCGCCCTCGAAGTCCCACCTCCTCCCTCGTCCCTCCTTCTCCCCCACACACGAGGTGCCATCTGTGGCGTTGCACCAAGACCCAGGCACCCATCACCCCTCCTTCATGTAGTCTGTACCCAGCCCCATCCATACTCACCCCTCCTACTTTTGGTAGCCACTTCTCCTCGACCCCGAGTGTCGGCCCTGCGCGCACCCAGCCTCACCCTCTGCCTACAGACCTCACTCACCTCTGGCTGCCCTCCCTGCCATGGATTGCCCATCAACGTGCTCCCTTGATCACGACCTCCAATCACCACCCCTCTGGTTTCACGTCTTATTGTGAAAGCCTCCTGCGACGTCCCGCACCACCGGTTGTGCGACCTCCACCAGTGCCCTTGTCCAGCCGATCAAGGTGCCACCGGACCCTGCTCATGGATTTTCTGCATTCCCTCTTTCCTCGAGCTGACGCGCCCCGGTTTCCTCACACTACATCCGTCGCAAAGCGCTAGCCCGACCTCTGCCTGCACCCTTCTCCTTCCCCCCGCATGCTGCTTCGCTCTCCATCCCTCTCCAGGCCAGCCGTTGCCCTACCTCTCCATAGTGCTCTGCCCTGCTTCCCATTATTGCGTATCCTATCGCCTGGCAGAACCATCCTGACATCAGCCCCGACTAGAACGGCATCACCCTCTGCACTCTGCTCCCACTTTGTCAGCGACGACCCACCTTGCCTCCACCATTCCAGTCGTACGCCTTTTGGATTCGCACCCCCCGACCCACCACGAGCCAACCTCTACGCCATCAAATTTAGTGGTATTCAAATTCTTGTATAATTTATTTTTTTAGTACTAATATATTATTTTTAGTTTTGAGTATCTATATATTAAAATGAATTATGTGGTATTGTGGATAATTTTATTTTGTTAATTGTCTCTCCTAAATTATTTATTTGGCATAATTTTTGATTAATTAGTGTGGTGTGAAGTTTAGTTTTGAAGGAACATAATTTTTAGTTTATAATTTGTAGCTCGCTCATGTGAAATAAGATGAATTTTGATGAAACCCAGTTGCGTGCTGTTTATTAGCTTTTATTATTTTATTTTTACTATTCAAGTAGTGCATGTTTGGATATGGTGTGTTGTGGGTGCATGTTTTATAATAAAAAGTGTTTTAAAAAATAGTGTTAATGTTGCGAGTTGTGTTTTGAAAAAAAACATGTCGAGCTAGTTCGTTTGTGATGATTGTTCATTGGGATTGTTTTATGTCCATGTTAATGTGTTTTTATTTATTGTGCGTTTTTAGTGCATTTGGGAGGTAATTCCGTGAAATTGCGGTCGTCAGCCTGCGCGGGCTTGTGCGCCCACTTGAGGCGTGTCGCATCATCGTGTTTCGACTGTGAGTCGAGAAAGTTCACCCACTGCACTCAACTTTAAATTTAGAGTTTATTAATTGCTTGATTTTTTATTAATTTTAATAAATGAGAAATAATATAAGATAATTAATTTTTAAATGATTATTTTTTGTGAAAAATGTCATTAATTTTATACATGACACTTGAAACATTATCATGACGAGTGGACACCTAGTATTGAAAGAATACTCATTTTTCATTTAAACATAATTCATCAAATTCCAAATGTACTTCTAGTTTTAATGATAAATGATTTCCTCTGAACATGTGTTTTGGGTTTTCTTGAGAAATGTGGTTTTTCATTAAAATTGGTGAAGGCCCGCTTGGCACTTTAATAAAATAAATTATTTTGGAAAACCCACTCAAGGTTGATCTTTGGTGTGCATTGACTGTGTGGGCTGTAGATGATGTTTGTGCATCGTGGATGATTGGTTTACATTGTGGATGCACCCCTTTTTATGGCTTTTGTTGACATGGAACCTGGCATAGTGAGTGAATCTTCAAAGAATGATTGTCGCCCTAGTTTAGATTATGCACTAGCTAGTGTCCCCATAGTAGGGGAATACTGAGTTATTGTAGCTATGATAATTGGGCCCCATGGTTAGGCCATGTATGGATATACCGAGCATTAGGGCGTTATGAAGTCATCGAGTTAGAGCATGCTTTCGGGATGAGTCACATGTATGGTATGTTCTAGATTTTTCACGATCTCCTAGGTTCGACCCATGTTTCTTTTAGAGTTTATTTGTATGTGGAGGACGATTAAGAGGTCTAGTTTGGTTCCTGGTCCTATGGGCCACTTTTTCATTGCCCTTACTGAGTGTTGCATGTTGTGTGGTTTTTTCCCTTTTTACTAACAACTAAAAATTGAATTTATAAATTGTTCTCCAAATTTTTTTAAAAAGAAATGCACCTGTTTCATTAAAACACTAAACTTTTTCCTTTTTATATTAAAAAGGAAAATAGATTTTTATTTTCATTAGAAATGAAACTGTGCATGGAAACCAATATTTTATATAATTTAGTTAAAACCTAGAATTAGTGAATTTATTATTTAATGGTATGTGAATTGGGAATAGAATTAGTCGGGCCTACCTACTGAGTTTTAGTACTCACGCCTATAGTGTTTTATTATTTTTAGTTTTGTTGTAGGTTGGGTTCGTGCCTGCTCGCCATAGGCAATAGTTGGTTGTGGACTGGTGAGAAAATCTCGGAGTCGCGAGAAGTTTTGGTCGACACCAGGTTAGTGTACTTTGTTGGTTGTTCATTGTTTCTAGAGTCATTTATTTATTTTGTGTTTTTCTACTTTTCTGCTGCTTTATTTATTTTTACTAGGATAAATTGTTCCCATTTGTCCTCCATTGATGCCCTGGCGCATGTCTCCATCCAGAGAGGATCGGGAAATCCACTTGGGTCATGTCGCGGACAGGCCTAGGTGACTGGTTTAGGGTCGACCCGGGTTGGTTCATGAAAAAATGGTAACAGAGGAAGGTTCGCTTCTGAGCGGACCTTTTTTTCAGAGCGACCATTGTTATTTGGGGTTGTCATGGTAGAAGGAGTAGAATTTTCGGGACTCAAGGCGTACGGATGAGAAGGACGTCCTGAACCCTTGCTCATTATGAACTGCGAGTTACCATGGGATGTTCGGGATTTTGGTGTCCTTTGATTGTTGTGAATTGTTTTATGTTGGGAAATGAAATGGGTCCTAGGAAAGTGACCTCCATGTGCTCGCATGGTCTGGAAAGCAATGTGGAGCTAGGGAAATTACCCTAGTGTGCGTCCTATGA
Organism: Viscum album; assembly: GCA_963277665.1. Lineage (NCBI taxonomy): Eukaryota > Viridiplantae > Streptophyta > Magnoliopsida > Santalales > Viscaceae > Viscum > Viscum album. The sequence goes on from OY728126.1 coordinate 959,191,285, forward strand.
TGGTGGCGTGACTGGCGTATGGCCACCAACCATACGTCCGATTCAGCAATCACCACTAGTTTCTCCTTGCGGTTTTTCTGGGTCTTCATTACTTTTAAGAATTTTTTTGCGATGTTTTATTTTGAAAAAATCTGAAAAGTTGAAATTTGAAATGGAAATGATAAGTTTTTGATTATGTCATTTGTTCCTTTGTCCCTTAGTGTTCACCCCCACAAAATTTTTATGGATGCCCAAGGTGTAGCTTCGGGTGGTGCAACCTTATAAAATCCTCCAGTTGATCAACATATAGACTATGTTATTGAATTCCGGATGTTGAGTCCTCCACTCTTTTGTTGTCAAGAAAATCCTCTTCAGGCGGAGGAGTGGTTGCAGAAGATTGAGAGGAAGTTACTTTCATTGGGTTGCCTAAGTCTTTAAAGGTGATGTTTTTTACATTTATACTTGAAGGTCCAACCTTGAAATAGTGAAAGTCTGTGTCTCTAAATAAACCTCAGAAAGATCTAACATGGTAGTTTTTCAAGTCATAGTTCATCCAGTGACACTTCTATGAGGTGACGAAAGAAGAGGAAGTGGATGATGTTGTGTTGTCTTCAGTGTTGCGTTGAATCGGTACTAGAATGCTATCAATATTTCATAGTCCTACTTCTGTGTGATCAATGGAATGTTGCGAATGATCCCTAGAAGGCTTGATAATTTGAATCTGGACTCCGACCCGAACTGCAGTCGAATGTGGCAGAGCTCAACTTAACCACCTTCTGGGATGTTGTGGGGCTAGCCTTTCTTGCTGAAGCTGAGTCAGCAGGGGGACTTGAGGTGGAAAATCCTCCATATTTGGGATTTAGTGCAGAGGATGGTGATAAGAAGAGTGAGAAGAGACCTGACGATAGTGGTGCTGTTAGAGGAATCAATAGGGCTTCAGACCTTCAGTCATCTTTTCCATAGTGCAATGCTGGGATCTATCACCAGTGAGGTAGGCAGGGTCACAAGAGGCCGATGTGTCTGAGTGATATGAGAACCTTCAACACCTGTGGACGTTGGGGACACTTGCAGTGATTCTTCCGTGGTGTTTCCAAGAAGAAAACTGATGCAAGACTTTGCTCACTGAAGGTCACCTCAGCCCATCAGCAGGATTAGGGTGATGTTTGGGGATTAGTTTGAGGTTTTCTATTTTTAGTGTTTCGTAGAGGTATCAATTGTCTTTTGTAGCATTTTTCAGTGTTTATTTTTCATCAGTAGTAAGAATTTTTGTGGTTGAACCTCTTTGAAACTTTTATTTTATTGGAAGTGTTTTTGGTGAAATCCTGATTTGTGTGTTATGTTCGGGAATCTCTGATGCCTGACTATGAGGCAGGATATGCTTCAATCATCGGTGCACCATCCATAGGCCATGGAGTGAAGCTAGCGCATAGTCAGGAGGACCCCAGTGGTGAATAAGGGACTTGGGTTAATCTTCATCCTTAGTGTGGCATGGTATGTGTGTTTCCGAGGGTGTGATGTTTTTGATGGGGAGACAACAATAATTTTGATGATCTATCTATCGGGACCTTCCCTTCTCCTCCCCCCTCATGGTGGGGGTTTCTGGTCCGTGTGGAATGTTATTAAGTTCATTTAATATCATCAGTTATTATAGTGGGGAGACCCACAATGGGTCTCACATAGTTACACCGACATTAATTTAGGGTTATCCTGATCATTATGGTTTGGAGTCTGTTCGGGCCTCGCCATGTCAGTATCAGAGTCCTATTCATGTATCGGTTTTGTGGCGGGTGGCCTCGTGTGGAACCAATGAGTCCTATGTTCTTCCTCTTAAATAAATGTTGGTATTGAAGTACACCCAATGGTTCCATTCGACTAAGAGTATTAGAATAAGCGTCAGAGGTGGTTTAAGTTTGTTCATCCCTGGTTGAATGGATGGTTAGGGTTCTGTTCGGTAGTGGTTAATGTGTTTGGGTTTTGAGGACGAGTTATAAATCAGGGGTTTTCGGTGTTCGTTTGGATCGATCAATTGGAAGTTCTTAGTCTTTTGGGGCTGGGTGACACTTAAGAAGTTTCATCTTTGGGTATAGATCTTGTTGTGACATTTTGAGAGTGGAAAGAATTATGGTGGGGAGAATTGTCACACCCCGCTACATCATTTATTTTTTTTTATGATTTTATTTTACTTTAAAATTTTTGTTGGGGTTCATGTTGAGTCCTGGACTAAAATCATTTGAGTTATGTAAAAAGGAAAAAAACATGTTTTGAGTTGACATTGTTGATCGCCCGGGAAGAGAGTGTTTTGAGTTGACGTTGTTGAGTGCCCAGGCAAAGCGCGTTTTCAAACCTTGCATGGCTTCACCCAGACATCGTGATGATCCGTCTGTCTGTGGAAAATTAAAATGATGCACTTTTCTAATTTATGGTGTTATTCAAAATTATACTATTGTTAATTATTTTATTATTATTATTAAAGTGAATTGTGCATTATTATTATTTATATTTCTATCGGTATGATTATCAATGTTCATATTTTTATTATTATTATTATTATTATTATTGATATTAATAATAATAATATTATTATTATTATGGATCAATGTTGTTATTATTATTATTATTATTTTGCTTTTTTTCTTTTCTTTTTCTTCTTTTTTCTCTCTCACTTTTGCTTTATTATTTTCCCCCTCTCTCCTACCTAACCTTAGCGCGTCTCCCTTTTTCTCTCCCCCATCCATGCACCACCACCCTTCTCCCTCTTACTTGTGCTGCGACACCCTCACACCAACCACTTCCTCCCCTCGGCCTACAATGCATTCTCGCACCCTGATCCGCCTCCAACACCGACCGAGACACCACTCGCCAACCAGTCGGTTTCGCTTCTCACTGGTTGCCTCCTGAACGACGTCACAGCCACCCGCCATCTCCTCCTACACTCAAAGATTCCACCTCCAACTCGCCCTCCATGTACCACCTCTGCACTCATCCCTCCTTCTCCCCCACGACGCGAGGTGCCATCCACAACGTTGCACCGAGACCCAGGCACCCTTCACCCCTCTTTCGCGTAGCATGTACCAAGCCCCGTCCGCGCTCACCCCTCCTACTTTCAGCTACCACCTCACCTCAACCTCCAGTCCCGGCCTTGCGCCCACCCAGCCTTGTCCTCCACCTACTGAAATCACTAGCCTCCGGCTTCCCTCCCTGCCATGGATTGCCCAACAATGTGCACCCCCTCTCACGACCTCCTGTCAACACCCCTCTTGTTTCACCTCTTATTATGCAGGTCTCTTTTGCACTCCCGCACCACCGGCTATGCGACCTCCACCGGTGCCCCCCTATCCAGCCGATCGCGGTTCCCCCATCCCCTGATCCTGTCTTTGCTGTGTTCCCCCCTTCCCCGAGTCGACGTGCCCCGGTTACCTCCGACCGCTTTGATCACAAAGCTCTAGCCCGACCTCTCCCTTCACCATTCTCCTTCGCCCGCACGCCTCTCCTCTCTCTATCCCTCTCAAGGTCGGCCTTTTCCCTACCCCTCCACATCCCTCTGCGATGCTTCCCGCTGTCGCGTATCCTATCTCCTTGCAGAACCATCCTGGCAGCAGCCCCGACCAAAATGGTTGTGCCCTCCACTATCCACTCTCACTTTGGCAGCAACGACCCACCATGCCTCCTCCCTTCCAGCCGTGTGCCTTTTCGTTGTGCGCCTCCCGACCCACCATGCGCCAACCTCTACTCCTTCAAATTTAGAGGTATTCAAATTTTTGTATGATTTAATTTTATTTAGTATTAATTAATTGTTTTTAGATTTGAGTATCTATATTTTAAATGGAATTATGTGGTATTGTGGATAATTTTATTTGGTTAATTATTTCATTTAAATTATTGATTTGGCATAATTTTTTATTAATTAGTGTGGTGCGATGTTTATTTTCGAAGGATCTTAGTTTTCAGTTTATAATATTTAGCTCGCTCATGTGAATTAAGATGTATTTTGATGAAATGAATTTGCATTATGTTTAATAGAATTTATTATTTTATTTTTACTGGTCAAGTATTGCATGTTCTAATATAGTGTGTTTCGGGTGCATGTTTTATTATAAAATGTGGTTTAGAAAATAATGTTAATTTTGCGAGTTGTGTTTAAAAAAACATGTCGAGCTGGTTCTTTTGTGTTGATTGTTCATTGGGATTGTTGTATGTCCATGTTTATGTGTTTTTAGTTGTTGTTCATTTGTTGCAGCGCATTGGCGAGGTTATTCCGCGAAATTGCGGTCTTCGGCCTGCGCGTGCTTGTGCGCCCACTCGAGGCGTGTCTCGTCATCATGTTTCGATTGCGAGTCAAGGTAGGTCCCCCCCTACACTCACCTTTAAATTTAGAATTTCTTAATTTATTGATATTTTATTAATTTTAATAAATGAAAAATAATATATTATAATTATTTTTATATGATTATTTGGATTAAAAAGAGCCGTTTATTTTATACACAACACTTGAGACATTTTCTTGGGAGCGGACACCCAGTATTGAAAGAATGCTCGTTTTTCCATCAAACATAATTTACGAAATTTCAAATGTAGTTCTAGTTTTAATGATAAATGATTTCTTCTTAACAGGTGTTTTGGTTTTTCTTGAGAAATGAGGTTTTCTTTAAAATTGGTGATGGCCCGTTTAGAAATTTAATAAAATAAATTAATTTGGAAACCCACTCAGTGGTGATCTTTGGTGTTCATTGATGGCATGAACTATATGTGATGTTTTTGGATCATTACTAATTGATTTACATTGTGTACACATCCCTTTTTGTTGATTGTGTTGACATGGGAACCAGGCATAGTGAGTGAATCTTCTGAGAACGATTACCGCACTAGTTTAGATTATGCACTGGCCAGTGGCCCCATAGTAGGGGAATACTGAATTATTATTACTATAGGTAATGGGACCCTCAGTTAGGCCATGTAGGGCTATACCGAGCGTTAGGTCTTTATGACGTCATCGAGTTAAAGCATGGGTTCAGGATGATTCACATGTATGGTATGATCTGGATTTTTTACGATCTCCTAGGTTCGACCCATGCTTCATTTAGTGTTTATTTGTTTGTGGAGGACGATTAAGAGGTCTAGTTCAGTTACTGGACCCGTGTGCCACTTTTTCCATTGCCCTTATTGAGTTTTGCGTGTTGTGTGGTTTTTTTGATTTTTACTAACAATTGAAAATTGAATTTTTAAATTGTTCCAAAAAGGTTTTAAAATGCAATGCACCTGTTTATATCGAAGACTAAACTTGTTTCATTTTATATTAAAAAGGTCAATGGAATATTATTTACTTTATAAATTAATGTGTGTGGAAATACATCTTTTGTATAATTTAGAACAAACCTAGAATTATTGAATTATTTATTTAATGGTATGTGCATTTGGAATAGATTTAGTGAGGACTACCTATTGAGATTTAATACTCACAACTATAGTGTTTTCCTACTTTTAGTTTTGTTGCAGGTCTGGTTCGAGCATGCTCTTCGTGGGATAGAGTTGGTTGTGGACTGGTTAGCGACTCTCGGAGTCGCGAAGATTTTTGGTTGAGACCATGTTAGTGTACTTTGTTGGTCGCTCATTATTTCTAGAGTCATTTATTTACTTTGTGTTATTCTATATTTCTGCTTCTTTATTTATATTTACAGGGCGGAATCGTTCCCATTTGTCCTCTATTGATGCCCGGGTGCATGTCGCCAGCCCGAGAGGATTGGGAATGCCTCTCGGGACATGTCGCAGACTGGCTCAGGTGACCGGTTCAGGGTCGACCCAGGTTGATTCGTGACAATATAACATTTTATTAACAAAAAATTGAAGTTAAATCAATTTATTTATAATCAAATTGATTACATTCTTCCTCAAAAGTATCATTATTTGTGTCATTCCATCATTCATCAAATAAATCGATAATAGATTTCTAATTTCATAACATTCTATAAATTATAGTACTCAAGGACATGATATAAGAAAAAACAAAAAATAATCATAACAATGAACAACCATCTTCCCAAAGAAGTTGGGAAGGTAATGAAGGTAAACAAAAAACCTATAAATCTAACACTTAATAAATTTTCATTATCAAGAAGGAATCAAGAAGTCTGAAAAAATGGGAAATTCCATATTCAACACATTTCATTAGTAATTATGCCATCCCTAACACCACCATAAATATCAAAATATATTCTAAAATACTATGATCTAACCACTACCTCAAACATAGGTCTCCCCACCCATATCTCACTAAATCATCATGAATCATTGGATCACATCACATTATATATATATGATCATATTTTCAATAAAAACACAATGATAAATGTAAACAAAAACCTAAAAAAGGATATATTTCACTGAAACCAAGGAATTCATACTTTAAAAAAGAATGGCTCAATTTACCCCATGAAAATATCATAATTAATCAACCTATTCATAATTGTTTTGAGTTAACCAATTCATTTTACCTATGTTAAAACTGTTGAAAATAAAAGGCATCAACTATTCGAATTTAAGACTTATTAAAACATCAATTCAACCATATCTTATATTTTCAAATAAAATTGTTGGAAAATTTTCACTTACATGCCATATTATTATTTCAAATAATATTAATTTACACCATAATGTTCTTTATCCAATTACTTATCATATGGAAGAAAAAAATTAATTAAATAAGAAAATTCCATGAATTAGATATCCCTGAAATTTTGAGAAACAGTTTCAATAAGATTTATTTTTATTTCTTTATCCAATAATCATTTTTTAATTTAGGTTCTTGAATTTTTTTGATAAATTTAAATGATAATCCTAGTAATAACCAACATGGAAAACCAATCGTAAATAGAGTTTAAACACTCTTGGATTTACATTATTTTTCATTTAATTATTCTAATTTAACATGATTAGGGTTAATTCTACCAAAATCAATATAGATTGATCATGATAACTGTATAATTTCACAATAAATTATAGGACAAGAAAAAAATCCCCTAGCTCATGGATTTTATCATTATTCAAATGATAAGAGAATAGAACCTTCTATCATTGATATCATCTCCTACAAGAAATATATATCCCTCCAAGGAAGAGAATCCAAACACATGAAATAAAATATATAAATTAAATAATTAATTAATAATATAAATCACGATAGAAGGTAATATACAAGGGAAGGAAAAAACCAACAAGAGATTAAACCCCATGGGAATGATAGAGAACTCACTTATCGTCAACATTGATTTAACACAATATGATAAGGATCAATCTCTATAAAAAGGGATTGAAAACAATAATAATAATCTCCTATGAATACCTATAGTTGGTAGAAGGATAGAAGGATTCTCATAAAACTATGTTTAAAATTATATTTTTAGGCACAATGTATGTTTCATATTCACAATGTCAACAATTAATTCACCTAATGAATGGAACCAGTTTTAAGACTCCTAGATAACCATGTCCCCTCAATCTAAAAAACATGGATCAATTTATATTTTGAACATCATTTTTATTTCATAAATTTTCAAGGATATATTCATCTGGTCCAAACCATATTCATTCGTATCAAGAACCCACGGTTCTTGAACTGAATAGAATTCTATAAAGCGCCCATTCTCTGTCTATAGACTATATCCCACAATGTGAAATAAAACTCTATTTATGTACATCTCCCACTTCAAACATTCATCTCTCAAACTCCACTAATACTAATCTAGGTATCTTTAAAGCACCACGTAACTCAAAAAAATGTATGTGAACATGTTAGTGGGATCCAAGACATTTGAAAATTTTTATGGGTACTTACATTCTGAAAATAAATTATATGGTAAATAATGTCAAAAAAATATATCATAAATAGAATGGGTAAATATTTTATATTTAAAATATATTTTAAAAAAAAATTTAATGTGAATATTATATCTGATTATTTATTTATATATATTTTCATTTAAATTTTTGCTTGAATTAATATAAATGTTTATATATTTAATTATAAATAAAACTACAATATTTAAAATGAAAAAATCTCAACAACATATCCTTCTCGAATTTAGGACCAAGTGATATCATTGGTTTCCCAAAAATATAGAAAATAAAACAACCATAAAATAATCAAAAATTCCATCCAATGTTAAAAATAATTGTTATCACTTCTAAAAAATTACTTTTGGTGGCCTTTTAGGACTTCCTTGGACAAAAATAAAAAAATTATATAGTAAAACTTCTGCTAAATTATATATAAAACATCACAAGATTAAATTTGATATCTAATTAATCCTATGAAAATATATTATAACTATATGAATATAATTATATTCATATATTCAAATGTGAAATTTAATATAATATAATGTATTAGTTTTTGAATTATTCCATATTTAAGTAATAAAATAATGGTAAAGGGATCCCTTACATTAACACATTTTAGCACTAATAATGGCCACCAATATTAGTTCATTTATTAGCCAAAATTAATGTATCTTCTTAAACAAGAATTATATTATTAGTGAAAAAGGGTATTACATAATAAACATGAATATGAAGTATTTTTTCTTTGGATTGATTTTTGGTGTGAAATTGCTACAGAGCATAGTTAAGATGTCATAGACATTCCATATGTTATTATTCTTTTTTTATTGCTAATTTGTGGTCCAACCGAGCTATGGATTTATCAAATAGTACACCTAATTATAGTACTGTAACACGATTCTATTATATATTTACGTACAGTTTAAATAGGATACTATGGAATTGAGAACACAAATAAAAAAATTGTGTGAATTTATTTATCAAAATTAATGTATTTATATTTAATTTTTTTTATTTTCATGCTTCTATTTTACTTGAACATATTAGGTATTTAATGCCACTGGAAATTAAATTTAACATTTCTTGAAAAGGCTTTTTATTTTGAGTTCTATTGAAATTAGGCATCATTAATAAGTTTTAGAAAAAGAGTGGGTATAAACCCCATTTATTTGTTCTAAAAAATAAATGATAATGGTGTTATTTATTAGTAATTTTCTTTATAATTGTTTAATGGATCCATTATAATTTGTTTTTGTAAGGTATTTTTTTATAATTGATGAGGTTTGTATTTATGAACACTAAAATTAAATAACAAAAAAGTCAAAAAAAAATTAAAAATATTTCTCCTACATCGCTCATGTCCACCCCTACCCATTATCAGTATGAATTCCACTAGTTTTTTTCATACACATGTATCCTACCTCAATAAGATCTACCACTGATCATCCACATGTCCACCATTAAGGGTTCGAACCAATGACCTCCCTGAATAATGAAACATCCATTATAACTAATACATATTATTCACTTTTATAATTTATGATATATAATATTATTTATATATTTTTACATTAATATTATTTATCATTATATTTATTCATATAAATATATATATTTATATAATTTTTACCCTATCATTTATGAAATATGTTTGCATTTTATGCATGTGCATTTCTGTGTAAATATAAATATACATTCAATTTTATATAGGATTGTATATATATATATTTAACATATTATATATTTCTATTTATAAACATATATTTGAATATGTGTGTGTGTGTGTGTTTGATAGTATAGAAACCCACAAACACCGATATATATATGTTGATTATTTATATATTTTCATGAGTATAAAAATTTTTATATGTTAAATTAGATGGAAATGTATTTATTTAATATAGAATGGAAAAAAATTCAATTACATGACGATTAAATATTTATGAAGAAATTTAATAGGAAAATATTTTAATTTTTTTATATAAAAATAACTTTTTAATATGGAAATGTATTATAATATAGTTATATATATTTAATTTTAAATATCATTATATTATAAAAAATTATAAAATTTCAAGAATGTCATATCTTGATGAATTTATTCCCAAAAATAAATCAATTCTCCACCAAAAAATACAAGAAGTATCTCTTAAATGAAGATAAAATGTTATTAAATATTCAAAACATAGTGATTCCAGTTTAAAATCTACTTTTTTAAATCCTTTGAGTCTTTTCTGATAATTAATAAAATAGATTACTTTTTTAGACGAATAGAAAAACATGTATCTCTTCAAAATAGACGGTTTGACATCATGTGGAAATGAAATAGTAACATCGATCAGAATATTTAATTATCACACTTTTCATATTTCTATAATATGTTAGTGAATTTTTTAGTTATTTCTATAATTTAATTTTGACTAATTATTTATTAAATGCTAGTAATTAGTAAATTGCTAAACATTATTGATTTTTAACATTTTTATAATCCATTTTCCAAAAAATATATAATATACTATGTGTAAATGCATATATAGTATTATATAAAAAATACTATAGATTATATATGTTATATGTTATATATATATATATATATTCCCAATATGTAATTTTAGACACCTTTAATCAGTTCAAAAAACTGGTGATTTAGTACTATTAGTGGGAAAAAATTTAATAGTACTAAAAAAAGAATTGATAATGTGTGTCCTTTTTTTAACTAAAAATTATCTGATAAAGGAATCCTGTTATCAATACTATTTTATTTATGATAAATTTTCATTTTATTGGTCCTTTTATAAAGCATTTAAAATGGTATTCCTATCATCAGCTCCTTTTTATCACTAATTAATGGTAGCTATTAATAGATGCAAATTTTTATTAGGGTTTAGACTTTGGTTTAGTGTTGAACAGAGGGGAAATTTATGATATAGATACCAGATTTATGATATTAACCTTACATGAACTTCAAACTGTTATTTTTTCATGTGGCATAACTTATGTGATGGTAGAGGCTATTCATTTTTGAATTATATTCTGAATTTATGTATATATAATATAATTAATAAAAAAGTGTTATAAAATCAAATTTGTCATCATAAAATATGGGGACTGTTTCATGTCCATAGAAAGATATGGAAATGTTTTTTTTAAAACAAATCGTTGTTATAGATGGATGTCCCTATAATATATAGCCATATATTTCATAAAATGGTGTTTTCTTTTATAGGGAATGATGTTATACATTATATAACTTGTAATATGTGTAACAAAGTTCCTATGATAGGATAATTAGTTCTTATTATTGTTAAAATATGTGTTCTTATTCGAATTGGGTGATTCTAGGCATGCATGATAATAAAAAATCATGCATAATTATAAATATATTATTGAAAAAAACATTTTTATCACTTATTTAATGATGTTTCATATGATAAATTATATTGGATGGATCATAAAAGTGATTTAATTAATTATATAAAAATGTAAAAATATTGGGGATTTTATATAGAAATGATAATAAAGTTATATTTGTGTTATACCTTGTCATATGATTGGGTTTATATTTATTGTTTCTTAGTGAATACAATATTATTCATAATGTATTTTATGTCAATAAATGTTTCAAACATTACTAATGGATTATATGTAGATTATGATATCAACATAGGAGTATGTGGAGTCCATATATATATTTTATAGAGAAATACAACATTACACATTGATATAAATCAAGGAAATAATTTTAGGATATAAATATTAGATTTCAAATTTAATGGGTGATCTATGAAAACAGGATGAGAAGGATTCAATAAATAGTTTTGGAAAAGGATGATAAAGTAGGATGAATGTGTCACTGATGTTTAGTAGGGAATATTATATTCATTTTGTGATTTATTGAAATATTCAGATGGGAATATGTCAAATCACAAAACACATTATATGTTTTTAGATCATGATTTCCATTTAACGAAAAAATTCAAGAATGAGAATTTGATGAAACCACACAACAGAAAAGTTTTTAAAAAATTTAATGTGATTTAATAAACATATACTAGCCACACGACCAAAAATAATGATAATCAAGTGTTTGAAAATAAACAATTTGATGATTTCATATAAATCACATGAAAGGTCATACACTATAAATAATAGAAGTTATTTTGTAGAGTTATATATTATGGAGAGTATAATCATATATTTATTATCTAATTGAGTAAAGAGATTGGTGATTTCACATGTTTGAATGAATCAGGAAGCATGATATTTTGAATCACAAAAACTAAAAGCTATGTTTTCAATGATAGTGATTTCATGTGATAGTGAGATTTTGATCTTGGCTCATTTAAAAGAATATGGGGTTTCATAAGAGGATATCACTGTATCCAACATGTGAAAGATGTTACAAATCATGTTAATTAAACGATGTCATGTGACATGGTTTCACACTATGTGTGAGTCATGATTCTATGAGATAGATGGTTGTTTGTATTTTATGAATGTAAGGTGGATTATTTTGTCCAATAAATATAATTGGTTCACGTTATTAAAGTTATTGATGGAGCTGAACATATTTCAATTTGGAAAAGGGATATTGGAGGTCCAATGAGACACACTAAGACATGAGAAGAAGATATATTCAAAGAGATATGATCCCTTGGGTATTTTACAGTATTTTCTCATTCTCCAGGTTCTACTATATTACAACTTTGGATGATTAAATAACCCATGGTCTTGTGAAATCAGTTTAATTCATAGGGATCTAGCATTAGGTCTACATGATAGGTTATACATGATCAGGGTTAACCACATGAGGTATCATTAATGTGTTCTATGGAATGAAATTGTTTATGGCTACATGATTATGATCATAAGAGGGGTTTATTAACCTAGAGACTTTTTCTGAAAGGTACTTGACCGGGATATATGACTAGATTCCTATTCTCAAGTTAAATCTAGGAGTTACATACCAAATGTTAGGGTCCAAGTGATATGGGAAATGTAGGGAATTGCGGTGTTCAATGTTTCTAGATATATTCTCACAAATAATTTCAAATGGAAATATTTTATGAGTACTTTAAAGAACAAATATTGAATATTGGGTTTCGAATGTGATCTTTAATGAAGTAGAGTGGGTATTATTTGATATTTTTCTATTTTTATATAGATAGTGTGGAATTGAACAATTCTTGTGTGGAATTATCCTAATCCAAAGGAGAAGTACTACATAAATATTTCTGTAGATGGAAAATATGTAGCTCTCTTAATTTAGTGTTAATATCATCTTGAATATTAGAATAATTTAACATAGAATATGATTAATAGAGAATAAAATGTCGAGTTTTTATGCCTGTAGAGTATCATGGTGAACAATGAAGTAAAATAACGTTCGTTATCAATTCAATTGAACTATAAGTATTTACATTTTGGATGATCAATCCGTAAAGTTATGTATTAGTGATGAATTTGTAGTGTACCTCAAGTGTGGAAAGAAAAACCCCAAATATTATAAAGGCAATGCACATGGAATGTGGTGACCACATCTGAAGCACTATATCCATAGAGTTTGTTCATGTTAATGTATATTGGAATACCAACACATCATCAATATTTTCTAGATTATAGTGTCCCTTTTGTGAGAACAAATTAAAATTTGTCTTCCATGTTTATACTTCACTCTCCTCTATATTTCATCTTATTTCCGTTATTTCATTTAAAAGAGTATATTGTTGATCTTAGATATTACCAACATAGTAATAATATCCTAGAATAATGTTTCATATCTTAATGAACAAATTTAATATGACCATCATCATGATTAACCACTAACCCCCCCCATTGGGTGTCCTATGTTGAAATAAGCTATATCTGAGTGTAAAGTTACTAACATGGTGTTTAAACATAGAATCTACTTTAGGACTTGATACTATAATAAAATCATTATTTAAATACATGTTTCTTTTGAATCAAATTATGATTATTGGAGAAAATATATGATTATTTTTCTCTCATCTTTTGAATTTAAATTTAGGATTATATACATCAATATACACATTTTATAATGATCTATGAATAAACTAGAACTAATGAATAGTAAAATATCATGTATTTATCATTATCAGATGATTTTTTCTAGAAGACTACTTCGTATGATACAAATTTTTAGATTTAGAATTCATTTGATGTATTTGGGGAAAATATTCAATATAGAAACTTGATAATAAAGAGTGATAATGTTATTCAAATAAAAAAATCCATGAAATATAAAAAGAACAAGAAGATGATTTCTTGGATATGAGATATATAAATCAATGTTATTTATTCATATTCTATTTGTTAAAATAATTCTAATCATCTTTTTAAAATTTCATATAAATATATAAACAAATAATTCTTGTATTGATGAATGTACAATAAGGTTTAGTTGACCTTTACGTTGATGTATATGGATCATTTAATGAAATATACACTCGAAGACTGATGAATAATAATATTTTTAGTATATTTAATTAATCGAATGATTATATATGTTACATTTAAGAAACAATTTAATAACATGTAAGTGAATCAATTGAGTATGTAATTATCTACATTATAGTAAATTTCTATAATAGGTCTAATGTGCATGCCATGATTATTGAAAATTTGAATGAAACTGTTTAATTACAAGGTAAAAATATTTTTTCTATTGAGTATGAAATTCATGAAATGAGAAAAAATATTTTTTCATTTGAGGATGTTGATTTTTTAAATAAAACTTATGCATGTTTTAGTGATCAATATGAACAAGTCATGTGAGATGAGAACTCTAATAATTTAGATGTGAAACAATGTATGGTCATCAATTCAAACATGTTGTTTTTAAAGATAAAGAATATATCCTACCACTGTATAAGTCGTTGAATTTGTGGGAAATAATATATGAATTTGAATATTCAATAATGAAATATTTTTTAATAGAAAAAGGAGACAAAAATAGAATTGGTGGTACTATATGATTACATACATTATATAAGTGTCCATATGAAAGAACAATGTGATATAAAATAAGAAATTTCCCAAAACATCATAACATATAATATCATAGATAAGTGGGTTTAATGATATAATATTATATCTCAAGACATGGTTTAGGGAGAGATGATAAATTGGAAAGGTGTATTATTCTAGATTGAAGGAGATCGAAGCTCATATATTGGTGAAAGGAGAGAAGTTGACATTTCTCGATTAAAAACTCATTTTTATATAGGAAAGGAAAAGTTGGATTTTCACTCTAGAGAAAAATTTATGAGTGGAGAATAAAGGATTGGAAATTTTAAATTCATAAATTAGTGGAATATAAAAAATTAATTTTATAAAAAGAATATTTAATTATAAAAATATGTAATTAAAGACTATTAGATGAATTCATCCATGAAAAAATACATTTCATGATGACTTTCACAGTCCATTAATGTGTGTCTAGAGATAGAGGGAACAAATTCAGAAGCTGATCATCTGCTACACCTTTATCTCAACTGGGATACAATGACATGAGGCAAGGATTTAATGGATGATATCTTATATGTGATAATAATGGTAACATGGAAATATATTGTGTATATAATAATGATTATAAGGAAAAATTATCATTAAGGATGTGCTAAAATTTTATGTCATGTAATGAGAGTGTATATACTGGAAGATGTGTTATTAAGATATAAAATATTTTTATAACATTTTTAAAGAATTGTAACTCAAAAAAGGGTGTACCAAGAACCTACTACGTAACAATAACATCATCCCTTAGTGAGAGGGAATTAAAATATAGAATGAATAATTATTTTCAATTCCAATTGTGAGTAAGATAACAAGGAACGTCATGAATGTATTACCACTGTAAGTAGTGGTTGAGCTTGATATTTGGGAAACAATAAGAGATAGTCATGAAGAATGCCTTATTTGTTTCACAAACAACTCCATGTGGTAAAAAGTTAATTTAAAAATATTATCCCTCTAATGGGGGAGGATGTATGCGAAGAGGACCTATAGTGCATCAATGAATAAAATTTCTAATCAATGGTTTAAACCCATAAAAATGAATATATTGAAGCTCAATGAACCTCAAAACAAATATAATACATTGCATGTGTTGAAATATTTCTTGACTAAATGGTCAGACCATTTGGGTTGTCTAGGAAGAAAGAAAATTCATAAATGAATTAATGTTCTCTATATGAAACTGTAAATATACCTAAGACAATATTAGTTATTTTAAGGAAATGATCTAAAACAAATCATTTAATCCCTTTAAAATAACCAACAATGGAAAGGGATTCAAGATAACCAAAATTCATGGTTTTGAATATCATTACTATCCACAATTAGGTATTTTATGATTCTAGAGTTTCCCCTCACGACATTCATTTATCTTTCACTATTAAATTTTGAATGTTTTATAGGCTATAGGGGGAGATATGATCCATATGGTGTGTTTATTATTTATGAAAGGGAATAGGTGATTAAGATTATTTGAAAAACATTAAAACAAAGATTCAAAATTCAATCATTTTACATACGATCACAAACTAAAAAAAATGGTGTTAAACAACCAGTCTTCTTTTCAAATATATATTTGTAGGTTTCACGTTTTGGATATGGGTTTATAATATGATAATGACCATGATATAAAGGTGAATAGGATAAAAAATAATATTTTAATGGTCTAATGGATCCAATATATATTAAATACCCAACCATTGGTATTATGCCATGGTTGAAGTGGTATTATCCCTCCAAAAGTTGATTAGATGAGTATAGACGAAACCAAATTCATATATTTCATGTGTATCTAATTGTTTTTTAAAATTTTATATCAAAATAGTATTTTTATGAAAAATATAAGTCACTAGTAAAACATTATCGTTCAATAATAATTCTCTTCCCATTTTGAAGAGTTATTCAACATTTAACATCAACCAAAGAATTTTTTTAAATAATATATATCATTAAAAATAGATATTTGATGGGATATTTGGTGATCTATAGTATATAATATTTATCCTATTCAGATGAAGGAGTATTGTGAGGAATAATAGATAATGAATAAAAAATGGAAAAATGAGTTTCTTATTAATAAGTGATGTGAGTTTTCCTGACAATTAGTAAGTCACAATACATTGAACATAATTGATTATTCCCTAACTATTTAGGGTTATTTGATGCTTAACATAGTATTATTTAACAAAAATTAAATAATTCTTGTCCTCTAGAATTATTAGATTTAGTGAGTGGAATTGAAATTTTAGGACATTTTACGCATAAATTTTTTTTTCCTACAAAGAGTTTTGAATTAGTATGTTTATAGGATTTATTAATGATTCACTTCAAATTTTTAATTTCACTCACTAAAAATCAGTCATTACCAAGCTTCTGTAAATGAAAATTAGGATAGAAAGATGAAAGGATATAAAAATAGTTATTTTTACGTCATTATTTTATGAATGGGTCCCAATTTTATAAAATTGTGTTTTATATAATGGGTACATTGTTTATAGGTGTCAAGGAATTGATTAACATTTTATAAGAAGTATTACTTGCTGCTGATGAAGAATAATCTCTCTAATTTTGGATGTTGGAATTTGGAAGAGATATGTGTGTCCTCACTATATTTAAAACATCATTAATAATTTATTGGGTGGATATTATTAATTATGTTGGATTGGATCAATATGTCAATTAATACCAATGAAATTCAACTTGATGTGGGGAGTTTTACTAAAAATTATATTTGATGATATCCCAATTGGGAGAGAAGTTGTTTTAAGTCTCATTTTGTTTTGATGTCAAAATGGGAGGAAATAAATGTATCATAAATCCATTATAGTGTAATATTAGAGACAATATTAATATTTACATTGTATATCTAGATAAGGATGGATTTATAATAATATGGACAATAACAAACTAAAGGGGGGATTTTGGAACCATGCCACTATTTGGGTAGGATTTGTTTTCAATTAGTGTATCCTAATATATGGTTGTAGAGTTCTATTGATATTTAAGGTATCATATAGTATTAAAAGAGTATTATTTTATTAACATGCCATAGTTGGTGGTTATTTAGTTCATAATTAATTTTTATATTGAAATACAATGTGAATCATTAAAAATTATGAAAGAATTTTTCAGGATGTATAGTTTAGTATTTATATCTAAATTTTAATCCGTGAATGTAGGAACTATATGGATATATAATTGGTTTCAAAAGAAGCATTATAAAATAGGATGAATGTGAAAATTAATAATAATAGATAAAAATACATTAATTTCATGAATCAGTGGACAACGTATTGGTTATGTTGTCGCATATTGTAATTTGTGGTAGTTTTTTCAATTGTGAAATCCCTCAGGGGACACATGGCCAGAAATGAAATGTTAAAATAATAATACATTTAATTAGTTCTCCACTATAGTTATGTTCTTGTAAAAACACCTAATTTTCACATGAAAGGGGATTTATTGTATAAATTATGTGAATTGGAAATACAATTTTTGTTCATTAAAACTGAATAATATGTTATATGTTACAGATTACCAAATCCATATAATGTAAATGAATTATGTAGATACCTTAATCTGAAATGGATCACATGAATGAGGAAAGGATTGGGAGAGAACATATGTTCAAATTAATAAGGTTAAGTTGTCTTTTGAATTTCATGAAGAGAAAGATAAATTTCCATAGATTGTAATTTCATGTGACCATCAAATTTTGATGTTTGTTGAGTCACACTATGAAGGAGTTAAGAATGAAGAGCTTGTGTCATATAGCTAGCATATTATTTCCCACAATCATGTGAGTTAGAAGTTTCCACATGGTATTAACGTGTTATGGACATGGGTATTTTGTTGTATAATGGATGGATGACAACAATTTTTTGAGTTAAAGTAGTGAAATATCATCTTCAATTATCGGTGATTCACTTCACTAAAGAGATTGATAGTTCGTAAAATATTTCATCTATAGTAAGTGATAAGAGAGTAAAAATTAGGTTTTATGGGACATATGAAGATGATAGGCACAATGGGATGCATTCCTAGGGGTCTTACAATCTATTATCACTCGCGAAAGGTTATATTCATCTATATATATAATGTATTTATGCGGATGAGGTCTTTTAAATGTGTGTTTTCACTCATTTCATAATGACAGACTATAGATATAATTGGATATGTTCAATATGATAAAAACTGAAGGTCTAGAGAATCAATTCTATAGAAGGAATGTATGTACATATCTGTGAAATGGTAATTTGATCTTTATCTAATGAAGTATTTAAAAATTGAGTGACTTATTATTGTGTGCTATGGATTCATCCTAAGAATCATTAAATGGATCTTACACTATGTTTTTTGTGTGTCAAATTATATGTTCCATATTATATGTGACATAATAGGCTCTACTGTGTCATGTTTATCAATGTATATTCACACATGTATTTTGTCACTAAGTTATTTAGTGGGTATTTTGGGGATTAAAGAGTACATTTTAATTATAATTGTAATCTAGAAGGAAGTAATGTGAGTATCCATTTTTCTATTTGGTAGTGGAAGTTGATTATAGGAAACAAAACATTTTCATGGATGAGTTATCCTAGTCTTGATATTAAGTGCTTCTAGGATTTTTTTTTTGGAAAAGACATAAAATCTCATTCTAGATTTACTTTCACCAAGATTAGTACAATAAATCAACAGATTATAAGATAAATAGAATATAAAATCTGGTGTTTTGAATCATTAATTGTCTTGTGTATAACAATCTAATAACATCATGTTAATTATCTGATGAAAATCATACAAGTATATAAACTATGAATGATCATTCACTGAATTATGGTGTTTAAGTAATTAAGAGAAATTGTACATTAGATGATGAATGATCAATACCTATCCACCTAACATGATGTGAAAAGTATTGAGACATTATATCATTATAACATGGATCTACATTCAATAATATTTTTCTATTTCAAATTATTCACATATATGTGTAAATGGTCAAATTTATATCCTAAATACATAGTGACAAGGTCAAAGAATAAAGTGGTGTAGAAAATGATGAATTCAAATATCACCCTGATCCACCCCCCAGGGTGTCCCTAAAGTAATAATTATGGTTAAGGATTGCTGAATCAAAGCCACAGAAATAGCAAAAACACAGATAATGGTTCTAGGGTTGTAAAGGAATATAAGACTATATTTTGTAGAGATGAAATTTTGAAAATAAGTTACATATATAGGGTTAGTATTTTTAATAATTCCTAATCAAGGTCAACAGTATATCAAATAAATTTACATTAAAACTTTTTGATTGTGAGAGTAAATTCAATTAATGTTCTTAACTCCTACACTAAAGTTAATTAATTTAATTTATTATCTTCATTAAATAGATAGATTATCATCCATGATGAAATTAATAAATATTCAGTGGTTTCCTCTAATAAATAGAAACCCTTCTGTAATTTTACATCTCAGACCCACAGAGACAATCTCATTACCAAACCCACCAAGTGAACAAAAAAACACCACTATCACATTTGGTTGTTCAATTTTCATTGATTACAAAAAATATTATTTCATTTTTCTTATTATATTTATTTTATAGTATAATTTTGTGTTTAATTGTATACATTTATTAGTATAATATTTTCGTTATAATTTAAGAACATTTAATTTAATTAATTATTAATATATTTATGTTCATTTCATTTCTAATATTAAATATATCTTATTTATGGATTATACTTTCATAAAACATATTTCATATCTATTTGTGTCCTTGTACTGGACATTATCTAATGTCCGTTAATTTGAATTTCTAAGTGAGGAAGGCAATCCACTATTACAGATGATACTTATTGAAATTTTAGTTGAACGGGATGGTAGGACGTCAACCATTACATACATGAATCCCTTCAGGGATTTAACTACCCATTATGTGTCTTGTATAATGATTCAAGACATTTTCTTATATCTCATTATCATTATTATCTTTTAATGGACACTAGTTAGATACATCACTAGTGAACTTGGCAAGGTGGACAATATATCATGGATGGGATGGGTGGTATTTCAACATGATAAAAAAAATCATTGGTTATGATATGAATCTATAAATAGTTTCTCGTGAATTTCAAAGATATAATCCATTTTTATTCATATAGTAAATCTCATGTTCAAGACCCAAGGCTTCTCGTGTTCAACACATGAGGTATATTATGGTCATCACATCAGGTTTCCTAGGATCATCGCCTAGGTAACCCATGATTAATCACTTGAGGGTACCCATAGTCATCATGTGTAGAATACCATGTTCATCACACAATGAAAAGTATGATCATAGTATTTTATAAGTATTATTTATTAGAACCTATGATCATTATAGAATGTAAGAATCTCAGAATTTTCCGATCATGAATGAATAATGACATCATATACTTATAACATAGTCTATGTGGGATTCTAAAATAGCAATATAATGATCATAACATTAGTGAAGAACATAGGATATTATCCAAAAGAATGATAAGACATATCCAATGTTAATCAAATTGGCTACCCATGTTCATAACACAAACTAACATCATAGGATCAGAATCTATATAGTGTGAGAATATATCATATCGTAATCACATATTATTTATAGTATTTTCACCTAACAATCCCTAGGCTCATCACGTAGGGATGTCATTCTGATGAATTTGGTTAGGCCACATGTTTAACGACCACTAGGGATGGTGTTATATATTCTAATCATTTATGGTTTAGTTATAGGATTGTCTTGCTATAGATATGATTTAATTATTAGGTTGTAAATGTTAGGGTTGTTATAAGAAAACATCATGTGGGGAAACACCGGGATTAATGTCAAATGGGGGTGGTCGTAAATTAATGTTCAGTTGGAATTCATTCCATATACACTCATCATGCATTTTTCATGTTACTAGTTTGTATTCTACAGTGGTACATATGATAATTGTATATGATGGGGATAGAATGGTTATATGTCTAGTATACAATAATACTATGATTTTTCTTGGAATTTTCTATCTCTCAGAGAGATTTGTATAAAGGATGGTTGATTTTTTCTGAAGATTGTACATTCATATTAGGATAATCACCTAAGGAATCCCATTTACTCGAGTAATAAGGGTATTTTAGAACATGTATTGAACATTATAATAAAATATTATGTATCATATTTTGTACATGAATGAAAACACTTATATATCAAGTGTAATGTTTATGTTTGGTTATTCGGAATGAACAATGTAGTTTAAAATCATGTGACAAATATAATTGTGTTTTTAAAGGATAAAAACTAATGGATGATGTAGAGATTACATTTTGGAAATCTTAGATGATGAGATTCAAATCGTTAATGTCATATGAGCTCTCTAATGATTGTGGAAAAAGGCATACAAGGCATATAATATAAGGTAATATTGTGTTTTTTATAGTGTATGATGTAGTTTCATGTATTTCACTAGAGATATTAGATTGTTTTTACTATCTTAGACTAAGGACTTTGGTTGTTATAAGGTGAGAATAAATTACTATGAGGGGATTCCATATTTATCTTCACTTACCCAGAATAGATGGGAGGAAAAAAGTTTTCTAATATCATACACAAATTTATCTTAAAGACGCCTTGTAGACACCATAAATGGTTCCATGGTTGGGGATTTTACATTTAACATACAATTTGTATTGGAAACCAAAAGGCATGAATGTTATCAATATTATAAGAGTAAACAAGGATCGGTGTAATAGTTCCCATATATGTGAGTTATATGAAATGAGATTGTTCCATCAGTAAATAGTGTTGACGGTGTGGACATAATGGTCTAAAAAATCGGTTGTCTATATGTATTTTTTAGTAGTATTCCTGATTTAAATGGATGTAGGGCGAATGAAAAATAAGCATTCCAAAAATTATTCATAGTAAAATAAATAATCAGAAATGGTTCCAAGGTATTTGAATCACAATATGTATGAGAGATGTGGAAATTTTATTTCTATAATTCTCATATTAGTATATGATGATATATCTATGGAATGAGATTAATGAATTCTTGTTGTATCATGTAGCCTATATTTGCAAAAAAATACTAGATCATGGAGTACATTTCGCAATATATCCTTACCACATAGTTATAATTTTGAAGGTTCCATGAGTTGATCAAGGTCTATGTTCATGAGATAATATAATAGGCTTAGAATTCTAATGTATATATTCCCCAACTAAGGGGAATAATGTACATTTATATGAATCAGTCTTATTGGAAGGTATGTTTCCCAGAAGATTATATTTTTCTCGAATGATCGATTTTCCTAGCACTCCTATGTTCGTTCATAAATTTATTATCTATCTTGATTTTCTACATATTTATCCTATATTTTCCTATATCAATCGAAAATTTATTGGACTATAGATATTTCTTTTGATTTATTCATTAATGAAATTATTCTCCATCAAATATTAACTCCCTTACAATTTCATTAAATAGATAAGGAGTAGAAAAAATTTTATTGATAAAATTAAAAAACAGGGGAGTTTATATTACTGGTTCAATAAAATCACATCTACCCCTTCATAATATGTTTGGAAAGGTGGATAAAAAGCTGAAGTGATATTATCACAAAATATTGGCCATTTCGATTCATTTAACAAAACACAGGCAATTGTTATTATCTAGTAAATTAAATTCATTGATTTTATGAAATATCATTCTTCCATTAATAATACTTTTGTGACCATAGAACCATAATATTATTTTAATAATAAATGTTCCATAATTTCTTAATTTTATGTACAAAAATAATTAATAACATAATTTAGAATATTATACGAGGAATTCATCAGATGGAAAGTCATGGTATTAATGTTGTCACATCCCAAGGATGGTATATATTATGGAATATTCACATTGTACTATGTTTATAAAATATGTTTATACAAAAAATATTATATGAGTTATTAAAAAGATATTAGAAGAATTATACACTATTTAATAGGCTTAAATTTTATTTCTTCATACTGAGGATGACATTGCACTCCTCAACTATTACTATGATGTCTTGGGATACTTTTTCTGAAGATTTCTAATATACATCTTTTGGAACAGGACCAGTTCTATTCTACCCTCATGAGACCAAGATTTGGTAGTAGGGCATATCCCCAAGATTCCAATTAATATCATCAATGGTGAGGAGTTGTCCAAAAAAGGAATATTTTCCTCACAATGCTTGTATAATCATGGTTTGATAGGAAGACAATAGTATACAATGTATTAAAAAAATTATTATGAAATTCACAGATTATTGAGGTTTTGATTTTTTTTTGAAAATCATGTGATTAATTTGGGAAGATATTTTAAGAGCTGAGATATTGCAATCTCTATTGACATCTTAATTCAATGAATATTATTAAAATATCTGATAATAGTGATGATGAGTCATTGGATTTGAAACACCAACAATTATTCCTTCACCCTTGGGAAGTTGGGATCATCTTTTGGGAATATTACCACATTAGAATTATGCATATCTAGGGGTGATATATAATGAATTCATCCATCTATTGAATGTTTATCAGGTTTTTGAACATATTTTTGCCTTGTAATATGATATGATATGAGTCATGGAAGCTCCTAAAGTTTATAAATGTAACCTTGGCCCAAATGTGTCATTTAAATGGTTTAACAATATCATCCTAACAACATCCCATAATTTTTCCATAAATTATATGGTAATTTTAGGGGACTCAATGGTGTTAAAAAAAGGATCCTACTAGTTAATATTGGAGGACAGAGAGTATTAATTATGGGGATACATAATTATGGTTTTATCCCTGTAAATTAGATTGGAATATTTTATAGTTTCCTTTCATTAAGGATTCATACTATGGATTTTGTAATCCCATTTGAAGGTTTAAAATCAGAATCTTTTTCATGGAAACAATGTTTTTAATGTTACATCTTTTCCACCTTGAAATCAAAGTACTGATGATGTTTTTTATGGTGGTAAAGAACATCCACAAGAGGACGAATCATATTATTATGTTGAAAAATTCAAATTCCTATACATGTAGGATTATGCATAAATCATGTTAATGAATAAGAAAACATCATCATTACTAATTAATATAACATCTACCCATCTATTATTATCATCTTAAGGAAATATCCATGAAAAAATTATAGGTTGGAGTGCATGACTGATTAGTAAGTATTGAGTTGTTCATGTTCAATACAAAAAAGTCCCTATGAGGGAAATCATATATGGAGACAAAGAAACAATTGAAAAAAAATTGTACCTTGTAGACATTAAGGGGTTATTAGCATTCATAAATGATGGATTATCCATTTATGAGATATAAAAACCATCAAAAATCATCCACTGGTTCTACAGTATTCAGTTGTATCCACCACGGGTATATTATAAATGTCATCATGAGTTCCATATCAGGGTCTCTAATCAATACATAATCATTTATTCCACTGGGGGAATTGGTTATAAGATATACTCTCTACTAATATGTTATATAGTTGGTTTAAATCATGCTTATCTACATAACTATGATGGATCATACCCGGAGACTTCATTGAAGAATTAATTCGTCTAGTATGTCCCCCTAGAAGAGTCCCTTGTATAGGGAGGCAGGATGTGAGCTCCACCTGGGAGTACATCAACTAGAGGAGGAAGATTGTATCGATGTTTGAATAATTGTTTAGTGGGATTCAAGGGATCCTCCACTACTAACAATAATAGCTCCTAGGGAAAACATCTATGAAAGAAATATTTTTGGAACGTATGTCTTGGATCCCATCTAAGCCATCGAGAAATATATATCTATGTATGGTGTGGCCAATGGTATGCACCTATTACATGATATCATGATTCTAAATTTCATATTCATTCTACATTCATGGATGAATTGGGTCAGGTATTATATTTTTTGTTAACTAAGGTTGATTTTTAGGAAGCTATAAATAATGAAGATAATCTTCAACATCCATTAGTGTTCCAGTTTCAGGTTCATTACCCCTCGGTAAAAGTTTTATATCATTGATATGTAGGTGGTTATTAAATCCTGAGATAGGTTTAACCATATATATGTCATGATCTATGAGAGAAACATCCAACACATATAAATTCTTCCATTTAAGTGAGATTTATGGATATAGTGACATAGAATGTTATGCGTTAGACCCATAATTCTTCACTCATATCTATTAGAAACTCTTAAAGAAGTGGTAATTAGGTTTTCCTAATTCCACAAGTTAGATTTCCTTAACTATGTATGTTTTTCACATGTCCATGAAACCAACTGTAATGCTCGAACATCAAAGCATAGAATAGGTGAATTATTTTAATACTTTGGCATGATTACAAATAATCATGTTCTAAAAGACAGATCAGTTTAGTAGTCTTGGAAAATATATTACACACATGAACATTACATTACAAATTCTAACATAAAAAACTACCTAGATACTTCGTTGAGAATGACATTATTCACCTTCATAAACCCTTCATATCAATCATAAAACACATATTGGCTTGTAGGGAAATCAAAAAATAAGAATGGGGTGAGCTCATATGCTTAATAAGGATAAATAATATAGTGGAATATATCTCAATTAATAATATACTTTTAAGGAAGGATATAAAAATAAATCACATGCCTTTTAAAACAATATCATCAGCATAATATGGCATGAATAAAACAAATACTTTCTTTTAAACATTGAAATGTATATTCTACTAGTTGAATAATCACTTATATAATCAATTTCTAATCTTATAATGAGGAAAGGAATAATTCGAGACATCATAACCACTATGTCAATTCCCTATTCCAAGAACATATACAAATATTCATTCAAGTCCATGTTCTAAGACACTAGTTTGTCTAATGAATCCTACTGATGCTCTGAAGGGAAATTTCAGGGCCCCTCCCATTACTTACATAGTCCAATTCATTCCTCATATGAAAAGGGAGAAACAAAACATAATCATTCGTATTAAAACTATCATACGAAATATCAATACATAAACCATAAAACATGAATGGTATGCAAATATCACATCCATAGTCAAACATATCTTAACTCATTCAATAAAAATAGAAGATTGTATTATAACAAATCAAACTCAAACAATAATAATATCTTATATAGGATGTTGACATATTTGAAAATGATCAGTAACACTCTTTGAGATAAATATCCATTTTTCATGAAATCATTTAAATATCACACAATTTATAAATGAATTAATTTGAAATATAATTTTTTAATCAAAGTGTAACCTAACACATTGAAACGTTTTAACATAATTAACATTTTTAAACAATCATTCCCATATATTTAAATCCTTATAGTTATTATGAAATCTTTGAAATTAATTAAATTGATTTTTGAAAAATAAAACATTGAAACATTTTAAATGGTGATCTAGTAAAAGAGACCCTTCAAAAAACCATAGAAGATACATTTTGTAAATTGTTTTATCAATCATTTACCAGTATGAATATGTCCCAATATATACATACACATAAACAATATTCGATAATAATTATATTGAGGAATTAACCCTTACCTTTTGTCTGATACTCTCTGTATGTGTCTAAAACTCCAGTATAATTTTTTCAAACATATTATTAAATTATATAAGAATAATAATAATATAAATGATATCATATATGATTCTTTTATGACATTATATTACCAATTTATGAACATTTCCAGGCAAATGGAATGTTTCGAGTAATAATCATTTTGTTTATCGTACCTATTTTGACTTGTTATTATTAATCATATTACAGAGATCTTGATTTAATTACTTCAAAAATGTATAATATGATTTTTATATCATATAAATTTCTAATATAAATATATATAGAAGATATATATATGAAATATAATACACCATTCATTGAGATGGTAGGCTGTAATTACGCATGAATGTTGTTTATTTTTTCTTAACGTATGGAATGGAAGTTAGTGAATGACGTATATCTACATACATACATACATATATATATGTATATATATATATATCATTCCAATAGACTTATTATGTCATTTATTTCATAATTATGAATAATACCGATTTTTTTATAATCATTCTTGGATGGTGATCATGGAAGACGAGTCTCACCGCGTTGTGGAGACTGTAAGTCGTACATATACACGAGTGGCTGTATCATTTAACAATTTGTAAAATGGGTTGGAATTGGAAAGAAAATAAATGTAATAGAAACCGTGTCATGTTATATTTATTATTTATATCCATTATTTTTATCATTATACCCGTATAAGTACTTTGTACAAGAAAAACAATTTACACCACGACGTGGAGATGCTAAGTTGTACGTAGGCACACATAGTGGTATTTTTTTCATAGGATGGGAAAATTGAAGAATATAATGTTTACCTAGTTATAATATAATCTCAGAATGTGTAAGGTACTGTTTTTGTTATTTTAGTATGGGAACAATTGAGAAAGGTGTAGTAGTAGAAGAAAAAAACATTGAATGAAGGGATAAAACGATTACCACTTCTTCGGGTGTCTTTAGTTGATTTGCACCAAATGACTACGTATGATAGCTTTAAGCCTAATGTTGAGCCGATAAAATGATGTGAGGGTGGTTGGGTGGATAAATTGGTAGGGTTTGGATGAAAAAATTGGCTTGGGATGTGTTAATTATAGAGATAGGGGTGTTCCCTTTTATAAGAGAGGCGAGGGGCAATTCAGGAAAAATTGTGAAATATTATTTTAGTATAAAATTATTTTTGATTTATAATTTCTCTAAATTGATTTATTTCGACTCTATGTTGATTATGTGTCTAAATAATCTCAATAAATATGTTTTATACTTGTTTATATCTACAAATTATTTTTTCTTTTATATTTAACCCTTTGTTAAATAGTTTAACTCTTATTATGTCTTCTTATATTTTGACACTAGAGGGTTAATTTTGTTACACTAAAACAAAAAAAGAAGACGAATTTTTTCCATAATGACATTGGTAACATCAAATATGTTATTTGTCCGAATCATATATTTTCAGGAGTATTATATCATTTTATAAAATATTATTTGTTTTAAAAAAAACATTTTATGTCAATTTTGACAATATTTATAAATTGATTTTTCTTATAGTCATAACATTGCTTCAAACCAATGTATTTAACTAAAGTATAATATGTCCATTTTAACCATAAAATTCATGTATGAAATAAAAAATTACAAATTAAATTTCTTTTAAAATTTATAAATTCATTTATTAGAATCATTAATTAATAATGTAATCACTCCACCATAATTATGTCATTAATAAATATATTTATCTAATGGATAAAATTTATATATTAAATACCATGATGTAAGAAATATTTTTATATTTATAATGACTTTGATTGTAAAATATATCAATTATATAACCCTATAGTAAAATTGTTTTTAATAAAAGATACATGTTTATGTCATATTTCTCATTACATTAAATTAATTCTTTTAACTTGTTTTTATGACAATGTTCTTTTCCCGGGGGGTCCCAAAATTCACCCACGGAAGGCCATGGTCAGACATATATCATTCAATAGAATTAAACAATGTTTTAGGGTCTTTTTATATTTTTATAACATTTTTTTTACCCTTATTAACCTGATTTATCCTTTAACTAGGGTAAATAGAAATAATTACTGAAGTTAAAACTCATAATGTCCCAAATTTAAAGGTACATATTTAAAAATTTTGAACCTTATGATTCCAAATATAAAATACAATTTTCCAAATTCAAAACACATAATTTTATGAAATTAATTAGAATATAATTTCCGTTATCAAAACAAGAAAATGAGTTTTTATGCAATAAAAACTGTCCAAAGATTAACATGTGGTTATGTCCAATTGAAATGAGAAATTATATAAAATTTCCTACATTATTATAATTAATAAAAATAAAATCTAATTATACATTTAAAAAATAAAATATATAATTTAACACTATATGTTATGTCGATTAATGAAGTTTTTTTCAATTAAAGTATAGTATTTTAAACTATTTACCAACATATGAATGTTATTAGAAAAGTACAAAAAATCCATTGAAACAAAATTTTTATGTCCCTATTTTAAATTGGGATGTAATTTCATCATGTTGAATATATAATAGTGTGAAATATTGGATTAGAAAAAAGTTTATCCATTAAAATTAGACAATAATTATTTTTGAAAAATACTTCTTTTATCTAAATCATTGAATTTGTATTTATATTATCTCTAAGAAACAAGTAATATAAATCTTAATATTATATGGGATATATATTTAATTAAATATTTAGTTAACAAAATTCATAAACCTTTTTTAAATGTCTCGTTTGATAGGTACGGGTGTGCTCGAACTCGATGTTGTCTGTAGCACAATATATTGAATTATTTTGAAGAATATTACTGTTGAATCATGGTGAATTACATTATCGTCTACATAAAAAAAATTCTTCCTTGAAATTAAAATAGGATTAAAAAAAGGGGACTGACATTTTATATATCTTAGTTGAAATCCCACATAAAAAAATGGATCAATGAGACCACTATTTTAAAATAATGCTTGCTAAATATATTGGTTATAGGAAATAACAAATATTTGGAATATATGTAGAAAAATATAGACATGAAATAAAAATACCACCATCATGTTATGATGTAGTGTTAGGAGGAATATTATTAAGAGAAACCTAACAAACTAAAATCCATAAATATGCGATGATACATTAGTCCATCTCAATCATTAGAAAATAATAAATCATGATAACATTTTTGGTTTTATAGATCCCTTCCCCAAAGTTGAAGAACAAGATTAGAAATTCATACCTAATTTTAATATTTTCTCAACATTGGATATGAATTAAAAAATTTCCACATCATCTCTTCATTAAGGAAATGATGTATAATTTTTCATTTTTGAGGTATTGGAAGATCATATGTTCCTTTAATACAATGATAGGTTATACAAAATGTATCAAAAAATTATCATGGGTTGTCACATAGGCATATGTCCACCTATAGTGATATTATACAGTAATAAAACATAAAATTGAGTATAAATTATTCTATACATAAATGGATATATTTAAAATCCATCTAAAATCAAAAAATATACAACTTTAGAAAGATGTGAACCAAGTCGGCTAAGCATTTATCTCCCATATCTCATACGATAGTTCTTGACTGTCACATTAAAAGGTTGTGACCACCTTCATCATTTATTCATTTGAGTAACGATAACAACCTAAATTATCTGATATCATTATTGAAAACGTCCATGTTTTCTTATTCTAAAACATAGTGGATTATTCCTTAAGTCCCATAAAGTTTTACACATCATCCACAATAGCATAACACTGTCATCGACAAATCCAAAATTTGTTGTCAAGAAACTAGTATCATCCAATTTACTTATTCAAATCTAATATATCATTATCCAAAAATTACTATCTTAAGATAAGTATCATATTAAGGTTTATCATTACCATAATCATATATTCTCCAAATATAATCTTACCCTTAAATCAATTTTTTTCCATTATAACTATTATATATATTATAGAAATTCCATAGAGAAAAACACAAACTGAATACTCCTTATATAATCCACTTATTCATAATTCTTGTATCCAAATAAATAAATATGTCAATCATTCCAATGTAATGGTTTTTATAGAAAAGGTCCTTCCTTGTTTTAGAGGTAGATTCTTATGTCTGCGCATTTAGTTGGGTGATACCCATGATTTCCACATATGAGACATTGAAATCAACAACAATTGGTCACTCTATGACCAATTTTCCATAAATATAACATCTTCCCCTCCATTTGAGGAATTCTTCACGGTTCTTCATAATTACCTCTTGACATGCAGGAATCTGAATCTTCATTCTTATATGAATCTTATAACATGAATATTTATAAACGTTAATCTTCCTTTTACGCATACTATTTTAAAATTCATCAAAGATCGCATTGTCAGTAATATACCGTGATTAATAATTTGAAATAATGACAATATATTTCTCTCTAGTCATTATACAATTTTGTTGCTTAAAATCACCATTTTTTTCATCAAACTCAATTTTAATCTAATTATTTCTAGTTTCCTCCATTAACTAAGACTAGAAAGCAGAAGGTGATAAATAGATATCATTAAAGAAAACCACATAATCATGTGAAGGTACACTAAATTTATAACACCAACGGTTTAATCCTAAGTTTCCCGAGATCATTACCAAAAATCTATTTAGTTATACTATACATATCCTCAAATTCCATCTATGGGTTATGATATATAATCTATGTTTTACAAATCTATTTACAAGGTTGTTGATAAACATACTCTGATACCAACTATAATGTGCCGACCCTAGAACACTAGATTTGGTGAATTATTTTAATTTCATTGGAATGACTAAAAGGAATAATGTCCCTATGGACCAATCAGTTTAGCTATCATAGAAAATATATCAGATACATGAACATTACATTACAATTTATAACATAAAAAACATCATAGATAATCATTTCAGAACACCATTATTTCCCTATAATAACCATACAGAACAATCATAAGACACTTCATGAAATCCATGAAAAAAACATAATAAAGAGGTGATCTTAAATACCCAGTAAGGATAAACAGTATAGGAAAATCTATCACGATTAAGCATAAACATTTAAGGGAATGTATAAAAACTAAAAAATAGCTTTTTAAAACAATATATTCCTCATAATATTGCTAGAATAAATCAATGGATTCTATTTAAACATTACCATGGATATTCTACTAGTCGAATAATCACATGTGTAATCTATTACTAATATCATAACAAGGGGATCCATATTGTCGGACATCATAACCCCTACATCAAGGACTTGTGCCAAGACCATGTACAAATATTTAATCAACGCATTGTGCCAAGACACCTGATTATCTCATGTGAGCTATTGATGCACCAAGGGGCTATATCGGCCCCCACCCATCACTTACTAAGTCAAATTGATTCCTCATATGAAAAGGGTAAAACATAACATAATAATTCCTAATAAAACTATCATACAAAATGTCAATATTATAACCATAAAAATGAATATATTGAAGCTCAAAAGAAACTTAAAAGAAATATAATAAATAACATGTGTTGAAAGATTGCATGAATAAATGGTCAGAACAATTGTGGTTGTCTAGGATGAAAGAAAATTCATAGATGAATGAAAATTCTCTATATGAAACATTAAATATACCTATGAGAATATGAGTTATTTTTAATGAAATTATCTAAACTAAGTCAATTAATTCCTTTAAAATAACCAAAATGTAAAGTAATTGAAGAGAACCAAAATTCATGGTTTTGAATATCATG
The DNA here is from genome assembly GCA_963277665.1 of Viscum album. Lineage (NCBI taxonomy): Eukaryota > Viridiplantae > Streptophyta > Magnoliopsida > Santalales > Viscaceae > Viscum > Viscum album. The sequence continues at coordinate 959,224,562 of OY728126.1, forward strand.
ACTATCAATATTTAGGTATTTTATGATTCTAGATGTTCCCCCCACTCCATGCATTTATCTTTCACTATTATGTTTGGAATATTTTATAGGCCATAGGGGGAGATATGATCCATAGGGTGTGTGTATTTTTTCTGAAAGGGAATAGGAGATTAAGATGATTTGAAAAACATTAAAAAAAGATTCAAAATTCAATCATTTTACAAACGATCCCAAACTAAAAAAATGGTGTTAAACAACAAATCTTATTTTCAAATATATATTTGTAAGTTTCATGTTTTGTAGGTGGGTTGATAATAAGATAATGACCATGATATAAGAGTGAGTAGCATCAAAAAAATATTTGAATGATTTAATGGATCCAATACATATAAAATAACCAACCATTGATATTATTCCATGGATGAAGTTGTATTATCCCTCCAAAAGATGATTAGATGAGTAGAGAAGAAACCACATTCATATATTTCATGTGTATTTATTTTTTTTAAAATTTTTATATCAACATATTATTTTATGACAAATATAAGCTACTATAAAATCATTATCATTCAATAATAATTTTCTTCCCATTTTGAAGAGTTGTTCAACATTTAACACCTACTAAAGAATTTGTCTAAATAATATATCTCTTTATAAAATAGATATTTTATGGGATATATGGTGATGTATATTATATTATATTTATCCTATTCAGATGAAAGAGTATTATGGGGAATAATATATCAAGAATAAAAAATAAAAAAATGAGATTCTTATTAACAATTGATGTGAGTTTTCATAACATGTATTAAGTCTAAATACATTGTACATAATTGATTATTCACTAACTATTTAGGGTTATTTGGCGCTTAACATAGTATCATTTAACAAAAATTAAAGAATTTCTGACCTCTAGATTTATTAGATTTAGTGAGTGGAATTGAAATTTTAGGCATAAAAAATTTTTTCCTATAAAGAGTATTTAATTAGTATGTTTATAGGATTTATTAATGATTCACTTAAAATTGTTAATTTCACTCACTAAAAATCAATAATTACCAAGAATCTGTAAATGAAAATTAGGATTAAAACATGAAGGGTTATAAAATGAGTGATGTTTACATTATTATTGGATGACTGGGTCCCAATTATATAAAATGTTATTTTATATATAGGGTACATTGTTTATAGATGTAAACAAATTTATTAACATTTTCTAAGAAGTATTGCATGCGAATGATGAAGAATAATCTCTCTAATTTTGGATATTGGAATTTGGAAGCGATATGTGTGTCCTCACTAGATTTAAAACATCATTAATAATATATTGGATGTATGTTATTGATTATGTGGATGTGGATCAATATGTGAATTAATCTCTATGAAATTAAATTTTAAGTGGTGAGTTTTAGTAAAAATTTTATTTCATGATACCCCAAGTGGGAGAGCATTTGTTTTATGTCTCCTTTTGTTTTGATGTCAAAATGGGAGGAAATAAATGAATCCTAAATCCATTACAGTGTAATATTATAGGTAATATTAATTTTTAAATTGTATATCTAGATAAGGATGGATTTATAATAATATGGACAATAAAAAACTAAAGGGGGGAATTTTGGGACCCTGCCACTATTTGGGTAGGATTTTTTTTCAATTAATGTATCATAATTTATGGTTGTTGAGTTATATTTATATTTAAGGTATCATATAGTATTAATATAGTATTTTTAAATTAATATTCCATAGTTGGTGGTTATTTAGTCCATAATTAATTTTCATATTGAAATACTATGTGAAGCATTAAAAATTATCAATGATTTGTTCAGGATGTATAGTTTAGTATTTATATCTAAATGTTAGTCCGAGAACGTAGGCACTATAGGTATATATAATTGGTTTCAAAATAAGCATGATAAAATAGGATGAATGTGAAAATTAATAATAATAGAAAAAAATACATTAATTTCACTACTCAGTGGACAAAATATTGGTTATGTAGTCGCATAGTAGAATTTGTGGTAGTTTTTTCAAATGGGAAATCCCTTAGGGGAAACATGACCAGAAATGACATGTTAAAATAATAATACATTGAAGTAGTTCTACATTATAGTTATGTGCTTGTAAAAACACATATTTTTCACATGAAAGGGGATTTATTGTATAAATTATGTGAAATGGAAATACATTTTGTGTTCATTAAAAGTGAATAATATGTTATATGTTACAGATTATCGAATCCATATCATGTAAATGAATTATGTGGATCCCTTAATCTTAAAATGATCACATGAATGAGGAAAGTATTTGGAGAGAACTTATGTTTAAATAAATAAGGTTAAGTTGCCTTTTGAATTTCATGTAGAGAAAGATAAATTTCCATAGATCAGAATTTCATGTGACCAAGAGATTTTGACATTTGTTGAGTAACACTATAAAGGAGTTAATAATGATGAGCTTGTGTCATATATCTAGCATAGTATTTCGCACAATCATGTCAGTTATAAGCTTCCACATGGGATTAACGGGTGATGGACATGGGTATTTTGTGGTATAATGGATGGATGACAAAAAAATTGAGTTAAAATAGTGAAATAGAATCTTCAATTATCGGTGATTCACTTCACTAAAGAGATTGAAAGATCATAAAATATTTCATCTATAGTAAGTGATAAGAGAGGAAAAATTAGGTTTTCTTGGACATATGAAGATGATAGGCTCAATGGGATGCATTCCTACAGGTCTTACAATCTATTATCACACTCTAAAGGTTGAATTCATCTATATATATAATGAATTTATGTGGATGAGGTCTTTTAAATGGGTGTTTTCACACATTTATATAATGACAGACTCTAGATATAATTGGATATGTGCTAAATGATAAATACTGAAGGTCTAGTGAACGAATTCTATAGAAGGAATGTATATACATTTCTATGAAATTGTAATGTGATCATTATCTAAAGAAGTATTTAAACATTAAGGGTCTTTTTATTGGAATAGTGGGCTATGGATTCATCCTAAGAATCATTCACTGGATCCTAGACTATGATTTTTTGTGACAAATTTTATGTTCCATATTATATGTTACATAATAGGATCTACTGTGTTATGTTTCTCAATGTAGATTCACACATGTATTTTTTCATTAAGCTATTTTGTGGGTATTTTGGGAATTAAAGATTACATTTTAATTTCAATTTTAATCTAGAAGGAAGTACTGTGAGTATCCATTTTTCTCTTTGGAAGTGGAAGTTGATTGTAGGAAACAATAAATTTTCATGGATCAGTTATCCTAATCTTTTGATTAATTGCTTCTAGGATTATTTGTATGGAAAAGACATAAAAATCTCATTCTAGATATACTCTCACCATGAGTAGTACAACAAATCAACAGATTATATGATAAATAGAGTATAAAATCTTGTGTTTTGATTCATTATGTGACTTTTGTATAGCATTCTCATAACATCATGTTACATATCTAATGAAAATACATAAAAGTATATAAACTATTAATGATCATTCATTGAAGTATCATGTTTAAGTGAATAAGAGATATTGTACATTAGATGATGAATGATCACTCCATATCCACCTAACATGATGTGAGAAGGACTGAGACATTATGTCCTTAAAACATGTATCTACATTCTCATAATATTTTTCTTATTTAGATATATTCACATATAAGTGTAAATGGTCAAATTTATATCCTAAATACATAGTGACAAGGTCAAAGAATAAAGTGGTGTAGAAAATGATGAATTCAAATATCACCCTGATCCACCCCCCAGGGTGTCCCTAATGTAATAATTATGGTTAAGGATTGCTGAATCAAAGACAAGGAAATAGCACAAACACAGATAATGGTTCTAGGGTTGTAAAGGAATATAAGACTATATGTTGTAGAGATGAAATTTTGAAAATAAGTTACATATATAGGGTTAGGATTTTTAATAATTCCTAATCAAGGTCAACAGTATATCAAATAAATTTACATTAATACTTTTTGATTGTGAGAGTAAATTCAATTAATGTTCTTAACTCCTACACTATAGTTAATTAATTTAATTTATTATCTTAACTAAATAGATAGATTATGATCCATGATTAAATTAATAAATATTCAGTGGTTCCCTCTAAGAAATAGAAACCCTTCTGTAATTTTACATCTCAGACCCACACAGACAATCTCATTACCATACCCACCATGTGAACAAAAAAACACCACTATCACATTTGGTTGTTCAATTTTCATTGATTACAAAAAATATTATTTCATTTTACTTATTATATTTATTTTATAGTATAATTTTGTGTTTAATTGTATACATTTATTAGTATAATATTTTCATTATAATTTAAGAACATTTAATTTGATTAATTATTAATATATTTATGTTAATTTAATTTCTAATATTAAATATATCTTATTTATTGATTATACTATCATAAAAAATATTTCATATCTATTTGTGTCCTTAGACTGGACATGATCTAATGTCCATTAATTCTAATTTTTATGTGAGGAATACAATCCACTGTTATATATGATACTTTTTGAAATTTTAATTGAACTGGACGGTAGGATATCAACCATTACATACATGAATCCCTTCATGGATTTAACAACCTATTATGTGTCTTGTATAATTATTCTAGACATTTTCGTATATCTTATTATCATTGTTATCTTCTAATGGACACAAGTTAGATACATCACCAGTGAACTTGGCATGGTGGACAGTATATCATGGAGGGGATGGGAGGAATTTCAATATGATAAAAAATCATTTGCTTTGAAAGGAATCTATAAATAGTTTCCTCGCGAATTTCAAAGTTAGAATCCATTTTTATTCACATAGTGAATCTCATGATCAAGATTCACGACATCTTGTGTTCAACACATGAGGTATATCATGGTCATCACATAAGGTTTCCTAGGATCGTCACCTACGTAACCCATGATTAATCACTTATGGGTACCCATAATCATCATGTGTATAATACCATGTTCATCACACAAAGAAATGTATGCTCATAGTATTTTCTAGGAAATCCTTATTAGAACCTAAGATAATTATAGAATGTAATAATCTCATAATATTCCGAAAATGAATGAATAATGACATCATATACTTGTAAAATAGTCTATATGGGATCCTCACATAACAATATTAGCATCATCACATTCATGAAGAACATATGATTTTATCCAAAAGAATGATAGGACATATCCAATGTTAATAAAATTGGCTACCCATGTTCATAACACAAACTAACATCATAGGATCAGAATCTATGCTATGTGAGAATATATCATATCGTAATCACATATTCGTTATAATATTTTCACCTAACAATCCCTAGGCTCATCATGTAGGGATGTATTTGTGATGAATTGGGTTAGGCCACATGTTTAATGACAACTAGGAATGATCCTATATATACTAATCATTTAGGATTCAGTTATAGGATTGTCTTCCTAGAGATATGATTTCATTATTAGGTTTTAAATGTTAGGATTGTTATAAGAAAACATCATGTGGGGAAACACCCGGATTAATGTCATATGGGTTTGCTCGTAGATTAATGTTCATTTGGAATTCATTCCATATACACTCATCATGCATTTTTCATGGTACTGGTTAGTATTCTAGGGTGGTACCAATGATAGTTGTATATGATGGAGATAAAATGGTTATATGTCCGGTATACAATAATAATGAGATTTATCATGGGATTTTCTATCTCTCAGAGAGATTTGTATTAGGGATGGTTGATGTCTTTTGAGGATTGTAAAGTCATCTTAGGATCTTCACCTAAGGAATCCCATTTACTACAGTAATATGGGTATTTTAGAACATGTATTGAACATTGTAATGGAATATTATGTATCATATTATGTACATGAATGAAAACCCTTATATATCTAGTGTAATTTTTGTGTTTGGTTATTCAGAATGAACAATGTAGTTTAACATCATGTGACAAATATAATTGTTTTTTGAAAGGATAACCACTAATGGATGACGTTGATATTACATTATGAAAAGCTTAAATGATGAGATTCATATCGTTCATGTCATATGAGCTTTCTAATGATTGTCACAGAAGGCATACAAGGCATATTTTATAAAAGAATATTGTGTTTTTTTCATAGTCTATGATGTAGTTTCATGTATTTTACTAGAGATATTAGATTGTTTTTACTATCTTACACTAAGGATATTGGTTGTCATAAGGGTAAAATAAATTAATATGAGGGTATTATATATTAATCTTCCTAGTCCCAGATTAGATGGGAGGAAAAAAGTATTCTAATATCATAAAAGAACTTATCTTAAAGACACCTTGTGGACACCCTCAATGGTTCCATGGTTATGGATTTTACATTTAACATACAGTTTGTATTGGAAACCAAAAGTAATGAATGTTATCTATATTATAAGACTACACAAGGCTAAGTGTAATAGTTCCCATACATATGAGTTATATGATATGAGATTGTTCCATCAGTACATAGTGTTGAGGGTGTGGACATAATGGTCTAGAAAAGATGTTGTCTATGTGTATTTTTTAGTAGTCTTCCTGGATTAAATGGATGTAGGGCCAATTACAACTCAACATTCCAAAAATTATTCATAGTAAAATAAAAAATTAGGAATGGTTCCAAGGTATTTGAATCACAATATGTATGAGAATTGTGAAAATTTTATTTCTATAATTCTCAAATAAGTATATCATGATATACTTATGGAATGATATTAATGAATTCTTGTTGTATCAGGTAGCCTATATTTGCAAAAAACCAGATCATAGATCATATTCCTCACTATATCCTTACGACATAGTCATTATTTTGACGGTTCCATGGGTTGATCAAGGTCTATGTTCATGAGATAATATTATAGGCATAGAATTATAATATTTATATTCCCCAACTAAGGGGAAGAATGTACATTTATAGGAATCGGTCTTATTGGAGGGTATGTTTCCCCAAAGATTATATTCTTCTCGAATGATCAATTTTCCTAGCACTAATATGTCCGTTAATCAATCTATTGTCTATCTTGAATTTCTAAATATTTATCCTCTATTTTCCTATATCAATCGAAAATTTATTTGACTATACACATTTATTTTGATTTATTCATTAATGAAAATATTTTTCATCAAATATTAACCCCCTTGAAATTGCATTAAATGGAGAAGGAGTAGAAATAATTTTAGTGATAAAATTAAAAAACATGGGAGTTTATATTATTGGTTCAAGAAAATAACATTTACCCTTTCTTAATATGTTCTGAAAGGTGGATTAAATGGTGAATTTATATTATCAAAAAATATTTTCCATTTTGAATCATTTAAAAAAACACACAAAATTATTATTATCTAGTAACTGAAATTCATTGATTTTATGAAACATTATTCTTCCATTAATAATACTTTTGTGACCATAGAACCATAATATTATTTTAATACTAAATGTTCTATAATTTCATAATTTTATCTACAATAAAAATAAATAACATAATTTACAAAATTTTATGAGGTATTCATCAGATGAACACTGATGGTATTCATGTTGTTACATCCCAAGAATTGTATATATTATGGAATATTCACATTGTACTATGTTAATAAAATATGTTTATATAAAAAATATTATATGATTTATTAAAATGATAATAGAAGGATTATCCACTATATAATAGGCTTAAATTTATTTCTTCATACTGAGGATGTAATTTCACTCCTCAACTATTACTATGATGTCTTGGGATACTAGTTTTGAAGATCTCTAATATACATCTATTGGAACATGACCAGTGCTAGTCTTCCCTCATGAGACCAAGATTTGGTAGTAGTGCATATCCCCTAGAATCCAAACAATATCATCAATGGTGAGTAGTTGGCAAAAAAATTACTCACAATTCTTGTATCATCATGGTTTGATAGGAGGACAGTAGTCTACAATGGATTAAATAAAATTAGTGAGAAATTAATAGATTATTAGGGTTTTGATTTTTTTTAAATCATGTCATTGATTTGGGAATATATTTTAAGAGCTGAGATATTTCAAGCTATGTTGACCTCCTCATTCAATGATTATTATTAAAATATGTGATAATAGTGATGATGAGTCATTGGATTTCAAACACCAACAATTATTCCTTCACCATAGGGATTTTGGGATCATCATTTGGGAAAATTACCACCTTAAAATTATGCATATCTAGGGGTTATATATAATGAATTCATCCATCTATTGAATTTTTATCAGGTTTGTGAACATATTTTAGCCTTGTAATGGGATATTGTATGAGTCATGGAAGGTCCTAAAGTTTAGAAATGTAACCTCTCCCCAAATGTGTCATTTAAATGGATTAACAATATCATCCTAACCAAATCCAATTATTTTTTCATAAATTATAAGGTAATTTCAGGGGACTCAATGATGATAAAAAGAAGGATCCTACTAATTACTATTGGAGGAGGGAGAGTATTAATTGTGGGGATACATAATTATGGTTTTATCCATGTAAATAAGATGGGAATATTTTATATTTTCCTTCCAATAAGGATTCCTACAATGGACATTTTAATCCAATTTGAAGGTTTAAAATCAGAAAATTTTTCATAGCACTAATGTTTTTAATGTTACATCTAATCCACCTTGAAATCATAGCACTGATGATGTTTTTATGGTGCTGAACAACATCCACAAGAGGAAGTATCATATTATTATGTTGGAAAATTCAAATTCCTATACATGTTGGATTATGTATAAATCATATCAATGAATAATAAAACATCATCATTACTAATGAATATAACTTCTACCCATCTATGCTTATCATCATATGGAACAATCCATGAAAAACTGATAGGTTGGAGTGCATGGTTGATTATTAAGTATTCAGTAGTTCATGTTCAATACAAAATAGTCCCTACGAGGGAAATCATGGATGACGACATGATATAACAGAAAAAAATTGTAACTTATAGACATTAAGGGGTTATTAACATTAATAAATTATAAAGTATCCATTTATAATCTATAAAAATCATCAAAAATATTCCTCCGGTTCTACAATATTTAGTTGTATCCACCATGGGTATATTATAAATTTCATCATGAGTTCCTTATCAGGATCTTTAATCAATACATAACCATTTATTCCACTGGGGGAATTGGTTAAAGGATATACTCTCCACTAATAAATTATCTAGTTGGGTTACATCATGATTATCTAGATAAATATTAAAGATCATCCCCAGAGACTTCATTGATGTATTAATTCATCTAGTATGGACCCCCAGAAGAGTCCCTTGTATAGTGAGGTAGGATGTGAGCTCCACCTGGGTGTACATATACTAGAGGAGGAATATTGTATGGATGTTTGAATTATTGTTTAGTGGGATTCAAGGGAACCTCCACCTCTACCAAGAATATCTCCTAGGGAAAACATTTACAAAAGAAATATTTTTGGAATGTATGTATTTGATCCCATCTAATCCATTAAATAATCTCTATCTATGTATGGTGTGGCAAATGGTATGCACCTATTACATGATATCATGATTCTAAATTTCATATTCATTCTAAATTCTTGAATGAATTGGTTCAGGTAATAACTTTTTTGTTAACTAAGGTTGATTTTTAGTAAGCTATAAGGAATGAAGATAAACTTCAACATCCATGACTATTCCAGTTTCAGGTTTATTCCCCCTCAGTAAAAGTTTTATAACATTGATATGTTGGTGGTTATTAAATCATGAGGTAGGTTTAACAATATATATGTCATTACCTATGAGATAAACATCCAACACATATAAATTATTTGATTTATGTGAGAGTTATGGATAGAGTGACATAGAAAGTTATGGGTTAGACCCATAATTCATCACTCATAACTATTAGAAACTCTTGAATAGTAGTAATTAGGTTTTCCTGATTCCACAAGTTAGATTTCCTTAACTATGTATGGTGTTAACATGGACCTGAAACAAGCTGTAATGCTCAACCATAGAATCTTATATTACATGCATTATTTTAATACATTGGAATGATTACAAAGTATCATGATCTAAAACACTGATCAATTTAGCAGTCTTGGAAAATATATTACACACATGGACATTACATTATAAATTCTAACACAAAAAACTACATAGATCATTCATTGATAATGACATTATTCACCTACATAAAACCTTCATATCAATCATAAAACACTTCTTGGTATATGGGAAAAACAAAAAATAAGAAAGTGGTGAGATCATATGCTTAATAAGGATAATTAAAATAGTGGAATCTATAACAATTAAGCATATACTTTTATGGAAAGATATAAAAATAAAACACATGCCTTTTAAAAAAATATCATCAGCATAATATGTTATGAATAAAACAAATACTTTCTTTTAAACATTGAAAAGGATATTCTACTAGTTGAATAATCACTCGTATAATCAATTTCTAATCTTACAATGAGGGTAGGAATAATTAGAGACATCATAACCACTATTTCAATTCCTTGTTCCAAGAACATATACAAATATTCATTCATGTCCTTTTGCCAAGACACTAGTTTGTCTCATGAGACCTATTGATGCACCGAAGGGCAATTTCAGGGCCCCTCCAATCACGTACTAATTCCAATGCATTGCTCATATGAAAAGGGTGAAACATAACCTATTCATTAGTATTAAAACTATCATAGGAAATATCAATACATAAACCATAAAACATGAATGGTATAAAAATAACACATCCATAGTCAAACATATCATAACTAATTCAATAAAAATAGAATATTTTACTATTACAAATCAACCTCAAACAAAAATAATATCATATATATGATGTTGACATAGTTGAAAATGATCAGTAACACTTTTTGAGATAAATATCCATTTTTCATGAAATCATTTAAATGTCACTCAATTTATAAAGGAATTAATTTGAATGATATTTTTTTAATCAAAGTGTCACATAACACATTGAATCATTGGAAAATAAATAACATTTTTAAACAATAATTACCATATATTTAAATCCTAAGAATTATTTTGAATACATCGACATTAATTAAATATATTTTGAAAAATAAATCATTGAAACATTTAAAATGGTGATCTAGTTAAAGTGACCCTTACATAAAACCTTAAAAGATACCTTTTGTAAATATTTTTATGAAACATTGACCTACATGATAAATATGTCCCAAAATGTACATACACATAAACAATCTTAGATAACAATTAGATTGAGAAATTAACCCTTACCTTATGTTTGATACTCTCCATAGGTGTCTAAAACTCAAGTATAATTTTTTAACCATATTATTAAATTATATAAGAATCATAATAATATAAATGATATCATATATGATTCTTTTATGACATTATAATACCAATTTATGAACATTTCAAGGCTAATGAAATGTTTCGAGTAATAATCATTTTGTTTATCATACGTGTTTTGACTTGTTATTATTAATCATATTATAGAGATCGTGATTTACTTACTTCAAAAATTCATAATATGAATTTTATATCATATTTATTTCTAATATAAATATATATAGAAGATATATATATGAAATGGAATACACCATTCATTGAGACAGTAGGCTGTAATTACGCATGAATGTTGTTTCAGTTTTCTTGATGTATTGAATGGAAGTATGTTAATGACATATATGTACATACATACATATATACATATATATATATATGAATATATATATCTCATTTAAATATAATTATTATGTAATGTATTTCATAATTATGAATAATACCAATTTTTTTATAATCATTCATGGATGGTGAACATGGAAGACGAGTCTCACCACTTTGTAGAGACTGTAAGTCGTACAATCACACGAGCGGCTGTATCATTTCTTAATTTGTAAAATGGTTTGTAATTGGAAAGAAGATAAATTTAATAGTAATAGTATCATGTTATATTTATTATTTACATCCAATATTTTTATCATTATACCCATATAAGTAATGTGTACAAGAAAAAAAATTTACACCATGACGTGGAGACGGTACGTTGTACGTAGGCACACATAGCGATATTTTTTTCATATGATGGGAAAATTGAAGAATATAGTATTTACCTAGTTATAATATATTCTCAGAATGTGTAAGGTAATGTTTTTGTTTTTTTTGTATGGAAACAATTAGGAATGAAGAAGTATAAGAATAAAAAACGTTGAAAGAAGGTATAAAGCGATTACCACTTCTTCGGGTGTCTTTAGTTGATTTTCACCAAATGACTCCTTATGATAGCTTTATGCCAAAAGTGGAGTAGATAAAATGATGTGAGGGTTGTTGGGAGGATAAATTGGTAGGGTTTGGATGAGAAAAATGGCTTGGTATGTGTGAATTATAAAGATAGGGGTGTTCCCTTTTATAGGAGAGGTGAGGGGAACTTGAGGAAAAATTATTAAATATTATTTTAGTATAAAATTCTTTTTGATTTTTAATTTCTCTAAATTGATTTATTTAGACTCTAAGATGTGTATGTGTTGAAATAATCTCCATAAATAAGTTTTATACTTTTATATTTATACAAATTATTTTTTCATTTATATTTAACCCTTAGTTAAATAGTATAACTCTTATTATGTCTTCTTATATTTTGACACTATAGGGTTATTTTTGTTAAACTAAAACAAAAAACGATCACCAATTTGATAATTAATGAAATTGGTAACATCACATAAGATATTTTGCCGAATCATATATTTTCAGGAATATTATATCATTTAATAAAATATTTTTTGTTTAAAAAAACATTTTATGTCAATTTTGACTCTATTTATAAATTTATTTTTGCTATAGTAATAACATTGAATCAAAAAAATTTATTTAACTGACGCATAATATGTCAATTTTAACCCTGAAATTCATATATGAAATAAACATTTACAAAATAAATTTATTTTAAAATTTATAAATTCATTTATTAGAATCATTAATTAAAAATGTAATCACTCCACCATAATTATGTCATTAATAAATATATTTATCTAATGGTTAAAATTTATATATAAAATACCATCATTTAAGAACTATTTTTATATTTATAATTACTTTTATAGTAAAATATATCAATTATATAACCCAATAGTAAAATTGTTTTTAATAAATGATACATGTTTATGTTATATTTCTCTTTACATTAAATTATTTCATTTAACTTGTTTTTATGACAATGTTATTGTCCCATGGGGTCCCAAAATTCCACCACAGTAGGCCATGGTCAGACATATATCATTAAATAGAATTAGAACATGTTTTAGGGTCGTTTTATATGTTTATAATATTATTTTTACCCTTATTTACCCGATTTAGCCTTTAACCAGGGTAAATAAAAATAATTACTGAAGTTATGATTCATAATGTCCCAAATTTAATGGTACATATTTTAACAATTTAAACCATATGATTCCAAATATAAAATCCATTTTTCCAAATTCAAAACACATAATTTTATATAATTAATTGAAATATAATTCTTGTTATCAAAACAAGAAAATGAGTTTTTATGCAATAAAAACTGTCAAAAGATTGACATGTGTGTATGTCCAATTTAAATTTGAAATTACATAAAATTTCCTAAATAATTATATTTAATAAAAATATATTCTAATTATACATTTTAATTAATAATATATATAATTTAACAATATATTTTATGTTGATTAAAGAAGTTGTTTTCATTTAAAGTGTAGTATTTTTAACTATTCAACGAAATATGAATGTTATTAGAAAAGTAAAAAAATTCCATCGAAACTAAATTTTTATGTCCCTATTTTAAATTGGGATGTAATTTCGTCATGTTGAATATATAATATTGAGAAATATTGGATTTAAAAAAAGTCACTCCATTAAAATCAAACAATATCTTTTTTTGAAAAATACTTCTTTTATCTGAAAAATTGAATTTGCCTTTATATTATGTCTAAGTATCGAATAATATTAATCTTAATATTATATGGGGTATATATTTAATTAAATATTTGGTTAATTAGATTTATAAAACATTTTTAAATCGATAGTTTGATATGTCTGGGTGCGCTTGAACTCGATGTTGTGTGTAGCACAAGCTGTTGAATTATTTTGAAGAATATTACTGTTGAAGCATGGGACATTACATTATCTTCTACTTAAAAAAAATTCTTCATGGAAATTTTAAAATAGTATTAAAAAAAGGGGAATGAAATTTTAAATATCCTAGTTTAAATCACACATCAAAAATGGATCAATGAGACCTCTATTTTAAAACAATGAATGGTAAATGTGATGGTTATAGGAAATAACATATACTTGGATTCTATGAAGAGAAATATAGACAAGAAAGAAAAATACATCCATTATTATGATGGAGAGTGATGAAGAATATTATTAAGAGAAACCTAAAAAACTAAAATCCATAAATATGAGATGATACATGAGTCTATTTGAATCATTAGAAAATAATAAATCAGGATACAATTTTTGGTTTTATAGATCCCTTCCCCAACGTTAAAAAACATTAGATGAAATTCATATTTTATATAAATATTATCTCAGCATTGGATATTCATTTAACAATTTCCACATCATCTCTTAACTAAGAAAATGATGTTCAATTTTTCATTTTTGAGGTATTGGAAGATCATATGTTCCTTTAATACAATGATAGGTCATACAAAACGTCTCAAAAAAATTATCATGGGTTATTACAAATGCATAAGTGCACCTATAGTGATATTATACAGTAATAAAACATCAAATTGACTATAAATTATTCTATACAAAAATGGATAAATTTAAAATCCATTTAAAAAATAAAAATATACAACTTTAGAAAGAAGTGAACCAAGTCAGATAAGAATTTATCTCCCATATCTCATAGATAGTTCTTGACTGTCACATTACAAGCTTGTGACCACCTTAATCATTTATTCTATTGAGTCTTGGTAACAACCTAATTTATTTGATATCTTTATTGAAAACATCCATGTTTTCTTATTGCAAAACATTGTTGATTATTCCTTAAGTCCCATAATGTTTTACACTTCATCCACAATAGCATAACACTCTCATCGACAAATCCCATATTAGTTCTCAAGAAACTGGTATCATCCAATTTAATTATTCAAATCCAATATATCATTATCCAGAAATTACTATCTTGACATAAGTATCATATTAAAGTGTATCATTACCGCAATCATATATTCTCCAAATATAATCATACCCTTAAAACAATTTTTTTGTCCATTATAACTATTATAGATATTCTTGAAAATCCATAGAGAAAAACACTAACTAAATACTACTTTTATAATCCACATATTCATAAATCTTGTATCCAAATACATAAATACTTCAATCATTCCAATGTGATGGTTTGTATAGAATAAGTCCTTCCTTGTTTTAGAGGTAGATTCTTATGTCCGCGCATTTATTTGGGTGATGCCCATGATTTCCACATATAATACATTGAACTCCATAACAATTGGTCACTTTATGACCAATTTTCCTTAAATATAACATCTTCCCTTCTATTTGAGTAACTATTCAAGGTTCTTCATACCTACCTCTTGACATGCAGGAATTTGAATCTTCTTTCTTATATGAATCTTAGAACATGAACATTTATAAACGTTAATCTTCATTTTACGCATACTGTTGGAAATTTCATCAAAGATCACATTGTCAATAATATATCGTGATTGATAATTTGAAATAATTAAAATATATTTCTCTGTAGTCATTATACAATTTTGTTTATTAAAATCACCATATTTCCCATCAAACTCAATTTTAATCCAATTCTTTATGGTTTCCTCCATTAACTCAAACTAGAAAGCAGAGGGTGAGAATTAGATCTCATTGAATAAAACCACATAATCATGTGAAAGTACATTCAATTTATAACACCAAAGGATTAATCTTAAGTTTCCCAAGATCATTACAAAAAATCTAGTTAGTTCTACTATACTTATCCTCAATGTCCATATTTGGGTTATGATAAATAATCTATGTTTTACAAATCAATTTACAAGGTTTTTGATAAACTTACTCTGATACCAACTATAATTCACCGACCCTAGAACACTAGAGTTGGTGAATTATTTTAATTTCATTGGAATAACTACAAGGAATCATGTCCCGAAGGACCGATCAATTTATTAGTAATAGAAATTATATTAGATACATGAACATTACATTACAATTTCTAACATTAAACAAATCATAGATAATCATTTCAGAATACCATTATTCCCCTAGAATAACCATGTTGAACAATCATAAAAGACATCATGGAATACTTGAAAAAACATAATAAAGTGGTGATCTCAGATGCCCAGTAAGGATAAACAATATAATAAAATCTATCTCTATTAAGCATAAACATTTAAGACAAGGTAAAAAAATTAAAAAACCATCCTTTCAAAACAATATCTTCCTCATAATATAGCTAGAATAAATCAATGGATTCTATTTAAACAATCCCATGGATATTCTACTACTCGAATAATCACATGTGTAATCTATTACTAATATCACAACAAGGGGATCCATAATGTCAGACATCATAACCCCTACATCAAGGCCTTGTTCCAAGACCATGCACTAATATTTAGTCAAGGTCGTGTTCCATGAAACCTGTTTGTCTTATGAGAGCTATTGATGCACCGAGGGTCTATATCGGCCCCCACCCATCACTTACTAAGTAAAATGCATTCCTCGTTTGAGAAGGGTGAAACATAACATAATAATTTCTAACAAAACTATCATACAAAATGTCAATACTATAACCATAAACCATGAATTGTATAAAAATAGAATATCCATCACCAAAAATATCATAATTCATTACATAAAGTATTGAATATGGTATTACAAAAAATAATCCACAATCATGAATAATATTTAATAAAGGATGTTGACATAGTTGAAAATGATCAGTAAAACGCTTTGAGAGAAATATGAATTTTTTATGAAATCCATTAAAATACACACAATTTTTAATGTCATTTAAAATATAATTTGGAATGAAAGTGTCACAATCCATATTCAGACATTTTAATGTAATTAACATTTTCAAAAATCATGTCCATATAAGTAAATCCATAAAATTATTATCAAAATATGGACATTAGTTAAATAGATTTAGAAAAATAAATCCTTAAAACATTTAAAATGATGATCTATTTAACGAGACCATTCTATAAAACCAAAAAATTCTTTGAAATAATTTTAATGATACTTGGACATTGATGATAAATATGTCCCAATAAATACATACACATAAACAATCTCAAATAATAATGAGATTGAGGAATTTACCCTTACCATCTATATGTTACTGTTCGTACATGTCCAAAACACTTATATAATGTTTTTAAGCATATTATTAACTTATATAAGAATCATTATAACATTTATGATATCATATATGATTCTTTTATTACTTTATATTACCATTTTATGAACAATTCAATGTTAATGCAATGTTCAAGTAATAATTTCTCTGTTTATCGTACCTGTTTTGACTTGTTATTCTTAGTCATATTACTTAGATCATGATTTACCAACTTCGAGAATGTATAATATGATTTTAATAAAATATATATTCATTATATAAATATATATATATAATAGATAGTTATATTAAATGGAATACACCATTTTTGGAGATGGTTGGTTGTATTTATAGATGAACAATGTTTCAGTTTTCTTATCGTATTGAATGAGAGTAAGAGAATGAAATATATGTACACACACACACACACATATATATATATATAATCCATTACAGTTGAATTATAATTTAATAAATTTTATAATTATGAATAATATTTTTTTATATAATCACTCTTTGATGGTGAACATGGAAGATGAGTCTCATCGCATCGTAGAGACGACAAGTCGTACATTCTTACAGGCAACAATATCATTTCCTTATTTGATAAATAGTATAAAATTGGATGGAATATAAAATTTTACAGAAAAAATATAATGTTATATTTATTATTTACATCAATTATAATCATTATTATATTCATATAAATAACATGTACTAGAAAAGTAATTTACACTACGATGTGGTGCCGGTAGGATGTCTGTACGCACACATAGTGATATTGGTTTTCATTGGATTGGTAAAATGAGGAATACGGTTGTCCCATAATTATAATAAAATCTCATAATGTGTAAAATGTTTTATTTATTATTTTATTATTGAAAAATTAGATGAATATGTAGTATTAGAAGAAAAAAACTTTGAAAAAAGGGATAAAATGTTTACCTCTTCTTTGGGTGTCTCCTTTTGATTTGCACAAAATCATTTAACAGGGTGGATTTATTCAAAAAATTTATTCTCTATAATGAATTGAGGGTGGGTGGGAGGATATATAGTCATGGTTAGTCCCGAAAAAATGGATTTAGAAGTGTGAATAAAGAGAAATGGATGTGCCCTTTTATAAGAAGGGTGAGGAAAACATTAAGAAAACTCTGGAAATATTAATTTATTATAAATTTTTTTTTGGTTTATAATAGCTTCAAATTGATTTATTCAGAAGATAATATGTGTATGGTTAGATATCCTCTCAACCAATAGGTATAATGCATTATTATTTTATATAATTAACCTTATCATTTAGACTTAACCCTTAGTTTAATAGTGTATCTCTTACTGTGTCTTCTTATATTTTGACACAATAGGGTTATTATAGGTTCTATAAAATACCAAAAGACATGAATTGTATAATTAATGAAATTTTTATAATTATATAATTTATTTTTTCAAATCATATATTTTTAGGACTATTAAATAATTTAATAGAAAGGTATTTATTTTAAAAACACATTTATGTCAATTTTGACAATATATAGGAATTGATTTGTGTTAAATTCGTAAAGACATTATTCCTTAAAAAAATGTTAAATTATCCCTAATATCTCAATGTCATATATAAAATTCATTTATGGAATGAAAATTGTCAAATTACATTTATTTTAATATTTATAATTTCATTTATATAAATCATTCATTAATAAGGTAATCAATCCATCATTATTAAGTCATAAATAAATATATTTACATAATTCCTAAAATTTATAAATAAAATAAAACTCTATAGGATATCATTTTTTCTTTCTAATTAAAATTTATATACAAATACATTAGTTATATAACTCTATATTAAATTTTTTTTAATAAAGGACACATGTTAATGTTATATTTCTCTTTACTTTAAATTAATTCTTATAAATTATCATTATCAAAGCC
The DNA here is from genome assembly GCA_963277665.1 of Viscum album. Classification (NCBI taxonomy): domain Eukaryota; kingdom Viridiplantae; phylum Streptophyta; class Magnoliopsida; order Santalales; family Viscaceae; genus Viscum; species Viscum album. The sequence goes on from OY728126.1 coordinate 959,243,856, forward strand.
TTGTTTTTCCATGGGGTCCAAAATCGACCAAATTATTTAAATGTTCATAAAGATAACATATAATAGGATTATGACAAATTTTATGGTAGTTTTATATTATAATTATATTATTTTTACACTTATTTACCAGATTTACTTTTTAACCATAGTAAATAAAAATAATTAAAGAAGATAAAATTCATAATGTACAAATGTAAAAGGTATATATTTAATCAATTTGGAATTTATTATTAAATATATGGAATCCATTTTTCCATATTCAACACAATAAATTGTTGTAAATTAATTTAAAATTATTTCTCGTTGTGGAAATAAGAAAAAGGGGTTTTATGAAATAAAAACTATCATAAGATTGACATGTGTTTATGTCCAATTTAAATTTTAAATTACATACAATGACCTGAGTTATATTAAATAATAAAAATATAATATAATTATTCATTATTACCACCCAATTTTATAATTTAACAGCATAATATATTTTTATTAAAAATTGTTATTACCATTTAAAATTTTGTATTTTTTACTATTTATAAAAATATAAAATTTATCAGAAAAGTACCAAAAAATCATCAAAAATAAATTTGTATGTCTCTATTCTAAAAAATTTCATTTCAATAAATTTAATATATAATAGTGTCTAATATTTTACATAAAAAGATATCTCCATTAAAAGGTAGAAAAACTAGTTTTTTGAAAAATACTACATTGATCTGAATAAATTGAATTTTTCCATATATTATGTCTAACAAACACAAAAGATTAATGTTATAATTATATGGGATATATATATAATTAAAAAAAATTAATAATATTTATAACCCTTTATAATGATTTTTTTGATAGGTCATAGTGTGCTCGAACTCAGTGTTGCGTGTAGCGCAAGGTATTGAATTATTAAAAACAATCTTACCATGGAAGATTGGGGAGTTACACCAAGGGTGTTAAAATTTTATATCAGATTGGGTAATATGGTTATAGATAGATTTTTATTCTATTAGTCTACCTCAATGTATAAAGGATGATGATATTTTGAGGATGACCATTGATCACATTTGAATCATTGGTTCACCCGCCATACTCTTTGAGATATCTCTTCCAAGTAATGTACCAATAATCCATGGGGTCACATTAGATAATTAATCCATCATCACCGTTGAATCCTTTCATAGATGATTCAAAATGATCATCCGGGGTTCATAACATGGGTGTTAGTGCTTTATTTTTCATTTTAATATCATTATATAGGATCTCATTTTCAAACTAAAAAAGGAATTCATCCAAATGAAGGAAAATAAAATAGGCGTGTGGATGATAAGGATGAAATAAAATAGGTAAAAAACTGTTGATGTTATGTAATCATTCATCAAGCATATCAATAGAACATACCGATCATATGTGTGGTATGGATGTTAGTGGTGAAAAATCATATATTTATTCGATGTGAGAAACAAGTATTAAATTAATCATAAACTATGGGGAAACAAATGATCCCAACTATTCATTATATTAAAGTCCTATAGATTGGAAAAAAATTATTTTTCTATTTAATGCCATGTATCCAATATATGGGATCCCAATTTATGGTTATAGTAATCATACCATATGATTGTATATTTTATGGTCATAGTGCTTACATTATAAAAGATGATATAATTTTACTAGGATGAAAAAAAAACAATTTATATGAGTGGAAGTACCTAGGAGGACAAAATTCAAGCATATACAGACTCATAAAATGAGGGGGAAAACATTATAACTTCCTGGTGCATGTATTGTGGAATTTTACATTCATATTTAGATTCTGAAAGTGTAAAATGGAATGCACCCCTAGATGTTCAAATATAGGGTTCAATTAAATCCTATAGAATATCCTAGGTGTTAGGATGGATAGAAATTATCACTTTTGAGAAGGTACAAGATGCGGTGATCGATGTAACTACATATCACGTGTTGAAGTAATAAAATAATATATTCTTCAATAAGGTGTTATGGTAGAAGTCCAACAAAAAATATCTATTATCCTATTAGGATGGGACGAAGGTATGACACGATTAGAGGACATTAAATATGTATAAAACCATGAATTTTAACATTATACAGAAATAAAATTGAATATATTTTTTGACATCACATTTGGAGAATGAATTTGATTTAAACTTAACTACACTAACACGAGAAATGATAAAAAAACATTTGAACCATATTTTTAGCACATGATGTTAGAAATAAGGGGAAATTGAAGGATACCCATATCTTGTGAAAATAATGAATTTTAGAATGGGATGGGGTAATTATGATTTATTTATCATTTAGTGGACATGTAAATTTCATAAAAGTAATTTTGGGGACATTTTGAAGTGTTAATAAGTCCTAATAATTTACTACATTATAAAAAAGTGTAACACAGGGGTGTTAATACTTTACATGTGAATGTTATAGTGGATATAGGTAAATTATGAATTAAAAAATTATAATTTTTTTGATTGAAAAGATATGATGAGGATGACTATTTACCAAAATTGGGAATATATTACAATACTAATTCATCATTTATGGTTGTGATGATGTGATGTTTGACTACATCCGATGTATTTAAAAACAGGACATTCATATTTGTACTAAGAATCCTCTAGGGAATGTTCAATTGGTGGGAAGACGTAATATTTTCCATTATTTCATCACTATATGAGAGAATGATTAAATGAATATTTGATTAAGTGGGTGAAACTATTTCCAATGACACAAATTATAGTGATAAGAAGAAAAACACAATGGGAAGTCCAAGAGCAATGGAGTTACATTAAAATTTATCTAAGAATATTTAATGGGATTATATTTATCTAAGGGGTTTTATATCCACATGTTTTACCAAGAAGAGGGAATTAAAATGACTTATGGAGTATATGGTAAATCCTTAATTTAATAATTATTAGGGTAGTTTATCTTTTTTAATGGTGTGATATCATTTTAGAGTCTTATGTCATGTACCAATAGTGAAAATTGTTTTTTATATAATGTGTAAAATGAAAAACAATATGTGATTTTAGGTTTAACTTCTAAATAACGTAATCTCAAAAGAAAATGGAAATATTTTTAATGTCATGATTTTTGGACACAATGTGAGGTAGTCAATATGAAATTGTGTGGAAAGAAACATGACAAGAATAAAAACTCTATGCCATTATAGACAACTATGGATGTTGTGTATATAGACTAAATTCATGGGGGTTGAACCAAAGAAAAATTTACATTAAATGTTTTTTAGTTAATAATATTTTGAGACTATTGTTTAAAGAAACACATCATTTATCGAGGGTTACCAAGACCATCATCCTGACACTGGGTTAGAAAAAAGATCACATGAATTGGGGAATTGATACACATATGAACCATATTGTAGGAAATAGGAACAAAATTTAAGAATATTATTCTTAGATCACATGATATATATTTTAATGTCATGTAGATTTGGTATTTGAAGGATTTGACTTATGGACCAACAAATTTTACCTAATGTTTACTATGTTTTAATGTTATGGAGTTTTCACCAAGAGGGTTATACTAGTTTATAGCCATACATCTTGGGTCATGGGAGAGGAAGTTCATATAGAAGGTATTATGGAATATACCAAACATGAATTATAGGTCCCATGCATTGTCTTAAACTCTCCCCATGGGTTGAATAACATAGTTTGGGTCCATGATTTGTGAATTGGGTGTGGTGTTATTTGTAACATTAAGGGAAATTAAAATAAAATTTGAATTTTATATCCCACAGAATAAAAAAATGAATCAATCTAATGGACATATTTTATTGTTATTTTTCTTGGATTATACTGGATATAGAGTTCATGGACAAACCCCTAATTATATGGGTGAAACATGACCTTGGCACATAAGAGGATAATGAGACCTAGAAAATATGTTCCAGGAATCAAAATCATGAAAAGGCGATGAATGATTTTCTGTTGGGTCTTGGAATGGATATATACATGTAAATATTTATCATGTGTAAAAGGAATTTGGGAACACATTATTCTAGAAGGTATTAAGGTTAACATCCAATACCAAAATAGGGAATCATCTAATGAGAGGATCTAGAATATCACCAAGTTCAAATTCCTGAAACATAAATGTTGTTTTAAAGCTTAATATTGTGAGGAAAGGAAATTAATATGGGTTAGGTAGATTTTATAGTATGAGAGGTAACATAATCATTAAATAAATGGTGTTCTAGAGGAATAGGAACCATACAATCCTTCTTTTAATAGAATTTACTTTATTTGAGTACATGATGTGTTTACCACATTGGTGGAAAACCATTTATGAGTATGTTTTATTGACCAATAATGGTGTGATAGACTGTAAATATAAATTATAGCAATCAAAACATAAATATATGGCTATGGACTCAACACGATCAATTATAGCATGTGTAATCCCACATAGAGAATGTCGATGCATTTTTTGGATATGCCGTGTAGTCCTTAAGGTGGATGTGAAGATTCATTTCATATGAGTACAAACAAATTGTGTCCCTAACAAAAAAAAATTAGTGTTTCAAAATAATGTAGGTATAAATCCATATTATCTCTTAATCACATTTCGTTTTTTTTTCTCATTGTTCAATATTTAGAGTATAATATGATTCCCTACAAACTACGAGAGCACACTAAATAGAAAGAAGGGGTTGGTTTGAAATAAAAAATTTACCACTAAAATAATCCCAAAAAATGTAATGTTGGTAATGAATATCCCTAACTGGATGAACATGCTTTTGTAATTCTTGTCAATATAGGAGCAGTGTAACATATATGTAATTAAAATCACAAACAAGAAGGGGAGGATGATAGATTAAATATTGATCTCTCAGATTTCAATAAAAAATATATGTTATAAGAATGTGGAGGATAATAGTAAATTATAAAATTGAAAAACACGTTACACTAACTCACTATGATGAATTAGGGGTGAGAATTACAAGGTATAATGTTGACCATGTTCAAGACATGGGAACTCACATTTGTATTGAATAATTCTACTAGGTTGTTTTCCCTAGATGAATTCTAAACCTATATATGGTTCTTCTATCACTATATATGGACCCATTCATTCAAAGTTGATTATTCTGATCAAAATTGAGGAATACCCTTTGTGTGAAGGAATACAAAATTTTTGATTAGGTAGAGTTAAATACGCTAATTATTATCCATTCACGTGTCATGTACGTTGATGAGGTGTATCAATATATCTGGGGGCCGAACTCCTCTATTCCGATGAGATTAATCTTAGTATTCCATGTGAGTAAGGAAACTAGTAAAAGAATATTTATCATCAATATAAATCAAACACAATGTGATTCCAATGTTAATAGTCTCCATTTCTAAGGCAATGATTAGAGATCCATGCATCCCTGTATATCCCATTAAACTGAAATCAAGGCACGAGAATTACTCAATATGATATAGATGATTAATGGTATGATATTTGGTGGATTTACTATTTATTTATGAAAATGTGTTTATTCTATATTTTTTGAAACTTCATATAGAACTACATTAGATATGAAACTTATACACATGTTCCTATGATGGATGTTGGTGTAGTTATAGATAATAAAGCACGAATGTTTCACATGTAGTTTGATATTATACTATGAGAAAAATATGGGGGTATTGAAAAATATTAATATCATTAATATTCTAATATATTCTAACATATCCCATGTATCTTGGATAGTATAGTGGAACATGACATGAATTTCATATTTTAAGGATACAAATAACATCTTGTATTGGAAAAAAGGTCATAAATATTAAATCCATGGTACCTTGACCAAAGGAGAATATGTGGGATTACATTTTTACTCAATAATCTAGGGGAATAATGAACTAAGAATCATAATCCCATAAGATTCACACTTTCAGGGATAAATAATGAATAGAGGTTGTCTACCTGTATCATATGTTAGTGCACAACATGTACTCCATCAGAACAACTATATAGAACAATTTTTATTGATTAAATATTGGTAATATTGAGGGTGTTCATTTTCTACCAAAATAATGCTAGATGAAATTGAATAAAATCGTAACATTTGGGGTCCATATCACAACTTGGGAACAAAGTGAGTTGATGGACATTTATTTGAAATATAGGTTCCACTTCCATTCTATCAATGATTTGGGTGAGAAAGGTATGGTTTAACACTAACCATGTTTGAGATATAAAGAAATTAATGTTTTTACCCAAAAAACCTATAGAGAATAATTTATAGATGGGTGTTGTGCCAATTTATCATTTTTCAATCTAAATATGGAATACTATTTGGACAAGAAGGAATAAGGGAATCCAAATTGTGGAATACATGATGTGTGAAGGTGACCTCAATGGGTTATTAGTTATTTTTAATCACTTAATATTGTAGAGAACCTATTTTTACTCATAATAGATTATATATATCAATCTATTTTATAAGAGCGAGGAACTAAGATGGAGAGTGATTTCGAGGCCTGGTGTGTCAGGAATTAGCTTTATAAAAATATTAACTATATTTTATATATGGAATGTGAGGTTAATTAAAGGGAATGAGATATCTCTTAAATGGATGGTCAAATTTTAAATTTGAGACAATATATGGGTCTGTAATGTTGTGTTTCCCATAGGTGTGATATAATAGAAGTCGTCGTGGGACATGCCAACCCCTTCCAAATTGGTGGTATGTTTAATTGATTAAAATAAATTGATTAATTTATTTTAATAAATTTTATTTAATATAAATGAGAATATTTAAATATTTCATTTTAGAGATTTTTAAGGGTTCATTTATAATATTTTTAGTTATCAACGATTCTACATTTCCATTACTTCCCTCTGGAGAATAAAAAATAATAATAACAATAAAACCCACGATTCGGGGGAATCGAAGAATATTGAATGTAATGGACCTCAAAAAATGCATTCTTCCTCAAAATAAGTCTATAAAATCTCTTGGTAGGACTATTAATTTGGAGTTTCACACCTATAATTAAACCATTTATCTTGTTGTTAATTTATTCATTAATATGCACCCCTTTTCAGCTAACTGATTGCTGAAAATATATTGTTCATCAATTGTTCATCTAACCTAGTATCCCATTCTTGATACGTTGTCCTTGAATGCATGTCTAGTGATCCAAATCCTTTATTGTGGTGATTTTATCCCTTGAATATTATTGTTATTCATTCGCGGAACCATGTGGTTCCTAGATCAACAATTTTTCAGTGACTTGAGCATGATCGGCTACCTGGATTTGCGACGTATTTGAAGAATGGTGATGAAATCGTGAGAAAGGAATAGATATGGAAACTGGTCATTGTAAAGATGAATAAGACATTCGTTTTCTTTCAATGAAATGGGGATTTAATCGGTGGAGGCAAGCATAAGATCTTGTCAAACCCAAATTTTTGAATGAGGCCAGTTCACAAAAAACAGTGATGGGATTCCACATTCTTTAGTTATATCTGGAGCATTCATAGGGGATTTTTGTGGTTGTGTCCACAGTTGGATCATACATGGAATTAGAGGTCGAAATTAAAAAATCCTTAGGGTTTTATAAAAAATCTGACTACACTCCATGTATAATTATAAACATAAGGTGTTTATCCAAGCTCATTGGAAACGCTAGGGTTTTTGGATGTTAAGGGATACATGATGTATGCTCTCCTAGGAAATTCAATTACCCCCCCCCCCTCATGTGAAGAAACCTGTGTCAAGGGCCACATGGCCAGGAACACACCATGTGCTGACGACATGGATCATCCACATAGAAAACATCATATGTGGACCAACATGTATTCTACTACAATACATAGAAACTGAGTCCGAGTACATGGATGTGTCTAGTAGATGAGGCACTGGTCCCCGATAGTTAGGACATGACTTCTTGTTTACATGTTAGATGTGTCATACTAAATGGGATTGGACTACTGTATTGGTCAGAGACACGACCGTGAAGTGTAGTGGGACCACATGTCGGGTAGGTCCCCTTGCACATCATCTTTTTCTTAATCTCTCCAGAGAAATATTCAAAACCTTGTATCTAATTTATTTGAACTCATATTTTGGCCACCATGATGCCTATTCTGATTGTTTTTTTAAAATAGAATGCAATAGATTACTCAGAAGTAGATTTTGAGTTATCACATGAATGATTCTGGTTAGACACTTGGATAGGTGACAGACAATGATGGTAGCAATCAAAAAATCTTACTTGAGTAGTTCTAGGATTACCATCTTACATGTCTTGGAAGTGGCATTTTCCAATGGCAGCTCAGGCTAAACCATTAGTAGGGGTTGGTAGTTTCATTACCTAATGAACTTTCTATGATACCCTCAAGTGCGATCTGGGTAGTAGAGTTACATAAAATTTTGTTATTACCCTCTAGATGGGATGTGTAGTGGCAGTCCCTGATGACCTTCTAGGTGTGAACATCCCACCAGGCTAGGCAATATCATTCCCCTGATTACTCCCTGGGATTACCCTCTAGCAGTGTCAAGGATGTGGCATTCCTTGGTGATTTTATTGAGTGGAAACTTCCATCTATACCAGGTAGTGGCATTCCCCAGTGACTATCACAGAAGGTCATCACCTATGTGGCATGATGTTGAGGTTTCAATTGAGATACCTATTGACTCATCATAAATAAAGTTACATTTCCACTGAGATGAATTCTTGATATGTGGCTTAAAATTATGTTGGAGAGTTAGTGCCACCCAAATCATAAAGTATCAATGTATGGTGATTTGATCCCCTTTGACTTATGTCTCTAGGACAAACACATGAGGTTCTATTCATCTAGATGGATTTTTTTACTTGGAAATAATGGCTACTCACTTTATTAGGATGATTTGTGAGATTGATATCCCATTACTCTCTCATTTTGATATCTATGAATTATGATATATATCTATCATGTTATAGTACTCATTCCATTGGGTCTTGGTGTCTCTAATTTTAGTGGAGGATAAAAAGAATAGTGTATGCCAAATTATTTCTGTATCTAGATTCTTATGGTTGGATGAGTCTAATCTCCAACTATAGGTAGTGATGACTTGATGAGGAGTTCATCTCCTAACCATTTCAAACTCCTTTTTATGGATTTGTATACATTAAATCTTATGTTGGGTTGAGTTTTACACTTGTTTATTAAGTTTTATTGTACCATGATCTCTATACTTCTATCCTCATCAGTGCACCTCTTACTTTTCCCCCTCTCCATTTCAAGGATTTCTGGTGGGTATATATATACTCACGCCTGCATGAGATTTTCCTAAAATGTGAAATGTCATTTGAAGATGGAGGAATAGTTTATCATGATCACATAGGAGCTCAAATAAATATTCCATGTGGGTCGTGTATGTTTGTCGTTGTTGGGATATAGTATCAGGGATCTCAACTATTACACATTTTCAGTTTCCTTTTGGTTAGATATATTTCTAGTTTGGTCATGTGTTTACCCCCTTACATTTTAGTTCACACTACCATACTCTAGTACCATCTAGTGGTTCATTCATGTTCATTTTAATTTAAAATAGTTTTCAATGTCTATACTTTTATTCAACAATTTTCAATTGTGTTTTCTTTTTCGTGTGTGAAGGTATTAGGAAAAGGCATCCTCGAGTTTAGTTTTTCATTTAGCGCTTCACCCAACCCCTGCCCTATGGAGGCAGGCTTAGGGTAGTTGCATCTTGAGACCTGAATTGGGTCTGTTTGTGACATATATATATATATATATATATTTAATTACTAAATCAAATTAATGTGCTTAATTATAGAGTTAGATACAATCTAATCTCTAAAGAGGATCGTCTTCTCATTATCAGGTGTGGGGAAATAACATTTGGGATTGTATTTATCCTTAAAAAATGATGAGGATGAGATATGGTAATGGTGTATAGGATCACAATAGATGTTCTATGAATACCTACAAATCACAAGGAATATTTATTAGTATATAATTAGTTTTAAGATTTTTTGGATGCAAATTGAAACTAAGCAGTGATTGGGATATCCATTCATGTGAATATTATGGTCTAATTCTATATTTTAATTTTTCATACAGAAATATTTTTTATATATAATTTATTGTCATGAATCTAGGATCATATTTGGTTCAGTTTTATTTCATGAATCCATGATTTCGGTCGCATAGTATAATGTTATATGGTGGGGATGTGAGTGCTAATAGTTTAATGTAATTAATAATGGACTGTTGGGTTGTGTAATTTTAGGATTTACAACTCAGACCATGATGATATATAGTTATAGCCATGAAATATGAGATATATATATATTTTACACATATTAATGTATTATAACTAGGGATAATATTCTATATTGTTTTAGATCATATAGCGCTTACATATATGAACCAACATGATATCATGAAAACTAATCCATCAGGATCCTTGAATTAGAGGGCCGTGATGCGCTTCCCATCCATGGAGATCAATAAACCATTAGAATAAAAATATTAATGTTGAAGATGGATTCCCACACGGGCTCTAACATTTTTGGATTCACTTCATGTATCATTGGTATCTTCAATGCTGGTACAATATCACCTTGGATGAACGAGTAATGGATAAGATACCAATTGAGTTCTCAATAAGATCTATTATTATAGACATCATTATTTTCAAAGGCATGGTTACATTCCTCATCATGTGATTCCATCTCAACTAAATGAACCAAAAATTATTTTTCTAGAAATAAATGGTCATAGACAGTTATCGAGATGGGTTAATGATGCACAATGATGGATGTCACATCATCTATTATTTAAAAAATTGAATAACGATTATCTCATATTTTTTTACAATGTAATGAATCAGTGTTTACTGGAAATGTTTTTTAATATTATATAGATTATTTTGTAGACTAGGTACTAAGACGAACTGAAATTTTGGGGCATGGTGGCCAAAATTAAATGGTTGAAATATATTTAATATTTTAAAAATAATGTTCAAGTATTTTACATTAAAATGTGTAATAACTATTTAACAGAGTCTCAACACATAAATATAAGGGTATTGTTGAGTTCTAAATGCTTGTTTTAACCAATCTATGATATAATCCTTATTGGTGTGGGACATTTGTGAAAAATTCATTCTAATTTTAAATAAATTAAAAAAATAAAATAATTTATTTATTTTATAATTTTTGAGGTAGAAACTGATCTCTCCAATAAGTATATAGTTATTTGATTCCCTCAAGGATGGACACTCAAACCATAGAGATTCAAAATATAGTTAGAGCGCATTCTTGGAGAATGATGATAGATCGAAACCAGATCATGGGTCATTCCACTACTATAGTTTATATATCTCATCAAAAATTGAAAAATGCAATCTTTCCAGATTGTATATAGATACAAACTCTTGGTAGGTTCATTTTTTACTCACATCCTATTTCATATTCCCCAATGAAAAAGAATAACATCCATGAATTGAATTTCTACTCACATCGTCAATAAATTTAAATTGATCGATTTTTTTATTTGATGTTTATTTTTTTCTCTTGGATATTATTCATCTAAGAAAACATATCTTGTCTAAACAATCAATATTCAATGTATGTTCCTCATGATTTGTAGATTTATGATTTACTCTTTATTCTTTATATGTTCATCATCTGTGCTTAATTTTTACCTATGGTTCGATCTAAACACCATATTTTATCATTATGTTACAATTATATGGCATGAAAGATTAATAATGTCGATGAGGTTCGTGATTGATGGTGTCATCAAGGTGTGACAACAATGGTAGACAATTAGTGGTGGATCAGATCTTATATATGGGTTCTATTACATTCAATTTGTTGGATCGATTATGGACCACTTGAAAGATGATTTTCTGGGAAGATAGAGAGCTCGAATTTCACCCATAAGTGGTAGAAAGTATTAGGAAGTCCCCAATATATGATCCTTTAAGAGGACAATGATGGCAGTGTCATCCCTATGGGATGTATATGATAGCTAGTGGGATCTGAAAAATACTAGGTGTCAAGGTATGTAATATGAAATTACCCTTATTATGGGTCCGCTATCTATGTCTTCATGGTTTGGTTATAGTTAAGTATCACACACCGTGTGACTCGGTCACACTTTGTGTGAATCTTGTTTTATGGCTTGGTGTGCACTTTGAAAAGAACATTGGAATCAGAAAATTTACATCGCTAGTGGCACACTATGTACATGGACATGCAAACATATAGGTGTACATAAGTCATTACATGAACAAATTCAGGTGACATGAGAATCATGTCATGTGTATCTACATGCAATATACTTCTACTACATGCCATGTGTGTGGAGGAAAACATGTTATTTTGGGTTATTCGCGTGGGTAAGATTGGGGGTAGTGGGGAATTTTGTGAAACCCAAGGTACACACCATGTACCACCATATAGAGTGTTTGTACCTCCTCATTTCATTAATTCAGTCCCGTCTAGGTTAATCATGTTCCCATGGTGCATTACTATTTGGTTACATCGTGACATTACATTCAAAACACAATACTATGATCCCTTCTAGAGTTCAACAATTAGATATAGTTAGGTTGCCATCCATGAGACGAGAGTGAGATCTTATACCATCTCTTTTACCTTGGTTGGATTTATAGAATCTATGTGACCTCTTTGAGTTGGGTTTTGATCCTCTATCTATCATGACATATCAGTCAGGTTTGTGGAATATATGACATCTGATCCATGTGTAGTGGGATGATACATATTGGTTGTGTGGTGTCCACTAGTCATTTCGGTCATCACTCCCTATATGTTTATCATGGTCTTCAAAGACCATCAGGTTTTCTTGGGTTGGGCCCAATGATCTTGGCTTCTTTGTCGAGTGTCGTTAAATATAAAATGTGTCATGCGATGGAATCTCATGAAATGAGATTTTTTTACCATAATCTAGTGGCTAACAATTTTTTATTTCCACCTAGTGTAATGGTGTATTTCATTATAATATTTGGGTGTTTTTACAACACAGTTATTGTGATAACTATTATTGAGATGAATATTTTTTGTGGTTCATGTTTATCTTTATCGGGGAGTCCAACAATGTATGTTTATAATCACCCCTACATGTGATTTTCCCACATGAGTAATGTATTAGTCATACAATGGACCTATTTTTAGTGTCCAAGGAGGATAGGGAGTTCTTGCAATGTCGGTGGAACTTGAAAACCTAATTCTTTTACCGAGACCTTACATTTCATTTTATCCCCCACAGTTGGAGTATATTATACTCATTATGGTTTTAGGTTGAGAAAGTATTTGGGACTTTTTTAACATTTAATATGATATTTTCATACTCTGTTGTGGGATCCTAGATGTATTTATTTATTGGTTTCAGATGTTTTATATTTCAACATTGTGGGGTTTTGGATATGTCTTTGTGTGTATTGATAGTTAGTCTAAAGCCTCCTATTTGAGGGATATTCTTACCAAATGCTGGATGGAACCCCTATCCTATTATAGGTGGGATTGTGGTAGTCCTAGGATGTACCTCAGTAATTCATGCCATGATAGAGTGGTATCATAGAGAGGATTGTTTGGATAACGTTTGTTTAGTGTTTTGAGTTCCAATTTCATGCTAGTTACTCCAGTGTTGGTGCGACAACCAACGTATCCATACACCAAAACTCTGATCACATTCCATTCAACTCATTACATGCTAACATTTGTTTCAGGGAAATATAGTGGTACATTCATCATATAGTTTTGGGTTGTGTTTCCTATTTCTTTCATGAGTCAACTCTTCAAATATACTCTTTTGATCATGGAAGATGTTGTTTAAAATTAGGACACCTATGAACAAACAACAAGTCAATATTCCACTACGTTATCACTAGGATGATCCTCCTATTGATTAGTCCATAGTGTTGGGTCATGTACTAATGTTATAACCTACATGTGGTTTACCGGATTTACCACCACCCATTGAGAATCAATTAGGACTAAAAGTAACACGTGAGGATTCATTAAGGTTGAGTGAATTTTACATGTTTTAGAGGCATCAAACTTCTCATTTTTTGAGTGATCTAAATATATATTATGATATGGATAGTGTATAGGTATTCACTCGGGGTTTTCACGTTATGAAGATTCCTTGGGATCATAAGATGGCCTCCATAAAGAGTATTCTTCGTGGCTCTTCTTGGGGATGTTAGAGAATAGTGACTCAGTCACTAGACGAGGTAACTCTATACTAGTCATAATTTGGGCATCTATTATGAGATGAATTATATAATACCACATTTCATTTGGTACATATATAAGACCTTGTACCTCTTTAGTAGGGTAGTTAGATTGTGGTAGAGTACTCAATGAGGTATACAAATATATCACATTACTCTTAGAATGTATAATGGGATCAGTACTCCAGAGTCCAAACCATTGACTATGGATTATACTAATACATAAGGTATTCATTAGTATCCCTTTTCAATATCACCTATGTTGGGTTCTTGAGTGAGCCTTGTTAGTGGAATGAATTCAAGATGAATTAGAGAAAAATCTGGGTGCTAGTAGTGGGAACATAGTAGATGTGCCCTTGAAAATAAGAAGTTCATGGAAGTCATAGGGATCAACATATTTCAAAAAATTCAAGAGAGGATCAAATAAAATAGTTGCAATCATGAAGGGCTCTTAGGAAGGATCTAATCATTCAAGGGAAAGGCAGTGTTTCCTATGTGACAATGGGGGACATCTAGCTCGGAATTACCCAACCCATCATAAAGCTAATTGTGGGATGGTCCAGGGACCTCTAAAAAAGATAAAAATTCAATATAAGGGTGGTTCAAAGGGTAACATACATGGAAACAGGTCTGGTTGGGATGTTTGAGGTGGTCGATGATTTTACCTATTACTAAAACTACCCTGAGGTGGTCCACTCTATGTTGATGAAGCTTGTGGATTGGGACAAGACCACTTGAATACAATGGAGGATTGTGATGTTTAATATCTAGTGTATACATGAGTTATGATTTATTTAATTTATACATTAGAATTTTTTTTGGTAGACTTAGGTTCAATTTATTCATTCCTTTCCACTTATATAGTTTGAGACTTAGTGATTCATGATGTGGTAGTGGATCAACCCTAAGAGTTTGAGACTTTACACGGGGTGAAATAGTGATTAGTAACTTGTTTCAACAGTGATACTAGAATATAATATTGAAGAGTTTGGTATTGGATCTATTTTTTTATCAAAATGGGGACTTACAACAACATCTTATGTATGGACTTACTGTCAATAGTGCATTTCCATATTGACTATTTTATGTGGATGATAAGAGGTGTCCATAGTGATGGGATGACGTTTTCCTTTTTGGGTGATAAGGAACCCATGGTGGAGCGGAAAGGGATTAGGAATTGGATTGAGTATGAAAATTAATCTTCAGTTGGATAATAAGACTCTTGGGTTAGTGGATATATTGGTCTATCTGTATCCTATAGTGGTGGTAGAGTATGAGGACATCCTTCCTAAAGATGTACTTGTATTACCTTCAAGCTAAGACCTACACTTATTCATTGGAATGCATTGTGGGATTAAACTAATTTTTTCACCAGCTTATCAGAAGGATCCCACATAGCATTGATATATGAGGGTATATTTGAAAGACTTTAGAAAAAGGGCTTTGAGATACCCAATTATTTCCCCAAGGCATCCCCAATGATGTTCTCCCGGAATGTGGATTGGGGCATGAGGTTATGTGTGGATTTTCATCATTGTAATCTTTTGACTGTGATGAATATTTATCCATTAAAATCGATCAAAAACCACTTTGGTATGTTTATTGGGTAACGATTGTTCTCGAAGATTAGCCTATGATTTGGCTATCACCATCATCAATTATGGGATAGGGATTTACCAAAGATGGTATCCAGATGTCTCTATGTTCAATTTGAGTAAATGGCAAAGATTATTGACATAATGAACACCACTTAATTGTTGATGGGACTCATCAATTGGGTATTTCAAACCTCCTTTTTATAGTATGCAATGGTCTTTATCAACACAGTCCTACCATATTTGGCATGTGAGGAGGAGCACATGAGACATTTGAGGGTATTTATTAACACACTCTGAGGGAACAAACATTTTGAGAGGCTATCCAATTAATATTAATTTACTCAAGAGGTGAACCTTAATTTACATGTCATATCCAATTCTAGAGTAAACATGGACCTGGAAATGGTTAATGCAGTGCTTTCTTGGGAGCCACACAATAGTGATAATGAGGTGGGGAGATTTCGGGGATATGAAGGGTAATATAAAAGGTTTTTACCCAATTTCATCAGAGTTGAATCAACCTAGAAAACATTAAACCAAAATGGATAGCCTTTTTACTCGATAGAATGGCACCAGACATGCATTCAGGTGCTTAGCTAGAATTGGATGATCAACCGCATCTTGATTTTTTATAGTAGGGTGTTGAGTAAATAAGGTTTCATAATGTATCAAGGACCAAGAATTGTTGTGTTCTAAATTATAGGTAGGATTTTATTAGCTTTTATTCACAATAGTTGATACCACCTCAAAGGAAATAAATGGCCCATTATCATGAATAGTTTTTGGTATTATTCACACTCGATATGTGGAAACACTACCAGATTGGATAGAAATTTATCATTTACTCTGACTACAACTGTATCATGTAAATTTTATCTTAGAAGTTTATTAACCTTAAATAGAAGTGATGTGTAGAGTTATTCATGGAATATTAATGTGAAAATTTCTATAATCATGGCAACGGGTACATGGGAAAAAATGATCTCAGTGGGAGATATTGTTCTCATTATTTAAGAGAGGCATCAGAGTAGTTAGCCTCATTGCAGTTTTCAACCATGTATAAAGATGTTTCTTCATATCTTAATTATGTGGTTGTTTCTCTACCTCAATAATTTTGTGTTATGGATGATCATCATGGTGATTCCAATAATGAGACCATAAATACTCTTACATACATTATACCTACTATTGATGTCTATTCTAATGGAGGTGATCATGATATCCATTTCCAAGGATGGATGACAGATCCTTTGAAATTGAGGGTGGATGTGTTGTAGTAGTATCATAAATCCCCTGTGGAGGTACATATATGTGTGTAATAGATATACCATGACCTCTAAAATCATTTTGGTGTCCAAAAATGTTGATGGGTGTTTAAAAATTTGACTCTTTGTTCCTCACTTGTCCACAAGTGAATGTAGAAAACCTGGTTCCATAGGGTTAATATCAACCCCATGAAATTCCATAGTGGAAGTGGGATGTGAAATATATGGATTTCATGATTTTATTTCCATATATGTCTATAATACATGGTTACATCTGGGTGATTATAAACAGAATCACTATGTTTGCAAACTTACTATCTATTCAATAAAGGATTTTAGTTGAGAGCATGAGATACCTCTATTTGTAGGATATTATCTTCCACCATGGAGTCACATTGGTAATTATATATGACAATGATGTAATCTTGGAATAATAGTTATATAGAGGATTAAAAGTGGATTTTGGGACACATTTGTACATGAGAATAGAGTTTCACCCCAAATCTGATGGCCAGATAATAAATACCATCCCGGTCTTAGAGGATATACAATGGATGGGAAATTGGACTTTCGTCATTGTTGGTATGATCAGATATCCCTTATAGTGTTTTCATATAACACCAACTACCATTTCATACTTGGTATGGAACGATTAGATTTCTTGTATTGGTGAACCATTAGGAAACCAATTCATTGGACTGACCTAGGTGATTCAGCACTCATGGTAACAAAGTTAGTGTGAGTTACTATAGAGAACCTTCAAGTCATACATTTTTTGATTAGGAATGACTAGAGTCCTCAAAATTCATATTCATAATGAGGAAGGAGACCTATGGAGTTTGAGAAGGGAGATCATCTGTTCATGAGAGCCTCACCGCAACATGGATTGATGATATTTGGTCGTGGTGGAATGATATCTCTGAGATTCACTATTCCATTCCAAATACTCTGTAGATTTGGAGAGGTGGTGTACCTCCTATCTTTACATAAACATTTAGACCAGTTAAATTATGACTTATATCTATAAATGCTAAGGAGAGACATGCATGACCCATCGTATGTTATTGATTGGGGAGAGAATGAAATCGAGGATGGAGCTACCTTTAAAGAGTACCTGAAACAGATCATGTATCATTTGGAGAGGATCCTTGGTCGAAAATTGATATGCATTGTTCTATCAAATGGAATCATGAGAATCTTCATGAGAACACCTCGGAGTGGGAGATCCAAATGTAGGACCTCTACCTTAATTTTTTATTAGTTTTTCCTATTATCATGACATAAACCCTATATTGGGGATAATTTAATTTCTCTATGTTTTCCATGTTTTATTTTTTAATATAATATGGATTATTTATGAGATCAAAAATAGAGATTGTATTCAATTTCGAGGAATATTGTGCGCAAAGTAAATGTTTGAAATATATTAATTATTTTAAATAGCACACATATGCAGTTTCCAAAAAATTTGGAAAATAATAATACCAGAGGACCGAATCATAAATATGAGGGATCAATTTGGTTTAAAACATGGGTTTTACACATGGAATGACATAATAATTTATTATTGGGGATGTTTGTGAAAATGATATCGTGGGCATAAACAAATGATATAAATTAAATATTTATTATTATTATTATTTTTGAATGACCGATCAATCTCTTCTATAACATAATTGTTAAAATACTTCCTTAGGGTTGGCCACACAAAACCTAGAGATTTAGAATACCACTGGATATCGTTCATGAAAAAAATGATGGAAAAACTAGATCTTGGGTCATTGCACCAATGGACATCATTGATCTCATAAACAATGAAAAACAATTTGTTCAATGGAAATCGATCCAAACACTATATTGGATTTTTTTTTGTGATTTCAACACTATTTAATATTACAAGACAAATGAATATAAATTACAAAAATATAATCCATACATGTTTCCTTCGTAGAGTTAAATTTATGGAATTTTTTTCATTATTGATTATTTAATCTTTTTCATTTGACTCCATCAATGATAATGAATGAATTCCAAAGAAACATTATATTAGGTTCAGTCTTCATGTTTTGGGGAATTTGGATTTCTTCCCCCACTCTTCTCAAATTTATCATGTGAATTTCCTTTTGTCCTGGGTTTTGATGAATTCTAGTAATTTGATCATTATGGGAATGTTATTTGGCGCAACTGATCAATATTAAGGGTGCCTTTTGGGAACGATGGTGCCATCGAGGTGATAAGATGGAATCATATGATCATAAGTAGATCCAATCTAATTTTTTTGTTCTGTTATTCCATGTGTTATCAGTCAGTAACAAATCACACAGAGGATAGTTTTCTATGTAGATAGACCGCCCGTATTTTGGTCGGTAGTGATAGCTTGGTTTGGACAACAATGGAACAATGATCATCCAAAACATAATATTGGAAGATATATGTGTAGGAAACATCAATGATATCCCATGGGATCTAAAAAATCATGGGTTTTACGGCTTGTAATCTATCATTACATTCATGGTGGGGACCCCACCTACATCCTTTGGGTTTAGGCTATTATTAGTTATCACACTCCATATGAATCAATCAGACACCATGTGATTCATCTATAATGGCTTAGCGTGTAATTCAGAAATTAAATGGGAATGGGAACAAGTACAAGTCCAATGTAAAAATGTGTACTTGGAGATAGACATGAAAATGTGTACATGCGTAGATACATGGAAACAACCACTATACACATGAATGACTTGGTGACATAGGTATGATGTCTTGTGTCTCAACACACCTTGTATGTGGAGACTCACATGTCGTTTGAGGAATTTCCACATGAAGTGACTTGGGGGAATCATAAAACTCAATTTCCCCCCTAAGTAAATGTTCTTAGATCTTTGTTTCCATAGTTTTCAATTGTCTAGTTTGATCATATTTACATGACCATCCCCTCTATGGTACTGTTTGAAACTAGATCCAAATAATAGGACCATGATTCACTCTAGATGTTGAGTCCCTGATAGAGTTGTAGTGTCCCTCTTTCATACAGGAGGGTGGTCATCTATCATCTTTATTCCATAGGTGGAGTTTTTTGAATTAGTGTGACCAAACTGAGGATAGTGTTGGCCATCCATCAAGAAGGCCATACTGGTGGGGCTTTTGGTATCATTATCATATGATACCCTACACAGAGGTTTGATCTACATTGGGTCCATGGAGTCCCCAAGCTGTTCTGGTTGTATCCATTTATATTTTTATTTGGGTCCTTTAAGACCATTGAGAATTCATGGGTGGGTCCTAATGATATAGTCCTCTTGATTCAGTGTCTCTTGTGATAGCATGGCTAGAGAAGTGGATTCTCTTAGAACAATAATTTCCTTATGAAAAACCGCTTGTATTTTAGTTGATTATGACCTCTGGGTGGCATGTAGTATTTTCTTAAATGTATCTAGGTGTTTTTTAATATATTTATTATGATATCATGTATTGAGTTATCCCATCCCGGTGATTCTTGTTTAGTGTTTTTGGGTTTCTTAATTTGTATTTTAATACTCACCACTACTTGGGATTTTCTCACACCTGTCATGCTTTATGCAGACTACATCCCTTTTGATGGTGCCCTAAGAGAACAGGGAACGAATGGATCAGTTCTAAATCTTTTATGACCATGGTGTTTATTTGGATCATGTATTTTACATTATTCCATACCCTAGGAGAATTATGTACTCTTTACAATTTTTTGTCTCTTGTATTTGGCCTCTCTTTTTCCATTCAACACTTTACTGTTATACTCTGTTGTGGGATCTTAGATGTATTCATGCATTGGATTTGGTGGTTTTAAATTTCAAACATGCGTGGGATTAGAGACTTGTTAATGTGTCTAGTTACTTATGAAAATGCCAAAAATTCTGGGGATATGCCTACTCAATGATGGTCACTAGTCCGTGGAATAATCGGGACATGCTTGGGGTATTCATTGGTCATGCATCGACGGGTCGGGTCGGGACATCCAAGTCAATGAATGATATTCCCATAGAAAATAATAGATCATTTTAGGATACCTATTGTTGTACTAATCACCCATAATGTGATAAATATTACATAGTTACTTATGAAATACCATGATATTTATTATTTTATATTAAGTAATTATGAGAAGTATTTTTGGACTAAATTATATTCTAATTATGAAGTTCTTCAGCTCAATAGCATAGAAGTTTATTTTTTTTGTTCAGGAGAATAATATGATGGGTACCATACATAAAATTGATATTAGAGTTAAAAAAATCATTAAAATATATATTTAGGTCCTCCATGAGTAAGAAAAACATGTTCCACCATGAGATAAATCATGTTGTGTTGAGGATGAACTCAAATTTTCAGACTATTGAAGATTGATTGGGTCCCAATACATCGAGTCTAAAAACAAAAAATGACCAAGAATACATAATTGAATTCAAAATAAATGGTTGTTGAGTGATGAACATGGTATTAATATGGAATGAATAATACTTGTTACTAAATATCTTGTTTTTAGGAAGGGTGGTGTGTGAGAAATAACCCAATATTTGGATGAGATGGGAGAGATTCATTACTTTTTGTTGGGCCTCGCATGACTCAGAATGGATCTCCTACAAGACCTGAGGGAACTCATTTCATTATATAAAATAGAGGAATATTCAATGAATACTATATCAATTAAAGTAAATATGTTCATTTTCGTTCATTAATGAATACGTTGTTTTCAACATTCTAGCGAGTTTTTTCTCACTCATATCGGTTTGGTGGATTTTTTCTATTTTTGAGGTACTCAAGTTAAGGAACTGTCCCCCCAAAAAAATATAATTTCAAATCATTATATTATGATCTTTTCAAGGATGAAATGATAGAAAATGGATTCATGAACATGTTATATATAATAAGATAATATGTGTGAAATTAGATGATGGGATGCCACATGGATGACATGGTTATCATTATTCCTATTATCAAGGGATATAGACAAAATTGAATGTTGTCGAATTTGTAATTTTTGGATCATGGGATGTGATTCACTCGTAGTATATATGGGAATTATTCAATAAAATATTGGATTATATATGGAAATTGAATGAAATAATTCTTCTTTAAATTTTTTACACCATTTATTTTCATGATGACTTTCATAGAGTCATGATTCATAGAAAATCACTGATCTTCAATCATGAGTCCAATTTCTTGGCTAGTAATAATGAGATGGTACTTATCCTAAATATTGTTCAACCCTTTTGAGAGGACAATGATACATGAACTGAAGGCCTTGGAACGAGGGATAAAGATAATCATGAGTCAAACCCTATTGAGATTATGGTCATGGAGACTTCTCCCTGATGAGATCTAAAAGGTACCATGAAAATTCCACTATTGGAGTGGCTGAACTATATCAATATAGAGAATATTATCATTTTGGGAGCTTGCATATATAATTTACTCCCTGAAGGTTGGTTTTTTAGGAATGAATGCTTCCAAATCCTTACCATAAATGGATTCTAAGGGGAGAACACGATGATTAACAAATGAAAACTTAATTCCAACCCAACCCATAAACTAGTCAACATGTGATGATTAAGGGTGTATATTAGTGGATCAATAAACGAGATTACATAAATCAGATAATGCAATAGATGGGGATAGAAATTATAAACAGTCATGAAAATAGAAATTCTAATTTTATCATTATTAGAATATCTTGTCACAGTATCAAATAGTGTGAAAATAAGATAAAACATAATGTTATCCTTATCACCATCATTATTCTAAGATAATAGGGTATTGGGGGATTATTATAGGTAATGTATGTAATGTAGAAAATTATTATATGGTATTTTATGCATCAAAACTATTTGATCAAGAAAATAATAATTTAATTATATGAATTTCGACAGAAACTATTCTTACATCTAGTAGGTGAAACAGTCCTACATCAACAAATAGAATTGATTGTGATTTACAATAAGGCAAGTAGAAATTGTGATACGTATGAATAATTAAAATTAATTCTCTATAACCCATAAAGATTATGTGAAGTGTTATTAAAATAAATTATTTTCTTTTCTTTGGGGTTTAAATATTGCATTCTTATCACATAAAAATACAATTATCTTATCTATAGTAACCACCAATGAACACTTCAATGGTTTCATTATCAGTAAGTGGACATGGGGAATATCAGTATAGTACTCAATATATTTTATTTTTCTAATAACATTGGTATTTGACCATCATGTAAACCACATATCAATCTACACATTTTCAAAGGAGAGTATTGATGATGTGGTGCAAAGGATATTGTTAGGTTTCTCAAACATTCATAATGGTAATATATATTAGTTAGTAGGATTAGGTTCCATAGGGTGCCCCTAAATAGAGATTCATCGTCATCTTCATGTCCAATGACTATTTGATTATATCTATAATATCTATCCATTAAGGAGGAATATGGAAATCCATTATTTCAATCCAGAAATAGCTCAATTATCAGGAAAAGGAAGTCCATATTCAATAAATTGAAATTTTGATCATGAAATTTGATACATAATATCGTTTTCTCATTCATTTTCACCACTAGGATGATATAATCTGTCCACAAAGGATATTAAATATCCCTAATTAATTTTCCAAAGATGAACTCTTCAATTATTGAGTTAATTATGGAACCCTGGGAGGGATGCATCTTCCCAGATGCATATTTGAATTCATGAATTCCATGGGGGGGGACAATATTGGGGATGGAAACTTTTGGATATAGTTTGGATATATATTTAGAACAACAAGAAGAAATACCAAGGATTAATTTTTTGAAATAAATGTATTGGTGTTTCTCATTAAGAGACATGGAGACACTAACAGGAATCAACCTTAGATATTCCGCGTTTCCAAGGTTCACCATAACCAAATCATTAATGATGGTGCAAAAATAATTCTCTAATGCATGAGAAGATCCATATGAATACATTAAATAAAATTAATGAGGGTTAATGAGGATATTATTATTATTGTTTATTCTATTACAATATTACATTATCATATTACATAGGGTAGAATATTTGAAACAAGATTTATGCACTTCTAGCTTTGAGGATATCATAATGTAAGATTATACATATGCAATTCTATGAGACCTTCACCATTCATGTCATCCAATGATAAGGAATCAATATATCCAAGTTGATATATAATTATTCATCCCTTCACTATGATATTTTTTATGAAGTCATTAGTTCCTGCCCAGGGGATTGATTGTTCATTCATTAAAAAATATAAGTGGGATTTCTCATCATAAAATGATCATATCACTCAATGGAAATTAATGTGATCTAGGATAACCCCTACTTGTTTTTCATATTTAATTGAGTCAAATTATATATATTTTCTTATTTATATTTTGGAGGGAATCAGAAAACAACATTTCATGTTTTCTTTGGGATTTTATGAAGTGGGTGTCACATTAATGGGGGCATTAAAATTATCATTGTATTTGAAATGGGGTTAATTTACTTCCCATTTAAGTATTCTCATAGTAATGGGATTTAATTATCTTAAATGATGTGACATATATAAACAGAACCCCTACTCAACCATTGAGGGAGTACATGATGATTCCCTGGTGTATGATGAATGAATGACTATATAATTTTGATACAGGGGCCATCCATGTAATGTTTGTAAGTCTTTGTTATATGTTACAATAATGTCATTTTTTATTAAGATCATATCAAAAAATAAGTATTTAGTTGAATATTTTAATATAAATTATTCTCACTCTTTCCATTCCCTTACTTTTATTGTCCTGGCAGGGATTGAACAACCTTCACATTTCTAAAATTATTGAGAGGGGGTTTCGTCGAGATTGATCATGAAGCCAATATAACCCAAAAACACATGGACACCGATATCATTAATCAATCCTAATAAATAGATAGAGTGAATTCTCCCTTAGATGATCACAACATAATAATCCCTATCTATGTAGATAATTTCTTGAATGCAATGGAGCTCAAATTCATCCATGCACTTGAATTTAGTAGCGAATACGATGATATAAAAATAAATATAAAATTTCAATGCGTCAATGATGGTTTCATGAAATTAGTTCTAATGTCGGTGAACATCATTTGTTGTGATCTTGACTATAATTATATTTAGATTATTTACACCATAATTCTTTTGATATAAGGGCATGTTTCTATTCCCTAGTGGTTATTCATGAAAGAAATAATTGTCCACATAGATAGTTAAAGTGATGGGGCAAGATTGGTAACCACCTTATTATTTTGTTGATTAGAATGTTATGGTTGAAAAATTAGTTATTATGTTTGATCATTTTTTGGATGTAGTTTAGTGAAAGAGTTAGTCTAGAATATAAATTATAGAGCCACACATGAAGATACTATCACATAGGGTTATTATTGATGAGGTTTGAACTATAGTTTACTCTTTATACTCATAGAGTATATATTTCCATTACGGATTTCTCCACTATCATAATACTACTAGAGGGGAATTTTTAATTTCCTCAATAGTGTTGGGGAGATGTTTGAGGGAACTATTTTATATGAATCATATTGGGGTTCTTGATAATGTTATACCAATTAGAATATATACCCATACCCTTAATTTGAGGAATCTTATTATATAAATAGAAACCAATATATTCCTATCAATGTTGAAAGCATTAAGTTATTGATTAAACACCATTCTCATCTTTGTGAATGGTTCATTATTATCAATATTCTACAGATTCTTTATCTTTCTATTCCTCATGTTATATGAATCTGGTTATGAATTTAGAGTTTAATGGATAATCTTACTAGGTTTTTACTAATTCATCAGGTAGGAAATATTCCAAGGTACTGAGTGATTGATATTTAGGAAATCCATTCATCAAATTTTTAGGTTCATTTGAGAATTACCTATGTTCAATCCCTAAAATAATTATTATCATGGTGAGTGGTAGAGGTTAACATAAAATAGTTTGATTCATTGACCAACTACACCATTCTATGTAATATTTTGTCTTTGAGAAAACCCTTAAAAAACTTCCCATTGATGTTGTGTCCAAAGAGTCTGTGTAACATCCCAAGTAACTAATGAATAATAGATATTTTATCTATGTCTATTAATGATTAATATAGTGTTTTAGGGGCTTAAAATGAAAATAAATACAATCTTATGCATGGAGTACACTAATATTCTTAAAAGATTGTTTTACTACCTTTTGATGGTAAAACCTTTTTAAATCTATCTTTTGACAATTTTATAAGATATGTTTATCAAAATAAACTTATTATTTATGATTGCGACATGAAAATTTAATTTGTGTGAATTTTTGGTACTTTTCCGATAAAGTTCATTTTTTAATGAATAGTGAAAAATGTTGTATTTTAATTCAAAACCTATTTTTAATCTAATTTATTTATATTATTATATTATCTTTTGAATTGGTTTTGAAGTGAAATTAGAATATATCTTTACCATTTTATCCAATGGTGGTCATTTGAATCAATTTCACTTTGAAATTGGACTTAAACTAGTGTCAATCTTTTGATACTTATTATTTCATAAAAACACGCTATTTGTCATGACAGCAGGAATTAGTTATTAAATTAATTAATGCAACTTACATGTTTTTAATTTTGTAAAATTGACATCATTTTTGAATTCGGAATACCAAATATATCTTAGGGTGAAGTTTTGGTATCTTTCTGAAAAACATCAATTTTTGATGAATAGTGAAACCACTAAGTGGTAGTTAAAGAAACTGATTTTTCCGTTTAAATGAAATTTTTCTTTCATTGTGTTTTTAATTTCAAAAATAAGACATACATGGTTGTCATTAATAATTAAAATGTGGTTCAATGAGATTAAAATAATTTTTTGGTGGATAGTAACTCTTAAGTTCTTAATCGCGATTAGAGGCAATTAGTGCAGTTTAAGGTAAAAATAATGTTTTAATAATATGAGATGAGATTGACACATGTACTACCCTTATTAGATGTGTCATGTCCGACCAAGACAAGCCATGGGTAAACTTGGGGACCCCATGGAGCCAATTGGGTTGGGAAATGACATAAATAACTTTTTATTAAATGTTCAAGTAAAAATGACACACACATAAGGTGTTTTACAAAAACAATTTTTACATGGGGTTATACAAGTCAGATTTTTGACTATATATATTCATTAGAAATATAAAATGATTTCCTACATCATAGTAGTTTTTTTATAATTTTTAGACATTAAATAAATTAAATTATTTATGACATCATGATGATGCAGTGATGACCTAATTATTTAACGATTTAAATAAAATGGAATGATAATGTAATATCTAAGACCTACACATGTCCAAAACCTATTGGATGAGTGTATTTCGAACCCTTATCACCATATCCTCGAAGTATTTCAATGTGGGACCTTTTAAATCCGAAACTCTTTTTAAAATAAAGTAACTTATCTTTACTTTCCAAGAGTGCCCCTCCTCTCCTCTTATAAAAGGCCCCCACCTCTACCTCCTTACCCACACTCCCAAAGCCTTTGGATCGGCCAAACCCTACCCATTTTGTCTCTACTCATCCCTCTATTACTCCTTGAAGCCTCACATTGGGCAGAAGACTTCCCAAGGAAGCCTTTGATCTCAAACCAAAGGGAGTTGCCCGATTTTAAGGTAATGTCTTCACTTGAGTCCTTTTGTTTTATTTTGCTTCTCCAACCCCCTAAACTCTTTTTATTCATTTTTTTTTGTAACAAATCCAGTATATTAAATATACTAGGATGTTTTTATAAGAAGTATTCGAGCTAAACTTACACACACCTACATCTAATGGTTAAAGAACATACTGTTTCCGTGGATGGTGAATTTATGCCTCCCGAAACGATGATTGTTCAACATTCTTTAAACACCTTCAAAGGTGGCCATTAAGATGTCACTATATTTATATATGATATATAATATGTGTATGTTTTCCTTAAGATTCTGTATTTTTCATTTTGGGCATACCTTTATGGTTTCCATTATGGGTAAACGCGATATCTTCATTTAAGGAAGTGCGGACTACCACCCCCTCAAAGTGATTTGATTCGTTAAATACCATATGTGGGACGTATAAAGGATGGAACTATGAAATTATATATGATATTATACTGGAATTATAATATAACTTTATATCATTATGATTCCATTCTATAAAATATGATATAGAAATGAAAGTAGCGTTCATGCGTACGTACGGCTTACCGTCTCCATGAACAGTGCATTTCATTTCCTACCTCTAAATGATTATGTAATATTATAAATGCATGCATGTACTGGATATATATGACATATATGATATATACATCATGAATACCATTCTGGATATAATGGGTACATGAACAACTTGTAATTATAAAGGGCTTATTTTTTACTCAATTACCAATGGTCGTTAAAACGACCGTCATTAACTTAAATAATTACATAGTGTTAATGACATGGAAATAAGTGATAAAAAAAAAATAATGAACTAGAAAAAGGTTCTTATACAAGTATAAAATAACTCATGTTTATTATTCAAGAGATTAAAGAATGACCGAGTCAAGTTGGACCCGATGTATGGGACTTCGTCTCAATCTCCTTTCATTGAGGCATATTTTCTTTTATACACAACCTTATTTTATACGGTGTATAAACACCTTTGACTTTTACGTTTATTCAAAAGGAATATTTTTTTATACGAATCGTTTACTAAATGACAAAAGGTAATGTTTTTGTCGTACGTATGCGGTGACAATGACTTCTCTGCCGCCGTGACCATTATTTGAGTTTCGGCTTCCTCTACAAGCCATAATTTTTTTAAAAAAGAAAAATAAATACCATGTTGTACTTTTATTTTATTTTGGTATTGAAAATTCTTTTCATAATATTTTTATATCAATGTGTTGTATTGATATCTTGTGATTGAAAGGAGGAAATGTTATGTTTTCTTTATGCATGTTTTATGTGATACGATTATGTTGAGGTTCTTGGGCATTATTAAGAAGACGGGTGGTTCCGTGATAGACTAATGGCGGGTGAGCCCGATATAGCTCTCTAATGCATTGGGTAAAGAGAAGGAGTGAAACGTTAAGGTTTCTCCGAAGTGATTTAGGGAATATACTGTGATGGGTATTCCAAACGTAACCAAGAGGGTTACTCCCTACGTAAGAATGTTATGAATGCCTCAAGTTACCTTTATGTCTTATGATTTCTATGATTTATTCATGATTTGATGAGGTATGTTAAAGTGATTATGTTTTATGGGTAAAGTATGACTTCATTCTTCTGTATATATGTACCCATGTTTCCTTTCCATATTTTTATATCCCTTACTGATCTTTTTATGCTCATCACAAGTTTTTTTGAAATGTTTTTCATAGGTCAAGGGAAAGGTACATGATATGATGATAGTGTCAAGGAAGTGTCAAGAACGAATCCATGTTTTATTTTAAATATGTTTCCATTGATGGGAAAGAAGAATACTATCTTTATGTAACCACTTTGTTTACATGTGGAATGTAATGCCTGTTTTATGATCTAATTCTCTAAAACTCTAAACCCGAAAAGATCCTCAATGTGTAATCTTGTAATAAGGCTGGGGCCTTATGGTAGTTATCAAAGGTCAGTTTAGATAACTTTAGGAGTTAGAATTCTATTAAATGATTACCCAAAAATATTTTTTTTTGAAATGATATAGTATTTGAAGATTACCATGTTGATTCATCTAAGACATGTTTGTTCAGAATGGTTTTCCTCAGAAGAAACAAGGAAGTAGTGCTAGGAAGGCATACCGAAGGAAATAACCTTCCGAATCAGCATCCTGAGATGGTCGGAATTGGAACTGAATAGTTTGTTGCAGTAATGGTGTAGTTGACTCAAACGATAAATGGCGGTGGTATCCATACATGAGATCATCCAGATCAACCGCAGAGGAACATGTCAGTGGTGGAACATTTCATGAGGTAACATCCCCCATCATTCAGAGGATCATCTGACCATGTGCTAGCTGAAGGGTGGATTAAAGAAATAGAGAGGATTTTTGATGTCATGGGGTGTTCAGAAAATCAAAAGGATAGTCTTGTTATTTACCGTTTGGAGGGTGAGGCAGATTAGTGGTGGTATATGGTTAAAAATATCAGGGAAGCCGATGAGATTGATTCTCTTGACTGGGATGAATTCAAAGGTATGTTTCTTGAGAAGTATTTTCCTAAGACTTTTCGACTTAGGATGGGAAAACAATTCTTGGAATTGAGGCAAGAGGAAGACTCAGTGGCTACCTATGAAGAAAGGTTCACTCGATTGGCAAGGTATGCTCCAAATTTTATCCGAGACCTTGATAGTAAAATAAATAATTTTTACTCAGGATTAAAGCCAAAATATCGAAGGGCATTAGGTTCTCGTGAGTTTAAAAGTTATGAAAAGCTTGTTCGATGTGATGAGAAGGTGGAAATGGAGTTTTCCAATGATCGAGTGTCCTATAACAACCAACAGAAGAAGAGACCGAGGTGGCAGGATAAAGGTAAGAATTCTTCAAAAAAGTCTGATGGTAACAAAACTAAGTTTCCAGTTTGTGATAAATGTGGCAAAAGGCATGCTGGGGAATGTCTTCTGAATTCTGGAAAGTGCTACTGATGTGGTAAGATGGGACATAAGGCTCGTGATTTCACTGAAAAGTATCAAGGTGAAGGTAAGACCAAATTTGATTTACAGTTAGTGAAATGTTATAAGTGCAATGAGATGGGTCACTATGAAAACGAGTGTCCGACAAAGAGCTTGAGTGATGGGAAGCAGTTAGAATACAAGCAGAAAGGGGTGGTGAAATCCTTTGCAACTACTTCAGCTGATTTTGGGCCATCAAATGAATTTGTATCAGGTACTTTGTTTGTTTTTTCAGATTATGCCAGTGTGTTGTTTGATTTGAGGTCTACACATTCTTTCATCTCTGAAACCTTTTCTAGTAAAATGGGAATACCATCTCATGAAATGACTCCTGAACTTTTGGTAAAAACACCTAGGGGAATGTTGAGGAAAAATAAATTTATAAGAATCTTCCTTTCCTTATCTGTGGAATGAACCTGCTTGAAAACCTTATTGTTCTACCTCTAGTAGAGTTTGATGTTATCCTAGGTATGGATTGGCTCTCTATTTACCATGCTAAGATTGACTGTAGAGCTAAAGAAGTTTCTTTTTAGAAAGACTTTCAGTTTGTGTACAAGAATGAACCCTTACTGTTGATAACTTATCAACATGCCAAGAAACTTTTAAAAGATGGAAATGAATGTTACCTTGCAGACATCGTTGAAAATAAAGGAACTGTTCAGATTAATGATGTGCCAGTGGTAAATGAGTATCCTGAGGTTTTTTCTGATGAGTTTCCTGGAATAATACCATATCGGGAAGTTGAATTTACTGTTGACTTAGTTCCTGATGCTAAGACATTTTCAAAACCCCCTTATCGAATGGCTCAAATTTCACTTTTAGAGTTGAAGGAGAAATTTCAAGATTTATTAGATAAAGGTTTCATTCGACCTATCACATCTCCATGGGGTGCTCCTGTCTTGTTTTTTAAAAAGAAAGATGGTTCAATGAGACTTTTCATTGATTATAGATCCTTGAATAATATCACTGTTAAGAACAAATATCGTTTACCTCATATCGATGATTTTTTTGATCAGATCCAGGGAACTCAGTATTTCTCAATGATTGAATTGAGATCGGGGTACCATCAGCTGAAGGTAAAGGAAGAAGATGTTCCGAAGACCGAGTTCCGTACAAGATATGGCCACTATGAATTTGTAGTAATGCCTTTTGGGCTAACCAATGAACCGGCTGTATTCATGGACATAATGAATAGAATTTTCCATGAGTTCTTGGATAAGTTTGTGGTGGTTTTTATTGATGATATTTTGGTGTTTTCTAAAAGTAAATAAGAGCATGAAAGACATTTAAGGGTTATCTTGCAAACCATAAAAGAAAAAAAAATTGCATGGGAAATTCAGCAAGTGTGATTTTTGGTTGCAACAAATTTCATTCCTTGGTCACATTGTTTCTAAAGATGGGATTACTGTTGATCCTGTAAAAACAAAAGTTGTGGAAGACTGGCCAAGACACACAAATGTAACTGAGATTCGTAGCTTCCTTGGTTTGGCAGGCTATTACCGAAGGTTTGTTAGAAATTTTTCATGGTTATCTAGTCCAATGACTAAGCTAACTAGGAAGGGTGTTAAGTTTATCTATACAATAGAATGTGATTATTGTTTTCAAGAATTGAAAAGAAGATTTTTGAATGCTCCCGTTTTGGCACTACCTTCTAGGAATGGTGAGTTTGTTATCTATAGTGATGTTTCATTGAAAGGAATTGGTTGCGTCCTAATTCAGAATGATTAGGTAATTCCTTATGCTTCATGACAGTTGAAAACTCATGAGGTAAATTACCCTACACATGATTTGGAATTAGCTACTGTTGTTTTCTCTTTAAAAATTTGGAGGCATCATTTGTATGGTGTAAAGTGTGAAATATATAATGATCACAAAAGTTTAAAGAATATATTCACTCAGAAAGAGTTGAACATGAGAAAAAGGAGATGGCTAGAATTAATCAAGGATTATTATTGTACAATTCATTACCATCCGGGAAAATCAAATAAAGTGGTTGATGCTTTGAGTCGAAAATGTAATGCTTCATTAGCAATGTTGCGTTTGGAACGTGATCCTTTGGTTAAGGATTTGATGAACTTTGGCATAGAAGTTGTTGGTGCAGGAAGTTCTTCTATTTTGTTTCAGGTATCAGGGAGATCATCTCTATCAGATAGAATCAAGAAAGCACAGATGCAAGACAATGAGTTGCAGAAAAAGGTAGAGATGGTTCAGAAAGGTAAGTTGCCTGAATTCAACATTGATAATGATTGCGTTTTGAGATTTGGGAAGAGATTGTGTGTGCCTTGTGAATCACAGTTGAAGAGAGAGTTGTTATGTGAAGCTCATAGTTCTCTATTTTCAGTTCATCCTGGCAGTACTAAGATGTATAGAGATCTGCGGGAGTATTACTGGTGGGATGGAATGAAAAGAGATATTTCTGATTTTACTGTGAAGTGTTTGACTTGTCAGCAGGTTAAAGCAGAGTGGCAGTTACCGAAAAGGATGCTTCAGCCTTTACCAGTGCCAGAGTGGAAAAGGGAGAATATATCCATGGACGTTACTGTGGGATTACCGAAGACATCTCGAGGTAATAATGCAATCTGGGTTATTATTGATCTCATGACTAAATCTTCTCATTTCCCTTCTATACGAGATACTTTTTCCCTAGATCAACTTTCCTGTTTGTATCTTAAAGAGATAGTCAGGTTACATGGAGTTCCTCTATCCATTGTATCTGATCGTGATCCCAGGTTCACTTCTAACTTTTGGAAAGGCCTTCAGAATTCGTTGGGTACTGAATTAAATTTTAGTACATCTTTTCATCCTCAATCAGATGGGCAGTCAGAACGAACAATTAAGACATTGGAGGATATGATACGTTCTTGCTCTATGTATTATCAGGGAAGTTGGGACCAACATCTTTCTTTTTTTGAATTTTCATTTAATAACAGTTTTCATTCAAGTATACAGATGACACCATTTCAGGAATTATATGGGAAGCAGTGTCGAACTCCATCTTTCTGGGATGAAGTGGGTGAAAGGAAGTTGATGGGACCAGAATTGGTAGAAGAGATGGCAGAAAAAGTTCAGTTGATTCAGAAACACATGAGAACAGCTCAGAGCAGGCAGAAGAGTTATGCGGACAACAGGAGGAAGGATCTCTCTTTTGAGGTAGGTGATCATGTTTTTCTCAAAGTATCACCATGGAAAAGTGTGATGCGATTTGGTAAGAAAGGAAAGCTGAGTCCAAGGTTCGTTGGACCATATGAAATTCTGGAGAGAGTTGGATCAGTTGCATATACAGTGGCTTTACCTCCGAGTTTATCTCAGGTACACAATTTTTTTCACGTTTCGATGTTGAGAAAGTACATGCTAGATCCATCTCATGTTTTGAGTCCAGAGGTAGTTCAGCTGGAAGAGAACCTATCTTATGAGGAACAACCTGTCCAGATTCTTGACCACAGGGAGCATGTGTTACGAAATAAGGTGATTAATCAGGTAAAGGTTTTGTGGAAAAACCACATGATGGAAGAGGCAACATGGGAATCTGAAAATGAAATGAGGGATAAGTACCCCCATTTATTCGATAAGTAAATAAATTGCGGGGACACAATTTTCTAAAGGGGGAATGGATGTAACATCCCAAGTAAGTAATGAATAATAGACATTTTATATATGTCTATTAATGATTAAGATAGTGTTTTGGAGGCTTAAAATGAAAATAAATACAATCTTATGCATGAAGTACACTAATATTCTTAAAAGATTGTTTTACTGCCTTTTGATGGTAAACCCTTTTTAAATCTATCTTTTGAAAATTTTATAAGCTATGTTTGTCAAAATAAACTTATTATTTATGATTGGGACACGAAAATTTACTTTGTGTGATTTTTTGGTATTTTTCCGATAAAGTTCATTTTTAATGAATAGTGAAAAATGTTGTATTTTAATTCAAAAACTATTTTTAATATTATTTATTTATATGATTAGATTATCTTTTGAATTGGTATTGAAGTGAAATTAGAATATATTTTTACCATTTTATCCAATGGTGGTCATTGGAATCAATTTCACTTTGAAATTGGACTTAAACTATTGTCAATCTTTTGATACTTATTGTTTCATAAAAACATGCTATTTGTCATGACAACGGGAATTAGTTATTAAATTCATTAATTCAACTTACATGTTTTGAACTCTGTAAAATAGAAATAATTTTTTAATTCGGAATATTAAATATAGCTTAGGGTGAAGTTTTTGTATCTTTCTGAAAAACTTCAATTTTTGATGAATAGTGAAACCACTAAGTGGTAGTTAAAGAAACTGATCTTTCCATTTAAATGAAATTTTTCCGTCATTGTGTTTTGAATTTCAAAAATCCGACATACATGGTTGTCATTAAGAAGTAATATGTGGTTCAATGAGATTAAAATAATTTTTTGCTGAATAGTAACTCTTAAGTTCTTAATCGCGATTAGAGGTAATTAGTGTAGTTTAAGGTAAAAATAATGTTTTAATTATATGATATGAGCTTGAAACATATCCTACCCTTATTGGATGTGTCATTACCTACCAATACAATCCATGTGTCAACTTGGGTACCCCATGGAGCCACTTTGGTTGGGAAATGACATAAATAACTTTTTATTAAATGTTAAAGTAAAAATGACACACACATAAGGTGTTTTACTAAAACAATTTTTACATGGGGTTATGCAAGTAATATTTTTGGCTATAAATATTAATTATAAATATAAAAAGATTTTATACATCATAGTATTTTTTTATAATTTTTAGACATTAAATAAATTAAATTATTTATGACATCATGATGATGCAGCGATGACCTCATTATTTAACGATTTAAATAAAATGGAAAGATAATGTAATATCTAAGACCTACACATGTCCAAAACCTATTATATGAGTGGATTTAGAACCCTTATCACCTTATCATATAATTATATCAATTTGGGACTTTTTTAATCCGATACTCTTTTTAAAATAAAGTAACTTATCTTTACTTTCCAATAGTGCCCCTCCTCTCCTCTTATAAAAGGCCCCCACCTCTACCTCCTTACCCACACTCCCAAAGCCTTTGGCTCAGCCAAACCCTGCCCATTTTGTCTCTCCACATCCCTCTCTTACTCATTGAATCCTCACTTTGGGAAGAAGTCTTCCCAAGGAAGCCTTTGATCTCAAACCAAAGGGAGTTACCCGATTTTAAGGTAATGTCTTCACTTGAGTCCTTTTGTTTTATTTTGCTTCTCCAACCCCCTAAACTCTTTTTATTCATTTATATTGTAACAACTACAGTATCTTAAATATACTAGGATGTTTTTATAAGAAGTATTCGAGCTACACTTACACACACCTACATCTAATGGTTAAAGAACATACTGTTTCCGTGGATGGTGAATTTGTGCCTCCCGAAACGATGATTGTTCAACATTATTTTAACACCTTCAAAGGTGGCCATTAAGATTTAAATATATTTATATATGATATTCAATATGTTTATGTTTTCCTTAAGCTTCTGTATTTTTCATTTTTGGCATACCTTTATGGTTTCCATTATGGGTAAACGCGATATCTTCATTTAAGGAAGTGCGGACTACCACCCCCTCAAAGTGATTTGATTCGTTAAATACCATATGTGGGACGTATAAAGGATGGAACTATGATATTATATATGATATTATACTGGAATTATAATATACCTTTATATCATTATGATTCCATTCTATAAAATATGAAATAGAAATGAATGTAGCGTTCATGCGTACGTACGGCTTACCGTCTCCATGAACGGTGCATTTCATTTCTTACCTCTAAATGATTATGTAATATTATAAATGCATGAATTTACTGGATATATATGACATTTATTATATCTACATCATAAATACCATTCTGGATATAATGGTTACATGAACAACTTGTAATTATAAAGGGCTTATTTTTTACTCAAGTACCAATGATCGTTAAAACGACCGTTATTAACTTAAATAATTACATAGTGTTAATGACATGGAAATAAGTGATATTAAAGTAATAATGAACTTGAAAAAGGTTCTTAAACATGTATAAATTAACTCAAGTTTATTATTCAGTAGATTAAAGAATGACCGAGTCAAGTCGGACCCGAGGTATGGGACTTCGTCTCAATCTCCTTTCATTGAGGAATAATTTGTTTTATACACAACATTCTTTTATACGGAGTATAAACCCCTTTGACTTTTATGTTTATTCAAAAGGAATCTTTTTTTATACGAAGCATTTAATAAATGACAAAAGGGAATGTTTTTGTCATATGTATGTGGCGACAACGACTTCTCCACCGCCGTGACCATTATTTAAGTTTCGGCTTCCTCTACAAGACATAGTTTTTAAAAAAAAAAGAAAAATAAATACCATGTTTTACTTTTATTTTATTTTGGTATTGAAATTTTTTTTCATAATATTTTTATATCAATGTGTTATATTGATATCTTGGGATTGAAAGGTGGAAATGTTATGTTTCCTTTATGCATGTTTTATGTGATACGATTATGTTGAGGTTCTTGGGTATTATTAAGAAGACAGGTGGTTCTGTGATAGACTAAGGGCGAGTGAGCCAAATATAGCTCTCCAATGCATTGGGTAACGTGATGGAGTGAAACGTTAAGGTTTCTCCGAAGAGATTTCGGGAATATACTGTGATGGGTATTCCAAACGTAACCAAGAGGGTTACTCCCTACGTAAGAATGTTATGAATGCCTCAAGTTGCCTTTATGTCTTATGATTTCTATGAATTATTCATGATTTGATGAGGTATGTTAAAGTGCTTATGCTTTATGGGTAAAGTATGATTTCATTATTATGTATATATGTACCCATTTTTCCTTTCTATATTTTTATATCCCTTACTGAGCTTTTTTTATGCTCATCCCAAGTTTTTTTGAATTGTTTTTCACAGGTCAAGGGAAAGGTACATGATATGACGATAGTGTCAAGGAAGTGTCAAAAAATAATCCATGTTTTATTTTAAATATGTTTCCATTGATGGGAAAGAAGAATACTATCTTTATGTAACCACTTTGTTTATATATGTAATGTAATGCAAGTTTTATGATCTAATTCTCTAAAAATCTAAACCCGAAAAGATCCTCAATGTGTAATCTTGTAATAACTCAAGATTAAGTAAGGTTTAAGGCTGGGGCCTTATAATCTGTGGTATGGAAAATAATTTATAAGGTACATCAACTCGAATTAATGTGGATTCCTGAGGTATAGAGTCATCATATGTTTTTTCTAAGAGTCATAGATTAAGAACCCAATGAATTGGCCATCCATGAAAAAATAGACCACTTATTTCATTTTTTATGAGTACCCTTGGTATATTCAAAAGATATGTAACCTAGGAAACATTTTCCATATGATAATATTCCTAAATATTCTTTTCTAATGAGGTCCTATGAGTCATAATGGTAATGTGGCAAGATTTATCTTACCAATTTCCATTTATTTATTTTATAATTTTTGAGCTTGTGTATGAGCTATTAATTGAGGATTCTATAGAATAATATACTTTTGGGACTTATTGGGAGGATATATTCTCTTATATAATTCCAAAAATATATCTAGATACATAATTGAGAAGAGGGTTCTATCAATCAAATCCTAAATGTTCTCCATGTAGATCACTAAAAATTGTTCCTAGGGAACCTTGATGTGGAGTGAGTATGTTAGTTTATTACATAAAACTATGATGTTGGTGAGGCATTTTTTTCTGGTTTATTTCATTTAGATAGATTAGTTCAAATAATCATTTGCGTAGTAAAAATGAATTGATTATGGAATAATCTGTGTAGATAATCATATTTGGTGATTTATTTTGGTGCTAAATGAAACTACCATATTTGGTAGTAACTTATATTCTCTAGAAAGATAACCTTATTTTTTTATATCATTTAGTTCTAGAGTTTCTTATTTTATGCTTCATTGAGGGGAATAGTTTTTATGGTTCTATTAACATTTTCATGTTCTACTTTAGGAAAATTGGTTTTGAGCACATAAATATTAGGAGGGAGGATTATGGTTAACCTATGTTGGGAACATCTTCCTTTCAGGTTGAAAATTAGAGAACTCTGTCTCTATAAATTAAATGAAAGTATTTAGAGAACTTATTATTTCTTAATAGGGGGAAGCAACTTTGATCTACCCACTGGTTGGTTCCATGGGCCAAAAAACACATTTATTATTTCCTAATGGTGATAAATCACATTGATCTATTGGATAAGGGACCACATGGAACATCGGGATGTGTTTGGGATAAGTCGATACAACTATTTAAACCCTAGATATCTAGGGAGAACCACAGACATTAGTCCAATTAAATTTACTAAGTGAAATTGGATTCCATGTCTCCTTAGGAACTACGTTGTGATCATCTTGATTGTCCCCTTTCATAAAAAGTGACCAATATGATGTTGGGAACTGTGCACCTTATCATCCATGATCTCTAGGATTAAAGCAAGAATCATGGCATCATATTTTGTTCTCTATAATTTCTATGAGGTTATTGTGAATTAATCTATTCCATTACCATTTTAATTGTGTTGAGGGATGGATGGATGTTCCATAGTGGGACTATGGATCCCCATGGTTTTTCCTTGTTGACATGTTTGAAAACATTTTTGAACGGTTTGGTAACACTGGAAATCCTATTGTAGTAAATTCCACTCATTTTTTGACTCATCACCATCATCATAACACAGTTAAGGATAAGGATTTAAAGAAAATATACTCTTAATGTATGTGGCTAGTGACAGATTACTTCTTGCATTTGGACAGAAAGCTAGTAAGTCTTACTATTTTCATAGGATATGATATGATTCTAGGGTTTCATACTAACCCCAACATATTATTTAAACATGGGGAGATTATTATTCCTTAATTAGTTACATCAGTTTGATACATTTAATGCATACATATTCTAATATGAAGATATAACCATATCAATTGTGGTGTCATGATAATGAATGTACAATAAGGTAAAAAATTAAAAACCTTATCAATTTATTATTATTTTTTGTGAATATTATGTATGTTAGTTTATGACACTATATACAACACATTGTCTCTTATTTATTCTTCTGGAATAATTATTCACTATTTTCATTGATAAATACATGGATAAAAAAGTAATTGTTTTGAGGAAAATATAACACAACTGATAAATTGGCCATGTTTAGGATATCCCACAAACAATTTTCATCTTGTTATTGATCTAAATGGTAGAATATATCCAGATCGTTCCATGATTTTATATGAGGAACATAAGAAAAAATCTTATGGAGTTTTCAAAACCTTCCCTTCTGTTGATCATCCTATAAAACTGTCATCTCATAAGAAATTCTCTCTAAGGAAGAGGCTTTTTATGGTGACTAAAAATTAACCATCATAATATCTATGTAGTATTGATAGTATAAAACCTATTGAGGGAAGGGGAGATTTCCAAGGACCCATGAATGAATCATTTATTATTCACCACATGATGTCTATATCCAGAACATGATTCTCTACCCAACTTTAATCATAAAGGTGGAGATTTTACATTTTTATTATACCAGGTATTTATTAATGAAAAGTCCTCAAAATGACGCTAGAGTAAATTAAATATGAATAAATATATAGAAAAATTTAACAAACATAGAGACCACAACCTTATGGATGGATATATATATATATATATATATTTAATGACTTCCTTATCCTATATATTATCTTATGGGTGGGAGTGTCTCTCCATAATAATAATTTATCTATAATGATAAATGATAAATGGAAATATGGAATTGGTTTCCCCTACCATTAACATAATATTGATGTTGAAGTCCCTAAAACACATGCTACTATATTTTTTCAATATCTCATCCACATTCATTATTCTCAATGTCATGTAAAGGGTGTATGTGGCAGCTAGTTACCCCTCTGCTTCATAGAGGACCTTTAGAATAGGGAACCTATTTGGTACAGATCGAACCTCTATTATCATTGGTGGAATCATGAGGTATACCTCTAAATTAAGGTTATTTATCCAAGATTGTACCTCTATGTTTACTAGTGTTTGTTCTAATGGTCGGTAGAGTTTACCCAACATACATAATGGGATGTGGGGGTCCTAATTCGAACAATGTAAAGAGATATCATTCTGTTGGGTGTAAACATAATTAGGTATCATTAATTATGGAAGGGTCCACATGAGGTGAAGAAATTGAATTATATTTCTAAGGGTTTTTGGACTTCCCTCAGGGTGGGATCATATAGTCTGGTCCTATATAGCTAAATTAGTGATTATGTCAACCTAACCATCTATCAGTGGGGCCTCTCTACATCAATGGTCATGTCAGTTTACTAAAACCTAACT
Organism: Viscum album; assembly: GCA_963277665.1. Taxonomy (NCBI): domain Eukaryota; kingdom Viridiplantae; phylum Streptophyta; class Magnoliopsida; order Santalales; family Viscaceae; genus Viscum; species Viscum album. The sequence continues at coordinate 959,285,059 of OY728126.1, forward strand.
TGGTGACTTATGGGTGGAATTATATTATACCAATAATATATCGTCCCATTCAAACAAGAAATATCGAAGAGTGATATTATCATGTTCTGGGAATGGAAAATAATAGAATTATTTGTGGTAATGTTTAAGGTATTTTACCTACTTTCCTCTTAATGGATTGAGAGTCAACATGATTCCACAAACACTAGGTATTCATGATCTATCCCATTAGTTTACATGAAATTCCATTTTAGCACCAAAAGGGGCCTAGATACCCTGAGTGTGTGTGTGTGTGGGGGGGGGGGTGAATCAGGGTATGGATATTTTATTTCAAAATTCTTCCTTCCCCATTAGATCCTAACACTTATATTATAAGGGTCACTATTTCTCTCTTATTTTGATAATTTTTGTCTAGTTATTTCATTATTTATCTAATATTGATTATTTGGATGCCATGTAGGGAAGAAACTAGGAAAATATAGAGATTTTTAATTTGTTCACCCTAACTAGACTATGCCCAATGAGAAAACAATGACGATATACCACTGTACCAAATTACCTAAATCTCACTACGAATTTATAATGTTTAGGATAGATCCCTTTTATACTCGGTCTCACTTCCTATTCAATGTTTAGGGTCAACACACTACTTTCCGAAGGGTCACTCCCATTTCCTCTCTCGGGCGCACTACCGGTAGAAAGTATCACCATTTCCCCTTATTTTTCTCATTTCTCTAGAAAGGATAAACTCATAGTTTATGGAATCATATGTCCCTTAATTATCATAAATGAATGCATCTTATTATTTATCTGTATGCTATTTGGATTTTCCACATTCATTTAGTGATGAACACTACTTTACCATGGTTGTATCAGGAAATCTTCCAACCTTCACACAACCCTAGAATGATTGGAACGCTACACTAAGCATGGAACGCTTCTTAATTCCTGGCATGAATGTGTCAAATAACCACTTGTGCAACAATCCATTATCCAACTCAGAATGTTGATGAATCACACCCTTTTACAGTCAACCATATATTGGCACGCAACTAGAAACAAGAATAAAACTTTTGAATATCTTTATACTTGGACATCCAAACCACCATTTTCATTCCCAAACCTATTTGTGCGATTGGTGCTCAAATTTTAGAATTTTATTGATCTTCTTGTAATAAGAATATGGGTATCCCTTTATTTATAGGTATTTTGGGATCCCTGAGTGCCGCATGCAAGTCTCCTCCCGGTGCAGCTGCCTCAGCCTCTATCGCCCTAGTCACCTTGTGCACCCAAAGAATAACCTAAGATCCCTTATTTATTTTTGCATATTTTGATGATATGATATTCAGAAACATATGGCGCACAAAATTTTTAGCCTGGAAAAAGCTGGTGTGTATGTCCCATTTCCAAACACTTTTCTTCATTTCTCGATTTTGAGGGCCAAAAAGTCAGTAAACACTGGAATACGACGCCTCATTATTTCTTCTATTTTGTACCACCTCCAGATCATCCATTTATTTTATGAGGTTCTTCTATCAGTCATTGATTTCTTAAAACATATCGTGAAAATGAAAACTCACCTTGGAAAACTCCCCTTGTCAACAAATTGAATATTTTGGTCATCTTTGTTAACAAACAAAACATGGAGGCCCTCATTGTCAAAAAACACAATCACTTTATAAAATGATTCAATGATAACTTTAGGGATTTTTTCCCAACAATCTCCCCCATTGGGTTTGTCGACAACTCTTATCAGAACTACTGTTGACACTTTGATACCTCATTGAAGCTCTCTCCATCATCAACCATCATTAGCCTCTTGTGATTCAGATAGAGACTAGACAATCACTCACCATTTACTCTAAGACCACATGAGTAATTCTTTGAGTGAGAAACAATATTAGTATGAAATGTTCATAAATTAATCACTTCCTTTCTAACACTAATTTTTTATTCCAAAATGATAGTAATTTGTGATCAATGGATACTTCTGACACCATTCCAACACCACTCTTCTGCTTTTATCATGATCTGTTGCTACCAAGATATATATTTTTTGAATGATCACTTCAAGCATCCTCAGATTTGAAAATACTCCATCAAAACTTTTTGGGTTATTGTTTTGTCCATGCTAAGCTATGGATAATCACTTGAAACACCACATACACTCATACTGGTTCTCCCCTTATCATCTTCTTCACTAGTCTTGATAAACTCTTCCTATATCACCACACCACTTGTCAGCTTCTCCCCATGTCTTTGAATAAGACATTGTGTCTCTTCTATTGTCACAATTTCTCCCAATTTAGGATTCACCATTTTCCCCCTTTTTCAAAGAACCCAAAGGGCACTCATTTGTGTGATCTATAATCGAGTAGGGATCACATATTAGTATATAATGGGAAACACACCACACCTCAAGGAGAGGGGGTTCCCACATACACACTTTTTATTGTTCACGGAGACAACTGGACTCCCAAAGCCAGTCGATGCCTCTCAAAATATTCTTTAGATAAGGCATTTGTTAGAATGTCTATAACATTTAATTCTGTAGGAACGTACTCCAACATCACGATTCCTTTCTCAACCTTCTCCTTGATAACATGAAACTCTATCACAAGCTATTTTGTACTTGAATGATGAGCGATATTTTTGCAAAGATTTATAGAAATTGAGTTATTGCACTGGATTCTGATCGGTAACTTCACTTCAACCCCATATCATCAAGCTTCTACTTTATCTACAATAACATTGTGCATGATTGAGTGGCTGAAATATACCCAACATCAATGGTGCTTAATGAAATACAATACTTCTTCTTCATTAGCCATGAAATACACAATCCACTAAGATAGAAAGAACATCCTGATGTTGATTTTTTGTATTCCGCTAAACTGGCCAAATCTGTATCTGTATAACTCAATATCTGTGGCTGAGATTTTTCATTATACATCAAACCAATAACCAATGTTCCCTTAATATATAAAAGTTTTATTTCACTTTACAAATGTGGCTTTATTTTGGATTACATTGATATGTTTCTTCTTGGAATGTGGTGAACACAATGTCAGCGCTTATCATAGTCATGTACAATAAACTTCCCATATGTTTTCTCTATTATGTCATATTAACTGCCTTTCCTTCATCATCTATTGACAGTTTCAACCAAGTAGTAATCAGAGTCTTCATTTCCTTAGAATTTTACATTCCAAATATCCTAATATCTGATTCATATCAATTTGTTCAAGTTCCTCATTCATAGGCTAAACCCAAATTTCATCTTCATCTCCATATTCAAATCATCTATGCTCTACCTTAGATAAGTTCCATGTTTTTTAAAATGGGATTAATTTGCAAATTGTGAAAAAGAACACGAAAAACAGATCTGAATATCAGAAGAAGAATTTATGAAAATAGTATCAATACAATAATTCACCCCCTCTAAGGGTATACATGACCATTTTGGTCCTAACCATTAGTATTATAGGGAATGATTATTTTATTAGTATTTTTTTACTCTGACTTGGTTCATCTGATAATTGATGTTCACGATTCAGTTAGATATTATCTCAGACTTCCAGGGAAAAGGGTAAAACAACAAAGAAGAAGCATAAGTTAGATTGAAGTGCATGTGGAGACATTTTGATTAAGTTAAAGTAATCATCGAATGAAAATAATGATGCTTTTGATAAATAGTACAGTGAAAATTCATACTCAATCAATAATTCTGAAGGAATGAGGGAAGAACATAATATTCCATGTGATGATGGAGCTATTGATGATGAAATTGTTTCGAGAATACCAAAAGAGGAAGTTGTCCACAAAGCGATGGAATTCGACCTGAAATTTTAATGAAGAAATTAAATCTAAAGATATCTTGATCCAAGCACTAGAAATAGAAATCAATAATCTAAGAGTATTGAATCAATGTTTTATTGATGTTGCCACTGACCTGAGGGAGATTAATGGTTCCCAAAATGAAGAATGAAAACAGAGATCTACAAAGGTAGACAAACCAAAAACTTATTAAATGGGAATGAATCTAAAATCAAATAAAAATCAGAATTTTAAAGCTGAGAATGATTATATTTCTATAAAACTATTTTAACTAGTTTATAAAAATAAAATACTACCACAAGATAATTCTTGTTGTAATTATTTTGTTACTCAGGTGAATTCTATGCTAATGTAGAAATATGACATGATATATAAGCTCACACATGAATTGGAAGATGATATGAGGAGAGTAAAGAATCATAGAGTAGAAATAAATTATCAACATTAATCAAGAGTTAAAAATATTCAGAAACTGCGGGAAGAAAAAAAATAGTTCAAGAATAAAATGGAGAAATCAACTTCCAAAGACAATCCCACATTGGATAATTCCTTGCACTTACTATTTGATTATCCTTCAACAGGTTATGATGAAATGAAATACAAATATGATACTTTATAATAGAAGAATGAATGGATTGTATCCTCCCAAAGGACATCAATTTTGGGAAAATTTAGAATTGAATATGATGATCCCACACCAATTATTAATAGGAAAAGTGAAGTGAAAAGACTGAGAGATTTGGAAAACATTGTAGGTGAGTTAGATAGACCTAAAAAGTGTTTTACACAATGAAATGATAGCATGTGATATTTTTGTGGGAGTCATGGTCATAAATCATGCTTCTGTTCAGAGGCTCCTGAATAAATTCTAGTCTTTGAAAATAGAATCTTTAAAAAATGGAGAATAAGAAGAAGTGTTATGAAAATTCAGAACGAAAAGTCTCTCAATTGAAAGCATTCATTATATTCTATTATTTTGGAAAATGGGACACACCATGACTATGTTTTAGGAATTTCAGGTGCTCAATGTCAGAGGATGAACTCAACTTGCTGCAACATATCAACAAGGAAAAGATAAAATGATATATTCAATTGATGGAAATAGTGTTATATGTTCTGATTATGGGAATTTGGAAATACATTGTAGTATTATGAAAGTAAAAAAATAAACGAAACTCAAAAAAAGATTTTCCTATATAGTGGTGTATAATGATAAATCCTCCACTGAAAGACGAAGTGGAAAATTGAATAATAGGTTTACTACATTAGGGGAATCATAAAGACATAAATGAAAGGTGTATGAATCACCTTCTCTGTAACATTCATGAATAGCTCTTTTGGAGAGAATGTGAACAAAACTAGATGATTAAGGGGAGCTCTACTCCACTTATGAGTAATAATAATTCACTTTTAGTGGAGGATTCACCACTATCACCAAACAGTGCAGGGACATAGATATCTGTTAAAAAATAGATGAACAATGAATGCATTGAAAAATTCACATGTCATGTGCCAAAGAGAGAAGTGGAGGAATGAGGAATAACCTTACAATAAAGGCATAAGAAAGGGAAGATGACAAGGACATATATTTATGCTCAAATTAGGAATCAAGGGAAATGGAATTATGGTGGAACATTGAATAAGGAAATGTGTAATAGTGGGTATAAACCCCAAATGGTGAGAAATTCTAGGCCTGTCGAATATACATATCAAAAGAAGGCTCGACATGTTAGATAATGAATGATTAGTCATACGAGTAGAGTAGTTGAAGTTTCCTCGGCATCTAGAATAATCATGGAAGGAGTGAAATGTTATTTAAGAAAAAAATCAATGGGTTGACCCATCTGGATCAACCACAATCCTCATTTTGGGGATTCTGGAATATCCCCTCTACCTGTGTATATAAAATGTTGTTAATTAATGTATGAAGTGTTTCAAGTTTTAGGTAGATATGATCCAAGGGTAAGTGTCATCAAAAGTTTAATAGTGATAATGCGATATGCTCCATAGTTTCAATTGATTCAAATAAGGAACCATAGTTGATAAATAAATGGAGAAACTAAGAACAATAGAAATTGATTATGTTATTAACTTTATATATTGTTTCCTGTACCGAGTTCCCACTTTATAGGATTGGATATTTTGTGGATAAATAATTGATAAGTGTGGAATTATCATAATGATCATCTCATTGATTTACATATGTTGGAAAATATTCTCAATCATTAAATCACATCGAAGAAATTATGAAGGAGATGAAGAATGTTTATGGGTCTAAAAAATAGGTCTTGTAGTTGGATTATATGGACATTATAGGGGGATCATTCTATCTATTAATGAGATGAAATCTCCCAGAGGTTTATGATTTTTGGTGAAATTACATGAGAAGAGAATGATCTGAATAGGTAAATATCACTTATAATATTAGATTAAACAAGTGTTATTACACAATGGTTCAATTGTTCTAATATGTATTAGATGGTTGTTTTAAATATAAATAGGAGATGATACGATAAAGAGTGTGCATTGAATATAATGATCTCACAAACTTATAACTATATTATCCAGTGGTTCTGAGTTGAGTTGAATATATATCCATAAGTTTGATGCTTTAGTTCAAGAGTTATTGTGTGAGATCTTCATTGGATTGGATCTCTATTCCAAATTACCATTATTTGAGGTTATGATGGATTTATTATCAGGATATCTATCATACATTCTATAAAAACAATGAAATAAAACCATGTGAACATGTATGGTCATAGTGATTCAAAACCCCTACGATATTAGAGAATAAATGAGATGTATATGATCAAATATCACTAGCCCTCTCACTATTGAATGATATATAATTATCATTATGTTTCCCATTATTTTTTCTAAAAATTATTTAATGAACCCTATTTCACATATGATGAAATTCATAAACTAATCATGATCATTTGATCAAACATTTCGACTTTTTAATGGTGGGTGTCCTTCCACCATCGGGATTGATGGTATCATATCCTGGTTTAGAATGGGTTGATGGGATGTCTTCCCATCCTTTCAAGTATTCTCACATGGATTTTTTTCCTATTTTTGGTATCTGGTAAATATTTAAGGAATTTTCATGAATCCTATTCATGATTTTTTTTCTATTGGACATTTTTTAATGGCATACATGGCTTCTTAACTATATAGAACACTTTTAGTTCACAGGGAAAGGTGGTCTTCACATATGATCAAAAATAATTAATTATTATGGATATCTATAAATATCATCTCCATGGTGGTCATTGAGTGAATAATACTTTAATCTCATAGGGAATCTATGGTTTTGGACTCTCGGTATCCCAAATTCTTAACATGATGCCAGTTCTTCTCATCTGTTAATGCTTCCGTGGATTGTTTCCTTGGTAAAAATTGGATCATCCCAATAGGATACCCAAACACGTTGTAGTAGGCATCCCATATACATCATATAAGGAAAAATAGGATTTTAACCAATGTCTTTGGTGTCTCTCCAACAAAGAAAACATGTTCTCATTACAAAAGGTACTATTATTAGGTTCATTACTGAAGAGATGATGAAGAGTTCTTATGATCTTCCCAAAATATTTTTATTATCATTATATAAGGAATATCCATTTCAAAACCTGGAGGAATAAAATAGTGGTGTTTTCTAATAAAAGAGTTTAATGTTCCTACACTAGTCGGATAGGATTCATATGATCACCACATAATTCTTCTTATGCTAATCACAAGAGTAATCAACTTATGATCTTATCTTAATGTTTTTTAGGAATTTCACCTATGTATAATTAGATTTTTCCCCCTTTGGTATGATTCTAATGCATTGGGTGTTGTCACATTATTAATTCACAATGGATATAGTCTCGTATATTCTTATAAAAAATTAGTCATTCAAAAGTTTAAAGTCTACTGGGGATGTTTCCCATATACTACCATTATGTATTTAGTTAGGAAATAATTAAATCCTTATAAAAAAATCTTGGTTTAATATTTTTAGGGATTCCTCTAATTTAAGGTCTATTGGAGATTATTTCAAAATAAACTATTCACATATTTGTTAGAGTGAAATTTCACATCACATAGTGTAAGAACCCGATTCTTATTTTTGAGGTACGAGTTTCTTCTTTTCTCTTTTGCTTAAGTGTTATTGAGAGTATAAGGAAAATGGGGGAAAATCCCAAATTTTGGAAGTACGCGTCGTGTACTTTTCCACACGCCGTGTACTTTTGGCTGTGTGGGATGAGTACACGGGGCGTGTGGCCATGTCGGCGATGAAGGGTGTAGGGACCAACTATATGCCCTGTAGTGGTCTTTTACACACTATGTAGTCAGTCGGCAGGCACGTAGTAAGGCGGTGGCCAGCTATGCAATAGAACACGTCGTGTACTCAATAAGACATGTCGTGAAGTCATGTCGGCAATTGAACAGTGCCACGCTGGCGAGAAACCAAAAGAGGAGTAGTTAAAAAAATGGGAAGTGCAGGCTGTGTACTAATAAATACATGTCATGTACCTTTTTTTCTTAAAATGGGCAGTAGCCTCCCCTGTTCACAGGGAAGGCTTAGAACGGGAAGAAGGAACGAGAGAGGGAGGCCAGAGCTTTGGAGATCCACCGAGCACAAATTGGGTATCCGTTTTTCTACACCGTCGATCTCCCTGGATCCGTATGAGTGAGTTCTCCATTCTCCTAGATTAGTTCTTACCAATTCATTCCCATAGGGAAGTTATTTGAGATTGAACGTGGTTTTCTTTCACCTCAGATCTACATCGTTCTAGGATGAATCGAGGATTGTCGTTCGCATATATCGTTCGTGTGTGTTAAAGGTAGGTGTCTTAGTGTTTAAATTTCTAACTTTTGTGCGTTTTGTGTACCTTTGAGCCATGAACCCATGTTGGGGTGTCGTAAGGATGAGTTTGTGGCTATTTTAAATACCTATAATTTTATCGGTAATTAAATGTGATATTAAAATGCTTTTTGGGATCGCTGCTTGGATCCAGGACAACCATGAGGGTGTGTTCCTCTGTTTATCCATTTGGCCATGTTACTCGAGGGTATTCCATGTTTATATGCACATTAATTTTGCTTAGAGAGGAATTTTATGTCAATTTCTTGTTATAAGTTGGGCATGGTCCTGTTACTTGTTTAGCCCGAGGGCAGTTCTTCCTTTAGCCTAATGGCAGTAGTTATTTTGTCTTGAGGGAAACATCTTTCATGCCTATGGGCAATAGACTCTGTGCCTGAGGGAGAAACTTTGTATGCTTGGGGGCAATTTTAGTTACACCTGAGGGCAATACATGCAGGTTGGATTCTGATTACCGGATGGTAAGGGTTACGTTTCTGAGGACACTGACTGGTTACATATAAATTCACTGTGTTGATTTCTTAATACTAAATCGTTAAATGAATTTTAAAATGGAAATATAACTGGTAATGTCAGTTACTATTGAGTACTTCTTAGTTTATTGCATTTTACTTTTGCACACTCTTGTTGCATGTTTTCACACAGTTGGGCACATGCCTTTGGTGGGTGCCTACTATGATTATTTCTAACACCCTATTTGGTTCATGATTTTTGGCCCAAATAGATTATGTTTCTGCAGGTGTAATTAAGGTCAAGTGTCCTTATACATGTATTTGATTGCTGCTGGGGTGTAGGAGAGCATGGGATCAAGCATTGGCTCGCGATGCCGCTGGTTGTTCTATTTTACATTTCTGTAGCTGTACTTCAGTTGTATTGTATTGCAGTGTAACATTTTTAGGTTGTTTTATAGAATAGTGACATGATGCATCTTCATATATATATGACTACTGGTTTTCCGTTTTGTTATCATTTATCCATTTCAGTTATATATTCTGTTGTTGCTTCTGCTGTTGTCGTATGTTAATATTATATTCCCCTGCGCTACACATTGACCAATGAGGGCATAGTTTCCCCACTATCAGACCTGGTCCCTCACTACTAGTCGGCAGGCTCTGTCATTTGGGGAAATGCGCTTGAGGTCACATGGCGAACAGGGTTCGGGGCACCCGTTGAGTGGCACCCGGGGCCAAAATGTTACAAAGTGGTATCAGAGGTTGTTCTTTTACTTTATTTACAATTTGGAGCCGTATTCAGGGATAGGACGAATGGTAGTTGGTAATAAGTTGTGCCTGGGAATAGCTAACCCATGTACAGGGAAAATCCAATTTACCACGGGTTGCAATTTTAATGATTTTTCAATTTACAGTTGACTTTATTTCACCGTTGGGTGATGCACTTGTCATTGTGATGTTTATATTTTATATATGGATTATATTTAGTTGCAACCTGATCAGATGAGGTTATGAAGTCTCATGCATCATTTAGGAACATTCTAGAAATCACATGCCATGCATAGTTCCATTCCATGTAGTTTCATTAGAAATTTCATGTTGTTGTGATAGTTGTTGTGCTAGAGAAGCATGTTGTTATAATAGCTGCTTAATAAATACCTACTATGTGATAGGGTATGTTTGTGTGAGCTTGTTGAAAGAATGGACCCCAAAATTTTGGTATTTGGGGAGTATGGGCCCCCATTTACTGGAATTTGGTTGATCATTGACTATATATTTTTTTATAACACATATAAGATGTCAAACGTTGATTCATGGGGATTATGGGCCCTCACTGATCGGAATATGACACTTTGGTGTTGTTTCCAGTATTTTCTATGTTCGGGAGAAGTTTCTGAGGCATACTGTCCAGAAACCCAGTATACACGCCCTGTAGTACCTTAAATATGTCGTGTTTGTTTTTCTGTTCGGGAAGAAATGAAAACTTCTTGAGTACACGCCGTGAACCCTCAGTGCATGCCGTGTAGTCTCTTCCCATGTCAGAAACTGTGTGGGCGGCGACATGGGGAAGGGAAATGATGGGGAACACACACCTTGTATTGGATGTACACACCGTGTAGTGTTGACCTGGAGTTCGCCCGTGTAACTAACAGCACAGACGAATGATACCTTAAGAGATACACGCTGTGTCCACTATGGAACACGCGGTGTAGTCTGACCTAGGGACCCGGCCGTGTAACTAACAACATGGGTCAGTGTAATCCTTTCGGATACATGTCGTGTGTTTATAGAATACGCCGTCTAGTGTGATCCATGTGTATGGTCGTGTAACTAACAACACAGGTTGGCGAAGTTCATCTAGTACACACCGTGTACCTGTGGGACACGACATGTACTCTTGTCTAAGGACAGACCGTGTGGTTTTAGCCGTGTGGCTGGGAGATGGGGTGATGTACATGCCATGTGATGGTGGAACACATCGTGTAGTGTCAATCTAAGTACTCGACTGTGTCACAAATGACATGGGAAGTTGGAAAATTAAACCATACACGCTATGTAAATTATATACACGCTGTGTAGGTTTTTTCAATGGGAACTGTGTAGTTTAGCCGTGTAGAAGGACCCGGGTAGGGAAGGGAAGTCGATTACATGCCGTGTTGTTAGTATACACACTGTGTAGTGTTTTTTATAAATCCTAAAATGCCTTCTTCCTCTTTCCCCATTTATGGTTCCTTCATTTCCAGTCTTGTTAAAATTGAATCTATGGTGTTTTTTTGACCTTGTAGTGTCATGCAGCCTAGACGACCACGCGTTGTTCTCCAGGAGAGTGCCACCAATTATACATCAGAGATGGTGGGCCATGGGTGACTAGTGGATCCTCCAGCAGAGCCAGAAGCGGTGCCAGCTGTTATACCAGACACAGGCGCGGAGGTGCAGTTCCATGAAGGCTTTATGTGGTTCATGAAGACCTTTCAGGGAGCACCGCCGACTGCCACATCTATGGATTATTTGACTCATATCTTTCAATAGCATCATCCACCAATGTTTTTAGTAGATGGTAGACAACAGGCTGCAGAGTCTTGACTAGGGTCGATGCATACTATTTTTGAGAATCTTGAGACACCTCCAGGGTGGAGGGTCACCCTCGCAACATATATGCTGCATGATTCCGCCAAGTGGTGGTGGGATGTTACCACCATGTCAGAACATCACATGGACATGTAGTGGGAAGATTTTTAGGCAGTATTCTATGACTTATTTTTCCCAGAGACTCTAAGGGTAGATAGGGCCTGAGAGTTCATGAATCTACAGAAGGGCACTATGTTAGTGATGGATTAATCTCCTCGTTTTATAGAGCTTCAGCGTTTTTCACCCTTTATAGTGGGTGATGAGGCGTTGAGAGGCATATGCTACAAGGATGATCTTCGTTGTGACATTCGGGCGTTGGTGAATGTTTTCAGGTTTCCTTTAGTACATGCTATTGTGAACCAGACGTTGATTATAGAGAGGAACCTGAGGGAAGCTAGTGGTGGGGGCCAGGGCGATTCAACTCCAGTTACTGGTACTATTTCTACTGGCAAGAGGAAGGGATAGATGGATTTATCTCAAGGTGGTAGTACAAGCCAGGAAGTTTCTTCAGGTGGACAAGTCAGGTGCTACCAGTTTGGTAAAGAGGGGCACAAGAGACCACAATTTCCATGTGATCCATTGGAGTGCCGAGCTTGTGGAATGATGGGTCATATGCAGCAATTTTGCAGGGCATTACCACCAGTGGCTAGAGATAGGGGTTCTGTGCTGACTCCGTGTGCGGGAGCAGGACCAGCGGCTTCTTACCAGTCAGGGAACACGAATACGTCAGTGCGTGCAGGAAGGGATGGTGGTCATGGCCATGGTATCCAGACACCAGGATCTCAAAGGCAGCAAGGCGGGACAGCTCAAGGTAGCCAGGATATGTCGTAGGGCCGCGGCACTGGGCAGGCATATGCACTGCAACAGACCCAGCAGGAGCAGGATCTCAGACCATCTACTGTTAGAGGTACTATTTTAGTAGCTTCTGTTTTATCTTCATTACTTTTCGATATGGTTTCTATATAAAGTTTCATATTTGTTGCCATTGTGGAGAGCCTTGGGCTCTGTGTTTCTTCTTATTCTATTTTTATGACGCTAGAAACTCCGTTGGGGACTAGAATGACTGGTGAGCGTCGGTGCGAGGAGTTCCCCCTTGAGGTTGGTGGGTGCCACTTTCTATGGGACCACTATGGCTTAGAGATAACGAGCTATGATGTCATTCTCGGGATGGACTGGTTGGTTCCCTTTTGAGCCATTGTAGAATGCTATCGTCGTAGGGCATGTTTCACGACACCAGAGGGAAGAGTATTTCTATACAAGGGTGAATGGGATGTTCAGGAAAGTCAAGATGGACCAGAGCATCATGGGCGAGGTGGTGTCCCTGCCCAGATTGCGAGTTTATATCTAGATGATCAGGGTAATTGTCATATGGATTTCCCTCCAATGTTTGATCATTTTAGGGATGTCTTCTCGGATGTCTTTTCATGTCTACCTCAGGATCTATAGGTGGATTTCTCTATTGTGCTTTATCCAGGAGCAGCACCAGTGTCCATTACTCCTTATAGGATGGCCACGCCGGAGTTGCAGGAGCTCAAGGGGCAGTTAGAGGAGTTACAGTAAAAGGGTTTTATCCAACCCAGTACATCTACATGGGGTTCTCCGATACTTTTTTCAATGAAGGTAGACGGTACCCTCAGACTCTGTGTGGATTATCGGAAGCTGAACCAGTTGATAGTTCAAAACGGATATCCCTTACCTAGGATTGATGATCTTTTTTATCAACTTCATGGATCACTATTGTTCTCGAATATTGACTTGTTATCAGGATATCATCAGCTGCTGGTGAGGCCATCAGATATACCTCTTACAGCCTTTCGTAGCAGACATGGTCTGTACGAATACTTTGTTATGTTGTTCGGACTCATGAACGTGCTAGTAGTTTTCGTGGATCTGATGAATCGTGTGTTCCATAATTATCTGGATTATTTTGTGGTAGTATTCGTGGACGACATATTGGTGTTCTCTGACACTCGACATGACCATTCCATCTATCTTGAGATTATATTAAGTACACTGAGAGAGCACCGACTATATGCTAATCTCTCAAAGTGCCACTTTTGGATAGACCCGATTCACTTCCTGGGTTATGTCATCTCAGAGGAAGGAGTTGTAGTGGACTCATAGATAGTGAGAAAAGTAGTTTCCTAGGAGCATCCTATGAACATGTTTGAGATATGGAGTTTCTTAGGGCTGTATGGTTACTACAGATGCTTCATATTGGACTTCTCCCACTTGGCAGCACCGTTGATGGGTTTGACTAAGAAGGGTGTGAAATTATTTTGGTCGGAAGCTTTCCAAATAACCTTTCAGGATCTGAATGTAAGGCTGACCTCAGCACCAGTTCTAATACTTCCAACGCAGGGAAAGAGCTATAAATTTTTTGTGACGCATCCGTTATTGGGCTAGGAGCAGTTTTGATGTAGTGTGATCGAGTATTTGCGTACGGTTCTCGGCAGTTGAGGCCACATGACAGGAATTGCTCGATTCATGATCATGAGTTAGCTGCAGTTGTTCATGCATTACGCTGTTGGAGGCATTATCTCCTGGGAGAACATGATGTCGTTTTCACCGACCACAGAGGTCTCAAGTATATTTTTAATCATCGTGAATTGAATCTGAGGTAGCGAAGGTGGGTCAAATACCATCATTCCATTGATTTTTAGCTTGCCTACACACCTGGTAAAGGTAATGTCGTAGCTGATGCAATGAGCAGGAATACTCTGATACAGGTTGTGCAGGAGGCCAGTGATGAGTGGAAGCTTATGGATTTGTTCTCTAAGATGCATTTGGAGGTGTGCAACAGTCAGGGGAAAACATATATTTCATCTTTAGATGTGACTTCTACCCTCCTGGATAGAGTGAATATGAGACATCTATCTGATTCAGAAGGCTTAGTTCTATGAGTGTTGGTGGCAAGTGAGGACCCTCCTCCTGGTTGGACGATTGACGATGATGAAATTCTGCGCTTCCATGGACGAGTGTGGGCTCTAGGGAATATTCGTGTGGAGATGATGCAGGGGTTTCATGCTTCAGCTTGGTTAGTTCATTCCATGGTTACCACGATGTACCGTGAATTGAGATGTTAGTACTGGTGGCCTGGTATGAAGAGATATGTAGCTGGTTTTGTTAGGAGGTGCTCCACCTGTCAGTAAGTGAAGGTAGAGCATCAGAGGCCAGCCGGACTGTTATAGCAGTTACCCATCCTGGAGTGGAAATGGGATGATGTCACGATGGATTTTGTGATGGGGTTGTCGAGGTCACCTAGAGGCAATGATGCTCTGTGGGTTGTTGTGGACAGACTCACGAAGGTACCTCACATTTTTCAGATCAAGGAGACCTTCAGAGTTGATGATCATGGGATGTTGTATATCCAAGAGATCAAATGTTTTCATGGGTTTCCTCGTTCTATCGTTTCAGATAGTGATTCCCATTCAACATCTCATTTCTGGCAGAGTTTTCAGAGGGCACTGGGTACACAGGTGCTTCTAAGCACAGCTTACCACCATCAGACTGATGGCCAGTCAGAGCGTACGATACAGGTGCTTGTGGACATGCTGTGTGCATGCTTCCTAGACTTTTGGGGCTCTTGGGAGGAGCACATAACCTTGGTTGATTTTTCCTATAACAATAGTTTTCAGAAAACAATTGAGATGGAACCATACGAGTCATTATATGGTAGGCAATGCCATTCACCTTTGTGCTTGTCAGTGGCAGGTTAGGTAGCTTTACATGGACCACAACTCGTGCAGGAGAATATTGAGAAAGTCCAGTTGATACCAAAGAGTATTTATACCACACAGTCCTGATAGATGTCTTATGCTGATCACCACAGATGACCTTTGGAGTTCGTGGTAGGGGATCGGGTTTTCTTGCGTGTTTCACCGAGGTTGGGAAACAGGCGGATCAGGAGATAGGGTAAACTTTCGCTGAGGTATGTGGGGACATTTGAGATTCTGGATAGAGTCGGTCCGGTTGCCTATCGGTTGCAGTTACCACAGAGGTACTGATCCATGCATGACGTCTTCCATGTATCTCAGTTGCTTCTCTATCATTCAGACCCGTCTCACGTCTTTCATCCCGAGGAGGTTGAGCTGCAGGTAGATGCGTCCTTTGAGGATCATCCAATTCGTATAGTAGATAGAAGCACAGAGGTTCTCCGAGGCTAGTCAGTTCCTCTCGTAAGGGTTCTATGGCTGCATGGGCGAGTGGAGGACGAGACATGGGAGTGGGAGACTGACGTACGTGCTCAGTGGCCAGAGTTGTTCTGTGTTTTACATTCACCACCATTGGAAGGGAAATTTAGGGAAGAATTTTTTTAAGGGGGGAAGTTTGTAAGAACCCGGTTCTTATTTTTGAGGTACAACTTTCTTCTTTTCTCTTTTACTTGTGTATTTTTTGGAAAATAAGGAAAATGGGGAAAAATCCCAAATTTTGGAAGTACACGCTATGTACTTTTGTCCATGTGGGTTGAGTAAACAGGGCGTGTGGCCATGTCAGGGATGAAAGGTGTAGGAATCGACTACACGCCATGTAGTGGTATTTTACACGTCGTGTAGTCAGTCGGTAGGAAAGTAGTAAGGTGGTGGACAGTTTTGTGACAAAACACACCGTGTACTCATGAATACATGTCGTGTAGTCATGTCGGCAGATGAACAGTGCCACACTGGTGGGAAACCGCCAGAGGAACAATTAAAAAATGGGAAGTACACTCCGTGTACTTAGAAATACAGGTCGTTTACTTTGTTTTTTTCTCTTAAAATGGGTTGTAGCCTCCCCTGTTCACAAGTAAGTCATAGAATGGGAAGAAGGAAGGGGAGAGGGAGGCCTGAACTTTGGAGATCCAACGAGCGCATGTCCGGAATCCGTTTTCGGCACTGTCGATCTCCATGGATCCGCACGGATGAGCTCTCCCTTCTCTTGTAGTAGTTCATACAAATTCATTCCCGTTGGGATGTTATTTGAGTTTGAACGTGGTTTTCTTTCACCTCATATTTGCGTCGTTCTTGGACGAATCGAGGATCGTTGTTCGCGTATATCATTCATGGTTGTTAATGGTAGGTGTCTTAGTGTTTGAATTTCCAACTGCAGTGCGTTTTTTGTACCGTTGAGCCACAAACCCATGTTGGGGTGTCGTAAGTCTAAGGATGTGGCTATTTTAACTACCTATAATTGTAAAGGAAAATAAATGTGATATTAAAATGCTGTTTGGGCTTGCTGCTTGGATCCAGGACCACCCCGAGGGTGTGTTCCTCTATTTTTCCATTTGGCCAGGTTACCTTAGGGTATGCCATGTTTATTTGTGACTTACTTTTTCCTTGCGAGTAATTGTATGAGAATTTCTTGTTATATGTTTGGCATGGCCCAGTTACTTGTTTAGCCTGAGGGCAGTGTTTCCTTTAGCCTGAGGGCAGTAGTTATTTCGGCCTGAGGGTAACATCTTCCATGCCTGTGGGAAACAGACTCTATACCTAAGGGTGAGACTTTGTATTCCTGAGGGAAATTTCTATTACTCCTGAGGGAAATATCTGCGGTTTGGATTATAATTACCTAAGGGTAAGGGTTGCGTGTCTGAGGGCACCGAGTGGGTACTTAGAAATTCACCGTGGTGATTTCATAATAATGAATGGTTAAATGAATATTAAAATGACAATATAATTGGTAATGACAGTTACTTTTTAGTATTTCTTAGTTTATTGAATTTTACTTTTTCACACTATTGTTGCATGTTTTCACATATTTGGACATGGGCCTTTGGTGGGTGCCTACTGGGATTATTTCTCACACCATATTTAGGTCATGTTTTTTGGCCCAAACTGATTATGTTTCAGCAGGTGTAGATAAGAGAAAGGGTCATTATACATGTACTTGATTGCTGCTGGGGTGTAAGAGAGCATGAGACCGAGAATTGTCTCGTGATGCCGCTGGTTGTTCGGTTTTTATTTTTTGTACCTCTACTTCATTTGTATTATATTGCATTGTAACATGTTCTGGTTGTTTTATAGAATAGTGACATGCTGAATTTTCATATATATATGACTGCCATTTTTCCTTTTTGTTATTAGTTATCCTTTTCAGTTATATATATTCTTCCTGCTTCTATTGTTGTCATATGTTTATATTACATTCCGTTGTGCTACACTTTGTCAAATGTGGGCACAGTTTCCCAACTATCAGACGTGGGCCCTCGCTACTAGTCGGCAGCCTCTGGCGTTTGGGAAAATGTGTTTGAGGTCACGTGGCAAACCAGGTTCGGGGCACCCGTTCAGTGGCAGCTGGGGCCGAGACGTTACAAAGTGGTGTCAGAGGTGGTTCTTTTCTTTGTCTTACTATTAGGATTTGTAGTTAGGGATATGATGAACGATAGTTGGTAATAAGCTCTGTCAGGGCGTAACTAACCCATGAACAGGGAAAATCCAATTTACCACGAGTTTCAATTTTACTGATTTTTCAATTTACAGTTGACTTGATTTCACCGTTGGGTGACGCACTTGTAATTGTGATGTTTATATTTTATATATGGGTTCTATTTAGTTGCAACCCGATGAGATGAGGGTATGTCGTCTCACACATCATTTATGCACATGCTAGAAATCACATTCCATGCATAGTTCCATGACATGTAGGTGCATTAGAAATTTTATGTTGTTGTGATAATTATTGTTCTAGAGAAGCAGGTTGTTGTAATAGATGCTTGATAAATAGCTGCTATGTGATAGGGTATGTTTGTGTGAGCTTGTTGAATGAATGGACGCCAAACATTGGTTTTTGGGGAGTATGGGACACCATTTACCAGAATTTGGCGGATCATTGACTATTTATTTTGTTATAACACAGATAAGATTTCAAACGGTGATTTGTGGGGAGTATGGGACCTCATGGATCGGAATTTGACACTTAGGTGTTGTTTCCACAATTTTATGGTTTGCAGAGACGTTTCTGAGGCATACTGTCTGGAAACCCAGTATACACGCTGTGTAGTACCTTAAACACGCCGTGTATGTTCTTCTGTTCTGGAAGAAAAAGAAAACCTTTTGAGTACACGTCGTGTAGTCTCTTCCCATGTCACAAATCGTGTGGGCGGAGACACGGGGAAGGGAATTGTTTGGGAACAGACGTCGTGTACTGGATGTACACGCCGTGTAGTTTTGCCCTGGAGTCTGCCCGTGTAATTAACGACATGGACGGAGGAGACCTGAATACATCAACGCCGTGTCTGCTATGGAACACGCCGTATTGTCTGACCTGGGGACCCGACCAAGTAACTAACAAAATGGGTTAGTGTAATCCTTTCGGATACATGTCGTGTGTCTATAGAACACGCCGTTTAGTGTTATCCATGTGTCAGGTCGTTTAACTAACAACACAGGTTGGCGATGCTCGTCTAGTACACACCGTGTTCTTATGGGACACGTTGTGTAGTCTTGTCCGAGGAAAAAATGTGTGGTTTTAGCCATGTGTCTATGAGACGGGGTGATGTACACGCAGTGTGTGGGTGTAACATGTCGTGTAGTGTCAAGCCGAGTAGTCGTCCATGTCACAAATGACATGGGCAGTTGTAAAATTACACCATACACACCGTGTAGATTATATACACATCATGTAGTTTTGTTCAATGCGAATAGTGTAGCTTAGCCATGTAGAAGGACCCGAGTAGGGAAGGGAAGTCGAGTACACGTCGTGTAGTTAGTATACACTCCGTGTAGGCTTATTTTGAAAATCTTGAAATGCCTTCTTCCTCTTGTTCCCTTTATGGTTCCTTCATTTGCAGTCTTGTTAATCTTGAATCCAAGGCATGTTTTTGACCTTGTAGTGTCATGCCACCTAGAATACTGTGTGTTGTTCGTCAGGAGAGCGATGATGATTATACTCCAGAGATGGTGGGCCATGGGCTACAAGTGGATCCTCCAGCAAAGACAGATGTGGCGCCAGCTGTTATACCAGACACAAGCGCGGAGGTGAATTTCCGTGAAGGCTTTATGTGGTTCATGCAGACCTTTCAGGGAGAACTGCCGGCAACCACATCTACGGCTGAGCTGACTCGTATCTTTTAGTAGCATCATCCGCCTACGTTTTCAAGGGATGGCGGACCACAGGCTACGGAGTCTTGGCTGGGGTCGATGCATACTATTTTCGAGCATCTTGAGATGCCTCCATGGTGGAGGGTCAAGCTCGCGATGTATATGCTACGTGATTCCACCAAGAGGTGGTGGGATGTTAACACCCATTTAGAACATCACGGAGACATGGTGTGGGAAAATTTGGAGGTAGTATGGTATGAATAATTTTTCCCAGAGATGCTGAGGGCAGATAGGGCTCGAGAGTTCATGAATCTATAGCAGGGCACTATGTCGGTGATAGATTACTCTGCTCTTTTTGCAGAGCTTCAGTGATTTTCACCCGTTCTGGTGGATGATGATGCGTTTAGATCCAGACTCTTCATGGATGGTCTTCATTGAGACATCCAGGTGTTGGTGAAGGTTTTTAGGTTGCCTCCAGTACATTCTATTGTGAACCAGGAACCAATTACAGATAGGAACCTGAGGGGAGCTAGTGGTGTGGGCCAGGGCGGTTCAACACCAGTTATTGGTACTATTTATACTGGTAATAGGAAGAGACAGATTGATTTCTCTCAAGGTTGCACTAAAAGCTAGGCGGTTTCTTTAGGTGGACAGGTCAGGTGCTACCAATGTGGTAAAAAGGGGCACAAGAGACTGCAATTTTCACGTGATCCAGTGGAGTTCCGAGCTTGCTGCAAGATGGGTCATCTGCAGCGCTTTCACAGGGCGTTTCCACCAGTGGCTACTGAGAGGGGTTCTATGCAGACTCTGCGTGCGGCAGCAGGACCAACGGCTTCCTACCAGTCGGGGAACTAGAATATGTCAGGGCGTGCATGCATGGATGGTGGTCGTGGCCGTGGTAGCCAGACACCGGGATCTTAGAGGCAGCAGGGTGGGTCAGCTCAGATTAGCCAGGCTATGTCGCAGGGCCGCGACACTGGCTAGGAATATGCTGTGCAACAGACCCAGAAGGGGCAAGATCTCAGACCTTCTACTATCAGAGGTACTATTTTAGTAGCTTCTGTTTTATCTTCAGTACTTTTCGACACGGGTGCTACAGATAGTTTCATATCTGTTCCCATTGTGGATATCCTTGGGCTCTGTGTTTATACTTCTTCTGCTGTTATGACGCTAGACACTTCGTTGTAGACTAGAACGGTGGGTGAGCGTCAGTGCAATGAGTTCCCCCTTGAGGTTGGTGGGTGTCACTTTCTATGGGACATCTATGTCTTACTGATGATGAGCGATGATTTCATTCTCGGGATAGATTGGTTGGTTCCCTTTCGATCCTTTTTAGACTTTTATTGTTGTAGGGTGTGTTTCACGACACCATAGGGAAGATAGTTTCTATGAAAGGGTGAATGGGTTGTTCAAGAAAGTCGAGATGGACCAGAGCGTCATGGGATAGGTGGTGTTATTTCCCAGATTGCGACTTTATTTATGGATGATCAGGGGACTTGTCAGATAGATTTCCTTCCAGTGGTTGATCGTTTCAGGGATGTCATCCCGGATGACTTTTCAGGTCTACCGCTGGAGCGAGATGTGGATTTCTCTACAGAGGTTGTGCCAGGAGCAGCTCTAGTGTCCATTCCTCCTTATAGGATGGCCACGCCTGAGTTTCAGGAGCCCAAGAGGCATTTAGAGGTGTTACAGGTAAAGGGTTTTATCCAACCCAGTACTTCTCCTTGGGGTTCTCTGGTCCTTTTTGCAAAGAAGGCAGATGGTAACCTCATACTCTGTGTGGATTATCGGAAGATGATCCAGTTCATGGTTAAGAACCGATATCCCTTACCAAGGATTGATGATCTTTTTGATCAACTTCGTGTAACACGAGTGTTCTCGAAGATTGACTTGAGATCAGGATATCATCAGCTGCGCCTGAGACCATCAGAAATACCGCTTACAGTCTTTTGAAGCAGATATGGTCTATATGGGTACATGGTTATGCAGTTCGGACTCCCGAACTCACCAACAATTTTCATGGCTATGATGAATCGTGTGTTCCATCCTTATCTAGATTCTTTTGTGGTAGTATTCGTGGACGAAATCTTGGTGTAATCTCACACTCAACATGACCATGGCACCCATCATGAGATCGTATTGATTACACTGAGAGAGCATTGAATGTATGCCAAGATCTTAAAATGAAACTTTTGGATGGACTAGATACACTTCCTGGGTCATTTCATCTTAGAGGCAAGAGTTTCTGTGGACCTAGATAAGGTGAGAGAATCAGTTTCATCGGAGAAGCCTAAGAACGTGTTTGAGATACATAGTTTCTTAGGGCTGGATAGTTACTACTGACACTTTATACAAGACTTCCCCCTCTTGACAGCACTGTTGACGGGTTTGACTAAGAAGGGTGTGAAGTTTGTTTGGTCGGAAGCTTGTGAAATAGCCTTTCATGATCTGAAAGAAAGGCTGACATCAGCACCAGTCTTGATACTTCCAGAGTATGAAAAAAGCTATATAATTTACTGTGACACATTAGGTAATGGTCTGGGAGCAGTGATGATGCAGGGTGATCGAGTAGTTTCATATGGTTCTCGGCAGTTGAGGCCACATGAGAGGAATTACCCGATGCATGATCTTGAGTTAGTTGAAGTTGTTCATGTGTTATGTTGTTGGAAACATTATCTCTTGGGAGAACATTTTGTGGTTTTCACCGACCACAAAAGTTTCAAGTATATTTTTACTCAGCGTGACTTGAATCTGAGGCAGCGAAGGTGGGTCGAATAGCTTCAGTCCTTTGATTTTGAGCTTGCCTACACACCTGCTAATGGTAATGCAGTAGCTGATGCACTGAACAAGAAGACTCAGATATAGGCTGTGTAGGAGGCCTGTGATGAGTGGCAGCTTATGTTTTTTTCTCTGAGATGCATTTTGAGGTGCACAACAGTCATGGGAAAACTTATATTTCATCTTTATATGTGACTTCTACCCTCTTGGATAGAGTGAGGATGAGATATCTATCTAATTTATAAGGCATAGTTCTATGGGAGTCGGTGGAAAGTGAGCACCCTAATCCAGGTTGGACGATAGACGATGATGAAATTATGCGCTTCCATGGTAGAGTGTGGGTAAGAGGTAATATACGCAAGGAGCTGATGCTGGGGTTTCATGCATCATCTTGGGCAGTTTATCCCGAGGTTAGCAAGATGTACTGTGACTTGAGATGTCAGTACTGGTTGCTGGGTATGAAGAGAGATGTAGCTAGTTTTGTTACGAGGTGCTCTACCTGTCACCTGGTGAAGGCAGAGTATCAGAGGCCATCCGGACTATTACAGCAGTTACCCATCCCAGAGTAGAAATGGGATGATGTCGCAATGGATTTCGTGATAGGGTTTCCGAAGACACCTAAAGGCAATGATGTAGTTTGGGTTGTTGTGGACAGACTCACGAAGGTAGCTCAATTTTTTCCGATCAAGGAGTCCTTCAGATTGGACGAGATCGGGAAGTTTTATATCCGAGAGATCGTATTTCTTCATGGGGTTCCTCATTCTACCATTTTAGATAGAGACTCCCATTTTACGTCTCGTTTATGGAAGAGTTTTCAGAGGTTACTGAGTACATAGGTGCTTCAGAGCACAGCTTACCACCCTCAGACCGATGGCCAGTCAGAGCGTATGATACATGTGATTGAGGACATGCTGTGTGAATGAGTCATAGACCTTAGGGGATCTTGGGGGAATCACATACCCCTGGTCGATTTTTCCTATAATAATAGTTTTCAGTAAACTATTGAGATGGAACCATACGAGGCTTTATATGGTAGGCCATGCAGTTCACCTTTGTACTGGTTGGAGGAAGGTGAGGCAACTTTAATAGGACCTCAGCTCAGGCAGGAGACTACTGAGCATGTCCAGTTGACTTCGAAGCAGATGGCTATAACACAGTCTTGACAGAAGTCTAATGCTGATCACCATGGATGACCTTTGGAGTTCGTGGTCGGGGATTAGGTTTTCTTGTGTGTTTCACCGAGGTTGGGAGACAGGTAGATCAGGAGACAGGGTAAACTTTCACTGAGGTATGTGGGGACATTTGAGATTTTGGAGAGAGTCGGGCCAGTTGCCTATTGGTTGTAGTTACCACAGAGGTACCGAGCCATGCACGACATCTTCCATATATCTCTGTTACGTCGCTATCATTCAAGCCCGTCTCACATATTTCAGCCATAGGAGTTTGAGATTCACGTAGATGTGCCTTTCGAGGAGCATCTGATTCGTTTCGTTGATAGTAGCATGGAGGTACTCTGAGGTCGGTCAGTTCCTCACATACGGGTGCTATGGCAACATGGCCAAGTGCAGGATGAGACCTAGGAGTAGGAGACTGACGTACGTGCTCAGTGGCCAGATCTGTTCTGAGTTTTTTCTTTTCCACCCTTGGAAGGGAAATTCAGGTATGAATTTCTTTAAGGGGGTATGTTTGTAAGAACCCGATTCTTATTTTTGAGGTACGAGTTTCTTATTTTCTCTTTTCCTTAATTTTTTTTGAGAAGAAAAGAAAAATGGGGGAAAATCCCGTATTTTGGAAGTACACGCCGTGTACTTTTCCATACACCATGTACTTTTGGCCGTGTGGGATGAGTACACGGGGCATGTGGCCATGTCGGTGATGAAGGGTATAGGAACTGACTACTCGTTGTGTAGTGGTCTTTTATATGCCATGTAGTCAGTCGGTAGGAAAGTAATAAGGTTGTGGCCAGCTGTGTGACAGAACACGCCGTTTACTCAAGCAGACACACCATGTAGTCATGTCGACAGATAAACAGTGCCACACTGGTGGGAAACTTCTAGAGGAACAATTAAAAATGGGAAGTACACGCCATGTACATATAAATACACACAGTGTACTTGGTTTTTTCTCTTAAAATGGGAAGTATCCTCCTCTATTCACAGGGAAGGATTGTAACGAGATGAAGGAATAGGAGAGGGAGGAGGGAGATTTGGAGATCCTCTGAGCACACATCGGGAATCCGTTTTTTTCACCTTCGATCTCCCTGGAACAGCACGGGTGAGCTCTCCCTTCTCATGGAATAGTTCTTACCAATTCATTCTCATAGGGAAGTTATTTGAGTTTGAATGATGATTTATTTCACCTCATATATACATAATTCTAGGACGAACCGAGGATCTTCGTTCGTGTATATCGTTCGTGGGTGTTAAAGGTATGTGTCTTAGTGTTTAAATTTCTAACTACTATGCATTTTGTGTACCTTTGAGCCACGAACCCATGTTGGGGTGTCGTAAGGCTAGGTCCGTGGCTATTTTAAAAACATAGAATTGTATAGGTAATTAAATGTTATATTAAAATGCTGTTTGGGATCGCTGCATGGATCCAGGACCACCCCGAGGGTGTGTTCCTCTGTTTAGCCATTTGGCTAGGTTACCCGAGGGTATTCCATGTTTATTTGCACATTTCATTTTCCTTGAGATAAATTGTAAGTGAATTTCTTGTTATAGGTTGGGTATGGCCCTGTTACTTGTTTATACCAAGGGCAGTGTTTCCTTTAGCCTGAGGGCAATAGTTATTTCGGCCCGAGGTAAACTTCTTCCGTGCCTGTGAATAATAGACTCTGTGCCTGAGGTCGACACTTCGTACGCCTGAGGGAAATTTCTGTTACACCTGAGGGAAATACCAGCGGGTTGGATTCTGATTACCTGAGGGTAAGGGTTGTGTGATTGAAAACACTGACTGGTTACTTAGAAATTCATAGTTTTGATTTCTGAATAATGAATGGTTAACTGAATATTATAACGGAAATATAACTAGTAACGTTAGTTACTTTTGATTACTTCTTAGTTTATTGCTTTTTACTTTTTCACACTGTTGTTTCATGTTTTCACATAGCTGGACACGGGCCTTTAGTGGGTTCCTACTAGGATTATTTCTCACACCATGTATGGGTCATGCTTTTCAGGTCAAACTGATTATGTTTCGGTAGGTGTAGATAAGGGAAAGGGTCCTTATACAGGTACTTGATTGCTTCTGGGTTGTAGGAGAGCATGGGACCGAGCATTGTCTCGCGATACCCCTAGATATTCTGTTTTGATATTCTTTACCTGCACATTAGTTGTATTGTATTGCAGCTTAACATGTTCTAGTTGTTTTATAGAATAGTGACATGATGCATCTTCATATATATATGACTGCTTGTTTTCTTCTTTGTTATCAGTTATCCATTTCAGTTATATATACTTTTGATGCATCCGTTGTTTTCATATGTTTATATTATATTCTACTGTGCTACACATTGACAAATGAGGAAATAGTTTCCCCACTATCAGACCTAGGCCCTCACTGCTAGTCGACAGCCATTGGTGTTTGGGGAAATGCGCATGAGGTCACGTGGTGAACCGGGTTCGGGGAACCCGTTGAGTGGCACCCAGGGCCAGGATGTTACATATAGTGATCTTGATGACTACTGGAAGACATAGGGACCACATGGAAGGATATTTTTTATGATAAAAAAATATGATTAGGATATTGGATTTTCATCTTCTATTATGAGGTAAAATTGTGAAAGGTGACAATTTTTTGGGCAGAGTATGGTAATATTGGGATTGTCACTCTTGGTATCCCATTTTTAGGGGAACTAGGATATTAGGGAATTGAGGTTAAACCTTAGGAAGGATTCATATCTATACTAATTTTTAAAGGAATAAAAACCAACATAATTCTAGTGTTAAATTTACTTTAATGTAATTATACTGCCCTTTGTAGTTTAACCTCATGTTCTAAGGAATCTTCTTTGATGAATTTGGTAGAAACAAATTTTTTTTGGTGTTATGTTTTTGGCTCCCCATATGACACATTTAATTTCATTATTATCATATAAGGTATCTCTCATGAGTCATAAGAAGAATATTGCATTCAGAAGGGAGGTATTTTATATTAAGTGAAATGTGTAGTATGCAGTCTAAAATATTTCATTGGGAATGTTGGTGGAAATTTAAAATCATATGATAATCAAATTGGATGTTGTGTAGTGTGTCAAAAAAACATAATTTAATTTAAAATATAAATTTCACAACCTAATCATAGTTAGTATGAGTGGTGATAAGCAAACATAAATCCCACACATAGATACTGAGGAGGGAAACTGAATTTATCTATTTATGTCTCTAATGTGATGGATTATGTTTTCACTACATGATTTATAGAAGATGAAAAAAAGTCATGAACACCACCCATTTCTAGAATCATGAAGGTGGATCTTTATGAGAGTTCTCTTTCTTAAGAGAATATGTATATTCTATTACCCATGAAATGATGGGTATAGAGGTATTATGCCTATGTTTGCATGAAACTAGTTTTACATATGTATTTTTCACTAGTGAAAATATGCTTAATTGGTTTGTATCCCATTATCACTCACCATTAGTATAACTATGTTTACTAAAATGATATCACATGAAAGGGTCACCAGTATGTGTTTTTAAAATTTTATTAGGATTTAGAAACACAATGACTTTGTTATCTCATAAATATATTTCCAAGGATTTCCATGATGATGGTTTTGTGAATTTTTTCATTCTCATGAAGCCCTATGTGATGTGATAAATGTTCCTGTAAGGATGTTCATGTAATATCATATCCTCTAGTAATCCATTTAGTGAGCTCTAGGCGTTTTTGGTGGTCTATTATCAATGAATTGAGATCATTGTAGTTGAATTCTAAATCTTGAATCCCTCAAATGACGGGGAAGGGCTATTTATTGGCTTTTGATCCATCTTAGGGTACGTTTTTCTATAGAGTACCATCTCATTGATATTTCTAGTTCTATTATTCTCTTATTTCCATTAGTGATACTTCAATATCTCATTAATTTTCTCCCTTCTCCCTTGACATGGCCCGTATTAGCCCGAAAGACCTTCGATATGATAGTTTTCCTTCTATGATCTTCCTCAACGTGATTTTTTTCATCATGATATTGTTTATTATTTTGTTTTAGTTATAATAAATATATATAAATTTATAAAGTGTAAGATAATTTGGGAATAATACATTATTATTATAGTATTTTTCTTATCACTAAAACAAGTTAATATGTGTTTATTATTATTGTGTAACAGTTATTCAAATATTTAGTTATTTATGATTTTTTAATAATTATTAATTTAATGTAGTATTATAAATGATTTTGTATTATACTATTTGTAATAATATTCTATAATGTAGGTCGATTAGTATATCTATTATAAAAATCATGTTTAATTTGGTATGGACATTAGTACTAGCATAAATTGCTGAAAACCCAACGAAAACCATAGTGAACAATTAGAAATAATCATAAAATTATATAAATTATAAAGATTATGGTTTCTCAGAAATTAAATACCATTCAATATAGAAACAGTTGGATTAAGTAGTTGGCATGAAAGGAAATTGGGATAATAACCCTGAAAAATAATAGTTTGGTATTGACATAAACATTACTCATTGTAAAACATAGCGTAAAAATTGTTCACCAGGTTTGACAGTCTCATGTGATATGATTTTTTATTCATATTTTTTATCCATAGTTTGGGAATGGTTTATCTTGTTTGGGACGTCTATTGATTAAATATTTTTAGTTAGAGGACCAAAAAATTAAATAATCTTTTATAATAATATGAAATATTATTATTTTTATTTGATCAAACATGATCAATAAAGTTGAAATATTATTAATAAAAATGATATCTCTATATAGACATTACAATGTTAATAAATTTTATACTAAAAAGGGATTTAGTTATTAAAACTAACCAAAACAATTAATACATCGCAAAAATGAACCAAAACATCAGAAGCCTTACCAAGAAAAATCCATTTATAGTTAAAACTCAAGGTTAATCAAGTGATTCAATCCATAGTATATATTCATCTACAATTTACTGAGATTATGACCCATATATACTATATATGTATAGATGATTAAGGCTAGAAACATGTACATTCATATTTTATGGGCTAATAAGAAGATCAAATGACAGAGTTGTATGTCATTATATCTACTATAATTGTTGTTCTATTATTATTGGAAGTTGTACTGTAAAAAACATAGAATCCACTTCCATATACTAAAGTTATGAAATTTTTAGGTTTTGTTATTTAGGGATAATGCTTCACATGATATATATTTTATGTTTTAAAATTTGTTGTTTGATGAATATTCAAAACTAGAAGCAGATATAGAGGATGTGGAATAAGATGAATATATTGAATAGAAATATTATCTATCCAATGGGAAGTTACACTGACCATTGAATAATATCCCACCACTTGTATCATAATTAATAGTTGGTATGATATTCTTATGAGATTTTGACTGTTAAAAATTTACTCTTATTATATAATTTTATGGAATTATTAGTTGAATTAATTGAGGGTCGGATGAAAGTGTTTGTTACATTGGTATATATTTTGATAGAAAAGAAGTAATAAGTACTATAATAAATAGTTTAACATTGAAATACATTTAATATTATATAATATTATATTAACGTATGTATTTTAATAGTATGTCGTTTTCCATGTTTAATTTTTGTTTTTAGATGAGTATTCATACTATAATTGATAATTATTTCAACTATTCAATCATCTCAAGAAATCCACCACAACCATGTCTGCTTCCGTACGAATAATATGATAAAATAACCATATATTATTTATCCATTTTTACTGTTACCATTACAATGATTTGAGACTATCATGATGTAATTATATTTCCTGTGGGTGATAATTAATCATCTTTTTGAATATCATATTACATAACAATACAAATGGTCATCCTTAAAAAGGCCATTGAAAAATGATATAATGACTAATTTTTCATCCAATGTAGTTTTAAAAAATCTTATGGGTGTATTATGTCACCTAAATTATGATTTCTAAAATTGTGTCATGGTTGAATATGATATCAAATAAAACCAAATGTATCAATCAATGGATGTGTTTGGTTGATTAACATGTATGTCCTTTCCATGAGTATCTTTTTTGAGACACCATGAGTAAATTATCTGCATTTGTGGAAGTATATGTATGGAAATTTTAGCCAAATTTTTTTATTTTACCACACCATCTATAAATTATACCCTTGTAAAATTGGATATTTAATTATTTATAACTTGAATATCTCATCTTGGACATGGCTCTCATCTTGTCATTTTGATTTTGTGATATGTGTTGGTAGAATTTGTATTATTTATGATCGACATCAACTTATAATGGAAGTTGTATAGTCTTTGGTACTTGTATGCAGACCACCCCATAAATATCATATATACTATGTTAGAAACGTTTCTAGGATCCTTTGGGAAAGGTCATGTATGATTCCATGAATAATGAAAATCATCAATCATTGTACGTATATGTTTTTTTAACTATTCGATTATAAAAAATATAATATGTATTTTTCTTAGATATCATACTTTTTTAACACAAACATCAACCACATTGGATATATGGATTTTTTATTAATGAATTGTCTACTCTAATCATGATATATATGGAAACTTGTTGTAAATATCAATGTAAAAATTTTCATCGTCATATAATGATTAGAGGATATATAGACACATGATGAAAAATATTGTCCAATAAATTAATGGATTCATTATATGAATTCTAAAACAATTTAAATATGTTAATCAGAAATATAATATTATTTTATTCTTAATAAATGACATAATGTTTAAATAATTTTTTTTAAAATGTTTATGAATAAAATTTCAATTCTAGTTTTGGAATCATCCTATCACACAGTGAAATATTTTTTAGAAATAGGTAAATATTAAAAAGATATTATGAAATGGTGTATATACTATGGGAAACTTATAATCAAAAATATTTATAATATTATTATAATTATATAATATTTCATTTCATTTTATGTGTTCAATATAGACAATGATTCGAGGACACTGAATGAGGTGATGATTTCATGGGAATTAGTGCTATTATTTTTATGGTTTTATTGGAAGAGTGTTATTGTGGTTATTACAACTCCGATTTTTTTAATAGTAAATATATTTCGATCATAATTTATTTAATCTAATTATAATTTCTGGTGAGAAATTTATTATTATAATTGTAATTAACTTTTCAATCAAAAAGGAAATTGTATTAATTTTCCTAAATTTATTTACACGTATTTTATGGTTTATATATAGTAATTATTTGAAAATTTGTAATTTTTTTTTAAAATTTATGATTTAATTTTTGATATTAAAAGTTAAAAATTTTCACATATTCAATTTTTTGGTTTTAAAAAATAAATATTTTGGACTCAAAGGAATAATATATAATTTTTTTAGAAATTTTCCTTTCAATTTCATGTATTTAAAAGTCATATTATATATTGGTTAGTTATAAAATTTAATTAGTTAATTTCTATTCATTATAACACATTAATGTAATTTCAATTAAAATCACTCCTTCTTTTGTATAAAAATATTTTAATACTTTCAAATAAATTTTTCATGAAAAACTATTTCATTGGGTTGTGAGGGTTTATATAAAATTAATCTGTACAAATTATTTTAAAGGAAATTAAAAAAAAATTTAATCCCTATTTGGATTAATCATGTCAAAAAAATTTAGCGAGGCCAGTTCTATTATTTTCATTTAGAAGAGTAAATGTCATAAAAATGTTATTTACCAAGGTAAAAATTAAAAGAGGTTAAAAGATTAAAACCCAAATAATATGGCTCAAAATGACCCAAAAATTTACATAAATATTATTTTATTATTTTACATTCACCTATTATATTCTCAAATTCATCTATGACTCATTTAAAATCAATTTAAAAGTAGTAAGACATTGATATATTTTTGTCTTTTAAATAATTTCATGTCTGTCATCTCCAAAATTTATAGAGGGAAACCACATTTCATATTTTCTCCGTAATTTAAGACATTCTTATCTCATTTTATCCCTACTCAAAATATTTCCTAATATCCATACACAAGCCTCATAGTTCATTTTTTATTAATAATACCATCCTAAGAAGGATTAGATATAAAAATAAGGAAGTTGTCCGAAGACGAGTTTTAGATCATAGCCAAATGTTTTCTCAATATATATTCTTTTAACTTCTTAATTCATTTGAAAAACTTTGTGATATAATGAATTTATAATATAAGAAATAATTATGATTTATAATGATTAGTTTATAACCCATTCATGTCTGCTTGTCCATTTAATGGAAATGGGAAAAAAATTAGTGTGTATGTGCTGGCTACCACCTCACAAAGACGCTGTACTTCATTTTTCACCAATAAGTATTATGGAATTTCATGATATTGTAATATACCATAATTCAATATTCATGACCACATGGCATGGATGGTTACAAAAGTATTATTAATGTATAAAAATGATAATAATACCATTATTATTATTCTTTAAATGATATAATCAGGACCCATATGAACAAAATCAACCTATCCATGTAATTTTGGACATATGATCTATATATACTCAAAACATTCGATGCGAACTTAATGGATAAAACTATTTAATATGAAATTAATAAAAGTGAAATAAAATAAATATTAAACATGAAAAGTGTATTATTCAATTTCATTAATATGTTTATTATTCACAATGATAAATAGTATATATTTTGAGTTAGACTTGAGGTAATGAATTTCTACTCTCAATTCACATTATTTAAGACTTCTGCTATTTTCAGGACTTGTTTTATTTTTGTGGATAATAAAATAACTTTGGAATATATTATATATTTTATTTTTGAATGTACTTATTTTCATTTTGAATAGAATTTTCTTCTCATTATTCTTTCATTAGGTTAAATTTTATCACATCGTTAAAGATAAAATACGTTAAAAACTAATTAAAAATGTATTAAAGGATTTTTTTATAAATAATTTTCTATCATTTCCATACTAATATATATATTTTATGGATGTAAATATTTGGAAATTGTATGTCCTAGTTATCCTTCCATTAGTTTTTGGAAAAAGGAATCTAATTTGGTATATCATATGTAATTTTGTGAAGGTCTTTACAAAATGAAAATTCAATGTTCTATTTTAAAAACAACTTCATGACCTCATTTTACCACCATAATTATCCATATTTATTATTTGAAAATATTTACTAAATTCAACAGGATTTCATTGAAAAAAATTTCGTTTTTTACGTGTTTATAGTTTATTTAAGATAAATTAAAATGTATTCCAATATATGAAATTGTTTTCGTTATGTATTTGAATGTGTTTTTCAACAAATTTGTAATGAAAAGGTGTAAGATTAAAAATGATTTGTTTATGATATTGTAGTAGATAATTATATATTATGATAATGGATCCAAATGCCCATTATATTATGGGTGATCATGATGCATCTTATATGACGTCTGAGCTAGATATTTCTCTTTTATTCATTGAAGGAATATTAATTATAATGAAGGGATATATGTAGAGATTTATCAGAGGAGTTTTCTCCCATAGAATTAACTAGGATGTAGTAATATCAAGAAAATGTGAAAAAAAACATATTAATTTAATGCCAAAAATTCTTACAGGTTTTCAATTTGATAGATATGTATTTTGAAGGTATTCAATGAGAAAAACCAGTTTTCCATTATAATATGATTTTTTATACAATCAGAGGATAATGAGGAAATAGTAATCATTTTATGGGTTTTAGGTTTTTTAGAAGACTAATTTATTTTTTCCCTTTTATATATCTTATATAGTGTTTTGTTCTCATCCTTTTTTAAAATATTTTTATAAGCTTATAGGATAATCAGAAATAAAATTGAAGTCATGTTAAAATTCGTGAATATTTTTCTTAAAACCAATACACGTATCATTTTAAAATTTATGTTTAGTTGTAACCAAATAAAATGAGTTTTTGTGTCAAAAATATAGTATATGGGGTTTTCATGTAATAGTTATAACCTGATATTCTAATACATTAAACCACAAAAGGAATCGATGATTTCCAGAAAGTGATTTCATGTATATGACTCACAAATATGTATTAATTTACTATTTTTACTTAAATTTTTTTTCAAAGGAAGAATTAGATAAATTTTTGGTTAGTGTAATTTTAATAGAATGTCATTGATATATTATAATTTCTGGTATGTCTAAATTATATAGAATTTGAATATTACAATATTTCCTTATCTAATCTATATATGTTTATAATGGTTTTTATTAAAGGAAACTAGGAAGCTAAATATGGAATATATCAAGAGGAAAATATCCTTCCTCATAAGATTTCATTAATATTTGGAATGTTCAAAAAACAGTAAGTTATACTTATGTTTACATTAAGAATAATGAAGTTAGAATACATGTTAGAGACTAACTAAATTTACCAAAGTGTAATATGTATATTGTAGAAAGTTTTATGAAATTTTACCCTTCATTTTTTGTGGAACATCATATCTAGTATTAGATGAAAGAAGTATCAATAAACTAAAAATTATATTCAATGCCCTTTTTGATGAGAATATCCAAATTTAACTCCTCTCATTAATCATTATGTATGTGAAGTTGGTTAATGATGTTCATTAGTTAAGAATAAAACTGTGTGATGATCTGGATTCCTAGGAATGAGATAAAATTATGAATATATTCCTTTATAAGTATTTCCCTAAGGGTTATTATAGTATAAAAACAATTCCCATAATTACGATTGAAATTAGAGGATTTAGTTGTCATTTATCATTCAAATTGTAATGCCTTGACCCTAGTTACCCCGAGACGGTGCATTATTACATAACATTGGCATGATATGAGGAATCATGTACTGAAAGACCAATAAGTTTAGTAGCCTTGGAAGTACGATATACACTCATAAGATTTACTTTACATCATAAAATAAAAACATCAACAACATTTTGTCCCCATTTTAAACACACATATATCCTTATCCTATACCTAGAGGTCAACGATAAAATACTTTTCAAATCCTAGGAAATAGAAAATATAGAAACGGGTGATCTCATATGCTCAGTGAGGATAACAATATGACAGAAACATTCATAAATAAGCATACAGATTTAAGGCAATGTATACAACTAAAACAAATGCAATTTAAACTTAAACATTAGCATAATATTGAAAATATAAAATCAAATAATTCCATTTATGTATTCACATGGATATTACACTACTTGATAAATAACTTTCAACAAAAATAGATAATTTCATAATGATGAAATATATAATTCTAGACTTCATAACTACGTCATCAAGGACTTGTGCCCACATTACAAATAAGATTTTGTCAAGGCCTTTTTCAGGGACAGTAGTTTGTCTCATTAGACCAACCTATGTATCGAGGAGATATAGTGGGATCCAACTATCACTTACTAATTCCAATGCATTCCTCATAAGAAAATGTGAAACATAATCTAAACATTTTTATTAAAACTTTCATAATAAATGACAATATTTTAACCACAAAAAAGGAATGACATAAAAATATTACATCCACAGTCAAAAATAACTAATTAAATTAAATATAAATGATTTTATTATAATAAATCAACCTCAATAAAAAATAATTAAGGATATTGACATAGTTGAATATAATTATCAAAACTATTTGAGAGAAATATCTTACTTTTCTTTGAAAACATTTAAATGTATCACTATTTATCAAGAAGCTATTTAAAATATATTTTGAATCAAATTGTCTCATACCACTTTAAAACATTTGTTAGGAATTAAAATCTTAAAACATTCATTTTTATATAAATAAATCCTCAAAACCATTTTTTAAATGTGGACATTAATGAGAAATATTTAGAAGAATAAATTTTTAAAACATTAAAAATGATATTTTAGTTAGAGTTCCTAACCAAATGAGAGATACTTGAATACAAATTATTGAGATAATAAAAACATTATAATATAATTAGATTAAAGGTATTTAGGATGTACTGTGTCCAAGTATAGTATATCCAGCAAAGAAAAGTGAATTGGTGCATAACAATGAAGAAGACTAAATGGAATGTAAGTTAAGATGAAATCCCTTTTAATGATTGTATCCTTAGGTTAAGGATAAATCAATGACGTAATTATGTGTGAAAAATATAAATACACTCAATATTATTGGATAATAAATGTAAATAAATCAGAGGATATCCACACATATTCATGTAAAAACAATACAAATGAATTGGCTGTTTAACTAATTGAATGAAGACTGAGTTAAAATTACTCTCATCAAGTTCATATTGATGACTTGAGAATTTTTCAATGGACTGATTATGTGTATCAATAGTATATCCAAATAAAGGGGAGAAGAATTTAGTAAAAAAAATAATAAATAGTGATTACACACATAATCATGGATTAAAATAATCAATGAAGTATACATAAAGCCTAATGTGTGGAAATTGAAATTTGTAATTCCCTTACTGGTTTGATAACATACAAAACTTATAACCCATGAAATAAGTATCATACAATAAAGATGTAATTACGTATAAATTAATATATATTACAAAATGAATACAATCATGAGTAGTACATACACCACACAAAAAAAAAATAGTTGCAATATAGCATGAATCTCACGGGAATCAGAAGTGAGAAAAAAACCCCTTACCTTGTACTTTTCCTTGGTTGAGGATACATTAACATACTATATAATAGTTAAATAATTGTTATTAAATTATAGAAATATATATACATAAATATGATATCATATATGATCCTCTAATATGTCTTTGTTAATAATATTTTACTAGAATCATCGTTTCGGGTGTTAACTGAATTGTTTTCCTTTATATAATCAGTTACATAAGCCATGTTTGTTATTGATATGATGTATTTTATTCATATATAGAATGATATTAAGTTCAGAAACATTATTTTTAATCATAAAATGAAAATTATTCATGAATGATTACGATGGGGAATGAATCTCATCGCGTTCGTGGAGATGGTAATCCATACACATGCACGAGCGAAAATATCATTATACTGATGAAATGATCTTATGTAATTGGATGGTATACCACATATAAAGAATAAGTAAATATTTATATTTATTATTTAAATAAGTTATATTCATTATTATACCCATCCAAATAATGAAATGTTTGAATAACATAGTACACTAAGATGTGGAGATAGTAATCCGTACTTTCGCACGTATGGTGACATTGTCATTTATAATAGGAATAGAATAATGAATATGGTTGTACCATTTAAATAATAACATCATAATATATATATGATACTGGAGTTATTATTTTAGAATAGAAACAACAACGAAATAGGAAGGGGAAGAAGAAAATAACTTGAATGAGGTGATGAAATATTTACCTCTTCTACGGGTTCTTCCTTTTGATTTGATAAAAAGGGAACCATATGTTGGATTTTTGACAAAAAAAACACGTCTCGGATAAAGGTAGGGATGTTGGGAGGATATTTTCAAAGGGGATAGATGAGAAAAAGTTCTTTGATGGTTTGAAAGTTATAGAAGGGGAAGGGACCTTTTATAAATGTGGTGAGGGTCACTTTAGGAAAAGCTTGAAAAATTATTTTATAATAAAATCATTTTCGGTTTCTAATGTCTCTAAAACTAATTATTTAAAGTCTATGGTGGGGAGGGGTTGAAAAAATCTCATCAAATATGGTTTATACATGTTTAGTTGATCATATTAATCTTATCTTTAAGATTTAACTCTTAGTTAAATTGTTTGATATTTACCATGTATCTTTGTATTTTTATATTATATAGAAGATAAACATACTATAACAAGGCATGCGAACACCATGGGTTTAATTTTTAACACATATAACCTTATCTAACTCTTTTGTGTTAACCTTACATTATTAGGAATATTATATAAATTAATAATATAATATTAGTTTTAAAAATTCAATTATAATAATTTTGACACTATTTAGTATTTGATTAATTTGAAAGCCATTAAATCTTTATCACTTCGAAGAAAATTTATTCAACTAACCTTAACATTTAATATTATCCAATAATTTTTTTTAATCCATCATAAATCTCAATTGACATTTATTTGGATATTTATAATATCAATTATTTTAATATTTCATTAATAAGGTAGTTAATGCATAATCATTTTGTTATAAATAAAATAAATTATATAATTTCTAAAAATAATTAATAAAATAACATTATGTATGAAATATTTTTAGCTGTATAATGAATATTTATATTCAAAATTATAATGTCTGTATCCCCATATAAAAAAAGGATTAGTTATTTAACATTAAATTTAACTCTTTTAACTGTTGTTTAAATAAAATAATAATAAATGTTTTAATTTAATCAATGTGGACCAAATAATTTCATATATTATTCCTAAGGTAGTTTTTTTTGTATTATACTTATACTATAGAATTAGGACATGTGTTAGGGTAATTATGATATCATTTTTAGCCTTAATTACCAAATTTACTTTTAATTGTGGTAAATAAAACTCAAAAGTTACTATTCACAAAAAATTATATTTATCTTATTGATCCATATTTTACATACTAATATTAAATGTGTCTATTAGATTTTTTAAAATAAACCCAAAGAAGCGGTAAAATTATGTTTTATGCAAATTTATAAATTCTCCTAGAAGGTGAGTAAAAGTTGGGAAAAAGTTCAATAAAATATTATACATCTAATTTTATTATAAAATGACTAAAATTAATTACATTGAACTTATATTGGTAATATATATCTATATAGATTTAATATAAATTTACATAATATAAACAATTATTTAAATACAATGTTGATTTTAAACTACAAGGCAGTGTTTTTTACTATTAATCAAAAATTGAATGTTTTCAGAAAAATACCAGAAATATAAAATAAGATAAATTTGATATTCCAAATTCAAAAATGAATTCATGTTTACCAAATTCAAAACATCAATGTTTCATTAATTAATTTAAAAATAATTCTCGTTGTCAAAACCGAAAAGCGGGTTTTTTAAAAAGATAAAACTTTCAAAAGATTGACATATGTTTATGTCAAATTTAAATGTGAAGTTACTTATAATGAATTAAATTGTATTAAATGATATAAAATATAATATAATTATACATGAAAACCTTTCAAATTCATATTTAACCATATATATTATTTTGATTAAGAATAGTTGTTTTCATTTAATATTTAGTATTTTTCCGTATTCATCAAAATATGACAGTTATTAGAAACGTACATATAATTTATTCAAAATAATTTGTTATGGCCTGATTATAAAGATGAATTATTTTTTAATTAAATTTAAAATATAAAAGTGTTAAATATTGGTTATAAAAATGGTTTTCTATTAATACGTGGTAAAATATCATTTTCTTTAAAAAAACTTCTTTTATCTGAAAAATGAATTTGTTCTTACATTATGTCCATGAAACACATAATATGGTATCTAAAATTATATAGAGTATATAAAATTTAAAATTTAGTTAATAATATTTATAATGGCTTTTGAACGGCTAGTTTGGTAAGTCTTGATGCACTCAAACATGGTATTGCGTGAAGCGCAATATACTGAATATCATTAAATAAAATAACTTACTATGAAATCTTGGGGTGTTAAATTCTTCCCCTATTGGGAATTGCATTATCGAAATATTAAAATTGGGCTTGGAAACTTCATTTAATGTCCCACATCAGAAAAAGTGTCAATAAAACTATCACTTTAAAAGAAAGAAAGAGAAGTACAAAGGTCACTGAAGATAACCCATACAAGGATTCCATGTAAGAAGACATGGATATAGAAGATAAAATAAGTGTCAAGTTCCAGTAGAGAGTGATAGAAAAAAATATCAGGAGAATTTTATCAACAAGAAAACCACAAACTTGTGATTGTATAAATGGTAATTAGATTCCTAGTATGAAAAATAAACAGATAGCATTATTTTGTTTTAATTTCCATTTCATAAAGTTGATGAATTTATTTATAGGTTTGAATAAGATAATAAAAATATATACATAATTTTTAAGTAGAGTTTCATCCATTAATAAATTTATACAACTAACTCATCTTTTTTTTCAAACGATGTGTATTCAAGAGGACTTGGTTACACCTGAAGTGCTAGATTCAACTTCTAGGTAATCAGATAATCCCCAAAGGATAAACTATATATATTTAACTTGTCTTTAGAGATTAACAAAAACAAAAATGGTTACTACAAGATAAAATGATCCACAAAAAGGATAATCCTTTAGTTAGAGAAATACTAATCTTAATTTCTAAAATTAAACCTACAATACCCAATGTTTAATAAATACCATTCCATAAACAATTTTCCTTAAAATCCTTCATTATAATCCAATATAATATTTAAACCCAAAACATAGAAGAATTTGATTACACAGTATTCCATGTTAAATTGTATCTCCAAAAAACATCGACTACTCTTAAAGTCACATACTTAAATGTAACTAACTTAATCACATATTCCCTATGATAGGTTTATCATTTCCATAAATAACCCAAATTGATATAAATACACAATAAAAACATAGATAAGAATCCCCCATTACATCTCAAATGAAATCCCATAGTATTCTATTTTCCATAGGCATATAGTATTCCCAATAGAGCGAACGTTTTACAAAATAACATTTATCACTTAATCAACAAATAATTTTCATAAACTAAGGATATCCATTTTATAAGACCTAAGATCCGAAATTAACATAATATTGATTAATAAAATAATTTATCTAAAAATAATTAGTCACACTAAATAGGGAATTCATGTAGTCCAATGGTAGGTGATAAATCCCAATCGAACTATGTTTGTGGGTTTGATTCCCGCAGATTTGTCCGATGTGACGGGTTGTCATAAGGTATGCGTGTTGTCCTTTATCAAAAACTATATTTTATAACGTTTCCAAAATGAGATGAATTCCTCAAAATAACTATAACATATTTTTAACACAAATGGTATCTCATACCTGGCATTTTGATTCAAAAATTTAATAACATGTAATTTCCTCAAATTCAAGGATCATATAATCCCAAAAAATTATTTATAACTATATCATCAATAGAAAGGACAATTCTTTCTGAAATAGGTTTTTCACATAACAAACTACTTGGTTACACATACAAATGAATAGTCTTCCAATGTAATCCAATCAACAAAGATAACTAATACTTTTAAAAAATTTACCATCTATTTATTTCAACATAGTTTCTTCCCTGACCAAGAGGTTATCCTATTGAATAAGGCATTCACTCGAGTAATGATCAGGTCCCCTTCATTTACGGAAAATGACTGTAAATGTATTCTTTGGATAAAATTTATTTTCCTCCATAGTAATCTTAATTTTTTATCAGAAATTCCTTATATTATGTCCTTCTTTTCCACACATAAGAATTTTTTTATTCCATCGAGACACATCTCTAGTTGTTTCCTTCCATATTTCCTGCATGACGGAAATTGATCGTTCTTTTATCCATGGTCTCCACTGCTAGAGCTCTTATCATTAAACACCATTCTATTCTTTGTTGAGCACAGGAGTTGGTTAATATATATGTTATTGAACATATTTTTTGAAAACTGATTCAGCATGAACACGATATCTTTTACACCTGTCAACATTCAATTTCTTTGCTCATTTCCACCACTGTTCCCACCATGTACATCATCTTCAATAACACAATGACTTCCTTAGAATCTAGACATTTACTAACTTAAGGAATCATTGTATGTGTCATAAAATAATTTATAGAATATAATAACAACTTATTTGTAATCTAAAACACCGTAGGATTAACAAAGTTTATTTATTCTCATCTTATATTAAAATACTTAAAATCAGTTTGTAATGAAAATGTGAATTATCTTATGCATATCTATCGATAGTGTCATAACCATGAGTTCAACAAGGCACATTGTCGTGTACCAAGATACCCAAGGTTAAGCCCAAAACACCTTTTTTAGGGTTTTCACTCCTATGTACATCTGTGCTAGAGCCGCCTCTACTTGCTAGTATCCATACATGGATGTATTGTTTGGAAAACTCAAATAATATTTATATTAAAAAATTTCTTGGATGTTCTTCTATACTATTCCTCAAATTTTGTCTTAGGGTTGTGTTTTCTAATCAGAGTGGTTCTAAATCTAGCTTTCAAGGTTTGTATTAAACATCCTCTGATACCAATTGTAATGCCCTGGCCCCAATTACTCAGAGTCAGTGCACTATTACATAACATTGTAATGATACATGGAATCATGTCCCAAATGACCAATTAGTTTAGTAGCCTTGTAAGTACTAGTTACACTCATAATTGTTTCATTACATCATGAAATAAAAACATCAACAAAATTTTGTCCCCTTTTTAAACACACTTATATCCATAGCCAATCCCTACCGATCAACCATAAAACACTTCTTCAAATCCTGGGAAGAATAACACATAGAAAGTGGTGAACTCAGATGCTCAGTAAGGACAAAAATAGAGCAGAACCCTTCATAAATAAGCATAAACATTTAAGTCAATGTACAAGACTAAAACAAAAGCTTTTTAAACTTAATCTTCAGTATAATATGGAAAATATAAAATAAAATAATTCCATTTACTTATTCACATAGATATTATAACAGTCCAATAATCACATGCAATATTAATAGCTACTTTCATAATGATGGAATGCATAATGCCAGACTTTATAACAACATAGTCAAAGCCTAGTGCCAAGACTAAAAATAAGATTTTCTCAAGGCCTTGTGACAAGACACTAGTTTGTCTCATGATACCTAAAGATGCATCGAGGATCTGTAGTGGGCTCCACCCATAACTTATTTAGTCCAATTCATTTCTCATAATAAAGGGTGAAACATAATCTAAACATTCGTATTAAAACTAGCATACGAAATGTTAATTTTTAATCAAAAACCATGAATGGATTAAAAATTGCACATCCACAGTCAAGAATAAATAATTCAATACAATATAGATGATTTTATTATATTAAGTCAACCTTAATCTAGAATAACGAATGATATTGACATAGGTGTAAATAATTATCAAAACCATTTGAGAGAAATATCCCCCTTTTTCTTGAAAACATTTAAACGAATAAATATTTATCAATACGATGTTTAAAATAGATTTTTGAATCAATGTGTCACATACCAAATTGAAACATTATAAAGCAATTAAAATTTTAAAACATTCATGTTCATATAAATAAATCCTTAAAACCATTTTTAAAACATGGACATTAATGGGAACGATTTAAAAGAATAATATTTTAAAACATTTAAAATGATATTTTAGTTAGAGTTCCTAACCAAATGAGAGATGATTGAATAAAAATAATTGAGGTAATCAAAGAATTATAATATATTGAGAAAAAAGGGATTACGGATATACTATGTCAAAATATAGTATATACACCAAACAAAAGTGAATTGGTGCATAACAACAAAGAAGACTCTATAGAATGTAAGTTGAGATGAAATCCCTTATAAAGGTCATATCGTTAGGTTATGGACAAATGAATGACATAATTATGTGTGAAAAATATAAATACACTCAATATTATTGGATATTTAGTGTAAATAAATTACAGGACATCCACACATATTCTTGTAAAAACCACACCAACGAATTGGATGTTTAACTCAATGAAGGGAGATTGAGTTAAAATTAATATTATCAAGTTCATATTGATGACTTGAGAATTTATCAATGGAGTGATTATGTGTATCAAACTTATATCCACAGAAAGTAGAGTGGTAATTAATAAACAAATAATAAATAGTGATT
Organism: Viscum album; assembly: GCA_963277665.1. NCBI lineage: Eukaryota > Viridiplantae > Streptophyta > Magnoliopsida > Santalales > Viscaceae > Viscum > Viscum album. Next base: position 959,328,641 of record OY728126.1, read on the forward strand.
CTACACATAATCATAGATTAAAACAATCAATGAAGTATGCGTAACTCGTAAAGAGTGGATATTGAAATTTGAAATTCCCTTACTGATTTAGTAACTTACGTAACATACCCCACAAGAAAGAAGTATTATACAATGAAGATGTTAATACCAATAATGTAATGTATATTACAAAATGAATACAATCACAAGCAGTACATTCACAACACAAAAAGAATTAGTGGCAATATAGTATGGATCTCACTAGTATAAGAAGTGAGATGAAATCCCTTTACCATGTACTTTTCCATGGTCGAGGGTACATTAAACTCCTAAATAAATATAATATTATTGATATTAATTTATAAAATAACTATATTCATAAATATTAGATCATATATGATCCTCTAATATTTCTTTGTTAATAATGTTTTAGTAGTATCATTGTTTCGGGTGTTAACCGATCAGTTTTCCATTATATACATAGTTATGTAAGACATGTTTATTATTGATAGGATTTATTTTATTCAAATAAAGAATGATGTTAAGTTAATAAACATTATTTGTAATCATAAAATAAAATTTATTCTTGAATAATTAAGATGGGGAATGAATCTCATCGCATTCGGGGAGATGGTAATCTGTAAGTACGCATGAGTGAAAATATCATTATATTGATGGTGGAATCCTATCTAATTGGATGGTATATCACAAATATAGAATCAATAACATGTTATATTTATTATCTCCATCAGTTATACTCATTATTATTCCCATCCAAATAATGAAAGGTTTTAATAACACACTACAGCACAATGTGGAGACGGTAATCCATACGCACGCACGTATGGTGACTTTGTCATTTATAGGATGGATCGAATAATGAATATGGTTGTAACATTTTTATAATAAAATAATATTATATATAATATACTAAAGTTATTATTTTATAATGGAAAAAATAAATATAGAGGAAGTGGATGAAGAAAAGATCTTGGAAGAGGTGATGAAATTTTTACCTCATCTTCGGGTTCTTCTTTTTTATTTGATCAAAAGGGCTCCAGAGGTTGGATTTATGACCAGAGGAAGTACTCTATAATTAATATAGGAATGTTTGGAGGTAATTTGGAAAGGTTTTGTCTTATCCAAAAGGCTTTGGAGGAGTGAAATTAAGATAAGGGGAAGTTCCCTTTTATAAGAGAGGTGAGGGCCACATTAGGAAACACATGATATATTATTTAATAATAAATTAATTTTCGGTTTATAATGGCTCCAAAATGAATTATTTAAAGGATATGTTGGGTATGTGTCTAAAAACCTTCAACCAATAGATTTTATACCGATTTAGGTCAACATATTTACCTTATCCTTTAGATTTAACTCTTTGTTAAATAGTTTGACATTTATCATGTCTCTTTGTATTTTTATATTATATGGCTGATAAACATGCCATAACTAGCCAGGCGAACCCAATGTGGTTTATTATTAATATATATAACCTTATATATGTCCTTAAGATGATCCTTAGATTTTTGAGAATATTATATCAATTAATAATATAATATATTTTTTAAAACACAATTGTTTCAATTTTTACACTATTAAGTATTTGATTTTTTTAAAATCTATAAGGACATTAACACGTAGAATAAATTTTATTCAACTAACCTTAAAATTTCATATTAACATATAAAATTAGTTAAATTCATCAGAAGTCTCAATTTACATTAATTTTGATATTTATAATATCAATTATTTTAATATTTCATTAATAAAGTAATTAATTCATAATAATTGTATCATAAATAAATTAAATTATTTAATATCTAAAAATTAATAATAAAATATAATTACGTAGGAAATAATTTTATCTTTCTAATTAATATTTATAGTGTAATATATATTGTGTGTAATCCAATTTTAAAAACGTTTTAGTTATTAAACATTGAATTTAACTCTTTTAACTCTTCATTAAATAAAATAATAATAAATGTCCTAATCTTATCCAAGTGGACCCAATAGGTTAAAATTTTATTTCTAATGATGGATTGGGTTGAATATTCTTATCCAATAAAATTAAGACATGTGTTTGGGTAATTATGATATCATTTTTACCCTTAATTACCCTATTTACTTTTAACCGTGGAAAATAAAAGTCAGATGATTCTGTTCACCAAAATTTTTTTCATCTTATTGAACCACATTTTTCATACTTATAATAATATTTTCTCTTGGATTTTCGAAATTGAAATCAAAAAAGTGGTAAAATAATGATTTTTGCAAATTTGTAAATGATCCTATAAGGTGGGTGAAAGACGGGAAAAAGTTCAATAAATATTTATACGTCTAATTTTATTATAAAATGACTCTAATGGATTACATTGAACTTATATAGGTATTATGTATATATTTTGTCTTAAAATAAATTTAAATACTATAAATAACTATTTAAATAAAATGTCAGTTTTAAACTATAACATAGTGTTCTTCACTATTTCTCAAAAAATTGAATGTTTTGAGAAAAATACCAAAAATATTGCCTAAGATAATTTTGATATTCTGAATTTGAAAATGAATTCTATTTTTTCAAATTTAAAACATAGAAGTTTTATTAATTAATTTAAAATTAATCCCCATTGTATATACCAAAAAACAAGTTTTATAATATGTAAAATCTATCAAAAGATTGGCATGTGTTTATGTCAAATTTAAATGTGAAATTACATATAATGACCTAGATTTTATTAATGTTTAAAAATAAAATCTATTTATTATTCCAAACCATTCAAAATCATTATTTTACACTATAAATTATTTCGATTACAAATGTTGCATTCAATTTAAATTAAGTATATTTCAGTATTCACCAAAATGTGAAAGTTATCAGAAAATTATGGGAAAATTATCCAAAATAAATTTTTATGTTCCTATTCTAAATATTAATTTAATTTCATTAAATTAAATATATAAAAGTGTCAAAATTTGGTTTTAAAAAGGGTATTACATTAAAAGGTTGTAAAATTGCATTTTTTGAAAAATACTTCTTTTATAAGAAAAAATTTATCTGTTCTTATATTGTGTGTAAGAAACACATAATATGTATTCTAAAATTATATGGATTATATAAAATTCAAGCTTCAGTTAATAAAATTCTTAACCGCTTTTGAACTTCTAGTTTGTAAGTCGTGGCACGCTCGAACTCGGGGTAGCATGTAGTGCCAGCTATTGAATTACTTTATAGAAAATAAATTAATATGAAATCTTGGGGTGTTACACAAATTTTACAATATTATATCTTTATAGAACACATTTTACATCATCCATTGAGTGAAAAATTAGTATATGATACTTTATATTGAAATAATGTGGTCAAATAAAACTAGAATCATCAGAATTTAAAATTTATCAAGATATTTCCCATTATGATTAGAAAGTTTAGATAGTCCTTTTTGACACGCATGTACATGATAATCAAAAGATCAAGAAATGATCAATTTCCACTGAAATATAGGGTTTTTAAACTAATAAATCTAGTGGTATGACACTAACATCATCCATGCACGTTAAAATTCATTTTAGGGAATGTTAAATAGGATCTTGATATTGTAAACAGTGTATTAATATTTTTCAAATTTCTCCTAATTTAAATTAATATAGCCACGATCAATTAATGAATGGGGTAAGAGATAGTCTACCAATGATGATATTTTTTAATTATAATGAGTAGTGTAATTATGATTGTAATGACCCGAGAAACCATGTTTTGATTTTTGACAAGTTTTCTTTTCAATGTCACCCGTTAAGTGAAGCAAAAATCAACTTATAAGGTAAAAATAATAATAAAATAGAAAAAATGCATCAACTGAATGAAAAATCCTTTTATTCAAATAAGTTTCATCTCGTCTACAACCTCCACTGACCGAACAAGAGGATAAATTAACCAAAAATCCCAACTAAGAACCCGATTACAATAATGGGGAGACCTCTTAAAACCACCAAGAGCCCAAGAATGCAGTAGGGGTTTTGGGCATCCATCAGAATGAACATTAGGATGGCCAAAGCCACTGAAACCGTGCTGAGCACCAAGGGAATCACATGAACCATCTCTCCTTTTCTCCTTCAGTCACCTTGAGCGAGGGACACCCCAAGACCAGACCCTTTATAAGCATAGTAATCTGACCGTTGAACCCAAATGGCTATAAATATGACCGTTGGTTTCTCCTATCCTCTATGTTTTGTTTTTGATTGTTGGAAATAAGATAGTTTACCCTGAAAGGTTCGGAATATTAATTAATTAATTTTCCTTAATGTTTAAATAATGACATCAATGATAACTTAATTAATTTATTTCTTATTTTCCCAAAAATGAGAATTATGTTTTATGTTTCAAAATGGTGAAAAATAATATTTTATTCACTAACCTTATTTTCTTAATTTGAGAAATTAAAATTTTATATTGTAATTATATTAAAGATGATGGGTTTTTATTTTGTCTAAATATGTGCTAACCCTTGAGTTATATATATATATATATTGCATCAAATTAAATGATACTTTTTCTCTAAATTAAAGGACTAATGTTAATGCCATTGTTTATAACTTGGATAAATAGTTTTGGAAACTACGTCAAACTATGAATACATTTACTTATGTGTTTTGTGGTGATGATATTTATATCAACACACTCTTATGTGTGATTAAATGTAGTTGCGTTTAATGTTTAATTAATACTAATCTTTAAATAAGAAAAATTAAGGTAATTAGCTAATAATGGAAATTAAAACATATATATATATGAAATGTTTTGATTAACCAATGTTTTAATCATTTATCTTCATAATTTAATATTAAGTAATTAGTAATTATGGTTTAAAAAAATAATATTGATAACATAATAAGGTTAATAAAAATTATTGATGTTTTAAGAATAAAATATATATATATATACCTATATTTATATAGTAATACGTTTTGATTGAATCAATATATATTTTTTATTGAACAATTTTTTTTTATTAAAATAATACAAGTTGGTTTAATAAATGAATTATTTAATAATAAAAACAATGTTATAATAAATTAATAAGAATATTAATTAAACAACTTTGTTTTTTCCTTAAAACCCAGTGAACCGTGTTGTTAAACGCCGCATCACCCATGGACCGTCTGATCTTGCTCCCCCCAATCACAGCCGTCCATCCTTTTTAACGCCGCACCGATTCCAGGTCGTCTGATCATCTTCCGTATAATCGTGGTCGTCCTTCCCGTACCGCGCCTCTCACCCCGCGGCTTCTTCTCCTTCCTCGCGTCGTCGAACCAGTAGGTGTAGGGCGGCTTGTTTTCTTCTTCTAGGCCGGTGAGTGGACCTGTGATGCTATTTTTTTCCACGAGTTTGGAACCATCTCTTAAATTCCCAGCCTCAGATACCCACTCCACGTCTCCACGAAGGTTTCTCCGGTTTTGTTTTTTTTAAAACCTCGGTTCGCACAGGAGAGGAAGCTTGCTTCGGGTTCCATGGATCTTCGACCACCGGTCCGACTCCTCCTACTTTTTCCTTCTCCTCCTCTTCGAACAGGTAAGGGAGAAGTTTTTTTGTGGTTTCTGTTTGAGTTTCGGTTTATATATATATATATGTTATGTATATATGTATACATCATGTGTTTATAAAACCGGATTCACTTTCCTCGTTTGTATCTTGCTCTCCTCCTCCCCAAGCTAGTGAGGGACAAGCCATGTTGTGTTTATTTTTTTAGCTTCGGTATTTATATTTATATAGATGTATATATATAAACTTATACATATATACACCTTTTTCATACACATATGCTTGATTTGTGAGGAATGATCTAGTCCGCTTCAGTTTGGAGTCCCAAAACCGGGGTATTTACAGTGAAGGGAGATCCCTTTGTTTCGTTTCCCTTCACTTCGATGGTTATATGTAAATATATACACTTTTTATATAAATATGTATAATTACATAAACCATATCTTCCTATAATCAATTTTTTTCTTATAAGGAATAATCTGAAATTAATAACTGATTCTTTTTTTATATAAGTAGAAGGATTTTAACGTTTTACTTGTTTTAGTTTCAGGTAGACTATATATATATTTTTAGGTATGTATATGTGTACATAAATATATATAAATACCTTTAAATGCATACACCTATTTTAATTTCAGAATACATGATGAATGGGTATGATTATTATGTTTTAGAACATTTTGGTATAACATGATGAGTTACTAAAATAATATATTCCCTTTAAAACTATTACTTCAAGAACGATACCAAAACAATTTATATACATGGTTATATATATATATATATATATGATGAAGTTTAAGGATTGGTTTAATGTCTAAATGACTCTTCTAATCGAAAATTTTCATTTATCAGCGTTTTGACAATTCTTTCACTTTTTGTAAAAATGTGTGGCGTGAACCCCCCTTCAGAATTTATATGTGTTCAGGTGAATGTGTTTTCATAAGTTCAGTTTCCAAAACCATTTTTCAATTAATTTTTATCAGGACTTGGTTATATATATATATATATATTTGACACATAAGTTTCTAATAATTTTAAAGGATGATAAGCCAACATGTATGTTGCACCGGTGGACCGGCTTAACCTGTCAATTTATGTACCCTCGATGAAATTTATACTTGTAAAGAATGAGTTTTTCATGTTTAAAGAGATGAACTGTGAATTTATGGTTTTATTTAATGAACCTGATGAAATGATACATGACAATCCATTATTTTCAGTGTTCTAATTATTTTTGCATGTACAAGAGTAAGTTGATTTAGTTTATTTGTATCACAGCTTATTCTGAAGCCAAAAGCCTAGTTCTTTTTACATTTACGATATGTTCCATCTCAACATATGGGTATGTATGAAAAAAGGGGGTTTTGATTATGAATGTATGAATGAAACCCTATGAAAGAAAGACCATGTCAAGATATGTTAGGGATGTTTTGGACATAAGTGTTTATGGATGGGAGCACGCAGAATTATACATCGCTTCAATGCATTGGGTAAAGTAAGAGTCTCATGAGACGTTATGTGCGACGGTCTTGGCGGTTAGCCTTGGCTTGTGCTTTCATGTGCGATGGTCTTGGCGGTTAGCCTTGGCTTGTGATTTCATGTGCGACGGTCTTGGAGGTTATCCTTGGCTTGTGCTTTCATGTGAGACGGTCTTGGCCGTTAGCGTTGGCTTGTGCTTTCATTTGCAACAGTCTCGGCTGTTGGCCTTGGCTTGTGCTACTATGGGAAACTAGATTGGCAGTGTGCCTTGACCTGTACTAAGTTATGTTTTAAGATCACGAAACAAGGTCCTGACAAGTTTAGACATTATACATTCCCTCTACATGTAATGATAAATGGACAACCAGGGGATATTCCAACTAACAATACATCCCCTAGTTGCAAATTCCCTTGACTATGAGAATGAAATCATGATATAAGAATGGTAATTCATGTGGTAAGTTGTTATAAGACCCTTATGTACCCATGAATCATGTTAGGAATATTTTTTCCGTGCTTACTCACAAATTTTTAGAACTGAAGTAATCTTGGGTGTAAAATATGCATCTTTTATTTTTCACATGCTTGCTCTCTTTGATTTATGTCTTCTTTAAAGCTTCTTTTAAGTGTGTACTAATTCACCATACATGCAGTTTTCAAAAATGTTGGATTTACATGTTTTAAGAAAAGATAATGCTTTGTTTTAGTAAAGTGTTTTTTATTCAAAATGACTACTTTGAGAAAGATTTTTCTTAAAATGTTTTTAAAATCCCTTACTGGGCATATTTTCTCACCCTACATTTTTTTTTAAAAATTTCAGGCATGGTATGTACTGATGAAGTTTATCAAAAGTAGCTAGTTTCCCCAAATCCTGAACCTCACGATCTTCTGTAGTAATGGGACATGATATATTATTTGTAAATGTTGTAATGAAATATTAGTATATCATGTCTCATGAGGCACCCGGGGATCGGGGTCTCTACAGTTGGTATCAGAGGATGGGTTCAGGCAACTCTGGAAAACCATGTGATATAAATGTATTATTATGACTGACTAAATAAAAATGTTATAACTTTCAGATGGATGGTCAAACGAACTTCTCATCACTACCTGATGAGTTAGTATAAGTCATCTTGATCAGGGCATGCACGGTGGATTATCCATCCTTTCTCCTCCTGTGAGGGTCCTGCCAGCATTTGCTCGATCTAGAAAATGGTCCTGAGATTCTTTAGTTATGTCAAGAGGATGATCATGTCTTTCACCTCGTTGCCACTGCTCAACTTCCCTGCTATAGGAGATGGGGAAGATAATTTCAGGGTCTCTTTCAGTGTTTTACTCTGGCGCAAAACTTCTCTGCCAGAGCGTGCTTCCTTGTAGCTGCCCAAAATGGCCAGCTTAGTGCAGCTTATATGTTCCATGTCTTGAATCTCAGCCTCCTTAATCGCATCATTCCTCTCGACTACCTCGAGTGTGATGTGGTACAAAGAGTTATTAGGGAGTTTATCTACTCAGATGTTTCCGAGCTTTGCACGGCATGAGCCTCCCTTTGGAAGCCCGTGTGCAGTACGCATGAACAGGAGTTCAGGACGTATTGTTCGAAGTGCATCTGGACTAGGGAAATGGAAGAGTTGTGTGCATACTTTGGTATCATGTTAACCGATCCAGATCCACTGTTTCAGTAGTGTTCTACGTATGGAGTTTCAGTTTTTCTTTTTATGATAGAATTTCGAGGGCGCAATTATTTGAAGGGGGAAGTAATTTAACGACCCGAGAAACCATGTTTTGATTTTTGACACGTTTTCTTTTCAATGTCACCCATTATGTGAACCAACAATAAACTTATAAGGTAAAAATAATTGTAAAATAATAAAATTGCATCAAATGAATGAAATCTCCTTTTATTCAAATAAGTAACATCTCGGCTACAACCTCCACAGACCGAATAAGAGGATAAATTAACCAAAAATCCCAAATAAGAACCTGATTACAATAATGGGGAGACTGCTTAAAACCACCAAGAGACCAAGAATGCGATAGGGGTTTCGGGCATCCATCATAATGAACAGGAGGATGGACGAAACCACTGAAACCGTGCTGAGCACCAAGGGAATCACATGAACCATCTCTCCTTTTCTCCTTCAGTCACCTGGATTGAGGGACACCCTGAGACCAGACCCTTTATAAGCATACTAATCCGACCGTTGAACCCAAACAGCTATAAATATGACTGTTGGTTTCTCTTATCCTCTATGTTTTGTTTTTGACCGTTGGAAATAAGATGGCTTACCCTGAATGGTTCGGAATATTAATTATGTAATTTTACTTAATGTTTAAATAATGACATAAATGATAACTTAATTAATTTATTTCTTATTTTCCCAAAAATGCGAATTATGTTTTATGTTTCAAAACGGTGAAAATTAATATTTTATTCACTACCGTTATTTTCTTAATTTGAGCAATTAAAATTTTATTTTGTAATTATATTAAAGATGATGAGTTTTTATTTTGTCTAAATATGTGCTAACCCTTGAGTTATATATATATATATTGCATCAAATTATATGAATCATTTTCTCTAAATTAATGTACTAATTTTAATGCCATTATTTATAACTTGGATAAACAATTTTGGAAACTACGTCAAACTATGAATTCTTTTACTTATGTGTTTTTTGTGATGATATTTATATCAACACACTCTTATGTGTGATTAAATGTAGTTACGTTTAATGTTTAATTAATATTAATCTTTAAATAAGAAAAATTAAGGTAATTAGCTAATAAAGGAAATTAAAACATATATATATATGAAATGTTTTGATTAACCAATGTTTTAATCATTGATCTTCATAATGTAATATTAAGTAATTATTAATTTTGGTTTAAAATAATAATAATGATAACATAATAAGGTTAATAAAAGTTATTGATGTTTTAAGAATAAAATATATATATACATATATTTATATAGTAATACGTATTGATTGAATCAATATATAATTTTTATTGACCAATTTTTTTTTATTAAAATAATAAAAGTTGGTCTAATAATTGAATTCTGTAATAATAAAAACAATGTTATAATAAATTAATAATTATATTAATTAAACAACTTTGTTTTTTCTTAAAACCCATTGAACCGTGTTTTTAAACGCCGCATCACCCATAGAACATCCGATCTTTCTCCCCCTGATCGCAGCTGTCCATCCTTTTTAATTCTGCGCAGGTTCCAGGTCGTCCGATCATCTACGGTGTAATCCTGGCCGTCCTTCCCGTACCACGTCTCTCACCCCGCAGCTTCTTCTCCTTCCTTGCGTCGTCGAACTATTAGGTGTAGGGCGGCTTGTTTTCTTCGTCTAGGCCGGTGAGTGGACCCGCGATTCTATTTCTTTCAATGAGTTTGGCACCGTCTCTTAAATGACCGGCCTCAGATAACCACTCCACGTCTCCACAATGGTTTCTCTGGTTTTGTTTTTATTAAAAACCTCGGTTCGCACAGGAGAGGATGCTTGCTTCGGGTTCCTAGGATCTTCGACCACTGGTCCGACGCCTCCTACTTCTTCCTTCTCCTCCTCTTCGAGCAGGTAAGGGAGAAGGTTTGTTGTGGTTTCTGTTTGAGTTTTGGTTTATATATATATATATATGTGTGTGTGTGTGTTATGTATATATGTATACATCCTGTGTTTATACAACCAGATTCACTTGCCTCATTTGTATCTTGCTCTCCTCCTCCCCAAGCTAGTAACGGACAAACCATGTTGTGTTTATTTTTTTTATCTTTGGTATTTATATTTATATAGAGGTATATATATAAACATATACGTATATATACATTTTTCATACACATATGCTTGATTTTTGAGGAATGATCTAGTCCGCTTCAGTTTGGAGTCCCAAAATCGGGGTCTTTACAGTGAAGGGAGATCCCTTTGTTTCATTTCCATTCACTTCGATGGTTATATGTACATATATACACTTTTTATATAAATATGTATAATTCCATAAACCATATCTTCCTATAATCCATATTTTTTTCTTATAAGGAATATTCTGAAATTAATAACTGGTTCTTTTCTTTATATAAGTAAATGGATTTTAACGTTTTACTTGTTTTAGTTTCAGGTAATCTATATATATATATATTTTGGTATGTATATGTGTACATAAATATATATAAATACCTTTAAATGCATACACCTATTTTAATTTCAGAATACATGATGAATGGGTATGATTATTATGTTTTAGTACATTTTGGTATAACATGATGAGTTACTAAAATTATATATACCCTTTAAAACTATTACTTCAAGATAGATACCAAAACTATTTATATACATGGTTATATATATATATGATGAAGTTTAAGGATTGTTTTAATGTCAAAATGACTCTTCTAATCGAAAATTTTCATTTATCAGCGTTTTGACAATTCTTGCACTTTTTGTAAAAATGTGTGGCGTGAACCCCCCTTAAGCATTTATATGTGTTCAGGTAAATGTGTTTTCATAAGTTCAGTTTCCAAAACCCTTTTTCAATTAATTATTATCAGGACTTGGTAATATATATATATATATATATATTTGACACATAAGTTTCTAATAATTTTAATGGATGCTAAGCCAACATGTATGTTGCACCGGTGGACCGGCTTAACCTGAAAATTTATGTACCCTGGATGAAATTTATACTTGTAATGAATGAGTTTTTCATGTTTAAAGAGATGAAATATGAATTTATGGTTTTATTTAGAAAACATGACTAAATTTTACATGACAATCCATTATGTTCAGTGTTCTATTTATTTTTTCATGTACAATAGTAAGTTGATTTAATTTATTTTCACCACTTCTTATTCCGAAGAAAAATGCCTAGTTCTTTTTACATTTACTATATGATCCATCTCATGATATGGGTATGTATGCAAAAGTGGGTTTTGATTATGAATGTATGAATGAAACCCTATGAAAGAAATACCATGTCAAGATATGTCAGAGATGTTTTGGACTTAAGTGTTTATGGACGGGTGCGCTCGGAATTATATAGCGCTCCAATACATTGGGTAAAGTAAGAGTCTCATGAGACGTTATGTGCGACGGTCTTGGTGGTTAGCCTTGGGTTGTGCATTCATGTGCGACGGTCTTGGTGGTTAGCCTTGGCTTGTGCTTTCATGTGCGACGGTCTTGGTGGTTAGCCTTGGCTTGTGCTTTCATGTGCGATGGTCTTGGCAGTTATCCTTGTCTTGTGCTTTCATGTGCGACGGTCTTGGCCGTTGGCCTTGGCTTGTGCTACTATGGGAAATAGGATTGGCAGTGTGCCTTGACCCGTAGTAAGTTATGTTTTAAGATCATGAAACAAGGTCCTGACAAGTTTAGACATTATGTTTCCCTCTATATGTAATGATAAATGGAAAACCAGGGGATAGTCCAACTAACAAGACATCCCCTAGTTGCAAATTCCCTTGAATATGAGAATGAAATCATGAGATAAGAATGGTAATTCATGTGGTAATTTGTTATAAGACCCTTATGTACCCATGAATCATGTTATGAATATTTTTTCCCTGCTTACTCACAGATTTGTAGAACTAAAGTAATATTGGGTGTAAACTATGCATCTTTTATTCTTCACCTTCTTGCGCTCTATGATTTATGTCTTCTTTAAAGCTTCTTTTAAGTATGTACTCATTCACCATACATGAAGTTTTCAAAAATGTAGGATTTACATGTTTTATAAAAAGATAATTCTTTGTTTTAGTAAAGTGTTTTGTTTTATTAAAAATGACTGCTTTGAGAAAGAGTTTTCTTAAAATGTTTTTAAAATCCCATACTGGGCATATTTCCTCACCCTACGTTTTTGTTTAAAATTTTTTAGGCATGGTATGTACTGATGAAGTTTATCAAAAGAAGCTGGTTTCCAAGAATCCTGATCCTCGCGATCTTTTGTAGTAATGGGACATGATATATTATTTGTAAATGTTGTAATGAAATGTTAGTATATCATGTCTCATGAGGCACCCGAGGATCGGGGTCTCTACAATGATAACATCTTTCTAAATTTAGTAATCGATGGTGTAAATAATAAAGATCAAATGATAAATGGTTTGGATAAAATTATTTTATAATACTACTAATTGATTATGACAATCAAATAAAACTATTACAAGTATTTCACTATTTATTTTGAATTATACTAATTTATATTTACACTCAACATCTTATCACTCCTTTCTTTCTAATAAATTTTCAGGTAAAATCGAAATATCAACTAATTAAACAATTAATGTTATTTTAGTGAAATATCTTTATAGAAGTATTAAGGGAGCCATAATTTATAAGAATCATCATATTTTTATCAGTGGGTTGGTTCTTTAAGAATGTATTTTTAAACAACCCATAGCAGAGTTTGATATAGTTTTTGGTAAGTATTTGATATAATTTTTAATTATATGACATATGGTATATGTAGGAAAGTTATAATCAATTATTTGTACCTTTGATAACAAATCAACAAGAAGATAAAATATGTAAATATTGACGTAACTGTAACATATTTCAGGTTATTGGAAAAAAGAAACCTTTCTAATATGTGATGTCCCATAAGAGTGTAAATATATGAATTCATTTTGTAATGATTTTCCATCTATTATTTGTTATTGTGAGATTGAATTTATCATTAACTTAGAACCAAATTTTATTCCAATTTCAAACCCCGATATCAATGTGAATTTGTATAAATTTTCTAATTCAAAAGTAGATCAATGGATTTCTAGAAAAAGGATTATTTCATTCTAGGATGTCCCCACCATGTTCTCTAATTTTATTTATTTTAAATAAATATTATATAGGGAGGCCGTTATTGATTAATGATCCTTGATTAATAATCCACTTAAAAACGTGAATGTGTTTCCACATAATGATAGATTTTTAATCAAATCTATGGAATGAATTATTTTTCAATGGTTGGAAATGTAGGGATTCTAATAATTAAATTTGAAGGGGAATATATTCTAAAGATGGACATTCAAACAATATATGGCCATTATGTGTTTTTTATTCCCTTTTTGTTGTGTAACAAACTAGATGTATTCATGTATCATATGAATTGTGTCTCCCATGACTATTTAAAAATGTTTATGAGTGTGTTCATTGATGTTATTTTGGTATTGTCTGAAATTCCAGTCATTCATGAAAGACACTTTTGTATTGTTTTAAAAACCTAAAATAAAAAATAATTTATATGTAAAATTTATTAAATGTGACTTCTTTATAGAAGATTTAATTACATGGTTACATTGTTTCAAAAAATATACTAATTGTTTAATATGTCAAAACTGATGTGGTTGCATGATTTTCAAGACCAAAAAATGTCAAATATATTCATAGTTTTCTTGGATTCGTGGGTTCCTACATGTGACTTTTTGAAATATTTACTCAGATATTTATCCCACTAACAATGATAAATAAATAGTTTTTACATTCAATGATAAAAAATTCTATAATTACTCTTTCTAGGAACTACAAATATCATGGTTTAATACTCTGTTTTAAACCATACCCCCTAAAAGTGTTTACTTATTCATCTATTAAAATAATACATTGATCTAACAAGGTAGTTTTTATATAAATAATAATTTGCTAATTTCTTAATCTTCCCATCAGTTAAATCGTCCTTCACTAAATAATATTTTAAATTATATATAATGGTGTATATTGTTTTTTATTTATATATTTTTAGAGAACATTCACATAAATAAAATTTTGAATTATATCTGATTATGAAATTTTTAAGTATATATAGACCAATAAAGAATTAAACATGAGGTAGATATTTCGGATTAAACTGATGAAGGATTATGATTTCATGATTCATCTCAATATAGGAAGAGAAAACAATGTATTTTATTATTTGGGTCAAAAAGTAAATAAAAAAATAATCGAGATATTTTTAGAAAAACATCATTTTGATAATGATTTAAGGAATTTTCACAGAGAAATAATACACACTGAAACATCATATATATTGTTTCCAGTTATAAAATAGTAATAATTGTCAGACAGTTTTAAAAAACATAGATGTAAGATGTTTATTTACATGAAAAGGAGGAACTAGTAAATAATGCTAAGATTCCATAAATTAACATTAACAAGGAACGTGTTTTGATATTTTGAAGAAATTTATGTTTTCTCGAAAGTTACCAATTGAAATTTTAATTATTTAGTTATGCTCACAACTCTTTATTTTATGTTCCTACCAATAGTAATAAAATATACAGATAATGTAAGGACTAGTATATGTTTTATTTAATGAAAAAATATTAACGAGTATATAATTAAATATTTTAAGTTTTTATTGGATTAATATGAATGAAAATAACTAATGGGATGCTTCATCCTCTATAAATATCAGAGTGTAAATTTTAAAATATATAAATTGATTTCACAGTAGAATTTATATAGAAATAAAAATTTATTAATCATATTTTTGATATTTATTATCATTAGGAGAAATCTACACATTTATTTCCTACCAGAAATAATGAGTATTATTTTCTCCCTCAACATTATATCACGAAGATTGTATGGTTCTAGGGATTTACATAGTAAAGTATATATGATTTTGATTCTAGGTTAATATAAAATATTTGGAAAGGCCTTCAAAATTTATTAAGTACTAAATTAAATTTCATTATAAATTTTTATCCTCAATATGATGTACACATATTGTTAATGATTTGAAATTTGGAAGAAAACCACCAAGATTATTCAACGCATTACCATGGATGTTTGGAATAACACATTACACTATTTTATTTTTCATATAATAGTAATTTCATTACATTATATAGATACAACATTATGAGTCATTATACTGACTTCGACTTATGAATCTAGGTTGTTTGACGATGTAGGTGAAATTACATTTCTATGGTCATATTTAATAGAAGATGTGGTAGAAATGGTAAGTTCCATTCCACACAAAATGAGAGAATAAAATATTAAGGTAATGATTTCTAGAGATAATGTAATTAATGTAATTCATTTATGTTATGGTTCATTTTTTGCATAATGTATCTCCTTGGAATAGTGTTATAAGTTTTGGTAGAAGGGGAAAGTTATGTCCACAATTCATTTGAAAGAATTAAATTGTATATAAAATTGGAATATTTTCTTATTTATTGGGATTAACTAGATTTTTAAGCCAAGTATTTTATGTGTTTCATATTTCATTAAAGAAGAAATATGTGTCAAATTCATCATGTGTTTTCATCCCAAATGTAGTGTTGTGGGAAGAGAATACATAATATAAGGGAAAACTGGTTCAGATTCATAATAATAGTGAGAATGTTTAGTGTAATAATATAATTCATTATGTTAGGTTTTTGGTAAACACCATATGTTTGGAGAAACAATATTGGAATTATAAAATTATCTAAGGGAATAAATAACACAACATGTTTTCATATTAAATAAAATAGAGATGAAGCAATTTTAAAATAGGGAGAATTTAGAAACATGGATAATTATAACAGTTAGTAAATTTCAGTATTCATTAATATTCTTGAAATAAATTCTATAGAGTTATATTTTTTATAATAATTAAAAATAATTTTTAAAACAATAATGAAATAGTTTTATTCTGACTAATTTTTTTATATGTGTTATATGGTAATATTTAAAATGATAATTTCCAAATTGTGAATTTTAATTTGATAAAAATGGTATTATTTATTATATCATGAAGTTGAAATTATCATACAGTTACTTTTTTTTGAATTTTAATAAAATTTTAATATGCTTGGAATATTATAAAATGTTGATTGTTAAGAAAAAATTGTATTCATTATAAATTTATAAAAAACATACATTCTATTATGGACTAGTTTGGAAATTTAATTTGATTTTTTAAATGAACATAATAAAATAAATTTCATTGTAATTAATGTTATATATGATTATAGGAAAAAACATTTTTATTTATCAAATTTAAATTTCTCAAAAAATCCATTTTTCATTAGGTATTTGGAGTTTATTTTTTAATTAATTTCTATAACTTATATAAAATTAATTTTATAACATTGTATGATTATTTTTAATCCATTTGTTAATATTTTTAATAGTGCCACTTTATATTTTGGTTATTTTTAATACTAACATTGTAAAAAATATAGTTACCATGGTAAGAGTTAAAATGGGTTTAAATGGATACAAATATGTTTATAATGGTTAAAATAACACAAAACAAGTCTCAAAAATATTTGATTATCATATTTATACATTATATCATATTCACTTCGAATATTTTTCGTTTTTAATACATACTTTTTTAGTAATACCATAATATATTTAAACTATTTTATTTCATATATTAAATCTAACTAACATATCCTTAACCATTGGGATAAAATAACACAATAATATCCCATATAATAAAATATTATTATTTTTATGGTATAACCATATTTCATTTACTTGTCAATCAAATGGAAACATAAAACATTATTCAAGAATAGTTGTATACTACTTCCTCGCGATGATGATGTCTTTTATTTTTCATGTCGACCAATTATATTAGTCATAATGGTGGATAACAATAAAATAAAATGCTATATAATATAAAATAAATTTTTTATTTGTAAAAAAATATTCTAATTCATTATTAATCAATTTATAATAAATAAATAAATTGTTTGTGTGTACGTGCATACTACAGCCTCCGAAACTAATGTATTTTATTTTTCATCACCGCCTCACATGGAAAGTATATATATATATATATACATATACATATTTATATATATATATTTGTGTATTTAGAGAAATAAAAAACTATTTATGATATAATGATAATTTTCTAATGAAAATATCCTATTTACATACCTTACCTTATGTTCATTGAAAAATCTAATTGTTTCTCATGCTTACGTATAGATAATAATCTCCTTGATATACCATAATTCATTTTACATACTCACATTACTTGGTTGAATTTAAAATTATAATTAATTTTTTATAATTATAATTAAAACATGATACAATTTTTTAAAATGATATGACATGGATCCATTTGAACATAGTCAATAAACTTAATTCATTTGGGAAAATGTGTCAATTATATTCAAAACGCACAACATGAAAATATCTAATTAATAAAATAATAAATCAATAAAAGTGGGATAAATTAAATAATAAAATTAAATTTTTTTATTTAGAATGTATATAATTAACAAGTGTTTATTATTTAAGAAGATAACGAGCTTATGTGATGAGTAAGACATAAGATAAATGATTTTTGATCTTAATTCCCTTTCATTGAGGTTAATTTTAGTTTCACTACATGCTTTATATTTTTTTTGTGGATATACTAACATATGGGTATTTTTTAATTTACGAACATAATGTTTTCAAAATTCCATTAGATGGTCTTTCCTTTAATGATTCATTTTTTTCAAATGATTTCACATCGTAAGGGAAACAGTACCATAAAACCATATTCTAAATGTCTTAAAGATTAATATTCAAAATATATTTCTAACATATCCATATTCCTAAAAAATTAACAAACTTTATTTATATGTTCATTTTATATATTTTTTGAATTTCTTTAATATGGTTTTCAAAAGGAATATTTTTAAATTTTTTCTAATTGAATGTTATGAAATTTTTTATAAATGTGAAAATAAATGTTCTATATTAATGAATATTACATGATCACCTTTTTCAGCTATCATGACTATAAAATCCTAGTTATGTTATTTTTAATCTTTTAATTTTTAGAGGGTCTTAATTGGATTTTAGTCGATATGGAGGTGATCCTGGTGCTTTTAGAGGACATCAAATGATATATGGCTATACAGTGGACTCACACCACGAATTTTAGATTCATGATGTGAATTATACAAGGGTATAAGTCATGATCCGGGATTAGGCCATAGAAAGAATTCATGATTTGAAATTATATTCATGTATTGTAATTCATGTTTTAGATTCTAGGTGGAGGTGATTTTTTTAATGTTTCATCCATGGCATGATTTTATGTCATGAAACAAAAATTAACACATAGAAATATACAAGTTTTAGAAAAATAGGTGTATTATAATACCTATTACATTGTCATTCACCTTCCACCTCTCAAACTCAATCCCAAAGGATGACCAAAGTTATTTTTATTGAATCTAAATCATTTAGGCATCTCCAATTTGTGATTTGATCTCTAGGTTGTATGGTTGTTTTGATTATTGTATATCAAGTCCCTCTCTTATAATTTTATACAATTTTCATGGAAATCTAAGCAGTTTTGAGAAATGTTTCTATGAACTATAGTTCATGTATTAGTTCTTAATCGATCCCGTCTAGATATATTGTTTTCATGTCTTCGAGAGGACTATATTATTCTATGTTGTGGTTTGGAATGTGACAATATCGATGTATTTGTTGATCTATATTCTTATCAAATTATATAATCCATTAAACTCAATTATAATATGTGAGAATAAAATTTAGGGATTCAGTTAATTTTTGTTACATTTATTTCCATATAATAGTTTTTAATCCCTTCATGTTTATTATGTGACCCATGTTTTTGGTATGTTGTTCCATCTCGATCGTTTGTTGGATGATCCTTTAATGCTATAGATTAATTATATTTTTTTATAAATGAAATAAAATTATTCTTGATTGATTTATCTCTTCATATTAATTGGTTTCTTTTAATAGATGGTTTTATCCATGTTTTGGTAAAATAGAATATATTTTCAAATAATTTTGAAATTGGTTTTCAGATAATTTTTTTGATGAATAAATGGTTGTTTGAAATTTTTTTATACTATTAAAACACATTGAAATATATATTTTATATATCCCACATGGTATCCTTCAATAAATATATTAACGGTGAAGTAATGGGGCTCATCTTTAGGAATTTTTTGGGGGTTCACTCTATTGGGTTCTAATACATTCATTGATCATAGATACATTACATCAAGGAACTAGATGGATATTTTAGGATATTAAATTTCTAGGGTGTTCTTAAAATCTCTATAATATTATGCATGGTCTCTAGGGACTTGAATGTATAGTAGTCATTTTTTTGATTTTGTAACCTGTGATTTAACATGAGTTCCCTAATGTTATAACATTGGTTATTTTATTTTTAATGTTATCTTTGAAATACTAGGTTAGGTATGAGATGATACATTCATTTACCGATTAAAATGTTTATGGAATTTTTTCTTGAAAATTTATGTTCATAGTTTTTTTAAATATATAGAAAATTTTAAACTATTTTAAATGATTTGGATATAAAATCTATTTATCAACTTATGCTTCCTAGTTTTCTTTTTAGATCAGAAGATTTGGAATACTGTGTAGAGACATGGTATGTCACAACTAGGTGGAATCCTATTAATCTTGTTTACTTCACACCCAAATCACTCCCTTGGGATGTGCAGATCTCTTTATATCTGATGTAGAAAAGGGCAAGGTTTCATAGTGGGATGTAGAGGATTATATCATTTTGGTATCTATATCTATAGGTCATATAGTGATATATGTCACACATAACACATTGAGTAGATGTTGTTACTTTTGATTTTTCCTTATTTTTTGGGAAATTTAATGAGATTTTTATAGCTACTTTGGGATATTATTACTTATATTATAAATCATTGAATATAGAATATTAATTTTATGGTTTTACATATATATATATATATATATATATATATATATGAAATTTTTATTATTTTTGGATAAGATATGTATTTCTATATGGTTTTAATTTGATACTTGAGTGCATGTGTCTATCCCATGGGGATCAAGAATTCCATTTGAATATATTTGTAGTCTGGTTCAAATCTTAGTTGGACATTTTTCCCATGGGTTATAAAAATATGGTACCAGGGAAGTAGTTTGTGGTTATTCATGGTAAGTTCAAGATTGGATTCAAAATTTATAAGATGTAAAGGGTGCGTTATGGTGAATTACAAGATATATCATTCCATAAAGAGCCTTAGGTCACCCTGGTATATTGGGATGTGTGTCTCCAATGATGGGTTTTGACCTTAGCCTCTATCTCTAGTTTAATTTTTATCGTTTAGAAAGATATTTTCTTAATTTAATACCTTTTTTTATTTTTTTTTGTGTATAAAACAAGAATCGATCATGTCTCCAACATGTCCCATAGGGTGGTTCAGTGGGAAATTATCTTCATATAAATCATCAATTTCATTAGAATATCATTAGGCTATCATATGGGTGCTTCATGTCATGGAAAAAAATATACTATGAGTTGAGAACCAAATTGTGTAGGAGTAACAAAGAGATAAGTATGAAAAGATCACACGTGAGAGTCTCAATCTGAGAAACCAACATTCTTTAAGGGTATTAATAAAACAAAAGTAGTGGAGGAATTACTGAATAAGATTGATCATGTATTTAATTTATAATTTAATCTTAAGGCTATGAAGGTGAAAAGATAAATGTTCACGATAGAGGGTCCAATCATGTCATGGTGAGCTTTTATGGTACAGGTAAACTAGCACAAGTTATTATATTAGATGGGAATCCAGACCACCCCCTCTATTAAAAGATATTTAATTACTGTTTTTTTCATTTAAAACCCTCATCAATTCCTCTCATTATAGTAGGTATTTTTCATTGTTTGAGTACACAAACCATTTTGTGAAGTTGAATCATTTTTCTCTCTAAGTGGTTATGAAAAATATGTTAAATTATCTAAAAAATATTTATTCCTTTCAAAATAAAATGTAATCATAAGAATTATTTCCAACTATTTCCTCCCATTATGTGAAATGAAACATATATATGATGGAAAAAATCATTATGTAGATAAATATTGGATTCCCTAGATCTTCCCTCCAACCTATTATTAGTATTAGCATCATATAGGTAATGAAGATGGAGTGGCACATTAATAACTAGGGTGGTGTATATTGTTCTTAGTAGTGGACCTCTAGTAAACCTTCAACAATTTCTAGTAGGGTGACCTTGAATTTCTATCATTATAGAATGCTAGGGAACACCTACAATTATGGTCCAAAACAAAGAATATTTTAAATGATTGTGGCTATCAATTCCATCTACAATGGTTTTTCTAAAAATTATTTATTCTCAGTTATGGTCAGGGCTCTTCAACACCAAATAAGACTATGGTGTAGTCATATGATTCAATGTCTATAGGGTTCTAGCCTTATGTTTAAGGAGTGTAGCGCCCTCACATAGTGGATTAATTTTTTTATAGAAGTTGATTCTGGCCCAAATATTATGAGGTGTCTTCTTTTCTATTATTCTATAGAAACATTTCTATTTGATAATGTTGTGTTTAAATAATTTTTGTCTTATTAATTTTTTTGATGTTATAAAATTTCAAACAAATAATATGTCTTTTATAATGGAGCTAGAATCTGCACTTGAAATGAGGACAGAGTAGGGTTTTCACTATCTAGTGTGTTATATACCGATTGCTAACATGGACCTAGTCTAAGAATTATATTTTCATAATTCAGATGCTTTTTAAATCATCACCATGGGAATATTTTTTCTCGTCATGTTTAGATTGAATTTTATCATTGGTGTGTTTGGTTTTATTCTATAGAAGGAATCTCATGTGTTTTATGATGGATAGTGATACATCTGTTTGATATTGTAGGATCTTCCCAAAAAAATAGTAGGAGTTTTTTTTCAATCAATTTTGTTGATCCCTATGATGTTTCCTTAATTTTTGATATTCCATTCATTTTTATGTACATTCCTTATGTTTTCATTGATCAAATCTCCATTATTTTTATAGATAGGTAGGTATAGTTTTTTCATTGAACTAGTGTCAATTAAACATACTGTAAAACCCCAAGATTTAATGAAAAATATTCTTTTAATTTCATTAATTTCTTGTGTTGTATGCTACACCAAGATTACCTTGCGTTATACGCAACACCGTATTAGCTTGCAGTATACGCAACACTATTCTTGGATCGTGTTGCACAGAATTTTGATAATATTTATTCTACGCAACATTGAGTATATATATATATATATTCAATGTATAAATGAAATATGGTTGGATTCTGTTATACGAAACAATGATAGATTCTTGCACAACATGCAACCCTGACTTGGCTTGCATTACACGCAATCATGACCTTCCTCGATAGCGTGTGTTGTATGCAATATCGGGTGTTACTAAACAATGATATATTATTATAATATTATTATGAACTAGACGTTATGAATAGTATTAAATAAATTTTTAATTTTATAACATTATTATTCATCTTACTCCTTTTCTAGAACATGTTATAAGAACAAAATAAATTTTTCGTGTAAAATAAGTATTTTTTCAAAAAATACAGTTTTGCCGCCTTTTGATGGCGCACCCACATTAAACCTAGTTTTTTAAATTTTTATAAGTTCCATTTGACAAAATAAAATTATTCTTTGGAATAAAGAAATAAAAATTTACTTTGGATAAATTTTTCATTTTATTCTGAATACTTTTATATTTTAATGAATAGTAAAACACGCTGTATTTTAATTTAATTTCTGCATCATTTTTGTATTGAATTTGGAAAAATGGATTCCTTATTTGGAATCAGTGGGTCCAAATTATGTTAATAAGCTACATTTTATTTTTGGGCATTGTGAATAGTAACTACGGTAAATTTTATTTACTATAGTTAAAGGTAAATCGGGTAATTAAGGGTAAATATAAGATTATAAAATTACCCTAACACTTTTAAAAATCCTATTGGATGACTAAAAGTTGACCCATATCACCTAAGGGTGAGATTAGATTCATTTAATGAACTTATGTCCATGAAAATAATTTAATTATTATTAAAACCAAAGAAAGTGACAACATGTCACTCTCTTAAATACTATAAGTATAATAATATTAAGTTAGTGATAAACATCATGAAACATCTAAAATTAACAGTCTACAAAAATATAACAAAATTATCTACATCATGATAATTTATTTATAATTTTTTGGTATTAAATAATTATCAATAATTGTGACACAACAATGATGCAGAAATTATTTATCTAGTGAAAAATCAAGAATATAGTTTTTATTAAACTAATAGTGACCATAAAAGGCACAAAACCCTGAAAAAAACTTATTGGTCATGTAAATTTAAACTATAATCATCCAATGGTCGAATATTCGACCATATAGAGTCTTATACAAGCAATTATGACACTTATATTATTTTATTTTAAATGATGCCAAAGTTGTCACCTTCATAATTTCATAAATATAACAATTTAAGTATTGTGATTTTAAGATGATAAATTCGATTAAAAGTATTATTGTGAAATTTAATAGATTTATCTTCATCATAGGATTTTATTTTTAATTATTATGCAACATATAAGTATATTAAATAATTATACGAAAATGTTGTAGTAATTATTTTACAAAGAGATAAACCAAATAAAAGGTTTTAAAAATAATAAAATAAATATTATATGAACTATATAATGTTCTCCACTAATTTTCTAGATACATATGACATTTTATGAATATATTAAATCTTTTATTTCGGAAATATATTTTTTATGTATTTTATATAAATTCAAATAAATGAATACTGTAAAAATTGACACTCTTGTTATTTTATAAAAATAACATATTATAAAATTTTTAAAAAATCACAAAAATATTGAAAAATTATAAATTTAAATTTATATGGTCTATAATGTTCTAATTTAAACAATTATGGAAAATTCAAGACAAATAATTAATTATTTGTTATAATTTAAAATTTAGAATTTTATTACTGCAAATAAACCTAAATAGATTAAATAAGGATAAATCAAAATGATATGGTTTAAAATAAGATCCAAACATGTATAAATTTTATTGTTTTATGAGATTAAAACCATATATTATATTATATTATAATATGAGTCATTTTTGGAGGTTTTTAAGTGGGGTTAGATTTATTATAAATTAATATTTTTAAGAATTCCAAAGGTGCCCCTCTCCTCCCTTATAAAAGTGAACCTCCTCCCTCTCTTCCACACACCACTATGAGCCTTCAAGATCAGCCACCCCCTGACCAATTTTCTTCTCCACTTCCCTAGAAACATCCCAGAGGTCCTGGTCTTTTTCAAAGAACAATTTTAGTTCCCTAAGAGGAGGTCTCAAAGAGGCGCTTCAAAGAAGAGGTAATTTCCGTTACCGATTCTTTCACCTTTATTTCTTCTTCCACTTATTATTCTTAGATTGTTTCCTTATGAAGTAATAAAATCAGTATCACTCATATACTGATGTTTTATTATAAGTATGAAACAACCCTATTTCACCATCTATCCATCCTACGGAAAACGAAATCACCGCGCGTGCGTACGTACGGAATACCGTCTCCACGCTGTGGTGTAATCTATTTTCCACCACCACATTACGTGGATGTGTATAATGGTGTAAATAATAACTATATATGATTATTGTAAAGTGATAATGATTCTGTAATAGTATTCATACACTCCAATAAAATTCCATGATCATGGGAACGATATCATCGCTCGTGCGTACGTACGGAATACCGTCTCCACGACGCGATGAGATTCATTCTCAATGATTAACCATTCATAAATGATTATAAAGTATATATAATAAGTAATAATGAAATATATGACATAATAATGATACTGGGTTTATTTATATATATATATATATGTATGTCATCCAATTAATTCCATTAAATTCAATGAGGAAAAGAAAACAACGTTCATGCGTACGTACGGCCTACCGTCTCCATGAACGGTGTATTTATTTCCATTTATCGATCTATTAAATATCTGTATATTCTGAATATATATTATATATAAATCATTTTTTACATTATGTATGTAAGTAATCATGATCTATGTAATCATATGAATAATTACAAGTCAAAACACGGACGAAAAATGAAACGATTTTACCCAAAACGCACTTTAAAATGGAATTTACAAAAGAACAGGTAATATAAAGTCATAAGTGAACCATATATGATATCATAACAATTAATATGATTCTTTAATAAGTCAATAACATTATTTGAATCATTATACAGGAGGTTTGGATACATACGAAGCATATCGGACCTAAGGTAAGAGATAATTTTGCAAATCTCATTTTTATCCGAGATTACATATTTGTAAGTATTTACAGGGTTTATTTCTATCATCCATGTCCATGTTTTATAAAAGTGTTTTCATGTACGTTTGAAGTCTTTTTTACCCATTTTTGACTTTTACTACATGATATGTAAGGAATATTTCTCTTGTTTATGTTACGAGGTACTTTTTGACTTTTTCCGCAAAAGTACGAAAAGAATGGTTTTTTTAAATTATATGGAATGAATGAATTTTTTAGGTTTTATAAAGCCTTATTTTCATGATGCTTCCTCCAAAATATTTCATGACTATTTTCAACAAAATCCTTTTCTTTTAATATTTCATGACATTTTGTGAAAAGAAAATGAATTTGAAGAAAAAAAGGATATTTTCCTCAAGAATTCATTTCAAGTGTTTTATCAAAACCATTTTCTATCTAAGATAAAATTATTTCATATGGGTATGTTTCAAGTATAATGTCTCTATGATTTACATGGTTTCAATTTTCTTATGATGAAATATCAAATTTTTTTATATGGATTATGTGATGATTGAATGATGTTTATGAAACCCATTTTATTCTTTGGGTTATGATGAATGTTTTAAGTTTATTTTGTGGAAAAAGTAATAATGATTTCACTATGAGATGGGTGGGACCTATATCTCCATCCAATTCATTGGGTAAAGATTTATATCTCATGAGATCGACATGGCTGGAACGGTAGGTTAAACCAGTTCAGTAAAACAGGACTGAAACGAGGAGTGAACTCGATTCAGAATGGGACTTTGTCCACTAAGATGGTCTTGGCAGAAATGAATTGGCTACTATGGAAATCATTACATGTGCTTAATGGATGCCACAATTACATGTTTTATTCCAATGATATTTTTTTATTCTTAATGACTCTTTATGATCTATGCCTTACGTACTTCCATGTTTTATGTCATTTCTCAAAATTTTGATTTTTATACATTATGTTCATGTTTTTAAGTTCAAATGTGTATGGTATGTTTTATTTTATCCATGCTTACCCTTACTTAGCATTTCATCTCACCCTTTTTAGGTTTTCTTTTCCCCAGGATATAATGAAGGGGTTTAGGTAAGAAAAAAAATGTAAAGATCTTTATGCGAGATGTTGAAGATCTTTCACCACGATTAGAAGATTACGTTCAAGTTTCCAGAGACACTAAACTATTACGGTCCTTGTTTGTCTGTTTTTGTTATGTATTAAGTATTTCGCGAAAGTAATGTAATGTCCATGTACGCCAAGCTTTGGGTCTCTATAGTTGGTATCAGAGGAAGGGTTTAGTCAACCTTTGGAAACTAGGATGCGAGAACTTTAGTAAGATCCCTAGAGATATTTCTAAGGTATGTCTAGGGATGTCCCTAAGGTTAAGTATAGGTTTTAGTACTAGAATTATGGTAACCCAAGATGTTAGATATTGATGGTACTCCCCCTTTATTATGTTGTTTTCCCTAGGGTGATTTTTGCCTCTCACACTATTCTTTTTGGGTTTTAGACGATGGCTGGAACCCTAAGGAACAGTGTTGATCAATGTAATGAAAAATGCAATGATTTTCCTCCTGAACAAACAAATAGTATAGGAGATGGAGTTAAAAATCTTATTTCTATACTTACACAAGCTATGAATCATTCTGGACTTCCAAATGAGTATGGAAGTGAACAATATAATATTGAGTCCTTCATGAGGCAACGCCCACCTTCTTTCAGGGGGTCTTCTGATCCACTTGTTGCTGAACAATGGACCAGTACTACTGAAAAGATATTTTCAGTTCTTCAATATTCGGAACATGATAAAGTCATATTAGAAGTATAATTTTTGGAAGGTGAAGCTGATCAATGGTGGAATCTTATCAAGAATACAAGGCCAAGAGATGAAATTGAGTCCATAGAATGGGATGAGTTCAAGAACTTATTTTTCAATAAGTAATTCCCTCGTATTCTTAGAACAAAGATGGAGAAGGAGTTTCTTGAACTAAAGAAAAAGGATGATGAATCTGTTGGTATATAAGAAGCAAATTTTACAAGGCTTTCCATGTATGCATCTGGATTTATCATCCAAACTGAAAGTAAAGTTGATCGATTCTTCGGTGGCTTAAAACCAAATTTTCGAAGGGTATTAGCTATAAGAGACTTCATTAGCTATGAAGAAATTGTGTGGTGTGCTATCAATGTAGAAATGGAAGTTTGTGTTACTTATGAATCTCATAGTTTTGACAACAAATGAAAGATGGAGGTCAAGGAGAAATCTTAGAATAATGGTGAAAAGAAGATGAATGTTTCCTTATGTTCAAAGTGTGGAAAGAAGCATGGTGGAGATTGTCTTAAAGGGACTAGAAAATGTTTTAAGAGTGGAAATAAGGTCATCAAGCAGTTGAGTGTCGAAGTAATTGAAAAATGGTTTCTAATGATGTGAATAAAGAATAGACTACAGAGAACGCATCACCAACACTTCAATGCTTCAAGTGCAAGGAAATGGGGCATTATGCTAATAAATGACCTAATCCAAGGGTTAGTGATGATCGACATGAGAAACCACTTAAGGAAAAGGACAAAGAGAAGTCACATTTGATCACTATTGGCGATGTTGAATATGAAAACGATGTGATGGAATGATTAAGTGTTTATGTAATGGGATTCCAAAATAATGTTGTATATAGTATCGTGGAATATTGGAATATTTATGTATTGGTCTATTGTGGTTTTCAATGGTACTGGTAACCATAGAATGTGATTGAGATATTTTTTGGAAAAAAAGATGATATGCGCATAATGAAAGGAAAACGCGAAATTGAAATGTTTGACCGTATTCATGAGCTCATGACTGATATAAGGAGAATGTTATATCATGGTTTGAGTATATAGAATTTTTGGATTTTGGTATGTGGAAAGAGTTAACTTTTGACTGCATTAATGTTTTCACTATGGTTCAATTAATGGGTATTCATTCATCAAGAGAATACATGATTAAAGTATTCACATGTTTGTAATTTGAACAACAAGATATATCTTATGATATATGGGGGATAAATGATGGCATTCACGTGATTGTTATGTGACATTTCAAGTAATCATTTTCTTTATACTATGAGCATGGACTGAAGTATTTTAGATAGGCCTAAATATTGGAATGGATTATGTTGGACATAAGTTAGGATAGAACATTTTTCGATATTATTGATGGGATGTTATAGTAATATAGATTTATAAAAAGGAAAACCTGCAGGACGGGCGACAGCACATCGCGTCTGACAAGTGTGTGGGAATCGAACCCACAACCGAAGTGCGACTGGCCTTTATCGCCTACCACTGGCCTACACGAATTCTCTGGTTAGTAGAAACTAGTTTTATTTTATTATGCGGTATGATATATGAAGTATAAGTTGATTTTTGGAATCGTATACGATTAACCTCACCATAGATGGACTTATGTATATTTGATAACTTTTGATAAACATTTGTTTGAAACAGATGGAATGACCCATCATTCTATCACATGATCTATTAACACTTAATGAATAACAAATTCAACTACATTTCTTTAAGAGATGAAGTGGAAATTGTTCAAAGCACGAACAACAGTGAAATTTTACCAAAATCATCTAAGTATTTCTTTTAATTCATCAACTTTAGGGAAATGATCTTGGAAACGAAAAATGTTGTCCTAGTTCCCTTATATCCGATTAATCAGATGGTACCTTAGATCATCATAAATCAATAGCTTTGTGATTGTTGGATTTTTCATAGCCATGTTCTCTACCACTCTCCATCAGAACATGATGTTTCGATTTTCCTTCCATATCCATATTTTCACCTATGTTCTCCTACATGGACACCCCGTGATGAGTTAATTTGGGTAACCGTTACATTTCATAACTTAGTTTTTAAAATCCATGTTTTGGTATTCCTTTTTACGATGTGGGTTTCTATTAAACAAACTTTCGAGTAGTAAACCATTTATAACCATGACGAATTTCGAGGGAGAAATTCATTTTAAGGGGGGTAGAATGTAACATCGTGAGATTTTATGAAATATATTCTTTTAATTTCATTAATGTCTTGTGTTTTATGCTACACCAAGATTACCTTGCATTATACGCACCACCGTATTAGCTTGCAGTATACGCAACAATATTCTTGGATCGTGTTACACACAATTTTGATAATAGTTATTTGACGCAACATTGAGTATATATATAAATATATATATATATATATTAAATTTATAAATGAAATATGGTTGTATTCGGTTATACGAAACAACGAAGTATTCTTGCACAACAAGAAACCCTGACTTGGCTTGCATTACACGCAATCGCGACCTTCCTCGATAGCGTGTATTGTACGCAATACCAGGTGTTACTAAACAACGATATATTATTATAATATTATTATGAACTAGCTGTTATGAATTGTATTAACTAAATTTTTAATTTTATAACATTATTATTATTCTTACACATTTTCTAGAACATGTTATAAGAACAAAATAAAATTTTCGGGTAAAATAAGTATTTTTCAAAAAAAAAAAACAGTTTTGTCGCCTTTTGATGGCGCACCCACTTTAAATCTAGTTTTTGAAATGATTATAAGTTTTATTTGACAAAATAAAATTATTATTTGGAGTCAAGAAATAAAAATTTACTTTGGATGAATTTTTCATTTTATTCCGATGACTTTCATATTTTAATGAATAGTAAAAACATGCTATATTTTAATTAAAAACTACTTTTTTCATCATAATATCTTATGTGGTTAAATTATAATATTGAATGGTTTTAAATTATAAATATAATATATTTTTACCATTTAATATAATGTATTTTATTAGCATTAATTTTACCTTGAATTCGTAGGTTAAATCAATTCAATCTTTTGCAATGTTTTAAAGAAAAACCCATTTTCTTTCGACAACAAGATTAATTTTAATTTAATTTCTGAAACTTTTGTGTATTGAATTTGGAAAAATTGATTCCATATTTGGAATCAGTGGGTCCAAATTATTATAATAAGCTACTTTTTATTTTTGGGCATTGTGAATAGTAACTACGGTAAATTTTATTTACTATAGTTAAAGATAAATCGGTTAATTAACGGTAAATATAAGACTATAAAATTACCCTAACACTTGGAAAAATCATATTTGATTACTAATAGTCGACCCATATCACCTAAGGGTCGTATGAGATTCATTTAATGGACATTGTTCCATGAAAATAATTTAATTATTATTAAAACCAAAGAAAGTGACAACATGTCACTCTCTTAAATACTATAAGTATAATAATTTTAATTTATTGATAAACCTCATGAAAATTCTAACTTTAATAGTATACATAAATATAACAAAATATCTACATAATGAGAATTTATTTATAATTTTTTGGGATTAAATAATTATCATTAATTGTGACATAATAGTGATGCAGAAATTATTTATCTAGTGAAAAATCAAGAATATAGTTTTATTAAACTAATAGTGAACATAGAAGGCACAAAACCCTGGCCAAAACTTGTTGGTCATGTATATTTAAACTATAATCATCCAATGGTCTAATATTTGACCATTTGGAGTCTTATACAAGCAATTATGACACCTATATTATTTTATTTTAAATGATGCCAAAGTTGTCACCTTCATAATTTAATAAATATAACAATTTATCTATTGTTATTTTAAGATGATAAATTCGAGTAAAAGTATTATTGTGAAATTTAATAGATTTATCTTCATCATAGGATTTTAGTTTTAATTTTTATGCAACATATAAGTATATTAAATAATTATACAAAATTGTTGTTGTAATTATTTTATTAATAGATAAACTAAATAAATTGTTTTAAAAATAATAAAATAAATATTATATGAAATATTTAATGTTCTCCACTAATTTTATAGATACATATGACCTTTTATGAATCTATTAATTCTTTTAGTTTGAACATATCTACTGTATATATTTTATTTAAATTCAAATAAATGAATAGTGTCAAAATAGACACTGTTGTTATTTTATAAAAATAACATATTATAAAATTGTTTAAAAATCACAAAAATATTTAAAAATTATAAATTTAAATTTATATGGTCTATAATGTTAGAAAGTAAACAATTATAGAAAATTAACAACAAATAAGTAATTATTTATTATAATTTAAAATTTAGAATTTTATTACCACAAATAAACCAAAATAGATTAAATTAAGAAAAATCAAATTTATAAGGTTTAAAATAAGATCCAAACATGTCTAAATTTGATTTTTTGATGATATTGCAAACCTAACTCATCTAATATTTTATTATGAGTCATTTTTGTAGGTTTTTAAGTGGGGTTAGATTTATTATAAATTAATATTTTTAAGAATTCCAAATGTGCCACCCTCCTCCCTTGTAAAAGGGAACCTCCTCCCTCTCTTCCACACACCACATTGAGCCTTAAATATCGGCCAAACCCTGACCAATTATCTTCTCCACGTCCCTAGAAATATCCTAGAGGTCCTGGTCTTTTTCAAAGACCAATTTTAGTGCCCTAAGAGGAGGTCTCAAAGAGGCGCTTCAAAGAAGAGGTAATTTCAGTTACCAATTCTTTCACCTTTATTTCTTCTTCCAGTTCTTCTTCTTAGGTTGTTTCATTATGAAGTAATAACATAAGTATCAATCATAGATGGATATGTTATTATATGTATGAAACAACCCTATTTCACCATCTATCCATCCTACGGAAAATGAAATCACCGCGCGTGCGTACGTACGGAATACCATCTTCACGCCGTGGTGTAATCTATTTTCCACCACAACCTTACTTGGATGGGTATAATGGTGTAAATAATAACTATATATGATTATTGTAAAGTGATAATTATTATTTAATAGTATACATACACTCCAATAAAATTCCACGATCATGGGAACGATATCGTTACTCGTGCGTACGTACGGAATACAGTCTCCATGACGAGATAAGATTCATTCTCAATGATTAACCATTCATAAATGATTATAAAGTATATATAATAAGTAATCATGAAATATATGACATTATAATGATACTAGATTTATGTATATATATATATATGTATGTCATCCTATTAATTCCATTCAATTCAATGAGGAAACGAAAACAACGTTCATGTGTACGTATGGCCTTCTGTCTCCATGAACGATGTATTTCTTTCCATTTATCGATCTATTAAATATATGTATATTATGAATTTATATTATATATAAATCAGGTTTTTCATTCTATATGTAAGTAATCATGATCTATGTAATCATATGAATAATTACAAGCCAAAACACGAACGACAAATGAAACGATTTTACCCAAAATGCCTTTTAACATGGAATTTACAAAAGAACGGGTAATATAAAGTCATAAGTGAACCATATATGATATAATAAAAGTTAATATGATTCTTTAATAAGTCAATAACATTATTTAAATCATTATACAGGAGGTTCGGATACGTATGAATCATATCGGACCTATGGTAAGGGATAATTTTTCAAATCTCATTTTAATCTGAGATTGCATATTTGTAAGTATTTACTAGGTTTATTTCTATCATCCATGTACATGTTTTATAAAATTGTTTTCATTTATGTTTAAAGTCCTTTTTACCCATTTTTGACTTTTACTACATGGTATGTAAGGAATCTTTCGTTTTTTTACGTTACGAGGTACTTTTTGACTTTTCCGGCAAAAGAACGAAAAGAATGTTTTTTTAACTTATATGGAACAAACGAATTTTTATGGTTTTATAAAGCCTTATTTTCATGAAGATTCCCCCAAAATATTTCATTTCTATTTTCAACAAAATCCATTTCTTTTAAAATTTCATGACATTTTGTGAAAAGAAAATGAATTTGAAGAAAAAAAGGATATTTTCCTCAAGAATTCATTTCAAGTGTTTTATCAAAACCATTTTCCATATAAGATGAAATTATTTCATATGTGTGTGTTTCAAGTATAATGTCTCTATGATTTAAATGGTTTCAATTTTCTTATGATGAAATATCCATTTGTTTTGTATGGATTATGTGATGATGGGATGATGTTTTTGAAACCCATTTTATTCTTTGGGTTGTGATGAATGTTTTAAATTTATTTTGTGGCACAAGTAAGAATGATTTCACTATGAGATGGGTGGGACCTATATCTCCCTCCAATGCATTGGGTAAAGATTTATATCTAATGAGATAGACATGGCTAGAATGGAAGGTTAAACCGGTTCAGTAAAACAGGACTGAAACGAGGAGTGAACTCGATTCAGAAAGGGACTTTTTCCACAAAGATGGTCTTGGCAGCAATGCTTGGATACTATTGAAATCATTACATGTGCTTAATGGATGACACAATTACATGTTTTATTCCCATGCTATTTTGTCATTCTAAATTTTTCTTTATGATCTATGCCTTACTTACTTCCATGTTTTATGTCATTTCTCAAGCTTCTGATGTTTAAACATTATGTTCAAGTTTTTAAGTTCAAATGTATATGGTATGTTTTATTTTATCCATTTTTACCCTTACTGAGCATTTGAGGTCACCCTTTTTATGTTTTCTTTTCCCCATTATATAATGAATGGTTTTAGGTATGAAAAAAAAGGGAAAGATCATTATGGGAGATTTTAAAGATCTTTCACCACAATTAGAAGATTGCATTCCAAGTTTACAAAGACACTAAACTATTACGGTCCTTGTGTGTCTGTTTCTGTTATGTATTAAGTATTCCGCTAAAGTAATGTAATGTCCATGTACATCAAGCTTTGGGTCTCTACACATACAATATAAATTCAATCTTATTTCCGGGAAATTTATATGTTGATTGAGCTCCATGTTCTCTTGGATAATCTTGTTGAGAAGTTATTTGTTTTTCTTAGCATTTCATCATGGGTGGCCCCCAATCCCATATCCAAGAAGGATAGTGTTTATTTTTGTTGATGTGTATATTATTTGAAGTTTCATTTGGTGAATGTTATGAATACCTAACTATTTCCACTTTTGGATGGCCGATTTGATTAGTTAATGTGGTCAAATTGGTTTTTTGATAATCCATCTTCGATTGGGATATCATCAACATTGGGTTTGAAAGTTTGATATTGAAAACACTTATTTTTATAGATATTATATCAATTATAAATTTCATGTATGTAATGTTTTAAAACTAATGATCCTATTTTATTAAGGATTTGATGAATTATATATTCTCGGAGTATCCCAACATGTTTGTCATGGTGTTTGTGGATGATTTCGTAGTTTATTAGAGATTCATATGTGATAAAGTGATCTATCTAATATTGATTTTGGATGTCATGAATAGACACTGAATTTATGATATTCATCCAAAATGAATTTTGTATATACTATTAGTGTCATTATTGGGGCATGTAATTTCAGAACATAGACATTTTATCAATCAGAAGAAAATAAAGTTTATCTTCTCGTAGTAAGAACCATGGAATATATTCAAGGTATACATAATCTTAGATATAGATATATATTATTGGTTTTTTATCAAGGAATAGTCAAAAATATCCTCACATCGTTCTCCAATTACAAGTAATGGGATGAAATTGAATTAGAGAGATAAGTTTCCAGCTTAATTTGATGAGTTTAAAAGGATTCTGACATATGTGCTTATAATGATATTTCCTAATAACAGTATTTGGTATACTATGAAACATGAATGTTATAGTACTTTAATTGTTTTATTGATTATGTAGTATAATTAAATCATAGAATACGATTATATTCTTCATTGGAAAAATGGTAATAATTTCTTCAGTCATGTTTTTGAAATTTGCACTATGATGCATTGTCTTGTTTTTCGTGACACTATCTTTTTAGGAAGGCTATCATGGTATTTTCTAATCATGATAGTATGATCTATATATTTTTATATAATGACATGAATCTCTAGATTTTTTGGTGAGATAAGTATCTAGATAAATTTAACATTGACATTACCTAAACACCTACGAAAGGTGCATCGCTGTTTATTCCTTCAGTAGGGTTTTCAATTCCAAGAAATCCATGAAATCTAAGAAGTATCAGAACCATATGGATCTTTTCAATCAGTTATAACTAAACATATAGAAGTATAATGCATGTATGATTCAGAGAGATGTTTTTTAATATCATCCTCTTGTGAGTCTATTATACAATACTAGTGGTAGGATGAAGAGTTCATTAGAATATGAGAAAAATAATATGGTGGAAAGACATTTATGTTTGGCATATCCTTTATGATTTTATTTTCTATATTATCGTTATGTGTTTCATCCCATCATTCAAGGGGAATTCATTTCTAAATTATTTTCAAAGTTCATCATGGGATATTCACCCTTGAACTATAAAGTTGTATTATGATATGAGATGATGTTTTGTTAGGTGGGTATAAAACATGATATTTCTGATTATGTGTCCCACTATTACACATGTTAGTAAATAAATAAAGGGCACATGAAGCCTTCTATTTTTCTACAACATCTTTTGGTGATGGTTTGGAAATAAGATGAAGTTTTCAAATACTATATTATTTAGTTACCATGGACTTCCCAAGGAAAAATAACATCCATCTGGTTCTTTATCCATTGATGAAATGGTAACAACCCATGAATTTAAAATACATTCCTTAAATAATACCTTTATTTTCTTCAGTATCATGTGATATATGCAATGCCGAGTTTAGTTACCATGGACTTCCCAAGGAAAAATAACATCCATCTGGTTCTTTATCCATTGATGAAATGGTAACAACCCATGAATTTAAAATATATTCCTTAAATAATACCTTTATTTTCTTCAGTATCATGTGATATATGCAATGTCGAGTTTAAATGAAACACAATATGTTAGTTTTTTTATTTAATCCTGACTCTTGTAAGATATCATTGAAATAATAAATCAATTATCAGAATTATATTTTTTCATTAAGTAAAAAATTAATCAAACTGTTATTTGTTAATTATAAATTAAATAATAATCATTTGAAAAAAATGTAGTGTTTTCTAAAAATGATTTTTTCTAAACGATAGATTAATTGTGATTTGCATACAAAATCTAAAATTAACTATTACTAATTATATATTTTTTATTATAATAAATTATATTTATTTTGTAAAATTATCGTATCTAAATTATAATGTGGTTAATTTTGGTTATTTTTTTTAAAGATTCATTTTTTGGATGAATATGCATAAATTCTAATTATTATTTGAAACTTCCATTTCAATTAAGGAGATTATAAGCCTCATTTTATATTAATTTTTTTAAAGAATTGTAAAATTAGTAAAATTTTATATCTATAAATCCATATTTATTAATTGGATTCAATTTCATTATTAATTTTGATATAAAAAACTCTTTCAACTTTTGAAGAAAAAAATATCTGGAAAACTAATTAATCCATGCGTTTTCAGGTTTAGTTTTAAATGGCATTATTCAACATAAATAAATTGAATTTTTGGAAATTGATTTTGAATTTTGAATCATCATAAATTATTTTATCTAACAATTTGAACTTAATTTTTGACCTTAATTGATAGTGAAAACATATAAAATTAATTATCGTGGTTATAGTGAAAAATGTAAATCTTGGTTAACCTTAAATGATTAGGGTTTAAAATGATATAAAACATATAAAAACCAATTATATTTAAATATAATATATTTATCATCTATAATTATAAAAAATTTCCCTTCTGATCTATTTTTATGTTTAAAATTCTCGTGCACATTTTTCTTTCTAACAATTCCTTGTATTCCCTCTACCCCCTCTTATAAAAGGATATTCTCTCTATTTATTTTTTCACTCCTATAAAGACCTTTTCTCTACCAAACATTGAAGAATATCTCTAAAAAATAATTATACACATTCTATAGCTAATTTTCATCCAAAAATACCAAACATAGTATCCTTAAGGGGTGATCTAAAGGAGGTTTATCAAAGAGAAGGTAATTATCTCAATGAAGCATTTTCATTTTCTTTCATCTTTTTCCACCCCAAATTTTGTCTAAAATCCTAAAATATAACAAAATCAATATAAAAAATATAACTAGATATAATTATTTTTATTAAATATTATTTATCAACCTCCTCCATCATCATGGAAATTAAATAGTTGATCATGTATACAACGGACAACCGCCTCGCGAATCGATTTAACTCTTTTTCCTTTAACACAACTCACAATAAATTATAATTATGGATTTAATGTATTATTATATGAAATATTATTATTATTATTATATTTTTTATGCATAATATTACATATACCTTCTTGCATTCCATGTCTTTTAAAATACAGTATCGTCACTCGTGTGTACATAAAACTAATGCATCGTGTGGAGATGTGATATATCTCTCTTATACACTTTACATGTATGTTAATAAAATAAATATGGTGAATATATGTGATATATATGAAATTATATTCATTATATAAATTTAGTATATCACCCACAACCTTTCCCTTTCACCCATTATGAAATGATATCCTCTCTTGTACGTATGTACGACATACCCTTTCCACGAAACGATCTAATTCCATTTAAATATATAATTATAAATAATGGTATTAATAAAGTATATAAAGAATAAATTTTATTTTTAAAACATTATTAAAATTATTGATATGATATACATATATTCTATGAAGATTAAAATGAACTATCACACCAAATACCCATGAGAAATCAAGACAATTTATATAAATTATATAAATTCCATAGGAAAACCCTATACACTCCCAGATTATCCATGAAATAAATTCATAATATACATCTTTGTACCTGAATGAAAAATAAATCATAAGAAACTGGTTAGCAAAGATGCCCATAAAAGGTTAGAAATACAGAGGAAGATATTATAAAAATACTGAAAATATAGGGCATATTGAATAACTAAAAACCCTTTCAATTACAACATAAATCTGATCATAATATTAAAGGAATAAAAGTATATTAAATAATGACAAATATAATAACCTGAGAAAGAAACATAACCATGGATATTTTACAAGTCAAATAATCCTATGGAATATCAATTATTAGTATAATAATGAGGGAATTAATAAGTTCACACATCTGAAACAATTCGTTGAGGTCTCACCCAAGAAATAAAAAAAAGAATTGGTTAAGGCCACTCCCAAATCCTAGTCTTTTTAGTTTCCTGAGACCTATCGATGCATTGAAGGGATATAGTGGTCCCCGCCCATCACATATAAGGTTCAATGAATTAATATTGTGAATGGTGTGAAACATTTACAACATATACTTATGAAATTTAGATAACCTTTTCCAATCCATAATCATAATCAAAAACCATTCTGAGTAATATGGTGAATGGTATCAAGATAGCACACCCAAAACAAAATAGATCCAAAACAATTAAAAAAATATTGTATACGATATATTAAAAGATAAAATCCTATTGAGAATAATTTTCAACATATTTTTTTTATTTAGATGAAAAAACTCAAATAAAATCATTGAGGTATTCTTGAGAGAAATACCGTTTTTTTACATTGCAAATAATATTTATTTTGGTAAAATAATTTGTATTGGTAATAAAATCCTATTTTAAACATTTATATCCCAATAAAAATTATAGTAAAAATAAATTACATTTTATAAATAAATTATTTCAAATTAAAGATAAAAAATGTAAATTATTGGTTGTATGAATCTTTATAAGTGAGAAGCTTTAATGAAATTTAATGGAAAATATAAACGAATATTTAACACAGACAAAGCCATAATTTGTTGTACAAAACTTAAAATTAAAATATAATATATTTATGATAAAATTAGTGATATTATAAAATTAAAAGTTGGTTAAAAAATTTAATGGAGTGCACTTGATAATATGTTATAAATTAGAAAGTTCAACCAAATCGGGCATGCATATAAGGAAGAATTTAGAAACAAACCTTATAAAATAATGTATTTACCAATAAAGTATAATTAAATGATATAGATACATGAGTTTCGAACATATTTAAACAATATATAATAATAATATAAAACTAAATAAGACTTACATTTGGTTAATGAGAGAGAATTTTTAATCTAAATAGAAAATAGAGGTTCAAGGAGAATCCATTACCATGTGATTGAATGTGTCTTGCACATTAACTTAATCTATTGAATAATAAAATTTTATTCCTTAATAAATAATTCATAACATATTAAACATATATTTATCTTATTATAATATAATGAAGTTAATTTATGTCTTTTTTATGAGTTATTAGATTCAATTTCATCTTTTAGAAGTGTTTGTTTCCTTGGGATTCATGACTAGATCACTTATATACCTATATGAATGATCATCTAAAATGGGATTAGTTTTTTATAATTTAAATTATATTTCATTAAATAACATATGGAATTATTAAATGGTCTTATATATCATATTTTCATTTATGAGGTTGATTCATTAGATAAAATATTAATTGTAATCATTTATAATATTTTAGTTTTTTTATCATCATGATCATATTTTGTAACCAAATAATGTTGGATTTAAATATGGTAATATTTTCATTCTATTTATATCTCAAACTCCATATTTGTCTCTCCAAATACATTCATTGTTCACGAGTAAAATAATATTCCTCGAAAATTTCCTTAATCCTTTTCCATTCCATATTTTCAATTTCCCCATCTTCATTTGTTTTTTTAATTAACACCCACCATTTATCCACATATTTAGAGAGGTGATAAACTTCTGTTGTAACCTTCTAACTTCTATTACATCCCAAAATAAGCTCTCTATGGAACATATCATCTTCTCTTAAACAAATGTGTCTGTAAACCCATTGAATGATGGAGGATATTGCCTAATGAAGCGGTCTAACATTGTTCCTCCATGTTATGAATCGAGATGTTGTATATGGGTAAGATTATTATTTATAATATGAGTTAGTTTTCCAAGTATAGTTATATGGTTCTCAACACCTATCATATCTCCCTTTGCAACATCATTTCCTAGCATAGGAGGGAAATACCAACATTGGATATGAGTAGTGATTTAATTTTCATTCTATTTACTTGGTATTATTTATAAATAATGAAATACCCAAAATTTGGATATAAATCCTAATTATTAATTTTACACATGAAGAAAACTAACCATAAATTATAAATTCATGTATAGCTAATCTCATAATAGTAAATATTGTTTCTTTGCGAATATATTAAATTTAAATCCTTTATAATGTTTTGTAATGAAAATGTGAATTATCCTAATAATGTCCCCATGGAGTGGAAAACCAGTTTCACAGTAAGTTACATTGACTTGTACAATTTTACTCTCTTTCAGAACTGACGCACTATGTCTGATTTGTTACCCCCAGGTATATTTTTTACAGATCCATATCCACTTATTTAATCGATAAAGTGATGTATTTTAAGAAAACACACATAATATAAACCATAAAAAAATTTAGGATTTGCTTCTATGATTATCTTAATATTCTATCTTATGTTTATGTTCCCAAATATTATTTTTATAAACATTGATTCCAAAAATTCTTCTAATCATGCTCAGATACCATCTGTAAAGAACCTGACCCCAGTAACCTAGAGTTGATGCCTTATACTACTACAGGGAAATTGATATAAGACACGAGTCCCTGATGAATAAATAGTTTAGCAGTTTTGGAATCCAAACTACATACATGGAAAATATTTTACAACTTGAAATGAAATAAAACAATTAAAATTCAGAAGAAGCACCCATAAAATCTTAGATTATCCATTCAAGTCATTCATAATATACATCATTTTATCATGAGGGAAAATAAAATGTAAGATATGGGTGAACATAGATGATCACTAAAGTTATGAAATACAGTATTAGCTATAATAAATAATCATAAACCATAAGTAGTGGTGATAATTGGAAAACACTTTCCATTAAAACATATATTTTGAGCATAATATGGTAGGGATAAAAGCTGATTAAATAATTACATAAATAATAACATGATAATTTATCTTCACTATAGATATTCTACAAGTCGAATATTCACATTTAATATTATTTAAATTCATCATAATGAGGGAAGGAATTATTTTGGATATCATAAACATACAGCCGAGGATTAAGGCACGATATCAGAAAATAAATGGGTAAGGCGTCTGCCATATCCCAATCAATTTTGTCTCATTATACCTACCGATTCATTGAGTGGCTATATCAGGACCCACCCATAACATTATAAGTTTAATTAATTCCTCATATTAATGGGTCGAAACATAATAAATATTTACATATGAAATGTAAATAACTTTCCTCAATCAGTAAACATATTCACTGACCATTCCGAGTAATATGGTCAATGGTATCATGATAGCACATCCACAGTCAAACTAATCATAAAACATATAATGAAATATGGTAGATGATGTCATAAAATATCAATCCAAATCAATATTAAGGTTCTCTAGAGGGTGTGTAAAGAAATTAAAATACTCTAATATAATCATCAACAAATTCTTTAGGGAAATACCCTTTTTACATTGCAAAGAATAGTTGTTTTTGAAAATTCATTTTTATTTTAAATAAAATATTATTTTAAACATTTATTTAGAAAAATGAAAATGTAAAATAAAATTATATATTATAAATTAATTACTCCTAAATTAAGTGAAAACATGTAAAAATAATATTTAAGACTCTTCAGAAATAACCCTCTTTAATGCTATTTAAGGGGAAATACTAAGGAGTCTTTAAAATAGACAGTGGAATAATTTTTTGTATAAACCCTGAAATGAAAAAAGATATATTTTCATGATTAAATTAGTTATTATATAAAATATTTGTGGATTAAAATATATAATGGACTTTAATTTAAAATTTTTATTAAACTAGAAGGTTCCCATAAATCGGGCGAGCTTATTTGGATGAATTAAGAATAAATACTTAGAAATTCATTTATTTCCCATAAAAGAAGGATGAAGTGATCTGTAAAAAGGATGTTGGAAAATGAATGTAATTTAGATTAAATATATATTAATAATGAATAATTACATTTGATTAAATTGAGAGAAAGTGTAACCCGAATGAAAAACTGGGATTCAGGGATAATCACAAACCATATGCCCAAAAGTGTTCTACACATGTAAATAATGTCCTAAATATTGAATATATATTCATTAAAAATTTTATACATAACCTATTAATAATGTATTTAATTTATTATTTTTATTTATGTTCAATTATAACCTTTCTTTTGTGATATAAGATTCACTTTCGTCGTTTGGGAGTGTTTGTTTCCATGGGATTCAGGATAGGTTCACTTGTGTACAAGTATGAAATATCATGTAAAATGGGAATAGTTTTACAGAATAGAGGTAATATTTTATTTATGAAAATAAATAAGATTAAATGGTCTTACAAATCATTTTATTTCAAGATATTCTGATGATTATTTAGATAAAATGTTAATGATAATAATTTATTTTATTTCACAATTTTTTTATCATCATGAAGTAGTTTTTCCTTGTGGATTAATATTATGAATATTAGTAGGATCTAGAACAATAGATATATTATAAAATGTATAATTAAATATTTTTTAACTTTAATAATTTTTTTATAACCGAACTTGAAGGAGGTAATGAAAAACTATGTCTCTGCGTTCACGATGGCAGTATTCGGCACATCATAGACAATGTTTTCTTTTTTATAATAAAAGTGGGAGGAGAATGGTTTAAATGATGGATCTTCCATTAACATAATTTCATTAATATATATATGTTATTGTATTTATCATAAATATATTGATATAAATGTCTAATATATAATTGAAAAAAGAATAAATTAAAATAAGTTGAATGTAAACAAAAAATAATTTACCTCTTGAATTCTTCCACTTCAGAACCTCCATAATGAACATTGAAATATTGTTATGGATGAGACCAGAAAGACTAGATCATGGGGGAGTTTTTTGGGAGAGGTATTGGGAATAAATTATGAATGCTTTAAGTCTTTTGAGGTGTGTGGAGAAGAGGTGCTGAGGGGTGGTATTTATAGTGGATGAGAGGGGTGTTTTCTCATTATTTAATTCATTTGTTTAATATTGTTTCTCAATTATATGAATAGTTTCAACATTATAACTCATTATATAAATATAAGTAATGTTATTTGGAATTTATGATGATTAATTCAATAATGACTCATGGAAATGTGTTTTTAACTTAAAATGTATATATACCTTTAATTACCATATTACACTATTCAAAAAAAAAGATAAACTATTTTATAAATATCTCAAAATTTCACCTCAACCATTTTTTAACGCGTGGAATTAAAAAATGAACATAATTTTTAAAAAATAATTTTATAAATATGATCATTCTAATTTTTAATTAATGTTTTCATTTCCTAAAAAAATATCTATTTAAAATTATACCAAATTTTATAACACATTGAAAAATTAATCAAGGTCTCATCAAATTATATAAAATAATAAGTCAAAAAAAATATATTTATTTATGAATATTTTTTATGATGATGATATTTCTTTTAAATAATATGATAAATTATAAA
The DNA here is from genome assembly GCA_963277665.1 of Viscum album. Classification (NCBI taxonomy): domain Eukaryota; kingdom Viridiplantae; phylum Streptophyta; class Magnoliopsida; order Santalales; family Viscaceae; genus Viscum; species Viscum album. Next base: position 959,373,358 of record OY728126.1, read on the forward strand.
ATTATAAATAAAAATTTTTATTTCAAAAAAATAACAAAAAATAATTAATATTTTTCAAAACATTTATTAAATTATACTATGATATAAATATCCAATATTTTCATTTATAATACACCTTAATTTTTTATATACATTCAATTAGGAATTTATTATTATATTGTTCATATTACTATTTCTAATGGTCACATTTCAATTTAAATGATCATGTGTAATTGAATATTATGTTTTTAAACATGTTGTTGTGAGAAGAATAAAATATCAAAGATGATACATTTTTAATGGTACATTCCATTAAATCATTGTATATTATAATAATACTTTAGATTAATTTTTTTTAGCAAAACATAAGTGTGATGTATAATATTTCATCTAAATTTCCCTTCATTGAAAATTATTTTATTTTAGTGCACGTAATTTATTTTTTAGGGTGTACATACTTTCCATTTTACATGTAATTTCATGACTCATTCATACATCTTGGAATTTTACGTTTAAATTTTTCTTATTTAATAAAAGGGTATTTTACTTCGTAGTTACTAATGGTAAAAGATTTTGAGTCAATTTCCCTTCATTAATACATTTTTTTATTCACCTAATTTATTTTATATGGTAGTGCATACATCCCCTTTTACATGTAATATAATTAATATTTTATAATTAATGGTATTTTTTTTCTATTATTATTATTTCACCCAATGGTATTTATAATTTAGCCTATCAATCAGTAAGGTATTTTTTCTCAATTTCCATTTTATGAAGACATGTTTTCCAATATGCACCTATTAACTTTTATGATTGTATATACTACATCTTTGATTTAGTTAACATGAATACAGATTTACACATGATTTATTTTAAAAATTATTATTCATTATGGGGCATACTTTACATGATTATCCAGGTATAATAATAATTAAATATGAAATAGAGAATGTATGATCAACAATTTTATTAAAGGGCTTATGCCATGTCTATAAATGGTGATGGTCTCTGAATCATTTTCATCAGATGACGAAATATTTTCATATTCCATAAAAATGAGGAAGAAATTTTTTATATACTATATCTTCAATGTAAAGAAATAAAATAAGAGGCCATCTGACCACCATGGAAAATAGAATGCATCAGTGAAAAAGAATATAACGGATTAATTTATATCTTGTAAAACTGAGGATATAATAATCATGGAAAATGATTGAAAGGAATGTGAGTTTGTTACATGTGCAGTGGTAAGGGTTATCATTCTCATATATGTAAGGGGAAGAAACAAACAAATTATTTCCAATGATTAAATTATAAATAAGTAGCGACATATTAATTAAAATGTCACAAGAATCAAGGGAATCAACTATATAAGAGGTTAAAGGGAGAAGTCAAAGCTTATGTGATCACTACAGCTGAGGTGGAAGTACCCAATGTATTGATAGAATGTAAATTAATAGTAGCCTCATATTTTGAAAATATTTTATTTTACTATAGATCATACCACTCTTTTATATATTCTATTTTTTCTAAGAAAATTAGATATTTCTCTAGCACAACAATAAGGAATTTATTAGTCCAAACTCATAGTTGAATTCTCACTACAATAGGGATATGTGAGTATGTCTCCATTAAAAAACAAAAAAAAATCTCTATTTAAAAAATTTATAATAATACCAATAATCAAATTTGATATAATCCTTGGAATTGACAGTATTTTAAAGTATGATGTGGTGATTTATTTCAGTGACAAAGGAATTACAATTCATGATGAAGATGTGGAATTCCTTTTATTTAGAGTGGTGATATCATCATCTAATTCATTCCTGGATCAAACCCAAATATAATTTTGAATAATATTCTTGGGGTAAAAGAATAAAAAATTTATATATGGAATTTAGTATTCAAATTTTATATGATCTAATTTTATGGAAATACATTGATGTACTTCCTATGAAATTACATAAATACCCACAAGCGTGAGAAGTTCTTTTTTTATTGATTGAGTTCCTGATGAAATACCAATGTCAAATAACCCATAGAGAATAGACACTTTACTTTATTATAGGTAAAGAATCAACTATATGAATTGTATGGTAATGGACTTATTCGCCCTATTATTTCACAATATGTTCCCCATGTTCTCTTTGTTAATAAAATAGGTTGATTAATGAGGATGTGCATAAATTATTAAAAAATGAACAACATTTAGATAATGAATAAGTGTATTTTTTTATCAAAATGATGAATTATTTGATAAACTCCATGATCTCAATATTTTTCAAAAACTGTCCTTTATTATGGGAATCATCAATAGCTTGTAATGAAAAAAGACAATGTAAGAACTTGGTTCTTAAATGAGATATGGAAATTCTTTCTTGTTAATTAAAAATTATAATAATTAAATATGGCCTCATTTGAGATAATTTTGAGGCCACAGAGTTATTAGTGGTGTTGAGGGTTGGTCTTGAGCCCACAACCCTTGTTTTATTTGAAAATAGGAGCTCTCACGGTTATTGAAAACCATGCGGGTATGGAGGCACGACCGTGTGGCCAGGTCTGCAATGTCATTAGATTTTGACATTGGAACTCCCACGGTTTATTAATGGTTCATAAACCATCTTGGTAAACCATGAGGGTTCCCCATCCTCATATATTAGACCATGTGAACTGGCACATGGTTTGGAAAACTACGTGCCTAATCTATGTTACCACGTTTTCTAGGTAAAATGTGGATTTTTTACTAAATTGAATTATAACATAAAAAAATATTTCTCATTTATTTTCACAGTAATGGGAAACCATGGGAGTAATCAACCATGAGATATTCTAGGTTTTATGATCCATTATTCATTCAGAATCTGATTCGAACATGGTTTGCCTCTGTGGATCTATAATGGTATGGTATTTATTCCTTTTTGTCACTAATTGATTCTTCCTAACATCAAAAATGCTATTAGGATTTATGCTCATATGACTTAATTTAATTTTCTACATTCCATCGTTATATTTTTTCCAAACTTGGCCAAATCATAGATTGATACAAGACAAACTATCTAGAATGATCATATGGTTGGTGTTTATGTTTTTTTCATTAAATATCTAATTTTTCATATATAATGGGGGGTTGGGCATCAAATTTTTTGTCGTCACATAAAAAAATTGAACCCTATTATTTCTAGTCATGTTTTGGGTAGTTGAATAGGCTTTATAATGATTTATATAGGTTTTGTGACTTTAATGAGAACCATCCCATGTGTGAGTTGTCCCGAGATGACCCATTATGGCATTTGGCGTTGGATGTCACTCAGGAATGCTTTTAAACCCTTGATCATGGGATATCATTTTTGAATTGGTATATAAATACAATTGATTAATATATCTATTAATTTAATTTTAAATGATATTGGATTAAGTGTATGGGATGGATAGCCTTCCCCCATGACCCCTATATTCCATTGTTTGTATAAAACAGGCTCGCATTGTATTGACTTCCCATGTTAGTAAAGTAGAGGCTATGCCATGGATTGATGCAATTGGATTGAATTGACCTTATATTTTCTTTTTCCATTTTTTTTATGATAACTAATCCATGTCATACCATCAATGGTTTTTTGGCTTTTTATATTAAAAATGGACATATGAGTATTTGAATGGCCTGTGAATTGCTTACCCTTAGGTGTTATGTGAGACCATGCTTTCTAGTGGAGTAATTAAGCATGGGACATTAATTATCATGATATTCCTACATGAGTAAATGGAAGGTCAAGATTTTGAGGTTGTTACTTTTTTGAATTGATATATTAAAATGAGCTATATTGGATGGATTTAGTTTTCATAATGGCCTGTTAAATAAATTTAACATTGGAATTGATTCGGTGAAAAGGTAAATAGCCTTTAGTAATACAAGGATTCAAATTATAATTTCATGGATGGAATCATAGGACTATTGATCATTATAACTTGATTTATATATAGATTCACCTCATAATGGATGCAACAATGGTTAATGCGATGATGTCTTGGTTTATTCATGGATCCAATTGAGAGATTCAAGGGATGAACTCGTTGATATAGTATTTATCTGTTGTGTGATACAAGGAATCTGAATGAATTACTAAGTAAAATCTCAAGTGTCAATGATTAATAGCTTATGGTTTCTTAGAGGCCAATGGATTATTAAGGAATAACTCATATAAATGTCCCAGAATCCCTTTTTTGGCCCAAGGCCCATTCGGTGAATAGTATTGCTATAATACCCATCTACTACAGGTGCATGCTACTACAGTGCTCACATTGTTATAGGTCATCTGCTGCTATAGTGCCCACCACTATTATTGTTCCACCACTGCTACATCACATGCTCACAATGGGTTTTGAACCCCCCCCCCATTTGTCATGTAAGATTACAGGGTTCTTACCCCTAAGCCAAAAGTGGTCATTGATTTTCTTTAATAATAAAATGATGATTCGACTCGATCCATTAAAAAAAGGAGGAATGCATATGTAATGGAGTTTATACCACATCTAGAGTGATTCCCAGGATCCTGAGAGGTTCTCCATGGATGGGACAAGAGGGTGCTCTTTTATTACACCTAGAGTGATACATGAATACAAACATAGGAATTTCAAGGACATACTCGGTTTTTAAATGAATTAAATGAAATTAAATGGATTATATGAAGCTTCTTCACGCCAATGAACATTCATGGATTTGGTTTTGACTTATTTTGGATGGCCATCTGAGGAATCTGTTTGGATTCAAGTTATATGGGGATGTCGGACTTGAGTTAGATCTCAAGACTTATAAATTCAATGTAGTTAAATATTTGAATGTATTTATTAAAAAAAAATGGATATAAAATCAAAACTAGTTCGTGTAAGATGCTTAATATTTTTGGTACTTATTTTCTTTATATTTATCCTACTAAAAACTACCAGCGTTATATATGAAGTAACTGATTTGAACATACCTATAGTGGTTTACGATTGGTATTTGGTCTCACACAAATTATTGGCCACCTCTTTGGATAGAAACAAATTATATGATTGTTGGTGTCAATAAAGGAATCTTTCATTCTACTGGTACATGAATTATTGGTTAAGAGCAGGTATCATGAGACGAATATGAGTCTTGCGATGCTATTGGGTCTATTTTGGCCATTTTATAATTATGTGACATGTATTGTATTTATCATTTTTGTAATTATTTTGTCTATTTTCTTAGAAAAATGTCACATGTATAATCTTCTTATATATAATGAGACTAATGGATTTTTATTATTATCAGTATTCTGTTGTTTACTTATATTGTACAGTTTACAGCTTTCACTACCTGTATCTATTATTAATATTCCATTGTGATATATTCTAGTAAAGAGGGAACAATCTTACCATAGAATCACATAGACCCTCACTGAAAATTAGAATCCACTGGACTATGGGGAGATTCTCTTGAGTCCATGTGACCCATTGGGGATGAGGAACATTTCAATGGCATCCAGGTCTGGAATGTTATAATGGGGTATCGAAGGGGTATTTTCATGTTTTATTTATATTTGATGATTATATAAATGTGGATAAAATGAAATTACTTTTTTAATGATCTATGCATAGACGTTTCTAACCTACGTACTAGGAAAATACAAATTTCCATGAATGATATTTCTATATCATGGATTTTAACAATTATAGTTTATTTGATTACACCATTGTGTGATACACTCAAATTAGGTAATTATTGTTGATATAAATTTGGGATTTATTTTGTTTCACCCTAATGATACGAGCGTATTAAATCTCATTTATCATATAAAAACCCTCTTGATTTTGTATTCCATTATTTATGATATTTTATTTAGGATGCATTACCTATTGCATACATTTTTGAAGGTATTGTGATAAATTTTTATATTGTTTTGTTATGTATATTTAGGTGTTTTATCGTGTGAAATAGAAAGATTCCATGTTTTGGTCCCTTTGGTGTATGGTCTCACTCAGATCAGAATTTTAAGGACCATACTTGAACTATAATGTGTATTTTGTTGTGATGTTTCATAGGTGTATTCCAAGCATTGTTCTATATCGAGTATGTCCCCCCATGGGTCGGAATTTGGCATATCATTGGATTACCAACTAAAAAGGCGGTGATAAACACGAAATTAGTATCCACTAAATGAACATGAATGTGAAATCAGTTTGAAATAAGATAAATATATAAAAATGCAACTAAAATGGATTACAGTAGTGAATTTGGTCAGACATTACCTTAGTAAATGCATTTCAGTAGTGCCTATCACTTCTTATGTGAATTTTTTTAACACCTAGACCTGACCCATGGGGTGAAAAGAGGGGTTTAATCTCAGAGGTAGTCTTTTATAAGTCATAACTGCGTATCTATGCTTTTTAGCTACGATCCTTGATATTGATCATGAATTGAGGCATGTGTTTGGCATTGTAGATCCATGAATCCATAACGAGCCCTAGTAGTGCTCCATGAGGGTGGTGATGATCACACTCTGTCATTGGTGGTCATGGGTATACTAATGGATCCTATAGTTTTTCCTACTGAGTCACCAGTTTTGTACTGGATATAGGTGTTGAAGCACAATTCCATGAAAATTATACGCACTTCATGAAGACCACTTATGGAGAATAAAAACCTATCACATTTATGCTTGATCTGACATGAGTATTCCTACATGATCATCCACCCACATTTTCAATGAATGTAAGTCTGTAAATAGTATATTCATGGATACTGGCCATTCAATATATATTTGACTTACATGATGTACCTCTAGAGTGTAGAGTCAAGATCACTAAATATATGATGTGTGACTCCACCAAGAGATGGTGGGATGTTATCACTAAAAAGAAATGTCATTGAGAGATATTTGGGATTGGTTTTTAGATAGCTTTCTATGAAAACAACTATCATACGATGTTTAGGGTTGATGGAGCCTAATATTTTATGCATATAGAGTAAGGTTCCCAATCAGATTTGGATTACTCAGCCTATTTTATGGATCTCTAGTGCATCATCCCTATTTTGACAGATGACTATGTGTCTAACATTATGACATTAAAGGAATGTCTTTGGTGTCACATTTGATCATGGGTAAATGTATTTTGGATGGCTACTATATGAGCGATAGTGAATCAAGAACTAATAAAATAGAACAATCTAAGGAAATCTATTGGTGAGAGGCACATGAGCCTCAGCCTAGTTGGTGAGGACTCCATAAGTGCATCCAAGAGACACGAGATCAAATCCAGGAAGAGGCTAATTTCTCGGCACTGTAGTAGTACTATAGCAGGGATTGTAGCAGGAATTGTGTAGAACTGTAGTAGGGACTGTAGCGGGAACTATAGCAGACACTGTTTGGAACTATAGTAGCCAAGAATGTTCCTTAGTTTGGGCCTTCAGGCCACCGATTTGGACCCCGAGTCCATTGAGGCCTTTGGGCCACTCAGGCCTTCGGGTTAGTAAGGCCTTCGGGCCACCTCAAGGCCTTCGGGCCACATTAAGTGTAGATGAAAACCAGACAACCTATAAGGAACAAGCGTCAGAAGGAGGAGGATCAAGGATCATTCACTATAGAAGAAGATAAACGTTTTTCAAGAATTAGAGGGTATGGAACCTTCCATCGGGACAAGCCTGTGCATGCATGAGATAGAATATCCGAACATCCATGCAAAGGTGTAGATTTGATTTCATGATGAAGATGTTGGGGAGGAGAAGTTCCATGTGGTTTGTCTGGGTTTTATGTTATGTTTGAAGCCTACGGGCAATGAATTCCATTAAAGCCTATGGGACATGTAATACATATGCCTACTGTCCTTTTAAGGGGTCCACCACACCCCTTGAAAGGGGGATTATCAAAAATCAATAAAAAATAAAGGCCTTAGAGATATTGGAGGTATAGATGAGAGTAAGGGTTATTCGAAACCTATATTGTATAAGACATCGATCGGTAGTAGGAAGCATCATATAGAGTTTCCATGCAATTATACTAGTAGTCAGAAAATCTATTAAGTTAGTCTGCTGAGGATATATCAGTGTGGTAGGATGGGACATATGAGGCCACAATTTTTGATGGACACCATCATGTGTCATTCTTGGGGAATGATGGGTCATCGTCAGTGATTCTATAGAATGTTTTCAATAGCATCCAGTGAGATTTGGTCTGTAATGATTCCACATTTAGGAGGATGGTCCTAAAATTTTCATTATAAATCATGTTATAATAAAACTAGATAATCTTGTCAAGGTGGTAGTCATGGACATTTTATCTACACATCAGTTATGTAGTGACTATATGGTGTATATTCAAAGGTAAACAGATAGTGTGACTCAGTTGTGGTATATCCTAGTTATACAATGTTGAACAAACTAACAAGAGTAGAATCATGAACCATCCACTCTTTGAGGTACTATTAAAATTGCCTCTAATTTGTCTTATGTGATTTCTAATATAATGTATTTTCATAGTTTTTTTGTCTATTCATATTATGGAAATTCATGGGATTAATGTTCAGTAATTTGTGGGAATCATGAAACTAGACACTCCATTGGGGATCAGAATTGATGGTGTGTCCTTTTGTAGAGAGACACCACATGATATTTCTGGATTTACATCCTCTAGAAACTTTATATCCTCAAGAAAAAAATGAAAGACATCAATCTTAGTATAGACGAGAACATAGATTAGTAAGCTTATATTGACTAGTATCACCTAATGGTGACATCCACAATACTATAGGGATGCGAGTTTATTCACAAGGGTGAATTGGATGTCCAAGAGAGTTGATCTAGACCCCAACATCATGGGATTGGTGGGATGATAACCCATATTGTGAGTTTATATCTAGATGATCAATGGAAATGTCCTCCAGATATCATACTAGTGATTGATCTTTTAAAGGATGTCAACTCGAATGAATTCTTCCAACAACCATTAGTTTGAGAGGTAGAGTTCTCCATCGAGCTAGTCTCAGGATCTTCTTCTGTATTTATTCTAACATATAGGATGAATACTACAAGGATTAATGACCTCAAGATGTAGTTATACGATTTATAATGAAAGGATTTCACCTGACCCAACACATCTCCATGGGGTTCCCATTCCAATTTAGGAAAAAGGAAGATGGTACCCTATGGCTAAATGGGGATTAGTAGTGTTAGAACTAGTAGATGGTTAAGAACTGGTATCCTCTATCACTGATTGATTATCAATTGGACCATCAATGAGGATCTCAGGTGTTGTCAAGGATTTATTTGTGATCCGGTTACCATCATGTGTGTGTTAGACAATCATACATACCTCATACATCCTTTTGGAGTAGACTATATCTACAAGAGTATTTGGTGATGTCATTCGGTCTCACAAATGTGCCGGTTGTCTTCATGGAACTGATGAACCGAGTCTTCCATGATTATCTCAATTAATACGTGTAGTTTTTTGGTGATGATATCATGTAGTATTCCCATAATTGATATGAACATTCCACCCTTCTTGAGATCATTTTCAATACACTAATAGAGAATCAGTTATATACTACGCTCCCAATGTTCCGTTTCTGGATGGTTCCTATTCACTTTCATGGTCATATCATCTAGAAGATAAGAGTATTAGTGGACCCAGAAAATTTTAGAGTTATAGTTTTTAGGGATGATCCCAACACCGTCTTTTAGGTGATGAGTTTAATTGGGATGGTTGGTTAATATAGGTTCTTCATATATGAATTCACAATAATTGTAGCACTGATCATGAGCTAGACTAAGAATGGTTTGATGTATGTATGGTCAGATTCCTATGAGATGGCCTTTCAGTAGATGAATTGTATATTGACTTCATTTTTGATACTAATTTTTTCTGAGCTAGGTAAGAGATACACTACGTATTGTGATGCAACTTGTATTATTCTTGGATATGTTCTTATACAGAGTGGTTGATTCATTGCATATGGGTCACAGTAGTTGAGGCCACATGAGAGTAATTACCCAACACATGATATTGAGTTAGTTTCAGTTGTTCGTGAATTGTGCTATTCGAAAGAAAACTTACAGAGATATACTTTTTAGTGTACATAGGCCACAAAAGCCTCAAGTATATATTTACACAGCATGATCTGAAATTAATATAGTGACGATGGTATGAGAACCTAATGTCTTTCATCATTGAGATTTTCTACATTCATGTTAAGGGAAATGTAGTAGATAATTCACTATGTGGGAGGACTCAGATATAGGCGGTGATGCAGGCCAATAGTGAGTAGAAGCTTATGGGTTTGTTCTAAGTGATTCACATGAAGGTACACGATAGTTAGGAGAATAATTTTCTATCATATTTTCTTATTACCTATAAAATTTATGTTAGATTGAGGATGAGGTTTAAATAAGACTCATAAGGCCTGGTTATACATGAATGTGTGAAATGAGAGGAACCACCTCTTGGTTGAACTGTAATAAATTATGAGATACTATCAATACATGGTCATGTGATGGTCTCTTTGGACATGAAGAAGGATATAGTGCATGATTTTTATGATTCATCTTGGGCAGTGAACCCAAGTGTCACTAAGAGGTATGCTGACTTACATCTTTAGTATTGGGATCTGGATATATAGGGTGTTGTTGATGGGTTTTTTATGAGGTGTCCACCGATCAGTAGGTTAAGATGGAACCCCAGTGACCAGCTGAACATTTAAAGTAGCAACCCATTCTAGAAGTGAAATGGAAAGTTGTATCGATTTATTTCATGAAAAGTTTCCCAAGGTCTCCTATAGGTAAGGATTCCTTGTAAATTTTTGTTGATATGATTAATAAGTTCTCTCATTACTTGTATATTAAGGAGCCATTTTAAGTTGATGATCTTGGGAGGTGGTATAGCCTTGTAATAGTACAACTACATGGGGTCCCACATTCTATAATATGAGATTGGGATGCCTAATTTAAGTCACGATTATAGAAAGGGATAGACACGGGGTTGGGAACTCAGGTTCTCTTGAGCATGGAGAATCATCCCCATACAGATGGCCAATAATAGTGCAAGATTTAGGTTCTTGAGGACATGTTGTGATCATGTATCCAATATTTCATGGGCTCTTGGGAAAAGAAAATATCCCTGGATTAGTTTTCCAATAAAAATAGATTTAAAACTACTATTTAGATGGTTTCATGTGAGGATTTGTGTGATAGGATATTTTGATCATCCTTGTGTTGGCTGGAGGGAGGAGGGACATCTTCATTGGGACATTTTCTTGTCTAGAGGACATAGAATATGTCCATTTGATTAAAAAGTGGATGTATACTATTTATTTTCATCATAAATTATAGCCCAATCATTGTATGAAACCTCTAGTGTATGAGGTATAAGCTCGAGTTTTCTTATGTGTTTGATCAATGATGGTTCATTAGAGGATCCAGAGATAGGGTATGTTTTCACCAAGATATGTCGGGCTGTTCAAGATTCATGAAAGATTCTGGTTTGTAGCCTATCGGTTGTAGTTATCATAGAGGTACTAGGCTACGTATAATGTCTTCCCTAATTCTTATCTACGACACTACTATTCATACATGGCTCATCCCTTTCATCCATCAAGGTTGAGTTACAATTTGAGGTGTCCTTTGGAAAGAATCATATATGTGATGTGGATCATAGAATAATGGTACTCTAAGAACACTATGCTCCATTAGTATGGTTGCTATTATAGTATAACCATGTGTCAGAAGAGACCTAGATATAGGAGGAAAATATATGATCATAGTGGCTGGGGTTTTTCTCAGACATTCTTGATCACACATGAGAGAGAAATCTTGGGTATAAATGGTTTATGGGGCAGTTTGTAAGCACTCGGGTTTTCATTGAGGGATGAACTTATTATTTTCCACCATTTCTCATTTTAATTTATTAAATATTGCATAATGTGAGTGCCTGATTATGTCATAGAGGTCTCAGAGGTGTTCATGGATGGTCTCGATCAAAGAACATGAGTTTGGGTGAATTATGTGGCTACACAGTTAGTGAAAATTGTGTGCCTAGGTCTGAAATTTCACTATATTTTGACAACGGCTCTTCCCATTTTTTATAAATCATGTGGGGTAAATCTTATGGGTACCCCTTCCTCTTACAATATATAGTAAAACATGGTACAAGGTTTGGAAAACCGTATGCCTAAACTATGGCACCCAATTTTTTTGCGTAAAATGATGATTTTCCCCTGAAATGTTTTATAACATAAAATCATATTTCTATTTCCTTTTAATTTCAAAGGAATTGTATGGGAGATATCTCCCTTGCTGTATTCTAGGATTTTAGATCCCATCTCTATTTGGACTCTAATTTGAATGCATTTTATCTGATTGGATCTGTAATGGTAAGGCCTTAATTCCATTTCATTCATTCATGATTATTCTAGCAATCAGTTTCACTACATTGATTTAGGTTTATATGACGTAATTTCCTCTTCATTGTTCATTAATAAAATTTCTCTCATACCACAATGAATCAGGGCTTCATACTAGACAAGATATTTATCCCAAGTCGATGGTCGGTGATCATGTGATTTTCCTTAAATGTCGGATCGTTTATATTTGTCCAGGTTTCACGTTCCCAAATTCCAAGTGTCACCTAAAATGTAATTGAACCTTATAATTTCCAATCAATATTAGGGTAACTAAATAAGATTTTTAGTGCTTTATGTATGTTTTATTCATTTAATGAGAACTGCCACATTGATATGTTTCCATGGAATGACTCTTATTAGATTTTGGTTTTGAATTCCATTGAGGCATTTCTTTTACCCCTTGACTATGGGATTCCATTTTGTGAATTGGTATATAAATTAAATTTATTTATTTATTTATTAACTGAATTTTAAATGAAATGAATGAATTGTATGGGATGGATGCCTTACCCCACAACATATATATTCCATTATTTGTTTAAAGTATGTGTGCATTGTATTTCTTTAGCCATGTGAGTAAAGTAGAGACCATACCATGGAATGATGAAATTGGATTTCATTACATTAGTCTTTGTTTTTCCCATTTTAGTTATTTGATAACATATTCATGTGATATATTAATAATATTTTTTGGATTCTTATATATAAAATGTACATGTGATTATTTAATGGCCTTTGAATTGGCTTCACATTTTACTTATGTTTGGACCATGCTATGTAATGGAGAGATTAAGATTTGGAATATCATTATTCTGATATTCCAATGGGTGTAAATGATTGGAAAATATTTTGAGGTTGGTCCATCCTTGAGTTAATAATTTTAGGTGAGTTATATTGGATTACTTTGGTTTTGACCATGGCATGTGAAAGGATGGATTAATTAGAATTGATTTGAATAAATTATAAAGATCCTCGAGTGATAAATTGATTCAAATTAGAATTATAGGGATAGAATCATGTGACTATTAATATTTATACAGTGAGTGATACATATATTCAGCTTAGAATACTATTGATGGACTTAATGGTAAATGGGATAATTCTATGGGTTTTAACTGGACCCATGTGAGGGATGAAATTGATGGACTCACTCAGTCTTTACTTATATGTATAATAATACTTGAAATCCAATTGGATTACCAAAGAATGACTCGATTGTGTTTATTATTTATTTACTAATACTTGGAATAAAATGGATTACGAAGGACAGACTCACATAGCATAGATATTTAATGACATCTACAGTGATACGTGGGCTCCTGATATGTTTTATATGGATAAGATCATATGTTTTTGGTTGATTACACCTGAAGTTATACTGGAATTCCAATATAGGAATGTCATGGACAAAATCATGTTTTCAAAAAATTAAATTAAATGAAATGTATTATATGACATGTCTTTAAGACAAAGAACAAACTTGGAGTCAGTATTTAATTGTATTTCTTATATGGCCTATTGAGGTATCTTTTGTGCTTCCAATTACACAGACATATAAATTAAATGTTATTGAATTGTTGAATGTTTGTATTAAATGAAATGGATATAAAATGAAAACCAGTGCATATATGGTGTTTAATTTTGTTTACATACTTCCATACAATTACTATTAGTACACACCACTAGCTATATATATATATTCACAAACTGATTCACACATACATTGGGTGGTTTCTGACTCAAGATATAGTCGCACACCCAATATGGGTCACCTTTTTGGACTAAAATAAACTATACGATTAAATGTGTCAATAATTTAAAGTGCATTTCTACATGTATTTGACATTTTGGTAAGGATTAGGGGGCATGGAAACAATTTTGAGGATTGAAATGCTACTGGGACTATTTTTCCCTTTATGTACATTGGGACATGTATTGTATATGTCTAATGTGTACCGATTTTGGAAATTTTCATAGAAACATGTGACATATATCATCACATTATATATGATGTGTGTTTCGTCTTTGTTTATATTATTATTATCCCATTTTTTTACTTCAGATATATGCTTTAAAACACCCACTACATGTATTTGTTATTGATATTATACTTTACATAACTCTAATAATTAAGAAAATAGTATACCCATAGACTCACCATGGCCCTCACAACTAGTTTCCTTCCTTTGACATTTGGGGATATTCGATTGAGGCTATGGGACCCACATGGATCAGGTAACCTTTTAGTAGCACCTGGTTCTGGGATGTTATAGAAATTCTGAAGTCAAAAATCCAAAAATGTATGAACATTATGAGTTTACAAAAATGCTATAACGATTTCTTCATACTCACTATATTTTTTGGATCTAATGGAAAAAGTACTCAAGGAATAACATCATATTTTTTGGTATTCATTGATTAAATATTTGGGTATTAAAAGAGATAAAAGGACCAAAAGAATCAATTGAGGATAATTCATAAGACCCATAGAAGAAAAGAGTTATATGGGAAGGATATAATGATTAATTTATCACTTTATGATGTTTCTTTTCTTTTCAATATTATCTCTAAAGATGTAATCTCTGTTGATCCGGAAAAGTCAATTAAATTTATATAATGACATTCTTTGATGAATATAACTAAGTTATATAGTTTTCTTAGTTTGGTAGGTTACTATCATAGATTAATATATCATTCTGAAAAATTGGATAAAAATTTAACGAATAATATATGTAATGGGGATAATTTTATTAGAAAAAAGTAATTTGAATATTTTTTTTTGGAATTGAATAGTAGATTGTTCAATTCTCTAATTTTAACTAAACCATATAGAAATTAGAGGTTTGTGAAAAATATTAACGCATCAAATAAATGACTGGGCTGGGTAACGATGAAAATGGTAACGTTATTTAATATAAATCATGTCATTTAAATATTAACAATTAAATATATCCCAACCATGATATTGAATTTCAATCAAAAATATTTTCCTCAATGAAATGGATCCATTATCTACATGGACAATGTTTTGAGATATCCAATGAACTTAATAGCCTAAAATATATATTTTTTAAATGAGGGATCAACATGAATAATGTATGATGGCTCAAAATAATCAAGTATTATGATGATTAAACACAAAATTACTCTAGGAATGAAAATAAGGTAGTGTATTCCATACATAAATGCACATGGAATATCATAACTCAAATGAGGATTTACAAGGATACATTATTAATTTATCATATAAATATGGATATGGGAATTATTTTGTGAATGGAAACAAGAATCCATATTTCAAATTATTTCAAAATCAACATAATTGGAAATGATTAAAAATATTAATCTAATGTTGGGAAATTTATGTATTAAAATAAATAGCTGAATGGTGGTAAGTTACAAGCCTTTATTTGACAAGATTTCATTATATAGTTGGGAAAGAGAGTATGTAATCCATCAATACATGAAATCAAATGGGAGTTCCAATATCATTCTCGCTATTAATATTTGTCGATATATAGTTTTATTTAAAATAGATATAGGGATTTTAGGGAACATTTTTGGAGGGGTAACATGAAGTGGTGAATTTATGATAATGTGTCTAGAAGTTAGGTTTTTCAACAAGTGAATGTTGAGAGACATCATACTATTAGAGTCATGGAATCCCTTCCGATTACGGTGTTGAAATGGGATGAAATTACTTTGTAAATTATCAAATTACTACCCAAGGATCTAAAAAAGAATGATTGAATATGAGTTATTGTTGATCAAATAACCAAATTTCCAAATATACTTACTATGAGAGGATATTTACCCCCTAAGCTCCACATTAGGATATATATTAACAAATTTTTACATCTCCATGGTGAAACTTTATTTAATGTGTATGATTAGGATCCCCAATTTACATCAAAATCCTAGAAGAGTCTTTAGCAAGATATTGATGCTATGATTAATTTTTGAATCGCTTACCATCATCAAACTAGTGGACAATCTGAAAAGACTATTCAAACATTGTGATATATTTTGTGGTCATTATCACTTGAAAATCATGGAATGTGGGATATGTATCTTCCATTGGTATATATTTCTTATTGTATTATTTCTATTCAATTATTAAAATGGTGTTGTTTAAAAGAATATATAGAAGAAGATATCATACTCAAACATGTATGGATGAATTTGGAAAAATGAAATTTGTTGGCCTATAAAATATAGATAATTAAACAAAAAATGTAAATATTATTCATGCTATTATAAAAGATCATTATAGGAAAAAATTTTATATTTAAAATCAAAGGAAGTATTCGGAATTCAATATGGGAGATCATGTTTTCCTGAAATTATCTCCATGGAAGGGTGTGCTATGGATTGGTAGGAAGTGAAATTTGAGCATCATGTACATCATACCCTTAGAAATTATATAATGTAATATAGATTTGGATTATAATTTGGAAATTCCTCTAGTCCATTCTTATGAGCATGATTACTTCTGTGTATAATTATTAAGGAAGTATGTGATAGACACAATACATGTTCTCACCTCAGAGGAAATATATATGAAACATGGTCTATCTATATATGAATAAAAAATTTATATTATTGATACTAGAGGGAATGTTTTCAAGAGTTATATTACATGAATAGTAAAGGTACTTTGGAAACATAAAAATTAAAATTATCTATTATGGTAAAAATAATTTCTTCCAATAATTAATAGTAAAAATTGTAAAATATAATTTTCATGGTGAAGGTGAATGCTGGTATACAAGGGCCAATCTCTGAAGATAATGGTTAAAATGTACTAAATATTTTCCAACAACTCATTTATGAAAATATTAATACCATATAATTTCTACTATTTGATTATTTTTCATTTTAGATGGTTTTTGATGGTGGAAAATGTGGGTATGCTCTATTCATTAAAAAATTAAATGTGTTTCATCTCCCCTTCTTATAAATGAAAACAAACTCTATTCAATTCGACACAAACAAAAACCATTTTTATTGAAAAAAACCTTAAATAGAATATCCTCTCAAAATCCTTATACACATTAAATCACTTATAATATTCCAAAAATTCCATCGCTAGTGTACTTAAGAGGGGATCTGAAGGTTGTTTGTCTGAGAGATGGTAATTGTCTAAATAAAAATATTTTGTTTTATTTATTTATTTTCCATATTAAATTATTTATTAATGCATAAAATTTAATAAAACCAAAATTTACCATATTATAATATGTTATTAGGTTAATTGAAGAATATATATCTTTACCATTATTCATTAAATGGGAATCAAAATCATCGTTTGTGTGTACGTCATCTACCACTTCGTCAACCGATGTAACTCGTTTTATGTAAACACATTTACAAATTATATAAAATCATATATTTAATTTAAATATATAATATTTAAGATGAGATGAGCGATGTAGGTTGTGTGGGTTGTGTAGGAAAATGGTGAAACCTATAATTCCATCCCATGGAGTGTCGTTTAGATCTTCTTTCTATGGAGATTTTCGTGAACCAGGGGCATTTCAACTCATATAATTTTGGATTCTCTAAATCGGTCGATTTCAAGGTCATTTGGGTTGGATTGAATGTTTCTACCTCACATTCCCTTGACATGAGCAGAATATCCAAGCCCAACGTCTCTTTCAACAGGTTATTCTATGATTTCTAGGATTTCTTTGTGTTTTCAAATAAAAGTATCTCAACAAATGGGTCTATTTCTATCATTACAACGAACACTAAATTGTTTATAGAATGCCTTGTGGAATGTTGTTTATCCCTTCTAGCCCATGCCTCAGTTCCTCAGAACATCTCTCCATGGAGACTTGATGATTTACAATATGCTTCCATCAACATTGGGGATTCGAGGACGAGAACATGATATCAATTAGTAAGGGGATATACCACATTTTTTCCTTTAGAATAGAAAACATTCTTTGCTAAGGGTATTGGACCAATCCCTCTTAAGACTCAGCTTTTTACACTGCTATAATGGGATCATATATCACATATGAATTCATACTAGAAAACCACTACCAAGACCGGATTTTTATAAGAGGTATGAATTGTTTCTTCTTCCACATGTCAAGTTTTTAGAATGTAGCCATAGTAGTGGGGAGATGATTATACATGGCATGGAGATGGAAATATCTTGTTATGGACATTATTCTAGAGCCTTAGTTGAAATTGATCTATATCATGATCTTATTAATACTGTACTTTTGACAATTGGGGACTTCAATCTGGAACTCTCAATCCACCTTGAATGGATACTATAATTCTATGATTATTGTTTAGAATTGGACATTCTGTTGAATATTTCCAAACAACCTGCAATGCTCAAAATATATGTAATATGGTTCTGTTTCTTCTGTCTCCATACATTACAATTATGTTGGCTTTGATAAAATGAGGGGAAAGAATGGTTCCATGATAAAAGATTGGTGTACAAGCAAAAGGATAACAAAATAAGTGTTTCATTTTTTTGATATTGTCAAACATGGGACTAACAATGTGGGAATGAGTGGTCAATGAATTGTCTACTATCATGATCATGTCGTTGAATAGAAGAAAGTTTCATAAGGTGTTATAACATTGGATCTTGATTCATGGGCAGAGACATAAGATGAGCAGAAACAATCCAATCATGAGGCTGAAATCCAAGAAGAAGTGGACAAGGAAATGAGGAAAGAACAAATTATTAACTCTAAAATAAAATTCAAGGCCAAGGTGATTGATAGTGAAATTTTTGAGTTAGTCCTTTTAGGGAAGTCGAAGATCAATAACCATGAGGATTGTGATCTCCCATTTTCTAACTCTCTTTCTGATCTTCCTGGACTCAAAGTGGCTACTCCAGACCATAGTGAGGATTCATTGGTGGGTGAATCCTACAAATTAGTGCATGTTTTTCCATTCTTGTGTCACCATGATGCCCGCACACTAGAATCAGTAGAGCAGGTTTTAAAATATATAGCATCTAGTTCAGAGGATAAAGAAACAAAATCGATATTTCTTATTAATCAAATCAAAAAGTTGTATCCTCTGCTACAAGACCGCAATGTTGATTTTTTTGCAGTAGATAATGAAATTCAAACTGTGAAAAAAAAACACAATAGATGCTACAAAGAATATAAAGGAAGTCCATGGGCCATGAAATGAATCTTTGGTGGGAAAATATGACCTTGAACATAAGGTGATGGCTCCCATTTTCATAGATGTCACTAATTCAGAAAAAGATGAAACAAAAGAAACATAGAAACAAACCAAAACATGGAAGTGGGGCCTTCAACCTCAGGGTTAGGGACATGGGTGGGATTATTGGACTAATAATAAAGAACACTCACAACCAATGGTTGATTCTAATTCAGATAACACTATCATTGAAACCCTCCTCCAATAGACAAATAGAATAGAAGAGAGATACTGTAGAGGTTGCGACCATGGGTATGGCATGTGAGATGAAAAAATTAGAATGATTTCTGAGAAGAGGATAAAAATATTGGGGCTACGATTATGAAAAAACATTGTCTTTGATTATTTGATGAGGGTGGTGATGTTATGTTTGACCCCATCCTCTCTTTTTGTTGCCTTCTTTCTCATTTTAAAAAATATATATCAGGCCTTGGACAAAATATATAATATGTATGATTTTATTATAATTTTATGACTTTAAGATAACATATATCTTCTTATATTCCATTCCTTACAAAATATGATAACACAACAGTTTTGATTGGTGGATTATCTCCTCATTATGTGATGTGATTTGTTTTTCAACTAATCATTACATTGATGCAAATAAAGAAACATTTAAAATTAATTCATTATATATATGAAATATTAATGATTATTTAAAATTAATATGTCACCCAATTCCTTAACCATTCACTGGTAAAGTAGTTCTACCATGGATCCTGAGTATGTAGAGTATACTATCTCCAGAGATCTATGTGATTCATTTTCATTGTCCAATTATCTATAATGTTTTTAAAAAAATAATGTAATGAGTAAATATCATATTTATAAAATTATTATAATGTTATAAATAATGGATATATATCATATTCAAGATAACTAGAACTCTTATTACAAGACACGCATGATAAAACAATATAATTAACACCTAAATCAGTGAAAATAATAAAATTATACTAAAAAATAAGGGATAAAATGTTATAATAGAATAATATATGATATTAAATATATGAATATGTTTACATAATAATTCAGTAAAATTACTAAAACCATTATACATGAATTTATTTCGTTTTAAAAAAAAGTAAATTTGATGTATATAATTTCATCACAGTTTTCGTACATTGATAGATATATTATTTTTTTGCACCATATTTATTTAATACGGTGTACATACAAACCAATTTTCTTATATAATCGTTAATATTTCATACTTCATCATATTCAATGTTTCAATTTTTATTATTTTCTTCAATGGTTATTGGACATGAAATTTACCAATATGCAAGGGATTTAATCTAAATTTCTAGTCACTAAGACATATTTTGTTGGTGTGAACCTACATTATTTTTTGTGGTGAATATACATTCCCTAATACATTTAATATGATGATTCCTTTGTAATTTATGATATTTTAGGTTTCAATTTTTATTATTTCATCCATAGGCATTTGATGCGAATGTTACCATGTGCTAATAGAACTCATCTCAGTTTCCATTTCATTTAGATATATTTGATCATATGTACCTACTAACATTTATTTGGTGTTTATATGAATCCTTTTATATATTTAACATGAATAATTATTTATTCATGATTTAATTTTAAAAACATATATTCATAAAAAACTGATGGACAACACTAATTTCATGATTGATTTTTTTATTGTTAAAATTCTCTAGAGACAATCACTTTTTTGAAATCATTTTACATTGGAAATTTAATTTATCATAAACATTCATTTTTTTTATATAATAGATATGGTTATATATGAAATCATATATCATTGGTACATTTAGTGCTTAATTTGGAGGTTATTTTATTTTCTAGGGAAATATTGATAAATTTGTATTCTTTACTCAATATTGATATTTAATGATATGGAACATTTTTTATGTATTAAATAGATTATTTGATATAAAAGAGTTGATTTAGACCTGATGTAATGATTGAGGGTAAATTATAGATCACCCCTAATTGAATTAGTTTTTTTATAAGTTGAATTAGTAATTTATAAATAAATGGGTTCTCACGTAGTTTTAAACCTTCTTGTGAAACATATTAACTATAAAGGTATCATAATTTTCGATATCATGGTATCTAATAACTAAAAATTACCTTTATTAAGAATTTAGTTATTATTAATATACATTATATATTAAAAGTAATATAATCTCTTGATTAATTTCATTCTCATTTAATGTATTAAATAAAATATTTTTCTATTATTCACTTTTCCATATTGTTTATTCCTTACATAGTCATGATAGTAAAGTCATTGATTAAATTGAATAAGTGACCAATTATTTCCTATTCAATATTTACGATTTCATATTGATTCATGTTTAATTTTAATGTACATAACCCTTCATGTGAATTTTATCACACCCTTATCTTGTTTTGTTTCTATAGGGCGTGTAGAAGAATCCATTGAATGAGTTCAATGATGTAAAATATTATTCATTAATATGATTTATATTTTTTTATTCCAAATGTAAAATGAGTATTCTGAATTTATTCAGTTCTATAAGTCTACTAAACAAATCGATCATCGGTGATATGATCCCTTTTTTGTTATACAAATATAATAATGTATACAGCAACTTTAGGAGACAGGATTAAGGGTCATTATAAAAGTCATCACATCATATTCTTATTAGATAATCCACTAGTGCTGAATATATAGGTAAAATAAACATGTTAGAGAATGTAAGGTTTCCAGGGGTTATTTTTATTATTTTCACTTACAGGGATCCCAAGTTCACCATGTAGTTCCAAAATATCCTCCTAGAGAAAATGGGGACTCAAGAAAGATTTTTTAAAATATACCATCCATATATGGACCATGAAATACCTATTCAAGAGGATATGATCTATTCCTTCATCATTGATTTTAGTGAATTGTTGGACAACCATCTAGGATTGGTCAATTTTTATTATAGTAGTATTTACAAAGAATCAGTATGAAGGGATCCCTTCAAGGATGTATATGATATCACATGTAGTATATCTCATTAATATATATAAGTGGAGAAAGACACTCTCTTGGGATAGAGTCTCATTAAGGAGACATCAGTGGGGGTTGATGATAAACATTAATTCATGGATGCAACACGAATTTTGATGAAATAATTTATGGATCATAAAATCCATTAATTGGTTACAATGTTTTCTTGAATTTTATCCTTAGTTTATTGACAATCAGATTAGGAAACTGGGAAAGATAGTACTATGATATATTGGACCATTTGAAGTCACTGTGATGGTGGGACATGTAGTTTTTCGTTTGGCATTACTATCTTAGTTGATGGGTATTGATAATGATTTACACATACAAAAACTCAATAAATACATCCCAACCCATCATATTTTATAATTTATAAGTATATTTACTTGTATCCACATTATATCATTTTGGGAAACAAATGGGGATCCTTCATTCTAAAATTAATGTCTTCGATGGGAATTCAATTATATTTTTTAATGTGTTGTGGTGGAATGAATCAAATTCTCACATGAAATTGGTGTGTGAATATTCAATGAGGGAGTCGTGGCCTCACCTCTTTCCATAGTATTCTAATTCCACATGACATTCTAGGTATATAAATTCATATGGTTGGTAGAATTGAAACATTTTTAATTAACATATTCAATATTTTTAATTTTCATGATTTTATAATTTGGTTTTAGTGGGTTCATATGTAATATCTATTTTTTCTAAGGACATGGGACAATATAAGGATACAAGACCACGTTCATGGAATGAACCATACAATATTATGGTGAATTCCTACTGGGTAGATATTCTAATACGAATATTTCACATGGGATACTTGGGTACTCGTTGAAAGGTGTAATATTGGGACTAATCAATTAATATTGTAAATGGATTCACTCTCCGAGGTTCTCCACCATTACTATGTCACGGATACATCAGATATGTGAACAAGATTGAAATTATTGGGTGTTCACATTCTAGGGTTTCTCTCTGTTCACTGTAAATTGATGCATGGGCTATTAGGACTTGATTGTAATATAGACATTACATTTTATTATGGTATGAATGACCTGTCTATATTTATCTTATATTATCTATTCTGGTGTTTATATTTTTTATGTTTTATTTTTACTACATGGTTTGATATTATATGATACATCCAGTGACTATTGAAAATGTATATTGAGAAAAACATTGAAACCATTTTATGTAGGTCTGTGAATGATTTGGAAAATGTGAAACTATTTACCATGATTTTCATATAATAACTGTTTAACTTATTATAATGCCTTGTTTTATTTCGAGATCATAATATTGAGATTATTGTATAGGTACTTAATATGGAAGAACTATGTGGAACCCCATTGAGCCTATTTATATCACACCCTAAGCACTCTCTTAGGATTGTGTTGACCTTGTTTAATCTAATTCAAGAAACAGAAAGGCATCATTAGAGGAAGTGATGTTTATATCATATCGGTGTGGGAATAAATTGGTGGGATGGTGGATCATAGAGCACATATCACAGGTACTAGTTTTTGGAAATTATATTTTGTACTTTATTTGTGGATATGAAAATGGGATTTTTTCGGGATACTTTTGGGTTATATCAGATCGGTTTTCATTCTTTGATTATTGAATATTTCCATTATGGTTTTATATATGTATATATATATATATTCAATGTATATTGTTTTTGTTTCTAATAAATCCTTCTGTTTGGTTATTATTTAATGTCTAAGTTCTACTTACAAGCCCATGTCCATCAAGAATTTCTTTTAGGCCTTGTCATAGTTCTACTCAAAGCCTTGTGAAACAAGTATTATAGGAAAGATCATGACATAATAAATAAACATTCATATTTGGATAATAAACATACGAAATTTAAATATTTCCAATTTAAATATACAGAATAAACTTTTTGGTAAACATAAAATATGGAAATCATACCATATAGAATAATTGATTTAATTTTAAGTTAATTATTGAAATGGTATAGAATAAATACCAAATATTAAATGAAATATACTATAAGGAGAGATAAAATGTTATTATTGGGTTGGAGAATTCTATAGAAAATTTATTTAATATTATAATAAAAAAATCCTTATTTAATCATTTTAAATAATCGTGTGTAATATGCAAATAATTTCCCACATTGCTATCAAACTAGTTTTTATGTTAGAATCACTAGTTGGACACTAAGTGAAATGGGAGTGAGTACCAAACCAACCATTTTCGTAGTTTTTAACCCTTAGTGAGTTTGAGCCAAATCCTATATCCACTAGTTTCTTATTTATAGGGATGTTATTTATAGGGAGTCACTTTATATTTTCATTACAAAAATTTGGGTAGTTTCCCTAATTTTTTTATTATACCCCAAGTATTTAAAAATTTCAGTGTGCTTAAAATATATTAAAATAATTAATATTAATTTTAATGAATATGGAGTGGAAGATATAGAAATAATGAGGATAATATCTCATTATATATTCATTTATAATAATAATCCTTTTTATTAGAAAAATAAAATGGGAATATTTTTTTTAGAATCCATGGAAACATAGAAATCAAGATAAAAAAGAATAATAGTCATGATGGTGGGACACGCCTATCTCATATAATCTATTAGGAAAACATTATTCTCATATATATGTAAAGAAATACAAACAGTGGAAATTATAGAAAATGTTAAAAATCTATTTCAAAATTTATGATGAAATTAAATTTTTATAGTGACGAGTGTTAAAAAAATCAATATATTATAGGAAATAACATTGTTAATGAAAGAAAGAAACATTAATATATTGAAAAAAAATTCACGGGAAAAAATCGATATATTTGGTCTGCTTCTCTTATAAACATTCATATGGTTGATTCTGGTGCTAAAGATTTGAAAATAGAAAGATTATTTAAATTCACAAGGGGTAAAAAGTCTTGAATAATATAATTATCATTTATTATATTATGAACATTAAACTCCCCAATTTGAAATTTTAATACAAATAATCCAGATAAAAACTGTCATTGTAAAATAATCTACTATGACTTTATTTATTTTCAAATCTGATTACCTCAAAAGTTATACCATGAAATGAAAATATAAATACCATTAACCTTTTGAATTGAAATTTAATAATATATTCATGAGGATGAATTTAAACTATATAAATTAAATCATGGTGCAAAACATGAACCATGACATAAGAAGTTGAAATTGAAACAGAGATCCCTTACCTCATGTATCTACTCTCATAGTGTGTGAATTTAACCTCATAAATTCTATAATTAATTTCAATGAATTATTTTATATGATTTATCATGTATAATAACATTTTTATATTGTACATAATTTTATATTTCATTCATTTATTCAATAGTTTCTATACTCCATGGCCTCTTTGGGTTGTTAAGCCAATTCCTGCAAAACTGATTCTCTATATTGATCATGGTAAAAGAAATAATACAATAGTTTCATCATAACATTATTTATATTTATTTAATTCCAATATCATTAATATATCATTATATTTTTTATATTTGTTATAAATTTATTACTATATTCAAATAATGAGAACTGAATCAACTAGATCATTTAAAGTGGTAAAATATTAATATGACAATTTATTGTCAATATTATAAATATAATGAGAACATTTTATTAAAAAATAATATTAATTAAATTAATTTCATATTTTTTAAATCTAATAAATTTATTAAAAATAAATTTAAGGTAGTGATGGATTATAAAATACATTGTTTCATGTAGAAGGTGTCACACACGTAACACGATAGATATTCTCATTTTTTATGAAATGCGAGGAACGCAAATTATGTTTATTCCATATTAATAATTAATAATTATTATAATGATAATATTTATTTAATAATTTTATAATTATTATAGACGATATAGTGGAGGAGGATGAAGTATGGTAACATTATAAAAGATGGATAAAATGATTAACTCTTCCTTCGATATCCTAATTTAGGACTCTCACTAAGCCTTCATAGATGTTCAATTCTTTAGACCAAAAACTATTTAATGTGGGGATGATATTGAGTAGGGAATTGTTTAAGGGTTGGATCAAGACAAGGTGATCATGATTTGTTGAGAAGTTATGTGGTGGATGATTTCTTTTATATGTGTGAAAAGTGCACTCAAATAAATATATTTATACATAATATATAATAAAATTCATACTAGATTTTTGTGGATCCAAATTAGAAAAATTTCATATATAGGATAATGGAGTTCTGAAATCCACTTTTCTAATAACATTGTATTATTATTTGTCATAACTGTTGGCACAATCTAAAGTTAATCCAAGCTAAAACATTCATCATTTATGGGGGGAAATATTCCCATGTTAACATATTTTTATGTAGACAATATCAATTCAGATTTTTAAAAAAATATGAATATGATTGTTGATAAAATGAAAAAAAATTACTAGACTCACTTTATAATGTTAGAAAAAATAGTAATTTTAATCATAGCGCACATAAATCGAAAATTTATTTTTAGATAAACATTATCTTTAAAAATAAAAAAATATATTCTCACTATGTTCCTAGTAAAAATCATTGGATTATTCAATTTTATTTTTTAAATATATTATCAAAATTTATTGTTAAAACCATTCATTAATATTGACTAATTTAATTTATTACGGTAAAATATAATACATACATGAAAACAAATTGTGAAAAATATATATTAGTCACTTTAAAATTATTTTATTATCATTTAAATAAAATTGATTGTCATTTTTTGAATTATTATACATTTTTTCATGTATAAACAAAAAATTTCAATAAATTTGACACTCTAAATGTGATAAGTATATATTTAATATTGAATAATATAATATATCAAAAGTAAATAGTAAGGGAAATATTTTAGTTTATCCCTGAATAATTATACTTGCATTCATTATATTCTATTAAAATATTTCTTTGATGATATTTTTTTACAGTCCCAACATTGTTTTTTCTAAATTTAACTGATATATTTCTTCAAAAGAAGAAAATTTAAAATATGATTATTTTCTAAAAATCCCACATTTATGAATCCATACATAATAATGGATGAATTAAAATATATTATGTTAATAATTAGTAGTTTATATCCTCCTTGTATTTACTTAAAAATCCCCAAGACCTTGACATAAGATTTAATGTTATGATAATCAGGGGTGGTAGCCTCTTGTAGCGGTTCAACTAGCATGGATCTCATATTAATTTACACCAGCTTAAAATTATCTTCAATATGATTTTTCTCAAAATGTACATGATGATTTTTATATTGGGATTAGTCTCGGGAAACCCATAATAATGATAACTCCAATCCATGATTATAATATTTAGAATCATGATGAATAAACATAGTTCTGGTTGAAATTTTTTATCCATCAAATATAAATGTAATAATTCATTTTTTCTTAGTTTGGTTATGGGTCTGATTGAAGTCACTGTTTAATTTATTAATCTAATGTAATATATCTTCTCAATAAGATGATTTTTATCTTCAAATCATTTAAATAAATTACATTGTTGGAATTTTAATTTCTCTCATTGATGAAAAACAATATGACAATTCTCTTAATGTAATCATGAATCATGATATTATTTATATTTTGATATCAAGATAATTATTATTTGTAAGACAAGAAAAGAAAACATTACCACAAAATAAGTTTATATGATTAAAATATACTTCAGTAATTGTTTAGAGTTTTTATATATATACCATTTCTTGCTCCATTTTCATGATCATACAGTCAACTAAATAATAGAACCAAGATTTTTATGGAAAAGATAAATGTATTAAAATGAAAATATTTACAAAGATACATGTACATTAACAAATAATCTAATAATTAATATAATTATCTTCAAATATTGGGAAAACCTGTAACACCCAATGTTTCCACGATACGATAACGTGTGATGTACGCAACACCGAGTTCAAGCACACCATGACCTATCAAACTAGCCGTTTTAAAAGTGTTAATGAACATTAATAACCAAATATTGAATTTTATATGTATATCCCATATAATATTAACATTAATTTGTTTTGTTTCAAATACATAATATGAAGACAAATTCAATTTTTCAATAAAAGAATTTTTTTTCAGAAAAATACAGTTTTTCCACCATTTAATTGAGAATCCTTTTAAAAACCAATATTTGACACTTTTATATATTCAATTTAATGAAATAAAATATTTATATATAATTAGTACAAAAAATATAGTTTCAATGAATTTTTGGTACTTTTCTGATAACTTTTGTATTTTGATGAATAATGAAAATTACTAAATTTTAATTAAAAATAATGTTAAAAAAAATTAAATAGTGATAAATTATGAATTTGAGTGGTTTTAAAGTATATTTACTATATAGTCTTACCATTTAATAAAATTTTGGTCAATGTACTTAATTTCACATTTAAACCAAACATAAAGAAGTGTGAATCTTTTGATAGTTATTATTTCTTAAAAACGCTTTTTTGTTCTGACAACGGAAATTAATTTTAAATTAATTTCTACCAATTAGGTGTATTGAATTTGTAAAAATGGATTCCATATTATGAATCTGGATTTATAAATTGTGTAAATAAGTCAGTTTTATTTTTAGACATTTTGAATAATTTAATTGGTAAATAATTTATTTACCTTTGTTAAAGGGTAAATTCGGTAAATAAGGGTAAAAAATAATATTATAGTAATATTAAATTAACCTAAAACGTGTCCTAATCCTATTGGGTGATACATGTACGACCATGGGAATCTTTGGGTCGATTTTGGGACCCCTTTTAGCCACTTGTAAGTGATAATGACACTTTATATTAATTAAGTTAAAGTAAATACAAAAATGACATAAACATATATCTTTTAGAAAAACAATTTTTACATAGGGTTATATATGTTATCTTTTCGACTATATATATTCATTAGAAAGATAAAAAAATATCCTACACAATGGTATTTTATTTAATTTTTTTAAACATTTAATAATTAAATTTATTTATGACAATAATGATGCAGTATTTTTTCTTATTAATGAAAGAATCAAATAATTCGTATTATAAATGATAAAATAAATATAATTTGAATGTTTTGATTCCATCCACTAATTTAATATATTAATATAAAATTTTATTATTTATTAAATGAATTTTTTTCTAATTAATAATTGTTATATGAATTTATCAAAAATCAATTATTAAATGCTATCAAAATTGACATAAAGGAGTTTTTTAAAAAAATATTATATTATAAATTGATATAATGTTCCTAAAAATCTAAGGATCAGCCAAACGACTTATATCATGATATTTGTTTCACTAATTGATATCGTTGTGGGTATCATTGATTTATATTGTATGTTTATTAACTATATAATATAAAAATACAACGAGACATGGTAAATGTCAAACTAATTAACTAACAGTTAAAACTAAATGATATGGTCAATAAAGTGACCCAAACCAGTCTAAAACCTATTGGATGAGTTGATTTCGACCCATACCCACCATATGCTATAAATAAATTACTCTGGACCCATTATAAACTGAATATTAATTTATTATAAAATAATATTTCTAGCTTTTCCTAAGTTGCCCCTCACCCCTCTTATAAAAGGTCACACCCATTTCTTACTAATTCACACATTAAAAGCATTTTTTATCGGCCAAAATCTTCCCAAATACCCTCTACACAATTATAACTTTATTCTAGAGGCCTTAAATTTGTCATAAATCCAACTTAAGGATTTTTTTTGATCAAATAAAAAGGAAGAACCCGAAGAAGATGTAACTTTTTCACCACCCTCTTTCAAGTTCCATTCTTCTTCCACTTATTATTTCTTTGTTATTTCCATTATAAAATAATAACTCCAATATCTTATCTATAATGTGATTTTATTATAAATATGGTACAACCATATTCAGTATTCTATCCATTCTTTGAATGACATATCACCATACGTGCGTACGAACGGCTTACCGTCTCCACGTCGTGGTGTAATTGTTATTCAAAACATTATTATTTGGATGGGTATGATAAGTGATGTGTAATTGATGTAAATAATAAATATAAAATGATAATTATTCTGTATATATATGATACACCATCCAATTATATTTTATTTTAATATCAAAAGAATGATATTATCGCTCGTGCGTATATACGGAATACCTTCTACACGAACACAATAAGATTCATTCCCCATCGTATCCATTCAATGCTAATTCTCATTTGTGATTAAAAATAATTTTTAAGGAATTTATATGATTCTGGATATGAATAATATAAACCCTATGGATAACAAACATAGATTATGTAACAAAACATATAAAAGAAAACATGTAAGTGAACAACTGAAACGACGATAATACTAAAATATTATTAGAAATGAAATATTAAAATATCATATATGATATCATATTTATGTATATAATTATTTTATAATTTCATACAAATGATTTAACTATTATACAGGTGGTTAACCTACCCTCGACCAAGGAAAAGTACATGGTAAGGGTTAATTTCACAATCTCTTTATTATCCGAGGTTGTTTTTACATAAGTATCTACTAGAACATCTTTATTATCCAAATACATGTATCATACAAATGTATTTCAAAACATTATTACTATTTTATAGAATATTGGTTAAAGTCATTTATACTATTTTTTGACTTTTTATATGATGATTATAAAGAAATATTTATGTCATTTTCCAAACAAGGTCATTTTTATCCTTTTCGACAAAATTAAGGTGAGAATGTATTTTTTAACATATACGGCGAGTCCGGATATCTTATTCCGTTATAAATTTTCAAAGATTCCCTTAAAATCTTATAAGAATATTTTCAAAATTAATGTTTTTTTATAATTATGTGACTTTTAAATGATTTCAAAAAAAGAGATATTTCTCTCAAATAGTTTTGATTTCATTTATGTCAACATCCTTTGATGGGTTTTAAGCATATTTGAAAACGATTTATTATGATGCAAAGATTTTATATTGTATTGATGGTTTTGTGATATGTTTGACTATAGATGTGTTATTTTTATAAAATTCATGGTTTATAGAGAAATTATTGACATTTCGTATGCTAGTTTTAATATGAATTTTTTATGTTATGTTTAAACCCTTTCTTATGAGGATTGTATTGGACTTAGTAAGTGACGGGTGGATCCCGCTATAACTCATCGATGCATCGGTAGGTATCATGAGTCAAACTAGTTTCTTGGAATAAGGCCTTGACATAATCTAATTTGTATTCATGGTAGAATGCCTTGACTATGTGGTTATGATAGTCTTGCAATTTGAATTCCATCATTATAAAAGTGGTTATTGATATTGCATGTGAATATTCAATTAGTATAATATCCATATGAATAAGTAAATGGCATTATTTCATTTTATTTATACCATATTATGATGAAGTTCATGTTTAAAAGGCATTTGTTTTAGTTATACATTGCCTTAAATGTTTATGCTTATTTATGAATGTTTCCGCTGTATTGTTATCCTTATTGGGCATCTGAGCTCACCCCTTTCAATGTTTTAATTTTTCCAGGATGTGAAGAAGTATTTTATGAATGAACCTCAAGGATAGTATGAGGGGATATGACTGTGGTCTAGGGAGACAAGTTGTTTTTGTTATTTTCAATGTTATGATGTAATGTAAAATTTATTAATGTATCTAGTGATTCTAAGGATACTAAAATAATCGATCTTTCAAGAATTGATATATTGTGATCATTACAATGTTTTGTAATAATGATCTGACTCTGGGTAACTGAGGTTGGGGCGTTACAGTTGGTATCAGAGGATGTTATGTACAAACCATGGAAGCTAGATTTAGATAATCTCCGATTAGAGCACATATATTTAAGATTGACATTGAGGATTAGTATGGAAGAAATTTCGAGAATTTTGGTATTGTAGATATTTTGTGAGTTATCTGAGAAATACATCCCTTTTTGGATATGATCAGGTAGAGGCGGCTATGGCATAGACGTACTTAGGGGTAAAACCTGAAACCACCACTTTGATCTAGTCTCGAACGAGAACTGGTGCACGACAACGGGCCTTGCCTCACTCTTGGTTACGACACTCCTGGGGGATATGCTTTGGATAATTTTCATTTTATTTACGAACCATTATGAAGGTTTTATGAGTATATACATCTCAAAAAATATATTTTTATGATTATGGATTATATCCAAAAACTATTCAATTTATGTTAAGTGATTTACAACTTTCAAATTATGTATTTAGATTCATAAAATTTCCTAGTGTCTACCATTGTTTAGAAATGGCACTGAGTTCAAGGAATGAGAGCTCTAAGAATACGTATGCTCCGAAGAGTAAGAAGTATCATATATTTCATGGTATTAAGACAACATTTAGAAGGGAAATATTCTCTCATGTATTTGCATCATACGATGAAATAGTATCATGTGTTAATAAGACAAGTAAATAATTCCTTGAGTCCTATGGATTTGATAAGAAGAAAGAGTGGAAAAGGATGGAAGAGAGAAAGATGGATAAAGGGAAGTGGGAAAATAATAATTTTCCCATATGTGATAACTGTTGGATGAAACACCCTGGAACTTGAATGAATGGAATGGGAGTTTTTTATAAGTGTGAAAAGAAATGGACACCATGTACGTGATTCCAAGGGTAAGAAAATGATTTCAAATGTACAATGTGTCAACTGAAAGGAGTTTGGAAAATACGTGAACCAATGTCCCAGTCATTAAACTATTCCAAAAATGATGCTATTGGGTTATAATCACGTGATGATACTAACACAGATGACGAGGAATGACTAATGTTATTATGTTGTTATTTAAGAATTATTTCGTTTAAGTGTTGTATAAATGATATTCTGAAAATAAAAAAAGAATTGTAATGTAGTACTATTTCATTGAAGATTTGAGATTTTATGGTACTAAGAAAAGTGACTCTAAAACGAGTTAATCTTTTTGGAAATTACATGGTTGAAGGAAAGATAAACTGTGATATGAACCTAATATTGATGTACTCATATTGGAATAAGAGATGGTTGATTTGGGTAAATTATATTGGATATTATTGAATACCTTGAAACTGATTAATGATTTGTATATTCCATCATTGTTTGAGTTTACAACATTTTTGGATAGAAGGAGTATTTCATGTATTCTATAATAAATAAGGGAGCGTGAATGTAATCAATAAGTTTTCATGGTAATTCAGGATGTTGTAGTGTTTTAAAACAATACATGATGAAGGTTTTCACATGTTATTACGTGGTAAAAAGGATCTACATTATGTTTACCTTCCATATAAATTTTTTACTGAGAGTTTGTAGAAAAGTATTTTGGATAAGTATAATGGTTGGAATAGATTATCTTTTACATGCGATACTATTGTTAAGGTTATTTTTGTATATTTATATAAAGGACAACACGCAGACCATGTGACAACCCGTCGCGTCAGACAAAGCTACGGGAATCGAACCCACAACCATAGTGTGTATGGAATTAATCACCTACCACTGGACTACATTAATTCTCTAGAGTGTATACTGTAATTTTTTTAATGTTTTGATATATGAATTATAAATTTATTTTTGGAACCCTATACGGTTAGAATAAATAGAATATTATTGAGTTCTATTACCTTTTGGAGTGAAAGATGGGTTGGGGTAAAAATTTAGTTAAGAATAAATGTCTACATGACAAGTACGTATATTTCATTATGTTCTTAGTAAATCTCATAATTAAATTCCTCAACTTTATGAAAGGTAACTTAAAATAAAAACGTAGTCGGTTAACTTTTCATACTGGGGAATCAAATACCGTTTAACCAATGACATGTTTATGATTTTCTTATAGTTAACTTTCTCCTAATCTTGTTTTCTACAACTCTCCATCAGACCGTGATGGTTTGTTTCTCTTCCATATCTATGTTTTCATACAATCTTATTATGGACTATCTCAAGTGACCTTTGTACTTATCTTTATTTATTTTAAAGTTATATTTTTATTAACCTTATTTCTGATGTGGCTTTACTAAAAAGATATTTTTTTATTTTACACCTTTTTTTCAAAGAAAATTTTCAAATTTTGAGGACACAATTAATTGAATGTGGGGAGAATATTACACTCCAAGCTTCCACAATATGTTAACGTGCGATGTACACAACACCGAGTTCAAGAACACCATGACCTATCATTCTAGCCCTTTTAAAAGTGGTAATGAATAATTATAAACCCATATGAAATTTTATATGTATATCCCATATAATTTAAACATTCATTATATTTGTTTTGAAGACATAATATGAAGACAAATTCAATTTTTCAATAGAAGAATTGTTTTTCAGAAAAATACAATTTTTCCACCTTTTAATGGAGAACCGTTTTAAAAACTAATATTTGACAATTTTATATATTCAATTTCACGATATTAAATACTTCTTTAGAATTGATACATAAAAATTTAGTTTTAATGAATTTGGTGTACTTTTCTGATAACTTTCATATTTTAACGAATAGTTAAAATTACTAAATTTCAATTAAAAACAACTTTTTAAATCAAAATAATTAATAGTGATAAATTATGAATTTGAGGGGTTTTAAAGTATATTTAGAGAATATTTTTACCATATAAAACAATTTTTTTCAATGGAAATAATTTCACATTTAAACTAGACATAAACAAGTGTCCATCTTTTGATAGTTATTTTTTTTAAACACGCTTTTTGTTTTGAAAGAGGGAAATAATTTTAAATTAATTTCTACCACTTATGTGTTTTGAATATCGAAAAATGGATTCCATATTTTGAATCCATATTTCCAAATTATTTAAATAGTAAAATTTTATTTTTAGGGATTTTGAATAATTACTTCGGTAAATATTTTATTTACCATGGTTAAAGGGTAAATTTGGTAAATAAGGGTAACAATATATTATTATAATAATATTAAATAACCCTAAAACGTGTCCTAACCCTATTAGTTGATACATGTCCGACCATCAGAATCTTTGGGTCGATTTTGGGACCCCATGGAGCCACTTGTATGTGATAATGACACATTATATTAATTAAGTTAAAAGAAATACAAAAATGACATAAGAATATATCTTTTAGAAAAACTATTTTTACATAAGGTTATATTTGTTATCATTTCAACTATAAATATTCATTAAAATGATAAAATGATTTCCTACATAATGGTACTTTATTTACAATTTTAAGACATTGAATAATTAAATATATTTATGACACAATAATGACACAGTATTATCTTTGTTAATGAATGTATCAAATAATTGGTATTATAAACGATAAAATAAATATAATTTGATGGTTTAGATTCCACAAACGAATTTTATAGGTTAATATGACATGTTATGATTTCTTAAATGTATTTGGTTCTAATTAATAAATTTTTTAAGACTTTAACAAAAATCAATTATTAAATAGTGTCAAAATTGTCAAAAAGGTGTTTTTAAAACAAATATTATATTATAAATTGATATAACATTCCTAAAAATTAAGGATCAGAAAAAGGACTTATATCATGATAGTTTTATCAATAATGAACCACTTTGGGGTCTCTTGGATGTATATAGTATGTTTATTATCTATAGAATATAAAAATACAAAGATACATGGTAAATGTCAAACTTTTTAACTAAGATGTAAAACTAAAAGATAAGGTTAATAAAGTGACCCAAACCTGTATAAAACCTATTGGGTGAGTTTTGTTTGACCCATAACCACCTTATCCTTTAAATAAATCACGTTGGATCCATTAGAAAACGAATATGAAGATATTATAAAATAATATTTCTAGCTTTTCCTAAGGTTCCCCTAACCCCTCTTATAAAAGGGAACTCCCCATTATCACAAATTCACACCTTCAAAGCCTTTTGGCTCAGTGAAAATCTGAAAAAATACCCTATCAACTATCCTCAGTTTATCCTAGCAGCCTTCCTTTAGTCATAAATCCATTCTATTGATCTCTTTTGATCAAATCGATTGGAAGAACCCGAAAAAGAGGAAATGTTTTCACCACCTTGTTTCAACTTCGTTTCTTCTTCCACTTCTTCTTTCATTGTTATTTACTTTCTAAAAAAATAACTTCAATATCTTATATATAGTGTAATGTTATTATAAGTATGTTAAAACCATATTCAGTATTATATCCATCCTTTGAATGACATGTCACCATATGTGCGTATGTACGACTTACCGTCTCCACGTCGTGAGGTAATTGTTATTCAAAACATTATTATATGGATGGCTATGATACATGATGTGTAATTGGTGTAAATAATAAAAAAACATGATAATGATTCTGTATATATATGATACACCATCCAATTATATATTATTTTAAAATCAGACGAATAATATTATAGCTCGTGCGTACGTACGGACTACTGTCTCCACTAACACAATAAGATTAATTCCACATCGTATCCATTCAAGTATAATTCTCATTTAATGATTAAAAATAATATTTAAGGACTTTATATCATTCTGGGTATGAATGAGATACATCCTATGGATAACACACACAGCTTATGAAACAAAACTTATAAAAGAAAACGAGTAAGTGGACATCTAAAACGATGATTATACTAAAATATTATTAGCAAAGCAATATTAAAATATCATATATTATATTATATTTATGTATATTATTATTTTATAATTTAATAACAATTATTTAACTATTATACATGAGGTAAAACTACCCTCGACCAAAGAAAAGTACAAGGTTAGGCTTAATTTCACAATATCTTTATTATCCGAGGTTGTTTTTATGTAAGTATCTACTGGGAAATCTTTATCATCCACATCCATGTTTCATAAAAATGTATTTCAAAACATTCTTAGTATTTTATAGATTTTGGGTTAAAGTAATTTATACCCTTTTTTGACTTTTTATATGATTCTTATAAAAGAATCTTTCCATCATTTTCCAAACAAGGTCATTTTTATCCTTTTCGACAAAATTAAAGTAAGAATGTCTTTTTTAACATATACGGTGGGTGAAAATATTTTACGATGTTATAAAATCATCAAAGCTCCCCTTACAATATTATAAGAATATTTTAAAAATAAATGTTTTTTTATAATTATGTGACTTTTAAATGATTTCAAAAAAAGATATATTTCTCTCAAATAGTTTTGATTTCATAATGTCAATATCCTTTGATGAATTTTATATTTATTTGAAGATGATTTATTAAGATACAAAACATCTATTTTGTAATCAAGCTTTTGTGATATGTTTGACTATGGATGTGTTATTTTTAAACCATTCATGGTTTATTGAGAAATTATTGACATTTCGTATGCTAGTTTTAATATGAATGTTTATATTATGATTAAACGTATTCATATGATAAATTAATTAAACCTATTGAGTGATGGGTTGAGTCCGCTATAGCTCCCCGATGCATCGGTAGGTCTAATTAGACAAACTAGTGTCTTAGCACAAGGCCTTTACAGAATCTTATTTTTATTCTTGGCAGAAGGCCTTGACTATGTGGTTATGATAGTTTGGAATTATGCATTCCATCATTTTGAAAGAGGTTATTGATATTACATGTGATTATTCGATTAGTATAATATACATGTGAATAAGTAAATGTAATTATTTCATTTTATTTCAGCCATATTATTCTAATGTTCATGTTTAAAAGGCTATTTTTAGTTATACATTACTCTAAATGTTTATGCTTATTTATGAATGTCTCCTCTATATTGTAATCGTTACTGGGCATCTGAGATCACCCCTTTAATGTTTTATTTTTCCCAGGATGTGAAGAAGTATTTTATAAATGACCTATAGGGATAGTATGATGGGATATGAGTGTGTTCTATGGAGGGAAGATGTTGTTGTAGTTTTTCATCTTATGATGTAATGTAAACTTTATGAATGTATCTAGTGATTCCAAGGCTAATAAACTAATAGGTCTTTCGAGACATGATCTTTTATGATCATGCCAATATTATGTAATAATGCAGCAACTCTTGGTATCTGGGGTTGGGGCATTACAAAACATATAACATGTTCACATTAATTCAGGTGTCCAGAAAATAATCCTCAAAATAACTAACCCAAAGTTATTATGAACCTTCTCCCCAAATTCTATTAAAAATTATTCTCTCATAATTAAATATAATCATTATCCCCAAAAAATATTATCCAAAAATGAATTAATATATCCTCATTAATCCAATTAATACACCAATAACATATTATTCTACTCCAATAAATATTTGTATTTTCCCTAACATAAAATTACCTACCAATCCATGGGGTTTTTCACATTTATATTCCCAGATAAATTATTCATTCTTTCTATTTAAGAATAAATACATAGACATTAGATCACAGACAAAACCTAATGGTTATTTATCACTTAGTATTGTATTTTATTAAAAATTAAATAAACATATACCAAAATATAAAATCACGTCATAATATCATTATTTAAAACCACAAAACTATATATATTCAATTAAACACTTGATCGTCCTTAAACACATCGACTCATAATTGAATCCATCACTCTAATTATCATCATATGACGAAATTTTATTATTTATTTTTTACTAAACTCTTATTAATAAAAACCGAGGTTCCCTTAACCTGTACAACTAGATTCAGTACATAAAACATAATATTATCAAACAATATTTGATACCAACAAAAACAACCCATTTTTTCTGATCCATAATGATAATATCCGAAATAATAATGAATATATTACATTCTAAAGACCTTTTTGGTTTAATGTTATAGATTATTATGTTTAATGACAATATTTTCATATATAATTTATAATTTTTTCAATATACTAACAAATTATTATTATATATGAATTCAGCATAATTTCCCACAAAATCACCAATGAAATTTTCCATTAATGGGGTATTAAACATAATAATCATCATCATATCTGAGGAAAATTGATTGATAAATTAATTTATGATCTAAAATTCTCAGTATGTGTTATTATACAACATAATATGTCATATGATAGATAATACATAAATATTATTACAGTAATGAATAATGAAAAAATAATACTAGCTAATGAATTATATGAACAAAAAATTTATCTGTGAATAACATAATAATGTAAATAATGACATGAGAAACCCTATTTGATTTCAAAATGATAGAATGAATAATTTACAAAATATTCAAATTATCATAAAATAATTATGATCAAACTTCATAAATATTTTCATGGTCTTTACCAATAAATAAGGATTGTACTACAATACTATTTCATTGTGGATTTAAGATATTATTGTTCTAAGAAAAGTGAATCTACATTGAGTTAAACATTTTGGAAATTACATAGATGAAGGAATGATAAAACATGACATGAACCTAATATTGAGGTACTTATTTTGGAAGAAGAGATTATTGATTTGGGTAAATTACATTGGATATTCTTGACTACCTTGAAACTGATTAATGATTTGTATATTCCATAATTGTTTGAGTTTAAAACACTTTTGGATAGAAGGAGTATATTCGGTATTCTATGATGAATAAGGGAGCATTAATGTAATAAATAAGGTTTTATGGTAATTCAAGATGTTATAGTGTTTTAAAACAATACATGATGAAGGTTTTCAAATGTTATTACATGGTAAAAAGGATCTACATTATGTTTACCTTCCATATAAATTTTTGACTGAGAGTTTGGACAGAAGTATTTTGGATAAGTATAAAGGTTGGAATATATTTTCTTTTACATTGGATAATATTGTTAAGTTTATTTTTGGATATATATAAAAATAACAACACGTAGACCGTGTGAAAACCTGTCACATCAGACAAAGCTACGGGAATCGAACCCACAACCATAGTGTGATTGGTATTTATCACCTAACACTGGACTACGTGAATTCCATGGAGTGTATAGTGTAGTTCATTTAATGTTTTGATAGAAGAGTTATTAATTTATTATTGGAACCCTATACGGTTAGGATAAATACAATATTTTTTATTTATATTACCATTTGGATTGAAAGATAGGTTGTGGTAAAAATTTAGTAATAAATGAAAGTCTACATGACAAGTAAGTATATTTTATTATGTTCTTAGTAAATATCATAAATAAAATCATCATCTTTTTTAAAGGTAACTTAAAAAACGTCTTCGGTTAACTTTTCATACTATGGAATCAAAGACCATTTAACCAATCACATGTTTGTGATTTTATTGTAGTTAACTTTCTCTTAATCTTGTTTTCTACAACTCTCCATCAGACCATGATGGTTTTTTTCTCCTCCATATCCATGTTTTCATAGAATCCTAGTATGGACTATCTCAGTTCACCTTTGTACTTCTCTTTATTTCATTTAATGTTATATTTTTATTAACCCTATTTCTGATGTGGATTTTTAAAAAAGGAATTTTCTATTTTCAGCAATTATTTTCAATGTAAAATTTCAAATTGCGAGGACACAATTAATTGATGGAGGGGAGAATATGACACTCCAAGCTTCCATAGTATGATAACGTGTGATGTACACAACAATGAGTTCAAGTACACCATGACCTATCAAATTAGCCATTTTAAAAGTGGTTATGAATAGTTATAAACACATATTGAATTTTATATGTATATCCCATATAATATAAATATTTATTATTATTTTTCAAAGACATAATATGAAGACAAATTCAATTTTTCAATAAAAGAATTGTTTTTTAGAAAAATGCAGTTGTTCCGCCTTTTAATGGAAAAGCCTTTTAAAAACTAATATTTGACAATTTTATATATTAAATTTAATTAAATTAAATACTTTTTTAGAATCGGCACCAAAAAATTTATTTTCAATGAATTTTTGGTACTTTTCTGATAACTTTCATATTTTGATGAATAAGGAAAAATACTAAATTTTAATTAAAAACATATTTTTTAATAAAAATAATTAATAGTGATAAATTATGTATTTGAGTGGTTTTAAATTATATTTAAAATATATTTTTACCATTTAATACAATTTTTTTCAATATAAATAATTTCATATTTAAACTAGACATAAACAAGTGTCAATTTTTTTATAGTTATTATTTATTTTTAAACACGCTTTTTGTTTTGACAGTGGGAATTAATTTGAAATTAATTTCTACCACTTATGTGTTTTGAATTTGGAAAAATGGATTCCATATTTTGAATCAAGATGTCCAAATTATTTAATTTGTTAAATTTAATTCTTATACATTTTGAATAATTACTTCGGTAAATATTTTATTTACCTTGGTTAAATGGTAAATTTGGTAAATAAGGGTAAACAAATATTACTATAATAATATTAAATTACCCTAAAACGTGTCCTAACCCAATTAGATGATACATGTCCGGCCATTTTCATGTTTGGGTCGATTTTGGGACCCCATTGAGCCACTTTTAATTGATAATGGCACTTTATATTAATTAAGTTAAAGTAAATACAAAAATGACATAAGCATATATCTTTTAGCGAAACTATTTTTTACATAGGGTAATATATGTTATCATTTCGACTATAAATATTCATTAGAAAGATAATATGATTTCCTAAATAATTTTACTTTATTTAAAATTTATATACATGGAATAATCATATATATTTATGATACAATAATGAAGCAGTATTTTCCTTATTAATGAAAGAATCAAATAATTTGTATTATAAATGATAAAATAAATATAATTTGAATGTTTTGATGCCATAAACGAATTTTATAGGATAATATGACATGTTATGATTTCTTAAATGTATTTGGTTCGAATTAATAAATTTTTTAAGACTTTAAAAAAAATTATTAAATAGTGTCAAAATTGACA
Source organism: Viscum album (assembly GCA_963277665.1). Lineage (NCBI taxonomy): Eukaryota > Viridiplantae > Streptophyta > Magnoliopsida > Santalales > Viscaceae > Viscum > Viscum album. Next base: position 959,415,847 of record OY728126.1, read on the forward strand.
TAAAAGAGTTTTTAAAAAAAATATTATATTAAAAATTGATATAATATTCCTAAAAATTAAGTTTCATCCAAAGGACTTATATCATGATAGGTTTATCATTAATTAACCACTTTTGGGTCTCTTTTATGTATATATTTAGTTTAATAACTATTGAATATAAAAATACAAGGAGACATGGTAAATGACAAACTAATTAACTAAGAGTTAAAACTAAAAGATAAGGTTAATAAAGTGACCCAAACCTGTATAAAACCTATTGGTTGAGTTTTGTTCGACCGATACTCACCATATACTTTAAATAAATCACTTTGGTGCCACTAGAAACCGAATATGAAGTTATTATAAAATAATATTTCTAGCTTTTTTTAAGGTTCCCCTAACCCCTCTTATAAAAGGGCACTCCACCTTCTCACTAATTCACACCTTCAAATCCTTTTGCATCAGCGAAACTCTGACGAAATACCCTCTAAAATATACTCAATTAATCCTACCAGCCTTCCTTTAGTCATAAATCCATCCTAATGATCCCTTTTGATCAAATCAACAAGAAGAACCCGAAAAAGAGGTAACGTTTTCACCACCCTCTTTCACGTTCCATTCTTCTTCACTTGTTCTTCCATTGTTATTTAATTTATAAAAAATTAACTCCAATATATTTTATACACTGTGATGTTATTATAATTATGTTACAATCATATTCAGTATTCTATCCATCCTTTGAATGACAGGTCATCATACGTGCGTACGTACGGCTTACCGTCTCCACGTCGTAGGGTAATTGTTATTCAAACCATTATTATTTGGATGGGTATGATAAATGATGTGTAATTGATGTAAATAATAAATAAAACATGATAATGATTCTGTATATATATGGTACACCATCCAATTATATATTATTTTAATATCAAACGACTGATATTATAGCTCGTGCGTACGTACGGACTACTGTCTCCACTAAAATGATAAGATTCATTCCCCATCGTATCCATTCAATTATAATTCTCATTTTATGATTAAAAATAATATTTAAGGACATGATATCATTCTGGATATGAATAAGATACAACCTATGGGTAAGAAAAATGGCTTATGAAACAAAACATATAAAAGAAAAAGAGTAACTGAACACCTGAAACGACGATAATACTAAAATATTATTAACAAAACAATATTAAAAGATCATATATGATATCATATTTATGTATATGATTATTTAATAATTTAATAAAAATGATTTATCTATTATACAGGATGTTAACCTACCCTCGACTAAGTAAAAGTACAAGATAAGGGTTAATTTTTCAATCTCTTTATTATCCGAGTTTGTTTTTAGGTATCTACTGGGACATCTTTATCATCCACATCCATGTTTCATAAAAATGTATTTCAAAACATTCTTACTATTTTATAGATTGCGGGTTAATGTAATTTATACCCTTTTTTGACTTTTTATGAGATGTTTATAAAGGAATCTTTCCATCATTTTCCAAACAAGTAGTTTTTTAACCTTTTCGAAAAAATTAAGATAAGCATATAATTTTTAAATTATACGGTGGGTGCAGCTATTTTATGCTGTTATAAAATAATCAAAGCTACCCTTACAATCTTATATGAATATTTTCAAAATAAATGTTTTTTTATAATTATGTGACTTTTAAATGATTTCAAAAAAAGGGATATTTCCCACAAATTGTTTTGATTTCATAATGTCAATATCCTTTGATGAATTTTGTGTTTATTTGAAGATGATTTATTATGATACAAAACTTCTATATTGTATTGAAGGATTTGTGATATGTTTGATTGTGGATGTGTTATTTCATACCATTCATGGTTTATGGAGAAATTATTGACATTTATTATTCTAGTTGGAAAACGAATGTTTATGTTATATTTAAACATATTCATATGAGGAATGCATTAGACATAGTAAGTGACGGGTGGAGCCCGCTATAGCTTCTTGATGCATCGGTAGGTCTCATTAGACAAACTAGTGTCTTCGCACAAGGCCTTGAAAAAATATTTTTTGTAGTCTTGGAAGAAGGCCTTGACTATATGGTTATGATAGTCTGGAATTATGCTTTCCATCATTATGAAAGTTGTTATTGATATTTCATGTGATTATTTGATTAGTATAATATATATGTGAATAAGTAAATGGACTTAGTTCATTTTATTTCATCCATATTATTCTGATGTTCAAGTTTAAAAGGATTTTGTTTTATTTATACATTTCCTTTAATGTTTATGATTATTTATGAAAGTTTCCTCTATATTGTAATCCTTTCTAGGCATCTGAGCTCGCCCCTATGTATGTTTTATTTTTCCCAGGATGTGAAGAAGTATTTTATGAATGACCTGCGGGGATAGTATGAGGGGATATGAGTGTTGTCTATGGAGGAAATATGTTGTTGTAGTTTTTCATGTTTTTATGCAATGTAAACTTTATGAATGCATATAGTGATTACAAGGCTACTAAACTAATCAGTCTTTCGAGACATGATCTTTTGTGATAATGACAATGTTATGTAACAATGCACCAACTCTGGGTAACTGGGGTTGGGGCATTACAAAACATATAACATGTTCACTTTAATTCATGTTTCCATAAAAATAATCCTCAAAATAACTAACCCAACGTTATTACGAACCTTCTCCACAAATTCAATTCAAAAATTATTCTCTCATAATTAAATATAATCATTTTCCCCAAACAATATTGACCAAAAATGAATTAATATATCCTCATTAATCCAATTAATACACCAATAACAAATTATTCTACTCCAATAAATTTCCCTATTTTCCCTAACATAAAATTACCTACCAATCCATGGGGTTTTAATATCTTATATTCTCAGATAAATTATTCATACATTCTATTTATGAATAATTACATAGACATTAGATCACATAGAAAACCTAATGGTTATTTACCACTCAATATTGTATTTTATTAAAAATTCAATAAACATCTACCAAATTATAAAATAACCTTATAATATCATTATTTAAAATCATATAACTATATATATTAAATTAAACATTTGATCATCCTTGAACACATCAAATCATAATTGAATCCATCACTCTAATTACCATCATATGAAAAAATTTATTATTTATTATTTACTAAACTCTAATTAAAACAAACTGAGGATCCCATAACACGTAAAACTAGATTCAGTTAATAAAACATAATATTATCATACAATATTTGATAGAAACAAAAACAACCCATTTTTTATGATCCATAATGATAATATCCGAAATAATAACGAATCTGTTACATTCCAAAGACCTTTTTTGTTTAATGTTATTGATTATTATGTTAAATGATAATATTGTCATATATAATTTATAGTTTTTCAATATACTATTAAATTATTATTATATATGAATTCAGCATAATTTCCCACAAAATCACAAATGAAATTTATCATTATTGGGCTATTAAACATAAAAATCATCATCCTATATGAGGAAAATTGATTGATAAACTAATGGATGATCTTAAATTCTCAGTATGGGTTATTATACAACATAATTTATAATAAGATAGATAGTACATAAATATTATTACAGTAATGAATAATGAAAAAATAATACAAGCTAATGAATTATATGATCAAAAAATTTATCTGTGAATAATATAATAATGTAAATAATGACATGGGAAACCCTATATGATTTTAAAATGATAGAATGAATACTTTAAAAAATATTAATATTATCATCAAATAATTATGATCAAACTTCATAAATATTTCCATTGACTTTACCAATAAATAAGGATTGTACTGTAGTACTATTTCATTGAGGAATTGAGATTTTATGGTTCTAATAAACGTGACTCTACATCGAGTTAAACTATTTGGAAATTACATGGTGGGTGGAATGAAAAACCATGATTTGAACCTAATATTGAGGTATGTATTTTGGAAGAAGAGATGGTTGATTTGGGTAAATTATATTGGATATTCTTGACTACCTTGAAACTGATTAATTATTTGTATATTCCATCATTGTTTGAGTTTAAAACATTTTTGGATAGAAGGAATATATCCAATATTCTATAATTAAAAAGGGATCATTAATGTAATCAATATGGTTTTATAGTAATTTAGGATGTTTTAGTGTTTTAAAACAATACATGATGAAGGTTTTCACATTTTATTACGTGGTAAAAAGGATCTACATTATGTTTACCTTCCATATAAATTTTTTACTGAGAGTTTGGACAGAAGTATTTTGGATAATTATAATAGTTGGAATATATTATCATTGACATTGGATACTATTGTTAAAGTTATTTTTGGATATTTAAAAAAAGAACAACACGCAGACCCTGTGCAACCCATCGTGTCGGACAAAGCTGCGGGAATCGAACCCACATCCATAGTGCGATTGAGATTTATCACCTACCACTGGACTATGTGAATTCCCTAGAGTGTTTAATGTATTTTTTTTAATGTTTTGATAGATTAATTATAAATTTAATTTTGCAACCCTATACATTTAGGATAAATAGAATATTTTTGAGTTCTATTACCTATTGGAGTGAAAGATAGGTCATGGTAAAATTTTAGTAAAGAATGAAAGTCTACATGACAAGTAGGTATATTTCATTATGTTCTTAGTAAATCTCATAAATAAATTTCTAAACTTTATGAAAGGTAACTTAAAACAAAAACATTTTCGGATAACTTTTCATTCTAGGGAATCAAAGGCCATTTAACCAATCACATTTTTTGTGATTTTTTAGTTGTTAACTTTCACCTAATCCTATTTTATAAAAATATCCATGAGAACTTGATGGTTTGTTTCTCCTTCATATCCATGTTTTCATAGAATCATAGTATGGACTATCTCGGGTGACCTTTGTACTTCTATTTCTTTCTTTTAAAGTTATATTTTTATTAACCATATTTCTGATGTGGCTCTTCCAAAAATGAAATTTCTATTTTCAACCATTTTTTTCAAAGAAAAAAAAATCAAATTGCGAGGACACAATTAATTGACGGAGGGGAGAATATGACACCCTAAGCATCCACAGTATGATAACGTGTGATGTACGCAACATCGAGTTCAAGCACGCCATGACCTATCAAACTTGCCGTTTTTTAAATGTTGTTATGAATAGTTATAAACCCATATTGAATTTTATATGTATATCCCATATAATTTGAACATTAATTATTTTTTTATTGACATAATATGAAGACAAATTCAATTTTGCAATAAAAGAATTGACTTTTAGAAAAATAATGTTTTTCAGCCTTTTAACAGAGAACCATTTAAAAAAAATATTTGACAATTTTATATATTCAATTTAATTATATTAAATACTTCATTATAATCGGTACATAAAAATTTAGTTTTAATGAATATTTGGTACTATTCTGATAACTTTCATATTTTGATGAATAGTTAAAATTACTAAATTTTAATTAAAAACATATTTATTAATAAAAATAATTAAAAGTGATAAATTATGAGATTGAGTGGTTTTAAAGTATATTTAGAATATATTTTTACCATTTAATACAATTTTGGTCAATGGAAATATTTTCACATCTAAACCAGACATAAACAAGTGTCAATCTTTTAATAATTATTATTTTCTTAAAACACGCTTTTTGTTTTGACCGCGGTAATTAATTTTAAATTAATTTCTACCACTTATGTGTTTTGAATTTAGAAAAATGGATTCCATATTTTGAATCAAGATGTCCAAATTATGTAAATATTTATCTTTTATTTTTATACATTTTGAATAATTACTTCGCTCAATATTTTATTTACCATCGTTAAAGGGAAAATTTGTTTAATAAGGGTAGACAAATATTATTATAATAATATTAAATTATACTAAAACGTTTCCTAACAATATTATTTGATACATGTCCGACCATGGGAATATTTGGGTTGATTTTGGGACCCCATGGAGCCACTTGTAAGTGAAAATGACACTTTATATTAATTAAGTTAATGTAAATACCAAAATGACATAAGCATATATCTTTTAGAAAAACAATTTTTAGATAGGGTTATATATGTTATAATTTTGACTATAAATATTCATTAGAAAGATAAAATTATTTCAAACATAATGTTACTTTATTTACAATTTTTAGACATAGAATAATTAAATATATTTGTGACACAATAATGACGCAGTATTTTCCTTATTAATGAATGAATCAAATAATTGGTATTATAAACGATAAAATAATTATAATTTGAGAGTTTTGATTCCATACAATAATTTTTGAGGTTATTATGACAAGTTATGATTTCTTTAATTTATTTGGTTCTAATTAATAATGTTTATAAGACTATAAAAAATCAATTATTAAATAGTGTCAAAATTAACAAAAGGAGTTTTTAAAACAAATATTATATTATAAATTGATATAATATTCCAAAGAATTAAGGATCTTCCAAAGGACTTATATCATGATAGATTTGCCATTAATGAACCACATGGTTGTCTCTTGGATATATATAGTATGTTTATTAACTATATAATATAAAAATACAAAGAGACATGGTAAATGTCAAACTAATTAACTTAGATTTAAAACTAAAAGAAAAGGTTAATAAAGTGACCAAAACCTATATAAAACCTATTGGTTGATTTTTTATAGACCCATACTGATATTATCATTTAAATAAATCTCTTTGGTGGCATTAGAAACCGAATATTAATTTATTATAAAATAATATTTCTAGCTTTTCCTAAGGTGCCCCTCACCCCTCTTATAGAAGGGAACTACCCCTTCTAACTAATTCACAACTTCAAAACCTTTTGGCTCCGACAAACTCTAACCAAATACCCTATAAAATATCCTCAGTTCATCCTAGAGGCCTTCCTTTAGTCAGAAATTCATTCTAATGATCCCTTTTGATCAAATCTATAGAAAGAACCTGAAAAAGAGGTAACGTTTTCACCACCCTCTTTCAAGTTCCTTTCTTCTTCCACTTCTTCTTTCATTGTTATTTACTTTCTAAAAAATTACTCCAATATCTTCTATATACAGTGATTTTACTATAAGTATGGTACAACCATGTTCAGTATTCTATCCATCATTTGAATGACATGTCACCATACGTGCGTACGTATTGCTTACGGTCTCCACGTCGTGGGGTAATTGTTATTCAAAACATTATTATTTGGATGGGTATGATAAATGATGTGTAATTGATGTAAATAATAAATAAAACATGATAATGATTCTGTATATATATGATACACCATTAAATTATATATTATTTTAATATCAAATGAATGATATTATAGTTCGTGCGTACGTACGGACTATCGTCTCCACTAACAAGATAAGATTCATTCCCTATTGTATCCATTCAAGTATAATTCTCATTTTATGGATAAAAATAATATTTAAGGACTTCATATAATTGTGGATATGAATCAAAAACAACCTATGGATAACAAACATGACTTTCGTAACAAATTATATAAAATAAAATGAGTAAGTGAACACCTGAAACGACCATAATACTAAAATATTATTAGCAAAGAAATATTAAAAGATCATATATGAAATAATATTTTTGAATATGGTTCTTTTATAATTTAATAACAATGATTTAACTATTATTAAGGTGTTTAACCTACCCTCGATCAAGTAAAAGTACATGGTAATGTTTAATTTCACAATCTCTTTATTATCCGAGGTTGTTTTTACATAAGTATCTACTGGGACATCTTTATCACCCACATCCATGTTTCATAAAAATGTATTTCAAAACATTCTTACTATTTTATAATATGTGGGTTAACGTAATTTATACCCTTGATTTCCTTTTTATGAGACGCTTTTAATGGAATCTTTCCATCATTTTCAAAACAAGGTCCTTTTTAACCTTTTCGACAAAATTAAGGTAAGAATGACTTTTTTGACTTATACAGTGGGTGAAGGTATTTTACGCTGTTATAAAATCATCAAAACTCCCCGTAAATATTATAATAATATTTTCAAAATAATTTTTTTTTATAATTATGTGACTTTTAAATGATTTCAAAAAAAGAGATATTTCTATCAAATAGTTTTGATTTCATAATGTCAACATCCTTTGATAATTATTATGTTTTTTTGAAGATGATTTATTATAATACAAAACTTCTATATTGTATTGAAGGTTTTGTGATATGTTTGACTGTGGATTTGTTATTTTTATACCATTCATGGTTTATGGAGAAATTATTGACATTTCGTATGCTAGTTTTAATAAGAATGATTATGTTATGTTTAAACCTATTCATATGAGGAATGCATTAGACTAAGTAAGTGATGGGTAGAGCCCACAATAAATCCTTGATGCATCAGTAGGCCTCATTAGAAAAAATAGTGTCTTGGCACAAAGCCTTGCCAAAATCATATTTTTAGTCTTTGAAGAAGGCCTTGACTACGTGGTTATGATAGTCTGGCATTATGCATTCCATCATTAAGAATGTGGTTATTGATATTGCATGTGATTATTGGTTTAGTATAATATCCATGTGAATAAGTAAATTGAATTATTTCATTTTATTTCTGCCATATTATTATGATGTTCAAGTTTAAAAGGCATTTGTTTTAGTTATTAATTGCCTTAAATATTTATGCTTATTTATGAAATTTTCCTCTATATTGTAATCCTTACTGGGCATCTGAACTCACCCCTTTATATGTTTTATTTTTCCCAGGATTTGAAGAATTATTTTATGAATGGTCTGCGGGGATCGTATGAGGGGATATGAGTGTGTTTTATGGAGACAAGATGTTGTTGTAGTTTTTCATGTTATGATGTAATGTAAACATTATGTATGTATCAAGTGATTACAAGGCTACTAAACTAATCGGTCATTCGAGACTTGATCATTTGTGATCATGCCAATGTTATGTAATAATGCACCAACTCTTTGTAACTGGGGTTGGGGCACTACAAAACATATAACCTGTTCACTTTAATTCAGGTTTCCAAAAAAAGTCCTCAAAATCACTGGCCCAATGATATTATGAACCTTCTCCCCAAATTCAATTCAAAATTTTTCTCTCATAATTAAATATAATCATTATCCCCAAACAATAGTGACCTAAAATGAATTAATATATCTTCATTAATCAAATTAATACACCGATAACATATTATTATACTCCAATAAATATACGTATTTTCTCTAACATAAAATTACATAACAATCAATGGGGTTTTCACATCTTATATTCCCAGATAAATTAGTCATTCTTTCTATTTATGAAAAATTTAGTAGACATTTGATCACATACAAAACCTAAGGGTTATTTATCACTCAATATTGTATTTTATTAAAAATTCAATAAACATCTACAAAAATATAAAATCACCTTATAAAATCATTATTTAATACCACATAACTATATATATTCAATTAAACATTTATTCATCCTTAAACACATCAACTCATAATTGAATCCATCACTCTTATTATCATCATATGCCAAAAGTTTATTATTTATTTTTTACTAAACTCTAATTAATAAAAACTAAAGTTCCCTTAACCCGTATAACTAGATTCAGCTCATAAAACATAATATTATCATACATTATTTGATACCAACAAAATCAACCCATTTTTTATGATCCATAATGATAATATCTGAAATAATAACGAATACATTACATTCTGAAGACCTTTTTGGTTTAATGATATAGATTATTATGTTAAATGATAATATTGTAATATATAATATATTATTCTTTCAATATACTAATAAATAATTATTATATATGCATTCAGCATAATTTCCCACAAAATCACCAATAAAATTTTCCATTATTGGGGTATTAAACGTAATAATCATCATCCTATCTGAGGAAAATTGATTGATAAATTAATGGATGATCTAAAATTCTCAGTATGGGTTATTATATCATGTAATCTATAATAAGATATATAATACATAAATATTTTTACAGTAATGAATAATGATAAAATTATACTATCTAATGAATTATATGATCAAAAAATTTATCTGTGAAAAACATAATAATGTAAATAATGACATGGGAAACCCTATATGATATCAAAATGATAGAATGAATAATTTACAAAATATTCATATTATCATCAAATAATTATGATCAAACTTCATAAATATTTTCATGGTCTTTACCAATATAACTAAAATAATAATTAACAATTTACAAACTAAATTAATTGGGACAACTACTACTCTAAAACTACATTATGATCTATGTTAAAGTCCATAATATTGTTGAATCCATTTAGAATATGATCATTCTGAATGATTTTTATTAGTCGTTTTATGTATACTATTATCACACTATGACGTTAACTGAATAACCATATTCTTGATAACATGTTTAACAACCAAACACCATGCTTAAATGAGCCTTGAATATTATAGTTTTAATATGAATGATATATCTTAGTCATTTAATTGGAGATTGTGAATATTAGTGAACCCAATATAAAATAAATAAAATGGTATTAATCAACATAAATTTGTGATTTATGATTGTTAAATAAGAATTAATTTTTTTAATAATGTTATATAAGGAATCAAAAATATATTTGCTTGAAATTTTATTTATTACATTTAAAAAAAAATATTATATTTAATTTTTGAAACATTTAGAAAAATTATTTTATAAAAGTCCTTTTATTTTTAAAATAATCATGTCATAATTATATATTACTAAATACTGAAAAAAAATTCAATAGACTACTATTTCAGTGAATAATAAAAGATATTAATTTTATTCAAAACTCCATCATTGGTTGTGTGAATTTATAAAATTTCAATTTTTATTAAAATTATATAAAATTAAAATTAGTTCAATTATATTGTCAATAAAAAAATTATTTTTATAGGGATTAAATATTTGGGTGAATTTGTTATACTAATATTTTCATACATAAAATTGATCTTTTTCTGAAAAAAATTCATTATCTTTTGTGTTTTTTTATAATTTAATTATTGAAACATATTGAAATTAATTCATAAAAAATGGGTTCAATATTTTTAATATTTTGTTATAAATATAGTAAATATATCTATGTTATTTTTGTTTAATATGATTAATAATCATTGTAATTTTTTTTCAACTCAGTTTGTGTAAAACATGTAAAATAAGGATAAAACATTAACACAAGGATTAACAATTTATATAAATCATTAGAAAATAATATTATTTATATATATTTAGTAAATTTTATAACAATAATTGAATATATTTCCACGTGGTTGCATGTTTTTTAATGACCTATATAATAAATTTAGTAAAATTTAATGTCAAAAAATGTCATAATCTTGAATTTATTATATCTAATATTTTATCATATAGTTATAATGAGGTTTCTTGTGGATATAAATTTTTAATTTATATAAAAATTAATTTTATTTTTCATATTATTTTACTTAAAGTTTTTACTAATTAGATATTACGTAAAATGTTTATACAATACCAATATAATATTTATTCAATTAATAGAAAAGTAAAAAAAATGATTTCAAGAATATTATAGTAATAATATTTAAATAAATTAGGGTGTTAAATTAATTTTATATATTAATATAACATTTTAGAGTTTTGTGAATTTTATAAAATAAAAATCCAAAATTTTATTGTTTTCTTTAATGTAAAATTAAACGATGATTGTTAAAGAAAACATCAATGATATTTTATGAAAAGTATATTTTATAAAATTACATAAAAATCAATAAAATATTGAACGGGGAAAAATTGATTGATATATGATCATAAATATATAATACATCCATTTATAATCCACTTTTTACCTTATAAGTGTAATTATATCCCTTTAATATTGAAAAACTTTTTATCATGTGTTAAACTATAGGTGAATAAAAAGATAATGTTTAAAATTATACCGACACCTAACCAAATAATATTGGATGATTGTATATAAAAAAAAACCTTATATTTATATAAATATATATATCAGTAATCCAATTTCATGATAATTACATTATTATATTTTATGATTCTAAAAAATTCTTTTAGCTCTTCTCTAAACGCTTATAAAAGGGAACCACTCCTTTATCTTATATAAACCGTTTTGAGCCATACATCTCTATAGAAACATAAAAAATTATTTTATTAAAATCCATATCCAAGATTTTTATGTACTTTTATTCTCAAAATACCATTCCAAGGGTCCTTAATGAGGGATTTAAATGAGGCATTCCAAATAAGAGGTATTCCTTTTACCTGATCTTTTTCAATTTTTTCCATTTTATACCAACTCTAAATATGTGATATTATTCACAAAATATTGAAATAATTATCTAAATTAAACTAAATTTTTATTATGATGATATAAAAACCATTAGATACTTGTTTAAACTTAAAAAAATTAAAAACTTCACTCATATATATGTATGGATTACTGTCTCTATGTAGCGTCGTAATTCATTTTTTATCAGCACTTTCCTTATATGGTTATAATAATTGATTATATATATATATGCGTGTGTGTGTGTGAGAGAGTTTGTATATGATAATTATTATATTATATTGATAATTGGTAGGTGAATTATTTTATTCATTATATACATTCGTTCAATAAAAATTTGGAAATGGCGTTCATGCATATGTAAGGCATATTATCTCCATGAATGGTTAAATTTATTATTCACTCTCTTAATATTTTGGAAGACTTTAAACTGTTATCTAATGAATATATATTATTGTAATATCATTTATAACCTTATATACACAATGGAACTAGTATCAATAATTAAATATCATTACATCCAAACCGAAACATGCAAGAAAAATGAAGATGTAATCACCCAAAACTGTGATTTAAAAAAATGAATTGTTATTAAATTTGTTATTAAAAGTTATAAGAAGTTAATATTTTATATGATAAAAATTATTATGGTTATGGAATAAATTTATAATAAATATATATTTATTATATAGGATATTTGAATATGTTTTAAAAATTATGAGATTTGAGTTAAGGGGTTTTTATCTCTAATTTTCTTCATTCAGATATTGGTTTTTTCGTACATGTTTCTTCTTCTAGGAGTTATATATACAAAACCATTTCCAATTTTTATAATGATTATAATTATGTTCATTATATTTAATTATTCATTTGGATTTATTTATTAATGTGTCTTATGATTCAAATGTATCCGAAGTGGTAAGGGTTTAATGTTACAATCTCATAATTTACAAACATTATTTTTTATTATTATTTTGACGATCAAATTACATAACCTAGATCTAAATAATTGATTTGAATTTTATTCCCATTTTTTTTAATAGATATTACACTTTTTTCATTCATTTCTTACATTTTCTATACTCAATTTACCAAAATAATATTTTTAATGAAAAATGAAAAAAATTATGTACGCTGAAAATTTATTTTTCTACCATGTTCATGTTTTTTTTAAAATGTATTAATAGATATTTTTAATATTATCCTATTATATTTTTATGTTAAATTTATCCAATGATTTAATTTTAAAAAAAATAAACATATTTCATTATCATTTTATAAATTAGGAAATATATTATTATTATACTAATGTTTCAATGGAATAATTTATTTTCATTCTTATAAATAATGAAGAAAATTTACCACTATAATGATAATTGAATAATTTGAAGAATCATTTACATTTTTCTAAGGATATTTTTCAAATAAAACTTTTTCATTAATTTTTTTTAAATTTTTGGATTTTAATTATGTGATTTCAATGTGAAAATTGTATTTTATTTATTAATAATATAAAATATATTTTGAATTAATTTTTCATTTTGGATAACATTAAAAAATGAAAATATTTCTATGTTTTGGTTACGTTATGATAATAATATCATTATTATCTCTCTTAACGGTTTCTGATTATGATGATCATATGTTTATAGATTTTTTTTATCTTCCACAGTTAATGATGTGATATTATAATGAGTGTTATAGGATATTGAGACATTTATATAAATAAATAATTATTATGTGATAGAATGTACTATTATAACTCTACAATAAATATGGTATGGTGATATTGATATATCATGATATTATGGTGATTATTGTTGACATGATTTTGAATACGTGTGGTTACATATTAACACATGAGTTTATTATATTTCAATCAAGGCTTTCATAAAAAAGTGCACATGATCGAGAATAGATTTCTTCATATTATGATGAATGGTTACAATTAACTTAACGATATTATCACAACATTATGCATGGACATGATTTCATTTAGCTATGTTAACCTGATTATGATTTATTATTCTTATGATTCCACAAAACTATATTATGATTCATTGATGTTCATTAAAACTTTTGAACGCTTATTTATCATGAATCTAAATATGTATGGATTTAAAATTTTATTATCAATTTTTTGGGTTGTAAATATTTTATTCCAATAAGAGGCACTTGATTAGGTTATCATGCCCTTATGATCTCCTTATCCTCTAATTATAGATATCTCTAAAATTAACCCTTACAATGAATTTCATCTCACCAATTATTCGGTTTCCTTTCCCCATGTTATGAATAGAGGATATATGTAGGGAATGTCTATGAAGATTACAATGTAGGAATATATTTGTGGGATATGTTCAAGGTATTTTTAGAAATAATATTATTATGTATCTAGTCTCCATATTCCCAAAATTTTTATAGTCCTTGGGCATATATTTTCAAAATATATTATTTATTTATCTATAATTTTTAAATATTCATATAGGGTTTCCATATGGATCTTAAATTTATATTAGACATTAGCTATAGTAAATATGTTGAAATTAGAAGTATAAAAATTGTAAAAACAGTGGGGATTATTTTAAGAATATAATAACATCTTAATTTTTTTCTGAGAGGAATTTATACTATTATTTTCATAGAAATACATATATTACATGACATTACCAGTGGAAATAGATTTAGATCAAATGAAATATTATAAAAAACACATAAAATTGATGTTTGAGTATATATCATTAGTCATTCAGGTGCACGTTGAGGGCTCCCTTATAATGTACCTAGTTTGACACTCTCTATGGATGATCTTGGTTTGATGCTCATTTTCATTATAAACCATTATGAAATAATTGAATGGATGATGATCATTAATGACCCAGATTTCCTAATTTAGGGAATATAATGAATGATTGTCATGAATATATTATTGTTCACCTTATTTTCGGTAAATATTTTTTCATAAATTGATTTTGGTTTTTGTCAATGTATCAAACCCTAAATAATCATTCGAAAAACAAATTTTCTATCCAATGAAATGGAAATCCTAAATAGAAACAAAATATATTAATAGAATCGATTTAATATATTTCTCATGTGAATGTTTTAATCTACGATGGTTATTGAAAATCATATTTAGATTCATAAATGCACCAAAGAGGGAAAAATTTTAATCAATAGTTTATTCTAAAATATCCACCATCCTTATTTGGATTATCTAATAAACTAGCTATTGTGCAATAGAAAAATGTAATGGAAAATATATTTTACATTCATCACTTCTCATAACTTGAGGAAGTTATATTACAATTTTATTTCATTAAAAGAGAATAAAATCAATGGTGGAATCACATAAATAATAAAAACTAAGAAGAAGGTCTATAATGAATGAAATGGGAAAATTTTTATTTGGTAATCCTTAATAAGTAACATTCATTAACACTTCATGGAAAAATAGATATGGACCTTCTACAGTTGAAAGGTTAATATGATTAATACCATGGTAACTATAAAAAATTTTGGAACAATTTTTGAGAAAAACCATTGGTTTTCTCATTTACCATACAGAAATATTATTTCATTTTTATGTGATTCGAAACTAGGTTTGGCATAGGAATTATCTATATAGAAATTTGGTAAATATATTCATCAAGGTGCACACAATGTTGAACTTGAATTTAGAAATTCTCTGGATTTTGGTAAGGAAAAATAGAATATATAGTTTTATATAAGCCCTGGTTGTATGTCATGTAGATGGGAGAAAATGATTCAATCTCTTATATGACATCAATTTGTGAAGGAATAATATTGTGATTTCCTAGATTGGACTAGATGATGTTTCATGTTTAATAATCCCATACATTGAATAAAATAATGTTCAAGTGATTTGATGAAGCTAGATAATGAAATAAGTGGATAGGGAGATCAAAATAATAGGTCACTCACACTTCAGTACTATAGATTCAAGGAATTGTGGCATTATGTGTATCAATTCCATAATCCATGTTCTATAGAGTTTAATAAGCCGAAATAACCATGAATTTTCAATAGTAAAATGCAAATATTTTGAAATAAAAAATAGATAAATTGAATCGTGATATTAGGGAATTATTATCCTACACTACAGAGTTGAGTACTCAATGTTGATGTATGTATGGATGAGACAAAGCAAGATCATATTTCTCATGATTTGGTAAAAATTGATGTGATTCCTAGAATTTTTTATATATATTCATATAAATTCAATATAAATTTATGAAATAAGTAAATTATATTTATTCAAAATCACCCTATGATCATCAATTGGTGCAAGGGTGAACCTAATCTAAATATTTTCTGTGAAGGAATATAAGTTGAATTATCATTGGGAATGAATAGTATATTTGATCAAGGTATATACATATTGTAATAATACTTTATGAGTGTTTAAAATTTTTGCAACAAAATTTTAAAGTTATTCATTGAAGGAGTTGAGATAAAATGATCCTAATATTTGGGTTTTATTCTCCAAAAAACATATTTTGGGTGATCCTTAATGTGTAATAAGTTTCTGGGATTAATTATGTTGTACATTGCGTGTTATTGTAGTGGGGTTAGAGATTAATTTATTATATTTTTGTATATTGGATAACTTGTTCAAACCATTTTAGTGTTTTTGACAACTAGAGAAGCAGCCAATTTTTTTTTTCTTTTATAGATATTATAATCCATTAAAAGTTATTTTTAGTAATTAATTAAAGAAAAATAAATCTTCAATATTCATTTCATGGAGTATGAGATGATGTGTAAATTGATCAATGAACAACCAAAGGATGAAATTGATCATATAATATGAAAATATATAAAGTTAGAAGATATTCTTATATTCTCTATCATGACAGTTAAAGGTTCCCACATCATTAGAAAAATTATTATGAAATAAATTGTTATACTTTTACCATCTCTTCCAATGAATTTATGGACTTTAAACCTATCAATAAATTAGTATTTTTCCGGCCCTAAACTTTCTTATAACCATTTATCTATCACTTTTTTATCCGAAATTGGGAATTAATTTTCTCCTCCATACAAATATATTCAATTCCCCATAATTTAATCCTAGTTTTAAACATAGTTACCTATTATTATATATGAACATTATATTTTATTTTCCATATTTTTCAAAATAATTTTTTATAAACACATTTTGTTATGTGGTTTTCGCAAAATAGAATTTTAAAATATAAAACCCATATTTTTTTAGATTATATTCAAATTGGGACAATGTAGTTTATTTAAGGAGGATAATGTTACACCATGATATTTTAAAATAACAAAATTATGTTTAATAGCTTATATGACACCCAACACTAAGATTAAATTAAACATGAAATATAATTATTTAAAAATGAGCGTTTCAACCTAGTCATTGATTTTGTGGGTATAAAAAAAATGATATATCAATAAAATTATAACCAATAAAGAATTTAAATTAATAATTAGTAATTAAGAATTAGATTATTTATTATAGTCATATTATGCTTAAAAAATATGATTGCTTATTACAGGATTTTTTAATACATTTGATGGTAAAGTAATATAATTAATTTCTCAAAAATCCAAAAAATGAATTATATAAAATCGAATTCATTTTCTAATTATAAGTTTTAAAATAATCTTAATTTTTTATTATATTATAAAAATATAGATTATTTGATTATTAGTAAATATACAGATATTATTGAAACATGTGTATATTCATTGAAAAAATTTCAATGTTCGATTATTTTAGATTGTTTCAAAGTAAAATTATTTCTATTATAATCATAATAATTTAATTATGTTTATTATAGTAAATAATATTTTTTAATTTGGTAGGAAAATATTAATATTCATAAATATAAATATTTATCAAACAAAAATTTTCATTTTTTTCTGCATTTTAATTTTAATTTAATTACTTTCAATTTTAGAAATTGAATCATAAAAATTGATTCCATATTGGTATTTATAATATTTAAACGTGTTAAATATTTCACTTTTATTATTGGTCAATGTGTGTAGTATCCATTGAAAATTGTCTCTTCCTCAGTGTGGTTAAAACATGTAAAATGTGGTTAAAAATTTGGGATAAGTCATTAAAATTTATAGAACAAAATATTTTTATCTTATATTATGGATGTATTAAATAAAATAACATTTATTTCAGGAATATATGTCCATTGTGTGCCATATTTTATTGATTTGGACCGCCGTATAAATTTAGGTAAAAGTTGAAGTTTAAAATGTCACACTTTTGAATTTAATATAACTTCGATTTTATAATAAGGGTAACAAGAGTTATATTTAGTTATAAATATTTTCTTGAAATATAAATTATATTTCTTCCTCACAGTAATTTGGTTTTAATTTTTAGTGAATGAATAATAACACAAATTCATACGTAATATTGATTTAATATTTATTCAATTAAAATAATTATTATAATTGATTTTAAATATATTAAAATTAATGAAATGTAAATAAAATATTATTTTCAGGAATTTTATTTATAAATTTATTATATTTTTCTGATTATAAAGGTATATAATCTAATTAAATTTGTATCATATTGCATTTAATGTCATATTAAATGAATTATTTTAAATATGATATTAATAATATTTTTTGAAAAACATATTTTATTAAATTCCATTAAAAGGTAAAAAAAATAAAAATTGGAAATGGTTGATGTTATATGGTCTAAATATTCATCTTTTATAAATATTTGAGAAACTATTATGTTCTAAGTATAACTATAACCCTAGAAATATTAAAAAAGTTCTCACCATGATTCATGTTAAAACTAGTAAACCGTGGGGTTGATAAAAAAGATCAGCTATAAATAACACCAAAACAAATATAAAATTTATTGGATGATGATATTTCAACCAAATACTTCTATAACTTCAAATATATATCCATATGTAGGTTTATTTATTGAAAATGAATTTATTAAATTTTTAATATTTTATGAAACTCAAAGAGTTCCCTCTCATCACATATAAAAGTGTACCCCTCCTCTATCTTCTTTACTCCACATTGATAAATCAAGGTTGAAAAAAACCTAAAAATTATCTTATATTAATTAATATTCATTATTAAAATGATCTATTTTTCCTATATATTATTCAATGGTTCCTTAAGATGGTATACAATACTGGTCTATCAAAGAAGAGGTAATAATCTTACTTGACCTATAATGATTTATTTAATTTTCTAAAATTTTAAAATATATGATATTAATGCTAAAAACAATATTAAATTTCATAATAATAATTATTATTTTTTATTATGACAAAAAAATAATTATATATTCTTACATCCATCATATAAATATAATTATCACTTGGAACAGTTATTTTAAAAATAATTACTAATATATGGGTGATAATATATTATAATAAAATCATATATGGTTTAATATTAATTATTATGTTTATTTAATACATTTTATATAAATAGTTATTTACTAAACATGAGTTTCATATGCCTGTGGTGAATAATGATACTTGAGGTAAGGTTTTGGCATAACAAGTTGTTACTTTGAGACATATGTTATGTTTTGTACCATTGTTATTTTATGAGATATATATAATAAGACCTTGAAATTTTACATCATGAATTTTTTTTATTTAATGATTCATTTTTTATTTATTATTTGATGTATATTATGATTCAAAGGTATAAAATGCAATAAGGAATTTTTCTTAAAATCACATTATTTACCAAGATTGTTTTTTATTATGAATATGATGATGAAGAATCATAATCTATCTATCAATAATTATCATATTTTTTATTATCCCATGGTTATTAAAAAATATTTCATCCATTACATTCATTTTACTCACATTGAAATCATAAATGACCAAAATAATCATTTTAAGGAGAACCGACGTTATTTATCTCTTCTATAAACATTAATTTTTCTTATGTTCCCATGAAAAATAAAGAAATTAGTTTATTTTTTTTAATTTTCTCATATGATTATTGTATAATATATTTACCCATGCTTTAATTTTTTTTAAATTTTTTAAAAAGGTGTCTCCTTGTCATTTTCCCAATAAGGAAATTATATTTTTTTACAAATATATGAATAGAATAACTTTTTAACTAATATACCATGAATATAATTGCACACTATCATGACAACTCAATTATTAATGCGTACATTAAAATTTTCTAAATTTCATTAAAAAAACTTCATATGTAGGAAATGTTTGCATTAGGAATAAGTTATTTTTATAAAATGGGTATTTTCCTCAAGAATTACTATAGAGATCATTTAAAAATATGTTTCATTTAACAGTACATCCTTAGATTATCTACTGGTTTACTATGACTATAAAATAATGATACATATGTATTATTTTCCTTATGGTATATGATTGTGATCATGAGATTTTAATGAAATACATTTATTTCAGATGGGTAAAGTTGTGATCATATGAATATATTTTTAAGATCATGAGACATTTATGATAATGAATTATTATTTTTTGATGGTTAGGCCTATAATATTCTTCAAACATGTTGGGTAGAGTGATGTATATATGTAATGAGATGATGAAAATAATCATGGACCCGATTTTGAACTGATTTGTTCACATGTTGATGTGTGAGTTTGATTTCATTCAAGATATTCTCAAAGGAGAAATCATGGACATAATTGAGAATACTTATGTACAAATAGTTATGTGTGGCTAAGATACCATTATTGGTATGCTTAAAGGATTATTTATGATGTGATTTTAATTATATATGTTCAAAATAATATGTCTTCTAATTCTTATGATGTTGTATGCCTATAATATGATTCTTGAATCTTGATTACTACATTTAAAAAATTATTAATCATGTTTAAATATAAGAATTGATTTTTAATATTATAATAGATGTTTTTTGTATGAATATTTTTTGTTAGTAACATACACATGAATATTTTATCTTAACGTTATGGTAATTTTATCACCTAATGGTGGATACCTATCATGTTTACCCCTATTGATCCGTAGTTCTACCTCTTTATTTTTTTAGTTTTCCAAGGTTATGAATAAATGTTTTATATAGGGTATGACTAAGAATAATTCCATTTTGGAATATAATTTTGGATGATTTTTAATATCATACATGGAATAATAAGATTGTGTATCTAGCCACTGATGAAACTAAACCTCTATAGTATTTTATAGTGCATTTTTAAATTAAATTTAATATTTATCTAAAGTGATTCAATATAAATGTATGTTGTGGTTAGGACACCCCACTACCTATACAAACTTACATTACTAAATTTTTCATTCAGTGGGCCCTATTTACAGGTTCAACTCTAATTATTCTTACAACTTGTTAAAATAATCTATTTCTAGTCCTTATCTTCAACACATAAAATAGATCCACTCCATTTTCTCGTGTAGACATTCAATTATAATATTATCCATTATTTTAGGGCCATATGTCAACTATAAAATTTTAATTTATACCATCCAATGTTTTTCAAGATTTCATATCTGAGGAAAACTCTCACTACCATTTATAAAAATTAATCTAATTAAAATACGATAAATTTTACCTTTCAATTTATATGTAATATTATAATCAAAATGCACCCCCAAATGAATTTTACAATTTGGTACATATAGATAAAATATTATGAGAGATAGATACATTAATATATCCCATGCATTCAAAAAATATGATTAAATAATAAAAATTACCATCTTTACAAATAATATAGTCTCTCAATCTCACATCCATATCATTACTAGAAAAAACAAATCTAAAATAGAAGTACAATTATTTTTTTCTAATTATTAACACATAATCAATTATATTATAAATAATATCTCAAAATATATAATATTAAATAAATAATATTTTTGGATTGTACAATGTGAACTATATCATATATAAATTCAAGAAATTGTGTATTTTATAATTTATATGGATTATTATTTCATATAAAACCAAATTAAAAATTAATCAGTTTAATTCTAAACCTGTATGTGAACATATCAATAATGTTATGTATACAATGCCAATTATAAGAGTTCTAACTAATGTAAAACTACCTTCATAAAAGTATTGGATTATTTGGATATATTCTACATAGGCCTTTTTTCTTTCAATATCATTCTATAAAATATTTCTCTTACTATTATCATATGCCTTATCAAAATCAATAAAACCACTTCATTGTTATTATTATTGAGTAGGGTGGCTTATGTAAAATGACCAGAATAATTTTTCTCATGAGACATACTAAAACATTCCGGGGTTATATAATTTTATTCCCTACTAATAAATAATTACATATAATACATTCTTCATATATAATGAGTGAATAAAAATGTAATAAATATTCCACATGCCCTAGTAATCAATAAAAATTCATATTGGAATCACAAGAATATAGAATTTAATATTCCCATAGTCCAGAAATGAAATACTTGTTGCACTAAACATCCTATGTATTCATAAAATATGAAATAATGGGTGTACAATTAATTAATTAAAGTGATGGATTAGAATAAATCAATTATATTTAAGATAATTGATGGGATAAAGGAAAATATTTTCAATGAAAGGATGAATAATGATAGGGAATATAAAATTAGATTTAATATATTTCAAACCTTAATTTTGGACGGTAAATAATCAATTGAAGTTATCACAGTATATTCCTCAAAAGTCTCAAATAATGTTTGATGTTAGGCTCACTTTTTGTGCACCAAGCGATGATCATATTAATACCAAACCAAAATTTACCATAGTTATTTTTCCGAGGTATATATATTCCAAATACTACCTCCATAGGTTTATATATAGATACTTATGATATTTTTATGAAATTACACACGATTTAAACTTCCCTACTTTTGTATGTTACATATTAGTTAGGTTTATCCTGAGATTTTTTACTATTTTATATTATTCGTAGTGTAAAAATTTATTTATACCATGAAATGAAATAATATTATAGATATGAAATATAGAGTTGTATATAAAGGAACTTTTTTGATAAAATCCCTTTATTTATTCCATTAATATTGTTAAAATTATTTTTTATTTAAAAATATACAAAATAATGGAAATCATAAATTTTTTGAAAATATGTTTAAACATGGAATGAATGATTGATAAAAATAATGGCTTTGATGGGTAAATAATGTGATGATATTGTTTTTGTAAAAATTAAATCATTATTCAATTTTAAAAAGAATGTCAAAAAAATATTATTATAAAAAATATTAAAAGAAATATTTAAAATTATTTAAAAATATATCAATGTTAATAGATATTGAAAATATGAAATTAAAATTTATTACAACGAATAGTCTTTAATCCATTTAATGAATATGGATTTGGAGGATAAATATTACTAACATCAAAATTTCTGTAAACATAACTTTTCTTATAAATAATGTTTTGGTTGATTTGAGTAACATCGAAAACAAAAATGGAAATTATATTAACAAATAAAAAATTAAATATATAATAGTAAAATAGATGTGCTTTTGGAATCAAATGAATAAACAATTTCCATAATGAAAATTAGAATATAAATAAACTTAATAAAATGTTATATTGTAATATAAAGCCAAATGGCTTCGATAACATTTGTGTGAAAACCCATCAAATTATAAAAATAATGAAGTAGTTATATAAATAGCCAGGATTTATCGATTTTATGTTTCAAACTAAATTCATTTTTTAGGAAGTACATTATAAAAAATTAATCTTAGTACAAAGTATAAAACATTTCTTATGAAATAGAAATTGAGGGATTAAACACTTACCTCATGTTCCAACTTAGTTGGTGAGAGAATGTGACTCAAAAAACTAAACAAAATGTTTATATAATGGAATATTATGAAACAAATTAGATGTACTTCATTGTTTGGGTTCAATAAGTTTTATATGAATTCCTTTTGATATGTTTTTTTTCTCTCCTGATTCCCGAAAGATTATACATTCAATCATCTAAAACTAATTCAACATGTTGGCCATGGCCAAAAGGATTAGATATTATTTTTCATCATTCCATGAAAATAAGGATATGTATTCCATTTATCATTGTATTTGTTATAAAGTTATATAGTTAAATAGATTTTCATATATATCTTCTAATTATCGAAATTGTCACAATATGCATGTTTTTTATTATATTATATGATGAATATTTGTTATTTATATTAATAATTGAAAAAAAATATCTACTTTAAAAATAATATTAATATTATAAAAATAATATTTATTCGTTAAATTATTTTTTATATAATGATATGCAGAGTGGTGTGAAATTTTTAAATTTTTCATAACATTGAGCTTATAGTCCACATGTAACCCAAGTATTGTTATCATTTACAATTAAATTAAAGAAACATTGATAATGGTTATTCCATAAACATTATGACATATTAGTATTATAAAGTTACATATTTCATTATATGTGATGGATATATAATAATATTTTGAGGGGTTAAAGTAATGAAAACATTAAAAAACATGAAAAAATTACTTCAACTTCCATGGAAAACATCATTTAGGAATGTACCTAATCATTCACAGATTTTACTTTTGGTGACTATAGATACTCTATGATGTCATAAAGGTATGTTGGAATCTTTTTTGGTAGATTATTTTTATGATATTTTCATCATTGTGTGTGAATAAGTGAGGTGTCGATAAGTTCATTTTATAAGTGAGATGAGTGGTACTTCTTTAAATACTTGTTTTCTAAGTATATAATGAATTTAAATGTCAATTAATACTGAAAATAATTATATAAATTAATAAATTCGTATAAGGGATGCCTATAATCCAATCATTACTGTTGTATTGCTTAGTTAAACCTCCCCCATGAATAGTTTTAACCGTTAACATTGATACAAACATTTACACTTGTAACTTGTTTTTATGATCGACAAATAAATTTTATATATTTTAAAATTTGAATATTCTTATTAAAAAAGTAATATAAATTTATTTTATTATTTTTATGCTAGATTTAAACATTACTTTTAACCATTGAGAACATAAACCGTGAAAATATTTTTAGAATAAAGGTATCCTTATGCATAAAAATAAATTTATTTTCATTCTATTCCATATAATAAGAATTATATGATTACATATTTAGTATATTTAATTAATTAGTAGAAACATAAATAAAATCATTTATAAATATTGATTAATTAACGTTATTTATATAAAACACATTACACACACAAAAATGTTTTCCAAAATATTATTGATTCTACCATTAAAATGGTTTATTTATTAGAAACAAATATCAACCTATGAGTGTTTAGAAATTTATATAAATTTATAAACTGTAATTAAGAATAAAATTAAAAAATTAAAAAATATAATTTTAGCTTCTAAACAAAACATATTTTATGAAATTAAAACTATATTTCAAAGAAAAAAAATTTCATCGTTATTTATATTAATTTTTTCATAATTTATTTCAGGGTTGATATTATATTAACATCAATTTAATTTCATCAATAAATAAAAATTATATAATTCTTTAAAAGTAATAATAATTAAAAAAAATATTAATTCTTAACGAATTAAAAATGTAAAATATTATACCTAATATGGATACCATTTAATATCAATTATATTAAAAATTTTATGTTTATATCATCCCATATTCTATATGAAAATTCCCTGATGATATATACATTATGTCTAAGGGTAAAGTTATTAGTGGTGGTCGTCCAATGTGGATATTGTACTGGTATGAATATGATTTTTATTTTCCTGATCATGAACTTCTCAAGTAGATGATTTCACCAAGGACATACTTGTTGATGTTTGTCTTGAGGTTTTCCCTGGAAAAAATATATTTATTTTAATTCAATTATTATATTAGATAAATGAGATTTTTAATGAACAATAATTTCTCATTATTCCACTTTTCTATTTTAGAGAATAAATTAATATTTTTTTAGTTTTATTTTTGTGTAGTGTGTGATACTATCTATTCATCATATTTTTAATTTAAATAAATAAATATATAATTCAAAATGTATTAAAATATTCTTCTTCAATTAAGAAATTGAATCTTTTAAATAAAACAAAATTGCTACTATTGTGGATATTTTAGAATTCTAAAGTGAAAACATTGATAGGCAGTTTGATTGCATCAACTACAAGCCTGGGGAAACTCTTATATAATTATTCAACTATTCATGGTTTCCTGTAAATATCATCAAATGGTCTCTTGAGTGATATCTATTAAAAAATTTCAAAAACCATTAAATACTACATAATAACATAAACATGTTTAATTCTAATTATTTTCCATCATCTTCTAATGTGTAATATAGAAAAGGGATTTATCTTTAGCTACCCAATATTTTAAAATATAATTTTTCTTTCTCTTAATTAATACTATGTTTGAGATATTTCTCCATAAAATATCAAACTAAAATAAGTCATACATAATTTATAAAAATTGAAAAAATATATTATGATAATAAAACACCCAAAAAAAATCTCTTAATAAGAAATAAAAATTTATTATATTTAAATGATATATAATTAATATGATTATTTATTCTCAAATAACATTATAAATTATTAATAATGTAAATCAACCCCTATTAAACGATTATTATGATAATATATATTATTTATATATATTACAAGTATTTGAAATAATAAATGGTTTGAACTTATATTGGAAACACAAAATGTTTTGAAATTTCTTTCTCAATAAATATATTTCTTATATATATATATATTATATTATTAGTTAAAAGAATAATTTATATATTTTGAAATTTAAAATAGATAAAATTAACGTCTTTCATTATTAAAAATGTAAAACTTTTCATCGGATATATTTTTTAGATATTTTATATATAATTGATTTTAGGGATAATAGTAAAAAAATTGTTGTTTATACTAATAATTTAATGTTTCTAAACTTAACATAAAAATTATATTACATAAATAAAATAAACAATTTAGTTAAACTAAAATATTTTTACATGTATATAAGTATTAATAATAATAATTATTATTATTTTGAATTTTTAAAACCAATGTCTTGCATTTTGGAAACATGATTACTAATTTAATTAAGTACTATTTTTATTTGCTTATATTAAAATTTTGTTTTCATTGATTATATGAAATAAATGAAAAAAAATTGATATAATAATTTATATTACAATTTTCATAAAATTTTATAAATTAAAGTACATTATTATACATAATACTTATAATATTAATTATAATTACTATTAACATGGAAAAATTGATATTTCCAAATAATTAATTTTAATCATTATTTGGATTTCATCTAATAATTTAAGTTAATAACTTGTCAAATATTAATGAAATAATTTTTAAAAATGTATCGAAAATAATACTCGTTCAATTGTAAGATAATAATAATTATGAATAAGAATATGTAATGGTAAAAATCAATATTTTTTCTACAAAAGATTTCTATGAATATTAAAGGTTTTCATTTAAAAGATAAAAATCCCTTATCTAAAAAATTGAATCATATTATTTACAACATATATTTAGGTTTATCAAACCAAATTTTTTTAATTTTTTTATCTAATATTTTTTAATAAAACATTATTTACTTATTTTAATTAATTGAAACTAATGTTAAAACCATAATTGAAATATATAAAACAGAATATGTGATAAAAGTCATGAAACATGTTTTAAACATGTGTAAAAATAAGTGTTAGTGGTACTATAGATATTATCTCATACAAAATCACTATTTTCCTATTTAAGAGACATGAAAAAGTTAAAATATTAATATCAGTATTGAAATATATTTTTATTCATAAAAGTTCCCTTTTTATCACATTCAAAATGGGATCACTTCCTCTGCATAAATTCTCCAAATTTACAATGATATTTTATTTAATACCTATCCTATTTAATATAAAAGATCTCCCTTTAACTTCATAAATACCTTGGTCACTATAAACTATCCTAATCTCTTCATTTCTACAAAGAATTTCAAAAGAATGTTCAATGTCCCAACAGGAGGATTCCTTAATCCTTAAAATTTTATTTGTCGTTTCTTCTCCAAGACAACCATTACCAAAGTAATATAATGATATCAGTATAATAAGTATACCCAGTTTTATCATATTAATGTAACATGAATTTTTTATTACTTCTAATCCAAATATGAAAGGAAAATAATGTTGAGTGTGTGCATGTATGAACTACCTCCTCCAAGAAGTATCACTTTTTTATTAGAATCTTGATTTTAATTTTTTATCCAAAATAGTTATAAAATTATTAAAAACTAAATAACAATAATTACATTATACATATGTTATAATGATATTATACACTTAGCTAATCATACTCACCATGTAACATCCCAAGTAAGTAATGAATAATAGATATCTTTACCTATGTCTATTAATGATTAAGATAGTGTTATAGAGGCTTAAAATGAAAATAAATACAATCTTATGCATGGAATACACTAATATTCTTAAAAGATTGTTTTACTGTCTTTTGATGGAAAACAATTTTTGAATCTATCTTTTGAAAATTTTATAAACTATGTTTGTCAAAATAAACTTATTCTTTATGATTAGGACATCAAAATTTACCTTGTGTGAATTTTTGGTATTTTTCTGACAATGTTCATTTTTTTAATGAATAGTGAAAAATACTGCATTTTACATCAAAACTACTTTTTAACCTAATTTATTTATATGATTAGATTATGTTTTGAATTGGTTTTGAAGTGAATTAGAATATATTTTTACCATTTTATCCAATGGTGGTCATTGGAATCAATTTCACTTTGAAATTAGACTTAAACTGGTGTCAATCTTTTGATACTTATTGTTTTGTAAAAACACCCTATTTGCTCTGGCAGCGGGAATTAATTATTAAATTAATTAATGTGACTTATATGATTTGAATTTTGTAAAATAGACTTAATTTTTGAATTCAGAATATCAAATATAGGTTAGGGTGAATTTTTGGTAATTTTCTGAAAAACTTCAATTTTTGATGAATAGTGAAACCACTAAGTGGTAATCAAGCAAACTGATTTTTCAGTTAAATGAAAGTTTACCACTAATGTGTATTGAATTTTGAAAATCCGACATACATGGTTGTCATTAAGAAGTAAAATGTGGTTCAATGAGATTATAATAATTTTTTGGTGAATAGAAACTTATTAAGTTCTTAATCGCGATTAGTGGTAATTAGGGTAGTTTAAGGTATAAATAATGCTTTAATAATAGGAAATGACCTAGACACATGTCCCAACCTTATTGGTTGTGTCATGGCCGACCAAGACAAGCCATGGGTCATCTTGGGGACCCCATGGAGACACTTTGGTTTGGAAACGACATAAATAGCTTTTTATTAAATGTTAAAGTAAAAATGACACAAACAAGAGATGTTTTACGAAAACAATTTTTACATGGGGTTATAAAGATCGGATTTTTGATTATAAATAGTAATTGGAATGATAAAAAGATTTCCTACATCATAGTATTTTTGGTTATGATTTTTAGACATTAAATAAATTAAATTATTTATGATATAATAATGATGCAGCGATGACATCATTATTTGACGATTTAAATAAAATGGAAAGATAATGTAAAATCTATGAACTACACATGTTCAAAACTTATTGGATGAGTGCTTTTCGAAGAATTATCACCTTATCCACGAATTATATCAATTTGGGTCCTTTTGAAACCGAAACACATTTTCAAATAAAGTAATATTTCTTTACTTTCCAAAAGTGCCCCTCCTCTCCTCTTATAAAAGGCCCCCACCTCTACCTCATTTCACACACTACTCAAGCCTTTGGCTCGGCCAAACCCTGACCATTTACTCTCTTCACATACCTCTCCTCATCCTAGAGGATTCCCTTTGGGAATAATCCTTTCAAAGGAAGCCTTTAGGCTCAAATCAAAAGGAGTTACACTTTTAAAGGTAATTCATTCTCTCATGTTCATTTTTTTATTTTGCTTCTCCAACCCCCTAAAATCTTTTTATTTACTTCTTTTGTAACAACACCAGTATCTTCAATATACTAGGATGTGGGTATAAGATTTATTTGAGCTACACTCTCACACAACTACATCAAATGGTTAAAGAACATACGGTTTCCGTGGATGGCGAAATTCTGCCTCCCGAAACGATGATTGTTCAACACTCATTTAACACCTTAAAAGGTGGCCATTATGATGTCACTATTTTTATATATGATATATAATATGATTATGTTTTCCTTAAGCTTCTGTTTTTTTATTTTGGGCATACCTTTATGGTTTCCATTATGGGTAAACACGATATCTTCATTTTAGGAAGTGCGGACTACCGCCCCCTCAAAGTGATTTGATTCGTTAAATACCATATGTGGGACATATAAAGGATGGAACTATGATATTATATATTATATTATACTGGAATTATAATATACCTTTATATAATTATTATTCCATTCCATAAAATACGAAATAGAAATGAAAGTAGCGTTCATGCGTACGTACGGCTTACCGTCTCCATGAACGGTGAATTTCATTTCTTACCTCTAAATGATTATGTAATATTATAAATGCATGTATGTACTGGATATATATGACATATATGATATCCACATCATGAATACCATTCTGGATATAATGAACCTTTGACCAAATTAACAACATGTATGTGTAAGAAGTCTATTTTTGACTTAAGAACCAAATACCGAAAAAATGAACATTATTAACTTAACTGATTACATGATGTTCATAACATGGTATAAAATGAATAATGAACTTGAAAAAAGTTCTTAATCAAGTAGATATTAACTCAAGTTTATTATTCAGGAGATTAAAGAACGGTCGGGTCAAGTCGGATACGAGGTATGGGACTTCGTCTCAATCTCCTTTCGTTGAGGCATATTTTATTTTATACACAACTTTCTTTTATACGGTGTATAAACCCCTTTGACTTTTACGTTTTTTCAAAAGGAATCTTTTTTATATGAAGCGTTTACTAAACGACAAAAGGGAATGTTTTTGTCGTACGTATGCGGCGACAACGACTTCTCCGCCGTCGTGACCGTTATTTGAGTTTCGGCTTCCTCTACAAGCCATACCTTCTTTTTTTAAAAGAAAAATAAATACCATGTTTTACTTTTCTTTTATTTTGGTATGGAAAATGGTTTTCACAATGTTTTTGTGTTGTATTGATATCTTGTGATTGAAATGTGGAAATGTTATGTTTCCTTTATGCATGTTTTATTTGATACGATTATGTTATGGTTCTTGGGCATTATTATGAAGACGGGTGGTTCCGTGATAAACTAAGGGCGGGTGAGCCCGATATAGCTCTCCAATGCATTGGGTAACGCGAAGGAGTGAAACGTTAAGGTTTCTCCGAAGAGATTTTAGGGAATATACTGTGATGGGTATTCCAAACGTAACCAAGAGGGTTACTCCTTACGTAAGAATGTTATGAATGCCTCAAGTTACCTTTATGTCATATGATTTCTATGATTTATTCATGATTTTATGAGGTATGTTAAAGTGCCTATGTTTTATGGGTAAAGTATGATTTCATTCTTATGTATATATGAACTCATTTTTCCTTTCCATGTTTTTTTTATAACCCATACTGAGTTTTTATGGTCATCCCAAGTTTTTGAAATGGTTTTCACAGGTCAAGGGAAAGGTACATGATAAGATGATAGAGTCAAGGATGTGTCAAGAAATAATCCATGTTTTATTTTAAATGTGTTTCCATTGATGGGAATGAAGAATACTATCTTTATGTAACCACTTTGTTTATATGTGGAATGTAATGCAAGTTTTATGATCTAATTCTCTAAAACTCTAAACCCGAAAAGATCCTCAATGTGTAACCTTGTAATAACTCAAGATTAAGTAAGGTTTAAGGCTGGGGCCTTATAGTTGGTATCAGAGGGAGGTTTAGATAACTTTAGGAGTTAGAATTATATTAAAATATTATCCAAAAATATTTTTTTTTGAAATGATATAGCATTTAAAGATTACCATGTTGCTTCATCTAAGACATGTTTGTTCAGAATGGTTTTCCGCAGAGGAACCAGGGAAGCAGTGCTAGGATGGCATACAGAAGGAAATAACCTTCAAAATCAGCATCCAGAAATGGTCGGAATTGGAACTGAACAGTTTGTTGCAGTAATGGCGCAGTTGACTCAGGCGATAAATGTCGGTGGTATCCATGCACGAGATCATCCAGATCAACCGCAGAGGAACATGTCAGTGGTGGAACATTTCATGAGGCAACATCCACCATCATTCAGAGGATCATCTGACCCTTTTCTAGCTGAAGGATGGATTAAATCACTGGAGAAGATTTTTGATGTCATGGGGTGTTCAGACAATCAAAAGGTTAGTCTTGCTATTTACCGTTTGGAGGGTGAAGTAGATCAGTGGTGGTCTATGGTTAAAAATATCCGGGACGCCGATGAGATTGATGCTCTTGACTGGGATGAATTCAAAGGTATGATTCTTGAGAAGTATTTTCCTAAGGCTGTTCAACTTAGGATGGAAAAGAAATTCTTGGAATTGAGGCAAGAGGAAGACTCAGTGGCTGCCTGTGAAGAAAGGTTCACTCGATTGGCATGGTATGCTCCAAATTTTATCCGGGACCTTGATAGTAAAATCAATCATTTTTACTCAGGATTAAAGCCAAAATATCGAAGGGCATTAGCTTCTCGTGAGTTTAAAAGTTATGAAAATCATGTTCGATGTGCTGAGAAGGTGGAAATGGAGTTTGCCGATGACCAAGTTTTCTATAACAACCAGCAGAAGAAGAGACCGAGGTGGCAGGAGAAAGGTAAGAATTCTTCAAAAAAGTCTGATGGTAAGAGAACTAAATTTCCAGTTTGTGATAAATGTGGCAAAAGGCATGCTGGGGAATGTCTTCTGAATTCTGGGAAGTGCTACCGATGTGGTAAGATGGGACATAAGGCTCGTGATTGCACTGAAAAGGATCAAGGTGAAGGTAAGAACAAATTTGATTTACAGTTAGTGAAATGTTATAAGTGCAATGAGATGGGTCACTATGCAAACGAGTGTCCGACAAGGAGCTTGAGTGATGGGAAGCAGTTAGACTACGAGCAGAAAGGGGTGGTGAAATCCTTTGCAACTACTTCAGCAGATGTCGGGCCATCAAATGAAGTTGTATCAGGTACTTTGTTTGTTTTTTCAGATTATGCCAGTGTATTGTTTGATTCGGGGTCTACACATTCTTTCATCTCTGAAACTTTTTCTAGCAAAATGGGAATACCATCTCAAGAAATGACTCCTGAACTTTTGGTAAAAACACCCGGGGGAAGTGTCGAGGCAAAAAGAATTTATAAGAATATTCCTATCCTTATCTGTGGAAAGAACCTACTTGCAAACCTTATTATTCTACCTCTAGTAGAGTTTGATGTTATCCTGGGTATGGATTGGCTCTCTATTTACCATGCAAAGATTGAATGTAGAGCTAAAGAAGTTTCTTTTCAGAAAGACTTTCAGTTTGTTTACAAGAATGAACCCTTACTTTTGATAACATATCAAGAGGCCGAGAAACTTGTGAAAGATGGAAATGAATGTTACCTTGCACACGTCGTTGAAAATAAAGGAACTGTTCAGATTATTGATGTGCCAGTGGTAAATGAGTATCCTGATGTTTTCCCTGATGATTTGCCTGGAATAATACCAGATCGGGAAGTTGAGTTTACTGTCGACTTAGTTCCTGATGCTAAGCCAATTTCAAAACCCCCTTATCGAATGGCACAAATTGAACTTTTAGAGTTGAAGGAGCAATTGCAAGATTTATTAGAGAAAGGTTTCATTAGACCTAGCACATCACCATGGGGTTCTCCTTTTTTATTTGTTAAAAAGAACGATGGTTCTATGAGGCTTTGCATTGATTATAGAGCCTTGAATAATATCACTATTAAGAACAAATATCCTTTGCCTCATATCGATGATTTGTTTGATCAGCTCCAGGGAGCTCAGTTTTTTTCAAAGATTGACTTGAGATCGGGGTACAATCAGCTGAAGGTTAAGGAGGAAGATATTCCAAAGACCGCGTTCCGTACGAGATATGGCCATTATGAATTTGTAGTAATGCCTTTTGGGCTAACCAATGCACCTGCTGTATTCATGGACATAATGAATAGAATTTTCCATGAGTTCTTGGATAAGTTTGTGGTGGTTATCATTGATAATATTTTGGTCTTTTCTAAAAGTAAAGAGGAGCATGAAAAACATTTAAGGGTTATCTTGCAAACCTTAAAAGAAAAGAAACTGTATGGGAAATTCAGCAAGTGTGAGTTTTAGTTGCAACAAATTTCTTTCCTTGGTCGCATTGTTTCTAAAGATGGAATAACTGTTGATCCTGCAAAAACAAAAGTTCTGGAAGAATGGCCAAGACCCACAAATGTAACCAAGATTCGTATTTTCCTTGGTTTGGCGGGCTATTACCGAAGGTTTGTTAGAAATTTTTCACGGTTATCTAGTCCAATGACTAAGCTAACTTGGAAGGGTGTTAAGTTTATCTGGACAAAAGAATGTGATGATTGTTTTCAGGAATTGAAAAGAAGATTGGTGAATGCTCCAGTTTTGGCACTACCTTCCAGGAATGGTGAGTTTGTTATATACAGTGATGCTTAATTGAAAGGACTTGGTTGCGTCCTAATGTAGAATGATCAGGTAATTGCTTATGCTTCACGACAGTTGAAAACTCATGAGGTAAATTACACTAAACATGATTTGGAACTAGCTGCTGTTGTTTTTGCTTTAAAAATTTGGAGGCATCATTTGTATGGAGTAAAGTGTGAAATATATACCGATCACAAAAGTTTAAAGTATATATTCACTCAGAAAGAGTTAAACATGAGACAAAGGAGATGGCTGGAATTAATCAAGGATTATGATTATAAAATTCATTACCATCCGGGAAAAGCAAATAAAGTGGCTGATGCTTTGAGTCGAAAAAGTAATGCTTCATTAACAATGTTGCGTTTGGAACGTGATCCTTTGGTTAAGGATTTGATGAACTTTGGCATAGAAGTTGTTGGTGCAGGAAGTCCTTATGTTTTGTTTCAGGTATCAGTGAGATCTTCTCTATCAGATAGAATCAAGCAAGCACAGAAGCAAGATAGTGAGTTGCAGAAAAAGGTAGAGCTGGTTCAGAAAGGTAAGTTGCCTGAATTCAACATTGATAATGATTGCGTTTTGAGATTTGGGAAGAGATTGTGTGTGCCTTGTGATTCACAGTTGAAGAGAGAGTTGTTATGTGAAGCTCATAGTTCTCCGTTTTCAGTTCATCCGGGCAGTACTAAGATGTATAGAGATCTGCAGGAGTATTACTGGTGGGATGGAATGAAAAGAGATATTGCTGATTTTACTGTGAAGTGATTGACTTGTCAGTAGGTTAAAGCAGAGTGGCAGTTACCAAAAGGGATGCTTCAGCCTTTACCAGTGCCAGAGTGGAAATGGGAGAATATATCCATGGACTTTGTTGTTGGATTACCAAAGACATCTCGAGGTAATAATGCAATCTGGGTTATTTTTGATCGCTTGACTAAATCTGCTCATTTCCTTGCTATACGAGATACTTTCTCTCTTGATCAACTTTCCCGTTTGTATCTTAAAGAGATAGCCAGGTTACATGGAGTTCCTCTCTCCATTGTATCGGATCATGATCCCAGGTTTACTTCTAACTATTGGAAAGGCCTTCAGAAGTCATTGGGTACTGAATTAAATTTTAGTACAGCTTTTCATCCTTAATCAGATGGGCAGTCAGAACGAACAATTCAGCCATTGGAGGATATGCTATGAGCTTGTTCTATGGATTATCAGGGAAGTTGGGACCAACATCTTTCTTTGGTTGAGTTTTCATATAATAACAGTTTTCATTCCAGTATACAGATGGCACCATTTCAGGCATTATATGGGAAGCGGTGTCGAACTCCAGCTTTCTGGGATGAAGTGGGTGAAAGAAAGTTGATGGGACCAGAATTGGTAGAAGAGATGGCAGAAAAATTTCAGCTGATTCAGAAACAGATGAGAACAGCTCAGAGCATGCAGAAGAGTTATGCGGATAACCGGAGGAAGGATCTATCTTTCGAGGTAGGTGACCATGTTTTTCTCAAGGTTTCTCCTTGGAAAAGTGTGATGAGATTTGGTAAGAAAGGAAAGTTGAGTCCAAGGTTCATTGGACCATACGAAATTTTAGAGAGAGTTGGATCAGTTGCATACCGAGTGGCTTTACCTCCGAGTTTATCTCAGGTACACAATGTTTTTCACGTTTCGATGTTGAGAAAGTATATTCCAGATCCATCTCATGTTTTGAGTCTAGAGGTAGTTCAGCTGGAAGAGAACCTAACTTATGAGGAACAACTGGTCCAGATTCTTGACCACAGGGAGCAAGTGTTACGGAATAAGGTGATTTACCAGGTAAAGGTTTTGTGGAAAAACCACATGATTGAAGAGGCAACATGGGAATCTGAAAATGCAATGAGGGATAAGTACCCCCATTTATTCGATAAGTAAATAAATTGCGGGGACACAATTTTCTAAAGGGGGGAAGCATGTAACATCCCAAGTAAGTAATGAATAATAGATATTTTTACCTATGTCTATTAATGATTAAGATAGTGTTATAGAGGCTTAAAATGAAAATAAATACAATCTTATGCATGGAATACACTAATATTCTTAAAAGATTGTTTTACTGTCTTTTGATGGCAAACCATTTTTGAATCTATCTTTTGAAAATTTTATAAACTATGTTTGTCAAAATAAACTTATTCTTTATGATTGGGACATCAAAATTTACCTTGTGTGAATTTTTGGTATTTTTCTGACAATGTTCATTTTTTTTAATGAATAGTGAAAAATACTGCATTTTACATCAAAACTACTTTTTAACCTAATTTATTTATATGATTAGATTATGTTTTGAATTGGTTTTGAAGTGAAATTAGAATATATTTTTACCATTTTATCCAATGGTGTTCATTGGAATCAATTTCACTTTGAAATTAGACTTAAACTGGTGTCAATCTTTTGATACTTATTATTTTGTAAAAACACGCTATTTGCTCTAGCAGCGGGAATTAATTATTAAATTAATTAATGTGACTTATATGATTTTAATTTTGTAAAATAGACTTCATTTTTGAATTCAGAATATCAAATATAGCTTAGGGTGAATTTTTGGTAATTTTCTGAAAAACTTCAATTTTTGATGAATAGTGAAACCACTAAGTGGTAATCAAGCAAACTGATTTTTCAGTTAAATTAAAGTTTACCACTAATGTGTATTAAATTTTGAAAATCTGACATACATGGTTCTCATTAAGAAGTAAAATGTGGTTCAATGAGATTATAATAATTTTTTGGTGAATAGTAACTTATTAAGTTCTTAATCGCGATTAGTGGTAATTAGGGTAGTTTAAGGTATAAATAATGCTTTAATAATAGGAAATGACCTAGACACATGTCCCAACCTTATTGGTTGTGTCATGGCCGACCAAGACAAGCCATGGGTCAACTTGGGGACCCCATGGAGACACTTTGGTTTGGAAATGACATAAATAGCTTTTTATTAAATGTTAAAGTAAAAATGACACAAACAAGAGATGTTTTACAAAAACAATTTTTACATGGGGTTATAAAGATCAGATTTTTTATTATAAATAGTAATTGGAAATATAAAAAGATTTCCTACATAATAGTATTTTTATTATGATTTTTAGACATTAAATAAATTAAATTATTTATGATATAATAATGATGCAGCGATGACATCATTATTTGACGATTTAAATAAAATGGAAAGATAATGTAAAATATATGAACTACACATGTTAAAAACTTATTGGATGAGTGGTTTTAGAATAATTATCACTTTATCCACGAATTATATCAATGTGGGACCTTTTGAAACCGAAACAAATTTTCAAATAAAGTAATATTTCTTTACTTTCCAAAAGTGCCCCTCCTCTCCTCTTATAAAAGGCCCCCACCTCTACCTCATTTCACACACTACTCAAGCCTTTGACTCGGCCAACCCCTGACCATTTACTCTCTCCACATCCCTCTCCTAATCCTAGAGGATTACCTTTGGGCATAATCCTTTCAAAGGAAGCCTTTAGGCTCAAATCAAAAGGAGTTACACTTTTAAAGGTAATTCATTCTCTCATGTTCATTTGTTTTATTTTGCTTCTCCAACCCCCTAAACTCTTTTTATTTACTTCTTTTGTAACAACACCAGTATCTTCAATATACTAGGATGTTGTTATAAGATTTATTTGAGCTACACTCTCACACAACTACATCAAATGGTTAAAGAACATACGGTTTCCGTGGATGGCGAAATTCTGCCTCCCGAAATGATGATTGTTCAACACTCATTTAACACCTTCAAAGGTGGCCATTATGATGTCACTATTTTTATATATGATATATAATATGTTTATGTTTTCCTTAAGCTTCTGTGTTTTTATTTTGGGCATACCTTTATGGTTTCCATTATGGGTAAACACGATATCTTCATTTTAGGAAGTGCGGACTACCGCCCCCTCAAAGTGATTTGATTCGTTAAATACCATATGTGGGACATATAAAGGATGGAACTATGATATTATATATGATATTATACTGGAATTATAATATACCTTTATATAATTATGATTCCATTCCATAAAATACGAAATAGAAATGAAAGTAGCGTTCATGCGTACGTACGGCTTACCGTCTCCATGAACGGTGCATTTCATTTCTTACCTCTAAATGATTATGTAATAATATAAATGCATGTATGTACTGGATATATATGACATATATGATATCCACATCATGAATACCATTCTGGATATAATGAACCTTTGACCAAATTAACAACATGTAAGTGTAAGAAGTCTATTTTTGACTTAAGAACCAAATACCGACAAAATGAACATTATTAACTTAACTGATTACATGATGTTCATAACATGGTATAAAAGGAATAATGAACTTGAAAAAGGTTCTTAAGCAAGTAGAGATTAACTCAAGTTTATTATTCAGGAGATTAAAGAACGGTTGGGTCAAGTCGGATACGAGGTATGGGACTTCGTCTCAATCTCCTTTCGTTGAGGCATATTTTATTTTATACACAACTTTCTTTTATACGGTGTATAAACCCCTTTGACTTTTACGTTTATTCAAAAGGAATCTTTTTTATATGAAGCGTTTACTAAATGACAAAAGGGAATGTTTTTGTTATACGTATGCGGCGACAACGACTTCTCCGCCGTCGTGACTGTTATTTGAGTTTCGGCTTCCTCTACAAGCCATACCTTCTTTTTTTAAAAGAAAAATAAATACAATGTTTTACTTTTCTTTTATTTTGGTATGGAAAATGGTTTTCACAATGTTTTTGTGTTGTATTGATATCTTGTGATTGAAATGTGGAAATTTTATGTTTCCTTTATGCATGTTTTATGTGATACGATTATGTTATGGTTCTTGGGCATTATTATGAAGACG
Source organism: Viscum album (assembly GCA_963277665.1). NCBI lineage: Eukaryota > Viridiplantae > Streptophyta > Magnoliopsida > Santalales > Viscaceae > Viscum > Viscum album. The sequence continues at coordinate 959,455,681 of OY728126.1, forward strand.
GGTGGTTCCGTGATAAACTAAGGGCAGGTGAGACCGATATAGCTCTCCAATACATTGGGTAACGCGAAGGAGTGAAACGTTAAGGTTTCTCCGAAGAGATTTTAGGGAATATACTGTGATGGGTATTCCAAACGTAACCAAGAGGGTTACTCCCTACGTAAGAATGTTATGAATGCCTCAAGTTACCTTTATGTCTTATGATTTCTATGATTTATTCATGATTTTATGAGGTATGTTAAAGTGCCTATGTTTTATGGGTAAAGTATGATTTCATTCTTATGTATATATGAACTCATGTTTCCTTTCCATGTTTTTTTTATAACCCAGACTGAGTTTTTATGCTCATCCCAAGTTTTTGAAATGTTTTTCACAGGTCAAGGAAAAGGTACATGATAAGATGATAGAGTCAAGGATGTGTCAAGAAATAATCCATGTTTTATTTTAAATGTGTTTCCATTGATGGGAATGAAGAATACTATCTTTATGTAACCACTTTGTTTATATGTGGAATGTAATGCAAGTTTTATGATGTAATTCTCTAAAACTCTAAACCCGAAAAGATCCTCAATGTGTAACCTTGTAATAACTCAAGATTAAGTAAGGTTTAAGGCTGGGGCCTTATACACCAATCGAGTTAAAATGTGTTCTTGTATGGGTCAATATAACGACTAACATGAAAGATTCTCTAAAACTATATCATATAAGAGTATAGGAACTTAAAAAATAATATTAAGATAAATTATAATGAAAATATTTATTAGTTTATAGTTAAAAAATATTTTTTTTATTATTATTAAAATGTTACTTTTGATCACTAAAGATACAAAACAAATCTAACATAGGATTCATTTTCACACTAGATAAAGAAATTTTGGAATAAACTCTTTGAATTTAAAAAAATATTAGTTATATATTATAGTAGCTTAATCCACCGTGTAGTAATTAACATGGTATCAATTAATTTATAATGAACACATAATTATAATACAGGAGTGGAAAATTTTAATCTATTAACATCTAATGATAAAAATATTTCATAATTAACAATAATTATCATAGTAAATGATCAAAAATGAAATATTTAATATGTTATAAATATGAATAAGGTTCCATAAGTTTATATTATTATAATTATTCTTGTTATAATATAGGTTATATTTAATTTAATTAAATTGGAAAATAGGTATTATGTTTTATATCTCAATTTTTAATCACTAAAAAAGGATTCATACTCACCAATTATTTCTTTTTTGTGTTTTATATATTATAAATTGATTTATATTACCATAATTTTTATGATATCCATTATATTTTCCAACCCATATAACATTTTTTTATTTCATTAGAATTTTGACTCGAAATATTCCAAATTTATTATGGTTAATAGTATTTTTAAAATATCATTACACATAATTAATATTAGTAACCATAATTAAATTTATATGTTGTATTCTTGGACATGATACCTATAATTATAGTGAATAAATTTCATTTAATGATATTTAAATATCCATTTCAGTGAAACCATATTATGTTCTTTGATTTATCCTCTTACCACTACAGTGAGGGTTTATTATATAATATCTATTTTAAATAATGATTTCATTTTAAGGATAATAAATATTGTGAATTATTATTATCTCTATTAAAAAATCCCCTAATCATGTTCATCTATTTTTATTATTATTTTAATTATAATTCTTCTCACAATGTAATTTCATAGATGGAGCATTATTTTCTTGGTGTAATGAAACTGACCATATCACTTCGTTACGATTATGAATCCTCATTTACCATGACTATATTTATTAGATAATTTTATTAATGTTGTTAAATATCACATGATTATTATTATTATAATATTTTAATACATATACCATATGTAAAAATTTGACAAAAAATTTATTATATTTCGAAGGGGTTGTTTTCATCAAAGTTAGGAAATTTTCTCTATTTTATCGTTATCAATTTAAACACATCATGATGACATGTTTCAATGAAACATACTATATAATGTTTCATGCCTCCTAATAGAAATTATTATTATCCATTTTTAACAAATTATTTCTACACAAATAAATTTATTCAGGATGGTCGTGAATATTTATTATTCTAAACCCTATTTATATAATAATCATAAACAATTCATCCAATTAAACATCCATCAATTTATTTTATGCTTCATAAAATTTATTGTCAAGTTATATCATCCACCTTCTATCCTGGGACGGATTATACAATTTTATTTTCTAAAAAATTAGTTGTCTATCACGTACTTTTTCTTGCCTAACCATCCACTATGATTGAGAATAACATTCCTCATAATGATATTAAATTTTAAATATATTGTTTTCTATTTCATTTATTGTTGGGTTTTCACCTATATGTAACACATAGAGTAATTATGGATTGTTTTGACAAACTATTCTGTTTTTTATATGATGTAAATATTATATGATATATTATATTTATTAAATGGTATATTACTAGAAAAATATTGAATATATTTTTATACCCATTTAGTTTCCAAGAGTGTATAATATAATGATAATTTTTTGAAATAACCATTATTACTCGTGTGATTCTAATTGGGTCTCATAAGAAACACATTTTTATACATGGGATTTATTATGATACAAGGAGAAATTGATTTCATGTGGTATTAATATATATATATATATATGAGGGTAGGTTTCATCGTATATTAGCCTCTATTTTATTGGTGAAGTATTTATATACCACATTAAATTGATTTATGGGAATATTGGAATTTCATCTTTATATAAAACAGTAGAAATACTTGGATTTGATCACAATATAAAAGTGTGGAGAAATGTACATTTTTTATCATTTTTTCATATAATATGTTTATTTTACAGACTTATTATTATTTTTATGATATTGTTATGAAATCATGGATCATGTTTATTGACTCATATTTTAACACACTCTTGACTCTTTTCTTGTTATGTTGGGTTGTTGGTCAGAGTGGATACTTAAGAGGTGGGTGAATTGAGTTCCAATTGTAAATTTCTGTTAAAATTATTCTTATTAAAATCCCCCAAATTAAATAACAAGCTAAACTGTAGTGAATTTTAAATAGAGTAAAGGGTTAGTTAGGTTATCAAGATATTGATTAGTTATATGTTAATCTAAACTGATCATTAATTAACATTTGAATCTAAAATAATTATTTACAATAAATACAAACAGTTTCTAGTTTAACTATCCAAGTTAATATAAAATAGATTTACATTTCAAATTACTTAGTATCAGGATAATCAATATAGTTTAAAAAAAAATAAAATAAGCAAAACAGTTTAAAATAAGAGGTTCATTCTCATGCCGAAACATATTCCTCTCGAAATGTTTATATAAACATTGATCCACACCCTGGATCGTGGTAAAAAACAGTACAGAGACTTTCCAGGTACTAAGTCCTCAACCACATCTATTCATGGGAAAACAAAACAACAACACCCAGGATTTCCAGGTCCTACATGACCTCTATCACTAACCACAGTGAAGGTTTGTTTGAGGATTTATAAATCCTACAGTTTATCACAATAGATAGAGTGTGTCTAAAAATTCACATCACACACACTTCTCAACATATAAATAAAATAATCACTGAGAGAGATTAGATATGACTTTATAAATGCTATAGTGATTTGAAATGCAACTTTGGACTCTGTTTGATTAAACTGAAATGCGTCTGAGTTCTTCTATGGTTTTTTTCCTGAAAACAAAGTTTCTTTTTTGTATTCTACATCCAGTATATTCAAATATTGCTTGAGGATTACATTGTCTTTGAAGCATAGAAATATCCCTCAGCTTCTAGTAAAGGTTCATCACTTTATTAAGCTCTTGTTCATGTGTTATTTTTGTATCAAATGATTATTTTTGTATATTACCACACCCATCTGATTTTTCACTTCTTTTCAGCACCCCATTATGCCCGTCTTTTCTCTTTCCTATTATAGCTTTCAGATCCGGCAATGGGAATGATTACCTTTTTAAAATTATGAGGTATGGTTCCTAAAATACCAACCACTATCATTAATTAATAGTACGTTCATTAAATTAACCAAATATGACCATTATCATTATATTAATTAAATTGACCATGTATAGAGTTTCAGTAGCAGTGACTGGTTAACAGTCATCTTCCATCAGTAGCTCTCTGTCAGTAGACTTGTAATGGTGGACTTTGTATTAGTGGATTCATTATAATGGTAGATGTTTCTCTATGTAACAGTATCTCTATGTACCCATAACTCCTTCTATTAGTAGCATTGGTCTATGTGTAACTGGCTTGTACCGGTAACTGCTTATATCGGTGGCTCTGTCTGTAACGGAAACTATGCTTATCGGTAGCTGTTCGTCTGTCTATTTGTATCGGTAGGCTTGAGTATCAGTGACTTCCATATATCGGTGGACTTTATAATATTAGACCTAAATACCGATAGACTTACTCTAATGGTTGCTCGTATCGGTAGACTTTGTCTTTTTGTATCGGTGGACTATGTATTGATAACCTTTCTATAACGGTATACTTAAACATATCAGTAGCTTTGGTGTAACAGTGACTATTTGTACTGGTGTACTTAGCTGTATCAATATAGGTGTAAATCAGTGACTTTTGTATCAGTAGATGTGTGCATATCGGTGGATTTAACAATTATTTGTTTTATGAAAAACTTATTCAGGTTGAGTAAAAATTGTTTCAATGTATATATAAACATAGAAAAACATTAATGAATATATTACAATGATTACATTGATATTGTTGTCAACATAATTTTGTATATATATATATATATATATATATATATATATAGGATTATAATCACACATTGTGATTATCGAAACATATTAAAGCATGACTGGGATTATCAAAACATGTGAGGTAAACAATCTACCCCTTTCTTATAATCACAACTCATGGTCCTATATTCGAAAAGTCTCATTAATGTATCAGTATAAATTAAAATGGGTCTTATTTCTTATTGAGTAATGACATTTTCAAATGTGATATATTTAAATAATATCAGAGGATATAGTGTCAAAAGAAATTTTATCAGAGATATTGATAGAAACAATGTTCTAGAGTTAGAAAAAAATGAATTAGAGAATACATTATTAGATGGAAATGTATTAGATGTATAAAACAATTGTATCAGAGATATACAACACATGTATCAGAGGTAAAAAAACATAAAACAAATGTACCAGCGGTAAATGTTTTATGCTAATAAAATATTGTATTATATCTCCCCATATCTCCCCTGTGATATTATTTCTCCCTATTTGTGATTCGAAAAGAGTGGATCTGAAAGAAATTTATAGGAAAAGAGAAGTAACAGAAGGTGAACGAGAGAATGAAAGGATTGATATATTACTTGAGTAAAAAATACGTAGAAATATTTAATGGAATCAAAGAAAAACAAGAGATCCCCATCAAAGGTCCTAGACACTAATCAATCCACCTATTGAATGTCAAATTTCTATTTGTATTTGGATTCAAAGGTAGACTCCGGATGGGTAGTTTTAGTAGAAGGATTGGGAAATTCAGAAAGAACAATTGGTGGTTCAGAAAAAGAGACCGTTCTTGGCCTGTAGTGGGTAGCTCTCTGTGTTATCATAGGAGTGAGAGTCCAGATTTCTTGGACTAGAGTCATCTGAGGAATAAAGGCAGACTGAGTAGAGGTAGGCAAAGATAGAGGTGAAATGATTGGGGTGATGTCTACATGCATGAATGGTAGCAACAAAATCCTAAAGTCCATAATGATCTCTCCTCCTCTCTCCATAGCAGAAATTAAATCATCCATGTTCTCAATGAATTTTTCTAGAGAAGGGGTCAACTCTCTGAGCTTGCTAACTTGTTCTCTGAAGTCTTGATTGATTGGTGGTAGCTTCATGTTTTCTAACATTTTATTCAAATGATTGTTGAGCTGATTCTTGGTATAGAGTTTCTAAAAATAAGAACAAATTGTATCCTTTACTTATTTCTGAGAGGCTCAAGCTTCTATCATATAATATTAATTTTTTTTAATGATATCTCTAGTGGTAGTTACCACTTGAATTAGGGCAGATGAGTCCACAGATCCGCTGGTTGATGCTGAACCAAGATCCTCTTTCATCAAATCTCAAATCTGATCCAACTCTACTGAAGGTCTTGAAGCAATATAACTAACAGAAAAAGTCACAGTTCTATTAACACTTTTAGTTATCCCACTGATAATACTTTTCACTATAAAATATTGGGTGATGACATGATTCTCTATGGAATGCTTAAATTCTTCAAATACTGATACCATCTAGCTAACTACACTCTTCAGAAAATTCAAATCCATGTCTACATGAGATTTAGAACCCATATAGGATTCTAGAGAGACAATTTATTTCATTAGAAATTCAAAATCCTTTTCCAAGATCAACACTTGATTCTAGAAAGTTGTGACTGCATCCACCAGCTCTGATACAATGGTTGAAACACTACAACCAAGGAAGAATTCAAAATATTTATATGTGTTGCTCATCTCCTCAGCAAAATATCTCTTTAAGATTGAAATTGATACAGTCAAAGACACTTTCATCTCTTCCATTAAAGACTCAAGGTCAACCTTGGTTACCATACTAACAGGAACAACAACAAGTGCTATTTCTGACACAATACTAGCCACTGAGTCATTCATAACAGACTGAAGAGATGAAATCAATGAAGTTTCCATTCTCTTTACTTCATCCACAAAGCTGGCCTTTAGCATAGACATGAACTGATCCATATTAGTTTTTATGACTACATTCTCAGGTAATAACTTAGAGAGAATATCGTAATTTACATTAGGTATATTGAGGTATGCCTCATTATTAGAATCTGGTTAATCCAATACACAAACCATAAAACCTGGTTATGCTTCCCAGTCATCAATTCCATCAGCTACTGAAACACTACCATGTCTAGTTGGACGCTACCCCTCAACTGATGCATTCTCCTGTATAGAAATAATACCCTCATCATCTCAGTGTCCCTCAGAAGAATCTTCCACAACCATCTCCATTTCTCTAACAGCAGGAGTCTCCTCATGAATAGGAGCAGGTCTATCTACTTCAACAAGAATAGCCTCTAAAGGCATAGCAGAACATCCAATAAAAGGACATAAACTCAAGGTGGAAGAAGCAGATGCTTCATTTTCAGATTCTCTTTCTTCTTCCTCATTCTCTAGGGAATCCTCTTCTTGATCCGATCTCTGATGGTCTTCCTCATTCACAGGTGCCTCTAAACTACTTATTCCCAATACATTTTCTCTAGTAGGTAGATTCAAAGAAGCATTTTCCTTTTCTTGTGATACAATTTCAGGAGTAGGGCATGGAGTCAAGACCAGATCTCCTCCATATACTGCATAGGAATCCCCCTCATATGAATCATCACTATATTGTGGCTCCACCTCATCAGGTCCTAGACCTGGATCTCCTTTATCTTTTGGTCTATTTGGATGGTCCACTGGATTAAACATTTCATGTATCTTCTCAACATCAGTTACCCACTGCCTTCTCCATGGGTTCCAGCTAATCTTCATGTACTTACATACTGTGCTTGTGATGCAAAAATTTTTCCTTACTACAACTGTCTCATCTTGAGACATTGAAACCCCCTTTACCTTAATCATAAACGAAATGAATTTGGAAAAGAATAATGCATTGGTTTTTGATTTGAGTCTGGTCATATCCTCTATTTGATTCATTAACATCTTGAATAGATTCCCCTTCACACCATGAAATAAGAGAAGAAACAAATAAATATCTTGATACTTAAGATTTTCAAAGTCCCCTCTCCTTGGACTTAGCTCGTGTTGATAGAATTTGAACAGCTGTCTGTTTTCTCCATCCATTTCTGCGGCCACTACTTTCCTAGGAGTGTCATCTATAGTCAACTCTTCCAAGGCAGTTTCATAGTCACATATGTCACTAGTATGAGGTTTTCTCATTGATGAATATCCAAATACTTCTTTATATGGTACCTTCATGCATTCAGCCCATTAAATGGATGAAAAATCTATTTCTTTTCCATTTACCAATGAAACCATTCAATTCTCCTTATCGGATTTCTCATAGCGCAAAAAAGTATTGAACTCTTTTATCAGCTTCGGATAATAAGGACCATTGTTTTTTGTGAAGCATTATATCCATATCTGCTCCTCCAATATTCTTAACGTCAACGATTTTCTTGGTAAAATCCATTCTTCATACAACTCCCTTTCGATTACAATTTCTTTATTTTGCATGTGCGGGTTCACTGGATATCTCCCTGACCTTTTTCAATTGACACTGATATATGCTTCAAGTACTATCTTCTACTTCATCGCATTCCACTCATCAAATTCATCTTTGACAGTCAGAAGTTTGGTTTTTTCCATCTCTGGATTGAAGAACATAGGGATTTTGTGAGATTCGGGGATTCAAGTATTCGGGTTTGAGAGAGGAGAGTTGGGTGGGTTGATATGTAACTTAGAATTAGTTTTTATCATTTAGGAATCATAAAATAAAAAAATAAAACATAATGACTTTAATATAAATGAAACAGATTCTGGCAGCAAAATACAGAAGTTTATAAAACATCGGAAACATAATGGTAGGGTATACCGGTGAGAATTATTAATGGTGAGGTATACTTATTGGTGTGGTCTACTAACAGTGAGATATAGTAGGGAGGTTCATATCGGTGAGGTATAATTGTGAGGTTCATACCGGTGAGGTATAACTAAATAGATCCTATCATTCCTAACTCATGTCTAATGTAACATAACCTATCAAAACATAAAGGGTTGGTGAAAATGTTAGCTAATTGATGTTCAGTACCTATACATTCAAGAGTAATATCAAATTTTTGGTAATGATCTATCAAAAAACGGTACCTTGTATCAATGTTTTTGTCCCTATAGTGATATAAAATATTATGAGATATGTTAATTGCACTAGTGTAATCAGAATTTATTGATACATGTTTAAAATCATATCCATAGTCTAATAGAGTATGTTTTATCTATAGAATTTGTGCACAAAAACTACCAACAGCTATATACTCTCCTTCAGTAGTGGACAATGCAAAAGAATTTTTCTTTTAACTACAGCACGATACTAGGGACTTACCTAGAAAATGACATGTTCTAGAAGTTCTCTTTCTATTTAACATTAAACTAGTAATGCCAGCATCTGAATAACTTATTAAATCAAAATATTGTCCTTTTGGATTAAACAAACCTAAATGTGCAGTATGTTTAAGATATCTGAAATTTATTTTACAGCAAGTAAATGGGATTCATTAGGATTATCTTGAAATGATGCACACATGAACACACTAAAAATATTATCTTTTCAACAAGCAGTAAGGCAATGTAGACTTCCAATCAGACCTCTATAATTTTCATGATCAACTGGTTTCCCAGATTCATCAATGTCAAACTTATAGGTGGTACTCATGGGTGTATCACTTTCCTTAATACTATCTAAACCAAAACGTTTTAAAATATCCTTTGTATATTTACTTTGATTTAAAATATTACCATTTTCATTTTGAAAAACATGAAATCCAAGAAAATATTTGACTTCTCCCATAAAACTAATTTAAAATTTATTTTAAATACTCTTTGAAAAATCAATACACACAGTATTTTTAGAAGATCCAAAAATAAAATCATCAACATATATTTGTATTATCATACCATCTTTAGAAATTATTTTGATAAAGAGAGGTGGATCAGCAATCTGTTTAGAAAAAAACATTTGAAATAAGAAAATTACTAATTCTATCATACCAGCTCTAGGAGCTTGTTTCAAACCATATAAAGCTTTAGAGATATTAAAAACTAGATTTGGAAAATGAGGATCAGTAAATCCAGGTGGTTGTTCAAAAAAACATCTTAAATTATAAAACCATTTAAAAAAGAACTATTAACCTCTATTTCATATAACATGAAAGTAAAATGAGCATCATAGGCAAGTAGAATCCTAATATCATCTAGTCTATCTACAGGTGAAAAGGTTTCCTCATTGTATATTCCTTCCTCTTGACTATACCCTTGTGCAAATAGCCTTTCATTGTTTCTATGTATGTTTCCTGACTCATCAACCTTATTTCTAAAAACCAATTTACTTCCTATGGTTAGAGTGTTCTTAGGACTCTCAACTAATTCCCAGACTTTGTTTCCTACAAATTTATTTAGTTCTCCTTGAATAACCATTACCCATAATTCATCATTGATTGCATCATTGATATATTTAGGTTCTAACTGTGAATGAAAGGCTTGATATACAACCTGGTTTCTTTGAGAAGCTCTAGTATGTGGCCCTCTATCAAGATTACCAGCAACATCATCTAAAATATGGTTCTTTAGAATACTATTTGATATAGTAATGGTGGGAGTAGAAATTTTCGGTTCTTCTATAGATTCAGGTTATACAGAAATAGGTTCTAGAATGTTTCCAGAAATGGAAGTCTTTACAATACGTTCATTGATTTTATCATTATGGTTCAAAACAGAAAAATCTTCTTCAAGATTTTCAATGGAAGATTTAGGTTCATGTGGATTAGTTTCATCAAACATGATGTGAACAGATTCATTCAAACATTTGGTAATTTTATTAACGGCTCTATAGGATTTTCTAGTTATAGAATATCCTAGAAATATTCCATCTTCACTTTTAGAATCAAACTTGTCAAGATTATCCATAGTGTTGAAAATAAAGACTTTACAACCAAATAAGTTGAAGTAACTAAATTTAGGTTTCCTATTATTCCACAGCTCATAAGGGGTCTTCGTAAGAACATGTCTAATAGAGACTCTATTTATAATATAACAATATATATTTATAGATTCATCCCAAAAATAAATAGGTAAGTCATACTCATTAATCATAGTTATTACAATTCCATGAAGGGTTATATTTATTCATTGTACTACACCATTATTTTGAGGTGTCTAGGGGAAGAAAAGTTATGACTATAGCCATTGTGTGAGAAGTACGATTCAAAATCAGGATTTTCAAACTCATGACCATGATCACTTCTCAAGGACTTAATCTTAAGTCCACTATGGTTCTATACAAACTTGGAGTATTTAACAAAGTAGGAACAAGCTTCACTTTTGTGAGAAATAAATTATATCCAAGTATATCTAGAAAATTCATCTACTAATACATAGAAATAGTGTTTTCCATTTAAACTAGAAACTCTAAAAGGTCCAAACAAGTCCATGTGAACCAATTCGATAGGTTGAGAAGTTGAAACTTCTTCCTTTGATTTTAATGAAACTTTATGTTTCTTTCCCTTTTGACAGGGTGCACAAACTTTGTCTATTGGGAATTTAAGTTGAGGTAAGTCTCTCACTATGTTCTTCCTTGTCATTTTTCTATGTGAATGATAACCAAAGGTGACATGGCCTCTATAAACATTGATTAAACTCTTGAAGAATGAGTAATCTCCAGTCATATTCCTTGAACATTCATTGTCCAAGTACCATACCATCTTATGGAAACACTTTAAGAAAGTTTCCTACAGAAAAGGTTTAAACAAAAAATGATTTTGGTACACATATTTTCTTGGGTCCAGACAGGTTAGCAAGAAAATATTTTGGTACCCAAATTTCTCTAATGGGTCTCATAGAATTTAAAAGAATCAATATATTTTGAAAGATAAAATTTAATTGATCTGTAACTATGTGAATAACTGGTCGAAGCATATGAATTTCAAGAACTAGAACTCGCAGCATTCTGTCTAGATTTAGGAATAAATCTTTTTTTAGTAATCTGTCACTATCCAGGCTGATATCCTATTCCATTTGTATATTTTGGGGCCACTTGAGTTAGAGTATTTTTCCCATTTATGAATTTTTCTATGTCTTTCCTTAATTTCTTATTGGAAAATTTCAATTCAGTATTCTCCTTAAGTAATTGAGCATTGCATTTCTTTTATATATCAAGTGCACATGTAACTGTACTGGTTAGAGCATGTTGTTTCTTTAAGGTCGTATACTTGTCCTTCAATTCATTACATGGTTCATCTAGCATATTATAGTATTCAAAAAATTCATCTTTAGAAATATTATCATCACTAATTTCATTCCTAGAATAATAATCATTCAGCCAAGGGGAAACAGGTACCTAAAAAGTATTCATCATGAAATAGATGTTGGCATGATTTTTTTCAGAATCAGAAACATTAGACTCACTCGGGCTGTCTTCTGAAGTACTCTTGGTTTCCTTCATGGAATTCTTATATTTTCCAACCTTACACTCATATTTATTCTTGAACATTAACATTGGGAAGTCTTCCTTAATGTTTAATTTCTTTTTTCATTCATAACACACTATTCCATCATCCTTATCATAATTTTTCCAATCCTTATTCCAATGACCATTGTTGTCATATTTTCCTTTGTAGTTTGATTTTATGAATAATTTCTATTTACTATAGGACTTCTTGAACCGTCTAGCTATCTGAGCAATCTCTTCATCACTATCATAATAAAAAACATCACTTATTGAGCTTTTAGTAGGTATGTGGACTTTTTTCTTGTCCTTTCTCTTTGAGGTAGTAGATTTAAATTCTACTGACTTCATCTTTGGTTCATCAACTTCTTCCTTGTTTACTTTCATTACCTCTTCATACATAATCAACTTAATAATTAATTCTTCAATAAGAAATGAACTTATATCACATGATTCTTTTATTGAAACTGATGTGCCTCTACATCTTTCTGGCATACATCCTAGTATTCTCATAATCTACTCCTTGGCATGAACAACTTTTCCATGTGATCTCATAGCGTTAACAATCTCACTGAACCTGAGACACTTATCAGAAATAGGTTCATAAGACTTAATTTAAAAATCATCATACATAATAGTTTAGGTATTCAATCTCATTTCATTAACATTGGTTGTTCCCTCATGAGAAATTGCCAAAGTGCCCCAGATTTCATAAGCATTTTTACAAGACGATTTTCGATTAAATTCATCATCTCCTAAACCAAAATACATGGAATTCATTACATTACAATTATTATTGTAATTTGTTTTATTAGGTTCATACCAAGGAGTTATTTTATTTTCTAGAATATTATATTGAGGCTCTATAGCAGTCCAGATGTCAAATCCCATACTTTCTAAATGAATTTTCATTTTATGTTTCCATTAGGCATAATTTATACCATTAAAGAAAGGTGGAATGTTGGTAGCAGCACCTTCAATTCAAGTATCGATAATTATATTTTATAAAATATATTTAATGAGATAAAATTTATAACTAATAGAAATTTAAGATATTTAAGATACAACTAAAATAACAGTTTAAAAATAGAGTATTTGGAAATCATTTATAAATAACAAACAAAACTCTGATAACAAATTTTGGTTGGAGTGAAAACTCTAGAGGGGGGTGAATAGTGTTCCAATTAAAAATTTCTGCAAAAAATATTCTTATTAAAATCCCCCAAATTAAATAACAAGCTAAACTATAGTGAATTTTTAATACAGTAAAGGGTCAGTTAGGTTATCATGAAATCTATTAGTTCTCAGTTAATCTAAACTGAAGATTAATTAACTTTTGAAGCTACCCTAATGCTTTATAATAAATTAAATCATGTCCTAGTTTAACTATCAATGTTACTCTAAAATGGATTTATATTTCAAAGTACATAGAAGTGGAATAATCAATATAGTTTACAACAAAATAAAATAATCACAACAGTTTAAAACAAGAGGTTCAGTCTCATGACAAGATGTAGTCCTCTCAAACAATTTATATAAATTTTGATCCACACCCTCGATCGGGGTAAACAACAGTACAGAGACTGTACATGTACTAAGACCTCTACCATAGTTATTCTTGGGGAAAAACAACAATACACAGGTTTTCCAGGTCCTACTTGACCTCTACCACTAACCATTGTGGGATACGAGAGAGTTATAGAAGGTTTTTGTTAGGATTTAGACATCCACCAATATCGCACAAGGGACAATGTGTGTCTACAAATATAGATCACACACACTGCTCAACATATAAAAAAAAGAATCAATGAGAGAGATTAGATATGAGTTTAGAATTGCTCAAGTGATTTCAAATGAAGCTCTGGACTCCGTTTGATTAAACAAAAATGTTTCTGAGTTCTTCTCTGGTTTTTGGCTTGAAAACATAGTGTAGTTTTTTTTTGACTTCCAGTATATTCAAATATTTCTCGAGGTTGCAATAGGCTTTGTAGCATAGCAATATCCCTCAGCTTACAGAAAACGTTCTTCTCTTTTTAATGCTCTGGTGCATGTGTTCTTTTTGTATCAGATTAATATCTTCGTATATCACCACACCCAGCAACTTTTTCACTTCTTTTAAGCACCCCATTATGCCCGACTTTTCTCTTTCCTTTTAAAGCTTTCAGCTCTAGTAATGGAAATGATTACCCATTTACAGGTATGAGGTATGGTTCCTGAAATACCAACCACTATCATTAATTAATAGTACGTGCATTAAATTAAACAAATATGACTATTAGCATTATATTAATAATATTGAAAAATTAAAGATCTTGAGTAGCAATGACTGGTTAACAGTCATCTTCCAGCAGTAGCTCTCTATCGGTAGACTTGTAACGGGGAACCTTTTATCAGTGGATGCCTTGTATCGGTAGATGTTTCTCTGTGTAACAGTAGCTCTATGTACCGGTAACCCTTCTATCAGTAGCGTTGGTATATCGGTAAATAGATTTTACCGGTAACTACTTATATCAGTGGATATGTCTGTATCTGTAGTAATGCCTATCGGTAGCCGTTTTTTTGTCTGTTTGTATCGGTAGTCTTGATTAGCGGTGACTACATTATACCAGTGGACTTTAAAATGGTAGACCTGCATACCGGTAGACATACTCTAATGGTATATCATATCGGTAGACATTGTCTTTCTATATAGGTGGAATATGTATCAGTGACCTTTCTGTAACGATATACTTGAATACCTGCAGACATACACATATTAATAGCTTTGGTGTAACGGTGACTGTCTGTACCGGTGTACTTAGCCATATCAGTAGTGGTGTAAATCAGTGACCTTTGTATCAGTAGCTGTGTACATATCGGTGGATTTAACACTTATCTGTTCTATGAAAAACTTATTCAGATTGAGTTATTATTTTTCCAAAGTATGTATAAACCTAGATAAACATTAATGAACATATTCAAATGATTACTTTTATATTTTTGTCAGCAAAATTTACCACATATATATATAGGATTATAAGAACACATTGAGACTATCAAAACATATTAAAGCATGATTGGAATTATCAAAACAGGTGAGGTCAACACATGTCTTATTTCACTACTCATGTATTAAGATCTAAGTTTTATTTTGTATGATTACCATATGTTCTATTACTATTCCAATTCTAAAATCTTTTCAACATATTATTTTTATTGATATATTTATTTTTTACCATTAATAAGGGATTGAGCTAAAATTTACCAATGTTATAATGATTATTCTAATTTAAAATATGACTGTAAAGAAGACTATTATGGCTCAATTTTAGAGGAGTGTTCAAAATTATTAAACAATATGTTTTTTATATAGATGGACCTAAAAGACAATAAGATTTTTCTTTTTGTATTTTTTTTATATTTGAATTATAATGGTTAGATATTGGAAATTTTATAAAATAATAGCAGATTCATATCATTTTTTCCTTAATCTATTTTTTAATGAATGTGTTTCAACCCCATGTCTTATATAATGGGTTCTTGTATCAATAGTTTGAACCAGAAAATTGTTTAGTTTTTTTAGTATTATTATTTTTATATAGACATTGGTATAATAGAGCATTAGATAAAAACATATGAATCATACTAATGGATAAATATATGTTTATAATACCATCGTCCAATTTTGATAAATTAAATATTTTATGGTTTTCATTGAAATAACAAACCTCCCTAGATATATGAATTGGATGAACATTTTGGAATAAATGTTCATTGGGTAGGTATTTTAAAATAATTTCGTTGGGTATTAAATAATTCTCCATATAGTTCATGATAATTAGGCGAAATTTTACAATAGTTTTGACAATATCAAGGGATATGATTATGTCCATAAAATACAATTTACAATGCATTTCTATGGATTTATTATTTCATGGAATTGGCTTTGAGTGTATAATGAAACCAACCCAAAAAACCATGATTTAATGAAGAGTGGTTTAGTTTCAAATAAATGATACTATAATAACATTATAAGTAAAATATTTTGAGGTTGAGTTCTTTATAAGATAATTTATGATAATTATTTTTCTATATTAATTATTCATCACTCCTAATAACACCTATTTATTTAATTAAAAGATTTATAACTAATGATAAAGTTAACAATGTATTACTAGAATAGTATAAGGATGTTCACAATAAGAATTATAATGTGATAAAAGGTGAGGAGTGAAATCATATGATTATTAAAAACAATTTTTCATGAATTATTGTAAAAAATGTGAACATAGTTAAGTTTAGAAATGAACCAATGATGTAAAGGATTGAATCTCATGTCTGTAGTGATGATTAATACAATGAAGGAAAATAATATTCAATTTCTATCATAAAGATAATGTGGGAATGTGATATTATGAAATAATATCAAATTAACATGATCATATTATAACTATGGTAAAGGAGGTAACGGTAAAATAAAATTGTAATTAAAAATTAATATTTATTTAGAACTACAAAAGATATTGATTATTTTTTCTTATATTAATGTTATGTAGCATCATTAGAATGATGTCGACAAATATGAATACAAAATTCTTTATTTTTGTTGTCATATTACAGAAGTATTAAGGTATAATTCAATAGATATTTTTTCAAAATAAATGATGTATTATTAATTTGGCATTGTATTGGGTATCATAGAATATGATATATTGATATATATTAATGATTTTTTGTTGTGATAAAAAATTTTGAGTATTATTCATAACATTTTTATTTTATTATTCTATATTTTTTCTTCAAAGATTTGGCAATATATCATACATGGTATTAACAACCATCAAAATTAATTTTATGAGAAAAGAAAAAAAATATATGAAAATTAAGGAAAAATTGAATTCTGATGGATAAATAATGGGTTTAATATGTTAATTATAGTCATATATAATGGATTATTGATATAAAGGATTGACTGACCTATATAATTAATCTTATAAATACTGGTATCATTGGTATTGATAGTGGATTTGACCAAATAAAGGTTCATGATATTTTTGGTGATGTTGCCAAACTTTTCGGATTATTGTTTATAGTTGATGGGGTGTCATTTAATAACCTAGCATTGGAGACTATTATATATAGTAAATAATTATACGAATATATTTTTCTATATAGTTTAATTTATTATCAATTTATTTTTTCATAGAATAGGTGATTATGTTCCATACATACATGGATATATGTGTAACTAATGATGAAAACGATATTTGTCTAGATTTATAATTATATATTATATAAGAATTTTCATTACAAGTTCTATTTTGATTTAATTTTATTTTAATAATGAACATAGATACCTTTATTAGTAATTTATAAATAAAATTAAAATGATGAAAAGTATTTAATGGGGTAGAATATAATGGCTGATATTTAGGAATTTTTTTCCTCTAAATTATTATTTTTTTCAACAGCTTACTCCTTAAGAAAAACTAAACTAAAATGAGTCCTTTAATATTTTATTATCATTATAAAAAAATAAGAGTAATATATCTTGTAAAATTAATTAGAAAAATACACGAAACAATCAAAATGACTGACCTAAATATGATATATAATTAATATGATTTTTTACTCTCAATTAATTTCTTGATGTACTAACAAATTATATATCAACAGCTTAAATTATTGTATTTATAATATATAACTTTTAAATATTTTTAAAAATATATTAAATAAATATAAATTAATAATCAGTATGAAATAATATAAATACACATGAGGATTTAAAAGATATTTTTCTATAAGAAAATATTTTCTCTTTATAAACATTGTAATAATTTAATAAGAATGTTTGTAAATCGAGATTCTGAATTTTTTAAAATTATATATTTTATTGGATTCAACATGTAAGATGATTCCTACAATTAATTGTTGATATTTTAATACAGTAATTGATTTTTATGTGAATAAAGTCAAATTCCATTATTCTAAATACTCTAATTTGTAAAACATTATCGGTATGTAAATATTTCAGTAATGCATGTAAATATTTTCATTGAACCATATATAAATACTGAGAAAATTTACAAAAATCAATACTTTGAATTTTTAAAACTCATGTCCAATGTTTTGGAAAACTCAGTAATATTTGACATAAAAAACTATTTTTATTCGCATATAGTAAATATTAAGTTTCACAACATTAAAATATTTAATTAAAAAATTATGATTTAATATTTTATAGAAAAAAATTCAAATTATATAACATGTTTATATTCATTCTTATGAATGAGATAACTATGATTAAATTTAAATAATGTGATAATGGTTATATTGTTTTCTTCAATGAATTAATTTATTAAAATTTTTATGTTCATATATAATTAAATAAATTAGTACCTTATAAAAAAGTCATTAAAATTCTTTTTAGGCCTATATAAAAATATAATCACACTTATTCAATTGGTTATCAAGAGTGAGGTGGGTTATGAACACTTTATGATAAAATAGAATATTTTTTCTAATGAATAGTTTTCCTATATAAAACATGTTTAAATTTAAAAGATAATTTTATATTAATAAATTAAATTAAATTTTATAGGTGATAAATTTAGGTTCCTCGCATAAAATTTTACAGAAGGGATAATCTTATGTTTTTTTGAAAAATGTGAATTACTTTGTTAAAAATATATTGTTCATAGTAACAAACCAAAATGGTAACATGTAAAAAATCATGCTGTAAAAGGATTGAATAATAATTAAAACTAATGTGAAAATGATTTTCAGAGGTTTTTTTGACCATTTAACACCCCACATTTCATTATTTACCACTTTTCAAGCAATTTAACACTATATAACGTCATTTTCTATTGAAAATTTACAGGTTTTCAAACAAACATATTTTACATCACTTATAAATGGGGATCACATACACGCATAGAATTATCCAATTCACATTAATAATTTTAATGAAATAGTAACCTATTTCTATATACATGATGTTAATTGTCTATCCTAAGTCTCCTCATCACTATATGTAATCCTAATTCATTCCTTTTTAGGGTGGCCTTCAATAGAATGTTGGTGGTCCTAACATGATTATTACATAATCCATTAAATTTTCTTATTATTAATTATATTTATAACCTACTGTAAACATAATAATATAATTACCTTAGTATCATTATTATTGTAACTTTATATTATATTAATGAAACAACCTTTACTCATTCATTCGTAACCACATTGAAATACAAAATAATGATGATTGAGTGTACATGAAGACTATAGATTACAAAAAGTAACATTTACCATATATTAACTTGATTTTAATATTTTATTCAAAATACATTAATTATAATTATCCAACTATTGAAACAAAATAATATCAATATGATTCTTTTCATATTGATATTTTACGCTTCCTTATCTAAACTGATACATCGTGTTATAGTCTATTCTTATATGGGTCGATTTAAACACATACAATAACGATGTTATAAAAATATATCATGGATGACTATACGAACACAGTTATTAATATTACTATAAGTTAGTAAGAAAAGTATATTTTAATTATGGTTCTGAATTTTTTACATAATTTATTTAACTTATTATTATTATATAACGTTTAATTATTAACGTAATAATACACCACTAATTACATTTTAACGTAAAATATCTACAAGGATATTTCAATTAGATAAGTTAATAGTAAAACAATATAAGACATGGATTAAAGTTCATTAAATAATCAATTAATAGTGATTTTGTTAACAACGAAAGTATAGGGACGAAAAATCATACAGAATTAGTGAAGTGGTTTGTGTTACGGACACCCGAAGAAAAAATAACTTATAAATAACAAATACATCCTAAATAAATGATCTTAAATAATGTATATAAAATTTAATGTATATGAATATGGTTATTATATTTGATATATATATTATTATTTTTTGGTTCCCTGTTGGTTATACCCCATTTGGTTATCTACTAAACAAGGTAAATGTTTTTGCATTATAATTTTAATTTATTGAGATAATATGTGTATGTACCAATGGTTTCCTATTTGTGATGTATATAATGGCCATATATTAATTTAATAACAATTTTCATGAAATATATGGTATTTAAAATCCATCTCACATTTTATCTTTTAGGGGATTTTTATTTAATAGAGACACTATTGTTATAATGGTGATTTTTCTATATTTTCATTCAATGATAATATTTTGATATTTCACACCATTATTTATTTTGAATAGTGTATTCAATACAATATTTACTCCATGTGTAATTAATGTCATTAATTCCATTATATATTAATTCATATTTCATGTTAACCCTGTTATTTTCAATTTATTCATACATTATAATTAGCAAAAGGTTTTCTATATTAATCTCGATTTTAAATTGGAATTATTTTTGAATGATAATCAATCTGTGGAATTTTTATGATCTTTAATTATTAAAACTCTCATAATATAATTCTACAATGAATTTTTTAGACTTTTTATGTCTCATCACTATTTCATTTTTAATCTTACCATAATTTCTTCAATATTTTCTTTTCGAATTAATATTCATATTTATGAATTCAGGTTTTTTAATAGAAATTATTATTAACCATGATTTATATAATATATTAAACAAAATAAATTCTTCTAAAATATAAATAATTATCCTTATTAACAATTTTATTTTTTTAATGAGCATATTTGAAAAACTCTCCACTAATCAACACCCCATGCTATATTTTATGCATTATTAAGGACATTCATAAAAGGGTAAAATTAACCTAATTTATTACGGTGTCTTTTGAAATGATCATTTCTATCTATTGTGTAAACTATCCCATTATTTTTCTTACCTAACCACACACTATGAATAATATTATATTTTATTCAAGAAGAATTAATAATTAAATACCCTATATTCCATTTATTTTGATTACATTTCTTCACATATATGACATATGATAATTTATTATTGATATTATTTATATAATTCTATACCCTCTGTCTACATCGTGTAAATAATATATTCTCATTTATCCTAAAATAAACATATTTAAAAAGAAAACTGATGAATATATTGGGATTCACATTTAATTTTCGTAGTTATACAGTGTTGAAATATTTGATGTTACATTGAATACTTTACATGCTATCTATGTTTTTAAAAGGATATAAAATGCATTTTCAATCCATGGGTTCATTATTATAAATTTTGTTTTTATTTCATGTGACATTTATATGAATGGATAATGATGGTTAGGATCCTATATCACCCTCCAATACATTTTTTTTGGGTATATATTTATTTTGATATTATTTATGGACATAAATTAATTTTCCCACAATATAATAGATTACACATAAACGGGTTTTTTCCATCCACAAATATGTGGCCATACTTGGATGTGTTCATAGTTTTTTCTTATTGTTCTGTTTTTTACATTCTGTACAAATATTTTTTGGGATCCACACATAGGTTCTTCAATAGGTACCTCATATGCTTATGATCAAATGAAAAATGTACATTAGTTCCATATAATATAGAATGGTTTTTTTAAAGAATTTTTAAAATAATAACACTAATTTATTGTTGTTTTTTTTGTCATAGATCCAAAATTATTAATGTATAGGTGGTCACATGTTGATGAAATTACTCAATATGAGGTAAGACCACAATACCTTTGGTCTCTAATGAACTATAATGATACTCAAAGGTAAAATCTCATCATTATGTAAATATGATAAGATTATTGTTGACTAACTTCAATAACAACTTAAATTATAACCCACATGAATCTCTAAAAGTTAAATTACTCTATTTTTAATGAAAATGGGATATTTTAGAGTGATGTAATTTATATAGATGATGATTTTTTATAAATATTTGAATGTTCCTGTAATAATGAAACATCAGACACAAATATTGGATATAAAAATTATTAAATAACTTCTATCATATATTATTTAATATTATTAAATTCCATGGAAACTAAAATCCATAGGATAATAAAATTTTCTTCTATAAAATAACTTTTTTCATAATTTAATACTATATTTATCTCAACAGATCATGATAAATCATATCTTATATATATGGATCATTGAAAAATAAAGATATATATAGTGAACATATAGTATATGGATCCCCAATTGTAAATTAGAAAAACAATACTCACTATTCATATTTTGAGTTTTTCTACGGATTTATAATGTCCAAATAAAATACTTATATAGGGAAAAATACATAACGTTCATATTATTGTCATCATCAATGGGTCCCCTAGTACAATCAAAAACTAAATAATTCTAAAAAAAATTTAAATATAGTATTATGACATACCCTCAAGTACCTCAAGCACATATTCAAAAAAACAAATATTGAAGTAGTATTTATGAGTTTATTTATTTCATTCCCAATAATCTATGCATTTTTTCATACTTTATCTCACTCTCAAGAGAAGTAACTTATCATTTTCACTTTTCAAATCATTGGGAACAACGTTCTATGGTATAACTTAGTTGGGATAAACTCTAAGGTGACGACCATTAACATTATATAATGTTTAATTATGTTAATAATTCAAAATGGGGATCATCTCAGGTTTAGAGAATTAGATAATTGGGTCAGAACTTATAAAAATGTACTTGAATATTACATGTAGAGACTTCTACTCAGTATACAATTTTTCATTAAATAAAAACTCTTAGATGAAAAGAATAGTTTTTTGATAATTGTTTTAAATAGAATGAATTTCCATTGATCCCATCCTTGACCTTATTCTACCATATTTCATGTTAAAAACATTTCAAAAAATTGTGATGAGAATAAAAAGATCAATAAGGGATATATAAAGAATGAAAGATATTATTTTTTAAAAACAACAAGTTAACAATGAATAATTTATCATAATGTAATAACATTAAACATTATGAAGTATCAAAAACACTTCACCGAATATATGCTCACAACATACCCATTTTTTAACCGAAAGATAACCATAAATCCCATAGAGAGAAAATATATCATATAAAGGTAACTTGGGATATTAACATACTAAAATAAAATAACTATAAAGTCGACCTACACAGATATCACTAAATGGAATAGTCATATCCTCGACTTCCATAAACAATGCATTGAGGTTATAAAGTAACCACCCATCCTTTTTTTATGATGGAACCACCCGTCATTTGGTTTATCATGTAATCACTTGTCAAATGTCCAAGTACCATTATAAAATCATTACACATAAAATATTCCAAATATCAACATTTCAATCATAAAATTTCATTTTAAATCACAAGAAATAATTTCAATATATTGAAATTGTATATCCACTTTCAAAATAATTTTCAATAAAAAATATGTAAAAACGATATATTGTATTTATTCTCCATTTACAAACATCACGGCTTGTTAAGGATGCCAAAAATCAAATAATTCTCATAGGGGATGAAGGTATGTTTTCACCACATATGTTAAAAAAATTCCATTTTTCATTTAGTAAAACATTACATTGAAAAAATATTACCTTCAAAAGAAAGTTAAATTAAAATGGGTTTATTATA
This sequence comes from Viscum album, assembly GCA_963277665.1. Classification (NCBI taxonomy): domain Eukaryota; kingdom Viridiplantae; phylum Streptophyta; class Magnoliopsida; order Santalales; family Viscaceae; genus Viscum; species Viscum album. The sequence goes on from OY728126.1 coordinate 959,479,518, forward strand.
AATCATGTCAAAATATGAGGTGTATATTATCAAAACATGAATCAATGAATGGAGATAGAGACAATGTCCCTTACCTCATGTCCTACATGACATGTTCGTTATTAAATTTCCTAAATAATAAGCATATTTTAATTAATAATTGCATCAGAATGTTTTTCATTTTTATTATTCCTTTTGTATCACTTACTTCCTTGCTATAACAATTAGTTAATTATTTGATTTCATATAGTAAATTTTGACGATATTCGGGACATGAGTAAAAAATGAACATTCTATAATTATAAATTGTCTATGTTTTCAAAATTAAAATAACTCCAAAATTATATTCATTATTTAGATATCATATATATCATATATATCAAGTATATATATATATTATTAATAGTCCATATAATTTGGATAGAAGAACTGAAATGCACCGTTCATGGAGACGATAATTTGTACGTACGCATGAATGCTATCTTCATTTATTTTTAATTTTTAATAAAATTAAAACATAGGTATATTAAAATTATATAATAATATTTATATATTATATCTTTCATATGTTTATTAATTACATCCTTTATATGTTCCCTGTATAGCATGAATGTGTCATATTACATTGAGAGGGTGCTAGCCTGCACTTCCTCAAATGAAATTATGATATTTATACAACATGAATATCATAAAGGTATTTTCTAAATTAGAATTATAGTATAATGTAGATACAATAAATATCATAAATATCATATACAACTATAGAGACATCATAATGGGTACCCTGAGAGGTGATAGGGGAAATCTAACAATCATCGTTTCGTGAGGCAGTAGTTCGCCGTACACAGAAACAATATGTTTGTATCCATTAGATGGAGAGGTGTTTAAGTGTAGTTCAAAAAATTATCATAAAAACATAGTATATTGAAAATACATGTGTTTTTATAAAATAATTTAATAAAGGGATTTTATAGGGTGGGAGAAAGAAAATAAAAGAAAATAACATGAGAGAAGATGTTACCATTAAAATGGGTAACTCATTTTTATTTATGCTAAAATGACTTCTGGATTTTCATTTTACCCACGAAAAGGATTATAATAGGAAGATAGTTATTTTGGGAGTTTATTTGGGCCATGTTTGGACAAGACTAGTGGTCATGAGAGGTGTGAATAAGGGATATAGTTGGTGACCTTTTATAAGAGGAACGAAGGGCACTTTAGGAATGTATGAATGTATTATTTTATTATAAAATTATATTCGGTTTCGATAGATCAATTACTCATTAAATTCGAAGATAATATGAATAAGGTAGAAGAAAAATATTCTAATTAGAATTCAACATGTTTTGTATATTTTTTTAATCCATATATTTTTAATTTAAACATTTTTACCTTTACTTCTTTATTAAGCATTATGCAATGTAGGAGTTAAATTAGTTACCAAAAAAATATCCAATTAGAGAGTCATTACTAAAATTTTAGACTTATTATAACCATTTGGTCAAACTTTTGAGTTTATTAATTTTATAGTATTAAATAAAATATTTTATATTTTAAAATATTAATTATGTCAATTTAAAGACTATTCATATCATTAATTTTTATAAAACCATAAAAATTTTATTGATTCGAAAAACATCATTAATAACATTACAACATGTATATAAGATCCATAAAATTCGTGTATTACATGAAAATAACAAAAATTACATTTATTTCGACATTTATAATATCAATTATTTGAATCCTTCATTAATGATGAAATCACTACATCATCATTGTGTCATAATTAAATTTATTTATATGATGTCTAAAATTTATAAATAAAATACCAAGATTTTAGAAAAAAAATTATATTTATATTGAGTATTTATAGTTGAAGATATCACTTATATAACACCGTATAAAAGTTATTTTAATAATATATACATGGTTATGTTATATTTTCCTTATCATTAAATTACAAGTAATAAAATGTAATTTCCACACACAAGTGGCAGCAGGGGGTACTAAAATGGACATATGGATTTCCATGGCTAGAAATATCTAATATAAGATTTTTAGGATACGTTTTATAGTAAATTAATATTATTATAATATTATTTTTCACTTATTTACCAAATTTAACCTTTAACCATTGTAAATAAAATATTTACTGATTTACAATTCATAATGTCTTAAAATAGAAGGTACCTATATACAAAATTTTGAAATCCGGATTACAAATACGGAATAAATTTTTCCACTTTAAAAACATAGACTTTGCAGAAATTAATTTAAAATTAATTCCTAATGTCAAAACAAAAAAAACGTGTTTTTAAGAAATAATAACTATGAAACGACTAAGTTGTGTTTACATCTAATTAAAAAGTGAAAGTATATATAATAAAAAAATTGTATTAAATGGAAAAAAATAATCTAAATGCAATGTAAAACCAATTAAAATTAAAATCTAATCATATAAATGAACTAGATGAAAAGACAGTTTTGACATAAACTGCAGTATTTTTCACTATTCAAAAAAAAACATTATCCGAAAAGTATAAAAAATTTACGAAAATTAAATTTTCATGTCCTAAATATAAATAAGATGATTATTTATTCAAATGGAACATATAAATATGAGAAAAAACTATATTTAAAAAGGGATCTCCATCAAAATGCGGTAAAACTACATTTACAAATTTTAGAGTATTGATGCTTAATGTTAGATTCATTCTCATTTTAAGCATCTAATAATTATTTGATAAATGTAAACACATTTAACAAACATGTATAATCATATACTGGTTAGTTATATTCATTCCCTCTAATAAAACAGTAAGGTGTTATCTACCATTTAAAACAATATTATATTTTTATTTTTCAGAATGACTCCGACTTGTGTGCAACATCAGATTTCATAAAAACCCATTATTATGATTCGTGTATTCTATCGAACATAGAATCAACTTTAATTGAAAATTAATATTTAACTAAATATATTGATAAATATTAAAATATCATATTCATTATTTATCTATGATGTTCTATCCATTCCCCCCTTTGAAAATTGAACCCTTGCAATTTTATTCACTGAACAAATACGTGGGGGTATTTATCCCTCATAGAATTTTCATATTCACATGTTTCCTATTAAAAAATATTATTTTCAAAAAAAACATTACCTATTGGATTACCTTCTTCCACAAAACCTGCTCTCAATAGCCATGAATATGGACAGGCTATTCCTCATAAGAAATATTATATTCCAAAAGAACTACCTCTAGACTCAAAACATAAGCTATATCTGGTATATACTTTATCGACATTGAAACATTAAAAACATTGTGAACCTAGGATAAACAAGGAGGTAAATCATATATGTATGCAACTAATAAAACTTTCTACAAGATTTCATAGGGTCTAATGAAGATCAAACTTAGATTCCCTTTCATAAAAAACACATCACTCATTCCCATGGAGAAACCCTGAGAAATACTTGATCACCTACCTCAAAATAAAGATCCTTCCTATCGTTATCTACATATTTTTTTGCATTATCTGAGGATTACACTTGTTTTTCTGAATCAACTGATCTTTTTCTTCGATCGCTTCTACCAATTATGGTCCCATTAGTTTCCTTTCACATTCTTCATCCCCAAAAGCAAGAGTTCGACACTGCTTCCCATATAGACCCCCAATTAGAGCCTTCTGTATATCGGTATTAAAAATATTATTATAAAAAAACTCAACCAAATAAATATGGTGGTCCTAATATCCCTATTGATCCATTAAAGAAGCCTTTATCATATCTTCCAATGTCTAAATTGTTCATTCTGACTGCCCATTTAATTGAGGATGAAAAGTTGTATTAAAATTTAACTCAGTACCCAATGAATTCTGATGGCCCTTCAAAAAGTTATAATTGATCCTTGGATAACGATTAGATACAATGGAGATGAAAAATTCATGCAACCTGATTATCCATTTAAAATACAAATGATAAAGTTGATCTAGAAAAATCGTATCGTAAATAGGAAGGAAATGAGCAGATTTAGTCAATCGATCAATAATAACCTAGATTGCATTCTTACCGTGAGAAGTCTATGGTAATACCACTATGATATCCAAGGATATATTTTTTCATTTCCACTCTTACACTGGTAAAGGCTCAAGAAGCCCTTTTGATAACATCCACCCTGTTATAACTTGTTGAAAAGTCAAACACGTCATAGTAAAGTTTGCAATATCACTTTTCATTCCATCCCACCAGTAAAACTCTCAATGATATCTATACATCATTGTACCGCCAGGATAAGCTGAAAAAGAAGAACTATGAGATTCTCATGATAAATCATTCAAGAATTGGGAATCATAAGGCACACATAATCCCTTCCCAAACCAAAAAACACAGTCATTATCAATGTTAAACTCATGTAACAAACCCTTTCGAACCAATTATACCTTTTTCTTCAAATCACAGTCTTCTTACTGCACTTGCTTTATTCTGTCTACTTGAGAAGATTATACTGAAACATGAAACAAATAAATTTTTTTCCCTACACCACCATCTCCCAATCCAAAATTCATCAAATAAAAAACCAAACGTTCACATTACAAACGTAGAATGGTTAATATAGCATCTATTTTCTTACACAATGCATTTGCCACTTTAATTTCTTTTTCTGGATGGTAATGAATTATGAAATCATAGTCATTTATTAATTCAATATATATACTATGTCTAATTTCCAATTTTTTATTAGTGAATATATACCTCAACCCTTTTTGTTTTATATATATAACACATTTTATGCCATACAAATGATGCCACCAAATGTTTAATACAAAACAACATCAGCTAATTCCGTATCATGAGTTCGGTAATTTAACTCAAGAGGTAAAAACTAAAGTAATGTATAAGAAATTACCTAATCATTCTTAATTCGGACAAAACCATGTATATTCAATGAACTTTCACTATAGATAACAAATTCACCGTTTCTGGAAGGCAAGGCCAAAACTGGAGCATTCACCAATCTTCTTTTCAATTCCTGACAACTATCATCACATTATTTTGTTCATATAAACATAACACATTTTCTAGTTAACGTAGTCAGTGGGATATATAACCATGAAGAAATCTCAACAGACCTTCTTAAAAAGACTTCCAAATCAAGAAAAATACGAATCTTTGTTATATTTGTAGGCCTTCGGCATTCATAAACCACTTTTTTTAGAAGGATAATTTGTTATGCCATTTTATGAAACAAAGTAACCAAGGAATTAAATTTTTTGTAACAAAAAATCTCAGATTCCAAATTTCCCATACAATTTCTTTTATTTGATGGTTCAAAATACCACCCATTATGGACATTAATGTTCCTCATTACTTTTGGAATATATCAAAATCTCATCAATAAACATAATGAAAAACTTATCCAATAACTCACTAAAATTTCAATTCATAAGATCCATGAATATAGAAGTTGAAATGTTTAACCCAAAAGGCATAAATAAAAATCTATAATGGAAATATTCATTATAAAACACGGTGTTTGAAATGTCTAATTCGTTTACTTTCAACTGATGGTACCCCAACATCAAGTCAATAATTGAAAAATACTAGGCTTCATAGAGATGATCAAACAAATCATCGATATCAGTAAAAGGATAATAGTTCACAAAAGTGATATTATTCAAGGCTCTATAATCAATGAAAAGTATCAGTGAACCATATTTTTTTAACAAACAAGACAAGAGCACCCCATGATGATGTGTTTGGTCAAATGAAACCTTTATTTAACTACTCTTGTAACTATTTATTTAACATTGAATATTCAATTTGTGCCACTTAATAAGGGGGATTTGAAATTGGATTAGTTTAAAGAACTAATTAAATAGTAAATTATTCCTCCCAATCTGGTAGAATACTAGGAAACTCATCATGAAAAAAAAGAAAGACACTCATTTTCTACTGGAACATCTATAATCATAACAGCTCATTTTTTTCAGTAATATGTGCCAAGTAACATTCATTTCAATCTTTCACTAGTTTCCCAACATCCTGATATATTATCTGAGATATGGTTTCATTCTTGTACACAAAATGAATTTCGTTCGGAAAATTAATTTTTTTAGTTGTGTAGTAAATCGTAGAATGGAAGTCAGAAATCCAATCCATTCCCAAAATAACATCAAAATCTACTATAAGAAAAAAAACATGGTTTTTAGGTAAATTCATTCCAAAAAAATATTAGATGATTCGTATAAGTTATTTTTGCCTCAAAATTTCCCCTAGGTGTTGTTACCCTAATTTCTAGAAATAGATATTGAGGTTTAATTACAAATTTACTCGAAAATTTCTCTGAAATGAAAGAATGTGTAGATCCCAGATCAAAAAATACTTTGGAATAATCAAAAAACAAACAAAGTTCTTTTTCCCTTTTCATATGATGGTCCCACTTCAACCATAGTAGTAGCAAAGGATTTTCCCCACCCTTCTTCTTTTGATCTGTCTGGTTTCCACCCTATGTAATCAACATTGGGAACACATTGGAATTATGTCCATACACATTGAAAATAAAAAATATTACCACTATATTTTCATTGATATCTTGATCATCTTCTTTACAACTATGAGAAATATGACCAGATCTTCCACACCAGTATCACATTCTAAATTTTGAGAGACATTCTCTAGGATTCATTTTACCCCACTTCCCACAAGGTGGAAATTTAATTTTCATACCTCCAATCATATTTGATGAATTATTTCCCTTTTCATTCAAACAGGACCTCTTCTTTTTATTTCTCTCTGGAAACATCTAATCATCTCAAAACTCATCTTATATGTTCTCAGAACATTTGACATGTTTCTCATAACTGTTCCATTCACAAGAACCTAATGCTCTTCAATATCATGGATTCAGTCCTAGTAAAATTGATTTATCTTATTATCAATATATCAAATAAAATATGGAGCATACCATTCCAGTCTAGTAAAATTTTCTTTGTACGAAGCCACTAAGTCATCTTTCTATATCAATTCCAAGAATATTCTGTCCATCCTATGTTGAACCACCTTAGAAAACTATATCTCAAGAGTCATTCATTTTAATTTTTTCCAACAAAAAAGCAACAACATCCTCAGTCTACCTAATATTTTTAACCAGAGACCACCACTGATATGCTTCTCTTTTGAAACGATAAACATAAAGACTAACCTTTTGATGGTCTATGCAACCCTTGAAATTGAAAATCTTTTCCAGTTATTTGATCCACCCTTCATCATGAACATGGTCTGATGATTCTATATATGATGTGGGGGATGTTACCTCATGAAATGATCCCATATTTACATTTTCTTCTATGGTTCATCAGGATAATCTCATGCATGTATACCACCATATATTTCTTGAGTAAACTCTGCCATTACTATAACGAACTGTTCAGTTTTGATTCTAACCATCTTAGGATACTGAATTTGATGGTTATTCTCCTCTGTATACCCTCCCAGTTGTATAGTCATGTTTCCACTACAGAAAACCATTATAAAAAAACATATCTTAGGCAAAGCATCATGATAATATTAAAATTATATATTATTCCAATATTACTATAAAGTAAAAATGATTTAGCGATATTCAATTCACAAAATTATAATACTTAATGTTATCTAAACTGACCTCTGATACCAACAGTAAGGACCCGACCTTAAACATTACATAATCTTCAATTTTTTTAATAATATAGATTAAGGATCATTTCAGGTTTAGAATCTTATTGAATTAGTTCAGAACTTATAAAAACAACATTAATATTACATGTATACACTTTTACTAAGTATCTATTTTTACATTAAATAAAAACTTCTAAAATAAAGGAAATATATTCAGTTCCATGTATTATATAGTATGATATTTCCATGATCCCATCCTCTAAATTATTCCACCTTAGCTCCTATGAAAAAAATTACAAAAAATTATGACGGTCATACAAATATATATAAAGGATACATAAAGAAATAAATTGTTAGTTTTTCAAAACAAAAAGTCAACCATGTACACTTTATAATAACGTAATACCATTCACCTTTAAGAAGTAGAAAAAATCATCACTTAATATAATACCACTACATACCCATTTTTTAATAGAAATATTACCCTTAATTCCATAGAAAGTAACAAATATCATATAAAGGTAACATGGAACATACAAATTCTGAAATGGAATAACTATACGGTGAACGTCCTCACATATCACTAAATGGAATAGCCATATGACCATCTTCTACACCCAATGCATTAGAGGTTATAACATAACCACACACCCTTGGTTTATCACGAAACCACCCGTAATTTGGTTTATCATGTATCCACCCGTCAAATTTCGATGTACCATTATATAATCAGCACATTTAAATGACTGAAAATATCAACATTTCAATTATAAAATTTCATTTGGACTTACAAGAAACAATTTCAAGATATTGAAATAGTAAATCCAAATTCTAAAGCATTTTAATTACTATAATATGTAAAACGTGTATATGGTAATTATTTACATTTAAAAAACATTACGAACTGTTAAGGAATCCAAATATCAAATAATGCTAGCAACGACGGAAAGGACATTGTCACCGCATACATTAAAAACATTCCTTTTTTACATTTAGTAAAGCACTACATAGAAAAAATATTACATTTAAAATAATGTAAAATTCAAAGGGTTTTATTATACACCATGTAAATGTAGGAGGTGTATATTATCCAAACATGCCCCTAATGAAAGTAGATTAGGACGAAGTCCCTTACCTGGTGTCTGACTAGACTCATTCGTTCATTAGTTTTCGGAATAATAAACATAAGATATTGAATACTTACTTGAGAATCTTTTTCAAATTTAATATTACAATTGTATACTTTATTACCTTTCTATAACTGTTAGTTAATTGTTTGAGTACATATCTGATAGTTTGTAGATGTTTGGAACTTGAGTTAAAATTGAACTTCTTATAGATATAAATTGTCCACGTGGTAAAAATTAAATTATATCCTGAATGATATTTGTAATTTATATATTCTATATATCATATATATCATGTATATATTTATTTATAATATTCCATATAATTTTTATATAAGGAATCAAATGAAACATTCATAGAGACGTTAAGTCGTACGTACGTATGAATGCTACTTTCATTTAATTTTAATATTTAAATGAAAAAAATATGTATAATATAATTTTAGTATAATATATATGTTATATATGTTTCATAAGTTCATTATTTACATCCTTTATACATTCCATGTAAATAATGAACAATTCATATCACCTTCAGGGGCGGTAGTTCGCACATTCTCAAATGAAATTATCATATTTTCACAACATGAAAAGCATAAATTTATGATATAAATGAAATTTATAGTTTAATAGTGACAAAAAATATCATATATATCATATATAATTAAACTGCTATTATAATATCCACCATGAGAGTTGGTAGGGGAAATCAAAGAATCATAATTTTATGAGACAACAGTTCGATGTACACAGAAATTGAATGTTTGTATCTATTAGATGGAGGTGTGTGTAAGTGTATATATAGTATTTCACAAAAAATACAAACTAGTATATTTAAGATACATTTTATAAAATATATAAATAAAGTGAGTTTTGGGGTTGGAGAAGGAAAATAAATGAAAATAACTTGATATAAGACACTACCTTTAAATCGTGTAATTATTTCTTATCTAATCTAAAAGGCCTTCTTGAATAGCCTTTTGACAAAGTTAAGGCTTCTAAGAGGAATATTGATATGTTTGGATCTTATATAGGTAGTTTTTCGATGATCTAATGGTGTGTGAGATGTGTGGGTAAGTGTTAGATGTGGTGTCCTTTTATATGAGGGAGGAGAGGCACTTTTGGAATGTTTGAAAGTTTTATTTAACTAAATACATGTTTTTCAGTATCAAAATTTCCAAAACTTATTAAATTCTAAGATACGAGGAAATTAAGTCTAAATAAAATCATCCAATAATAATTGGAAAAGTTTTGGTTATTTTTATAATCCTTATCATTTTTTACCCTTTTTTACTCTTACCGTTTTATCAAGTATTTAACACATTGAGAATTAAAATAGTTACCAAAACTTAACAAATATCCTATTAAAGAGTTATTAATAAAATTTTATACTTATTATAAATATTTTTTTGAACTATGTATTTTTTGAAATTTTATAATATATAATAAAATATTGTATATTTTAAAATATGAATTAGGTCAATTTAGACACTATTGATATCCTGACTTTTTAATATCCCATAACAACGTGATTGATTCGAAAAAACATCCTTAATAATAAGTCAACATGTAACTAGAATCCACAAAATTTTGGGATGACACAAAAATAACTATATAATATTTATTTTAACATTTATTATATAATTTATTTGAATCCTTTAGTAATGAAACACTAACTACATCATCATTGAGTCATAATTAAAATTATTTATTTAATGTCTAAAAATTATTAAATAAATTACCATGATTTATGAATTCCTTTTAAATTTGTAATTTATATTTATATTCTAAATGATCACTTATATAACCCCATAATTTTTTTAACTAAAATATACATGTTTATGTTATATTTTCCTTAACATTAAATTAAAAGTAATTAAATGCCATTTTCACACACAAGTGTCTCCATGGGGTCCTAAAGTCGACCCAAGGAAGTCCGGTGTTGGAAATATCTCATAAAATTCAGATATTACATGTTTTAGGGAAATTTTATATTATTATATTATTATTTTTGACCCTTTTTTACCAAATTTCCCCTTTAACAATTGAAAATAAAATGTTTTCTGAAGATACTATTCAAAATGCCTAAATGTAAAAGTTAAATATTTACACAATTTGGACTTAATAATTACAAATATCAAATACATATTTCCAAATTCAAAACACAGAAGTTGCTAAAATTAATTTAAAATTAATTCATGTTATCAACACCAAAAAGCGTGTTTTTAAGTAATAATAACTATCAAAATATTTATATGTTTTAATGTATAATTTAAATGTTAAAGCACATGAAATAACCAAAATTGGATTAAATGGTAAACAAATAATATATTTACACTTTGAAACCAATTAGAAGGAAAATCTGATCATATAAATAAACTAGATGTAAAGACAGTTTTGACTTAAAATGTATTATTTTTCACTATTTATCAAAAAATGTAATGTATCATAACAATATTTACAATTTACCCAAAGTAAAATTTGAGGTCCCTCTTCAAAATAAAAATATTATTTTGTCAAATAGAACATATAAAATTTAAAAAATATATATTTAAAAAGGGTCCTACATCAATAGGTGGATAAACTACATTTTAAAAATCTTAGTGCACTCATGAATAAAGTTGAATCCATTGTCATTTTAAGCCTCTAATGTTAATTAGATAAATCTAAATACATTTAAAAAAATTTATAATCATATTTTAGTTAATTATGTTTGTCCCCTCTAATACAGTGGCTACACATTAGCTACTATTTGAACTATTATTATATAAATACATATCAGTACGACTTAGACTTGTGGGGAACATTGGATTTAGGAGAAACCCATTTTTGTGTGTCAGCTGCGCCATAGAAAATAGCATCCACATTAAAGTAGAATTAATATTAAAATAAAAAATATTAATAAATATGAAAATATAATATTCTTTATTTACCTGGGATGTTACATAATCTACTATTATTCCAAGATAGAATAATTAGTACTCCTACTATGTAATTATATACTTCATCCTTTATAACATCACATAGTGTTGGTTCATTACTCATTTTTAATTTCATATCTATTTTATCTTATTCCTCTAAAAAAGTATATGCATTGACATATATGGGGTGACATCTAGTATTCTTTATAAGGGCCACATAATTTCTGTAACATTATCCCTTAACTGATTTATATTTCATTTTTATTATTACATAAAGAGGTTTGTGGAAATAATAATATGAAATTATATATCATTCAATAGGATTGAATATTTCAAATTTAAGATAAAAACTTATAGTTCTATTATCAACTTCTGATTCATTGATTAAAATATCATGGGAACAATTATATATACACAATGAATATTGGGATATAAATAAACAAACTTTTATCCTAAAAATAATGAATCTAATATATTATAAAAATAAATATATATTTAATAATAAAAAATAACATACATAGAATTATAATATTAAATCAATCCCAAATCAAACTATAATAGGATTTTTCAATGAGAATGGTATTGGGGAAACTATGAGACATTAAACCAAATCCAATACTAAAAATAAATTTATCCATGGATGACCCCATTTAAATAATATTAAAAATAATATTTCTTACAATCATTAAAAAATTGGTATTAATTGGAGATGAAGATGTAATAATGTATTCTAATGGATACTATATAAATTATTGTTTATGAAATAATATTTTCCCATCTAAAAAATCTATATGTACAATTCCCTAATAGAAATTTATGATTCACATTGTAGTTTAAAGAATATCCTAAAAAGAACAATGGAATCTTGGGAATATACCTGATCATCAAACATATCCTTTATATAAATATTAGTGGGAGTGATCATAAATTCACTTAAACTAGTAAATCCATTAAAAATTATTTTTCATAAATCATAACACTATTTGAAAAGTACACCGCTCCCCCTATTGAAATCTTCTCATAAACATATATGGAAGAGAAAACATTGTGATACTTAACATTAATCGATACACCCAAATCATATAATGAACCTAATAAATTCAGCTCCAATATGGTTCATTTTATGATTATGTTCCTTTGGGCCTCATTCATTAATAACATATCAAGATTGGGTGTGATTAAAATAGACACCTTCCACCCAAGTTTAATCAACCCATTTGCCTAAATCCCTATTCTACTTATAAAACATATTTATCTAATTTTGAATTCCTTTTAATTTTATAACTTCATTCAAGTATATAATTTTAATCAAAACATGGTTGAATATATGAAAAAATTATTTTTTGAACCACTACTTCATCCATATTTTTATTTTATCAAATATATTTAGAAATATAAAGGGCTTAAAATGAACATTATAAATGTTTTCAATACCTTTTTATTAATCCACTAGTTTTAAATTGATTGGTCATAGATGGGGGTTATATTGCGTAATATTGAATAATAATGGTTAGGTAAGATTATATGTTTCACTTATTTATTTCCCACTTCTGAATATAGTGGAACTAACATTAACCTTCATATTTGAAATAGTTTAGGATGGAATATTTTTGGTGCTCTAGTAGACTAATTCTAGTAGTGTTGTGGATATCTATGTCATTTTCTATATCATCTCCTTAATCACAAAACTCTTACTCTTAAACTTATTCAATTTATTAATTATAATTTTACTTAAAATATCAGAAATTTTAATATCCAAATTTTAGAGAGATGATTGTTATTGTTCGTTAATTAAATATTCTTCAATATTAAAGGTTTTTTATATTGATCAAAATTGAGCTATAATTAAATATAAATCAGGATCATTAGTACCACTGATCTAGAAGAAAACCACTGAAACTTAATTAATGAAAATGATTCTAAACTCCTTCAATCAGATGATCCTATGAAACAGAGTTTCAATATAGAGAATACATATATACTAAAGAAACTCAACAAAAGTTTTCACTCTATCATGCTCAAAACAATTAGAACAAACATATTAATTATTGCAATGAATCAATATTGTGAAAAATGAGAGTATTACATAGTTAATATATTAATCATATATCATTGGAGAATTATGTGTCTTTCTTTCATATTGATTGTGAAATAATAAAAATTTTACTCTAAAAATTTACTATGATAGTTAGTACTATATCCTAATGATGAATAAGTAAATTCAGTCCCACCTGACCTATTTATTATGAGGACTGCCTTTTCATCTAATTACAGGAACATTTTTTATTTTTAGATAACCAATTACTGAACAATTCCACCCCTAACAACCATATATCACCCTACCTCAACTTCTATCATTTTCAGAATAGTTTTTATTACACAAGTCATGTATAAAAATCCCTTATAAGACTTTAATATCTCTAACATGGCATAATGTTCAAACAATTATGAATCAATCTCCACAAATAGACCTTACTACATGGACAATTTCCCACCATGTATCATATCATAAACATATAAAATAACATTCCAGTACATGACTTTAATAACTACAAGACTCCCATTTGATTGAAAATCTAATTTTCTGAATCACACATTCTATACACATGAACCGATAATATTAAAAATAATTTAGTTTTTCTAAAAACTCCCACTAAACATATTTAATCATGTATTAATGATTAGAATCAATAGTTAATATTTTTTCACATTGCGTTTGTTATAATAGTTTGTGTCTTAATTCAATACATCCGACTATCTTGCTCCCACTAAGGCCAAGTTTTACCCCACACATTAAAAAACTATAACCTTGGTTAATGTGGTATCACGACCCTAACTTCCATAAAAATTTTCTTGTTCCAACATCCTATCTTTTAGTATTATCGAGTTAAAGTGAAAACTTATATCATCGTACTTTCCACTTTAGTAAAACACCATATTATTAGACAGATGAATTAAGATCTAACTATCATAAAATATAAAAACACACATTCATGTCTCTATATATGTATCTATAACCAAAATTTCATGAAAATATTTTTTTTTACTATAATGATTCACAATTAATTTTCTTTGACTTTGGATAGTGTAACTACATTCGATAAATCAACACCCATATTATAGTAATCCCTCTAACGGAAAAAATGTATGTGGTGGTCTTTTGTAAATTCAAAATTCCTATAATGATAGAATGAAAATATCCCTTTAATATAGATGTTATTATTAATCATTATTTTGTTTATAAAAATACATCGAGATATTAGAGAATCCATATTCTGGTTTCTTTATTAATATCTCTTGGATTATCCGTATTTTGAATGCAAATTCGGATAACCTAAGCAATTTATAACATTATACAAACCATAGAATACAAAATACTTCATATAACTCATAAAAATGATTAATTTAACATATACTAGTTTTAATTTTCATTTCAGGTTATTTATCTTTAGATAATATTATTTGATTGAGTAATGTAGTATACAAAATCTTAAATCCTATAATTTTTGGAATTTATAAGAACATATATATGTATTATATTGGAGAAAAAACCATAAATATAGGCTTCCATCCACTTTTTATCTTCATTCCTAAAATATTATTACCTTCTTAGATAATATCTCTATTAAAATTTCATAAAAAGTAACCATTGTCATAATAAATATATTTATAAGGACCAAAATTCTAGGATAAATTCATTCACATAATATATAAGGATGATGTAACCACTATTATTGAATACTACTTTGTAGAAATAATTTTCCATGTTTCTCTAAGTGAATCTATTATCAGAAATAATGGGAAAAAATTATGGTTCACCTCCCATGTTTCTTGGTCCAAAATCAAAAGTATTTTTTTTATTTTGAGTGATGTCATCATTATATATTTTTTATAAAAACTGAAACTGCCAATAAATATTTCCTATACTATATATAAAATATAGAACTCCATCATCACCTCTATATATCATATATAAAGCCTTTAATAATAAAACAAACATAACAATAATGAAATGGTTGAATTCTTGGACAAAGAATAAAATATTATATATAAATATATATCAACATTCTATTTGAATCCTATAGAAATAACAAATCCTTGTATGATATTTAATTGTACACTTTCTCTTTAAAATGGAAAATCCATTTGTTATAAAATGGTGTCTTCCCATATTTTAATTTAGTTAGATCCAAGTTATTGTTATCATATGAATAATCCATTTAATATTTTATATCCAACTCCAACATTCTGAAATTTAAAAAACTTTTTAATTTATCTTAGCAAACAAGTTTTCCTCCATTAGAGTATGTAATGTTGTAAAGATCATGTAAAATATATAAAACAATTATTTTTATGTTGTTAGACCTATATAAATCAATATTTGTTAATGAATTTACTGGAAAAACATCTTCCAAAATGTCACCTTCCAAAATTCTATCATGTGATTCTATAGTCCTTATTTATTCCAACACATCAACTAAACTTAAAAGATCTTCCTCACATTCTATTATTCGATGAAAATTATTAATTTAAGTATATCTAAAACTTTAATTTGGATCAATTTGGATATTATCAATTGATTATGTCCCTAAAATCTATTTGCCACCCGATTATTAATATTTCACCATACATACTCAATAAAGATAACATTTCATATTATAATGATCTTCTCTATAACATAATCAAAAAGTTTAAAACCAATTTATTTATTACTCAATGAAACTGAAAAATGCCCTTGTGATAACGAATCATGTATATCCCAATAATTGGCCTCAACATGGATATTGGTGATGGTTTTGAAAAATTAAATCTAGAAATATTATTTTGTTTTCTAAACCATAGTTATTCCATAAAATCATGCTTCAATGATGTATAAAGAATTATTCTCACAAGATTAGTGGGAATTATGGAATCTTTATCCAAAAAAATTATTGAGAAACTAGTGTTCATCCCCATGCAATAAACCTTATCTATTTTCAATGATTTATATTCCCCATAACATTATTATTATTTTTTGTCATAGATAGTATTCTATAACATAGTTCATTTTCACTAAAAAATGTATAAAATTATTTATTATCATATTATCAAATATTATATATCATTAAAAACATTTGAATATTTCAAATCTCATCGACTTCCATGGAAGCCCATCAAATGAACATTTTAAACACATTGTATTCATTATTATGGAATTAAACCCCAAATTTATTTTTTGAATATTTGGTGAATTTAACAATATAAATAAAACCATTAGAATGGAAGGGTACCAATAAGAAAACATAATTATATAGATGATATATCTTCTAATAATTATGTTTCAATGTGTTTTAGATAAATTCGTCATTCTATAAGGATACTCATACATTCTGAATTCCTTATGAATAATCATTAGAAAAACTTCTGTCATGTCCAATGATTTACGACACATTTTCATCATAATATATATATATATATGTAATTCAAAAAATGTTTTTCTATTATTAAAAGATTAAAGGAAAAAAGTAGGCATATATTATATGAATCCCACTAATAACATTTATAAAAAATTTGATAAAATGTTAAAAGAAAAAATTTACTAGTAACTATTAATTATTTTCTACTGTGGATACTTGAATATATTAAATGATTATAAGTTAAAAGCTGGAAAAAAATAATAATTTTTTAAAACTAGAAAAACCTCTAGGTAATCATCACCCCTGATAATCACCATTTTTTGAATGAAACCTACAATAATAACAAAAAATCACATAAAATGAGAAATAAGGATATAAAATTTAATAGAAAAGTGTTAGTATGGGAAGATCTCATTTTGAAGATAGAAAGGGGTGAAATTATAAGATATAATGATTTTACCTAAGAAATTATTTTTTTATTGTTTGGGATGAACTGAAATTTATTATTTAAAGAAAATACCACTTTAAAACTGGGTAGACGGAGACCCATTACATAGCCCAAAGGCCCAAGACCATGTGGTCTGAATACAAGGCACGAAAACCCATTTTTCTGGACACTATAAATGAGGAATATGAATGTATCAAATAATAATAGTATACATGTAAACTATTTTAATTACATATATTTAGTTATTATAAATAATTATTTATTCTATAAATTTTAATTATATATTTTTTATATCAACTTAAATAATTGATTTTTTAGAGGAAGTAATGTATACTAATTCAATTTTAAAACATTCACTTATTTTTTATTAATTATTTTATCATAATTGGATCTAAAGTCATCGAATATTAAAATTAATTTTTTTGCAAGGATCCAGTTTTTTAGATGTAGTGTATTTTTATATTAATAAATTTATACAATCACTATTAATGAATTAATTTAATGAATTCTATATATAATATATTAATGAAATTCACCTAATTTTTACAAGATGTTACTAAACATTCATAAATTCATCTTGTGATTAAAATTATATTTTTTGAACAATTATTCTTTCAGGTGTTATGTGATATAATATTAAAATTAATTTCAACAACTTTATAAATTTAATCCATTAAATGGATTTTATATTTAGATTAAAATTTTTAATTTTGAATGTAATTTATTTTATATTTTTTGGAAGATATAATAAGTTATTGTGGTAAAAACTAGGTACCAATTCACACCATAACACCATATACATATTTATTTTATCCTTTTCTTTGTCTTGAATCATTTGGTAGAGATTTTTGATTGATTCCCAATCAAAATTTTCAAAATTTTGGACGTTTTGGTGAAACTCGGCCTATACAATGGCACTACACAGTTAGTAGAAACTATGCAGTCATGATAGGTACTCGTGAAACTAATTTACAAAGCTGATAGAAGGTTGTACATGGTTTTCTTGTGGCCACACAAACCGTGATGTCTGGCCATTGGACAGGTCCATGGTTTTGGTTGAAGATACTTCACGATTTGCGCATGGTCACACAAACGCTGTCATATATTCATGTGGTCATTCATTTTTGGAAAACATCTATCGCATGTTTTGTTCACGGCCGGAAAAAATGTTTTGTTTAGTCTGGTGTTCGTTCCCTTTTTTGGACAAAAATTACCACTAGATTGGTATGTTGAGGGAATTTAGTTTTTTATAGGCATAGATGCTTCACCAACATTGATAGGTTTTTATGAACCTAGAACATACTATGGTCACTCTAGGGGTGTTTAAGATCAACCATGGTTACATTATATATCTTCATGGTTATATTTTTTACCTATTAGTTTCTATTTATATTGCTAGATTATTTTCTACACAACATGTTATTTCATATTTTGAGTTCTTTTTTTAAAGTGGTAAAATGTTTTTTAAATAAATAAATGTGATTTTTGTTGTTTTATAAGGAAAGGCAATGTTTCTTCATAAATTAATCGTGACTAATTTTTTAACTATATTGTAAAACTAGTGTGGATGAATTTTTTTCAAAAAAGAAATACAATGATTCTATGGTAATTTCTGTGACCGATGTGATGCTCACACCCTACATGAACCATCCAGGGTTGGTAGACCCAAATTATTTTACATGTTTTAATTTTTAGGTCTTGTGCTTATAGATGGAAAAATTTAGTTTTTGGATGGTGGTGGAAATGAGGCCACATGGAGATCATGGTAGAATGGTTCATTTTAATTTTTTGTTCTTATTTTTTTGTTATGTTTTCCTTTTGTTCAGCTATTGTAACTGAATCAGTTTATATATTTATCTTGGATTTTGTTTTTTGGTACTTCTTCTTGTTAGGTTTCATATTAAATGACCCTAATTTATTGGTCTCAAATCATTCCCACGTGTATTTTATTTGATACCAAGCACTAATTTCCAGCATGTTGGAATTGAGAATGCCCTCGAGCCATGTCTCGGACCAAGATGGGGGTTGTGCCAGATGTAATTCTTTCCTGGTTCATAAAAAAATGGTATCATATTTTTCCATTTTTTGGGTGTCAGGTAGTTTGATATTAGGACTATTAGAACTGAATAGGTATTTATAAGAAGTATTCCATGAACCTTTTCTTGATCAAAATCATGAGTTACAAAGGGTGGTTCGAGATTTGATTCTTTTGTCTTTGTTATGGAATGAGGGATGAAAATGGTGTTGAGCCCCTGAAATTTTATGATATCACATGGATTAGTGTCCCATTTGGGGTCCATGTACATGGTTTAAGGACCTTTTTGTAGTTATTTCAATCATAGGGTGTGGGCCACATCATTTTTCAATGTTAAAATATTCAGTAGTTCTGCATTCCGGTGGTTTGGTGAGACTCACGTTTTGTTTTGTTCTCGATCGATGTGAGTAAGATTTTAAAAATAAAGTAAAATTTAAATGGAAAAGGATTTATACTGATGGTATTGGGATTGCGATAAAATATTTTAAAATAATTCCTTTTTGATTGAAATTTGATAAATAGTAGGATTTTTTATTAAAAGAAATGTGCAACCCCTTGGTACTCTTTATGAATGTTTACATATAAAATCGTATGTATGGAAATTTCATATTGCAACATCTGTGTGGATTATTTATGTGGAAGTGTATGACCACATATGTGATAGTTCATAGGATTCCACGGGTGGGTAGATGAAATTAATGGTTCTACATGGGTTTTGATGATGGGTTTCAACTATGAAATTTTTTTTGTTTCAGTTTTCCATGAAAAATATTATTTTTGTCCTATGAATGGGGATTTTAGTTTTTGGAATGTGACTGTTGAAGAACATTGTTTTCAAATTGAAATGGAAATGCATATTGTTTAAAAATACGATTTTGGTAGAGATTTTATGTTTTTGGAATGTGATTTTTTTATTGAATTGATATTTTCACTTCAATTATTCTCTAGGGTGATGATTTAATTTGGGTTTTTTGATCCTTATGTTTTTCACCAAATGCCTCCCATAAAAGTCCTCATAATTTCTTGTGACTTATACCATGTTTCTATTTCTTTTTAGTTCTTGCCTATCTTAAATGATGATCAAGGCCTGATAGGGGAATTAGAGTGGCTAGAGAATGTTGACCATGTATTCAGATTATTTGGAACTCCTGAAGTCATTAGAGATTGTGTTGTCCTTGGTTTGTTTGAGGGTCCATCATTGGATCAAATAAGTTTATTATCCACACCATCGATGAAATTTTGGATGATGTGTGATGTTATTAAGTCCGCCATTATCCAAAGTTCTATAATTGAGGTGTTAAAGACAATGAATAGGGAAGAGATCATGAGTATTCCGCAACGCTAGAAAATGGTGATTTATTATATTGATTTAATTAAGGATATAGTTTTCAATTTTCCACTGGTGGAATCATAGGATCCGTTGAGGCCTTGTATTTTCTTTTATGGTGATTGTATTCAAATTAAATATTCGATCCTCTCTTTTAAGGACTTTTTCATTAAGATGTTAGTGAATGACGTGTTTCTCTCAAAGCTGGTTTCCAAAGAATAGGTTGTTGGAAATCTGTTTTTTTGTTCCCCATGATGGTTCCCCATCTTGAGTGGAGTGTATGTTGGATTAAATTTTTCCAATTGAGTTCCCATCATTATTTATGGCCTCCATCTCGTCAGATCATCCTTTTATGTGCCACCTGTGTGGTTCGTTGAGGCACAAGAAGTCGTCTTGTACATCCTTCTAAAGGCCAACAATCAATGCTTCTATTTCACTCATTTTTAGATGTTATATGGATGCATTGATCAAAAACTGAGTTTGAATTGTGGGATTATTGAAAATAACGGTGGGGTAGGAAATTCACTGATCATCAGAGCCACAGTCAAAGGTCTCAGGGAGAAGCATTCACACGGTCAGAAGTATCCAGAGGTGTGTGAATCTTCAGGATTGTTCTTTTATACTATTATGGGAAGGGAATTTTTTAATACTCCTTGATTATATTTTTTTAAGATCATTTTTTCACTATAAATTTGTGAAACTCATTCTATCATATTCCAAGAAATTGTGTCTATTCTAAATGCTGATATCGGAATATTTTGTTTTCCATAATGTATGTTTCACCTTCTTATAGGTTGGTTCCTATTTTGGCGTAAGAGGTGATTGTTTAGATATTTCTAAATTTTTTGAGATGTGTATGGAGTGTTTCTGCTTTATTGTTTTGTTCTGAAATGGGTTCTTTTTTTGGTATTCCCCTAGTGATTAAAAAATCACATGGTCTATGGGATTCTTAATTATGTTGGCGGTGTGGTTTCACTGATTTCAAGGAATTTGGTGTAGTTTTGTTGTGGATTTCACATGTTCTTGATTACTGTAATGGTGTTTTTTGATTAGTATGGATGGCTGGGTTAGTTTTGGGGTCCCAATTTGTCGGGTTTCCCTATGGAAGGTTTTTATTTTTTATCATGATGGTGTCTTTGGGTTTTTTGAAGTTTCTATCCTAGTTAAGTACTTAAGGTTTGGAGATCCCCCTCGAGTTCTCCTCATGATTCGTGTTATGGAGTCTTTTTGATTGGTTGGGTGTGGTTTTTTTTGAGAAATATCACCCTCGTGTTTATTTTTCATGATTGTTTTGATTTTCCATGGACTCGATATTTGGGATATATTTGGACGTAGTGACTTTTTGTAGGAAGAAAGTGTCTCTAGTGGGAAGAATTTCCACCTCATGGCCTTGAATACTCCTTTATTGCTTCCTTTTCTGGGTCAAGTAACTTTTGGTTGCGGTTTGGTGTTGAGCCTCGCATGAAATATTCAAAACATTGGATGTTTGGGTGAAACATAGCCTATGCGCAGGCATCACATTGTTAATAGATACCATGCAGATAGACCAGGTACTTCGGTGTCCATATCACCAAGAAGATAGAATGTATGACCCATTTTTCGTATAGGCGCACAAACTGTGTGGCATGGTCCTACGGAAAGGCTCGTATTTTGGAATAAGCTACCACACCATTTGTGCATGGTCACACAAACCTTGCAGTTTAGACATGTAGTGGTTTTCTTTTTGGACAACATCTATTTCACAGTTAGTGCATTGTTTGATATATTGTGCGTCCAAACCATGTGAGTTTACCATAAATTTTAAATGATGAAATCCCTAATCTACCCTCCTACCCTTTTTCCCAAATTCTTTCCCCTCCCTCTTGGTTTACTGGGGCACATGACGGGAACCCCATAGATTCCCCTCTATGGATCCTTCTCCACCAAAGACCTTTCCATCAAGCCACATGGTATGATACTTAAGGTTATGGTCTAATATTTTCATCTTCCTCCCCTTCTTCTTTGATTTCATGGTTTTCCTTTTATAGTCTCTCTCATGGATGTAATCTAGATGTTGGGGTTGTTTCTTGGTTTGATTTATTGTGGTTTTAGTCTGTAAAATTGGTTTGAGATTCCTTGTCCTTCCATCAATTGGAGCTTCATCCTGTTCTCGGGCCTTCATGGTTGGTTTTTCTAGGTTCTTAATTTTTTATACAATCTAAATAATTAATGTATGTTTTAAATAATTTTTAATATTTATTATATGGTTTTATAATGTATGTAGTTAGTTTTTATGGTGTTTTAATGATTGTATAATTTGATAAAAAAGGGTTTTTAATTGACTATTGATTATCTCCTAAGTATGTTTTCCTTGACAGTGTTTCCTGAAATGAATTTTGTTCCATAAAAATTAAATTTCTTATTTTGTGATGTGTTTGGACTATTTTATGTTATGATAATATTTTTTGATTTTTAGTAGGTGATGTGTCTATGAAATGCTTCTCTCTTGAGAAATTCCATCTACTAATGCTTTCTTTTTTTAGTTCCAAAACATTTAATTACCCATTAAAATTGGTTTTGGAAAAAAATTATTCAATTCATGTGGTGTTCTATTTGATGTGGGAACAAGCATGTGTGCACCGGTTGCACACTTGGATGGGACAAAAAATCTGGATGGTCTTGGTAAAATTTTTCAAACTGAAAAACATGGTCACCAAAATTATTACCCATCCTCCTCCCTCTATTCCAAACCATGTATCATTATCTAAATAAATTTTGTCTCAATGGCTCGATGGTGGTTTTAAAGTGTTATGATTGAATTTATGGTTATTTTGGTAATATAACAAAATTGATTGGTTTCAAAATTACAGGAATTCTTATTCTGAATCATTGAAGATCTAGTGAATTACTAAAATATATTTGGAATTAGTTTTATAGATGTAAAGGAACATTTGTAATTTTCCTGTCAGAGTGTAATGTTACTTTATTATAGAAATGATTTAGTATGTGTATTTGGGTGATTGAAGGAAATATCCTATTTTGAAAACTTTCATGTTATGTTGAAAAGGATAATTTTTTTTTGATGTGATACCAAATATTGGAACCTTTGAATATGTGTCATATATATATAGTGGGACCCTCTACATAAATTATTTTCATATATGGGTTATCGTATAGTGGGTTTATGTGTAGGGGTTGGCATATGCAGTAGCAGTAGGTAAGATACGTCACACATGTGAGGGTCACCTACTTATAGAGTATTACTACCACCATGGGGTCTTGGGAATCTTATAGAGGTTTCAGTGATGGTATAATTCCATCCCCAATTAGTTGGTTTAGTACCCCCTAGATAACAAAGAATCCGTGTGGGATGGTCACTATATTGGTCAGTTGAGGGAGGCCAGTTGGTTATATACATTGGAAATTCACCATACACCTATAGGTGGTTTCAAACCGAAAATTTACAAGGGTCACTCTAGGGAGGTATAGGATCAGTCATTGTAAGTTTCTATATATTCATTATATTATTTTGTTTCACTTAGTTTCTTTTTATACTGCTATATTATTTCGTACATAACTTGTTATCTATTTGTTTGAGTTTTTTTATAACATTGCAACTCGTCTTTTGAAATAAAAAAAGGTGGTGTTTGTTGTTTTAGAAGGAAATGAAGTGTTTAATACTAAAACAAATAGAACATATTTTTATAACTTCATATTCAAAATAGAGTAAACATAACATTTTCTGGAAAGTAAACACATTGATTCTGTGGTTAATGCCTAATGAAATGTGAAGCTCACATCATACTTGTTCCATTCAGTTTCAGTAGAACCAATCTATTTTGTATGTTAAGATTTGTGGTTTGTGTTCTTGTAGTTAGAGAAGGTAATTTTGTTGATGGTGGTGACCATGAGGTCAAATTTATGTCATGTAGTGTCGTTCAGTTTTAGATATTGTTCTTAGTTTTGTATTTAGTTTTCCATTTGTTCATCTGTTGTAATAGAATCTGTTTGTATATTTATCAGGGACTCAATGTTTTGGTTTATTTTCTTATTCAGTGATTTAGTTATTGATCATATATTATTTGGCCTAAATCATTCCCACATGGATTTCATTTGATTCCTGAAAATATTTTCCACCCTATGGGGATTGGGAACAATCTTTGGGTCATGTCCCAGTCTGGGTTGGATGGAATCCCAACTTGGTTCATTAAAAAATGGTATCAAGGAATGGACCTATTATTTCTGCTATTAGGTATTTGGGGATTAGGACATTTATGATTTCAGAGGTATGTATGGGAAGTATTACATGAATCCTTGACCTTTCAGAATAACGAGTTTCCAGGGATGGCTAGAGATTTGTGTCGTTTGCCATTTTTTTGGATTGAGGTATGATAATGGAGTACATATGGTGTTATTTTGTCATATAACATTGATTAGTGACTAATGTGGTGTCCATTTACATGGTTCAATTTCAACCTGGTTATTAATGCTTATGTTTCATGTGGACCACTACCATTTCACTATGTTAGGCATAGACACTAGTTCTTCATTTTGCTAGATTGGTGTGACTCATGTTTTGTTTTGGTCTCGATCGATGTGAACAAGAATTTAAAAATGAAGACATAACTAAAAATTAAAATTTTTTAATGGTTCTAGGTTTGGAAAATTATTATTAAAAAATTTATTTAAATATGTTAAATTATTGGGTTATGATGTGGAAACGAAATCTATGATCCTTTGGTACTCCTCATAAAAGTTCACATATGTTAGGGTGAGTATGGAATGTTCATGTAGCCAACTTTTTGTGGATGATTTAATTGGAAGGGGGTGAAAAAATTATTGATGGTTCATAGGATTTTATGGGTGTGTATTTCAAATTAATGGAATGAATTTTGTTTTTGAAATTTTTTTCAAGTACGAAATGATTTGGGTTTCAGTTTTCCATGAAAACATTTTGTTTTTTTCCAAGGATTGTGGATTTTTGTTTCAGAAAACTATCCATGGATGATGGTTGTTTTTAAATTTAAATGGAAATAGGTAATTTTTAAAAGATGATTTTGGTAGTGTTCATATGTTATTGTCTTCTGAGAATTTTGTGTTTTAGATGATATGTTCTTCTCAATTTTGTTTTGAGATGATGATTTTTTTTCTGTTTTGTGATCCTAGTGGTGTTTAGAATATTCCAGCCAGAAATGTCCCTAAAATTATTCAACATCATGCCAAGTTTCTATTTATTATCAATTTTTTCCTATAATCCATGGTGATCATGGTCCGTTAGAGATAGCGGAGTGGCTATAGAATGTTCAGTGTGTCATTAGATCATTTCGAACTCTTGAATATGTTAGTGTTTGTGATATCCTGGGTTTGTTTGAGGGTCCACCTTTGGATGAATGGAATTTGTTTTCCCCATTATCTATTCAATAAGGGAAGATGTGGTAAGTGTTTATTTCAATCTTAGTCTGATGTTTTATTCATGTAGAGGTGCATATGAAGTAGAAGAAAGATCCCAGGAGTATCAGAAAGGCCACCAGATGGGGTGGGATTATGTTTAACGCTTCAAGGAGATAGTTTCATATTCTCCGTAGGTGGAATCATAAGATTCTACCAATTATTTTATTTTACTTGGGGTAATTTTCCAGATATCATATGGTGGGTCCTCTCTTCCACGGACTTTCACTTTGATAAGTTGTTGAAGAAAAACTTCTTGATGAGTTGTTTTCTGGAGCACAAGCAGTTTATGCTCTAATGTATCATGATTCTTGTGAGGTTCTCCATCTAGAGAGGAGATCATGTCAGCATAAGTAAAATATGAGGAGTTTCCATTATTGGTTTTGTCCTCCATATCGTCAAACCAAACCCTCATATGCCACCAGTGGCACTGTTTTGGGCACTCAAAGTTGTCTTGTCTCATCCCTCTGAATACCTTCTATCAGTGTGTCCATTTGGGACATTAGAAGAATTTATATATGATATTTATCTCAGATAATATGTTTTTAATAGTGGATGATTTTAACTGACTATGAGGCAAGAGATTCTTTGGTAATCAGACCCTAGTCATGGGTCTCTGGGTAAAGCTCATGCACAGTCAGGTGTTTCTTGGGGTTTGTGAAACCTAAGCCTTCTTATGGGTTTCCATGATGGGATGGTAATGTTTAAAGTTTCAATGTTTTTGTTTTTACTAAGTTTGTATGTACATCGTTTCATTATAAATGTGTGATAAATTAATTATATCTCAATCCAATTGGTTGTGACTATTATTAATGTGGAATTCTGATTCGTACATTTTTTTAAATTTTTTTACCTAGATATGGGTTTGATATGGTTGTGATATCTACATTGAAAATTTGGCTCTGTCTTGGTTTTTATATATTGGTAGATAGTGTTTCTGGATCATTGTTTGGTATTGGTTTGAGACCTTTTTGTGGGAGTCCCCTCATGTTCTGGAATTCAATTGATGTATATAATTTTGAATTCTGGTGGTGTTGTAGTATCTCTCTTTTTAAAGAAGTTGGTTCAGTTTGGGTTGGTAGTAACCTAGTTCTCAATTGCAGTATGGGCGTTGTTTAGTTAGTATGGAAGTTTGGGTTAGTTTTGGGGTCTCAGTTTGACAGGTTTCCCCAGTACATGTTTTCTGTTTTACTATAGGTGGTATCATTTTGGTTTTGGTGCTTCCTTTCTAGTAGTGTTATTATGGTGGGGATAACCCCCATGTTTTCTTCTCTTTTAATGTGTTTTTTTAATTGTTCACGTGTGATTTGTGGAGATAAAGGTCACCCCAAGGATTATTTTTTCCCTTGGTTTTGATTTTGCATGTAATCGTGTTTTGTTTTATCTTTTGACTATGTGATTTTTTGGGGGGGAAAGGTGTTTGTGGTGGAGATAATTATTACCCCCATCCTCAGATACTCCTTTATATAATCCTTTTACTTGTCTCTGATCATTTGGTCAAAGTTTAGGATGGGGTCTAGGTCAAAATTTTCAAAATTTTGATTTTTTTCGTGAATCATGCAATATTTGGAGGAACCACATAGTTAGTACAAACCATACAGACATCCCATGTACCCATGCAGACAAACATGGAAGTGGACATATGGTACTTCATGGTTTTCACATTTTCACACAAACTGGGTGTCCTGGTCATGCAGTAGGTCTGAGGTTTTGGCATAAGGTAGCACACGGTTTCAAAAATGTCACCAAAATTGTGTGCTTTAATCGTGTTGTCATTCCATTTTTCGAAAGAATTTTCCACACTATTAGTGCATTATTTTATAAAATATGTGTCCAAACCATACTAGAGGCTGAAAAATTATACTTGAAATCCCTACTCTAACCTAATACCCTTTTAACCCAAATTTTTCCCCTTCCTCTTAGTCAACTTGGGCGCAAAAATGGAGCCCCCTAGGTTCCTCTTCATGGATCATACTCTACCATGGATCACTCCTTGAAGTCCCAAGGTTAGTTTCGTAGGGTTTTGGTTGATTTTCCTCCACTTAATTTATTCCCTACTTGATTTCATGATTTAATTTGGAAGTCTCTCTCTTAAAAAGACATTAGATGTTAGGTTTGATGATTGGTTTGTTTTACTTTGGTTTTTGGGAGTGTGATTAGGTTGAGAGGCCTTTTCAATCCTTCTATTGAAGTTTTTTCATGCTTCCATGACTTCAATGTAGGTGTTTCCATGTTTATCATTTTTAATACCATATACTAAATGAAAATATGATTCAAATAATTTTTAATCATTTTTTTGAAACTTCATAAAATATATTGTTATTTTTATGATGTTTTCATGTTGTTAGTATTTTTTAAAAATATGTATTGGATGTTATTCATCACTATTTCCTAAGTATGTGTGCTTTGAAAGTGTTTTTTAAAAAAATTTGGGTCCTTGAAAATGAAATTGGGTGATTTTGATGTTTTTTCCAATTTAAAGTTATTATAATATTTTTGTATATTGAGTTGGTGAATTGTTTGTGAAATGGTTTATATTGGGGAATTACATCTACTTATGATATAATTTTTTAGCTAGAAACATGTAATTTCACTTTTAAATTGGTTTTGAAAAATGTCTTCAATTTTCATGATGTTCTGTTTGTTGTGGGCATATAATTGTGTGCACCGGGAGCAAAAAAGGATGGGCTATGAAATGATGATGGCCTTGAATGAATTTACCCAACATAAAAACCCTATTTTCAAAACAATTACCCATTCTCCTATCTCTCATTAAAAACCATGATCATTATCTATATTATGCTTTGTCTCAATTTGATACAATTTCTTTTAAATTTTATTTTTCAAATTTTGGTCATTTTGGTATTTTAGAAAATTTATTTGGTTTCAAAATGTTTTAGAATACCATTTTGAATCATTAAATATCTTGTGGATTTCATTACTGGTTTTTTGAATTGTTTTTAGGATGTAAAGGCCCATTTAGAATGTTCTTGTGAGAAAATATTTTCACAATGTTTTCGAAGTGTTTTGATATGTGTATTTGGTAGTGTAAATCCAAAATCCCATTAAGAAAACATTAATGTTTTTTTGGAAATGTTTAAACATTATATTATATGATAGCCTAGTTGGAACCATTGACAAAGATATATATATATATATATATATATACTGGGAACCTATGTAGGAGGTATTTACTTATACGAGTTATCATACGGTTTGTTCCATTATGGGGGTATGAAATTGTAATGGTGGGCGGTAAGATGAGTCACACATGCAAGGGCCACCTACTTACACAGTATTACTACCACTAGGGGTTCCTATGCATATTTTAGTGGATTGAGTGATGGTGGATTTCCATCCCTGACTATACGGGATGTCAGCCCCTGGATCACTAAGAGGCAACATGGATTGTACCATTATATTGGTATGTTGAGGGTGGCCAGTTGGTTATAGAGTGCAAGGCTTCACCATTTTCCGATAGGTGGTTCTGAACTGAGTAAGTCCACAGGTCACTCTAGGGATGTTTAGGATCACCCATGGAAACATTTTATATCTTTTTTATTATATTTTTATCCACTTAGTTTCCATTTATACTACTATTTTATTTTATATATAGATCGTTATTACATAGTTTTGTTTTTGGGTTTCTAGTGGTAAGATATTAATTGGAAAAGTAGAAATGTGGTTTTTTTTAGAAAGAAAGGTGTGGTTTCTTACTAAAACAATAAAAACCTATTTTTATAACTATACTTTCAAACAAGTGTTGATATATTTTTTTGGAAATGAAACACATGGATTATGATGTTATTTGATACTGATTTTTAATGCTCACACCCTAGTTCTACCATTCAGTGTGGGTGGACCCAATCTATTTTAAACATTTAGATTTCTAATTCGTGTTCTTATTGTTGGAGTATGTCTATTTGTAGATGGCGATGACCATGAGGTCACATAGAAATCATGGTAGCATGGTTCAGTTTAATTTTTGTTATTTTCTATTTATTAAGTTTTACTTTTGTTCATCTTTTGTAACTAATGTTGTTTTTATATTTATCAGGGATTAATTTTTTCTATTCCTTTGCATGTTTAGTGTATTTTATTTGTACTGGTATATTGGCATGAAATCATCCCAAATTGGATTTCATTTGATTATTTACACTAATTATCATCTTGTGTTGATTGGGAACACCCTTCAAACTAGATCAAAAAATAGTCTGGATGTTAGGTCAGATGGAATCCTGACCTAGTTCATGATATTTCATAGTAAAGGTAAAAGAGAAATTTAAAAATAATTTTTTTTTTCAAGTGATTTTTATTCATAAATTAAATTGATTTAGCTTAAATGATGATATTATATTAAGAATTATATATATATTATCATTTTTAATGTTATTAATATATAAGAAATAATAAAAAAATTATTAAATTTGTAATCAGTTATTTATAAATAAATTATATATTTTTTTAAAAAAAATTCCATGTATAAATATTGAATAAGATAAAAATATTTCTAAATATTTAATCACCTATCTTAATTGGGTATGAGGGTTCATTTTTTATTTTTAAGGAAAAATAAATATTTTGATAAAGAATTAAACATGTGAAATGTGTATAAAAATATTTACTATATCATGTAATGAATTTTGATTAATAAAAAAAGGAAGTAATGAATTATATAAATCATTTATAGGTGTGGGTGTCAAATCTAAGTTTCTCCCAAATATTTTCTCAAAAAAACATTCAAAACTAGTGTTTGATCCTATCTTTACACTTTACCAAACATATGATTAATATGAAATTTCTCTCATTATCACCTAAGAATGGAGCTCACATCTACCCCACCCAAACCAGTAGTTCACCTAATACCAATATGGAATACCTACTGATTTTTTATTAATAAGCCATTAGTTCACATTGGGTAGACTTTTTATCAAATAAAAAACCCAAATTCATTTACTCAATTAGAACCTATTTAGGGGAAGAGAGAATTCATCATAGTATGTTCCTAGTTCTTCACAATATTTATAAATTTAATTCTCACATAAAATCTTTATAAATATCATTATCTATAATATTTTTCTTATATTATCATAATAAATCTTCTAATAAAATATTTTCACTACTACATAACTCTATACTTGTAGTCCTTTCATTAGTATAGAATATTCATTTTTTGATCGGTTCAACCACCTATATGAATGATTCTATAAAAACATCATCATTTAAAATTTTTATATGTCAAAAGAAATAAAAAATAGTTATATAAAATATTATTTATTAATTTATGTATTTAATATGATTATGAAAAAATTATATAAAGATAAATGGTCATTATAATGTGACTTGTGGTTATGGAAGAATTACATGAAATATACTCCTCATAGATTATATTCTCATGGATTATAAACATTTATTCCATAAAATGAACATGTTTCACCACACCCCTGAAAATAGTACCCTTATTGGTAATGAATTAATAATGGGGAAAACCCCCATGGTCTTACTCCAATAGTCTAGGAGATGGAAACAAACACTACGAGTATAGATTGTATAAAAATATGAAACATTTCCCTATTTATATAAATTGAAGGACAAGATATAATGAGTAACAAAAAAATAAAAACCATAGTATAAATGAATTATTAATTAAAATACATGGACATAATTTCATAATAAATATAATAGAACTGAAAAACAAAAACAAAGCTATGGTATTTACCATGAACCCCAATAACATATGAACAACCACATTATGCTAGTAACACCTAGATCAACCCCATTTTGGATCCTATGAAATATGTGTAATGTTTTTATATACATGGGAGGATCATATTGGAATTCTATGTTAGATCCTCCAAAGAACCTATCTTAAAATTGAAAAAGAAAACAATCAAAATACCAATGGATTGGCAAATGAAACAAACTTATTACCTTATTAAGTTAATTTATGTAACACCCCCCAAAGATCTCTAAAAAGTAATGAATTTATTCATGTATTTATATACTATAGCATTAATAGTACCAAACACCCACTTCCCCATAACTTATTAACTCTCCTTCCCTTTTATCAAACATATTATGTACATAGTATTCCAATAAGTAATTTACACCCCATGAATACAGATCATGTTATATCTTACATCTCATGAAACACATCACAACCTAATCATAATAAACAATATTAATCCTTGAAATTTTTTAACATTTTGTATATTTTATTATTCCATAACACAATAAATCTAATTCCTGTGAACCTATAGTAAATCATAGTCACCAAAACCAAAAAAAGAATGTGATATAACAAAACCCCACTAAATTACATACATGTAAGTAAATTAAAATTTGGAGACATGCTATCCCACATAGAAAAATACACAATATATTAATTCATCCAAAATAGGATATACTGAAAAATCATGAAATACTTTTGAGGGAGTAGGGAAGAGGGAGAATTAAGTCATCCATTACGCATTAACCTTGATTTGGAGGAAAACACAAAAACTCAAAAGCCATTGGGAATTGGATACCAACTAGTAGAATTTGATGAATATTAGGAAGTCATAAAATATAAGTTCAAATTTCATACATAGAGACACTTGAAAAAACGTCTTACTTTAGACCAAATTATATTTCACCTCACACATAACACCTATTTGATACTACTACAGACTAGGTGGATATATTATTTAATTGTAGAAAAACATCATGACTCATTATCATTATCCATTATCACTTAATGATTTAAAATTTATACTAATTAATTTCATAACCACATTAAAAATTCAGAATAATAAAATTTAGTTCATTATAGGGGACCTTGCTAAAAAAATTTCTATTTCAGTTTCTTGATTTCATTCTTATATTCTGAGAAATAAGGCACCCATTACATGGATTTCATTTTTCAGTGTTAGAGAAATAAAATCAAATCCCTTTATTTATTTAAAAATTATATTCACTATAACATAAAATAGATTTTTCAGGACTCATCCTATCATACTAAAAGGATATGTACTCAGAGTCATATGTTGACTTTTATAGGCACTTAGAAAAAACAATAAGTTACCATTTGACTACTAGTCCAAAAACACCTACTATAAAACAAACATGACCAACCCTATCTCTTACCCAATAACCTAGAACTCTATCAACAATACTCATTCCAAAACATATAAAAAGGGATTCTTCTCTCTCTTCATTATCAATATATTTAAATTTAATCCTCATTTCAATATAAAATAAATAATAAATACATACTCTCAATTGACATCATCAACCAAATTACCAATCATCCCATGATTATAATTTCACAAAAAAAATCACATCAATTCAGTACCATTATATTTAAAACATAGATGTAAATAAAATCATATTATATTTGTAAAACACATGTGGATACTAAGGTCATAAATTTTAGGAATACACACCATAGGAAAACTAGATTGGGGTCACTCTTCCCTTAACTTCTATCTCTAGAAGATAATTACTTTTGCTTAACATAATTGAATTTAATAATACATTATGAATATATAATATCAAAAAGTTTCATATCATCATCATTTATCAATGGGATTAACCTAAAATAATCATTCCTTAAGAAATGGATTCATATTAAATTGATTTTATGGAATAATTATAATAAAATTTTCATGATTCAATCAAAAATAATTCCTTATTTTCAAAACATATTTTTTTTAAACAATATCCATGTTCATAAACCATATTAAAAACAATCATAATAATTAGTTAGAATAATATCTATATAATAATAAGATACATCATAAACAACATATCAACACTTTCAATAAAAAAATAACTTTCATTCCATTCAGGATTCTAGTTATTATCTTCATTAGGTTAATTCTACCATTATTTCAGTAAATCCCTAATCTAATACTCTCTAATAGATACATTAATGGTATATCTGAAAAATTCCTTACTTCAAGACTTTCAATGTTCTTCAATATAGAACTGAAAATTATGTTAAAATATCTGATCACCACTTCTGCATGTAATCCAAAATCACATTGGAAATCCAATCCTGAATACATCATTAAAGAAAATATGACCCCAAATAAACATATAGAAACCAACCTATTTACAATAGAATATTAGAATAAAAGTGGGAAATTGAAACTAGATAAGAACAAACCCACCTTAGGTTACCATCATTTGATCACTAAAAGATTAGGGAAAAATCCTATTAAGAAGGTGCATAATGTCAATAAAATTTTAAATTGGTTATCTTAAGTATTAAGGGATAGGGGAGATGAAATTAATATTTTAGAGGCACTAAATAAATTATACCCTCTCTATAATAAAACACCAATACTAAGAAAACTCTTTATTTATTAAAACCCCTATGGTTTCAACCCAAACTATAGAGAAAAGTGTATCCCATTAGGATGAAATATCTGTTACATAATTCTATTATTGATCTATCATGTACATCCTTAACCTCATCATGGATTTCCATTTCTCATGTATACAATATGACAAGTTTAAATTAGGAGGATACCTATAATGTTGAAGTCACCGATTTTTGGGACTCTCAGCTTTAACCATATTTTTCTATAGGTAGTAGAAGGATTTCCCTCCATGTAACTAGGTTACATGATGTGTAATTGTTCTTGGATACATGTTTTCAAAGGTTACATGATGTGATGAGATGTTTCAACTCATGAGTGATTTAGAAAAAATTATTTTCAATCTGAGGTGACATATTTTTTGAGTACTTAAATAATGTAGATTTCCGGACATGAAGAGAAGTTACACATCATGTAATTCACCAATATGGGATGTATAGTGTGTCATTCATTTTTTTGGTAACCATTAGGTTTCATCTTTTCCTTTTCTCTGTACCCATACTTCCACATTGGAATTTTTTGGAGACACCATTTCTTCCTGAACAATCTATTCTGCATTGAATCTTCATTGTCGTTGTGGAACATCTCTCTAGCTATGTAATTTTTCCAAATCTTCATTTCCAATGAATACATAATAACCCTTGGGTTATATTATCATATATGATCATTTAAATTAGTGTTTTCTCTTATCATCTTCCAAAATCCATTGTGTGATCTCATTCTTAAGGCAATGCCTTCGTTGGTTAGGGTGCGGTGGTTGTTCATTCTTTAGTTATGTTGGTTTACTCGTTCCTATTAACCCCTTTTTTTTAAATTGTATCAATCATGGTTTGTCTATTATATTATAGGGACTTCATAAATGTTGTTGTGTTTTTATTGTTGGGGGATCCCATTTGAGCTTGTGTGAACCAATATTTGAGGTAGGGGTTCTGTCTCTAGACTATGTTGATGAACCTTTCGGTTGTTGTTTTATAAATAGATTTGAAAATTGAAATGTCATGATTATATTGTGTGTATAGAAAAGTGTTTTTAAAAACTAATTTTTTTCCTTGGTTGTTCATAAATGGAATGAAATGTTGAATTTTTAAAGCATTGAATTAAATTTATGAAGTGTTTCTGAAATGGTATTCAATTAATTGAAATGAATTTTGAAAATGAACACAATATTTCCCTTGATTACATAAGTGAAAAAATTATCTAGATTCCAATGTAGTTTTTGTGATTATTAAGAGGTTTTCTAATGGAACATTCCATTTCTTCTGAGTCATATTGTTCTATAGGACCGATATTGACATTGTGGGGGGGGGGGTTACACATTGTTTATTCCAACACTTCCTATTCCTTTCTTCTAGGAACTAGATTTTACAGTTAATTGACTGTTGTATGAGTGGTCTCCAACTATGTTCTATAACGATCTATGGAGATGATACATGTGCTTCAATTTTCTATTTCTTACCATTGTGGTTATACACATGATATGCATTATTATACTTGAGAAATATGATATAGAAAACATTATTTCAAATTGATAGACCTTTTTTTTATTGAAATATTATAAAAAGGAAAATTATTATCATGTTTTCTATAAAACATGTTGTCTACATATCATTTCATGTTTTTCATAATGATCATATAGGAATTGTCATGTAGAGACGTTTTATCGAACTCCTAGGTGGATTCTTATTAGGGATATTAGATCAAACATAGAGATCCTATTTGGTGATTCGTAGACCTTTAATTTTGTTCCATTGATGTGAACGTAAAGAAACCATAGTAGGTTTTGTGGTTTGTGTCAGGTGTGTTGGTTATCTGCGGGTGAGATGGTGGGAGTTCATTTGCACCATCACATAGAGTAATTTTTTGGTTCTGGTCCTTTGTAGTTAGAATTTTTTCTGCTATTTAGGATACATTTATAGTTTTCTTAAACCCCTTATCTTCTTATGATCATGGGATTTATTTATTAAACTTTCATTGTCACATCCAACACCATGTGTATATATTCCTTGTATTTATATGTGTTTGGAAAACTTCTTCCACATGGTTTGTTGTTTGATGCATGGTTGTAGGTCACCAACCCGTGGGGATTAATAATTCCCTACAGGTATGTATTTGATTGGGATGGGTTATAGTTTTAAGGGTAACTTGGTTCGTTTAATTTAAAAAGGCTATCAAAGGAGTTAGTCCTTAAGAGTATTTATCCATGGATGTCTTTTATAATGGAGATAGTTTTTTCTGGACTTTGGATGTGTGTTATGATAAATATCTTACCTACTCCTATCATTGTTAGTTAAAAATTTCCTTGGGATGTAAGGATATGTGTCTATAATGTTGAGTTTTATATCAAATCATAGTTATGATTATGTATTATCTAGTTTAAACTAATGATTAATCAGTTTTAAAATAATTCCTTCTTCTTTTTTGCAGTTGTATGCTTCCATGATGTATTTCGTGAGTTCCTAAGGATGGTGTAACTGATGCACCACAAATCAATATACCAGTGGATCATAATATCACTAAGACTATCCTACGTTCAGTTTGTGATGTTGATCTAGATGGGACACATGTTCATAATGTGATTGTTGTGGTACATCCAGGAACTAGATGTGAAAGAGATCAGACGTAAGAATTATTTCACGAGAATCTATTGACCTTTAATGTATGTAATAAACCATAATAGGTAGAGGAATGGATGGATATGGTCAATAAAATTTTCAACATTCTAGAGACACCTAACAATATCAAGGTGAATTGTGAAGTATTTAGGCCTGAGTGTTCAGGTATTCGATGAAGGAATTACATGGTCTAGGCAGATCGACAGATGTACTTTAGATTGAAGGTTTTCAAAACCCTTCTCTTATATCAATTTTTTCTAGTGTCTCCAATTTTGGCTACTACTCTGGAATTCCTATCCTTGTAGAAGGTAATGTGTTCAGTGTTGGCATACATCAATTGGTTTATTGATCTTGTCCATTTTTCTATGGATGTGGTGAATAATGAACAACCAAAGTCTCGAATTTACTGACAGGATTTGGGACCATATATCATATTTCAAGAGTTTTTGATAAATATTTATATCTATGAAGAGATAGTATAAGCATTTATGATGGTAGAGTTGAATATTGGAAGAAAGGTTGAATTTTCCACCTCTTATCTTCCATTTAGTGGAAACTTCAGTGGAGTTTATGGGAAGAAGAGGATGTGGTAGGACCGTCATAGGAGTGGTGGAGTTGGGTCTCATTAGAGAGCCTCATCAGCACCATCTACTGTTGCGAGTACAATGCCTATGACGTGAAATAATTGTATCATGGTTGTACACAATAGATGTTATTTTCTTATTCCCACAAAGGCGTACAATTGTTATGGAAGAGTTTGTTATTTAAAGAACTTCTTCTGGTCTATTATTATGCCTCAATATATTTAGCGTTCATTATCTCCATAGTCTACTACGGTGTAGTCAGAATCTTCAGATACAATAGGGATCTAGCCATAGGCCTTAGGAATGATTCATTTTCACGTAGTAAATGATTATTGAGAATAATTCAATATAGTTCTAGAAATATTTATAGTTACTATACGTATTGCATGTTTAATAGAAATTTATTTTTTTGATAAATGTGTCTTCCACTCCTTTATATTTGAATGATTTTTTTATATTCATAAAAATTAAATGGAATTTATATCCATTTTGTGGAGTTAGGAAAAAATCATGGAATTAGGATAGATTAGGGATTTTAGTTTCCTTCTTGTTCACTAACAGTATCTGATATGGAGTTGTTCTGGGATTTTCACGTTCTTTATGTGGATGTGTCTGACGTCATTATTGGTATGGATGGGCTTGTCAATCATCGAGATAAAAATTATTTTTATCATATGTGTGTCTCATTTAATTCTTCCACTAGGATATCTCATGTGTTTTATGGGTACTGGGACCTGATATTTGGTAATTTTAGGCCTTCCCACTATGATATTAGATGATTTTGTTCTACTATTACAATTGAGGGCAATGACATTTCTCTTTTTGTTTATTTTCCAATTTTTGACTGAAATATTCTTGATTATTTACAAGAAGATTTCTCTGGTCTTCCTCCAAAGATAGAGGTAGAGTTTACGACAGACCTGGTGCTAGGTAAAAAACTGGTATTTATATCTTCTTATTGTATGCCACCAGTAGAGCTGAATGAAATCAAGATTCAAGTGGATGAACTTTTTTAAAAGGGTTTTTCACCATAGTGTTTTAACATGGTAAACCCCTTTTATCTTTACCATTAAAGCATATGCTTTACTTCGATTTTATGTAGATTATTAAAATTTGAACCGGGTAATATTTTTGATCAAATATAATTTTCTTCATGTGGATGATTATATTGATAAGTTAAAGGTTCTTATTAATTTTAATGTACTGATCTTCTGTTAAGTTATCATTAGTTCAGAGTTTGGGAGTCTATTATACTGAAGAAAATATTCATGAGAAATAATGGCCATTATGAGTTTTATATGATTCATTTTTATCTCACTAACTCTCTTACAGTTTCAATGGATTTGATGAATATGATATTCAATCAATATTTTGATTCTTTTTCAGTATTGTTAATGTATGATAGTATGGTCAACTCGAAATCTATAAAGGATCACAAGAACCATATATGTTTAGTTTTGGAAATTTTAATAAATCACCATTTGTATGGAAAACTAAAAAATGTTATTTCTATATTCATGAATTAATTTTCATTAGGAGGAATATTTCATAACACTACATTGTTGTTGAACCTTAGAAGGTAAAGTTTGTGTTTTCATAGAAAGAACCATAGAATTTCATTTAGATATGAAGCTTACCTCATCTTTCTGAATAATACCAATAGTTTCTTATGGAGTTCTCTAATATGGTGTTTCCTATGATTTTTATTCCTAAGAAAGTAGTGAAATTAACATGGGATGTGATGTATCAATCTTATTTTGATAAAATGAAATAACTTCGGACATCGTCTCATATTATGATCTTACCAGAGACTAGTAAGAGGTTACCTGGTGTTTTTTATAGTTATGGCCTTGATTTCAGTGTCTTCTTATATAGTTTGAAAATATGGTATATTACGTCTCTTGTCATCTTCGACCCCCTGAGAATATTAACCGCACTCATGATTTAGATCATACTACCATTATGGAAGTTCTTAAATGTTAGAAGCACTAATATTTTGGAGATAGGCTTAAGATATTTCTGATCATAGATTTTTGAGATATATCTTTTGTCTTAATGAAATGAATATATGATAAAAAAATATGGGTACAATACCTTTAATCATTTGATATTTACTTCGCCTACATCCCAAGGATGGTGAATTTCATTTTAGATGTACTCAGAAAAAATGTACAATTGTAGGCTATTCTAGAATCGAAGGATTGGAACCTTATTGGGATTTTCACATAGTTTCACATGGATGAGCATGAAGATGTTTTAGGTATGGTTATGAAAAGTGATCATCTATCATCATCTCTAATAGATTCAATTTTGTAGAGTTTTCAATAGGATAGTGAGTTTGGAATAATTCAGGAATGTATTTTTTTGAGGAGACCATTTACGGCTTCTGCATGTCGTTATATGGTTTACTTTACTATGGGATGTAGGTTGCGTCAAAACATAAATGAGGTGATTAGTCTTGTTTTATTATCACATCCATATATATGGAATTCATATAGTCACTATTAAAATGTATTAAGACATTAAATTATGATTCATTTGTATGGGAATGAAGTATGATATTACAGATTATGTGTCCCAGTATTACACCTACCAAAAAATAAATACAGATCAATTGAATGACTCTAGTTTTCATCATCCTCTTCTATTTATGGTTTGGAAATGGTACTATTCAGCGATGGATTTTTTTGTTAGATTACCATAGAAACCCTAAGTTATGAATTATATCTGGGTAGAATGTGATCTCTTAATGAAGTTTTCTAATTTTATTTTGATGAAGGATGCCACTATGGTTAAAGATACATGTATGCTATATGTGCAAGAGAATGTGAGGTTACATGTTTATCTCTCTACCATTATTTCATATAGGGATCCTGGGTTTAATATGAGTTCATGGATGATTCTCCAAGATGTGATGGTAACTCAAGTCAAGTTGATCATATCTAACCATCCACATACAAATGAGAAGTGGGATCATGTGATTTAGATCATTGAGGATATGATTCAGAATAATATATTTGTATTCATAGGATTAGGGTATGGAAATATTGGAAAATTCAATTTTTTACTACAGAAATTATCATTCATTGTTAATAATGGATCCCATTGAGGTGTTGTATGGTTTACATTGCAGATCAAAACATTTTTGGGGGTAGCTTAGAGAAGTATCATTAATTGGACCATGTGTTTTCCGGGTGACATCATCAATGATTTAGGATGTACATCGTTGTCTAGTTACTGACCATAGTCGACAGAAATCAAATGCAGATCAAAAGTAGATTCCTCTGGAGTTTTCCATTAGTGACTGGGTTTTCTTTAATTTTTCTCTTATGTTTGGTCATCGTCATCTAGGAACATAGGAAAATTCGGTTAAGAGATATATTGGGACATTTGAGGTCACTGAGTGGATCAGGCTAGTTGCTGATCTGTTAGCATCCCTAGTTAAGTTGACTAGTATTATTGATTTTTTATATAAATATCAGCTCATGAATTATCATCCTGATCCTACTCACCTTCTTTCATGGGATGAAATTGAGTTGGATCTAGATGTTTCTTTTTTGGAGACACCAGTTGAGATCATTAACTCTCAAGTGAATGTCTTGAATGGGAGGTCAATTCCATGGGTCAGAGTACTATGGAAACATGGATCATATTCTCATGATACTTGGGAACGTGATACACTGCTGAGGGGTCGGGGGTATAATGTTTTTTAAGGATTACTTCTTCCACATGAATACCCGAGTATTGCATGTCTTTATAGTGGGTTGTTTATAACATCTCATTACATATCAATTTGGTACGTCTTTAACATCATCATGGTTTTCCATTACGCATTTTCTATAAAGGACTGATATGGAATTGGAAGGA
This sequence comes from Viscum album, assembly GCA_963277665.1. Classification (NCBI taxonomy): domain Eukaryota; kingdom Viridiplantae; phylum Streptophyta; class Magnoliopsida; order Santalales; family Viscaceae; genus Viscum; species Viscum album. The sequence continues at coordinate 959,521,267 of OY728126.1, forward strand.
TACCAATAATGGCGAAGTCACATATTTGTGGGACTCTCATCTTTAACTGGATTCTTTTGCATGATGCGGGAGTATTTCACACCGTGTAACATGGTTATATTATGTGTATGAATTTCTAGATATATGTCATGACTGGATTCATGATATAAAAGTTTACATGATGTGATGATTTGTTTCACTTCATGTATGATTTAAATAATTCAATTTTCATCAAAAGTGATGGAATTATCTATGTACTTATACACGGTGGATTTCACGATGGGTAAAGGTGTTACACATCAAGTAATTCCCCATGATAGGATGGTATAGAGAACCATTTGAGTTTTGGTAACCATTAGGCTATAAATATTCTTTTTCTCTCAACCCGTACATCCTGCCCATTTATTTTTGAAGACACTATTCCTTTCTAATCGATCTGTTTTTCATTTGATCTTTATTGCAGTTGTGTTGCATCTATCAGGGTAATTAATGTTGTCACTTATTTATTTTTATTGATCATTATATCACCATTGGGTTATGTTATTTGATCTGAAGATATTAATTCGCGATTTCACTTATCTTCATATATGATCAGTTGTGTGATCATGTTATAGTGGTCATCCCATAGTTGGTTGTGGGGCAGTGGGTGTTCGTTGTTGAGGTATGTGTGTTTCCGGCTTCGCATATAACCCGTGTTTTTTAACATGAAACAATCTAGTGAGTTGAATTGGTTTTAGGGGACTTTGTAGATGTAGTTGGGTTTTCATTATTGGTGGATCCCATTTCGAGTTTGTGTGACCTGTGTTTTGAGGGTGGTGGTTCCATCTATAGAATATTCTAATGAACTTTATTATTCTTATTTTCATAAACTAATTCATAAAAGTACTTTTCTTGATTTTATTAGGATTTGGGATAATTATTTTTACAGAATAATGGTTTTCCCCTGGTAGGTGATAAATTTAGTTAAACTAAATTTAATTAATTATAAGATATTTATTATGATTTTAATTTTAAATTATTATATTTGAATGTCAAGGACCATAAAGAAGAATTCAATAATATAATATTTTCTATTATTATATATTAAAAATATCAACACACATATAATGAGTTCTTTAGTAATTAAAATATCTACTCCATAATCATATCACTCTTTGAATCATATTATTCAACCATATAAAGATGCACATGTAGTTCATAATTCATTTACAGATGGAATTTTGTATCCAGAACATGAAACCATCAAATAAGTAGTTATAAAAAAATAATGACCAATATGTAAGATGGTAAATCTTGGCTAATAACATAAACCAAACCAAACAATTTGAATGACTCAAACAAAATTTTGACAAAAATTAAAGACCTATATTCTTCGTGGTTCATGTATCCCTATATTTTACTTTTCATTACACAATGACATAAAACCAACCCAGCTCTCAACTTATGTCATCCACAAATTTCCAAATCATATTAACCATTCGGTTCAAAATTAATCACACATTTCCTCGAAATTAACTGAGTGAACATATATAGAATCAAAATAATTCTCAAAAAAATATTAATAGGTAAACTAAGGCTATAATACTGATGTATTCACATTATATGGAAATAAGAAATTACCAGTTCTTCCCCCATAAAATATATCAACAAAAAATAATGTTTAACACCCCCATTGAATTATCATGTTCATGTGATTTTTTTTAAATCACATGAAACACATCATATTCATCCATAAAATATATGAACCAAAAATTCTCATGCAATGAGAAATTAGGTCATATTTGATATTTTTTAGGGATGAATGAAAATAATATTTCAATTCAACTTTATGAAATAATTTCTTATTTAATATTTTTTCAGTTCTTGACTAGTGTTGGATCTGAAGATGTATATGTTGGAGGTTGATGTCGTGCTTGTTTTCAATAATTTTCATGGTTAACCAAAGAGTGTCAATTAATTTTGAGGATTATTGAATACATTATGTGCTGAGATATTTTATTATATTTGTGTACATTATGGAATTTTGGGTGATGTTTTATGATGGATTAGAGATAAAGAATTGTATTACATATAGTAAATATGGTTTCTCATGTGGATCACACAGTGGAGAAGGTAGAACATGTGGCTAACATGATAAAAATAAAGCTGACGGAATAATCATATCTATTCATGTATAATATTTTATCTACAAATGATGTTTTGATCCTTGTTGTGTAGATATTTCAAGGGAATCATTAAGGAGTATCATTTAAGATAATGAGGTTGTCATCAATTTTTCTTAACATTGTTATCATTAATATATTCTATAGATCATTATAAAATATTATAATGCATGTCAGTTAATGTAGGAGGCTATTGTTTTCAATTTCATGTGATATTTATAGACATAGAATTTATGTGGTAACTATTCTCTATAATTAAATATGGATTTTTTTGATTAGTTTATTTTTTGGATAGTTATTTTTATAAATAAAAAGTTAATAACATCGTTAATTATTTAATATAATTTTAGAAAATATATGGATATTACTTATAACAATAATGGTGTCTAGTCAGGAAAATCTCAATGTTACCCAATGTAGAAATACTAGACAACATAGAATACTTAATATGAAATTCGAGGACATCCATTTTAGTGATTTCAAGAAGAAATGGTGGCTACACAATATAATTTTTGAAGTGTTCTCGAGAATTAATATCCCAAAGGAAGAATCGACAAATAAATTTATGGTAAACCAAAACATTTAGCATGAAACAAGTCATGTAGTTCAAACGGGCTTATATGAAGCAGAATATGTGATGTAATGTACTCATTGTAGAATATATCATTTTAGTGGTTTTTTATTTAGAATATTTTGATATTGAATCCAATGGATTTTTGAGCTTGTTGATTATATCATATCATTGTATTCTGGTTATCATGATGTAGAATACTCTAAAAATTATTGTTATGAAGAATATCCCATCAACTTGATAATTTATGGTGAACTACATCCATAAAAGTGAATAAGGATGAGTCAGTGGAGGAGATATGGTAGATGTATTGCATTTCCCCTACACTCATTGTAATGGAATTATCCCATGAAGGATGTGAACATGGATAAACTATATTAATTTACAAAATACAGGTAATCTATGTAGATTCTTTTATGATCAACACATATTTGATTTATTCTCTTGAGGCCATTTTTAGTGGGGAACCCTGTAAAATTTTTGTGTTAAATTTTAATCCTACATTAGGGTGTTTAGTGAGTTTTAATTATAATTATATGGGTTTAATGAGTTCTTAGTAACATGAATAAAAATATACCATAATTTAAATGAAGAATGATAATCCATTATTCACCACACCCCTCTTAGAGAATCCCATGGTACAAAAAGATTTTATAATCATATAATGAAATCTATAAAATAAAAAATTATCAATGCAATTAGATAAAATGATATCGGGAAAATAACGAGAGGAAACATTAACATGAAATTAATAAATATGATTACAATATCATATACCATGAGTTCATGATTCTTAAAAATATATTCATTAGGATAAATCCCAAATTTACCCATGTATGTTAAAACTGATACATTTAAAATAACAACTAAAAAGGGATGTAATGAATCTTATACATTAATACATTAAATGATCTCTATGAAAGAATGTAATAATATATACCGATCAATGATTACTTCCCCCGAAAGGAAATCATAATCATTATAGAAATAAAACCATGTATTAACCATCAATCATCAATAAAATCCCTATTAGGATTGAAGGAAATATAATTATATGCATTGGAAAGAAGAAATGGGTGGGAGAAGAAAAAAGGGAAGAAAAGGAAACTCATATAGAATAAAAAAATAAATTATATTCAGTTTCCAAAGGATAAATCATAACATGAGGTTAATTTATAACTATAATAGAGCCCCTATAGTCACCAATGATTCAATGTAGATGATATAATTCATTAATATCAACGATGTAATTATCAATTTATACCCAACATTTAATTGAATAGAACAATGTTGTAACCAATATGGCCACACAATAACATTTTTAGTTTCTACAAAATCAATATTATAACAAGTAAGAGAATCCCAATAGCATTTAAGTCTAAACCCATCCTCTGAAATCTATAACGCATTCCCTATATATCACATATACATCCTTAAACACAGGAGTAAGGATATGGGGTGTCAAATATACTACACCAAAGTCGTACCCTATCATGAAGAGACATGTAAACTCAATACCTATGGCTATGTAGAACAATTCATTATCATGATGAAGCAACTAATTGATATAAAATGACACTAACACCACCCTACTTCTTGATCCTTCACTCCAAATTCACCACACCACATTGCAAGAACATCCATTAGAATTAACCATATATTAAGCCAATGAAACATGATGCAAGGCACTATTATATATTAGAACCCAAATAAAATCTAGTTAACCCATTCTATTGATTCAAATAATCTAATGAACACAAAAATACACAATGAAATGCAATGAGTATAGAGAACCATTCTAAACATGTCATTATTTTATATCATTTCCATAACATAATAATTACCTCTAACAATAATCACATGATTAAATGAATGGATACACTAAATCAATTAATTATTGGTTATATAGAAATGCTATTATACAAATCATTTGTAGATTTTCTATAATGTGAGCCCCACTAGACTCTTTTAGATAATTTAACTAGGTGGTAATCATCTTCAAAACCCCATGAAGGGAATCCTTAAAAAGGGATGAGATAAAATTATCAATAACTAAAACACTCATTGACATTTATTCATGGGATAAACAATATTCTTATGTGAAATCATGATTAGGGTTAAATTTCTAAATATAAATAACAAGGAAAAAAATAGTTGTCTATAAATCTTGAATGAAAGGCATGTAAACTAAAATGAAGCAACATATACCCTGGATGAAGTGTGTAGGATCAAGATATAATTATAATTATTCATATGCAATGATCATTGAAATATATAATGAATATATAACATGAACAGTAATTATTGCATAAAATTTAAGTCAGACTTAATCTTAAGTATTGAGATTCGTATGAACAAAGATTCCAACATTTTGTTCTCCCACCATGAATTCTGAAAATGATTCATGTATCATGTTCACTAAATGAACATGTAAAAAATATTTATATATTACATTCACACAAAAAACTTGTGAACAGAGCATCAGGATTCCTACTCAAAAAACAAACACGAGAGCTATTCCTTTCACATTATGTTCAGATATGAAATTTATAAAAAATATTCCTACACCACATTCACTATAAATTTTAACATATCATGTCATTTATAATCAGTATCATTTAATTATAGAGTGATATAGGACAAAAACAATAAATCATCCATAAATTTGAGTTTTACATAGAATCAATCATTCATTATATCTTAATGAACCCATGGAATGAAAAATGGGTTATAAAACATTTATAGATGGTAGTTGAAAAATTTCAATTAAATTTTAAATGGTTGATACTGAACAGTCAAAAATCCAAAAATATAATTTCCTAAATATATTTATAGGGTGATTCCAAAAAATATCATTAACGAAAGTAATGCCACAATAGATTAAGATAAAAATGTAAGAGAACTTAAAAAATTGTCGTTCGAAACATCTTTTGTCATTTTTTATGATTTTATGTTATAGTAAATTTAAAAGTCATTTTTTAATATGTGAATTGAAAAAATATATACAAATTCCATTACTTTGGAAAATTATATTTTATAGTGGATCCTTGAAACAGAAATAACAATTTCAAAAGGTTGATATGATAAAGTCTTAAAAATATTGACATGTTGAAATATAATAATTGAAAATGGATCCTTAATATTGAAAAAATGGTTCGAACTACGTGATGTGAAATAGTTTAGAATCATTTACATTAGAAAATAAAATTTTATTTTAGAACCCTAAATCTAAACAAATCTTATGAAATATAAATTTTGACTACCATATAAATTGTATGATATTGAAATGATAGTAAACCCATTATAGATATTTTTGAATTCCTTTGTTGAAATAACACATAGTAATAATGGTAAATTTATTTTAATTTGAATATAATAGAAGGAAAATATTATGGATAAATGAGATAACACATACTTATGATTAAAATTATGATGTTGAATAGTTTTTATTAAATAAATCAATTGAAATGTATGGGATACCTCATTAAAGGAGATGACAATTATTCTTAACAATGATATAAATTTTAATATGGAAATTAGTTAAGGTAAAACATTTTAATGTAAAATTCATTTTTATTCTGGGAGAAAACTAATTTTCTAGGAAATAAAATCATAGACCAGAATAAGTCAATATTCAATGAGAGAAGTCCATCAAAAAGTAGTATAACTCAAAAAAACATATAATGCTTTGAAACAACATTATGATAATGATAATATATTATTCTATAGAATATAAGATAAATACCATGATATGCATATTAAAATATCATTAATTGAATGATATCCATTATCATTAATGGTAATTGGTTGGTGAATACAACATATAAAATAAAATAGGGTCCATAATATCTATCATATACCGTGGAATTTAATATAGTGACAAATAACCCATACCCATTGGTATCCTTTCAATAAGAATACATTTAAATAGAGAAAATAATATGTATCATCATGTTATGTGAATTAAATTAATATTGAAAATAATATTTATTAGTAAATAGTCACAAAAAATATGTATTATGAAATTAAATGTTTGTAAAAGAACCCCTTACTTTATTTCCAAACCATTACTTGATCTGTTGAATATCCAATATAAAAGGACAAATATCATAATAAAATATTTAATAACCACAATTATAGAAATTAACTTCATCTAATTTTTTTATAATTATTCACTAATTTAATATTAGCTTTTTATTATCAATATTTAATATCCAGTGTGACTGATCTTGATAGTTTCGAATTAGTTTATAATTTTGGTGTTGTTATTAATTATATTATCTTGTTTCATCATTAAATGATAAAAAATGTCATTTTTATTTATTTTTTATGAATATTTATAAATTTATAATATTATTCTTTGATATTTTCTGTAATAGTTCTTGAAGACAAAACCGGGGACATTCTTGTTTCAGTTATTTTTATGAAATGAATTATGGCATCCTAATTAATGATTTAACTATTATTGATACACCTATTGAAACAATATTTTATAATTATAAACTAATTTATATAACATCAATAATGGGCTTTTCATATTCATTTGTGAAGTTATTTTATAGCTTGTAGTTGGTAAGACTGATCCAGACATTAACATGCCAAAATCAATGGATGAGTGTTGTTTTGAAAGTGTTTTCATTTTAAAAAATATAAATATTTTATAAGAATAATTATATTATTTAAATATTTTTGATGTATTTAATAATATTTAAATTTTATTATATATGAAATAAATTAGATTAAAAACAAGATATGTTACTTCGTGGGGGAACTGGTTTACAAAACACACACACAACATTTTAATTTCATAAAGAATGAGATGGAAAGAAGGTGAATAATAATTTTTCAATTAATAAAAATAATTATATTAAATATTTCAATTTAATTATTAAATTTTTTCCATATAACCATTGAGGAGAATATGTGGAGAAAAATTTATGTAGTTTCTTTACGGAGGCGGTATTTCGCAAAAATGCATGAACTATATTCATTTTTATCCTAAGTTAATCAAATAGATAAAATAATTGTTGTTAAATTAATATAACAAATAAATATAATAATGATACAAAGTTTTTTATAATCATATGTTTATGATAGGTTTAAAAAATATTGATTAATAAGGGAAGTTCAAGGATTATGTAATACCAACATTAAGCCCTTGAAATTATCTAGAATGTATCCTTATAAATGAATGGATTATGCTAAATATTTAAGGCCATAGGTTTATGAACATGAGATAATAATTTAGGGTAATAAGATGGAATATTTAAAAGATTATATTCTATGGAATATGGGTGTTATGTAGGGGTGGACGTGTTCTACATTTATAATTTGTGATCATGAAACAATTTTTTTAAATTAACTTTATTTTTATATAATGGCATGACACAATTAATTTTTTTTGGTTCTAAAATCATTAAATAATTTTTTTTTTGGTGATTAAAGGTAGATAAATCCTCAAAAACTCCATTTATAACTTTTTTAAAATATGATTCATTCTATTTATTCCATAAATAGTATGTTCTTTTATTTTGGGTTTTTTACATTGGTAACATGTTTTTAACCAAGAAGTTTATATTTTATTAGAAATATATTGTTTACCTTTATAAATAGTTTTTTTCCTAAACCAAAATTTATGGTGAACATATTATAAATAATTCTATAAATAATATAAAATATACAATTAAATTAAAACATTAAACATGTAGAAAAATAATTTTATAGAAAATTGTTATTTTTACAATTAAGTGTTCAAATTTTAAATCACCTTTTTTCAAATTTTATATTTGATAATATAATTATTTTTATATACATAAAAATAATATAATATTCTATATATAAAATATTACAACTAAATTAATGAGATAAATATTTCACAACCTAAAGAAAACAATTCATTAATAGTAAATCTATAACCATTTGGTTGGTCATTAACATTAATCATTGAAATCACACTTTTATGACAAATGATGAAATTTTAGATATAAATAATATGAATATATTTATTGAATATAAAAATAAAATTTTTATATTTATTATATATATTTTATGAATTCATTTTTTTAAATAATTGAATAAAACAGTATTTATGAAATATGTTACTTATGATTCCAAAATATTAAACATGATTAAAAAAATTCATTATAGCATTTTAAAGGATGAGGTTTAAATTATTAATATTCATATTCATAGAAAATATTTTCCAAAAAAAGTTATCTCATTTTTATATAACGATAATTCAATAAGATTGACAGTATTAACAAAATATGAATTATTATAATATACTCTGAAAAATCATTCATTTGAGAGAAATATAAAAAAATAGTCATAACATTTTTGTTAATTTGAAATTAAAAAATAAGTCCATATTTTTATATTTAATTTAAAAATATTAAAAATATATATTTTATATGAAAATACAATACATGTTTAAATATGATATTTTATTTGTAGAATGTCCCTTTTAAAAATACTATAGTTCTTAATCGAATGTCATATGCATTTATTTTTGATAAAAAAATTAATTTACAATAGATCTTATTATTCATAAACATTATTAGTAATATTCATCTAACATTTCACAGATACTTTTAGTTCTATGTTGTGTGTGAAGAAATATATCCCATATAGTATTCATAATATATATATATATATCAATATATATTCCAAAATCTCAAGGAATTACATTCTATTTCCCTTAAATAAATCACATCTTAAAAGGTTTAATATCCACTAACTAAATAAGGTAATTTTAGGGATGGGAATGAATCAAGATATATTAAATTTATCAATAACGATATATTATATAATTATATCTTTTTTACATATAACAGCATAATCCAAGTGGAGAATGTGTAACTTATCATTTGAATTAAGCATACCTCATTAATATGATTCATGAAACATATAATTAAATAATTTTCAAAAGAGAGTTTGTACTCATGTTTGAACTATTAAATGATCATAGGATGTTTTGAAATACGATACATGATATGAAATATTTTTTATTATAAGGGATTCTATTTTTATATTTACGTTAAAATTCAAAAATCATATATCATTAATAAAAAGAAAAATATATAAAACCTTAGTGAATAATATTCTAGAAAACATAATTTGGGTTTACAAAAATAATAGAATACTTCTTTATTAATGTAAAATCATTGCGGGATGACTTAATTACCCTATAAATTGGCATATATACACTTGATTGGATATAACCAGAAATTTATATTGAATAATAAGTGTCCTATAAAAATAATATTCCACTTTAGAAGTTTTCATTTAAAGGCCTTTACATATTACCTTTGTTTAACCAGATTTTGAGGTGTATTTTCTTCAACATCCAATATAATTTATAATTTGTTTTTATAATACACATTCCCATTCCATTTCAAACATTGTACATTAGTTACATTAATTGCATTACCCAACTCTTTCTAGAAATAAAGAGATATATCTCCCTTTGTCCCACACATAAAAAAACACATGGTCCTCTTTGGCATGTTAATTTTTACTTCCTTTCACATTTTTTCTTATAAATGATTTATCTTAATCCATTCATTGGAATTTTTCACTTCAGTTACCACATAGATCTATTTTCCAATTCTCATTTCCAAACACATTATAATAATGATTCTTTTTCACTTAAAATTCCCCCGTGGTTTGACATTGGAAATTTTAATCATTATATTTGAAGTCTCATATAGCAAATACCATTCGAGGATGTTGTTTTAGGACACTTTGGAATCCTTCAATATTACTTTATGGTTAGTGTTAAAAATATAGGTATACCGGGTGAGTCTCATGAATCTAGCCTCATAATTACCATTGGATTTATCCTTTTTTAATTATGAAATTATCTATCCACTTTACTATGAAGAGTTTGAGGGAAATACCTAGTGATGAATACACAATTGAAATATTTAATTCCATAGAGTTTTTATTCTCTTAATTCAATGCATTCTTAATTAGTCTACATCATTGGTTTGAGGTTCCCCATTGTAAATGAGGAAGAAATTATTTATTTCTTTTTCTGCATAATTTTTTATGTATTATATATTTTTTAAATCTAAAATTATTCATTAAAAATTTAATTAAAATAAATAAATATTTTATAGTTAAATTTGTAATTATTGGTAATTATTCTTATTATGTTTTTTTACGAATAAGTTTTTCTTCGATAATTATTTGAATTAGATAATTTTAAAATTTAATATATATTTTAAACTTATAATTTTTTGAATTTTGGGTATGTTTTTTAGCTTTGGTAATTCACTATTTATTTTTTTGTCTCTTTTCTTTATTTTTTAATTTTTCATTTAAATTCTATTAAATTTAATCAATGATTTTTACTCATCTGGTTCTTCTAGGAATAGTAATTTTTAAAAAGGAACAAGTTGTTATTTGATTTTTGTAAATATAATAATTTTCCAAAGTGAACATGACAAATTGAAGTATTAAACCCATGATGATCCCCATGTTTATAATTTGATGTTATGTTTGGGAACATATTAACTCTAAGATGAAACCCACATTTGAATCTAAAATTGGGTTCATTAATCTAAGGATTAAGGATGAACCCCATATTGGCTAACACCACATTAGTAATGTTGATAACTATATTTTGAAGATGACTTTCATGTTTTATTAGCATTTCATTGGTACAGTTGTGTAACCGACTACACATAAGTTGTAAATACTGGCTTGAGAAAGTGGAATTTTCCACTAGTGTGTTCTCCTGATTCAATGTTGGAACATTTAATGATATTTATTTTTATGAATTATTGTGATGAAAACCCATCAAATTTAAAATATTATGGTTCTCTATGATATATTCATCCTTGGGAAAGAGAAGTGGGAGATGATGTTATAATAAATGATAATCAATCACATTCAGAATGGATCGACTTATGTGAATCTATTATGAAATATTTTAAATAGGAGAAATTTTTATAAACAAAATAAACAAAATATTTATGTCATATTGTTTTAATAAATAATATATGTGGCTCTGAGATTTTTCTCTCCCAGTTCACATTTGTTAAGATGACATACAATGGAATGGCACTTGAAATGTGCTCAGTTAAATTGTTAATTTTATGTTCATTAGACAGGGAGAACTAGTATATGATAGTTGAAACTATCATCATAATTATAAAAGGCATATGGAGAAAAATGAAGGTTGTGAAATTAAAGGATTACTAATAATGTTAAAGGAATAAATTTTGGAGACTGAAAAAGAATGTTCCAAGTTGGGACCACATTCATAATGCATAGAGACATATCAGATCACTTGTGATAATGTTGTAGTTGTTTTTATAGGTATTTTTGAGTCACATTTTAATAAAAAAATAAAGTTACTAGTTACATGTGGTCAGTGCAATAGTGATAATTTTTTAAGGTTATACAATGTGCCAGTAACCAAACTAAAAAATTAAAAAAATACAGATAACAGGAGTGGGAATGAATCGACAAATACATTCTAATTTTGAATACATTAATTGGATAATTATTGAAATAGATACATATTAGTACAATTTGTAACAAAAAAATCATAGAAATAATCATGTGTGATCAGAAATCAAAACATATTTCATCACATTTTTTTATTTTGATTATTTTATTTCTATTATAATTGAGACTGAATTCTTGTATGATTCATTAGTTGAAAACATTTTATGGGTAAATATATTATATGGATTCAAACTCAATGTTTCGTAATATTAATTATTTCCTACTTTTTCATTAAAATAGTATGATGACTCAATATTTTATTTCCACTATTTATACTATTTTGGATTGATTTATTCTTATTACATTTCATCAAATTATCATTGTTATTGGAAAATTTCTAAAAGTGGATAACTATAAGATATATACATATTCAAGATAATATAAAGGTGTTTTATATTGATCAAACTGAATTTATTGGATGTTCTTTTAAAAAATATTGTGTTTTATAGGACAATATGTTAAGACAAACAACTAAAATTCCCCTTGCCTTATCTCAATATTGTTATCAGTTATCATTATCTTTCTTGAATGCCCTTTCTTGTCCCACATTTTCTGAATCACTATTACCATCATTGACTGTATTCTATACATAAAAAATATCGAAAAAATATCATCCATAATTGTTTTATGTTTTGGTTTTTCAGACATTCTCAATCCATTATCCAGAATTTTTTTCCATCCCTATGTGCTAGCCACCCTAAGCATTTCTATTGAATGTTTTAAAGGATTTGTAATAATTATGTTTTGTGTTTTTCAATAATGGAGCCCCACGTTTATTGAAACTATTACTGAGGAATAGATTCATGTTTCACAATTTTTGAAAATATAAAAAAAATTATTAAATTATTGTTCAAATGTATGTTTTAAAATAATCTATGGGAACTTTAATACATTATTTCAGTATTACTTGTTTATTTGAGTTTGATTGCTTGATATTTCTTGTTATACATCCATAAGATCAATATATTATTTTTTTCATCCTTATTTTTCAAAAATAAATAGCTATTTGATTACCATAATGATGAAAAAAAATCAAAACTTGAAAATTTGGGAGAGAATATTCTTATTAACAATGAGAATAAATTTTATTGTATACTGATTTTGTCAAAAATAAAAGGCTTTTCATAAGGGAGTAACAACTTCCTCTTGTCTAAAGAAACCAATATTTTATTATATTGTCTTCTCAATCATAAATTTTTGATATTAAATAGTCACACATCTAATGTATTCCCATATTTAATAGAATTTCAATTACGGATTATCCTGTAGTCATTGGATAATTCTACAACACATTTTATCAATTAAATTTCTATGTGATTGATAAGGATGAAAATAGGATGTGACTTTATCCATTCTACATAAAGATAATGATATGATTGTTGTAAGGTATATAAATGAATATGGTTAAAACATGGGAACATATTTATAATTATCTTGTCACAAAATTTTACCCAATTATATTAAATGGAAAAATTAATTATCAAAACAATTTTTTCATCAAAGTTGATGGAGTGGCCATTAATGGTCAATGGGATCAATTTTGAGAAATTATTAGGATGTTCATTCATCATATTCTCTCTAAGAATGTCTTCATGGATTTTTTTTGTAATATATCACGCTCTTCAAGATTTAATTAACTGGGTCAATCAACTAGTATGAATTATAATGACAAAACTAATGATGTGAAGAGTCAAATTTACAAAAAAAACTATTAATTCAAAACATAATAATTCTATGAGATAGGTAGTCAATATAGGGGACAATAATATTGGTTCATGTTTTTAAATAAATTAGTAATTAGATGAAAACATGGAACACAGTCAAAAATAATTGAATTAATATTCATAGAAAATTAAAAACTAAGTTTTCTACAATAAAAAATTTCACAAAGAAATTATTATGTTCAATGTGGAATTTTTTTGGCACACTTTGAGATTTCCCCAAACATTGATATGCGAGTTCAACAATAAGAAAATGTTAATTTTGAAGGATATGGATCTAGGATCTATGCTATGAATAATCCATTTTCAAAATACTATGAATTCAGATATATAAATTATCCAATAAAGTAATATAAAGAATAAGGACTATAATGAAAACAACCACAAAGTTTGTCTCAACACACCAAACTGCAATATCATACCCAAAAAGAGTTAAATCTAACAAATTAAAAGTTATTTTTGAGTGAAAATTTATGTATAACTTATGAAAAATGATGTGTAATATAGTATCTAATGGAGAGAAACATGATACAAAACATGTCATTAATTAATCCAAATTTATTAAAATGGATAGATAGTTTGTTGGAAAGGGATATGGAAACATCCCGTAATGACATAATTTAACCCTAGAAATATTTCCAAGCGTTGGTCATGAAAATGTGATAAAAACTGAAATAAAATCATGTAAATAACCTAGGAGAACTCAAACATTAATTTCGATTGAATCTAAAAGACAAAACCTAAACAAAATCGAATCTGGAATTTGTGAAAAAAATTAAAACAAAATACTTCTTATTGTTTCACATGTGGAGTGAGAAAAAAATTCTTAAAATTAGTCAAGTAAAGGGAAAGTGGGAATTTATTTGGAACATGGGGATATTATTTTAATACTTATGAACAATGCCTCACCCAAATCATTTTATGAAAAATTTAAATATCAAAATAATAATAATGTTGAAGTTCTAAAGTTCCATATATTATTAACCAATCTCGAAGATAACACTCCCTTCATTTAACCTCTTATTCAAATTCATTAATATGTAAAATTTTGGAAGAAAATTATTTCAAAAAATATATTTTAGAATACTATAAAACATGAAACCTCGCTAACGAGTGTAGATATTTCCTTTAAAAGAAAATCCCACTAAAAAATTAGTATCTTTGAATCATTTTCATCCCATTCAGTATAGGAAATAGTGAAAAAATAAATAGTATTTGTGAAATTATGGCCAGTATTAACGTTTCCCAGTTCTTATTATTTAAATAGTTTATATTATGTGAGTTATAGACCACCACGATCATTTTATTGTTGGTTTATCTTTATGTTTCACTTCACATTTGAAGATTTCCGGATTTCCAAGTCAGAGTCGGAATGTTATTTATTCCAGCTTAAATTGTAATATTAGATATAGAATGGAACTAGTAGGTTACTTTAATTTTAGTAGGACCAATTTGTACACATGAGAAGGTTTTATAGATGATTCTATCAATAATTTATTCCTTCTTTTTGGTGAGAAATAAGTGAAATTAAATGTTCTTGAAAATGTTTAGGAACTAGTAGTTGTTGAAAACTATTCTAGATTGTAGTTTTTTGAATCTAATAATAAACATGATCATTCATAAGACTTCATAAAATAAAAAATCAATATATAAATTTATATAGAGGATAAAAATGATGTTTCACACACTATTGAGTCTTATAATTTTTCGAATCTACAGAACATTCAAATTTTGGTTAGTAATACTATTCTAATTGTGAAGTGTGGTACTGGATATAAATTTTCTATATCTAAACTTATATAATTTTTAATATAACATGAGGTTGATTTCCATTTTAGAAATTTATTAACCGTTTTAATAAGGTTGATGGAGATTTTTTGAAATAATTAGTTGATTTTTCATTGATAAATGTTCTGAATTCTCCTAGAGAATCTCATAATACTGAGTTTTCCACTTTTGATAGTAGTGAAGGAAAATAAATAATTTATTCTATAATTAAAAAAATACCATTTTCAATCAATTTTTAAGAATAATATTAGTTTCCTTGGTACTCATAAACCTGAGTATCTCTAATCTAGTGAACAAGAAACAACCTTTAAGAATAAAACAGTCACAATACACTTGAAATACACATTATTAGGTTTTAATTTTATACTAATTATCATTATTTATGATGAAATTAATGGAAATAATGTGTGAATATTTCAGTTTCAATGAATTTCAAGACTAAAATATGTTAGACCATATAAAAAATTAATGAGATTATCCCTTCATTCATCATGAATAGCATACTTATAGAACCAAACCATAAACAAAGAATCCACGGTCAAAAGAGACTAATCTCAAACATGAAATAATTGTTCATTGAGTAGGTAATGATATTTCATGATGCAGGAATCATTTATCCAATTTTGGATAACACTTGGGTGAGTCCATGATATGTTGTCCCATATATATATATGGATGTACTACTATGGCCACTGAAAAAAATGGACAACATCATGTTAGAATAGAAACCAAATATAGGTTCTATATTGACCATAGAACGCTTTTTTCATCCACTAGGAAGGACCACTTTTTAATTTCCTTTTTAGATCAAATTCCTGGGAGTATTGATGGAAATTAGTTCTTTTGATTTCTAGATAGTTATTCTAATAACAATAAGAATCCAATAGCCTTGAAACATGAAGATAAAACTACTTTCACATACCCATTTATAAGATTTTATTAGAAAAGTATTCCATTTATCTACATTGGTTCTTTATCAACCATTAAAATTTTCATACTGTAAGTATTTTTTATATATGATATAAAGTATCATTGAAATATTTTTTCAAGATTTACTATCACTAGGAACATCATCGAGGGTTTTTCATAGGATCTATAATTGTATTTACTGAGGTTTCAAGAAACTAAACCTACTCTAAAATATCTTCAAATCTATATTATAGTGAAAGAAGTGTTTTTAGGATATAAAGTGTTTTGCTGGGAATTGTGTTTGATGATGAAAAAATAGACGTGGTCCATAAATTACATCATTCAGAAAAGATCAATAGAGTTGGGATATTTTTATGAAAATTTAGATTATTTTGTTGGTTTACTAGTGATTTTATAAAAATCTAAAATCCATTATGATTATTTTCATTTAATTATACACATATTTTATTACAACATAAGTGCTTAGAAACATTTTTTTCTATTAAGGATGAATTATCTTCATCAACAATAATCAACGAACAAGATTAGAAATTGCCTTTAGAAATAATGTATGATTCTAGTTTTGTGGCTGTTGGAGAAAATTTAGGTCTGATGGGAGATAGAGGATTACCTATGATGTATTATGCTAGTATACCTTTAGATCTTTTCAAACTAACCATTAAACTGTGGTGAATAATTTGGTGGCTATTTTTTTCTCCATAAAAGATTATTATGTATCTATTATGTCACAATTTTATAGTCTTTTCAGACGACATTTTGTTAATGTATCTTTTGTCAAAACAAATCCAAACCTACACTCATTAGGTGTATTATTTTGTTAAAATATAATAATTTGGAGACTATATATAAACATGGGGCCAAAATTGTTTTAGTGGATCATTTAATATGTTATTTAGTACTCATTGTGAATATCATAGGAGGTTCCATTCCCCCTACACTGAAGAAAAGTTACTAGGTGTTTTAGTCAATTAATATTCTTGGTATTAATATATTTACAAATTCATATTAGTATGAGTTATTCCCAAATATTTCTCCAAAAATAAATTGAACAATTTCATTTATAAACATATGTAATATCTATGGTATGATTTTTATCTCTTTAGGATGTGTACCAATGGAATCATAAAGAGGTTTTTCCTAGAAGTAGTGGTGTTTTCTATTATGGAATATTGTTACTACCTACATTGGGGAATCCATAATGGATGAGATAGAACATTTCAAATAGTCATTCATATAGGATTATATTGGATGTGATTTTTTAAAGTATTCAAGGAGTTTATTTGTAGGATGTGATATGTTTCAAAGAATCACAAATGTTGGAATTGTGTATGTGCTACCTCAAGAAGTTGTTTTGGGAGTTTATATTTTTTATGGGGAATTAAATTTATGTAATAATTTACATTTCACGTGGGATTTAATATATTTTAATAATTAATTTAAAAATTTTCATAGTGGGTGAGGTAGTGGAATATCTTAATAATCATTCTTATTACATGATTTTGTTAAACGACGACATTTCCCATCTTTTAAATTTCCCTTGAAAGAGGTGTTATCAAAAATAAAAAAACATTAAGGCCTTCGGACCATTTTGGCATGCTAATTACATGATCAAATTCATTAAAAGGACTATTTTAACAAGACCTAGAGAGTTATTGGCATTATTAATAGACAATACATATCATTGAAATAAATTTTATTTAAATCATTAATTGAAAAGTATGGTTGTGACAATAGAATAATAATTTTCATCTAAAATGTTGTGGATAGGCAGAATATTTAGATAGATAGATTAATCAGATATTAGACCAAACTATCTTTAAATCTAAGAATGATTTTTCCTCAAAACTGGATGAATAATTCTGGGTTTGTAGAACTTATTTTAAAACCCCAATTGGTATATCTCTATTGTAAACTAGATATTTTAATGCTCAAAAATAAATATTATTATTTTTCTAATTATCTTACTTTATTATTATAAATTATACTTTTAAAGGAAATTGGATATGTACATATGATCTACCATTATATATGATGACCCACTATTATATATCAATGATTGGCTATTGTCTCTCCTGCTGGTGACTTCAGCAGCTGGTGACTTCTTCTTCTAATGAAATGTGAAACTGTACTAGTTCAGCTACCTTGAAACATGGTATATCATCAAAACTATTATACGATTAGAGTTATACTACAACCAAATATTTTTCTACTGTTATGACTATGTTATCACTAGTGTTCTTCTATCAATATATGTGTTATTTCCTAGCAACCTACCTCATGTGTTATTCTACAACCATACATAAACTACAGTTTGATTTCAACTACCATTAGGTGTGATACCTGTAGATGATAAATATTTAGCTATGATACCACCAAATATTATACTACTTGATGTGATAATGATGACTTTTTCCACAACGAGCCTTTGTAACAATTGTCTTTTCTACTGTTAGTAATGATAATCTACCACTGTGAACTCCACCATGATAATGTTTGTCTATGATTCTATCATAACCGATCCACCGTCATAATTCTACCATTTTTGTTTTACCTAAATTGGAATTTAATACATCCAAAGGATAGCTTATTTTATGTTATGCTAATGGGATGAATTTAATTTATTAATTATTATTCCTAAACCACTCAATGAATTATTTGATGATAAAGTCAGTTGTTTTTTATTTTCTAATCAGTATGAAGATCTAAGATACATTTATTATTACTATTTAATGGATATTTTGGACATGAATAGCTAAATATTTTTGATGACTTCCTCATTGAAATAGTAGAAGAGCCATGTTCATTGATGAAACTAGTTATATATGTCTGTATAAGTATAAAAAACTAAAGATCAAGAACCTTTGATATACTAAGCAAAGATATATATGTAGATGTTTTTTAAAACATCTATATATATAAAAACATATCTATATGAGACACTATTTTAGATCAATTTTAGAGAAATCTATTGGATCTCTTCACCAAGAAAAATAAGAGGACCCCCGATCACTATATGCTATTTGGATAGAGGTTCCCCAAAAAATTATTTTTCTTCTTATTTTATATCTCTATTTTTTATATTTTGTTTGGAAAAGTGTTATATTATACTATATTTATATGTACAAACTGTCTTCTTTATTTATACTAGAAACCATGTGATATTATCTCAAACTCATTTACATATAATCCCAAGGGAACTGTCTAAATGTTCCTCTACGACATGTCTTATTTTTTTACAAATAATTACTATGGAAGAGGCGTTGAACCAAGACAACATGTGCGATGTGGTTTTTAAAATCCCAATTGAGGTTGTGGATTAGATTATTGAAATAATAATATTTTTTGAAGTAGGTGGTTTCGATGTGGAGGGTAGCACATATTGACTTGAGTATGAACCCCTTGTTTATTCCATTATGTATTTTAGTTTTGTTTTTTTATAAAATTTATATCATAATGATAAAAGTTCATTACTTTTTAAAACATATAATAAAACAAATTCTTTGATAATAAATCATAACCTATTTTTATATAATGGATTTTATTAACTAAATTGGTTTCAAAAATTAATTATATTTCATCTATAGTTTTAACTAATCCATATCCCTACATTGATAAATATTTTGGAGGACCAAACTTATATTATTATACTATACAAAAAACTTGGATTTTTTATTAACATTAAGGATTTAAAAAAATAATAATTAATATAAGCTTTTATTGTGAACTTAATTCACCACATCATCAGTTTCAAACTTCGAACAACATTTGGTATAAATGGTTTCTCAAATATCTTTTAAATTGTGATTTAGTGGTCTCTTAATGATTTTAAATTACATTTATTTATAATTTAAATTCTTAATTGAAAGTAATAGACAATAAGGATCTTATACCAACATAAAAAATTATTTTAATGTAACAAATTTTTCTCAGTGGATAATCAATATAATGATTCATATTGAACCTAGGGGTTTTGTAATATGGTCTTTCACGGAACACAAATACAAATTACACAAAACTGCAAGACATTAATAGAGTGATTCTACCAATGTAGCTAATTGTAATAACAATAAATACAATAAATATTTTTAATGTTATTTGAGTGATGATTACTTCAATATAATTTCAACCTTTATAACAGATTTTAAAATTGTGGATGTTCTAGATACTTATCATGAGTTAACATCTAATGTAAAATAAATGCACTTAAATACTTATATTATAAAATATGAAACTTTTATGATACGGAATAATGAACCAATTTATAACATGTATCTCAGGTTCAATGAATTCATGAATACAATGAATTCTCTAAGAAAAAAAATTCATGGCAAAGATAAATTGATGCTCCTCTTATGACGTTTTCTAGATAGTTGGGTGGAACCTTAGTTTCAATTAGGGAGTCATGTGATGTAATAAGGTTACATGTTGAGGAGTTTTCATGGAATAACTTGTTGAATGAGGAATAACTAAAAATTAACAAATAAGATGAGGATAAACCAAATTGAAAACCTATAAACTTCAATCCCACTGCTTAAATGAAATATCAGAAAATACAAGGTGACAGTTCGAGTGATGATGAAATAAACCACATGTCTAAACAATTCCAAATATTATAAAAAATTATGTATTAATTTTGAAACCTAGTTTTAACGAAAAATATATAAATAGATGTAGTTGGAAAAAGTATAGGAAGTTTGATGACGTTATAAATTAAATAATATGTTATGAAAGTAAAAAGATAAGTCATTTCAAAGTAGATTTCCATAAATTAAAATTAAAAGAATAATCACAATTATAAGTCTAATAGGTACTAGAATCCCATGAAATGATATTAACATGCATAAAAAGATATTTTGAGTGATTCAAACTCAACCCATGTTGATACACATGATAATGACAACATGATTTTTATGACTGATACTTCTATGGTATCTAATGTGTCTCATGAAAACCATGTTCATATTTTGAACTATTTATAAGTTAAAAGAATGTGTAAGAAATAAATACTTGAGTACTATAATATGTTCTAAGATATATTCGATGAACATAAATAAAATTATAATATTTTAAATAAGCCTAATTCCATGACTGATACTTTTAAATCATATCTTAGTATTGTGAAGGATAAAAATGATCAATAGATTAATTAAAATAATTTGACTAAATATTCTAATGAAAATTTGACAAAGATTTTGAAATATTTAAAAATGGAATAAATAATAATACCTTGATTCTTGGAAATAAAACATCCCCTAAATATACTACTAGGTTATCGTATCATCCTAGATAAAGAAGGGTCCTTAATAAAATATTAATTCCAACTTTCAGTTCATTTAGTTATGGTACGACTTTTTATTCTTTAGGACCTAAAAATGATTTTATTTCTAAAATTTTAATATAATCTTATAGGAAACGTAGAATCAAATTTTTTATTATTAAGGATTTTATTAATAAAATTTATAGACCCAATAAGATTTGGGTACTATAGTCATTTTTTTATAAAATTTTTTTATTGAAAAATATCATTAAAATATCTAGTAATTACATATGGTATTTGGACAGTTTATATTCCACACACATGATGGAATATTATTCATATATTAAGAATTTCATCAACGTGAATAGGGTACCTATCAAATTTGGCGACAATTCCAAATGGAAGATTAATGGACTTGTCCAAATCTATAATTCTAATAATGTTTTAATTTATAATATTTTAATTATATATGGATTAAATTATAATATTTTTATCCTTTTATATAAATTTGATTTTGGTTTTCAGGTGATGTTTTGAAATAATTCCTATATTTTTTTTAATTCTAATAATGATTTTTTTTATTAATATAAAAATTGATCATGTTTATTTTGTTAATTTAGATTCAATGTTTTCTAATAATATGTCACTATTAAGTTCCTTTCACAAATAATATTTACCTTCTCATAGAAGACTATTCTTTTGTAATATTCATTCATGGATAAATCTAACTAGGAATTGGTATGTCAAAAATCTTTCTAAACAATAATTCACAATTTATAAATTCTGTAATTGATATCAAAATTGGAAATAATAATAGGTTTCTTTAAAATCACTGAATGAACATTCAACATTGTAACCCATATAGTTTATTACAATGGACTTGTTTGGATATTCATGATTTTATAGCATAAATGGCAACCAATATGTTTATGTTGTGCTAGATGACATTAATAGATATACTTGGGAATTATTTATAGATCAAAAAATTTAATCATTTTATTGTTTTTCTATGAATGTAAAATCTGTTGAAAATATTATTGGACATTGAATTAAGACCTTAATAATCGATTATTGTCATGAGTTTTAAACTAAGAATTTTGAATATTTTATTCTCCGAAAATGGATATAATCAAATCTTTAGTGCTCCTTAAATCCAATAGTTTAATGGTGTATTGGATAGAATAAATATAAGCATTCATAAAATTGACTCGAATATTCTCAATAAGTATGAATTAGATATTTATTTTTTTGTTATTAATTAGGAATATAGAATGTTATATAATTAATAGAGTTCTTATAAGACATCTATAGATAAAATATCTATATAAACTATAGAATGTTATAAATAAAATGTGTAATTAAATTATTCTTTTTTGTTGTAATGTATTTATTCTTAATAAATAGTATACTCCTAAAAAATTATTTTTTTGTTGTTGATGGGATATTCCAATGTTATTCAACATATACTAAATCATATATTATGTTTGATAAAAGAACAAACACTATTGAAGAATCTGTTCTTATAAAATATGATAAAATAATCCCACCTGAGCCTAAGACTAACTTATAAGAACATGAATATGATATGTCAAATCAGTATATCAATACCAAAATATCTAAAAATTCAATGAAACAAGTAGAAAACACATACAATTATCTAGAACAACCTTAACCAAAACCAATAGAAGAAAATTAAATTTCATGTCCTTCATTTCTTAGAATAGTTAGGACTTATACGTACCATCTTCTAATAGTTATGGTTTGAGACATAGATAAAGGAACATAGAATATATATTCTCTAAGATATCAGGTAGAACATTAAGCATCCTTGTCATAGACTCAACCGAAGAACATTTATGATGCAATTAATGATGTATTCTGGGTGATTAGAATGTAGGAATAACTTATTCAATTTTAAATTCATAAATTTTTGGAACTATTATATAGAAAAAAAGACATATTTACTATTGACAATAAGTGGATATTAATTATCAACTTTAATGAGTTAGGCACTATAGTCAAAAATAATGATTCATTTTTTGTACAATGATATATTATACAAGTGGTATTGACTATGAGGAATATATTTCACCGGTGGTATTACTATCATCAATTTTAATATATCAATCTAATGTAGATAATTTGGATAAAAAATATCAAATGAATTTAAAGAGTTCAATATTAAATGGTTAGATAGTTGACGATGTTTATATTAAAACCCCCCCTAATTTCTAACATACTTATTTTTCAAATCATGTTTTAAATTATTTATTTATTTATATGGGTTTAAACAAGCTCAAAGTGTTTTTTTATGATAGTATCAAATTTATGTTTTAATGTATTTTGAAATTTTTAGTTTCTAAAATTCTTTTTATGAATATATTTCTAAAATATTTATTAATATATATTTTTATTATATTTTTTTGGATCTTCTATAAATTCTTTATGTGTGTATTTTTTTTAAAAAATGAAATGTGAATTTATAATGAGTTTAAGGTATGAAAAAAACTATTCTTGGTTTCAAAACATTCAAAATAATGGTGGAAATATATTGAATTAATGTACATGCACTAAATATATTCTCAAATGTTTTTGTTTGGATAGAACCAATATTAATGATACTCTCATGAATGAAAATTTTAATATGGGATTCATGAAATTGGAGAGTCAGTAGATCAAAATAGTTACTTATGTATTATGGAAGTCATTCTATAATTGACTTATAGATAGCTATATTTTATGTTTAGTTCGTCTATGTGTTCTCATATTTAATAAAATAATGAATAGTCTCATTTAATGGATGTTAAAAGAATATTCAAATAGCTAAAGTATACTACCAATTTTATAATTATCTATCCAATAGTTTAGGGATTTGATTTAGTGAGTTATTAAGTTGTAGATTTTGGTGGCTTAAAGTTACATAGGAAACACACCTCAAAAACCTGTCACCTTTTTCATAGGTCACTAGAATCATGGTACAGTAATAAGAAAAATTCTATTATAATGTCCACTAATGAAGTTGAATATTTAGTTGTATGAAATTTTTTTGCATAGTTTTTATGAATAATAACACACATTACTAGATTATGGATATAAATTTATAAATGTCCAAATAAATGGTGAAAAAAAGTGAAACAAATATTTACAAGAATTATGAATCTCATTCTAGGAAAAACAATATTGATGTGTGAAATCAATTTTTGAGAGATAGTTTCAAAAAATCTGATATAACTTTTTAATTAATATGAAATAAAAATTAGCTTACTAATTTTTTACCAATCCCTTTTTTAGAGTTTTAACTACATCCAATGTGATCTAGGAATGATAAATTTTAGTTAATAATTTATTTTTAATTTTCTACCCTTGAAAGATTCCCCATAGGATGATTCACTACTGGATGATCCACCAATGGAAATAAACCACTGGAATATCCACCGTTGGATGATCCACAATTGGGGATCCACTAATGGGTGATCCACATTTTGGTGATCCACATTTTGGTGATCCACCATTGGGTGACAGAACGTCGGGTGATCCACTGTTAGAGAGATCCACTATGGGTTTAATCTACTAGTCTAGTCTATATTTCATTGGGATATCAATTATATTTATTATTTTAAAATATAATTTAATTAATATATTTATATTTTATTATAATTTAAAATATAAAATCCCTAAATGAACAAATTGAAATTAAATCAGATTTAGGATCACTCTCTCACTCATGCTTACACTTGGACCTATTTCAAATTCACTTTTCTCATGATCATGAACCTTATTATCAAACATACTTCAACATTTGAATGAGTGAAATGGTGAGAGTTGTGTTCCCCTATGATTCGTTTTTAGGAGGATCAAGGCATTCAATGTCATGTCCTTAATAATCAAATGATGTTGTTGTCCAACCAAAAACTCCCATCTTTCAAACTATGTGGTTATTGTAGATACATAATAAAATTAAAAATTGATTTTTTCAATAAATAAATTGGTTTTTAGGGTGATTCAGGATTAATGATTGATAGAATGGTTCTAAAGGAATGAGAGACTGGGTTTTCTGAGTTTGGTTCATTTATTCTACAAATATATAGAGTATTATATTGGTGAAAATAATTATGTAATTTAAAGTATGATAGATGAAAATAGGTGAGGATATATTCTAGAAAATGGTATAGGTGTATCAATGAACCTCATAGAGGTATCTTTAATAACTATTAAGGTTCAATACCATGTGTCTAACATCTTGTTAACAATTAACTAGGTATATCTTTAACCTCATCATGGTTATCCTTTCCTCATTTCTCGTACATGTATGACAATGAATTGGGAGGATACTTATAATAATTGAGTAATATATTTTTTATAATATTAATTCTAAATGGTCTTTTTCAAGACTATAGGAGCATTTCACACCATGTAACTTGGTTACATGATGTGTATGATTTGAGGGATGAATGTTATGAATGACATCTCGCTGAAAAAGGTAAAATTACGTGATGAGTTATTTCACATTATGAATGTTTTTAGTAACTTGTGTTTTATATGATGAGATAAATTTCTAATTATACTTAAACACTATCGATTTTATAATTTTTAGTTGAGTAACACATCATGTAATTTCCTGAGTAGGGAATTTTTAGGGTGGCTTTCATGTTTTGGGTGACCATTTAGCTACTAATTTTCCATTTCTCTCAACCTTGATAACCTCTACGAATATTTTTGGCGACTCTATTCATTCTCAATCAATCCATTCAACATTCAATCTTCATTACAGTTATAGTGAATCTATTCAAGTAAGTGATCTTTATACTTATTCATTCTCAATGATCATGGTATCACCCTTGGGGTATGATATCAGATTCATTGATCAATATTGGTGTATTCTCATGCGTTCATCAAAGATCCATTTTGTGATTTCATTATGGAAGCCATCCAATTGTTGGTTGTGGTGAAACAAGTGTTCTTTCTTGAGGTATGTGGGTTTCCACATTTTGTCTCACCCCTTTTTTCTAAATATAATCAATATTTTGATTAGATTGGATTCAGAGGAATTTGTAGATATCGTTGGTTTTTCTTTGTTGATGAATGTCATTATGGGCATGTGCAACCCATGTTTCTAGGTAGGTGGTTCCATCTCAAGCATATATTAATGAACCTTTTTTTATTTTTTTAATAAAATGATTTATAAATTGAATTAGCATGATTTTTGTGTATGTTGAAACGTTTTTTTAAATAAAATGGGTTTTCCCAAGCTGTTGATAAGTTGAGTGAAAAGTTTTATTTTCAAAGAATTGAAATGGATTTGTAAAATGGTTTTGTAATGGGTTTCAAAGAATTGGAATGAATTGTGAAAATGAGAACATGGGTTACCATGGGTACATTGGTGGATGGTTTTTCATAAGGACATAACCATTGATTTATGAGGTTTTGACATGGGGATATCTATTGTTTCCGTGTCCCGTTGTTCTAGGGGATTGATATTGACATTTGAGGGGTTACTCATGTGGTATTCCTTTTCTTTATAAACCTTTCTTATATTAAAATTCTTCTCCACATAACTAATTATGGTATGAGTATTCTTCTAATCTAAAATATAGTGATCCTTAGTGATGATACATTTTCTTCTATTTTAGATTTCTTGGATTTTTTTGTTCTGTCCTTGATATGTATTTTTATACATGTGAATGATAATATGTAAAATGTTCTTTGAAAATTATATACCTTATTTTGTTTTAGAACTATTATAAAAAGAAAAAGTTTACCATGATATCTATAAAACTACTTTAATATTTATCATCCCATGTTTTGTTTAAAATGATCATATAAGAATTTTTATATAGAGACTTGTTATGGAACACCTGGGTGTGATCTATTGATCATGGTATCTTAAACATTGTGCAAATATTCATTGGTTTATAGATCGTAGTATGTCTTCCATTTCAGGGAAATGAAAGGCATTGTAGTTGGGATATAAGGAGTCATGCTATCTAGGTTGGGTAGCTAGTGGTGAGATTTTGGGAGTTTGTCCACACCGTCTCTTGGAGTAGTGGTTTGGTTCTAGGCCTTTCTAGTTGGACTTGTATTTTATAGTTTTCTTGCATTTATAGTTGTTTTTTCTGCTATCTACTTTTAGTAATGTTATATATTTTTTAGACTTCCATTAAATCATTTTTTTCCTCTATATATATATATGCAATGCGTATGTATAAGGTTGGAGAAATCATTCAATCTGGTTTTTTGTTCGATGTAAGAGTGTTTTTCTCCTACCCTTGGCGACTGGGAACACCCTTCGGCTATGTGGATGATTTTTCAAGTTGATTGTTTTGAGGGTAACCTTGGTTGGTTAGTTTCAAAATGGTATCAGTGTTAGATTGGTTGTTTTTGGATGTTTTTTCCCTCAAGTGATCTTTTCATGTGATGTCTGTTAGACGAAAGATTGGATTGTTAAGAGATAAGAGGTATATTTTGATATGTATCTTGTATGTTATTGTCATGGAGAGACTCAAGAATCCATTAAAAGATGGGTTGTGTATCTCTACTATTGGTTTTTGTTTGGAATATCAGTTTCTTCTTATCAGTTTTCTAAATTAAATTGATATATACTCTATTTTATGATCATTCGTTCTATTTTATTATGTAATAGTATGACTTTGATACGTCTTCCACGAGTTCCTCAAGAATGTACATCTGATGCTCTATAGGGGGATCATCCATTGGATTAGAAACTAATTAATACATTTGCATGGATTTTTCATTATGTTGATCCTGATGTTCCATGAGTTCAAAACATAGTTGTTGAGGTATAGCAAGGAACTGGGGGAGAGAGAGATTAGTCGTGGGAATTATTGCATGAGAAGCCACTATACTATAAGGAAATTAATGAAACCCAATGGGAAGAGGATTGGATGGATAGGATCAATTAAATCATTAACTTCCTAGAGACACATTATATTATCTAGGTGATGTGTACATCTATTAGTCTTGAGAGATCAGATAAAAAATGGTGGGATTCTATGGTCTAGGGAGACAAACAAGCAGAAATGAATTGGAAGTGTGTATAAACACCGTTCGTCAAAAAGATTTTTCTAGAGTCGCTGATGGTATAAAATTCCTTGGAATTTTTATATTTACAGCAGGGAGAGCATTCGGTGTTAGTATACACCAGTCAGGTTCATTAGATTGATTGTTTTATCCAAATATGGCGAAGAATGATCAATTGAAGGCTCATAAGTTCTTGTAGGGTTTGAAAATTGACATCAGATAGAAATTATTTATGTTTAATCATTCCAGATATACAGACATGATAGATATAACAATTATGGAAGAGAGGGATATGGCAGACAATATTTGAATTTCCACCTCTTATGTCCCATCTCATGGATGTTTCAATGGAGTGCATGTGAGGAAGATGAAGGGGAATGATCATTGCAATAGTGGTGGAGGTCATTCTCCACACGAATCCTCCTTTGCATCATCTTATATATCTAGTAGTGTTCTTATTACATTTTGTTAGTATGGAAAGGTCAAACACACCAAAAATTCTTCTCTTCTGCCCACAAACACATAAAACATATATGGATTTTTTTGTCTGTTACATCGCTTCTGTCAGGAAATGATTTTGCCTCATTATGGGAAGGTTTTATCATCTCCAAAGTATACTATAGTGAAGTAGGAATATTCATATACTACAGGGCTCCAACCATAGGACTCAAGAGTGAATCAATTCTACGTAGTAGATGAGAATCTAGTGGAACTCGACGCAGGTTTGGAAATAGTGATAGGTATAATTCTGATTAAATCCTCGGTAGTGATTAATTTATTTTATATTGGTGCCTCCCACTCATTTTTATTTACATGTTTTGATGATATGATTAAAAATCCAATATAACATTGGAAATATGTAATGGATTTTGAGTTGTAATGGGGATAGAATATGTGTTTCAATGTCCCTCTTGTTCATTAATAGTAGATGATACAGAGTTAGTCTGGGATTTTATTTTTCTCAGTCTATAGGTAATTAACATCATTATCGGAATGGTCTGGTTTGTCTCTCATTGATTTGAGGTATATTTTTTTCATCATCATGTTTCATTTCTTGTGGTTAATGAAATATCTCATGTTTTCCAAGTGGAGTGGGACCCAATATTAGGACATACAGGGCCTTCCCACCCAAATCATAGAAGTTTGTTGTCCAATGACGTGATTGGTCCTGATGAAAAATTTATTATTATTGATATTCTCTTTGTTTTCAAAGACATTCCTAATATTTCCCCACATGACTTCAATGGTATTCCTTCATAGAGATAAGTACAGTTTATGGATGATTTTTTTAGGTACAGAGCCGATAATGTTACCATTATTTAATATTACACCAGTGGAGCAGGAAAATCATGAGATTTAGTTGGATGACCAATGTGAAAATGGGTTTGTTCACCCTTGTTTTTCACCATGGGAAGCCCTTGTGATTTTTTCAAGAAAGTTTATTTTTAAATTAGGTTATGTGTGGAAAATCAGATGTTTAATCCAGTAATAGTTTAGAGTAAATATTTTTTCCACACATGGATGAAATATTTGATCAGTTAATGGGGGAATGGTTGTTCTCGTAGAATGATATTTGGTTGGGTTATCATCATCATAGATTTTGGGATTCATATATTTCAAATGTTACTTTCATGAGAAGATATGGATATTGTCAATATCTAGTTATGACATTAATTTTGACTAACACTCTTGTACTTTTTAAGGCGTTGATGATTGAAATATCCCATCAATGTCTTGAATCTTTTTTAGTAGTGTCTATGGGTGATATTTTGGTATATTTGAAATCATTGTGTGAGCATCAAAACTATCTGATTATGGTTTTGGAAATTCTGAGAAGTCACTTATTGTTTTGAAATCATTCAAAAATATGTTTATAGATTCTTGAACTGATGTTATTAGGGAGGAAATTTATAAACATGTATTATCAGCTAATCCAGGGAAGGTGAATGTTTTTTTGAAGAAGGAAAGATATAATTCCGTTGAGATACAATGCTTCCATGGTCTTGATGGATACTATAACCTGGGTTTTCCCCAAAATGGTGTCACCTTTAACTACTCTTAATAGTATAGTGGTGAAATTCACATTGTATATTAAGTGTATTAATTCATTCGATGAACGGAAAGGACATCCGACATCAGCTCATATTCAGGTCTTACCTATGCCTGGTATATGATACATTTGTTTTGATGAATTGTGTACTATTTTGATATGTGTGAGTATACATTATGACCATGTTGTAGGTTATGGATCTCATCAGATTTTAACACATAATAAAAACTACCCCACACATGATTTAGAGCTTACTGTGTTTATGCATGTGCATAAATGTTTGTGGAACTACCTTTTTCGAGGGAAGATCAGGGTTTTTTCTAATCATAAAATTATAAGCTATATCATTTCTTAGAAGAACTCTAATATGAGTCCAATGTGATGGAATAAATACCTTTCGATGATTGAAATTCATATTTCTTATACCATGGGGAAGGTTAATGTCCTAGTATATGCACTATGTAAGAATGTAATATAACATGATATTTTGGAATCGAAGATGGAAGGGAACCTTATGGACCATATCACTATGTTACACACTGTTAGTCAAAAAGATGTTTATGGTATAGTTCTGACTAGTGTTCTATTAACATAATATACGATGGATTCTTTCTTTCAGATTTAGTATCATGAGTTTGTTTTTTGAAAAATAAGAAATATATTTTATTGTGGGGAGACCATTTTTTGGTTGGAATCCTTCTTCAGATGCTATACTCCACTGTAGAAAACTAGTTATTATCCCAACATATATAAGAATTTTACTGTTGTTTAATTTTTATAGCTCTTTGTAGTCTGATCGTCCAGAAACTAGGAAGATGTATTATGAAAAGAGACGATGAGTCTTTTGGTTGGGCATGAAGTGTGACATTTCATATTATGAGTCATGTTGTTACACCTTCCAATGGATTAAGGAAGATCACTTGGAACCCTCTCATTTTCATATTCCTCATTATCTTTATGTCTAGAAATGGGTCACGGTAGAAGATGATTGTGTTGTTGGATTACCATGGGCACCCTGAGGGAAACATTTTACCTAGGTGGTCAGTGATAGGATGAAGAAGTATGGTCATCATATTCTGATCAAGGAGGCCAGTATGGTCGATGATATGGGTAAGCTATATTTACAAAAGATTACTATGTAACAAGGGAGTCCTTGTTCCATTGTTTCATATAGGTATCCTAAGATTACCTCAATGTTTTAGAGGTGTCTCCCATATAAAATGGGAACACATGTCATGTTGATCAAAAATTACCATCCATAGATAGATGGTCATATGGAGTGTGTGATTCCGATCCTGGAGGGTATTCTTCAAGCACGTGACTTGTATTTTTGAAGATAATGGGGTAGCTGATAGAGACTAGTTGAGTTTATTTATAATAATAGTTATCAATCATCACAAATAATGTCTCCCTTAAAGGAACATTAATTTCACATATGTAGATCACCTCTTTTTTGGGTGGTGGGAGAAGTGTCTTTAGTTGGAACATATTTGGTCCCAGCGAGGATAGAAACTATTCAAGATGTACATCCATATCTGGCTATAGCATTGAGTATAAAAACAATTGCATGATGATTAGGGACATCATCGTTTGGATTTTTATGAAGGATTATGGTTTTTTAATGATTCTCTTCATTTGGGTCAAATTCATCTTTAGAAAACTTAGAAAGTTGGCTTTAAGATATGTGGGGCCATTTGAGGTCCTTGAGTGGATCAAGAAGGTTGCTTGTCAGTTAGAATTGTCAGTTATTTTGATTTTTTTCAAGATTTATTCCACAAATATCATCTCAGTAATTAACAACCTGATCACACTCATGTTATGAGTTGGGAAGAAATTGAGATGGAACCAGACATTTCTCATTTGGAGAAACTAGTTGAGATCTTCAACTCTGTAACGTCCTGGATCTGGAATCCACTCAACGGGTTCCCCAAACCCAGTTGGTCACACGACCACAAGACTATTTCCCCAAATTCCAGAGGCTGTGAACTACCAACGAGGGCCTAGGTATGATAGAGGGGAAACTATTCCCTCGTTTTTCAATGTGTAACGCAGAAGAAAAGATAAATAACATACAACATCAAAAGCAGTAAACAATATACAACTGAAATGGGAAACTGAAGTAAAATTGAACCATAAGTCATATATATAATGATAATGTATGTAACTAATTCTATGAAAGTATCTAGAACAGAATACAATTCAATATAATACAGTACAACTCAATGTACAAGGTACAACCATACAAAACAAAATATAGTAAACAGAACACAACAGCAATGCAAGCCAAAGCCCGGTCCCATGCTCTCCAACTCCTCCACTAAAAGCTTTTACCTGTATAGGGACCATTTCCCCGGTCTACGCCAGCAACAATATAGTCTGTTTGGGCCGAATCCATGACCCAAATAGTGTGTGAGAAATAAATCCCAGTATGCAACCACCAAATGCCCGTGCCCAACTATCGGTGAAAAAATGAAACAATAGTGTGCAAAAGTAAATGCACTAAACTAGTAAGTACTCAAATGTAACTATCACTATATGTTTTATTTCCATTTTTATTATTACTTATTATCTCCAAGCTTGTGCTTTGTCTTGGCAGGTATTCATTGAAAATTACTTTAGTGAATATTCTAAATAGCTGTGTCCTCAGACATACTATCCCTGCCCTACGGTAACAAACCCAATACCGACAGGTGATTGCCCTCAAGAATAACGATCATTGTGCTCAGGAATATGTGAAATTCCCCTTAGGCATTGATACTACTACCCTCAAGCATAATCAATGGTTACACTGAGGCCAACCAAAAAATACCCTTAGGCTAAGCAACCACTGCCCTCAGCCTAAGAAAACACTTCCCTCAGGCTAAAGGAACCAGGCCAAGCCCAAATCATAAAGGAGAAGTTTACTAAAACATTATCTCTAGAAAATTCAGTGCATAATATAAACATGGTATACCCTCTGGTATCTAGCTGAATGGCTAAACAGAGAAACACACCCTCGGGGTGGTCCTGGATCTAAGCAGTGATCCCAAACATCAATTTAAACTTATCATTAGATTATCTATACAATTCTAGATATATTTTCAGCGAAGGCCTCAGCGATATGACACAACATTTATGGGAGCATAGAATAATGGTACACGATTTCAATGCAGCAGTTGAAAACAAACTCTAGACCACCGACCTCCATTACTGTTGATCGGTATACGTGAATGACTCCTCTTGAAATGCCCATCAATGATGTAGATTTGGGATAAACGTTCATAAAGGCGACCTAAAACAACATTCCCTCATGAAATAATTGTCAATAACCACTCAAGGAGAAGGAAGAACTCACCCATGCAGTTCAAAGGAGATACGCGGTGTATGAATCGGGTTCCAGGTGTGCGGCTGGGAGATCTTCCAATGTCCGGCCATCTTTCTCGCTCTCCAAACGAACCCACTACCTCCTTTTCGAAATGAGGTGGCGACTATCCATTTTAAGAGAAAAAAAAAATACACGGCGTGTACTCTCAAGTACATGGTGTTTAATTTTCATCATTGAACTCTTCCTCTGGTGGATAATTTCCACCGCGGCAATGTTCATCCATTGACATGAGTACACGACGTGTATTATTCATTACACAGTGTGTACTGTCGCTCATCTGGAAACTGCCTCCGCAACCTTACTATTCACATGCCGACTGATTACATGGTGTGTAAATACCATGTACATGGTGTGTAGTTGGTTTTTACACCCTTCATCATTGACAGGCCTACATGCCATGTGTACTCATTCTACATGGCCAAAGTACACCGCGTGTGGAAAAAAATATGGAGTATACACTCAAAAATTGTCATTTTTCCGCATTTTCCTTATTTTCACAAAAACACTAAAGAAAAAGAAACGAAGAAACTCGTACCTCATGAATAAAAACCGGGTTCTTAAAAACATTCTCCTTTAAAGCAATTTTTCCCCGAATTTCTCTTCCACGGATGGAAAAGATAAAGATGGGAGAAACTCTAGACACTGAGCTTGTACGTCAGTCTCCCGCTCCCAAGTTTCATCCTGCACTCGGCCAAGCTGCCATAGCACCCGACTGAGAGGAACTGATCGGCCTTGGAGACCCCTAGTGCCCCTATCAACAATATGAATTAGATACTCCTTAAAGGATTAATCTACTTTAATTTCAGCCTCCTCGGACTGAAAAGAGTGAGAGGAGTCGTAGTGATAACGCAGTAGCTGAGATTCATGGAAGACATCGTGCTTGGATCGGAACCTCTGTGGTAACTGCAACCGATAAGCAACCAGCCCAACTCTCTCCCGAATCTCTAAGAGGGCATCATACCTCGATGAATGTTTACCCTATATCTTGATCCATATGTTTCCCAACCTTGGTGAAAAACGCAAGAAAACCTGATCCCCAACCACAAACTCCAAAGGTCATATGTGGTGATCAGCATAAGATTTCTGACGATACTGTGCACTATCCATCCACTTATTGAATCAATTGGACGCCCTCTAATGTCTCCTGCACGAGACATGGTCACAGTAATGCTGCCTCACCTGTCTCCAACTAGCACAAGGGTGATCAGAATGGCCTACTATATAAATCCTCATAAGGGGTCATCTCAATAGTTTCCTGAAAACTATTATTTTAGGAAAACATGACCGGTGATATATTCTTCTCCCCAGATCCCCCAAAGTCCAGAACGCATGCATGCAGCATGTCCTCTAGCTCCTGTATTGTACCCTCTGACTGGCTATCATTCTAAGGGTG
The DNA here is from genome assembly GCA_963277665.1 of Viscum album. NCBI lineage: Eukaryota > Viridiplantae > Streptophyta > Magnoliopsida > Santalales > Viscaceae > Viscum > Viscum album. The sequence goes on from OY728126.1 coordinate 959,557,036, forward strand.
GTAAGTTGTGCTCAGAAGCACCTCGGTACCCAGTTCCCTATAAAAAATCTTCCTGAAACAAGTCATAAAATGGGTGTCCCTATCTGAAACGATAGAACGAGGGACCCCATGTAGACGTACGACCTCTCGGATATACAGCTTCCCATGCTCGTCAACAACAAAGGTCTCCTTGATTGGTAAAAATTGAGATACCTTTGTAAGTCTATCTACAACAACCCACATGACATCACTGCCTCGAGGTGACCTCGACAACCCGGTCACGTAGTCCATCATGACATCACCACATTTCCATTTCGAAATGGGTAACTACTGTAACAGTCCATCCGGCCTCGAATGCTTTTCCTTTACCTGCTGACAGGTGGAACATCTCGAAACAAAACTAGCTAATTCTCTCCTTATACCCGGCCACAAATAATGACGTCTAATTTCAGGGTAATGTTTGGTAATTCTAGGATGAACTTCCCAAGCTGAAGCATGAAACTCTTGCATCAACTCCTCGTGTATATCCCCTGGATCCCACACTCATTCATGGAAATGCAGTAACTCATCGCTTATCATCCATCCAGGAGAAGGGTCCTTACTTTCCACAGAATCACGTAGAACTAGGCCTACTGAATCTGATAGATGTCTCATCCTCACTCTATCCAGGAGAGTAGAAGTCACAACTAAGGAAGAATGATAAGTTTTCCCCTGACTATCATGAACCTCCAAATGCATCTCACTGAACAAAGACATAAGCTGCCACTCACCACTGGCCACTTGTACTGCCTATGTCTGAGTCTTCCTACTGAGTGCATCATCAATTGTGTCACCCTTACCAAGTGTATAGACAAGATCGAAGTAGAAGGACTGAAGGTATTCAAACCACCTTCACTGTCTCAAATTCAAGTCATGCTGGGTAAATATATATTTGAGACATTTGTGGTCGTTGAAAACCACAAAATGATCTCTCAAGAGATAATGTCTCCAACATCACAACGCATAAACAACTGTAGCCAACTTCAGGTCATGTGTTAGGTAATTCCTCTCATTTGGGCTCGACTACAGAGTCCCGTATGCAACAACTCGATCGCCCTATATCAACACTGCTCCCAACCCAATAACTAATGCATCACAGTAAAATGTATAGCTCTTCCCTTAATCTAGATGTATTGGGATTGGAGATGATGTCAACCTACCCTTCAGCTCATGAAAGGTTATTTCACATGTTTCTAACCAAACGAACTTCAAACCCTTCTTTGTCAAACCCATCAATGGCACTGCTAAGCGGGATAAGTCCTGTATAAAACTCTTGTAGTTACCAGCAATCCCCAAGAAACTCTGTATCTCAAACATGTTCTTAGGATACTCCCAAGAAACTACTACTCTCACCTTCTCTGGATTCACCACAACTACTGCATCTAAGATGATATGACCCAGGAAGTGTATCTGGTTTATCCAAAAATGGAACTTTGCAATCTCATCATATGGATGATGCTCTCTCAGTGTACTCAATACAATATCAAGATGGGTGGCATGGCCGTGTCGAGTGTGAGAGTACACCAAAATGTCATCTACAAAAAATACCACGAAATAATTCAGATAAGGATGGAACACACGATTCATTAGAGCCATGAAAACTACAGGCTCATTTTTAAGACCGAACGACATGACCACGTACTTGTATAGACCTTATCTGCTCCGAAAAGCTGTAGGAGGAATGTCCGATGGAATCACGCGCAACTAATGATATCCAAATCTGAAGTCAACCATTGAGAACACTTGTGCTCCTTGATGTTGATCAAAAAAGATCATCAATCCTTGGTAAGGGATATTTTTTCTTGATCATAAACTGGTCCATCTTCTGATAATCCACACAGAGTCTGAGGGTACTATCCACCTTCTTCGTAAAAAGAACTGGCGAACCCCAATGATAAGTACTTGGTCAGATGAATCCCTTTGCATTTAAATCCTCTAACTAACTCTTAACCTCTTTCAACTCAGGTGCATCAATCCTATAATGTGGAATGGACACCGGTGCTACTCCTGGAACAAGATAAATAGAGAAATCCTCCTTTCGCTCCGGAGGTAGACCTGAAAAATCATCTGGGAAGACATCCCTGAATCTATCAACTACTAGAGGTAAATCATTCTCACACGTCCCCTAGTCATCCAGATATAAACTCGCTGTATGGGTGGTCACTCCACCTCACCAACGATGCTCGGGTCTATCTCGGCTCACTTGGACATCCCATTCACCCCTGTATAGAAACTCTCCACCCTCTGGTTACGTAAAGCTTACCTTGCGTCGATAGAAATCTACAATGGATGTAATGGGTACTCACTAGTCCATACCAAGAATGAAATCATATGTTGACATCTCTATGACATAGAGGTCCCACAAAATGTAACCCCCACCAACCTCTAGGGGGCACTCCCTATATGGATGCACACCAGCCATTCTAGTTCCCAACGGATTGTCTAGCATCATAACATCAGAAGAAGAACAAACACGGATCCCAAGTCTCTCCACAGTGTCCATAGATAAAAAAAATTATGTAGAACCAATATCGAAATGTATTGAAGATAAAATAGAAGCTACTCGAATAGTACCTCTGACAGTAGATGATCAGGGATCCTGCTCATGTTGGGTCTATTACACTACATATTCCATCCTAGTGTTGTGACCCTGCGACAGAGCCTGGCTACCCTTAGCTGACCCACCCTGCTATCTCTGAGATCATGGAGTTTGGCTACCACGTCCACAACCACCATCTCTGCCTGCATGCCCTGACATATTCTAGTTTAATGACTTGTAAGAAGCTTTTGGTCCTTTTCCCGAACAAGGAGTCTGCACAAAACCCCTCTCACTACCCACTAGTAGAAACGCCCTGCAAAAGCGCTGCAGATGACCCATCTTTCCCTAATCTCAACACTTCACTGGGTCTTGGGGGCAATGAGGTTGCTTGTGCCCCTCTCTACCACAATGGTAGCACAAAACCTTCCCACCGGATGCATTCATCTATATAGTACTACTACGGTAAGATAATTCCATCGGTCACTTCCTCTTACCGGTATAAATAGTACCAGAAACTGGTGTTGAAATTCACTAGACCACACCACTAGAATACCACATGTTCCGCTCTATAACTGGTACCCAGTCTATAGTAGCATGCATGGTAGGAAACCTGAAAATGTTTACCAGCACTGCGATGACACTATGAAGACCATCCTCAATGCTTCTAGCCCTCAACACCTCATCACCCACCAGAACGAGTGAGAAACGATAAAGCTCAGTGAAGCGATAAGAATAATCCATCACTAAAATGGTTCCCTGCTGCAGATTCATGAAATCTGGAGCTCGATATTCCCGCAGTGTCTCCGGGAATAATAATTCATAGAAGGCTGCCTGAAAATCTTCTCACACCATGTCTCGGTGATGCTCAGATTGGGTGGTAAAATCCCACCACCTCTTGTCGGAATCACACAACATGTAAGTAGAGAGCTCGACCCTCCTCCCAGGAGGCATCTCTAGATTCTCGAATATCGTTTACATCGAATCTATCCAAGACTCCGCAATCTATGGTTCTCCATCCCATGAAAATGAAGGTGGATGCTGCTACTATAAGATACGAATCAGCTCTGCCATATATGTTGCAGCGGGCGATGCTCCCTAGAAGGTCTTCATAAACCACATGAAGCCATCATGGAACTGTGCATCTACGCATGTGTCTAGTATAATGGGTGGCACCGCATCTGGCTTTGCTGGAGGATCCACTGGTAGTCCATGGCCTACCCTCTCATATGTATACTCGTCATAGCTCTCCTGGCGAAAAACTAGTGGTCGTCTTAGTGACATGATTCTATAAGTTCAAACGCACACCTTAGATCAAGATTTATCAATGACCAAAAAAATGAGGAGGCCAAGAAGGACACAGGAGTAGAACATCATTAAAATTTTACAAAACATGTCTACACAGCATGTATAAATACTACACGATGTGTTCTCGAAATCCATATACATGGGCGTGTACTCTAGATAAAATTGTTTATGTAACACCCCAAACACATGGTGTGTCTTCCGAATACATGGTGTGTACTTGAATCCTCTTTCCATTCTCGATCCCTTCTACACAGCTAATCCAGAGAGTTCTACTAAAACAAAACTCTAGTTCATGTTCCGAGGTAGACATGGCTTGTTCTCCACAAGTTTTCATTGGCTCGTGTTGTTTATGACACGTCATGTGTACCCTGGTCACACTACACGACATGTTCCAAAAAGAAATATCATGTACATATAAGCCCCAGACTGACATGTGTTGATCGCTACATGACAGGCTACACGGCTGATACTACAAGGTGTGTTCCAGGTTGACACGACATGTACTAGGAAAGGTAACACCAACCTGTGTTGCTCATGACACGGCTGGGTACCTGGGTCAGACTACACGACATGTTCAAGGTAGACACAACGTATATGTCTTAAGGTTTCTTTTGTCTGTGTTGTTAGTTACACAGGTGGATACCGGTTTGACACTACACGACATGCACAACTGGTATATGACAAGTTTCTTAAATCCATTTCCTACCCCGTGTCCCTACCAACACGGCCTATGTCTTGGGAAGAGTCTACATAGTGTGGATTGAGATTATACGACGTATATTTAAAAAGTTTTCATTTCGTCCTGAATATAAGAACACACGGTATGTGTGCAAAAAACAACACGGTGTGTATTCTGGGTTTTCTGGACAGCAAGCCTCAGAGGCTCCCCGAAACCTAGAAAAACATTATAACAAACACCTAAGTTCAAAATTCTGATCTGTGAGGACCCATACTCTCCATGAATCGAATCTTTGAATCGTATACATGTTATAACAACATAAACACATCAATGATCAACCAATTTTCGATCATTGATGGCCCATACTCCCCATGAACCAATGTTTGGGGTTCATTCAATAAAAACGTCACCCAAAAACACCCTATCAAATAGAAGGAATTTATCAAAGCAGCTGTTACAACAACATGCTTTTCTAGCACAACAACTATCAAAACAACATGCAATTTCTAATGCACCTACATGGAATGGAAAATATGCATGACATGGGATTTATAGCATGATCCAAGATGTTGAATTTGATGTAATACCATCATCTCCTCAGGTTACAACTAAATAGAACACATATATATCATATAAAGATCACACCACAAGTGCGTCACCCAACGGTGAAAATCAAATCAACTCTAAAAGGGAAAAATCATGAAAATTAAAATAATCGAGGTAGTCTGGATTTTCAATGTACACTGGTTAGCTACTCACAGGCACAACTTATCACCATGTACCATTTCCAAACTATCCTTGACTACAACTCCAAACAGTAAGCGAATGAAAAGAAACTCCTTTGATACCACTTTGTAATGTCCTTGATCCGGAAGCCACTCAACGGGTGCCCCGAACCCGGTTGGTCACATGACCTCATGTGGATTTCCCCAAACACCAAAGGCTGCAGACAAGTAGCGAGGGCTCAGGTCTGATACTGGGGAAACTATGCCCTCATTTTTCAAAGTGTAACGCAGCGGAAATGATAAATAATATACAACAGCGGAAGTAGTAAAAAATATACAACTAAAATGGACAACTAAATTAAAATAGAACAAGAATTCATATATAAAAAGATGCAGTATGTCACTAATTTTATTAAAGGAGCAAGAACACGATACACTGCAATAAAATACAATACAACTCAAGTTACAAGGTAAAACTAGACAAAAAATAGATTAAACAGAATGCACCAGAATCGCAAGCCTATGCTCGGTCCCATTCTCTCCAACTCCTCCACTACAATCATGTACCAGTATAGGGACCATTTCCCATGTTGACACCTGCAATAATATAGTTTGTTGTGGCTGAAGGCATGACCCAAATAGGGTATGAGAAATAAATACCAGTAGGCACCCACCAGAGGCCCGTGCCCAACTGTCGGTGAAAATTTACAACAACAATGTGTAAAGGTAAATGAAATAAACTCATAATTACTCAAATGTAACTATCACTACTAGTTTCATTTCAATTTTAATTATTACTTATTTCCTCCATGTGTGTGCTTTGTCTTAGCAGGTATACATAGAAAATCACCTTAGTGAATATTCTAAATTTTCGTGTCCTCAGACATATTATCCTTACCCTCAGGTAACATAACCAATACTCGCAGTTGATTTCCCTCAGGCATAATGATCAATGCCCTTGGGCATATGTGAAATTTCCCTCAGGCATAGAGACTACTACCCTCAGGCATAAACAAAGGTTACCCTCAGGCCAACCAAACATTTCATTCAGGCTAATTAACCACTGCCCTCGGGCTAATAAAACACTGCCCTCAGGCTAAATTAATTGGGCCAATCCCAAATCATAAACCATCAGTTTATATATGCTTTATCTCATGAAAATTCAGTGCACAATATAAACATGCTATACCCTTGGGTATCCTAGCCAAATGACTAAACATAGGAATGCACCCCTAGGGTGGTCGTGGATCCAAACAGTAATCCCAAAAAACAATTTAAACTTATCATTATATTATCTATATAATTATAGATATCTTTTAAGAAATGTACTCCTACAAATGACACCCCAACCACGGTCACGTAGCACAATGGTGCATAATTTCAGCACAACAGTTGGAAATAAACACCGGACCACCTAACTCGATCACCCCTGATCAGTATACGTGAGTGACGCCTCCCGAAATTCTCGTGAACGACGTAGATCTGGGATAAGCGTTCACACATTCGTCCTCAAATAACTTTCCATTTGGAAATGATTGTCAATAACTACTCATGGAGAAGGAGGAACTCACTCATTCGGTTCAAAGGAGATCGACGACATAGGAATCAGGTTCCCGGTGTGCGGTCAGGAGATATTCCGAATTCCGGTCGTCTCTCCAGCGCTCCATTCAAACCCACTGCCTCCTCTTCCAAATGAGTAGGCTACAGCCCGTTTAAGTGAAAAATACAAACTACACTGATGTAATTTCAAGTACACTACGTGTAATTTTCGTAATTTAACTATTCCTCTGGTGGCTACATTCCACCATGACACTATTCATCTATCAACATGAGTACACGACATGTATTCCTGATTAAACGGAGTGTGCCATCGCTCACCTGGCAGCCGCCACCGTGACCTTACTGTTCACCTTCTGACTGAGTACACGACGTGTAAATACCTAGTACATGGCGTGTAGTCAGTTATTACACTCTTCATCATTGACAGGCCTACACGCACTGTGTACTCAATCCACACAGCCAAAGTACACGGTGTGTGGAAAATTACATGGCGTGTACCCATAAAATTTGGTATTTTCCCCCATTTTCCATATTTTCTCAAAAACACATAAGGAAAAGGAAAAGAAGAAACCTGTACATCAAGAATAGGAACCTGGTTATTACAAACACACAAGTGAATGTCATTCATGCTAAGTAAATCCCATTGTACAGAGTACCATATAAACATGGATTTGATTATCATGAGACATGGGAGTGTGAGTTGTAGATGAGGGAGTATTTGTTTCATTGTTTTCTGGGGATTACATCTTCTATACTACTTTTTTGGGATGGAATGTCTTTATGGTGGGGAGTTTGAAACATATCGTTACTGATCTACTTGGTAAATCAATATCCATGCCATGGTTTTCCTTTTCTCCTAGTTTTTATAGGTCCATGAATGAATTTGGTGGATACCTATAATGGTTAATTCCGTGATTTTTTGGACTCCTTTATTTAACAACCTTTTCAGCAGGCTGTAGGAAAATATTATGATGTGTAACTAGGTTACATGGCATTTATGTTGTGTAGGAGGCATGTTTCGAACAAGTTAACACTGTGAATGGATGGACTCGTGATGAACTATTTCATGTCATGAATGTTTTCTTTAATGAATTTTAATTCTAAAGCGATGGATTTCTTTGAGTACTTAAACACCATTTATTTCAGAACATGTAGTGGAGTTTCACAACATGTAATCCACTGAGTATAGATGTTTTATGGATCTTTTTGGGGTTTGGGTAACCATTTGGCTGCAATTTCTCTTTTCTATTGTCCTAAAATTCTCCATAAGTGATTTTGGATTCATTGTTCCTTATGGATTGATTCATTCGGTGTTTGATCTCTATTAAAATTACAGTTCATCTCTATGGGTTAGTGGTCTTGCCAATTATTCGTTTCTTATGATCGTAGTAGAACCCACAGGTTATGTTGTCATATCTATTGTACTAAATTAGTGTTATCAATTGTCTTATTACAATATCTATTGTGACATCTCATTCTGGATCCATTCCCATTGTATGTTGTGGTGCGGATGGTGTTTGTTCTTGAGGTATGTGGGATTCCTCCTATCCACTAACCTCTTTTTTCTAAATTAAATAAATATTGTAACTTTTATAACAATCAAGGGCCTTCTTAGACATTTTTGGGTTTTCATTATAGGTGGATCATGTCGTTGGCATGTGAGACCTGAGTTTTGATGTAGATGGTTTCATCTAAAACATATGTTTATGGCATGTATTCTAAGATCCCAGATAAATAAGAATAAGACACTTTTCGTATTTATTAATATATGTGAATTAAATATTAATTTCACATTAAAGGGGATGTTGTGTTTAATGTCATACCTAATAGGAAAAAATGGGTTTCATTGAAATCTTAGGTTACACAATAATAATTTAATATTATTATTTTAAATGGTAGTTAATGCCTAGTCGTTGTATTTGCAGAAATTAATAGAAAAAACTAAAATATGAATATATATTTTTGTTAAATGTTTTTATAGTTATCCAATATTATTTAGGGGCTTAAAATATGAATTAATCTAATTTTAAGCATGAATACTCTAATATTCAGTAAAAGGTCAATTTACAACGTTTTGATGGAGAACCCTATTTAAATCTAGGTTTGGCCATTTTTATATGTTCTATTTGACCAAATATAACTCTTCATTCGATTCGGGAAACCAAAATTTACTTTGGGTAAATTTTTTGTTTTTTCTGATAAAGTTCATTTTTTAGTGAATAGTGAAAATATTGTATTTTAATTCAAAAGTGCCTTTTAATATAATTTTTTATACGGTTAGATTGTCTTTTTAATAGGTTTTAAAGTGTAATTAGAATATATTTTTTCTATTAAATCTAATTTTCTTTATTGGAAATAATTTCATTTTGAAATTGGACATAAACAGGTGTCAATCTTTTTATAGTTATTGTTTCTTAAAAACACGCTATTTGTTTTGACAACGAGAATTAATTTCAAATTAATTAATGAAACTATTATGTTTTGAACATTATAAAATAGACATAATTTTTGAATTTGATATATCAAATATATCTAAGGATGAATTTTTGGTATTTTTCTGAAAAAATTCAATTTTTGATGAATAGTGAAACCACTTAGTAGTAGTTCGAAAAAATGACTTTTTCATTTAAATGACATTCTACTGCTTCTGTGAATTGAATTTAGAGAATCCGACGTAAAATTTTGTTATTAGTAAGTTAAATTTGGATCAATAAGATAAAAATAGGTTTTGTTGAATCGTAACTTTTGACTTTTATTTACCGCAGTTAAAGGTAAATTGGGTAATTCAAGATAAAAAGAATATCTTAATAATAAAAATTACCTTAACACTTTTCCTACCCTTATTGGATGAGCCATGTACAACCATGGACACCATTGGGACAATTTTGGAGCCTCATAGAGCCACTGAAGAGTGATAATGACACTTTCAATAAATTAATTTACAGTAAATGAAAAAATGACACAAACAAATATCTTTTTGTAAATTTATTTTCTCATGGGGTTATATAAGTTATCTTTTAGACTATAAATATTATATGGAAAGATAAAAATATTTCCTACATCATTTTGTTTTTTTTTATTTTTAGACCATATAAAAATTAAATTATCAATGACACGATAATGATGCAGTATATACCTCATTAATAATGGATTTAAATAAATAATATTATAAATATTAAAATAACATCCAAAAAAAGGAAAATTGTTATTTGATGATTTTATTTAAACGATTATTCATCTAATATATTACGTTAATTAGTTTTGGAATTTCATAAAATGAATATCATTATATAATAAAATAATATTTTCACTCCTTCCTAACGAGCCCCTCCTCCCCCTTATAAAAGGACACCACTACTAACCAATTCCTCACACCTCTCAAGCCTTTTGTATTGTCCCACCTCTAAAACATTTAGCTCCCAAAATCCATATACTAATCCTAGTAGGATTACCATAGGTAGAATGCACTTTAAAAATTCCTTTGGTTCAAACCAATGGAAGTTACCAAAATTAAAGGTAACAGTCCATCTTAACTTCTTTTCTTTTATTTTACATCTCCAACCTCTAACCTCTTTTTATTCCTTTCTTTTATAACAAAATCAGTATCCTACATATACTATAATTTTGTTATGATATTGATTTTAACTATACTTACACACACCTCCATCTAATGGGTGAATAACATACTGTTTCTGTGGATGGAAAACTATCGTCTAACGAAAAAATTATTGTTCGATTATATCCTACCACCTCTCATGGTGGCCATTAAGATGGAACTATATTTATATATGATATATATTATGTTCATATTTTCTTTAGGATTTTGTATTTTACATTTATAACCTACCTTTATGGTTTCCATAATGGGTAAACGTGATAATTTCATTTGAGAAAGTGCAGACTACCACCCCCTAAAGATGATATGACTCGTTAATGACATATGTGAGATGTATAAAGGATGGAGTTAATGATATTATATATTATATTATATTGGAATTATAATATACCTTTGTATCTTTATGTTTTAATTCCATTAAAATATGAAATAGAAATGGAAGTAGCGTTCATGCGTACGCACGACTTACCATCTCCATGAACATTGTATTTAATTTTTAGGTCCAAAATGTAATGTAATATTATAAATACATATATATACTGGATATATATTATTTATATGATATATAAATCATTAATATCATTCTGGAGATAATGGACTAATGACCAAATTGACAACTTGTAATTATAAGGTGTTCATTTTGACTCAGGTACCAAATATCAACCAAACGACCATTATTAACTAAAATGGTTGCATAATGTTTATAACATTGTAATAGGTGATATAAAAGGATAGTAAACAATAAAATGATATTGATAATGTATAAATTAACTTTATTTTATTATTCAGGATGAGAAACGAACAAATGAGTCAAGTCAGACACGAGGTAAGGGATTTTCTTATCTCACTTTTAATTTTGTGAGATTTCTATTGTTCGATACTTATTTATTTCATGTGGTGTATTGTTTTCCGTAATTTGATATATATTAACATTATTCTCGTTATATTCATGGTATTTTTTTATTCATTTGTTTTTTATTAGCTTTAGGTCTTACAACACTGTTGATTACAACGTGGTAAAGAGTTTCATCCCACTTTTTATTCCCGTGAGATTTGTGCTATATTTGCCAATTTTTATTATCGTGTGGGGTATTTACTTCCCATGATTGAAATATTTGTGTAATATAAATTCATTTATGAGTATTTATATATTCTTTGTATGATCCTTCTTTCATGTGGCATATGTTTTGTAAGTTACCAAATCGGTAGGGGAACCTTTCACCCTCCACTTTTTAAAAGACTTATTTTTGTTATGTCTTTTAATTTACATATTATTATGTTGGGATAGGTTCTTATATATCCTTATTGATGTAAAAATTATATACAAGTGATTAGATACCCTTTTTATCTCATGAACTCATTTTCTGAATTTTAACGTGACATCGTTAGGTTGTCGACTTCTTACAAGGGAACTTCTTAACACAATTTCAATTCTTTTGGTTCAACTTGTACTTATTGAATATGCCATCCTATGAATATGTTTGAATGACATATGATTGTTTTAAACATAATATCCAATTATATTTGGTGTATTTATTTTTCTCAGACGTAATTTTGTGTTTGATTTTTTTATAATTTAAGGATACCATCTTTATAAGGGATTTCTTCTTAATTTACATTTCCACTGAGAATTCATTGACGTTATGCACCAATTAACTCTTATATGGTGTATATATTGTCCTTTGACATATTATATCATGAATAACTTTATTATCATGTTATTATAATGTTTATATTAAATTTTTTTCTTCAATTATTTGTATTCAAGCGTCTCTCTTTTTGTTAATAAAACCCTTCAACTAAAATAATGTTTTCAATGTTTTAAATATTTATTCATATAAATATTTCCCGTAAATGTGAATGTTTTCAAAATGTGTATTAGGATTAATTTATATAGACATTAATGTTTTCAAATGATAATTCATTTAAAAACATAAAAGTATTATGTGACACTTTGATTCAAAAATCTCTTTTTAAATTGTTTTGAAAATTATTTGATAAAGCATTGTTTATTTCAATATATTTATTTGACATATTGGAATGTGAAAATTTTATCTTTTTCATATAATTGTGTTATTTTTAATGATTATGTTATTGTTTTTGGGAATTGTTTATGTATAAGGGTGGTTCCATGATAAACCTCGGGCGGGTGAGCCTGAGATAGTTCTCTAATGCATTGGGAAACGAGGCGGAGGTAAACATGATGTTTCTCCTAAGAGATTTAGGAAATATACTGTGATGGGTATTCTTGGTGTAAATACCTATGTAGCTATGATAGCTACAATGTATGTTTGATATGTATCACCTAAGTAACCATTATGAATTATGATTTTTGTGTTCAATTCATAAATCTTATGATTTCGTAAGGTATGTTGTGATTGAAAAGTATGGTTTCATTTATTTGTATTTATTAATGGGATAATGTTCTCTTTCCTTATTTTATAATCCTTACTGATCTTTTTATGCACATCCCATGTTTTTGAAATGTTTTTTACTAGAATTAAATATTAATTGGGTCAAGGATGGGATCAAAGAAAAGTCATGTTGTCTAAAACATGGAACTAGAGATGTTTCTTTTTAGCAGTTTTTATTTTATGAAAAAATGGATACTAAGTCGTATTTTCTAAATGTAATATTCAAGTTTTTATGTAATAGTTATAGCCTAATTCTCTAAAACTCAAAACCTGAAAATGTACTCAATTTGAATTATTCATTTAACTCAATATTATGTAATGTTTTTAAGATCGGGTATTTATAGTTGGTATCAGAGGTCAGTTTAGGCAATTTTGGGGATTAAGAGTTTTTGTTAAACACATGGTTAGTACCTATGACTATTATTTCAGTGAAATCCTTTTTTATAGCTTTTTCAGATCAAGGAAATTCAGTAACAAATGGAAGTAGGAGGATCTCAAACGACATTCCTATCTCTTCCTGATGAATTACTTGAAATAATTATTGCAAATTCTCGTTGAGATGATTGTGAAACTTTTTCTAGCATACAACTCACATGAAAGAAGTTTTTTGAGATATCAAAAACCTCCACTATACCTCGTTATCATCATTGATCATGGGTTGTATTTAAAAAAATCATATTTTCACAAATATTCTCATCTTTTAAAGAAAGGTAAATATTATCAAGGAATTTACAAATTTTTAACTTTATCACAAGATTTTGAAGCTTATTATGATTGTAAAAATGGTGTGGAAGAAAGAGAACCTTACGCAACTTATTTATATTATCTTTTACAATATAGTCTCTCGGCACACAATTATGGTTTTTTAAAAGGACCTTTAATAGAATGTTTCAACTGAAATTCAGTATGACAGTTTTATAAAATTCGTTTTTTAACTGGTGTTTTGAAATTATATGGCATACATGATTTTTTTTCAAAACTATTTTTCTGTGAACACCCATATGACCCATGTTGTACAATATGTATTTGTATGGAGGAAGAAAATGATTTTTATGGATATCTAAATCATTTTTGCAATGCATGGACCTTCTACCTACGTGAACAAGATGAAGATGAAACTAAATGGACACCATGATCAAGGTATGATGATCTTCATTTTGGGGATCGTTTTATTTTATCATATGGCGGTGAAATAAGACTTCAAGAATTAAGATGTTGAGATCATAATGAATTTGGATAAAAATGAGAGGTATAAGGAAACCATTGAGGTTAAAACATGTTGGGGTTATTTATGAATTTTATAAAAAGGACAACCCATGGGATGGGTGACAACCCGTCGCATTCGGCAAGGAAGTAGGAATCGAACCCACAACCGAAGGGCGACAAGGGCGCATCTCCAAACACTAGACTTCTTGAAGTCCTTGGTTAGTATAACTAATTATTTTAATTAAATGATTTTATAGAATAAGATTAATTTTATTTTTGAACGTATATTTTATCAAATGGATATATGTAGAATAGAAAATTTATTTAGTGATTAAGTGATAAAGGTTGTTGTGGAAGATGTTTACTCTCTTGAGGAAACACTATATGACTTTGGAAGATAGAATACTATGGGATTTTAATTGTGGAATAATGGTTGAAATTTTAGTTTGAAAGAATATATAATTTTATTATGGACATATTATGACATGATTTATTTATGAAAATGATTAACCTCTAATGGAGAATATGTGATTTGGTTAATTAATTTTAAATATGAGACATTATGATTAACTAGTGTTATTTGGAGGTAAATTTTAATATGTATCATTGAAGTATATGAAATTAAATTCATATGAAATTTGGGTTACAATCTCAGTTTGGATTACATTTGAATAATTTTAGGGGTTGTTGTTTATTGGATGGTCTTTTTTGATCTTTGGGTTTTTTTGACAAATTTTGGAGATTAAGAGTGGTTTTTCTTCATGTAAAAGATTGTCCTTTTGGGTATTATCTTATCTCTCACTATAAATTTTGGTTTTAGTTTATGTCTAAATACAAGGGAAATATATATTTCTTCTTTTGTGGATTATGTGATTATCTAGAAGATCATTCTTGTGCTTTTAATGTGACCAGGTCTTTTTGAATGCTCATTGCTTGGAGAGATGATTAGTTTTTGGTAGAAACATATTTAATGATGAAACTATACATAAAGGTAAGTATATTTCCTTATGTTCTTATTCTATATAGTAAATGAATTCCTCAAAATTATGGAAATGAAATTAAAACAAAAACATTTTTGGTTTTCATTTACTACTAAGTAATCAATGACCGTTTGACACATCATATGTTTGTGATTTTATAGTGGCTAACATTCTATTAGTCATGTTTTATATCACTCTCCATTATAACTTGACCATTTTTATTCCATATCCATGTTTTCCTATATGGAACAGATTATGGTTTATCTCATGTGTCCTTTGTACATCTCTTTCTTTTTTTAAAGTGACAGTTTTTACTGACTCTTTTTCGATGTAGGACATTTAATAATGTTTCCATGCCTAGTTTTTCAATTGTGGGGACACAATTCCCAAAAGGGGGAAGTATGTAACATCCCTGATAAATAAGGAATAAGACACTTTTCATATTTATTAATATTCATGAATTAAATATTAATTTTACATTAAAGGGGTTTCTCTGTTCGATGGCGTACGCGATACGCAACAACGAGTTTATTTAAAATCTTATATTGCACACTAATAATATAATATTATTATTTTAAATGTTAATTAATTCCTAGTCGTTGTATTGCTAGAAATAAATAGAAAAAACTAAAATATGATTATATAAGTTTGTTAAATGTTTTTACAATTATCCAATAAACGTTAGGGGCTTAAAATATGAATGAATCTAATTTTAAGCATGAATACACTAATATTTAGTAAAAGGTCAATTTACCGGATTTTGATGGTGAATCCTCTATAAATATAGTTTTGGAAATTTTTATATATTCTATTCGACAAAATATAATTATTCTTTACATTAAGGACCTCAAAATTTACTTAGGGTAAAGTTTTGGAATTTTTCTGATAAAGTCCATTTTTTTAATGAACAGTGAAAAATACAATATTTTAATTCAAAAGCGCCTTTTAATATAATTTATATATATAGTTAGATTATCCTTTTAATTGTTTTTAAAGTGTTATTAAAATATATTTTTACCATTTAACATAATGTTGGTCATTGGAAATAATCTCATTTTTAAATTGGACATAAACAAGTGTCAATCTTTTGATAGTCATTATTTCTTAAAAACACGCTATTTCTTTTGAAAATGAGAATTAATATTAAATTAATTAATGAAAAATATATATTTTGATTTTTTTAAAATATACATAATTTTTTAATTTGGAATATCAAATATATATTTGGCTTAATTCTTGGTATTTTTCTGAAAAGATCAATTTTTTATGAATTGTGAAACCACTTAGTAGTAGTTAAGAAACTGACTTTTTCATTTAAATGAAATTTTACTTCTTCTGTGAATGGAATTTCTAAAATAAGACATATATGGTTGTTATTATTAAGTAAAACTTGGTTGAATAAGATGGAAATAATTTTTGTGAATAGTAACCTTTGACATTTATTTAGCGCGGTTAAAGCTAAATAGGGTAATTCAAGGTAAAAAGAATATCTTAATAATACTAAATTACCATAACACTTGTCCTTACCTTATTTTATGAGTCATAGCCAGACATGGGAATCTTTGGATCGATTTTGGGACCCCATGGAGCCATTTATTAGTGATAATTACCCTTTAGATAAATTAATTTAATGTAAAGGAAAAAATGACACAAACAAATAACTTTTGGTAAATTAATATTTACATGGGGTTATATAAGTTATCTTTTAGATTATAAATATTCATTGTAAATTTAAAAGATTTCAGACATCATGGTATTTTTTTTAAAAAATTAGACTACAAATAAATTCAATTATTTATGACACAATAATGATGCATTATATACCTCATTAATAAATGATTTAAATAAATAAGGTTATAAATATTAAAATAACATCCAAAACTTGTCTGATTCATATTGGATGATTTTATTTAGAGCTTGAGTCATCTTATATTTTACTTTAATTAGTTTTTGACCTTTGGAAACCGAATATCATTTTTTAATAAAATAATATTTTCACACATTCCTAAAGAGTTCCTCTTCCCCCTTATAAAAGGACGCAACTTATAACCAATTACTCACACCTCTCAAGCCTTTTGGATCGTCCCACCTCTTCAAAAATAATCTCCCTAAATCCCTCTCCTACTCCTTAAGACTTACCATAGTCAGATGGAGCTTAAAGAATTCCTTTTGGTTCAAACCAATGGAAGTTACCCAAATTAAAGGCAACAGTTCATCTTAACTTCTTTTCTTTTATTTTTATTTTCCGACCCATAAACTCTTTTTATTACTTTATTTTTTAGCAACACGAGTATCCTCAGTATACTAGGATGTTTTTATGAGAATTATTTTAACTACACTTACACACACTTCCATCTAATGGATGAAGAACATACTGTTTCTGTGGATGGAAATCTAACACCTCACGAAACGATGATTTTTCGATTATCTCCCACCTTCTCTCATGGTGGCCATTAATATTGAACTATATTTATGTATGATATATATTATGTTTATATTTTCTTTATGCATCTGTATTTCACATTTATTGCCTACCTTTATGGTTTCCATAACGGGTACACATGAAAATTTCATTTGAGGAAGTTTGGACTAATGCCCCCTCAAATTGATAGGACTAGTTAATACCATATGTGGGATGAATAAAGAATAGATTTAATGATATTATATATTATATTATACTAGAATTATAATATACCGATGTATCATAATGTTTTAATTCCATTAAAATACAAAATAGAAATGAAACTAGCGGTCATGCGTACGTACGACTGACCGTCTCCATGAACGGTGCATTTCATTTCTTATGTAAAAAATGTTATGTAATGTTAAAAATAATGTATATATATTATTTATATGATATCTAAATCATTAATATAATTCTGGAGATAATGGACTATTTTCCACTTGGACAACTTGCAATTATAAGGTGTTCATTTTTACACAATTACCAAATATCGACCAAATGAAGATTATTAACTAAATTGGATGCATAATGTTTATAACATTGTAATAATTGATATAAAAATGATAATAATCTTGAATAAGGTTCATAAGAAAGTATAAATTTACTTTATTTTATTATTCAGGAAGAAAAAGGAAAAAATGAGTCAAGTCTGACACGGGGTAAGGGATTTTCTTATCTCACTTTTAATTTGGTGAGATTTCTATTGTTCGCCACTTATTCATTGAATGTGGTGTATTGCATACTGAAATTTGATATATATTACCATTATTACCATTATATTCATGGAATTCTGTGATTCATTTGGTGGTTATTAACTTTTGGTTATATGACTTAATTGATTACAACATGGTAAAGGATTTCATCTCACTTTTTATTCCCGTGGTATTCATGTGATATTTTCCACTTTTTTCTATTGTGTGGTGTATGTAATACCCATGATTGTACTATTTGTGTAATATACGTTAATTAATGATTATTTACATCTTTATTGTATGATCCTTCTTTCATGTGGTGTTTGTTTTGTATGTTACCAAATCTGTAAGGCAACCGTTCACCCTCCTCTTTTTAAAATACTTCCTTTTGTTATGTATTTTAATTTACATATTATTATAATGGGATATGATCTTCTATATCCTTATTTATGTAATCTTTATTTTAAAATTTTGAGATACCCTTTTTATCTCATCAACTAATTTTATGAATTTCAATGTGACGATGTTAGGCTGTCGAATTTTTACAAGGGAACTTCTTAACACAATTTCAATTCTTTGGGTTCAACTTTTACTTGTTGAATATGTCATCCTATGAATATGTGGGAATTCCCTATTATTGTTTTACAATAATATACAATTATATTGGGTTTATTTATATTTCTCACACATAATTATTTGATTGATTTATCCTTAATTTAAGGATACCATCATTATAAGGGATCTCATCTCAATTTAAATTTCCACCATGACTTCATTGATGTTGTGTACCAATTCACTCTTCTATGGTTTATATACTATCCTTTGACATATAATTTCATGAATCTATTTTTTCTCATGATAATATAAAGTTATGATTAAATGTTATTCATCAATTATTTGTATTCAAGCATCTCTCTTTTTGTTAAAAAAACTCATTAACTAAAATATCATTTTATATGTTTTAAATATTTATTCTTATAAATATTTCTCACTAATGTCGATGTTTTCAAAATGGGTTTTAGGATTTATTTAAATGAAAATTAATTTTTTCAAATGATAATTCATTTAAACTCATCAAAGTGGTATGGGACACATTTATTCAAAAATCTCTTTTAAAATAGTTTTGATAACGTTTTGATAAAGCATTGTTTTTTTCAATATCTTGATTTGATATATTTGAATGTGAAATTGTTATCTTTCTGTTATACATGTTTAATTTTTTATGATTATGTTATGTTTATTGGGTATTGTTTATGTATACGGGTGGTTCCATGATAAACCAAGAGTGGGTGAACCCGAGATAGCTCTCCAATTCAATGGGTAACATGACGGAGGTAAATGTGAAGTTTCTCTTAAGTGATTTTGGGAATATATTGTGATGCGTATTCAAGGTTTAACTCCCTACATATCTGTGATAGCTAAAATTTATGTTTGTTATGGATTCCCTAAGTAAAAATTATAATTTATGACTTGTGTGTGTTATTCATAAATCATATGAATTCGTAAGGTATGTTACGATTGAGAAGTATGGTTTTATTGATTTGTATTTATTAATGGGATAATGTTTTCATACCTAATTTAATAACCCTTACTGATATTTTAATGCTCATCCCGTGTTTTTGAAATGTTTTCCACAGGAATTAATGATGAATAGGGTCAGGATGGGATCAATGAAAAGTCATGCTATCTAAAACATGGAACTAGACATATTTATTTTTAAGTGTTTTAATTTTATGAAAAAATGGATACATAGTAGTAGGGTCTACATGTAATATTCAAGTTGTTATGTAATTTTTATAACCTAATTCCCTAAAACTCTAAACCAAAAAATATCATCAATGTGAATTATTCATTTAATTCAATATTTTGTAATGTTTTATGGTCAGGTCCACATATGTATTGTTCTTGTTTTATATATTTACTTATAAATGGAATTGGAATGATTTGTCTTTGTGAGTAGAAAATTATTTTTTTTGAATAATGGTTTTACAGTTATTTATTAATGGAATGATATTTTGTAATTTCAATGCATTTGAAGAGATTTGTAAAAAAAATTAAAATTGTTTTCAAATCATTAGAATCAATTGTGAAAATGAGAGCATGGGTTATCTTAGGTACTGAGGTTGGATATTTATCATGAGTCCATCATCCATGTTTTCTGATTGTCATAATTTTTATCAGGGTTATTTCCTCTATTTCCTAATCCTTTTGTTCTTGGTGATTGATATTTACATTTTGGGGAGGTTACTCATGGGGTATTCTTTTGATTATTTGGTTTCTATTCTAGGAACCAGATTGTACAATTGATTGAATGTGGTATGAGTAGACGTAAATTCAGTCATATAGTGATCCTTGGTGATGATACATATACTAATATAATATATTTCTTGGAATTGTTTCTTTATCCTTGACATGAATTTTAATACATGTGAAAGGTGATATGCAAAAATTTCTTTGAAATTTATATACCTTAGTTTGTTTACGAACTATGATTAAAAGGAGAATGATTACCAAGTTTTCTATTAAACTACTTTACTATTTATGATGATATTCATTGTTTAAAATGAGCATTCAATAATTTATATATAGATAATTGTTATGGAACACCTGGGTGGGAACCTATTAAGATTGTTCGCTAACACCATGTTCTCCTCTTCGTTGTTGTGTATACCTTTTTCTGTCTCGTATTATTTGGAATAGAATAGTTTCGTAGTGTGGTGGAGTGGTTTCATGTCATCTGGGTGGGGTAGGGGGTTGTGAGATGGGGGGAATTCATCCAGACCATCCCTTGAAGTATCCATTTGGTTCTTTTCCTTTTTCATTGAACGTTCACATTGGTTTTTTGGTTACATTTATAGTTGTTTTTTATGAAATCTTCTTATTATTGTAGAATATATTTTTTATAAATTTGTTTTCTACTTATTTATCTATGTGTATATATATTCCATATTATTATATAGGTTGGGAGATATTGATACCTCTTGAATGTTTTTTGATTCATGAGTTCTTTTCTCTATCCCATGGGAATTGGGAATTCCCTTTGGGTACGTGGTAGATTAGTTTGGGTGATAGTTTTGAGGGTAACCTTGGTCAGTCAGTTACAATTTGATAGATAGTTGTTTTTGTATGAGAATGAATTGATGTATTTAACTAGATATTTTTCAATGAGAAGGTATTATGTTACCAAACTCAATGGTGACTGTAAAATCATGTTCAGGTTCCTCGAGTATATTCTATGTCCAATGAAATGTTATTTTTGCATAGTGAGATACCATGATTTCTATCTATTATTCATTATGACATGAGTGAATAACATCAATATTTTTATATATATTATGGTGTATATGATGGATATGAGAAATTAATCCTCTATATCATTCCTAATGATATAACCTAAGCTAATCTTAGCTATGATATAATTTAAGGGCTTGGTTTTTGAGTAAGAAGAAGTTGAGGTAAATGTGGTAGTTTTGTAAGGGGAAAATTAATTCTAATGGAATGATGGTTAACATGAATCCATTTATGATGAAATTAATTTTATATATTGAAAATCATTATGAGGAATTTAATCTTATAGAACACTTACCAGACCTTTGGATGTAGTTGATCCTGGACTGGATCATGATGAGATTGTCCCTTATTCTTATGAAGAGAAAATCGAAGGAGAAGAATCATCATGAACAGATGAAGCGAGTGCATATATCTCTTGAAAATTGGTAAGTGATATGGACATTTTAAAAAACCACATGTTTCTAATGGATCTGAATGTCCATCAATTTCACTCCATCATATATATATCTTCTTGAATAAAGAATAAGAAGAGGCGGCCAAAGTCTCTATAGTGGGGTAACATTAACGATCTACTTAACCATCCTGGGATATAGTGTAAGTATAAAATAATTATAAATATTTTAAGTATTATGGAAATGGTTATGTACTACATTATATAGACGTTCATTATGATGTTTATGTTTTTGGTGAGGTTTGGGAGATGTTTTAGCCACATAATTCTACACTTTTTGATTCATTTTCAAATATATCTGTAGGGATATCAGATAATGTTCACCAAGATGATGATGTTTTCTGCATAATAGGTTATCCTAGACCATCTATTTAGGGGGAGGATTCAACATGTCCTTCCATACAGAATTCTGTTCATTAGGGTGAGAATTCTATCATACCTGAGGATAGATATGGCTCCATCAATGAGCCTTCTACTGGATCATAGATTCTTGGGATTTCTTAACCCGATTCAGATGGAGATGATGTTAGAAATGAGTGATCATATCCGTCCACCATATCAATATGGACATATAGTCTTCATTTTTTATGGAACTTATCAAAAATAATCTTTGGTTGAGAATATTTATGGTGCTGGAAAGGTGAAAACATTTCATGTTTATGCTCCTGTTGTTGGAAAAACTCATGTAGAGTTTTTTCTTGCCCAGTCTTGAAAATATTTCTTCACTACTACCTACTCCAATTATTAATTTAGATAGCATTACTAGACATAATTTGGACCACATCAGAGAGATTTTGATCTATGAGTTAAGTGGAGTTCTTACATCCCAAAATTCTCATGTTATTTAGCTTAGTAATGATGATATAAAGAAAATATTTGAGATATTCATCTTTCATATTCATCCTAAAATTATTTTTAGGACTCAAGGGGTTAATATTGAGAATATATGTTCATATGATGAGTTATAAGCAATGAAATATATTGTGGAAGAGATAGAGAAATGGTTTGATTCTATCTAGAAATCTCTTTGTGAGAGGATAGAGGTATTATATGTAGTTATTACAACTACATCAACATCTCCCACCTAATTATTCCATAGTTTATGGTGAGATAATCAGATATATATTCCTATGTAGGATTCATGTCGTCAAGGGATAAGTAACTACATCTCATCCGTAGGACTATAAAAAATTTTGAAAATGTGTTGAGCACATATATATATATATATAACGGTTATGGGTGTTTTAATGGAGCCCAATGTGATAGCGTAAATATCATTAAGGATATACAATAATACCTTTCCTAAATATATAAAAATGTTGAGTTGAATTATAATTATAAATTTCAAGAAGATGAATTAAAAATTTTACCTATCACTTGGGACTTCATGGAAAAGGTAGATCAGCCTAATGTCTTGGACCCTCAACTAAAACTATTTACAGGGGAGAAAAAATATGTATTCACTTCTCTTGAAAGTGGTGGGAACATCATAAATGATTTTAGAAATGTTATGAAATCAATTATTTACTTATCTAGAAAAGCATTTGGGGAACCGAAGGAAATATTTATGTCAGCCTCCACCTATGAACCATAATTTACTCCTCATCTATATAATTTTTAGCTATTACAAATTTATAATGATGATATTATTTGACATCTCAGACCAGTAGTGATTTATGAACATCCTAAAACAAATTCTTCACCCTATGACTCTATGTGTGTGCCTCTTATTAATAGAAAAGGAATTGTCCCAGTTGAGTATTTATTCCAAAGAGATGAGAATGATTCAAAATATGATTTATATTTCTTATTGATTATTTATTTTTATGGATTTAATTTTGTATGTAATCAAATGACTTATGTTTTAAATTTAACTCCTCTGATATTATTCTCCGATTCATTCCGTATCTATTTCATGTCCCTAATTTTCATATATTATACATAATCCCAAATTGGGTAGAAAGTTTTCTTGGAATTTAATTCTATGTTACTACTTATATTTCCAAAATTAAACTTAGTATATAAAATTTTTATTTTCAAATGTTGAAAAAAAATGTTACTTTTCAAATTCATCTATTTATTCCTATTCATGTTTGTATATATATTGTTAAAAATTCCTTTATTTTTTCATCAAATGGGGGGAGAATTTTGGAAAAATCATATTTTCATGAGAAAAAATCATGATTATGATATTTATAAGGATCATAGTATTTTATTATATTATATTTTTTTAAATAAAATTGGATAATTAGGGTAGATCTAATAATAGTTAGAATGATCCACCATTAGTTAACAATAAGATTCCATTTTCTATACTACTGGTGACTTTTTCAAATGGTGAATTCTTCTAACCCTAAAATGTGATACCACTAGATTTTTTATATGGAAAACATGTTCTACCAACATAAGTGTGTTATAGATAGTGTTTTGCTACCATCATACATGTTCTACCATAATATTTGTGTTATCACCTAAGTTCTAATACTTCCTGATATTTTATAGAATGTTTCTCTACTATAATAGTTATTCTACTACTAGACATATACTACCATTATATTTTTACTATCATAATTTATGATACCACCATATGTGCTACTCTAATGTGTGCTGCCACCATAAAATTTTCTGCTCGATGTAATACCACAGGATTGTGCTACAGTTATCTTGTGTTACAATTGGTCTATAAACCATTATTATAGATGATTTACCATTGTCAAATTTACCAGTAAGCTATTATAAATTTGTTATATGATACCTTCAGATTATATCCCTTATCAAAATGTTATATTTTATTCTTTTTATCGTTCAAATTTAATGCTTCTTGCAGCAATTTCATGAATGTTAATGAGAAAAAACACAAGTTGATTTCTAATGATTATTCATATACAACTCAATGTATACATTGAATAAAATACAAGGGGTTTTCAAATTTACTTCCCAGTACAATGATCCAAGATATCATTATTATTACTCATCAATATACAATTTCAATAATGATAGATTTATATTTTTTAGGACTCCTTCATGCGCATAATTGAAGAGCTGGGTGATTGCGTGCTAATAGTTATACATGTGAGAAATGTGTATAACATTCATAATATCAAAATTCATTTAAAAAATGAGTCAAGATATCAATTTATATGTTTTTCAAAACATCAAAATATTGAAAAACAAAACTCTATGAACCATTAGTTTACTATAATTTCAATGAATCATTTTTGATCTTCTCACGAAGACAAAAATTAGGACCCTTGATCGCCTAAGGATTTGCAAACTGAGAAGAACGACATATTTATTTCACTTTTTATTTTCCCCCTTTTTTATTAATATTTCAGTAGTGTGATATTTTACTATATTTACATTGTCCAAATATCTCAAATTATTAAATAGTATAATACATGATATTCTCTAAAATTCAGAAATTTATACACCCATGGGAACTGTGAAAGTGGTCTTCATTGGCATCTTATGTTTTTCATCCCATGAATAACTATGGAATATGATTTCAATATAGTCATACTATGTGCTAGTGTTTGTAAAAACTAGAGCTAGGTTGTGGATCAGAGTATTATTTTAAGAATGTTCTTAGTAGCTTGTGATTTCCAAATGGAGGGGATTAATTATTGTCTTGAGACTAAAACCCATGTTTTTTTCAATAGTGTGTTTTATTTTTTATCTTTATATTTTATATTCTAAAGTTATAACATGATTTGTTTTTAAATATAAAAAAAATATATACATTGATAATTATTCATACCCTATGTTTATATATAGTATTTGATTATGTAAATTTGTTTCAAAAGTTAATTTGATTTCATAAATTTTGTTAATTGATCCCTAATCCCTCTTTGGGAAATATGATGAATGATGAAACTTCTATTATTCTACTATTTTGATTCAACGTGAATTTCCATCTAACATGGGGATTTAAAAAAAATGGACATAATTTTTTATTGGAAAATCTATTCACCCCCTCCCCCCAATCTTGAGTTACTCAATCTGATCAATAGTATTAATATAGGTTGTTGTTTCTAAATCTATTCATTTACTATTGGAGTTAAAACACATTTTTGAAAATGGATTCAATGCTATTCTAAGACTACTATTGAGAGGATATTTCTTTATCATAGCGAGTTAGATTAAATTACGAGACATAACATTAAAAATACTATGATTTAAAAAGAGATTGAGATGTTTTTTCATGAATCTATTATTCAATATAAAAATATCATGGTCAGTCTAGAGTTTCTAATTTTAATTCCATTCCTACACTCTTCATAGAGAAATTTTAATCCATGTGGTTAAAAATTATATAAAATACTAGAGTGTTATGAAATAAATCATTTGAAATTGATTTCAGATTGGGTATCGTAATTGTGATAAAATGGTCATATGATTGAAAACTATTTTAAAGGGTAGTTAAGTGGTTTGAATTTAATCTTTGTTCCTGGAAATTTGGTTTTCACTAAAATCCAATAGAATTCATTTAATATAGTGATTCTTATGAGTCAATTCATAGTCCTTATTGTCTATTTACTTTTTATTTTATTATTAATAATTTTTTTAAATCTATATATTACTAATTTCTTATTAGATGGATTTAATTCATGGTTTCTTCATACTTCACTAATGAAGGGTGTTATTTTGTTGAAATGAGAGGAAAATATCCTAGAAAAATTAATATTGCGATGCTTCATACTAGAGTATAACATTATCATGATTTAATGAAACTCTCCCTTTGGTTTTATCTACTATTGAGATAAATATTTATTGTATTATGTTAATATATTTAAATTTTAGGAACGTAATGTATAATGGAATAGAGTATTTAACACCATATAAAAAATTTTAGATTTCTATTTTTTGTATAAATTTGAAGGAAGAGGATTATTAAATAATGTGAGTGTATTTTTTGTTTTTAAATTCATTCTATTTTTAATTATTTTTGTTATGTTATTTCATGTTGATTGCTTACTAAAAAATGTGCGTTATTGTTTTTAATTAATCTCACTATGTGAACATATGTGTAGGGGATTGAATCTAACGGTTTTTATTATTTAAGTGAATGTGTACCTTTTGTGGGTTGATTCATATAATATTTTCCATTCTTTTAAAAATCCAATTGATGAAAATTTTCAATAATTCTATAACCCTCAAAATGAATTTAGTTGATTTTTCTGTATGTTGTGTTATCATTCAACATGTTTAAAAATTTATTGAAAATTACTTTTTCTGTAAAAATTAAAATGTTTGTACTTTGTTCATACTATGAGAATAAATAATTTGAAATTTTGGAAACCAACATATCTAACTTTCATTATTACCCTAGAATATGTCGTCATTCTACCAAATAGAATATATTTGTATAAATTATAAGTCCTATATATTTTTATTCATTATGAGGTTCAAAAATGTTGATTTTATTCATTTTATGTGTGGTTCAATGGTCTTCTTTACCAAGACTAACTATTTATTAATTTGAACCAATCAAAACCCCGTTAAAAAATATCAAAACCGATTTTTTAAAGATTGAACATTTTTATTTAATGGATCAAAACCTCTCAATTGTTGACATTTGAATTTTCACCTTGAAGAGTTATCCTTTTTATTTATTTTTACTATATTTAATCACTTCCATCAATGTCATTTAGTCATGAAAATTAATATTTTTGGGTCCAATTATGGGAGTTTTACATTAAATCTTCATCACTTTTGAACATTTATATAGGGATTGAAATGGGATATCTCGATCCCAGTTCACTGATAAATAAACTGAAGAAGTGGCTACATGGACTCAAGAATACATCATTATATGACAAAGTTTGCTAAATTTTAGTAGGGGTATATGGTATTATGGTGGTGAGACTACACAAACTTTTATCAAAGATGAAAACATTACCAACAATAAAATAATCATATGAAGTATTATAATGAGTTATGGATGTAATCATACTAATAATAAAATAGCTCATATAAATAATATATAGTGTCACATAAACATGGTTATTTCATGATTCTATAAAAATAAGGACATAGATACATAAAATAAGTAATATGAAAAAGGAAATCAAAAAGATTAAAAAGTTCTATCAAATTATTTATGGGCTCTAAATCATCCATCTAATCTCAAACTCCCATATAAGGAATCAAAAATCTATAGAAGGGTGCTTTTACATATCCCTACTTGCTTACAAGAAGTATATCTGGTTTCAAATCGGTTATCCAAATAGTGTGTGATTAAATCACAACAAGTCACTACCAATAGTGTATATAACTAATATAATATATGAATAGAAATGTAATAGTTTTTAGGTGTATAAAATGTAATTTAACAATGTAAATGTATTCCATGTTGAGCTCAGGATACTCATGGGATACCTAACTAACAATACCCTCTTCAATCTATGTATGATTACTTTTATTATGTGACTGTTAATTGGTCAGGGTTCAAAAGAATCACAACCAATTTGTTCATGTTAATGAAATAGGTTTATGGAACCCAAGGTGAATCCAATGAATCTATGACCATATTTTTTAATGCCACTAATAGTAATATAATATTTATCCAAGATATAGGGGTCTAATTATAATCCAATATAATCAACTAGGAATTCTACAAAAATGTTTTTAACTAATTCCACTGAGAAATTATGAAGTAATCATGGGCTAATCAAGACTGTAGGCCATGGATATATTCCAAGGAACTGAGTATGTAAAGAAATAAAGTTTAATCCAAGGACATAATCCCAGAAATTATAATTATGGAATATGTGAGATAATATTGTTTCAATGATAGATATATTAATGTTTTTATGAAATAACCAAACCTTACATTGGAATCTCACATAGAGGTTACATCAATAAATTAGGGTGGAGTTTTCATAGTTCTCTAGTCCTACAATAAAGAATACAAGTCTAGTTCAAGTTGGGATACCCTTTTAAATAAAAATACTTCCATAATCAGTATGTGATTTTTATAAAATATGTGGTCACAATTTATTTAATATTCATGAAAATTATAATTCATCAGGTTTATTGTAAACTAGTTCATTTACCCAGAAGGGAAAAAGGGCCATATGAAAGATACATTAATTTCTACACATTATTGGTTACATTTCTAAATAAAAATAAGAATGATAGAAAGTAGGGTAATTTGACAATTTTAATCAACTTAATTTATAAAAAAAAATTGTCCCTTTATAGTTATGAATAACTAAACCAAACACAACATGGTTGTGTTTTTGGATAATTACATGATATGGTCATCGAGGTTGTGTAGTTGGACATTTTTAATGGGAGTCTCTTATGTTGAGGTCTTGAACTCCTAAAATTTATATGAACTCATAAATTTTATTTTTTATTTTTTTCACATTTTATTAATAAAGTTCTATATTTAAAGTTTGACACATGAAAATATTTACATGTGGAACAATGATGAAAAAATTTAAATAATGGTACTTTGATGGAAAATTTATATACCATATTAATTAATCCAATTATAGAATCTTAATTCAATATGAGGCATTGTTTTAGGATGGATTAAAACTTTTAGTGGAAACAAGAAAATTTCAATGAAAATATGGTAATTGAGATCACAAAATGATAACATCAACAATGTTAATAGAAATTATGAAAAATGAGAGGGGTATCAGTAACCCATCCAAGGAGATAAAACATGATAAAAATCAATTTAATCAGATAATACATGGATGAAATCTATAAATTATTATGTTTAGGATGAGGATATATCTCTAAATTGAGAATTACTATGAGAAATGGGAAAGAGAAAGAGGACTAAATTGGTATAGGTAAATAAGTGATAAACATTCATTTCACTCTTTTTAGAAGTTCACAAAATATTCATAACCATGACATAACCATCTGGCTCACAATATCCAAGATCCAAAACCTCACATGGTTTATACGCAATGTTAGTTTTTTTATTCAATCCTTGTGTTTTAATCTATCTCACATTACACACCTAAAACGACCTAGTTGCATGGTTAGATAATCATTGTGTAAACTCTTTGACTTCCCTCTCTAATTTACATTAGAATTCACATGCCATGAATCCCACAATTAATGGTTAAACAAACCATCTACCATAAATTGTGAGTGTCATGGTTGAGTTTCATGACTAATACTAACCATTCTAAATCAGTGTTCCACATCTTTTTTCTATAAATACTATGAATTTGATCTCTGAATATGGATAAATTCACATAAGGCATTAGGTAAACCCTTAGGCACATTTATTAGTGTAAAAATTGTTATTTAAACTGAAATAAAATGAATTGTACCTCACTATTAAAATATTTATCACATGATATCCATTCCATAAAACAACTCATCACAATATTCGTTTCAAGGGGTGGTTGTATAGCATCCCATAATAATTCAGACCATTTTGAAATTATGTCATCCCACCTCTCCCATTTCACATTTTTTAAAACATTTATCTACCATAACATCCAAACTAGAAGATAAGATCATCCATAAAGGGACATTATGAAACATTTAATGATAAAAATATGGTACTACTAAAAAGAACCATCATTATCCAACTCATCATCATGTTAATGGGATTCAGATATATATTAATTGTAAAAATGAAACTCATTAACACAAAAGTTGTTATGCATACCCATATAACTAAAAGAATGATCTATCTAATAATTCATGGATCTGACCCACTCCAAAATCATAAAATTATCAATTAATCTAGGTGATAACTATAATTACATCTGAATTCATCACTGCTCAAGTCTAGGGTAAACATTAAAGAATACAAGATCTCACACCTCTACCTATATATGTTGGAGGATATGATAGGCATAAGAAGTATTCCTAGACCGATATATATCCATATGAATTTTAATAATATGTACATGTTCTGGTGTCTCCTTAATGATCCATGGATCGAGTAGTGAATGCTCTCCTACCTCTAACCACCACAGTTGGGATTTTCATGTCCTACCATAGATGGAATTATAATGAACCATCTTTATTATCACTCAAAATATATTATCATAATATAAATAAATAATAGGTAAATATTTCTCTAAAGAAACACAAAATTAAAGGACACACGATAAAATAATTTATCTAATACTTATATAGTATGATCAGATTAATCATTTGTCTACGTGTGACAGGTTGTACTCAAAAGTACTTGAGAACCCAGAGCCTTCTAAAACTCCTTAAAAACAATGAAGTGAATTTAGAATACCTATATGATATTATCGTCTATTGAATCCCATTATGTCCTCTAATCACTCATATTTAATGTATCCTAGGAATATCCCCTAATATGGTCACCAAATTAAGAAATCAGTGGGATACCTTCATCATCCTATCCACTATAAACCATATTTTCCCTTTCCATGATGGGATGCTAGTTAACCCATCATAAAAATCATATGAAATCATTCCATTTTTACTCTAGAATGGGTAATGGATATAAAATGCTAGAAAGATGTTGTTATTCCACCATCACCTTCTAAATGCAGGAACATCATAAAAATATGTAATATTATTTTCCATCACAACACACACATATTAGTTATGTATGTCATATTAAATCTTTGTAATTACATGATTCAATCCCTATTTATAGTTTTTAGGTTTTCACATAAAGAATTCTTGCATTTCTATATTTACCTAGACATGTCCAATAATACACAATATCACACCATTAATAATAACACAACTAAGATTAATGTCATGACATGAAAGACATTCCCTCAGGACCAACCATTCATGGTTAAAAATGTGTCTACACTTCACTAAGAATAAAAGTGATGAGGTAACTCCTAAAGTCCGTACAACTTTGTACATATGATACTTCTAGACCACTATATTATTTTAATAAATAGGTCCATAAATTTCTATTCCCTACTATAATGTTGAACAACTTGGGTTTGAGTACTCTATAATAGAGAATTAGACACTGCATTGTCTTTTCCAAGATTAAATGTAATCTGAAAATTGAATGAAGAAAGGTATAAAATCCATAATCAATATATATAGTTCAAAAAATGTTGATTGAATGTGTATTTTAGACTTTATGTCTAGTGTATGACTCAAACTAATCTTAAATAAAATATTTTACCCATAAACATATTACATGAACCACTACTTTTAGTTCAATATCTTTTTAATGTAATTGAATTCATAAGGCCTTAGTTTAAGAGACTCAAATACCATGAATCAATCCCATTGCATCAAAATTGCTCCCAACATTATACCTGATGAATCACAATAAACTATATAGCCTCCATTATACTTAGGTAAAATTAGTATTAGTGTTGACCTCAACATTCAATTCAATTCTCGAAATTATTTTTCACAATATTTAGGCAATGATAATTTAACACCATTATTTATGAAACCTATAATTTGTACTTCATGGTATGATAAATGTTGAAAAAAACACTCACTATTACCATCCAACACTATGAAAATCCGAATATCAATGATCTTATTTGGTTTATCCTAGGAAACAATGGCTCTCACCTTGTATGGATATACATATACATGTGATTTAAACATAATTTGATCCATGCAGTTAACCATATTAATCATTAAATTGTATTTCATGATCTTTTCATATCGGTAGTAATCATTGAGAGTATTCAATTGGATATCATGGTGTTTGGAATGATCGTGTCCTAATTGGAATACCGCAAGACGACTTCTATGGAAATAAATTTGAATGAATCTAGGTATGGGTGGAAACCCTAATTTATAATGGCCATAAAGACTTCTGGCATTATCATGAGAAAAACGGAATTACCAAATTCCCATAAAGTCTATATCTAATTTAGAATATTGGGAATGGTATATCAAAACTCATAACCAGGACCATACGATAAACTGACATCAAATATATATTTGGGAGAACCATTGATAATTATATATGGTTGAAGAGACCATCTCTACAAAAAACATGGATTTAGTTCTTAATAGTAAAACAACTCAACCGTCGATATTCCACGAATAGAATAAGGGTCCCACCCACCTTCTTGTTGAAAATACCAGGTGAAAAATAAGATGATGTATTTATTCTTATAAATAATTTGGAATAAGTCTTCCATAACTAATTCTTTTTTTACTGAATCAGAGTAGAATCCATCTTATGAAGATGAATAGTTACTAGTGCTGGTCCTAGAACTAGTTCTATAGTGAAATATACCTCTATCTCAAAAGGTCATTTATAATTATCATTAGGGAATACATCCATGAATATCTCAACCACCATAATAAATATAGTATGTGTCAAATTATTATCATCAAAATTAATTCTATAAAACATGAATGACACTCCTAACAACACATTATTCCTAAGTCCAACTTGAATTTCCTAGACATCTCATTCTCCTTTGTAAACATTGTTATTAACTTTGGGTGATGAAGAAGACACCATATTATTATAACAATCATTATATTCTTGATATGGAACCAAACAATAAATCATGACAATGAATGAAGATATATTCATCCTAATGGGAATAATGAAATAGTAATTTTCAATCACTTGGGAGAACTCCTTACATTGGCGTACACATTCAGATCGAAGTCCCAATGATGTTTCAAGACGCATAACACTATATAAATATTCATCATTGATCCCAATACATTACACAATATCTATACATATAATTACTGGGATTCACCTATATCAAATAAATTATATGAAATATTCAAGGTCATTAGGATCGTACCAAGCATTATTGATGGTCTAGCATTTTGTTCTTCAGGAATAGGTAGTATGGCATGTAACTGGATAGATCATTGGAAGTCAGACATAGCCTAAATTCCATGAGTAGGTCTACCATACTAGTGTTTCATATCATAAGTATGGAATACATTTCATATTCCATCTCGTTATCATTAATCACATATTGTATTCCAACTCCATCCATGACAATGAGCTACTAATAATACATCGGTGTGTGGTGTTGGTACAGATCACCTCCCTCTAGGAATAGATGGGAAGGTCCAGAAAAATATATGTAGGTCACCCACTTAGCAGCAAGATTTTTATCAACTAGATCATTATCCAACTAATGTTTCCTAGGATCCTTCCTCCAATAATGATGGCATACATCATAAATACCACTGTTGGTATTCTATCCACCACAACTCTAACTAGTAACCTCAAGGTGACGCTTCCTACCACTAGATGAAGCACATAGCTACCAAGGGGATATACTACCATGCACTATATAGTTATCTACACTCAATTTTATATATGGTATAAGGGCTTGGTTAAAATTTTATTAAATGGTTTCCAAATTGAAGAGAATCACTTGAGATCAGATATCTTACCAATGCCTAACAAAAAATGCCTCACTCATGAAAACTGTTCACCAACAAAGGTCAGCGTCAAACACTAAATCGTAGTGAAGCATGTTAAATAGTTTGTAAATGAAATAATATCTTTCTCCATGGTAATAAACTCCCTAGCTTGATTATCTCACTGTGTCTACGTAAAAATGAAATCATAGACACTAGATTGGAATTCACGACGAATCAGTTCTCTATGATGACCTGTGAAATTTAAAACATCCCAGAAATGCTTGGATAGTATCTAAGGCATGTAAAACCTACTTCATCATCCCATATAGATGTGTCTCTAGATTCTCAAATATCACTATAATTTACTTTATCAGTGACCCAAAAGGTTTGGGAATACCATCCTTAAAAAATATAAGTGGTTGTTGCTTTTGGAACACTCATGTGAACTCAAACATAATCAGAGCTAGTCTAGGATTCCCCTACATAAACTACACTAATCATATGAAACCATCAATATATTGGGAATTAGTTTGAAAAAATTGAAATAACAGGATGGTTCATTGGTGGTGCAATAGAAGGTAATACAAAACGTTCAGGTCCCAAAATCATAGTAACATGGTTATTAAAAGCCTCTTGGAACATGTCATGTGGCCATCATAGAGGCATATTTATTAAATGGAAATAAAATAACTCAAAAACAATAAAAAGTATAAGGATTAAATAGTTAAAATGGAAAACAATTGAGGAATAATTAAAAGATCATTTTTTTTATAATAATAATAAATGTATAAGGGATCACCACCCATGAATACCTACTATGTTTCCAAATTATAATGCCATGGTATTGGTATGGTTCATGTTTCAATAGTAGATGATTCATTGCTGGAGTTTCAATTGAATGTTATAGATATGAAAATTGATCTAGAATGTAATTTTAATCCCCATTTAATTAAAACCAATGAATGATTTAATGCATATTTATATTTTCATCGTGGTCCAATTAAATGGATATTCATTCACAAGATATAATGTTCTATGATTTATAAGTTAAAAAATGTACATCATGTAACTAAAACAAAACCCATTACATTCGGTATCAGGATGTAAGATACCATATACATTTATTAGATTTTAGGGATCATCATTTCCCATTTTATAGTTGCACAAGAATTATAAATAACTGTTGGAATCCATTTTACCATAATTAACTAACTTTTTATCTCATGTAACCATAGTTACATAGCTCAAACTAATTATAATTGTTTTGTTAGTGTTACATAATAAATCTCTATGGGAAAACGCCATTTAGGTTGGTGAATATAAATTAAGTGATGAATTATTTATCCATTTTACTACATGAATGTTATTCCAATTTCATATATAACTTTTAAGGAACAAATAATATATAGCATGAAATGAATGTTATAAATAGGAATGAATAAAATATATATGAAATATGAATCAACAGGTGATAATAATGACACATGAGCTGATAATCCCTTATCATACAATGATAATGGTAAAAATCTCTAAACCTAAGAAAATTATAAATAATTTTTTTCACCCAATGGTTAAATAATGACACTTAAATAGGATAAATATATAGTTGTATGTCTCATCCCATGAAATATATATTTTTCCATATAGGTGTGTTGACTACACTTAGGCACAGTATCATTACAAAATTATGACACTTTCTAGTCCCTATTTCAATAACCCAATACACATTATAAGGAAATAATAATTATATTCTATAATACCAATTTTTGATGTCCCTATCTCAGTTCATTTGTAAGTATCCTAGGCTGGTGGCCACAAATCCTCAAGCATAGCTCCTCATATTCTGGAGTTTTTTCTATTATTATTCAGGGTATACGGTGGTATTGTTGGTGTAATGTTCCTACATTTAGCAGAGAGGATCACAATAGTCAATAAAAACTGAATAAGATAAATAGTATAATATGATGTGGAATTAAACATCTTCAAAATAAATAGCATCCATAAATAAAAATTAGTGCAATATACAAAAGGTAATGACATGATACTATAAAAAATATTGAATTGTATACATGAAAATATTAATACAAACAATACATCATATACAAAAGGAAACCAATAGGGATATTTTTTTATCTCCATAGAATCTAGAGCACTAGATTAATCAACGTCACTCAAACTCACAGAAAATGAATCGAGCACTGAAAGTAGGATTATTTCTCTTATCCCTACCTCAATCCTTGAATTTTATCTTAGAAAAATAAGGTTACCTAAATAAGGTGTTAGTAAAACTCAATATTCCAGCACTAACAGTGACTATATGTTTTCTAGTCTATATATATAAATACAATATTTTCCAGGCATATTAAATCTAAATCATTAATGTCAATGGAAACTATGTCAACCTTATCCTCCCCATGGAATTCTTAACTGAACATACCAACTTCAGCCTAAGAAGGACATCTCTTTATAAGTGACAATTTATTTGGATGGGGTCCAAATTAATCATAATCAATGTGTCCATGTAAAAAATAATAGTGATGTTGGGACCAAGGAGAAACCAAGGAATCCACATCCTTATAAGGTTGAAACAAATAACAATCATAAAGTATGAATCCTATATATATAGTCTTATGTGTAATCCAAGGGATGAACCCATGGTGTTCAACTGGGAATATTCTTACCTGAGTAGTTAGATAAATTCCAATGTAATCTCAGGATATGAATTTCAGGATCCCAAGCTAATATTCCAAGGTTTCGTGTGTTCGCATATATCCAGCTAAATCGAATAAGATAATCCAACGCACTGTAATTTTGGTGTATGCTAGTGATTAATTGGTGACATGATGAGTAATTCACATAAATAATAAATTTACCAATCCCTATTTTAGTATATCACTTAGGGGTAGTATCAATGAAACTAGGTGGATTCATCATAATGTTTAAGGTATTCCATTGGGAATCCAAGGTTGGCTCATGTGAGAAAACTCCTTCAAAATAATAATGTCCTATAATAAGTAGAAACCTTATATATAATAATTTATTATAAGTCATGTAATATCCATTCCAATTACAATTAATTATGATTTTTGTATATTATTAAATTCACTATGAAGTGATAAAATGGGAAATGTGAAGGATAATTTGTATTTTATATTTTATCACTTTCATTCCAAAATTGAGCTACCAATTCTAAAAAGGCGGTCATAAAATATTTCCAACAAACATAGTATATTCAATATATTTACCCTTTTATCTCTATAAAGAGATATTTTATACACAACCAAGTGGTGTTTTCGATAATTACATACAACTTTCATCGAGGGTGTATAACAAGACACACCCAAAGGGGTTGATTCATTTTGAGATCTCAACCACCTACAATGTAAATGGTCACATAAATGGTCTAGGTTTTGGTCAACACAATTAATAACAAGGGATTCGAATTTAAGTAGAAACACATAAAAATTCTAGTGTGTGGAAAAATGGTAAGATATTAGAAATGACAAGACTATGGTTGAAATATTTTAGACCCCCAACATTTTATCGATAGTAGAATCCTTGGATAGTATCATCCTCTAATTAATTCTATAAGAATACATATTTTAGAAACTAAAATAATTCCATGAAAATATGGTATAAGTGATCTCATGAAGATAGAATCAACTATAGAATGAGAAACAATGGAAATAATAAATAATAAAAAAATATTCACCTAAGTTAATCCAACATGATGAATAGACAATGAATGAGATGTAGGAAATTAGAAATCTTTCAAATTCAGGTTTGAGGTGGAGGAGAGACCTCTAACGGGAGGGATACTATAAAAAATGGGGAAGTTAAAGGGGGAGAAAAGCGTGAAAAGGAAGGGAAAATGATTATTTCATTCTTTTTAAATGTAAACATGGATTGGAAACATGCTTTTTCAAACAATGTTCTAACAATGAATTCTGCACTATCTTTGAGCCACACCCTCACATGGTCCATCTGCATTATTATAAGAAACATGTTAAAACTATGTTCTTATAACAATATGAAACTCCTCACCATATATGTCCTAATAAAACTATTAGTAAAATTATGCTCACATCAAGTGAATTTCCACTAAAATTTATTATTGGTTTCTCACATCCTTATATCCCACCTTGGATGGTTGAACAAATAGTGTGCCTCTTCTTTTGGGATTTATGGTTTAGCCTTGTTGTTACTAATAATCATGATCCAAACATGTGAATAACTTTTTCCTCAAAATATTATGTCTCTCACCTTCTAAAAAGTCTGGACTCCCATGAGTCCTTGATTAAACCCTTAAGAACCTTTATTAGAGTAAAATAAGGGAGTTAGACTGAAACAAAAGTACTCATTACTCCAGAAAAAACTGGGATCCTACATTAAACACATAATTTATTCATTGAAATGAACTATGAAATTTAAATACTAAAATTGTTTTGACATTTCATCTATTTGTTCATTCATTATTTTATTATTTATGTTGTTGTATGGGTAATTTATTCTATTTTTAATTATCTAATTTAAATATCTAAACATGGTTTCTAATTATTATAACTTTTAATTATGTGTTCAAATTATCAGGGTGGTAATAGAATATTTCGATGTTGTAGTTAAATTTAATGTTAATATTGTTTAAAATTTTTAAAAAAAATTACATTTCAGTCATCTTTATAAAGTCAAAACCATCTTTTCACCAAACCTCTTGTTTTCATAAGAGAAAATCCATTTTCTATCATTAAATGGTCCTTAGAGAGGAATATTTTATGAAAAGTATTCCTACTGGAAACTCACATTTTCAACTAAAGAATACTTATCTTCCATAGAATTTACAAAAGTGTTTACTTTATGAAAAGAAAAATGATGATTGTGGGGTAATTTTATATGGAATTTACTATTTTTTATTTTTATACATCATTTTTAGTGTATTATTTGGGTTTTTATGATTAAATGAGACTCTAAATATTTAATTATAATAATGTAGTTATTTAATAGTGAAATTAGAAATTATTTTTAATTGTGGTTTTTTTATTTTAATATTTAAATTATCTTTTGATTTCTCTTTGAAAAATTTATTTATTTCATTTCTATTTTTTCCAATTAATTTTTTTAGAATTATAAAATAATTTTGGATTTTATTGAATTTAACATTGAATTCATTTGTTTTTAAAAATAATAATTTAAATGACTATAATTTGATAAATTAATGTATTTAGTAATTTATTTTGTCATACATGGTCGTTCTGTGTATAATATTTCTAAAAAAGACTGGTGTAGTTGTTGGTTTTTTGGAAATCTATCAAAGGGTAAAAATATCCATGACCTAGATAAATAATAAATTTATATTGATCCCCATGTATGAACTCAAAATTAGGTTCTAGAACTCAACATTAATAGGATGAGCCCCATGTGTGATTATAATGTTATTTTTAGGAACATAACTTTTATAGGATGAAACCCATATTGATGAACCCCTCATTGGTGAAGTTTACTCCAATGTTTTTGTGTCAAACCCGAAACTGAATAAGATTTCAATTAAAACAATCTTGTACTAAAATCCAACAAAGTAGTGAAAATAGGATTGAGAATTGTTCTTTTCCACTTGTGTATCATATTAAACATGATGTTGGAATATTTAAATATCCCAATTATAAGGAATTATTGTGATCATAAACCCTCAAATTTGGAAATTAATTGCACACTTGGATCTCATTAGACTCTGGAATAATTAATCTGAGAGGAAGCTAGATTAGAGGACATTCAGAATTATTTATAATAGATAAACCTAAATAAATTTATGATGGAATTATTTTCTCAAGAAATATTTTTAATAAGATATTAAACAATATTTGACATTCATATAGTTGTCATGAGTCATCAATCAGGCCCTGGGAGTTATCTCTTATGGTTTGCATTGAGTTATATGAGGTACATTTGAATCAAGGATGAAGTGAGACCAGTTGAATATTAAATTTTAATTTCAATGTATTACGACGGAAAATATATTATTGTCGTAAGTATCGTGAGACTTTTATAATTCAGGTTCACCACAATAGAAGAAATTAAATTAAATAATTCATCATGAATATTCCATAATCTGTTCTGGAGATTAATGTAGGGTCTTTCAATATAGAATAACAACTAGATTAATTATTCATTGAGACTTCATAGATCACTCATGGGTGTATTGTAGTCTATATAAGGGGTATAATTAATTCAAATACTACTAATAAAATACCATGATCAGTGCCATGTGGTCAAATGAAAATCGAGTATCGAGTTAAGTTGGAGAAAAGTAAGATTTAATAAACAAAAAACATAATGTAATCTTTGAGTTGAATAGAGCTACTAAAAATGATATATTTTATTTGATCAATGAAAAATTTATTTGAGAATTTCTACATTAGACGGTCCATAGGAGTGTGAGTAATATAATGGAACTTTGTTGTATTAATATGAGGTCAAGAATAAAGGTGATATTTCTTATTCATTTTTATATTAATTGATTAATTGATATTATTATAAAAATTGATTTCTTGTATAATTACTAAATTGATAATGTTTTGTAGATAATTTATTTCTTGGTTAATTAGATTAATTTTTTGACACTTTTTTTCCCTGAAATTTTTAATTGAAATTTTTTTCTTCTATAGATTTAGTTATAATAATAAAAATATTCCAACTATATTGATTCTTATTTCATTATTTCATATATTATTTTTGGATGGATGATTTAAGAATGTGGTGATGTGCATGAGTCATCAACTTTTAGGTTAATCTATTCATGAAGGATATTTATCCAAAAAATTTGTGGATGTTCTTGTAATAAATATTAAATGAAATAATAAATCATTTTAAACAAGTAATTTGAAATTATTCTTAAATTTTGTTTTTGTTGTTCATAGTTATCATTCACATTTTTTGAATCAATTTTTATTTCTCAAATTTTTTGAAAACACTAATACGTTCAATGATTGATATATATATATATATATATATATATATCCCATCATTTTTTTGGTTTTTTTGAGATTCTTAATTTTTTGGTTTGTACAAACATTTTCCTACCCTATGGGTTTGAAACACTACTATTTTAAATATATTAGTTTAATGGTGTTGTAAATAATTATTTTTTTTGTATTTAAATAAAGGTAAACAAGTAAAAAACTAATTTATTATAACATAATACATGAATAATCATTCCATCTCATAAATAGTCATAAAGACCAATAAACATAAGGATAATTTTATTAGAATAGTTTTTATATTGTAATGTCTCAGATTTTTCAGTTTATTATTTTTAAATATTATATAGAATTATTTCGAGACTGGGAGAAAAGACGGTACATCATTCCAAGGTCAGGTGAGCTCGGAATGGTGGTCTGACAATTTTTTAGTTAAGTGAGTCGGCACTTGTGCGTGGTTGCGGCAGTTTCCAAACGAATGCCCGGATTAAAAATCTGAGCGCACCATTGTGTCCGGGACGATGACATTGCCTAATAATTGTTCTAACATCGACCGGTGTAGGTTGGCTGAGAAGTTTAAATTTTTGGGTGTTATAGAAGGAATAAAATAAATTATTAATTTATTTTATTATTTTAAAACATTTCCTTTTCTATTGAGCAGCGACAAAATCCTCCCCTAAAAGTTAATGCTTATGAATAATTTGTAGGGTTAGCCTCATAACCTGGTGAGTTGAGAGAGAGATATTACTCTTGGAGCTTGGGCGGAGGAGGATGTGTTGGAGGACAATGACGACTTGAGAAATCGACGCCCTAGGATTTTGACGAATCCCTTCGGCAGACGCGTCGTGACGATCGCTCTTCAACCAGTTTGAGGTATGGGTTTTTTAATTCAACTCCCTTTCCCCATTTTTGAGTGTAAACCACGAACGCGGGTCAACCATGAACAAGTTGATCCGCGTATTCGTGCGTTCCTGTGGGAGAGATTTTTTTGGGATGATTTTGGGGAATTGATCCATGATTTATATTTTTCTTGATTCTTTCTCCATTTAAACCTATTAACGGGGGAGGATCAATGCCGTGACAAACAATGACGGAGGTTCATTACTCGATTTTGTTTATTGGGATTTCTTCTCCCTTCATTCCTCGCGCGTTCTTCGCGTTCTTTGTGGGGAGACGAACAAGAGATCATTGTGCATCCGTTCGGCGACGCAACGATCCCAAATCGAAGGTTCGACACCACAACGACCCTGTGGAGGTGCGGAGATGATGGATGATGAAGAATCAGACCAGATCAGAAGGAGTGTTCATCGAGCATTCTTTATGTGGGAAGATGATAACACATTTTCGGAGCCGATTGGAGGCCCGAAAACAACGGAAGTGGATTCGTGATGTCAGGTCGACCAGAACCTGGAATTTTGTGGTGACCAGAAGGTCGGATCGATGATCAGAGCACCATGGGAGGCATGCCAGTGAAGTGCGTTGTTTCTGAAAATTTCAAGAATACACGGTGTGTACTTCCGAAGAACACGCCGTGTAGTACTGGCGATGGCGGCTAGGGTTTCGGGGTCAGAGAAGAATCACACGGCGTGTGACCCTGGTCACACGGCGTGTTGGATCTTCGCCAATTCTCGGTGTGTGCTTTGGGTTGTACATGGACACGGGATGATCTACCCGGCTTTAGGCGACACGGCGTGTACAACATGGAAGAACCGGTTACGCGGGACTCAACGTGTATCTCGGGGATAGGCGGACACGGGATGGAGTACACGACCGTGTACTCCATCACACGGCTAGGAGAAGCCATCAGCGTGGGTCACCCCGTGTGCGGATTACACGGGTTGGAGTACACAAGTTGACGACCGTGTATAGGCACATGGCCAGAGTACACAGAGCCTACCCCAGTTCCCAAGACACGGCGCGTACACCGTACTACACACTGTGTACTTAGTTTTTCCTACACGGCCAACCTATGACACGAGCTATTGTACACGGGCAGTACCCGGGGTCAGACAACACGACGTGTATATTTTCTACACATCATGTAATTTTTGGTAAACGGCATGGTCCATTCGTTCACCATACCTTGGTCATATTTTTTTGGGTTAGTTCAACTTCTCCTCATTCTTGTGAAGTTCAGGTATCATTTCCCACATAGGAGTATGATCCCTTTAGAAGGACTTTCTGTGGTAGAGTTAGGTATCCATCCAAGAGGCCCGGATTGAGACCCTCTATCCATTCTTGACCCAAGGTTGAGTCAGGCATCGACATGACCAACCTTATCGGGACTTT
Organism: Viscum album; assembly: GCA_963277665.1. NCBI lineage: Eukaryota > Viridiplantae > Streptophyta > Magnoliopsida > Santalales > Viscaceae > Viscum > Viscum album. The sequence goes on from OY728126.1 coordinate 959,600,536, forward strand.
ATCCTCTACATAGATGGTGTATCACCTAACTGGTGAATCCAGATGAGTCGCGGTATCCGCCATGGACCTAGAAGTGATTCTCATTTGTGTATCGTGATCTTTCCCACTCAGGAGTGTGTCTCCTATAATGAGTGTTTCAATCTATCGTAACCTTTCCACTCAATAGTTTGTCTCCCGTAATGAGTGTAGCTATCTCTCGTGATGGTTCTTGAAGAATAGCACTTCTCGGACGGACGTCATCGGAGCTATATGACTCATGGAGTGTGTTCTCCCAAAACCAGTGTTTCACGGAATCTTCGAACAGAATCCCTTAAGGGGGTATGCAGTTGTGTGACTTGACTGAAGAGAACTGGTCTAGTTTTTGAGTATATCTGGTTTGTTTTATATGTTCTACCGACATATAATATGCATAACATACTGTAACTTTACTTTGTGTACTGCTTTTTGGTTTTCGGCGTCCTCTACTGAGTATTCTTATACTCACCCCTACACGGGCTTTGCCCGCACGTCTGGTGTCTTGAGAAAATGAGCATCCTTTTTACTGAGTCTAGGGTGGACCAGGATTGGATAGAGATTTCTGAGTTCCCTACAAGCCAAGGTGTTCCTACGGCTACGAGCAGAAGTCCCAGTATGTTTTGTGCTTACAAGTTGGACTTTACAGTTTTCATAATTTTGTTTGTCTTCATTCTGATGGTCTTGTATTTGTGGCCCAGTATACTTTTACAATACTCTACCTTTCGTCGTACTATATTGGTTGTGTTTAGTTGTATGCATGCATTCTTTTTTCCTTAGTGGGTTTTTATACATTTCAGCATTTTTGGTCTTAGAGATGTGTGTGTGTGTAAAGGTACATAGGCAATGCCTCCCATGTTAGTAATATGCCTACTTGGTGCTAGTCACCAGTCCATGGCCTAATAGAGGCAGACTTGGGGAGTCACGGTGCGGGCCCCACTGGGACGGGTTGTGACAGAGTGGTATCAGAGGTGGTTGGTTCTACCTTATGACCAAGAGTCTGTGAGTTTGGTTTGGGGCAACAGGTTTTAGTGTTTCGGGTTCGGCTTTCTGGCCAGGGACCCTAGTGTTGGTGCAGCGGCTGACGTATCTATACACCAGGACTCTGATTACCTTATTTTCGACTCGGTTCACGAAAACACTGGTTGCGGGGAATTAAAATGTACATTCATCATATAGTAATGGGTTGTGTTTTCAATGTCCTTTGTGTCAGATGTCTAGATACACTCATTGACCATGATAAATATTTTTTATTTATAGGGTGCCTCCGCGATGCATACCTCTTAGGGTTTAGTAGTTCGATCACGAGGATGACCCCCTCAGTGAAGAGTCTTCAATACAGGGACCATCTCCCCAGACATTGCCACCTGGTGGTGCACCTGCTATACAACCACCAGTGGAGTAGCTAGTGGTACCCGTGGTACAGACTGGCAAGGAGTGTAGGCTCAGTGTGCTCCATGAGTTTCAGAGACAGAGGCCCCTCAGGTTCTGAGGTGAGCCTGACCCTTAGGCGGCTGGGGACTGGCTTGAGGCGGTGACCTAAGTTTTCTGTCTAGTGAGGACACCAGCAGAACAGATGGTCATACTAGGAGTGATCCCTATTTTGGGTTCGACACGATGATTGTGGAGTCTAACCATGCATACTCACGACGAGGAGACTATTTCATGGAAGAAGTTTGAGAGACTCTTCCGGGAGGAGTTCTCTCCGGTTACTCTAAGAGATGTACGCATCCAGGAGCTTCTTCAGTTTCAGCAGGGCAGTATGTTAGTAGCTGATTATTCATCGAGGTTCACCAACCTTTCCAGGTACTCGATGGATATGGTCAGGGATCAGTACTTCAGAGCTCGGACCTTTGAACAAGGTCTACGACGTGACATCTGAGCTAGTGTCGTGCCTCTATGAATTTCCACTTATATTGGAGTGCTCGAGCGGGCCATGGTGATTGAGAGCTTCTTGGCGGAACACAGACAGCTACCGGTAGTCAGCATTAGGTTGACAGGTGCAGAGACCCCGGCAGTAGGGAGCTGTCGCCAAGCATGAGTATTTGGACGTGGGAAACATCATAGGAGGACCCAGGATAGGGGATCGACAGTCCAGGGATCTCAGGCTGGATCCAGTCAGCCTATGTAGAAGTGATGCTATAATGCGACGGGAGGGGACATCTCGCTAGAGATTGCCCGACCCGTCGAGCTTCTGACAGGGAAGCAGAGGATGGACCACCATGGAAAAGACATAAAATAGAGAATGAAGACCCGCCAGGGGGAGGACGTGGCATTGGAGCAGGTAGAGCTGCAGGTGGTGGCAGACACTTCGTCTTACTTCTACCACCACCCCCAGGACGTTCGCACCAGGCTCAGAGAGCTGGGGGGCAAGGATGAGGACAACTGCATGCGATTGAGGCATATGACCCAGGGGATCTAGGGATCATTCGATGTACGATCTGTGTCTTTTATACCTTAGCTTCCATACTCATAGACACAAGTTCCATCCATTCCCTTATAGCGACATGTCTTGTACAAAACCTCGAGATTCCAGTAGAACTGTTGACTTGATCCTTACGAGAGGAGACTTGACAATCACGCACCATTACAGAGAGTGTGAGATTACCCTTGGAGGCAAGAGTTTCAGTTAAAACCTCTTGGTAGTAGCGTCGAGGCCTTAAGACATCATTCTCGGTATTGATTGGTTATCTTCAGTCCATGCCCTGACTGAATGTTTAGGAGAAGGGTGTGGTGTGTCCGCCGTGATGGAATGAGGTTTTCCTTTGTCAGAGAAAGAGAAAACCAGGCATCACAGAAGGGCTCATGAATAGGAGGGTTCAACCGATCACTCATGAGTTGGATAGACTTACCCTCGGATCAGTAGATGTTGTGAGCTCTCATTTTCCAGCAGTTGTGGTAGAGTATGAGGACGTCTTTCCTGAAGATGTTCCAAGATTACCTCCCCACCGGAAATTCGACATCTACAATGAATTACACCCCGAAAAGACACTGATTTCATCATCGTCATATCGGATGGCTCCCACAGAGCTTCGCGATCTTAGGGTACAGTTGGAGGATTTGAAGAGCAAGGGTTTTGTGAGACCCAGCGTTTCCCCCTGTGTGACCCCAGTCTTGTTTTCCAAGAAGACCGAAGGGAGTTTGAGATTGTGCGTGGATTACCGTCGCCTTAACCAGGTGACGGTGAAGAACAAGTATCCACTACCGAGAATCGATGACCTCTTTGATCAGCTAATAGAGGCACAGTGGTTCTTGAAGGTTGACCTTCGATCAGGCTATCACCAGCTAGAGGTGCGGGATGAGGATATACCGAAGATGGCTTTAAGATGCCTCTATAGTAACTATGAGTACTTGGTGATGCCTTTTGGCATGACGAAATCCCCCGTAGTGTCCATGGGACTGATGAACCAGATTTTCCAGCTGTACATGGACCAGTTAATGGTTGTCTTAATCGACGACATCCTTGTGTACTCGGTGTCAAAGGAGGACCACACGAGACACCTTCAGATGGTTCTGGACGTACTCCAGGAGCACCAGCTTTATGGAAAGCTCTTGAAGTGTCAGTTCTGGATTTAGGAGGTCCACATTCTGGGACATGTCATCTCAGCAGATGGAGTGGCTATGGACCCAGCCAAGTTGGAGGCTGTGATAGCATGGGAGCCACCTCAGAACGTGACAGTGGTGTGGAGCTTCCTTGGGATGGCAGGATAATACTGGAGATTGATTCCTGATTTCACCTGGATATCAGCACCGATGATGGCCTTGAACAAGAAGGGGGAACCCTTCATGTGGACAAAAAAGTGCCATCATGCTTTTGAGCAGCTGAGACAGAGTTTTATGAGCACCCCAGTCTTGAGATTTCCGGAGGAGGGTGTCGAGTACATAGTTTTCAGTGACACATCAGGGACCGAGCTTGGATGTGTCCTGATGCAGCGGCATGCAATGATTGCTTATGGTTCACGCCAGATTATCCCACATGAAAAGAACAATGCGACCCACTATCTCGATTTATTAGTGGTAGTCTTCGCATTGAAGATGTGGCGACACTACATTATGGGTGAGCAGTTCATTGTCTACTCTGACCACAAGAGCCTCAAGTACAACTTTTCATAGAAGGATATAAATCTTAGGCAACGAAATTGGCTATATTTTCTCCAGGGCTATGATTTTGAGATTATCTATACTCCTGGAAAGGGGAACAAGGTGGCAGATTCCCTTAGCAGAAGGTCGAGCTCACAGCTGTTGAGTGTGGCGACACATCAATTAGCCGCGTTACAGTTATCCTTCAGAGATGGAGAGGATACTGCTTACCTACAGTCGATGGTTGTCACCCCTACACTCTTACAGCGAGTTAGGGAGGCACCGCTTGGGGATGTCGACTGCATGTCTTTACATGCTCAGTTATCCATAGGACATGCCCCTGATGGATATTCACAAGGTGGGGAGCACGTAATTCTTTTCAGAGGATGAACTGTTGTACCGGTGGTGTTCCAGGAGGAGGTCCAGAGGGAGTTTCATACATCACCTTTGGCGGTACTTCCTAGAGTGGGAATTATGTACCAGGATCTCCGATAAAAGTTCTGGTGGTTAGGCATGAAGAAGGCAGTAGAAGAGTTCGTTTCTCGATGCCTGACATGCCAGCAGGTGAGGGCTAAGCACCAGGTTCCCGTGAAATTAGCTCACCCCCTGGATGTCCGAGAGTGGATGTGGGATGGAATATCGACGGACTTCGTGATGGGCTAACCAGGGACATCCAAGTGGCATGATTCCATCTGGGTGATCATTGACCGACTCACCAACTCGGCCCACAGCCTAGCTATCAGGTAGTAGAGTTCCGTAGAGATCCTGGGAAGCCTCTACGTGCAAGAGATAGTTCAGCTTCATGGCATCCCCTCGACTATAATATCAAACCGAGATTCCCTCTTCACATCCCGGTTGTGGAAGGGATTGCATGAGGATTTTGGGACACAGTTATGCTTGAGTACAGTGTTTGATCCCCAGAAGGATGGTCAAACGGAGAGGACCATTCAGGTTCTGGAGGATATATTGTGAGCCGGTATCTTGGACTTTGGTTGTAGTTGGGAAGACCACCAACCACTAGTGGAGTTTGCGTACAACAACAACTACTACTACACCATTAGTATGGCACCGTTCGAGACATTGTACGAGAGACCCTTCCGGTCAACGCATTGCTAGACCGACCCCGGAGATTCAATAGTCATGGGTCCAGAGTTAGTGCGAGCCACCACAGAGAAGGTGCAGATCATTCGGGAGCGGATAAAGACTGCACATAGCCGGTATAAGTCTTTTGCTGACAGGCGACGGAGACCTCTGGAGTTCAAAGAGGGAGACCACATCTTTCTTCGGGTCTCATCTCGATGAGGGTTACAGTGATTTGGCTGGGGCGGCAAGTTATCTCAAAGGTTCATCGGGCCATTCTAGATGCAGTGTAGAGTTGGCGAGGTGGCGTACCACCTAGCTCTACCACCACAGTTGCATCGGGTACATGATGTCTTCCACGTGTAGCAACTGTGAAGGTACGTGCATGACCCATCGCACATCATCGACTGGGGAAATCTAGACTTCGAGGATGGAGTGACCTTTGCTGAGTACCCGGTGTAGATCGAGGATCAGTAGGAGTGGATCCTTCATGGTTGATCGATTTCCCTAGTGCGCGTCTGGTGGCAGCATGGGAATCTTCAAGAGAGCACGTGGGAGTAGGAGGACCAGATTCGTTCAGAGTACTCACATCATTTTGAGTATCCCTTGTTTTGGATTTTGGGGACGTAAGCCCCAAGTTGGGGAGAATGTAATGTCTCAGATTTTTCTGTTTATTATTTTTAAATATTTTATGGAATTATTTCGAGACCAGGTGGGAAGATGGCACATCATTCCGTGGTCAAGTGAGCCTGGAATAGTGGTTTGACTTTTTTTTAGATAAGTGAGTCGGCACTTGTGCACGGTTGTGGCAGTTTCCAAATGAATGCCCGGATTAAAAATATGAGTGCACCATTGCGTTCGGGATGATGAATTTCCCCAACAATGGTTCTAACCTCGACGAACGTAGGTCGGCTGCGAACATTAATTTTGGGGGCGTTTTAGAAGGAATAAAATAAATTTGTAATTTATTTTATTATTTTAAAACATTTCCTTTTCATTTTAGCAGTGACCCAATCCTACCCTATAAGTGCATGATTATGGAAAATTCGCAGGGTTAGCCTTATAACCCAGCGAGTTGAGAGAAATAGATTTTCATGGAGCTTGGGAGGAGGAGGACGCATTGGCGGACGACGACGTCATGAGCAATCGATGCCCCCAGATTTTGATGAATCCCTTCAGTAGATGTGTCGCGACGATCACTCTTCAACCAGTTTTTTGTAGTGGTTTTTTATTTCAATTACCTTTCCTCGTTTTTGAGTTTAAACAATGAAAGAGGATCAACCACAAACAAGTTAATATGCGGATTAGTGCGTTCTTGCGAGAGGGATTTTCTTTGGGGTGATTTTGGGGAATTGATCCATGATTTATGTTGTTGTTGATTCTTGATCCATTTAAACCTATTAACAGGAGCAGATCATCGCCGTGGAAAATGAAAGCGGTGGTTCGTTCCTCAATTTTGTTTATTGGGAATTCTTCTCCCTTCATTCCTCGTGTGTTCCTTACGTTCATCGCGGGGTGATGAACAACGGATCGTTGTGCATCCGTTCTGCAATACAACCATACCAAATAGAAGGTTAGACACCGTAACAACCTTGTGGAGGTGTGGAGACAATGGTGGATGATGAATCAGACCAGATCAGATGGAGCGTTCTTCGATCATTTTTCGTGCAGGAAGATCGTAACACGTTTTCAGAGCCGATCAGAGGCCCGGAAATGGTAGAAGCAGCTTCGTGTTGTCAGGGAGACCAGAAACTGGATGATTTGTGGCGATCAGTTGGACATATCGATGATCAGAGCACCACGGGAGGTGCACCGGTGAAGAGCGCCATTTCTGAAAATTTCCAGAATACACGGCGTGTACTTCCGAAGAACACATCGTGTAGTACTGGCGGTGGCAGCTACAGTTTTGGGGTCAGAGAAGAATCACATGGCGTGTGATTATGGTAACATGGTGTGTTGGACCTTCCCTGATGCTCAGTGTGTTCTTTGGGTAGTACACAGACAAGGGATGATCTACACGGCTTCAGGAGAAACGACATGTGCATCTTGGAAGAAGCGGCTATGTGGGACTCGGCATGTATCTTGGGGATACGCGAAAACGGAATGGAGTACATGACTGTGTACTCAATCACTTGGCCAGGTGAGGCCAGCAGTGCGGGTCACCCCGTGTGTTCATTACACGGGTTGGAGTACACGGGTTGATGACCATGTATGGGCACATGGCTAGAGTACATGGAGCCAACCCCAGTTACCCAGAAACGACGTGTACACCATACTACACACCGAGTACTTATTTTTTCCTAAACGACCAGCCTATGACATGGGCCATTTTACACGGGTAGTACTCGGGGTTAGACAACACGACATGTATCTTTTCAACACGTCATGTACTTTTTGGAAAACTGCATGGTCCTTTCGATCATTGTACCTTAGACATCTTTCATTTGGGTTAGTGCCCCTTCTTATCGTTCCCCTGAAGGTCATGCATCATTTCCCACTTAGGAGTATGATCCCTTCAGTAGGACTTTCTGTGATAGAGTCAGACATCCATCTGAGGGGCCCGGATCGAGATCCTCTGCCCATTCTTGAACCTAGGTGGAGTCAAGCATTGACGTGAGAAACCTTACCTGGCATTGATCATCTACCTAGCTTTTGTATCACCTAACTGGCGAATCCGGATGAGTCGCGGTATCTGACATGGCCCTGGAAGTGATCCTCTTCTGTTTATCATGATCTCTCCCAATAAAGAGTGTGTCTCCCGTAATGAGTGATTCTATCTATCATAACATTTCCACTCAAGAGTGTGTCTCCCGTAATGAGTCTAGCTATCTCTCGTGATGGTTCCTGATGAACAGCGCTTCTCGGACGGACGTCATCAGAGCTATAAGACTCGTGGAGTGTGTTCTCCTAGAACGAGTGCGTCACAGAATCTTCGAACAGAATCCCTTACTAGGGTATGTAGTTGTGTGACTTGTCTCTAGACCACGGGTCTGCATTTTGAGTATATCTGGTTTGTTATATATGTTCTACATACATATAATGTTCATATATGACTTTACCTTTACTTTTTGTACTTCTTTGTGGTTTTTGGGGTCCTCTACTGAGTATTGTTATACTCACCCCTGCACGGGCTATGCCCGCACGTCTGGTGTCTTGTGCAGATGAGCAGCCTTTTGACAGAGTCCAGGGAAAACCAGGACAGGAACGATTTTTCTGTGTTCCCTACAGGATGAGACGTTCCTACGGCTACGAGAAGCAGTCCCAGTACATTTTGTTCTTATAGGTTGGACTTTGTAGTTTTCAAACTCTTGTTTGTTTAATTTCTGGATGGCTTGTATTTTTGGCCCAGTTTAATTTTATAGTACTCTAGCTTTTGTCGTACTCTGTTGGTTGGGTTTAGTTGTATGAATGCATTCTTTTTCCTTAATTGTTTTTTTATATTTCAGCATTTGTGGGCTTAGATATGTGTGTGTGTGTACAGGTACATAGGAAATGCCTCCCATGTTTGTAATATGACTACTCGGTGCTAGTCACCAGCCCCTGTCCTATTGGAGTCAGGCTTGGGGAGACACGACACGGGCCCCACAGGGACGGGTCATAACATTTATAAACAACTTATTTTTTAACACTCGACAACAATTATTCATAACGACTCATCTCTAAACCCCCGTCTATACATATGACTTGTTATATGGGTCATTGTACCCTACAGACTGAAAACATAAGAATTGTTTGATCTCAGATTCTCATTAAGGGTACAAATAAGAGATAAAAAATAAATTATCATAAGTAATAATGAGATAATACTATTGGTATAATTTGGATACATTACAAACATATCACAAGTAAATAATATATCATAAATCATGGAATAAGGATTTTAATAACATACTACTTGAATCAAAAGGGCGTTGAAATCTGATTCAACATACATGATCCATCAGAGTATGACATCATCATGAGAATAAGTATAAAACTATGGAATAATGATTTTTATTGGGAAAAAATACTTTCCTGACACACAATATGAAATAATAAGATATTTATTTTGAACATCACAAAAATATCAAACAAGAATGAGTATATAGAACATTAAATTCATGAGCCACACCATCATTTATCATGTTAAAAAGAAACTAAAACATACTCACAAATACATTTCCCATGAGATATAAATCATTAACCAATTTGTAGGGCATGATATAAAACCCCTCCTATCATTAAATATACATATGAGTCCCAATAAAATCATTCATCCTCATACTATAAATAATACATGGAAGAAAATGGGTTTCATTTCCCTTAATGATTGAATAATTTAAGAATAAATTTCATAATTTCATCATAACACATGATAAACACATGAAATATAAATTGGTATCCAATGAAATTATGTAAATCTCTTTGTAAATAATCATAATATATGATAATATGTTGTATTTACAATATATGAATATTAATTATATGGTTTAGTTAACAATCACCCAAATAAATTGGTGAATAATATTTTGGTGAACACTATTTCATCATCAGAATCATAAATAGTGTATTCTCATAGAAAATTAATTTGAAAAAATTATCGTTATCCATCGATGATGATTAGCGAGGAAAAATTCATCAAAGGAAAATTCATTGTATCATGATTTAATATTTCTAGATAGTGAAAATGTAGTCATAGAATCAACCAGTGGATGATGAATACTTTAAGAAGAATAATAGATTTTTTACATTAATAATCATGATGAAAATGCCACATTTTATCGATGAAAAAAATTATAATATTTTACTCATAGAGTAATAAAATAAATTACATTTAAAAACAATTAAACATGGTAATAATGTTTTTAATTGATTTTTAATCCATTGTTTTGAAAATGTTTTAAAAAGTTGTTTATTTTATTCTTTTTATAAAGAATGTCTATGTGACCACGTTAATTGTATTTCAAAAAAGTTTTTTAAAATGTTGGAATGAAAAAGATTATGTAAATTATAAGAGTAAATATTAATAAATCTCCAATAATTTATTCCAGAAAAACGATAATGGGTTTACACATAAAATTTGGAGTTATAGATAAGATATATATCCATGAAACATTACAACATTTAATATTTTTATACACATTTAAAAAAACCCCACATCAAAAATATTGTATTAAAATTTTCTTATGAAAAGTGGTGATGATAATTTAGTGGATCATATGACTTAATTAATCATTGAGTTCCCAAAATTTATGAAAACCCACAATGAGAAGAAAAATACAGACATGGATGAAAAGATTGTTTTGTAAGAAGGGGAGTTAGTGTTACATATTTATTTATTTATTTACTATAAAATTTTATCATGAAATATTATATTGATGGCAAGAATTAAATCACCTATAGAAGAATAAGATATAACATGAAAAATAGATGAATCTCGTGCTCTAATGTTTCATCAAAATTATATTCATATAAAAATTCTCTAAGATAATGTTTATAAAATTGAGCCAATTAAATTCTGTGGATAATATTATCATTGGAAGAAAATCCATTTTTGAAAAAAAACATATTTTTAAGGCATATAATAGCATTAATGAAAATTGTGTACTTTTATACTACAAATTAATCAATAAATTTGAACTATTTTAAAACATTATAAATATTTTTTTGAATGTGGTTATTATATTTCATACATATCAGTTTAATATCTCGGTAAAAAATATTTACTATATTGTGGTTTATATAGACCTGAGATTGTTTGTATTGAAATAAATTGAATACATTATGTTTTTTCTAAGAAAACCAATTCAACATCCTGGTGTGTTACATTATACCTCCATTAAAATTAATTTTCAAATTAAAATACACTCACTCTAGTACAAACAAAATGTGGATATCTCTACTTTATCACATCCTTAGGTCTACTTGAAGCTTCATAAATATTGTATTCCGTTATAGAACATTAACTAGATGATTAGAATTATTATATTATACTTTATATAAATAATGAAATTTTAAAATCGACTTTTATTCATATGAAGGATCATGATTTGTGGGTAATCCCTCTATATTCAGTACATCTGAAGGATCGAGTATGTTCTTCCTCATGAGAGATAAAAAAGGACACATCATGAAATTCAGAGTGTTTTGGTGGGACTTCTATGGGATAATATACAGTATTTACTCAATAAAAAATCTCAAATAGAAAAATAAACATCGGGCTCCTGGTTCTCATATCTCTAAATCTCATAACCTTCATCTATGAAAAAATTCAAAGTATCACCTTCTCACCAACATCTAATTATATATATTACTTATTATTATAAGAATAATTGTTATAGATACACTAATATGCATCGTTATACCACAGAATGGATCTATAATTTTCTCCATTTCCATGGAAATCTAATGTCATAATAGCTATCATTCCACACCATCATCTCAATTTTTTAGATTTCTATATTTTATTCCATCGAGGGAATCATACGGATCTATATGAATTCTCAAATGAAATAAATGGATATTTGAAAACTAAACTAGAGGAATATGTTGATCACAACCACACTTTAAATATAGATAATAGGATTCTAACATTTCCTCAAGGGTATAAATGGTCCTCTTAGAATGGATATCTATCTAAGGATAATAAGAAGTAATGAAACAGAACTCTGTATTTGGAGCTTTCTGAAAAATCTTCTAAAACATTGAGAAAAACATTAAATCATAATTAGATAAAACAGAATATGGTTTCCCATTTAACCATACAAATTCCATAATGTATATCACAACAATCTGATCAAGGGAGAAATATTTTTGTAATGGCAACGAATTGTGCTAACTTTTTTGTTGATCGACTGTAACCCAAATATAAATACATTATTTAGAAGTTTTATAGAGTCTTATAACATAATATATGGTGATGTTTTCCCATTTCTAATTAGGTATGGATAATTGTATTGTCATCTTCATAGACTTTTGTCTCTCATCATTAACTTACTAACATTCTACGAACCCTGATACTTACTACAAAATATCTCTCATCTTGTTTTACAACCGAAAACATTCTTCATGATCTATATACATCTTCTTACTTGAAGGATGAAAATATAATTAGAAGTTATTATATTCTTCAAATACCTTTATTTTCATGTATATAATATCCAGGTCCCGTACATAATTATTGAACCCTGCCACCCTTTCAAAAACTATGTTGATCATTGGATCATTTATAAACTTTTTTTTCTGGCTTCACATCCTCGATATATTTCCCTTTAATCGCCACATAGATATATGGTTCAACACTCATTTGATCAAGATAATATTCATACCCTTAAATCAATATTTCTAGGTAAATTCTTTATAAATCCATAAAAATTGTATTTTCTTTGATCCTCAAAAAACATAAGCTCTATTATGCTTTTAACTGAAATCATCATCCACGTTGTTCACTTTCTTAAGTTGGTAATGTATTGGGAAGTAATAATCATTCATCAACTCCAACAACATTATACAGAGGTTATTGAACCTTTTCAAGGTAAATATATATGTTCAAATTTATGATCAATATATATGTCAAACCCTTCATTGTAAATATAAAGTATTCATACATTTAATTAAATGATTACTACTACTCACTCTAAACCTTGAGTCTCATAATTTTCATTTTTAAAATTCAATTTGAATTAGGAACAATCTATCAACATATAATTATTCCTAAGAACACAACCCATCACCATTTTTTATGAATCACTATAAATCATAAAAACCCTTCTCCACTATAAGGTCGTGGGAGAGAAGCTTCACTGGCTAACCATTTCTTCCATTCCTTCAGAGTTGGTTCACATCCATTAGTTTGAAGAAACATAACTACCTTCTGAGCCGACATGTTAATTTTATTAGATTGATATGATAATTATTTTATAAAAAAATAATAATATACATCCAGTCTATGAAAACTATGGATCCCCATCACAGTGATCAATTTGGGATAATATTAAATAACATATTTCATTTATTGATCCACATATATACCCTTTATTGAGATAATATGGCACTAAAATGAATTTTAATATCGCTAATATTCACCCATGGTAAATTTTTTATATATATTCTCCTTGCATAGGGACTCCAGTACAATCCTTATGTTATTGTTATGACCATCTTTACTCTTTGAATAAAAATTAATATTATCCCTAAATAATACCAAAAATAATCAAGGTAATATCAAGTGACTTTTTCATTAAATCCATGATGATTGTAAGTGTATTAGTAAGAAGAAATATCATTACTAAAAATTCATAGAGTATATACCCCAAAAAGAAATGTTTTATATGTATTTATTAACTTTTAACCCTCATCTAAAATTACCCATATTAAATACAAATTTTGGAAATTATTAAGCTAATAATAATTGATAAAAAAACATCAATATGGGATAGAATATAATTATATCCTATTAAGATCTATCCAAGTTTCGAATAATCAATGTTTCATTACACTAATTTATCTTTCTTCTTAAAAAAAGATCTAGGGTGCCCCATACTGACACACATGAATAAATGAATCATTTCTCAGCATTTTCCTAGATTTTATTCTCAAATTCATATAACTCATTCAGATCCATTATATAAGGATTATTTTAAATATGTGTATCAATAATTATGACTTATATTTCAAATAGAAATATCCGGATTCTAAGGAAGACATAGTAACTCTTCTGAAAAGACATCAAAAATCTATTTTACAATTTGAATATCATTTATTTTTAGTTTTTTCCAACCATGTAAGATATATATACACATCAAATAGAAATAAAGGCACATTAAATGGATTGTAATTGGTTGTAAATATTTATCCTTGCACTAACATATAATCATAACCCATTTTTTGGTATAGAATTTTATTATCATATTTTTAATATTAAATGGGATTTATATATATAAGGGTACTAATGCAAAAAATCGGATTAAACCCCACTAAACGAGTAATAAATAAACTAAACCGAACATTCTTATGACATTAATCATTACATACCCATCTATGAAGTTGATAATAATTTTTCCTTATCCATCATGATCCCCATCAGTGATTCACATCGCATAGACTCCTCCTTGGATTATGATTTAGCCATTCGAATAGAGAGTTTATTGGGATATATCCCAAGTTCTCTAGATAAAATACATTGAATTAATTTGAAATTAATTTCTTTGTGACCTTTTTCACACACCAAAGATCATCTCTATTTGTTTAGAAATTAATTGAAGTGATTCCACCCACATTCTTGATATGAAGGAAATTGAACATTATTTCCTCCCTTGTGATTCTCACTAAATGTTAATAAATCTAAATTTTCCACTTATTTTATGTGTTAAGATTATATAATTTATTTTTCTAATCATATATCATGAAAGATAATTAAGAATAATCACAAGGTTTATCCTTTAATCTCTTATATCAATCTGTTAATTTAAAGGGAAATCATTTCATTCTTTATCTTATTCAATGTTAACAACATTCATTCATGTTCCAACAATTAACATAAACATAAAAAAGAAATAGGGAGGGAAATAATACTCCCATTGAGAGTTAAAGCATCATAAATTCTTTTTAGGATGTCTAAATCCTGACACATCTCATTTAATCTATGACATTGTAGGATTATCCTAGGTCATAAATGGTCATTACCTATCCACATACTTCATAATAGTTGATAAATAAGATATTAGTTAACCTAATAAGATCCCTTAGGAGTGTCAAACTAGGTGTTCATTAAGGGATCACTCACCATGTACCTGAATGATGGTTGAGATATAATATAAAAACACTTTTCAGGGCTATTACCCCAATATTATTCTATATTGGAAACATATCAACATATAGTATCAAGATATGGATAGAGTTATATGAAAAATACACTCCATTAGTTACCATTAAAAAGTATTTTCTCTTATACATAGTAATATAGTAATGGTTATCACTTAATATTACATATACTTGTTTCTAAAAGTTATTAAACCTTGATTTCATAACAAATATTGAATCCCATGCTTTTTATACATAAATAATACACCCTAATGGTTGAAATAATGATTACATATCAGTGTGATTTATTGAAAACATGAAATGTTTAGTGTATTTGGATTCATTGATATTTAAAAGTATGTTAAATTAAATATATACATGATTTCCCATTAATCTCTTAAAAACTAGAACCCTTATTAGACACAACAAACTTGAAACCTGTCTCCATAACCTAGGGGAAAACACAAGAAATATTGAGATTATATGTTTAGTAAGGGTATGAATATGCTATATCAATCAATGATCATAATTTAGTATAAGTTGATAATATTTTTTTTAGAAC
The DNA here is from genome assembly GCA_963277665.1 of Viscum album. Classification (NCBI taxonomy): domain Eukaryota; kingdom Viridiplantae; phylum Streptophyta; class Magnoliopsida; order Santalales; family Viscaceae; genus Viscum; species Viscum album. The sequence goes on from OY728126.1 coordinate 959,616,050, forward strand.
AAGGTCTTATTAATATAAAATAATACCCAGTATTTCATATAGGAAAATCAGGAAACCTGATATAATGATTTTTCAATCGAATTCATTAAAAATAGTGGTGTATAATCATAAATAATCAATCACGACATATGAGAAAAATAAAAATATTAAGACATAATTTTATTGAAAACATATAACTGTACAAAATTATTTAATAAGTCAAGGATCAATTCAAATACAATCAGAGTGAATTGTGTTCACTCTTCATTCCTTCGTTTTCTTCTTTGAGGTTCACACACCCGACTATCTTATTGGAAAATATCCATTACTAACCAAGGATAACTCTCTATATTATTCCATATTATCTAAGGAGAAATCAATATTAACTAAACTAAATTTAGAGAAATATAATTCTTAGCATTCCCCGAACATAATGAAAACCACAAATCAGTTTTCCAAAATATCATAAAACATTCTTCATATCATAAATTCATAACCCATTAAAAATATGTAGACTTTAAAAACATTTTATCATTATAAATAAAACCATACATAGAAATAATACTTATGGTCACATTGAATCAAATCATACATAAATAATAAGAAATATCAAAGGATGTGGTTATAGATAAAAATACCTTTAAAATATCACTAGGTCATTTATCTAGAAAAATATCCCGTTAATATGAATTGACTTATTTAGGGACTCTAAATATCTAAAAGTTTTAGTTAATTTTTTATGTTATGAAAAAAAGTAAAATTAAAAATTATTCTCTAAATAATGATTTTTCATGATTTTAGGGAAATCTATCTGTGCGGTGTATGTTAAAATAAATTTTCCTTTCAAATTTTCAGTGAAAAGTAAAAGACCTGCATTTGGAAAATAATAAGAATTTTTCTTTTAAACCATTGTATAGAAAGTAATATTTTCATATGAGTAACATTAAATAGTATTAGTATAATAGTAAAAATATTCTTGAAAATTTTCAAACAATATATGAACAAGGAATAAAATATTCCATACAAAAAAGAAATACATGTTTGGTTTTCAATATAAAAACTATTTTTATTATCTTGAGTTATTAAAGAGATATGAATGAAAGGATAAAAATCAATATATAGAAATAACCATTAGAGTAGAAAAACAAAATATTTTTTTTAGATACATTGTATGGTATCATTATTTTATATCTAAACATAAATAATCTTAATAAAAATATCGTGTAACATAAAACCCTTTCATCTTTAGTAACATTTGAGTCCTAATTGATTTAAAAGGAACAACATAAAACAAAATATTGAATAAAATTATTATAATTATATTCATGAGAAAACATTTTATATGGGTAGCAAATACAACTTATTAAATAATAATGGTGAATAACATAAAATATGTCTCGCGGAAACAACATTGGTAGAACAATATCTACCTTAGGTATGTCTTCTATTAACTATTCTATAACCTAAAAAATAATAAATATTCATTATGAAAAATTATGAATCAGAAGAAAAATAATACATATACTACCATAAATGTTTTACTGAGAATATATTATCCGATGTTCAATAATAATATATCATTATCATCAACATTTTAGGTGTAAAATTCTTCATTTTTTGTATATTTTTATGTTTATGGATTGTCCAATAGAAACGTTGATCATGGTTCATTCGTATTTGGAATATTAATTAAGATATTAATATCATATCTTTTTATTATATGAAATTTTATAACCATTTAAAAAAAGGATGAAAAATTAATTCATTCCATACATAAAGAGGAAAGTTCGTATGTACACATGAGTGATGATTACATTATTAAATGGATGGAACAAAAGAAAGTAAAATATTAATTCAACATTATATTAAATAATTATATCATAAATGTCATATTTTTTAACATAAAATATCCATTTTACCATCCACTTGTAGCATAAATGATAAACAACTCACTTCACTTTGTGGATGTGGTTGTCAAAATTTACGCACAAGAAACATTATCATTAACCAATTGATTACAACGTGAATGGGTAGATATAAAATTAAAATTTTAGTAGAATAATTATTTCATAAATATCATATTGGATCATTAAAACCATCTATTAAATATGGTGATGTAATTTAAATCTTATCGATATGTGGAGGCAGAAATCCATAGATATTCACGATTTATACCTTAATCTCTCATTTGATGGGGATGGGGTGGTAATTGGTTTTCAAATAATTATAATAACATCATAATATATTTATGAGATTTTATTCATAATTTTATTATATATACAATATGTTTGGATGATATATAATAATATAAAAAATTGAATGAAATTAGTTAAGATCTCTACCTCTTCTTTAAGAAACAACCTTTAGATTACCCATTAAGTCTTACAGGATTAGTAATAATATTATAAAAAAGAAGTAGGTTGAATGGAAGTATTAAAATATGTCTTTTTTCTATGTATATTCTGATATATAATGCTCAAATGGAATGAATAATTTTGTAGGAGAGATACACTTTTATAAGTGTGTGGGGATACATATGTAATTCCTAAAATATTTCAATAATATAATGACAAATACCTGGTAAAATGGCTCCAAATTGATATGGATTCAAATTTATGATAATATAGTGATTAAATTTATTCCAAAAAACAATTAGAAAGGTTTTATTGTAAATCCTACTCTAATCTATTGGTTTTACTCCCCTTGGAAAACCTATTTTAACCTTAAATGTGGTATTATAATTAAATTATTTTTAATATTCATTGTGACAAAAAATTAATTTAACACTATTAGAACATATTAATATTTGGATTAAAAATATATACCCCATTATAACATATTCAATTTATATAATTGGAATAAATAAATTTTAATTAATTGCACAGCCAACAATGAATACCTGTTTTAGGAAAATGAATATTTAAGCATAAAACATAATTTACATACATTTCATTCCATACCAAAATCATCAAATGAATGTCAAGATTTATATATATGTAATAATATTAAATATATTAATTCCATCAGAACAATATATATATATATACTAATTTAATATATTATGATAAACACACATTACACTCATAAAGAACTATTGTGGAAAAATATTTTCTAAATCCGAATAATCAACTCATAAAAAAACAAAATATTATTATTATTATTATGTGATTTGTTAATTTATTTTTATATAAATTTTTTAAAATGACTATTTATGATAAAATTAAAAACATAATGGTACCATGACATTAAAATAAATGATATTTATTATAAAAATATGTATTTTTTACTATTCACAAAAATACATATTTTTAGAAAAAGAACATAAATTTAACACTAAGAAAATATATAAATTATTATTTAAAAAATAATATTAATGTAATATTAATGTAATAACCAAGACCTTAATTTCATATAGGGTTATTTTTTTGGTTTATTTTGAGGAAAAAGTAAGAAATAGGGATTTTCTTAGTACACACCGTGTACATGGTTGCTACATACAGTCATGTACTGGTTGTGTAACGGCTGAATAAAAGGCTGTGTGATGACCTGGTAGACTGCTTAAGTAGGGGTCTGATTGAGACTAATACACAATATGTACTGTTAATGAACACGACATTTACTTTTCTTTATATTTGATATATTGGAATGGGGTCCCATCTTATGTCTATAAATATCTTCTTCTCCCCATAGATCATACAGGAGAGATACAGAATGGATGAAAAACTTCAAAAACCTCTTGATTCATCATCTGATTTCCGATTGATACTTCGTTGGGTGCATTGAAATCCCACCAGTGAGTTATTAAAACCCATATATCCTTTCTTCCGGATTCTTCCTCTCTTATTAGTTAATATTTGTTGCATTTATCTCTCATTTTTATAGATCTACTCTGACTTAGGCTGATTCAGGGGATGAAGATCAAGTATATAGATCTCATGAAGTTGAGGTATGTGGTTTGTGCCAATCGTTGTGTTTTCATGGATTATATGTGCTTAAAGTGCTTCCTATTCACATTTGAGGTATTTATATATTATGTACTTTACCTTTTAATATACTTCTATTGATTTAATGATTGTTAAAGGGTATTTTCTTATACGTAAGATTAGATACCTTTTTTATGGGACACCCTCTGGGTGACTTTCCCTTGTTTTGTAGTTTCTAGTCACTTAGTCAAGGTTCCCTATGAGTTGTACCTTTTTATCCATGCCTTGTAGATTAGGATGGAGTTTTATTGTTTATATGAAATCCATGTGATATGATTATTAATGATTAGTCATGTAGTGGTTTTATATTACTTGATATGGCTTGATATTATGTGAGCTCTATTTTTTCAAATGGACAATGAGGGACTTGGACTAGGAATTCTGCAGGGACTTTCATATAATTTACACAAGGCTGTGAGAGTCTTGGTGTAGATGATTGGCCCATGAGTATTGACAATGAGAGATAACCAGGAGGTCATTTATTGTGTATTAATGTTATGTTCACCTCGGGGTATTCTTCGTGAGAGCTACCTAGCAGGTTATTTATAATTTATTGATTCCATGTTGACCCAAGTTTATTTACATTGATATCTCCCCAAGTGGGTTTCTGTAAATGATTAGTGCTATGTTAGACCAACGGGGTAAGTCCATGAAAGCCTCCCAAAGGGTCATTAATTAATAAATTATTGTTGTGTTAATCCAAAAGGGTTGGGATATAAGAGATTTCCCAAATGGGTTATTATGAATTATTGAATTATTGTGACCCGTCTACCAAGGCAAAGAATAATCTTGGACTCAGTCTTACATGATTGTTTAGATGGTCTTCTAAGACATATATTTTTTTACTATTACATAGGGGGATATACAGCTTAGTCCAGATCCTCAAATTACATGATTCAATGGAAGAATAATAAATATAAATGAATATAATTGAAAACATTCTAATTGTTTACTTTTCATTACTTCATATTGTATTGCTTCATATCCTCATATTACCTACAATATATATACACTTTTAGTTCAGAACATATCTTTTGGTAGTTCCCTATATGGATTCGTCTCACATCCTATTTGGTTCCTGTTTGGACCCAAGTAGATTATATGATTATAGGTGCATATAGGGGAAATATCCCTTCCAAATAAGGTAAATGTTTGATGTCATATATGGAGAGCGTGTGACCAAGTTGAGGCTTGTGGTTCTATTGATGTTTAATTTTTTCTTATATACATTTTTTTTCTGTATTTCTTTCCATAATTATGAATTTTTTGGATGTTTTCCTTGATACATATTCCATGAATCATATATATATATACCTATGTATTATAGTTTCTAATGATTTACATTCTGACTTCAGATATTTACTTTTTTGGTATTACTATTTCATATTTGTTATGATTGGTTATCTATTTTTTATACACGTCCAATGAGGGTATTGTTTTTCTAATGTCATACTGTATCCCTCACTACAAGTTAGTTGCCTCAAGTTATTGGTGAAATTCTCTTGAGGTTATTTGGCGAACCGGGTTCGGGCACTTTTGGGTGGCAGCCAAATCCATGTCGTTATAACTAATTGAATAAAATTAAATTTTAAAAAATAGTTGAAACTAATTATAATTCTGAAGTGAAAAAATAAAATAAAATCCATTTTTCCAGAAAAAAAACTATTTTTATTGCATAAAATTAAATTGCTAAAAATTAAGAACATATTAATTATGGACTAATATATGAATTTACATAATTTAAACCTTTATATATATTTTATATAATGTGGTTACTAAAATGGACACATATGAGTTTAATGTAATGGTTATAATAGTTTACTATATTATTGTCCATATAGACTCAGTGTTGTATATAAGGAAAGTTAGCGAATAAGTCATGTTTATTTTAAATAAATAAAATATAAAACCTCATTTGGTTATATAATTTGTGACTTTATATTTTTATAAACATCGTTTATAATTATTCTCTATGTTTATCTTTGTTAGTTATTATTTATTTTCAATATCGGATGTGAGTAGTCTTGATCATTTTGATCTATGTTCATAATAAAAACAATTTTATTTATTCTTATCCCAAATTTCAACATTCCTTTATAATAAAATGTATTTTATATATTATTTATATTCATTTAAAATATTATAATTTCATTTTATTGGTGTTTTGGTTCTGATATATAAATATGGATTCATTGATGTGCGTGTTGTGGTGATTTTTATCTAATGAATGTTGGAAAATTAGTTCATTAGAATAATATTAATGTTACTATTCTTAGAAATAAATTATTCAGTTATTTATATCATATATAAATCATATTTATTTTTTCATAGTCCTAAATTATAATATTTAATTTCATTTTTTGAGTATGTGGTTTAATCGACCTAAACAAGAATATACCATAGTTTAGTGGATGGTTATGAGAGGATTTAGTTGTTATAAAAGATTTCCAAAATAATAAAGATATTATTTATCTTTTATTTGAAAAATATTTTATAATTGAAGATAAATTGAATAATTTTTAATGTATAACACATTATTACATTAGAAAAAAATAGTTTTTCTTCTTAGTGTACTTGTCTCAAATAGTTGAATTTATGATAATTTTTTGGAGAGTATCATTAATAGTAAGAAAAATTTTGTTTATCATAACCTTAATAATTTCATAAAAACAAAATTTATCATGTAACCCTAAAATTATAACCATCCATTAAAATCGATAATAAAATAAGAAATAAACCATTCTATATAGGTTGTATTCCACACATATGCATAGATGATGATTTCATTTTCCATATAATGTGGAAAATGATATAATATTTTTTATCATTTAAGATTAATTATTTTATAAATAATATAATTATATTGTTAATTCTCCATTATAAAAAAATATTTAAGGATTTGAAGGTCAATGAAACATGTTTTATCATAAAGGTGATAATCTTTATATAATAGGATTTAAATTTTCACATCCGTTAAGGGAATATGGGAAATTATAGATAATGAAAATTACACAAATATAAATATTATATATGAAATAATTATGTTTTTGTGCAATAATTGGTAATATGTGGTAACTATAAATTGATATATAAGTGAATACATTGCATAGTGAGAGTTGCATACATTGAAATTTTGAACATTCTCTTGAAGTACATCATTGAAATAGTGGTCTTTGGGAAATATATTTTTACCATAAGCATACTTAGGTGAAAAGAGATTAAGGGAGAATGAACACGCAGAATTTTTTAGGATTAAATATTATTTTTAGATTCTTATTGATGGGGTTGTGAGAGGCCACTTTTATAAGTGATGAGAATGGAATTTTTTAAATATTTTAACTTGATTTAAAGAGAGTGGATGTTTCACATATCATGTGGCAATAAAAATATACTCTAATGTTTTATAAAATGTGATATGTTTTATAATATCTCATCAAAATAATTATAAGCATGTGTTTCTGAGGATTCAAACTATTCCACCATGATTTATAACATTTAATTTTTTAGATTTTACCATGGTAAATAGTTATTACATTAGTAATATACATTTACTTCCTAAAACAAATTCTTTTACTGAATTATTTTGAAATATTATATAAAATATGAATTTTTTTTACTATTTATAATTTAAACATTCAATAAAAAATTATTTTTATCATTAATGCATGTAATGTGTAGAAACCCATTTTTTGAAAAAGTGTATTTTCAAGAATAAAATTTATGTGTAGGATAAAATAATAAATTTCTTAAATTTTCATTGTATGAATTGGGTTAGAAAACTAATTTTATATGGATTTCAAATAAATAATAAATCCAAATTTCAATAAAATAAAATTTTATAAAAATAAATGGCCAATAAAGTATATTAATTGAAAATATTACTTATTTTGATAGTTATATAATTCAAAATTCATTATATTTTTTCAAAGTTTATTAATTACCCACTAAATAAATATTTCATCCTGAAAAACGTTTTATTTTTCTTTATGTATAACATAATTCTGGAAGTAATCACAAACATAATGATTTTAGAAAAAACTAAATTGTTTAATATTTTGTTAAAAAGCTATTATTTTGAATGAATATGAAAAATAACCCCTATAATAATTCACAAACAATATAATAAAATATTAAATTTCTATCATTAATTATTAAATATAAATTTCATTTTTTTAGTAGTCTATCAGAAAATACAAAATATACAAAAAGACAGTTTTGTTAATGACATTTTAAACATCAAGTTTCATTAGTATTATTTCATATAAATTTAAAAATAAATTAATGATTAAATAAAAGATTATAAATAAATATATGAAATATTATTATTAACTGTAATCTTAGACCAATTTAACTTATTAAGGTAAAATAAATCACCCCCTTTTTATAATGGTTTGTCAAATTGAATAAATTTTTAAATAATTTAATTAATGAAAACTAAAAATATGAAATTATTTTCATTGAATATTATGAATTTATAAATTAGTGATTAAACTTCATTTAATTTTGATATTTATAGATTTATTATAGTGGGTTGTGTTATATTTTGATTTTCCGTGGGACACAATATATTGAATATAATGTTAATTTAAAAGAAAAAAACTCTATATTCATTGAATTCTTCCCGTTAAGTTTCATCCTCACAGTATTAATTGCTTATCACTAATTAAATTATGTGAGGAAATTCATAACATATTTATAATTTGGGGTATACATCTAATATGTCATACTCCTTACTCTCTTAGTCTATAATAAGTTACATTTGTTGTCTCAAAAAAATTAATCTTTCTTATAGTCATATACTCAAGTGTGTATATGTCAAACTCATATATTTTCTGTAACATACTATTCAAAATAAACATTGAATATATATGAAATTAATCTATAGTTAAATAATGTATTCATTAAATAATTGTATTTATTTTTCTCTATAAAATTTATTAAGCACTGGTTCAATAAATCACACACTAGTCAATATATATTATAATCCCCCAATTTGAAAAAAATAAAAAATAAATAATTTATCATATCTTTATTAAACCAATTATCAATTCCAATTATATCAATAACATTATACTAAATTTTAAAAAAAATCAACCTTTTATTAAATATAAGAGTCATTCAAGCATCAATAATGTGTTCTCTAATAGATATCCCCAAAAATATAACATTGTAAAAAAATAAATTTTCATGGTTATTGATATAATTCATTATATATTTCAAATACGAGAAATATGAACTTCTGAAGAAAATTACTTTTAATGGTTAAAATAATCCTCATAACTTTCAGTAGATACTAGAATGTCATCGATCAAAATAACTCCATAATAGAAATATAAAAGTGTTAAAATATTTAATTTCATATAAGATATCAACCTCACTGCCTAAGTTATGAATATGAACCTCACATTTTCCATCATAATATGTATAAACTACAATTCTAAAAATTATATGTATGCTCACTTATTAGGTTATAGGACATAATGGTTTATAGACTCATAAAATTCTATACGTAACTTCAATTATCCTATTTGAAAGAAATTCAAAAACAATAATGATAATTATTATATCTAAAATATGATTATGAAATATTCAATCCAAATATTTCTTCCACGTTGAAACCTTTATTATTAAGATATGATTCTTTCAGTTCATCCATTGACTCGGACTATTCAGCACATGGTTATCCAGGGTCATTTTAACGTTTGGTTATATAACCAAATTAGATAACATCATACTGAAATCCTTAATAATGGTTCATTAGAGGGAATTTGATTTAACCATAGCATATCCTCAGAGAGTTTCAAATCAAGATTTTGGTTTGTCCATGGTGTCATTAACTTGGTGAAGATAAATTAAATTCCCAATCAACCCTTTTCAATGTCATTTCCCCTTTCAACATATGTACTAGAATTCTCTTCCACTAGTAGTATCTATATATGGATGTAATTTATAGGATAACCACACAATATCAAGTTCACCAATACATTAATATGTTTTTCTATACCTAAAATATACATTCGTCATATCATAGGTTTGTTTCTAATGTTCTCTCATTCTATTACCTAAAAAAATTATATTAAATATGACGAACATTAAGGATTATTGTATAAATAGTATTTCATTAACCATAACCTAATAATCCATAATGATATTTTTAATCTTAATTTATCCTCAATTTATAACATTATATTCTCAAAACGTATCAAAACCCTTATTTTATTCTTATATAGTTTACCCATGATAATAAATCTTATATATTTCATCATTTCATATAAATAAGTAATCTATCTCAAAAATAGTCTCACAAACCGGAGAACCAATGCATTAGTGTGTATGAATATTGGCTTCATAAAATACTTATTTTAAAACATTGGTCAACATTTATTCATATCCACTAAAATTTAATCTCCCTTAAAAACATCTAATATGTGATAACCCATTTTCTATTCATGGGAACAAAAACAATTTAGGGGTGAGATTAGTTTCTCAATGAGGTTTAATATTAGAGATAATAATAAAATATCATAAGTGAGTATAATATGAGAATATGGTTATAATAATGATAGATTAGAAACTTATAAATATTAAATAATTGATCATAATTCCTGGAATATTTCTTATCACAACATAATTCTGGAACCAATGGGGTGTGGAAACAACGACAATACTAATATTCCTTGGGAGTATATCATATTTTTTAGAATAAGAATAATACATTGGAAAAAACATTTGTACTACAAAACGTTACATTTATGAGACAAATAATGAAATTATAAGATAAAAATCAAAAAAACCTTCTCAATATGGTACATACAATATTATATGGACCATTATAGTGACGATACACATAATCAGTTCTCATGTTTATAATTTCCTAAAACATACTCGTGAATGTTGTTCTCGTGGGATATAAATCTATAACCAATTCATTATAGGGTGATATAGGACCCCATCTATCATCATTTATACATATGAGTGACACTAAAATTAGTCATCCTCATATCAAAATAAACCCCTAGAAATAAAATTTAGTTCATTTACCTTTCAAATGGAATCATATATGGTAACCACACACAATTAAATCTTTAAAATGATAAACTCATGGAATATAAATAGTTATCCAAGGACAATAAAAAACTCCATGTGTTAAATCTCCTCAAATAAGTTAAAAATGGTATTTACCCCCACATAGTTGATGGGTATACATCTTATTAAAAAATTTACCAAATAAACTAATGAATGGAATCAAGATAAGCACCCTTAAATTAGAGGAATGAATAAAAGTGTATTCACAGAGGAAAGAGATTTTATGAAAAATTATAGTTATGAAATGATGATGATAAGTTATGAAAAAGGATATGATGGAACATTTAACTTTTAGAAAATTGACATTACATATTTTTCAAAAAAAGGGTAAAAAATGAACATGTAGGTGGAGAATAATATTTAGAAAAATAGTAAAATATTTCTTTGAAATGATTGATGCGAATGAAAATTTTATTCCATGAAAATAATATAAGTAAAAAATAACCCATGTAATAATGGAAAAATATTTTCATTTTTAAAAAATTAAATAATGGGAATTATGTTTCACAATGATTGTAAATCCATTATGGAATTGTTTTTTTAAATATTATTATTTTATATTTTTTATAAACAATGTCCATGCGTTATGTCACGATTTTCTTTTGAAAAAATTATTTTCAAAATTAATGATGATTAAAAAACATATGATATATTGAAACATTAATTTCTATGAAATTTATAGTAATTGTGCCATAAAAGATTCAGAAATTTTATTTATAGAAATCATGGACAATATGATTACAAATATATTCCTGATATATAAAATAATTATATATTTTGAAATATCATTAGTGAAAAATGAAATCTTCAAAATGAATATAATATTTTTGTTCCAAAATATATTAGGAGACTTTAGTTTATTTTAAGAATTTATTTATATTTGGGTTCCCAAAATGGGATTAAAACATTAGTGAGATGTAAAATATGTACATGGAAGAAAAGATTCATTGGTAACAATGGAATTTATTCTCAAAAAGGTTATAATTTCTTTAGAAGTCATTGTATCAATGACATAGTTAATGATGATAAGAAATAATGTATATAGATAATAATAGGTAATACTATATAATTTTTTTAATATATTGTTAAAATCATTCAGAAAAAGTATATATCAACTCATAATGACCATGGTATAATGCATCATAAATTGAGTTGATGAAACACATACCATAATAGAAAAAATTGAATCATGACATCATTAAGGATATTATTTCTAATTAAATGTGAAATATTTTGACTATTGAGTGTACTAGGATATAAAAAATTAAATTATAAGTAGATAAACCATTCTAAATAAATAATTGTGTATTATAATAAATATCTCCCAAAAATTTAAATTTTTTATAAGAAAAGCCTTACCTTGTATCCCCTCTTAGACAAATGTTTTCAAATATCTTGTATAAAAAACATAATACTATCAACCAATTTTTATAAAAAGATACAAATATCTATAAATTTTTTCTATTAATTATTTATTTTTATTATCTACATTTTTGTTGGTTAGTTATTATATATATTGAAAATCAAGTGTTAGAAAAATTTATATTTTTAAAATGGTTTCATAATAGAGGTGTTGTTATTTCTTCGTATATGAAATTTCATCATTCTCATATCATAAGTCTCAATATAATTGATTATATATCATTATTTGTATTATAATAATTTTATTCCATGAGGGTTTTATTTGTTATTATTAAATATTAATTTGATGGGGAGTGTGTTTTGATTATTTTTAACAAATGGATATTTGTTCATGAATTGAGGAGATTAATATTATTTTATGAATAAGTGATATATATTATCTAACCATTTCCATATTCCATTAAAAAAATCAATACATATTAATATCTATAATCTTTTTCAATAAATTATATATATTTATGTTCCCATAGTCACATGTGATACAATTTTATATATTTTTTATTTTATTAGAATTTAATTTAACAGTTGAAGATATGTAGAATAATATGTAATGGATAAAAAATTTATATATATATATGTATGAATTGTCCTTCTTTGTTGTATTCTTGTTTTAGATAGTTGAATTTAAAATGATTATTTTTTACTCAAATAAGTATTTGGTTTTCCAATTTGGTTTACAATAAATATAATAATTTTATAACCATAATATTCCCCCCTTAAACGCATTCTTAGAACCATCAACGAATGGTGGTAATGAAATACCAAATAAAGTGATCCTTATTGGTGGTAGTCTACATGTACACATGGATAATGATTTGGTTTTCTATAGAACATGGAAAATGAGTAATATGGTTTTTCATTTAATAATATAAAAAATCACAAATATCAAAAATATATACTAAATTCCACATTAGCTATATCCATATATAGTGGGGAAGTAAACAAAGAAACAAGTTCTTTTTTCAAGGTAGTAGTGTGCACATAATCATGATTTATGTTTTATTTTTTCATAAAGGAATATGGGAATTGTTAGATAATATATATCACGATTTCATAAAATAATATTATTAAATAGGTAATACTAATTTTATGATTTCATAATTGGTAATATATTTATAAATTAAAATGATAGATAACTAAATATATATTTGGGAGGGAGAACTAAATTGATATTTAGAACATTCTATTAATGTAATTTTTTGAAATGGAGGACCTTGGATTGGATCATGTTACTAACAAAATAAGAGACTTAAATATGATTGTAGGGTATTTAATGTGTGAAAACATTCAATAAGAAACATAATTTATTGGAGTGGTCTGGATATGGTTGGGAGATACGCCTTTTATGTACTGTGGATGGTGTTTTTTTAAATATTTGAACTTATTATAAATATAGCATGTGTTTCACATGTCATATTGCTCCAAATATTGATAATAATTAAATTTAAAGGTATATATGGTTGATAGTATATCATCCGTTCAATTATAGACATTTATTTTAATGTTCTGATCTCATTCCTCTTAGATTTATTAATTTTACCATTTTAGATTTTACCACTATAACATTTTTATTTAAGTAAATTTCTATTAATTACTAAAACTAAAATAGATGTAATTAAATAATTTCGAACCAATGAATAAATATGGAAAATAAAATTTATTCTATAATATTTATATGTGTATGTATAGTTAGTTTTAGAATTAGCACCTTTTATAGGTAAAAAATAATCTTATAAATTATACTTTAAAATTATAGTTTATTTTTAGAATAAGATTAAAATTTACATTTATTTTAAAAATGTAAATTTTTTATTACCCAAAAATTATCATTATGTTCCATTGATGTTATTCCAAAACCAAATACTACCATAATAATATTTAATTAAATAAATATACCCAATAGTGTTTTTTATTGTAAAATTTTAACCAAGATGATAATAACAGTATTTCTAAACCCATGATTGTATTCATAAATGTATTGTTTTAATCCATATATAAATATTTTCTCTAGAAACTATTTTACATATTTTTTATTATACTTAATTAATTATATAGTTATAAATACTATGATTTTATTAAAACCTATATTTTCTTCTTATCGCATAAAAATTAACAATTTCATAAGAATCTCAAAAATTTAAACGTGTGGTAATATTAACATTTTAAATTAAAAAATAATTTCTTCAATCAACCTTAAATTTTTAAAAAAAATTATCTATTTATTTAAAATAAAAAAATTATAAAGAATGTCAATTTTTATTGAATATTGACTTTTTAAACATTAAGGGTCCTTAATATTATTTTATGTGAATTTATAAATAATTGACTATTAATATAATAGTTAAAAAATTAAATTAGTACATATTATAATAATGTTTAAAAAATTTTCAAATAAATTTATTAATGAAAAATACAATAAACATTTCTAAATTGGTTCATGAAAAGTATAGTTTATTTTAAAAAATTTATTAGTCACAGCAAAATTAAAAAATGTTATTCTTTTAATTGATTATTATAATTTTTTTACTAATGAGTATATTGTTAATGAAAATTTTAAAGTTATAAGTTCCTTTTAGTTGGGTGTTATTTTTTCCCTATGACACAAGGTATCGAAGATAGTATTAATTTTTTGGATTCAAAATCTCAAGTGATTACACGGTAAAAATCATCTTCCAAATGATAAATAACAATAATAACCTTCTCATGTTCGTAGTACTGGATACAAGAAAATAACTTTTTCATTTTATTGATATATTTCCTAGAAATAAGGGAATTATAAGAGGCACTGAAGGATGTTATATGTTTCTATAAGGAATAAATGATTGAAAGTAGATCAATTTATTTTGATTGAAAACACATCATGGTTTCTATAATTATATGTATCTTAGGTGAGTTGATTGAGAATTTCCACAAAATTATATTCTACTTATCCTAAGTTATTTTTTCTCATTAATATAATAATTTTGTTTGCCATCGCACCAATTACTAATTAGGTCTACCCTTTTCCAACCATTTTTAAAAAAGAGAAGGGTTAAAAATATGAATATGTAATTCAAAAAGGAAAACTATTTAAAATTGATATATCTTAAATGTCATACATTTGAAGACATATAAATTTCAAGGATTCAATATAGGTAATTAATTTTCTATATATTATTAAGTTCTCTAAGAATACCATAATGATTTGTTCAAATCCATCATAATTGTTTTTAAATACAATGAACCCAAAAATATTAAATCCCTTAAGAGTTCCTTTTAAGGTGTTTAGTTATAATCCTACAAATTTTTCACTAGTGTAAACATTGAGTTTATGTTTGGATGCCCTTTTCAAATTGGTTACCTGTAGTTTCATCTGTAACACCGCTACGTCAACATTCTGGTATCAAGGCACCGATGGGATTTCTAAAAAACTCACTAAATATCTACTTTAGAAAAACATTGGTATGTTATAAAATTCTTAAACATATCCCAAAGACATATCCCAATTTGTTTTACTAATTTTCTCGAATCCTAAACCCAATAAAAAAAATAGTCCTCAAAATTATCTAAAACGCACTATGATACAATCTATTGAAACTCAAGGTAAATATATATTTGTTTTTAATCAAATATATAAAATAATCTTTTCATTTCACAATGATCACAAGATCAAAAAAAATTGATATTTAGTGTCATTGGGGGATATTTAAATAAGATTATTATTTTTTAAAACTCGACAACATTTATCAATAATTGATCTATAGTAGACTCTATTCTAGCCTTTTTTTTCAAAAGTAATATTCATCTTTGTAACATGGTGAAAGGAAACATTTGAAAGGTTTGTTCTCAAATGATCAGTATAGGAAAAACTCATCAACATGTAATCATGGTTCAGAACATAAGAATATAAGAAAAATTACAGTAGAAAAATTTATTATTCTTATGAATATGAAATACTGAGATAACATGATATAACATAATGTAAGGCCTTATAAATTAAAATAAAAAAACATAATCCATTTAAAAATAGTATATAATCAAGGGAAAATAAGAATGAAAAATGGAAATAAATAATAGAAATATTGAATTTATATGCAACATGAACTCAAAATATTCCATATAAATGAACATTCACACTAACATAATTATAGAAAATATTGAAAAAAATCCTTCCCATATCATATTCAACCAATAAAGTTGTGAACAATGCATCCTAAATCATGATCAAATAGTTACTTTTTTCAATGAAAATTTATGCATCATGTTCACTAAATATTTTTTAACAATGATCTGAACATCATGTTCACACAGAAAACATGTGAACAATTCATATCACATCATGTTCTCAGAAAAAAAAGTAAACAAATATTTCTGCACCACATTCTCACAAAATTAGGTCATCTCATGCAATATAAAATCATAATCATTTTATTAAAGGGAGTTATGGTTCCATATCCTTAAATAATTCATGCATATGTGTGACACATAAAATAAATTATTCATTATATCATAATGAACCCTTTAAAAAGTGGGGTTCGCCACAATTCAAGGCGGAATTACCAAAAATGACCTCATGAATGTAAAAGGCCTATTCCAAAAATCATTTAGAGGGTGGTTCATGAAAAAAATATAAGGAAAAAATTAATTTTTATTTAAATTGAAAAATATGTGATAAATAATAAAAACTTTTTTAGAAAATGATTTTGTCATTAACATAAGAGATAAATTAATGATCACATTGAGATTCCATTTTTGAAAAGGTTAGGTTATTTTTAAAAAAATGTAGTTTCCTAGGCTTAACATTCATGAATATTACTTCAATTTAGATAAATATTCGGTACATTATAAAATTATTGGCATGAGGACCGTAATAGTTCAACGTCATTGCAAACATGGAACATACCCGTTTAAAATGGTGAAATAAATTCAATGTTCCCTCACATGTATTCCCCTTTTGTAGTTATACATAACATATTTGTACATATCCTAGGGAATGAAATTTTATGAAACGGTGAGATCAAATCCTAATTACGTATAAACATAAAAGATCTCAATCTATGATAATTTGAAAACATATGATTAGCATAAGGGTATTGATCATGAACAAATCGTACAAGGTTTATGGCCAACATATCTTCGAATATATACATGTGTCATCTTATAATGATTTTTATCTCATAATACTTGAATCATAATATAATCTAGAATATGAACTATGAGAGAATATATAAGGCCGAAGACATTGATTTCTGGCATACATATCTTCTTATTACATTATTAACTTGTACAAATTGAAATGGGTTCACTCATTAAGTTACGGAAATGAAATTAAGTCCTCATATAAACTTATAGACATAAAAACAAGTCCACATATAACATTTTGAAAACATAATAAGGTTCACTCACAATATGGTGAACATGTAATCAAGACCACACATAAACATATGTACATGAAACCATATCCATGTATAATATTTTGAACAAGTAATAAGGTTATGTCATAGAATTTTTAAAATGTATCAGATCCATGGATAAAAAAATGGACATGAAACCAGTACTATGAATGACATTATGAACATGTAAAAAGCATCACTCATAACATTGTGAACATGTAATCAGGTCCATTCATAAACATATTGACATGAAACGATGTACATTCATTCCATTATGAACATGTAATCATGTTCATTTATAAAATTTTGACCACATAATATGGTTCATTGATAAAATTTTGAACATTTCATTTGGTTTTCACATATGATACTATAACTCTTCACAAGGATACACCACCATCCCCATTGGTAGCCATTCCTTCATAGTAGATTATTATACACCTTTTTCCTATATTAGATCAATGTCGTCGACTTGTTCCCATCATATCTAATGAGATATACATCTTTACCCAATGCATTTGAGAGATATATAGATCCCACCCATCACATAATTAAATATTACATATATAATAAATAATGTAATAAAATTTAAATCATATCATGAACCATAAAATAGATGGGTTTCATAAACATCATATCATAACACATTAAATCAAGTGTGGATCCTAAATATTTATTCATATCATAACCTATTTAAAATAGATAGGTTTAATAATCATTTTAATTCTATATTAATCCATTAAAGGATGAGTGATTGAATAATTTATCATGGAATAACCCATGGAAGAGAAATGGGTATCATAATCATCATTCCATAAAAAAACAAACTATTCAAGAAGAAATATGAATGGTATTATTGAATCGTGTCCCCAATGAAGGTGTGTTTTCTATAATATATGCATAATAATAAATCAAAAGTAAATATAATATATATAATATAAAAATAGTTTGTTCATCATGATTCCCAATCATGATAGGTGGTAAAGGAATAAATTAACGACATTGTTTCGTGATGCAGTAGTCCACCGTACACATTAATGGTAAGTTCATTACTAGGTTGATGGAAGTATTTATTAGTGTTTGTATAATTATTAGAATACAAAAACATAAGTATATTTACGATACTTATAATATTATAAAAAATTTTATAATAATAAATAAATTTTTTGAAAATAAATACCATAAGAATTCATTTTAAAGAACATTTCCTCGTTCAAGGTAACTTATTTTGAATTGAAACAAAAAAGCTTTTGTGGTTGCAATTAATCACAAAATGTGTCTATAGGTTCATATGTGAAAAATTTGGATCTTATATTGCCATATGATTTATTATAATTTTATCTTGAATGGTGTGAGTAGTGTAGGATTAGTGGATGCCTTTTTATAATTGCGGAAACTAACACATTGGGCCTTCATGAAATGATTTCGGTTGAACCCACAATTTACTTATCCAAAACGGAATATAAATATAGAATTGAGGATCCTTTGAGGATTGAAGGTAAAAATGTGTCCATAAATAAATTTTTAGACAATTTAAGGTCATTTTTGAACCTTATATTCTATGTGTAGTCTATAAGTAAACATGTTTTTACCTTAATCACTGTAATTAATTTTAATTATTTTCACTAATATTTTTTTGTCAAAAACAATGTTTACCTAATTTGATATTATAAATTCAGTTTATCCCAAATATGGAATATGTTATTTTATATTCTAATCAATGAAGTGATATAAAATAATTTAAAATTAATATTGAAAATGGGATGAAATGACATGTTTTTAATGTTTAAAAGTCCAGAAGTTTGAAATTTTTTTATATCCAATTGCACAATGAAATTTAATTCAATGAAATAAATTTGATTAATTGATGTATAATTTATGTCATTATACATTAAAAACAAATTTATAAGTAGCATAATTATATAAATAAATTATATGAAATAGTAGTTTTCAATTGGAATTTAATATTATTCACAATTCATCAAAAAATGAAACTTCTCAGAAAAATACTAATAATTGACCCCAAAAAAATTTCATATTAAAAACCCTAAAATATAGTTTATTATTCCATAAGAAAAATAAAAAATTTTCTAAAATTATATTTAATAAGGGTTCTCCATTAAATGGTTGAAATATTACCATTCTGAAAAATACATCTTTTTATTCATAAATTTGGATTTATTCCTATATT
Source organism: Viscum album (assembly GCA_963277665.1). NCBI lineage: Eukaryota > Viridiplantae > Streptophyta > Magnoliopsida > Santalales > Viscaceae > Viscum > Viscum album. Next base: position 959,636,083 of record OY728126.1, read on the forward strand.
ATGCCTATCAAATATATCGGATGAGGGTCAAAAATTTGATCTCATAGTGAATATATAAATTTTATTAAATATATATATCATAATTGGATTTTTTTATTTGTTGAGATAAAATAGAGTCTGTACACAGAAAATTAGTTTTCATAGAAAACGAATTTCTATATTCACAAATAGTCTTTATGTTCATTTATAACTAATTTATAACCAAAAAAATCATTTTATATAAATTTTTAAACTATATTTTCATAATTTATTCAATAAAATTCACATACTACATTTTAAGGGCTATGTGATAATTATAATAATATTATAATAATATTTTAATAATAATTTAATTTTTTAATGTTTTTGATACAAATCAATATTATGTGTAACACCAGTTGTCGAAGGGACAAGGTATTGTGAGTAACACAAGACAATCATATTGTTCAATTTACCAAAAGTTTATATAAGTGTTTCATGTAGTGAGATCTTAACATGGTGTTGTGTATTACCCAATCCCCACATAGTACTTTAACATAACAAACTCTATATTCAATGCTATCAAAAAAGAAAAATATCCAAAATATTAAATTAATTGAAAAAAATATATTTCACAAAAAAATTAGGGTCTTACAAAAAAATAGATGTTTATATTTAAATATTAATTTAAAAATTTATGCTTTAAAGAAACTTAATGATATCAAAGGATGATATTAAAACATCAGAAAAACTTTTATTTTTTAAAAATAATCATTAATAATGGATCACTAAAAATGAAACAGTGGTATTAAAAAAGTTTTAAGTGAAGTCATTATATTACATTTAATTTAAAAATATAAATTTTAATGATATATAATTCCAAAAAATAAATTTTATAAAAATTAAATGGGGAGTGCATGATAAAAAAAATTAATTTTTGAATGATGGAAATGTATTTTTTATTATATTGAAGTTATTTTTATTGAAAACCCAAATTATAATAAGTGTAATGAAATGTAATTTAATAAAACATAATTGAAAAATATTGTTCACATAATATTACACCTAATTAAGATTCAAATTATAAATAATGACATTATCTTTAAAGGAAACTCTTAAAAAAAGGGGAAACCATCTTTAAAGAAGTTGGGAATTATTCTCAGTAATGATATACTTTTTGGGAAGAAAATTATAAATTATGAAATCATTGAAACAAAAATTATTCTGTCATTCTATGATAAAGATAAATAAACTCTAAAAAATCATTTACTAGAATAAATCATGATGCAATGAAGGAAGTTTAAGAAGAAGGCTTATAATCAATGGCATTGAGTTTAGAAATTTCGTCATTAATTTAATAATGTAAGAATAAATAACATAAGAGGGACAACATGAAATATTTATTCAAATATTTTGAAATGAATGATATCCAATATCCATGAATGAAATAGTGTAATGAATACACTATATAAAATGAAATATTTTTTTGGGTTTTAAACATATGTAATGGAAATTAAAATAGATACAAATAACCCTTACAACATTGGCATCTTATGAATCAAACCCCATTTAATGAAAAATATATTTTAATCATCATACCACATGATTTACATGTAATTTTAAAAATATATTTTTTTAGTAATTAAGCACTAAATATTAAAGTTATCATATATCTCAATACGAAATATGTCTCAAGAATTAAATTTTCGACAAAGAACCCCTTAGCCTAATTCCTAACATCCACTAATTGATAAAATCTGCTAAATAAGTGATATAACAACCTTAATACCCTATTTCATAAATTTATAATTATATATAAAAATTTGTAAAATTAATTTCTATTTATTCTTTAAATTTATATTAGGTAGATATAATCAATATTAAACATCAAATGTGAGTTATCATGATCATTTTTAACTAGTTTCAAATTATAGGTGTTGTTCATAAATATTAACCAAAATATCATAATTCAAATGCCATACTTGGTACTATAATTGATGATTTTTTTAATTTTATAATGTTATAATTTCATTCAATGAGACTGTTAGTTATGGTACTAGGATACAAATTCATAAATGAGCTTGTTTCAATGTTTTTTTGAAAACAAACAGTTGTATGTTAATTATTCATTTTAATATTAATATTTCCATTATAGAAAGAAAATAAAATCATTATTTACCCATTTATCCATAGAAATTAAGTTAATTTTCATAGAAATCCATGATAATAAATTATATAATTGATCAAGATGGAGGTTAGAACATTACAAACATGAATTTATATTAATTAATGGATGAATATGGTTATGAAAGATGTTTTTTGTTGTGAAATATTAGTATATATTTATATTTATATTATTATGTATATGTTAAAATTAATAATCATATTCATATTCAAATTAATAAATTAAAATTAAACTATATGAAAAAACATTTACTTTCAGTTGGAGATATTCCACGAAACACACCATTACAATTTTCATTTCTCAATGTATGATAGGTAAATGAGGTGGATTATAAATTATCTCACATAATAAGAATTGTATATTGAATTTAAATTTTTTTCAAATAATTCAATCAATATATCTAGGAATGTTAGGTGCAGATGATAAATGGAAGATGTTGCTTGTTGGATAATGAATTTTATATTATTTTCACAAGTATATTGAAATATATGACCACTCATTGAATTCGTAAAAATATTTATATGATATTATGAATAGTTAATTGTAAAATAATAATTACTTATAAAAAATATTTTAAATATATTAATATTTTTAACGTATTGTTTAACTATATGTTATTAACAAATTGTATTATATTATTTAGAGCATAATTTTAGGTTTTTTAAAAAATGATTGGTCAAGAGAATTACCACTTCTCTTTAATAAAATATAATCACATATGGTAAAAATGAATCGCCAAGGTAAATACTATTTGGAAAATTGTAAAATTAATATAGTAAAAGGAATGAAATTTGATTAAATGTTTTTGGAAAATGATTAGTGGAGTATTATTTGACCTTTGATCACTAAACACTACATTAATTCATGATTATGGATCTATTGGATATTAAATAGTGTTATTTTCTCATTGAAAAATGATGGGTATTTAAAAATGTTCCCATTATTCACTTATAATAGGGAAACACTCACCCCACCATGCCACCATTATTAAATCTAATTATATCCATAAACACTAAAAAATCATTCTAGAAATATCTCTTATTTTAAACAAACTTTTTTCTAATTTATTTGTCATAATAAATTCATTTCCACATATACATTCACGATAAACTTCAATATACCAACAAGAGTGTTACCCAATACTTAATATCATCTTCTTAATCACTCTCTTCTAAACATATCCCAACCATAATAATATAATGTCCACATTATCAATAGTATATTAAAGTTTTATTATATTAATGAAATAAATAATTATATATTCTTTTTCATCAATTAATATAATAAATCTTTTTATACTAATTATAATGACATCATTAAATATTTTTTATTAGGATAGTATTATAATATAGAGATTATGAAGGGAATATTATGGCATGTGTAATACAGAGATTGAGACCTAGTAATTTATACTCAATTTATCCATGGAAATGAGTGGAGTAGGATAACTAATTGTGAATGTCTACATATAATAATGATATGGGTTTCTATAAGGAGAGAAATTATGGAGTTTAGTGTTGAAATTTTATGAAATAATGGTGGCATGGATTGTGGTATGTATTCCTCTTTTAAAAGTGAAGTGAGGGAACAGTTATAAATACAAATTATTTATGATAATGCGGTGACATTATTCAACAATCAGTGGCTTCAAAATATTTCAATAATGGAGTGTCTGGTGATATGAGGTTTCAATGAGCTATAACCCGTGTGATAAAATATTCTTCATAGAATCTAAAATAACTAATAACGATTTTGGGTGAGTGTAATTTCCATGATAATATAGAAGTATGATACGAGTTATTGTTGTGGTACTGTAGAAATTATAGTTGCATCAAAACTATTGACATGATTTAAACCTAAAGGCCACTTATTTCAATCTTTGGGACATAGGGTACTCAATCCACCATTAAACATTGGAACATATGGCCTCAGGCCACCATTGGCTTTCCATCCACAAGGCCATTGGTCTATGATTCACTCAAGGTTATGTTACATGGGAACAAGACCCAAAATAATAATAAAATCAAGCTGAAGCCACTAGAGAAGAACTAACAGGATTGGGAATAATGATATGGTATGGAAACCCCCATCAGTAAAAGGAACCATACAGCTCAGTATGGGGAAATACTAGTTAATAAGTCATGATAGGAGGGGTTATAGGATCCATCAATAAATTATATATTGGGGATGTGTATTGTCATCGTTATTATAGTCTTTAGTCCATCAATTAATGTACATGGACTTGTTCCAGTAGGCCTTAAGGTCATGTAAGGGTGCCCCTCAACTCATTAAGAAGGCATCTTATTTAAGAAATCAATAAAAATATTTATTTCATAATCACTAGGTTTTCCATAAATATTGATATAAGGTCTACTAATCCTCTACTGACACTTTTCACACATTTTTAATCATTTATTTATACTTTTAAAATTGTGTTTTTACTTTTTAACTTTTAGTTTTCCCCTTGGTAACTAGTTATTACCCTATTAGTAAAAATATTTATAAAAATATATGGTAACCCTTATAAAAAATGTTTTTTTTCCAACCCTAAATTTTTTATTTATATACTATAATACTAATTCTTAATCACAGAAAATTATCTTATATATTAAGACATTTCATATATTGAAAATATATTTTGGAGAATATATTATTCCTTCCACTAATTTTTCTTCATATCGTATAAAAATTAATAAAACATTAAAGGTGGGATAATATATTTTTATATAATTGTACAAAAATTTATAAAATTCATTAAATAATATTGGACAATTAAATTCTTTATATACAAAAGTTCCATCTTTAATAAAACAATTCATTGAAAATAAACCTTCCATCTTAATCATTGTAGTTAACATCAATATTTGAAATCATGCTATTATTCCAAAATAAAGATAATTTTTTACTTAATATGAACATGTTGATGGAAAATATGAAATTAATTTTTTATATTTAATTTTTATAAGTGATGATTAATAATTTTTTATATAAGTTAATAAATGTAGTTCTTAAATAAAAATATTACTCATGTTTCCATGATATAAAACCATGTTTTTATAAATTCAACATAGTTTTTATAAATGATTTAATTTACATTATATATATTCATTTAAAATGATTTCAAAATAATTTATATTAATGTTTTTTATAATAAAATCATAAAATTAATTTTATTGTTAATTCTGTATTATTTTAATATTCACTTAATAATCAATTATTTTAGAAAAATCTCAAAAAAATCAATTCTAAGAAATTTTTTATCAATGTATTTTAAAAAACAATTTTTTATAGTATAAAATTATATAATTTATAAATTTATTCTCTAAACAAACAATCAATATATAAATACAATTCACTTTTATTGAAAAAATAATTTTAAAATTTTTTAGTTTTCTTAATAAAATACCATATGCATTTATAATTTAATAAAATATTTTTATTATATATAGGTTTTATTATTATTATATTTCATTTAAACTATTCATCTAATATTTTGTGTGTAAAAAATTCAGTTGGGTCACCATCCGACCCAATGCTCGGCCTAGTCTGTGGCAAGGCCTAAAAGGTTTTCCCGATCCCCATGAGCTTGCACAAGTCCCTGGGTATCAATCAAGAAAGTGGGAAATATTTTTCAAAATATAATAATATAAAACAATCAATAATATAAAAAGATCCAATAAATAAAAACCAAAACAAAAAACCTTTATGAGAATTCAAAATTAACTCTACATGTTAATACAAAACCAAAACAATGGTACTAAAAAAAGGGGAACCAAAACCCTTCTCCAAAGGCCACAAAAGGTAAGAGTAGAATCTCCATCAATCCATCACCATAACACCGCACAAATGGATCACTAGCCACCCGAACCACCATCACCAAGAGCCTTACCCCTACCTGTACCAAGCGTTATCATGTCTTCTTACACCCAATAGAGTAAGATGGATGTGAGTTATTCCCTAGTTGGATTCCACCCAAAAGGATTCCATGCTGTAAAAATTAAATGAAAAATTGACATGAATGTTTAATAAATAGAAAGGAATATTTTAACCAGTATAAAAGAAAATAGTTTTTGATGAAAACAATATTTAATGGGATTAAATGTTAAATTAATATCATATGTTGATTGTGACTGAAACATAGTCAAAGAGCAGCAAAATGGTCAAGGACCTATGATTCCTAGAATGAAAATTGGAAACTAGAACCTCTTGTATCTATTACCAGTTTTATAGGAACCATAAACATCTGCATTCTGTTGAATGATCTTCTAGGGAGGAGAAGCATTACATAATCTAGTGGTCCCTAATCATCATCAATGTTTAGTTAGTGTTTCCATCATCAATCTCGCTAAGTGAAACTGAGCCGAAGATACTTCTATATCACTCTCACACTAGTCCTAGTCTTCCCTCCTAGCTACCCAGGATTTCCATAGTGTTCACTCATATTTTATATTCCATAAAAATCCACCACATTACTAAACACAACCAAATAGGGAACTGAATTCCAAAACCAACATATATGTAGCAAAAACCACTTTCACAGTTCATCCAACTCCAAAAAGATTCAAAAACATGGTTCACACCTCCGTCCCCATTCAACAAACCACCCACATAATTTATAAAATGACATCAATGATCTTAGAAAGAGTTTACCCATAAATCACACCCAATTAACGATGAAAAAACCCATTTTCACACCAAAATAATTTAAAACCTTTTTTAAATCACATTCACATCACACATGATAATCATGAAAACTATAAGAAATAACAAAGAAAAAAAATTGAATTAATATATTGACATTTAGTCATGTAAACACATACCGTTGGTGTGGATACCCACATTATCCAATGTAAAATTCCCATCAAACCTTAAATACACCAAGAGGAAGAAATATTGTTCCCTCAAACAAGTGGAAATCCATAGCTTCTAAGGAAAATCACTAGAATTATTACCCTAGGACTAGGGAGGATGAAACCCCCAAAGGAAAAGTGAAACCCCTTAGATGGAGGTAGATTAAGAAAAGGAAGAGGGATTACATGAGAAACTGAGGAGAAATCACACCAAATCCATCTCAAAATGGATGTTCTAAGGAAGGGGGTGGAGGGATAGGCCTGAATAGGAGGAAAAATACCGAGTGGTGATTAAAATGGGGTGATTTGGGGTTAAACTCAAGAGGATAAAGAAAGAAAGGAACAATTTTAATGTGTTAGAGGATCCTCACGGTTAGTCCATATAGTTTGGGTAACATGGTAGTAACCATGAAGACCATTATATCCAAAAATAAATCTAGCATGGTTATTTTGTAAGTGGATAATGGTTTTGTGGAAGCCATGTGGTAGGTACTTTATCCTACCACATTATTTCCTGGTCTTGTGTATGGTTTCTACTAACTGCCCGCAAAAAATGATCATGGACCTTCCATCCCAAAAACTATGATTTTCTTCAAAAATATAATTGGGACCCCATGGTGGGAAGATAAAACCAAATAAAATAGACAAATATCTGAAAAAGAGATTACAGATGTGACAATTCTCCCCACCATGAAAGGATTTTGCCTACAGAAAGTAAACTCAAATCTTAATCAAAAAACTATAATGTGTACTCTTTATCATCCCAAGACTTTCTCTTCCACATTACATGTGAATCATTCCCATGTTGTAAAAGTACATAGACCAACATAATGGACATACTACAAATAATATTCTCTTAGGAATCCACTTTCCCCACTGGCAGTTCAAATACTAACATATCGAGAAAAAACTCCAACTATTCCCAATTCACAACATGAGACATGTCTGTGATATACTTTTTTAGTTGGGATAAATGAGTCACATAATGAATCGACGTCAACTGAGAAGAAAAATCCAACAAATATTCCACCGTTCCAATATACTCGGTAATTTTTAGGGGTCTAATATTCCTCTGCATAAGCTTCCCTTTCCTTCCCAAATGACGGAGACCCAAATGAGGGGCCATTTTCAAGATCACCTGATCACCCTCAGAATACTCAAGGTCTCAATGCCTTTGATCAGAATAAGATTTATGGTGACATTGATATGTCAATAACCACTAGTTGACCAACATGAAATTCTTAGACGTCTCTTGCATAAGGCTTAGTCCAAAAAGTGAGGGATTACCAACCTCATCCCAATATAGAAGATACCAACAGGTCCTACAATAAAGTGCATAAATGTGGTCATTTAATTATATGATTGGTAACTATATTTATAATCATATTCAACCAACCACAATTTTATATCCCAAGAACCTTTTATGTCCAATACACATGCATGGAGCATGTCTTCCAGAATATGATTTTCTTGCTCTGTCTGGCCATTGATTTGATGAAGGTATGTTGTAACCATTTTAATATACAACCCCAATGACCATTGAGGGCCTTCCAAACAATGAGAGATAAGATGGGGGTCTCTGTTAGAAACAATTATTGATAATAGACCATAAATACTTACTAGCTACTGAATCTAAAACCATTATAGCTCATTCACCTTCGTAGTATCTCTGATTGGAATGAAGTGGGATGATTTGGTCAGATGATGGATTATGGCCCGAATAGTGTTTCTTCCTCAGGGCGTACTAGGTAAACCAATAACGAAATACATGGTGACCTCATCTAACTAAAAAGTAGGAATGGGAAATAGATGAAGAAAACCAAAGGGACTTTGAATTTTTTTCCTTAACCTACTGACAAGTGTATCCTCTTGATACAATGTTAGTTATGTCCCATCTCCTTCCTGGAAACCAAATCTGTTGATACACATCATAAAAAATCTTGGTACTACCGGGATGAATAGCCCACTAACACTGGTGGTTATCATGTATTACCACCTTCCTAAAAGATAACAAAACCAAAAAATGTCATTTGAAACATAGAATTTCATTAGGAGACAATGGAAAATCAGAATAAGTCTCTCCATCATGAGGAAAAGGAATATACCGCTAACACATCTCATCACCAGGCTATCCCCATTGAATGACCTCCATAAGGGACCAATAAAACTACACACATTCTAGGAGTGCACCATCATTATGCTCTCAAGTCTCCAAGTGCATCTGAGAAAAAATCCTTATCAACATCCACTCTTCGCTTCACTTCCTCTGGGATTGCACTAGAACATTCCTGTTCAAGGGATCCACTAAAAAATTGAACATACCTAGGGTATAGACTATATCAAAACGGATTCCTTGTAGATATTTGATCTAGCGACGCTACATCAAACTAAAATCCTTATGAAAGAATATTTAGTCCATGCTCTTATGATATGAGTAAACCACAACATTCTCCCCAGAGAGGTAGTGATATAGATTCTTCAAATCATGAATCTGTACTGCAAATTCCACTTCAATTATCTGTTAATTATTCTCAAGTGGTTGGAGATGATGGGATCCATATGCCACCACATGGTCATTCTGCAAAATCACACAACTAATACCCATACATGATGTGTCGTAATAATAACATTTCCCTTTCTAGTTTCCAAAGAGATCAAAATAGTTGTGGTAGTCAATCAGCGCTTCAGCTCCTCAAAATATTCTTGACCTTATGGGATCCATTCAAAATTCACTCCCTTCCAGGGGATTGTGTTCAAGGATGAATATAGTCATGAAAAATACAGAACTAATTTCATATAGTACACTTACAAGCTGTGGAATATCCCAATATCAAATAGGTTCTTCCGATTTCCCCCCATCATGACTACATTGATCTTATCATGGTCCACTAAAACCCCTTTCTCTGAAACATCATGGCACAAAAACATCACTTCATTAATCCAGAAAGAGTACATTGAGATCATATAATAAAGGGAATGATCCCATAAGGTTCCCAATACAATCTGCAAATGATGCTTATGCTCTTATTCAGATCGATAGTAGACTAGGGTGTCATAAAAAAATACCAAAATTAAAGATTTGAGGTACTGGTCAGACACCAAATTCATTAGCATTATAAAGACCAATAGAGCATTATTTAATCTGATGGGCATGACCAAATACTCAAAGTGACCATACCTTCTTTGAAATGTGGTTTTCAGGATATCTTCTTCTTTCATTCTAACTCAGTGGTAATCCTCATGTTAGTGGATCCTATAAAACCACATTGCCTCATTATTATGGTAGAAAAAATGTCAATATGGGGAAAATAGTATTTATTCTTGATGGTTACCTTATTTAGCTTTATGCAGTCTACAAAAAACTGAAGTGATATGTCGACCTTCATTTCAATGATAAATTGAGTGGACCAAGGAGAGACTCTCAGATGAATGTACCCATTAAATTCCAAATAATCCAGCTATATCATTATTTACCTCAATATTATTGGGACCATATGATATGAGGTAAGAGATATCATTTCTATTCTTGTCAATAAATCAATGGAAAATTCCCCACCCCACTCTGTGGGTAATGATAAAAAATTATCTGGGAATACGTTCAGGAACTCATCCACCACATGTGGTAGACCACCTTCATGAGCCCTTACATCATCCTCTAGCACAAGTGATGTCAATTAAAAAGAGAGACTATGCAAATCAAGAGTGGTTGTCCGGCTACCAGACCAAGGATCCAATTCTCTGAGGAGAATGTGAGAACATCTATTAGGTTCCAAAAAATTAACTCTTCATCCAAAAAAAATTAATGTCTTCTTGGAAACACATCATCCACTCCATGCCAAAGATCACATCAAACACATTCTGGTCCAGTACCACAAAATCAATTTCAATTTCCACCCCTGACACAGAAAGCACACCCGATGGGAACCTATGTCCCTTCTCTTTCCTCTAACCCAACGATGTCAAAAACATCATCACAACTTACAACAACTCAGTTGGATGATTCATTATGGTCACAAACGATATGAAATAAAAAACACTGATGCACCCATATAAAATTGAACAACAGCTAAATAAGATGCAATCAAGATAGTACCAAGAATTGTCAAAGGCCCTGAATCCTATCCCACTAGTGTGTGATCTACGACATGGTGGTTCCTAGTATCAATATGAGTCATCCCATGACCATTGGCTAGAATATCTACCATGAGCTACCTCTGACCATAAGAAGACCCAGTCCTGCTACCTCAACCACCAATCTGAGATATCACAATTGTGGATGGTTTTGATTGGGCTGTCATTCCACTAAAATCCACTGATCTTAAAACCCCATGATTATAGCTTTTAGATTGGGAAAATCACATACAGTTCTCAAATGATCCACATTGATGATAGGTTTTGGTGGGAGATGTATAAGTAGGCTATGTATGTCCCACCTTCCTGTATTGGTGGCACATGACAAAGCCATCATCAATGTCCATAGAGGGAGGCTACCTAGAAAGATGTAATGAACTACGACTACCCTTCTTCCATTTCTTCACATGATTCCTTTTATTTTCTAAAGAACTAACACTTATCAATTTTTACATAACCCTATATCCACCTAACCTACCCTTATGGATAATTTTCACCATACAAGCTTGGTAAATCACTATGGTGTAAGTTGTTATCTTGGACAAGAAAACATGGGAGTATATTTCTAGAAGAAATCCTTTATAATACATTTAAGCCTTCATATTCTCATTTGTGATAATCTCATGTGAATACCAAACCCGCTCGGCAAAACAGGTGTCATACTCCATCACTGACTGGTCCAACTGCACAAGATCAATGAAGTCTCGGGAAATCACATATGCCAAGACCTCATTATAGTAATGGTTGTTGAATTCCAACATGATGTCTTTAAATATTATCTTCTCATTATTTATAGCTTCAATCACTGAAACCCACCACCTTTGACTATGTCATTTCTAGCAGAAATGAGGTGCATTTCACCATGAAATCTTCAAGAGTGTCTAAGAACTCAAAAATCCACTCAATATTATCGATCCATTCCTCTTCTTTCTAAGGTTCTGAGCTACCATGGTAATAATGAGGATTCTTCATTAAAAATTCAAACGAATTATCCTTCCATTATCCAGACTCACCTTCTCGGACAAGAGTACGAGGAAGTCCCCCTCTTTGAAAATGAGAGTGAATGGCTCAAACCACTACATTTACCAGCCTATGATCAAGTGTTGAGGGAAAAATATCTCTTGATTCTTTCCACAGTTTTAGAATAAATTTTTGGATAGGCATGTTTCTACAAAAGGATAACTATCACATCAGATAAGCATTAAAATAATAGATCTGAAAAAATATATCAATAAAAAAATTTCCCTAAAATAAAATCAGCTAATGAAACACAATAAACAAACCAACATCCCCCCCAAGGGTCCAGGTACAGTCTACATCCTTCACATCTCCACCTGGAGGGTAATACAAACTAACATCTTAAGCTCTCATGGTATCTCAAGTTTTGTCATGATGTGTGCTAGCTAGGCACCATGCTCAGTACCAAAACTCGAAACCCGGCAATCCAAGATCATTTCAATCTATACTCATCCCAATTCAAATAACCCAAGCAGTTAAAACCATCAACTAATACCATCTTTTTGTGAATTGGGTTGGGTCACTATCAGACCCAGTGCCTGGACCAGTCCACAGTAAGTCTAAAAGGGAGTTATCAATCCCCACGGCCTAGAAAAAGTTCCCAAAAATCAATACATGTGAGTGGTAATGATTTACCTGAACATAAAAATATAAAACTATTTTCAATATAAAATGATTCATGTTGGAAAAATAAAACTAACAATCCTTTATAGGGTTTTAGATTTAACTCCACAAGTTAATACAAAACAATGATTGATCTAATACAAACAAAGGGAACTAAAAACCATATCCAGAAACCACTAGAAGGAAAGGGGAGTATCTCCCACAATCCATCAGTGTAACACCATCCGATATGATAACTATAATCCTTAATCAGCATCACCTAGGGCTTTACCTTTTCCAGTACCAAATATGATCAAGTTTTCTTACACCCAAAGGTATATAAGGATTTTAATCAATTAACTAGTAGGACTCCACCCAAAAATATACCATTGTTTAAACATTAAATGAAAAATAAATGTGAAAATTTAATAAACAAAAATTAAATTATTGAAAATTTTAATGGAAAATAGTTGTGATGAAAGAAAACTTCAAAGCGATGATTTTATTAAATTAAAACTACTTATCCATGATGTAACCCAAATCCACACTATATACTAATGGTGAGCACAACCAAATCATATTACACCAACATGGGAGAGTCCATATGGGTGTTATCTAGAAAATGGGACCCTAGAACCTTATGTATTTGTGTAAAGTTGTATAGGAACAACAACCATCGACGTTCTCATGCAGAATCCATTATAGGGGAGAACCATAAAGTATTCTAGTGGTCCCCAATCATAAGAAATATTTATTTAGAGTCATAATCATTAATTCTAATAAATTAAAATTGGTCAAAGCGACTTCTATATCACTAGAACACAAGTCCACGTATTCCCCCCAGGTACCCAGGGTCCACTTAGTGGTCACTCATATTTTATTTTCCGTAAAAATCCACCACATTAATAATAAAAAACCAATTAAGGATCTAAACACCAAAACCCACAATTTAGACTCCAATAACCACTTCCACAATTCAACTCACACCCAAAACATTCAGAAACCTGGTTCTCAGTTATTAAAAAATTTAACAAACCATCGGCATAATATACACAATTACAAGAAATAACCAATAAAGGGTTTACATGTAAATCACAACCAATTTAACGCAAAACTCTCATTTTAACATGAATATCTAACGCCTTTTTTACAACATTCACATCACATGTGATAATAAAAGAAACTATAAATAATAATCAATAAAGCACTTAAATTCAGAAAATATCATTTAAGCATGGAACCAACTATCCTTGGTGTGGAAAACCCCAAAATCAAGTGTAAAATATTACCACACAATATCCACACCAATAGAAAACAATATTGAGCACTAGAAAAAGAGATTAACCATAAATCCCAAGGATCAACCCAAAAAATAGAACCCTATTTATTGATAAGATAAAACCCCCAAAGGAAAAAAAATCCATAAGATAATGAAAGAATATGAGAAGTATGAATGCCTACTTGTGAAACCAAGGAAAAATCACACCAAATCATACAAAAAATGGAAGCTCCAAGGGAGGTGGAATAAGGGAGAGACATTCATAGTGAAAAAATTACCATTGGGGTTTCCAATGGGGTGTTTTGGGGTTAAACCTGAGAGGAGTGAGAAAAAAACCATCATTTTTAATGTATTGGTAGAACCGCGTGGTTCTTCTGCACAGTTTATGAAATTATACAGTAACCATGAGGATCATTCTGTCAAAACTAAAAATCCCTTATGGTTACCAAGGAAGTGTAGAATGTCTGTGTGCATGATTTTTGGAACGTATTGTCTCCTACCATATGGTTTTTGGGATTTCACATGGTTATTAATAATTGTGCACAAACTGTGTTCTTTGAACGACCTTCCCAAAAACATCCATTATCTTATAAAATTTAATAGGAAATCCAAGTAATAAGTATAGAACCAATTAATATAGAAACATACCTAAAAATATTTATCATATATTTGACATAATGACTCTTTTTAGTTCAGTGATTCATGGAAAACAAGCCAAAACGTAGTATTTTAAATATATATTCCCTAATATTGGGATGTCTCATAATGAAAAACTACAGCCTTACACCATGGTACTATATAAATAATTTAAACAATGATATTCCACTAATTAATTTTATATTATAATAATGTACTTGTAATCAAATAATTATGGTCGACATCTCAATTATGAAACTCATACGAGAATAATCCAACTTATTAATATCTAGTTATAAAATCTAACAAAAATCTAATATATGTGTATTGAATTACTAGAAATGATATACATATAACGTCATAGATTCTAATAATGTTGTTTAATAATTCATTTATATTATTATTTCCATTTTACAAGTGGATAAAGCAATTCTATTAAATTCTACGATAATGGTTATGTTATTGTGTCTTAATTTTCCATTCAAATATATATTTTACATATTAACCATATATATTAATTTATGTGGGGTATACACTACCCTATATAAAACATTCATAATAATTTTAAAAAAACATAAGGGGCTTATAATTCCATCACATGTTTTATCTTTTAAGAACATTTGATCCAATGATTACCAAATCCTAAATGGTTTCGTTAACAATATAACATTAAAATAAAAACGATTTTTGACAAAATTTACATTGTGAGAAATTATTTGTTCTTCCACCATGATACCCCATATATTTTAATTTTTTATGTCTATATATTGGGATTTCATTCCTTCTTCCTATGTAATATATCCTTGGATTATAATTTTACCAACATGTTGTTTTAATCGAATAAATCCTTATCATTTACTTTTTTGTAAAAAAACATATCTCCCATATCCAAATTCTTTTTTTTGTTTATGAATTTTATTGTTTCTACATCTCTATATATTTATGTTGTTTTTTAACATGAATTTATATAAAAAACTTATTTTCTATTAGTTTTTTGGACAATCATTTTTACAATATTTTCCTTTATTTATAATGGTGTGAAATGAATCTATTACTAAAACATTTCTTGTATTGATGTATTTGTATTATGTCTTAAAAGTTTTACATTAAAATCGTCCATGCTATGTTTTCTAGTTTTTTATTTTAATTTTTCTTTCTAGTGGTTTATATACAATTTTTTTAAAATGTTTTTTTCAAAAGTAAATGTTATTTCTATATATTATTCACATAATTTGTCATGACCCCTCCCCCTAGGCTATTGCTGTGACTACCGTAAGCCCACATTTCAAAGGCCAGGGGCTGTCAACTATCAACAAAAAGCCATATCTCTAATATGGGATGGAATTTCCCTTTTACAATACAAACACTTAGTTTATGAACAAAACAATAAGAAACTACACAGACTAGAACGCAACTATATATAACCAAAAATTAAACTGTTGTAGTAAAAAAGAGTGCTGAAAGTAAAGGGGCTGAAATAAAAGCCCAACTGAAAAAGTAAAAGTACAATTGTAAAGTATAAATACAACTGAAAGGTATAAAACAGATCCTAGATCGTCCACCGAGGATCCTGCCTGAAGGGTAGGTACAGATCACGATCAGCAGCCCCTGCATCACATCACACCAAGAGGTCCAGATCTAGGAACTGTCCAGTCCTAGCTCCAAGAAGCGTCCAATCCTAGCTCCCTCATCCTTGATCAATGTTGTACATCGTCTGCACAAGAAGCAACAAGGTGACGGTGAAGTCCATGCTAGGGTGAGTATAAAGATACTTAGTAGGGACCCCGAGACCCTCATAGGTCTCCTAGATTTCAACAAAAGAAATCCCAAAAAACACAAAGCAATAGACATCAACTATACTTAGGTATATTCCTATACATATGCCTATGTTATCAAGTTATACTCATCTCACACAAGGGGGAATAATACCACAAAGGTAATGCCACGAAGGTAGAAGTGCCACACAAGTAAAACCAAAAAGGTAGAAGTACCACACAGGTAAAACCATTAAGATAACACCGCTAAGGTAACACCAGGAAAGTAAAAGTACCACAAAAATAACACGAAAAAGATAAAATGACCACATAGGTAACACTACAAAATAGAAGTACCACATGGGTAACACCGTGAAGATAACACCACGAAGGTAACTCCACCAAGGTAGATGTACCAAAAAGGTAATACAATAAAGATAGAAGCACCACATAGGTAACACGATGAATATAACACCATGAAGGTAGAAGTACCACACCGGTTACACCATGAAGGTAAAATTACCACACATGTAACACCAAAAATATCATAGTACCACATAGGTAACAATACGATGATAGCTCCATGTAGGTAGAAGTACCACACAGGTAACACAACGAAGATAAATGACTCGGCTCATAATCAGGTTTTTTGTGAACTATAGAAGTGTATATGATTCGTCGCGAAGCTAGATCATCCTATTATATCAAGAGGCACTTCTTCTGGCCATACCGAGTTTTGAACCACACAATGTATATAGGTAATAACCCCACCCCCCCCCCCCCCCATGATCCACACATGATCCGACCAGCCTAGTGTCGATAGGTAACTAACCCCCACTGACACACAGGATTTGACCCACATAGGATCGGTATGCATAGACCTATACAGGATCGCTGAGTGCTGACCCACAAAGTATCTATCCCACACGGGATCGGTATTCATTGACCCACACAGGATCGCTGATAATTGAACTTCGTATGATCTCTCTCCAACGTCCACCCAACTGCTATCCACGGGATTCCTCGCACCCGGTGCCCTCGAGTTCCATAGAATCTACACATGAGATATCGGTAGTACCTTGAACACCAATAAGCTACACTAAGTAGTAACACAAAGGGCCACCATGTCATAATGATTCCAATACAATGGACAACGCATCAATCGGACACCCGGTCTGTGAGTTATTGGCATTTTAGTGCTGAGGGCCTGGATGGATTAGGGTGCAATTCAACCCAACTGCACTCTCAGTTTCTCCAAAACTGTAATGGAGTAAGAAAAAGGGATTTCCTTACTACATGGGATCCAATTCCATAGACGGTTCATCAAACGGGATTCCGATTCTCAAGATAAGGACCCATGAGTGTTTATGACCCCGAGTCTGGTCCGACCTAGTCAAACCGACCCGTCCCGACTCGGTCTAGGCTGGGATGAGGTGGGATCATCTTATTGGGCTGATGTCTGGTCTAGACCGCAAGAGGGGAGGCCTACAAGAGAGGCCCAAACAGAATAGGGTGGTCTGCAAAGGGGTGGTCCGTCATGCAAGGGGTGGTGGCCCGGTTAGTGGCAGTAGCTCACTAAGGTGGCAGACCACATGGACAATGGCTCGGTCTGAGGTTGGAGGCCCTCTCTGAGTGCGATGAACCAATTCAATCCGACATGAGGGTGTAACCCCCAGCCTCCCTGATTCTCGAATGACCCCGAAGAAGTTCGGTTGACGATGTAGCGCTGCCACGTGGGCGCCAATCAGTCCCCACGGAACCCGCCGTCGGTGGGTTCGGCCTTTTCCACAACATTGACCATTGTTTAGTTCACCAGAGGAGAAATGGTCAAGATGCCTCCCTTCCTGCTGATGGCCTTCATGCCGGCTGGTTCCTCCATTCACTGTGGCTAATGATTTGGGACTCTCCTATTACATTGTGTATCGACGCACTCACATTCTTCCATAGAGGGGAAAAAATAGAAAGATAGTGGAGGGTTTGGGAGGTGTTAATTAGGCCCACACCCTCGGCGTTACCTTGTAAACACGATGGGGTAAGGGTTTAATGAAAAATGAAACAAACATCTAGATAAACCCCACATGGCTCCCCGCAATAACTTCCCACAAAAGACGAAGGAATCACGGGTCAACCCATTAGTCGGTTGACCCGCGTTCTTTGTGTAATTTCAAGAACAGGGAAAAAGGGAACCAAAATGGCACAATGAAAAATAACCCCCTCTATTGAAACATCAGAGAAGCATACACACTTTTTAGTGAAACATGTTCTTAGTTCCCTCACCCAGATCTTAAAGACGTCACTCGCACGTCTCCCATTGGTGGTTCGGTGTCGTATGTCACCTCCCGCTGGGTCAGCTTCATCTTCTAAGGGTCTTGAATCACGACATTCCTTCAACAATTTGCTTCATGGTGAATCTCTCTAATACCCCTTCCCTAGCTCCATATTTATTGGAGAGGGGGAGGGGGGGGGGGGCTATGTAAAGACATGATGAGTTAATGGGTCTCATTAATTAGGAAGCTTCATAATTTCCCCCAATGTTGTTGTTTCTCATATTGGAGGGTCAAGACATTTATTTCCCTGACACATCACTAGTCCCACATTACCGCTTGTATTTTGGTGGAATAGAATAATAATAAAATAATAATGTTATTTTATTTATTCTATTAAAAGGCTCCATAAACTAACATCTTCTCTAGACCTACTGTGGTAAATGTGAATTCTTCCTTAAGTGAATTTCAGCACTGCAGATTCAATGGGTCCCTCAAATTTTTAATCAGAGCAACAGTTCAAAAGTTCGAAAATGTCACTCACACATTTATTGAACGTGCCAGAAAAAAAGTTCGTAAAATTAATAAAATTAACCCTTGTCCCATGCCAGTGGAGGTTAGGATTTGCATAAGTGAAACACACCCCAAAAAAGACAAAAGTACACTCGGATTTTTAATCCGAGTTACCATTTAGATGTTTTTAATTTTTTTAAAATAAAAAAATTTAGACTTAATTTTTTATTTATGGCCAAAAGCTAACATTCACTGGTGGCATGTGCCGACCATGTTTAGTATCTTTGTAAAGAAAAAAACCCTCATGAGTTCAGTGGTGGTCTCAAATTTTTAATCTGAGTTACCATTTGTGTGTTACAAACATTTTAAAAAAATAAAAACATTATTTAATTATTTTATTTACGGTTATGAACTTTTTGGGTTTTCTCACCGGATGCCAGTGCCAACCAAAATTAAGTCAGTCCTAGGGTAAACCGACCCTCTGGAATGAAATTGTGTCCTCATATTTCTGATCCGAGCAACTGTTTAAGAGTTATTCCTCATTTTTGAGAAAATTTCTTACGCGTGCTTACTAAAGCATATCAAAACTTTGACGAATCATTCTGGGTACTCTGGGCCTCGAAATCATGCGCCATCAAATTTTGTGGTATCAAAATAATTCCATAAAATAAAAAAATTATATGGAATTTCTAGGACATTACATTAACCCCACCTTAAGGCTTTACATCCTCGAAAGAAAAAAAATGGAAAAACAACCAAAAGAGGGTACTGAGCATGAATCTGAGCCTCTTTCTCCCATGTTCTCTACTGGAGGTTCTTGTGCTGCCAGCATATGCGCACTTAAGGTATCGGCCACCCACAAAGTACCCTCAAATGTCGATCATCAACCTCCTCTAGAACCTACATAAACATCACTAAATCATCGAAGTCTAGCTTGTCATGGTTGATGATGTGAGATGGGTCGTGCATGTATCTCCTTAGTTGGGTTATGTGGAAGACGTCAAGAACCCTCTCCAACTATGGTGGAGGAGCTAAGATGTAAGCTACCTCACCTATACTTCGAATTATCAGAAATGGACTGATAAACCTCAGTGATAACTTGTTACCAATGACAATGCTTTGTAGTCTCTGTCAAGGATAGACATGCAAGAATATGTGGTCCCCCTACATTAAAACCAAGGGTATCTCTATCATGTCATCATAAGTATTCTACCAACAATGTGCAGTCATCACTAGATGACAAGTGGGACGTGGTGATACAAAATATGCCACTACTTTTGTCATCCCTGGCCACTAGTACGGACGCCGGAGGTCCTGGTACATCTTTTCCACACCAGGATGTACCGCCAAAAGGGACGTATGGAACTCTATCAACACCTCTTCCGGAAGCACCATTGGTACCACAGTATGTCCTCTAAAGAGGACTACATGATCCCAACCTCCTGAAAATCCATCAGGTGCCTGCCCTAGGGTTATCTATGAATGTTGAGCCTCACAATCATTTACCCCCAAGCTACGCCTCCCTAACATACTGATGGAGTGGGCAAGTGAAATTCAAAGACTGGAGCCAAGCATCTTCATCAATATCCATGAAGGATATCTGTAGCGTGAATAGAAACTATGACTCCTCACTCAACAGCTGTAGACTAGACCTCTTGCTGAGTGTGTCTACTACCATGTTCCCCTTCCCATGAATATAGAATATCTCAAATTCATAGTCCTGGAGAAAACTCTCTCCACTCTTGTTGGGAACTGAAAACTCTAAACTCCTACAGCCACGAGGGTAAGGCTGGATGACTCATGAGTGATCGGCCGCACCCTCTTATACAGAGGTTTATTATGTGTTTCCTAGGTTTCCTTATTCACCGAATAAGGAAACCCCATCCCAACATTTTATATAAACCACTAGAATTTTTCCAAATACAGTCAATCTGAGTATGAACTATGGATGTCCAGTCATTCCCAAACTAACATCGTAAGGCATTGACACTATCACCAGGAGGTTCCAACCGAAACTCTCAACTCAAGGGTTAGATCACATAGTCGGCGTAAGTATGATTATAAAGTCTCCACCCAATGGTATCTCCAGACGTGAGGGTCAGGTCAAAAGATTAATCAGAAACTCTAGGTCTTGAACAAGATTTGTGGTATGAAAAAATGATTAGTTTCTATTTCTATTTATATGGCATCTAATAGTAGACACAAACCATAACTTTATCCATTCCTGGAGCCCTTGGGTCACACTCCTTGACTGCATGAAGCTACTTGCTTCCCCTACCATCCAGCTCCATGGGCCTGGTAGGGACCACATTGAGGTGGTGGTTGTAACATGTCGAAAATTACACCACCTAATGCTGCTCTCCTAGCTCCACTCCCACATCTACAGCCCTGTAGATTTGTATATCCCTGTCACATCCACTTACCAAAACGTTTTACATGCCCATGTTTCTGAGACTGGCACCTGTTTCCTTCTATCCCACTACTAACATTCACTTGTTGTATGCACTCAGCCAAAGGACATTCAACCAAAAGTTCTCTCTGGATTTCTAACATAGGAAGTAATTCATTTAATAATAGTGCTTGATCAAATGTCCCTAAATACACATCGCTGAGAATTCTAATCCCTAAAGCACAGATCATATAGTATTCATCATGTACAAGGAATGTTCGGTATTCCACGATGAATACTCATCATTCAACATGTCATCCTACCGAATATGTAGATGCTCTAGGCTACTCTCAATCGCCTCCTCATCCATCTCCATAGATGCATGTGAGTCGTTCTTTCCTTGGAGCATGAGGGGTTTCTAATTCTGAAACATGTGTAAGGCACGAAGCCTACATGTGTACATTACCAGTACAACCAGTTGTTACTACTGACCAACATGCAGTGATATTACTGGCACACAACGCGAAGAAACGTCTCGGGTAACGGTCCATGTACCGAAGCCCCATTATCATGTAGACTATCCTTATGTTCACGTACTAGAAAAGACCTGAAACCAGGATCCACATCTACTCTAATGGTGTCTCAACTAGGAGGAAAACTCTTACCAATGCCTCTTGACAACCCTCAGCTACCTTGGAATCCGACTTGTCTTGAAACCACAGAGGACTTTTTCGCTGGAACTCGTGAAACACTCTCAGTCGGCGTGCATTCTCAACTGGTGGGGATGGTGGAAACGCTCATCCAACGATTAGTGGTGGTGCCGGTACACCACCCGATCGTGATAACGCTGTAAGAGAGCCATACACCGAGGCCTCATCACTCAGTGTACCATCATCGTGTACCCACTTGGGAATCCAAGATAGCTTTATACATGGAGACATCCTAATAAGGAATAGTTGTTCCATAGTTATTATGTTATACCTGGTGAGCTGACTCCAATGAAATCGATAGAAAAAATTTTAAAAAATACACACAATCAGTGGTTTTGTGTGATGACTTGGAAATCAAAATGCAGGGTCCTGGTGTATGGATACATCGGCTGCTGCAACAACACTTGAATCTCTGAACTGAAATCCTCACTCATAACACTTAACACTATTGATTAACAGGAAAGATCAGAGTTGTAGTTCTTTGGTAGAACTGAACACCTCAGATACCACATTCTCACGACACATCCCCCAGGGATTATGTCGTGACTAACCCAAGACTACCTTCCATAGGCCAGGGGCTGGGGACTGGCACTGGAAATGTTTATCCCTAATATTGGAAGGCATTTCCTTTTTACTGTACAAACTCATAGTAAAAAACACAATAAATAGCAACTACAGAGACTAGATCCAACCTAGATATAACAACAATGTAAACTAATGTAGTAGGAAAGATTGTTGAAATTAAAGGGTCCAGAATACAAGACCAAACGAAAAAGTACAGGTACAACTGAAAAGTAAAATTACAACTGAATGTTACAAAATAGCTCATAGACCATCCGCTGAGGATCCTAAATAAATGGAAGGTAAAACTCACTATCAGTAGTCCATGCGTCATGTCACATCAAGAGGTCCAGCTACAAGAACCGTCCAGTCCTAGCCCCATGCACCATCCTGTCCTAGATCCCCCACCCTCATTTAATGTTGTACATTGTCTGTGCAAGATGAAATAAGGCACGGGCATTGCCCATGTAGGGGTGAGAATAATGACACTCAGTAGGACCTTGATAACCTCATAGGTCTCCAAGAGTTCCACAAAAGAATAAACACAAAGCACGAAGAAATAGGAATCAACTCTACCTAGTTATATGCCCATACATATACCTAAGTTATCATGATATACTCATCTCACAATTGAGGGTAGAATACCTCAAAGGTAACACCAAAAATTTAGAAGTAAAACAACGATTACACCACGGAGGTAGAAGTACCACACAGGTAACACCACAATGATAATACCACAAAGCTAACACCAAGAAGGTAGAAGTACGACATAGGTAACACCACAAAAATAGAAGTACCACACATGTAACACCACAAAAATAGAAGTACCACATAGGTAACACCACGAAGATAAATCCAAGAAGGTAACACCACAAGGGTAGAAGTACCACACAGGTAACACCACGAAGATAGTACCACAAAGTTAGAAGTACCACAAAGGTAACACAATGAAGGTAAAAGTAACACATATGTAACACCACCAAGATTGTAGTACCGCACAGGTAACACCACCAAGATAGCACCCCAAAGGTAGAAGTACCACATAGGTAACACCTCAAAGACAAAAAAACATCTCACAATCAGGTTTTCAGTGAAGTATAGAAGTGCATATGATTAGTCACGAAGCTATATCATCTATTTATATCAAGCGGCACTACATAAAATCATATAGAGTTTTGACCCACACCGGATCAATAGGTACTAACCCCGCAATGATCCACATAGGATCCGACCCAGCCAAAGTTGATAGGTAACTAACCTTTATTGACACACACAGGATCTAACCCACAAAAGATCAGTACGCGCTGACCCACACAGGACCACTGAGCGTTGACCCACACCAGATCTCACTCACATAGGATCTGTATGTGTTGAACCACATAGGACCGCTGAGCGCTAACCCATATAGGATCTAACCCACATAGGATCATTATGCGCTAATCCACACAGGATCACTAAGTGCTGAAATCTATATGATGGTCTCTATCCTCTGCCTCACTACCATCCACTAGATTCCTCGCACCCAGTGCACTCGATTTCCATTGAATATGACCTCGAGATATCGTTTGTAGATCTTCTGCCACTAAGCCACACTACAGAGTAACCCAATGAACCATCATGTCGTAAGGGTTCCAACGTGATAGACTTCATGTCAATCAGACCCCCGATCTATGAGTTATTGACATTTCAGTGCTGAGGGCCCGGTTGGATTTGGGTGCAATCCAACCCCGCCACAAAATATTTTTCTACAAAACTGTAATAGAGTAAGAAAAAGAGACCGTCTCGCTCAGTGGTTCCTAACATCACTGATAGTTCACCAAATGGGCATCCAGTTCTCAAGATAAGATCCCTTGAGTGTTTCTTGGCCCAGTGGGGCCCAGGTCTGGTAGGACCTGGTCGGGCTGACACGTCCCGACTCGTTCTAGGTTGGGCCGAGGTGGGCTCGGCCCTTTGGGCCAATTTATGGTCTGACTCACGAGATGGGTGGCCCACAAGGTCTACCAGACCAGAGTTGGGTGGCCCGCCAGGGGATTCCAGACCTGCGAGGGTCGGCGACCTAGTAAGGGGTGGCAGACTGCATGGGTAGTGGCCCGGTCCAAGAGATGTGGCCTGCTCAAAAATCGATGACCCTGAGCGAGCGCTACAACCTATACTGAGGGCGACTACCTGGTTTGAGGGGGGCTCTGTTCGATCCAACGGGGGGGGGGTGTAACCCCCCTACCCCCGGCCTCCCAGAATCCTGAATGTCCTAGATGATATTCGGTTGAAAAAGTTATGGCACTGCGTCGGTGTCACTCAGTCGCCACGGAACCTGCTGTTGGCGGGTTCGGCCTCCGTCGTGGCTTCGGTCGCGGCCTTCGTTTGCCCGCAGCATGGCGGTCACGGAGCCTTCCTTCTCACTGCCAGCTGTCGTGTCCACCGCCTCAACCATTATCCAAGGGTGATGAGTCCTGAACCTCCCCTTGCGGTGTGTTCCAATTCGATCATGGTCCTCCATGGAGGCTCAAGAATAGCTAAAAAGTGGAGGGTTCGGACCTGGTTCCTTAGGCCTATGCCCTCCGTGTTATCTCTTAAACACGAGGGGGTTATGGATTTAATAAAAAATGAAACAAACATCAAGATAAACCCCACATGGCTCTAGGCAATAAAGTCCCAAAAATACGATGGAATCGCGGGTCAACCCATTAGTTAGTTAACCTGCATTATTCATGTATTTTCAAGAATAGGGGAAAAAGGGAATCCAAAATGCACAATGAAAAATATCCCCCTACCATGAATATAAGGAACCAACCTTATTAAATACATAATCTTGAATTTAGTCAAGAAAAAACTTCCTCTTAAATTAATTATCTTTTTATGTTTATAGCTTTAGAGAATTAAGACAATACATTCATGACATTACACATTATTATAGAGTGGATAACATAAAAACAGTTTCCATTTTTTTCAAAATATAAACCATTAAAACATAAACCAAGACTCCTTGATAATTATTAAACATTTAACATGTCTTCTTCCTTGTATTACACATCAATTAACCTGTGAAAAAAATAATTTAAATACATGGGATGAGCACAAAAGCTCAGTAGGGGATGGAAAATAACGAAAGATTGCATTCTCCCATGAATAATCATAACGTATGAAAGCATTTTCAAAACACATTCTTGTCACCCATATATAATAACATTGTTTAACATGAGATTTACACAAGATACACACTAAACATGAGAAGATAAATATAATTGTAAAGAACTCTTGGGGAATTACTTTCAGAATCTTGTAACCATTCTTGGCTACCTAATAATTTGTAACCCTCACGGCTACCTTACTTTGTGTAACCATCAAAGTCACACTTGGAGTAACCATACGGCCGAAATCTAACATAATATTACCCAATTCATGGGAGGTAAATATAGGTCCCAACATTCATCATAAATAATTCCCATGAACCAAAAAATTATCATAGAACATGAATAATTCCATAAAAACATTTCTATGGAATTTTGTAAAACCGAATTTTAAAAGAGGATTTTTAAAGAAAACCCCCTTATAAATATCATACAATTGAAGAGAGACTTAATAGTGTGGATGGAGTATGTATATATAATTTATATAAACATAATGAAACATAATATAAATAGAACCCATCACACATACAATTTAAAAAACACATAAATAATGAAGTAAAAGGGTAACCCAAAGAATGGAAATCTGGTTAAGAATTCCCTGACATAGGGTTTTTCTTACTTAAAAAATGTTTAAAACTCATGTATAATGGTTAAAAGTGTGTTATTAATATTTTATAGAAACATTTACATGTTTATAAAATCTTATATGATCATTTCATAACATCATTTTACCCTTAATTGTTAGTATTTTTTTCCCTTTCCATTGTCTTTGGGTGAGTTCTTAACATGATTTCTATGTGTTGGTTCATGATGGACATTCTTGTCGATTGGAAGTTAAAACCAGAATTGGAATGGAGTAGTATTTACATATATACATTAACATAAATTATTCCATTCATAATTTTTAATTCTTACATGAGGATGATTCATAAGTTAGAACATTAATGATGTTTGTTTGGATCATTTTAGTGGTTATGTGATAATAACAACCCCATTTTGTCAGATAAATTAGAATGATGAGTAAAAAATAATTCCAGAACCAATGGTGAGTCATAAAACATATATAATAACCTGTTTCAATCATATAAATGGTTTCATGGCCATAATAGAAATAATTAATGGAAATGGAAATCACGTCGTCCACGATGTCGATAATTTGACACAAACGGACAATGTTTTTATTCTTTAAATAAGTGGGAGAGGAGAAGAATAATGATGGTTAATTATACATAATAATGATAAAATGTAGAATATACATGATTTATGGAGATTTAATGCCTCTGGGGTAAGGACATATGACGAATGAATAAGGAAATAACTGAAAATAAAAGAATAATTGTGAAATCGCTTACAAAAATTCGGCAACCTAACGGCTACGCAACATGGTTTTAGAAAATTATTAAAAGGAGAGGAGACAAGGGTCACCCATCCAGAAAAGAATCATAATATATAGTAGATCAATAATAAGAATAAAATATGAACATTTTATGGAAAAATTAATGTTATACCACATAAAAGACAACTATAAAGGAAAAAGAAAGAAATTGAGAATTTTCTTACCTTGTAGAGTAACCCTTAGAACATGTAGGTTGGGACCTTGGGGGCTTGAGTAAACATTGGGAGGACTAATATGAATGTAAGGAGGCTAGATATTAGTTTATAGAGAATTGGGAATGAATTTAATGAATGGAAGAGTTGGTATTTATTGGAAAAATGAGGGAATATTTTAATGTTTTTCAAGGGACACATCATGAGTGGTATTTACAAAACCATGGGCTCGCCCATGGTATTTGACCATGGTATAAGCCACTTGGGACACGTCACATATTATTTAACTATACAAAATTCGAAAATATTTATGACATCAATATAATATCATAAATGATGTCATTAATACACCGAAACTAAAAACATTATTTTTTACTATTCACCGAAAAATCAACTGTTTCGAAAAAATTCCCAAAATTCACCCTTACCATTTATTGACGTGTAGATTTCAAAAATGAATGATATTTTTTGAAAATAATTATCTAAATATTATTAATTTAATTTTTAAATAAATTCATACTTAATTCAAAAATTAATATTTCTAATTCTATAACTACTTCTATATCCCAATGAAAAAATAACCTAGATAATATTATCTTAAAACCTTAATAAAATAAAATAAAAATAAAATTTACTATTCATTAGGGTCGTATTACTATTCATATTACTATTCATAAGGGTATGTTACTATTTACCAAAAAACCAGTTGGTTCCAACAAACTCCAAATAACATACTGAACACAATTATAGAAGACAGTTCCTTGAAATTCAAAAAATAGAAGTGGAAATATTATGTTAAAAGTCTAGTTATAAATATATCCTTAAAATAAATTTCCATGAATTTCTATTTATTTTTAGAAAAACATGTGGTTTTACATTATCCACACATTCTTGAAATTTTGTCCTCGCCATTTTATTTACATATTAAATAACTGATGGTATTTTTCTCTCATAGCATTTTCAGACTCCGAGGTTGCTTCTTCAACCATGTGGTTTTTCCAAAAAAAACCTTTACCTAGTGGATTATATTATTCCGCAATACCTATTCTCTTCGATCAAGAATCTGAAATGGTTTTTCTTTATAAGAATGGTTCTCTTCCAATTGAACTACTTCTGGGCTCAAGACATATGATGAATCTGGCACATACATTCTCAACATCAAAACATGAAAAACATTGTGTACTAGAAACATAATCGGAGGCAAAGCTACGTGGTATGAATCTGTTCTAACTTTCTCCAAGATTTCAAACGGACCGATGAACCGTGGACATAGCTTCCCTTTCTTAATAAAACACATCTCACTTTTCCAAGGAGTGATTTTAAGGAAAACATGATCACCTACCTCGAAAGATAAGCCTTTATTTCTATTATATGCATAACTATTCTGCCTGATCTGAGCTATCCTCATGTACTGCTAGATCATACTCACTTTTTTAGCCACTTCTTCTACTAATTCTATCACCATCAACATTCCTTCACCAACTTCATCTTAAAATGTTGGAGTCCGAAACCGCTTCCTATACAAGGCCCTAAACAGTGCCATCTGAATACTGGAATGAAAACTGTTATTATAAGAAAACTCATCTAAAGAATGATGTTGATCCCAAATTCTCTGATAGTCCATTGAAAAAGTTGAAAGCATATCCTCCAATGTTTGAATCGTTCGTTCTGACTGTTTATCTGATTGAGGATAAAAAGCTATACTGAAATTTAACTTTGTGCCCGATGAATTTTGAATCCCCTTCCAAATGTTAGATGTGAACATGGGATCTCGGTTAGACACAATGGAAATAGGAGCTACATGTAACCTGACAATCTCTTTGAGGTACAATCAAGAAAGTTGATCCAAATACATTTTATCTTGAATTGATAGAAAATGTGCAGACTTTGTTAGTCGTTCAACAATAACCCAAATATCATTGTTACCTCGAGATGTCTTTGGTAATCCCACCAAAAATTCCATGGATACATTCTACCATTTCTACTCTAGAACCGGAAAAGGCTGAAGCATCCCCTTCGGTAATTTTCTCTCTACTTTAACCTGTTGACATGTCAAAAATATCATGGTAAAATCAACAATATCCCTTTTCATTCCACCCCACCAAA
Organism: Viscum album; assembly: GCA_963277665.1. Classification (NCBI taxonomy): domain Eukaryota; kingdom Viridiplantae; phylum Streptophyta; class Magnoliopsida; order Santalales; family Viscaceae; genus Viscum; species Viscum album. The sequence goes on from OY728126.1 coordinate 959,665,715, forward strand.
AATAATCTCGAAGGTCTCTTTACATCTTAGTACTTCCGGGATGAACAGAAAATGGATAACTATAAGTTTCAAACAATAATTAGTTCTTTTAATGGGATTCACAAGGCACACACAACCTTTTTTCCAAATCTTAAAACACAATATTTATCAAAGTTAAATTTTGTCAAACTTACCCACTTTACACAATTCTACCTTTTTCTATAGCTCACTGTCTTCTTTCTAAATTGCTTAATTCTGTCTAACAACGAAGGCTGCACTGAAACATGAAAAAAACAGATGTATTCCTTGCACTAACAACTTATAAGCCAAAATTAATCAAATTCTTAATCAAGGGATCATGTTCCAAATTTATCATGGTTAATGATGCATGGTGTTTCTGACTAAAGGCATCTGCCACTTTGATTGCTTTCCCATGATTGTAATTGATCATGCATTTATAACTCTTTATCAATTCTAGCCATCTTCTCTGCCTCATGTTTAATTCCTTCTTAGTGAATATTTACTTTAGACATTTTTGTTCTATATATATTTGGCATTTTGTTCCATATAGATGATGCCTCAATATTTTCAAATAAAAAATCACAGCTGCAAGTTCCAAATCATGTGTTGGACAATTTATCTCATGAGGTTTAAGTTGTCTCGAAGCATAAGTAATTACCTGAGCATTCATCATCAAAACACAACCATGTCCCTTCAAAGAAGCATCTCTATAGATGAAAAACTCACCATTTCAGGAAGGTAAGACCAAAATTGGAGGATTCACCAATCTCTTCTTCAGTTCATGAAAACAAACATCACATTCCTCCTTCCAAACAAATTTAACCCCTTAATGTGTTAACTTATTTATCGTCCAAGATAACCGTGCAAAGTTCTTAACAAACCATCGGTAATAACTTTCTAAGACCAGAAAACTATGAATCTCTATAACATTTTTGGGTCTTGTCCATTCATCAACTACTTTTGTTTTTATGGGATCAACTGTTATTCCATCTTTATTTGCAATGTTCCCAAGAAAAAAAAACTGTTTCCACAAAAAATCACACTTACTGAATTTTCCATATAGTTTCTTTTCATTTAATGTTTGTAAAACAACCCTTATATGTTTTTCATGCTCCTATTAATTTTTATAAAATACCATAATTTCATCAATAAATACAACCACAAACATATCCAAGAACTCATGAAATACTGTATTCATAAGATTCATGAATACAACAAGTGAATTAGTTAATCCAAATGGCATAATATCAAATTCATAATGCCCATATCTTGTATGAAATATTGTTTTCAGGATTTCATCTTCCTTCACCTTCAACTGATGGTAACTGAACCTCAAGTCAATCATGGAAAATTACTGAGCTCCCAGAAGCTGATCAGACAAGTCATCGATATGAGGAAAATGATACTTGTTTTTAAAAGTAATGTTATTGAAAGCTCTATAATCAATGCAATGTCTCATGGGACCATATTTCTTTTTAACAAACAAAACTTGGTCTCCCCATGGTGAAGTTCTAGGACAAATGAAGCCTTTGTAAAGGAAATCTTGCAAATGATTTTTTAATTAAAGATGATCTATTGGATCCATACGATATGGGGGTTTTGAAATTGGTTTCGCATCAGGAACTATGTCAATTGTGAATTCAACTTCTCGATTAGGATTGACATCGGGTAAGTCATCAATAAAAACATCAAGGTATTCATTTACCACTTGCACATCATTAATTTGAATAGTTCCTTTGTTTTCAACAATATGAGAAAGATAAATTTCATTTCCATCTCTAACTAATTTTTCATCTTCCTGATATGTTATCAATTTTATGGGTTCATTTTTGTATACAAATTGAAACTCTTTCTGAAAAACAACTTCTTTAGCTCTACAATCAATCTTACCATGATAATCAGAAAGCCAGTCCATCCCCAGAATATCATCAAACACGACTATGGGTAAAACAACAAGGTTTGATGGTAAAATCATTACACATACCACAATATAATGATTCTTATAATTCCTCTTTGCTATAACATTTCCCCCTGGTGTTTTAACAACAAGTTCAGGTCTCATTTGTAGAGGTAATATTTCCACTTTGCAAGAAAATTTATCAGAGAAGAAGGAAGGTGTAGACCTCGTATCAAACAAAACCATGGAAAAATCTGAGTGAACAAACAAAGTACTTGATGCATCTTCATTGGATGTCCCAACATCTTCGGACGTAGTCGCAAAGGATCTCACTACACCTTTCTTCTTGTATTCTGTCTTCTTTGCATCATTCAGATCTCTCTTTGGGGCAGAAATTTGCAAAATAACCCATTTCACCACATTTAATACACTTTATAGTTTTCTTATTACGGTTATTATTAAGATCATTTTCCATGAAATCTCGGGCCATATGTCCAAACTTACCCCTTTTAAAACACTTCCCAGTTTTTCTAAGTCATTACCCAGGGTGTTTCCTTCCACACTTTTCAGAAACTGGAAATTGAATTTTCTTACCATTTGTTTTCTTTGGTTGATTCTTACCCTTTGCTTGCCAACTGGACCTCTTCTTCTCTATGATTTGAAAACGCACATGATCATCAGCAAACTCCATCTCTACCCTCTCATCACATCGGACATGTTTCTCATAACCTTTGAATTCACGAGAGGCCAAAGCCCTTTGATTACTTGGCTTCAGTCCTGAGTAAAAGCAGTTGATACTTATTTCATGATCTAGAATATGATTTGGTGCATACCTCTCCCGTCTAGTGATGTTCGCTCCATAAACAACCACTGAATCTTTCTCCTTCTGTTTCAATTCAAGGAATTGCTTCTCCAATCTATGTCACACCACCTTAGGAAAAACAATTCATGGAAAAAACTATTAAATTAATCCCACTATAAGGCATAAAAATATTCTATACCCCTGATATTCCTTACCATTTACCACCACTGATCAGATTCCCCTTCAATACGATAAATGGCCAGACTTACCATTTGATTGTCTGAACATCCCATAACATCGAATATCTTTTCAAAGGCTTTGATCAATCCTTTAGCTGCTACTGGGTCAGAAGATCCATTGAATGGAGGAGGATGTTGTCTCATAAAATGTTCCACTACTGTCATGTTCCGTTGTGGTACCTCTGTTGGTTATCTTTCATGGATGCCACCACCATTTATTTCCTACATTACCTGAGCCATTACTGTCACAAACTGCTATCTTCCAATCCCTACCATTTCGGGTTGTAGTTCTGGAAGGATGTCATTATGTCGGTGCCTCTCCTCTTCAGAATCCATGTTCCTTATATAGACACCCATTATGAAAAAACATTTCCTAGATAAATCAACATGGTAATCTTTAAATTCTATAACATTTCAAATTAAACATAGAGTGAAAATCATTTATGTTATTCTATTAAAATCACCCTAACCCGTAATGTTATCTTAACCATCCTCTATAACCAACTATAAGGACCCACCCTTATTACATACATAATCTTGAATTTAGTCAAGAGAACACATCTATTTACACTGAATATCTTTTCATGTTTAGAGCTTTATATAATTAGGATAATACATTCATGACATTACACATAATTACAGTGTGGATACCATAAAAACAATATCCATTTTTTTCAATATATTGAACTTTAAAACATAAAACAAGACTCTTTGACAATTATTCAACATTTAAAATGTTTTCCTTCCTTTTATTAAACATTAATTAACCTATGAAAAAAATCATTTAAGAACTTGGGGTGAGAACAAAAGCTCAGTAAGGGATGTAAATGAAGGAATGATCACATTATCCCATGAATACTCATAACGTGTGAAAAAATATTCTAATGACTTTTTTGTCACCCATATATACTTAATTTGTGTAACATGAGATTTAAAAAGGATCCAAACAAAACATTAGAAGATAAATATAATCATAATAGTATCTTGGGGCATTATTTACATAATCTTGTAACCATTCATAGCTACTTTATAATTTGTAACCCTCATGACAACCTTACTTTGTGTAACCATCATAGTCACACATGGAATAACCATATGGACATCCAAAAAATTACTCATACCTAATGCATTGAAGGGAAATATAGGTCCCACAATTCATCATAAATAATTCCCAAGAACCAAAACATAATCATACAACATGAATAATTCAATAAATACTTTACTTTGGAATTTCGTAAAACGAAATTTTAAAAGAGGAATTTTAAATAAAATCCCCTTATAAATATCATACAATTGAAGATACACTTAAAAGAGTAGATGGAGTATGTATATATGATTTAAATACACATAATAAAACATAATATAAACAGAACCCATCACACAAACAATTTAAAAACCACATAAATAATGAAGTAGAAGGGTAACCCAAAGAATGGATATCGGGTTAAGAAATCACTTACCTCAGGTTTGTCTTACTTTAAACATGTTTAAACCTCCTGTATAATGGTTAAAATAGTGTTATTAATATTTTATATAATCATTTCCATGTTTATAACATCTTATATGATCATTTCATAACAAAATTTCACCCTTAATTGTTGGTATTTTTCCCTTTTTACTGTTTTTGGGTGAGTTCATAACATGATTTCCATGAATGGTTCATGATAGACATTCTTGTTGATTGGAAGTGAAACTATAGAATTGGAATGGAGTAGTATTTACATATATCCTGTAAAATATATTATTCCAATCATCATTTTTAATTCATAAGTTAGTATGATTCATAAGTTAAAACATTAATGATGTTTGTTTAGATCATTTTAGTGGTTATTTGATAATAACAACCCCATTTTTTCTTATAAATTAGAATGATGAGTACCAAAGAATTACAGAACAAAGGGTGATTCATAAAAAATATATTATAACCTGTTTCAATCATATAAATGGTTTCAATACTAGACTTGAAAGAATTAATGGAAATTGAAATCAAATTTTCCACGATGTCGATAACTCGACACAAACGGACAATGTTTTTATTCTTTAAATAAGTGGGAGAGGAGAAGAATAATGATGAGTAATATTCCATAATAATGATAAAATATAGAATATAAATTATTTTTGGATATTTCATTCCTCTTGGTTAAGGATATATGAATAAATAATAAGGAAAGAACTCAGAATAAAAGAATAATTGTGCAATCGCTTATAAATATTCGGCAGCCTAACCGCTAGGCAACATGGTTTTAAAAAATTATTAAAAGGATAGGGGAAAAGGTTCACCCATCCCAAAATGAATCATAATATATTTTAGATCATGAATAAGAATAAAATAATAACATGTTATGGACACTTGAAAGTTGTACCACAAAAGAGAGAACATGAAAGGAAAAAAGAAAGAAATTGATATTTTTCTTACCTTGTATAGTAACCCTTAGAACATGAAGGTTGGGACCTTGGGGGATTGAAAAACATTTGGAGGACTAATATAAAGGTAAGGAGGCCAGAGCTTCGTTTAGGGAGAATTGTGAATGAATTCAATGAAGGGAACAGTTGGTATTTATAGGAAAATTGAGGGATTATTTTAATAATTTTCAAGGGACACCTCATTAGTGGTATTTACAAAACCATGGGCTTCCCCATGGTATTTTCCCATCGAATAAGACACCTGGGACACATCGCATATTATTTTACTAAACACAAGTCGACCAGATTTATGAAATCATTATTAAAACGTTAATGATGTCATTAATACAGCGAAACTAAAAACTGTATTTTTTACTATTCACCAAAAAATCAATTGTTTCAGAAAAATTCCCAAAATTCACCCTAAGTATTTATCTGAATGTAGATTTCAAAAATAAACTCCATTTTTTTTAAAATAATTTTCTAAATATTCTTAATTTAATTTTTAAATAAAATCATACTTATTTCAAAAATTAACAATTCTAATTCTGTAACTACTTCTATATCACAATGAAAAATTAACCTAGATGTTATTATCTAAAAGAATAAATAAAATATAAAATAATAAAATTTACTATTCATTAGGGTCAAATTACTCTTCATAAGGGTATGTTACTATTCACCAAAAAAAGTTGGTTCCAACAATATCTAAATAACCTACTGAACACAATTTTAGAAGACAGTTTCTTGAAATTCAAAACATAGAAGTGGAAAAATTATGTTAAAAGGATAGTTATAAATATATACTTAAAACAATGTTCTATGTGTTTCTATTTATTTATAGAAAAACATGGGGAGTTACAATGGAATGTTGGAGAATCTTCTTCTATTGTTGGTGGATTGTATTCATTGTTCCCGTGACTGGCTCCCAAAGACACCACTTGCCCATCAGCCATTGGTGGTTCAATGTTATCTGTCACCTCCCGCAGGTTCAGCTTCATCTTATAAGGTTTTGGAATCACGGAGTTCCTTTAGCAATTTGATTCTTGGTGAAACACTCTGATACCCCTTCCATAGTACCATAATTATAGGAGGGGGGTTAGTAATTACATGGGAAGTTAATTAAGTTCATTAATCAGGAAGCTTTATAATTTCCCCCAATATTTTTGTAACTCATATTGGAGGGTCATTCCATTTGTTGGCTAGACATGTCACTGGCCCCACCTTATCGATTTTCTGTTGGAGGAATAGAATAAAAATTAAATAATAAATTTATTTTATTTAATCTTTTAGAAAGTTCTAAAAACTAACTTTTTTTCTGGAGCTACTACTATCGAAGTGAAGTCTCCCTTTTTTGAATTTTAGTGTTTCAGATTCAACAGTTACCTCTAATTTTAAATATGCACAACGGTTCAAAGGTTAGAAAATGCAGCTCAGGCGTTTACTTAATGTACTCCAAAAAAATATGGAAAATTATTAAATGTCACCCTCAACCCGCATCAGTTGAGTTTAGGCTCTACATAAGTTAAACATGCACCAAATAACCCAATGATACTCTGATATTTTTAATCCATGATACCGTTTAGAAGTTCTGAATTTTTATAATAAAATAATGGTAACTTAATTATTTTATTTACTGCCAAAAACTAACTTTCACCGATGGCCCACGCTGACCCAGGTTAGTATTTTCCTAAAGAAAACATACCATCACATGTTCAGCAGTGGTGTTGGATTTTTAATTCGAGTTACCATTAATGAGTAATAAGCATTTGAATAATAAAATAACATAATTCTATTATTTTATTTAGAATTTTCTCATTTTCTGGTATTCTCACAGGAGGCCAGCATCGACCAAAATTAAGTAGCGCCGAGGATAAACTTGCTATCTTAAATGAAACTGTGCTCTCAGATTTCTGATATAAGAAACTGTTTAAGATTTATTCCACTTTTTCTGGAAAATTGCTTATGCGCTCTAACAGAAGCATAACAATACATCGACGGATCATTTCGGGCACACAGGGCCTCAGGATCGTGCGCCGTCAGATTTCACATTCTTGAAATAATTCCACTTAATAAATAAAAACTATACGGATTTTCTAGGACATTAATTAATATTTCTAATAATCATATAATTCATTATTTCATATGTGTAAGCATAATTTAATGATTCATATACCTGAATGAGTATGACCACTTATAACACCATATAACTTCTTTATGTAGGTGTTTCAGGATCTTTTCATGTGAATTTTTTTCATGAAACCAATATCTTTAACATTGGGTAATTATTCTATATTGAAATTATAAACCATTTTGTGTACTTATGGAACACATATGTATGACTTATCATCATGTTATTAGTGAGTCTATGATATACCTCTACTGCATTTGTTATGGTTTTGTATATATTTAGGTAAAAATCATACAAAAGTTCATTCCTAAGTCAAAAAGTGTGTACAAGTTGATATTCCATGCCCTAAAGAGTAAAATGGTTGTTAGAATAATCATAAAAGTATGAATGGGTTTTTAAAAAATCCTAATATGTTGGGTACAATAGGATTTCTAGTTCTATTTTTTGATGAATTTATTTTTGGTAAACCTTTAATTATGTTATTATCTCTATTCAAGGAAATATATCTATGTTATTATTTTAGGCACCCATGAATCTTGATTACTAAATAAGGATTTCACTCTAACAACTCGTCTATTATACGATACCAAAAAAATTATTCCTTAAATCATGATATAAAATATATACGTTATTGGGTATGAATCACCTATTCTATATAAATGATGCTAGATTTTGATTTTATAGCCACATTCTTGTTTTATTCTCACAAAAGATCATCAATTATAACCTATTATGATAAAAAATACTGAGAATTTTATCTCATCAATTTCATGTGTTTTCATTCACAATGTTATAGAGAGTAATATTTGGATGATATGTCTATATGCGTGTAATGTATGAAAACTATTAATTATAGATGTTCATGAGCCTTTTTAAAATACATGGTTGTGTATATTTTCTCTAAATATGCTAAATCCTATGGATCTTTAATTATGTACATTTGTGATGTTAAAATTTTATGTTATGGTACATTAACTCTCTACTCTAATAGTAACAAACATCTTCTTTATATATAATACATTAAACCAACATAAGAAACCAAAATAAAAGCATACATAATGTAGATATCAATAACAAATATTAATTCACTTACACACCCATGACCATTTCATTTTATGGTTTTTGAGAGTTAGGAAAAACCATTGACTAAAAACACCTATATATATTCCACCCAATATTCATTTATCCAACTAAATTTATTATTCCTTATTTTAAAAAATCTGTTTAATGTCTCCCAAAAAATTCACCATACCTGATGCCCCTCAAAAAAATCATACATAAAACAATTCATTAGAACCTATGGGAAAGATAAATATAATAAGGGGAGCTAAAATTATTTTACGGGGTAGTGTATAACATAAGATATCATGGAATAATATTATCATAAATAATATTGTATGAAAAAATAATGATAAAAAACTTCTTATATCTAATAACAATATAATTTTGTATAATTATTGAAAAAATAAAAACCAAAATAATCATATGGATAATAATAAAATATTTCATTGTAATGTTATTCATAATAATTAAAAAATAACTCTTAATTTTGGGGACTTATTCCATGACATTATACACAAAATACTAATGTTTACACCAAATACCCAAGCTAGTTTGTCTCATGATACATACTGATTCATTATGGGACTATATAATTTTGGTTCCCCTAATTCATTCATTATATTAAAGTAATTAATTAACAATACATAATCAAAATTCATTAATAAGAATTATTATTAATATTTAAATAAAAAATATAAAACATGTTAATAACTCCTCGGTCAGAAAATAATTTATTTTCCTCATAAACATCCTTCAATTTAAATGGATTCATATAATATATAGTAATTAATGTACGGTGGACTCTAAAATAGATATGATATAGCATAATTCCTTGATACTTATGCATATATCCATGATTTAGGAAAATACTATCATGATATGGGAGAAAAGAGACAGTGAAAATAGACATTATGAATAAGGTGATTAATGAACTATAGATTCATAAGATTATTGCATAATATAAGAACAATGACACTAAATAAGTTAGTTATTTTATACATTTAGACAAAAATAGAAGTGGAGTCAACAAATTTAAGTTGAAATACATATATAATTTTATTGTAAAAGGATTTTAGTTCAAGTCTCATTAAAAAATGGTCCATCAGACATCCATACACTTTCAATCATTTTTTAGAATGATTTATGGACAATAGAACCCAAAAATATAAATTTTGTTATCTAAAAAACTATATTTTAAAATATATCATATTATCCTTAATTGATAAACATAATTAAGTTTTTAGAAAACATCTTGTCTTTTAAAAGGGCAATAAATATAAATTCTTGATATGAGTTAAAGAGAAATTTGAACATCACATTTTATAATACATATTTTTATTTCATAAGGATAATGGAAAATAAATGGAATGAAATAATATGTACATGGAATTGGTATATCAAATAGAGGGGATGTGAATAATTAATAACCAAAAACTTTTAATTAATTAACAAATTCATTAATGATATTTTAAATAATATAGTTTAATTTTGAAGGAAATAAAGAATCGATGTCATATGATAAATATAATAATATTAAATGAAATAAGATCAATAATATTGATTAAAACGTAATTAAATTTATTTAGATAACCAAACACATTCAAAATATCATAATCATTGAAGTAAAAGTCCATTAAAAAGGTGTTCGTGAGAATGAATTTTAAATCCAAAGAAAAGAATTTAAATATACATCATTATAGATTTATATAATAATATATTAAAAACTATATATCTAAATTATTTAATAATCTTAATTGAAACTATTATCTTTAAACCTATTTAATAATAATCACTCATTATATAGTTATTAGTTCATGTTTTGGTTTATAACACTGATTTCTTCACATGTGTTTCACCATGGAAATTTATCTCCTCAATATATGATATTAAGATATTAATTATGATATTATTAGACATTGTGGAATTATCATTTTATTGTTTAATATGTTCCTATTTTCTTTTGATGGGTGGAATGAATATGGGTTGTGATAATGGAATATTTTAGGAACATGTTTCTAGTAATTTACTAATGATAATGTGTTATATTATACTAACCATTGAATTTTAGGTTTACCTTTTAGAGGTATATTAATATAATAAGTAATAAATATGTTTACTTCAATATATGTTTTATATTGATTTTTTAATTCATTTATTTCATTCAATTATTGTTTTAGTTACAATTTGTGAAAATTAAATTGATAATGAGCCTGTTTTTGTAATATTAACAAAAAATAATTTAGTTTGTTAAAAATATAATAGATATTAATATAATGCCTAATTTAAAATTATAGTATCATAAGTATTTCATAAATATATATTTTTTCAATAAATTCAATCATATTATAATCTGTGAAGGGAGGTGATTAAAAATGATGTAATTTGTTTGCAGCTATGTTTGTTGGCACATATCATGGGTGACAGTTTCCTTTTCTTATATATAGTGGAGAATTAGAAATTTTATTAAATAATTATAATAAAATTACAGTATAATAATGACACAAATTTAATAATATTAGTTTTTCTAAAATATTTTAATTGTTGATAATAAATAACGAAATGTTAAGGAGTTGTTAGTACTCACATAGAGGACATTAAGCTTTCATTATAGGGCTTCTTGGAAATATGATATTTTGTTAACATTTTGGGACTTGAAGATTATAACATAGAAGAGGGAACTATGGGTGTAAAAATTGTGGGATGATTGAGGAAATCTCTATGGTATATTTAGTTCAAATTGGGTGTAAGTGAGATCAATTTATAGTTGAATAAGAGTGATATTTATTAAGAAACTAATGTTATGTAAGGGATAAAGATGGAATCACTTGGTAGTTTAGTTTTTATGGTGTGGAAATGTTTGTGTGATATCTAGTGTTGAAGTTTCTACTTAAAAAGGACTATGTTTCATTTTGATTTAGTATAATTTTATCCATGTTGGATTACCTCCTTTTAAATCTATAACCATGATTAAATATTTCCTATTATAATTATTTTTTACAAAAATATAAAAAAAAACATCCAACAATGTTTTCAGATTATGAATATTAGTTTTATAGACATTTAATATAATTATACTTTTAAATGTGACAATGTTAACAATTTGTTTAAGGAAAAATATTTAAAATCTATTTCAGTTGAAATATTGATTTGTTTATTAATTATTTGTATACATATTTATTATCAATTAAAAATTAAAAGATAATTATAGTATTTTTTATTTTTTAAATCATCATATTAGTATCAAAATTGAAAATATTCCAATTTAATTTTCATAGATAAGAAATAATTTTTTTACAAAAAATATTTCATTGAAAATAAACCGTTTACAATCACTATTGTAATAACAATAACCTTAATAACTTGTGTTTATGCCTCAAAAATTGATTTCACTTAATATGATATTTAAATTTTATGATCAAAAAAATAAAATAGTCTTATTAGATTAAATTTTGATGTGAGAAAAAAGATAATTTTAATATAGGTGTTCATAAGGATCTAAAACAATTTTAGGAGAAGTATATTTTATAATCATTTGATTAATTTTATTTTTATTTCCAATGTAATTAATCTTTCATAGAGTTGATTTTTTTTCATGAATATACTATCAATATATTTAATTTAAATAATTAATTACTATATATTAATTAAAAATTAAAAAAAATTAAAAATATCATTTACATTAAAAATTTCAAATTACTATTAATAATTTTTCACAATACACGATGAAATGTCATTATTTATATTCTAAAAATTAAATTTTATCAATCCATTGATATTAATATCATTTTTTAATCTTATGACTACTCCCAATCAAAATATTAAAATACAAAATTTAAATAATAAAAACATTTAATAAATAAATATTTTAATTAAATATTATATTTTTCATTCAATATTCATAATTTTAAAATTCTGTTATTTTAAATTTGTTACAAAAATTAGACACCATAAATATACCTACTGGATAAATATATATCTAATTAAAATATTTATATTTACCATATTTTTTATACCAATATTTTCCTTTCTAACAGTTATATCACAACCATTACTCCCTATAAATTCATTTGATTATAAAATATAAAATCACAAATCTCATTAACATACTTCATTTTTTTGTTTTTCCACATTATTTCTCCATTTATATTGTCTTTTATCATATAAGTTTTTGTTATACTAATGGTAATTCTCATGGGTGATGATGATTTCATGGATCGGTAATTTTTAATAATATTATTCTATAATATTTATTATCAAATTTAAATTTATAAATTTGTAATTTATCAAATAAACAATGGAATATAAAATTCCATGTTATACAATACATTATTATATTTTACACTATTTTATGGTTTTATAATTATTGAATAATGTATTTTTAGTATCATTTATATATTTTGTGACCCATTTTTTAAATATTTTTAATAATATTAAATGAATCAAAAACATAAATCACATTTATAGATATGTAATTAATGTAATTAGAATGGTTCCTAAAACAATGTGAGTTGTATTTTCTCCACATATATAATTTGTTTCCTCAAAATTTATATTCTTTCTAACTAGATAAAATATCAATGCGTATTAAATAAGAAATAATTTCCAACTCAATAGTCTTGAAAAGATAATAAAACACGTATTTTTTTTATTATAGTGATATATTAATATTCTCAACAATTTATTCAACATATGACTCCTTTTCTATATGTAATCCTTCATGTTTAGAAAGACGTACCTCTCACATCATAATTTTTATCATCCAATTTCCATCCATGTACAAAAGAAAAAATTAAAATTTCTAGTAATATTAGATTGAAAAAATAAAACCATGTTCGAATATATATTATCCTTTGAAACATCCATTTTTTACTTTGAAACATTTGAATAAACTATGATATAATTGAATCAATATACATCTCCCTATATATAACCGTTTTGTTATTTTCAAATTTCGTACTCTTATATAAATAGATATATATATATACCCTCGTAAAATTTCAATTAAATAATTTCTAATGGCTCATAATGACCATGTGAAACACCCAATGTGTATCAAGTAGTAGTGTGAAGCCTCATGTGCTATTAGGTCCACCTGTTCTGCACTAATGAAATATATATTCAATACCCATCCAACATGTTTCAGAGATTATAACTACAAGGTATATTTGTGGCATGGACTCTAAGAAATTGTTTCTACCCAAATAAAGATTTTATTACTAGGAAATCACACAATATATATTTTATAAAAACAAAATATATGTTTTCCTATATTTGATCTTATCCTTATGGTTTTATCTAATGTATTATAGTCCAAATTTCTAGTATTAATTAAATTAGGTCTCTTATTAAAATATCCTGAACCTAAAATCAATGGAATTCAATGATTTTAGAATTCAATGTAGTACTAATCCTCAAATAATATAAATCAAATACATGTTAAAACATGACATGAATCGCATGTTTTATATTAAGGTAATACGTAGACCTAGGATTACCTCCTCATTTTGAAGATGTATTACCCCATGATTATATGCGTTTATCCTTTGAAATTTTATCTTTTTGATAGCTTATGTTTTATGCAACACCGAACTTAAACGAACCAAATTATACTATTAATATTATTATATAAAAAGAAATTATATAATAGTTGTTAAATTTGTGGGTATGGATAGAATTAACTAACTTATTATATTATATTATTGAATTCATTGGTTCCCAATTAATTATATAAAAATATTAAAATCAATATAATATAAAAAATATGCATTTATAAAAACTTCTTAAATACTCCAAAGTGTGTTTTATACCAATAATAAAACAAATCACAATTTTTTTATTATATTAATAAAATATATAGATATATAACACTCGATCAAAATTTTAATATTCAACCATTGTGTTTTTTATAAATTATATAAGAAAAAAAATACAATTTTACACATAAACGAAGTTTTATTATTAAAAGAAATTTTGGTCGTATTTTGAAGGCATACATTTTTAGAAACTATTTTTTTGAAACATTGCACACTTTTATATGTCAAAAAATAAACTTATTATTTTAAATTGGAATTAAAAAGTGCATATTGATTGAATTTCTGGTATTTTTCCGATAAGTTTCATTTTTTGAGGAAGAGTGTAAAATATTGTGCTCTAAAAGAAAAAAACTTTTTCTACTAAATAATTAATAATGTTAAATAATTTTTTTCATTAGTTTTAAAATACAATTACATGATTTTTTTACCATATAATCTAATTAAATTAATTTAAATAAAATTAAAATTGAATTTCTATGAAAAAATATTTCAATATTTTAAACATTTTCAATTTAATAACATGTTTTCTCATTTTATGAATATGATTATTTTAAATTAATTTTATCCAATTATATCTTTTGAATTTTGTAAAATGGTTTTCATATATATAATAAAAAGGTTAAAATTTAGTAAATATGTTCTTTTTAAATATTTAAAAATATGGATAATATCATTAGTATTTTTTTAAAAAAATTACCACAGTTAATTGTAAATCAAGGAAAAATAGGTAATAATAATATTATAGGGATTATTAAATTACCCTAAAATAAACTCTAATTCATTTAGATGCATTAGATTAGACCACATTCATCCTTAGGCCTATTTTATGACTTCTGGGACCCACACATATAACATTACGCAATCATTAGTATTTTATTCAAAAGAATTTCCATTGTGGCATACTCATGTTTCTAATAAGTATAAAATTTTTTATCTGTTAAAATTCATGATATATTGTAGAATATAAATTTCCATTTGAAATAAAAAATTTCTCTTCATCATTTATATTTATTTTTAATTTTTAGGTAATAAATGAGTACCTTAACATCTTACACAATGATGAATGAGTATTTTTTTAATTAAAAGAAATATCAAATAAATGATATTAAAAACAGAGAAATAAATATAAATTTATAGATTTAATGTTATCCAAAACATTTATATATGAACTATATATATTAGTTTTGTATTGATGTTTTTTTCTATGTTCTCTTGTGTATTGATTTTTTTAAAAAACTCATGAAAGGTATTGTGTCAAAATTAACATTAAATGTATTTTAAAATAAATAATTATTGATTAAATTATATTAAATTAATAAAAATATAAACTTCAGAAAAATTATAGGAATAATGTAAAAAATATCATCCATGACTCATTGATGTTTATTTTTTACTTTTATAAAAACATTAGTAAACCTTAATGTGTAAAAATCCAAATTTTAATGCTAATAGTTAAAATGTATAACTAAGTGTTAAAGACAAAAAAAATAAGCGTAAGAATGTGACCTAAAAATTTATAAATTTGTTTCGTGATATTATTTTCAACCATAATCATCTTATACTCTAATTAACACAATTTTTAACTATTTATAATCTAAAATTAATATTAGTTAATTTAATATTTTTTGGGTTTCCAAAATTACCCCACACCTGAATAATAAAAGGGAACAACCTGCATCACTTCTTCACACAACATTGAGACATATAGATCAACCAAACCATACCCATTTCTCATTAAAAACTCATTATCAATGTTATCTATAATCATTAATTCCTAAAAGACCAACCCATCTCCATTAATAATAGATCTAAATGTAGACCACTAAAAAAGAGGGAATCATTTTTACCAACTCATCCACGTTCATTTCTTGTTATGATTCCTCATTAAGTGTTGTTTCCATGAAAAACTATTAACTTCAGTATCGAATATATGATGAGATTTATTTTGATTATGGGAAAACCATATTCCACCTTTTTTCAATCCTATGATAATTTAAAATGATTATATGTGCGTACATAGGCCATAAAATCTCCACGTCATGGGGTAATTTGTTATTCATCTACAGATTACGTAGATGCGTATAATTATGGAAACAATGAATATATAAGATATTCTTGATATGATATTCTTTCTAGTAAAAATTAACTTACCGTACGCTTCCTCATCCTTTCACTTATTAAGGGAATGATATCGTCGCTCGTACGTACATACAATCTACCTTCTCCTCAATGAGATGTGATTAATTTTCACATAAAAAAATTATTAAGTGATCTAAAATGAATAAAAATATTGTATATTATATTTATAAATTTTATATAATTATTTTTATTTTTGATATATATCATATGAAAAATAACTAAGACACTCGTGACAAAACGTGCATGTGGAAATGAAGCTGTGGACACCCAAAATAAAAGAAATAGTGAAATTTTATTAAAAAATGATATAAAAAGATCATATATGATTTCCAAAATAATTAATATGTTTTTGGTACAAAATAATTCATTAATTTAAAACATTATTCATGAGGTTAAAGCACTTCCATCTAATTGAATGTGCAATGTAATGGTTTTCTCATCTCACTTTTATACTTGTGAGACATATTCCATGTTCACCACTTATTCCTTATGTGTGGGGTATATAGAAACCATTGATATATAATATCTTGAATCTACATATTATAATGAATTTATGTGTTTAATTTTGTAATGGATCAGACCTACTAACTACAATGTTGGTAGTCGGACTGGTGGGTTACATGGACTCAAGCCCACCTCCCTATACGCTAGTGGCTGCCGACTAGAATTAAGGGTTCAAGGAAGTTATTTTGGTGAGACTATAGCCTCATAATTAGTGTATCACAGAAGTATATTAGAAAAAAACAATAGAAAAGAGTGTACATATTAATAAGTTAATGACACTGAAATAGAATAGTAATAAATAATTGAATACAATAGTAGGAAAATGCCAGTATATACAATTATTTCATGTCCTAAGGCTGATTCGAAAACCAAAAGAAAATAAATACAAAATTTATCATGATAATGTATAGTAAAATTATATGAAATAAAACAACTAGAAAATTCCCCAAGGGTGTTCTCCATAAGA
Organism: Viscum album; assembly: GCA_963277665.1. Classification (NCBI taxonomy): domain Eukaryota; kingdom Viridiplantae; phylum Streptophyta; class Magnoliopsida; order Santalales; family Viscaceae; genus Viscum; species Viscum album. The sequence continues at coordinate 959,683,171 of OY728126.1, forward strand.
ATATCATACTCTAGCTCGATGATGTTTTCTTAACTCCAATCCCATGAAAACAGAAGTAAGAAAATGTCCAATATCCTATAAAGATTAGGTCTACTCGGGTACTCCATAAAAATGGAGGCCTAAGAAGGGTGTAAGATAAAAATCATAGTTGGTTACCACCCATGGAGTCTATGAATAATTCTTATCCATGTAATGTAAACTAAAATATTGTTCATGTATTATTAATAAAAAAATAAAAACTGCATAAATTTTTTCTAGCCTGTTCAAGACCCTAAAAAACACCTAGTAGTTGTAACTACATCAGTTCATGGAAAAAATGAATATATAAACAATAATTGCATAGATAGTAATATATAATTATATATATATATATATATATTGTACAGTTATATACTATTTTCACTTATATGAACCTTGTATGTGTGGACGTAAGGGGTAATATACAGGGTATACTAGTTGTTGGCTAGACTGGAGCTAACAAAGTTTTCTATAACTAGTCTAAAGGATCCTAAAAGCTCAAGCTATAAGATAAATTCCATACATCCCAATATAATACAAGACACCATACATCAACACTCAGGATGGTAAATAATCCTCTATGGAATCACCTTAATCTTGGAACATGGCACGTAAATCCCAACACACATATAGTATCAATGGTGCAATAGGTCATGCTCAATAGTCGATGTAATGTATCTTGGTATCAAAATAATTAATAAAACCCCTACCTTCATTCCATAGACAATGTTTAAGGTGTAATCATATATATAATAAATAGTCATCAGAAAATACCTCTCATGCCTTACATTTATCGAGCCCATATAAGAACATCATCATATAACATTAATAATAACCAGATCCATGAGGAATTACCTTTCATGATCTTCATTTATTATTCCCATTCATACCAAAAGTGTACCATTTATTACAATTTAAATTAATCTCATACATAATGGAGAGTCTTTTTCCCCATTTCCTTTTCAATTCATTCAATTAGAACCATATATTACATTCTAAAAATCCAAGACATCATTACTGGGATATTAAAATCAAAATGTTCATTTGATTAAAAAACAAGAATAATTTTACATGTTTAAATACCCTTAAAATTTTGACTTTTTCAGTTGTTAAATTTCATACATGGTAAATTTCATTTAATTCGGGTCAAGACCATAAGGGTTTCCTCTGTTCTTATAGATATTTAAAAATGAATAAGTAGGGTATATCCATTTTACAAATAACCAAGAAGTCTATGGAAAACACATTCCTTATGTATAACCTCAACAAAATCATAATTAAACCATCCATTCAAAAAGACCCTGAAATATAGAATTCACTAATTTCAAGTTTGTAATTTAAAAGACCTCACACCTCATTCAAGGGGTATTATTATAAAACATTTCATTATTTATCAAACAATTAATTTATCAGAAAAAATGAATCGCATTCCACAGTCACATTTCAATCTAATAAAAGAAACAATTTAGAAATGTAAAATCATACCATGTAAAAACACTACAAGTATTTACGTGGCACTTATGAGGTTCCATTTCTAATTGGTCAAATCCTAAAAGATAAACCACCATTTATAGTCCAATATGAAAACCTAGAATGTATTTTTGTATATTATTAAATTATTTATGAAGGAGACATATGAGTCAGCACACCCAAGGGGTGTCCATGATCGAGGTCGAAAATCTTAAACTATTAAACATTGGTCATCATGAGTAATAAATGGTGAAATTATTAAATGGATATGATGAAAGAATATTTAAAATCAATTCACGAAAAATGTCAGTGTTTAATTAAATGATGGTAATTGTAGAATGTTGTAAAAATGAGAAAAATACATACATAACCATCATTATGCTTAAGATGTATCACTAATCCAATATCATGTTCTGATTTGATAAGTTTTGGATAAAATCAATGAATTTCTTATCCATATATAATATTGGGAAAATTATCAAGAACCTTGATGACTCAACCGAGGGAAGATTAAATGAGGAAATATCGAAAAGGAATTGAGAAAATGTCATTGCAGATCTATATAAACTCACGCAACTAATTCATTAAGAAATTATAATGGTTGTTTGACCTATATGGTTCTCGTAATTGTGCACCGACTATACAATGAATAGTGAGATAGTATTACCTATACGGCACTACACATGTAGTCTATGATCAAGGATCAGGTATACCATGTGAAGACTATGCAAGGCCCATTAGCTTTAATGAAATAGATCACATTTTTTTCTGCAGAGGGATACACAACAGGGATAACAACTCAGACCACACTAGTTGACCATTTTCAAGATGCTCACCTTAGATGGTCGACATATTTTAAAATGAATCGTAATGCATTCAATACAAGATTCTTTCATAAAAAACACGCTCACTAAATCACATAATCAACTTCTGATGACATTCTTTGGTCAAACCATCATATTACCATTTAAGATTCCATGCCTCGTCAATAACATTGGTGTAGATTAGATCCATATCACTAGAATTGTCACCCCTTCTTAAAGATCATCTTCAAGCCCAAAAAAAATTGCAGGATTACCTTATATTCAAAAAAATGGTTCTAATGGAACCTACAATGTTTTTACACACTCCATATTTACACATAAAACCTTGGGATAGGTCCACAATGTCCACATAAGATCACTGATTGATCCAAGAGTGGCATCCACCTGGAAGTCATGAAAATTGAAACTATTGGTGTCTAATACATTATTCAATTCATTCCCACTTGGGAACCCAAGTATCAATCAAGACTAACCACATATTGAGATAAACCATGTTTCCCACAAGAAATAAAGAAAAAATCATTTGAAATAAGCTCAACAACTTTTAAAACATTTACATGGTGTATGCCCAAAAACACTCTTATTTCATAAAGAACGTCATAATGATTGGGTACATGCTCTTCCATTCAGAAGAACCGACTATGAGGATGGAAGGGTTCCCATTCAATCAAAAACTACTAGGAAAAATAATAGTCGAACCACAACTAGATGAATTCTCTTAAAAGAATCGTGACTTCACCTGTGAGTGCACCATTATTAATCATTCTCAATTCTTTTTCCACCTAAGGCATTCTATGATCGTTTATGTTTTTCTAGTGAAGGCCATCTAAGAGAATTCTATTTCTCAAGGGTTTTGTACATAGAAAACCACATCAACATTGTGATGTTGAGAATGAAAATACATTATAAAAGACATGCAAACATCAAGGGAATTCAAGAAGACTTAACCATTTTCAAATGGTCATCTCAGTTTGTGATCCTTGTACATAGAAGGGGAAGAAAACACATGGACCAACATAACACCCCGACCTTAATATTTTACTATCCATTTAAATATGAGGAATACCATGCACTCATAAGTGAACTATATTAGATTAACCCTTAACGAATGTGTTATAGTCCTTTGAGTCATAATCACATCTCCAATGATCATAACAAGAGAACCAAAACCAACCCGAATGGCATGTAAATGTAACAGTGTCCTAAAAATTCGACTAATTCATTATGACGAACATGACTAAATAAACTCTCAGGTCACTCCACTATGGAGTTGACCTGAGATCCCACTCAATATCATAATGTAACACCTTAGATTTTATGAGAAATATTTTGTTTCTCTGGTATATACATCAACAAAGAAATCATTCACTACACACAACACTATCTTGGCTTGCGTTACACACAAGAGCAACCTTCCTTGATAGCTTGCGTTGTACGCAATACCAAGTTTCGCAAAACAATGATATGTTATTAAAATATTATATAAACTAGCCGTTATCAATAGTAATACACACTTTTTGAAATTTTAAAAATATTATCTTTCAAAATGGACTTCATTTTTGGATTTGGAATATCGAAATTAGCCTAGGGTGAATTTTTGGTATTTTTCTGAAAAATTGCAATTTTTGAAGAATAGTGAAAACACCGAGTTATTAGTTAAAACCAAATTTTTATTTAAATAATAATTTTTTATTTAAATTTAAATTAGGTAAAAATAGATACATAATACTTATATAAGTTCAATGTAATTCATTGGAGTAATTTTATAATAATATAGATACATTAAAATTTTATTGAACTTTTTACCGTATTTTACCCACCTCCTAGGAGCATTTGCAATTGTACATAAAACATACTTTTACTGCTTCTGTGAGTTGAATTTCGAAAATCCAAGGGACACGGTTTAATACCAAGGAGTAATATGTGGTTCAATAAGATAAAAATAATTTTTGGTAAAAAGTAACTTTTTACTTTAATTTTCCACAGTTAAAAGTAAATAGTGTACTTAAGGGTAAAATGATATTATTATAACCCTAAAACAAGTACTGATTATATTGGATAAGTTTAATTCGACCAAACCTATCCTTAGGATTTAAATATGACCATTTAGGTCCACTTGGATTAGATTAGGACACTTATTATTATTTTATTTAAAGAAGAGTTAAAAGAGTTAAAATCAATGTTTAATAACTAAAAACATTTTTAATACAGGGTTCTACATAAGATATATTCGACTATAAATATTAATTAGAATTCTAATAATATTTCCCACATAATGGTATTTTATTTATAATTTTTAGACATTATATAATTTAATTTATTTTTGACACAATTTTGAAGCAGTATTTACCTTATTCATGAAATATTGACATAATTGATGTTATAAATACCCAAATAAATGTAATTTGAGACTTTTTATGAAACAAAATAATTTTATAGGTTAATATGACATGTTATTATTTATTTAATTAACTTTTTTAGAAATAATATTTCTGTTATGAATTTCACAAAAATCAATTTCCAAATAGTGTCAAAATTGACATAAATTAGTTTTGAAAACAAATATTATATTATTAATTGTTATTTTAATCCTAAAAATATAAGGTTCGGACAAATAAAATTGATAAGGTTACATATATTTATAATTAACCACTTGGGGTTCGTTTGGCTTGTTATATTAAGTTTATTAACCACATAGTGTAGGAAAACAAGAATACATAGTAAAAGTTAAATTATCAAACATAGAGTAAAATCTAAATGATAAGGTTAAAATAGCAACCTAAAATTTTCTAAATCCTATTGTTTAAGAGGATTTCGACCCATCCCCACCTTATCGTATAAATAAATCAATTTTGAGCTATTAATAACCGAATATGACTTTATTATAAAATAATATTTTATGTTTTTCCAAAGGTTCCCCTCTCATCCATTATAAAAGTGAACCTACTATCTCTCCTCCTCACACACGTTTGTGCATTAAATCTCGGCAAAAAGCTGACCATTTCCCTTCCAAACTTCCCTAGAAACATACTATATATCCTGGTATTCTTCAATGTCAAATTGTAGAGCCCTAAGAGGAGGTTTCAAAGAGGCGTATCGAAGAAGAGGTAATATCCGTTACGGATTCTTTCAAAATTTATTTCTTCTTCTACATACCTTCAATTAGTTGTTTCATTATGAAGAAATATAATTAGTATCACACATATACTGATATGTTATTATAAATATGAAACAACCCTATTTTACCTTCTATCCATCCTATGGAAAACGGAATCATCGCGCATGCGTACGTAGGAAATACCGTCTCCACGCCATGGTGTAATCTGTTTTCCACCACCGCCTTACTTGGATCGGTATAATGGTGTAAAGAGTAACCATATATTATTAATTTAAATTGATATTGATTGTGAAATAGTATACATACACTTCAATACATTTCCATGATCATGGGAACGATATCATTCCTCGGGCGTACATACGGCCTACCGTCTCCACGATGTGATGTGACTCGTTTTACATGATCTGAATTGATTAATGATTATATAAATGAATTGAATGAATAAATATGATATATATTATACTAATAACATTCTGAAAATTATCTATCTATAACCAAAAATTAATAATTAGAATTTATTCGACAAAACATGCATAAGAACATAAAGCAATAAACACCCGAATAACAAGTAGAAATGAAATATTATTACTAAAAAGATAAGAATATGACTATATATGATATCATAACAATGAATATGATTCTTTAATAAGTAAATTACATTATTTAAATCATTATATAGGAGGTTCGGATATGTATGAAGAATATTGGACCTAAGGTATGAGAAAATCTCACAATCTCAATTTTTATCCGATATTGTTTATACTTCAGTAATTACTATGGCATATTTTTTATCCACGTCCATGTATCGTCAATATGAAATATTATTTCTATCCTCATAAAATTGTTTTAATCCAATTTTACCCATCTGTGAGTTTTTAGTAAAAGATATGAAAGGAATCTTTTATCGTTTTTAGTCTGAGGTACTCTTTCACTTTTCCGGCCAAATTACGAGAAGAATGTTTTTTAACTTATATGACATGAATGGATTTTTACGATTTCATACAACATTATCTCCATGAATCTCCCTTTACATTTTTTCATGTTTATTTATAATTAACTACTTTTAGATTAAAATTTTATGACACGTTAATAAAGGAAAAATGTTTTTAAGTAGAAGGATATTTTCCTCAAGAATGGAGTTCAAGTGTTTTATCAAAATTATTTTCCATTTAAGATAATATAGGGTTCGGTTTCTATCCCTATTTTTACATTTATTTGATTATGTTATGATATAATTATTTTTATGATGTCCTTTTATCTTACAAGTATTATGATAGGATGGCATGAAGTTTAAGAATCCCATTTTTATTACATGGGTTATGCTATGATATATGCTTTATGATTTTGTGGAACACATAAGAATGGTTTCATTATGAGATGGGTGGTACTTATATCTCTCACCAATTCATTGGGTAAATATTCATAGCTCATGATATAGACATGGCTAGAACGGAAAGTTAATCTAGTTCAATGATATAGGACTGGAACGGGGAGTGAACTCTGTTCAGTAATGGACATTGTCAGCTATGATGGTCTCAGAAAAGAGCCTTGAATAAAATGAAATGATTTTCTATAATTATGTGTGTATTCCACAATGTTTCATGTTTTGCGTGATAATTATTGGGATTACATTTCACTACTATGATTTATCCCATTTATGATATTATGATCATTTTTGTAGGTTAAGATTTTGAAATGTTATGTTCTTATGAATCTGATATGATTGGTATTTCATTTGTTTACCTTTACTCATCATTTGAGCACACCCTTTGTATTTTTTCATTTCCCCAGGTTAGGAAGAAGGGTATTAAGTATAATATTCCAAAAGGGACTCTAGATATGATGAAATAAATGGGAGATAATGTAGATGATTTATGAACCAGTTGTTTATGTTTCCCAGTTTCTAAAGACACTATACCTATATGGTCCTATCATGGTTTTGTTATATGTTTTTATAATTATGCTTCAATTTTGATGTAATATCCATGTATGTAATGTATCGGTTGTTATAGTTGGTATTAGAGGAAAGGTATAGTCAACCTTTGGAAACTAGGATGAGAATGCCTTAGTAAGAACCATAAGGATTTGTCTAAGCATATAACACAATCTTAGTGTTTTAGAAATGGCCATGAGTAACCTATGATAAGAACTAAAGTGTGAAATTCCATTACTGATTATGTTGTTTTCCTGATATGATTAGTGTTTCTCACACTATGCTTCTTGGTTTTAGTCAATGGCTGGAACCCGAAGGAGCCGTATTAATGCTGAATGCGACGGGCAATGCAATGAGTGTCCCCCTAAGCAACCAAACGTTATGGGAGCTGGAATGAAAAATCTTGGTTTCTTGCTCCCACAACTTTCTCAAGGCACGAATCATGCCGAGCTTCCCAACGAGCAAAGGAAGGAGCAAAATTCTGTTGAATCCTTCATGAGGCAGTGTCTACCTTCATTCAGCGGGTCATTTGATCCATTAGTGGCTGAACAATGGATCAGTACCACTGAAAAGATATTTTCAGTTCTACAATGTTCGGGACATGATATAGTCATCTTTGCAGTATATCGTTTGGAAGGTGAAGCTGATCAATGGTGGAATCTTATTAAGAATACGAGACAAAGGGATGAAATTGAGTCCATGGAATGAGACGAGTTCTAGAACTTATTTTTCAATAAGTACTTCCCTCGTACTTGTCGAACAAATATGGAGATTGAGTTTCATAAACTAAAGAAAAAGGGTGATGAATCTGTTGGTGCCTACGAAGAAAATTTTACAATACATGCAAGGTACGCTTCCGGAATTATTATCCAACCTGAGAGTATGATCGATCGATTTTTAGTGTCTTAAAACCAAGTCTTCGGAGGGAGTTAGCCATAAGAGACTTCAATAGCAACATGGAAATTGTTTGATGTGCTCTCAAGGTTGATATGGATATTGGAGTAACCAATCAATCATATGGGTTTAATAAGAAAAGGAAAATGGCATTCAAAGGAAAATACAAATACCATACTGAAAAGAAGATGTGTTTTCCCCTATGCTCAAAGTGTGGAAAAAAACATGTAGAGAATTTTCTTAAAGTGACAAGTAAATGTTTTAACTGTGGAAAATAAGGTCATCAAGTAGTTGAATATCGAAATAATGGGAAGAAGATGTCTAATGATGCAAATAAAGAAAGGGATACACAGAATAAACCTCATACACTTCAATGTTTCACGTGCAAGGAAATGGGGCATTATGACAATCAATGACCTAATATAAGGGTTGATGATGATGATTGACGTCAACAAACTCTTAAGGCCAAAGACAATGTAATGTCACATGCAATTTCTATCGGCGATGTGAAGTATAATAACGAAGTGGTAAAGGTACACTTACCATCCACTCTAAGGTTGCAAATGTTTTATTTGATTCTGCATCCACCCACTATTTTATTTCTAAAGAATTTTATAAGGGTATCACCATATTACCTCAGCAGTTAGATATTGAGTTAGCTGTGACAACCCCTAACAGCACAAAAGTCGCATAAAATGTTTACAATTCTTCTTTGATTGAAGTTTGTAAGAAAGTGGTTCCGAAAAATTTTGTGATCCTTTCTATAGTGGAATTTGATGTGATTCTTGTCATTGATTGGATTTCTTTATATAGAGCTCATATCAATTTCAAAATAAGTTAAATCACATTTAATATTCCCGATCAATCTACTATCATCTATCGATGCAAGGATGAATATAACCTTCCAGCGTAAATTTCGTCCATCTTATGGGTCTTGATTCCAATAAATGAAGGTTATTTATCTCAAATGGATGGAGAGAAACTCGCGATTAAGAATACACCCATTGTAGGGGAGTTTGATGATATCTTTCCAGAGGAATTGCCAAGTCTTCCAAAAATCGTGAAGTTGAGTTTTCAATAGCACTCATACCGGGTGCTATGACCATTTCAAAAACACCTTATAGAATGGCCCCAATTGAGTTGCAAGAATTGAAGAAGCAACTCCAAGAGAATCTTGATAAGGGATTTATATTCCCTAGTGCATCACCTTGTGGAGAACCTGTTTTGTTCATTAAGAAGAAATATTGATCAATGAGACTCTTCATTGATTATTTAGAACTTAACAATATCACTATCAAGAACAAATATCCTCTCCCACGCATTGATGACTTATTTTACCAACTATGTAGAGCTCAATACTTTTCTAATATTGATCTCTATTCAGGGTATCATCAATTAAGGGTTAAAAAGGAGGATATACCATAAAAGGATTTCCGTACAAGGTATGGTCACTATGAATATATAGTGATGCCATTTGGTCTTTCTAATTCCCCTTCTATCTTCATGGATCTAATGAATAGTGTCTTTAGAGACTATCTTGATCAGATTGTGGTAGTATTTAGAGACTATATTCTTGTCTATTCAAAGGGAAATGAAGAACATGAAGATCACTAAAGAATTGTATTAAATACCATATTAATGGAGAAGCATTATGACAAATTTAACAAGTGTGAATTTTGGATTAAAAAATATTCATTTTCGTGTAACATAATCCCAATAGAGGGGATATCTATGTATCCAGCAAAAACAGAGGTTATCAAAAGATGGTCGAGGCCAAAAATAGTAACTTAGATTTGAAGTTTACTTGGATTGGCTGGATATTATCGATATTTTGTGAATGATTTTTCATGATTGTCTAATCCACACACTTGGTTGACTCGAAAACGAGTTCTGTTCGTTTGGACGGAGGATTGTGAAGAGAATTTCAAAGAGTTAACGCGAAGGTTATCCAGTGCACCTATGCTCACACTGTCCTATAGTAGATAATGGTTTGTGATCTACAGTGATGCATCCATGAAGGGACTGGGGTGTGTTCTCATGAAAAATGATATGGTGATAGCTTATGCATCATGATAGTTGAAAATCCATGATCAAAATTACCCAACTCATGATTTGGAGTTAACTTCTGGAATCATTGCATTAAAAATCTTGAGTCATTATCTATATGGTGAAAGGTGTGATATTTATACTGATCATAAAAGTTTAAAGTATATTTTCACACAAAAGGAGCTGAATATGTGCCAAATAAGATGGTTGGAGTTGATTAAGGACTATGACTTCTCAATTCATTATCACCACAGAAAGGAAAACAAGGTGGAAGATGCATTAAGTCAACAAGACCGTGCGCGATTATCCATGATGAGGATCACAAAAGATCCAATATTTATGGATTTACAAAGGACGGATCTTGGAATTATAATAGAAGGGGGAAAATATTATCATTCTCAAATGAATGTTCGACCATCTATACATGTGAAGATTAAAGAGGCACAAAAAGAATATGTAGAGTTACAAAAGAAGGTGAGAAATTTTCCTGAATTCAACCTTGATTGTGATGGAATAATAAGGTTTAGGAATCGGGTTTGTGTTCCTCCCAACCAGAATTATAGAAGGAGCTGCTGGATGAGGCTCAAATTTCTTCATTCTCTATTCATCCTAGAATCACAAAGATGTATTGGTACCTGAAAGAGTACTTCTGGTGGGATGGCATGAAAAGAGATGTTGCTGAATATATCTCTTGATGCTTGTGTTGTCAGCAAGTTAAAGCTAAGATATAAAATTCTAAGGGGATGTTACAACCATTACCCATACCTGAATGGAAATGGGAAAACATCACTATGGACTTGGTCACTAGACACCCAAAAACATCCAAATGCAATAATGCTATCTGGGTTATAGTTGATCATCTTACGATGTCGGCACACTTCATTTCTATTAGAGAATATTTTCTCTTGATCATCTTGCTAGGATATATGTAAAGGAAGTGGTAAGACTGCATGGAGTACCACTTTACATTATATATGATCGATATCTGGGGTTTACCTCAATGTTTTGGCAAAGTCTTCAACATACTCTAGATATATAGTTGACTTTCAGCACTACTTATCATCGTCAAATAGACGGTCAGTTTGGGAGGAAAATTCAAACTGTAGAAGACATTTTGAGAGCTTTCTCTATGGATTTAAAAGGTAGTTGGGATCAACACCTACCTTTGGTGTAATTTTCTTATAATAATAGCTTTCACATTAGTATTCAGATGGCTCCTTATGAAGCTCTATATGGAACTAAATGCAGAAATCCAACTTGCTAGGATGAAGTTTGGGAATGAAAGATATTAGGATATAATCTTGTTGATGAGATGGAAGAAAAGTCCAGATCTATTCAGCAACACATAAGTGCAGCTCTGAGTCGACAAAAAAGTTATGTTGATAACCGAAGAAAAGACCTAGAGTTGGAAGTGGGTGATAATCTGTTCTTACGAATATCTCCTTGGAATAGAGTATTGAGATTTGGAAAGAAGGGAAAGGTGAGCCGTAGGTATATTGGTCCTTTCAAAATACTAGATCGTGTTGGGAAGGTAGCTTACTGATTGGCACTTCAACCGATTCTCTCTCATGTTGACGATGTGTTCCATGTATCTCTCATGAGAATGTACATACCTGATCCTTCACATGTACTATGCTCAGAAGTTGTACCGCTGGAGCAAGATCTTTCGTATGAAGAACAGCTGATAGTGATTCTAGATTGTAGAGAAAAAGTTCTACTGAACAAGACCACTCTCTTAGTGAATGTTTTATGGATGAACCACCAATTAGAAGAAGTTACTTGTTAACTTTAAGATATGATGAGGGAGAGGTATCCTCATCTTTTTGTTACAAAGTAATGAATTTCGAGGGCCAAATTCATTTTATGGGGGGGTAGAATGTAACAACCAAGATTTTATGAGAAATGTTTTGTTTTTATGTTACATACATCACCAAAGAAATCATTCACTACACAGAACACTGTCTTGGCCTGCGTTACATGCAAGAGAAACATTCCTTGATAGCTTGCGTTGTACGCAATACCGAGTTTTACTAAACAACGATATATTATTAAAATATTATATAAACTACCCATTATGAATAGTAATACCCACTTTTTGAATTTTTATAAATTTTATATTTCAAATTAAACTTTATTTTTGGATTCACAATATCGAAATTAGCCCAGGGTGATTTTTGGTATTTTTCTAAAAACTTCCAATTTGTTATGAATAGCGAAAACACAGAGTTATTGGTATAATCCAAATTTTTATTTAAATAATCATTTTTTATTTAATTTTATTTTAGGTCAAAATAGATACATAATACCTATATAAGTTCAATGTAATTCATTGGAGTAATTTTATAATAATATAGATACATAAAAATTTTATTGAACTTTTTACCGTCTTTTACCCACCTCTTAGGAGCATTTGAAAGTGTATATAAAAATTAATTTTTATCTCTTCTATAAGTTTAATTTCAAAAATCTAAGAGACACGGTTAATATCAAGGAGTAAAATTTGGTTTAATAACCTAAAAATAATTTTTTTTGAATATTAACTTTTTACTTTTATTTACCACAGTTAAAAGTAAATAGGGTAATTAAGGGTAAAAATGATATTATTATTACCCTTACACATGTCCTAGTTATATTGTATAAGTATAATTCAACCAAAAATAACCTTAGGAATAAGATATTTCCATTTAGGTCCACAAGGATTAGATTAGGGCACTTATTATTATTTTATTTAAAGAAGAGTTAATAGAGTTAAAATCAATGTTTACTAAATAAAAACATTTTTAATATAGGGATATACAGAAGATAAATTCTAATATAAATATTAATTAGAAATAAAAAAAGATTTCCAACATAATGGAATTTTATTTATTATTTTTAAACTATATATAATTTAATTTATTTTTGACACAATGATGATGTTGTAATTACCTTATTAATGAAATATTAACATAATTGAAGTTATAAATACCCAAATAAATTTAATTTGAGACTTTTTATGAATCACAATAATTTAATAGGTTAATATGACATGTTTCTATTGATTTAATTAACTTTTTTCGAGCTAATCATGTTGTTATGATTTTCGCAAAAATCAATTACCAATTTAGGAAAAACATAAAATATTATTTCATAGAACATTATTTCCATGAATCTTCATTTAAAAGTTTTCAAGTTTGTTTTAAATTTATTTCATGTAGTTTAAAATTGTATGACATGTTAAGAAACCGAAAAAGTTTTTGAAGTAGAATGGATATTTTCCTGAAAAATTGATTTCAAGTGTTTTATCAAAATTATTTGCCATCTATGATAATATAGGTTATGTTTCTATACCTATTTTTACATTTTCTGATTATTTTATGATGGAATTATTTTTATGAATTCCTTTTATCCTACATGGATTATGTTATGATGGCATGAAGTTTAAGAATCCAATTTTTATTACATGGGTTATGCTATGATGTATGCTTTATGATTTTGTGGCACACATAAGAATGGTTTCATTATGAGATGGGTGGTACCAATATCTCCATCCAATATATTGAGTAAATATTTATATCTCATGACATAGACATGGCGGGAACAGAAAGTTAATATCGTTCAGTGATACAGGACTGGAACGAGGAGTGAACTTGGTTCATTAATGGACTTTGTCCTCTATGATGGTCTTGGAAAAGAGCCTTGAATAAAATGAAATGATTTTCAATGATTATGTGTGTATTCTAAAAAAGTTTCATGTTTTATTTTATGATTATTGGGATTACATTTCACTACTATGATTTATCACATGTTATGATATTATGATCTCTTTTGTAGGTTAAGATTTTCAAAATGTTATTTTCTTATGAATCTGATATGATTGATATTTCTTTTGTTTACCCTTACTGAGAATTTGAGCTATCCATTTGTATGTTTTCTTTTCCCCAGGTTAGGAAGAAGGGTATTAAGTTGGATATACCATAAGGGACTCTAGATATGATGAAATAAATGGGACACAATGTAGATGATTTATCAACCAGTTGTTTATGTATCCCAGTTTCTAAAGACACTATACCTATACAGTCCTATAATGGTTTTTGTATATGTTCTAATAATTATTTATCAATTCTGATGTAATAACCATTTATGTAAAGTATGGTTCGTTATACATAAGGCACAATGACTTCACTAAACTCAAACATTCATTTCATCACAAAGCACTAGTTGGGTACCGCATACATGAACACATACTTCCCCGAGGCTTAAAGATAATGATGGAACATCTACAATACCATCTATAGTATTTACACCATATGAATTCATGTATCAAATGGATCACATAGAAATATTGAAAAAAGGCTCATTATCCCTCATGTTTGTGATGGTGATTGGTGACATATCGTGTCACCCAAGTAAAAAATAAATACTGTCATAAGACTTACAATGAAGCCGACCATGACCATAGTATGTATAAACTAACAATACAAATAATTACATGATACTAACACATATAAAAAATAACAAGGAAAAATTTCCCACCCATATAAAAAAGGGTTTCATTTAGAGGCTACGAGACCTACGGGGGGGGGGGGGGGCAACGACACCTGAACTGCACCAAACGTCATAAATCTCACAGAATTAGTTGGTAATTGAAACTATAAGTGTCATATCTACCATAATATATCCCACTAAAAATAAAAAATTTCAACACTATAACTAGGTCAAACCTATCATATTAAACTAGGCTCAAGAACTAAACATCTAATCCCCTTCTAAAAGAAAAACATATGTACCCATGCACTCACAATATTTAATATTTAATCCAGAACCTCAAGTGCCAATTAGAAAGGAAGAACTTGTTAAATGATAAAGTGAAATAAGCCAATCTTATGGTAATTTATTTTTTAATCGTTTTAATTTTTTTTAAATCCCCTATTTAATTATAAAATGTATTGAATAAATTCCATTTTAAAGTTTATGCTGATATATAAGGGTCCCATTAAACAACATGGGTTCATCAGAATTCAACCCAATAGTAGTTTCTTAACCATTGAAATTATGAACAACTTTAATGTGTAATTAAATTAGAAACAACCCCAAACATACCTACTGGGGTATAGTTGTGAAATTTTGGAAGGTAACCAATTCATATTAGGTCGAAATCAAACAAAATGTTCTTTATATTCATCTCAAAATAAATGAGGGCTAGAAAAATAGTGGATCTAATACATGGGTTTCCACAACCCCAATCTCTAAAGCACCGAAACACATTATAGAATAATGTGTAGATTCTATTTAAACAAAACCAACAACATTTTAGAATATAAGATGATCTTTTATGTAATGGTCTAATTATATTGGTGGCTATCTATAAATCCATAAATCACCCATACACTTTTTAGTTTCACATTTGGAACCCAATTTAATCAAAAACCCCACATTTTATTAATTGAAAATTAGAATCCTTAAAATGAATATACAAGCTCAATAAATGGTTTCAATAAATAGGTCACCTATTTTTATTATATGTTTCACATACACCATACAACTAAATAGATCTTTTTGGTCAATCACAATGAATTAACTTAGACTATGCAACTAATTACTTCCAAACAACTAGAGTGTAATCATGAGATGATAATATACATTAACATGATATAATATTTAATTCATGGAATATAAATAGGAAATTCATTCTTAATATAAAGGCATCGTGGCATACATACATAAAAGTCATGCTAAATAATTACCTATACATGGTATACACTCAAGGCACATAATCAAAATCAATATGAAACTCTACAAATGAAACTATATGGCATGGAATATACATGACATATGAATTTCTATGTGCCTTTGATGATGCATGAAATGATTTATCCCTATCCTACTATGAAAAGGTGAAAATATAAAAAATCATAAATAAAAAAGAATAATAAAGTACACCAATCATTAAGGATGAAATCAAAATTTACTATAATATCAATCAGTACAAACAACAATTCCATCCCTGGACACATGGTTATATTCCCATGGGTGGAGTGATCATTCCCACACACATCTATTTACCACGAACCGACATTTTCATATTCTATTTTATAATATCTCAAAACAACAAGACAATGGAAAAAAATAATCTCCTTATTACAAAATTGTAATGTCACAACCAGACTAACCACTAAGTCAGTAGATGGTCCAGGTGGTCACATGGCCTCAAGTGCACCTCCTCGTATTCCGATGGCTACCGAATAGCATTGATAGTATAAGGAGTTGATATCAGGGACACTATATCCCTATAATCATAGTAGAATAGTTGTATAAACTGAATAAAAAATATGTCTAATACCAATATATACAATTCGTGCTTGTCCTGAATATGATACGTAATAAAAAAAATGTAATCGATAATAAAACATAATATAGTATATTAAAAGTATCAGAAGATAATAAAAAATAAAAATTACCCATGGGAGATCTCCATGGGAATCCAGAGATCTATCTTGGTCATGTTCTCTGAACTCCATGTTATAATAAAACATAAACAATAATATATAACAAGTCATATTAACATAAGGTCTACTAGGGTACCATAGGGTAGTGGCGGCCTATGAAGGTTTTGATACATAAGTCCCATTAGGGTCCCACCCATGGATTCTACGATAGAATCTATTTTATTCGAAGTAAATTAAAACATTTTTCATGTAGTAAGAATAAATTAAAAAATTCCATTAATCAATACTGGCCCACTCATGTTTCTGAAAAAGACATGTCAACTCTACATAGCTTTCCTTACAGATGGAATAAATGTATGAACATGAACTATATATATATATAGTAAATATATGTATATATATAGTATAGTTATATATTTCTTCTAATTTTATGAACAAAGTATGTGTCGACGTAAGTGGTCATATAACTAAAATTCTAGTCATTGGATGCACCAGAGAATAACTCAAACATCTATATCAGGTCTAGAAAATGTTAAAAGTTCAAGAAATATGGTATATTCCCTACATCCCAATAGAGTGAGATATATCATGAAAAACACATGAGAGTTTAATGATCTGGAATGGAATCACTCTAATCATAAAACATGGCACATAAATCTCAACACATATATTGTATCATTAGTAAAAGATGTCATGCTCATCTCCGTATATAAGAGAGCATGGTATAACCCTACTAAATATAACCCTAACGATCATTCCAAAACATATTTATATGGTGTAATAATATTTATAACAAATTTATATTTGGAAATACTTCTAGTTCAATAAATATATCAAGAATGTATAAGTGAGTCATCATATAACATTAATAATAACTAGATCCATGAAAAATAACCTTTCATGTTATACATTTAATAATCTCATTCATACCCAATGCATTCCATTTACTATAATTCATTTTAATCATGTGGTGAATATTCTGGAATTTCCACTCTTTTCACATCATTCCATCCAATTTAAACCATTTATTACATTCTAGGAATATAAGAAATCATGAGGCAGCTTTTCAGAATAACATTTTTTTTATTAAAAAAACATTGAATTACATTTTAAAAGGTTATTAGACACTTAGAAGGATCCTTTTTCAGATGAGAAATTTCCAACATGGGAAATTTAAATTAAGTCGGTTCAGGCCAATAAGAGATGATTCTTTTTTAATAGGCATTTAAAAAAATATGAAAGGTTACTCCATTTTAGAAATAACCAACACTAAAATTTTCAAGACATTCCTTATCTATAACCTCAACAAAATCATATGTTAACCATCCAATTAATAATGCCATGAAACATGCAATTCACTAATTTCCATTTTGTGATTCTGAAGACAGTGCTCCTTGCCTAAGGGATTTTATTATAATATTTTATTATTGTTGAAAAAAAATAATATATAGCGTAAAAAAGGAATGACATTCTGAAATCTCATTACAATCATCAAAATTAAAAGAATCTAGAATAGATACAACCAATCATGTCAAAACAGCACTAGGATTGACATGGAACATAGGAGGTTCCATTTCCAATTGGTCAAATCCTAAATGGGAATCCGCCATTTATACTCCAAGACAAACGATTGTAATGAATTCAGGACTTTTAATCAATTATTTTTTAAGGGAGAACATAATCTGAAACCCCCATGGGATGTTGGTGATTGAGGTAGAGAACCTTAAACTATTAATCATCGATCATTGGGGTTAATACAAGGTACAATAATTAATTGGATATGAAGAAAGTTATTTTAATGAAATGCATGATAATGGCTGGTGTAAATCGCAACAATGCTAATTATAGAATGATAGAAAAAATTTTAAATTTCATAGACCACCTACCTCATTCTTTGGACATATCACTTGTATAACATAAATATATGATTTGATATGATTATGAGTAATTATAAAAACTTAATATACTCCCTGAAAAAAGTTCACATTAACTTCCACCTTGATAACTCAATTGAGATAATATTAAATGAAAAATGATCAAAAATAAATACTGATATTACCAATTCGGATTCAAGGAGACCGATGACACATGAATTAGTCAACTAGAGGAGGCCTTATCTTGAATCCAAGAGTGGGAATGGAGGAGGAAGAACCAACAACTCAAGAGGATCACCACATGGTTTGAGGAGGATAAAAGAGAGACGAGAATTGAACAAAAAATCATCAATTGTATTTTGTACATTTCAACCCCCCCAACAGGGATAATACAATTTTCACAAATGGGTTTTCCAAACCATGCAACACACATTGCTTATGAAAAATTCTTGCGTGGGTTGACCTACATGATTACTGTAACTATGCTCTAATTTTTTGATGAATAATTCTAGGGTACTACCTATGTTTCCCAACCTCTGATGTCTAAGTGCACTATTTTGGAAAGTCTTCTGTATCCTATGAGGGGCACTTATGCTTCACTGAAATAGGATGCATGGTTTTCAAGTGAGGGCTACACATTTTTATGAGACAGATCACCAAAAAACATCATTTTACTAACCCAAGGATCACAAAACTCAACAAAGCACCCGAGAAACCTGTCTGGACTTCTCCCAAGCCTAATAATAACACACTAATGTGTTTCAACTCTTGGAATTACATTCCAATGCTCGGTTATAAAAAAACCAGTCTAGAAAAAACAAAATATAAAATTCCCCTAGAGTTTTATTTGACTCAAAACATGGGCCATTAAACATTTAATGACATTCCTTCAAAGGAACTATCATTAAAAAATTTCAAATTTGTATGGGACACTATGTAATTTTTAGGGATTGTTTCCCCCAATAATTTTTCAATGGTATCACCTAAATGTTTCCTCATCTATGTAAAAAATCTTTTATTTAAACATGTAATTAATTTTTTTATCTATTATGATACCATATACCATATTATACTTAATGTTTATTGCTTAGTTTGGTGGGGTATATACAATTTTTATTCCATTGACCATGTTGCTCTTGATGGTTTGTGATTATTTCTACTTAATTAATGTTATTTAAATTTTTTATTCTGATTTCAGTAAAAATGTATTTATAGATTATGTTTTACTACATTCACATGAGGAAAGTATTGGCAATAGTATGTTATATATGGGGCCTATTATAGCCCCTTGATGAATCGGTATATCTCATGATAAAAACTATTTTGGGAATTGGCTGAGGCTTTACACATTTATTTATTGTGTCTTTACTAAAGCCCTGTCAGTAAGTTTATGATATATGGAATTATGAATTCTCTTATTTTGAGATTAGTTATTGATATTCCATGTGATTATTCTACTAGTATAATATTAATGATTATTTTTAATTCTCATCTGATTATTCATATGGATTTATTTTACCATCTTTTATTTCAACCATATTATGCTCATGTTATGATTGAATAGAATGAGTTTCAGTTAATCACCATTCTATAATAATTTATGATTATTAAGGATATAATATAATGTATGTATAACCTTACTAATACTATTAGATCACCCCTTTAATATGTTTCAATTATTCTAGGATTCCACGAATTATATTATGACTGATATGTAGTTTTTTTTTCAAATTAGAGTAATGGATGAGCCAATGAAATTATTTGTATAATTTTTTTGATTTATAATGTATTTAATATTTCATGTATGTATCCAGTTTACCAAGACTACTAACCTATTTATTCCTTTTGGATGTTATTCCATGTATGATATTCCAATGTAGTTAATAAAGGCACCGACTCTGGGCTAAATGGGATTGGGTCATTACCTTTGGCATTTGGAAAGGATTAGTAGAATCCTTGGGAACTATATTTAGAAAAAATTAAATTAAGTAACACAACCCATTGGTTTGGTATGTGTGACGATTTTAATTAAGGAATACATAATTTTAATTTTATAGAAATATGATTAATGTTTAGGATAACTATTAGGGTTTACTTGATCATTAAATTTATGTTAATTATGTTGATTTATATTACTGGGAATACAAAACAAAATGTTTGACCTAACCATGTGGTTAAAATATTTATTTAATGATGAGTAAATATAGGTTATTTTTTAGGATTCTTGTCACATATTTGGATAATATTAATATAATTTTACAAAAAAGAAAATATGTATGCTGGATAACAACTTATGGAGCATGGAATGGCCATGGAGTTTAAAACCACAACAAGAGGGAGAAATTGGTACATCACCTACCATTATCCTATGTGTTGTCCTGGTTATAATAAATTATTTTAGTAATATTTATAATGGATAAATTATATTTTTATTTTTGGGATATTTGTTTCATCCAATTTATATATTTGGGATTGGAAAATGATTTGGTGATAAAGTTATTAATGTTATTTCAGATGAAGTTCGCTATTTTGGGAATCTTATTAAATTATGGTAAATAGAATATTTTTAAAAATTTTTGTTGAATATTATTTTGAAGTAAAATATGATTTAATTTTGGACTTCTAGTTACTTATGTTTTTTGTGGAAATGGTTTTCATTTCTTGCAGATTATGTGATTTAGAAAATTAAATTTATGTTATAATACATTAAGAGTGACTGATGTAATTTGGATGACTATCTGATAAAATCCTTTTAATTTTTGGGTTTTAATATTATTATATAATATTTGGGAGTAAGGAAATAATTTTTTTTGAATGACCAATGATAATATTTCCATATTACTTTATATTTTTAGAGAATAATGTTTTTTTCAACATATAACAATTTAGTATTTTTTTGAAATTATTAATCTTATCCTATTTTTTTTGGTTAATGTATAATGAGAGGAGTAATAGATATTTATACTTTTGTGGATATTATGATCCTTAGAAGATGATTTTAATTCATTAGGAATTAAAATTAATCTTAAATGTTCATCGTTTAGGGAAAAAGATGAGTTTGTGGTGGAAATTGATTAAATGATGGAACTCTAATTTTCAAGAAGGTATGTTTCCTAAAGTATATATTCTATGATTTAAATGAATTAATTAAACATAGGTAAAATATTTTGAAACAATAACATTATCTGTTTAATTTTCTTAACATGAGATCAATGGCATTTTTACCCATCATAGAGTTATGATTTTGTGATTGTTAACATTTTCATTACATTGTTCCATATCACTTTTCCTCAAAAAATAATAGTTAATTTTCTCTTACATATCCATGTTCTCTTTCATGTTACCCAAGTATTTTTAATCTTAAATAACCTTTTTACTTCCCTATCAGTATTTGAAAGTGGAAGTTTTACTGACCCTTATTCCGATGTGGGATTTCAATAATGGTATTTTGAATATTTAAAACATAATTAAAGAACCCTAATTGAAAAAAAAGTAATGATAAAATTTATTTAAGGAATATAGAATGTGTCACCAAAAGATTTTGTGGTATGTATATTTTTAAAATTTATCTCTTCAGTAGATTATTTTCATGAAACAACGAGCTTAAATTAACGACATACTATCAATATTATAATTTCAAATAAAATTGTCTCCAAGCTATTCAATTGGTAGTTGTAAATAAGACTAAATAACTTATGATAAGATATTATTGAATTCATTGGTTTCCAATTAATTACAAATAAATTTAAAAAAAATTTCTTATAATGTAAATGTTTTGGTAAAAACTATTTAAATGTCCACAACTATGTTTTATACAAATAAAATATATATATCACACTTTTTGGATTATATTAATGAAATTTATCTATATATATAACATATTCCACCAAATTTTTATCATTATTCCTATATTTTTGTAATCATGATATAAGAAAAAAGTCAATTTTATGAATAAATGTTGTATTTTTATAAAAATACAATATTACATTCTTTTGAAGTTTCACACAATTTAAATCTAATTGTGGAAACATTTATGAATTTTCTTTTAAAAAATAAAATTCTTCATATAAATCAGAATATTAAAAATCGCTTGGGTTGAATTGTTTTTATTTTCTTGATATGTTTTATTTCTTGATGTCTAGTGATAAAATATTGCACTTTAATTGAAAATATAGTTTTTCTCTAAATAATTTATAAATATAAATTGAACTTTTAATTGTTGTTAATATATAAGTAGATAAATTAATTAATCATTTAATATAATTTTGGTTATTGAAATAAATTTCAAATGGAATTTGGTTATAAAAACGTTTTAATTTTTTGAATGTTTTCACTTCAAAAACAAATTCTCTCAATTCATCAACAAGGTTAATTTTAAGATACTTTTATACAATTTGATGTTTTGATTTTTGAAAAATATATTCTATATTTGGATTCAAATGTTAAAAATTTATTAAAAAGGTCCATTTCATTTTTTAACAATATGAATTGTCACTACTATTTTTTAAATAATTACAACGGTTAAGGGTAAATTGATTAATTAAGGTTAAAAGTAATATAATAAGTATTAAAAATTATTGTAACACTTATACTAATATAATTGGATGTGTTTTTTTGGCCAACATCATACTCGGCCCATTTTTATGTCCTATTTTAACAAACATGGAAGACTTTATTCTTTTTTAGAATTTTATTCTATGGAAACACTAATATGTCATACTCAAATTTTTAATAAGGATTACATTTTTTAGATATGGTAAATCAAAATATATCTTCGACCATAAATATTCATTTGAAATTTCAAATTCTTAACTTAATCATTTTACGTTTTTTTTAATATTTAGTAAATAAATAATTATCTTAATGTCTTTTATAATTATGATATAGTAATTGATTAATTAATAAAAATATTAAGTAAAAGATATTAAAATTATTCACATAAATATAATTATTGATAGTAAATTTCATACACTAATTTTATTAAGGAAATTGATATTTTGGTTATGTATTAAAGATTTTTTTCCAATGTTATATTGGATATTTTAATTTTTGGAGAAGTCAAGAAATGAATATTGTCAAAATAAATTGTAACGATATTTAAAAAAATTAAAATATTGTTAAAGGAAATAAAATTATTAAAAATATAATAGTCATCAAAATTATTGGGTATAATGATAAATATTTAATAAATGTCTCTTTTATAGATATTTTGTCATTTTATAGTAAATATATAAACCATATTAGAGTAAAACTCTAAATAACCTTGGTAAATGTTAATTGGTTTTACTAAGTGTAAAATCCAAAATATAAGGCTATGAATGTGACATTAAATTGTCTATAAATTAATAGATGATATTATTTTTTACCCAAAATCATCTTATAATACATATAAATCACTATTTATAGATTTTTAATTGAAAATTAATTTATATTAATTTATTATTTTGAAAATTTCGAAAAGTTAATATCACTTTAATTATAATGGGAACATCCTCCATCACTTTTTCACACCGTGTTGAACCATTTAGATCGACCAAAACCTACCCATTTATCATTAAAACATCATTATCCATGTTATGGAGATCCTGATATTCCAAAAGAATCATAGATATGTTATAAGAAAATCTAAAGGACGCCCTTTGAAAAAATGATAATCATTTTTACCAACTCATCCAAGATCATACCTTTTTCTAATTCCTATTCATCTATTGTTTCCATACCAAAGTAATAAATCCAATATCATATAAATTATATTATTTTATTATGATTATGGAATAACCATTTTCCACCTTTTATCTATCCTATTAAAAATTAAAGCATCTTGTGTTCGTACGTACGATATACCATCTACATGCCACTGTGTAGTCATTATTTCATCATAAAATTACATGGATGTGTATAATAATAGAAAAAATAGATATATGTGATAATTTTGAACTAATATTGATATTTAAAAAAATTTCATACCATACACTTCTTTATCCTTTCACTCATTGGGGTATTCTTATTATCGCTAATGTATGTGTATGGTTTACAGTCCCCACAACAGGATGTGATTCATCTTCCATATGAAACATTTACGAATTGATCTAAAAATGTATTTAATGATTATATATGATATTTATAGAATAAATATAATTATTTACAAGTATGACCAATATTTTTTACAAATTGAATGAGATATTCATGACAAAATGTCATTGGGAAAATAAAGCTCTTAACACTAGAAAGAAGGGTAATAATGAAATATTACTAACAAAACGAAATAATAAGATAATATATGATATCATAAATATAGATATATTTCTAGTATAAATTAATATTATGATTTAATCTATTATATAGGATGTTAAACCATGTCCTACTAAAGGAATGTGCATGGTAAGGGTTTTCCCATCTTGCTTTTACTTTTTGGTGATATATGCCATGATCACCACTTATTTTTTGTTTTTGTTGAATATTCTACAAATTTATATATCATATCATTATTATCCTTATTATCATAACATTATTTTTTTAATTTACTGTTATTACTTAATGGGGATTAATATTATAATTTTCAATGTTGCAAGGGACACTTTGTAACGATTAATGATTATTTTTCTCAAAAACAATTAAACGGTATAATTTAAATGTTTCATAATATATGTCAACATCATTTTTTGAGTGTTTTAATTCATTTATTCTTGTCACTTATGATATCATATATAATAATATATTAAATTTATATTTATTGTTTTAACTGTGGATATAATATTTTGATACCATTCACCACATTACTCCACATGGTTTGTGATTATGTCTACTTCATGGTAGTTATTTGCCTTTTGTATTATAGTTTCAATACAAATTCATATGTTGTATATTTTTTTCACTATTATTTGACGAATGTATTAGAATTAAAATATGATAGGAGGGTGTTTCTATACACCCCTGATGCATTGGTAGGTCTCATGAGACATTCTAGTCTTGGTATTGGGTGAGGCCTTACCCTATTATGTATGGTGTCTTGGATGGATAATTGTCATAATGGTTAAGATGTTGGGAATTATGAATTCTCTTATTATGATTTTAGTTATTGATATTCCATCGTATTATTTTACTATTAGAATATCCATGATTAATATTCATTCTCATATGATTAATCATATGGAATTATTTTATCATATCTCATTCCAACCATATTATGATCATGTTATAGATTAAATAGATGTGTTTTGGTTAATCACCTTTCCATAATCACTTATGATTATTAATGATAGCTTCCCCTGCATGTATAACCTTAATGAGAAACAAAACTCTCCCCAATCATAAGGTAACTTTTTCCATTATTCCATGAAGTATATTATGACTAGTATTAAGGGTTACACAACATGGGATAATGGATGACTGAATGAAATTATTTTTAAATTTTATATTTCAAAATATAATTGGTATTGTAACTATTATCTAATTTACCAAGACTACTAAAATATTCAGTATTTTGGGATGTGATTATTTATATCATATGACTATATTATAATGTAGGGCACCAACTCTTGGACATGAGGGTCTCGGTCCTTAAACTAGCGGTGGTCAACTAGTGGTGAGGGTCTAATGTGACACATAGAGATAGTAAAATTATTAATCATAATCATCACCAGTTAATAAATTATAACAATAATCCATATATATAAATATGAATAACTAAATTAAATGATACAAAATATTTCATGAAATTTCATACATATGAAATAAACCATTCCCAATATGGTAGGTCAAATTGAATATAATAACAACTAGAAAAGTTAAACAAAAAAAATTGTGGAAACATTCTGCAGTCTATCTTAGTACTCTATCTCCCAATTCCATTCACCTCAACAACCTTTCACAGATCTGATTCCCTTCATGAAATAAATTTTCTTGGTTCTTGAATGTTTACTAAGTTTCCCATGTATGGTGTGAGCATAAACCTGGTATTACACAACCAATGTATCCATAATATAAGTTCACATGTAAGTATTGTATGACACAATTGTAAACTAAATATTCTCACAACAATACAACAAATCCTACATCGAGATAATATAAATTGACCAATCCACCATGAACCCTAACAATACAAGCTTCAACTACATTTTATAAGAGTATCATAGTCATACTACATGACTTATATCATTTACTGCAACTATGTATACCTTTATAGAGCAAAATTTCCTCATCCATATTGGTGAGGACAAGGAAAGTGAATCTAAGATACCCGAGACCAAATCCAGGTGGAGACATATATCTGGGGTATTTCTGTAGGTATTTTATAATGTACTATATCATGTATTGTTTGTTATTGTTCAATACTATAGCAGTTGGACCTATTCATTCGTCTAGGCTATTGGGCCACCCGTTTGGTCCTCTGGTCTTTCAAGGTTTTTGGGCCACCCAAGGCATTCGGTCCAGTTGTCTCTCAAGTCCTTCAGGAAACCCAAAGGCCTTCAGGAAACCCTCAGGCCTTCGGGCCACATGAATATGGAAATATATATTAGAAAGACTACAAGGGACAATTAATCAGATGAGGATTCATATCAGGCACAATAACCGTAGTAGAGCTAACATAAATTGGAAGAATGAGAGTGTATGGATTTTCCATAGACACCAGGCCTATGAAACTATACACATGACTACTATCTGACTAGCCATGTGATGGTGGAGTGCTGATATAATGACTTGTGTTGGGGAGGAGCAGTTCTAAGTTTTCTTGAAAGGGTGATTTACACTATGACATGTGGTTCACATAATTATATTTAATCTTTTGGGTCTTTTAAGGCTTCCACCACACCCCTTGAAAGGTGGATTATAAAAAAACTAATAAAGAGAAGGCCTTCAGGCGATTCAGTCAGTCAGTAAGTATACAATTCTGGAAAAACCCTACACCCACCATTAAAACAAAATATTTATATTTTTAATGAAATATTATAGCAATCCAATCCTTTTACACATTTTATAACAAAATTTTTGACATTAACATCCAATAAAATAACCATAGAGATCATGAATATTATTTTCCTTGGTCAACTGATTCATAATATGTTGAAATGATCCAAAAGTTGATTTATTTATATCATTATCCATAATGAGATCCTAAATCACTTAGATCTATAAAAACAACATAGTATAGCCATATGAATTCATAAAAAATCAGTTATAAATAATGAAAAGTATGAAAAAATAATGATAATGTTGTATTACATGTGAGTAAAGGGAAATAAAATCATATCATAATATATAGGGCTCATAAATAATCAAAAGTGTTAATAACATGAAAAACATGTTATCATGAGATCAAGGACATATTGAAAAGTTGACACAACATAAAACATGACATATTGAGTAATTCAGGGATAACTGCCTAGAAAAATATCACACGATGTACATAGTTCCATCATGGTTTTGGTTTACTCCTTAATCCCATACATAACATATAGTTAGACAAACCATTAACCAATGAATTGGACCATTATCTGGGTTCACCCAGCATAACATGTACATGAAAATGTGTTCCACATAATTAAATCAAATGTTAGTCATAAACATAACAATTACCCATGGAAAAAATTGGTTTCAGAACAATGTCAAATAGTACAACTAGATGAAAAGCTAAAATGGATTCTATATAATAAGGGAATAAATCATTCATTTCCATTAATAATCATAGTCTATAAAAATTGATGTCCATGTGAAGTGAATATTTTAAAAATAGTAGATAAATCCCATTGTAAATGTAACCGTTTAATGTGAATTTAGAAAAAAGGGGTAACGAATCATTAATGTGGGTAAATGCATAAAAATTTCAACAAAACCAATAATTAACTAAAATAGATTTCCATGATTGAATAGCTTATTCTATAACACATTGGTGGTTTATTTATTTTTTTGATGTGGTACTTGAAAATGGACATGAAACAGAGAATTTCTATTTAATTGTGTTTTTTTATCAAGTGAATTTGAGGGATGAACCGTTCAAAACATGTATATATAAATATAAAAAAATATAAATTTAACTAGGTATATATATTTTGTAAAAATATAAAGAATACCTTAGAATTAAATAGGGAAAATATGAAGGGAAAGTGAGTTAAAGATAGGTAAATCATAACATAAAGACAACAGGGTTGTTCAGAGAATACTCTTACCTTATGTCTAGATCAGTTATCCATATGCACATAACATCATGTAAAATAAAAGTATTATATAATTCAGAAACTATTCCATAAATACCTGATTTATTATAATTTTTTTACATTCAGTTAAAGTAATTTCAATGAGATATAATATTTAATTTTGATGTTCTAGGAGCTTACATTGCATGGTTCCATGTTCAGATCACTTGTGGATAATAATTGATTTATGGAAAAAGCGTACTAAAACTACATAAGTTAGATGTATTCATATTCATGTACATCAAAAAAATTAAAATTTCCAAAATACCTATATGTTTTCAAAAATATGGTTGATTCTTTTAGTACAAATTTTCGTGTTATATAGTAAATTTATTTAGGCAATTTTACCCACCCACAAAAATTAGTTTGGTTTTTTTTAATATTATTGACAGATATTCATTAAAAAATGTGTAAGAATGTATTATATATCTAATTAGTTCATTTCAAACCATTAAAAGTGAATATAAACCTACTATGAAGGTTCTAGTTGAAAATGAAAGCACATCATCCATGAAGGCAGTGAACCGACATAATATAGACAAAGAATTCATTTTCTAGAATATGAAGATATATGTAAGGGGTGAATGGTAAATATTAAATTTTAAATATAAACATAATTTATATATATTATAATTAATTTATTATTTCATTTCTTGATGGTGTATGGGATAATAAGTTAGATGGATAAATAAATTAATAAATGGTATATTGAGAATATTACCTCTTAAATGTTGTTTCCTTGAAATACTCTTAGAGGAATGTGTAATTTTTTTTATGAAACAATAAAAATGACGATGTGGGGTAAATGATTTGGAATGGAATTTGGAATAAATTTCAAAATCCAAAGGTCTTATATATTTTTAGGAGAATGGGTGGTGAGTGATAGTATTTATAAGGGGGGAAGATTAGTTTTAAAATATTATATTCATTAGTTTATTATTTTAGCTAAAGACTACCAATAATATTTGTTGTTCAGAATATATAAAATAATTGGTTCATTTTAGCTTGATATAATGTCTTCTTTAATAATAAATGGCTCAATAATTGTTGTATTTATCTTATAATATTAAATATTGTATTTTATAGTATTTCACTGTTCACCAAAAAATCTATTATTTTATGAAAATACCAAAAATTAAACCTAAAAATTTTATAACATGTAGATTCAAATATTGGAATCCATTTTTTGAAAATAATTTTCTAAATATGATAAATTAGGTTTTTATATAAAATCCTCATTTATAGTAAAAATATAAATTATAATATTATGATCAATTTTATCACCCGTTTAAAAATATTTGATAGTCTCATAATAATTTCCTATAGTGAAAATAAAACATTATATTAGAGTATAAATTTTTTATTAAAATAAAATATATTTTAACTCAGTATATATATTAATAAAATATAGTTAAAACATTTATCTTTACAAAAAATAAAAACAATTAATTTATAATTTTAAAAAATTTATATAATTTTACCAGAGTATAAATGTATAGTATTTTTAGATTATAATATACCAAAATATTAATTTAAATTTCAATAATTTAGGTTTCTATTCATAACATTCAAATTATTATTGAAACATTTATACTACTATTCCAATGGCTATATTACTATTCCAATGGTCAGATTTGTAAGGATCTAATGGGTTCCAAAAAATTTAAAAATCTGTAATATTCCATTAATTATTCAATTAAAAATATTTCCCCTCAACGTTATTTTTATTTTTATTCACAGAATGAATATTTCACTATTATCCTTCTGATACATTTCCACATATTCAATTGTGAGTGTGATTATTCTAGGGGATCAAGCTTATCCATATTTTCATATCATTATTATGTTAATTTCTACATTAATATCCACATGAAATACGTACAATTATAATGGAAATATATATTCTCTAAATAAAATGTTTTAATTAATTTAATTAAATGTAATTAGTTTTATCATGTGGAGCATGTGTTTTACTAAATATTACACATTTATAAAATTATATGGGAAATTACATTGATATAATTAAAGGTGGTTACATTATTCCCCCTTAATAGGTTTCTCCCTAAAAATTTCAATTTACATACTATGGTTAAAACGGTTATGATTATGTCTATTTTCTGTCTTCCTTTGGTTCTTATGTCACCTCCTCAAATATATTGTTTCAACATTGTACATTGAATTGATTACTTGTATTTTTCTATAGATCATAGAAAAAATATTTTCCAGTATCTTCAACTGATTATGCCCATAGAATTTATTGCTTTTCAGATATACCACCACTGAATTTCATACATTTGAGGGATCTGGTTTGTACATCCGCAAGAGGGATACATGGAATGCATCTTGAATTTGAGAAAGGGATGGTGGGAGTTCTATATTATATGACACTATGTCAATGAAATATAAATCAAAAAGGGTTAGATGTACCTAGGACATAGATTTACATTATTCCAAAATATTATGCCACTTTTATATAAAGATATGTAGAGAAACAATTCATCTCCATCCAAAACCATTAGGTCTTGTCCAAAAATTAGTATTATAGCTATTCGTTTTACTATTGGAATCCCTGATGTGGTGTTGAATCGTTTTGACCTTTTCTACCATTTCCTAAAAGTTATCAGGACCCAATAGCTTGTTTACACCATCTTCATCCTTCTACATAGTTTTTATAAATCACTTCCCCTAAAAGGATTCACATGTACCCATTTAGATGTCTGATTTAAAGATATTATTGTATGAGAACTCAATTAGAGGAATATTTTGATCCCATACTCAATTAAATTCCACCAAAAACTCTCTCAACATATCTTCTAGGGTGTAGATAGGCCACTCAAATTAGAAATCAGTATGGAGATGATACTTTGTACTATTGTTCTTCTCAATGTTCAAATAATTTTAGATATTCTTTTTGAATATAGAGGTAAAGCATAGATCTCTATCAGATATAATTTATAGGGGAGTTATATAACAACCCAACTCTTTATTACACACATAAACATGATTTATTACATAAACAATCACTTAATAAAACTATGAGGATCGATAGTTCTAGTGTCCTGTGAAATTAGTAAAATTACATGACAACTTGAGACATAAAAAATACAACATCCTTATTGAAAACATCCTTTACATGACCGCACCATTCCCTCATACTTAGCATTTCATGGGATAACCCAAGGAAATGCATGTAAAAATGATGATCAATAAATCCCAGTAAAAGAGTAATTAAGGCGTGACATGATGAATATAGTACATGTTAGGAGATAGGCATATCAATGGACCATAACAGAAACATTAACAGAAGGGCATGAAAATGCACGATTATCATAACATGAAAATATGGAAACAACGTTTAACATGATATTAGCACGAGACAAGGATCGTTGTACATGGAGCATAAGTAAACCTCCATTTTACTTAAATTAGCATAATTAAAATCTCGTTTCACTTGACTTATCATGATATTAATATTTACCTAATGCATTGGAGCGTTATCATGTTGCACCCTTCTTAATCATTTCATTTAATACCTAAGTGTGACACAAAGATCATACAATGCGGAATCATTCAACGTCATCATTTCATACAAGAAAATGGATTGTGTAATAAATAAATGAATCTAAAAAATAAATAATTAAATGTGTTTAACATTTAATACCTTTGATAGAGAAATGGGCATGGTATTCACTACACAATGACTTTGTCTTGGAAAATCGCAGAAAAATTTCTACAGCATAACAACATGGCATAAAATTTCATAAAAATGGTTGATGAGAGGGAAATGTGTATCTAATCATCTGTAAATAAAATTTAATTTAAGGGATTCATATAGATACAATTCCTAACATACATAATTGAATGTAAATTTATAAAATAAAACAATTGCATGAATTCAAATGGAAAGAGAGAAATTCCTTATAGAATTTCTGCCTGGTAACGGGTCTACATGGGAGGAATTAATGAGAGAGAAAAACGTCTATCATCATCAAAACATAAGTATGGATGTATGGGTGATGTTTTAAATCACACCACATCATTATTGATTTAAAATAAAACTTAATAACAATATAAAAAAATTAGGACAAAAATGAGAAAGTAAGAAATCGCTTACATGGATGTGTGATATCAAAGGCTTTTAAGAGGCTTGGGAAAAAATTATTGGGAGATTGGAGAACCTTGGGAGGATAATATAAAGTGGATGGAAGATTATGGTCGTGATACATGGGTTATTAAGGAAGATATGTTGGTTCTTGGGTGGGTTTATTTAGGAAAAAAGAGGAAATTTATTATTTTTTAGGTTTTGGGCAGCACACATTAAACTAATCAAAACCACAGACCAACCTATTTCGTTTCCAATGGTTTTTCCCAAGGGGAGTGCAAAAAAATATTTTTTAAGGCTAATGACCTAAATTCTTAAATATTTGGCTTGCTTAAGGGGAGGTGAGTCACATTCTCTGGGAAATCATTATAAAATGTTAAAATAATTTATAAGTCTTGGATGGTCCACCAAGGTATTGTAAAATTAATTATGAAAAT
The DNA here is from genome assembly GCA_963277665.1 of Viscum album. NCBI lineage: Eukaryota > Viridiplantae > Streptophyta > Magnoliopsida > Santalales > Viscaceae > Viscum > Viscum album. The sequence continues at coordinate 959,716,508 of OY728126.1, forward strand.
ATAAAATAACATTATTTTAAATTAATACCATATATAGGACAAATATACTTTTTATAGTATTTTATTTCATCACTATTTTGTCATTATGAAGTCATAAAAGACATTATATATTTTAACGGTACTTAAATTTTAAACAAAAATTCAACTCTCTCAGAAAATTAAGAAAAATTCACCATTAGATAATTTATACATCATGAATCCAAAAATAATATTCATTTGATCTAAATAATTTTATAAATATGTGAAATTTTACTTTTGAAATAAAAACCGACATTTATAAAAAAATTTAGGGTTTTGAAAAAAATAGCTTTCAAAATATAGTATAAATTAAATTTTAATTCCAAAAAAATTATAAGATTATTTATATTTAATAAATATTAATTTAGTGATAATATTTTATTAAAATATAATTTAATTCAAAAATCAATTAATTCATCAAAATAGATTTTTTAATTGAATTTTAATATTAACTATAAAATACTATATGTGCTATAAAAACCATTAACAAAGAAACAATAATAAAATGAATGTATATTATTTATTATACACAATAATAATGAACATAATCATAGTTCTAGGTAATTATTTCATAACACCTTATAACAACTGTATAAGACCTAAGGGTATGTTGTGTGATGGTGACAGACTCTTGGGTGGCTCAAATAGCATCACATGGGTGGTAATCTCGATTAACATCCACCTATCCTATAGATGATTCTGTTAGGTCTTACCGTGTTGAAGATCAGCTTGGGCTTGGTCAAGAGTGATGCCCAGTGACGCCACCTCCTTTCCATGCTCTGACAAGTGGGGTTCATATGGAGAAATTATACTGGATAAGGTCATTTCTTCCTTTGTTAGAGTAAATTGGATTTGTTAAAGCCCAATATTTATACTAAACACGTGATCACTTTTCAGTGTCTATATTAGCAATGGTAACAATTATTAACATTTTTTTGAAACCCAAAAAAATAAAACCATGTGCATATTTTATATACCCCTTTTACATTATTAGACATTTAATAATATCAAGTGGTTTTTTCATTAAAAAAACTTGGTTTGTTACAATCTTCTCCCATTATGAAAATTATCCCTCAAAATTTCTTTTCCCAGACAAAAACTGATGAGTGTAAGTATGTTTCATCACTTCAATTGATTCCCACATTGCCTCTTCAAAATAGTGGTTTATTTACAACACTTAGACAATAACAATTGTCTTATTCCGTATAACATTTCCCCTATGATCAAATATCATCATGGGCTTCTCTTTTTAATATAGTTCATTCTACAATTGTACCAACTCTGGATTGAGTACATGCTATCGGTCAGGTATGTACTTTCTCAATAGTGATACATGTAATACATCGTGTACTTGAGATAAGTTCTTTGGGAGTTCTAGTCGATATGCCACTTCTCCAATACTATCAAGGATCTCAAAAGATCCAATTACCTTAGACTAAGATTTTCCTTCTTATTAAATCTCATAATTCTCTTCCATGGTGATATGCGGAGAAATACCATGTCTCCAACATAAATCTCTAGGTATCATCGACAATTATTAGCATAGATCATTTATCGACTCTATAAATTTTTAATCTGATGTTGGATGGTATTAACCCTCTCCAACATTTCATTGACCATTTCTGGACCTAAAAGTTTTTTCTCCCATACATCATCCCAACATGTCGATGTTCTTCACCTCTTCCCATATAGGGCTTCATAAGGATCCATTTGGATGCTTGAGTGGAAACTGTTATTGTTAGAGAACTCAACCAAATGAAGATGTTGATCCCATCCTCATTTGAAGTATATTGAGCATGCTTTCAATATGTCCTCAGGTGTGTGGACAGTCTGCTCAGATTGGCAATAAGTTTGAGGATGAAAAGTCTTACTGAATTTTATCTCAATACTTGCACAATGTTGAAGACTCTCCCAGAACATAATGTTGAATCTTGGATCTCTATCAGATAGAATATATAGTGGTACTCCCTGGATCCTTACCTCTTCTTTAATATATATCTATTCTTGTTGATCGAATGAGATAGTCTCTTGAATTTCAATGAATTGTGGATTCTTGGTACGGTGATCCAAAAAAAATCATATAGCATTGTTTCCTTTGGATATATTCATAAGGCTGGTGAAGATGTCCATTGTGATGTTCTCCCATTTCCATGATTGTACGAGTAATGGTTTCATCGTCCCCTTATACTTCTTCCTCTCATCCTTTACTTGTAGAAATACCACGATCATTGATGTATACTCATCTGTCTCCTTCATCATGTTATCCCAGCGATAAAGCTCTTGGAGATCTCGATACATCTTTTTGATTCTTGGGTGAATAAAAAATTTCAAACAATGTGCATCATCCAAATGTTCTTTCTTTAACTCTGGATTTGATAGAACACATAGTATTGACCCAAATGTCATAACTCCTTCTTCATTAAAATTGAACACTGATGATTTCCCCTTTCTAAATGTTTTTATGTTCATCTGAATTCCCACATCATCCTTTTGATCATCCATTATCCATTCAAAAAGAAATGGTTGAGAAATAATTTCTAAAAGGATTAATGTTGTTCCCTTCTTTATGATTCCATGTTCCATATTCATCAAATCTAAGAATATTGGAATGTTTTCAATTCTTAACAATGATCGAATCCCTGGGTCGTTTATGATTAAAGCATCCACCACTTTTTTTTCATTCCCAGGGTGGTAATAGATTGAGTAGTCATATTATTTGATTGGCTCTAACCATCTTCATTGGTGCATGTTAAACTGTTTCTATCTGAATATATACCTATGCCTTTTGTGATCTGTATATATTTCACATTTCTCCCCAAAGAGCTAATGTCATCATATTTTTAAATTGATGATCGTTGTAGCCAATTAGAGATAATGCATTGGATAGTTTATCTCATGAAAATTAAATTGACATGAAGAATAGGAAATGACATTGTCATTTTTAACAACAAACAACCCCGTCCCATCTTTAAATAATCCCTAAATACCACAAAATATCTCTAATTTTGGGTAATGTGAGAACATGCATGTTGATAAGACTCCATTTTTGACTCCTTGAAGATCTCTTCAAATTCATCAATCTAAAAAATCATGACCCCCTTCGAGGTCTGCGTGGTAAGAGGGTCAGACCTTTGTGAGAAATTTCTCACAAATCGGTGATAATATCTAGGTAACCCCAGGATGATATAAATGTTCATTATCGATGTCGGCCTTGGCCATCCCTCAAGTGAAGATGTCTTGGGGGATCTATAAATATCACATTACTTGTGATGAAATTACCCAATAAAGTGACATCCTTCAACCAGAACTCACACATTATGTACTTTGTATAGAGCTTCTCCTTTCACAAGGACTCTAGTATAATGATTAGATTCTCTTCATGGTAATCATTAGTTTTGGAGTATATTATAATATTTTCTATAAAGACTACTGTAAATTTGTCGAGGTAACCATTAAAGACTCTACTCATCAATTACATGAATTTTGTTGGATCATTAGTGAGTCATAAAGTCATTATTATGAATTCATAGGGCCAATACCCAGTACGAAACCAGTCTTCGGGATATCTTCCTTTTTCACCCTTACTTGATAATATCCCAAATGAAAATAAACCTTGGAGAACTATTTTCCTCCACGTATCTGATCAAAAAAATAATCAATTAGTGGAAGAGGATACATGTTCATTATCGTTATTTTGTTGAGCTCACAATAATCAATGCATAGGAACTTTCACCCATCCTTCTTCATGACGAAGAGGACTGCAGCCCCGCATGGAAAAGCACTTGGGCATATAAACCCTTTATATAGATTCTATTGTACATGTTTCTTCAGCTCCTCAAGCTCACAAATATCCATTCTATACAGGGTCTTGGATATTTGAAATGACCCATGTATAAGATCAACTGAGAATTCAACATCTAATCTACGAGGAAGACCAATTAATTCCTTGGGAAACACTTCATCAAATTCTGTCACAATAGGCATGTCTTAAATGATGGTTTCTTCCTTAGAATCAATCATCTGAGAAAGATACACATGCTCATAGGGTAGTAATATACATGCTTGAGATAATGAAACTAAAGATGATTCCTCCTCCTCCTTATAATTGTAAAAAATAGGGTGTTGATTAACCATATGGAGTGTGATTTCCCTATCAATGAAATTTATTTTGGATCTATATGTGGAAAGCCAATCCATTCCATGAATTGAATCAAATTTCACCTGAGGGAGTATGACGAGGTTATCTTGGAAGATCAATCCGCAAATTATGACATGGGAGGAGTTGTATTCATGGGATGCAATGATTGACCCATTTTGAATTCTCACCGATATCATTACTTCCATGATTTGTGGTGGTGTTGGGATTGTTCTACTAAACCTTCATTATATAAATGAATGCTACTAACTAGAATAAAAAAGTATGTTCTCTATTCTTGAATGAGTAACTAGTGTGTCTGTCATAAATTCATTTTTGGGGATCACATTGGTGGTAATTATGGAAAATGCTCTCCCTTTCTACCTTGGAGGTTGTTGATTGCCTCCTAAAACCCATGGCTTAGGGCATTGGTTTGCAAAGTGCCCTGGCTCGTCATATTTGATGCAATAAACAATTTTTTGAGAGTCGAATAGAGATTTACTCTCCACTGTCACAACTGTGGGTTTTTCTTGTTAGTCATTAAAGGCTAGGTTCCCTTCTCTTCTACACGTAAAGCATTTCCTCATCCCATTCAGGTAATTTCTGAGTTTCAACTTTTCGCACAATTTGAAAGTTGAGTGCTGTATTTTCATAGCACCATTAGATTTATCCATCGGACTTCCAAAAATAAATTCCTCCTTACACTTCTTATCCCATAATACCCCTTAGATTCACTGATCTCCATTTTGACTTTGACAGAAAATCAGAAAATTTCATCACAGATCTCAAAGTCACGGATCAGTAGGGATTTGTGTTGGCTAGGTTTTAGCCCACCAAATAAGCAGTCAACAATGCATTCGGAGTTAAAGACAAAGTCAAAGGACTATCATGTAATAATTGAGATGTTTCACTTGTATTCTCTGATGGATTGGTTTTCTTTTCTCTTGAGGTCAATGAATGTCCATGTCTATCTGAAGTCGGAGGGTTCAAGTATTATATTTATGAAGAAAACCTTTTTTGGAAATCCTTGCATTCCAACACCAGGATCTCCTCCTCAAGATTCGTATTTTTGATCAACGACCATCATTGATCATCTTCACCATCCATATGATATGTAGCCAGAAGTACCCTATCGTGATCGGAACATTGAAGGATGGAGAAGATAATCTCAATGGATTAGATCCATTAATCATTTATCAAGGGATTAGATGATCCATTAAAATTAGGAGGCATTTTTCTCATGAAGATCTCGATTTTGACTTGTTCTTTCTCGGGGGGGGGGGGGGGGTGAACGTTCCATTTGACCCATGTTCCTATTAAAAACCTTGGTTAACTAATTTATTATCATTGCAATGTTCATGACTCCCAATAAAATCAGATTAGGAATCTCATTAGAACAGTCATTACATTGATCGTTGCATCGGTTGTTATCTTGAGTCCACCTATTACTGGCCATTGGCTGGAATAAAAATAATGTTAGGGGTATCACATAAAGGGTAATACAATGAAAAAAATAGATGACATGTAAATTACTTTTAATTCATTAACATTTGAATTTATAGGATTGAATCAATGTTATCCATGATCTACTTCCAAACATATAGTCATAAGGTAATTTTCATTATTCCTTCAATAATGGTTCATACTAAACTTATGAATTTAAAAAATAATTTCCACATGTTGTTTCATAACCAAGTGTGCAGAAAGGCTCATTTTCGTGCACTAGTTCTCATTCGAGTATAGCTTATAGCAGTGATTTCAGGTTTCACCACTAGATACATATAGGAAAGAGCCACCTCTACTTGCTCATATCTAAAGAGGGATGTATTTTCGTGATAAACCACTTAATCAATAATCACTCAAATTTAGGGATTTTGTTTATATTTAGACTTATCCCTAAGTCTTGCACTATGGTTTTCTAATTGTAATCCCAAAAATAACTAATCTTGTCCTCAGATACCAACTACAACATCTCTTTTATTTCTTACACACTTAAACATGATATATAACATAAACATTAACATAAGATAAATATAAGGATCTATAGGTCTATTTTTTTTTGAAAATTAGTTAAATTTCACAATAAATTAAGACATATAAAATTACAACATTCTGGTTGAAAACATCCTTTACATGACCATAAAATTCCCTCATACTTATCATTGCATGGGATAACCTGAGTATGTACATGTGAAAAGGGTGTGAAATAAGTCTCAATATGGGAGTATAAAAGTCATGACATGAATAATATAGTACATGTTAAGAAATACTCATATCAATGGAGGAAAATAGAAACACAAACATCAAGGCATGATATAGCATGATTATTGTAACATGGAAATGTGCAAACAATATTTAACATGATATTAGAATGATCCAAGGCTCATTACACATGAAGAATGAGTAAACCCTCATTGAACATGAATTATAATGATTAAATCCTCATTTAAATAATTTATCATGATAAAAATCTTTACCCAATGCATTGGAGCACGATCAGGGAGCACCCTTCTTAATCATATCATTTCATTCATATGTGTGTCACATGGACCATACAACATGGAATCATTAAACATCATCTTTTATTACACGATATATTAATGAAGAATAAATACATGAAAATATATAATTAATAATTAAATGTGTGTAAATGATAATACCCTTGATAGAGAAATGGTCATGGTATTCACTACACAATGACTTTGGCTTGGAAAATCGCAGAGCAATTTCGAGAGAATAACAACATGACATAAGAATTCATAAAAATGGTTGATGAGAGAAAATGGTTATATAATTTTATTTACATGAAATGGAAAGTAATGGGGTCATATAGAAACATTTACCAATATATCTAATGGAATTTATATGAATAATATACAAGAATTGTTTGAATAAAAATGGGATGGGAGAAATTCCTTATGGAATTTAAGCATGGTAACGACTGTACATGGGAGGCATTAATGGGATAGAATGAGGAATATCATAATTAAAAAATAATGAGGTAAGTATGTGGTAGGTTTAGAATCATAACCCAACATTTGTAGTTGAAAATAAAGGTTACAATAGTATAAAAATATTTGGACAAAAATGAGAATGGAAGAAATACCTTACTTGGATGTGTGATCCCAAAAGAATGGGATAGACTTGAGAGAAGATTCATTGGAAGTTGGGGCTCCTTATAAGAATAATAGAGATAGTAAGGTATATGAGGGATGTGATCCAATGGTTTTTAGTGAAGAGATGTAAGAGCTTTGGGGGGTTATATAGAAAAAGAGAGGGAATTCTTTACTATTTAGGTTTTGGACACCACACATTAAAATAATCAAAACCACAACCATCCTATGGTTTTTAACATGTTTTATTCCAAACAGGAGTGGAAAAAATTATTTTATAAGGCCAATGGCCGAACATCATAAAATATTGGGATTGCTCAGGTGTAGGTGAGTCACGTTCTCAAGGAAATCCTTATAAAAAATATAAAATAAATTATATATATTGGAGGGTCCACTAGTGCATTGTAAAATTTACCAAAAAAACCTAAAATCGCATTATTTTAATGTTAAATCCTATAATTTGTTAATATATCTTTTATATTATTTTATTACATCACTATTGGTTTATTATTTTTTCATAAAACACATTATATAGTTAAACGGCAATTAATTTTTACCCAAAATTTCAATTAGCTCATAAAATCAAGATAAATTAAACATTAGATAATTTCAACATGCTTAATAAAAAAATAATATTCATTTTAAATAAATAATTTCCATAATATGTTTATTTTTACTTTTAATATAAAAACCATTATTTATCTAAAATTGATGAGTTTTGACAAAAACAACTTTCAACCCATAATACTAATTACAATTATATTCCTAAAAATTATATGATAATTTATATTTTACAAAGAGTAATATAGTAATAACATTTTATTAAAATGTTATTTAATTATAAAATCCATTTATTCATCAAAATATATTTCTTAATTGAGTTTATATATAAACTAAAAAAATACTATTTCCACATTAAAAACCATTTTCAATGTAATAATAATAAAATAAATGTATGATCTTAATTCTATACATAACTAATGCACATAATCATAGTCCTTGTATCTGGTTACATAACCCCTTAAATCACCCACATAAGACCTATGGTGAAGGTGTGTGATGGTGATAGACTCTTAGGGTGGCTCAGATAACTTCTCTCGGGTGGTAATCTCTATTAACTTCCACTTATATTATATGAAATTATGTCTGAGCTTAACATGTTGACTCCTATCTTGGGTTTTGTCAAGATTAAAGGCCAGTGACACCACCTCATTTCTGATCTCTGAGTAATGGGCTTTGTATTGATCAATTATACTGGATAATGCTATCGCTTCCATTGTTTCTGTAAATAGGATTTGACAAATCCCTATATTTATACTAATCATGTGATCAATCTTCAACAACTATGTTTACAATAATAAAATAAATCTGAAAACCAAAAACATAAAACCAAGGTAGATCATATATCATATTACCATTTTACATAATATCTCATTTAATTAGATCAATATTCATTTTCATTAATAAATGTTTCGATCGTTACAAGTTCCTTGTATCCTCACCACTTATATGATTTATTTCCTTGAATTTTTCTTATGTTATATTTCCTATCAAATTATAATGAAGTGAGTAGTAATTGTAAGAAGATTTACCACATCCCAGGTGGAACTATTTCCTCTATATGTATTTGAAATTATAGTTACAAATTCCATGATGTTTTTTTCTAATTTCCATATTGTTATGGGTATTATTTTCATCATTCCCTTTAATTTTTTTCTTTCTTCCTTCACTTACTGGAATACCAATCATGTGGATGTATATTCTAGGATCTCCTTCATGATGTTGTCCTGCTGATAGTTCCCTCTATTATATCAATATATTAATTTTCTCGTAGGGTGTATGGAGAAGTTCAAGCTATGGGAACCACTCAACATATATCAACCTATCTTAGTATTTGATGCAAAAAATAGGCATGCCACACATCTAAATAATCTTTCATCATCAATTTTGAAATCCGGGGATTTTTATTTTCTTATAACTTCCACCTTATTATTAATTTCCACATCATATCATTGAGAATACCTTATCTTATCTTGAATGGATGGAAGATCAATATTTGTAGAATGTATTCATTATGTTCCTTAATTTATGATTCCATTGTCCATCCTTCCCAAGTCAAAGATGATTGGATCCTAATAAATTATCATCGTGGATAAGGTTTTCCTATCCCTTCCACATTGTGCATATACCACTTTATTTACATTCCAATGATTGTAGTAGATCGAGAAGTTATATTTCTTTATTTGTTCTTACCATATTCATTGTAACATATTAAGATCCTTTTATGTAAATATAGTTATTTGAGGATCTTATGATCCATATATATCTTAAATATCACCCCATAGAGATGTTGCCTCCATATTTTCAACATGAATATTAAGGAATATAACTCCAAATTATGCATTGGGTAGTTTTGTTTATGATCTTTTAACAACCTTTAGTCTTAGGTAATCACATTATCAATATTAATTAGTACAAATCCAAATACCTACTTTGATCCATAATTGTACACTTCAAAAACAACCTCACAGGAGGGAGTGTGAGGACTAGTGTATTGATTAGCCTTTTTTCAATTCATTGATGCTGTATTTATTTTCATTTTTCAAAAAAAAACATAACTCCCGTATGACTCAACATTGTTATTTGGTATGAGAATCATTACAAGTTTCCAAAAAGTCATCGATAATAAATGTCTAGTTCAAAGAAGATTTGGATCTCGGTTAAATAAGTTTTCCATGGCCACACCCAAATTTCCTTTGACATAGAAGGGTCCATAGGTAACCCTTTACTGGTTATAATTTTCAAAAACAATGATACTTTACAATTTATAGTACATACTCAATAAAAAATTTATAAATATTATCCTAGAGAAAAGTCTTTATTAAGGTATTCAAATTCACCACATGGTCTTCCTGGATTTTCAAGTACATTAGAATATCATTTATAAGTACTACCAAAAAAATTTCTTGGTAATCTCTAAATAATTGATAATCAGGTACCTGAATATTTTAAGGAAATTAGTGAGTCTAAATAGAATCACTATAAACTCATAATGTTCATTCCTTTTTCAAAAGGAAGTATAATTAATAAATTCATTATTCTATTTTAATTGGGGATATACTGATTGAAGGTCCACTATAGAGATATGATATTCCTCACATTGTTGATCGAAAGATTCATCTATTTATAGTATGGGATAATTATTCTTTATCATTTTTTGGAGCTCATAATAATCAATACAGAGGAACATTATCCCATCCTTCATCTGGAAAAAAATGATCGGCTCACCCCCATGGTGAAACACTTGTGATAATATAACCCTTTTCCACACTCTGTAAAAACTACTTATTGTGTTCTTTTTACTCAATGGAGGCCATTATCTTGGGAATCTTGGATACAGAGGGAGATCTTGAAATATGTTCTTTCAAAAACTAATCCTCTAAGTAATGTGGAAGACTGAGAAACTCTTCATGAAATTAATTAATAAAATTACATAAAATTGTAATGTATTAGAAAAAATTCACCCATTTTTATCAATAATTTGAGATAGATATTCATTATCGTATGAAAATAACATCCATGCTTGAGAAACAGATCACAAAAGAGATTCATCCTCCTCCTAACACTTGTACAGAATTTGATAATAGCTCACGATGTGAAGAGTGATATTTATCTATCCAGATAGTTGATATTGGCATTATATAAAGACAGACAATCCATGCCCAATATTGCTTCAAAAAAACCGTTCAAGTGAGTAGGATAAGATTTTATGGGAGGTCATTTCCACAATCATTGCCTATTGAGGAGTTATATACATGGCATTTAATAATCTATCCATTTGTTTTTCTCATATGTAACACAACACTAGTGTTATATAGTGGTGTTTAAATTGTTCTAATAAACATTCATGATATTAAATAATATGTAAAAACATAAAAAAATAGTGTATTCAATATTAATTAGTGAATAACTAGCATAATTGTCACTACATCAACATTGGGATAAACCTCAGTAGTTACTGTAGAATTTTCCCTTCCATGTATTATAGACCATATATGTTGTTATTGTAGATATTATATAACAATCGTTATCTTAGTGCATTGTTTCACATAATTATCATGTTCCTTGCATTTGAAACATTATATCATTGGTTTGGTGTTAATATGAACCTTATTTTCATCTCTCGTATTAGTGGGGTTCTTCATATCAATATGGTTTTTATTAGCATGAATCCATATTTTCAACAAAAAAAATAATCTCTTGAATATATTGATAATGTTTTTGGAATGCTTAGACCCACAAATTTTGCATGAGGGTAGTTTTTTCCTCCCTCCATGAGATTTGTCCATTGTTCCACACAGAGAAAAGAGCACATTAACTAATGTTTCTCAAGGTTCATGAGACCACAAAGAGGCGTAGATATTAACATAAACCATAAGGTCACAATTGACAAAATCTTTATAGTTTAAAAAATCCTTAAATTCTAAATTATTCTATAAAATTGTATTTAAAAGGAAAAGTAAATGGTCTATCTTAAAATTAGTGTTGATGATAATGTCAAAATAATTTAACGAAATCATTGTGTAGTTTCCCACATACACCCTAGAAGACTCATCTTTCAATTTCTTCAATATGAAAAATTCCCTCTCTATTTTAATATAGATAGTTCATGGAAAATGATTTTTGAATAATATTTTCCTAAATCATTCATATTCCATGGAACAAATTCCTTTTGTAGTCATCTTGTTCTTGATCATTTTCAACCACTGATTGGATTCCCATTTAATAATATTTTCATTCAGCATGGAGTTATCTTATATTAATCAATATTGGATAGATAATATATTCTTAATGGATTTAATCCATTGTTCTATAAGTAGGGGTCATAATATCTACTAAAGGTAGGTGTACCTTTACGTAGAAATGAGTTGGCTATAAATTTATATTTATTAATAAAATGAGGGTGTTACTCATGAATCAAGATAACTTCATATCATGACTTAGCTGATCTATTTCAACTATGAAATTCATATCTTTCACTCCTATATGATTAGTCATATCATTTGGGAATTCAGTACATTGCATATCACATCTGTAATTGGAATAGTTCCACTTATTTTTAACCATTAACTAAAATAATGGATAAATGGGGTGAGAATATTTTCGATAAAAATTACATAAAAAGGTAAACTATAACAAAAGAAATAACATATAAATGACTTGTAAATCATAACATTTGAGTCTCAAGGTCTCAATTCAGTTTATCCATAAGTATTTCCAAATTATTTCTTCTCACCAAACAATCTATTTAGGTTCTTCATAGTTGTTCATAAATAGTTTGTGATTTTCCATGTCATATACCCAAGGAGTGTCAAACCAGGTGCATTTTGGGGAACTATTCACCATACAGTAGAACAATTATTGGTGATACACATGAATAAACTCTTTCTGATGTTATTACCCTAATATGTATCTGATCCAAACTAAATCCACTCATTTTTTCCCATTAATAATATATTTTCTTAGAAACCAATTACTATATACTTTACCAAAATATCATGATATTGTTCCAATACATAGACTTAAACCTAAGAGTTTTTAGAAAATTATCCTAATTTTAATCCCCAAAATTAACAAGACATTACTATGATACTAGTTATTGAAACCCAAGCATTTTAAATATATTATAACAAAAAATTAACATAAACATCAAATATTTAGATCCCAACAATTGTGATGCTTTATGTCTTTGGATGAACAAGTTCATACTACATCGAACAGAAACTAAAACATGATTTATTTATTTTATTCTCCATAATGAGATCTTAAATACCATTGATATCTTAAAAACTATAGGATATACTTGTATATATATATAAAAGGGGGTGATCTATAAATACCGGTAAAGAAAATAATCATGATAATGGGGAATAACATGTGATTCAAATGAAAAAATGAGATATCAATAAATAGATAGATCAGAAATAATAAAATGGGAGTATAACATAATAAAAATATATCATAATATCATGGAATGAAAGGAAATTATAAGCAACTTATTACATGACATGAGTTTATGTTAAGGGTAACTACCACGAAAACATCACATGATGGGTAAAGTACCATAATAGATTCGTTTTACACCCTAATACCATACATAACATCTTCAAAGACACAAAATTACCCAATAAATTGGATATGTATCTATTCACACCCATCATAACATTTACATGAATATGTGTGCCTCAAAATAAAGTCAAACATAATACATAAAAAATATTACCCATGGAAAAAATGGGTTGCACAAAAATTTCATATAGCTTAACCAGATAGAATATCATGATGGATTCCATCAATTAAGGGACTTAATAATTCAGTTAAATTCATAACAATCTTAAATTTAAACTGATTCCAATGTTATGTTAATATATAAAAATATAATATAATTCCATTATGAAATGTAACTCTTGAGAGGGAGCTTGAGAAAAAGGGTAACAAGCCTTCAAAAAATGTAAAGGGATAATAATTTTCATAAAAAAAATAAAATTCTTGTGACCCATAAAATTAGTTATTTAATAATAAAATGGAGGATTGAAACATTTTATAGTTTGGCATGTTAAATGTGGTATGAAATCGAGAGGTTCCCATTAATGGGGTTTTCTTATAGAGAGAAATTATGAATGAAACTTTCTAAAACATGTATATCCCTGAAATCTAATTGTAAATTTAGTCAGGGTATATATTTTTATGACACAGATACAATATATAAAAGATGTAAATAATATAAATAGACAGTTAATGTGAGGTAATGATAAATAAAGGGAAACTAATAGAAAATAGGATTGTTCAGAAAGATCTCTTATGTAATATTCTCATATATTCTACAGTTTCACAAAACATCCTAGATAGTCAAATAAGATTCATTAATTACTTAACACAGAACGTTTACCATATATATATTTTTATCAAAATTTTAATTCATTTCAATGAGATGTAATGTTTAAATTTCTTGTTCTGGGATAATTCATTTAGTGGTTCCAATGTCAAATGACATGTAGACTATTAAAGACTTTTATTTCAAATTGAAATATAATTATAGAACTGAAATTAACTGGTATTAATGAACCTATATATATATAAATGGTCTTGAATACCCATATGTTTTTTTATATTGTGACGCTTATTTTAGTAAAAATATTAGTGTTATATAGTTAGTTTATATAGGCAGTTTTACAGCCCTTTAAGAACTAATTTTACATCATTTAATATTATTTCTAAATATTCATTCCCAAATGTAAGAAAAATATTAGTAAATATAATTAGTTCATTTTAATCAATTATAATTGAATATAAATATTCCATGAGTGTGGTATTGGAAAATAGAAATTCATCTTCTATGAAGTCCATCAACTGACATAATATGAAAAATGGTTTTGTTTTTTAGAATAAGTGGATATGAGAAATTGTTGGATGGTAAATATTCCATTATATATATAATTATAATATATAAATGTATTTTATTTATTATTCCTTTTTGGATTATGGTGGTGAGGATAATATGTAAGAAGAAATGAATTGAGAATGGTTAAATTGAGAATATCACCTCTTAAATGTTGTCTCCTCAGAATATTCCTTAACACACTATGAATTTGGCATTTGATCAGAGCAGTTGAATTAATGAATAGGGTTGATGATTTGGAATTTAATTGGGTATAAAATTTGGAATATCATTGTATTATATGTTTTGAGGATATTTTTTGGGAGGAGTGATATTTATTTGGGGATAGGGGTGTTCTTCAATATTTATTCATTAGTTTATTAGTTTGTATAAAAACTAAAAATAATATTGATTATTTTAACTACATATAGTAAATGGGTTTTTTTAGATTTAAATATTTTGTTTTTACATCATCCATTACTCAAAAATTTATTAATATGGATTATAATTTTAAATATCATATTTTATCGTATTTTTCTATTCACCAAAATTATAACAATTTTCGAAAAATATAAAAAATACACTCTAACCATTTATCAATTCATAGACTCAAAAAATGAAATCCATTTGATTAAAATAATTTTTCAAATACGGGAAGATTCCATTAAATCTAAAATTCACATATGTTGGAAGAATATCAATTTTTATACTCTGATTAATTTTATGACCCTTTGAAAAATAACTTATTGCCTCAATGTATTATATTATCACTGAAATAAAACATATTATTTAATTAAAAATCCATTTTCTGAAAACAAACTCTTTAAAATTATTATATTATTATAATAAATACAATTAAAACAATTCTTTTTTATAAAAAATATAAATAATTAATTTATAATTTAGAAAATAACATTAACCACTATATAAATATTTCAATTTTTTTATAATATATATAATTAAAATTTTTTCTTTCCATTTATTATGTTTCTATTCATAATGGTCAAATTATTATTACAACAGACATATTACTATTTCAGCATTCATATTAATATTCTTACAAGTACATTTTTAATGGTAATATGGGTTCCAAACTTTCTAAAAATACATCACATTTCCTTCATTTTTCATATCCTTATATTTTATATCAGGAATATATATTTTCAACCCTAAAAATCATAATCCATTACTAACATTCCACTTTATATATACTGTGTTGTTCGTGTGTGTGGTTTTATGGGGGATAAAACATAGCCCGATTTTCTAATTATTAATATCATATTTTCTATTTTTTTGGCACTTTATAATACTTTCAAATCATATTTTGATATTTATTATATAAATATAATGTTAAAATTATTATAATAATATATTTTTTATTTTATCAGGTGGTGTATGTGCTTTACTAACTATGAAAAAATTATATAATCAGGAGGACCCACTGATAAAATTATTTGTGGTTATAACCAGCACCACCAAACAATAATTACAAGCATGTTTTTACGTTATGTAATAATTCCACACCCATATTTAATGGAAATTCTTCCCATGGGTCATGGTTACCTACTCTTCTGTGATGTTATCCATTCATGGAATTTTGTATAATGGACACTCCCACATAGGAAAAGATGTTAAAAATCTGTATATCACACCATTATAAATGGAAATACTTCAAAAGGTGGTGTTTTGTTCTACTATACATGACATGATAAGACTAAATCAATCCTAAACAAGCCAACTCAAAATATTTCTGTTATACACGCTCTTTGTAAATTTAGTAAGCTAATTCTACCATGTTCGCCTTCCAACTAGACTTGTGAAAAAAATATTTCACCATCGATGTACTGAAACACATATAATCTATATCATAGAATGTAACAATATATGACAACAAGTAATTATATTGGAAATGAAATAGTAAAAAAATAATAAATGAAATAGTAAGGAATGCACAATCCATAATAAGAAACCATTTCAAGAACCGATAACTGTATCAACTCTCACACACACAAACACATTTCATCAACATAAAACCTGGGTCTCATGGGAAAGACATTCACACACATGTGATAATACACCCCCATATGACATTAACAGAGACACATTTACCCATTATGATCATGACAATAAATTTCATACAATTGAGAAATATAATAATAAAAACAAAATAAATGTTCGTAAATGCTAATGCTATATTTCTTAAGAGCATTGTCATCCAAACCATGGTTTTACACCACCAAAAACAAGTACCCATTTATAGTGTTCCAAGAATGGATTCTAAATAGAACTTGACATGGGTCTAGAATGAGTCTCAAAAAAGAATCATGCTAAGGGGATCATCTAACACATATCAAGTGACAGTTACCATCATTGGTAATCCGAAATCTATTTTTTATGTAATGACTACTAATGTAACTCTTGGATAGTGACAAGAGAAGATATTCAATGCTCTCATTGATCTGTTTCTATTGGATAATATATTTATAAATTGATTTATATGATAAATTATTATATTGGTAATAATATTAACACTAATAAATATCAAAATTACATTATCAATAGTATTTAAATAAGAAAAATAAATATTTATTATTAGTAAAATTATATATTATTTTTAACAATTTATCATATATAATTCACCAATTTTAATTACTGTACTGAAGACTATTTTTGTTCATGTGTAAACATAAAAAAATATTCATTAAATTGTTATAAATAGTCAACTAATAGATTAATTTTATTACACAATACACCTTAGTTCAATCCTTGCTTACCCCCCCCCACCACTCTTATAAAAGAGGAATCACCCACGACCCAAAATATAACTAGCGTATACCCTAAAACATTGCCTCCTCCCATGGTTTACACCCCAGGTGTAACTCCCCTCTCTTGACAAGCCACATAAAAGACTCAATCTATTTCCCTTAGTAGAGGCCTTCTGTTGTGTATCACATTACCATTTGTGTATCTTCCTCCATATAAAGAAAATGTTTAGCACCTCCAAATCATGGATTTCACTATGAAAGGAAACTCAAGAGGGTCCCTCTCACCGAATCGAGCATGACATATGTAACATCCTAGATCCAGAATCCACAAAACGGGTGCCCCGAACCTAGTTGGTCACATGACCTCAAGCTCATTTCCACAAACGCCAGAGGCTGCAGACTAGCAGTGAGGGCCCAGGTCTGATAGTGGGGAAACTATGCCTTCATTTGTCAAAGTGTAGAACATCGGAGAAGATAAACAACATACAACAGAAATGGACAACTTAAGTAAAAGAGAACCAACAGTCATATATATATAAAGATGCATCATGTCACTATTCTATGAGAGCATCCATAACATGATACACTGCATGACGATACAATATATCTCAAAATATAGGGTACATCCAAACAAAACAAAGCATATTAAAAAAGAACACAACATCATCGCAAGCATAAGCTTAGTCCCATGCTCTCCTACTCCTATTTTACAATCATGTACTTGTATAGGGACTCTGGCCCCTATCGAAGCCCGCCAAAATGTAATCTGTTTGGGATGAAGACATGACCCAAATAGGGTGTGAGAAATAAGTCCCAGTAGGCAACCACCATATTCCTGTTCCCAACTGTCAGTGAAAATATGCAAAGGCAGTGTGCAATAGTAAAATGAAATAACTAAACATTACTCAAAAGTAACTAACTCTACCATGTATTTTTTTCATTTTCATGTTCATTTAACCATGCCAAGACTGTGCATTAACTTGGCAGATATAACATATCAAAAATCAGCATGTTAAATTTTCATGATAACACTGTCATCAGACATACACTCCTTACCCTTAGGTAATTAGAATCGAATCCCATAGGTGTCTACCCACAGACATAATGAATATTTCCCATACACATCCGAGGTGTCTCCCAGAGGCACAGAAACTACTGCCCATGGGCACAGGAACTACTGCAAACATACATGATAAAGTTTTCTCGTAGGCTAAATGAAACACTTCCCTCATGCTATAAAAGTAACCGGGCTATGCCAAACACATAAGAAAGAAATTTTACATAATTGTTCTCAAGGAAATTCAATGCATGATAAAATTCATAGCATACCCATATGTATTCTGGCCAAATGGATAAATAGAGGAATGCACCCCCGAGGTGGTCCTGGATCCAAGCAGTGATCCCAAACAACAGTTTTAACTTATCAAATGTTTATCAATGCATTTCTAGATATCATACAGAAAATGCCACAGCCGTACGACACCCCAACATCGGTTCTTCGCACAATGGTGTACAGATTCAACTCAACAGTTGGAAATAAACACCAGACCACCTACCTCGGTCGTCTCTTATTGGTATACGTGAATGACGCCTCCTGAAACGCTCGTGAAAAACGTAGAACTAGGATAAATTTCCACTCATTAAATCTCAAATAACATTACCTTGGGAAAGAATTGGTAAGAATAGCTCAAGGAGAGGGAGGAACTCACCCGTGTGGTTCAATCAATACTGTTAGTGAAGAATTCGGATTCCCGGTGTGCGGTCGGGAAATCTCCGAAGCTCCAGCCTCCTCTCCTAGCTCCAAAACGAACTCAAAGCCTCCCTTGCCGAATGAGGAGGCTACATCATGTTTTAAGCGAAAAAATAATCTACACAGCATGTACTCTCAAGTACACGGTGTTTAATTTTACTTTTTTTAACTGTTCCCCTGACGGATCCTTTAAACCGCGACACTATTCATCTGTCGACATGAGAACATGGTGTGTATTCCTAAATACACGACATGTACTATTGCTCAGCTGGTAGTTGCCTCCACCACCTTACTATTCATCTCCCGATTGATTATACAGCATGTAAATACCTAGTAAATGGTGTGTAGTTGGTTTTTACATCCTTCATCGCCGATAGGACAACACGCCATGTGTACTCTTCCCACAAAGCCACAGTACATGGATTGTGGAAATGAACCCAATGTGTACCAATAATTTTTGGATTGTTCCCCATTTCCCTTATTTTTTCAAAAAAATTAAGTAAAAAAGGAAAAGAAGAAACTTGTACCTCAAGAATGGGAATCGAGTTCTTACAATCTTCCCCCCTTATTGAAATTCGTCCCCGAATTTCCCTTACAAGGGTGGTGAAGATGAAGCTGTGAAATCCTCTGGCCACTGAGCACTTACGTCGGTCTCCCACTCCCTGGTGTTGTCCTACACTCGGTCATGCTTCCATAGCACCCATAGGAGAGGAACTGACCAGACATGGGGAACCTTCATGCTCCTGTCAACAATATGAATCAGATTCTCCTCAAAGGATGCATCTACCTGAAGCTAAACCTCCTTAGGCTGAAAACGTGAGACGAGTCTAAGTGATAATAGTGTAGCTGAGATACATGGAAGATGTCGTGCATGGCCCGGTACATCTGTGGTAACTGCAACTAATAGGCAACCGGCTATACCCTCTCCAGAATCTCAAATGGCCCCACATACCTCGGTGAATGTTTAATCTGTCTCCAGATCTACCTGTGTCCCATCCTCGGTGAAACACGCACGAAAACCTGATCCCCGACCACGAACTCAAAGGGTCATCTATGATGATCAGCGTATGATA
Organism: Viscum album; assembly: GCA_963277665.1. NCBI lineage: Eukaryota > Viridiplantae > Streptophyta > Magnoliopsida > Santalales > Viscaceae > Viscum > Viscum album. The sequence continues at coordinate 959,736,800 of OY728126.1, forward strand.
TCTGATGAAACTATGTAGTATCCAACCACATATGAATCAACTGGACCTACCCAGAAGTCTCCTATATGAGATGTGGTCCCAGTAAAGCTGGCTCACCTACCTCCAACCAGCACAAGGATGATCGGCGTGGCCTACCATATAAAGCCTTAAAAGATTCCATTCCAATATTTTCATGAAAACTGTTTTTGTAGGCAAACTCAACTAGTAGTATGTGGTTCTCCCGAAAGCCCCCGATGTCTAGGACGCATCCACGCAGCATGTCCTCAAGCACCTGTATCATACGCTCTGACAAGCCATCGGTCTGAGGGTGGTATGTTGTGCTCAGATGTACCTGTGTACCCAGTTCCCTATAAAAACTTTTCCAGAAACAAGACATAAAATGGGCGCCTCTATCTAAAGCGATAGAATGAGGGACCCCATGAAATAGTACTACCTCTGGGATATACAACTTTCGGAGATCATCAACGACTATGTTCTTCTTAATTGGAAAAAATTGGTCTTCCTTCGTAAGTCTGTCCACAACAACCCACAAGACATCATTGCCTTGATGTGACCTCGGCAACCCGGTCACGAAGTCCATCAGAACAACATCCCATTTTCACTAAAAATGGGTAAATGATGTAGTAGGATGGTTGGCCTCTGATGCTCTGCCTTCACCTGCTGACAGGTGGAACATCTTGCAATAAAACTAGCTACTTCCCTTTTCATACACGGCTACTAAGACTGACGTCGCAAGTCACGGTAAATTTTGGTAACTCTAAGATGCAATGCCCAAGCTGAAGCATGATATTCATGCATCAAATCCTCGTGCATATCCCCTAGAACTGACACTCATCCTTGAATATGTAGTACCTCATCATCATTGAGCATACATCTAAGAGTAGGGTCCTCTTCTCTTTCCACCGACTCTTGTAGAACTACTCCTTATGAATTAGATAGTTGTCTCATCCTCACTCTATCGAGAAGGGTAGAAGTCATAACTAAGGATGAAAGATAGGTTTGTCCATGACTGTCGTGCACCTCCAAATACATCTCAGAGAACAAAGCCATATTGTTCCACTCGCCCCTGGCCTCCTGCAGTTCCTGTGTCTGAGTCTTCCTACTCAGTGCATCAGTTACTGCATTACCCTTACCAGGTGTATAGGCAAGCTCAAAGTCGAAGAAATGAAGGTATTCAACACACCTTTGTTGTCTCAAATTCAAGGCATGCTGGGTAATGATATAAATGAGAATTTTGTGGTCGGTGAAAACCACAAAATTTTATCCTAAGAGATAATGTCTCCAACAACGCAATGCATGAACAACTACGGCCAGATTGAGATCATGTGTTGGTTAATTCCTCTCATGTGGCCTCAAATGCAAAGACTCGTATGCAACTACTCAATCACCCTGCATCAACATTTCTCCCAGCCCAATACCTGATGCATCACAGTAAACTTTATAACTCTTCCATTTCTCTGGATGTATCAGGATTGGTGCTGATGTCAACCTACCCTTCAGCTCTTGAAAGGCTGTCTCACAACCTTCTGACCAAACGAACATCAAACCCTTCATAGTCAAACCTGTCAATGTCGCTGATAAGTGGGATAAGTCATGTATAATGAACCTTTAGTAACAAATCAGCCTCAAGAAACTCTATATCTCAAACATTTTCTTAGGCTGCTCCCAGGAAACTATTGCTCCCAACTTCTCTAGGTCAACCACAACTCCTGCCTCTAAAATGATATGACCCAAGAAGTGTATCTGGTCCATCCAAAAATGGAACTTTGAGAGCTTAGTGTATAGTTGATGCTCTCTTAGTACACTTAGTACGATCTCAGGAAGGGAGGCATGGTCGTGTCGAGTGTGAGAGTACCCCAAGATATCGTTCACGAAGACTACCACAAAATAATCCAAATATTGATGGAGCACACGACTCATCAAATCCATGAAATCGTTTGGTGCCTTCGTGAGTACGAAACGCATAACCAAGTACTCTTATAGATCATATCTGCTCAGAAAATCTATAAGCAGTATATCCGATGGTCTAACACATAATTGATGATATCCGGATCTCATGTCAATCATCGAGAACTCTCATGCTCCCCGATTCTGATAAAAAAGATCATCAATCCTCAGTAAGGGAAATCGGTTCTTGACTGTCAACTCATTTAGCTTCCGATAATCCACACAGAGTCTAAGGGTACCATCTTCCTTCTTCGAAAAAAGGACCATCGAACCCCAAGGATAAGTATTGTCTCAGATATAACCATTTTCTTGTAACTCCTCTAACTGCCTCTTGAGATCTTTCAACTCAGGTGTAGCCATCCTACAAGGAGGAATGGACACCGGTGCCACTCATCGCACAAGCTCAATAGAGAAATCCACCTCTCGCTCTGGAGGAAGACATACAATGTCATCTGCGAAGAAATCCCTAAAAAGATCAACTACTAGAAGGAAATCCTTCTAACAAGTCCCCTGATCATCTAGATATAAACTTCCAATCTGGGTTGTCACTCCACATTGCCCATGATGCTCGGGTCTAGCTCAGCTCGCATGGACATCCCATTCTACCTTGTATATAAACTCTATGCCCTCTGGTGATGTGAAACTCATCCTACGAAGATATCAATACACAAAATCATGAAAGGGTACCAGCAAGTCCATCTCTAGAATTACATAATATCTCTTCATCTCCAAGACATAGAGGTCCCATAGATAGTGACACCCACCAAACTCTAGGGGACACTCTCCACACTGACACACACCAGCCTTTCTAGTTCTCAACGGAGTGTCTAGAATCATTACATCAGAATAAATAGAAACACATAGCCCAAGGATCTCCACAACGGGTACATATATGAAGCTATGTGTTTCACCCATATCGAAAAGTGCGTAAGATAAAACAGAATCTACTATAATGGTACCTCTGATAGTAGAAGGTCCGGGGTCCTTCTCTTGTTGGGTCTGTGACACTGCATATGCCTGCCCAGGGTCGTGGCCCTGCGACACAGCCTGGCTACCCTGATCGGACCCACCCTACTGCCTTTGAGATCCCGGTGTCTAGATACCATGTCCATGAACACCATGTCGTCCTGCACGCCCCGACGTATTACAATTTTCAGACTGGTAAGAAGCTACTGGTCCTTCTCCCGCATGCGGAGTCTGCACAGAACCCCTATCACGATCCACTAGTGGAAACGACCTTCAAAAATGCTGGAGATGACCCATCCCGCTGCAAGCTGGGCACTCTAATGGGTCATGTGGACAATATAGTCTCTTGTACCCCTCTTTACCACACTGATAGCACATTACCTATCCACCTGAAGTATTCTTCTATCTAGTACTGCCACCATGAGATAAATACATATGCCTCTTCCTCTTACCGGTAGAAATAGTACCAGAAAATGGTGTCGAACTGCTCTGGGCCACACCACTAGCTTCACACAAGTTCTGATCAGTAATCAATGTTTGGTTCACAAAAGCGTGCACTGTATGAAACCTAAAATAATTCATCAGTGCTCAGATGTCATATCGAACACCATCCTCAATGAATCTAGCCCTCAACATCTCATCACCCACCAGAATAGGTGAAAAACAATGTAGCTCGGTGAAGTGGGAAGAATAGTCCTTCACTAACATGACTCCCTACTGAAGATTCATGAAATCTCAAGCTTGATCTTACTTCAACATCTCTGGAAAGAAAAAGTCACAGAATACTACTTGAAAGTCTTCCAACACCATGTATCAGAGATGCTAGGTCTGGGTGGTAACATCCCACTACCTCTTGGAAGAATCACACAACATGTATGTAGCGAGCATGACCCTCCACCCCAGAGGCGTCTCCAAATGCTTGAAGTTAGTCTTCCTAGAACATAGCTAATACTCTGCAGCCTATGGTCAACCATCCCATTAGAACGTAGGCAGATGCTGCTATTGAATGATATGTGTTTGCTCTGCCATGGATGTTGCAGTCTACGGTGATCCCTGGAAGGTCTACATGAATTGCATGAAGCCTTCACGGAACTTCTCATCCGCTCCTGTGTCCAGTATAACGGCTAGCACCACATATGGCTCTCCTGGAGGATCCACTGGTAGACCATGGCAAACCATTTCATGAGTATAATCGATGCCTCTCTCCTGGATAACAACCGGTGGTCGTCTAAGTGGAAAGACTCTACAATGTCAAACACACACCTTAGATCAAGATTATCAAAGACCAAAAACGAGGAGACCAAGAAGGGAACAGGAGAATGAAAGCATTCAAGATTTAGAAAATTAGACTACATGGTGTGTATATTAACTGCTCGGCGTGTTCCCTTAATTATTTCACACGGGTGTTGTCACTACTTTTACGTCACAGAGTTTAAACGAAATGAAAAGGGAAATACCTCAAACAAAGAAGATTCATCCATTGCATAAACATCAAAAAAAGATAAGGGTATGAACAAGGAGAACATTGCCCATAGGTCGCGCAAGTTCCAGCATGGTCACGCAAGTACACTTGCACGCCGCCTAGTGGTCTTGCAGGTGACTTGCTCGCCCTCTTTGAAAATCGCCCAGGGTATTCTCCAGCCTATAAATACCCCCGGTGGGCCCCCCATTTTGGTAGGGTTTTTTCAAGAATTCAGATACAGAGCTCTGAACGCCCAAGTTTCTTCTTCAAGTTTTCTGAACACTTCAAAGGTAATTACTTAACTAGAATGGAAGGTCTAAACAAGAGGAATAAGGTCTATGTTTTAGAATTCACTAACACTTGCATGCCTATGTGTTTTACCCTTAAGGTAAATGGACACACTTGCGCACCTCCTTACCTACTCATTGAAACATGTGTGCCACTCTTCTGGAAGTACCTCAGGATAATTCTAAAGGCTTTGGTCAAGGATCGCCCAATTATTACCCTACTGGTTAACTGTATCCCAAGTATATAGGTGTCACGCAAGTATACTTGCACAAACAAGATTTGTGCGCCCATGCAGTACTTGCGTGGCCCCCCCAGGACATGTGTGCCCTTCAATTTTTTGTGTGCCCTTCCTGCCCATTTCACCTCTCTTATGCCATTCCACCTCTCCTATTCAAGATTCAGTCTTCAAGACACTCTTCAAAGCCATTTATGGCATGTTTTCCTGATTGACTTCCTTATCTAAAAGGAATTCCGTGGAACATCTCTCAAAACTTAGTGATTTACACATCTTTATGTCAATAAAGTTATAGAGTTCATTCATTCAACCTCATCCTTTAAGATGAGAGAACCATATTCATGGGCATCCTCCTTAGGAGTAATCCCCATGTCCTCATTAATTTGGGCCTCATTTTCAGGATTAAGAACCAAGTCCTCATTAATTTGTACCTCCTTTACAAGAGTAATCCCCAAGTCCTCATTAATTCAGGAATCCTCATTATGAGTAAGCACCGTGTCCTCATTAATTAGGGCCTCCTTTTCCGGAGTATGCCCCAAGTACTCATTAATTTTGGCCTCCTTATTATGAGTAATCCCCAAGTACTCATTAATTTGGGAATCCTCCTTAAGAGTAAGCCCCAGTCATAATTCCTATAAACTCGGCTTCCTTTTCAGGAGTAAGCCCTAGTCTCAAAGTTACCAAAAATCTGGGCATCCTTTTTAGGAGTAATCCCCAACCATAATTATCCTAACCTAGGATTCCTTTTCATGAGTAAGACCTAGTCTCAAATATGGGCATCCTCTTTAGGAGTAAGCCCCAAGTCCCTTAATTTTTCAAGTCCCTTAACCCGGGCCTTCTTCTCAAGAGTAAGCCCTAGTATCAAATATGGGGATCCTCTTTAGGAGTAATCCCCAAGTCCCTTGATTTTTCAAGTCCCTTAACCTGGGCCTTCTTCTCAAGATTAAGCCCCAGTCATAATTTCCCTCATCCAATCTTAATTTAATTTTACTTTTGCATTCCTTCTCAGGAGTAAAACCCAATCATAAGTCTCTTCCTAACTTGGGAATTTTCCTTAGAAGTAAGCCCCAAGATTAGAGTATCCAAATCACCATGAAGCACATATACCTTTATGGACCCTGTTCCTAGATTTCTTTCCTAATGTAAATCTTAATCTCCATCTATTTGGGCAGTCATACATACATAAGCCCCACATCATTTCTCATGATTTCATCTTTCATGGAACAAATTGTCTAGTTTTACCAATACCTATTTTTTCTCACACCGAGCATGACTCACATGAGCTTAGAGTGTAAAAGTAATTATGAAATCCTTTTTTGAGCCATCAATCATAAACATCATACTCCCTTACTCGAACTATGTGGGTTCTGATTCCATTTCCAAAACAAAGGATACGTAGGTATCCCATCTGTGGGTACGATCCCAACTCTGAAATAATCCACGTCCTTCTAAATGACAATAAACTTCAATTGCCCCACTGAGTGGTATTAAAAACAGTATGGTCATCATAATGACCAAGAAAATTTTATGTATTGAAGGATAACATTGACCAAGAATCTATAACAAATACAGATTATTCTCTATTGATGAAGAACCTTGAATACATATGAAAGATTCTCTAAATTTCCTACATATCAATCATTGATTGTCAGAATTAAGGAAAAGCTCATTTTAAACTTGGTAATGTAATAAGGATTCACGAACATAATTTAAATCTATAAAGAGAGTCTTGGAGTAGAAAGTAATTCCCCTCAAAAAGGTGTGACGAGTCTTAACTCCCATCAACTCGACCAATGCAAATTCCCTAGCCTCATCAGTCCACAATTAATGAGTGCCTACCTTTGGAAAGTAGGTCAAAATGGATATGGAATTATTGGATGTTTCTGGTTCTACGAACAAACCCGTTATAAACTGATTGGAATGTTTGAAACTTTAATAAACTAGGTCATCCCAAATTCTAGAGGAAACAAAAATATGGTGAACCTAACATGAATCCTTAACAATGTTAAAATGATGTTTTACTTATTTGTTAGGTCCCTATTTAAACTCAATGATAGGGCCAACAAAGCAATCATTGACATATTTTCTCATTCAAAAGATGTAGTGTCTAGACTTATCTTGATTATGTCTATTATATCAAAAGGCACTCTTTTCCAAGATCTTCTAAATTTCAAAAATGGATTCTCTTATGTTTACACCTCTGAATACGTCTACAATGAAAACTTCTGTTGAAAATTCCACTACTACTACTCCTGATGGATCGTCGTCTGCTCTGAGGATGATATCACCTACTCAGCGTCTTCAACGCTGGGTATCAAATTCACTAGTTAAGGAGTACCGTCAACACGGTACCATTCCAAATCTAGAGGTTTCTAGACAATCCCTCTAATTGAATAACTCACCATGGTCATCCAGACAATGATGACCAGCGATCAAGAAGTAGGCGGTGCTAACTACCGTCTCCAACCGTTTCAGGTCGTTATCCCCGGAACGCAATCACCATTCCCTCACGTATTCTGGGGAAGTGAATGAGCAGGTCCCTTAGGGCCTTAACTCAAAGATAATGGAGTCCTTCCCGAGGGATCCCATCAACAATCGCCACCGGAATCATGCGGCAGTGCACCCTGAACATGATGAAGGCATCGACTCCCGACGTTCGGCTTAGGTTCCTCGAACCCGAGCAGGCAAGACGAACCGCCAAAGGCGAAATCCGGTTAACAGTGAGCAGGTTCTCATCTATAACATCTCTGGAGATGTCCACCAACCTAACTTGGAGACAAGCAATGAGCGGGCACATACACCCATCCGTTTTAATCCCACTGTACAACAGACTACTATGGCAGCAGCACACCAATCCCGTCAGGAAATTCCAGCGGAGTATTATAGATAGCAACATACACCTATTTATAAATCATCAGCTAGTCAGCAGTTTTGTCTGACTACATACGATGGATCCTACCTACCCAATGTATTGACCACTGGTAAACAGGAACATAAACTTGCTTACAATCATCAATCCTTGCATCAGCCCTGCCTGTCAGTGTTGAAGGAAGTTTTTTAACCACGTTTGGAGGAGTGAAATCAGCAGGCACATACACATACTAGTATTGATCAATCCTACCAACAGTCTTGTTTTGTAGCACCAGGAGAGGTTAGTCGGAAAGCTCCGGTGACAAAAAAGATGCAGACTCAATTCTCTGCCCCCACACATGAGTACTGTCAGAAATCACTAATAGGAAAAAGAGGATAGGAGTAAGCACATACACCTAGTCCAAGCTCGGAATGGACGTATATCCCCGTTCTGGCAGCTGATGTCACCAATCATATTCCATCAATGGTGAAAGAGAATAAGCAAATCCCTACTCATATTCTGGATGTCTTCTAGGATATTATAACAGCTTCAGCAGCATCTTAGGGAAAGACAAACAAATCTGTCCCTACCAGTGGAGTGACACCTCAACAGTTCACTCCGGAGCAGATACACACCTTTGTTCCAGTCCAAGAGGGTTGTAGGGCGTACTCCCCCATATAATACAGACAACCAAATCAGGCACACACACCTGGTTTTAGTGGAGATAATCATAATAACCTGATCATTTCTCCTAAGAAGGCACACACACCAGCTATGTTGAGTAAGAAGGTGTCTAATAAGAAGACCCACCCAGCACAGTCAAGAAATCAAGGGCCAATCTGTAACAAGGCCTTACTCGATGCTAGAGTTCATGAAGCCCTTAAACAATTATCTATTGTAATTCAAGATTATACTCTTTTAGTTCCCAATAGTGGGAACATAAATTCCGAAGTTCTGCATCAGATACATCCTCATGAAGGCTTGCTTCATGACAATTCGGTCGATCTTGATGTTTCATTTTTAGATGAGAGCCACAGGAACCCTCTGTCTGGTCAGAAGACCAAGGAGAAAAATGTTTCATCTTTTACTGTAACCCACCATGGTGGTCCTCCCCATGATGATGAATTTTTCTGTGAAAGTCCTCTCTGTAGTAGTGATTCACATTGCTTGGAAAATTCTCTAATAGACAATGTACTGATTAGAAAGCCCTCTTATCTTGAGGCAATTGAAAATGAGAAGACAGTAATGTCTGATGCTTTACCATTTACAGGTGAAATACTTTTTCAACCAGAAGATACCCCAGGGTGTAGGTCATTCTCCAAACCACCTCTAAGTCATGCATCTTCTAGTTTTATTAGTGATTTCTCTACCAGTCTTATTGAATCTGATGAAGCAACAAGGAAGCGCCAGCTCTGGTCTTATCAGGTAGAAGAATCTTCGTTTAATGATAAAGAGGAAGTACTGAATATTAGAAAAAAACTGGAAAAAGGTGAATTGCCAGTTATGTTTTCGCCTTTGGCTGATTCTCAGTATGACATTCCAGAGATGTTGACAAAAATGGAATTCCTTATATTCGTCTCAACATATGAAAAACACTTTGTCAGTTGAAAAAGAAAAAAAAATTATCTTATGATGAATAGGAAAATCATGTCATGATAATAGAAGGGTTACAACGCCAGATTGATTTGGCATCTCTCTCAGTCTCTTGATATCTGAAGGATGAAAAGTAGCAGAGAGCCCTTTAGCATTCATGCCTTGGCGCACAAAGAATATTGTTCCAGTTAATTTCCAATGCCCCATTTGGTATTCATATCATTGGATGGGGTGTTCATGGAGCACTACATTTCACTGTAATCTCCTATTAGCAAAGCCCGCCGAAAATGGTCTCATGAAATGTTATTGACCATGGACGGACAAAGGCAATGACCTTTTTTTGTAATCAAAAGCTTTCCAAAGAACATGCTTCAACTAGTTCATCTCAAAATCAAGTATATAGAGAGAAATTTGTTGAATTACTCCTGCATCAAGCAAATGAGAATATTGAACAGTCATCTCTTTTAGAGCAAGCACATCACCAAGTGACAGAAGTTTCAGAAATTATCCAACGGTCTTTTGAGATGGGTGATAAAAGTGGATGAAGGTTGATGCATACATCTAGTTTCGGGAATAAGGTCCTCAAGTTCAGGAGAGCATTCAAGAAGGTCTCAGATATAGCATCTCAAGAGCCACCCTAGCTTGCCAGACTAGGGACTCTTTTAACCCAACCCTCATAATCAACAAATGGGACTCGAGGAGTTGTGATAAGAAAGTAGGAACAGCCCCAGTCCACCAGACTGGGGACTTTTTCAAATCCTCAATCCCTTCCTCAGAGAAATCAGTCTTCTATCGATTGGGGAATAATCCTCAAGTGGAACGATGAGCCAAATTATCATAAGATTTCCTCCAAATTACAGTTCGTCATGAATTTCCTGAGGAATAAAATAAACAAAAGACAATGTCTCATCAAGGACATGGTAAAAAGACAATATCGCCGAAATGCTGATAGAAGGAATGCAATGAATTATGCATCAATCAATGTCATCAATCCCATTGTTGCTGATCCAACATATGATGCTCACTCGGAGGGATCATATCAAGAGGTTCCTGCTCACGAAGTTGTACACACAGAAACAAATAATGAAGGTGTGCGTACACGATATAAAAGGATTACTCATAACCTAGGGAATCCTTCAAGTAACCCACTTCCCTCTCTCTAAAAGGTGTCCAATAAGGGGAAAGAAAAGAATTAGGTTACATACCCTTCCTCAGGAGAAGGCTAATCGCTCTCACTAGAGAAAAGATTTTCATAACTAGAGGATGAAATGAAGGAATTGAGGAGGTTGAATGCAGAACTACATCAGGGTTGTCTTCCTCCTAAGCGTGCTGGAGTCAGTCATCCAAGGGAATTTTTTGCAGATACTGAGATGGATCAATAATATCCTCTTCTATCAATACACCCTCACAGGTTTAATAATACAGGACAAGTGAAACAACAATTGGTGATGCTACCATCAATTGCAGTACCAACCACCATACCTATCCAGACTCCAATTATTGCATCTTCCCAAGTCCACGTTCAACTGGATTTTTCTCAAAAGTTAATAACTACCATTGTTCTATTAACATATCGGTTAGAGACTATGGAAGTTAAGCGTTCGTAGGTTCAACCAGAAAACAGAGCTTACCCGGAATGGGTAGATTCAATCCCTCCCCCATCATGTTTTGGGAACCATGTATTCCCTATTTTCAATGGATCAGGCGATCCTGAACAACATTTGATGCATTACGTGTCTTTTTACGATCCTATGATGGGAACTCCGGAATAGAAAGCAGTAGTGAAACTCAGATGCTTCGTGAAAACCATGAAAGGACCAGATTTTGTTTGGTATAAAAGCTTGCAATCCCTATCAATTATCAGATGGGATGATCTCCGTCAACAATTCCCTCTTCAGTTCAGCTCAACTTTGCCAAAGAAAACAGATTTTTATCTTACAAACTGTATGCAAAGGGAGAATGAAAGGGTATCATATTTAATTTCTCACTGCAAGGGATTAACATATTCCCAAATCTTAGCACCCCCTCAAAAAGTATTGTTGCCAATCTGTGTGGAAACTTTACGTGATGAGTTGTGAACACGACTGATCCCTGTGAAATACATAGGAGGGTTTCGAGACCTTAATACAATCTCTCAACATATTGAATACTCTGTTAAGAAGACTGAGGATAAATCTCATGTAATTCCATCAGCTCTAGGAAGGATAATGGGTAATGTAGAGACTGATAATGTTATGCTTAAACAAGCACATGTACCTACTTATACTTCAAAACCTTCATCTTCTCGAAGGGATCCACCTCTTAAGCACCAACAATAGAGGCCGTTTCATCAAAATGATCAAAAAGATCAGAGACTGAAACAATTTGAGGATTTTAAAAGAAAAGTTTACTCTTTCTGAAATGAACATGTTCCTAGTTATTTCATTTTGGCTCTGGAAAATAATTTGGCTCAGTTTCCAAGGCCCAAAACGCCAAACAAGGAAGGAGATGAAGACCATCCCAATTATTTCCCCTTTCATCAAATGTTGGGGAATCCCATCCAGGACTGTTTTGTCTTCAAATACCTATTTCAAAATATGGTCGACTCGGGACAAGTTAAACTAAAAGGCTTTTCATCCTAGGTAGCATGTGTTACTGCTACATATCCAGAGGAGGAAGGCGAGTGGTAAGAAGTCAAGAAAAAAATGCCCAAAAAATGATGATTGGATGGTCAGAAAAATGATCAACCAAACTCATGCTATTTTTCGAACACAATTAAAGAAACCAATTGTGTCTTCTGCCATGAATGTCACAACAGAATACTCTTCATCGAAGGGAGAATCCTCAAAGAAACGGCATAATTCGATGAAAGAAGAAGAATCTGAAGAAGATGAGTATGTTTCAAAGCCCAAGTTGTCTTTGACTCTGGTATATTTTGTGCCATCTAGTTTAAAGCCACGAGCACCATCCCACCAAAGGGAACAACCTAAATTGGCTAGTCAGGCATAGTCTTCATCAGATAAAGAGATGACCTTCGGTTCTGTTAATATGATCCACTTAACATATCCTTATTCCAGTCACAGTTTCAATCTCGATGAACATGGGGCCCCTGTATCAAATAGATAATTCAAAGGGAGTTCCAGAGGTCAGGGATACGGAGGATGATGTGGATATCCTAGAAGACAATATTCCAATTCTACCCCTGGTAGAACTGTGTATGAAGCAGAAAATCGTGGCAGAGCCCTTCAGCGGACTCAACAAGAACAAGAAAATTCTTCCACCAATAACAGATTTAGTCCTAGCACAATTATTATAGAGGATCGGTTGAAGGTTCCAACTTCATCCTCTCAGAAGGTAAATAGACCTAATCAGTCTGATATTCCAAGGACATGAGTATTTCCAACTCATACCCCGATACAAGATGCATCAACTTCCAAAACATAAACTTCCAGGGCACCTAAAAAACCACATGTTATTGTTGGGAAATGTAGACCTTTGGATCAAAAGTATGATATATTGAATCATCTGGCCCAAGTACCGGACAAGTTATCTATTTTGGATGCCTTGAATTTATCAAAGGATCTTTGGGAGGCACTTATTGAGGCTTTGTCAAGTCCTCAGAAGTTTGAAACTGAAATTGCTACAGATGAAGCCTATCATGTTGAAAATAATCCTACAGAATTCCATGCAGTGATATCTTTCACAGATGAGGATGAAGATAATGTCATGCATTGACACATTAGACCTTTTTATTTATCTGGAAAAATCAATGGTGTAGACACCCAGAGGGATTTTATTGATAATGGTTCAGGAGTCAACCTCATCCCCATTCGTATACTTCGTCGATTGGGCCTCAAGGAATCAAATTTATCTCCTTCTACTATGATGTTACAAGGATATAATAAAAATGAACAAGAACCACTGTGCGAGATTACACTCAGAACTCAGTTTGGAAATCTTGTATCCAATTCAGATTTCATGGTTGTTGATCAAGACTCAGCCTTCAACATCTTGCTTGGAAGACCCTGGCTAGATCAACATGTGAATATCCCTTCATCATACCATCAATGTCTCAAATATTGTTTTGATGGTCATGTTGGGACATTGTATGGTGATAAGGCCTCATTCAAGACATGTGAATCTCAATACATTGAGGTGGAATTATATCAAATGAAGGGAAATGATAAATCCACAACACGGGAGATTACCAAAGTTAATGCTCCATATGGTTTTGACAAGATTCCAGTAAATCCATTTGAACATGTGAGTACAGATTATGCATTGCCCATTAGTAAAATTAGCAAGATAGACCCAAATCAAAATACTATAATGGAAGGATTCATAATTTCAATTACGGATATCGAGCCAAACAACATGGGAGAAATTGGTGAGCCACCAAGCAGTGATGGAAGCCCAAATGGAGGTGTCTTTATTTCATCTGCTGAAATCCAACAAGTTTATACTTCGCCAACTAGGATAGAAGAAGTGATAGAAACGTCAGATGTGAACAATGATGTTGATTCTCAATCCATCATCTCCTCTTTATTACCCATGGAAGACCCTTCATCATCAATTGGGTCAGAAATGGAAGCCTCTTCTTTAAGATGTTCAAATTTTAACATCTCTCTTAATCATGGAAATTCTACTTCATCATCTTCTATGCAAGAAGAAACAGAAGAAGTAACACATGTTGAAGAAGAAGAGGAAGATCTCAGGGATGCTCCTCCAGCATTTGAAGAGGGTATCTCTACCACCGTGGATGAACTCAGAGAAATAAATATGGGTACAAAAGAAGATCCACACCCCACTTCAATTAGTGGAGCTATGAATCTTGAAGAGCAAGAGATTTATATTTCCTTTCTAAAGAAAAATATGGATATATTTGCTTGGAACTATACAGAGATTCCAGGGCTTGATCCTGATGTTTCCACTCATCATTTGAGTTTACTAGAAGAGCATCGGGGATTTAATCAAGACACAAGAAGAACACACCCAACATAGGCTTCCAAAATTGAAGTTGAAGTGGATGATCTTATCAAAGCTAACATCATCAGAGAATTTCAATATCCCATGTGGTTGTCTAATGTTTTCCCTAGGAAAAAGAAGAATGGGAAAATAAGTGTTTGCATTTATTTCAGAGATCTTAATCGGCATTGTCCTAAGGATAATTTTCCATTACTGATTACAGAACTCTTAATTGATGCAACAGCTATATATGAAGCACTCACATTCATGGATGGATATTCCGGATATTATCAAATCTGAATGGCTCTAGAAGATGAAGAATTTACAGCCTTCAAATCCCCTAAGGGTGTTTTTTTCTATCGAGTAATTCCCTTTAGATTAGAGAATGTAGGCACAACATATCAGCATTCCATGCATCGTATCTTAAAACCCTTTTAGGGAAGTTTGTTGAATGTTATGTGGACGATTTGGTGGTTAAATCCAAACAATATTCTAATCACTTGGCTGACTTCAAAGTCATATTTCACAAACTTCAGCATCATAATTTAAAGATGAACCCCTTAAAATGTGCTTTTGGGGTAACCTCAGGAAAATTTCTCAGCTTTGTTGTATGCCATCGTGGAATCGAAGTCTATCCTGAGAAAACAATGTCAATCCTTGGTATGTCACCTCCTTGAAATTCGAAAGAATTGAGAGGACTTCAAGGACACTTAGCCTATATTCGGCGTTTCATCGCCAATTTAGCAGGCAAATGTTTACACTTCACGAAATTGATGAAGAAGGGAGTCACTTACAAGTGGACTGAAGAATGTCAAGAAACATTCGATATTCTCAAGAAGTATCTCTTGAGTCCACTGGGGTTAATGCCACTAGTTGAAGGAAGGCCACTTATCCTCTACGTGACAGCTTTAGAGCGATCAATGGGTGCCTTTTTTGCTTAGAATAATGATGTTGGGAAAGAAAACAACCTCTACTATCTCAGTCAGACTATTCTTGAAGTAGAAACTAGATAATCATGTATTGAGAAGTGCTTCCTAGCATTAATCTTTGCAGTTCAAGAGTTGAGACACTACCCGTAACATCACAAGATCCAATTGGAACCTTGCAATAACCTGATCAAATTCATCCTTATTCCTCCAATGCTTATATGATGACTGGAAAGGTGGGAAGTTATCTTGGATCAATTTGATATTCAATATGTGTCTCGAAAGGCAATAAAGGGACACGCTCTGGCTGATTTCATTGATGAACACCTTTTAGTGGAAGACACATCTTCAGATAATGAACTCCCTGAGGAGGAAGTCATCTCTATTCAAGAAATTCTTCAAACGTGGGAAATGTACTTTGATGGTGCTTCCAGAAGTCCAACAGGGAGGAAAATGGAAGATTCTATGTTCAAAAAATTTGGGTTATGAGTTGTACTCATTTCGTCGGAAAATGCATTGATACCTTATTCCTTCTGATTGTTGGGAGGCGGTAGAAATAATGAAGCAAAATACCAAGCTCTCATCACAGGATTGGAGTTGGTGATTCAAGCACAAGTAAATCACATAAAGTTGAAAGGTGATTCAGAGCTGGTAATCAAATAATTCAGTGGTGATTATGCCATCAGAAAAGAAGAATTAATCCCTTTGTATGATTACGTCAGAGAATAAATGGCATAATTTTCTTCGGAACAGAAATTCTCTTTTGTCCCATGATCAGAAAATTCTCAAGCTGATGCATTGGCTAATATGGCCACAACTCTGGTAGATCCAAATTGGGACAAAACAACCATTAGTATTCCCCATCATCGTAAAATTTCACCTTATGTTCGAACCAGAATAGAGGAGATCAATTAAATTAGTCTCATTCCAAAACCATATGGTCATACTACAGGATGGATGACACCTATTAGGGAATACCTTCAAAATGGAACACTTCCTCCTGATAGAGCCAAGAAAGTACAAATCTGGGGATGTGTGGTCAATTTTACTCTTTATGATAGCCCATATCACCTATAGAAAATACTCTACAAGCGTGTTTTTATGGAGTTCTCTTCAGATGCATTGATGGTGAAAAGACAATGGTTGTCATGAAATAAGTGCATGCAGGAGTCTGTGGTGCCCACCAGCCTGGACATAGACTGTCTGATCATATTCGAAGGCTTGTATAATTTTGGACTTCAAGGATACAACATTGTGTTGATTTCATAGAGAAGTGTCATTCATGCCAAGTACATGCCAACTTCATTCATCATCCTCCATATTCTCTTCATACAAGAAAATACTCGTGGCCATTTTCCACATGGGGAATGGATGTGGTGGGACCTTACCCTTTATCTACAGTCATGCTGTTTAAGTATATTCTTACTGCTACTAACTTCTTTTCCAAATGGGAAGAGGCAATACCTCTCAAACAAGTTGGTTCTAAAATCATTGTTAGCTTCATCAAGTCTAACTTCATTACCAGATTTGGTGTCCCTCATACCATATTGACGGACAATGGCACCTACTTCTGTTCATCCGAGGTGAAGGAGTTGTATCAAGAATTCAACATCAAATCCAATCCTTCATCTCGGTATCATGCAATGGCCAATGGCTAGATAGAAGCCTTCAAAAAGACTCTATCAAATATACTTCAAAAGATGGTGGATGAGGATAAGAAGTCATGGATTGATAAACTCTTTCATGTTTTATGGGCTTATCAGACCACCACCCGCACTACAACGCGATCAACTCCATATTCATTCATATATGGAATGGAAGCAGTCTTGCCTATTGAGGTTAAACTACCCATGCTCAGAGAATATATTTTTGATTAGTCATCTAGAGATGAACAATCTCAAAAGCGATTGGATGAATTGGAACGGTTAGATGAGAAATGATTGTGCACACTAAACCACTTTGAAGTTTATCAGAATCAAATAGAACGAGATTTCAACAAAAACTTTTGTCTTCATTCATTTGTTCAGGGAGAATTGGAATTAGTTCTCATAACTCTAATGATACCAGGAAAGAAACCTCCCTAGATTGAGCTAAAATGGTATGGACCTTACTAAATACATAAGGTCTACTCCAATGCAGATTATTCTTTATTCTCAGTGGATGGAGAACTCATCACTACTTCAACCAATTCCATATATTTGAAGAAATATAATTTATGAACACAAAATACCACCAAAGTTCCATGAATATGACCTTAAACTATTTGCATGTTCCATACGTTCAGCATGACGTCAAACTGCACCATCTAGGGTCCATGAATATGACTTTAAACTATTGTCCCTTACATCCAACGTGACGTTAAACTGTGAAGTCCAAACTACATGACGCTAAACTGTACAAAAGTCCCTTACGTCTAGCAAGACGTTAGACTACATAATCATCCATGGTCCATGCATAGGGCCTTAAACTATTTACACCATCGTCCAACATGAAACTAAATTGTATCGTCCCTAATATGTCTAACATGATGTCAAAATGTGTCCTCTTTTTTCCTTACTGCATGACATTAAACTATAAAGTCTTCTTTTTCGTCCAACATGACGTTAAAATGTATTGTCCCCATCGTCTTAGCTACAGGGTGTTACACTATACATCACCCTTATTGTCCAACATGACATTAAACTGTGTCCCTTAAATATGTATTACATGACATTAAACTGTATTTTGTCCCTACTACATGACACTAAACTGTGCAACACAAATAGTCTTAACTGCAAGACATTAAACTACATAGTCCCTTCATATGTGCTACATGACATTACACTGTTCATCGTTAAGGTAATTGTAACCTCTTGTTTCTCACACCGAGTATGAATCATGTGAGAATAGATCAAACTTCAACCATAACACCCTTTCTGGGCCGCTAACCACGCGTAAGTCCCAACATCATTTTTTAGGTCATTGTCCCCGAAAACAACTTGATCACTAATTCATTCTTTAATTAAACTACGCGGACTTTGATCCTTGACTTCCAGGCTGGGTACGTAGGAGACCTCCTAATGTTCAAGCCCAAAACCAATCTAATCACATCGGTTCACCTCCATCTCATACGATGTTGATTCCGGAATCTGCCCCCAGAATCAATATCTTTTCATTGGTTCAACTTCGTCCTTGCTATACGATGTTAAACTATAAAAAATTTCTGTCCTGTATGACAATAAAATACAATATTCTTTGATATCCTCTCGTGACATGGAATCATCGTTTACATTGATTTTTAATAATTTATTATTCCAAAGACTACATGCATACATGTCAATGCCCAAACCTTTTATTTCGGGTCAAACCATCATTGCACTAAAGTCCCCTTTCACCCTTCACTTGTACGAACCAAAACTGTACCGAGGGTATTTCTGGAACTATGTGGGCTTGATTCCCATACTTATGGGATATGTAGGAACGCTCGAGTGTCCCTCGAATCCAACCCCAAATTCCACTTTCAGTCCCTTGGATGAAAAGTCCACATGAAAACACACACTGTGTATTTATTATAATGGTCTGAGTTCTATGACACTAAACTAAGATCTCTTATACATTCATCCCACACACCGTTAAACTGTACTTCAAGAACTACGTATGACTTGATTCCCATCCTTATGGGATATGTAGTGATGTCCAACATTTCAATTCCAATCCCAGCCACAACATGATTATGGTTAACATTGATCTGTGTATCTCTGCATACATTGGACAATACCCATTTTATATGTGTCATAATCCTAACATTAAATATTTTCATATCTTCATAACCCTTTTCTTGACATCTAGTCACAAAAATGTCAAATTTATGAGAGTTCTTTTGCCTGACTATGCAGTACTTGCCCTTAGGTGGGCTTGCATAATTAGTCTACATAACGGACTTGTCAGCCAAAAGATTCTATTATTTGACTATGCAGCCAATGAACATAAACGGCCATGCATAATACAACCCCCTAATGGGTTTGTTAAATAATGGTAACTTCATTCTTGGTATGAAAACCTATTTTTACTTATTGCTATTATCAAAAATATGTTAGGATTCACAAAAAAATATACATCCTTAACATATTTGTTTCATGTCCTTTTTCATGATCTGAAAGTATTCATGTCTATGGTTTATATTTCTCTTCCCTACGGTTGGGTCAGGCCTTCGTAGGAGTGACATTAATCTAGTTCTTGGATAATCTTTTTTGGAAATATCTTCTCCATATTCAAGTACCTCTCTCCATACAACAAAATTTATGCTTCGGAAAATTTGAATCCTTATAAACTTCTAATGGATTTTTAGCAGTAGAAAAGTAAATTTCTAAGAGTTATTTTTCCTGACTATGTAGCATGTTCCCTTAGGCGGCCTTGCATAAACAAGTCTACATAACGGACCTGTCAGCCAAAAAATTCTATTATTTGACCTTGCAGCCAATGCCCTTGGTTGGCCCTACATAATTCAAACCCCCAACAGGTTTGTTAAATAATGGTAACTTCATTCTTGGGAACTACTTTTTCTAATGCCTTTTTGCCCTTTTTCATATCATTCCTCAGATTAAAAATTTCTTACATCATGGGTTACATTTTTCCCTCATACTGGAGTGTGGTAATATGTTTTCAGATAAATTATTAAGGAATTGAGTCAATTTTAATCTATTCGGTCAAAGCAATTTCAACCTTAAACATAAGACTTTTTTAGTCCGACATGCTTGAGTTTAAACTGTGAGATTTCTTATTTCTTCTCACCTCAGAGTCAAATCCTCTTTTCTATACGGATCCAACTCTGAGGGGGGAGTTTTTTTGACGCTCCTTTTTCATCACAGATTCTAAAAGAAATGAAAAGGGAAATACCTCAAACAAAGAAGATTCATCCTTTGCATAAACATAAAAAAAGAGAAAGGGATGAACAAGGAGAACATTGCCCATAGGTCACACAAGTTCCAGCATGGTCGCACAAGTACACCTATGCACTGCCTAGTGGTCGCATAGGTGAATTGCATGCCCTCTTTGAAAATCACCCAGGGTCTTCTCTAGCCTATAAGTACCCCCAGTAGGCCCCCCATTTTAAGAGGATTTTTTCCAGAATTCAAATATAGTGCTCTGAACGCCCAAGTCTCTTCATGAAGTCTTCTGAACACTTATAAGGGAAATATTTACCTAGAATGGAAGTTCTAAACAATAGGAATAAGGTCTAAGTGTTAGAATTCAAAAACACTAGCGCGCCTAAGTGTTTTACCCTTAAGGGAAATGGACAATCTTGCGTGCCTCCTTACCTACTAATTGAAACTTGCACACCAATCTTCTGGAAGTTCCTCGGGATAATTCTAACGGCTTTGGTCAAGGATCATCCAAGTATTAACCTACAGGTTAATCTTATCCCAAGTATATAGGTGTCGTGAAAGTATACTTGCGCGACGAAGACTTGCGCGCCCATGCAGGACTTGCGTGACCCCCCCAGGACTAGCGCGCCCTTCTATTTTTTGGGTGCCCTTCCTGCCCATTTCACCTCTCTTATTCCATTCCAACTCTCCTATTCAAGATTCAGTATTCAAGACTCTTTTCAAATCCATGTATGGCATGTTTTCATGATTGAATTCCTTATCTGAAAAGAATTCTGGGGAACATCTCTCAAAAACTAGATATTTTCACATCTTTATATCACTAATGTTAGAGATTTAATTCATTCAACCTCATCCTTTAAAATGAGAGAACCCTATTCATGGGAATCCTCCTTAGGAGTAAGCCCGAAGTCCTCATTAATATGTCCCTCCTTTTTAGGAGTAAGCCCAATGTCCTCATTAATTTGGGTCTCCTTTTCTGGAGTAAGCCCCAAGTCCTCATTAATTTGGGCCTCTATTTCATGAGTAAGCCCCATGTCCTCATTAATTTGGGCATCCTCCTTAGGAGTATTCCCTAGTCATATTTCCCTAAAACTGGGCTTCCATTTTAAGAGTAATCCCCACTCTCAAAGTTCCCAAAAATCTGGGGATCCTCTTTAGGAGTAACCCCAACCATAATTCTCTTAACCTGGGAATCCTTTTCAGGAGTAAGCCCCAGTCTCAAAGATGGGAATCCTCTTTAAGAGTAAGCCCCAAGTCCCTTAATTTTTCAAGTCCCTTAACCTGGGACATTTTCTCAGGAGTAAGCCCCAGCATCAAATATGGGAATCCTCTTTAGGATTAAGCCCCAAGTCCCTTAATTTTTAAAGTCCCTTAACCTAGGCCTTCTTCTTAAGAGTAAGCCCCAATCTTAATTTCCCTTAGCCAATCATAATTTACTTTTGATTTGGGTTTCCTTATCAGGAGTAAAACCCAATCATAAGTCCCTTACTAACATGGGAATGTTCCATAGGAGTAATCCCCAAGATTAGAGTATCCAAATATCTATGTAGAAAATATACCTTTATGGAACCTGTTCCTGGATTTCATTCCTGAAGTAAATCATAATCTCCATATATTTGGGTAGTCATACATGTATAAGCCCCATATCATTTCTTATGATTGCATCTATCAGGGCACAAATTTTCTGGTTGTACCAATACCTCTTGTTTCTCACACCGAGCATGACTCACGTGAGCATAGAGTGTAAAAGTAATTATGACATCCTTTTTTGAGCCATCAGTCATAAACGTCATACTCCCTTACTCGAACTACGTGGGTTCTAATTCGTTTTCCAAAACAAAGGATACATAGGTAGTCCATCTGCGGGTACGATCCGACCTCTGAAATAATCCATGTCCTTCGGAATGACAATACACATCAATTGCCCCACTGAGTGGCTTTAAAACAAGTATGGTCATCATAATGACCAAGAGAATTTTATGTATTGAAGGATAACATTGACCAAGAATCTATAACAAATACAGATGATTCTATATTGATAAAGAACCTCGAATACATATAGAAGATTCTCAAAATTTTCTACATATCAATCATTGATTTTCAAAATTTAGGGAAAGCTCATTTTATATATGGTAATGTAATAAGGATTCATGAACATAACATAAATCTATAAAGAGAGTCTCGGAGTAGACAATAATTCCCCTCAGAAAAGGTGTGATGAGTCCAACCTCCCATCTTCTCGACGAATGAAAATTCACAAGCCTCATCAGTCCACAACTAATGAGATCCTACCATTGAAAAGTAGGTAAAAATGGATATGGAATCATTGGATGTTTCCGGTTCAACGAAAAAAACCCATTAGAAACTGATTAGAATGTTTTAACATTCAATCAACGAGGTCATCCCCAATTCAGGAGGAAACAACAGGCATGTACTTCTACTTGAATTGGTTGTGTATCATCCCTACTACATGGCGTGTTGTCATAACACACAACGTGTACTTGAATCCTTATTATCTACCTGAGTCCTTCTACATGGATTAAGACAAATGGATATCATAAAACAAAACTACACGGTGTGTTCATAGGTATCCACGACGTGTTCTCTACAAGGATTTATAATCCTATGTTGTTCGCCACACGGCCTGTGTACCCAGGTCACACTACACGACCTGTTCCAAAAAGACATGGAATCTGCAAAGAAGCCCCAGACCAACATGTGTTTCTCGCTACATGGTCGGCTACTTGGATGACATTACATGGTGTGTGCCAGGCGGACACGGTGTGTACTAGGAAAGATAACACTGACCCATGTTGTTCATGACACGGTCGGGTACCTGGGTCAGACTACACGACATGTTCAAGGTAGACACAGCGTGTTTGTTTTAAGGGTTCCTCCTTCTGTGTTGTTAGAAACACGACAGACACCAGGTCAACACTACATGGCATGTACAACCGGTGCACAACATGTTTCCCCAAGCCATTCCCTACCCCGTGTCTCTTCCAACACGACCTATGACATGGTAAGAGACTACACGGCATGTACATAAAAAGTTTTCCTTTCTTCCCGAACAGAAGAACACACATTGTCTGTCAATAGAACTACACGGCGTGTATGCTAGTTTTTCCGGACAGTAATCCTCAAAAACTACTCTGGAACCTAGAAAAAACACTGAAACAAACACCTATGTTCCACATTCCGATCAGTGAGGTCCCATACTACCCACGAATAAAATCATGGAATCTTATACATGTTATAAAAAAATAAACTCATCGATGATCCACCAAATTCCAGTCATTGAGAGCCCATACACCTCATGAAACAACGATTCGCGTTCATTCTATCAAAACCTCACACAACAATACCCTATCAATTAGCAGGTATTTATCAAATCAATTATCCCAACAACATGCTTTTCCAGCACAACAACTATCACAACAACATGCAATTTCTAATGCACCTATATGGAATGGAAACTGTAACACACCATGTTTTTCTAAAAATTAATATAAATTCATGGAACATTGTTTTATGTATATATTTTTAATTATCCATTAAAACACAACTTTTCTACTTCTATGTTTTCAATTTCAGTAAACTGTCATCTAAAATTGTGTCTAGTATGTTATTTGTAGTCTATCAAAACCACCTAGTTTTTTTGGGGGATAGTAACATACCCTTATGAATAGTAATATGAATAGTGATATAACACTAATGAATAGTATATTTTATTATTATTTTATTTTTTAAGGCTTTAATATAATATCATCTAGGTTAAGTTTTCATTGTGATATAGTAGTAGTTACAACATTAGAATTGTTTATTTTTGAATAAAGTATGAATTTATTTAAAAATTAGATTAATAATATTTAGAAAATTATTATCAAAAAATTGACTTCATTTTTGACATCAACACGTTGATAAATGGTTATGGTGAATTTTGGGAACTTTTCTGAGATAGTTGATTTTTCGATGAATAGTAAAAAAAATATAGTTTATAGTTTCGGGGTATTAATGACATAATTAATGATATAATAATGATGTCATAAATCTGGTGGACTTGTGTATAGTTATATAATATGATAGGTGTCCCAAGTGTCTTATACCATGGGAATATACCATTGGAAAGCCCATGGTTTTGCAAATACCACCCATGAGGTGTCACTTGAAAATAATTAAAATAATCCCTCACTTTACCTATAAATACCAACTCCTACGTTCATTGAATTCATTCCCAATTCTCCACTAATAAATCTCTGTCCTACATACCTTCATATTAGTCCTCCCATGATTTTCTCAATCTCCTAAGGTCACATCCATCATGTTCTAAGGATTACTCTACAAGGTAAGAAAATTCTCATGTTCTTTCCTTTTCCTTTCATGTTCTCTTTTATGTGGTATTACTTTCATGTTTACTAACCATTTTCTAATTTTCATCTTATTATTTATCTAATATATATTATGATTCATTTCTGTATTTTTGACCCTTTTCCCCTCTCTTTTTAATATTTTCTAAAACCATGTTGCGTAGCCGTTAGGTTGCCGAATTTTTGTAAGCGATTTCACAATTATCCAATCTTCATATCTCCTTTTCCAAAGGGCCTGAAATCTCTGGAAATCTTGTATATTAAATATTTTATCATGTTTATGGAATATTACTCATCTTTATTCCTCCCCTCTCCCACTTATTTAACGAATAAAAAACATAGTCCGTTTGTTTCGAATTACCAACATCCCGGACAGTGTGATTTCAATTTCCATTAATTCTGTCATGTCTGGTCATGAAACCAATTATATGGTTGAAACAGGTTATAATATATGTTTTATGACTCACCCATGGTTCCGTAATTATTTTTAACTCATGGTTCTAATTTATAAGTAAAAAATATGTTGTTATTATCAAATAAGAACTAAAATTATCTAAACAAACATCATTAATGTTATAACTTATGAATCATCCTTATGTAATAATTAAAAATGATGAATGGAATATTTTATGTTACTGAATATATGTAAATACTGATCCATTCCAATTCTTGAGTTTCACTTCCAATCGACAATAATGTCTATCATGAACCAATCATGGAAATCATGTTAAGAACACAACAAAAAACAATGAAAAGGGAAAAATAATAACAATTAAGTGTGAAATGTGGTTATGAAATGATCATATAATATTTTATAAACATGAAATTATTTCTGTAAGATATTAATAACACACTTTTAACCATTATAGAGGTGGTTTAATCAAGTTTTAAGTAATAAAAACCTGAGGTAAAGGAATTCATAACCCGATTTCCATTCTTTGGGTTAACCTTCTACTTCATTACTTATGTGCTGTTTAAATTGTTTTTGTGATGGGATTTGTTTATATTATGTTTATATTATGTTTATTTATAGTATATATAAATAATACATCCACTCTATTAAGTCGCTCTTAAATTTTATGATATTTATAAGGAGATTTTCATTAAAAATCATCTTTTTAAATTTCATTTGACGAAATTACAAAGTAATGTTTTTATTGGATTATTCATGTTGTATGATTATGTTTTGGTTCATGGGAATTATTTATGATGAATAGTGGGACCTATATCTCCCTCTAATTAATTTGGCATGTGTATGTTGTAGGTCGGTCATATGGTAACTCCAAGTGTAACTGTGATGGTGACACAAAGTACGGTAGCCTTGAGGGTTACAGATTATAAGGTAGCCAAGGATGGTTACATGATTACGAAAGTAATTACCTAAGATACCTCTATGATTATATTTATGTTATTATGTTTTGAGATCATATTTTGTGAATGTCATGTTACACAAAGTAAATATATATGAGTGGAAATCATGTCTTCTGAAAATGTTTTCATACGTTATGAGTATTCATGGTCTATTTTTCTCTTTCCTTCTGTTTTCATCTATTACTAACCTTTTTTTTCTCATCCTAAGTTTTTAAATGATTTTTCATAGGTTAATGGATGTGTCATATAAGGAAGGAAGACATGTAAAATGTTAGAGAATTGTCAAGGAGTTTTTTTTATGTTATAATATTTTATATTTTGAAAAAAATGGAGACTATTTTTATGGTATCCACTATGTAACAATGTGTAATGCTACAAATGTTTTGTCCTAATTCTCAACAGATCTAAACTTGAAAAGAACCTCAATATAAAATTAAGTGTTTTCTTGATTAAATTCAAGATTATGTATGTATTAAGGTTGGGTCCTTATTGTTTGTATGAGAGGATGGTTTAGATTACTTTAGGGTTAGGGTGATGTTAATAGAATACCATAAATGATTTTCACTCTATGGTTAATTTGAAATGTAAGAGAATTTACATATTACCATGTTTCCTTATCTAAGATATGTTTGTTCAGAATGGTTGTCCGCAGATGGAACCGGGATTTTGAATAGGGTAGGCACCGACAGAATGACATCTTTCCGGAACTACATCCATGAATGGTAGGGATTGGAACTGAGCAGTTTGTGACGGTAATGGCTCAGCTAATGCACGAAATAAATGGTTGTTTCATCCATGAAAGATAACCAATATAGGTACCACAACGAAACATGACAGTAGTGGAACATTTTATGAGAATACATCCTCCTCCATTCAATGGATCTTCTGAACTAGTAGTAGTTGAAGGATGGATCAAATCCCTTGAAAAGATATTCGATGTTATGTGACGTTTAGATAATAAAAAGGTAAGTATTGACATTAATCGTTTTGATGAGGAGGCTAATAATTGGTGGTCAATGGTAAGGAATATGAAGTGTTGAGATTATTTTTTATGCCTTAGAGTGGGATGAATTTAAAAGTCTTTTCCATGAAAAATATATTACTAAGGTGGGAGACTATGAATAGAGAAGCAATTCCTTGAATTGAAATAGAAGTAGGAATATTCACTAGAAGTATATGAAACAAACTTCACCAGACTGGCCTGGTATGCACCAAATTTTATTCTGGATCTTGATAGAAAAAATCAACCACCTTTACTCAGGACTGAATCCAATGTATCGATGGGTATTGGCCTCCTGTGAATTCAAAAGTTATGAGAAACTTGTCCGATGTACTGAGAGGGTAGAGATGGAGTATGATGATGATCATGTGAATTTTGGAATCAAAGAGAAGAAGAGGTCCAATTAGCAAGAAATGGGTAAGAATCAACCAAAGAAATCAGGTGGTATGAAAATCCAATTTCCAATTTGTGAAAAGTTTGGAAAGAAACATGTTGGGTAATGTCGTAGGAAAGCTGGGAAGTGTTTTAAATGTGGTGAGTTTGGACATATGGCCCGAGATTTTAATGGAAATGATCACAAGACAAATCCTGATAAAAAAACTATAATGTGTTTTAAATGTGGTAAAATGGGTCATTATGCAAATTTCTGTCCAAAGAGAGATCCGAATGATGAAAAGAAGCCAGAATACAAGAAGAAGATGTACTGAGATCCTTTGAGACAACATCAGTAGATGTCAGGACATCCAATGAAGTTGTATCAGATACTTTTTTTGTTCACTAAGATTTTTTCTAATGTTTTTGTTTGATACGGGGTCTACACATTCCTTCATCTCTGAGAAATTTTCTGGTAAATTGAAAATATCACCTCAACAAATAGGACCCGAACATGTTGTTAAAACACCAGGGGGGAAATGTTATAGCAAAGAGGAATTATAAGAATCATTCTATTGTGGTATGTGGAAATACTTTACATGAAAACCTTGTTGTTTTACCATTAGTCGATTATGATGTTATTCTAGGGATGGACTGGCTTTCTGATTATCATAATAAGATTGACTGTAGAGATAAGGAAGTTGTTTTTTAGAAATAGTTTCAGTTTGTATACAAGAATGAACCCATAAAATTGATAACATATCAGGATGCTGAGAAACTATTGAAAGATGGAAATAAAAGTTATCTTGATCATATTGTTGAAAACAAGGTAACTATTCAAATTAATGATGTGCTAGTGGAAAATGAATACCTTGATGTTTTTTCTGATGAGTTACCCAGTGTCATACCTAATCGAGAAGTTGAATTCACAATTGACTTAGTTTCTGATGATAATCCAATTTCAAAACCACTTTATCGTAAGGCTCCAATAGAACATCTTTAATTGAAAAATTAGTTATAGGATTTACTTGGTAAAGGCTTCATTCGTTCTAGTAATTCAACATGGGGAGCCCATATTTTTTTTGTTAAAAAGAAATATGGTTCCATGTGATTCTGAATTGATTAATGATCTTTGAATAACATCACTATTAAAAACATGTATCCTTTTCCTCCTATTTTTGACTTGTTTGATCAGCTCTAGGGAGCTCAGTACTTTTCCAATATTAACTTGAGATCCAGATACCATCAGCTGAAGGTGAAGGAGGATGGCATCCTGAAAACTTCCTTTCATACTAAATTTGGGCATTTTCAATTTGTTGTTATGACGTTTGTATTAACTATTGAACCTGATGTATTCATGAATATTTTGAATTGTGTATTTCATGAGTTCATGGATAAGTTTGTGGTTATATTTATTGATGACATTCAGGTATTTTCTAAAAATAAATAGGAGGATGAAAAACATATAAGGTTTGTTTTACGAACATTAAAAGAAAGGAAGCTATATGGAAAATTCAGAAATTGTGATTTATGGTTGCAACAGATTTCTTTTCTTGGGCACATTGTAAATAAATATAGAATAACAGTTGATCCTACCAAAACAATAGTAGTTGATGAATATCCATGACCCTCAAATGTTATAGAGATTCGTAGTTTTCTAGTCATAGCAAGTTATTACCGATGGTTTGTTACGAACATTGCACGATTATCTATCTTGATTACTAAGTTTACACAGAAAGGGGTTAAATTTGTTTGGAAAAGGGAATGTGATGTTTGTTTTCAGGTAATGAAGAAGAGATAGGTGAATGCTCCAGTTTTGGCCTTACCTTCTCAGAATGGTGAGTTTTTCATCTACAGTGATGCTCCTTTGAAGGGACTTGGTTGTGTTTTTATGCATAATGATCAGGTAATTTCCTAGGCTTTGAGACAACTTAAACATCATGAGATAAATTATCCCACACATTATTTGGAATTGGAAGTTGTAGTTTTTGATTTGAAAGTATGAATGCATTATCTATATGGAACCAAATGGAAAATATATACTAACCATAAAATTCTAAAGTATATATTTACTCAGAATTAATTAAACATGAGGCAGAGAAGATGGATAGAACAAATAAAGGATTATGACTACACAATCAATTACCATCCTGGAAAATCAAACAAAGTAACGGATGCCTAAATTCAGAAACACCATGAATCATTAACATGCTACGTTGGGAAATTGTCCCTTGATTAATGATTTGATTAATTTTGGCTTAGAAGTTGTTGGTGTAGGCAATACATCTATTCTGTTTTAGGTTTCAGTGCAGTCCTCATTTTCAGATAGAATTAAGCAAGTGAAAAAGGAATATCGTGAGCTACAGAAAAAGGTTAAATTGGTTAAAATGGATAATTTTCAAGAATTTAATCTTGATAAAGATTGTGTTTTAATACATGGTAAAAGGTTGTGTGTGCCTTGTGATTCCCAGTTGAAGAAATAATTGTTGCATGAATATCGTAGTTCTCCATTTTCTATTCATCCTGGAAGTAATAATATGTTTTGAGAACTTCAGGAGAATTATTGGTGGGATGGAATGAAAAGAGATATTGTTGATTTTACCAAGAGATGTTTTACATTTCAACAGGTTAAAGAAGAGCGACAACTACTGAAGGGGATGCTTCAGCCTTTTCTAGAGCCAGTGTGGAAATGGGAGAATGTCTCCATGGACATTGTGGTGGGACTACATAAGACTTCTCGAGGTAACAATTCTATTTGGGTTATTGTTGATCGGCTAACAAAGTCTGCACATTTTTTATCAATTCCAGATACAATATCTTTGGATCAGCTTTCTTGATTGTACCTCAAAGATATTTTAAGGTTATATGGAGTTCCTCTTTCAATTTTATCTGACCGAGATCCCAGGTTCACTTCTAACTTTTGGAAGGGACTTCAGAAGTCATTGGGCATAGAGTTAAATTTCAGTAAATCTTTTCATCCTAAATTAGATGGGAAGCTAGAACGAACGATTCAAACTTGTGAGTATATACTTCGAGCTTGTTCAAAGACCTATCAGGGAAGTTGGTATCAAGATATTTCATTAGTTGAGTTTTCTTATAATAACAGTTTTTATTCTAGTATTCAGATGGAACCTTTTGAGGCCTTGTATGGAAAGTAGTGTATGACTCCATCGTTTTGGGATGAATTCGGTGAAATAAATTTTATGGGGCTAGAATTAGTTGAAGAAGTGGCTAATAAAGTGAGGATGATCCAACAACACATGAGGACAACTTAGTATAGGCAGAAAAGTTATGCAGATAATAGAAGGAAAGGCATCTCTTTCGAAGTAGGTGGCCATGTTTTCCTTAAAGTCTCACCTAAGAAAAGTGTGATGCATTTCGGTAAGAAAGGAAAGCTATGTCAACGATTCATCGGTCCATTTGAAATATTGGAGAAAGTTGGAACAGTTTCATACAGTGTAGCTTTTCCTCTGAGTTTGTTTCAGGTACACAATGATTTTTTTCGATGTTGATAAAGTATGTGCCAGATTCATCACATGTCTTGAGCCCAAAAGCAGTTAAACTGGAAGAGAACCTTTATTATGAAGAGAAACGAGTTCAGATTATTGATCGAAGGGAATAGGTATTGAGGAATAAGGTAATCCACCATGTAATGGTTTTTTGGAGAAACTACATGGTTGAAGAAGAAACATGAGGGTCTGAAAATGGTATGAGAGAAAAATATCCTCAGTTGTTTAATAAGTAAATAAAATTGTGAGAACACAATTACAAGAAGGTGGGGATAATGTAACACCCCAAGTTTTTCTAAAAATAAAAATAAATTCAACGAACTTGGATTTATGTAGATATTTTTAATTAGGCTTTAAAACATTACTTTTCTACTTCTATGTTCTGAATTTCAAGAAACTGTCATCTACAATTGTGTTCAGTATGTTATTTGAAGTCTATTAGAACAATATTTGATGAATAGTAACATACCCTTATGAATAGTAATATGAATAGTTATATGACCCTAATGAATAGTAAATTTTATTTTTATTTTATTTTATTCAGTCTATATGATAATAGCATCTAGGTTAATTTTTCATTGTGATATAGAAGTAGTTACAGAATTAGAATTGTTAATTTTTAAATTAAGTATGATTTTATTTAATAATGAAAGTAATAATATTGAGAAAATTATTTTCAAAAAATGGACTTCAGTTTTGAAATCTACACGTTGATAAATGGTTAGGGTGAATTTTTGGAATTTTTCTCAGAAGGTAGATTTTTCGGTGAATAGTAAAAAATACAGTTTTTAGTTTCGGTGTATTAATGAAATCATTAATGATATAATAATGATGTCATAAATCTGGTAGACTTTTGTATAGTTAACTAATATTTGAGGTTTCCCAGGTGTCTTATACCATGGGAAAATACCATGGTCATGCCCTTGGTTTTGCAAATACCACCCATGAGGTGTCCCTTGAAAATTAATAAAATAATCCCTCACTTTTCCTATAAATACCAACTCATCCCTTCATTGAATTCATTCCCAATTCTCCATCAACTAAAATCATTCCTCCTTACCTTAATATTAGTCCTCCCATGTTTTCCTCAAGCCTTCTTGGTCCCAACAATCATGTTATAAGGGTTACTCTACAAGGTAACAAAATTCTCAATTTCTTTCTTTTTCAATTCAAGTTCTTTTTTATGAGGTATAACTTTCATGTTTCCATACCATGGTCTTAATTTTTTCTTATTATTGATCTAAGTTATATTATGATTCATTTATGGATGGGTGACCCTTGTACTCTCTTTTTTTTGATATTTTTTAAAACCATGTTGTGTAGCCGTTAGGCTGCCGAATTTTTGTAAGCAATTTCACCAATATTATCTTATTTTGAGTTATTTCTTTATTCTTTCATCAGATCTCCTTTTCAAAGAGGAATGAAATATCCAGAATTCATGTATATTCTATATGTTATCATGTTTATGGAAAATTAATCATCATTATTCTTCTCCTCTCCCACTTATTTAAATAATAAAAAACATTGTCCGTTTGTGTCGAATTACCGACATCGTGGACAATGGGATTTAAATTTCCATTAAATCTTCCATGTCTGGTCATGAATACATTTATATTGTTGAACCTGGTTATAATATATGTTTTATGACTCACCCATGGTTCTATAATTATTTTTCACTCATGATTATAATTTATTAGAAAAAATGGGGTTTATATTATCATATAACCACTAAAATGATCTAAACAAACATCATTAATGTTCTAACTTATGAATCATCCTCATGTAATAATTAAAAATGATGAATGGAATAATTTTTTTACTAGATATATTTAAATACAATCCATTTAAATTCTATAGTTTCACTTCCAATCGATAAGAATGTCCATCATGAACCAATCATGGAAATCATGTTATGAACTCACCCAAAAACAATGTGAAGGGAAAAATACTAACAATTAAGGGTGAAATGATGTTATTAAATGATATTATAAGATGTTATAAACATGAAAATGTTTTCTTAGAATATTAATAACACTATTTTATCCATTATACGGATGGTTTAAACAAGTTTGAAGTAAGACAAACTCGAGGTAAGGGAATTCTTAACCCGATTTCCATTGTTTAAGTTAACCTTCTACATCATTATTTATGTGATATTTTAATTGTTTGTTTGATGGGTATTGTTTATGTTATGTCTTATTATGTGTATTTAACTTATATATACATACTCTATCCACTCTATTAAATCTCTCTTCAATTTAATGATATTTATAAGGAGATTTTCTTTAAAAATCCTCTTTTTAAATTTGGTTGTATGAAATTCCAAGGTAATGTTTTTATGGGATTATTCATGATGTATTGTTATGTTTTGGTGGATGAGAATTATTTATGATGAAGGGTGGGACCTATATCTCCCTCAAATGCATTGGGTATGTGTATGTTGGTGGTCGGCCGTATGGTTACTCCAACTGTAACTATGATGGTTACACAATGTAAGGTAGCTATGAGGGTTACAGATTATAAGGTAGCCAAGAATGGTTACAATACTATGTAAGTAATGCCCCCCCCCCAAGATACCTATATGATTATATTTATGTTCACATGTTTTTTGTGGATCTTGTGTTAATATCATGTTACAAAAAGTATGTATATATCAGTGACAAGCATTTCTTCTGAAAATGTTTTCATAGGTTACGAGTATTCATGGACTAATGTGATATTTCCTTCCTTTTTCACCCCTTACTAAGATTTTGTTCTCATCCCATGTTTTTAAATTATTTTTCACAGGTTAATGGATGTGTAAAACAAGGATGAAAGACACGTTAAATGTTGATGAATTGTCATGGAGTTTTGTTTTAAGTTTTAATATTTTATATTTTGAAAAAAATGGATATTGTTTTTATGGTATCCACTCGGTAACAATGTGTAATGTTACGAATGTTTTGACTTATTCTATAAAGATCTAAACATGAAATATCCTCAATGTAAAAGGAAGCGTTTTATTGAATAAATTAATGATTATGTATGTATTAGGGTTGGGTCCTTGTAGAAACTATGCCAGGAATGTGATTTCTAGAATGTGATTAAATGATGCATGAGATGTAATACCCTCATCTCATCGGGTTGCAACTAAATAGAAACCATGGGTAAAATATAAACATCACACGACAAGTGTGTCACCCAATGGTGAAAATCAAATCAACATTAAAAGTGAAAATCAGAAAAATTACAACACTAGGTAAATTGGAATTTCCCTATACACGCGTTAGCTACTCCTAGGAATAACTTATTACCAAATACTAATTCCTTCCTATATCTGACTATAGGATCCAAAAAGTAAGTCAAATAAAAGAAACCCTCAGATACCACTTTGAAATGTCCCAAATCTAGAAGCCACAGAACGAGTGCCCCGATCCCGGTTGGTTATATGACCTCACGCACATTTCCCCAAATTCCAGAGGCTTCCGACTAGCAGCGAGGGCCCAGATATGATAGTGGGGGAAACTATGCCCTCATTTTTCAAAGTGTAGTGCAACAGAAAAGATAAATAACATACTATAGAAATGGACAACTGAAGTAAAAGAGAACCAACAGTCATATATATACAAAGATGTAGCAAGTCACTATTCTATGAAAGTAGATAGAACATGATACAATTTAAGACAATACAATATATATCAATGTACAAGGTAAAACCAAACAAAAAAAAGAAGAGTAAACAGAAAACTGTAGCATCACAAGCCTATGCTTGGTCCCATGCACTCATACTCCTCTACTACAATCATGTACATCTATAGGTACCCTTTCCCCTATCGATGCCTACAGAAATGTAATCTGTTTGGTCCGAAGACATAAACCAAACAAGGTGTGAGAAATAAATCCCAGTTGGAAACCACCAATGTCCCATTCCCAACTATCCGTGAAAATATGAAATAGTAGTGTGCAGTAGTAAAATGTAATAACTATGTTGTACTCAAAAGTTACTAAGTCTACCAGTTATATTTCCATTTTCGTATTCATTTAACCATTCCAAGACAGTGTTTTAACTTGGCAGATATAACATAAGAAAAATCACCATGGTTAATATTCATGATAACATAGTCTTCATACATATAATCCTTACCTTCGGGTAATCAAAATCGAAGCCACAAGTGTCTGCCCACATGCGTCTGAGGTGTTGCCCACAGGCACAGAAACTACTGCCCATGGGCATAGGAAATACTACCCACATGCATGAGAATGTTTTCCCGTAGCCTAAACAAAACACTAACATCATGCTATACAAGTAACTGGGATTATCCCAACACATAAGCAAGCAATTTTTCACAATTCCTATCAAGGCAATTCAAAACATGATAAAATTCACAGTATACCCCCATGTATTATGGCCCAACGACTAAATAGAGGAACGCACCCCCGGGTGGTCCTGGATCCATGCAGTGATTCAAAATAGTAGTTTTGACTTATCAAATGTTTATCTATGCAATTCTAGATATCTTATAGAAAAGGCCAGATCCATACGACACCCCAACATGGGTTCTTAGCACAACAGTACACAAATTCAACTCAATAGTTGGAAATAAACACCAGACCACCTGCCTCGATCGTCTCTGATTGGTATATGTGTACGACGCCACCGGTAATGCCCGTGAACGACGTAGATCTAGGATAAATATTCACTCATTAAAACTAAAATAAGATTCCCTCGGTAATGAATTGGTAAGAACAGCTCAATGAGAGGGAAGAAATCACCCGCGTGGTTCAATCGAGACCGTCAGAGAAGAATTCCGATTCCCGGTGTGCGGTCGGGAGATCTCCGAAGATCCAACGTCCTCTACCAGCTCCAAAACGAACTCAAAGGCTCCTATACCGAAGGAGGAGGCAATTGACCATTCTATGAAAAAACCAAACTACACGGCATGTACTCTCATGTACACAACCTGTACTTTTCATTTTTTAACCTATCCACCTGAGGGCTCCTTTCCACCACGACACTGTTCATTTATCGACATGAGTACATGGTGTGTATTCCTGAATACACGTCGTGTACTATCTCTCAGCTGGTAGCATCCTCCACCGCCTTACTGTTCATCTACCGACTGATTACACGACATGCAAATACCTATTACATGACGTGTAGTTGGTTTTTACACCCTTCATCATTGATAGGACTACACACCATGTGTACTAATCTTACACGGCCAAAGTACACGGCGTGTACCAAAAAATTTGGGGTTTCCCCCTTTCCCTTATTTTCTCAAAACCCTTAAGTAAAAAGGAAAATAAGAAACTCATACCTCAAGAATAGGAACGAGGTTCTAACAACATAGATTTGGTTATGAATTTTCTAGGTTTGTGAGACACATACCTCATTTAAGAGTGTTCCATATCTTCCCATTAGTTCATATGTGGCACTCCATACCTCTGTGTAAATGAGTCCAAGATGTGACCTTTTCCAGTACTATTGAGAAAGAAGGGGATGACTGTAACGCCCTGTCCCCAGTTACCCAGAGTCAGTGCATTATTGCATAACATTGGCATGATCACAGAAGATCAAGTCTCCAAAGACCGATTAGTTTAGTAGCATTGAAAAAACTAGATACATTCATAAACGTTGCATTATATCATAAAGTGAAAAACTATAATAACATTGTCTCCATTGTCCAAACTCATATTCCCTTCCAACTATCCCTGCAGGTCATTCATAAAATACTTTTCAAATCCTTGAAAAAATAAAACATTGAAAGGGGTGTGCTCAGATGCTCAGTAAGGACAACAATATAGCGGATGCTTTCATAAATAAACATAAACATTTAAGGCAATGTATAACTAGAACAAAAGCCTTTTAAACTTGAACTTCAACATAATATGGAAAAAGTAAAATGAGATAATTCCATTTACTTATTCACATGGATATTCTACAGGTCGAATAATCACATGAAATATCAATAATAACATTCATAATGATGGAATGAATAATGCTAGACTACCATAACCCCATAGCCAAGGCCTCGTGCAAAGACTACAAATATGTTTTTGTCAAGGCCTCATGCCAAGAAACTAGTTTGTCTCATCAGACCTGCCGATGAATCAAGGAGCTATAGCGGGCTCCACCCATCACTTATTAAGTGCAATTCATTCCTCATTTGAACAGGTTTAAACATATCATAAACCATAACATAATCGTATCACATAAAACATGCATAAAGGAAACATAAAATTTCCACATTTCAATCACAAGATATCAATACAACACATTGATATAATAAAAAAAACACTTTCAATACCATTTTCAATACCAAAATAAAAGAAAATTAAAAAGTGGTCTTTATTTTTCATTTAAAAAAATTATGGCTTGTAGAGGAAGCCGAAACTCAAATAATGGACACGACGGTGGAGAAGTCATTGTCGCCGCATACGTACAAAAATAAAAACATTACTTTTTTTAATTTAGTATAACGCTTCATATAAAAAGATTCTTTTTTATTAAACGTAAACGTCAAAGGGGTTTATACACCTTATAAATGAAATATGTGTACAAAAAAAATAGCCTTAATGAATGGAGATTGAGACGAAGTCCCTTACAAAGATCATTTTTAAATAAAATAGATCTATTATGTGTATTCACTATAAGTAACCATATAGAAATTACAAATACAAGATAGGAAATAATTATATCATGACATAATTTGAATTTAGGAGATTAACCCAAAGAACGAAAATTGGGTTAAGAAGTTCCCTTACCTCGTGTCCGACATGACTTGATTTTTCTTTAACCTCCTGAATAATAAACTAGAGTTAATTTCTAATTGCTTAAGAACCTTTTTCAAGTTCATTATTCTTTTTATATCACTTATTACTATGTTATGAACATTATGTAATTATTTATGTTAATAACGGTCGTTTTTTCGATCTTTGGAACTTAAGTCAAAAATAAAATTCTTATAATTACGAGTTGTTCATGTGGTAAAATATCCATTATATCCAGAATTATATTCATTATTTAGATATCATATATATCATATATATTTATTATATACATTCATTTATAATATTGCATAACATTTAGAGG
This sequence comes from Viscum album, assembly GCA_963277665.1. Lineage (NCBI taxonomy): Eukaryota > Viridiplantae > Streptophyta > Magnoliopsida > Santalales > Viscaceae > Viscum > Viscum album. Next base: position 959,774,568 of record OY728126.1, read on the forward strand.
TAATAAATGAAATGCACCGTTCATGGAGACTGTAAGCTGTACGTACGCATGAACGCTACTTTAATTTCTATTTCATATTTAATGGAATGAAATCATAATTATATAAAGTTATATTATAATTCTAGTATAATATCATGTATAATATTATTTACTCCATCCTTTATACGTCCCACATATGGCATTAACGATTCAAATCACTTTGAGGGGGCGGTAGTCGACACTTCCTAAAATGAAATTATCGTGTTTACCCATAATGGAAATCATAAAGGTATGCCATAAATGAAAAATACCGATTCATAAGGAAAACAAAAACATAATATATATCATATATAAAAATAGGTTCATCATAATGGCCACCATGAGAGGTGTTAAAAGAAGATTGAACAATCATTGTTTCATGAGGCATCAATTCGCCACCCATAGAAACAGTATGTTCTTTGACCATTAGGCGAAGGTGTGTGTAAGTGTATATAAAATACATATCATAAAAACATCCAAGTATATTGAGGATACTGTTTTGTTACAAAATAAATGAATAAAAAGATTTTAGGGGGTTGGAGAAGCAAAATAAAACAAAAGAACACAAGAGAAGACATTACCTTAAAATCGGGAAACTCTTTTTTGATTTGAGCCAAAGGCTTCCTTGGGAAGAATTATTCCCAATGTGAGGCTTCTATGAGTAATAGAGAGAATTTGAGAGAGTATTTGGGCAGATGTTGGCCTAGACAAAAGGCTTTGAAGGTGTGAATAAGGTGGTAGTGGTGGAGGCCTTTTATAAGAGGAGAGGAGGGGCACTCTTGGAACGATTGAAATGTTACTTTATTATGAAATAATTTTCAGATTATAAAGGTCCCACAATTATATATATCGAGTCTGAGGAGATAAGGGTTATAAATATTCCCATATAATAGGTTTTTTACAAGTTTATGTCTTAGATTTTACATTATCTTTTCATTTTATTTAAACCGTTAATTAATGAGGTAATTGCTGCATCATCATTGTGTAATAAAAAATTTAATTTATTTAATGTCTAAAAATTATAAAAAAATTAACATGATATAGGAAATATTTTTATATTTCCAATGAATATTTATAGTAAAAAAGTTAACATATATAACCCATGTAATAATTATTTTAGTAAAACAACACATGTTTGTGACAATTTTATTTTTACCTTAAATAAAAATATATTAATGTCATTTTCTTACCCAAGTGGCTCCATGGGGTCCCCCAAGTGGACCCATGGATTTTATTGTTCATCCATGTATCATTAAATAAGGGTATGATAAGTGTAAGGGTATTTTCATATTTTTATAATATCATTTTTACCTTAAATTTCACTAATTACCTTTAATCGTGATTAATTAAACATAAAAGTTACTATTCAGAAAAAGATTATTTTAATCCAATTGAACCATATTTTACTTCCTAATGACAACCATGTATGTCGGTTTTTTGAAAATCAAATCACAGAAGTGTTAATGTTTCATTTAAATGAAAAATCAGTTTTTAACTACCACTTAGTGGTTTCACTATTCATCAAAAATTGATGTTATTCTGAAAAATGACAAAATTAACCCTAATAAATATTTGATATTATTAATTCAAAAATGATGTCTATTTTAAACAATTCCAAATATATATTTTTAATTAATTAATTTAATAATTAATTCCCGTTGTCACAACAAATACCGTGTTTTTAAGAAAGAATATCCATCAAAAGATTGGCAATTGCTTATGTCCAATTTCAATGTGAAATTAATTCTAATGACAACCATTGGATAAAAAGTTAAAAATATATTCTAATTACACTTTTGAAAAACTCAATTTTATAACTTATCACTATAAATTATTTTGATTAAAAATGTTGTTTTTATGTATTTTTCACTATTCATCAAAAATTGGAAGTTCTCAGAAAAATACCAAAAATTCAACATAGGCTAATTTCGATATTCCGAATCCGAAAATGAAGTCCATTTTGAAATATAAAATTTATATAATTTAAAAAAGTGGGTATTACTATTCATAACTACTACTTTTATTGGTCACAGTGTGTTAGAACTCGAGGTTGCATACAACACACGCTGCTCTACTATTCAAAGAGGAGCGTATCATGGAAGCATGGTGTGTTACATTCTCCCCTCCTTCAATAAATTGTGTCCTCAAAATTTAAAATTTTTCTTTGAAAATAATATATTTAAAATAGAAAATACCTTTGTGGAAAACCCACATCAGAAATAGGGTTAATAAAAATATAACTTTAAATGAAAGAAAGAGAAGTACAAAGGTCACCTGAGATAGCCCATACTTGGATTCTATGAAAATATGGATATGGAGGAAAAAAACCATCAAGGTTTGATGGGGAGTTGTATAAAATAGGATTAGGAGAAAGTTAACTACAAGAAAATCCCAAACATGTGATTGGTTAAACATTCATTGATTCCCCAATTGGAAAAGTTAACTGACAACATTTTTGTTTTAAGTTACCATTAAAAAAGTTGAGGAATTTATTTAGGATATTTACTAATAACGTAAGGAAATATACTTACTTGTCATGTAGACTTTAATTCCTTAATAAATGTTTACCACGGACCCATCTTTCACTCCAAATGGTAACAAAACTCAAAAAAATTCTATTTATCCTAATTGTATAAGGTTCCAAATATTACCACATTCCATTTAGATTAGGAAAACTATTTTGTAATAACCAGGGACTTCCTTTAGGCTATTGGAAGGTAATAAAGGTCTGTCACACTATGGTTGTGGGTTCAATTCATGCAGCTTTGTCCGATGCGACTGGTTATCCCCCAACCTGCAGGTTGTCCTTTTCCTAAAAGTATAGTATTATAATATTCCAAAAATAATCTTCATAAATGTTTTAACCTTAAAAAATAATATCAAAAGTTCAAATTAATTCATTCCAACCTTTATAGTTATCCAAAATACCTTTATCCAGGCTTTCTCTAAAAGGTCTCTAAATTCCAAAATCAATGGTAACATTAGATTGCCAAAACAAAGTAAAGTTTCTATTATTATCACATACTAAAAAAATGATTACCATCATCATATTAAATCCATAATGAAAACAACAAGTACTGCAGTAAAATACTTATATATATCACATTATTCTTATAACCATAATATAATCCTTGAGTCCATTAGCACCAAAACAATAATTGTTCTACTTCAATTGTAGTAAAAACATAAGATTGGCCTTTATCCCTTGGCCTTTTCTAAGGTAAGTTTCCCGGAAGCTTAGGGAATTCATTTTCATAATTCCCCATTTCCCGACAATTGTAGCATTTAACATTGATTGCCTCTTTCATTCCCTTGCAATCACGAGCCTGATGACCTTTTTCTCCACATTTATAATAAACTCACATTCCTTTTAGGCAAGTACCAGGGTGAATCTTCCCACAATTATCGCATAATGGAAAAACATTATTTCCCTTTTTCCCTTTATCTTTCTCTTGTTCCACCATTATCTTCTTCTCTTGCTTTACTTTATTGTCATAAGATTTAGAGAATTCCTTTTCTTTCTTGATACCACATGAGACAATATCTTTGTACGATGAGAAGGTTTGTGAGACTAAATCTCGATGGAGAAACAGTTTTAACCCATCAAAGAAACGATCGATCTTACTTCTTGGGTTATGTATATAATCTTCAGTATGTCTCGCTAACCTTGTAATGTTAGCCTCATAATTTGGGACATTCTCAACCTCCTTTTGTCTCAGACTTAGAAATTGTCTTTCCATATCTGCACGATGGTCATGAGGAAAGTATTTTTCTAATAAAATAACTTTGATCTCCCTCCATTCCATATTCGATACATCATCATCTTCCTTTGTGTTTTGAATCAATGGCCACCATTGATCCGCATATCCAGTGAGGCGGTAAACTGCCATGATAACCTTTTCCCTTTCACTACTCCCCAAGGCGTGGAATATTTTTTCTAAGGAGTTTATCTATTTCTCTACTACTAATGGATTTTTACCCCCATTAAATGTTGGCGGTTTTTTCCTCATGAAGCAGTCTAACATTGATCCTCCACGTTGCAGATCAGGGTGCTCCATACAAGTAAGGTTATTATTCATAACCTTAGTGAGTTGTCCCAGTATGGTAATAAGTTGATCAGCACTAGTTGTGCCTCCATCCCAACTATAATTATCTTGAGCAGGAGGGCAATCCCTACACGGAGTGCGTGCATTGATATGGTTTCCATTCCTCCCACTAGGCGCCATTTCTAAACAATGGAATAAGCTATATTAGTTTATGAATCAAAGTACATAATTCAATTCTTTTAAAACACTTAACATAAATTGAACTATAATCATAAAAATGTTTTAATTGAGGAAGTATATACTCATAAACCCTTCGTAATGGTTTTTAAAAAAAATGATAATTATCCTAAGTATATCCCCCAGGAGTGTCGTAACCAAGAGTGCAGCAAGGCCCGTTGTCGTGCACCAGTTCTCGTTTGAGTCTATCTCAAAGTGGTGTTTTCGTGTTTTACCCCTAGGTACTTCTGTGCCAGAGCCGCCTCTTCCTGCTCATATCCAGACAGGGTTGTATTGCTCGGAAAACTCACAAAATCTCTATAATACCAAAATTCTAGGAATTTCTTCTATACTAATCCTCAAACTCGATCTTAGGGATATGTGCTCTAATCAGAGTTTATCTATATCTATCTTCCAAGGTTAGTACTAAAATGTCTCTGATACCAACTATAACGCCCCGACCCCAGTTACCCAGTGTGGGTGCATTATTGCGTAAAATTGGCATGATCTCAAAAGATCAAGTCTCGAAAGACCGATTAGTTTATTAGCCTTGGAAACACTAGATACAATCATAAACGTTATATTAAACCATAAAGTGAAAAACTACAAAAACATGGTCTCCATAGTCCACACTCATATCCCCTTCTAACTATCCTAGCAGGTAATTCTTAAAATACTTCTTCACATCCTGGAAAAATTAAAACATTGAAAGGGGTGATCTCAGATGCTCAGTAAGGATAACAATATAGTTGAAGCTTTCATAAATAAACATAAACATTTAAGGCAATGTTTAACTAGAACAAAATCCTTTTAAACTTGAACTTCAAACAAATATGGAAAAAGTAAAGTGAGATAATTCCTTTTACTTATTCACATGTATATTATACTTGTCGAATAATCACATGCAATATCAATAACCACTTTCATAATGATGGAATTCATAATGACATACTATCATAACCCCATATCCAAGGCCTCGTGCCAAGACTACAAATAATATTATGTCAAGGCCTCGTGCCAAGACACTAGTGTGTCTCATGAGACCTGCCGATGCATCGAGGAGCTATACCGGGCTCCACCCGTCACTTATTAAGTCCAATTCATTTCTCATATTAACAGGTTTAAACATATCATAAACCATAACATAATTGTATCACATAAAACATGCATAAAGGAAACATAACATTTCCACATTCCAATCACAAGATATAAATCCAACACATTGATATAATAAAAAAACACTTTCAAAACCGTTTTCAATACCAAAATAAAAGAAAATTAAAACTTGGTCTTTTTTTTCATTTAAAAAAAATATGGCTTGTAGAGGAAGCCGAAACTCAAATAATGGCCACGGCGGTGGAGAAGTCGTTGTCGCCGCATACTTACAACACGAAAAACAATCTGTTTTGTCATTTAGTAAAATTCTTCGTATAAAAATATTCATATTGAATAAACGTAAAAGTCAAAGGGGTTTATACACCATATAATAGAATTTTGTGTATAAAACAAAATATGCCTCAATGAATGGAGATTGAGATGAAGTACCTTACAAAGATAATTTTTAAATAAAATTGATCTATTATGTGTATTCACTATATGTACAAATAATTAAAGTACATATACAATATAGGAAATAATAATATAATGACATAATTTGAAAGTAGGAGATTAGCCCAAGGAACGAAAATTGGGTTATGAACTTCACGTACCTCGTGTCCGAGTTGACTCGATCATTTTTTAACCTCCTGAATAATAAACTAGAGTTAATATCTATAGGATTAAGAAACTTTTTAAAGTTCATTATTCCTTTTATATCACTTATTACTATTTTATGAACATTATTTAATTATTTATGTTAATAACGGTCGTTCAGTCGATCTTTGGTACTTAAGTCAAAAATAAAATTCTTACAATTACAAGTTGTTCATGTGATAAATATCCATTATATCCAGAATTATATTCAGGATTTAGATATCATATATATCATATATATTCATTCTATATTTTCATTTATAATATTACATAACATTTAGAGGTAAGAAATGAAATGCACCGTTCATGGAAACTGTAAGCCGTACGTACGCATGAATGATACTTTCATTTATATTTCATATTTAATGGAATGAAATCATAATGATATAAAGGAATATTATAATTCCAGTATAATATCATGTATATTATTATTTACTCCATCCTTTATATGTCCCACATATGGAATTAACGATTCAAATCACTTTGAGGGGGCGGTAGTCCGCACTTCCTAAAATAAAATTATTGTGTTTACCCATAATGGAAATCATAAAGTTATGCCATAAATAAATAATACAGAATCATAAGGAAAACAAAAACATAATATATATCATATATAAAAATAGTATCATCATAATTTCCACCATGATAGGTGTTAAAAAAGATTGAACAATCATCGTTTCGTGAGACAATAATTCGCCACCCAAAGAAACAGTATGTTCTTTAACCATTAGACGATGGTGTGTGTAAGTGTAAATAAAATCCATCTCATAAAAACATCCAAGTATATTTATTATACTGTTTTGTTACAAAATAAATGAATAAAAATATTTTAGGTGGTTGGAGAAGCAAAATAAAACAAAAGAACACAAGAGAAGACATTACCTTAAAATCGGGTAACTCTTTTTTGATTTGAGCCAAAGGCTTCCTTGGGAAGAATTATGCCCAAATAGAGGCTTCTAGTAGTTAGAGAGGGAACTTTAGAGAGTTTTTGGATAGAGTTTTCCAAGCCAAAAGGCTTTGACGGTGTGAAGAAGGTGGTAGTGGTGGGGGCCTTTTATAAGAGGAGAGGAGGGGCACGCTTGGAAAGATTAAAATGTTATTTTATTATGAAATGCTTTTCGGATTCTAAAGGTCCCACAATGATATATTTCTAGTATAAGGTGATAAGGGATCTAAATATTCCCATCAAATTGGTTTTTGGAGGTGTAAGGCTTAGAATTTACATTATCTTTTCATTTTATTTAAATCGTTAATTAATGAGGTAATCACTACATCATCATTATGTCATAAAAAAATTAATTAATTAATGTCTAAAAATTATAAAAAAATAAAAATGATGTTGGAAATATTTTTATCTTTCCAATGAATATTTATAGTAAAAAATTTAACTTATATAACCCCATTTAATAATTGTTTTAGTAAAACAACACATGTTTGTGACAATTTTATTTTTACCTTAAATAAAAAGATATTAATGTCATTATCTTACCCAAGTGGCTCCATGGGGTCCCCCAAGATGTCCCATGGATTTTCGTGGTCGGCCATGACTCATACAATAATGGTAGGACAAGTGTAAGGGTATTTTCATATTTTTATAATATCATATTTACCTTAAATTTCACTAATTACCTTTAATCGTGATTAATTGAACATAAAAGTTATTATTCACCAAAAACCTATTTTAATCCCATTGAACCACATTTTAATTCCTAATGACAACCATGTATGGCGGATTTTTTAAAATCAAATTACAGAAGTGGTAATGTTTTATTTAAACGAAAAATTAGTTTTTTAACTACCACTTAGTGGTTTCACTATTCATCAAAAATTGATGTTTTTCCGAACAATGCAAAAATTAACCCTAAGAAATATTTGATATTATTAATTCAAAATTGATGTCTATTTTAAAAAATAAAAAATATATATGTTGAATTAATTAATTTAATAATTAATTCCCACTTTCACAACAAATACCGTGTTTTTAAGAAAGAATATCAATAAAAAGATTGACAATTGTTTATGTCCAATTTCAAAGTTAAATTAATTCTAATGACCACCATTGGATAATAAGGTAAAAATATATTCTAATTACAATTTAGATCCTCTCAATTTTATAATTTATCACTATAAATTACTTTTATTTAAAAAGATGTTTTTAAGTATTTTTCATTATTCATCAAAAATAAGATGTTCTCAGAAAAATACCAAAAATTCAACATAGGCTAATTTTGATATTCCGAATCCAAAAATGAAGTCCATTTTGAAATATAAAATTTATATAATTTCAAAAATTGGGTATTACTTGTAAAACCCCAGGTAAATAAAAAATATGACATTTTCATATTTATCTATATTTGTGAATAAAATATTAATATGACTTTAAAGGGGATGCTATGCTCGATGGCGTACCCAACATGCAACAACGAGTTTCTTGGGAATCTTACGTTGCACTCTAATAATAAAATAATATTATTTTAAATGGTAGTTAACATGTAGCCGTTGTATTGGAAGTAATGGATAGAAATAACTAAAATATGATTATATATGTTTTTAAATGTTTTTACATTTATCCAATAAAAGATAAAGGCTTAAAATACAGAAAGAATTCAATTTTAGGCGTATATGCCCTAGTTTTCACTAAAGGTTCACTTATCGCCTTTTGATGGAGAACCATCATTAAATATAGTTTTGTTCACCCTTATAGATTCTATTGGACCAAATAAAACACTTCTTAAGAATTGGGACATCAAAATTTACTTTGTGTAAATTTTTGGTATCTTTCCGATAAAGTTCTTTTTTTAATGAATAGTGTAAAATGTTGTATTTTAATTCAAAACATTATTTTAATATAATTTATTTATATGATTAGATTATCTTTTTAAGTGGTTTTAAAGTGAAATTAGAATATATTTTTACCCTTAAATCCAATAATGGTCATTGGAATTAATTTCACTTTGAAATCAGACTTAATCTAGTGTCAATCTTTTGATACTTATTGTTTCATAAAAACATGCTATTTGCTCTGACAGCGGGAATTAATTATTAAATTAATTAATGTGACATATATGTTTTTAATTTTGTAAAATAGACTTCATTTTTGAATTTGGAATATCAAATAAAGCTTAGGGTGAATTTTTGGGATTTTTCTGAAAAACATCGATTTTTGATGAATAGTGAAACCACTAAGTGGTACTTATAAAATCTGATTTTTCCGTTTAAATGAAAATTTGCCATATTTTTGTTTTGAATTTCAAAAATCTGACATACATGGTTGTCATTAAGAAGTAAAATGTGGTTCAATGGGATAAATTTTTTTTTTTGTGAATAGTAACTTATTAAGTTTTTTATCGCGATTAGAGGTAATTAGTGTAGTTTATGGTAAGAATAACGTTTTAATAAAATGAAATGACCTAGACACATGTCCTACCCTAATTGGATGTGTCATGGCCTACCAATAAAATCCATGGGTCAACTTGGGGACCTCATGGAGCCCCTTTGGTTGGGAAATGACATAAATATCTTTTTATTTAATGTTAAAGTAAAAATGACACAATCTTGAGATGTTATACTAAAACAATTTTTTACATGGGGTTATACAAGTCATATTTTTTACTATAAATAGTAATTGTAAAGATAAAATTATTTCCTACATCATAGTATTTTTTTATAATTTTTAGACATTAAATAAAATAAATTATTTATGACATCATGATGATGCAGCGATGACCTCATTATTTAACGATTTAAATAAAATGGAAAGATAATGTAATATCTAATACCTACACATGTCCAAAACCTATTGGATGAGTTTATTTAGAACCCTTATCACCTTATACTCGAAATACATCAATGTGGGACCTTTTAAATCCGAAACTCATTTTCAAATAAAGTAACATTTGCTTACATTCCAAGAGTGCCCCTCCATTCCTCTTATAAAAGGCCCCCACCTCTACCTCCTTACCCACACTCCCAAAGCCTTTGGATAGGACAAACTCTGCCCATTTAATCTCTTAAAATCTCTCTCTAACTCCTTGAAGCCTCAATATGGGCATAATCCTTTCCAAGGAAGCCTTTGAGCTCAAATCAAAGAAAGTTACCTGATTTTAAGGTAATGTATTCACTAGAGTTCTTTTGCTTTATTTTAATTCTCCAACCCCCTAAACTCTTTTTATTCATTTATTTTGTAACAAATCCAGTATCTTAAATATACTAGGATGTTTTTCTAATAAGTATTAGAGCTACACTTACACACACCTACATCTAATGGTTAAATAACATACTGTTTCCGTGGATGGAGAAATTTCTGCCTCCCGAAACGATGATTGTTCAGCATTCTTCTATCACCTTCAAATGTGGCCATTAAGATGACACTATATTTAAATATGATATCTAATATTTTTATGTTTTACTTAAGCTTCTGTATTTATCATTTATGGCATATTTTTATGGTTTTGATTATGGGTAAATGTGATATCTTCATTTAAGGAAGTGCGCACTACCTCCCCCTCAATGTGATTTGATTCGTTAATACCATATGTGGTATGAATAAACGATATATTTAATGATATTATATATGATACCATACTGGAATTAAAATACTATTATGTATCATTATGTTTTAATTCCATTAAATATGAAATAGAAATGGAAGTAGTGTTCATGCGTATGTACGGCTTACCGTCTCCATGAACGGTACATTTCATTTCTTATCTCAAAATGTTATGTAATATTATAAGTACATATATATAATGGATATATATTTAATATATTACATCTAAATTATGGATATAATTTTGGAATTATATCATATATATATCTCTCTCATTTTGTTTTAATTCCATTAATATGACAAAAAAATGAAAGTAGCGTTCATGCGTATGTACGGCCTACCGTCTCCATGAACGGTGCTTTTCATTTTTGTATCTCCAAATGATATAGAATAGTATAAAATTAATATGTACTGGATATATATGATATTTTAATCATTAATACTATTCTGTAAATTATTTACTTATAACTACATGGGCAATATTTTTTCAAACAAGTTCATTTTTGACTCATGTACCAAACATCGGCAAAAACATCTGATATGAACTAACATTATTAAACAATTATTATAACATTATAATATGGGATATTAATTGAATAATAATCTCTAAAGGAGGTACTTAGGCAATTATTAATTGACCAATGTTTATTATTTAGGAATATAAAGAAACGAACAAGACAAGTTGGACTTGAGGTAAGGGATCCTACACCTCTCTTTCTTTTTAAGTACACTCTTTTATGTCATTAATTTTAAGCTCATATTTATTATGATTGGGATGTTATTTTATATAACTCCTACTGTACTTTTTTATGTTCATATGATGATAGACCCTATTTCCTCTCATCAATCAATTTTGGAAGTTTTGAGTGGCGCCGTTAGGCTGCCGAATTTTCATAAGAGATCTAACCTCTCTATTTCTCTTTAAGTGCTCTTCTTTATGTCACATCTTTTAAGATCCTCTTTTTTATTATGGGGGATGTTATTTTATGTTCCTCTTTCTGTACATTTTATTTTAATGTGATGAGATAGACTATTTGATCTCATCAATCCATTTTTGGAAGTTTTATGTGGCGCCGTTAGGCTGCCGAGTTTTCATAAGGGATTTTTCATCTGACTTTTATTCCTGTGAGATTTATGCTACATTTGCAACAATTTCCTTTGAGTGGTGTATGTAATGACCATTATTTTACTCATTGTTTAATATTCTTTCATTTATGAGTATTTACATCAATGTTGTATTTTCCTTCTTTCACGGGGCGTATGTTTCGAAAGATACCCATGTCGGTAAGGGAACCTTTCACCCTCCTCTTTTTAAAAGACTTCTTTTGTCGTGTCGCTTAATTTACATATTTTTATGTTGTGATATGTTCTCATATATACTTATTGATGTAAATTTTATGTCCATGTGATGAGATACCCTTTTTTGATGTGACGCCGTTAGGCTATCAAGGGAACATCTTAACCAAATTTCGGTTTCTTTGGGTTCAACATGTAGTTATTGAATATGTCATCCTTTGAATATGTGTGAATGACCTTTGATTATTTTACACTTAATATCCACTTATATTTGGTGTATTCGTTTGTCACACATAATTATGTAATTGATTTATCCTTAAACCAAGGATACCATCTTTGTAAGGGACTTCGCCTCAATCTCATTTCATTAAGGCATATTTTGTTTTATACACAACATTCTTTTATACGGTGTATAAACCCCTTTGACTTTTATGTTTATTCATAAGGAATCCTTTTTATACAAATCATTTAATAAACGAAAAAAGGGAATGTTTTTGTCGTACGTATGCGGCGACAACGACTTCTCCGCCGCCGTGACCATTATTTGAGTTTCGGCTTCCTCTACAAGCCATACCTTTTTTTAAAAGAAAAATAAATACCATGTTGTACTTTTCTTTTATTTTGGTATTGAAAATGGTCTCCATAATGTTTTTATATCAATGTGTTGTATTGATATCTTGTGATTGAAAGGTGGAAATGTTATGTTTCCGTTATGCATGTTTTATGTGATACGATTATGTTGAGGTTCTTGGGCATTATTATGAAGACGGGTGGTTCCGTGATAAACTATGGGCGGGTGAGCCCGATAAAGATCTCAAATGCATTGGGTAACATGAAGGAGTGAAACGTTAAGGTTTCTCCGAAGAGATTTAGGGAATATAATGTGATGGGTATTCCAGAACGTAACCAAGAGGGTTACTCCCTACGTAAGAATGTTATGAATGCCTCAAATTACCTTTTATGTCTTATGATTTCTATGATTTATTCTTGATTTTATGAGGTATGATAAATTGCATATGTTTAATGGGTAAAGTATGATTTCATTCTTATGTATACATGTACTCATGTTCCTTTCCATATTTTTATATCCCTTACTGAGTTTTTTATGCTCATCCCAAGTTTTTGAAATGTTTTTCACAGGTCAAGGGAAGGGTACATGATGTGATGATAGTGTCAAGGATGTGTCAAGAAAGAATACATGTTTTATTTTAAATATGTTTCTGTTGATGGGAAGAATGAATATTGTCTTTTATGTAACCACTTTGTTTAAATGTGGAATGTAATGCAAGTTTCATGATCTAAATCTCTAAAACTCTAAACCCAAAAAGATCCTCAATGTGTAATCTTGTAATAACTCAATATTACGTAAGGTCTAAGGCTGGGGCCTTATAGTTGGTATCAAAGGCCAGTTTAGATAACTTTAGAGGTTAGGGTATTCTCTAAGCACAAGTGACATTACCATAATGGTTAGGATTTCAGAAAGAGTCCTAGTTTTAGATAAAGTGAATGACTAAGTATATCTTAGTGTTTATCTTCCTCATTTGTACATGATGTTTGTGTTGATATACTCACACTGACCTTTTTGGTTTTCGTAAATGGCTGGATCTAGCAGGCAACAAATTGACAATGGGTTTGATGGAAACTGTGGTGGTTCTCTGATTAAGAGACTGGATGAGATGGGGGATTCAATGAGGAATCTCATGGTTGTTCTAAACCAACTACCAAGGAGTCATGATCAACAACATCAACCATGGTGAGTTCTCTAATGCATCATGTATGAGATGGCCAACTCGATGTGGAAATTCAGGTAATAATTATTAAGGTAACCATTAGGGTTTATATGATCCTTACTTTTTAGGTAATTATGGGTTACTCTATGATATGATGGAAAATGAAAGGAATGAGATAAACATGATGTTAAAATATGTTATGATCATTTTTTAAAGATTTTATCTCATTTTGGGGGATGTTTTAAGAATTATATTGTTTTGGAAAAAGGACAACACACAGACCGTGTGACAACCCGTCACGTCGGACAAATCTGCGGGAATAGAACCCACAACCAAAGTGCGACTGGTATTTATCACCTACCACTGGACTACGTGAATTCCCTAGTTAGTTTGACTGATTATTTTTTGTTAGATGATTTTATGAATTAAGAGTAAGCTGATTTTGGGTTATCTATGGAAATTTATTAACCTATCTTAGAGGATATGTGATTAGGTTAATTACTTTTCAATACGAGACATTAAGAGCAACTGATGTGGTTTGGAGATAAATGATACGATTTAACATGGTAGACTATGTGACTAAATCCTTAAAATATTTTGGTTTCAATATTAGTTTGGTTTACTTTGAAGAATTTTATGGACAAATTGTTTATCGAGTGGTCCTTGTTGAACTTTGGGTTTTGTTAGACAAATTTTGGAGATTAAGAATAGATTTTATTTTTATAAAGGGTTATCCTTTTCTGGATTATATGATCCTGTACTAACCTTTTTGGTTTTGGTTTTGGTTAAAGTCTAAAGACATGGGAAGTATATAGTTCTCTTTTGTGGATTATTTGACTCTCTATAAGTTGATTATAGTACTCTTAATGCGAACAAGTCTCCCTAAATACTCGTCTTTTGGAAAAAAAATATGAGTTTGATTAAGAAATCTAGTAAAAGTTGAAAGTCAACATGATAACTGATTATGATTTATTATGAATAAATTACTCAATAAAAAGTAACTTAAAACAAAAATGTTGTTTGTTAACTTTTCCTACTGGGGAATCGTATTCCGTTTAACCCATCACAAGTTTGTGATTTTCTTATGGTTAACTTTCTCATAGAAATGTTTACTATCACTCTCCCTCAAGAACATGACCCTTTTCTTTTTCTTCCATGTCCATGTTTTTCTACATGGAATCCTAGTGTGGGTTAACTTGTGTGACCTATGTACTTATTTTCCTTTATTTTAAGTTATTTTTTTACCGACTCTTGTTCCGATGTGGGACATTCAAGGATGTTTCGATGCTCAATTTTAAAAATTGCGAGGACGCAATTCCCAAAAGGGGGGAAGGATGTAACACCCCAGGTAAATAAAGAATATGAAATTTTCATATTTATCCATATTTGTGAATAAAATATTAATATGGCTTTAAAGGGGACGCTATGCTCGATGGCGTACCCAACACGCAACAACGAGTTTCTTGGGAATCTTACGTTGCACTCTAATAATAAAATAATATTATTTTAAATGGTAGTTAACATGTAGTCGTTGTATTGGCGGTAATGGATAGGAATAACTAAAATATGATTATATATGTTTTTAAATGTTTTTACATTTATCCAATAAAAGATAAAGGCTTAAAATACGGAAAGAATTCAATTTTAGGCGTATATGCACTAGTTTTCACTAAAGGTTCACTTATCACCTTTTGATGGCGAACTGTCATTAAATATAGTTTTGTTCACTCTTATAAATTATATTGGACCAAATAAAACACTTCTTAAGAATTGGTACATCAAAATTTAATTTGTGTAAATTTTTGGTATCTTTCCAATAATGTTCTTTTTTAATGAATAGTGTAAAATGTTGTATTTTAATTCAAAAAATTATTTTAATCTAATTTATTTATATGATTAGATTATTTTTTGAATTGGTTTAAAAGTGAAATTAGAATATATTTTTACCATTAAATCCAATAGTGGTCGTAGGAATTAATTTCACTTTGAAATCAGACTTAATCTAGTGTCAATCTTTTGATACTTATTGTTTCATAAAAACACGCTATTTGCTCTGACAGCGGGAATTTATTATTAAATTAATTAATTTGACTTATATGTTTTTAATTTTTTAAAATACACTTTATTTTTGAATTCGGAATATCAAATATAGCTTATGGTGAATTTTTGGGATTTTTCTGAAAAACATCAATTTTTGATGAATAGTGAAACCACTAAGTGGTACTTATAAAAACTGATTTTTCCGTTTAAATGAAATTTTGAAATCATTGTGTTTGGAATTTCAAAAATCCGACATACATGGTTGTCATTAAGATGTAAAATGTGGTTCGATGGGATAAAAATATTTTTTTGGTGAATAGAAACTTATTATGTTTTTTATCGCGATTAGAGGTAATTAGTGTAGTTTATGGTAAGAATAACGTTTTAATAAACTAAAATGACCTAGACACATGTCCTACCCTCATTGGATGTGTCATGGCTGACCGAGAAAGTCTATGGGTCAACTTGGGGACCCCATGGAGCCACTTTGGTTGGGAAATGACATAAATATCTTTTTATTTAATGTTAAAGTAAAAAATGACACAATCATGAGATGTTTTACTAAAAAAACTTTACATGGGGTTATACAATTCATATTTTTGACTATAAATAGTAATTGGAAAGCTAAATATATTTCCTACATCATATTATTTTTTTTTATAATTTTTAGACATTATATAAAATAAATTATTTATGACATCATGATGATGCAGCGATGACCTCATTATTTAACGATTTAAATAAAATGGAAAGATAATGTAATATCTAAGACCTACACATGTCCAAAACCAATTGGATGAGTTTATTGCAAACCCTTATCACCTTATACTCGAAATAAATCAATGTGGGACCTTTTAAATCCGAAACTCATTTTCAAATAAAGTAACATTTGCTTACTTTCCAAAAGTGCCCCTCCTTTCCTCTTATAAAAGGCCCCAACCTCTACCTCCTTACCCACACTACCAAATCCTTTGTCTCAGACAACCTCTGACCATTTAATCTCTCCACATCACTATCTAACTCCTTGAAGCCTCACATTGGGCATAATACTTTCCAAGGAAGCCTCTGAGCAGAAATCAATGGAACTTACCCGATTTTAAGGTAATGTATTCACTTGAGTTATTTTTCATTATTTTACTTCTCCAACCCCATAAAATCTTTTTATTCATTTATTGTGTAACAAATCAAGTATCTTCAATATACTAGGATGTTTTTATAAGAATTATTCGATCTACACTTACACACACCTACATCTAATGGTTAAAGAACATACGATTTCCGTGGATGGAGAATTTCTGCCTCCCGAAACGATGATTGTTCAACATTCTTCTAACACCTTCTAAGGTGGCCATTAAGATGACACTATATTTATATATGATATCTAATATTTTTATTTTTTACTTAAGCTTCTGTATTTTTCATTTATGGCAGATCTTTATGGTTTCCATTATGGGTAAACGCGATATCATCATTTAAGGAAGTGCGGACTACCGCCCCCTCAAAGTGATTTGATTCGTTAATACCATATGTGGTATGTAAAAGGATATATTTAATGATATTATATATGATAAGATACTGGAAATAAAATACTATTATGTATCATTATGTTTTAATTCCATTTAATATGAAATAGAAATGGATGTAGCGTTCATGCGTACGTACGGCTTACCGTCTCCATGAACGGTACATTTCATTTCTTATCTCAAAATGTTATGTAATATTATAAGTACATATATATAATGGATATAAATGTAATATATTAAATATAAATTATGGATATCATTATGGAATTATAACATATATATATCTCTCTCATTTTGTTTTAATTACATTTATATGACAAAAAAATGAAAGTAGCGTTCATGCGTACGTACGGCCTACCGTCTCCATGAACGGTGCTTTTCGTTTTTTTATCTCCAAATGATATGGAATAGTATAAAATGAATATTTACTGGATATATATGATATTTTAATCATTAATACTATTATGGAAGTTATTTACTTATAACTACATGGGCAATCTTTTTTCAAACAAGTTCATTTTTGACTCATGTACCAAACATCGGCAAAAACGTCTAATATGAACTAACATTATTAAAAAATTATAATAACATTTAATATGTGATATGAACTGAATAATAATCTCTAAAGGAGTTACTTAGGAAATTATTAATTGACCAAAGTTTATTATTTAGGAATATAAAGAAATTAACAAGACAAGTTGGATTTGAGGTAAGGGATCCTACACCTCTCTTTCTTTTTAAGTACACTCTTTTATGTCATTCATTTTAAGATCATGTTTCTTATGATTGGGATGTTATTTTATATAACTCCTACTGTAACTTGTTATGTTCATATGATTAGAGACCCTATTTCCTCACATCAATCCATTTTGGAAGTTTTGAGTGGCGCCGTTAGGCTGCCGAATTTTTGTAAGAGATTTAACTCTCTCTTTCTCTTTAAGTACTCTCCTTTATGTCACATCTTTTAAGCTCCTCTTTTTTAGTACGGGGGATGTTATTTTATATTCCTCTTACTGTAAATTTTATTGTAATGTGATGAGATACCCTATTTTATCTCATCAATCCATTTTTGGAAGTTTTAAGTGGCGTCGTTAGGCTGCCGAGTTTTCGTAAGGGATTTTTCATCTGACTTTTATTCTTGTGAGATTTATGATACATTTGCAACAATTTCCTTTGAGTGGTGTATGTACTGAACATTATTTTACTCATTGTGTAATATTATTTCATTTATGAGTATTTAAATCAATGTTTTATTGTCCTTCTTTCACGGGGCGTATGTTTCGAAAGATACCCATGTCAGTAAGGGAACCTTTCACCCTCCTCTTTTTAAAAGACTTCTTTTGTTGGGTATTTTAATTTACATATTGTTATGTTGTGATATGTTCTCATATATACTTATTGATGTAAATTTTATGTCCAAGTGATGAGATAACCTTTTTTTGATGTGACGCTATTAGGCTATCAAGGGAACTTCTTAACCCAATTTCGATTTCTTTGGGTTCAACATGTAGTTATTGAATATGTCATCCTTTGAATATGTGTGAATGACCTTTGATTATTTTACACTTAATATCCACTTATATTTGGTGTATTCGTTTGTCACACATAATTATGTAATTTATTTATCCTTAAACCAAGGATACAATCTTTTTAAGGGACTTCGCCTCAATCTCCTTTCCTTGAGGCATATTTTGTTTTATACACAACCTTCTTTTATACGGTGTATAAACCCCTTTGACTTTTACGTTTATTCAGAAGGAATCGTTTTGATACAAAGAGTTTACTAAACGACAAAATGGAATGTATTTGTCGTACGTATGTGGCGACAATGACTTCTCTGCCGCCCTGACCATTATTTGAGTTTTGGCTTCCTCTGCAAGCCATACCTTTTTTTTAAAAGAAAAATAAATACCATGTTGTAGTTTTATTTTATTTTGGTATTGAAAATGGTCTCCATAATTTTTTTATATCAATGTGTTGTATTGATATCTTGTGATTGAATGGTGGAAATGTTATGTTTCCTTTATGAATGTTTTATGTGATACGATTATGTTGAGGTTCTTGGGCATTATTTTGAAGATGGGTGGTTCCGTGATAAACTAAGGGAGGGTGAGCCCGATAAAGCTCTCCAATGCATTGGGTAACGCGAAGGAGTGAAACGTTAAGGTTTCTCCGAAGAGATTTAGCAAATATACTGTGATGGGTATTCCAAAACGTAACCAAGAGGGTTACTCCCTATGTAAGAATGTTATGAGTGCCTCAAGTTACCTTTTATGTCTTATGATTTCTATGATTTATTCTTGATTTTATGAGGTATGTTAAAGTGATTATGTTTTATGGGTAAAGTATGAATTCATTCTTATGTATACATTTACTCATGTTCCTTTCCATATTTTTATATCCCTTACTGAGCTTTTTATTCTCATCCCAAGTTTTTGAAATGTTTTTCACAGGTCAAGGGAAGGGTACATGATGTGATGATAGTGTCAAGGATGTGTCCAGAAAGAATCCATGTTTTATATTAAATATGTTTCTGTTTATGGGAAGAATGAATACTGTCTTTTATGTAACCACTTTGTTTAAATGTGGAATGTAATGCAAGTTTCATGATATAATTCTCTAAAACTCTAAACCTGAAAAGATCCTCAATGTGTAATCTTGTAATAAATCAATATTAAGTAACTTCTAAGGCTAGGGCCTTATAGTTGGTATCAAAGGTCGGTTTAGATAACTTTAGAGGTTAGGGTATTCTCTAAGCACAAGTGACATTACCATAATGGTTAGGATTTAAGAAAGAGTCCTAGTTTTAGATAAAGTGAATGACTATGTATATCTTAGTGTTTATCTTCCTCATTTGTACATGATGGTTGTGTTGATATACTCACACTGACCTTTTTGGTTTTAGTAAATGGTTGGATCTAGCAGGCACCAAATTGACAATGGGTTTGAAGGAACCTGTGGTGGTTCTCTGATTAAGAGACTGGATGAGATGGGGGGTTCAATGAGGAATCTCATGGTTGTTCTAAACCAACTATCAAGGAGTCATGATCAACCACTTCAACCTTGGAGAGTTGTCTAATGCATCATGTATGAGATGGCCAACTTGATGTGGAAATTTAGGTAATAATTATTAAGGTAACCATTAGGGTTTATATGATCTTTACTTTTTAGGTAATTATGGGTTACTCTATGATATGATGGAAAATGAAAGGAATAAGATAAAATTGAGGTTAAAATATGTTATGATCAATTTTTTAAGATTTTATCTCGTTCTGGGGGATGTTTTAAGAATTATATAGTTTTGGAAAAAGGACAACACACAGAACGTGTGACAACCCATCACGTCGGACAATGCTGCGGGAATCGAACCCACAACCAAAGTGTGACTGGTATTTATCGCCTACCACTGGATTACGTGAAGTCCCTGGTTAGTTTGACTGATTCTTTTTAGCTAGATGATTTTATGTATTAAGAGTAAGCTGAATTTGGTTTATCTATGGAAATTTATTAACCTATCTTGGAGGATATGTGATTAGGTTAATTACTTTTCAATACGAGACATTAACAACAACTGATGTGGTTTGGAGATAAATGATACGATTTAACTTGGTAGAATATGTGACTAAATCCTTAAAATATTTTGGTTTCAATCTTAGTTTGGTTTACTCTGTATAATTTTATGGACAAATTGTTTATCGGGTGGTCCTCGTTGAACTTTGGGTTTTGTTAGAAATTTTTTGGAGATTAAGAATAGATTTTCTTTTAATAAAGGGTTATCCTTTTCTGGATTATCTGATCTTGTACTAACCTTTTTGGTTTTGGTTTTGGTTAAAGATTAAAGACATGGTAAGTATATAGTTCTCTTTTGTGGATTAGGTGACTCTCTAGAAGTTGATTATAGTACTCTTAATGCGAACAAGTCTCCCTAAATACTCGTCTTTTGGAAAAAAATATGAGTTTGATTAAGGAATCTAGTAAAAGTTGAAAGTCAACATGATAAGTGATTATGATTCATTATGAATAAATTCCTCAATAAAAAGTAACTTAAAATAAAAATGTTGTCTGTTAACTTTTCCTACTGGGGAATCGAATGTCGTTTTACCCATCACAAGTTTGTGATTTTCTTATGGTTAACTTTCTCATAGAAATGTTTACTATCACTCTCCCTGAAGATAATGACCCTCTGCTTTTTCTTCCATGTCCATGTTTTTCTACATGGAATCCTAGTATGGGTTAACTCGGGTGACCTATGTACTTATCTTCCTTTATTTTAAGTGATTGTTTTACTGACTCTTGTTCCGATGTGGGACTTTCAAGGATGTTTCCAAGATCAATTTTAAAAATTGTGAGGACGCAATTTCCAATAGGGGGGAAGGATGTAACACCCCAGGTAAATAAAGAATGTGAAATTTTCATATTTATCCATATTTGTGAATAAAATATTAATATGACTTTAAAGGGGATGCTATGATCGATGGCGTACCCAACACGCAACAACGATTTTCTTGGGAATCTTACGTTGCACTCTAATAATAAAATAATATTATTTTAAATGGTAGTTAACATGTAGCTGTTTTATTGGAGGGAATGGATAGAAATAACTAATATATGATTATATACGTTTCTAAATGTTTTTACATTTATCCAATAAAATATAAAGGCTTAAAATACTGAAAGAATTCAATTTTAGGCGTATATGTCCTAGTTTTCACTAAAGGTTCACTTATCGCCTTTTGAGGGAGAACCATCATTAAATATATTTTTGTTCACTATTATACATTCTATTGGACCAAATAATACTCTTCTTAATAATTGGGACATCAAAATTTACTTTTTGTAACTTTTTGGTATCTTTCTGATAAAGTTCTTTTTTTAATGAACAGTGTAAAATGTTGTACTTTAATTCAAAACATTATTTTAATCTAATTTATTTATATGATTAGATTACATTTTGAATTGGTTTTAAAGTGAAATTAGAATATATTTTTACCATTAAATCCAATAGTTTTCGTTGGAATTAATTTCACTTTGAAATCAGACTTAATCTAGTGTCAATCTTTTGATACTTATTGTTTCATAAAAACACGCTATTTGCTCTGACAGCGGGAATTAATTATTAAATTAATTAATGTGACTTATATGTTTTGAATTTTGTAAAATAGACTTCATTTTTGAATTCTGAATATCAAATATATCTTAGGATGAATATTTGGGATTTTTCTGAAAAACATCAACTTTAGATGAATAGTGAAACCACTAAGTGGTACTTATAAAAACTGATTTTTCTGTTTAAATGAAATTTTTCCGTCTTTGTGTTTTGAATTTAAAAAATCTGACATAAATGGTTGTCATTAAGAAGTAAAATGTGGTTCAATGGGATAAAATTAATTTTTCGGTGAATAGTAACTTATTAAGTTTTTTATCGCGATTAGAGGTAATTAGTGTAGTTTATGGTAAGAATAACGTTTTAATAAAATGAAATGACCTAGACAGATGTCCTAACCTCATTGGATGTGTCATGGCCGACCAAGAAAATCCATGAGTCAACTTGGGTACCCCATGGAGCCACTTTCGTTGGGAACTGACATAAATATCTTTTTATTTAATGTTAAAGTAAAAATGACACAATCATGAGATGTTTTATTAAAAAAAATTTACATGGGGTTATACAAGTCATATTTTTTAATATAAATAGTCATTGGAAAGCTAAAAATATTTCCTACATCATAGTATTTTTTTTATAATTTTTAGACATTAAATAAAATAAATTATTTATGACATCATGATGATGCAAAGATGACCTAATTATTTAACGATTTAAATAAAATGGAAAGATAATGTAATATCTAAGACCTACACATGTCCAAAACCTATTGGATGAGTGTATTTAAAACCTTTATCACCTAATACTAGAAATAAATCAATGCGGGACCTTTTAAATCCGAAAATAATTTTCAAATAAAGTAACATTTGCTTACTTTCCAAGAGTGCCCCTCCTTTCCTCTTATAAAAGGTCCCCTCCTCTACCTCATTACCCACACTCCCAAAGCCTTTGGATCGGCCATCCTCTGCCCATTTCATCTCTCCAAATCCCTATATAACTCCTTGAAGCCTCACTTTGGGTAGAATCCTTTCCAATGATGCCTTTGAGCTCAAATCAAAGGAAGTTACCTGATTTCAAGGTAATGTATTCACATGAGTTCTTTTGCTTTATTTTACTTCAACAACCCCCTAAACTCTTTTTATTCATTTATTTTGTAACAAATCCAGTATCTTCAATATACTAGGATGTTTTTATAAGAAGTATTCGAGCTACACTTATGCACACCTACATCTAATGGTTAAAAAACATATTGTTTCCGTGGATTGCGAATTTCTGCCTCCCGAAACGATGACTGTTCAACATTCGTCTAACACCTTCAAAGGTGGTCATTAAGATGAAACTATATTTATATATGATATCTAATATTTTTATGTTTTACTTAAGCTTATGTGTTTTTCAATTATGGCATATCATTATGGTTTCCATTATGGGTAAACGCGATATCTTCATTTAAGGAAGTGCGGACTACCGCCCCCTCAAAGTGATTTGATTCGTTAATACCATATGTGGTATGTATAAAGGATATATTTAATGATATTATATATTATAACATACTGGAATTAAAATACTATTATTTATCATTATGTTTTTATTCCATTAAATATGAAATAGAAATGGAAGTAGCGTTCATTCGTACGTACGGCTTACCGTCTCCATGAACGGTACATTTCATTTCTTATCTCAAAATGTTATGTAATATTATAAGTACATATATATAATGGATATATATGTAATATATTACATCTAAAATATGTATATCATTCTGGAATTATAACATATATATATCTCAATCATTTTGTTTTAGTTCCATTAATATGACAAAAAAATGATAGTAGCGTTCATGCGTACGTACGGCCTACCGTCTCCATGAACGGTGATTTTCGTTTTTTTATCTCCAAATGATATGGAATAGTATAAAATGAACATTTACTGGATATATATGATATTTTAATTATTAATACTATTCTGGAAATTATTTACTTATAACTACATGGGAAATCTTTTTTCAAACAAGTTCATTTTTGACTCATGTACCAAACATCGGCAAAAACATCTGATATGAACTAACATTATTAAAAAATTATTATAACATTATAATATGGGATATTAATTGAATAATAATATCTAATGGAGGTACTTAGTCAATTATTAATTGACCAATGTTTATTATTTAGGAATATAATGAAACGAACAAGACAAGTTGGACTTGAGGTAAGGGATCCTACACCTCTCTTTCTTTTTAAGTACACTCTTTTATGTCATTAATTTTAAGCTCATATTTATTATGATTGGGATGTTATTTTATATAACTCCTACTGTAATTTTTTATGTTCATATGATGAGAGACCCTATTTCCTCTCATCAATCCATTTTTGAAGTTTTGAGTGGCGTCGTTAGGCTGCTGAATTTTTGTAAGAGATCTAACCTCTCTCTTTCTCTTTAAGTACTCTCCTTTATGTCACATCTTTTAAGCTAATCTTTTTTATGATGGGGGATGTTATTTTATATTCCTATTGATTGAAATTTTATTGTAATGTAATGAGATACCCTATTTGATCTCATCTATCAATTTTTGGAAGTTTTAAGTGGCGTCGTTAGGCTGCCGAGTTTTCGTAAGGGATTTTTCATCTGACTTTTATTCCTGTGAGATTTATGCTACATTTGCAACAATTTCCTTTGAGTGGTTTATGTACTGACCATTATTTTACTCATTGTGTAATATTATTTCATTTATGAGTATTTACATCAATGTTGTATTTTCCTTCTTTCACGGGGCGTATGTTTCGAAAGATACCAATGTCGGTAAGGGAACCTTTCACCCTCATCTTTTTAAAAGACTTCTTTTGTTGGGTCTTTTAATTTACCTATTGTTATGTTGTGATATGTTCTCTTATATACTTATTGATGTAAATTTTATGTCCAAGTGATGAGATGCCCTTTTTTGATGTGACGTCGTTAGGCTGTTAAGGGAACTTCTTAACCCAATTTTGATTTCTTTGGGTTCAACATGTAGTTATTGAATATGTCATCCTTTGAATATGTGTGAATTACCATTGATTATTTTACACTTAATATCCACTTATATTATGTGTATTCATTTGTCACACATAATTATGTAATTGATTTATCCTTAAACCAAGGATATCATCTTTGTAAGGGACTTCGCCTCAATATCCTTTCATTGAGGCATATTTTGTTTTATACACAACCTTATTTTATACGGTGTGTAAACCCCTTTGACTTTTATGTTTATTCAGGAGGAATATTTTTTATACAAATAATTTACTAAATGACAAAAGGGAATGTATTTGTCGTATGTATGCGGCAAGAACGACTTCTTCGCTGACGTGACCATTATTTGAGTCTCGGCTTCCTCTGCAAGCCATACCTTTTTTTTAAAAGAAAAATAAATACCATGTTGTAATTTTCTATTATTTTGGTATTGAAAATGGTATCCATAATGTTTTTATATCAATGTGTTGTATTGATATCTTGTGATTGAAAGGTGGAAATGTTATGTTTCCTTTATGCATGTTTTATGTGATATGATTATGTTGAGGTTCTTGGGCATTATTATGATGACGGGTGGTTCCGTGATAAACTAAGGGCGGGTGATCCCGATAAAGCTCTCCAATTCATTGGGTAATGCGAAGGAGTTAAACGTAAAGGTTTCTCCGAAGATATTTAGGGAATATACTATGATGGGTATTCCAAAACGTAACCAAGAGGGTTACTCCCTACGTAAGAATGTTATGCATGCCTCAAGTTACCTTTTATGTCATATGATTTCTATGATTTATTCTTGATTTTATGAGGTATGTTAAAGGGCTTATGTTTTATGGGTAAAGTATGATTTCATTCTTATGTATACATGTACTCATGTTCCTTTCCATGTTTTTATATCCCTTACTGAGCTTTTTATGCTCATCCCAAGTTTTTGAAATGTTTTTCACACGTCAAGGGAAGGGTACATGATGTGATGATAGTGTCAATGATGTGTGAAGAAAGAATCCATGTTTTATTTTAAATATGTTTCTGTTGATGGGAAGAATGAATACTGTCTTTTATGTAACCACTTTTTTTAAATGTCGAATCTAATGCAAGTTTCGTGATCTAATTCTCTAAAACTCTAAACCTGAAAAGATCCTCAATGTGTAATCTTGTAACAACTCAATATTAACTAAGGTCTAAGGCTGGGGCCTTATAATACTATTCATAACTGCTACTTTTACTGGTCACGGTGTGTTAGAACTTGAGGTTGCGTACAACACACACTGCTCTATTTTTCAGAGAAGAGCGTGCCATTGAAGCTTGGGGTGTTACAATGACCAACCTACATAACATTCATGCATGGTTCTATTCTCTTTGTATTAGGTCCCATATGGATTTCTCTCCCATGAATATAGTGGTTTGGAAAATCTCCAAACAATATTTTATGAATCCCTCTATGATTTGTATAGTGATACACCTCTCTCATCTAGTTCTTCCTTCCTTGGGGAATATATCCTCCGGTTTCATTCCCATGTTGTCACACTATTTAAATACACCCACTCACCGTGTTTTCTTCTCATTGCCTAGCCCACATGAATGTTATTTCAGGATCAATTTCACTACACCTCTATTTATGACAATTAGTTTTTTTGGTTCTACTATTGGGCTCTATTTCACCCTGTATGAGTGAGTAACCTCAAATCATTATGATGAAACAACCTTCATTTTAAAAATTTACAACACGCGCAACTAAAAAAAATTACCCCAAAGTCATTTAATAATATTGGAATTAATTTATACTAAGTATTAATAAATGAAATTAAATGAATAATATTCAAATAATGATCACATTCTATAATCCATATTGACATATCAAATATCATTAGTCCAAAAGATTCAAATATAAGAAGCATTTCTCTAAAAATTCCCAGAGGATCCCAAAAACATTACTTTAATAAATTTTTATTTCTATCTTCACTGGGTATATTTATAATTGATTAAAAAATATTACTTCTTATCATTAACAGAAGAATATAAACCTATAAAATTTATTAAGTAATAAAATACTTGCTTAGTTATTCCATTTAGATTTGTATGTTCATTAGAAAAACCATACCATCACTAAAATAACATTCTCTTTTGTATAAGCTCATAGGGATAGAAAAAATCCAAAGAATATGAGTGAGACTAATAACAAAAAAATCATGTATACTGATGGAAGGAAGATGTGTAACAAAAAAAATGAATCCCGCTATGAACACCTCAAGAAATATTTCTCTAATAATATGTGTATTAGTTCTTGATTAACCATAACTTCTCTAAATTTCCATAAAAATTGTATTATTTAATAATACATTTATACTTAATTGAAATGAAAATGGAATAAAAAGGAAATCGATCTAATACAACAACTAACATCTAAAGAAAATAAGAGTAGATCATATTCTCTATCTTAATAAGAACAACTCTTATTGTTGTGGTGGATTGTCCCAAATTAATAGGGGACTTCTTGTCTAATACCAATATGTTCCATGAATTAAACCATTATTAAGACATATTTAATTTATGTTAAAAGAAATAATGATAGGAAAAACCCGATAATAATGAATATAAGAATTAAACGTATGATATTGGAGGAAGAAAATAGAATAGAATTGAAAAAAATATATATAATATCAAACAATAAGGACAACCCAAGGGATAAAAAAATATAGCTCATCCCAATAAAACCCAATGATATTCCAATATTACCAATTACCAAGATTGAATTATTTTTTTTATCTCTAGGGTGATAATGTATTTTTGAAGACAATACTATTTCAAAAATATTATCATATATTATTTAAAAAAACTGTAGAAAATAGAAGATAGAAAAAAAAAGTTCGGAAAACAATCAAACATAGTCTTTAAGAAAAGGTTTGAACATCCCCAAATTGGTAAATAGATAATAAATTTGTTTGACCTAGTTCATGTTCTTCAATGTAAAAAGAATAAAAAAGTGGAAGCTCAAAACAACTATTATTGAACCATAAAAACTCACATTTCGCCCATTATTAATGTCATAAAGTACTAAAAATGTAAAACCCTGGATCTTATGTAAGTATGTCCATGTTGAATTTTCTGTTTCAATCTCTGTTTTTGGATAATGATGTTTTTCCTTGGTGCATGAGGGGATTCATGCGTTTTATTTGGTGTTCTGGACATGAATGGTTGGAAAACCGCAACAAACAGTGCAAGGGGCATGTTTTGTAAATGTTTATGTAAACCATGTGACATTCCCTAGAAAACCATACAACCTTAAACAGAGGAATATCGCATGGTTGGAATATAGTTTCTAAACTGTGTGGTTCTCCCCAGGTAACCATTCTACCCAAATCCCCATGGACAGTGGTGTCCACATGGTTTTCACATGGCTTGGAAAACGTTGTCGGTAAACTGTGTGCCAATTAAAATTAGAGAAAATTTAAAATTTATTCACTATGATATTTTAAATGCTCGACCAATGTTTCATCCCCATTCCTCTTATTAGTCCCTCATTATTAACTAATACCCACAAGAGATTACTATGATTGATCTCCCTCAAATAAAGCCAATTTGAGGAATTGTTGGATGCTCATCAAAGATGAAAGTGAGTTGAATCTTCACTTTTCATTTACTTTAAAATTAAGGTTTGTATCTTGGGAGACCATTTAAAAAGACCGAAGGATCCATTTTTCTAGGTGAATGTAGGTTGGGGATTCTAATGGTGTTATGATCAGGACCTAAGGATTCAATGAAGAGTGTTTTCTTCAATGGATCCATGGTAAGTGGACTACATGTTATATCCCATAATCGTTGTGTCAATTTGGTCATGTTTGGTTGAATTTTTTGTTATCCCTTATTGTGAATTTGAAAAATCTAGTTTGATTTGGTAAAATGGGTGTCTAAATGATGAATTGAAACCCCTTACAATTCCCATGGGATGCGTTTAAGTGCAATAAATTGTTTTAGGGCCACCGATGGGGTGTACTGACATTTTTAAATATATATATTGGAAACATTATGTGTAAAATTGATTCATGATATCATATATCCCTTGTTGAACATGTTAATACATCTATTTTAGTTTGGAATGGATTATTGATAGTGTTCCTAGATATTAGAAAGTCTTATGGGGTTATTTTTTATTACATTGTAATGGGTTAAATTGAATTAATTGAAATTGTGTCAAATGGATTATGATTTATGTTGAATATTTCAAGTGGAATAGGTCATTAAAATGGGTTTTAAAATGATATTTCTATGAATATGCCAATGTATTTTGGTAAGTAGCTTAAATTCATACGGGGTGGCTAATATAAGGGAAATTATGAGCGAGTTATGTGAGTAAACATATCTAAATGGTGAAATATGTTAAATCGGAAAATACATGAGAATTAGTTAATATGATAAGTATGTTAGGCATAATAAATGGAAATTTTGATAAATGGAAATGTAATGTAAATAAAAAAGTGTTTAATGGTTTGTGGTATAATATATATTCCAATTAAATTTTTATGTATTATGATTATTATTTATAATTGTTGTATTTGGTTGTGATATGGTATGTGGGGTGAATGGATTCATATATGCATGTTCAAATGGCATGGTTGTGTGGGGATAATGAATGAGGTCTAATACCCTTGGTTCATGTGGGAATAGGCGCCAAACACCACCCCATAATACATGGGTTAGAGAAGGGGCCCAATATTTATTCACTTAAATGTTTCAGTCCACCCATAATGATGCTTTAGGTGAGGATAATGTGTTTGTTGGGATGTGATTATACCCAGTGATATGGGGACATGACGTATTTCTTTATTCATGCTAATAAATTCCTTAAACCTCTATGTTATTAATGTCAATTCCTACCCCATTGTACTACAATTGTTAATTATTGATGTAATATAGATTATTTATATGATGAAAATGGAACTAAGTCTATAAATGGATAAAGTAATATCCTTAAATAATGGAAAATGAATTAGTATTTTGATTTATTTTCATTTATTTAGTATTTGAATTTGATATATATTGACTGGATATTTTGTATACACTATTGGTGGTGGCCAATTGAGTTGTACTCACACCCTGATCAGATGCCCTCAAGTACCCAAATAGACATCATACTTGTAGGTAAAGATAAGGGAAAGGGCCCTATGCTTGGGAGTTTAGTCAGTCTTGCGACATGCATGGATGTGGTTTCGAACATAGAGTAAGGATCATTTTGGGTGTTCTACTAGTTTTCTTTATTTTGGGTTTTGTTCACTTCAGCACTATGAGGTATCATATACCTTTTTTATTGATGGTTATGATTTGTACCCAATTTTGGGATATGTTATTTATGCATGATTATTGGTTATTAAACATTGTTTCTACTATTTATATTTGTTTTATGTTGTTTATTTCTCTGTTAAAGATTGTATTGTCTCCCCACATGGCTTATCTTGACACTTTCTGACAGTCGAAAACAATTTGCATATAGGGAGGTGTGCTCGATGCCACGTGATGATGCGCCTTAGATTGTCATTTAGTGTAATTCGGTTCTTGATGATATAATTTTGTATCATATAGGTTCTTTTCAATGGTCTTATAATTTGGGATGGTGTATGGGAGAAGAGGTTGTGTCATGCCTTGGATGTGATCTCTTTCTTGGGGGTAGATAATGCATGTACGAGGGAAACCCCAAGTGGAAAAGGGTGGGAATTGTCGTTCTTATTAGGTGTTGTTACATTAGAAGATATTTCACTATAGTGTGATCCACTTATTCTGTGATGTGACTATTTTATAATATATTTGTCTTGGTCATAATGGTGTGAGGTTGTGCATTCATGCATCATTATAGGCACATAGGTATATAAGTGGAATACTTCATGATAAGTACCCATGGGATGTATGTGTGAGGTATGACAGCCTTAATTCATTGAAATATTTAGTAATTTAGGATAATGGGGTTTAATAAAATGATTCATGTGGATAAGAAGGATGAAGGTAATCAAATTGTTAATAAATTTTCAGTAATGAAGGGTTGTAAGTGGGTTAAAATGTGGATTGTAATAAGTTGTAAAATTAGGAAAATTACAAGGAAGAACTATTTTCATTGTAAGTATGGATATTTTTATTGTTTGATGTCTAGTATAATATTTGTAACCATTTTGGTTTGTTATACCACATTTTAGTTATGAAACGGGGTAGGGATGGTAGAGGGTGGTGTTTGAGAAGTAATGATTACATTGGGATAATTTTTACGAATTGGATTATTTACAAATAGTGGAGGGGCTTCTCTATATAAACTATTAAATCTTTATATTTTTTGATCTGAAGATCATCATTGGTAGTGTTGAGAAATTTCACCATGAAGGCGTGTTCTAGTCTGGAGACAAGAGGAGGTTGTAGAGAACACTCCTCCCGTAGTGGATTAAAACTTTTTGGAGATCCATTGAAATTGAGTAAAGTAGTTTCCTGAGAACTTTACACAGATCATGTAGATGATTGAACAGGACCTAGGGTAGGTTTTTTCAAGTATGTTCGAGATTAATATAGAGTTTCATCTGTAGAACTGTCTATCCATTATTCAGGGTGGTGGGATAGATTCATCTATATTCTTGTTGGTGTCCATGCAAAGGATTCTTGATCATTTGGATAATCCTTTAGAGAGGAAAGTCGTGATAGAATTCTATATGTTGTGAGGTCATGTAAATCATTGGCGGGACATCATGATTCAGACTGAATAAGTCGAGGGATGGTTACATCATGATTTCACGGAAAATTATATAGAGGACTTCTATTTAGAAACCATGAGCCATTAAATGGATATTGAGTTTATGAGTTTGACCAAGGGTATTTTTCAAATGATGGATTACACTTGTAGTTTCACTAATTCCCAGTGCTTTTTTTAGGGTAGGAAGTATGTGTGGATTATATGGAAACACAATTATAAAATGGTATTAGACCCAATATTATCTCCCAGGTGAACGTAATCCATTTGAAGAAGTTTGTAGAGGTAGTGTATCAGGCCCATATCTCTTAAGAAAACCTAAAAGGTGATTCGGGTAGTAGAATTTGGGTACCAGTTTTATGGAAGTGTGGTGGATCTTCCATGGGTAGTATGTTTTGCTTTTTGAATTTCCATCATGGTGGTAGTGTTCATAGTACCCTAAAAATATGATCATCATTCCAGGGTGGAGATCATGTATTCTCTTAAAAATGTTGTAGGTAATGGAACATGCCGAGTCAGTTCCCTAATTACCAGTTGAGTTTTGATAATGTTGTAGGATGGGATATATATAGAGGTTCTTCATAAACCCAATAAATTTGGTCCTAGAAGAAGGTCAGAGGAATATTCCAATTGGAGGAAGGGGATTGGTTACCCCTTATAAGGAAGTATGTTTGAGTTCCATGGGCCCTAACTAGAAGTGGTGGTGGACATGGTAATCTAGGGTGAGATATTCCAAAACAACAAGGTAGTGCAGTGCTGGGTACTCGGGATGGATTATAGAGAAGAGGGGAAGGTCATCGGAACGTAGTTTAGAATAAACATAGAGGTGTTGAGGTAGTAACACTTATAGATTGAGGTATGATTATCACAGATTCCACTCTTTTTAGTACTTTATTTGACACATGCACCACACAATCTTTTATCTTCACTCAATTTTTGGTTGTTTTGGTCCTAACGATGGAATTTGTTTGCGGGAATGTGTTGACTAACACTCGGGTTGGGGTGAGAGATGAGGGTATCATACAATATGAAGTTTTCACTCTAGAGTTTGTTGGGTATCATTTTCTATGGGAATTTTCTATCCTCTTTATGTCATGTCTTGACCTGCTTTTTTTGGACTGGTTGTTGTAGTGTCAGACTCATATTGATTATCACCATCATTAGGAATCATTCACTTATCATGAGGGAGATTCCAAAATTCTTCCTGGTGAGTGGGATGTTCAGGTAGGACAAGTCGAGTTTGTTATATAGCAGTTGGTAGAATTCACAGCATAAGTATCTTGTCTTCTGCATGATGATGGATGAGTAGAGCATCTTATCATTCTGCATGTGGTGTATCAGTTATAGGATGTGTTTCTTCAGTACTTTTGGGGATACCACCCGAGGGATATGTAGAGTTCATGAGAGTGTTTCAATTGGGAGTAGAACCATTTTTCATTAATTCATATAAAATGGAACCAAAATAAATCCAAGAGATTAAAGATCATTTAGAGGAATTAGATACTAAAGGTTTTATCCATCGTAGTACATCACCGTTTGGTTTCTTTTTAGGGAGGGTGTCAGGTCATTGTAATTCACTCAACTAAATTTAGAAACATCCAAATAAAAGAGGATGATAAAATCATTTTTAAAATAATTATGCAGAAGTTTGAATTTAAGAAGACCATTCCAACAGATCATTGGGGACAATTCAAGGAATGTACAGTAGAATATTTGTAAATTACATCAATATGTGGGAAATATTACTAATTTGTTTTTATCAATTTCTACTATATTTTTTTCATTTCAGTTGAATATATTAATATTTAACAAGAGAGAAATTTTTCAATGTTTTTCTTATAGGACATAGTCTAGAGAGTAGATATTGGACATTCATGAAGATAATTTGTTGATAATAAAGTGGACATCACAGTCATCCATTTCTATCCACATTCACGGAATAAATGTAGCCAAATGAACTCCTTATATAACCATTTTGTCATGATGTTATTTTTAAAAACTAATTCAATATTACATTATTACTATTTAATAACATTGAGTATTAAGATAAAACTATGTCTTGGGATGGGTATAAATTTTTGAGATATTGTTTAAATTCTATTATATTATACTACCTAGATTTTTAAAGATTTTATTTTTGATAAAAAAATATAATTTATTATGCATTTCAAATCATGTGGAATGATGTTTTAAATAATTTTAGTGTGTTCATTATACATTCATTTAGATGATTTGTAAACCTTAATATATTTTTCAAATCTATGTTGATTGTGATGATCTTATCCTTAATATTGAACCTAAAATTGTGAAAATAACATGTTTTTTCTTTTTCATATATTTGACTATGATTATAAATTATTTTCATGATCTATAACTAGAAATTAAATTCAAAATTTACATGTGACAACCCAAGTTGTAAATTTCTTCCCCGAGATACATTAGTTGCCTTTAATGATATATTATTTTTGATAATAACATTTCTAATATTCTCAGTTCATGTGGAGAAATTATAATATTTCTTATTCTTTTTGAAATTATAAAATTCATGTCTACTATATTCATGATATATTCCATCATTAATTAAATTGAACATTTTATAACTAACCTATATTTTGGGATGCCTTAACATATGACCCATATTTAACTCTACAGACCTTGAAACACCTTTTATCAATGCCATATTACATGATATAGTTATCCTAGCCTACCCATTTCTTATGATAATTTTTATTTCATTTTCATAGAGTGTAGGGATATGGGGATTCTCTAGGATCCCAAAGAGGCTAATTCATTACAATGGGTTTATTCATATAGTTTATACCTTTGAAATGGGTAGTGGATTTAGAAGACATATTTTATCATTGTTTTACACAATATTCCCTCATTATCTCTATGGAAAAAATGTTTTAAAACACATATATTTTACATTTGAATAAAAATAAACAGAAAACTAAGAAAAATATATATTTCAAAAAAATGACAATTGAGAATGTTTACTCATTTTTTTCATTTCATGGTTATCACCCAAAAAATGAATAAAGGGGAAAATTCATGGGATATAATACACAAAATGGGGGATTTATATAGTGTATTATAAAGGTATCTTTTTGAAATTTAACATACATTCTTCTTAAAATATCAAAAACTCCATGTATATCTCATATTTATTAACATAAATCATATCAATGTTTAAACCTTAGAACATTCTATTGAATATTCATTATAGAAGCATAATAGTTTTTACAATTAGAGAAATAAATCATTAAAAAGAATATAATAAGTTCACATGGGATTTATTAAATGATCATTACTCCATTTATATAGGTTCCAGATGTGAGGAGAAGAAATTACTATGTCTGGTTGGTCATGAAATGATTTTGAATTCATATTAAAGGCTGAAACTATGGTTTATTGAATAATATAATTCCTTTTGAATAAGTCACATGTTTGAATTATATTGTGATTTATTATTGAAAAAAATACAACTATCCACTCAAGATGTTCTTGATAAATTATGTGTTTCAATGAATATATCTTCTCCTGTTCATTGGCTAATTTTTTAATTTAAATCCAATTCAACTAGAATTCATAAATTTTATTTGGCATTACTTTTTCATTGAAATGCTTAAATCTGATCTAATACACCGATTTCCTGGGTATTTTCAATTTGGTATTATTTTAAATTCCCTTAAATGTTTCCATTTTAATGGTTTTAATTGACTTGTACATTACATATTTTAGAATTGAATTTAAAACTATATCTTAAACTATATCTAGAATAATTTAGCACAATCAATATATTTTTATATAGAATTTCCTATTAATTTTTCTCCATCCTCATTGGTATGTTTTATGGAAATGCTTATTCTAGGATGAGCAATTTGAATCTCCCCCATTTTAGTTATTATTATAATAATAAATGATATTATAGTCTTTTATTATCATTAAATTTCTACCAACATGTTCTATATAAATCATGGTTATAAATTGTTTCTCAGATATGTAAAATTATTTTTTATATTTCAAAATAAAATTTCAAATTATGGATAAAAAATAAAGGTATATTTTATTCCGTCTATTCTAAATTTAAAGACTTTTTTTTCAATCCATTATTTTGAATTACCAAAGAGTGTGATATTTGATGTGTGTTGTATTAATGAAATGTGAAATATCATATTTTCAATTACACGATTCATTTAATATACTCCCTAAAATTACATTCTATCCTTGAAAATTACTATATTTTCACAATAAGTATGATTTTATAAGAATGAAATAAATCTTATTTAATATGTTGATTTTAGTGATCAATATAAGTTTATAATTTTAGAAATATATATATTCTTGTTTTTAATTTTTTATATTACAATTTAATACACGATTGAATTTTCAACCAATATTAATTATGTTTTCATTTGATGGTTTAGAGGAGGGTGAAATGTTGAAATGGGGCACCTGTATAAGTGTGATTCTGTATTAAGATAGTTTTCATTAAAAAAATGGTGTAAGGGTAAATGGTGTAATCCATAGGCTATGTAATGTTCATGATGCACTGGTATAAAAGTATCATAACTATCAGTATCTTATGTAAGGTTCATATATGCATAAATAGACCCATATAAAGGACTCTGTGTGAAAGAATCAAGGTCATTCAATGTTCAAAAGGTTTTATGATAAGGTAATATATACCTACATAAAGGCCCTTTCAGGATGTTTCACTATGTTTGGGTTATCCCATCAGAAAAGTGGCTCAAATATGTTTTGATATGTTATAACCCATGTCTCTTCTATTCAAGGAATATTGTCATAGATCGATTGGAGTGGGAACTATGATCCGGGTAATTGATACCAATTTTGTTCTTCTAAATTAAATAGAATCCACTCTGTAGGAATCTCTGATGAACTGATTGTCATTTTTGAATTTTGGAGATTAGATGATGAATAGAGAATGGATACTGAAGAAGTACATACATGGAGAATATTTCTTATCTGTAATTATGTTTTGAAGTTGATTCATGACTGATTATATGTCATTTTCTCAATTATATGATCCAATGTAAGGGGACCTCATAGATCCCCATACATATGAATATAGTAATTTTGTTGTTTATATTAAATATCATCGCTCATTCAATTCAGTGATACCAGTTACAAGATATACAAGTGTAGATCAACTATCATAGTCAAATTTTAAAGCATGATCACATAATCAACTATCATCACGATTCTATTTGGGTGAATGATAGGAAATACCTATATAGAATAAAACATCATAGATGATTGACCGCTAAGGTTTGGAAAAGATCATTCTTGCCTCTATATGATCTAATAATACAATAATTGGTCACTCATGTTGTGACACCAAGGCACAAAGCCTAAAAATTCTATCTTGATGTTTTCACGATGATCCATGATCCCCATAGCCATATATTTCAACCTTAATTACATAAGAATATAGTTTTGATTGAATAGAAAAATCTATGTAGTGTTGATAGTCCAAATTTCCATACAAAAGATATACCAAAACCATAGATTTTAAATCCAATGTTTTTATCCCTAATCTAACACTTCCCACAACTGAAAAAAATAAAAATCTGAACCATATTTTACTAAATCGTCCAAAATAAATCACAGTAATTAGTACACTTGTTTCACTATAGTCATGAGGCCCCAGAGGAAAGTAACACAAAATTCATAGATAATGTGTGTGAAGCTTGCCCTTTTTGAGATACATTCATAAGGGAACAAATTTTTATGTTCCTTATATTCTATTGAGAGGGGGTGGTATTTTAAATATAAATGTTGTGGATGTAATCGAAGATATATAATTCATATATATGTGATGATTTTTATGTCTTTTTTTCTACATTGAATTTCCAATATAATTTTGTGTATGTAATGTGATGTGAAATTCTATTATATTACACTTTTTATTTATGTTGGTAATTTTTTATTCATTCTATAAAAATGAATAATAAACTCAATTATAAGGGAGTAATTGCCTTATGGAAATTACTAGGGTTTTTTTACTTGGTTATCCTCAGTCCCATTCTATTTATTTATTTGAAATTTTTATTTTATTTTTTGGGGAAGGGGTAATTGACTCTGTTAGAAATTATGTAGTGATTTCTCACTTTATCTATTTAATCTCTATAACCACATTCCAATATCAAAAAACATAATATT
The DNA here is from genome assembly GCA_963277665.1 of Viscum album. Taxonomy (NCBI): domain Eukaryota; kingdom Viridiplantae; phylum Streptophyta; class Magnoliopsida; order Santalales; family Viscaceae; genus Viscum; species Viscum album. The sequence goes on from OY728126.1 coordinate 959,812,755, forward strand.
CCCAACATTATCATGGTACAAATTTTCTTTTATTAGGAGTGTGTGGGTATAGGTATAAACAATTTATAATAAGTAACAAGTGAAGGGTAGTGGATTTCCTATGGTTACGACATGTCCATCACAGGACACGACAACGGATGTGAGACTTAGTATGTATGGGGAATGTATAAAGTTAAATGAGGTCTAATAAAATGGTTTATGTTTATAATTCATGATATTTTAATGAATATACAATCAATTAATATTAATAAATTAATTTGGTTAGTGAATAACTCATATTTTCCATCTCCTATACTAATCCCTTTCTCGATTAAAATTTGTCTAGGTTATTTTTATTTATTTATTTACTTAAATACCCAAAATAATAACTCAATAAATCCATATATTTATATAAATGAAACAATATATATTTACAAATAAATTATTGACAACAGATACGAACAAACCCACACCATCATTGGAAAACAACCATGGTCACCCCTCTACTATGTTCCATAATTCTAAAAATTCTAATCAAATGTGACCCATGTCAAGAGTATAAACAATAAAATATTTTAAAACCTTATACAAATGTATAATAATTTATATTATTTATTAATATAAATTAATTATAAATTTATTATTTGGGTATTTTTTATTATCGTCATCAAATTTTAATAACATTTGTTTCTTCGTATAAATTTTGTACATGAAATATTGCTCATATATATTTGATACAATGATCATCATTATGGGACAATTTCTTTTTGGAATAATTGGGTACTAATTATTTATGTATTTACACTTTCATTTGATAGAGATAATGGATATGGGTTTAGATAATGGAATCCATAACGATCATGTTTCATGTAATTTACCTATAATAGAGTGTTATATTATATTGATCATTCAATTTTGGTTAAACCATATATAAACATATTTAAAACATAAATTATAATTAATGAATCTATAATATATGTTTTATAATTATTTAAGAAGTCTTAATTTAATTCCACTATAGTTTTAGATATTATTCGTACTGAATAAATTCATGATGGGATTGTTTCAGTGGTTTTTAACAAAAAAATAAGGGTAATTTAATAATCGTTTACATATTTATAGAATTAATAATTTATATATATATAGTTATACTAATTTTATAATTATTTATTTTACTCATTAAACACGTTCTTATAACCATCAATGTTTTGTGGTGATGAAAAATGATGTTAGTCATTCATGCTGGTAGTAGTTGGCACCTAACATGGCCAAAGTTTTAATTTTACATTGAGTGGGGGATAAATAGAGAGTATTTATAACAATAATATAATAAAATATTAGTATAAAAATGGTACATATATAATTATGTTAGAATTTTTTGAAAATTATTGGAGGATAATGATATAGAAATATTGTTTAGGTAGTAGATTGTAGTCAATTTGAGGGCTTGATTATTACCTCAGGGGACCTCATGGAAATTCTATATTTTGATATTGTTCATGGGACCAATTGTATCCATATTTAGGTTATGTATTTAGTTTAGTAAAAAATAGGTGTATTTTAAAGTGAATTTTTTGCCATTATTTTGGTTTGGATTTGGTGGAAGTGTGTTTTTTATATGATAGAAAGGTAATTTTCATTGAAAACTAAATATGGTTGTGGGGTAAAGATAGAATCACATTATATTTAGGTAATTTATAAGAGGAATGTAAAGACCTATAATTCCCATGATTTTTTTTCTAAAACACATTGGAATTTTACGAGTCCGCAGTTTCGGACGGCGCTTGATTCTGAGGCCCGGTGTGTATGGTATCAATTTATGATGTTTTTTTCGGGTACGTTCAGTAAAAGTATGAGGCGGTTTTTATAAACTTTGAACCGGTGCTCAGAATGGGAATCTGAGGGCACCTTTGAATTAAAATCATCAGTAATTTCATATTGATACCTTCAAAGCAGTTGTGTTCTGTCGAGTTTAAAAGTTAGTTTTTGGATTTTCAAAAAATAATAAAAATAAAATAATGTGTAGCCACACTATATTTTATTCGGACCGCCATGTGTGTGGGGTTAGTTGGAACTTCCCCTTAGGATTTGGGGGTGGGACCGCCATACCCTAGCCTCTCATGAGAGGTTATGGTGGTGGGGTCCACCCGAGCATAACCTCTCATGAGGGGTTATGACGTGGGGACCACCTGAGTCCCATAACCCCTCATTAATGAGGGAGGACCTCTTGACCTCCTTTGTGCAATTAATTGTGCCAACGCACGTGCCAATTAATTGTGCCAAGCCATGAACCAATTAATTGAGCCAATGGGCGTGCCAATTAATTTCACCAACATGCATAAATTAATTATTGGGAGCCTCTTAACATACTCCAAATTAAGAGCACCACCTCTCATGCAATTATTTTAGTGGACCCAATTAATTTTTTCTCCCTTTTTAAATTAGGTAACCACATTGTATGAAATTAAAAAGGTTCCTAATAAATGAACCCTCATAAATTCCATGATGGTTACTTACCTCTCCCTCTATCCTATTTAAAGGAAGCATGGGGAAATGTTTTGGGATGGATTCTTCAAGTGGCGAAATGCAGGAAAAGAGACACGATGCCCATCCCTTGGAGAATTATTTCCCCAACGCAGAACTGTCTCCCATGAAGAACGATGAACGACAAATTCCGTCTTCATCCATCATGAACTGGGGTATGAATGGGAAGCTCTTCCACCCACAAAGAACACCAACGACATCATCTCAACACATCTTTTTTGAGCTATTCTTCCTCTTACGTCAATGGAAAGATGCATGTTTCTTGAAACTTCTTCAATGACGAATGACAAGCGAGGTAGGGGGATTCTTTAGTTAATTTATGTATGAGTTTAAAACACAGTTATTTGTCATTTGTTGAGCACTTCATTTTCAGATTCTATCTCCGTAACGAGGAGGGCTCGGGCTGCACGAACAAGTTCCAACCCTCTACCCTTTGCTTGTTCTTGATTGATGATGACGGCGGCGGAACATGCGACGACGGTGAGGAAGACGACGATCAAAGGTCGTGCTACATGTTGCATTTGTGCACCGCCGCGCCCCCGGACGTCGTGCCCCGCCGCACCTCGTGGCCTCTGCGCACTGCCACACCCCGCGACCTCCGCCCACCGTCGCGCCCCCAGCCTCTGCGCCCCGCCGTGAACCACGACCTCCATGCACCACCGCGCCCCGCGCTGCTGCCTCGCGCTCCTACCCGACGCTGGGGCGCGCTGCCCGGTGTCCCGACACCGCTGCTCGTCACCCTTGCACCACTTCCCGGAGCGCTACTTGGTGCCCCTGTGGCAATGACCACTGCCCCTGCGCCCCTTCTCGGCACCACCGCACCGCTGCCCCATGCCATCTCGCTGCTGCCCGGTGCCCACTTGCGCTGCCATTTTCCCTGTCTAGCATCACGACACCCTGCCCGACACCCACACGCCATGCCCGACGTCCCCACTCCCTGACCGATGCACTCGTCGCCTACCCCGTGACAAGCCGTCTTTCCCGCGCCCCGCACGGACTGCCCGTTGGTCTCTCATCCACAAGCCTTTCGAGTCGACCTACGGCGTCCCCAGCAGTGTTGCTGGCCAAACCGGCCCAGTCTCCTGGACAGAGTCACCGAGCCGCGAACTTGGCGACTATCAGGCCGAACCTCCCTTGTGGTACGCTGGTCCAGGCCCAATGGACCACGTCAAAACATAGCGGGCTGAACCGACCAATGGGCCAAGTAAAACCCAGCGAGTCTAACCGGGTCGACCCAGACCGAGTCGGCCCACACTGGGTTGGGCCGAGTCAGTCCGACCGGGTCGGACCGGACCCAGACCCATTACTGACCCATTACCTCCATGGCCCATATCATTGGCACTCGACGTTTGTTTGAAGAACCGTCAATGACACCAGTATTCTTGGACCATAGCTGTCCCTTTGAGTATACCCCACTAGAGTTCGGGTTATAGTTGAGTCATGATCAGGTTGGTTTGTACACAAGTCCAACTGGGCCCCCGGGACTAAAATGCTTATAACTCACAGACCGTGCATCCAATTGATGCGCCGTCTGTTTCCTTGAGACCCCTATGACATGACAGTCCTTTGAGATACTTCCACATGAGACTTCATGACACATGGAGTATTGAAGAGTAGCTCGTGGAGAAGATACTCTCGGAGATGAGTAGACAAAGTGCAACGACCTAGTATTTGTAGACCTGATGACTGCTTGACCGATTCGACTTAGAGTGATTCGACTAGCCCAGTGGATGGAGTGCCTGGTTTGGTGGCCGACCCACAGCATACAGAGCTCCTAGTTTGGTAGCAGACCTGCGGTACTCGATAGGAGGAGTACCTATATAGTCTATTAGGGGGAGCACCCAATTTGGCGCCAAACCCACAGCGGACGGAGCACCCTGTTTGACAGTACACCCGCGGTACTCGACAGGAGGAGTACCTCAGTAGTCCAAAGATAGTGAGTAGCGCCTCGTAGTCGCGATAGGGCCACTGTACTCAATAGAGGATGAGTTCTCCAGCATCCACGGTTTAATTAATGAAAATACTAGGTTGAGGTTAGTCAATGACCTTTGTGTTTTCCTCATGATTTAGATGGGTTAATTGATAACATAGGTATATGTATGGTCATATACCTAATTAATGGTTATAAGTTTAAATCATACTTTTTGGTTTATCCTCGTTGGTTTTTGTGTGACCCTGAGGGTCTCGGGGTCCCTTCTGAGTATCGTTATACTCACCCCTGCACGGGCTATGCCTGCACCTCGTTGTGTTGGATGTAGATGACAGACAGCGCTGACCGAGGTAGAGTGTACGAGGACTGGACTATACCCGGAGGTGGACCTGACAATGAGATGATACTCGGAGGATAGGGATAGGCGTGGAGCACTGTGGATGCTTTCTATACCTATTATTCGGGTAGGATCTATGGTGGGTGATCTAGGAGCTGCGATACACCTTCCAGTTGTTTTTCTTTTAGTTGTACTTGTTTTTCCATTGCTTGTACTTTATTATTGGGCTTGTATTCTCAACCCCTTTAGTTTTAGCTTACTTGTTATACAGTTTTTACATAGTGTTTTCTTCCACTTGTACTCTGGTTGTGTGTGTTTACGATTTGTAAAGTCAATGCCTTCCCAGTTTTAGGGAATTCCTCCTACAGTGCTAGTCGTCAGCCCTTAGCCTATGGGAGGCGGGCTTAGGGTAGTCCCGATACGGGTCCCGAGGGACGGGTCATGAAAAATTGGTATCAAAGGACGTCAGTTCTACCACATAACCTATGACTCTGATATTTCTTTTCGGTGATGCTATAGATTTAATGGTACTATGTGTGATTTTTTGTTCCAGGAGTACAGTGTTGGTGCAGGCGGCTGACGTATTCATACACAAGGACCATGACTTCTGACTTCCATCTCAGTTCACAAAAACATTGATTGTGTGTGTGTTTTCAAAAAAAATTATTTAAGTTAGCTCAAACCATATCAGATCACTATGTATAGTATTTTGACCATGTCTCATCTATTTCTTTCATCATTCCTCCCCGTGGACGACTAGTTAGAGGTCCGAGAGTTGTACGTACTAACATCCCACTGATCGATAAGGCCTCAGTACAGGTCCCACTTCATATTGAGGCAATAACAGAGGCACCAATAGTACATCCCCCCCCACCCCCCCCCACCCCCCCCCCCCGTTGGGCCACTTATGCCACCAGCCCCAGCAACAGGCGATGCACGCTGCTTGAGCATGCTGTACTAGTTCTAGTTCCAGAGGCCACCCAGGTTCAGGGGAGAGATCGACCCGCATGTAGCTGAGGATTGGATGGAGGCTGTTATGAGAGACTTCAGACTGGTAGGGACACCAACAAACATTATGGTGATCCTTGCTTCCATCCTCTGTCAGGAAGAAGCAGGTGGATGGTGGAGCCTGATGCTCCAGATGCATGACAAGGCAATAATTCTATCAAAACTTCGAGAGCCTGTTCCGGGTGGATTTTGTACCTGCCACCCATCGAGCGGTGCAGATACAGGAGAAACTTCATCTCCAGCAGTGCAGCATTAGTGTATCTCAGTACTCAGCGAGGTTCACTGACCTGTCCCTCTACTCCACGGATATGGTTTGGGACCCGTTCTTCAGGGCTCAAACCATTGAGGAGGGACTCAGGCGAGAGATCAGAGCTTCTGTTGTCTCCCACAGCATCCCGATGAATATGGGGGTGTCAGAGAGAGCCCTCATTGTGGGGAGTTTCCTCACTGAGCAGTATCCAGCAGTGAGACCCACTACTAGTCGACATGAAGTGGAGTCTTTTTCAACAGACATTAGACAGATGGCGTAGAGTTCCAAGAAAACCAAACCAACAGGTGGACGACTACACGACTCAAGATCAGTTGTGTGGGGCACCCAGGGTGGAGACAGAGATAGTTATACTAGGAGCAGACAGTGTTACTCCTGTGGCGTGCTTGGTCACATGGAACATGACTGTCTGACCCGCCGTACAGACAATCAACAGTCAGTTCAGGGGCCTCCTAGGGAAATTACGTGGTTCATCCAGGGGATGAGGTCGGATTATTCTTTTTGTTAAAGTAGAAATCATATAATCTCTTATAGAACATAGGTGAAGAAGGGTGAGGTCGAGTTCTTATAATTGGCTAGTCTCACCCATAGTTCGTTGAGAGAAGGGTTTACGGTTTACTGTAATCTCAATAATATCATGTGTGTCTTCTCTCAGGAGGACCTGAACTTGAGGCAACGACAATGGCTTGAGTTCTTCCAGGACTATGACTTAGAGATAGTTTATATTTCTAGGAAAGGAATTGTTGTTGCAGATGTGCTCAGCAGGAGGACTGGTATTCAGCTACTATGAGAGGTGACATAGCAGCTGGATGCCTTACATATGTCCTTTGTGGTTAGAGATGGTGCATCCTATCTTCAGTATCTTACACTCACTCCTTCACTTTTTCAGCGAGTCATGGAGGTGCAGCATGGGGATACTGACTACAAGACAAGACATGCTCAGATATCCACAGGGAAGCCACCTGATGGATTTTCTGAAGGTGGGGAGTGTGTCATCCTCTTCAGATGATGTATCATGATACCAGTTGCACTTCAAGAGGAAGTGTTGAGGGAGTTTCACACATCTCCTCTAGTAGTACATCCAAGAGTGGGGAAGATGTACCAGGACCGTCGATGACCGCACTGGTGGCCAGGTATGAAGAAGGAAGTCGCAGAGTTTATTTCATGATGCATCATTTGTCAGCATGTAAATGTGGAGCACCAGGTTCCAGAAAAAGAGGTTTAGCCCTTTGAGGTCCCAGAGTTGAAGTGGGAGGAGATATCAATGGAATTCATGAGGGGTCATCCACATACATCCAGGGGACACGACTCGATTTGGGTGATCGTTGACCGACTCACCAAGTCGGCCCACTTTATACCGACCAAAGAGAAGGGCTCAGATGAGATCTTAGGATGCCTCTATGTGAATATGTTTGTTTGTTTTCATGGAGTAACTTATTATTTTGTCTCCGACCATGACACACACCTTACATCCTAGATATATAAGGGGTTACTGGAGGCTTTCACGACACTACTTCACTTGAGCACCACCTTCCATCCTCAGACAGATAGTCAGACCGAGAGGACCATCCAGACCCATGAGGACATGATCCATGCATGTGTCCTAGACTTCGGTCACAGCTAGGTGGATCACTTTCCTTTGGTGGAGTTTTCCTACAACAACAGCTTTCACTCCACCATAGATACTTCACCATTCAAGGCGTTGTACTGATGACCTTGAAGATTGCCACTATGGTGGAAAACCCAAGGGGAGTCAGCACCAGTGGGACTAGAGATGGTACGAGCTAACACAGAGAAGGTGCAAATCATACAGGAGCAGAAGAAGACTACACAGAGAAGGAATAAGTCATATGATAACAGAAGACAGAGACCTCTGGTGTTCGAGGATGGCGACCACGTCTTCTTACGGGTCTCACGTCGATGAGGTCTACGAAGATTTGGATGAGGCAGAAAGCTATCTCTGAGATTCATAAGACCTTTCAAGGTCCTCAGCAGAGTAGGAAAAGTGTCTTACCACATATCTATTCCACCTCAGTTTCACCTGGTGCATGACATCTTCCACATATCCCAAATAAGGAGATACGTGCATGAACCATCCCACATCATCAGCCATGGGGAGATGTACATCGATGACGAGGTGATATTCATGGTGGTTCCAATGGATATTGAGGATCGACATGAGTAGGTTCTACATGGACGGTCGATACCTACGGTGCACGTTTTCTGGTAGCACGAGAACCTCCAAGAGATCACATGTGAGCGGGAGGCTCTTATGTGTACCTTGTACCCCCATTTGTTCCCTTAGTTCTCGTTGTAGGTTATGGGGACGTAAATCCCTGAGGTGGGGATAATGTAAAGACCTGGAATTCTCGTGATTTTTTTTAAATACGTGGGAATTTTATTAGTCCGCAGTTTCTGACGGCACTTGATTCTGAGGCCTGGTGTGTTCGGAATCAATTTCTGACGTTTTGTTCGCGTACCTTTAGTAAACGTACAATCGGGTTTTTTATAACTTTTGAACTGGTGATCGAAATGGAAATCCTAGGGCACTGTTGAACTCACAACGTTGGTAATTGCATAGTGAGACCTTCACTGTAGTTTCATTCTATCATGTTTAAAAGTTAGTTTTTGGATTTTAAAAAAAATAATAACAAAATAATGTGTAGCCGCACTTTATTTTATTCTAGCTGCCATGTGTGTGTGGTTAGTTGGAACCTCCCCATGGGAGTTGGGGGTGGGATTTCCACACCCTAACCTCCCATGAGAGGTTATGGTGGTGGGGTCCACATGATCATAACCTCCCATGAGGGGTTACGACATGGGGACTACCTTAGTCGCATAACCCCTAATTAATGAGGGAGGACCTCTTGACCTCCTCTCTATAATTAATTGTGCCAACACACATGCTAATTAATTATTCCAACACACATACCAATGTATTGAGCAAAAATGCATGCAAATTAATTTCACCAGCACGTGTAAATTAATTAGGGGGAGCCTCTTAACATCTTCCAAATTAAGTGCTCCACCTCTAGTGCATTAATTTTAGTAGACCAAAAAATTTTTTCTCTATTTTTAAATTCGGTAACCGCATCATTGGAAATTAGGAAGGTTCCTAATAATTGAACTGTCATAAATTCCACGATGGTTACATACCTCTCCCCCTCTCATCTATAATAGAGGCTTGGGGAAAGGTTTTGGGACGTCTTCTTCAAGCAGCGAAATGCTAGAAAAGAGATGTGATGCCCAAACCTTGGAGAATTATTCCTCCAACGAAGAACCATCGCCCAAGAAGAATGAAGAACGATGAACACCGTTTTCATCCTTCTTCAACTAGGGAAATAAAGGGAAACACTGCTGCCCACTAAAAACACCGACGACATCATCTCGAATCGTCTTCTTTGAGCTCTTCTTCCTCCGACGTCAATGGATCGATGCCCGCTTACCGCGACTTCGTTAATGATGATCGAAAAGTGAAGTAGAGGGAATTTTTTGTTAATTTATATATGATTTTGAACCTCTGTTCTCCTTCGTTTGTTGAGCACATTGTTTCTAAATGCTATCGTCGTAACGAGGAGGGAACGGGCCGCACAAACATGGAATGACCCTCTCCCCTTTGATTGTTATTGATTGATGATGACAGAGGTGGTACATGCGGCGACAGCAACGAAGAAGTTGATCAAAGGCCGCGATACTTGTGGCTTCCGCGCACCACCGTTCCCCACAGCCTCTACGCACCATCGTGCCCCACATCATCCACACACGGAGGTGCCCTGAGGCCTCAGTGCCCCACCACGACCCGCGACCTCCGCGCCCCATGGCCTCCACGCACCGCCCTGCCATGCACTTCTACCTGGCGCCCTAGCGCACAGCCCAGCGCCCCGCGTTTTTTCTTGGTGCCCCGACGTGCTTCCTGGCACCCCCGCGCCACTACCCGGCGCCCCCCGTGCTACTCCCTAGTGCCTCGGCGCTGCCCGGTGCCCCGCGCCACTGCCCGGTGCCCCCCCCGCCGCTGTTTGGTGCCTTTCCCGGCATCCCGGCACCCTGACACCCTGCCCGGTGCCTCCGCGCCCTGCCCGGTGCACTCGTAGCATACCCGGTGACCAGCCAGCCTGAAAGCGCCATGCGCCCCCTGCCCGCTTGTCTTTCGACCACTAGCCTTCCGAGCAAACCTGTGGCATCCCCCGTGATGTCGCTGGCCGAACCGGCCTGATCTCCTAGGCCGAGTCAACGTGCCGACTACATGGAAACTATCGGGCCGAACCTCTCTCGCGGTCCGCTGGGTCGACCCAGACCAGGTCGGCCCAGACTGGGTTGGGCCGAGTTGGTCCGACTGGGGTCGGACCGGACCTGAGCCCATTAATGACCCATTATCTCCTTGGGCAATATTATTCACACCACACATCTGTTTGAAAAACCATCAGCGGCGCCGGTATTATTGGAGCTTAGTCGTCCCTTTTATTATACCACACTAGAGTTTGGGGTATTGTTGAGTCACGATCAGGTTGGTTTGTACACGAATCCATCCAGGCCCCCGGGACTAAAATGATAATAATTCACAGACCGAGTGTCTGATTGATGCGTCGTCTTTTGCGTTGAGACCCCAATGTCGTGGCGGTCCTTTGAGATACTTCCATGTGAGACTCTTTGACACTTGGGGTATCGACCAGTAGATCGTGGAGTGGATCCTCCCGTAGACTAGCAGACGTAGTGCAGAGACCTAGTATCTGTATACCTGACGACTGCTTGACTGATTCGACTCAGATTGATTTGACTAGCCTAGTGGATGGAGTGCCCAGTTTGGCGGCAGAACCATGGAAGAAAAAGCGCCTGGTTTGGAAGTAGACCCATAGTTCTCGACAGGTGGAGTACCTTTGTAGGCTATTAGGGGGAGTTCCCGGTTTCGCGGAAGTCCCATAGCGGACGGAGCACCCGGTCTGGAAGCAGACCTATGGTAATCGACTGGAGGAGTACCTCAGCAGTCCAAGGTTAGTGAGTAATGCCTCAGAGTCACGACATGTCCACTGTACTCGACAGAGAAGAAGTTCTCTATTAGACATGGTTTCATTAATGAAAATCCTGGTTTGAGCTGAGTCACTGACCATTGTGTTTTCCTCACGATTTAGACTGGTTACTTGATAACATAGGTATATGTATGGGAATATAACTAAGTAATGGTTATCTATTGAAATCAAACCTTTTGGTTCATCCTCCATGAATTTTGTGAGACCATGAGGGTCTCGAGGTCCCTACTGAGTATCATTATACTCATCCCTGCACGGGCTATGCTCATATCTCATTGTGTTGGATGCAGATGATAGAAAGCACTGAACATGGTAGATTTTACGAAGAATGGATGGTACCATGAGGTGGACCTCACGACGAGATGATACATGGAGGATACAGATGGGTGTGGAGCACTAATGAGGGTTTTTGTACGTACCCTTCAGGTAGGATCTGTGGTGGATGATCCAAGAGCTACTAGAAACCTTCCAGCTATTTTTCTTTTAGTTGTACTTGTTTGTCTTTTCCTTGTACTTTACTGTGGGGCTTGTATTTCTGGACCCTTCACATTCAGCATACTTGTTATACAGTTTTTACATTGTATTTTTTTCCACATTTACTCTTGTTGTTTGTGTTTATGATTTGTAATGGCAATGCCTTCCTAGTTTAAGGGAATTACGCCTTTGGTACTAGTCTCCAGCCCCTGGCCTATAGAAGGCAGGCTTCAGGAAGACATGATACAGGCCCCGAGGGATGGGTCGTGACAAGGAAATATTGGTGAGACACGAGGGATTGAAATTCCAACCCAAAAAAATATGTTCTATAAGTTTAATATGTCATGTTGATTGTGATTAATTTGATACATAGTAGATTTCCTCCTTTTAACCCATTATCCTTGACTAATTATTTACTATGATAATTATGTTTTTCACTTAAATTAAATGAAAACACCAGAAAATAAATATAATTGTGTTGGAATTTCATTTCGACTCAATTTATTCTTATTCATTTTATAGTTATCAGAACATAATCATTTAAATTAATAATGAAGATATAGGGAAAAATCATTGGGAAATGTACTTTAATATATTTAGTTTTTTATTATTATATCTAAAAAATAATCAATTATATGAGTTTTAATATAAATTTTTATATACCTTAACATCCTATTAGTGTCATCATTAAAATTTGAATAGTTTAATTTTCAGAGATAAATATTTCAAAATGTTTATAAAATTTATCCCCTAAAAACACACTTAACCATTATCATGGTAGTTAAAATCAACCTAGATAACAAATTATTATACCTAAAAATTAAATTACACATATTAAAAATTTTAATATTCTCAATCAAAATATGAAAACTCTTTTATAATATTAAATTTATTGTGGTGGTGACAATTAGTTTTAATATAGGCACACATAACAAGTAAAAACATGTTGCGAAAAATATATATATTCAGAGAATAAAATCAATTTATTTTAATTTCATTCAAAATAATTAATATTTCATGAATGTAAATTTATTTTTCCATATATATTATCCTTATATTTCGTTATTATTTTTTTTGAGTATAATTAATACATACATAGTAAATAAAATAGAAAACATTGTTGAAACATAGATTATTTATATAAAATAATTTTCACTAAATATAATGAGGACTAGTTGTTTATATTTAAAGATTTTAGTTTTATCATCCCAAAAATATAAAAAAATATATCTGATTCTCATATATACATAATATCATTATTTAATATTAATAATATCTTACGCATTAAAAATTTATTAAATTTTTTTTAAATAGATATTTTAATTTAATTTCATTATTTTTCCTTTCTGAATTGTATTATTTGAAATTTTTCAGCAAAAAATAAAAATATCATTATACCTATTGGATAAAATAATTTACAAACACCATATTTTTTATGACAATATTATTCTTTAAAACAACAATATTACCAACATTAATCCCAATAAATTCATTACATTATTACCTCTTAAATCAAGCTTTTAATTCTGGTAATTATAATTTAAATTTCATGACATGATTTATTATTTGATTTTATTATTTATCAAAGTATTATTTTTACTGCTGAGAAATATTTTCAAGGAAGATTATTATTTTTTGAAGATCCTAATTTAAAAGATATTATAATTTTTTTAATAATATTGTCTTTATTCATATATGCACTTTTAATAAGTGTAATCATCTATAATATTCAATACAATATGTTATTTAATTAATTGTTTTGTATTATTGTCACTTAATTATCCCATTGAAGTAATAAAGTATTGTCAAATTCTCCCTCTAAAATAAATCATGTACTCACAATTTTAATTTCAACTCACTAAAGAAAGTTATCTTAAGTCTGACTGAAAATATAACTTCTAACTCACTATCATAAGTAAGAATATTAAAATTGTATTTAAATTTTCAATAGGTGTATATTTATATTCTCATCTATTTTTTAAATATCCCTATTTATTAGTTTATAATATGTATAATTTTCTAGATACATACATTTCAATACATTAATTTCATGATCGTATTTCCAACCAAAGGATAAAACAAAATAAAAAATATCTAATAATATTGGAGAAAAATATGAAAATTAAATCCTATAATGTATTCTCCTTTAACACCTTCATTTAAACGAATAATACTTTTTGTTTAACTATGAAATAAATTTATAAATATATAAATCCTTCATTTTAAATTATATTTTCCATGGTAATTTACCCATTATCTTCTCTATCCCAACATAATATTTAATTAATACATATATTCAATTTAAATATTTAATTATGGTTTATAAAGTTAATTTGAAATTTCCCAATCATATCATTGGGGAGTGTCAAACTTGGTGTGCAGTTAGACCCACTTTTTATGCACCATGTAAATATTGAGTTATTACCTAAATGACATTAGGGTTTATTATCCCAATGTGTATCTTTGCTACTATCTTTATCCACATGTTTATATCCATATATGGGATTTATTTATAGGATATCACACAATATATACCTAACTTAAATTTTGGGAGGTTTTTACAACATTTAGTATAATCCTTAATGATGAAACTAATATATTGTTTATTTAATTTCATCTATTAACTAAATATTGGACATTCATATTATATCATAAAACCTATTTTTGTGGAAACTAATGTTCCCAAAATATTACCTAAATAGTGCCCATAAGAAAATTAAATTTCATCCCCATAAATATTTAACTTAATCGTTTATACATCAAAATGATATTATCCTTTTTCCATAATGACATGAATTTCCTTGATATAAAATTATATAACCACCCTTAGGGATACATACACCACAATCATATAATATTTCTAACATATAATTTTATTTAAGCTTTACACAAATACCATCTATGATTCCGCTAACTTTATCTCATGGATGTAGTACTAATAAACATATTATTTATATAAAACGTTTGAAACTAACTAAAGTGTCCAATGAATTACCAAAAATATTTATAATATCAACAAAAATTATTGACTCAATTACCCAACCAAAACCATCTATGTTTATAATTTTTAAGAGTTGTGAAAAACCAATTTATAAAAAAACCAATAAAATTCTCATCCAATGGAATTTTTTACCACTATACCATGGATACATTATTTTAAAAAAATCCCCATCTTCTATAAAAAAATTTAGTACATGTGATTACCATCAAGAATCATCATACATGACTGAAAATTATAATTTTATTATTCAAACTCTTTTTTGTAAAAAGTGATAAACCCTGAGTTCAACCAACAAAAGAAAATCTGGAACCGTTGAATGAAAATTTTACCATATAATAATTAGTTTCTCTAAAGAGTTTATAAGAAATGTTTTTTACCAAGAAGTCGGGTTCATACATTATAAGGCATTAAATCTCAAAAGTCTTTTTATCCCAAGCATGAATGTATTCCTTAATGATTATCGTCCCATTATTGTCTCCCCCCACTAAAATCAGATCCTGTTTTACAATCTAGGTATACTGACCATCATTAAGTTTTCTCTATAAAGGTTTCCCACTCATTCCAACTGCTTCGTATTCGATAGAATTATGTGTTAGAACCTTCTCAACCACTTCTTCCACTAAGATAATTATCAGTTACAAGGATTGATCAATAATAACATTCAGATTCCTCTACTAACTATCCATCTTTAAGGAAGGGATATTGCCCATGATCATTAGCTTGTCTTTTTATTTATTCGATGATTGTGTTTCCATGGAGATTGGATAGAATGAGTATTCCTTTCATAGTTTCTGGATGCCCTTCTGGTGACAATCGCTCCTCGGACATGAGTTTCATCTCCTTGAACTTGAACCTCATCCACAACTTCTTCTGAAAACTGGCTAGAAATATCATCACAAGACTCGAAGTCCTTCTTCCTATCCATGGTGTACATGGTTGGATCCTACTCATTAATAACTAGGTATCATTATTCAGACCATCAAAATAACATCCAAAAACAATGACAATATCCACATTATTTGGAATAGAACAGAAACCAAAAGACCTACACTCCCATTATTCCTTAGGAGCCTCTATCAAACCTCTATCACGATTACCACTCTTTGATCACACTACCTCAACATACGAGGCACCCAGGTGACATTGGGACCTCTATCATCAAATCATTGAGACTTATATTGGATAATACCTAGGTTCCCTCACCTCCAACCCCCTTTCCACCTCCAATTATTTTGAAGAGACATCTATATGCTCTGGAGTAACCTTTATGGCCTCACTCAACTGAATGTCTTCCTGTGAAATAATTTCCTTAGTCACAGCCACCACACCTACTTCAGCACTAGTTAGAGGGGCCTTGTCTCTACATACAGAACCCATCACCATATTTCTTTTCTGACTATATAGATCCATTCCTATAGACCATAGATAGTGACCCACATGTTGACAATTAGAACAAAAATTATCCCATGATTGATACATAACCTATTCATTACATTGGAACTCATCACCTACTGTAATCCAAAAAAGGTCAGGAGGCACTCTTGAGGCATCATCTTCCTCAAAAATATGAGGGATAACAGGATGAAAAATAAAATAGGTTCAGCTATCTGACCATAAGTACATACATATGAGGTTTACAAGCATCCTAACTATCAATTAATTTTGAAATGTTAATGGAAATTTAGGGCGAATAACCCATATCATGATTGAAGTACAATTGTGCATCATTTGGAAGTCAAAGGTCCATCTAATGTAGAAAAATTGATAACCATTGCAGTGGCACGGAGTGCTATACTAGGCTCTAATCGGGTCATCTTCTGAATCACAACATATCATGATGTTCTTATTGTCGATTAATCCCACAATTGCACTATGATTTAAGTACCACGAGTCGATGAAAAAAATTCAAAATGAGTCCACATAATTCCTTCTCTAGCAATATAGTGTGATTAATATCATGTTAAGGTGGGATGAATCTTCGTTGCACTCAGTGATTGAAAGTGGCAGGTTGGGGCACCCATCATGTAGATCTGGAACCATGGGACACAAATATTATTTAACTAATGTGGGGAGAAAATTGGGATTGGAAAAGTTTAAGGAGGAGGTTACTTCTCCCTCAAAAGATGTTGAAGATCCCACCCCTGATAGAGGAGGAGGGACATGGCCATAGGCCAGCAATGTCATGTAACATGACATAAAGACCTAGTGCACCCCCCCACCTGAGTAAGGAAACCCCAAACATCCATAGAAACACCATACGTAATAATATTCTTAATATAAGGGAGAAAATGGAAATGTAATAATGTTTATCTTAAACACTATGTAAGGGGTAGAATATAATAGAAGTTATCAAGAATAAACATGTCATGAATAATTTGACTGCAATAAGAAATGATCAAATAATAAAATATAATTATCCAAATAGGAATACAACATATCAATTGATAATATATCTTGGTAAATATTAAAATGTATAATAATAATTAATTTAATAATAGTAATGTGAAAAATTATGGGCATCATACTATTACCATAGAGGCCCCATGTAAAGACATTATACAAATATAGGTATCGCTTACACCAAATACCCAAGCTAATATATCTCTTAATATCAAAAAATGCATAAAGGGGATATAAAATTATGGAACCCAACCATTAATAAATAATTCAAATAAATTTATCATATAATTCAAATATATACAAATACATAATTATCATTGGCGAAAAAATCAATAATCATTTTTATTGATTAACTAGTATATAGATTGTCAATAATTCATTAGCCAATAAATGGAAACATTAATTATTTAATTATCATCAATTTTTTCTGGTATTAAAAATGAAGGTGTTAATTTATATTTGTCTAATACATTAATGGAAATTAATATCCTATATAAAGAGTCTAATGAATATTTACATGGAGGGGAAAAATAATATGAAGATTGGGAAGAAGACTAATAGAGAATATAACACTCATGAAAATGGTGGGGATTGAACTATTTATTTATAAGATAATTTAAGGGGTTGTAAATGATAAATATATCTAAAAGAGATAGATAATTTTTAATTTTATAGGAATATAGAAATTAGATCTTTAAAATAATTCTTAATTTTTTTTCAATTATATCAAAACACAACATTATGAGTCACTTTCGAAAAAATTAATTTTCTATCATTTTATAGAAATATTTTTCAAAATATAATATTAAATATATCATTGTAATAGTTACTTCTAAAATACATAACATATATCAATAATAATTGTGGATTGGAATATAAAAACATCATTACTAATGGAAACTTCTTTTTATAATATTTTAAAATATCAGTATTGATGCTGAAATCATCTAATGAAGTAATAAAACATCCAATTGAAAATAAATAAATAGAATTATTAAGGTTGTAAAATATAATATTTATTTTTTTCAAAATAATAATGGATATTGTTTTTTGAAAAAAAAAATAATACAGACTAGGAAGAAAAAGTGATAATTAGAGAGCATGTGGAATATTTTTAAGAACATAATTTTTTTAATGAAGAAGAAAAATTAATTAAAGAATGTGCTTTTAAATATAAATGGTAATTTACTAAGAAGTAAATATTTCATGTCATATAAAATAATTAATTTTAATAAATATAATAACAAATATTTTAAAAAATAAACATTATAGATTGATAAAAGGGGTTTGGGTCAACCGAACACTTATAAATATCATATTCAATGAAGTAACTATATTTGGAAATGTACTTCATGGGAATTAACTACAATCCACAAATAATAAAACATTAATATAATTTTATTCAATCATAGGATAAAAAATAAGTTAAATATAGAAAATTAATATCTATAAAAAAATCACAACTCAATTAATATAAATTGAGTTATAAAAAATCCATAAGGATCTTGCAACTTATAAATCAAACCCTTTAGAAAAAACAAGATATAAAACCTTAATTACAATGAATAAAATGATATGCTTTGTAAAATATTTAAAAATAATTTTATACAAGACATGTAAATTATAATGGTTTTAAAATAAGAAATGTGTATCAATTAATTGATTTTGAGATGATTAACCCCTACCTAGGAATCCTTGTTTGAAAGATACACTCAAAACTCTTATATATCAATCATAACTATATTAATTACTTAAATAAAACCTTATTAAAATTTATTATCATCTGAAATATTTTTTTATATTCATTAATTATATATTCAATGGTTAGTTATTGTTATATTTGATCCTTATATGTTTGTGAATTTGATATTTTTTACAGATTTCTTAATGGAGATTTTGAACCTTATTTCTTGATAATATGTTAATCAACATATAAATATTAAAGTTTGTATAATAATTTTAATTTATCTTTTTATTGGGTATAACATTAATTCTATGGATTGAAGAAACAATGTTTGGCAGAATGGATTGAATAATGAGAAAGTTTCAGGTAATTTACTCATAATGGCCTACTGTTTATATTTATAAACCAATATCTGATACCCATGTAGAATGATATTATTAATATTAATTAATATTCAAAGTACTAAAATATAATATTCAAAATGATTTATAATTATCTAATATCAATCCATAAATGTTTTGTTTTGAATTCATAAAGATGAAATTTATAGTGAGCCTGTTTTTGTGATTTTTATTGAATAAATGTTTGTATATTAATAATTGGATATTAATTAATTGAATGAATAATTTTTCTATATATAATACTTATAATTTAATAATTTTTTTTATTCATTATAAAATCCTTAGAAAAATCCATGTCATGTGTTTGTAGAAAATGAAGTATGTTTTTAATGGAGGCAGTAGTATGCACATAACACATGCGATATTTTCATTTTCCAATTAATTATAAGAAAATAAAAAATTGTTGTTAAATCAATATTATACAATTTATATATATTTATTATAATTATTTAATTATTTAATTTTTTTTATAATAGGGTTGGAGAATATTGATAGAGTTCAACTGGTGTTGGAGGGGATAATACAGACGTTGAGGAATTGATTCATCCCTTGATCAACTTTTTAAAAATGCTGTATTTCTGGGGACTATGCATGGAAAAAAAGTTTTCAAAGATATAATTCGGCTCCATATGAGTGATAATGGGTAATTTTTCTTAGTAATTTCTATAGGTATGCATATTTTTATTTTTGTGGAATTGATATCCTTTTATTGGTGAAAAGGGATATATCATTCGAAACATAAGACATGTTAGGTGTAAAGATAAAATCTCATGGGATTTATTTGAGTTAGGGGGTGAAATAAATATTATATATTTTCTATTATATTTACTACCAATAAAAGTTATTATATGAGGACTATGTGTTATGTGGTTTTAGTATGATTTTAGCCATTGTAGATTACCAACTATATACCCATTAACCTTTACAAAATTTTAACTAACGTAATTATCTTTTTAATTAACATATAAGATTATATTTCATAACAATTTTCAACATGAATATTCCAAATTTTGAAATAATTTATTATAAATCGTTTTTTATATGATAAAATTAAATTTTAAATTAGAATATAATGTATATTTTTTTTTAAAGAAAATTATTTGTATATATTAAGTATTGATATTATTATATATTATCAATTATTAATTAAATACATGAAAAAAATATTTTCTTATATCAATAAAAGGAATATTTTAGTCATCATTTAAAATAGAAAAATAATTAATTTCCTAAAAATAGATAAAATTTATACAAATAATTCTATGAAAGTAACACGTTTACCATTACTAAGGTAATTAATTTTTTCCTCTGTAACATATTTTTATTCACAATGAAATTTATATTAATACAGAATTTTAACATTCTAATTATAAATATTAAAACCATTTTTTATGATTCATGTACTATATTTAAATTAAATAATTTTCATATAATCACTCCTAATTCATATAAATACTTATTAAAAAAATATGTTTTTTATTTATAAAAGGGATTTATATTTTGTACATTCCTAGTAGTTATATTGATGTTAATTTAATTTCCTATATATATTTTCAATAAAATTCAAAAAAATAATTATTTAATTTATGTCAATAGGAAATATACAATGCATTAAAAATAAAATATCTTTGAAAATTTTCACTTTCATTAAAAAACACATCACCAAATATAGTTTAAATTTATTATATTTATTATAAAAATTTAATTTTTTTAATGAATTGATATTTAAATTTTCATTAAATATAGGAATGATATCACTTCATATATTTCAAACAAATATTTAACACATAACATAATTTTATAAATTATTATTCTGAATAAATATTATTATTTTATTTTGATATTTATTATATTTGAATTATGTTATCTTACTTTTTTTACTAAAAACACAGAAATTATGTCTACCTATTGGATAGATATATAAAAAAAGATTTTATTATCAATTATAATATTTCCAAGAAAAATATTTCTAACATCTATATTTCCAATGACCATATAACCCTTTAAAGCTCCTATATTACCACCATTACACCATATAAATTAATTCAATTATTATATATTAAATAACACTTTACAATACTATAATTTTTTATTTTACATTTCACAACATGAATCCCTTAGTGATATTTTTATTTTAAATTGAAGGGGTTTTTATAATAATTGTGATCCCCAATTTTGACCACTAAAGTTAAAAAAAGTCAAATAAATCAATAATTTAAGGATTTAAATAATACCTCAAAAAAGTCCCCCATCTTGAGGATAGAAATGTTTAGAAACATATTATTTTATAACACATGGAAACCTTTCCCCTTAATCATTCTACTCTAAACCCTTTTATAGATATCTCAAATGATTTAATCAACCTTATATCCTATGTATTTTAAGCACAATAAAGGCGTGATATAAGAAACAGAAGTATAAAAATAAGTGTCATAATGTATCAGATCATATCTATGAAGAAAAAATGAGTAATATGATAAATATCTTATTAAAAAAATAAATAGACCATATATGATAATCAAAAAAAAATATAGAAATATAATATCGTAAAATGATAATTTATTAATAATAAAATTTATGAAATGTAAAATAATACGTCTCAATAATCATAATATAAATGATAATGACATTATAGTGAAGAGTACTTTAATTATATGGCATAATAATGAAAACATGATATTTTTATGCAATTAAATGCATTTGAAAATGTTCCAGAGCATGATTAATAACATGGGAATGTATCACAACCATAATAATTGGAATTTTTTTTTATAAAACATATTATGATCATGAATATGTGAAAAAACTCATTTTCTCGATGCTTGAAAATGAGTGAAAACCCATTTATCCCACACATATATGAACTAAAAAATTATGTCCTCAACTAAATATATCATGACAAATAAAACTAATCAAATTCATTACACGGTGATATATGACCCACCCACTATCATCTAGAGAAATTTGATCCATATAAAAAAAATAATTATATCATAAGGAAATAAAAGATAAAATGTGTATCTTAATCATTAAAAAAACACCACATAATATGAACTTATAAAATCATTGAATATTTATAATATAATTTTTAAAAAGTAATAAAATCATGATAACATTCATTGGGTGATTACAATAACACTTTATAGGAAAAAGTATTACAGAAAAAATATAGATGAAATAAAAAAATTGAACATATGTATTTAAACATTTTATTAAAATTGGAAGTGAAAATTATATTAAATGTTTTAATGGAAATAAAAATCCTTTGAAAACCACATAAAAGCCTTCAAAATAAATGACATTGGAAAATAAATTAAAATAAACCTAATAAAACCATAGTGGTAAACAATAAACTAAATTCATTTATTAATCATTTTAGGACTTTTTTATGAATCCACATTTGAGAAATACTGATGGACATTAATTTCATAAATTTTCTAAAGTAAAAGTTTAAAGAATATATAACAAAATATATAATTTATTTCCTAATGAAAACACTTTTTATAGGATAAATATCCTAGAATGGAAAATTTAATACCAGGTAATATAAGATAATTCTAATAAAAAATATAAAATTGGGAAGTATATAATCCATTATCAAAAACAACATTTATAAGAAGAAATATATATTAAGACGTAATAAATTGAGTAAAGAACACTTACCTAGAATTCTAACGTAGTTGATCACACATTGACCTCTTTTATAAAAACATTATAATATTAATCAACTATATCATAAAATTTTTCGTATCTATAATATAGATAGCTAGGTTAAAAATACCTTTATTTTATATTCTATACATGTTTTAAAACATTACATTTCCTAAAAAATAACATTCCACAGACTAATAGGTTCAATACCTTTAGAAACTATCCTCATAATCATCTTTTATTAAAATACATCATTTAATTTTTTATTAAAGGAACCATACTACACCATCATCTATAAATCACATTAGTAATACACAACCACATCACATGTGGAATGAATTCATGAGAAATGGGTGAGATAAAAAACACATTATCAGTTGAAAAAATATATCATCAAGGGTGACTTCATAAAAATATGTAAAATCATGATAATTAGAAAAATATCATCTAATTGTTAGTGATAACCATAATGAATTTTTTTATTAAAAGTACTTTATATAAAAACATAAAGATAGAAAAGAACAATATTGGGACATAATAGCTATAACATGGAATATAATCATTTAATATAATCCTTTAATCATGAGAGAATATGATAATACTGGGTAATATACCTTAAATATGGATAAAACATTATCATATGGAAATATTAATTTCATGAGACACATAATGAGAGTATAAGAATATAAAGGAGAATCTATTTCAAGGATTCTAAAAATATTAGATAAAAATGTTTATGTAATGAGCCGCACTATTGGTGCCCACGATTATGAGCAATGTACATAGGAATATTTTATATGACGATATATAATATTTTAAAAATGAATAATAGGTCGATTATAGACCCACCCAAATCAATTTTATAACATAAACACCTATTATTGGTTTATAATGGGACCAACTACCTCTCGATTATATTTGAATGATCTCTTTTTGGCTTATAATGGATCCAAACATCCCTCATCCATACATAAAGGTTCCAAAGGAAATCAATCACTTTAAAAATCTAAGATATCCCTTTTAAATAAAATGGGTAATATAACATTTCCAAATCAAAATCATTCACATTTCTTAATGAACCCTTGAAAATTCAAATGGGTTTTATAAAATATCCAAGTCAAATAAAATAACATCAAGAACTAAATATTTTCCTATTGAAAACATGATCACAAAAATAAATCACCTAAAATGGAAGAAATACAATGAAATAATGAAACACAATACCGATAGAGATATACCATTTTTTTAATGAAATCCAAAATTGGAAATATCTTATTGATTTTTTTCATCATTGCAATAGTCATAGTTTTGAGCTTCTATTCAAAAATACCTTTTCTCGAGTAAAAATGTAATTAAAACATTTCCTGAAAATATTTTGTGTTTATATACTCATTTACCTATAATTAAAAGAATAATACCATTTAAAATGGAATTTTATCGAAAATTAAGTCCAATAGAAAATTACATAACTCAGAGAAATGAGTTTATTCTACAGAGTACATTACTATTACCCTTGATATTCATGAATATAACATAACCCCATGTATCGTAAAGGTAAATGAATTAATTAGATATTTAAGGAACTAATTAATATACATTTCCATTTTTACTCTTCATTAATGGAAATTCTATTCATGTATTTGATTCTTGTAATCTCATTCCAATATTAGCTGTTAATAATCATGAATGTTTTGAACTAGGCTCATGAATGTAATATCTATATTACTTTTTCAAAAAAATATAATAATTTAACAACTATTTTATTTATTTAAAATTATTTTTTATAAAGACATATATTTTTATAATTCAATTACTATTGTGTTTTAGCCCCGTTCTATGAATACAAAAATGTTAATGAAATAGTTTTTTGTTAATAGGCGGTATCATGATATTACCTTATAATGATCATTATGTTTTGTTTTATACAAAAGTACATTTTTAATAATATATATTCATTTTTTAATTAAAATTTCTTGATAAAATATAATCTTAAACCATCCATGATTTGAATTAAAGGAGACAAACATATTTATTGCTAGAGGTGTTAGTCCGTACAATAAACAGATCATGTTTCACTTTTTTTAATAGAAAATAGGAGGGTACTTAATTATTATACCATAATTATAATAACATTCCAGTATAATAATAAATCCAATTTTATCATTTTAATTTGGTGAAAATTTATTTGAGGAAGTATAAAATCATATCAATAAATAGAATATATAAAGAGAGGTTAGGAACTTTTACCTCACTACTTAAATTATCTTAATTGTGATGGGGATTAGACCTTCAAGGGATGTTCTTTTAAAAAAACAGAACCATAATAATGGGAATAATATTTTAGAGGATAGGGTGGGGTATATTTTGTGCTGAAAATAAGGTGTTTGGGAATGAGGTTATGTGATGAGAGTAGTGCCGTTTTATAACTGAAAAGAACTGACATTTCTATAAATACCAAAAACATTTCTATAACGGAATGTCACACTAAATAAATATGGATCCAAAATTGATAAATAATTTATATTATAAGATATATGGTCAATAAAATCCCACAACAGTTAATTAAAATCATTATTTAATCATGTTCAGTCTTTTACCTATTAGACTGAGATAAAATTAAATTCTTATTTATCAAACAGTTTTAAGGGAAAATGAGAACATAAGTTCCACCATAAAAGGAAATAAGATAGTCATTTATGTAAAAAATTAATCCTACAAAATTTGACTCCATGAATAATTTCAAAGAGATATTTTTCACATGGGTGTCTGATTCATCCATTATATGATCTTCAAACCAAAAGGCATGCTTATCCAAGGACTAAATGTACTCCTCGAGACTAATCTTCCAACCGTTGAATCCCCCAAATAATAACATGTTTATCTTATCAATCCATTTATATTACTCCTCATTGAGAGTAATCCTTAGTGATATCCCTATAATTTTAGTGGATTCTTCTTCAGTAGCATTGATAGAAAAAACCTATTCAACCACAACATCTTTTTACTTCATAGGTTACTCATTTTTTTTCATTTTGTATTTCACCAAGGTAAGTAGTTTTTATATATATATTTTATCCTTTATGACCAAAAATAAAATGTCGATATTATATAATTTGTACAAACATTATTCCACATTTTGTGATAAATTTATTTATTGAATTTTTAAAATAGATTAAAAAATTTAAAATAATAAAATTATAATGCATTAAAAAAATTAATATATATATACTTTAATTATAAAATTTCAAATATAGATTTCTAAATTAAAACAAAAATATTTAAAATTATAAATTTATTTTTAAAATACAAATTTGGTCATGCAAAAGGGTTTCATAAATTTAAAATTCATATTCATAGACTAATAATTACACAAATTCAACAATATTAGTAAAAACAATATATTGCATTATTCCCCTAAAAATAAAATGTTTCAGAAAAATAAAATATAGAATGTAATATTATATCATTCTTATTAATGTAATATAATATTAATTTTTTAAAATTTAATATTCTAAATATATAAATATATTATTTAAAAATATCAAAATATCAAGGAATACTATTAATATTGGAAACTAGCTTTTCAAAATGATTAATTTTAATTACCAATATTTATTATAATTTACTAATTAATTTTTCAGTTATATATCATCCGTATTAATAATATATTTTGATATAATTTAATCTTAATTTATATAGTTTCTTGAAATAAAACACAAATTTTTGAAATATTTTTTTATGTATAAAATCATTTTCATTGTTATTTTAGTTGAACTAATTGCATTTAATTTTTTTAAACGTATTATTTATTCTAATTATACACATATTTAATTTTTTTCATTACTCATATTCATATGTTCTAATTTAAAAATGATGTTTTCATGGTCATATTTAATATTTAATTTTTATCTATATATTTAAAAATATCATTTTAGCTTTGTGTTTTTTGGAGAAAACAATAAAAAATAGTTTTTATTTAAATTTAAAATCCTAGATAATTATATTCTACCTCACTAAAAAACAATATCACCATTGAATTTTTATTACATGGAAGAAAATGAAGTAGGTAAATTTTCCTCATCACATCCTCAAATTCCCAAATTACTTCTTGTAACTTATGATTGTTATATTGAACATTACTATATGAGTTTAATTTTTTCACAAAACCATATCTCGTTGATCCATAATATCAATTGGTTGTACCTTATAGGATATATTATGTTAATGTTTCATTGATTCTGAGTTTAGTCCATTTGAATGTTTTGGTATTTTCTTACTCAAAAGTGATACATCGAACAAATCATGTATTTGGGTGAGGTCAGGCTGAATTGATAAGAGATAAATTACAACCATATCATGAGCAATGATATCGAGTGAAATATTGTATGTAGGGATGAAATTCCATTTCTTTAGAATTCATATAATTCAATTCAAATAAAATAATCAAAAGAATACTTTTCACCAACTCCAAACTCAAGATATTGTCAACTATTATATACATAAATCTTTTGCTGCCTTTTTACCTTATTCATATTCTACTAATGGTTTTTATACTTCTATATCATTTATAATAAATTTTATTGATCTATAAACTTCCTCTCTATAACATTATCCCATCATGATGGATTCATACATCTTTTCCCATCACTTTTTAAAAAGGACTCGTACCTATAGTTTGGAACTATTGGAATTGGTTAAGTAACAATTGGTATAGCCTTAACCAATGGTTATACTAATATTTTGTGTAATACCCCAATTTTTTGAAAATAAATATATAATGAAATTTTATAATCTATCCATTAAACACAAATTTTCCTCTTTTATGTTTTGAAATTTGAGAAATGGTCATCTAGAGTTGTGTTCAGTAAGTCATTTGGAGTCTGATAGAACAAACATGATTTTTGGTGAATAGTAACATACCCTTATGAATATTAAAATGAATAGTGATATGAACATTGAATAGTAAATAATGATATTATTTTATTTTCTTATGGTAATAAGATAATGGGATCGTAATTAATTTTTCAATGTCACATAAAACTAATTATGCCTCTATGATTGTTATTTTTTGAATTAACTATGACATTATTTAAAAAATAAATTAATAATATTTAGATACTTATTTTTGAAAAATTTAGTTCACTTTTGAATTTTACATGTTGAAAAAGGTAGGGGTGATGTTTTTGTACTTTTCTAAAATTCTTGAATTTCTGATGAATAGTGAAATACAGTAAAATACCGTATATTCAATTTATCAGTTAAATAGACTATTTAGGACATCATAAGTGATTTAAGGCCCCTTAATTCATACTCAAATGATCTTATTACTATTAGGGGTAAAATGAAACAATACTATGGGTTGTATTGATGGAAATAATAAAATAATGAAATTAAATATTCAAAATTTACCCCTCTCCTCCACTATAAAACCCCCCACCACTACCTATTCTCTTAACTTATCTAAGCCTTGAAGCACCTCAATGTTCTGCCCAATTACCCATCCATATTAACTTCCCACAACCAGGAAGCTCTTAGTATTTCAAAAATACCAAAACCCCTTCCCTTAATGAGTTTCTCATGGAGGTTATTTCAAGAGGTAAGGCACCCTTCTTTCTCATTTGGTTTTATTTTAATTTATCTACTTTTGTTATCCTATCCTCACCCCCTCTATCAAAATGATCATGATAAATCCAGTATCATATATGTACTCAAATTATATCATGTTAATGGAAAAAACAACCACTAATATTCTTACTCCCTCCTTTTTATTTTTATAAAAGAAATCAACGTCCATGAGGCTCTAATTTATCGCCTTTGTGGACGACAAAGTTTAGTTCTTAAATTTCTTCTTCAATACTGGTCATTGAACCATATTTATGGTTTAATAGACTATAATATATGTATTATCACCTAATAAATAATCAGGAACCAGATTATGTTCATATAAATAAGTTATATGACAAAACTAGTTCATAATAATACAAATACCACCAAATAATCGAAGTGGTTACCATCTAATGATCCATCCTCATTCTATGTATCCAAATGAAATAAATAACCGTTATAAATTCTGTATGTTCATAAATAATGTTTAATTTAAATCCTAGCAGATTATATCCATTCCACATGAACTCCACAAACTTAAAAACAAGTGAACTGATTATGAAAATAATGAAAATGAACACCCCTGAACAACGAAATTCAATACAACAACATATCAATATGGATATAAATGAACTGAACATAATAATGATAAATTAAATATATGTCTAATAGGTTCCTAAATAATTTATTAATAATTATAATTTCATATTCCAGGAGCTTATGTTCAATATCATAACACGTTTGGAGTTAATGTAAGGGTTTTTCCACCCGAACTTCCATTTTCATTCAGGTTACTTTCATTGTCTGATTACCTAAATGAAATTATTATGTATTGTTATGTAATCCACATATATTATTTTTTAGTATTATATATATGTTTAAAAACCATAACCCTTCCTTATTTTATGGATAGTTACACATTTTAAAAGGAACATTCAAAATTGTTTCCAAAATACAAGCCCGGTTCAAGGGAATTTCTAAAATTATTACCTATTTTATAGGGAACTCTATAACCTATTTTTGGAAATATTTTTCAATGTAAAATCACTCATTTTATTATTGAAAATAACATCTTACCTCACTTATGGTTTTATACAATGATTTATCCAAAAGAAATCTTCTTTTTAAAATAAAAGCGTATTTATCTCATGAATTGCTTAATGATTTTATAAGAGTGTTTTCTTATAATTAAAAACTCTTGTTGATTCCATGTTATTATGGGGCTTAATCATTTATGAAGTCATCTACCATATGTTATTTAATGGTTTATAAATAACTCTATTGTGGACGACCTATCCTGAATCCATTCACCATATATCTCGTAATGGTTAGTGTTTTATGTTTAATGATTGGGGAAAGTAAGTAACATTTAATATGATAGTTTCAATATGAATGTATATGTTGTTAATGTTGATCCCTTGTCATATTAGGAATGCATTGGACTTATTATGTGATGGGTGTGTCCCTCTATAGCCCCTCGATTCATCGGTAGGTCTTATGAGGAAAATAGACGTGGAATTGGCCGATGCCTTTCCCAATGTGATATATGGATTATAGCCGAGGCCCTAATCATTAGACGTCTTGGCTGAGGCCTTGATAAAATGTTTCAGAATGTCTGGAATTATGCATTCCATCATTATGAGTTTAGATATTGATATTTCATGTGGTTATTCGATTAGTAGAATACCCAAGATTATGTTTTATTATGACATTATTTACTCAGCTCATTTTTCTGCCATAATGTGTTCACGTTTATTATTAAAGGCATGTGTATTCAATTATTCACCATGTCTAATGTTTAAATTATCTTCCACAATGTTTCTTTATCTTACTGAGCATTTGATCTCACCCTTTCTTATGTTTTGTTTTCACATGACATGATGAAGTAATTTATGAGTGACTTGAAAGCATAATCTAAGAGACGTGATGTTTCTAGTGGAATAAATTAGTGTTGTATTTACCTTATTGTTGTTATGTTAAACTTATTTATGTATTTTTTTCCAATAATACTAAACTACTTAGTCCTTTGAGATTCTTATTCCTTGTTTGTATGCCAATAAGGCACAATATCTGGGAAACTGGGGTTGGGTCCTTATAGTTGGAATCAGAGGAAGTTTGGTAGAAAACATGGAAAATAGATTTTGGAAGTGTAGATTAGGAAAGAGTTCCTAAGAGAGTATTTGAGGATAAACATACATGAACATTCTGGTATTTTGGTAAGAAATATACTATATGGATCTTTCAAGAAATACATCCCTGTCTGGATACGATCCAGTAGAGGCGGCTCTGGCATATATGTATCTTGGGGTAAAACCCAAAAACTCCAATTTGAGAAAAACTCGAATGAGAATTGGTACACGACAACGGGCCTTGTTGCACTCTTGTTGTGACACTCCCCGGGGATATGCTTAAGAAAATTCACATTTTCTTTACAAGCCATTATTAAGGATTTAAATGTAATGTTGTCCTCAAAGATACCATGTTTATTATTAAGAGATTAGCGGTGTGTATAATTTCAATTTATGATTGGTATTTTTCTAAATTGAGATTATAAATTATGATTTATACACTAATCTAGTGTATTCCATTATTTAGAAAATGGAACCTAGTGGAAGGAATGGAAACCACATGAACGCACGTGTCCCCTATAGGGATTTCTCTCTGATGTAAGACAATGAAGCTGGATCTGGTGCTGGGAATTGTGCTGAGAAACTAAAAACTATACTGGAACAACTGAATCAGGTTATAAATAATTACGTTACCCGCATAGAGAATCTGGATCCTCCACGTGGAGGTTTTATGTTAGATCTCTTTATGCGACAACAGCCTCTACCATTCAACGAGACTACAGACCCTTTTATAGTAGAGCGATGGATACGTTCCCTTGAGAATATATTTCTCACCTTGGGATATAATTGAGGAGAAAAGGTCATCATGGCAGTCTATCATCTATCAAGATATGATGATCAGTGGTGGTCATTAATCCGAAACACAAAGGAGGAGGAAGAAATATAGGAGATGGAATAGAGGGAGTTTATGGAAATCATTAAAGACAAATACTTTCCTTGTGAACAAAGAGCGGATATGGAGAGGAAATTCTTGAATCTGAGGTAGAAGGAAGATGATAATGTTGAAAAGTACGAAGCTAACTTTACAAAGTTATCAAGACCTGCTGTGGAATACGTACGAATTCCAAGGAGAAAAATTGTTCGATTCTTTGAGGGACTCAAGCCATTCCTTCAGTGGGCACTGGTCTCCCAATTTTTTCCATCATATGAGGATATAGTTTCATGTTCTATCAAGATATAAAAAAATTCTATAAGTCTTATGACTTTAAGGGAAAGAAAGAAAATAAGAGGGATACTGAAAACCATGGGAAAGGAAATATGGAAAAAGGGAAGAAGGGAAGAGTTGAATTTCCACCATGTAACAATTTTGGAAGAAAACACCCAGTTGTGTCCTTAAAAGGAAAAGGAGTATTCTACAAATTTGGTCAGAAAGTCCATATTTATGGTGATTTCAAGGGGAATGAGGAAGACAATGATGTTTGATGCTATAATTTTTGGGAGATGGGACACGATGCTAATGATTGTCCAAAGAGTCAAGGAAATTTGCAACAGAAAAGGCCAAGGGAGAAAGGAAAGCCTATGAAATCACAACTGCATAGATTGATGCTCAAAATGACGTGGTGGCAGGTGCTTTTATTATTTCATCAAACATAGAAAATGATTTATTCGATTCTGGATCATCGCATTGTTTCATATCTTCCCGGTTTGCTAAGAAAATTACATATTCCAAATTTTATTTAACAAGGGAGTTATCAGCCAAAACTCCTAACGGACGTATCATTGCAACAATGTTTTGGTAATCAATTCCCATTAGGGAATATAAATGTTCTTTATTTTCTAATATCATTGAAATACCCATGATTGAATTTGATATAATTTTTGGTATGGATTGGATTTCGTACAATGATGGGAATTTTTTTTAAGAAGATGGAGGTTATAATTTTCAATGATGACAAGGATGACCTAATCATCAGAGCAGAAACGTCTCCACCAGAGTCTTATCTAGATCCACCCCATATAGCCTAAGTAAATTCATTTACTGGGGAGGAAGATAATGAAATAACTATGGGTGAGGAAAATAATGGTCATATAGAATATGTACTTTTTGTGCAAGAATTTATTGACGTCATTCTGGAGGATTTACCTAGACATCCACCAAAGAGAGAAATTGAGTTTTCCAGTGACATAATTCCTGGTTCAAGGCCCTTATCAAAGTCCCCATATAGAATAGCCATTGTGGAGTTAGTGGAGATAAAGAAACAACTAAATGAATTGAGTGATAAAGGATTTATTCACCCTAGTGTTTCTCCATGGGGAGCCTCTATTAATTTAGTTAAGAAGAAAGATGGGTCTATGAGTTTGTGCATTGATTATAGAGAAATCAATGCTATTACAATAAAGATTAAGTATCATCTGCCACAAATTGAAGATTTATTCGATCAA
The DNA here is from genome assembly GCA_963277665.1 of Viscum album. NCBI lineage: Eukaryota > Viridiplantae > Streptophyta > Magnoliopsida > Santalales > Viscaceae > Viscum > Viscum album. The sequence continues at coordinate 959,845,571 of OY728126.1, forward strand.
CTTCATGGAGGCCAATGTTTTTCAAAGATTGATCTTCGATCTGGATATCATCAGTTTCTTGTGAGAAAGGAATACATTCCAAAAATAGCATTTAGAACCAGGTATAGGCATTATGAGTTTATAGTAATGCCTTTTGGACTAACCAATAAACCATCTACTTTCATGCATCTCATGAATGGAGTTTTCAAGGAATATTTTGATGACGTAATAGTGGTGTTTATCGATGATATCTTGGTTTACTCTAAGATCTATGAAGATCATGAAAATCACGTGCGCACCATTCTGAACACTCTGAGAAGAAATTAATTGTGTGGGAAGTTCAAAAAGTGTGAATTATGGCTCCAATAAATTTCCATTTTGGGCCACATTTTCTCTAAGGATGTAATTTCTATAGATCCTATGAAGACAAAGGTTGTGCAAGAATGGCCTACTCCAATGAACGTATCTGAGGTATGTAGTTTTATTTGTTTAGTAGGTTATTACCAGAGTTTCATTCAGAACTTTTCCTCTTTAGCCAACCCAATGACCACGCTCCCACGAAAAAGGGTTAAGTTCATATGTACCAAGGAATGTGAAGAGTGTTTGAAGAATTGAATAGGAGGTTCGGGAATTCTTTGTTCCTAACCATACCGTCGGGGAATGGTGGGTTTGTTATCTGTAGCGATGCATCAAAGAAATGAATTGCATGTGTCCTTATGAAGAATGATCGATTGATTTAATATGATTCTAGGTATCTAAATGTTCATGAACAAAATTATCCAACTCGTGATCTTGAGTTAGCAGCAGTAATCATTGCTCTGAATATTTGGAGACATTACCTATATGGGAAGAAATGTGAGATATATACTGATCATAAGAGTTTTAAATATATATTCTCTCAGAAATAACTCATCATGAGACAAAGGATATGGATTGAGTTACTCAAAGACTACGATTTCACAATACACTACCACCCCAGGATGGAAAATACGGTGGTAGATGCTTTGAGTAGAAAGGACCATGGAATTTTGAACAAGATGAGATTTGAAAGGGATCCTCTATTCATGGATCTAGTAAAGATGGATATGAGAATTATCAATGAAGGTAACATGTCACTACTTTTTCAAATGGTTTCAAATATTCATTACAAGAAATTATTAAATATTGTCAGGCAGTTGATGATGAGATTCAAAAGAAAATTAAAGCTATAAATAATGGGAGGTTGACTTAATTTTCATATCAAGGTGGAACATTGAAATTTGGAAAAAGTCTTTGTGTCCCATATATTCTCGAGCTAAAGAGGGTAGTATTGGATGATGCTCATAGCTCTAATTTCTCTATACACCCTAGTAACACAAAGATGTTCAGAGATCTAAATGACCATTTTTGGTGGGAAAACATGAAGAGGGATATTAATAAGTACATGTCGAGATGTTTGGTTTTTCAACAGGTGAATCCAGGAAGAAAACATCCTGGTGGAGTCTTGAGATCTCATCACATACCCATGTGGAAATGGGATGATATTACGATGGACTTTGTCATGGGGCTACCAAAGACTCCAAGAAAGAATGATGCGATATGTCTCATTGTTGATCGTCTTACAAAATCTTCACATTTTATTTCTATAAGGGAAGATTTACCACTTGAATGTTTAGAAAGAATATATATTAATGAAGTCGTAAGACTTCATGGTTTACCCTAATCAATTGTTTCCGATCATGATCCTCATTTTACATCACGATTCTGGAAGAGTAATCAGAAGGCCATGGATACTGATCATTGTTTGAGCACTACCTCCCACCCACAAACTGATGGACAATCAGAAAGAACTATTCAAACACTAGAAGACATGTTGAGGTCATGTTCACTTGATTTTCAAGGCATGTGGGAACAATATTTACCTCTCTTGGAATTTTCCTACAACAATAGCTTCTATTCAAGTATTTAGATGGCACCATGTGAAGCATTATATGGGAAGATATTTCAGAAACCAAGTTGCTGGGATGATGTTTGTGAATGAAAGCTCGTGGGCCCAGAACATGTTGAAGAAACAACAGAAAAGGTGAAGACTATCCAAAACCAAGTCGAAACCGCTCAATGTTGGGAAAAGAGCTATGCTGATAACCGAAGTAATGATTTGGAATTTCAAGAAGCTGATCATGTTTTCTTAAAGGTATCTCCATGGAAGGGTATTATACGATTCGGTAAGAAAGGATAATTAGGTCCCAGGTACATCGGACCTTTTTAAATTCTTGACTGAATTGGAGTTGTAGCATTCCATTTGGCATTACCTCCAAGACTCACTAAGGTTCACAATGTGTTCCACGTGTCGATGTTAAAAAAGTACATTCCAGACCCAACACATGTAGTCACTTATTAAGAAGTATAAATTGAGATCGATATATATTAAAATGGGGATCCTATAAAGATTCTTGATACTAGATAACATGTATTGAGAAATCAGATGACTCGTCTGGTAAGGGTTCTTTGGAGGAACAATATGATAGAAGAAGCAACATGTGAGCCTGAGAAGCTTATGTTAAAGACATACCCGAATCTGTTTAGGTAATATTTTTTGAATTTAGAGGACAAAATTTTTGTAAGGAGGGGAGAATGTAACACCCCAAGGATTTGAAAATAAATATAGAATTAAATTTTATAATATATCCATTAAACACAACTTTTCTTCTTCTATGTTTTGAATTTTGAGAAATTTTCATCTAGAGTTGTGTTCAGTAAGTCATTTTGAGTTTGATAGAACAAACATGATTTTTAGTGAATAGAATCATACCCTTATAAATTTTAATATGAATAGTAATATTAATAGTAATATTATCATTCTATAGTAAATAATGATATTATTTTAATTTTTTTAGGAAATAAGATAAATGGATCATAATTTATTTTTCAATGTCACAAAAAACTAATTATACCTCTAAGATTGTTATTTTTTGAATTTACTATGACATTATTTAAGAATTAATTTAATAATATTTATAAAATTATTTTTGAAAAATGGAGTTCACTTTTTAATTCTACACATCGAAAAATGGTATGGATGATTTTTTGGGACATTCCTGAAATTCTATAATTTTTTATGAATAGTGAAATATGGTAAAATCCTGTATATTCAATTTATCAGTTAAATACACTATTTATGACATGATAAGTGATGTAATGCATTTTTATTTGAACTCACATGATCATAATACTATTATGGGTCACATAAAACAATAATATTGGTTGTCTTTATGGAAATAATAAAATAATGAAATTAAATATTCAAAATTTTCACCTCTCCTCCACTATAAACCCCCCCACCACTACGACATCTCTTCACTTCTCTAAAACTTGAATATCCTCAATGTTCTGCTGAATGACCCATCCCTAGTGACTCCTGACGACCAAGAAGCTCTTATTCTTTCCTAAAGTACAAAGCCCCTTCCCTTAAGGAGTTTCTGAAGGAGGTTATTTCAAGAGGTAAAGCACCCTTCTTTCTCATTTGGTTTTATTTAAATTTATCTACTTTTATTATCCTATCCTAACATCCTATGTACAAATGATTATGATAAAACAATTATAAAATATATACTATAATTATATCATGTGAATGTAAAACAATCATTAATAATCTTACTCCCTCCCCTTTATTGTTATAAATGAAATCAACGTCTGTGAGGCTCTAATTTATGGCCTTCGGTGGCAATGAAGTGTCATTCTTTCATTTCATCTTCAATATTGGTCATGAAACCATATTTATGGTTTAAACAGACTATAATATATGTTTTATAACCTAGTCAATATTCATGATCCAGAATATGTTCATATAAATATGTTATGTGACAAAACTAGTTCATAATAATCATAATACCGCCAAATAATCGAAGTGGTTGTCATCTAATGATTCATCCTCATTCCATGTAACAAAATGAAATAAATAACCATTATAAATTATTTATGTAAATAAATAATGTGTAATTTCAATTCTGTAGGTTTATAACCATTCCACATCAACTCCACATACTTAAAAACAAGTGAACCGATTATGAAAATAAATAAAATGAACACCCCGGAACAACGAAATTCAATACAACAACTTATCAATAAGGATATAAATGAACTAAACATAATAATGATAAACTAAATACATTTATAATATGTTATAAAATAAGTTATTAATAATTATAATTTCATATTCTAGGAGCTTATGTTCAATAGAGGAACACGTTTGGAGTAAAGGAAAGGGTTTTTCCACCCGAACATCCATTTTCATTCGGGTTACTTTCATTGTCTGATTACTTCAATGAAATTATTATGTATTGTTATGTATTCCTCGTATATTCTTTGTGATTATTATATATATGTTTAAAAACCATAACCCTTACATATTTTAGGGATATTTACACGTTTTATAAAGAACATTCAAAATTGTTTCCAAAATATAAGCCTGATTCAAGGGAATTTCTCAAATTCTTACCTATTTTATAGTGCACTCTTTAACCTGTTTTTCGAAACCTTTATCATTGTAAAATAACTCATCTTATTATGAAAATAATATCTTACCTCTCTTCTGGTTTTATAAAAATATTTATCCAAAATAAATCTTCTTCTCAAAATATAATATTATTTATCTCAAAAATTGATTAATGATTTTATAAGAGTGTTTTCGTCTAATTCAACACTCTTGTTGATTCCATGGTATTATTGGGTTTAATCATGTGTAAAGTCATCTACCATATTTTATTTAATGTTTTATTACTAACTCTATTTTGGATTATCTATCCTAAAACAATTCACCATATTACATGGAATGGTTAGTGTTTTATGTTTAATGATTGGGGAAAGTTAGTTACATTTCATATGATAGTATCGATATGAATGTATATATGGTTTTTGTTGATCCCTGCTCCTATAAAGAATGCATTGGACTTATTATGCGATGGGTGGGGACCTCTATAGCCTCTCGATGCATCGGTAGGTCTCATGAGACAAATAGACGTGTAATTGGTCGAGGCCTTTCCCAATGTGATATATGGATTTTGGAAGAGGCCATAATCATTAGAAGCCTTGGCCAAGGACATGAAAAAATGTTTCAGAATGTATGGAATTATGCATTATATCATTGTTAGTTTAGATATTGATATTTCATGTGGTTATTCTATTAGTAGAATACCCATTATTATGTTTTATTTTGGCATTATTAACTCAGCTCATTTTCCTACCATAATGTGTTCAGGTTTATTATTAAAGGCATGTTATTTAAGTTATTCACCATGTCTAATGTTTATAATATCTTCTGTAGTGTTTCTTACTCATAATGAGCATTTGAGATCACCCCATTCTTATGATTCATTTTCACAGGACAAGAAGAAGTAATTTATGAGGCATTTTCAAGCATAATCTAAGAGACATGATGTTTCTAGTGGAATAAATTAGTGTTTTATTTCCCTTATTATTGTGAAGTTAAACTAATTTATTTATATTGATTCCAATATTAATAAACTACTCGGTCCATTAGGATGATTATTCCTTATTAGTCAACCAACAAGGGACCAGATCATGGAAACAGTGGTTGGGTCCTTACGTTTTGTAATATTTTCATGGTTATAGACCTATATCGATAGTTTTAAATAAACTATTGGTATTGGTCACCTTGGTTTTCAGTTTACCAATGGTTAAATGAAAACTATTGTTATAGTACTGCATTAGTGGTTTTGTAAGCTGTTGGTATAGAATTTACTAGATTCAAACATTAACAACGGTTTTTTAAAACTGTTGGTATAGGTCTATACCAATGGTTTTGAAAATCGATGGCATATCCATCCCTTAAATTAGTAGCTAGATGCTCCGCCACTATTTCCCAAAACATGTAACAACCTACAAATCACTTATAAACACCAATATACATGCACAAAACCCATTTCTATCCAATATAAAAAATTCATGAAACTAATTATTTCATTACAAAAAGTGATAACACACATTTAAATAGTTACATATATATTATTCCCATCCATTCATTGAACATCATGTGTCATAAATATCAGTAAAAATGTAAATGATCAATTTTACCCTCATAACCATTATCATCATATTCATTTTCATAAGCATCTTAATCATCCTTCTCCTCTACATCTCCCCAACATCATCCTTATAATCACCATCATCGTCACTATCACCTTGAGCTTCATCATATTAACCACCACTAGGACTGTCACCACCATCACCTGGTGCATCATATAAGAAATACATTTGTGACGTGTTTTAAACATTAACTATGGTAATATCATGTGGATGTGATGCCCATAACATGACTATAATGTTCCGAAAGTACTCATTAGCATTTTTTCTCCATTAATTCTCATACAAGGCTATGTTTCGGGCCTACATTCCTTACGTACACTTTTTTTCTCCCTCTACCTGATCTATTTGGAACTCATTGCTACCAAAACTAACACCTATAGTGCTCCAATATCAATTAGGTGAAACATTCTTCCCTAGTTGAATCCATACTCTCACATGGTTATCATATCATAATACCTATTGAAAATGATTTCTAATCCCGAATAAATAAGATTAATTCTCCTTAAGGGACTCATAATATTTTAATTGTAAATACAAATGATCTATTTAGTTACAAAATATATATTAAAATATGAAATCATCAAAGTAAAAAATTAAAATCTTTTGGTGAGTTAGTTCTTTTATCTCACTTACATATTATTTATTTCTACTCATGTAAAACAATTTTACTCATGGAAAACATCCATCAATATTCAATATATCCCTCTATGACCTTGAATAATGAAATTTGTTATTCAAAAAGTATCAAGCCATGAATCTCATAGTGAAAATGAATTTATCCAATGGAAATTAAAAACTATTTTCCTTAAATAGACCTTGGAAACATAAATAAAACCAAAAATATCCAATAACTTTGAAGCCAACATGTATTTCAAACAAACATAAATATATTAAATTTATAGGTTGCAGATACATTGTGCTATTTTTATCAATATATAATGTATATCATAGTCTAGTCAAAAAATTGAACTATCAAGTAATATGATAACATATATTATAATAATTATCCACTACACACTATTTGCATTATTCATTTGTTGATTTTAATATAATGTTAAATCCAATTTCAAATCATGGTTCATTTTTTAGAGTAATAATATCCAAAATTGAATTAGAGGAAAATGAAATGTCCCTTTTTTGATGAATAATTACTTTATTATCAAAATCATGTAATCCATAAAAAGCCATTTAGTCTTACATATATAGAATAAAAAAATCTTCTATTATAGGGAATGCATGATAGGGTAAATGTCTTATATAAACACCATGGATATAGATATATTCATTATGGGATTTTTGTGATACCATCCTAGGGATGGAATTTTTAATTGATTATGGTGGGATTCAATCCAAGGGATTCATTATCTATTATTTGATAATATCATTGATATATTGATTATTGGATGGGTGATCCTAAATAATAAATTCATTATTTGATTGATGATATTCCATGTGATGGATTTATTTTTTTTATTGATGATATTTATTCCTTGTAATTAATTCCTAAAAATGGGTTGCAAAATTTAAAATCCTTTAGTAATTTGGTTTTGGAGTAGTTGAAAACTATTCCATCAATGATTATTTAATGGAAAATTATACTTTCGGTGGATGAGTAAAAAACCCCATAACTATTCGATGGGTTCAAAATTTAAACTAACACTTACTAAAGGAGGTATGAACTGAACATTAGAGTGGCTTGTTGATCATATAATTTTATGATATGTGTATGAATATATAGTTATAGATCATATTTATTTTGGAATATGGATAGAGATAATTCTATTGATACCATATACTTTCAAAATAGTGGGTTTATAGGATATATATCAAATTTCATTTTAGTATGATGAAAAATGTATTGTTGAGTGTGATAGAGGGGATCAATGGATATATATACATTGTAATGAGTTAAGGCAATGGAAAATAAACATTCATTGATTTATTTTTTTCATTTTCTATATTTTTTTACTTTATCATAATTTGGTTTTATTTTCATTAATATATTACTAAATGTTTCACTAGACTTTAATTTTGTTGTTCCATGGTCTATGGATTAATTTAAAGCTTCCAGTCATATAATATTAGGATATTATTTAATTTATTACAAGTTTAAAATATATTTTATAGTAATTTTTTGGTATATTGTAGAGGTTATAATATACCAACATGAATATTTCTACACCCAATCACTTGCCAGAAACACCATTTATATGTGGTGTAATTTTTGAGGATTGTGTCTCTCTATCTCAGAAAGGACATGATGGTTATAAGAAGAGCATATTAAAAAAATTCATTATAAGCTTTTTATATATAGTACATTTCATGAAATGGTATATGATGAAAATATTACCTATAAATTGGGTTTGAGGAAATAATTATCCTTGTCAAAAAATATTTTATTCCTTAATTCATGTTTCCATTGAGGTATGAATCATTTTAGTGTATTTCATTATTTACAATGTGTTGGGTATGATAACATAAAATATTGATGGTTGTGGTTTGTTATTTCTCTCTTAGACAAGTCCATAAAGTGTTATATATACATGAATCAAAATAGAATAATGGACCACGTGACATACACAAGATTTTGTATAATTGAGATTCAATATTTGATGAATGAAAATGAAGATTCAGTTATTAGAAAATTTAAAAATGACTTATTTTGTGATTTCTTTCACAAATTTTTAATGAATCAGTATTAAATTTCTCTAGATCTAGGAAAAAATACATGATATGAATCTTTTGATAGAAGGTTCCATGATATGTACTTGTATATAAAAATAAATTAAAAGTGACTTATATTGATATACATAAACCCAATTTGGGGGAGAATACCATGTTATCATAGATGGTATATATTATCATTAAATATTTTGTCATATATGTATAAAAATTTATTTTCATGTGGTTTCTTATTGATTTTATAGTCCATAGACACGGGTGTAAAACTATTTTAATAATTTATTTTATAAAAAAAATATAATCAATGCATTATAGCATGATTTTATTTTTTGGTACAATATACTATTGATTCTATAATCATTTTATTTGGTGTTGTATTAACTAAACATTAATGAGTGATAATGAGAATATTGATTAGTGTAATAATTACCATGGAAACATTTCAGGGGGTTAGATTGAATAATAATGAAATATATCATGGATTAGTGTGGAAGTGGGAAACCTAGAAGTATGATTGCGGGTAATGTGAAGACTTAGAGTGTGATTCTTAGAGGTGGTCAAGGTGGGTGTGTGCAACCAGGTGCATATTTCATAGTAATGTGCCACCAATTTATGTAGAAATATGTTTTTCAATTAAAATGGTTTTATAATATTTGTATTGGGATTTTGTGGAGTGGTGGTGGTATGTGATTCTTGGTGTGAAATATTTTGTTGTGCGATGGTTTAGATTGGATGGGGATTTCATTTTTTATAAGGAGTGTGTTATACCTATAAGTTTTTTTGTATAAATTGAGGTTTATATTATTATCTATTTTGATACATTATGATCACAATAAGTTGATTTTTAATATAAAAATCTAATCAACAATGAGATAGAATTATTTAAAAGTATGAGTGTAACACACCCTCATGTTTTTATGAAAATGTTGAAGAAGTCCATAGTGAAAGGAGTAATTAATTGGTTCCCATTAAGGATGAGTACATTCCCAGAGATTTTTACACGTACATAACCTCAATATATGAAATTTTTCGTGAGAACACCCTCTAACATGAATACCAATATGAGATTTTAATATAGGAAACACACATGTATAGTTAAATTTGAAGGAATCTACCATTAAATAAGGCCTTGAGGAAGAAATCCCACTTGAATATGTTTTTGGGTTATTACCTAAGGAAAAAATTACTAAATTTAAAGAATATAAACATATTTTTTGGGGTAAAATCAAGTGGATGTATACAATAAAATTTTGGACTTATTTTAAGAGACTAATAAAGAATAAATTTTTAAAATTGAGGCAATGAATTTGGATATAAAACATCCTACTAAAAGATAATTTCTAGAGTATAGATAGCTCAAAAATGTGAAATAGAGGAAAGGAAGATGTTTACCTTTTTATGAATTAGATAGAATAATTAGGTCCTATTAATTTAACACCGAAATGAGTCTTATAAGAAACTGAATAATCTCTATTTATATTACGAAGCATTATTCTATCTCCATGGGAATTTCAAATAGCAATATTGAATTGCTTATTGATTCCATGTGAATCAAAGATCAAGGGAAAAAATTACACATAAATAATTTAAAATTTAATGGTTTAATGAAAACTTATTCTATTGGGGAAATTTGAAATATATTAGGTTGAACTATGCTGAATAATTCTCTAATACTCTTCCTTTTAAAGCTACTAGAAAAAGTAGGGTAGAATATTAATTAAAGCTCAGTAATTGATTTTGACATGCCTGAAGAAGGATTAAAAAAATATTAGAATGATCTAGATGCTTTAATAATTCAGTAAAAATTTTCATGGAGGAATAAACATATAATTAGTACCCATTAACTAAATACATGAACCTTAAGATTATAAGAAATATAGATTTTCAGAATTTATGCATAATTAAATCCATGTATCCAAGAAAAATACTTTCTTCCTCTCATGTTTTGGCAACATAGTTCACCCCAAACTGTTAGGGAATTTAATATAATCCTTTATTTTTATTTATTTCTGAATCTTCCAAATAAATAATTTTCAATAACACAAAATGGAGTGTTAATGTTAATCAGTGTAATAATTATTCAAAAACCATAAATTTGATTAATACCATAATCTAATTAATGTTCCAATGAGAAATAATTTTCTAATAATGTGACTATAGACCAAAATTCACGATAGATATGGACTATAAATCCAAAATACCTCTAAAATTCCAACCATTATACAAAAAATACTTATATTATCTATATATCTCACCTAGTTTTATAATCCATACAGTCTTCGCACCCACACTGTCAAAATATTTATAAAGAAGATTCTAAAAATATTATAATACAAATTAAATAAAATATAAAATTGAATATATTTAATTTTCTTGAACATATTTACACCAAAAAATTATCCTTTAATTCATTTTGAATGTTTATTTTGGAGAGTGTCCTAATGGGGATGATGATAGATTATTTTGAAATCATCACAATAAATTCCATGAATTCTCTCTATGTTTTACTATTAATTTGATTATCATTACTATACTCAACCATCAGTTATGTATGGTTGTTCAACACATCACACATATGTGTATTCCCACACCACCTAGTAGAATATCTAGATGTTAAATAAAAAACAAATATTATTCAGTGCATCTTTTAATAAAATTTAATTATTTTCAAAAAAAATAATAAGGTTCTATATTTTTAATTGAGCATGTCTTATCTCTACGTACAAGTGGATTCCTAGACTTTGAAGGATAATTGACATATACATCAATAGTGGGGTGTAATTTATCCTAATATAGGCCATAATGTGTTAGAGTAGAAGTTTGAGGATCACAGATGTAAATGTTTGAATTGAATGGTGTTGCTGGAAAATATGTTTTCATAGATTTTTATGGAAATATATAATATTGATGGGGAGTGTAATATATTATCCGATATGGAAATGAAATATTTGTAGACATATATATAAATAATTATGTTGGTATATGAAATCTAAATATACAGGGTGAATCTAAAAATATTTTGGGATAAGAATGTGTGCCAGATGGTATATCTAATTAATGGAATAGGATTGATCGGGAATTAAAAGTGTTGTGAGTAACTTTAATAAAACTTTGTCTTGCACCATCTGGCTATGCACTCCATCTAGTGGCTTTGTCGGAGAATGATCGTCTATTGGGTGGTCGACCTTGTATAAAAATTTCACAAAAATTAATGTGTTGAAGAAATATGTTATTGATATATGTATATATATATGAAATATGATACTCGAAATAGAAATTGTTGGAGTAACTCCCTTCTCTCTCACATGGAAATTTTTTTAGACATCCTCTTCCTTCATTACTCATCAATGATTTTCATTTCAACCCTTTGAAAAAATATCCATTGAATTTTAAATCCATAACTAATGTGTAATCCAAACATAAAATAAGATGAAGTGTGTCGTAATTAATGATGATAGATTTTCATGATTAATAAAGGATGAATATTGATATTTCATAATCATGTTATATTTGGTATAAAAAATATTATAACAGAAAATATGTGTCTCAAAATACATTCTAATTAGAATTTTTATCATGGGTATGATATTATTTTCTTCTTCTATTTTCAATTCCATCTAATTCAGTTCAATGGATGTTAAAGTGATTCCTTCTAAAATTTACTAGTCATCACATATGAATAATTGAATGTAGAAGATAGATTTAGGATATGTATGGTGGTGAAAAATAGTGGTATAGATGTATGCGACATTGAGTGAGAGTGTAATATAGGTGATAAAATAGATTAGAAGTAAAAAATTTGGGAAAAAAAATTAAAAGTGCATGTGATTAAAAGTGTGGGAAGCAATGAGAAAGATTCAATAATGAGTGTATTAGACAAAATAGTGAAGAAGTAAAAGTAGTAAAAAATATGATTGAAATCAATTAATTTTGTTAAGGAGGATATTTTCTATATGGTTTCTTTGAATTTTTTTCAGAACATAAGTTTTTATTATATGATAACTAAGAATTTAATAGAGTTTAAATGATCTCTATCAGGATTAATCATGAAATCACTAGCTATCCAATATCATTCCCAATAAACAAGACAAAAGATTAATAATAGTTTATTTTCATTGAAAATTCCAAAGTAATTCCATATTGTCACATGAAATTAGTGTATTTTGACTCACTAGATCACTATTGGTCAACATATTAATTTATTACTCAAGTGAAATACAATTTTATTCGTTAAAAGATATATTTTTTCATACTACACTCAGTACTGAAAATAAAAAAAAATTATATGCGGAAAAACTTCCCAAGAGTGTAAAATTAGGTTTTACGTATCAAAAATGTAAGGATGGTAATTATAGTGAGAAACCAATAACTAAGGAAGTACCCTAGAGGAAATAAGATAAACAATAATTCATTGAAAAACTAAAAATTAATATGCAATAATAGTTCATAAATAAAAAAAGACATATAAATATTGTAAACAATCAAAAAATTAATAAATTATCAATCAATAAAATAATGGGAATCCCTCATTCCAATACAAAACAATTAGATCAATAAAAATCAAAATATTGGTAATTATTTAAAAATAGTCTATGTTAGTGATTTAGAACAAGAAAAAATGAAAATCATTTTTTATAGATTATATTATTGTTTTGGAACACTAATATTTAATGTAAAATAAGAATGAAATTAAAACGTGAAATGACGAGATATTATCAAGTGTGGCGAAGAAAACTAAAGGATAGCAATACTAGGGTTCAATGTGGTTTCAAATGAGATGGGATAAATGATCATATGCACCGTGAAAATGAAGAATACCATATGAATTTTATTTTAATACCAATTTCATAGGATTAATCAATACCAATTTTTTTTGAAAACAATTTTTATAGTGTTTCCTATACTAATAGTTTCAAAAAGTCATCGGTATATCATTTTAATAAATAGGATATACCAAAAGTTCTGTAAAATCATAGTTATAAGTATTTTCGTATAGTTACCTTTTCCAAAAATCCATATCGAGCCACATATAGTTCCATATGAATGTTAGAATATAAAATGTTGTGATTTGGGAACTCTACTAGGAGGAGGTGTTGATATAAACATCTTTTGAAATAAACTGAACAAGATCTCATCATAACCTCTAGTGTTTTAATTTTCTCCTATGACTGTTCTTATATCGAATGATGATATGATTTTCTAAAACACAACTCCTCTTTCAATATTTTAATAAAAATTCTCTACATACATGTGTTTAATGTCGGATTCTGATCATATATAATAAATTTTGATAATAAATGCATCCTCAACACTTCGTCATGTAAATCTTATGGAGTTAGTCAAGCGATAAACATTAATTGATGGAAATAAATTTCCTTAACATTTTATGGTGATCTAATATAACTCAAATAAAATTATGGACCATATAAATTTTTAGGATTCCATTAACAGAATCTAGTTTTCTGTTCTCCTATATCTATACTGGTATGAGTAATGGTAGGAACATACCCTTATACTACTTTCATTGATCATTATCTTTTTAGAATACCAAACATCTTGATTCTCTTTCAATAAATTTTCACATCATATTATCCCCCATTGATTTGTTTTATATCCCTATAAATCCACATAATATCATAATCTATTGATAAGGATGATATATATGCATCATTAAAAACTTCCATATTCAATTAATGCACTTATGGGACATATATTTAGATTTTAAACAAAATAACTTCTTATTTGTCATATTTGAACTCCAGAATATTTTCTACCTTTTTCTATATCAATAAATTACCTTTCAATTCTCCATTTATATTTACATGAATGTATGTATAAGTAGTCAGTTGGGAATGAATGTGTTTATCTACCTCCATTATGTAATCATGATTCATCCTCTTTATATCCTTGTGTATTGGGTATTTTTCAATCATTTTCATGTATAGAGTGTCATATTATTTTCTAATTTAAGAATCTGCTAAATTATTTACCCACCTAAGGATATAATTTATTTAGAAGTTATAATATTTTACCCATTCCAATGATATTCACTGGTTCATATTCAATTCCATCTATGGGATTATATATTTCCAGATCATATGATCTGTATATATATCCAACTATTCCCTATAGAAATAATGTCACTAAATTATCAATGAATATATTACTCCTACAAGATACAAATAATTTTTTGGTTAATCATGATTATGAATTTTTCATTTTCATGAGTCATAAGTAAATAATTTTTTATTTTTCATGAGGATGCATCTCAAACCCCTCTTCAAGGAATTATGATATTTTAAAAACTGTTCCCAATAATTGGGTAATGTGACTATTGGAGTAGTGACCAAACTCATATTCAATTCTGGGAAATATTCATCACAATACTCTATCAAAATTATCTTTCTTCCATTACATATTAACTTGGTTGGTGTTTTTATTACCTTGATAAATTTTTCACAAAGTGTTTATAACATACTTATAAACCCTAAAAACTATAGATCTCATTTACATTGATCATCCTTATCCATTGTTAAATAAATTCTATTTTTAAGGGTCTACACATATTCCCTTATCAGTGATTATATGTCCCAATAACGACAAACTATTATACATAATTCAAATTTTCTAAATTTGGTATTTTACTTATCTTTTCTTATGATCATCCACACAATCCAAAAATGATCTTCCAGCTCTTCTGTTCTATTTGAGTATACAGTAATATTTTCTATAGAGACATCAAAAACTGATCCATATAGTCTCTAAATACTCTATTCATTAGAAAAATGAATATTATGGGGGGATTAATTCAATATAAATGGAATCACTTAAACTCACTATGTCCATGCCAAATTAAGAATACTATTTTTGAAACATCCACCCTTTTTAATCGTAATTGATTATATCCTAATAAAGTATCAATCATCGAGAAGTAAAATAACTTATGATTTGATCTAATAGGTTATCAATATATATTAAAGGATATTTATTCTTAATTTTCATATTGTTAAACTCATAATATTCAATGAAAAGTCACTTTGATCGATCATTCTTCTAAACAAAGAGGACTGGGGCTCTCCATTATGAAGCATTAGTGTGTGTAAGAACCATATCCAAATTCTATATAATTTTATTCTTTAATTTCAAAAATTCAATGGAATCTATTTTATAGACATTACTTTAGATAGGCATAGATCAATGTATAATTTCAATGATGAAATTTTTCTCAAATTCTAAGGGAATTCTATGTAGTTTGTTTATAATGTAAATATTATATTCAAGTAAAATGTGTGTATCATCAATATTAAATTTATCACTAATAATTTGATCTATAAATATTTAATTTTGGGATATTATGACAAATATTATTGAATACTAATCCATGGTGAGATCATCCTTATGTTGATACATGATAAATTTATGATCTGGGATATGTAAAGAGATCTCATTCTATTGAAAATTGATTTGGGATCTATGTAGAGTTATACAATATATACCTAAAATCATGGAAAATTAAACTAAGGGTTTATTGATTATATCATAAATTAATATCCCTTCATAAATATCAATAAGATAATATTTTTAAAACTTTTATATGTTTATTTAGAAACATTGAGCTTTCCCGGATAGTTCGGTATCAATTGATTTAGGTGGATATTCCATATTCTAAAAATATTGTTGTGATACAATATAATCTGATGAACTAGAAATGAATATGGTACATATAGATCTATAATAATGTGTAATTGTATATTTCAACACATTATTATCATGATCTACCTCAGTGGAAATGATTGTTAATGCCTTTCATAATTCCTTTGGTTTAGTTGATTGTTGTGGGCCTATTTTCTTCAAACTATATCAGTCATAGTTTTATTAGGATATTTTTAATTATCATATCATATAATTGAAAAAATAATCCCTCATATAAACAACTATATCTATCCTTTTAAATCATTCATAATGAGCATGTGATTTACAAAGGCACATCACTCAAGAATGTGTAGACATGTTAATCGTTATGCCTTTTTATCTTACACCAGGTAAAAGTTTAGTTTGTTTCCAATGTTCCCTCTTCGGGGTTATTTCCACTAGGTGAAACAGTTCTATATACTACACAAACATTCTAGTATCCATACATAGATATAATTTCTATGAAAACCACCAACTCAGGACATTTACAATATTTCATGTTATTATTCTACACATAGACTCGTCTATAGGGTTTTCTACTATGGTCCCCTTACATTAATTATTCAAATATCTTTCATGATCTCCTAAAATGAATAATACCTTTCCTATGATGCCAAATACAGTGACCCATGCTAAACACAACCTTATATTACTTACTTTACATGATTTTAAAAATTATGTTCCAAAAATAATTAATATCTCACAAACCAATTAGTTCTGTTTCATTGTATATAAGCTATATAATTTTCTTAATTTAAAATACTTGAGATAATTTCTATTTAAATTATTATAATAGGCCATACTCTAGGAATCTCATTATTAAGACCCATCCTTATAAAATAGGTTTTGAAAACATAAGAAGGGGTGATATTAAATGCTCTATAATGTTTGAATAAATAATTCATCAAGAATATGTTCGTAATAATAATTTATAAAATGATCATAATATTAATATCATGCCACCATGTGTGATTACCATAATTCATAATTGTGTTTTAATGTGTATGCTATAATAAAATAAATCAATGATATATCAATATGGTAACATAATAATTTTATCTTGGATTAGAATAATTTAACATAAACCATGAATCAAGAGTCTATATGAATATAATTAATAAAAAACATTAGTTTTATAATTAACATTATCATAGGGAAACATTATTTCATGTGCTACATCATGATATCATAATAAAATAATGGTGATTTTGTTTCAATATATCATTACATTTGTGTAGAGAATATTACTCTCGTGATCTACACTAACATTTCCCATGCTTAATATAAATTTAAACTAACTCTCTAATACTTCAATTCAAGAGATATAAACATTTAACCAATTAATTATAATTATATAATGGGAACACCATTCTTGTTTTTATAACATAACCCCCCATCATTGGTTTCTAATGGAACCACTCAACCTTATTTTAAATAGATCAACATATCCTTGGTATATAATTGAACCACCAATTACATACCCATACATCCATATTCAAAAAAAGCATTAATTTTTAAAATCATTGACATATTATGGATATAAAATGGGTTTCATAAATAGATAAATTTAAATTATTTAGTTTTCATAAAGATCCCATGGAAATATAAATGTGATTCACAAAACATCAAAATGGTATAAAATTTCATCACGAATAAAAATTTTTTATACTAAAAACATGATCACCCAAAATGTTAACCTAATAATAGGAAAATAAATAGTGAAACATGAAATATAACACTATTTGATATAGTTCATTTTTAATATAATTCAAACCTAATAATGAAATTATCATCTTGAAAACATTTTGTATTCATCATTTTAATGTCATAGTTATTAGTATCTCTTCAGAAAGGGTCTTTAATTTAATGAATAAAAACCCTTCCATGATATTTATTTGTTCAAAAACAATTTATTAAATTAAGTAATATTAGAAAATAATTTACAAATTGTTGGTTTTTGAAACCATTTTCAATGATAAATTTTATAACTTAAATAAAGGATTTTGGTTACGAGCTCCCTTGTTTATACAAGTGATGAGGAACCTTGAGCCATTTATTTTCCATTATTTTCACCTTAAGTGGTTAACCATGTTATGTAATCCATATTATAAGGAGTCTGTTATCCAATTTAGTGAAAATAACTCTTTTCCATCTTTGAATCCAACATCAAGAGAGTGAAAATCAGCACGCTCATAAAGAAGCTGATCTAGAAATTCATGAATCTCAAAAGAATAAAATGGATCATCATTTCAATAATATATTCTTGAAGTTTATGTGATCCATTGGAAGGGGTCCTATTTACACCATACCATTTATTTCTGAACTAATGTGAGAGTTCAGGATAACACACCACCCTATGTTCATGGTGGAGGGAGGCCGGTAGGTAGATATGTTATAGATCGAGTATATCCAAATAGTATTTTGGAACCTCATGACACCCATAGGTAGGGGGTGAGGTTTTATTCTTACATATTGAAATGATCATACAATCACTATATGGACAATATTAAGAAAGATACGAAAAAATAGAATAGTTATCATGGAAGTACATCTTGGTGATGTTCTACAGAAACTTATATCCAGAGATGTTGAGGGATGAGAGAGATCATGATTTAATTCACTTTACTTGGAAGGGAGTTTTATTGATGGACTATAATGTCACCCATCATTTTATTACTTCACTATTACATCATTTTTCACATAAAAACACAATGATTATATAATACATTATCTCAATGTTGTATATCATGGAGAAATTAGGCTCATAAAACAATTGAACATAATAAAACAAAAACATTATTTAAATTATTCTTATTTGTACTTATAAATCACTCAAAATATCTATATTACATGATTTCTATAGAGGATATACATCAAATAAAGGGTTGATCTAAAATTCTAGAAAGATGATGATTAAGGGACATGATGTAGTAGTAGGTGGTTGAAAATAATCAAAATCATCATATAATAATCATAGGATAATAATCTGAATCATGGGGAAAACATTTTATTAAGGAATATATTGTTTCATATGAATAATAATGAAAAATAATTACATGTTTGTCAAATACCCCACATAGTTGGGAACACATTTAGCATCATGTTCACGCAGAACATATGGGCATAATCATAACATCATTAATGTGAAAATAAGATATGATCATTTACATAGGTAATATGTATTATATCATGGAATATATCACACTACATAAATTATTATTAGGATATATAATTTCAATCCACCTGTTATGGTTAAATATTCTCCTAATTATGAAATCCATATGGAAGGATAACAATCATAGACCAAAAATAACACATGGAAAGGAATGAAATTTATAAAATATTTCACATATCATACGTCCTAGAATGAAATTTAGTATTCTAAAATGTATATGGTATATGATTATTTTTCATTAAATATCATTATTTTTCTTTTAAATGATAAACAACTCAAAAGTATTGAAGATATTTTTTGGAGATTAAATCCTTTTTGAAAAAATAATTATTAAAGGATTGGAATTTTTTTTGGAATGGTAGAAAAATGATTATCTCATAAATAAAATTATAATTTATATGGGGGGATAATTTAAGTATTTTGTAGTAATATACGCTCTTAAAATATTTTGAAATAAAAGAAAACCCAAAATGATTATGGTTAGATAAACCCCTTACTATAAATCTAACTGCATTTAATCCCTTTTCTACCTCCAAAATAAAAAATATAGTTTTATTAACATATTAAAACATATGTGAATTATTTTATTCATTTCAATATTTTAAAATTATAGTCATCGGGTTATATTTATGAATTTCCATTTTTGATGTCGAACCATTTTGATATAATGTTTTCCTTAAAATATTCTCAATTTTCATTAACTTTTATATTTTTTCTAGGCCATTTATATATTAGTAAAATTTACCATATAATAATATATTAAATGTTTTTATATGTTTTTATATCATAAATAATTTATTATAATCATTGGTAACATTTGTAATAAATAAATAATTGGAATCGTCCTTATTGGCGGTTAACCGGCCATTAATGAGACATTGTATGAAGGGGTGAAAGTGATGTACAAAATATAAACACATCATAATTATTATGTTTATAGTAGGTTGAAATTATTAATATAATGTTAACATACCTTATAATTAATCTAATTTTTTTTATTTTATAGAAAAAAATGATGATGAGAAAAGGAAAACAAAAAAGATAACTTGCTGAAAACATACCCTCATCTCGGTTTCACTTCTCTTCCATGAAACTAAACACCCTAGATGCTAAGAGTTGGTTAATCCAGAACATACCTAATAATTTTTAAGGGGATTTACAGAGTGTATTTGGGTAGATTTTTGTCTCTAGTAAGCATGGGAGGATGTTTTTCAAAGGAGATATAAATGTGTTTTTTATAATTAAGGATATGTGTATTTTTAAAATAAAACATCATATCCAATACAAACCATATTATAGTGATATAAATTACATATGGATCATATATCAATAAAATATAATGGATTTCTAACTTTAAACACAGATATAATTATAATTAAATATTTTATTAACATTTAAAGAAAAAAAATTGTTATTTTAGTGCAATACCTCAGACATTAGACATTGAATAATACTTTATAGATTTATAAATTATGTTTATTTTTTTTAAATGACTCATTTATCAAAAATAATTTTTTAGCTAAAATCTGAAAAATTTATTAGTTCATTCTTACATAGTGATTGGTTTAATTTAATATACATCGGTTGTTAAAGAATATGTATTTTTAAAATTCACCTAATAATTTAAGTATTTCATAAAATTACAAAAAAATAACCCTGGGATAATATTGAAATGGTGATTCCAAAAATAAAATTGATTTTATATAAATAATTTCTTAATATATGATATTTTAATGTTTTATCTAGAAAATATTTTTATGATATACCTTAAACTAATGTTTATTAAAAATTATCTCATATTTTTTTATGAGTTTTAAATGATGATATTTATTTTATGAAAGTACAATATTTAAATTTTTTTAAAATACTCATGATAAGTTTTTTAATATTAAATTTTTTTATTTTGAGGTCAATTTACTATTCCAAAGATTAGTTTATTATTCTCAATGCTTCGTAAATATTTCCAACGTTTAGGTTATTATTCCAATGTAAATATTTCATTCTATAAATACTAATTCTTTTTTCCATTAATGATTCCCCTACATATCCCTAAATTTTATAAATTTCCATTTTCAATAATGTTTATTGGTTTAAAAATATTTTATTCATGTTTACATTGTTTTTCATGGGGGTGATGACTCTAAATGATTAGAGGGATTCATATTTTTTCCTTTTTCTCAATTTAGTTAATTTTTTCCCAATTTTAATGTTCGGTGTTTTCATGGGTTCAGTGGGTGATTAGTGTAATTTTATTTATTATTGAAATAAATTTCAATAAATTTCATTATGTTTTTTATTTGTATAATACAATATAATATAGAATTATTAAAATTTATTTCTAGAAACAAATATCATCTATAAACTCTATATAGTTACATTACTCCCCCTTTTTAAATTTAATCACATAAATTTAAACTCATTTTCTTAATTGAGAGTAGAGAAGGGTACTTTAGTTCCATTGTTCCCTTTTGTTCCAAGGACGCCTCTTTATATATTTGTTTTCTTCCATAACACATGGAAAGGTGATTTATCTTTTTGGTTAGAACTTATCCTCTATTATCAAATATCGTCACAATTCACTCCTCATTTGAGAGGTCATTCTCCTATTGTAACAATTATTAATTCATAGATGTGAGGGATCAGGTATATAATTACTCCTGAGATATACATGGAACATATAAGAAAATGTTTCTGTATTTTCTAAAAGTACACGATTATTGGCCACTTATCTTATGCGATCAAGGAACTGATAGAGGTTAGTTTACCTATGGATAATCTTTTCTTTCATTCCAAATAGCATGAATCTATTACATGGTGACATTTGAATGAAAAAAATTCCTCCAACATCAAACTCCAATTCTATTTGACAGATAAAATAGATCTTATTATGAATCAAAGTACTTTTATATGTTTTTAGATGGATTAAATCTTCTCTATCATATCCTACACAAGATCATGTCTAAACAACTTTAATTATCCAACTACATAGTAACATGTAATAATTCTACATCACTTACCATACAGAGATTCACATAAATCCACTTGGATACTTGTGTGGGGGTTGTTTTTATATGTTTAACTCAACTAATGAAAAAATTTTATATCGTCATACTCTAAATTCTATTTAAATGTCTCTCATAATGTACTCGAATTGCTGAATATCTATTTTCGATTTTCGATCAGTTTAGGTGTGAAAATCCATGTTAAAATTACATTTAATATTCAGATCATGTTAATGAGTGCTCTAGAATTCAGAAGTAAAATGAAAATCACAATCATAGATGATCGAAAGTGGATCCCCGTGCATGCTCACCACATCCATTACATATATCAGGGAATGTTTTTCAAGAAATAAATTTTCAGGAATATTGATGAATTGGTAATTATTATGGAGTCAATCCACCACATCCCAGGTTTAATTATTTCTTTTACATTTGTTTGGGAGACTAGTGGAAATGTCCATGATGATTTTATCCCATATCCAGAAGATTATGGGAAATAGTTTCATCATCCATTTAGACATTTATCAGTCTTATTTAACTTGTAAACATACATAGTTATTTTAGGTGTCATTAATGATCTTCTTATTCATGTTTTTCCTTAATATGTCCTATCAAATATCATGGTACATATTGGTTATTCTAGGATGGATGTAGAAAGATGAGCTATTTGCATTACCCAATAGCTCCTTCTTTATCACTAGTGATTAATGATACAAAATCATAGTTCAAAACATAATCATACCATTATCATTGATACTGAATTCACAAAGATTCCCTTCATTTACTACTATCTCCCTTTTTTAAATAATCACATTGTGCCTCCTTGATATTCTATTGGATTGATGGTTAAGAAATAAATTGTGAAATTTATGATTTATTCCATATCATTATGATTTATAAATATTTCCTTTTCAAATCCATGAAGATAGGTTCTTTATAAATCTACATCATAGATAGATTAGTAGGTTATTCTTTTATAAACGCATCTGCTCCTGGTTAACCATTCCTAGATGGTACTGAATAGGGAAATTTTATCACTTGATCAGATCTAAATATATTCACTTCAACATGTTGAATTCATTATATGTGAATATATTCTTTTGACTATTGTGATCAATGTATATGTTACTATTCATTCCTTAGAGGTAGTACATCCAACTCATCTTTTCAAATATTATTGTCTCCCACCTCATATCAAGCATCAAGTAGTTATTCTCATGGATACTATATATTTCTTGAGTTTTTGGATATCAATTTGTCACTTTTCCTATGTACACAAAACATTACATACTTTGAAGCATCACTTTATATCATAAAACCTTATCCATATAAGGGTAGTGTGAGTATAGGTATAATTATTACCCTTTTAATAATATCCTTAAGCTTTCATCACATTATTCTATCCAAAAATACTTTACCCCAATAAATGTTGACATAGATAGTGGGCTATTAAATCATGATAAATTAATCAAAAAAATAATAGAAGATCCCTGGTAATCCCTGAAAACAACGGATTTATATGACTGTGATGTGTTTGGGTCATTCCACAATTGTGTTTTTCATTGAATGGTCCATAGGAATTTCCACAATTTTGATCACATTCCCCTAGAATGTAACTTACTAAATCTAGAAGATACAGTTTTTGAAGATAACATTCATTGTATCCTTCCATAATGTAATCATCAACATCCTTATATTATCTTCATGTTCCTCATTTATCTTAGAGTAAATGACAATATCATAGATAAACACTACCCAAACTTTTTTGAGGTAGTCTATAAGGACTCTATTCATCAATTCCATGAGGATCATTGGGGAATTGGTAAGTCTAAAGGGGATCTATATCAATTCAAAGTGCCTATAAATTGTACAAAAATAATCCTTTTGAACATATTCCTTCGTTTCCATTAGCTGATGATATCTAGAATAAAGATCCACCTTTTATAAGTACTAATCTCCTCATAGTTTATTGATAAAGTTATCAATCAATAAAAAGGGATATTATTTATTATAGTGACCATGTTAAATTCATAATAATATATACACATTCACATTAATATATCTATTTTCTTCACAAAGATCACCAGTTTACCATAAGGATATTGTTACACACCAAAATCGTATGGTATGTATTTTTTAAAATTTAATATCTTATGTAGTTTATGCTTCATTCAACACTGAGTTGACAACTATAGTAAACTATTTGTATTCCCATAAGAATAGAAATGTGACCATTATGAACTGTAATATAACAAATATAACAATATCTAATCAATGAATTTATAAATAAAATGTGGGTACCTTATAAATGAAAGTATTAAATATTTAAATCATAGAATATATAAACAAATGTTTAATAAATGATAATTTTTGTGTTTTTTCTTTTTCGAATCATAAATGTTTATTTTCAATTTTATCATTAATATAATGATTTAAAATAAAATTATTTTTAATAAAATAGATTCATATATTAATATTTTGTTTTCTTAAGATTTGAAGACGTTTTTAAAAGATATTAATTAATTATTCGACGGCTCAAAAAAAGAGGTATAATATTAAAATCTGTATATTTGGGGTAAATGTTGATTTTATTTAAAAATTAAATTTCTCATGTTTATAAAATTTATTCATAAAATAGAAAAAAAATTAATTGTACACATGGAAAAATGTTTTGGGTAATGTTTTGGAAATATTCTAAAATAGTTTAATTTTTTTATGAATAGTGAAATAGTGTAACTTACAGTATTTAACAAATATATGATTATTGAGCCATGGATGATGTATTTCTGATGTAGAGTCATAATATCGCAATATAATTCTTTATATAATTTATTTATTCATATTAATGAAATCTATTCAAATTTTTGAGCAAATAATAAAAACCCAATGAATAAAAATATCAAAAAACATCTGTCTCCACTATAATATATACCACTCCTCACCACCTCTTCTCATCACATATCCAAATCCATTAATAATTATCAATTTAATCATAATTTATCTTCCAAAACAATAACCCATGTTTGTTTATTTATTTTCTCAGCTAAAACACAATTTCAATGTTCTTTAAGGAGGTTCTTGGGGAGAAGAATTAACGAGGTAAAATCCCCTTTCATTATTTAATTTTTTTTTCATTTTCTTTTATTTGGGTATCCTTTCCTTGCCTCCTCTATCCAATCATTCCTAAAAAATCTAGTATCATATATATACTATAATTTTATTATGTTAATATTATAGAAACCATCACTTCTCTACTCTCCTATTTTTATTCTAAAAATGAAAATATCATCTGTTAGGTGCCGATATACCGCTTTTGGGGATGATGAGTTTTTATTTATAATTAGACAATAATAAACTATTCATAAACCCATATTTATTGTTAATTAATAATTTAATATATATAATAAAACTTATTTAATGTTCCTAAACCATTATATATAAATAATATTAATAAGTAAGACGAAACTAGTTTGTGATGATCCAAAAAACACCAAAATAATCTAAATGGTTATCATTAATGATTTAACTGCTAAATCATTATCATATATAGAAAATTGATATATTATACTGTTAAATATTATATTATTTAATTAATAACATATAAATTAAATTCATTATATCTATTTCCATTTCACATGATCTTTCATACATGTATACTAGTGAAGTAATCCTGAAAACCAGGGAAACGAACACTCCCGAAAAACAAAATTGAATCTCATCACCCATCAAAAATTCCATAAATAAACTTAATAAAAATTTATGAAACCAAATAAATGTTAAATTGTATATAGAAAATTATCAACAAATCTAATTTCGTTATCTATGAAATTAAGATCATGTACAGAACACTTTCAGTCACAAGGTAACTGTTTCTTCCCAAACCTCCAATTTGTATTCAGGTTACGTTTCATCTCTCATTACCCCAATGTAATTGTTATTTATCAGTATATAAATATTATAAATTATATATATTTGTTTTAAAATCTTTTACCATGATCATTTCATCCTTATTTTATGGGGAATACATGATTTTTTAATATTCCCTACTCAATTATTATTGACAAGCAAAACTGATTTAATGGAACTTCCTAGTTTCTTACATATTTTCATGTATAATCCACTATATATTTTAAGAAAAATATATTTTTATAAAATCACATAATTTATTATGAAAAATTTTATTAGTTCATTTATGGGTTTATGTAAAAAAATAATCATTTTTCCACTTTAAAGACTCTTATATTTTCTTTTAAACAACACGGAAGTTTCCCATTTCTAAAAATTATTAGAAAATATTTTTACTTCTTTTCACTTCATTTGGACACCATTATTTCCAAAAAAATAATTAAATGGTCTTTAAATTTTCATTCCTTCGCTATAAATATATAAAATATTATTTTATGATAAATAAAAATTATTTTTTCGTAAGAACTCTTCTTTTCAATGTAAAATGGTTATTTCTCTCAAGAATTCCTCAAGTATTTTTTGTGTATTTTTACCTATTTAAAGCCCCACTGTAATATATAATGAATAAGGGGGATTTAAAATTTTTGTTATCATATACAATAGTTTACTAAATTTTTAGGATCATTTTGACTTTGGATGTGATATCATTATATCATTCCCCATATTACTCATAATTGTGTGTGATTATGTTTACATATTAGGGAAATCTATGTGTATGTTGTTTATGTTCCATCCATTTAATATGAAGAATGATTTAGACATATTAAGTGATGTTTCAGGGCCTAATATATCCCCTTTATTCACTAGTAGGTCTCATGAGATAGAAAGAATATGGATTTTGGTCGAGTCTATAAACATTTATTTTTATATGGATTGGTTGAGCCCTCAACGTTATGTTTCAGATGTCGAGCATTATTAATTACATTATTAGGATAACAGTAATTGATAATCGATGTGATTATTTGACTTGTAGAATATCCAAATTGATTTTCACACTCGTATGATTATTCATACGGCACTAATTAATCATTTGTTTTTCTACAATATTTTTCTCACTATTATGTTTTAATGGGATATGTTTTTAGTTATTCACTCTGGCTTATGTTTATTTATATTAGATTCCACTTTATTTCATACCATTAATGATCATATAAGCTCACCCCTTTATTATGTTTTATATTTCCCCAAGATACCAATATGTATATTATGAATGAATTATAGGGATAATCTAGGAGTTTAGGGGTGTTTCCAATGGAGTTGATTCTTTGTTCTTTCTTCATAATTTGTTATGTAACAATGTTATTTGTATCTAATTTTCCATATATAATAAACTATCCAGTCATCTAAGATGCAGACAGTTTTTCATTGTATAAATTTAATAAATTAAGGCACCTTCTTTTTTCTGATAGGGTATGTGGTTTTACACTTAGTATTTGAGAATGTATTGTAGAAATATTGTAAGCTATATTTATAAAACATTGGTTAGAGAACATAACCCTAAGATAGACATTGCGGATTATAAAAAAATAACATCATTGAATTTTGAAAATTTTGATATTATGTAGGTAATCCTAAAAATACATCACTTTCTGGATAGTACAAGTTGGCATGGTCCAAGAATATATGAACCTAGGGGTAACAACTTCAACATGGTGTGCCATCCCTAACTTGGTGTAACTTGCTACATGACAACGGGCCTTACAATATACCTAGATTGACACTCCCTAAGGATATGCTTAAGATAAATCGAATTTTCTTTATAAACCATTATTATGTATTTGAAAGTAAACATAACCCCAATGAAACCATGTTTATGATTATAATATCTTATATGTAATAATTTCCAATTTATAGTATGTGTTTTTATAATTTGACATTATGAATTATAATTCATATCATCCCTTAGATTATTCAATTGTTTAGAAATGGTGTCTACTAGGAGGAATAAAATCCATATAAACACATGTATTACATGTATGGATTCCCCTCTTATGTAAGATAATGATGTTTGAGCTGAATATGACACATGATCTGAGAAACCTATAAATATACTAGAAAAAATAACTCATGTTATGATCAATAACCTTACTTTAATAGAGAATCACAATATATAATATTGCGTAACAATATCATAAAACATTATGTGACAACAACCTATTTACTTCAATAGGACTATAAGTCCATTTGTAACTAAGATATGAATAAGTTAAGGATCTAAATGGGTAGAAAAATTATGTGGTCATGAATTGAAAGAGAGAATGGGTTCTCAGAATTGATATAAAAGACAGTCTTGTTAAAAAGGTAGAAGTTATGATGTCCTAGGAAGAATCTCTTAGGGATTAAGAAGAGAAAATTAAAGCCTTAGAAAAGAAAATAGGATATCAGGATCAGTTTCTCAAGCAGGAAAAAGAGGGTCACAAGGAGCTCATGATTTTGAAAACCATAGTGAATAAGCTAATGCTGAAGGAGAAGGAAGGATAATCTTTTGCAAATCCGATATTTTTTTCATTTATTTACTTGTACAAATTCCTTTGAACATAATAGATTTTTAGTTTCTCTTCATATTTTTTGGTTATTCAGTACTAATCTTTCAGGTACCATATTTTCCATTCCATTCCCTATAATTATTTTTGAAAATCACATAGGGGGAGACAGGAATTTCAGAAAAAGAATACTTAGTAATGAAGAAATTTTCCTTAGGGGGAGTTCATCTAAGTGAGAGTTTTCATCATGAATATTTCTGTATGCAAGAAAATGAAAAAACTCATTCTAGAAATTAGGAATACAATTATTAGGGTTTCCAAAGCCTAAGTGGGAGTTAGTCGAATTCACTTTGATCCATATGTAATGGGAGATATGTTTTTATTAACAAACCCATAAAAATGGTAAGTCCTTATATTCTTCTTTGTAAGGATATTTGTGCATTCCAAAAGGGGGGAGATTGTTTATTCAATAAGGCTTCCTTATGAATTTTCCATTCCTTCATATTTTTAAAATCACAAACACCCTATCATAAGGAAAATTTCATATTCCCTATGATTTTCCTTAATATGCAAAATTTTTCTTTCACCGATGAAATTTAACATTACCAATTTCTCCTTGTTCATATTTTAGTCTCTCTAAATCTATATCTTTTTAATCCGTTGTGAAAATTTTAGTTTCACATATATAACCACTAAATTCTATAAATACATAGATATAGAGCATTCTGTTTTTAGGATCCGAATTCAAATTCCGAATTCTCTGAAATTCAGAGTATGAATTCTCTGAAATTCAGACTCCGAATTCTATGAAATTCATAATCCAAATTCTCTAAAATTAATATTCTGAATTATCTGAAATTTACAATCCATGTTCTCTGAAATTCAGAATCCAAATTCACTTAATTTCAGGTTCTAAATTCTCTGAAATTCATATTATGAATTCCATAGAATTCAGACTCTGAATTCCATAGAATTTCGGTCTAGAATTCCTTAAAATTCAGGTTCCGAATTCCATAGAATCCAGACATCGAATTCCTGGGAATTAAAACTCTGAATTCCTTAGAATTCAGACTCTAAATTCCTAAGAATTCATATTCTCAATTCCTTTGAATTCAGACTCTGAATTCCTTAGAATTTAGGTTCAGAAATTCTTTGAATTTTGGTTCCAAATTCCTTATAATTCAGACTCTGGATTCCATATAATTCAGACTCTGGATTCGTTAGAACTCTGGTTCTGAATTCCTTAGAATTTTGACTCCAAATTCCTTAGAATTCAAGTTCCGAATTCCATTGAATTCAGGTTCCGAATTCCTTGGAATTCAGAATCCGAATTTGTTTGAATTCAGACTCTGAATTCCATAGAATTTAGGTTCCAAATTCCTTATAATTTAGACGCAAAATTCCTTAGAATTTAGACTCCTAAGTCTACAGAATTCTGATTCATAATTCCTTGATAAAAAATCCAAACATTCATGAAATATATAATCCAAATGTTCTTAGACTCCTAATTTTATTTTTCCTTAGACTCCAAAAAATGAATTTGGTTGAGGAACCATATTTTAATTACACTTGTTATAATTATAAAATGATGTCATGCATTCTGTTTCTAACCAACTATTTTTTGAGTGACACGTGTACAGGTCCCTCCAGAATTCAAGGAAAAATATGACTCTTGGAGGAGGGAGTCGACTATTGGAAATGCGCCTACAAATATGTGCTCATTTGAACGAGCTCAAAACTGAAACACTATTCTACAAGTCTAGATATTACATGCTAAAGTCATTTCTAGAGAGGGAGACTCTCATGCTTTGTGAGACTCCAATTTTTGTTGTGTACAATCATGGGATTCCAGGGATAAGAAGACATAGGTGAAAATTACATCAATTTTTGAGCATTTACTTAATAAAGAAGATAGAGGTGCCGACTACCTTGTAGTTCAAGGGATTGTGAGGATAACAGGATAGTCTCAGATATTCTTATCGAGGGATTACCCTAGTGTGGGTAATACAGAAATTCTTGAATGTATAAATCAAGGGACCTTTATCGAAGGTTTTTGGATAAACTACTCTTTAGGTTAAATGATTCTATACTTGTTACATGTATTGTTTCAAGTTTGATTTCCACTGCATTTTGATTAAAAAATAAACTATAACTATCTTATACTTTCTTGTACTTTTACACTGATAAGTAAGATTCTATACGCTTTAAGGTAGAATCTTTTTCTATTTAAAATTTTCTTAAGTTTGACTTCCGGAACCATATTCCTAGAATCGTGCTCGTTATTAGAACCAAGAGGTCATGTGAATTTACCTTGATTAGCTTTTTTTAAAAACAGAATGTTTTATATCAACTTCAAAAGATCTAAAGAAATTTTTAAAGGATACATTTCATCCCCCCCCCTCTTGTATATTGAGAATCTACCTCATATTTCGATCCTACACCATCAACTCTTTGGACCAATTACAAAGAGTATTCTACAAAAAAAATTCCCAACCACAAACAAATTAGACATAAAAAGAGCATCCAAATCCTTTTTCGAAAAAGAGGTGGACTCATTCATTGAAACATGGGAGAGGTTCCAAGATACCCTAAACATGGCTCCAAACCATTGTTTTTCGATTCATAAACATGTGAATCATTTTTATTAAGGGGTTGGCCTGGGGAACAAACAATTCATTGACATGATTTTTAATGGGACCTTTAAAAACAAATCCCAAAATGATGCTTACGAGTGCCTAAATATAATTTATGAGCAAAACCAAACATGGGGAACATCGCCATATTCTAAAAAGTCACAACGAACTACGAGAATAGATACACATAGGGAATATAAAAACATTATGTCTAAACTCTAATCACTCACTAGGAATGTAAAAGAGATTGACCATAGAAAAATCCATGAAATCCAATATATAGATCCAGTTTTCAAAATTTGTGACAAACATGGCCACAACATTGATAATTGACCAACCATTCCATCAATCAAGGATGTTTCACTAGGAGGACCATCTGGTAATGTCAATAACCTAAACTTCCAAAATCCAAAATACCAAAACACATTCAATCCATGTTATAATGACCACCTAGTATTCTGCTAGAAATAAAACCAAAAACCTAGCCAACCACAAGAACCAACCCCCTGCCCTATAAAAAATTTCCAAATCCAAAACCTATTACAACCACAACCATCCCAATACCAACATCCTCTTGTCCAATACCAACAACTAATCCAACAATCCATGAAACAACATAACAAACCAACCAAAATATCCTCCTAGGATAAGACAACCAAAATAAGGTCCTACTCAATCTTTCCCTCTTCCAATCCCAGAGTATTTGGGTAAATATGGATAAAATGAACTCATATGACTCATCCCTTAAACATGAACTCCAAACCATTAAAACAAAGAAGGATCCCTTTCCTAATTAGGAATTACCATCGACAAATTTAAGGGGAGAATCTAGTTACACACAAACCTATCATATACAACTCAATGCAGTGATTATTTTATGAAGCGGGAAATCCATTGAGAAACCTGAACAAACCATTCCAGAACCATTAAATGATTCAAAAAAATGCATGAAAATGATGAAGAATCACCCACATATTCTGAAAACCCCAATGGGAATTGAAAGGAACTAAAACCACAAAAAACTATCATCCAAAATTATCCCTCCTTTCAATGCATGGGATTAAAAAGTAATTATATTGAATGATACATTGAGGGAAATCTTATCTCAGGTTATGTTGAATATTCCCCTTCTAGATGAAATCCAAACCATTCTGGCCTACTAAAATTACCTTAAGGACTTGTTAACTTTTAAATAGAAATTATCACTTAATAACCAAGTCATTTTGTCTAATAATGTGAGTACCACTATTCAAGGGACCATTCCTCTAATGTTGAAAGACCCAAGATGTCAATACATCAATATTGAGTTAGGAGAGAACAATGTTTTCAAGGCCCTTTGTAATCTCGGAGCCATTGTGTACCTCATTCATTGTGCCATGTTTTGTCAGTTAAGGATCCATGAACTCCAACCCAAATCTGTCACTCTTTATCTTGGTGATCATAACGTTCGAGATCCTATAGAGATTTCAACGTCTGTTTTAGTGAAAGTAGAAAATTTAATTTTCCTAGCTAAATTCATTGTCCATGAAAATCACCCACGATTAAGTCCTAGGTAAAAAACCCGAATCAACCTTGGTCATCCCTTCCTTGCAAAAATCATCTCTCTTATCTCAGTTAAAAATGGGAACATGACCATCACTATTGGATACATGAGTCTAGACTTGAACAACTACAATGAAAACTCTCAAATTGGGGATGATTAAGAGATTCATGAGACTAATTGTATTTTTAGTGTTGATAGTGAACTCTAGGTAAATCAATGGATTACTAAAGGATGTTTAAATCTAGAATTGATTAATTTTCTATGTTCACATGAGGTAAATGTCTCTATTTGGCTTGAATCTCTTTCAAGTAGCTCAATAAGTTATTTTATCAAATCACCAATCAATGATACCATTGGTGAAATCAATAACATTGAGTCTATACACATTCATGACACTAATCTAGATAATTTAGTGGATGAAAATTCTATTAACATGGAACAAATTATATTATGAAATCTTGTCAATGAAACTAAGTTCAATACAATTCCCATCCTTCCTTGGTAAGAGATAACAAATCGGATCTCGTAGTTGAGGTCCTACCTTCATCACTCAAGTACGTGTTTAAAGTGGATAAGCAATCCTTTACTATTTTCATTTTTTTATCTCTTAAATCCAATCAATAGCCAATGCTTTGGATGACTTAAGAAAGCATAATAAAGCAATAAGATGGACCCGTTCTCATATTTCTGGGATTATCCGATTTATTTGAACTCATAATACTGTTCTTGAATCTGAATCCAACCCATGTCGTCACCCTCAGTGGATAATCAATCCAAATATTATGGATTTGGTCAGGAAAGAACATCTTAAGCTGTTGAAAGTGGGTATCATCTACCCCATTGTTGAGAGTGAGTTGGAAATCCCAATTCAAGTATTCATTGTGAAAGCCGGAATCATTGTGATCCCCAATGAGGATGGTGACCTTCTCCCCACAATGGTCGGTAGTGGATAGAGAGTATGTATTGACTATGTGAAGATCAACTCTTATACCATAAATGATTATTTCTTCATTCCCTTTATTGATCAAGTCCTCGAGTGAGTGGTGGGTCATCAATTATAATGATTCCAAGATGGATTCTCAGGTTATCATCAAATCGTGTTTTCCATATAGGATAATGGAAAAACAACCATCACTTGTCCATTCAACACGTTTTCCTTTAAGAGCATGTTGTTCGGGTTATGTAATTCTCCTGGTACCTTCCAACAGTGCCTGATGGGAATATTCTCGGATATGGTGGGGATTTTTTGGAGGTCTTCATGAATGACTTCTTCATATTTTGGGGATACTTTTGAGGGATTCCTTTTCAATGTAGAAACGGTTTTGTTAAGATTTGAGGATATAAAACTAATCCTAATTGGAAAAAATGACATTTCAAGTTAAACGAAGGATATGTTCTAGGCCTTTTAGTCTCTAGTAGATGGCCTCAAGATGATAAAGATAAGGTCAACACCATTTATCCCCTTCCCTCTCCTAAAAATGTTAGGGAAATAATGTCCTTCTCTATCAATTATGGTTTCTATAGAATGTTCATTGGGAATTTCTACTATATTTATTGACCACTTTGTGCTCTATTAGTGAAATATGCTCCATTTTTATGGATAGAATGCTATGATAATTCATTCTGAATACTCATGTAAGATCTTATATCTCCACCTATCATGCAATCTCCAAATTGGAAACTTCCTTTTTATCCCATGTATGATACTAGTGACTTCGTTGTAGGAGAAGTATTTGGACAATGGTGTGAGAAAACACCATATGTCATTTCTTATCCAAGAAAATCATTAAATGATGCACGAATCCACAACACCACCACTCGGAAATAGTTTCTCGTTATTCTATTTTCCATAGAGAAATATAGGTCCTATCTCATAGGATCACCCATCATTGTATTCACCGACCGTTCATCCCTAAAATACCTTTTTCGAAAACACTATTCAATGGATAGTTGGATTAGGTTGTTCCTTATTCATTAAATGTTTCATATAACCATTGTGTATAAAAAGGCTATTGAACATTTTTTAGATAATCACCTCTCAAGGATGGAATTCAAAGATAACTCACATTACCTTTTTTTGCCTGATTCATTTCCCAATGAGCACCTCTATTCTATGAGTTATTGCCCAAGGTATGCTGACATAGAAACCCATTTGGTTATGGGGAACATTCCAGAATTCCTTAGTAACCATGATAAGAATAAATTCCTTTCTGATTTCAAACACTATGTGTTTGATTATCCTTACCTATTCATGTTTTTTCATGAAAATATCAATAGGAAATGTGTTCCTGTGTCTGACAAAGATCCCATTCTAAAATTTCATCATAAATAGGCATGTAGAGGCCACATTTCCACAAATAAAACCAATAAAAAGGTCCCCCAAATTGGTTTCTTCTGGCCTAACCTCACGACATATTCATTCCAATTCTGAAAAAGTTTTCCTCAGGGTCAACAATTAGGAACCATTTCCATAAGGAATCAAATGCCTCTCACTCCCATTCAAGTCATCAAATTCTTTTATTGTTGGTGAATTGATTTCATGGGTCCATCCCAAACTCTATGGGATACCTATACATACTTTTAAATGATGATTATGTCTCAAAATGTGTTATGTGCAGTCAAAAAATATCTAACGACCAAAATGTTGTGATCTGATTTCAGAAAGAGTGCATTTTTCTCGATTTGGAACTCCCAGGGCTATAATCAGTGACCAAGGAACCCATTTTTGCAATCTCCCAATCTCTCAACTAATGTATAAGTTTGGGATTCCATATAAAGTTTAAACTATGTACCATCCTCAAGCCAAAGGTCAATCTGATTTATAGAATAGTGAGATTGAG
This sequence comes from Viscum album, assembly GCA_963277665.1. Lineage (NCBI taxonomy): Eukaryota > Viridiplantae > Streptophyta > Magnoliopsida > Santalales > Viscaceae > Viscum > Viscum album. The sequence goes on from OY728126.1 coordinate 959,881,650, forward strand.
AATATTCTTGAAAAACCATCAATCCCTCTAGGAATGATTGGTCTGAAAAACTCTTGGATACCCTTTGGTCATATCGTACAAGATTAAAAATAGTCCTACACATGTCACCATATAAGTTGGTTTATGGAAATGCATGACATTTACATGTTGAAATTAAGCACATGGATTTGTTTTTAATTAAGAAAATGAATTATGACCTCTCATTTTCCAAAACTAAAAAAGAAATATATATCAATGAACATGAGGAACATATGATAGAGGACTAAGAAAATTCATGGATCAATAAAGATAAATTACAAGCATAAAAATCTATAAATCATAAAACCAATCACATTGTACCAGGTAAACCTATTCTTTTTTATAGTTCTGAACTTCATTTACACCTAGGAATGTTGAGGTCCATATGGTTTGTACCATATAAAGTGCATAAGTTGTACCCTCATGGGGTTGTAGAAATGAAATATCCTTCCAATGGTTAGTCCATTAATGTTAATTTTCATAGACTCAACCATTCATAGAACCATTACAAAAAACGAATTTGATGAAATATTGTTTTAACCAAACATATATGTGGAAAATACATAAACAATTAAGGATATAATTTGAGATAGCGATGTTAAAAAAAACGATGCATGGGAGGAAACCCATGGTGTTCATGTTTCCAATCATTGTGAATCATATTTATTTTAAAATAGGACTAATGAATCTTTTTGACATTTAAAAAAATATCAAATCAAAAAATTATAGTACCATAGACTATTGAACTGTTGTTCTATTATGAGTATGGAAGGGTATAAAAGTGGAGAATTGTATTCATATGTGTCACCCAATATGATTTCTATGTAATACCTTACCCAGAAATATAAAAATAAGACAATGTATCGTTAGATTATTATATATTATATTTATGTGTTAGTAGGTTAAATGAAAAAAGAAAACATAAATAAATAAAAACCAATAAAATTCCACATCATCAGTAGTGGGGAAAACCCCATCACAGCAGGCAAAGCTGTGGGGACTCGAACCCGATACTAATGGGAGATAGGGGCACACACTTCCCACTGACCTACAACTTATACTGCTTCCTTATTCTACAATTTTTGTTTATAAACATATATTTTACTTTATATATATATATATATTGTTTTTTGTTTTTTCTGTATTCTACTATGGAACTCCACATGTGACATGGATATCAATGGATTAAATTGGAGAAACACGAAACATCAACATCAACCACCAGGTGAATTTATTTCAAGATTTCAATTTTCAATTTTCTCTTTGAAATCCTCTCCTCTAGCCCCTTCTATGATTTATTTTCATTAAAAACTGTGGAATGTGTTATTCTATGTTGGGGTGTGAAAAGAAAGAAAAAAATCCTTGTGAAATAAAACAAAAATGTGTAAAAGGAAAGAAAAATTCCATTAACGTTGAACATTATAATACACATTAAAAATTTAAAACATAGTATCAAATAATTTTTCATGCCCTGATTCGGAATTTAATCAATGAATAATATCATGTGAATAGACTTTTTGAATGTGTGCCTATCTAATGTGATATTTCATCATTTACATTTAAATCCAAAAAATAAAAATGAACATCCTTTGGATAGTGGGGAATTTGTTTTAATTCATGGGGTCCCCCAAATAAATATCATAGGTTTGATGATCATTTTATTTTTAACATGGGTATTCAAAAAAATTAAAAACAAAAACAAAAAACCACAATTTTGCACATAGAGTAATGAAATGACCTAATGTAGGAATTTTGGCACTTGGGGCCCTGAATCCATAGATTTTTAGACCAGAGTAAGTAATTTTATCACTATTTTTGGTAACTTGACTTTGTTTTTGACTGATTTAACTTGAGATGATGTCAGAGTACGTGGGATTCACTTTGTTCTCTAAGGCCTTCGAGGCTGGGAGTCATCGGTAACATCTCGCTACATGGGTTGACACATTTGAGTGAAATTTCAATTACCATGGAAATATTGCAAAAACAATTGAATGCCCATTTTGATATTGAAATGTGATTCCACTTAGTGCTTCTATCTTTTCCACTTGGAATAAAGATAAACCCTCGTGAATATTGTGATACACAACACATCAACATGCTTAATTGATATTAGATAAAATATGGAGATTAATTTGAAAAAATGAATGGGATTGGGTTTGGGATATTCTTATGAAACTATAATTTATTAAAATATTTTAATGGGATTCATAATTGTTTGTTAGAAGGGTTTTGGGCGATCGATGTGTAATTTTTTTTTTAGAAATTGGAAATAAAATTTCATATTTTTGAAATATATTTTGCTCGGGACTAAAAAAACACAAGTTGGAGGTGTGATTAGCCACTGAATAAGGCTTATATTAATTCTTAATTTATATTATATACATGTTAATTATTATTCATACAGACTGTTTTCGTGCATTTTTCACTTTGAACATCATTTCACATTATGATTGTATGTTCTCCATAAAATAGACTATTACATGGTTCATTTTTGAACATCATACAAAAAACCCAAAAGTTTTGATATTATTATCATATTTAATTTTCATGTTTCTCATTAAATTTTGTACAATTATAAATTTTAGACTACTTGAATATTCACATTGGAAGAGCACCAAAATGGGTATTCATGCCAAAACATTCTATAAATGTAAACAGTACAACTACTTAATAAAGAGACTGTACTTTCCAAAATACAAGTCCAATGATTCTCCAAAATTAGCAGAAGATATAAAAAATTAGTGAGAACATTTCAACCAACAGTGAAAATAGATAATTCTAATTATTTTAATTCAGTTCTAGGCAGCCCATGTTGGAGATAAAATTATGGTTTATATTCTACAGTCCAGAAAAAAATTAACTATTTTACAGATATATCATAAACCATAAACAATTTTGGGCTAAAACATTATATATAGTTAGGGGATATCATGATATTAATTCTATTTTTCTGTGGACCACTTCAATTCTTCCATATAGAAGCTCATTTATGTGCCTCTGTTTTTTAGGCAAGTTGGATGTCATTTCAGGTCAACGGTGTAAATGATTAAATTTCACAAACATTCCACCACTCTAGGCCTACCATACCCATGAATGGATTTGTATTAAGGTGCTTAGGTGTTAACACTACTGAAAAATGACCTATACCCATGGTTCAAAACCGTTGGTAAAGCCCCCAAAACCATGGGTATAGTCTATACCCATGTTTTTGGGAACTGTGGGATAGAATGGCGTTAGTATAGGGGTCTCAGCCTATACCCACAGTTTAGGAGAACCATGGGTATAAGAGAGTCAAGGGGTGGAAAACCTATTCTAGCATGGCACACAAGAGACCCACGATTTTCAAACTCTGGGGTCTTTTTTAAATTCAAAACTAGCGTAGCGGGGGGGATTCGAACCCGCTCTTCATGTAGAGCCTCACGGGCGCGCCCCACCAAGGAACCAACAGTCATGCGATTTTTATTTATTATATATTCATATATCTACGTATATATATTAATATAATTTACATGGGAAATTTAAATTAAAAAATGCAGGCAGAGGGATTTGAACCCACGTCTCACAATTTACCTCATGGACAGGCCTCCATAACGAGCCAACCGAGCTGTCATTATTATTTGACTTATGTACATACATCCACATATATATATTAATATTAATCAATGTTTCTAAAAATGTTAACTACAGAAATTGAACCAGCGACTTACAGCACCAGCGGAAATGGGTTTACAATCCGAGCTAAAAAATTTTTGAAAATGTATATTTATATTTTTGTAAATATATTAATATAAATCGTGAAAAAATGTCTTCCCACCAAATTTTATTCATGTCCAGCCTAATTTTCATTCCCCTCCATAACGCGGGAATGCTATAGTCACGGTTCTGGAGAACCGTGGTTATAGGTCTTCAAAAAAAATCCAAATACCCAAGGTTTTGATGAACCGTCAGTATAGGTCTACGGAAAATACCCTATACTCACAGTTTTCTCCAAAACCGTGGGTATAGGTCTTAAATGAAAACTATAGCCACGATTTTTGGCACAACCATGGGTATAGGTGGCCTATACCTATGGTTTTGGAAAACTGTGGGTATAGGTTCAGATATTATCCCTATACCCACGGTTTTTTGCAAAACCGTGGGTATATACCTATTTTTCAGTAGTGTAAACTAGTAGGTGATGATGTTGTTTGATCTTCTTAAATGAACACAACTCAAATATACGAAATTTATATAGTTTAAGAATGAAGTCATCCCATCGATCCCAACTAATAACCTTGTATAAAATCATTATTTTTAATTGAATTCACTTAAATCTCTTTGAATTCACATAAACACATCAAAAATTAACCCATGTTGGCCAATTCCTATCCAAGAAAAATACATATAATGTGCATGTATGTAGGTTACATCTTAGGTCTCTATGGATTCAACAGCCTAATTAAAACTACAAGGTACCATTTAACCCAAATAACATGGGTAAATTTGGTCGATACTAAGACTCTGCCTTTGGGAAATGTTGGATTTATGATTCATTGTGGTGAAATAAAGAAAGTACATAGTTTTTTTCCTTATACATAATGATTGAGTTATTACATATGAATAAAGGCAGTTTAAAAATTCATGAACCAAACAATCAAACTCATGATCATTTCATAGCAGCTATAATATTTCCTCTAAAGATATAAAGACACAATCTATATGGGGAAATATATGAGATATATACAGATCAAAATAGTTTTAAATATATCTTCTCATATAAATGTCTCAACATGGGGAAAATACAATGGATTCAGGTACTCAATGATTGTGATTGTTCAATACACTATCACTAGGGAATGAAAATAAGGTAGCAGATGCATTTATCTAGAAGAAACATAGTGGTCTATAGAAATGAATATTAAAAGGGATATTGAGTCCATGTATCTAGTGAAGATATATATGGGAATTTTGATGTAGGGTGAAACATCAATACATTTTTAATTAGTTTCTTAACAAACATTATTGTAAAGAATTAAATGTTCTTGTACTTAATTAAATAATTTTTATTGGAAAATAAGAGTTGTGAATAATGTGAAGTTTGAAGGATTCTTGTATGAAGATTGAATTCTAAAATTTGGGAAGTGGATTTGTGTAGTATCAATACCCAACTGATTCCCATAGCTCAAATTTTACCATACACCCTGGTATAACATATATGTATAGGGATTTGAAGGAAAATTTCTAGTGGGGAAATCTGAAGGGGGAAATTTTGGATTATGTATAAAGATGGTTAGTCTATCATCTAGAGAATGATCAAAGATAATATTCTAGATGAGTGATGAGACCTCTTCCAACTCCAATAATGAAATGGGTTGACATTACTATGTATTTTTTTACTATATTACCAAATAATATAAGAAATAATGATGAAATATGAGTAATTATTAATCGACATACCAAATTTGCAAATTTCCTTATAAGAAGGTAGGCTTTTCCACTAGAGAACCTTACATTAATTTATATTAATTATGTTGTAAGAATACATGGAGAACCACTTTTAGTTTATTATCTTTTTTATCCATTACTTACATTAAAATTAACGAAAATTCATCAAAATCATTGGATAATGAGTATCATGTGAGTACTACTTATCACCCTGAAACTAATGAACATTCTGAAATTATGATCCAATCATTAAAAGAATTGTTGATATAATGATCACAGTTTTTCAAGGCATATTGTATTAGTATTTACCTTGGTATTTTTTTTATAAAACAATAGTTTCCATTCATGTATTAAAATGTCACCATATGAATCATTGTATGGAAAGAGATGTCGTACAAAAACTTGTTTGGATAAACTTGGTGAAAGAACTCTTGTAGGCCCATAACATTTTCATGAAACAATGAAAAATGTAATTACTATTCAAACACATATCAATGATTCACAAAAAAGGAAAAGATCTATGTCGATATATGGAGGAAATTTTTAGACTATCAAGTTAGAGATCATGTCTTTTGATGACATCTCTATTGATGGGTGTCACCTGCTTTGGGAATAAAGGGAAAAAACCATAGTTACTTGTGATATTTTTAAATCCTGGTGAAAATTGGAGCTATGAATTATAGATTGTAGATGTCACCTTTCCATTCTAAAGTACACAATGTGTTTCATAGCTTTTTGTTAAGGAAGTACATACATGACCCAACATATGTCCTAAATTCTAAACATATCGAATTTTAACCTAATTTAATTTACTAGGAAGAGCCTTTATAGATTTTGGACACTAATGAATAAGTATTAAGGAATTGTACAACTCTGTTGGTAATGGTACTTTGGAAGAATCATAAAATTGAAGAGGTTGCATGGGAACCAGTGGAAATTATGATGAATAAATACCCCAATATTTTTGAGAGGTGAAAATAGGAATATTTTAATGATGAATTTTTATAAGAGGTAAAATGTAACACCCCAATATCTTATGGTATATCTCATTTAAAATTTAATATCATTGGTAGTTTATGCTTCATGAAAAACATAGTTCAAAACCATAGTAGGTTACTAAATATGCCATTCTTGAATAGTAATGTGACTATTAAAAATGGTAATATGACCAATAGAAAAGGAACTTCACATATAAAAGTATAAATAAAATTTGGGTTATTTATAAATGAAAACATGTTATATTTATATCATGTAATAAGTAAATAAATGTTTCAGACATGATATTTTATGTCCTGATATTTTTTTGAAAAAAAAATAATTATTTATAATTTTATACATAATATTTTTATTTAAAATAATATTTACATTTAAAACAAATTCATAATTTTATATTTTGTTGTATTATGATTATGGGATAATTTTGTGATACCTTAATTAATATTTCAAAGTGTCTTAAAAACACTTATAACAATAAAATCGGTAATTTTCAAGAAAATTAATATTTAAATCAAGAATTAAATTAATGATATATAAAATATTATTCTCATAAAATTGTGTCTATTTTTTACTTCTACACATAAAATAAATTTGGGGTGAATTTTTGTGATTTATCAAAAATAGTTGAATTTTATGTGAATAGAGAAATATTGTAATTTATGATATTTGAGAAATACATGAATTATTGAATCAGGTATGATGTATAGATGATGGAATTACATAATCAATAACTCTATTGTATTTAATATATTTAATCATGGGAATCTATATTATTCATATTCTTGATAACAAATAATAAATAAAGGAATATAATTATTAAAAAACACCCCTCTCCTCCATAATAAACACCACCTGCACCACCTTTTCTTCTCACACATATAAAGGCTTAAGGATTTTAAAATTTTTGACCAATAAATCTCCCAATCCACTTACCCAAATTCTTTTATTTCTGGTCTCACCAAAATGAACATTTAAAATTCCCTTAAAGAGGTTCTTAATGAGACAAATTCTAGAGTTAAAATCCCCTTTTGTTCATTTAATCATCATTAAATTTATTTTCTTTTCTTATACATTATTTACCTTATCTATTATAATATTCATGATAACTAAATTATATTATATATACTATATTTTTTTATTTTTTTATAATATTAACTTTAAATTATCTTCTATTCCATTTTTATTCTAAAAACAAAAACATTGTATGTGAGGTGTCGATTTACCGCCTTCGTGGATGACAAATTTTCATTTTTCAATTATTCCTTCAATGATGGTCATAAAAACATATTTATGGTTATAACAGACAGTAAAATATGAAATAAAACTTATTTAATAATTTGAATATGTATATATAGATAACATTAATACATAATACCAAATAATTTAATGAGGGTCGGAAAAATTCCACAATATTATAAATCGATTTCATTAATGATTTATCTAATGAATGAACATAATATATGGAAAAAATGATATATAAGACCAATATATAAAATTTATGTAGATTAATTACATATACTTTCAATTCCTGAAAACTATTCTCATTTCATATGATCTTTCTTATATTTTTAAGAGTTAACAATTTAAAAAACCAAGGAAATGAACACTACAAATAGACGAAATGGAATATCATAACAAATTAAAAAGGATATAAATGTACTTATTAAAATTATACTAAACAAAATAAATGTTTAATAGTTTACTTATTAAATTATTAATGAATCTATTTTGTTTTTATAGAACATTACACAAAACTGCAGAACACATTCGGGCATATGGTTTAGGTTTCCTCCACAAACTCCATTTTTCAATCAGGTTACACATTCTCATTATTTAACCAAATATAAATCTTACTTATTTGAATATATTTACAATAAATTATTTTTATATGTTACAAACTCATGTATTCAATTAATTTCATTCTTTTTTGATAGATAATACCAAATATTTTAGGGTTCTCTTCACAATTCATCTTGATAAACCGGACTAATTTAAAGAAACATACCAATTTCATACCCATTTTCAAGTAAACTCTATATTCTATACTAAGATTATAATATTATTATAAAATAACTTATTTCATAATGAAAACAAATATTTTAAATTTATAATTTTATTTATACAATTATTCCATTTGCAACATTAAAGACTCTATCATTGTCTCTTAAACCGCACCAAAGTGGACCATTTCTAAAGTTTCTTAAAAAACATTTTATAATTTTTTAATTAGTTATAAATAATTTGATCCTAAAAAGTAATTTCACTGTACATACAATTTATTTTCCAAGATATACATATTTACAATATGAGTTTATGAAAAATACAAATTATTTTTTCCCAATGTACTCATCTTTTCATATTAAAAAGGGTATTTCTCTCAAGAATTACTCAATGGTTTTATTAGAGTATTTTAATATATTCCAAAACCCACTTTTAAATATTATTGATAAATTTTATTGATTATTTATGATATCATATTCCAAATTTTTTATAAAATTTTATGATCATTTTGAGTGTGGATTTGTTATTTTGATACAATTAACCATATTACTCAGAATGGTTAATGATTGTGTTTACCGATTGGGTAAATTTATGTTTATGACTCACCCCATTCATATGAGGAATGAATTGGATTATTTAATTATTTTATGGGTCCTCAATATCCCCTAAGTTATATTTTCAGTCTCATGAGATAAAATAGATTTGGATTTGGCTATGTTCGTCATTATTTTTTCAGGTGTCTTTGCCAAGGCCATGACAAAATGTTTCATATTTTCAGAAGTAAGCCTTATATTATTATGATATTTGTAATTGATAATGCATATGATTATTTGACATTATAATATACATGGTTGAGTTTCATTCCCATGTGATTATTTATATGGAACTAATTAATAATATTTTATTCATGCCTTACAATGATCAAAAATATGCTTTAATGGCTTGTGTTTTTAGATATTCACCTTGCATGATTTTTATCATTATTATCTTTAACTGTATATCAAAACCTTACTAAAAATATGATATCACCCCTTTTCGTATGTTTTATTTTTTCCAAGGATTCAATGTTGTAAATTATAAATGACTTCCATGGATAATCCTGTATTTATGGGTGTTTTAAATTATGTTATTTCTTTTTTTTCCTTTAAAAGTTGTAATGTAAAATTTTTTTTATATGGTTCCCCAAATCAACTAATCTATTTGATCATTTGTTATGTGAATGATTTTTCATCATACCAATGTAATAATGTATGTCATTGGCTCTAGGAAATTAGGTTCGAGGTATTTATTATTACATACTATGGTGTATGTACCATTTTTTCAAATTCTCTTGTAGATACATTATTAACTCCTGCATTTTGATTAGGTCCATTCTATAAATGTATATAGAGATAGTAGTTGATCTGAGTATAATATCTATTGATACCTCTACATCATGATCTGGTGGAAGTCCTGGAAGCTTTTTGGGAAATACATCTGTGTATTCCCCCACAAAGAGCATTTCCTTATGGGTGATACATTCATTTGACCCAACCAATAGGAAATGGATTCCTCATTCAAAAGGCATCAACACCCACACTATTGATGAATTTTGAAAATAAGAATTATTATATTCCTTGAAATTTTATATTATCATGGTATAATATGTAATATAGAAAAAGATTTCATTTTTCGTAAATTTAGTATGTTCTATATATACCGAGATCCAATCCATGCCCTATATGGAATCAAATTTGACCATGGGAAGGATTACAAGATTAATGGGAATATTCTTCCCATAGACACTATTATGGTAAAATTCCAACATTTTGGTTTCAATGATCTAACTATATGATTTTTTTACATATATATTATCTTTAAGTTATCTGGGAATCTATTCAACAGTTATAAAAAACATATAGGATATAAAAAATTGTGTAGAACCAGAATCAAGTAGAACCTTTTCTATTCTTTATTGAATAGTACGTGTACCCTATATCACTTCATTTTCATTCTATAATTTTTTTTTGGAATATGATTTCACATTATCCCTTGGATTGGGTGGTTGTGATGTTGATTACTATAAAGTGAACAATGTATAGTATCGTTTCTTACATTGAACCATTTCACCCAAATGTTTAAGAATTTATCCATGGATTGTGAATTTTGACTTTCCACCCTTTCCTCCATCATGTTTTTAAAATTCATCATGTTTATTCACAATTACAGTGTTTGGTGTCATTATCTCATGTACTTGATGTCTTTTTTTATCCCTTTGGGGGAATTCCCATGAAATTTCATCCCATTTTTTTGTTGTGGGTAGTTAAATCCTCTTTCCACCTTTTTATTTGACCAACCACATTGAAACTCTATAATTATATTTTTATATCCATAAAAATGGAATCATTCTCCAAACTCAATCCATACATTGAGAGAAAATTAAGCTACATATACAAAACTCCCAAAGTATCATATTTCTATATCCGTTTGAAGGTGTGGTCTTAACCGTCTAATGAATTTGTCTATATTTCTATCATTACTGATAACAAAAAATCAAGTTATATCATGAAAACCATGTGAATTGTTCCTTGTAATTCATGACAGATTCACCCTCCTTTTCCTCTATCTCTATAAATTATCTCTCCGTCGTTGTTCAGATATTTTGACTTAAATACTTGTCACAAAATAAGTTCTTAATGTCTTCCCACATAATTTATTCTATTTCATCCTTTTTAATTGTATCTTATATCAATTCCAACCAAATATTGGCCTCTTTATCAAAATGGATGTTGTCGAGAGTAACCATATCATTCCCATTACAGTGGATCCCATAAAAGATCTTCTTCGTCAAATTAACCCACTATTCATTAAAAGATGAATCACAAGAGACACCATGTATCAGGGGTCTTTGTCCATAAAGGATTTAAAGGCCAATTTATCCTTCTTAGTTGAAGGAGGGAATTTAATATGATGTAGGTTATTGTTCATGTCTAGATACAACTCTGTAGGCATCAAAATGAATTTTCGAACTCCATCTCTAATAGAATTTGTGATATAATTTAGAAAATCATTTCTTTGTCCCTCACAAAAAACATTATATTGATTCTCTTAGTTACAAGAATATTCTAAACTAGAAAATATTTTTAAAAAAATTTTCTCAAAAAATCATAACTAATTACATTATTCTTATGTGGAAATTAATTCTAAATTCATATATTATGGGATCCCTATGTTTATCTTTTTTTTAAACTTATTCGTATATTATAGTTTCCTATAAATATACTTTTACATGTGGGTTTCCATATTATTTTATAATCCTAATTCTTATATTTACTAAAACATGATCTAATATCAACTGTAAAAACATGATATTTTATTAGATGACTATTAAATCATTTTAATATAAACAATAAACATGTTATACAATCAGAGATCTATGATCTAGTTTATTGAAAAAGTTAGGCTCATTCAACACTTATACATAATAAAACATAATGAGTATATAAATTATTATTCTTTATCGTTATAAATCATATATTGTATCCTTATTAAATTAAGTCACCTGTGGATATACATCGAGGAATGGGTTGATCTAAAAGCCTAGTATGAAAAGTATTAAGGGACATGAATCAATACAACATGGATGATCATAATCAACATAATATTATACTCATCATAATATCATCATCGTAATAATGAATAAAAATTGATAAAGTCAAGGAATTAATCCTATTGATAAGAATGATACATCGTTGCATATTGGTAAAATTCCAAACATAGTTGTGAACAAAGCTAACATCATGTCATTACATAACATATGTTCCCAATCATAACACCATAAATGTGGAAAAATATAGAATCATGATGATGTATAATACACATTATATCATGAGATTTTTAACATTACCTAATGAATAAGTGGGAAACATAATGTTTGGCCCACTGATCACATCATATAAGGCTTATAATCATTCATGCCATGTTGAGTGATAACCACCATATATATGAAGTAACCTATTGAAGGAATGGATTTCATAAATGATTCCAAATATCATTATATATGAATTGGAGTTTAGTATTACCAAAGGAATGAAGTAGATCACTATTTGGAATAAAAAATCATTTGTATCCTTAAAAGGTGAAATTACTTCAGATAATTCAAGATATATTTTGGAAATTGATGTCTTCTTTGCAAAAGAATTGTAAATGGATTAAAAATCATTTTTAAAGGTAGAAACATTAATAAAAAAATATAAGGGTAATGAATATTGAGATATAATTTTATTTTATTAGAGGAATATCTATACGTAAAATAGTGTGAAAGTTAAGATCACCAAAAAATGGAGATGGGTGGGAGAATCCCCATACCTAAAACTCTATTTACTTCATTTAATTTTTGACCTTATGAATAATAAGCACGGGTTTATTAAAACATTGTAATTGAAGTGAATTATATCCATTTTTTCACTATTTTTTAATTATAATAATTGTATTATATTTCTTGAAAAGCAATTTATGTTGATGCATTTTGATATCATGTTTTCCTTAAAAGTTTCTTGTTTTTGTTTCTATTTCACTATTTCTGTTCAAGGTAATTTGTTCATTGATATAATTAATCCAATAATCATATAATTATACTATTTATAAATTTATATATACTAAATAATTTATTATTACCATCCAAAATGTTATAGTTAATGAAATAATTTGAGACATCAACTTTAATGGTTATATGGCTATTAAGGAGACATCATCCAAAGGAGATGAATGATATTTATTAAATATAAATACTTAAAAATTATAAATTTTAAATGAGATTGACATCATAAATAAGTTTTAATATACTATTTAATAATTATTAGATGACTTGGGTTTAAAGGGATATAGAATAAGAGTAAGAGAATAGGAAAACATAAAGAAGAGTTGATGAAAACATACCCTCTTATCAGTGTTGAATCTCTTCTATAATACTAAAATCCATTGATTAGGGGATTTGGTTTCTCTAAAATGTACATATTGATTATAAGGGTCTTTAGATAGAGTTTTTTTGTAGATTTTTCGATTGTCTAAGTAATGGGGGATTGTTTTTCCATGGTTAGTGACAGTTAATATTTATAATTGAGTAGAGAGGTATTTTATGAATAAAATATTCGATAAAATACTATATCCTAGGTAAACCATGTAAAATCCTGAAATGTTATAAATAAATTTCCCTTTTTGATTAATTTTAATTCCTTATTATGTAATATGGTTGAATTAAAAACATGAATTCCTTTGGTTTTATTTTATCCTATAGGATTTAATTGGATGTTAAGAATCAATATTGTTAATATTATATTCATTGAACAGTGATCACATGATTGGTATAAATATTGGTTTTTAAAAATCCAATTATCATAGAAATATGAAGTCATGGCCATAACTATAGAGATTGTACCCTATAAATACCATTTATTGGATATTGTGAGAGAGTTATCGGTTCAACAATTTCCCTTGCCCAAGCCCAATAGAAGATTGAACAACTAGTGTAGGAGAAAAACCATTTATGAGAGAAGTTGAAGCTCATCGGGATCAAATCCCAAACCATGTTTACATAACCACCCCATGGAAGTCCCACCATTTTGAACCTTACTCTTACATAGTTTTTTGGTTTGTTAAATGGATATGTTTTATGAAACTAGCTATATAAATATATACATATTTTTTTATAAAATAATGAATATATTTTCATCTTATTACAGTTACTTTGTAAATGTTTTTTATTTATATACCATAAAGAACAAATTGTATTTTTTTTAATATTAAAAATCATTTAATGAATTTATGAATGGATTTTAGAAATAAATAATATTTTAATATAATATCATTATTGAATAATTTTTTTCAAATTTTAGTGATCCTAAAATTTTTATGAAGTCAAATGTAATTTTTATAATTGATCGAATATAGTTATTGTCAAAATAACTCCACACATCATTATAACTATATTTCAAAAAAAGTTTAAATTCACATATTTAGAAAATTATTTGTGGAAATTGAATATTTTTTTTGTAATAAAGGCATTGATATTATTCAACGCTGACTTTTTAGTAATATTCAAATTCTTTCAAGTTTTAAGGTAAAAATTAAATAACGTACAAATATACTTCGTGTATTATGACATTATAATGACCCAAAATTTATGTTATAATTAAAATAAATTGGATCCGAGACCGAAAATATTTTTCACCTTTAAAATTATGTGATTTTTATTTTATTTTATTAACTTTTTAAAGAAATTATGAATCCTCCAAATGTTTTAATAATTTTGGAGGTTCTAAATTCCTTTTTCTAACAGTGTGACTCACCTCCACATAGGAAAGGGAATTATTTTATTAATTTAGTCCCATGGAAATATTAAATAATTATGAATAACTCCCATATTTTAGAAAACATTGGCAAACCCCATGGGATGGTTTCTGATTTTGGTTAACTTAGTATATAGAGTTCAAAACCAAAATAATAATTAAATCCTCCTCTTTTCCTATATAAACTCACACAAGATCCAATTTAACTCCACTAAAACTCCCAGAAACATATCCATACTCTTTATTTCATACTATATAGTCCTCTCAAGTCTCCCAAAATCTCTCAAGAATCCCCTCCCACGATTTTGGAGTCACACACTCAAGTATGGAACCTTCCTCTACTCCACCTTATTTGAAACAATTTATTTTATTTTCAATTGGTTATATTTTAATTAATATATAATCATTACATTAATATTAATTTGATGTTATTTGATTGAGGTATCATTCATAATCCCTTATTTTGACCCTTACTGAATTCATTACTATGCCAATATTTATTAAGGTATCATCATCCTCTCTTTTGTAGTCATGTTTCTTTGTGAACCTACACATTATATTTCATTTTTGTAATGTTTGTACATATATTTACAAATCTCTATTGCAGAAAATTTTATTTAAAAATGATGATATAAAAATTTTTCTATCACAAACTATTTTTCATAACATTTATGTAATTCCGTTATCCTGTCGAAATTTAACCATGAATTTCCGTGAAAAAACTGTTACGTAGTGAATACCATAACCATTTTTATATAATGTTTACTAACCTATATGAACATATTATTATTAATTGAGTACATACATTTATTAATTACATATTAGATGATCATTGGGTGAAATATGATGTTGAATGAATCCATGTTGTATGATCTATGTGGCACACTTAATATCGCTAATGAAATGAATGTGGCAGATGAATCTAGGATTATATTGTGCTCCAATGAATTGGGTGATGTTTAGTATCATGATAATTAATTTTGGGAGATATAATGAATATAGTTCCTTTAGGTGATTTTCTCTCCCCATTATTTCATCGCAGATTTCCTCGTGACATAAGTTTATGATTTAATGTTTTCAGTTGTTTCCACATTTCCCATATTATGATTACCATGCTATATCTTGTTTGATTTTTCATGTTCCTTTTATTCCTTATATATATTCCTAATATATAACATATATTCCATAATTAATTTATTGACTTTTTTATTCCCCAACTGATCATTATAACTGACGTTTTTATTATGTTGGTCATCAGGGTATCCCATGCAGCTTTAAAAAAGCCAATGACATTTAGAAGCATGTTAAGGATGTTTTTAATATTATTTTTGTATCTCATATTCAAGATGTTATTATATGTACCTAATTCCCAAATACACTGTGATTATTGTTCTATTGTGTTTTATAATGTGTAATGTTATTTAAAAAATCATGAATTAGTGTTTAATAAAGTGCATTGTTTTTATAGTTGTTATTAGAGAAAAAGTCCAGTTATTTTGGGGACTTGGATTAGAAAACTCTAGTTAAAGCTTTAGGTATTATACTATGCATAAGAAAACATCCCTAAATTTTGGTAGGTATAGAGTTAGTGTTTTTTGAATAAAATATATCTCTGTATGGATACTATAAGTGGCCATGGTACAGCAAAAGATGTATCTAGGGGTAACAACTCTGACATGGTGTAATACCCCAAGAATTTAAAAATAGATATAATATGGAATGAATCAAACACTAATTCTCTATAAAAACACTTTATTATAACATAAACGATGAACATAATTTTTCTACTTTTATAATTTGAATTTTAAAAACCTGACATACATGGATTCATTTAGTAAGATATTTTGAGTCTGATATGACAAATAAGATTTTTGATGAATATTAACAAACCCTTATGAATAGTAACGTACCCATATTAGTATTAATGAATAGTAATGAAAATTAAATTGGCCAAAAAATAGAAACTTCACCCACAAGTGTGTAAATACAATTTAGACATCTTATAATTGAAAAACGATCGTATTATAAGTAATGGTATTTTTGTAGGTTGTAAATATATTAATTAAAATTTAATGATAAATTTAATGATATATAATGTAAATTTATTTTCATAAAATTTATTCATAACTTTTTACTTTATTGTCTTATGGTTATATGATAGTTTTAGGGGACCTTGATTACTTTCTCAAGGTGTTCTAAAATGACTTATAGTTTTAATGTTGTTCTTTAGAATAAATTATTATTTTATGTAAAAATTAAATTAAAAATATTTAGAAGGTTTTTTAAAAAATTTGATTTCATTTTGGAATTTTAAATTTTGAAAATGTTTAGGGTGAATTTTTTGTGATTATTCTAAAATACTTGAATTTTTTATGAATAGTAAAAATACTGTTTTGAGTTTTAGATAAGTTTAATGACATCATAATGATAAAATAATTAATATAAAATGCTTGTAGAATTTTGTACAGTAATATATGAGTTTAGGTGTCCCATGGGGCCAATACCATTGGAAAATACAGTGATAAAAGCCATTGTTTTTTAAAAACCACTAATGTGGTGACCCTTTAAATTAATAAAAAACTCCCTCAAATTTACGATAAATACACATTGATTCCGTCATTTTATTTCATAAAAACTCATAATACTAGGTTATATCTTATATTTAAATCCCTCTTATTCCACTTAATGTCTCCTCAAGCCCCAAAGGTCCCAACATTCTTGTGTTAGGACTTACTCTACAAGGCAATATAATTCTCAACTTCCCTTTTCCTTTCCAAGTTCTCTTTTATGTGTTATGTATTTCAAGTTTTCATAACACATTATAATTTTCATAATATAATGTCCCTATAGTATTTAATTATTCCTTTATGAATGGGTGACCCGTCTATCCTCTCTTTTAATGTTTTCAAAAACCTCATTACATAACCGTTCTGGTGGAGAATTTTTGTCTCAAAATCTCTCTTTTTTTCAAGCAGTCTTATTCTATTATTGTCATTTAATTTATATTGGTTTATTCTTGGATATGTGATTCCATTTTCCCATAACATTTCATATTATGTATTAATGATAATATTCCATTTTTATCTCATCAAAATATTTTATGAAATATTAAGCGATATCGCTAGGCTACTGAATTGTGATGAAAAATTTCTCAACTTCTCTTTTATTTCAAGTTCCATTATTCTCTTTTTTCATATTGTCTCATCCACATGATATGATAATTTCAGTACCTTAAAAAAATTATTTTATTATTCTAATTTAATATTTAATAATCATCTCTCTTTTTTCCTTCCTCTTATACTTAAGATGAAAACACCGTCTGAGATATGTAAATTTATCAATTCAATGATGACAAGTTCTCAATTTTTATTACCATCTTCTATTCAGGACATGAAAAAAAAATTGGTTGAACCATATTTGAATATATTTAATTAATCTTATGTAATTTTTTGGAACCCTTACACCCTCATTATATAAAATTATAATTCAAAAGAAGTTCATTATGCACAAAACTGCCAAGTTAAACTAAGCATTTTTAATTTTCTTTTATGAAACAATTCTTCCTCATGGTATATAACCAAATTCATTATAAGATAATTTATATCCCTGTAATGTATCTAATAATATAAATTCACAGTTCGGGATGTTTTAACTCATTTCAAATGAAATTCTATTCAGGACAACTAGTATACCGATTAGGAAAACCAAGGAAGAAAATGCTTCCAAAACAATAAAGTTGAACCTCTTAAACCCATGAAAATAAAAATAAATGAACCTAATAAAGTTATAATAAATAAATTAAATAAATAATTGTTTATGTAAATTTTAATTTAGTAATTTAATTAGGTTATCCAAGACACTATGATCAAGTGAAGAATACCATTCGACTTAAGGTAAGGGGTTTTTTCACCTCACTTACATTTCTGTGAGATATTCTATATTCACTACTACGAGTTGTGTATAGTGTATGTATACTACCCATTGATGTTTCAAATAGTAAATCACTTTATTTTCAGGATATTAAATTTATAATTTAATAATTTTTAATATTCAAACATAAAATTCAATTGATTACAATGTTATAAGAATTTTCTACCTGAACCTCCATTTTCATTCGGATTTCTCTTATTCTCTATCCACCTCAATGAAATTGTTATTTATTCTTATGTACTACTCATAAATTATGTTTTAATGTTATATATATGATTACCAATTATAATATTTATTTATTTTATGGTGTTTCATGTGTTTAAAAAAATCTTTCAAAAATTCTTCTGAAATCCCAGCCTGATTCAAGGAACATCTTGAATTCTAACATATTTTGATGGTCACTGTATAATATATTTTAATCAGTATTTATCTATAAAAAATAAGATATTTTATAGTGAAAATGATATTTTGTTTCATTTCATGTTTTATGAAAGCAAAAATTCATTTGTTCTTTAAAATCTCTTTAAATAATTCCTTAAACCACACTAAAATGTCCCATATCTAAGGGTTCTTTAAAAACTCTTTTTAAATGATTTCACCTCAATAAAAATTTATTTGAGACTCAAATATAATTTAAATTAACTTCCATTATTTGTTTCATATACATTTTTAAAATCATAATTAATGAAAATTATAAATGATTTTCCAAAAGAACTCTTCTTTCCATTTAAAAAGGGATTTTTCTCATCTCAAATTATCATTGGTGAGATATATTCCATCTTCACAACGAACATCTTACTTGAGGTATATGTTCTGCACTTTGGTATATAATATAATGAGTCTAATTATTCATATGATATTATATGGGACTATAATTTTAATGTTTCAAGGTGGTATGGAAAACTATGGAATGTTTATGGATAATTTTCTCAAGATTTTTTCAATATTCTCATTTAAAAGTATCATTATTTATGTCAACATACTTTGATGAATCTATATCCTATACTCTATACATGTTTTTAGAATTCATATTTTACCTGTATTAAATATATATATAATGAATGTTTTGTACATACAGTGATAGGTGGAGCCCTTTATATCCCCTCGATGCATCGACAGGTCATATGAGACAAATCAGTTGGAGACTAATCCTTAGAGTTTGTTTTCAAAAACTGGACAGGTTTCTACCCAGAATCATAAACCATTTAGATGGTATAGTTGCATCATGTTCCATATACATGAATTATAATTAATAATAATTCTATTGATTAATTTTAAATTATTACTACCCATGATGATTTCACTATGAAAAAACCTATGTATGCAGTTTTATTCTCAGTTCATTAATAGTGTGTGTTTTTCATTTACTCACCATTCCATACTGACTATGACAATTTGATTATTAAATAGTTATTGTTGATTGAAGATTCGACTATTTTTAACCCTTACTGATAATTTTAGTTCACCCATTTCATATGTTTTATTTTTTTAGGACATGAAGACATTTATTACGATTGACTTGTATGGATAAACATTGAGTTGTGGATGTTACCAACAAAATTTATTAGATGTTTCTTTATATTTCATGTTGTAATATTGAACCAATGAATGTATCTAGTTTTCCAAAACAAATTAACTAGGAAGACCATTTTTATTTGATTCCTTGTAATAATGACAATTTATTAAAATAATGCACCGACTCTGGGATTTTGGGGTCTGGGTATTACTGTTGGTATTAGAGTAAGTTTAGTATATAACAAGGAAAGTATATTTTGAAAATATATATTAGGGAAAAAACCCCTACGATAGTATTTTAGGATAAAAATGCATGAACATCCTAGTATTTTGGAAAGGAATACATTTTTTGGATCTTTCTAGAAAATACATCCTTGTTTGGATACTATAAGTGGAAATTTTTCAAGCACAAATGTACCTAGGAGATAAAACTCCGACAAAATTTTTTGGGCTTGACTCGGGGTATCCTTTTACACAGGAATGGTCCATACTGGACATCGGGTTTGAAACTATAGGGAGATATTCATATGATAATTCACATTTCATTTACCCACCATTATTAAGGATTTATTCCCCAAAAGAAACCAAAGAATATTGCTCTAATATTTACGACACATAAATTTACACTATGTTTTATACAATTTTTAGAGTTATAGTGTTCATAATTTTATGAGCCAATATATAATATGAAATTGATTAGAAATGGTTCCTAGTATAAATAATGAGAACTTCACTAATGCACATGATGTGAACAGTAAAACTTATCATATCTCTAATGGTCGTAAGCTATATTTTCAATGGAAGATTGTCTCTCAAGTGTCCTCATCATATGAGGAAGTAATATCATGTGTTAAAAATGTATGTAAATACTTCCTTGTGTCTAATGGATTTTAACGGAAGCAAAATAATACCCAGATGGTAGGGAAATTCGGCGATAAATAGAAGAAGGAAAAGAAGGGTTTTCCCGCATGTGATAACTGTGGGAAGAATCACCTAAATAATTGCTTGATGGGAAAGGTTGTTTGTTATATGTATGGAGAAAAATGACACCATGATCATGATTGTAATGGTAAGAAAATGGTTTCCAATGTAAAATGATTCAACTGCAAGGAGATGGGACACAATGTGAATCAATTTCACAAGCATCAAAGGAATATACCCCAAATGATGATTGTGGATAATTATCCAGTTATGATTCTACCACAGATCAAGTAGAATGATTAAAATTACTAGTCATTAATCATTTAATTTTAATACATTGTTAGAAATGTCCATGTTATAATAATTATATAATATATGAGGATTATAGTGAAATAATTTTTCATTAAAGAATTGAAACCCTATGTTGAAAGGTGCCAATAAAAGATATTCATTGGAAGTTATACATTTTGGAAAAGGCATGATTGAAGGAACGAAAACCCATAATATATATCTGATGAAGAGATAATGATGAGAAATTATACTTTTAGATAACTAATGACTACATGGGAATATATTATTGACTTGTCAAGAAGTGTTCTATGCTATCATTGATAGAGTTTACAAAACATTTTGATTTAATAAATATATCCAATAACATGTATCCTATATAAATAATATGGAAGAATGCAATTTTAAAATCTGTTTTAATGGAAATTCATGTTATTAAAATATTTTATAATGATACATGATGAAGTAATTCACATGATTGGAATGTGAAAATTTAGATCTTCTTCATGTTGATTAAGGGTTAAGGATAAATTTATCTTTGAAATTCAAAAACCTTCATTTTGGAGTGTTAAATATTCATATTTTGTAATGTTTTATGAAATATGTTATATTGATCATTGTACAGGGTTTTATAGGTTAATTAATTAACTTTCCATATTGCATAACTTGTGTTATGTGGTGATATATAGATAGTTCAATGTACAATAAAAGGATGAGTTTTTGAATAGAAACACTTATTAATACTCTTATAGAGTGGAATAAATCTTTAACTTAAGGAAAATATTCTTAAATAAATTTTTTCCCTATTATCATAATCCTTGATAATATAGATGAATTTTTTATGGAAGTTTTTATTTTTGTATTGATCAACTTTTATCTCAACGTATTCTCTATCTTGTTCCATTAGAACATCATATTTAGATTTTCTTCCATATACATGTTTTTTACTTGAAAATAATATCCCCCCATTTGAAAGCATACTTTTTTGGGTGACCACAACATTTACCTTAAGCTTGTTTAGGAGAATATTTTATTAACCCAATATTTTATGTGGGTTTTCAGAAAAGAACTTTCAAGCATCATCCTTTAACTTTAGAAGTGAATTTTTGAATTGTGAGGACGCAATTCAATTGAGGATGGAATAATGAAACACCCCATGATTGTAGATTTAATATAGAATGCATGAAAACCTAATTCTATACATATAAAACATTATTATAACCTAACCAATGAACATAATTTTTTAACTTTTATAATTTGAATTTTGAAAAACTGTCATACATGGTTGCGTTCAGTAAGATATTTAGAGTCCGAGAAGACAAACATAATTTTTTATGAATAGTAACATACCCTTATTAAAAGTAACATATATTTATGAATAGTAATGAATTCCAATGAATACTAAATTGGCCAAAAAAATAGAAACTTCACCCATAAGTGTATAAATACAATTTAGCCATCTTATATGTGAAAATGATCATAATATAAGTATGGATATTTTATATGTCGTAAATATTTTAATTAGAATTTTATAATTAATTTAATTATATAAAATGGAATATATTTACATTAAAATTAATCATAAAGTATTACATTATTGTATTATGGTTATAATATAATTTTATGGAACCTTGATTAATTTATCAAGGTGTTATAAAACAAGTTATAGATTTTAAGAACTTTTTCTGGGAATAAATTACGATTTTATTTTTTAAAAAATTAATACATTTTAGATACTTATTTTCAAAATGTGGATTTAATTTTTTTAATTATAAATGTAAAAAAATGGTTAAGATGAATTTTTTGGATTTTTTTAAAATACATGAATTTTTCATGAATAGAAACAATACCGTTTTGAATTCATGGTTTGTTTAATAATATCCAAAGGATGTAATAATTAATATACAATTCTGGAAGACTTTTGTACAGAAAAATATGATATGAGTTGTCCCAAGTGACTAATATATTTTTTAAATACCATGGAAAAGCCCATGGTTTTGTAAAAACCACTAAAGAGGAGTGCCATTAAATTAATAGCCACCCCCCTCATTTAGTATAAATACACACTCATTATATCATTTTCATTCATTTAAAACACATAATCCTTGATTATATGGTAGTTTTATCTCCGTATTATTCCCCCAAGGTGTCCTCATGCCCCCAAGGTCCCTACCATAAAGTCTTAGGAGTTACTCAGCAAGGTAAGTGAATTATCAACTTCCATTTTCCCATCCAAGTTCTTTTTATGTGGTTTATATTTCAAGTTTTCATAACATGTTTTTATTTATATATTTTTCTATTCTTATACTATTTTAAGATCCTTTTGTCAATTTTTATCACGTATCCCCACTCTTTTATTGTTTTCTAAAACAATGTTGCATAGTTATTATGCACTTGAATTTTGGTCTCAAAATCTCTATCTTTTTCAAGCACTGTTATTATGTTATTAAATTATAATTTAATTTTTCTTATGTTGGGATATGTCATTCCATATCCCCATTAATATAAATATTATTTTTTAATGATGAAATACCTTTTTTCAATCACTAAAATATTTTATGAAATATTAAGCGACTTTGTTAGGCTGCTGATTTTTCTTGAGGGATTTCTCATCTTTTCTTTAATTTCACGTTCCATTATTTTCTTATTTCATATCACCTCATCCAAATTCAATGGAAATTACAGTAAATTACATGAATTTTAATTCTATTATTCTATTTTATTATTTAATCATCATCTCTATTTCCCACTCTTCTTAAACTGAAAATGAAAACACCATCTGAGATGTGTAAATTTGTCACATTAAAGGAGGACTGGTTCTAAATTTTTATTACCATCTTCAATTCCAGTCATGAACACATTTTTATGGTTCAAATAGATCAAATTATATTTATTTAATCATATTTATGGTTCTATAACCCTTACAACCTCATAATTAAAAATAATAATTCAAAAAATGTTCATTATTCACAAAACCACCATATTAATCCAAGCGTTTATCATTATCATTTATCAAAAAAACCATCCCCATTATATATAAACAAATTAATTATAATATCATTTATAACCCTGAAATGTAGCTAATGATATATATTATAAAATTTTGATGTTTTACCCCATTTCATATGAACTTCCATTCATGAATACACGTAAACTAGTCATGAAAAAAAAGTAAAAAAGCTTCCAAAACAATACAATTTAACATCTTAATCCCCTAAAAATAATTGAATGGACCTAATAATGTTTTAATAAATAAATTAAATAAATAATATGTCTGAATAAATATTTATTAATGTATTTAATTTTGTTATCTGAAACACTAAGATCAAGTGAATAACACCACCAGACTTATTGTATGGGGTTTCTTTATCTCACTTCCATTTTTTGTGAGATATTATATATTCACTAATACTTGTGATGTATAGTGTATGTATACTCCCTAATTATGATTCAAATCATGAATCAATTTATTTTAATTATTTTAATTATTTCATTTAATAATTATTAATTTTTGGAAATAAGAATCAATTGATTACAAAGTTGTAAGTACTTTCTATCCAAATCTCTTTTTTAATTCGGGTTGCTATTTATTCTATACTGACCCCAATTAAATTATTATTAATTATTATTAACTACTCATTTATACTGTGTGAATATTATATATATGTTTACCAATCAGAATCCTTCTTTATTTTTTTGGATGTTATATGTTTTAAAGAAATCCTTCAAAAATTCTTCTAAAATGTAGGCCTGATTATAGGAAATTCTCGAATTCTTACATATTTTTACATTCAATCTAAAATATATTTAATCCTAATTTATATTTCATAAATCACACATTTTAATGTGAAAATTTTATTTTGGTTCATTTCTTGTTTTATGAAATTAAACATTCCTTTTCTATTTAAAATATATTTGGGGAATTCCTTAAACCATAGAAAAATGTTTTATTTCTAAAGCTTAATTATAAAATATTTTAAAATGATTTCACCTCAATAAGATTTTATTTAAAACTTAAATATAATTTAAATGACCATACCTTCTATTTTTTGGGATATACAAGTTTACAATCTGATTTCAGGAAAATTAATGATGATTTTCTAAAATAACTCTTCATTCTAAAGTAAAAAAAGGATTATTGTCGTCTCACTTTATATTTTATGGGATCTATTTCATGTAAAAAACCTATTTATTACTTGTGGGGTATTTACTTACCTTTGTTATATCATATCAATAGTCTCTTAATTCTCCTGATATTCGAAGGGGTTATTTTTTGAATTTTTCAGGGTGTTATGGGACACATTGGAATGTATAAGTATTATTTCATCAAGAATTTTTCAATGTTATCATTTAAAAGTATCTCTATTTATGTCTAAATCATTTGATGAATCTGTATCCCCTACTCTATTTGGGTATTTGAGAAAGAGTTTTGTATTTGTATTATATCTATGATTAAAAAATGTTTTCTACATACATCAATGTGTAGGGCTTGATATTTCCCATCAATGCATCGACTAGTCTCGTGAGAAAAATCCATTGGTGACAAACCCTTCGAGTTTGTTTCAAAAATAATATGGGTTTCTACCCATAGATTTAAACTATATAGATGGTATAGTGGTATCGTGTTCTAGGTACATTATTTACAAGTAATTATCATCATCTTTATTCATATTAAATTATTACTATCTGTGAGATTTTCACTATGACAAAATCTATGGATGATGTTTCATTCCTAGTGCATTAATGGTGTGTATTTTTTTTATTCTCTATGCCATATTCACTACTCCAATTTTTTATGATTAAATTATTGTTGATTCATGCTTCAACTATTTTTAACCCTTAATGATCATTTGATCT
Source organism: Viscum album (assembly GCA_963277665.1). NCBI lineage: Eukaryota > Viridiplantae > Streptophyta > Magnoliopsida > Santalales > Viscaceae > Viscum > Viscum album. Next base: position 959,907,926 of record OY728126.1, read on the forward strand.
CAACCCATTCATATGTATCATTTTCTGATGATATGAATACATTTATTATGATTGACTTACAAGGATAAACATAAAGTTGTAGATGCTCCAAATAAAACTTATTTGTTGTTTTTCTATATTTCAAGTTTCAATTTTGTACCTATATATGTATCTGGTCATCCAATGCAACTAAACTACTCGGCCATTTAGGACTTTATTCCTTGTAATCAAGAATAATTATTAATAAAAGGCACCAGATCCGGGCTACTGGGGTCGGGTCTGTAACGACCCAAAGTTTCATTAATGGAAAATCCCTCTTGATCCAGTTAAATGTTTCTTTATGAAAACTGTTTTTTTATAAGATGTCAACTTCATTAGTTTTACGTTAAGATTTTTGACCGTTACTTTTATAGTCGTTGAACAGTGATCATCTTAGTAGTGTAAATATAAGGCTTTAACGAAACCATTTCTACTCAGACAAAGGAAACGATGGCCTCATCCAGTAGAATTGCCCCTTACGAAGCCCATTTTTCGGAGCTTGGAAAAGAGGTGGCGTCTTTGGGCTTTTCCCATTACCAAGCCCAAGCTGAGCTTCATCAAGTCAAGATCGAACGTGATCGTCTACGGGAAAAATGGAAGTTGATAGAGATTACCACTCGAGCGATGTTATCCGAGCAACCCCAAGAGTCTGTCACCATCGCACACCTTACCCTTAGGTCTTATGCGGCTATTTTAAGGGGTTATGTAACAAATAAGTAGCACCATGTTCATGTACATTATTTTTGTATATAATAGTGAATATAATTTCTAGTCATTTTTGATGCATTGTAATTAGTTTTTAAAGTACAAATGGTGTTTTTAGTTATTATTTAATTAAGAATTATATTTTATTAAATTAGAGGATTTTTTAATTAAATAATATTTTAATAAAATATTATTATTAATATTAAATTAATTTTTATTAAATATAAATGATCTTATAATTTTATTAATGCAATTAAAATTTTTATTAAGGTTTGAAATCCATTTCTTTCAAAACCCGTGAATTTTTTATAAATGTCGGTTTTTATTTTAAAAGTGAAAATTCACATATTTATAAAATTATTTAGATAAAATAAATATTATTTTTGGAATCATGACGTCGAAATTATCCAATGGTGAATTTTTCATAATTTTCTGAGACAGTCAAATTTTTGGGTAAAAATTAAATACCATTTAAATATATAATGTGTTTTATGACATCATAATGACCCAATGGTGATGTAATAAAATACCATAATCCTTATTTTCGGCCAATATATGTTTTATCATTAAAATAATGAGGTTTTGGGTTTGTTTGACTCACTTTTCAAAGCATTAATGGAGCCCTCAAGACTTATTCAACACTTTGCCTTTTTAAATTAATTTCCATGGGAGTGTGACTCACCTCCACATAAGCAACCCTAATTTTTTAATAATTTAGGACCTTGGACTTGTAAAATATTATTTTCCTCTTTCCTTTTCCAGAAACCATGGGAAAATACCATGGGATGGTTTGTGTTTTGGATTATTTTAATATAAGGGGTCCCAAACCTAAATAATAAAGAATTCTCTCACCTTTCCTATATAAACCCACCCATGATCCCACTTCCTCCTCACTCAAAGCCCTTTAAGTTCGTCCAACCTCTGCCCTACTCTCTCTAGAATCCTCTCAAGGTGCCCCAAGCTCCCAAGAAGCATCTCACAAGCCTCTCTCTAGCCTTTGGAAGCACACTTCCAGGTAAGGGGTTTTCTTCCTTTCTCATTTTTTTGTCAATTTTATTTAAGTTGTATTTCCCTTTTTATTTCAATTATGAATGTTGGGGTATGGTTTTTCACCTCCCCCATACTGCCCTCTTATTTTTTGAATGATGGGAGAACCCTTTCTCTCTCATTAAATGCCTCCCATGTACACCGGTTACTATTCCGAAAGGAACTTCTCTCTCTTCTTTTACATTCAAGCAATACTTTTGTATCATGAATCTAAATTCCATTTCTATTGTTGGGACATGTATATATATGATCTCCTTACTGTCCATTACATTTAAATAGGATGAGGAACCACTTTCTCTCTCATTAACTTTTTTTATGAATTCTTATGTCACGCCGTTATGCTGCCGAAATCGCACCGATTTTCTAAGCCAATGTATTTGTGTAGTGAATACCATGCCCATTTCTCCATCAAGGGTATTCACCTTTATGCACATTTACATATAGACTGTAATGATTCATGATTGAATTCCACATTCCTTTATCATGGAAGAAATGATCATGTTTTATGAATCCATGTTTTATGATCCATGTGGCACACTTATGCATGAAATGAAATGTTTAAGAAGGGTGCGCCCTTTATAGAGCTCCAATGCATTGGGTAAAGTATAGTATCATGATACGTCATGTGAAATGAGTGTTGACTCATGCTAATTCAAGTGCAATGAGGGTTTACTCGTGCTTCAAGTGCAATGAGGGTTTACTCATGCTCCATGTGCAATGAGCATTGGCTCATGCTAATTCAATGTTAAATGTTGTTGCCACATTTCCATGTTATGATCATCATTCTTTATCATGCCTTTATGTTCATGTTTCTATTATGCTCTATTGATATGCCTATTGCCAAAAATTTATTTCACTCCTCATGTTATTCATTGATTACTCCCTTACTGGGCTTTATAGCTCACCCTTTTCTTATGCATATCCTCAGGTTATCCCATGCAATGCTAAGTACGAAGGAATGTAGTGGTCATGTAAAGGAAGTTTTCAATAAAGATGTTGTATTTCAAGTTTAAATTTTTTATGTAATGATCCTAATCCCCAAAGACACTAAACCTCTCGATCTTCTTTGTTTGATCAAGTGAAGTTGTATGTAATAAAGCATGTTTAAGTTGTAATAAAAAGCAGGGTTGTTAGAGTTGGTATCAAAGGAAAGGTTTAGTTATTTTTGGGATTAGGAAACCCTAGTAAAGCTTTAGATACAAGACTAAGCATAATAAAAACATCCCTAAGTTTTGGTAAATACTATGTAAGTGGTTTATCAAACAAATACATCCCTGTCTGGATACGAGCAGGTAGAGGCGGCTCTAGCACAGATGTATCCTAGGGGTAAAACCCGAAAACACCGCTTTGAGCTAGACTCGAACGGGAACTGGTGCACGACAACGGGCCTTGCTGCACTCTTGGTTACGATACTCCCGAGGGATATGTTTTGATAAATTCACAATCTTAGTATGAACCCTTATTAAGGGAAAAATGCCCCTAAGAATATATGTTAGAAGGAAGATCATGAAAAGCCTGGATTGAATCCTATAGACTCATGAGTTAAAGAGATTAAAGTTTATTTATAAGTCATCAACTTTTGTCTTTTGATTACCCTTTATGTGTTACCCCTAACTTTCCTTTTATTCCAGCCAGTGGCCGGTAATAGGAGAACTCGGGCTAACAACCGTTGTGAAGATCAGTGTGATGATTGTACTTATGAGATGCCCAATCCAATTGGAGCAGGAATCGCGAACTTTGTCACGCTTCTCTCTCAGCTAACTCAAGTTTTGAATAGAAAAACTGGTCAAGAGGAACGTTCAACCCCCCCCCCCCCCTAAGAAAGAACAAGTCGCTATTGAAAGCTTCATGAGACAAAGGCCTCCTACTTTTAGTGGATCATCCGATCCCACGATTGATGAACAATGGATCAACTCTATTGAAAAGATATTCTCCATCCTCCAATGCTCTGAAAAAGAGAAGGTTCTCCTGGCGGCTTATCGTATGGAGGGTGAAGCTGATCAATGGTGGACATTGATCAAAAATACGAAGCCTGAGGAGGAGATCGAGGCTTTGGAATGGAAGGTATTCCGGAAGATTGTTTTCGATAAATATTTTCCACGCACCCTCCGTCTTAAGATGGAAAGGGACTTCCTTTCCCTCAAGCAGAAAGATGAGGAATCTGTGGGAGCGTACGAGGAAAACTTCACAAGGCTTGCACGATACGCTTACGGCTTTGTCGTTACCCCCGAATGCAAGGTTGACCGCTTCTTTGGTGGGCTGAAGCCTAGCTTGCGGAAAGCATTAGCGATCCGTGACTTCGACAGCTATGAGGAAATTGTCCGATGTGCCCTCAAGGTTGAAATGGAGATCGGAGAATCACAGGGGTATCATGGGGACAAGAAGCGTAAGGTGGACTTCAATGCTGGTGGTCCGATGGATAAATCCAATGGTGCTAAGAAATTACAGCACCCCACTTGCCAAATGTGTGGAAAGAAGCACCCTGGAAATTTCCTTAGGGGGACAAGAAAATGCTTCAAGTGTGGAAGAGAAGGGCACCTAGCTGTTAACTGTCAGCAAGAAGGACCCGCGGCTGTGACAGAGGAGAGGAACGCTCCGTTCGAACCTCAACGCACTGTTCAATGCTTCAAATGCAAAGAACCGGGTCATTTTGCGAATCAGTGCCATAATCCAAGGGTTATCGGAGGCAATCAACAACCTCCAAGACAGCAAGGAAGAGATTTTTCCATCACTTCTGCCGAAGTGAACCCCGACAACGAAGTGGTGACAGGTACGCTAGTTATTCATTCAATAATAGCGAACGTACTTTTTGATTCAGGTTCTACGCATTCTTTTATATCTCAAAAGTTTAGTAGAACAATCCTTGCACCACCACAAATCATGGAAGTAAAGATGTCGGTGAGTACGGAAAATGGGGAAATCATTGCATCCCATGAGTATAAGTCCTCCCCTGTTATAATATGTGGATTGAATTTCCCAGCGAACCTCATCATACTCCCTTTGGTGGAATTTGATGCAATTCTTGGCATGGATTGGCTTTCCTTATATAGATCCAACATAAATTGTCGGGAGAGGGAAATCACACTCCATATGGAGAATCGACCCCCGATTCTTTACAAGTGTCCGGAGGAAGATGAATCTTCTTTAGCTCCATCATCTCAAGCATGGATATTACTGTCTTATGAGCACGCATATCTGGCTCAGATGATTAATTCCAAGGAAGAAACCACCCTTGAAGAAATGCCTATTGTGAGGGAATTTGCTAAAGTATTTCCCAAGGAACTTCCTGGTCTTCCTCCATGAAGAGATGTTGAGTTCTCAATTGAACTTATACCTGGGGTTCTACCAATATCCAAGACTCCATATAGAATGGTTGTGGTTGAGCATGAAGAACTGAAGAAACAACTACAGGAGAATCTGGATAAAGGGTTTATACGCCCATGTGCATCACCATGGGGTGCACCAGTCCTCTTTGTCAAGAAGAAGGATGAGTCAATGCGGCTTTGCATCGATTATCGTGAACTTAACAAAATCACGATAAAGAACAAGTATCCTCTCCCAAGAATCGATGACTTGTTTGATCAGCTGCGTGGAGCACAATACTTCTCCAAGGTCGACTTGCGGTCGGGATATTATCAAGTAAGGGTGAAGAAGGAAGATATCCCCAAGAATGCTTTTTGTACAAGGTACGAGCACTATGAATTCATAGTAATGCCTTTTGGACTCACCAATGCTCCAGCAATATTCATGGACTTGATGAATAGAGTCTTTAGAGATTACCTAAATAAATTTGTGGTAGTCTTTATAGATGATATTCTAATATACTCCAAAACCAAGGAGGACCATGAGGAGCATTTAAGAACTGTACTGGAGACTTTGCGCAAGGAGAAGATCTATGCCAAGTACAAAAATTGTGAGTTCTGGTTGAAGGAGGTCTCATTCTTGGGACATATCATCACAAGAAATGGGATATCTGTGGACCCCTCCAAAACAGATGCAATTGAGGGATGGCCGAGGCCAACATCGGTAACTGATATCTGTAGCTTCTTGGGGTTAGCTGGATATTATCGACGATTTGTGAGAAACTTCTCATGATTGTCCAACCCTCTTAACAAGCTAACTCGAAAGAGAGTAAAGTTTGCTTGGAGTGATGAATGCGAAGAATGCTTCAAGGAGTTGAAAAGGAGGCTTATCACTGCACCTGTGCTCACTTTACCCACAAGTGGGGAGCTTTTTGTGGTATTCAGTGATGCTTCGAAGAAGGGCTTAGGATTTGTGCTGATGAAGAATGATAAAGTGATATCCTATGCCTCAAGGCAGTTGAAAATCCATGAGCGAAACTATCCAACTCATGATCTGGAGTTGGCGGTGGTGATCTTTGCCTTGAAAATCTGGCAGCATTATCTCTATAGAGAGAAATGTGAGATATATACTGACCACAAGAGTCTTAAATATATATTCACACAGAAAGAGCTTAATATGTGCTAGAGAATATGGATAGAGCTGATCAAGGATTATGACTGTTCAATACATTACCACCCTGGGAAGGCGAACAAGGTGGCAGATGCCCTAAGTAGAAAGGATCTAGAAATTCTATCAATGATGAGAATTGAGAAGGATCCAATCTTCTTAGACTTGATGAAGATGGACGTGGGAATCATAAAGAAGGGAACATCATCAATCCTTTCACAAATGATTGCTCAACCATCTCTTTTGGAAAGGTTAAATGATGCTCAAAAGGATGATGCAGGAATCCAAGAAAAAGTGGAAGCTATCAAAAAGGGAAAATCCTCAGAGTTTAATGTTAATGAAGAAGGAATTGTGTGGTTTGGGAAAAAACTATGTGTTCCATCAAGTTCGGAGTTGAAGAAGGAACTTTTGGATGATGCACATAGTTCAAATTTCTCTATTCACCCAGGGAGCACAAAGATGTATCGAGATCTCCGAGAAAACTTTTGGTGGGATAATATGAAGAAGGAGATCGCTGAATATACATCAAAGTGCCTGGTGTGTCAGCAAGTGAAGGCAGAGAGGCAGAAGTCTAAGGGGATGATGCAACCATTTCCCATACCAGAATGAAAATGGGAGAACATCACCATGGACTTCGTCACTGGACTTCCAAGGACATCCAAAGGCAACAATGCAATCTGGGTTGTTGTGGATCGTCTTACAAAGACTGCACACTTCATTGCTATTCGAGAGGATTTCTCTTTGGATCAACTGGCACAGATATATATCAGGGAAGTGGTACGGTTGCATGGAGTACCACTATCTATTGTGTCTGACTGAGATCCAAGATTTACCTCTATGTTTTGGAAGAGTCTTCAACATGCTCTGAATACTGAATTGAACTTCAGTACGGCCTATCATCCTCAAACTAGTGGCCAATCTGAGCGGACTATCCAAACACTTGAGGATATGTTGAGAGCGTGCTCAATGGACTTTAAAGGAGGATGGGATCAACATCTTCCTCTAGTTGAGTTCTCTTATAATAATAGTTTCCACTCGAGCATCCAAATGGCACCATATGAAGCCCTGTATGGGAAAAGGTGTAGAACACCGGCATGTTGGGATGAGGTCGGTGAACGTAAGCTGCTTGGACCAGAAATGGTCGAAGAAATGGTGGAGAAGGTGAAAACCATTCAGCATCATATCAAGGCAGCCCAGAGTCGACAGAAGAGTTATGCAGATAATCGTCGACGAGACCTTGAGTTTAAAGTCGAAGACATGGTGTTTTTACACATATCTCCGTGGAAGAAGGTCATGAGGTTTGGAAAGAAAGGGAAGTTAAGTCCAAGGTACATCGTCCCCTTCCAGATTCTTGATCGTGTTGGGGCTGTGGCCTATCGACTAGCACTTCCACATACTATGGCCAAGGTGCATGATGTCTTCCATGTATCCCTCTTAAGGATGTACATACCAGAAACTTCACATGTACTCTCTTCCGAGGTGGTACAATTAGAAGATGATCTTTCTTATTAGGAGCAACCAGTGAAGATCTTAGATCGTAGAGAAAAAGTTCTACGATATAAGACAATGCCCCTCATCAAGGTGTTGTGGAGAAACCACAAGTTTGAAGAAGCAACTTGGGAGTCAGAGGATATGATGAAGCAAAGTTACCCACATTTGTTTTAGTGTGGGAAAAGGAAAATTTCGAGGGCGAAATTTCTTAAGGGAGGAATGTTGTAACGACCCAAAGTTTCATTAATGGAAAATCCCTCTTGATCCAGTTAAATGTTTCTTTATGAAAAATGTTTTTTTATAAGATGTCAACTTCTTTAGTTTTACGTTAAGATTTTTGACCGTTACTTTTATAGTCGTTGAACAGTGATCATCTGAGTAGTATAAATATAAGGCATTAACGAAACCATTTCTACTCAGACAAAGGAAGCGATGGCCTCATCTAGTAGAATTGCCCCTTACGAAGCCCATTTGTCGGAGCTCGGAAAAGAGGAGGCGTCTTTGGGATTTGCCCTTGACCAAGCCCAAGCTGAGCTTCATCAAGTCAAGGTCGAACGTGATCGTCTACGGGAAAAATGGAAGTTGATAGAGATTACCACTCGAGCGATGTTATCCGAGAAACCCCAAGAGTCTGTCACCATCGCACACCTTACCCTTAGGTCTTTTACAACTATTTTAAGGGGATATGTAACAAATAAGTAGCACCATGTTCATGTACATTATTTTTGTATATAATAGTGAATAAAATTTCTAGTCATTTTTGATGCATTGTAATTAGTTTTTAAAGTACAAATGGTGTTTTTAGTTATTATTTAATTAAGAATTATATTTTATTAAATTAAAGGATTTTTGAATTAAATAATATTTTAATAAAATATTATTATTAATATTAAATTAATTTTTATTAAATATAAATGATCTTATAATTTTAAGAATGCAATTAAAATTTTTATTAAGGTTTGAAAGCCATTTCTGTCAAAACCCGTGAATTTTTTATAAATGTCTGTTTTTATTTTAAAAGAGAAAATTCACATATTTAGCAACTTATTTATATAAAATAAATATTATTTTTGGAATCAGGACGTCGAAATTATCCAACGGTGAATTTTTCATAATTTTCTGAGACAGTCAAATTTTTGGGTAAAAATTAAATACCATTTAAATATATAATGTGTTTTATGACATCATAATGACCCAATGGTGATGTAATAAAATACCATAATCCTTATGTTCGTCCAATATATGTTTTATCATTAAAATAATGAGGTTTTGGGTTTGTTTGACTCACTTTTCAAAGCATTAATGGAGCCCTCAAGACTTATTCAACACTTTGCCTTTTTAAATTAATTTCCATGGGAGTGTGACTCACCTCCACATAAGCAACCCTAATTTTTTAATAAGTTCGGACCTTGGACTTGTAAAATATTATTTTCCTCTTTCCTTTTCCAGAAACCATGGGCAAATACCATGAGATGGTTTGTGGTTTGGATTATTTTAATATAAGGGGTCCCAAACCTAAATAATAATGAATTCTCTCACCTTTCCTATATAAACCCACCCAAGCTCCCACTTCCTCCTCCATCAAAGCCCTTGAAGTTCGTCCAACCTCTGCCCTACTCTCTCTAGAATCCTCTCAAGGTGCCCCAAGCTCCCAAGAAGCCTCTCACAAGCCTCTCTCTAGCCTTTGGAAGCACACTTCCATGTAAGGGGTTTTCTTCCTTTCTCATTTTTTTGTCAATTTTCTTTAAGTTGTATTTCCATTTTTATTTAAATTATGAATGTTGGGGTATGGTTTCGCACCTCCCCCATACTGCCCTCTTATTGTTTGAATGATGGCGGAACCCTTTCTCTCTCATTAAATGCCTCCCATGTACACCCGTTACTATTCCGAAAGGAACTTCTCTCTCTTCTTTTACATTCAAGCAACACTTTTGTATCATGAATCTAAATTCCATTTCTATTGTTGGGACATGTATATATATGATCTACTTAATGTCCATTACATGTAAATAGGATGAGGAACCCCTTTCTCTCTCATCAACTTTTTTTTATGAATTCTTATGTCACGTCGTTATGCTGCCGAAATCGCACCGATTTTCTAAGCCAATGTTTTTGTGTAGTGAATACCATGCCCATTTCTCCATCAAGGGTATTCACCTTTATGCACATTTACATATAGACTGTAAAGTTTCATGTATGAATTCCACATTCTTTTATCGTGGAAGAAATTATTATGTTTTATGAATCCATGTTTTATGATCCATGTGGCACACTTATGCATGAAATGAAATGTTTAAGAAGGGTGCGCCCTTTATAGCGCTCCAATGCATTGGGTAAAGTATAGTATCATGATACGTCATGTGCAATGAGTGTTGACTCATGCTAATTCAAGTGCAACGAGGGTTTACTCGTGCTTCAAGTTCAATGATGGTTTACTCATGCTCCATGTGCAATGAGCCTTGGCTCATGCTAATTCAATGTTAAGTGTTGTTGCCACATTTCCATGTTATGATCATCATGCTTTATCATGCCTTTATGTTCATGTTTTTATTATGCTTTATTGATTTGCCTATTGCCTAACATGTATTTCACTCCTCATGTTATTCATTGTTTACTCCCTTACTGGGCTTTATTGCTCACCCTTTTCTTATGCATATCCTCAGGTTATCCCATGCAATGCTACGTACGAAGGAATGTAGTGGTCATGTAAAGGAAGTTTTCAATAAAGATGTTGTATTTAAAGTTTAATGTTTTTATGTAATTATCCTAAGCCCCAAAGACACTAATCCTCTCGATCTTATTTCTTGGATCAAGTGAAGTTTTATGTAACAAAGCATGTTTAAGTTGTAATAAAAAGCAGGGTTGTCACAGGGTCATTACACAAGGTGTCCTGGGTCTAACTCTAGTTAACCTGCTACACGATAATCGGGCTTATTTCACACATGGTTTGATACTCCCGGTGTATACACTTGGTAAATTTATAATATCATTATTAAAATTTTATATTAAAATAAAAAATACCCATAAGAATATATGTTAGGAAATAAATCATGGATAACACAAGTTAAAGCCAATAAATTCACATGTTAAGGAAATTAATGTAATTTATATGTTATCCCTTTAATTTCATTGGGTTACCTTTTATGTGTTTAATATTTTATAAAAAATCATCATTAGTTTTTACTTTTATTATAACTAATTGCCGGAAGTTGGAGATATCGTGTAAACAATCAATTTGATGGTAATGTGATGACTTCCCCAATGAGATACCCAACACAATGGGATAAGTATTCATGAAATTCATGATGATGAACTCTTAATAGATTCAAACTCTAAATAAATACATTGATTAGGATGGTTTTCCAAACACCCTAAGAAGAGAACAAGACACAATCAAGAGCATCATGTGAAAAAAGGAATAATACATTAAATGGGTCATCAGATACCTTAATCATCGGACAATGCGTCAACTCCATTAAGATGATATTATCTATCTTTAAATGTTCTGAGTAAGAAACGTTTTTATAGGATGTTTATAATATAGAGAGATAAGTTGATCAATGGTGGTCCGTGATCAAGAATATTATTCCTAAGGAATAGAATGAAGCTATGGAGTGGGTGGAATTTCAGAAAATGTTTTTCAATAAATATTTTCCTCCCACTCTCAGACAAAAAATTGAAGGAGAATTCATTTTACTTATGAAAAATTGATGATTAATTTATCTATAAATATTATTTAAACACCAAATGACCTTAAAATTACACCATTGGTTTGGTCGTTACCATTGAATTCAAGGTTGACCAATAATTTTGTTGGATGAAATCTAGTTTATAAAAATGTATAGTGATCCATGACTTTGATAGCTTTGTAGAAATTGTCTAATGTGACCTCAATGTTGATATGGAGATCATTAAATATCAAGTGTAACAAAAGGATAAAAATTGTGAAGTGTAATTTAATAATGTAAGTCCAATGGATAAATTTAGTTTAGCTAACAAAATTCAATATACCACTTCTCAAAGGTTTGCGAAAAAGAAACCCAGAAATTTCCTAATGGGAATGAAGAAATGGTTAATGTGTGGGGAGTAATGAAACCTTGTTACTAATTTTGACATGAGAAAAGCATTAATAAGATGGAGTAAATGAGTTCACCATCCACTCCTCATATCATTGTTCATTACTTCAATAGAGGAGAACCATGACACTTTGCAAACAAAGTTCTTAAACTAGGGGTTTTCGGAGAAAACCAACAACCTCCAAAGTAGAAAATGTGATCTTTTTCCCCATTAATACCATTGAGGTTGATCCTAAAAATGAAGTGGTTATAGGTATTCAATTTTTTTATTGAATAATATCAAAAATTCTTTTTCATTCTGGTTCTACTCTTTCCTTCATATCATTAAATTTTAATAGAAATATACAAACACCACCACAAATCATAGAATTAGATCTATCAGTATAATTGGAAAATAGGGAAATTATTACATCCAATGTATATAACTACTTCCCTATTAAATTGGTTAGGATATACATCCATGTGATCCTTATCATGATCCCTTTAGTTTAATTTGATTCAATTCATTTAATGGAATAGATTTACCAATATAGAGCTAATATAAATTATTCTGCGATGAAAATCACTCTCCAAACTGCAAATTAACCCCTAATTTGTACAAATGAAAGGAGGAGGATAAATATTATTTTGGAACATCATCTCACAAATGGGTATCATTACCCAATGAGAAATAAGTTTTAAATAAAATGATTGTTTCTATAGAATGGTCCATCCCCAAAGGCCATCCAATTGTGGGGGAATTCACTAATGTGTTTTTAGGGGGAATTTCATATTATCCCTCCATACTGAGAGTATTATTTTTCTATAGATCATATAACATGGGTGTTTCTATTATCCAAGATTCCATATAGTATGGTTATCTGGAACATGACGTGTTATAGAACCAACTATATGATAATATGGATAAAGGGTTCATACACCCATGTACTTCACTATGGGGTGAACTACTCCACTGTATCAAAATGAAAGATTGCTCAATGTGTGTTTTCATTGATTATTGTGAGCACAATAAGGTCACAATAAAGGAAATGTATAATATTCCTCATATGGATAACTTTTTTGATCAGCTGTTTGGACTGCATATACTTATCAGGGTGCATCATCGACGAGGATATTATCATGTAAGGGTGAAGAAGGAAGAAATCCCCGAGAACATTTTTTTACAAGGTACGAACAATTTGATTACATAGTGATTAAATTTACACACACTAAATCTCCAGAAATATTTATGGACAATATGAATAGTGTCTTTTGAGATTGCCATGAAAAATTTATTGTAGTCATTATGAATGATATTCTAATATACTCGAAAATATTGGTGGAGTTTGAGGAGAATTTGATCCTTTTTTAATGACCCTATAAAAAAAGAATATTTATGCCAGGTATAGAAAATATGATTTCGAGTTGAAGGAAGTATCTTTCTGAGGGTATATCATCACAAGTAATGGGCTAACTATAGAACCATCAATGATGTATGCAATTGAAGTATGGTTGAGGCCCACATATGTGATAGATATATGTAGTTTCCTTGGATTAACTGGGTAATATCATTGATGTTTGAGAAATATTTCACAATTTCCAAACCCTCTATCCTAGATAACTTGGATGGGATATATGTTTTAATTGAATGAGGAATGTTAAGAGATATTCAAGGATATAAAAAAGAGGCTTATCAATACACATGTGCTGACACTACCCACAAGTGGGTAACTCTTCATAGTATTCAGTGATGATCAAAATAAGGGATTGGGATGTGTTTTAATGTATAATCAATATTTCATAGCCTATGCTTCAGGTAGTTCAAAATTCATTATAAAAACTATCCAATGCATGATTTAGAGATGGAACCGATGATCTTTGTGATGAAAATGTGGTAGAAATACTGATATGGGTGTATGTTAGAGATATACACTAATCCCAAGAGTCTCAAATATATATTAGCATAGAAAGAGTATCATATGAACAAGTGAAAATGGTTAGATCTCATCAAGGATTATGACTTCTCAATCCACTACCATCCTAGAATAGAAAATAAGGTGGAGGATTCTCTAAGTAGAAAATATCCTACATATTTATCAATAATAAAAATTTAGAATGATCCAATCTTATTATATTTGTTAAGGTTTGTTATGAGAATCATTAAGGAAGGAACATCATCAATACTTTCTCAAATAATTGCTCAACCATCCCTATTTCTCTCCCTAGTAGGTCTAGAGTTTTGTGGTGGTTATGGCTCAAGAAATTTTTATTCCTCTGATGTTGGAAGATATGATGGTTGTTTTTTCCATCTATTGTGTCAGTGTGCCCCTTACCCTACCCACTATAATCGTTTTACATTGGTTTTTCAGATGCGGACCCTGAAGTGGTTTCTTTTATATCTGAAAGATTCCATGCCATAATGACATTTCAGGTTCATATTGGCTGATAATAACTCATCATTGAGTCTTATTCTTCATGTTTTCGTAGATACGGTGTCGGAGAAGGGTGCAGTGTTTATGTTGGGGTTCTCCATCCACTTCATCATCGGTTACCGAGACTCTCACAATGTGGGGGGTCTTCTGATAATCCCTTTGAGTGAAGGTTTCATTTTAATATTGATCTGTTTGTTTATGTATTTTCATTGTTGGTGATGATCATTTTAATTTTTGGGAAATAATTTCAGGGGGGTTTGTGATGTGGTAATATTGTCCTTGATCCATGGGGAAAGGAACTGGTTTGTCTACAGGGGATTATCTATAAGAGATTTATAGGATGGATTTTTCACTGTCCATTGATATCATGATTTGGATGTTTGAGAGGATATGAAAATTTCCATCAGTACTAAGCTTGTGCACCACTGGAAGGGATAGCTAGTCAAAGAGTGATGTGATTGTAGAATCTGGTCTTAACATTATTGATATTGTGTATGGTATTCTCTTTGTATTGAATTTGGTTGTTTTTTTCCTTCAGATCATGGACCATAGGGGGAATTCTTATTGTTTAATGTCTTTAAAGACATGTTGGGTTCCCCCTTTTCCAGTAAAAGTGGGATAATAATAACAAAATTATCTTTTAGTTAGTATCAATATCACTATGATCATTATTTTGGGGATAATATAAAGAAGATTATCATTGGATATACACCAAAGAGACTAGTATGAAAGTAATTAAAAGATGGATGGTCCAAGTGCAAGGGGATGCTGGAAGCATTACTAATACCAACATATAGATTAGTTAACATCACCATGGAATTTTACATCAGAAATCCTAATATGTTGAGGGTATATAATGTTATCTAGGTTGTTGTGGATCATCTTATAAAGACATATCACTTTATTTCAATTCAAGAGCACTTGTCACTTGATCAAAATTCAAGGATATACATTAGATAAGTTGTTATGATATATGGATTTCCACTATCTATTGTATCGGATTGAGATCCTATATTCATATCCATGTTTATCAAAATTATCAAACTTTCTCTAAACACTGATCTAAACTTCAGTACATAATGTCATCCACAAACTGATGTCAAATCAGATTAGACTATTTAGACAATGGAATACATGTTGTGAACATGTTCTGTGGACATAAAATGAGGATGGGACCAAAGACTTCCATTAATGATGTCCTATTATAAAAAAATTCATATAGATCATCCAAATGGCTCCCAATGATGCCCTTTATGACAAGAGGTGTAGAACACTTACATGTTGGGATGATGTTTGGGTGAAAAAACTACTAGGTCCATAAATGTTCAAGGAATGGTAGAGAAGGTAATGATCATTCAACATCATATCAAGGCTACACAGAGTCAACTGAAAAGGTTTGATGACAATCATAGATGATACTTGCAGTTTGATTTAGTAGACATAATATTCCTTCGCATATCTACATGTATGAAAGTGAAGTGATTCGGGAATAATGGAATGGTTAATATTCGATACATCACCCCATTGAGATCCTTGATCACATCGGATTAATGTCGCATCAACTAGCACTCCCACCGGACATATATCAACTACATGATGTATTCCATGTAACACTCTTGAGGAAGTTAATACTAGAACCCTCACAAATACTCATTCTAGAGATGGTACCATTAGAGAATGACCTATCATATTCAGATTAGCTGGTGAAGATCATATATCATAGAGACAATGTTCTAGAAACTATTCCAACGAACCGTGTCAATGTTTTGTGGAGAAACCAAAAGTTTGAAGAAGCAATGTGGAAACTACAGGAGGTGATGAAATAGAGTTACCCTCGTCTACATTAGTGTGGGAAAATAAAATTTGAGGTTAAAATTTCATAAGGGGGGAAGAATTTAACGACCCAAACTATTATAAATAAAATTCCCCTTTTTGATTTATGTAAATGTATTAATATGTAAGATGGTTATAGAAAACACATGCACTAATTTGGTTGTATTGTATTATATCATATTTAGTTGACTATTTAGAATCATTAATATTGATATTATAGTCTTTGAATAGTTATCACATGATTAGTATAAATATAGCATTTTAACCAATCTAGTTGTCACAGACAAAGCAAGGGATAGCCTTAACCAGTAGTATTGAACCCTATGTAGACCATTTATCAATGATTCTAATGGATATAGAATTTATTGGATTTTTCCTTGACCAATCCCAATATGAGGACCAACAACATTAGTATTATCAAAACTATTGATGGGAGAAGTTCATGATCATTGAGATCACGGCCCAAATCATGTTTCTCAAATAACCCCCCATAAAATCCCACTTTAAATCACTTTACTTGTAGGGAAATTTTTGGTCTATTAAATGGATATGTATCAACACCCTAGAAATATTAATCATTATAGAATTTTCTATAAAATAATTAATATATTTTAATTATATTATTGATACTGTGTAAATGACTTTTATTCTGACACAATAAATAAAAAAATAGTATTTTTGGTTAATATTCAAATTAAATTAATGAATACGTGAATGGATTTTTGAAATAAAAATATTTTAATTAAATTTAATTATTAAATATCATTTAACAAATATATGTGATCATATAATTTTAATTATGTCAAGGGAATTTTTTATAATTGTTTGAAAACTATTAATATTAAAAACCTGTAATTTATTAATAATTTTCATTTTTATTAAAATATTGAAAATTCACTTCTTCCTTAAATTATTTAGATTAAATGAATATTTTTTTGGAATCATAACATCTAAATTGTACGATATAATTTCTTTCCAAATTTTTTGAGACACCCGAATTTTCATGAAAATATTAAATAAAAATAAATATACATTGTGTATTTTGATATCTTGATGACCCAACAGGGTTGTGATAATTAATATAAATGTTATCCCTGACCAAATATATGTTCAACCTTTAAATTAATATGATTTTATCTATATTTTATATATTTTTTATGAAATTATGAATCCTCCAAAAGATATAATATATTCTCCAGTTTGATAATCCTTTCAATAAGAGTGTGACTCATCTCCACATATGCAACATACATTTTTATATTAATTTCAGCCCCTACTATTGTTAAATAATGATATCCACTCTCATTTGGCAGAAACGAGTGGAAAAAAACATGAGATGGTTTGTAGTTTGGGTTATTTTTTTTTGTATAGTGAAAAACCTAAATAATAATGAAATCCCCCCTCTTTTCCTATATAAACTGACTAAATCACCAAATTCTATTTACCCAAACTCCTTGGATAATATTTCACACTTTTGACGCAAATATCTAGATTCCTCTCATGGCGTCTTGAAGCTCTCAAGAATCCCCTCCTATGCTTTTGGATTCACACACTCAAGTAAGGGACCTTTCTCTCCACCTTACAAATTGAAGAACCTTCTTAGAAATTATTTCATTTAATTTCAATTGGTTATATTTTCATTAATTTATAATTATTACCATACTATATATTTAATGTTATTTGAGTGAGGGGTCATTTATCCTCCCTTATTTTGACACTTACCTATGTTGTTACTATGCCAATATTTTGTAACAGATCCTCACCTTCTCTTATTTATTCAAGTTTCGTTATGAACTTATGAATTCTATTACCATTTCCTAGGGTCGGTACATGCCGATATTTTTTCAAATTAGATTTAAAAATAATGAGAGCTCCATTTCTCTCACATGAATCATTTTTTTAATTTTTATGTATCAACATTATTGTGTCAAAGTACTACCATCTTTCTCCATGCCAAACCATTATGTTGTGAATTCCATACACATTTTCATTTCAAGGGTATTAACATTTAGGGCCATGTAATTATTGACTGTGGAATTAAAAATATTAATTCATCATTATTTAATCAATAAATAAATTATGTTGTTGAATGAATATGTTTTGTATTATCTACGTGGAACACTTAAGATTGAGAATGAAATGAATATGATGGGTGGGACTATAATTATAATGAACTTCCATGCATTGGGTAATGTTTAGTATCATGATACATTATGTTGACACAATGATTGAACATGATTCTATTATGGTACTTTTTTTACCATGATGTCATGGAAGATTTAACCTTGATATATATTTTTTTGTAGTGTTTTAAGTTGTTTCCACATTAATCATGTTATGATTACCATGATATATCATGTATTATTATTCACTTACCTTTTATTCCCCATAGAAATGGTTATTATCTAACAAGTATTATATTCCTCATGTTATTCATTGTTTATTCCCTAAATTAGCTTTATATCACACCCCTTTCTTATGTTTGTCACCAGGGTATCCCGTGAAGCTTTAAAAAGCCATGGAATTTAAGAAACATGTTAAATTTCATTTTAGAAATGTTCATGTATCACATGTTCAATATGTTATTCTATGTAACTAATTCCCAAAAACACTAGACTTTTTGATATGTTGGGTTGTATAATGTGTACTTTTATGTAATAAATTATGAATTAATGGGAAATAAATAGCATAGTTTTATTGACATTGTAATATTGATATTAATGATATTATGGAACATATTTATATAAAATGTAATGTTATAAAACATTAAACCAATTTCTAATAATAATAAGATAGTTTAGTAAAATATAAATTTTAAAAAATGAAAAAATTAATGGAATGGTTTAGGGTTTGGACTTTGGACTTTGGAAAATAATTTTTTGGTTTAGGAAACATTATAATTGTATTTAAATGGAATATTTATCAAATTTGTTATGTTTTTGGTAATCCAAAATTTGTATTATTGATTAATTCATTATTAAATCAATAATTATGTAATTTAAAATACACCAGCTATAATAAATTGTATATTACTATTCGCCTGGAAATTGAAGTATTTCATAAAATTACCAACAATTAAACATTGGAACATTTTGAAAAGATAATTCTAAAAATAACTTTCATTCTATTATAATAATTTGAAAAAATATGTTATTTTAATTCATAATATAAATATTATAATAATTTTACAGAATACAATATAATAGAGTCTATTAAAAATGTTCTTATATTTTTTTATGTTTTTAATCATTTTAATTATTGTATGGAAATATAATATTCTAATTTACATAAATATGTCTTGATAAATATTATTATTTTTATATTTTATTATTTTGAGGTAATATTACTATTCCAATGGTACTGTTACATTTCTCCACAGTCACATTTTCTCCTATAAATATTAATTCATTATTATTTTTTCATTATTTGGTTCAGTTCCTACAAGGTTTATACATTTCAATTTTATTATAATATTCATTGGTTTACCAATATATTGTCTCATTTATATAGTTTTGGTCGTGGGGGATATGATTCTAGAAAATTAAATGGATTTAAATTTCCCAATTATACTTTTATTGATTTTTTTTATTATAATGTTTATCATTTTCATGGATTTAGTTTATATTTAGTGTAATGGTCTTTATTAATAGAAAATAATTTTTTTTTCATTTTCATTGTGTATTGTGTGTGTATTTTAATAAATTATATAATATAAGACATATTTATTTTATTGAATAAAAATCATTTATAAGATATGTGATTTTTCATGGTCTATGTTGGATGCTTCACCAACTTATTTTTTTTTGACATCTATAGATTTTAATGAGTTCAATAGGGTGAAATGTATTTATGATGGAAGTCATTATGAGATAAGTCCATGGGTTCACATATTTCACCGAAGCTATTTCACAAAAATGATAAAAAAACTCTCATTATAGATGGAAACCTTAGAGAGGCCCCATGTTGTGGATATTATATTTCATATGGGTGATCTAGGAGTTTTTATTCTAGTGGAAGGAAGTTCCACTATGATAGTATACATTGGGGTAATAGAGGTACGAGAATCCAAGGTTGTAGAAAACCATTAGTAGACCTTGACTCCATGAATTTCTATTAGTGTGTTATGCTTATCCGTAGGCCCAACCATTTTCTTCACCCTATGGTGCGGTATCATTCATGCAGTAGTTTGGATCATTTATAGAGGTTTTTTATGTTCCTATAGTATAAGAAAATTTGTAGGGGATTAAGATATGCACTACAGTCTTGGATGGAATCAGTTACCCCTCAACATATTTGTAGTTGGAGTACCACCGTATGTTCATGACAATGAAGGGGGCATGATAACCCAGTTTAGGAGTGTCTGTACCATCCAAACGTAACATAAAATTATAGTTACATAGTATCCCAGAGTATAGAGAAGTGTTAGTTGCACTCTATAAAGCCTTCTCTAACCGATTTGGATGCAGGACCATCTAGCAATATTGGTATGACTATTGTATTATCTACATTAGAATATGTTTTCGTTTTGATTTTGGGAAATAAATGTAATTTATATATAGATAAATTATAAATGTTTTGGGGTTGTTTGTTGATAGATTAGATGGAGCTGTGTCCAATGACACATTTTTGTGAGTACAGACATAGGATATCAAAAGTTGCAAGGAATATCCCCATGATATTTCTCATTATCTTTTATTTTTGGATATTTTTATGTTATAAATGATAAAAATTAGTTTTATTCAAGGTATGTATTTTTTATTACATTATAAGGATCTTATCTACTGTTATCAAAGGATATCTACCCTTCTATCACCAAAAGGGAATAACTACTCTCACCATGATGAAGATGATCTTCAAGCTGGTTGTGTATGACCAATTTAGTGTTGGTATTGTTAAAGATGATGGAAAAATGTATCATTACACTTTTCATATCGTTTTTAATTATTGTTAGGGTTTCTTTCCTAAACATTTCTTTTACTTACTTCTCGAATGAGAGATTGAGTTCCTGGTCGATTTAGCGTCAGCAGCTGAGCCAGTTTTTATCCAAAATTATATAATATAACCATTAGATATTGTTGAGATGAAATTTTAGAGAGAAAATCTATAATACAAGTGGCGAATAAAGACTATTACTTATAAATGGGGTTATCTCATGGTTTTTTTTTCAACAAAAGTGATGGTAATTTACAATTTTATGTGGAATATCAGTGGTAGAACCAAATGACAGTCAAAAAGTGAAATCTCTTAAAAAGTTGGATAATCTCTTTGATCAGTTGATAGGTTACAAGATCATCTCCAAAATTGGATAGAGTTCAATATACAATAAATTGAGGTTGAAACCATCAAAAATACCATCAAATTATTTTACCATCCTGTATGGATTGTATGAGTTCGTAGTGATGCCTTTTGGTTTGACAAACAGACTAGCAGTATTAACAGTATTACTGAATCTGACATATCAACCATTCCATAACCATTTTATTGTGGTTTTTTCCAATGGTGTATTGGTGTACCCACAATCTAAATATGATCATTCCCAATATTTTTGACATCATTCTAATTAAACATAGAGATAATGAGCTTTATTCCATGAAATCTAAATCAAAATTATCGATTTATATAGTAGACATATTTGGCTATGAAATATAATAGGGTGGAGTAGCAGTGAATGAAATGAATTTTATTGACGTCGTATCATTTTAGAGACCTGTGAAGGTCTTTCTTATTGTGATATTTTGTGTTATAGTATGCCAGTTTCAATTATTTATTCATGGCATCTCTCGTTTGGTTACATTGATGTCAGAGTTGATCAGGAATGGTGTTAATATTTTTTTGGATAGGTATTTATGAGAGTTCCTTCTCAGAGCTAAATAGTAGGTTAAACCCATCACCAATACTCAATTGTCATATTTGGGAAAATAATATACCATGTATTTTGAAATATCATGATTTGGAATCAAAGAAGTTCTGATGCAGGTGGACAGCATGGTTGCTTGTGGATCCAAAAAATTGAGACAACATGAGAGGAATTACCCTACAAATGATCTAGAGTTAGAAATAGAATTACATGCCTAGATATTTTAGAGACATTATCTATTGGGTATGATTTTTTGGTGTCCATGGACCACAATATCATTAAGAAAAACATTAATTAGTGACACCAAAACCATAGTTAGAGGAGTGGGGTTGAGTATCTGCAGTCCTTTGACGTTGAGTTGGCATACACAATAAGAAATGGAAATATTATTTATGATTATTTAATAAATTAAATGATGATAGAAGTAGTATTGTATTATTAAGATGAGTGGTGGCTGATAAAACTCAATTCAGTCATACATATATAATTTATGGAGTCCAAGGGATGAGTACCTCAGACTTCTAGAGTGTTATTACCTGTGGTTATAGAAAGAATAAAGATAGAGAATTTATTTAATCTGAAGGAAATCACAGTGAGGGATAGCTTATACTGGGGGGATCCACTATCATGTTGGTTACTTTGTAGTTGAAATGTTATTTTCATCCCTGGTCATGTATGGGTTTTTATGGCCTTACATGAATTGATGATGGGGGAGCTTCATGCTATTAAATGGATAGAGAATCTAGCTCTGAAAATGATGTAGTGTGGCCAACATAGACAATAGTAGTGTCTATGGATGAAAAAGGAGATTGAAGGCTTTACGGTGGGATATTTTCCCTATTAATAGTTTAAGGATGACCACCAACATCCTGTTGGTTTGTTGTAGCCTCTACACATTCCAGAATGGATGTGTGATGATGTCATAATGGCTTTCTTGATATGATTTTTCAAGGAACATTGAAATAATGTGGTCTATTTGTTCATCAAGGATCGACTGATAGAGGTACCCCACTTCTTTCTTATTGTTGAGACAATCATTTTTGATGATATAGGTTTTCTATATGTGTAAGAAATTATTTAGCTTCCTGGTATTCCGAAGAGTATCATTTCAGATCATGATTCTAATTTAAAATCTCAGTTATGGAAGTGTCTTCAGAAGAACACGGAATTACAGGTTCATCTGATTATTACCTATCATCCTTAGACTAATGGATAATGTGAATGGATAATTCAGATTCTGGATGATATGATACAAGCCTATGTTCTAGATTTTATTGGTTCTTTGTGGAAACATTAGCACTCATGGATTTATTTTATAACAATATCTTATAGGTATCAATCAGTATGGTTTTATTTGAGTAATTGTGTGGAAGGTATGTTTGTTTGCCTCTTTTTTATTTACTGGATTGTGATTGAATGATCTATGGAGAAATCCTTATAAATGATATAATAGAATAGATTCATTTGACCAGAAAGTGATTGGGGACAATGCATAGATGGAATAATTCATATGATGATCGTCAGTGATGTCCTATATGTTTATGTTTGGTCATCATGATTTCCTTTGGGTGTCTCCAAGGCTATGTTAATGTTATATCAAGGGAATGGGAAGCTACCACCGTAGTATGTTGGACCATTCGAGATAGTAGAAATGGTCAGTCCGGTGGTGTATCTTTTTTCCCTTCCATGACACTATACTTATGAGGATGATATATTTCACATGAAATAACATCAGATGTATCATCATGTAATATCTCATACGATAGAATTTGATGACATCAATATGGATGTTTATGCATCCTTTGAGGATCATCTTACCTATATCAGGGTTCATTGTGAGATGAATATATAGGGGAAGACTATTCCTCTCATGTGAGTTTTGTGGAATCATGTGAATATGAAATAGGAGGCCTAGGATAAGGGTTTTCATATGTCATAAAATGGGTATACATATTCATTTATACCCACCATGTTGTTTTGGAGCACCAATATGGGATGATCTATTATATGTGGGAGAGGTTATAAGATCTATTTTTTTAATTACATCCCTCTGCACATTTGGGTCAAACTCCTTGATCTAATCATTTTCAGTTTGAACCTGGTATGTCAAGCCTTATTATGTATTGGATTGTTTTGGTTTGAAGTATGAAGAAAGGTAGTTTACCTATTGAATATTATACATTTTGGAGACTTTGACAAGGCTGTAAAGTATAACGTTGTGGTGTACAGATCCAATATATGTTGAGGATTACAGGGAGGAGGATATTTTTATCTAATTCATGATTGGGGGTAGCTAAATTTTGTAGGAATGATATATAATTACAATGGAGTTGTTATAGTGTGGATTTGAGGGATACATCAAAAAGAACTCATGATGGGATTTGGTCAATTATACCAAATATGGTACCCCTATGGAATTTATATTGGTTGTTCCATATCCTTTATCTTGAGTTTCCTTGTTCTTTATTGTGGTCATCCTAGCCGTGTTCTATGGATATCATTTCATTTGGAAAGAAGTGGTGTGGTCCCTTAGACTACATTGTAGTCCTACCTATGTCATCAAATTCTATGGTGTGGTCCTAGAGGTTGCATTAGGGTTTTATTTAATACAGGATTTCTATAAAAACAATGGACCCTTCCAAACGATATTTTACAATAACTTCTACTCATTCCCTAGTTCCCTTAGTGATATTTTTAGGGAATTTAAATCTCATCTTAATTTGATTCAAACCCAACCTACTAGAGGTTGATCTATTGGGATCCATGACATATAATGGTAACCTTTGAGTGACACCTTGAAACCTATTGAAATATTCATCAAATATTGGTTCCTTTAGCCTAGATTTTAAATGGAAATGGGACTAAATTCTACCTTAGCTATCAATATTTTTTCCACTACTACTCTTATTTTAGTTAGTAGGTCTATAAACACTTCCTAAGTGTCTATTTTTCATTTCCTTGTATGGTCCCATGTTTTTTCGGATCAGATTTTTGAGGAGAAACGTCATTTTTTCATTCTGATGCTTATAAGGGGAAAAGTATTAAATTTACCTCATCATATGATCTGTGATAATTTATATAACCAATCTTTTGGTAATAGAATATGATTTTTTTACCTAGCATAAGAGGATGGTAGTTTTTTGAACCATTCGAAATATAGAGGAATAATTACTATATAATATTTGAAAAATAAATTATTAATTTATTCCCACAGGTTTGTTGGCATATATCATTTGAATGGAGAATAGGATTGAGATCTTGTATCCTCCATTGATTCTGGAATGGAGAGTTTTTCCTAGTTGAGGCTTGAACTCGAGTAGGCCATTGGGGAAGGCCTAGGCCCCATCATCTATTATTTTCATTTTTCTTTTTCTTTTTATTTTGATTTAAATTTTTTAAATTTTTTAAATTGTTTTTAATTTTTTTTGTTTTCTTTATTTGTTTTAAATTATTTATTTTCATTTTATTTTTCATTTTTTCTTTATTTCAGTTTCGTTTTTTTTTCTTTTTCATTTACACTGGACTTTTTAGCCATAAGACTATGGTTAATCCTTTGCACGATCAAGAGAGAAATTGTGGGAGGGAGTGAGATATAGAAAAGGAGAGGGCGTGGAAAAGGGTACTTATTTATAGCCTTTAACGAGTAAGATTTAACTGTGAAAACCATAGAACATAGAAATGGGTGACGTTTTAGCAGATTCAACCCAAATATAGAATTTTTTTATGTTTTTCATGGATACATATAGATATTTTTTTCCAATTTTTAATCTTGTATTATGATTTATTACAACCCATTGTCGATTGATATGTTGTTTTTTGGGAGAAAATAGGGGTTTGGGGGGTTTTGAAGGGTTTTGTGTTTGAGAAAACACATCTACATAGTGTTTGGTTTTGGGAACACATGTTGTGTCTTCTACCTATTCAAGGATGAATATCTTTTCAAATGACATTCAATGTACAAGGGCTTCTCTATGCAACCATGTACCTGGCCAGGTTGCATGTCTAAGGGGAACATTCCATGTATAGTACAATATCAAACCCCATATGGGTCACAAGATGTGTAGAAGTACACAGCCTGGCCAGGTACATGGCCTTTCCATGTATGGTACAAGGTTAGGTACCCCTTATAGGGTACATTATATGTGCATGGACAACATTCCATGAACATGGGTATTTATAGGCCATGTCCAACAAAAATACATGACTAGGTAGGGCTTTGGTAATACACACTATGTACCCAGGGAGATACACCATGTACGACACCCTTGCAACCCTTTTAGTGTATATTGTGTCTTTTATCCCTAAAGTCCAAATTAGTCACGAAATATTTCAATTATGTGTATTTTTCAATATTAATCATGATTTTTAAACCCTTGGGTTGATTTTATAAATTTTAATGGGTGTTTTGGGATTCTACCAAAATGGAGAGGTTTTTTCTTCAGTAGTTGAATTTTATAGTCTCTTGAGAGAGACAAACTTGATATTAGATGAACCATTAGTTATATTTTTA